>BLIW01000005.1:15808624-20608624 GCA_016586305.1 Ophiorrhiza pumila
TTGGGTAGATGGAATGAAGTGAGCTGTTGTGAAGTTAGTTAATTGTGATTTGTGAGTGAATGTGAAAATGGTGAAGCTGTGAGGTGAATGTATAAGAACGTGGAATTTTAGTGAACATGAGTGTGATAATGTGGAGTGTAGATGTGGGTGAGTTTCAGCAAATATAAAATTGCAAATCGTGAATTGAAAAGTTTGTGAGTTGTGTGCTGAATGTGTGTGAATATCATACGAACAATGTTGTGTGCAAATGCATGAAAGCTGAAATGAATGGTATGAGTGTGTGAGATGTGTGATATGTGTATGTGTGTGTATGCGGCGAGGTCACCTCGCCGCATGTGTGTGCTAGTAGTGTGCAGTGATGGCAGAGGTGTGCGAGTGCTTGTGTGCCAGTGATGCACGCGAGAGTGCATGCGCATGTGTGCGAGTGTTAGTGCGAGAGAGTTTGCGGCGAGATGACCTCGCCGCATGTGAGTATTGCAGTGATAGTGCGAGTGTGTGTGAGGGTAGCGAGGGTGAAGCTGTGAGGCTGTGCGAGAGTGTAGTGTGAAGTGAGTGCTCGTGAGGTGTTTGTGAAAATGCCCGAAACAATATTGTGCATGTGAGCCTTCATTGTGGCTGAGTGAGTGCTTGTTTCAGCTTTAGAACCCAACTTCTACACCAAATTCGTGTGACTTAACATCTGAACTGGACTTAATGGTAAACATAAGAGTTCTAGGTCTATCTCATGGCTTTGCAAGGGATAGGAATCACCTTAATTGGAGGTCTGTAGCTCAAGTTATTAACAATCTACTAAACTGTGGCAATATGAATTCAATAACTCAATCATGAAATAGCAATCATCAAGATGCTTTCGTTTCTCATCTTTACACACAGAATTCGAAGAAAGTTAAAACATAAGCATTGACGACAACTCAAAGAGCTTTCCAGAACATCCAAACTCATCATTTGGATTAATATTGAAGAAGTTATGGTCAGATGAATTTGCAAAACCAATCTGCCAAACCCTAATATGGCCAATTATACACTTTCGGTTCCTCCATTTGCCTTAACTCTTTAACTCCATTTACCATCATTGTTTAAACACTTTTTGCACCTTTTACACCATTTGATCATTTAACATTGCAAACATATAAATGCATAAAACCTCTCAAAACCTCACATATGCACATTGAACACACAACAAAAGCCAAGCATTTTAACATATATTAGTTGGTATAAAAACCAACTTATCAACAACTCCAGCCCCAAATTTCCTTCTCCAAAATTCCAAAACAGGTAAATGCTCCAGCTAGATGGGTGGTGGCTAATGATGGTATGGAGACTACCCCCTCGAACCTCCTGAAAGCTGATATGATGGGCCTACACACATTTTAAGGAAAAGAACAAAACTATACGATTCAAGTTAGTTCCCCTGTCTGCTGCGGTTAGGACAGGGGGCTGGTTCTAGTATTTATAGCCTGCTGAAGTTAGGGCTTTTACTTCTCAATGTCAACCTGTATGCTCACAACTTTGTGGATCCCTAGTTAATTACTTGGTATTCTGAATTGTGGAAAACTCTGCTGCTGCCCTATGGTAACAAATGTTACATCCTCACGGCAAATTGAGGGCTTGGAGGTCTAGAAACATGATGACCTCAAATGAGCATACTGCGATTAACTGTCTTTGTTATGTGAGATAGAGCAAGAAGGAATGAAGAGGCAAACAGTCCCTGCTTCTTTTGAATTTACGGCCCTCACCACTGGTGATTTTGCGATATTATGCATTATTGTGTTATGCCTTATTTAAGATATGCATGATTTTGGCCACTTGTTAGAGTAAGTTTACAAGGTCTGTAAAGGGAGTAGTACTCCTCATTTATGCATTTTGGAATCAGACTGTAAATGGAGTAGTACTCCAAGTTCTTCATTTTGTGTAACATCCTCAAGACCACCTCTCCATTAGGCCATTGGCATGTAAATGGAGTAGTGGTCTTAAGGGTCTCGACTTTAGTACGAGCGATATTAGGGTATATCCATTGCTCACAATGATATTTAAAAAATTGGGAGTGGCGCCCCACCTCAAATGGAGGTTAGCCAACCCAAAAAAAATCACTAGAATTAATGTTATGGGACTAGAATTCATGTATTCTCTTACTAGAAATTTGCTCTCCCTTCTAACTAGAAAATTGAACTTGATTTTTCCCATTTCCTTTTTTTTTCCACTAAGTAATATTACCGTTATCTTTCTAATGAATAATTTGGCCCTAATTGTGTTCGCCTTCCATGGCGGAGGGGAGTGACCCTTTCCCCACAGCTTCCTTCGCAAATGCTGTGGGAAAATCGGAACCTACTCCAAAGGAATTCTCCATTTCTTCCTCCACAATCCAAAACAAAATCCCACTGTCCCAATTTAAGGGAGAACCGGCTCTGTTCCTCACTGAGGAGGAGTAAAAAAAGCCTGGCTCAAAACTTGAAATAGACATTGATTGGGGAAGACCAGCTATGGCACAGTTAAGAAGAGAGGTACTAGCAGCTGGGTTTCTTGGCGAGTGCAAGGTAGGCTTATTCGATAATCATCATGTTCTATTCAAGTTTGACAAAGAAGCAGATTTTCAGAGGTTTTGGACAAGGAAAGTCTGGCACTTTCAAGGATGTCAAGCCAGGATCTTCAAATGACGAAGGAGTTCGATCCGGCAGTGGAACCGTCAATCTCTCCGGTCTGGATTGGTTTCCCCCATCTCCCTCTTTACCTGTTCCACAAGGAGAAACTCTTCTCCTTGGCGTCAGTTGCTGGAAACCTCTTAAGCTAGACTCGGCAACTACTGCGGCATCGGACTTGATTTGACCCAGTGAAGCACGGGTTTGCGTGGAAATAGATCTTACCAAATCGATCCCCAACCAGATTTGGATTAGAATTAAGAGAAGGGCAAATGGCAACACCTGGAAGTTGAGGACCGGCAAGACTACTGCTCCAAATGCCGGAAGTTGGAACATGGAACCAAAGACTGCGATCCCCCGAGAAAGCCGGCAAAATCAATCATAGGGGATATGGTACAAGATTTGAGGAAGAATGGCCAAATGGCTAAACCAGGTGCTAAAGAATGGATCTTGGTTCTAACGAAAAATCTACTCAAAAAAGCTATTCTGGCAATCGACATCCTTGCAAAAGGGAAGGAGCTGGATCTTTCTAATCTTCCTATCATGTGTACCCTACAGGACATACCAGAGTCCTCTGGCATTGCAATTGCCCTGAACACAAGCGCAGACCCTATTAAGATCGCTGTGTCTTGGAAGCCTGATCCCAAGATGCCTAGCAACAAGTTCACAGCGCTAGACAGTCTAGCAGATAATGATGAAGTAGAGCAGGGCTCTATATTAGGAAATCCCCATATTAAAGAAGGAAGGCACCTAATTCAGAATCCTGGTATGGACGATATATCGAGAGGAATCCCGGTAGAACAGGGTATGCGAGAACAGGATGTTTTACTGGGGGAAGAACTAAGGGAGGAGGTCTGCAGGGCTCCCTCCCAGCCTCTTGAGTCGCAAATGCAGGTTGCAACCCAGAAAGGCCAGATGGAGCTAAAGCAGCAGGATGCTGCAATATGTCAAGGAATCCAGAGCAGGTATTTTGTGATGAGATTTTGAAGTTCATTACTAAAGTAGTCTCTTCTGATGTTGTGCCGGTGCTGGACTCTGAAGAAGAAGTTAGTGAGTGGATCTATTTAAATCCCATTCAACCAGGAACCTTGACGTCCCTCAGCCTTCTCAACAGCTTTGGGAGAGAATCTAGCATGTCCACTAGTGAGATGAGTCCCCTGGAGGTAAAACAAAGGAAGGAAGGCGGAAAGTAGGGAACCCTCACTACCAGTGAAAGGGAGAAACCTCCACAAAATGAATTAGGTCAGGGAGAGGGTAGAGATAGCTCATTGGCCAATGCTGGGAAGAACCCAAAGTCTTTGCCAAAATTTGATTCGGATAGAGAGCTTAGAGATAGATTAGCAATTGCGGGAACAAAAGGAGCAGGTTTAAATGATTAGCTGTCTCTATTGGAATATTAGGAGTATTAGGAAAAAACATAACTTTAGAAAGCTTAGGAAAATCCTTAGTTCAACCAAAAGTGATATCTTATCCATAGCAGAACCTTTCGCAGATTCCTCCAGTTTAGAATCACTAAAGCAAAGACTCAAGTTTGATGAAGCATTCTCAAACACTGTTAGTTCGATTTCGGTGATGATTAGGAAACCCTTCTCATGTAGTGTCATTTTGTCCACAGAACAGCACATTACCTTAGAAGTAAAACATCCTGAACTGCCGTGTCCCTTACTAGCGACAAGTGTGTATGCCAAGTGTACAGAGCGCCAGAGACATTCCTTATGGCCGTCGTTAGAAACATTGCAACATCTAGATAGTCCATGGATACTATGGGGGGACTGGAATTGTATCAAGTCTAGGGATGAAAAGCGAGGGGGCAAAGCCTTCCATATTAAAGAAACTAGGGAGTTAGTTGAGCTTATGACCTCTTTGGACCTTACCGAGGTGCAATCTAGTGGAGCTAAGTTTACATGGTGTAATGGGAGGGAGGGTAAAGCATGGGTATGGAAGAGACTGGATAGGGCCTTAGTAGACAATCAATTCCACAGTTGTAATCTGCAAGCCAACGTATTTCACCTAGCAAGATCCCTATCGGATCACTCCCCCCTCTCATTAGAAATCCAAAGGCTACTATGGCCTGTACAAAACCCATTAGATTTCAGTCCTTTTGGTTAGGCCTTGTAGAGTGTCTACCAGTAATTAGCAAATCTTGGGAAACAGCTGTTGTTGGGAGTCCACTAAGGATTTTCTTACAAAAACTAAAAAGAGTTATACAAGCCCTTAGGGCATAGAACAAGACTACTTATGGAGATATATTTTCCCAAGCTCAGCAGGCTGAAGCTGGGTTACAGAGGCTTGAGAGGGAAGATGAGGTCAATTAAGTTCCTAGGGAGATTATGAATACAGCTGCTACTAAAGCGAAATATCACCTAAGCTTGGAGGAGAAATTATGGTCCCAAAAGGCCAATTTTAAGTGGGCTAAGGATGGAGACAGGAATTCTAGGCTTTATCAATCTTATGTGAAAAATAGACATGCAAGAACACACATCCATAGGATTCAAAATCAAGATGGAGAGTGGCTAGAAAGTGAAGATGATGTAGCTAACCTAGCTGTTCAATTCTTTTATGATCTATATTCAGCAGGCCAGATTAGCTCCAGGCTTGATCCCTCTCTTATTCCTAATTCCCTAGATGACGCAAATAGGACAGGTCTTACCAAACTCCCAGATATGGAGAAACTGAAGTCGATAGTCCATAGTATGAATTCAGAAAGTGTCCCAGGCCCGGACGGATTTCCAGGCCTGTTTTACACTGCTGCGTGGGACATTATCAGTGAGGATCTCCTTAGGCAGTTCAGTCATTTATGAATGGAGAGGAAATGCCAAAAGCTATGACAGTTATTGTCCTTATTCCGAAAATCCCGAACCCCTCTTCCTTTAGGCACTTCAGACCCATAAGCCTATGTAATTTCCTAAATAAGATTATCTCTAAAATGCTGGCTACTAGATTAGCTCCCTTATTGCCTATGGTGATTTCGGAAAATCAGATTAAATTTGTTGCAGGTAGATTGATCACAGATAATTATTTATTAGCTAGTGAATTGGTCTAGCAGGATCGATTTATTAATAAACATCAATAATATTAATAATAATATGAATAAGCGATTACCTTATATTAAAAATTTAAGAAAATAATTTAAAAATAGAGAGATGAGTGAATTCAAAATTTTTTATCTTGAAAACTTCCGATGATGAATACATTGAAATCTTGCTTTTTATAAGCAAAGAAATCTAACTATTACATTTAATTGAATAAAGTTTTGAAATCCGGAATCTCTTTTGAGTAGTGCCTTTGAATAGACCCCTTGTCCTTGTGGCTTCACGTGGTCTTCACATAATCTTCACGTGTGTGGGCCTTCTTTGTTGAATAGACATTTTTGGAATCTCTAACCTTTTTCTTTATGTCTTAATGCATCAATTTTGACGTTGAAATAGTCCTTTTTTGTTTTGTAAGCATAATATTTCCACCAATGATGAATTGTTGAGTTTTTCCTGATTGATGAGCTTCGATGGTATCTAAAGAATATGGGCCATTCTGATGGATAATCCTTGAATTGCCTTGTTCCATTTATCTGTTTATCATCAAAGTAGTTATATTGACAGTGCTACATAGGTGTCTTGATTTATCATCCATCTCAAATCTTTTCTTGGTGAATGTCTGCAATTGATATTGCCTTTCTTTCTCTTCCTGAATGCAAAAAATTAAAAATTTAATTTTATACTACTTTTTTTTTCTTCGAATAGGGATCCTGTGCGAATTGTCCTCCGAACATGTCTTGAGGAGAGGGGCTTGGAGTAGATTCTATTGACATTTGTGGCTGTTGTTGTTGTTTTTTGTTCTTTTGAATTCCATGAACTGGAAAAATTCTTCCATATCTTCATTTGTGAATTTGTTTTTTTGAGTGGGTTCTGGCTGTTTGGATGTTGATGGGTTTTGCTGATGAGTGGTTTGTGGAATCTATTGTTGTGGAGTATTTGGATTTATTGGAGTAGTGGAATTAATTTGTCCATGTACTTTTGCATTCTAATTTATAGGTCTCCCACCATTTGCATTTGAATTGTCGAATGAGTGACAATGGTCTTGGTGGAGGCCTGACTTGTTGAATTTGGAAATTCCAACACCAAATCCAAGGCACTCTTAATGACACATGCCATTGAATTTCTTGTAGAACTCTTTCATTTTGCTGTTATTCTTCCAATATTGCAGTCCTTCTTGAGCTCGGGGCGGCATAATGTCCATTTGACATCCATGAGTGTCCCACCAATCAAAGAACCAAAGTGGGAAACTTATCTTACAATCTTTATGGATTGAAAAAATCAAGTGTGGTCAAAAGATATTAAATAAAATGCTTTCTTCCACTCTTGTTTGTAATCCTCATATGAATATCCATAAGGTTGGAATGATATTGAAAAAGGTTTTTTGGAAAACATATTTGGCCAATCATCTGAATCTAAAACATGTTTAATAACAATTTTGAGTAAAAAATTTTATTAGTTTCGTCAAATTGATGAATAATTTCATCAGTCTGAGAATCAACTAGAATGAATTCATAAAACATTTGATTTTTTTAGTAAATCATCAGAATACCATAATATATCTTCTTTAAATAATTGTTTAGTGTAAAAATTTAAATCGGAAATAGGAATATGAGTTGTATACTTAGTGAGACTTAAATATTCAAAAGTTTTCTTGGTTGGTATGATGAACTATCAGTTTCAATATTTTGAGTGATAGGTAAAGGAGTTATTGCTCTTTGAGTATTGATTGAACTAGTAGCTTGGTTTCTTAATTGTGCAAACGGTGTTTGAGTGACTTGAGTGTAGGTGAGTGGAAGTACTAGTAATTCTTCCAAATTTACAAACCTATTGGATATTTGAATAACTGGTGATAATGCTCTTGGAGTGTTCACCATTGATACATAGTCTTGTGGAGTCCTTTTTTGCTGATTTTTGAATGATGATGATGAATCGCCCTTATTTGCCATTAGTAGAGACTCGTCCTGTTAAGAATTCTCTAGTTAGAAAATCAGTTAATGAATTATTTTCTCCATTAATATAATCTATATCAAATTCAAAAACATATAATATACCCTGCCACCTAGCAAATATTTGTTTAGAAACTAGGTTTTGAATATCTTTTTGAAATATCTTTAGCTGATTTACAATCTATTCGTAATAAGAATTTATTATTATATAAATCATCTTGAAATTTTGAAATACACATTACTATTGCTAAAATTTCTTTTTTAACTGTTGAATAATTCTTTTGTGATCCTATCCAAACTTTTGAAGTGTATTTACTAATTCAATTTTATTATTTATTTTTTGTTTTAGAATTCCACCATACCTAATTTCTGATGCATCAGTTTCTACTATCATAAATGCATCAGGATGAGGAATACCTAGACCAGGTAAAGACTTAATTTCTTTTTGGCTTGTTTAACTATTTTTGTATGTTTATTTGACCATGCAGGGGGTTCTTTTGTAATCTTTGATATAGTGGTGCACATAATGTCCTTAAATTTGGAAAGAAGTTAGCTACATAATTAAGACATCCTAAAAATCTTTGTAATTGATTTTTGTCTTTTATTTCGTCAGGAAATTTTTCTCCAAATTCTATTGCTCTATTAATAGGTTTTATAGTTCCTTTATAAATATCATGACCTAGAAATCTAATTTGAGTTTGAAATAATTTCATTTTAATGCAGAGATGACTAATCCATTTTGTATGACTATTTTAGAAAATATGTTCAAATGTCTAAAATGTTCATCAATAGATTTGGAATAAATTAATATGTCATCTATGTATGCAATCATGAATGTGTAAGCAGCAAATATATCATTAACTATATTCTCGAATTCAGATGGAGCATTTTTAAGTCCAAAGGGCATTACATTCCATTCATAATGTCCAAAGGGTACTTACTGTAAATGCTGTTTTGTATTTATCTTTTTTTGCTATTTGAATCTGCCAATATCCTGATTTTAAATCAAATTTGGAATAAATTTTTGCATTACATAATATTAGCAAATAGTTTTTGTTAGGTATAGGATATCTTATCTTATCCATTTTAATGCTTTGTTTAATGGCTTATAATTTATAACTAATCTTGAAACTCCTCTTTCTATTTCAGCTTAGTTATTAACATAAAATGCTGGACAACTCCATTGAGATTTTGATTTTATATCAACTTCTTTCTTAATAATGATTGTATTTTTTTTTACAATATTCTAATAATTCTGCATTCATTTGAATAGGTCTAGCTTTTGTTGGGATATTCTTTTCGTTGAAATCGTTTTCATATGGTAATTCTATTATGTGTTTTTCTTGACCAAAATGCCGAGGGGTGATCAGCACATATAGTTTCTTTAAATTTTAATTCTAATTCTGTAATTCATTTAATTACTTCCTGTCTTTTTAATTGTAATTCTATTTGATTATATGTAATTTCTTCTTTTATTAATTTATTTGATTTTCTTTTTGTTTAATTTGTTTAAAAATACTATTATTTTGCAATAAGTAACTCTTTTTGTCTTACTGGTGTAATAAATTGAAATGTTATTTTATTTCCCATTATGTTGAGACTTAATCCATCAATTGTTTTCTTGAATGGAGTTATTTGATATAAAAAGGGATTTCCTAAAATAACATCTTGACTTAAATCATTTACTTTAATAAAAGAATGTTTAAAACAATAATTATTATTACATATGAATCCATCTGATAATTTATGCTTAATTATTAGTGGACTTCCATTTGCAGTTAAGTTAATAATCTTTGATTTGTTTTTGAGCAATATTTTAATGGTATTATTCCTGCTTTTATACAGCTTTGATCTGCTCCACTGTCTATCATAGCTATACAATTAACGTTATAGTCTTGACTTCCTATAGTAACAAAAACATGCCATTTTTCTATATTAATTTTCTCAATAATGTTAAGATATTCTTCTTTTTCTTCTTCCTCTGAAATCTGAATACCTTTTCCTTTATTACTACTTTCTGGTATATCTTGATTTTGGTTGCTTAATACTATTTTTGTTTCAATTTCCAAATTTTTTAATTGTAGCTTTCTTTTATCACTTCGAATGTCTTTTATTTCATTTTTTAATTCCTTAATTTCGTTTTGAATAGATGAGTGTCTCTGAGGATTTAATCGTGAAATTCCACTTTGTGATGAATATTTTTCATAAAGCTTATTTATACTAAACATTTATGTATAGTCTAATTTTTTGTCTTCTTGTAATATTAAATCTATTAATTTTATAAAATATTCTCTTCGTTCAACTGGATCATTTATTTTGGTTATAATTTCAAATAAAATTTATTTATTATTCTTATCTTCAGTAATTACATTAATACATTTACAAGGTGAAGAGTTATCTGAATATTCATCTTTACTATCTGAAGCTATCTCGTGAATATTTTGATCACTTTCTTCTAATTCTTCAGTTATCATTATTTTCATTAATTTGTCTCTTAATTCTTTGTCTTGTTCTTTATAAAAAAATTCATTAATTCTTCTTTGAGTTCTACAGTTTGTTGCAATATGGCCTGGTTTGCCACATTTATAACAAACAAGTTTCTTTTTTCTATATTCTCTATTTGGTCTTTCTTCATATTGATTTTGGTTTTGTTGCCATCTTTGAGGTTTTCTTCTATAAGATTTATATGATTTAGGATATGTAATTCGTTTTACAGTTCTAGATGGTACTTTTATTCCTGTAATTCCAAATGCTTCACAAAATGATCTTAATTCTCTTCTTTCAGAACCATATTTTGCTTGTAATTTTAATTCTTGACAAAATTTTAAGCCTTCTTCTTTTATAAATCCAATTAATTGACCAAAAGTCCATTCATAAAAATTTATTCTTTTTCCAGTGGATGTTTTAATAGCATTAAATATTCTTTGAGAAAATAAATTTGGTAATCCTGTGATAAATTTTTCTTTCCAAAATGGCTGTAAGCAATCTTGCCTTTTATATAAATAATTAAAAACATGTCTTTATACCATCTAAAATCTGTTAGAGTTGGACATCTTAAGTTAGTTAGAAATATTTGATAACTTTTACTTTCAATTGAAGGATTTCCTAAAAAATGCATTGTCATGACATATATTAGAAAATCTGCACAATCTGATACTTTTTTCTTTATAACATTTCCTTCCATATCTTTAACTACTTGTCCACTTACGTCTAATTCATCTTCTTCAGTAGTATGATTTAAAACATCTTTTTTACCTTGTTCAGTTAGTAAATTATCCCACCAATTTTTTAATTGCCATGAAAATCCTGCTAAGAATCTGCTGCAATTTGTTGTTGATCGTATCTTTGTTGTTTATAGGAGGTTTTTGCCATTCCCATTTCTTGAAGTAATCTTAATATTTCATATTTTGATTTTCCATCTATGTTCCATTCATAAACTGCTCTTCCATCATATTGACTAGCTTGAAAGTTTGCTCTTTCTTCTATTTGTAAATCTGGAGGTGTTAATTGTGGATAATAATTTTTTGTTTGATAAGGTCATATATTTTTTTATTATTGTTATAATATTTTCTCGCTGTGTAAGGTTTATATGGTTTCTTATTCTATTTATTTGATTATCATCAAATTCTTGTTCTATAGTTTCTATTAATTCATTAATTTCTTCTTTTTAACTATCATCAGATTCACTTTCACTTTCATTTACATGTTCTAAAGGATTTGTTTGTTTAATATTCTGAATATGATTTGTTGATTCTTTACTAGTACTAGGTTTAGTTTCTTCTAATTTATCTAATATTTTCTAAAGAGTATTTTGTTCATGATTTGGGAGTTGATATTTTTAAATACATCTTTTACTTGAAAATATGGTTTAAAAATTTCATTTGAAATTTTAAATTATTATTTATAAAGGGATTTTTAATTTTTTCTTTCCTTTAGGTATTGTTTCTATTTTGTGGATATTAAATCTACTCGTTGTGCTATAGTAGATAAGATTTGATTTGAGTAGTTTAATTGTTGATTAATTTTTTAATATCTTCAATTTCTTCTGGACCTTTATCTGTTCTTGCTTCTCAAAATGGTGTTGCTGTTATTTCTCCTTAATTCGTTTGAATCTTTGTATTTAGTAAAGGTGGATGAATTGAACTTAGTGTTTCTCCTCCTATTATATTCCATTTCTTATATAATGATTTGTACATTTATACTTTGTATATTGTATATTTCCATGTCTCCTATACGTTGTAATTCATATTCTAACCAGGAAAAGAATGGAAAATTAAATTTCTTAATTAACAATATTTCTCACCATTTAGTTTGTAGCTTATTTTGAAATTCTTTATCTAATTTATTATACCATATTCTTTTTAATATGTTTTTCTCATCGTTAAATTCTTCATCTAAATATTCATAGTTTGGTACAAATTCTTTATTAATGATATTTATAGAATCTCTATATAATGAATCTGGTTTCATTTCAGATCTTGTTGGTGATTGATTAATTGAATCTGTATTTATGATTTCAGGTAAAGGTGCTTTATAATGAATTCTCCGACTTCCCGACATAGGTTTTGAATAAATTTCTGGATTAGTATCTAAATTTGTATGTTGACTCAAGGTTCTTCTTATATTAGGGATATTCGAAGTGAGTGTCTAGCCTGTTGTATATTATTTTTATTTGCTCCACATTTATTTGATCTTATTCCTTCAAAATGAACTACTATACTACCATCTCTTGTTGTTTTACTATTTTGAAGCATTACTTTGTTGAAGGTTCCTTGACTGTAATTGAGGAATTATAGTAAATGTTTGTGGAATAGTGATTTCATCCCACTTTAGAGTTTTAGGAATATAAACAGATGCTTTTGTTGAATCTTCTTCAAATATAACTGTTTCTTCTGTATTTGTTTGTTCTAGTTTTAATTTTGGATCTATTGTTGTTTTTAATAATTTAAACATACTTTATACAAAATTACGAAACTACGGCTTCTAGAGTCAATTTTATGTTGATCAATTTGAATATCCATAATTAATGAATCAAGAATTAATTCATCATGCAAACTAGCTAAGAAATTAGGTACACAGGTGAATGATATAGAACCATCACATATATTGGTTTGAATTAAAGCAAGTATTGAATCTTGATAATCTGTTAGTCGTTTATCTCTTAATGCCATAAATATAGGATTATTAATACCTATCCTATGTAAAGGAGTCACTAATTTTATTAATCCATAATGAATATATTTAAATCCTTGATTTTTATATTTTTCAATCGCATTGCTAGACATTAATCTTTTAGTTTTTGAAGTTTCTTAAAGGTTAAATCTTGTACATGAATTTTAATGGCATATGAATTATTAAAGCTTAAATTTCCTATATGATAAATAGAACTTAGTGTTTTTGAGTTTATATCAAATTGAATTTCATGACTTTGATTAATGTTTTCTATATCTACTAAATTAGTATTATTACCTACATTAAACAACTTCTTTAAATAATTTAAATTCATAACTTTAAAACATACCTGAATTGCTTACTGCAACTTATAGAATGCAGAGTGTATGGGGAACGCAGGAGTGCCTAACCGGGAACACCTTAGGCTGACCAAGCAGTGGCTTGTCAACGGACTTACAAAGCTACTTCCGCTTACCAAACCTTACAGATCCTTATTCTTATAGTTGATTAAGTAATTTAAGTAAATTTAAAAGTTTAGAGTTTAAATAACTAAAAGAAATTGAATAACTTGGCTCTGATACCAAAATCGAGCAAAAATAGAGCAGGATCAATTTATTAATAAAACAACAATAATATTAATAATAATATGAATAAGTGATTACCTAAAATTAAAACTTTAAGCAAATAATTTAAAAATTGAGAGATGAGTGAATTCAAAATTTTATATCTTGAAAACTTCTGATGATGAATACATTGAAATGTTACTTTTTATAAGCAAAGAAAGCTAACTATAACATTTAGTTGAATTAAGTTTTGAAATTCAGAATCTCTTTTGAGTAGTGCCTTTTGAATAGACCGCTTGTCCTTGTGGCTTCATGTGGTCTTCAAATAATCTTCACGTGTGTGGGCCTTCTTTATTGATTAGACATTTTTGGAAT
This sequence comes from Ophiorrhiza pumila, assembly GCA_016586305.1. Taxonomy (NCBI): domain Eukaryota; kingdom Viridiplantae; phylum Streptophyta; class Magnoliopsida; order Gentianales; family Rubiaceae; genus Ophiorrhiza; species Ophiorrhiza pumila. The sequence goes on from BLIW01000005.1 coordinate 15,822,349, forward strand.
CTGCAACATTTTTCTTTATGTCTTAATGCATCAATTTTGATGTTGAAATAGTCCTTTTTTGTTTTGTAAGCATAATACTCCCACCAATGATGAATTGTTGAGTATCTTCCTGATTGATGAGCTTGGATGGTATCTAAACAATATGGGCCGTGTCTACCAGTAATTAGCAAATCTTGGGAAACAGCTGTTGCTCGGAGTCCACTAAGGATTTTCTCAGAAAAACTAAAAAGAGTTAAACAAGCCCTTAGGGCATGGAATAGGACTATTTATGGAGATATATTTTCCCAAGCTCAGCAGGCTGAAGCTGAGTTACAGAGGCTTGAGAGGGAAGATGATGTCAATCAGGTTCCTAGAGAGATTATGAATAAAGCTGCTGCTAAAGCAAAATATCACCTAAGCTTGGAGGAGAAATTCTGGTCCCAAAAGGACAATTTTAAGTAGGCTAAGGATGCAGACAGGAATTCTAGGCTTTATCACTCTTATGTGAAAAATAGACATGCAAGAACACACATCCATAGGATTCAAAGTCAAGATGGAGAGTGGCTAGAAGGTGAAAATGATGTAGCTAACCTAGCTGTTCAGTTGTTTTCTGATATATATTCAGAAGACCAGATTAGCTCCAGGCTTCATCCCTCCCTTCTTCCTAGTTCCATAGATGAAGTAGATAGGATAGGTCTTACCAAACTCCCAGATATGGGGGAGCTGAAGTCGATAGTCTATAGTATGAATTCAGAAAGCGCCCTAAGCCCGGACGGATTACCAGGCCTGTTTTACACTGCTGCGTTGGACATTATCAGTGAGGATCTCCTTAGAGCAGTTCAGTCATTTATGAATGGAGAGGAAATTGCGCTAAACATGACTCTACATCTATTGTCCTTATTCCGAAAATCCCTAACCCCTCTTCCTTTAGGCACTTCAGACCTATAAGCCTATATAATTTCCTAAATAAGATTATCTCTAAAATGCTAGCCACTAGATTAGCTCCCTTCTTGCCTAAGGTGATTTCAGAAAATCAGAGTGAATTTGTTGCAGGTAGATTGATCACAGATAATTATTTATTAGCTAGTGAATTGGTCTCTACCATCAATAGGAAAAGCAAGGAAGGGAATTTAGTCTTTAAACTGGACATGGAGAAGGCCTATGACAGGGTCCATTGGCCTTTCCTGCTCCAGGTTCTCAGATTGTTAGGCTTTGGTGAGGTGTGGATTGATCTGATATGGAGGTCAGTTTCGAATGTTTGGTACTCAGTTCTAATTAATGGAGCAAGCAAAGGATGGTTCAAGGCTTCAAGGGGACTGAGACAAGGAGATCTAATTTCCCCTCTACTTTTTGTGCTGAACTCAGAATATCTTTCAAGACTCCTTAATAGTAACACTGAGAAAGCCCCGGATTATTGTTTCCCAAGAGGGTGCCAGAGGATCTCTCACCTAGCTTTTGCTGATGACTTGATCATCTTCTCCTCTGCTAAGCCCCAGGCTGTCAAAAGAATCATGTCCAAACTGAACCACTTCGAGGAGGTCTCGGGCCAAAGGGTTAATGCTGCCAAAAGCTCTTACTTGGTTCATGAAAGGCTGCCAGACTCTAGGAAACACACCGTAGGAAGAATTACTAAATTTACTAGGGGTTCACTCCCAACTTCCTATCTAGGAATGCCCCTCCACTTCAAGAGGATCCCTGCCTCCTTCTATGGCCCCCTTGTGGATAGGATCAGCAATACCATAGAAGGATAGAGATCAAAGTTTCTTAACATTGAGGGGCAGGATCACACTAGTTAAAAGCATCCTGTTTTCTATACCTTCTAAATCACTATGAGTTTAGATCCTCCTAAGAAAGTCATTCAACCAGCTGGAGTCCTTATTTGCTAATTTATATGGTCTGGTATAGAAAGAGGAACAAAACATCATTGGATCAATTGGCAAGACTTATGTGTTCCCAAAATAAGGGAGGAATAGGTCTTAGGGTCTCCCTCACTGTTTCTGCCCAATCCTATAAACTCTGGTGGAGATTTAGACAAAAGAACTCACTATGGGCTAGATTCCTTTGGCAAAATATTGCAGAAACCAGCATCCATCAGAGGTCTAAGCTAGGAGAGGGACTTTACCTGGGAATCTGATCACTAGGTATGTACTAAAAATAGTTCTTTAAGGTAGATTAATGCTAGGATAAATTCAATTTACTGGAAAGAAGAGGGATACTTAGATCTCCATAGTATATGATATGAATCAAGGAGTCTGCAGGGCACTTATCAGATCATAGGTCAGTATCTGTGATTTCATAGAGTGATTAGGAGACAATATATCATTGGTTGTAGAATGCTGATATTAAATGGAATACATTTCATGACTATCATTTTCATCATTTTTCCCATAGAATCATTTTACGTACATTTCTGGCTCACTGATAATACATATATTATGGGAACATATTCAATTTCTAAACTATAGTCTTTCTAGGATAAATGGATTCAGGGGCAACTGTCAATCTATAGCCTGGTACATATGTCAGACTTCTGAGAACATATTAATCATGATTTTCCAATCCCGATATTTCTCTAAGAATGGATTGAATGATTTGGAACCTCTCTCTGGAGATTTCAGCCTAAAATTGCTTTTAATTGGATAAAGGGGCAACATACTCCACTCTGTATTCATATGGAACCATCTGGGATAAAGTACTTCCTGTTAAGATGTCTTTCCTGATGATTAGCTCATTAGAAACAAGATCCCAATTGGCTATAAGCTATAAAGTAGGCATCTTGGGCCCTTTTCTATGCCCTTGGTGCCGAGCCAATGAGGAGACAGTCAGCTATATCTTTGCATCTTGTCACTTCCTCTTTAGGATCTGGAAGATCTTTGCTGCAGAAGCAGGGATCCTTGAGCATTCACAATCCCTAGCAGGCACCCTTTATATTTGGTGGGTACATAAGCCATTTCTCCCTGAGTGAAAGCTGTTTCTTTGCAAAATTTGTCCTTCACTCATATGCTGGTGGTTGTGGAAACTCCAAAATAAGATAACTTTTGATAAGGGAAGGCCAGGGGTGGAGAGAATATAGTGGAACAGATTTTTAGGTCCATTATGGAACTTCCCAGCTGAAATTCCCAAATTTGAAGCTCTTTGATTTAGATTGGTCTACTTTCTGGGGAAAATACCAGAATATCAGAAGGGTATCGGTCCTGGAATGCATCAAGTGGAATCCCCTAGATTTCCCGAGGTGAAGATCAATTTGGCAGCCTACAAGCTGGAAGAATACTGGCGCACTAGAGGCCTTGTCAGGAATCATATTGATAGCCTTATTCTTCCCCTTCGAATATTACTGTTTCCAATTACCCTGACTAGGCTGCAGGTAGAAGCTCTTGCTACCCACAAATATTTCTCTAAGTGCTGGGAAAAAGGAATGAGAGAGATATGCCTTGAATCAGAATCCACAGTGCTGTTATTGGGACTAATATCCTTGAAAGATTGGCAGTTTCGACCAATAATTGAAGAATTACGGCAGAAGGCCACCAGCTCCATAGCTCATCAAGAAGCTAACCTACCAGCCAGGTACTTGGTTCGCCACAAGGGTTCACAGACTTCACATCATTTCCTGTCCTTAAATAAGATAGATAGGGAAAAAGTGTCGTCCTTGATAATCAAATGAGGTAATGATTTCACATGTCATGCTTAAGATTGTAGGTCAATTTTTACCAAAAACCTCGAATATTCTCGGCCCCATCCTGCTGCTGTTAGGGTTTGACTGCCATGCTAACTCTCACGGGCCTCAGCCTGCTGGTGTTTGAGCTGATTTGCCCTTTCTGTGGTGTTTATGTTTATACTATGCTTGGTATGGCATCCTGGATCCTTGGGTTTCTCTGGAGTGCTCATTACATCCACGCCCTTCACTGATAAACTTGAAGACTGGATTGCTCCAAGGCAAAAGGAGAAGCCTAGCATGGAGCATCTCTGGCTTTAAACAAGGCCCTCTGATCTACTGTAATGGGGTAATTAGAGGGGAAGGCACAAAACTACTAAGACTTTCGAGGTTTTAGCCCAGGAAGAAAGCCAGGCTCATTATGTTATGCAGGTTATACGCTGCCTGTACCATTACTACATATAAAGTTCATGCTGGATTTGCTTTCCAAAAGATTTCTGTAAAAGTGAAAGCGCGAAGAGAAGAGCTATGTGGCACTCCCTTCTACAGCAATGAGCAGACCATAATCAATACAAAGGCAGCCTCTTGTTTTCACATATGTCCGCAAATAGGATATTTTGTCACTCCTTGTGATTATAGGAGTATTTTGTGTTATAGCTTCTTAGGAGTATTGCATGTAAATAGAGGAAGTACTCCAAATTTATTTTCTAAATCCTTCTTGTGCTTGGCTCCATTAGGCCATTGGCAGGTAAATGGATCCGAGTGCAAGAAGGATCCTTTTTGTAAGGATGATTTTAGGGTAAATCCATCATCCACCCATTTATCTAATATATATGAAGTGGCGCCCACCCTCAAAAAGAGGTTAAGCAAATAAAAAAAACTAGAATTCATGTTCAAATTATAGTCAGCGAAAAAAAGGGAACAAAAAATGTCAAAATGAATGCATTTTTGGACATTGCCATTTTTGACCAAAAAGCCCATGAAAATTGAAGGTTTGGCAAAAAAATTTTCGTTTTTGCTTTTTGACATTAATCACTAGAATTCATGTTCAAACTATGGTCAGCGAAAAAAACGTAACAAAAAAAGTCAAAATGAATGCGTTTTTGGATTTACCGCTTTTGACAAAAAGCCGTGAAAATTTGAGATTTGGCAAAAAATTTTGGGTTGTCGTGTTTGACATTAATAACTAGAAAAATTTTGGGACGAAAAATAATGAAATAATGAATGTGAATGTTAAGTGAAGATTTGTTATTTACCTAAAATAAATAAAGCTGAAGAAATCCGAGAATGATAAAAGAAAACTGAGATTGAATGAAAAGATTTTTTATTTCTTTCAAAATCCAAAAACATTCGATGCCTTCCTGAGTACATGAATATCCTATTTATAATACTACAAGTGTTTCATTTGACATCATTCATGACATAATATCAAATTGACGTAAAAGGAATCTTCTTATTGAATGGCTACTTTTCTTTGAATTGTCATCATCTAATACTCGGGTGCTTGAATTATTTTTCTTGAATGGTCCAGCATGTTGCATTATTGAGATCCTTTGCCTTTTTGTGTGGTCCTTTGCCTTTTTGTCACATCTTGCTTTCTATCACGTCTTTTGACTATTCTTCCGGAATGATTGAGTTCTGTAGAAAAAGTAATCTTTCTTAGTCTTTCCAGTGTAGAATGCCCACCATGATTGAATATTTTGTCTTTTCCCTGTAGTTCCACCTTCTAGCAAATCTTGATAAATATTCTGATGAATAATTCTTGGATTTGATCTTCCTATTTCTCTTTGTTGGAGTAATTCAACAATATTGCTTGAACTTCTTTCTTTGTTAATCTTGTCGTCCGTCAGGAATCTTTTGTCAAAAAATACCTACAAAAGAAAATGTAACATATTTTTATACTCTTTTTTTTAATAATCGAAAGGATCCTGTGCCATAGGTCCTCCAAAACAATCTTCTTGAACTGGACTTTGTGTTGAATCTGAAGAGAATTGTGGTTGTGTTTGAGTTTGTTTCTTCATATTTTTGAATGCCAGATACTGTTGAAATTCTTCCCATGCTTCATTATTTGATTCTTCTGTCTTTGGAATATGTTGGACGGCTGGAGTAGGTTGAGTTCTTGGGCTTTGCTGAGTTGGGCTTGAATTTTGTTTGTTATTAATCCATGTTCTTATTCCTGTCTCAAATACTTCGTTACTGCCTGTGGACAACAGATTGATGGATCACATTTGTCCCACCATTTGATTTTGAATTGCCTCACCAATGACATAGGTTTGGGCTTTGGCTGAGCTTGAATAATTTGAAATTGCCAACACCAAATCCATGGAACTTTAAGCTCACAATGGAATTGAACTTCTCTCATATATAGTTGCATACTTGATTCATAATTGAACTTCTTGAACCCTTCTTTTGCTTTTAGTGGCATAATACTTTGATCGGATCCATGAGTATCCCACCAGTCGTAAAACCACATTGGAAAATTATTTTTGCAATTTTTTTCAAAAGTAAAAAACCATGAATAGTCAAATGCTCTGAAATAAAATGCTTTTTTCCAAGATTGTTTGTAATCTTGATAATTATATCCTGATGGATCATATGGCATTGAAAAGGATTGAATATTATATAGATTTCCAAAATCAGTAGAATTTAAAACCCTTTTGATATACATTTTGAATGAGTCACATATCCTGATTCATTTTTTTTATGAACTATATCACATGAACCAGAATCTACCAATATATATTCAAAAAATTTTGTGTTTTTCTTGAATCATCAGAAAACCAAGATAATGATTGGGTAAAATATTTTGAATAATAAGATCGTAATATAGGAATCTTTGGTTTTTGAGTGAATTTTGTTAGAATTAAATATTCATAACCATTCTTATTAACATATAGAGTTCTTTGAATTTGTGATGAGGAAGAGGTTTGAATATTTTGAGATGAAGAAGGGGTCATGGCTATGGGAGTGGTTGAAGGAGATGGAATTAATTGAGTCTTTGCCTGTGGTTGAAGTTTATTGAATGGGGTTGATACTACCTGAACATATGACAATGGAGGAAAATCCTCAATTTGAACAAATATATTACTAGTTTGAATTTGTGGGGATTGAATTATCTGTTTTGAATCTATTACCTTTGAAGCATAATCTTCAGGGCTTTGCATCTTTTGCTTGTTTGACATTTTGATTTTTCCCTGTAAGAAATTCCCGAGTTACAAAATCAGGTAATGAATTATCTTCTCCTTTTATATACTCTATATCAAAATCAAAGACAGATAAAATTCCTTGCCATCTAGCAAAAATTTGTTTAGAGACTAAATTTTGGATATCTTTTTGTAAAATATCTTTTGCTGACTTACAATCAACTCATAATAAAATTTTTTATTATATAAGTCATCTTGAAATTTAGTAATGCATAAAACTATTGATAACATTTCTTTCTTAACTGTTGAATAATTTTTTTGAGACCCTATCCATACTTTTGAAGTGTATCTAACTAGCTCAATTTTAACATTTAATTTTTGTTTTAGAATACCCCCATAACCTACTTCGGAAGCATCTGTTTCTACTATCATGAATGCATTGGGATTTGGAATACCTAAACAAGGTAATGATCTAATTTTTGTTTTTGCCTCCCTAACTAATTTTGTATGTTTTTCTGTCCATGCAGGTGGATTTTTTTGTAACCGTTGATATAATGGTGCACAGATCATTCTTAATTTAGGAAAGAAATCATCTACATAATTTAAACATCCTAAAAATCGTTTTAATTGATTTTTATCCTTTATTTCATCTGGGAATTTTTCTCCAAACTCTAATGCTCTATTAATAGGTTTAATTGTTCCTTTATATATGTCATGACCTAAAAATCGAATTTGAGTCTAAAATAATTTCATTTTTGGGGCAGATATAACTAATCCGTTTTGAATTACTACTTTTGAAAATATATGTAAATGCCTAAAATGTTCGTCCATAGTTTGAGAATATACTAATATATCATCAATATATACAATCATGAATGTATATGCTGAAAAAATATCATTCATTATATTTTGAAATTCGGAAGGAGCATTTTTTAATCCAAAGGGCATTACGTTCTACTGATAATTTCCGAAAGGTATAGTGAATGCTGTCTTATACTTATCTTTTTTTGCTATTTGAATTTGCCAATATCCAGATTTCAAATCAAATTTTGAATATATCTTTGCATTAAATAATCTATTTAATAAATCTTTTTTATTAGGTATGGGATTCCTAATCCATTTTAGCACTTTGTTTAATAGTTTGTAATTTATAACTAACCTAGGAACTCCTCTTTCTTTTTCTCCTTGATTATTAACATAAAATGCTAGACAACTCCATGGTGATTTTGATATTCTAATCAATTTCTTTTCTAACAACAAAGTTATTTCTTTTTTTCAATGTTCTAATAATTCTGAATTCATTTGAATCGGCCTTGCCTTTGTTGGAATATTTTTCTCATCGAAATCTACTTCATAAGGTAAATCAATAATATGAGTTTTTCTTGTCCAAAATGTAGATGGATGATCCGCACATATGGTTTCTTTAAATTTTATTTCTAAGTCATTAATCTTTATAATTATTTATTTTCTTTATAATTGGAATTCTATTTAATTATATGTAATTTCTTCTTTTATAGAATTAATGTGTTCTTCTTTATGTTTAATTTGTTAAAATATACTATTATTTTGTAATAAATTTAACTCTCTCTTTCTTATTGGTGTAATAAATGGAAATATTATCTTGTTACCCATTATTTTAATATTTAAACCTTCAGTTGTTTTCTTGAATGGTGTTATTTGGTATAAAAAAGGATTTCCTAATATAACATCTTGAGACAAATCTTCTACAATAATGAAAGAATGTTTGAAACAATAATTATTATTGCATATAAATCCATTTGATAATTTATATTTTATTTTTAAAGGACTTCCATTTGCAGTTAATAGTTTATGATTCGATTTTGAACAATATTTAATTGGTATTATTCCTGATTTTATGCAACTCTGATCTGCTCCACTGTCTATCATAGCTACACAAGTTCTTTGAAATTTTTCTACTCCTTGTATACCTATTGTAATAAACACATGCCATTTTTCTATGTTAATCTTTTGAATAATATTTAAATATTCTTCATTATCTTGAATTCATTTTCCTTTATTTGAGCTTTCTGGTATCTCTTCTAATTTTTGTTTATTTAATATAAATTTTGCTTCTATTTCTAGATCTTTTAATTGTAAATCTTTAATATTGTTTCTAATTTATCTTATTTCTGATTTTAATTCTTTTATTCGTTCCTGAATTTGATTTGAATTTAAATTAGTTATTGATTGAGGAATTGTTCCTTGAATATTTTGAGTTGAGGAATATTTTTCATATAGCTTATTTATACTAAATGGCTCTAAAAATTCAGGTTTTTTATCTTCTTGAAGTATTAAATCTTTTAATTTTAATAAATATTGTCTTTGCTCTTCTGGGTTTTCTATTTTACTTATGATTTCGAATAAAATATCTTTATTGCTTCTCTCACTTGAAATCATATTAATACAATAACATGGTGAAGACTTATCTGAATAATCATTTTCACTATCTGAATATATTTCATTGATATTTGAATCGGTTTCTTCTTTTTCTTCATTTATCATAAGTTTCATTATTTTGTCTCTTAAATCTTTATCTTCTTCTTTATCAAAGATTTCATTAATTCTTCTTTGAGTTCTACAATTTGTTGCAATATGGCCTGGTTTGCCACATTTATAATAAACTAATTTCTTTTTTCTAAATTTGTTTTTCTTAAAATCTCTAGTTTGTCTTTGTTCATTTTGATTTTGGTTACGTTGATATCTTTTACTTCTTCTTTTATATGATTTATATGGATATGTAATTCTTTTAGTATATCTAGAGGGTGCTTTTATTCCTGTTATTCCAAAAGCTTCACATAATGATCCTAATTCTCTTCTTTCTGAACCATATTTTGCTTGTAATTTTAATTGTTGACATAATTTTAAACCTTCTGATTTTATGAATGATATTAATTGACCATAAGTCCAATCATAAAAACTTATTTCTTCTTTTCCTGTTACTAATTTTATGGCATTGAATATTCTATGTGAAAATAAAGTAGGTAATCCTATAATGAATTTTTCTTTCCAAAATGGTTGATTGCAATCATTTCTTTTTAATACATATGTTATAAACATATCTTTATACCATCTAAAATCTGTTAAAGTAGGACATCTGAGGTTAGTAAGGAATATTTGAGAACTTTTAGTGTCTGTACTTGGATTTCCCAAAAAATGAATTGTTAAAGCATAAATTAAAAAATCAGCACTATCTGATACTTTAATTTTTTTAATATTTCCTTGAGTATCTTTTACAATATTGCCAAAAACATCTTTTTCATCTTCTTCAGTAGTATAATTTAATATTTCATTCTTGTTTTCTTGAGACATCATATTATCCCACCAATTCTTTAATTGACCTGAAAATCCTGCTGGAAAAGCTACAGCAGTTGTTTTTTGATCATATCGTTCTTGTCTATAAGCAACTTTTGCCATTCCCATTTCTTGAAATAATCTTAATATTTCATATTCTGATTTTCTATCAATGTTCCATTCATAAACTGCTCATCCATCATATTGACTAGCTTGAAATTTTGATCTTTCTTCTATTTGTAAATCTGGAGGTGTTAATTTTGGATAATAGTTTTTTCGTTGGTAAGGTGCATATGTTGATTTGTTATAATTTTTTTTTGTTACAGAAATTTTATCTATAAGGTTTTCTAATTCTGTTTATATTATCATCTTGCAGTTCGTCTTCAATATCTTCTATTAATTTATTAATTTCATTTTCATCACTACTTTCTGTCTCTTCAGAATCTTCTATCGAGTTATCTTGTTGAATATTTTGTATTTTTTCTGTAGATTCAGATGTTCGACTTGTGCTAGGTTTTGTTTCTTCTAGTTTATTAAATATTTTTCTTAATATATCATGATCTTTGTATGGGAGTTGAATGTCTGTAAAAGTATCTTTAATTTGAAAATGAGGTTTATTTATTTCATTTGGAAAATCTAAATTATTGTTTCCAAAGGGATTTTTTATAACATTATTGCTTTCTTTAGGTATTTGTGTCTATTATTTGTTGAAACTAGATCTACTTGATGAGCTATTGTTAATAATATTTGATTTGAATAATTTAACTGCTGATTAAATTTTTCAATATCTTCAATCTCTACTGGACCTTTCTCAGTTCGAGCTTCTCTAAATGGTAATTGCTGTTATTTCTCCTGCAGTTGTTTGAATTGTTATATTCAATAAGGGTGGATGTACTGAACTAAGTATCGATTCTCCTCCTATTATATTCTATTTTTTATATAATGATGTTTTTACATTTATACTAGCTGTACTATAGAATTTTTGATTGTTTACATCTGAATTTCATATTCTAACTAGGAAAAGAATGGGAAATTGAAATTTTTAATCATTAACAATTTTTTCCATTTATCCAGTAATATATTTTGAAATTCTTTAGTTAATTGGTTGTACCATTGTCTTTTTATTAAATTTTTATATCATTAAACTCTTCATTTAAATATTCATATATTGTGGTATCTTCTGTACTAATTACATGTATTGAATCTTGTCTCATATCTGATTTTGTTGGTGATTGGTCTTAGGGATTCTGTATCTATTATTTCTGGTAATGTGGTGCTTTATAATGAATTCTTTGACTTCCTGAAACAGGAATTGAATATTTTTTGGATTACTATCTAAATTTCTATGTTGACTAAATAGATTCCGTGGCTTCAAACTTGGAATATCTGAAGTTGAAATATCTAGGTGGGACAAACGTATTTTTATTAGCTCCATATCTATTTTGATCTATTTCATCAAAATGTATAACTATACTTCCGTCTTCTTGTTTAACTATTTTTAGAAAGTATAGTTTGTTGTATATTTCTTGATTGTATTTGAGGAATTATTGTAAATGTTTTGTGGAATAGTAATTTCATCCCACTTTTAAAAGTTTTAGGAATATATATTGATGCTTTTGTTGATCTTCTTCAAATATTATCGTTTCATCATTAATGTTTTGCTCTAATTTTAGTCTTGGATCTATATATGTTTTTAACAACTTGGAAACATATTTTATACATAATTACAAAACTACGACTTCTGGAATCTATCTTGTTTTTATCATTTGAATATCCATGACCAATGAATCAGAATTAATTCATCATGTAAACTAGCTAAGAAATTAGTTACACAATTAAATGATATTGGTGTCATTAAAAATATTAGTTTGAATTAAAGCAAGTATAGAATCTTATAATCTAAAATCTTTTATCTCTTAATGCTATAAAGATCGATTATCTTACTCATATCCTATGTAAAGGTTTTATGATGAATTTATTAATCCATAAATAAATATATTTGAATCCTTGACTTTTTATATCTTTCTATAGCTATATTTGACATTAATTTTATAGTTCTTGAAACTTCTCTAAATGTCTAAAATCTCTGGTTCATCGAATTTTAACAGCATATGAATTATTAAAATTTAAATTTCCTATGTGATAAACTGAACTTAATGTTTTTGAAGGTTTATATCAAATTGGTAGTTTCATTGTACTTTTGAATTTATGTTAATGTGTGTCTTCTAATTTAGTATTATTGTCAAGATTAAATAATTTCTTAAAATTATTTAAATTCATAACTTAAAACGTACCTGAATTGCTTAATGCAATTAATAGAATGCAGAGTGTAGGGGAACACAGGAGTGCCTAACTGGGAACACCTTAAGCTAACCTCGTAATGGCTTACCAACGGATTTCAAGGCTACTCGACCGCTTACCAAACCTTTCAATTCTGTATTCTAATAATTGATTAAGTAATTTAAGTAAATTATAAGTTTAGAAAAAAAAATTTAGGAAGGCCTCAAAATGAAGTGCAATAGCCTAAGCAACATTTCCACGTCAAATTGCCGAGTTCAAGTCAGAAAAGGAAACTTTCTGTAAAATGAATGATCTTAGTCACATCCAATTTGCCAGCACTAGAAAGGCAACAAATGAGAGTATTCTTCTTTGAAGATTTAGCAACATTGCAAAGCAAACAACCAAAACCACTGCTTTGCCAATTCAAAAAGTCCAAAAATATTTCACAAAGCCAACCACAGGCATGGGCACACTATTACAAACCAGTTAAAGAGCATTGCACCAATCCAGAATTCAGCATTATATCACAAATACATAACACGAGGCCAATATGATCGAACTTCAACAGGGGCCAGCACAATCTAGGAAACACTTACCTAGGGTACTAGTTTTTACCTTCCGAATAGCAAATGAAGGGGTTTCGCTTCTTAAGTAGCCTATCCGATAAGGCATTATCTTTGGGACTGACCCAAAATTTTTATAGTTATTAATGTCAAAACACGACAACCCAAAAGTTTTTGCCAAATCTCAAATTTTCACGGCTTTTTGGTCACAAGCGGTAAATCCCAAAAACGCGTTCATTTTGACTTTTTTTGTTAAGTTATTTTCGCTGACCATAATTTGAACATGAATTCTAGTGATTAATGTCAAAAAGAAAAAACCCAAAAATTTTTGCCAAACCTTCAATTTTTATGGGCTTTTTGGTCAAAAACGGCAATGTCCAAAAATGCATTCATTTTGACATTTTTTGTTCCCTTTTTTTCGCTGACTATAATTTGAACATGAATTCTAGTTTTTTTTTATTTGGTTAACCTCTTTTTGAGGGTGGGCGCCACTTCATATATATTAGATAAATGGGTGGATGATGGATTTACCCTAAAATCATTCTTACAAAAAGGATCCTTCTTGCACTCGGATCTATTTACCTGCTAATGGCCTAATGGAGCCAAGCACAAGAAGGATTTAGAAAATAAATTTGGAGTACTTCCTCTATTTACATGCAATACTCCTAAGAAGCTATAACATAAAATACTCCAAAAATCACAAGGAGTGACAAAATATCCTATTTGCAGACATATGTGAAAACAAGAGGCTGTCTTTGTATTGATTATGGTCTGCTCATTGCTGTAGAAGGGAGTGCCACATAGCTCTTCTCTTCGCGCTTTCACTTTTACAGAAATCTTTTGGCAAGCAAATCCAGCATGAACTTTATATGTAGTAATGGTACAGGCAGCGTGATGTCGAGTGTCGCACCTCGTCAATTTTACCCTAACAACTACTGTAGAAGTGGAAGCAGGGATCGTAATCCACAGTGAAGGCGTAGGTCAAGAAAATTGAGTAAATTGTTCTAAAAGTCCTGTCATAGAATCTAAGTACTAGAAAGAGGAAAATTAAACTCAAACGAACGAAAACAAAGATGCAAAATATAGCAACAAGCAAGGATAAAACAGATATCTCAGGATTCTTGTATTGGATGAACACAGGCTTAGTAAATCTATGCTATGCAATCAGTAAACAATTAAATGCATTGGAGACTTAAATTGCCTAGAAGTTGAAGCTGTGGTTAGCATGGCGACCACACCACTTCCTGTACCCCCCAAATCACCATCCTCTCCCATGGCGAGGCCCGAGAATGGAGGAATAAGCTCCGCAAAGTCTTAACTCTCCCAGCTAACTACTCTAGCATGCAAAGTCCTAAGAACTCCCATGGCGAGGCCCATCCTATGGTTCACATATCATTGTTGTTAACACAGAAAGCTTCTTTAACACTTTTCCTAATGTTTCAATTCATTAACACTTCCTATGGCGAGGCCTGAGTCTCAGAATTGATTTGATTACAGAAAACAAGTGCAAAGACTTAAACAATCACAATTTAGTTCTCAATTCATGCAACTTCTCTAACTTTGATTAATCACTCCTCAATTTAGCATGTCGACCACAATTGAAGCTTGATCTATTCAAGATTAGCTAGGGATTATGAAATTCAACATATGTTTATGCTCAATTCAAATGTGATTTCAATACTTCAACAATTAGATCAATTGCATAGCATACAAGCTACTAAAACACGTATTCATCCATTAAGAATCCTAAGATATCATAGATTTAGCCAGGAAACATCTTTCTTATTTCAAAATCAACAAATTGCAACATTGACAATCTCATTCTCACTTAATTGGAAGAATTTACCGATTTAGTCGAGAGAATTGTCGATACCTTTGTCAATTGAGAATAAGAAAGAAGAATCCAGTCCAAATTCACAATCGGAGTTGAGATCGGAGAAGAAATGTTTAGTGAGAGAAAGTAGATCTAGAGAGAGAAAATGAGAAATTCAAAATGATAATTCTAAAATCTAGAATCCTCTCTCGTCTCCAACTCCGTCTAGAATCGACAATCTCCTTTACATGCTAGCTACCTTCCCTATATATAGAGTTGGGAAAACGTAACTAATACGCAATCGTAAAATATCTAAAGTATTACAAAACTGTCCTTCAAAAGGAATGACTAAAAATCAGTCTAAATTGTGACAATTTCGAAGTTGAAGAATATTGCTCAGAAACTCCACGCCTTCAGGCCAAGCTTCCTGCGCCTTCAGACGACCTCGCCACGCACAGCACGCCTCCAAGCTCCAGCTGTTCACGTTTTCCACTGCTCGGACTCAAGTGAAAGAATCAGACTCAAATCACGCCTTCAGGCCTCTTCCAGTCACGCCTTCAGCATCCTCGCTAGCTTCCAAGCAAAACAGCATTCAGGAAATCACGTCTTCTTGCCAACGAACTTCATGTTGGCAAGAAGACTATGAATCAATGAAAGCTTAAAACATGAAAATTGTAACTCGTTATCTTAGCTTTCCATAGCCATATGGATCACCCAATTTGGATCTAAGATGCGAGACTTATGATCAACTCAAAACAGTGCCACAAAACTGAAACTCGTGAAACAACCCTTCCAACACTTTGCCATTTTTTCCACTTTATCCAAACAACACTTTGCCGTGCATGTGCGAGTGTGAGAGTTGGTGTGAGGTGTTTGTGAGAGATTGTGAACTATGAGAGGTGCTGTGGGGTTTGAGTGATCAAAATTGTAAAGTGTTGTGAGTATTTGTGAGTTTCGAGTGAATGAAAATGTTGTGAGTAGTGTGAGATGATAGTGAATTGTGAAGTTGGTAAAGTTTGTGAATTTTGAATGAATGTGTAAATGGTGAAGCTGTGAAGTGAGGATGAAGGTTAAAACATGAGTGAATGTTGGTGTTGTGAGTGTTGTAAGTGTTGTTGATCAAAGGATGTCTTGTGTATATGAAATGCAATGAAAGAAATCCTATGAAGTTAGTGCTACGAAAATGGATGTGTGCAATATATAAACCTTCTATGAATTCATGATGGAGTTGTGAGTGTTTGCGGCATTGATTAAAGAATCTCCACCAATTTCTACACAAGACTTTATAAATTGTGGGTAATGAATGACCAACCAAGTGAAATGTACATCAGTGTGTGCAAAGTACTTGTGCAGCAAGTGTGTATTAGTGAAGTGCTAGTATGCATAAGAGTGAAGTGATAGTAGTGTGCGAATGAGTGCTTGTGTGCACCAGAGTGAAGTGTGAGTAGGATGTTGTGCGTGTGTGCAAGTTAGGACATGTGGCGAGGTTACCTCGCCGCATGAGTGTGTGCTAGGGTTCGTGCTGTAAGTGCGAGTGTGGTGCGAGAGTAGTGTGCGAGAGTGTAGAGCCCGTGTGCGCATGAGTGTAGTGAGGTGTGTGCGTATTTCATGCGGCGAGGTGACCTCGCCGCATGAGTGTGGTGCAGTGATGGTTCGTGTGCGTGCGACAGTGTTGTGCGGCGAGGTGACCTCGCCGCATGTGAGGTGTGTGCGAGAGTGTGCGAGGGAGAGAGTGCAGCTGTGCGACAGTGTAGTGTAGAGTGAGTGCCCGTGAGGTGTTTGTGAGAATGCTTGTGAAGGTATTGTGAGTGTGAGTCTTTAAAACAGCTAAGTGTTCATTTCAGCTTAGAACTTAACTTCTACACCAAATTCGTGTGACTTAGCTCCTGAATTGGACTTGATGGTAAACATAAGAATTCTAGGTCTATCTCATGGCTTTACAATGGATCAAGAATCACCTTAATTGGATGACTGTAGCTCAAGTTATTAATAATCTACCAAGTTGTGGCAATATGAAATAAATAAATAAATCGTGAAGTAGCAATCATCAAGATGCTTTTGTTTCTCATATTTACACACAGAATTAGAAGAACGTTAAAACATAAGAAATGAAGTACGCTCAAATAGCTTTCTGGAACATCCAAGAACTCATCATTTGGATTAGAATTGAAGACGTTATGCTCAAATGAATTTGCAAAACCAAGCTGCCCAAACCCTAAAATGGCCAATTATACACTTTCGGTTCCTCCATTTGCCTTAACTCTTTTAACTCCATTTACCATCATTGTTTAAACACTTTTTGCACCTTTTACACCATTTGATCATTTCCACATTGCAAACATATGAATGCATAAAACCACTCAAAACCTCACATATGTACATAAAACACACAACAAAAGCCAAGCATTTTTACACATATTAGTTGGTATAAAACCAACTTATCAAATTCCCCCACACTTGAACTTTTGCTTGCCCTCAAGCAAAGACACAACACCAAACTCACATTTCAAAACCACTTTGCACTAGACCTCACTCCTCTGTCAAGCTTGTTCTCCTCTATGTTCATCAAAATAATTTTTCATGCCAGAAATTCACAGCTTGTCCTTAACCCCAACCTATCAAATTTCAACACAAGTTATCAATCAAGGCACGATGAATAAAGACCAAAATGTCATGGTGCAAGTGTATGTGAGGAATCTTAATTCATCCAATCTTATGAATGCATTATATCTTTTGTTCCAAAACATCTCTTTGCATAACAATCACAATGTCCACATTTAAGAACTAAAATTCACCCAAAATCAATGGTGCACATTGGTGCTTTTCATATTTGATTTCACATTTCACTTACTTTTGCACTCTAGTGCATTTCTCTTCCTTCTTTCTCTTCATTGCACACATTGGTGTGCCTGCCATGGGTCTTATGGCTCTTTTTTCCCTTTAGCTGCCTGAGTTTTATGGCTATTTTTTCTCAAATTTGCTTGCCAAGGGTATTTCGGGTTTTTATTCCCAATTGCCAAAGGCTTTTTCTCCATATCATCTCTTGTGTGACTAAAAGTTCTTAACTGTCTCTAAAAGATTATACATGCAAGAGCATCCAAAACAATCGAAATAATGCACAACAATAAGACTGTATTGAATCATTTTCCTCCTATGTCCAAGAACAATTTTTCATGGCATATCTATCTTACTTTAACATGATGCCTTGACCAACAAAATGTTCCAATTTCATCAAGATTGGAATCAAAGAAACAAAAGCATTTTCGCATGCAAAGCATTAGTAGAAATTGGATGAACTCAAATTTTGAACATAGCTTACAAAAGAACAAAGCATAGCACAAAGTGTCAACATTTCATTCCATTGCTCTCACTGTCACTACAGCTCTTTTCTTTTCATTCCATTACTTGCACAAAACATGAAAAACATCACACGTACGGGTAATAAACTCATAATGACACAACAGAACTAACATAACAGGCAAAAGTCCCAAAACAACACATATTTACACTAACAATCCATGAAAGCAAGTAAACATATAGAGTCAAACCACAAACCACAAAACAGCATGCATATAAAGCAAAAAAAAATTCCAAAATTTCAAAAAATTCAAAAAATTTTTCCAACACATCAAATTTCCAAAACACAAACAAAGCACAAAAAGAAAACACAAACCACGGCAAGCAACATTCCCTCCCCCACACTTAAACTTACATTGTCCTCAATGTAAAGTAAAAAGATAAGTTTAGGCCCTGGTATTGAGAATGTCATGAAGTCCAATGTTGCATGGTGAATTGTCTTTATCCATAGTTCCCTCTTTGAATGAAAAACTCCTCCCCCACACTTAGCCTCATAGGTGCATTGCATATTTTCCAGTGCAAATCTCTTCTGTTGCATTCACCTACATCATGAGTGGCTTCAGTGATTGACATCCAAAATGAAAGAAACGTAAAGACAAAAAGAAAAGAAGAAACAAACTACTTAATAACACTAAAGGAAAAGAAGTAGTTCTGGATTTAGGTAGTCTCCAGCTAGACTTTATTCATCCAAAACGTTTGCCTTGGTCATGAAAAGAACTCAGTAAATCCATCTCTGCACCACACAAAAGATGCACTCTCATTAGCATGCTCCTTCCCAGAAAACACTGGAGAGTTGAGGAGATGTGTAAGCACAGGATCGTGAGAAAAACTTTCTCCAACTATCACATTCCTTTGAAGCACATCATAGCCCTCATCTACCACACTATCCACAGTAGTCCTGCAAGGCTCAACCAAGGAATGTATACCCATGGTCTCAATCAACTCATCAGAAAGTTCAAAAACAAATGCCTCAAATTCACAATTGTTCACCATATTATCATTGTCATTCAAAATGTTAACATTTTTATCCTTAAAACAAACATTTTTGACTCCACAAATTTTCTCAACATTATCATCACGAAAAACATTGTCATTGTGTAACAAAAATTTCTCATTATGCACTGGACGTGAAGTACCAATTACACACTCAGATTCCTTCTCTGTTTCAAAAGTACCAATTTCCACATTATCTTGATTTATGGTATCACAATGTCCTTCCAGATGTGACTCTATGCAATTTATCAAAGTATCAAGAAAAGAGCAGTCATCATCATTATCAAGTAAAACATGTTCATCACTATCATTTGAACAATTCTTAACACATGCTTCCTGTGAGATATGATCTACCAAAGATTGACTTGGCATTTCAAAGTTTGATATATCTATGTAACCACATTCTTCTATGCATGCACTCTCTAATGAAAACATGCAATCTTCTACATCAAGCTCATCACAATCAATTTCTTCATCATCAACAACGTTATCAACAGAAATACAGTCTTGCTTAACACCCTCATCAACTAAAGTTGGAGAACATTCAACAACCTGAATTGAACAACAAGATTCTAAATGCATAGGTTGTTTCATTGCATAATTCACGTCAAAAACTACTTCCTCATTATTAATTCTAAAGGTGATAGTTTTGTTTCGAACTCCAATTAAAGCATCACCAGTAGCTAAAAATGGCCTACCAAAAATTAAAGGTACCTCAGGGTCCTCCTCCATATCCAGAACAATAAAATCAACAGGCAAAGTGAATTTATCAACTCTTACCAGAACATCTTCTACCAAACCTGTAGGAGTTACCAAAGACCAATCTGCCAATTGTAGAGTTACCGCAACTGGGCGAATCCTTCTTTCCAATCCAACACTGATAGCTATGGACAATGGCATTAAATTGATCCCAGCACCCAAATCACATAAAGCCTTTGCAAAATGTCTTGTGCCTATTTTGCATGGAATAGTACAGCTCCCAGGATCCTTAAGCTTTGGAGGAAGATTATGAACCATCCAAGCTTGAGTGCATTCAGAAACCATCATGGGAACCTCACATCTCAAGATTTACTCTTTGTTGGAGATGAGATCCTTGAGATATTTAGCATATTTTGGCATTGAAGTCACTAAGTCCATCAGGGGAAGATTCACATTCACTTGCTTGAGTACCTCCAGAAACCTCTTGAACTGAGGGCCTTTTTGAGGAGGTGGTTTCTTCCTCTCTGGAAAAGGAGGTTTAGGAGCATACTCAGGGTAGTTGTAAGGATTGGAGTTCTTAGTGATTTCATTTCCTTCCCTAGCTGGTATGTCCTTCTTCACAGTCTTAATATCCTCTTGCTTATTATCCTTCTTAAGTTCCAAAACTTCCTCAGCTTCATCTTTCTGGTCTTTTTCCTCTGCACAATCATCCTTAACTTCTGACGGTTTATTCCCAGGCAAAAGATTTCCACTCCTTAAAGTTATGGCCTTACATCCAATATTGTTCTTAGGATTTGGCACCGTATCACTAGGAAGAGAACCAACAGGTCTTTGATGTATAGCATTCACGAGTTGACCCAATTGCATCTCAATGTTTTTGAATGTGCCATCATGATGTCTTACAGATATCTCCAAAGCAACAAATCTTTCCTCATTTTTATCCACCTTTTCTATAAGACTCCGGAGCATTTCTTCCACTGATGAGTTCCTCGGCTCTGAGGTACTAGCTTGCTGATCAAACCCTGGTGGAGGATTGGAAGTTCTTTCTTGATCATTCCCTTGAGTATATTGACCTCTCTGGTTTTGGTTCTGTTGTCCCCAAGTTCCTTGATTACCACCATAGCCTCTATTGTTGCCTCCTGAGTAATTTCCAGAGTAATGTGGTCTGTTGCCATAGTTATTCACGTATTAAATGGACTCAGTGGTGACTCGGCACTAATCAGTATAATGTTCACCCTTGCATATTCCACAAGACAACACAGGTGTCCTGGCTTGAGTTGCCTTTAGAGTTTGTACTTGTTTAGCCAATGCTTCAAATTTTGCACTAAGAGATGTCTCCTCATCTACATCAAGTACTCCTCTTTGTCTTCTGGCATGTGGCTTTCGGATCTATGGGAAGATATACTCATCCTCAGCAATTTGATTAAATAGCTCCCGTACTTCAGGCACAGACTTGTCTTTGAGTGCCCCGTGAGCACAGGCCTTAACCGTCAATGAGGATTCAGGAGTTAAGCCTTTGAAGAAAGTGTTTAGTTCCCTGATCTCTCCCAAGTCATGATTGGGGCATTATCTGATTAGATCGTTGAATCTCTCCCAAGCTTCTCTAAATGTCTCACCTTCTTGCTGCTGAAAGTTCATAATTTCCAGCCTTCTCTTTTCAAGCTTAGCTGGAGGGAAGTATTTGGACAAGAACCTCTTTTGTAGATCATCAAATGACATTCCAGCATTTGTTCCCCCAATGCTCTTGAACCAATGTTTAGCCTTTCCACGCAAAGATAAAGGAAACAAAATCCTGTGAACTTCACCCCTGTCAACTCTTGGCAACTTAAAAGTGCTACATAACCCGAGAAACCAATCAATGTGGTCGTTGGGGTCCTCATTTTCAAGATCTTGGAAGAATTGGCCCTGGGTAATCATGGAAACAATTTGTGGAGGAATGTGGTAACTTTCCACATCGATGTCCTGACGACCAAATTGATTGTCAAAATTTACTGCGTAATGATCTCCAAACCTCGGTGCTTGTGCTCCTTGAGCTGCCACTTCTCTCTATTGCTTCAAATGTGCTCTCAAAGTTTTCTCCAACTCAAGATCCAATAAGAATTGTGGTTCTCCTGCAAACCTGCTAGACCTTGGCATACACAACACACAGTTGTGGAGTGTAATAACAAAAGAACACGAACTTCAAATATGCAACACAGAAACAGATCACAATTCTCAACACGAACAGAAAACAACACAAAATGAAAGCTAAGGTAAATGCCTCAAACAAAAACAAAAAGTAGAACAAGTAAAAATTAAGAACAATTCAACAAATTCTAGAACCGATTGCCTTCCCCGGCAACGGCGCCAAAAATTGATGTCGAGTGTCGCACCTCGTCAATTTTACCCTAACAACTACTGTAGAAGTTCAAGCTGTGGTTAGCATGGCGACTACACCACTTCCTGTACCCCCCAAATCACCATCCTCTCCCATGGCGAGGCCCGAGAATGGTGGAATAATCTCCGCAAAGTCTCAACTCTCCCAGCTAACTACTCTAACATGCAAAGTCCTAAGAACTCCCATGGTGAGGCCCATCCTAGGGTTCACATATCATTGTTGTTAACACAGAAAGTTTCTTTAACACTTTTCCTAATGTTTCAATTCATTAACACTTCCTATGGCGAGGCCTGAGTCTCAGAATTGATTTGATTACAGAAAACAAGTGCAAAGACTTAAACAATCACAATTTAGTTCTCAATTCATGCAACTTCGCTAACTTTGATTAATCACTCCTAAATTAGCATGTCGACCACAATTGAAGCTTGATCTATTCAAGATTAGCTAGGAATTATGAAATTCAACATATGTTTATGCTCAATTCAAATGTGATTTCAATACTTCAACAATTAGATCAATTGCATAGCATACAAGGTACTAAAACACGTATTCATCCATTAAGAATCCTAAGATATCATAGATTTAGCCAGGAAACAACTTTCTTATTTCAAAATCAACAAATTGCAACATTGATAATCTCATTCTCACTTAATTGGAAGAATTTACCGATTTAGTCGAGAGAATTGTCGATTCCTTTGTCAATTGAGAATAAGAAAGAAGAATCCAGTCCAAATTCACAATCGGAGTTGAGATCGGAGAAGAAATGTTTAGTGAGAGAAAGTAGATCTAGAAAGAGAAAATGAGAAATTCAAAATGATAATTCTAAAATCTAGAATCCTCTCTCGTCTCCAACTCCGTCTAGAATCGAAAGTCTCCTTTACATGCTAGCTACCTTCCCTATATATAGAGTTGGGAAAACGTAACTAATACGCAATCGTAAAATATCTAAAGTATTACAAAAGTGTCCTTCAAAAGGAATGACTAAAAATCATTCTAAATTGTGACAATTTCTAAGTTGAAGAATATTGCTCAGAAACTCCACGCCTTCAGGCCAAGCTTCCAGCGCCTTCAGACGACCTCGCCACGCACAACTCGCCTCCAAGCTCCAGCTGTTCACGTCTTCCACTGCTCGGACTCAAGTGAAAGAATCAGACTCAAATCACGCCTTCAGGCCTCTTCCAGTCACGCCTCCAGCATCCTCGCTAGCTTCCAAGCAAAACAGCCTTCAGGAAATCACGTCTTCTTGCCAACGAACTTCACGCCTTCAGCTGCCTGAGAATTCAGAAAATCAAAGCTTCAACAGTTAGCCATTTTCCTGGAAACTCAAACACAAAACATTTCATGGAAGTAACTTCCCACCAAGATTTGATCATGATACACTATGAATCAATGAAAGCTTAAAACATGAAAATTGTAACTCGTTATCTTAGCTTTCCATAGCCATATGGATCACCCAATTTGGAACTAAGATGAGAGAGTTATGATCAACTCAAAATAGTGCCACAAAACAGAAAATCATGAAACAACCCTTCCAGCACTTTGCCATTTTTTCCACTTTATCCAAACATAAAACCCCAAGGCAAATATAGTTGCGAGACCTCGCAGAGAGGTCTTGCCGTGAAGTGTGTGTGTGTGGCTAGACCTCGCGGCGAGGTCTCGCAGTGCATGTGCGAGTGTGAGAGTTGGTGTGAGGTGTTTGTGAGTGATTGTGAACTATGAGAGGTGCTGTGGGGTTTGAGTGATCAAAATTGTAAAGCGTTGTGAGTATTTGTGAGTTTCGAGTGAATGAAAATGTTGTGAGTAGTGTGAGATGATAGTGAATGGTGAAGTTGGTAAAGTTTGTGAATTGTGAATGAATGTGTAAATGGTGAAGCTGTGAAGTGAGGGTGAAGGTTAAAACATGAGTGAATGTTGGTGTTGTGAGTGTTGTAAGTGTTGTTGATCAAAGGATGTCTTGTGTATATGAAATGCAATGAAAGAAATCCTATGAAGTTAGTGCTACGAAAATGGATGTGTGCAATATATAAACCTTCTATGAATTCATGATGGAGTTGTGAGTGTTTGCGGCATTGATTAAAGAATCTCCACCAATTTCTACACAAGACTTTATAAATTGTGGGTAAAGAATGACCAACCAAGTGAAATGTACATCAGTGTGTGCAAAGTACTTGTGCAGCAAGTGTGTATTAGTGAAGTGCTAGTATGCATAAGAGTGACGTGATAGTAGTGTGCGAATGAGTGCTTGTGTGCACAAGAGTGAAGTGTGAGTAGGATGTTGTGCGTGTGTGCAAGTGAGGACATGCGGCGAGGTGAACTCGCAGCATGAGTGTGCGGTAGGGTTCGTGCTGTAAGTGCGAGTGTGGTGCGAGAGTAGTGTGCGAGAGTGTAGTGCCCGTGTGCGCATGAGTGTAGTGAGGTGTGTGCGTAGTTCATGCGGCGAGGTGACCTCGCCGCATGAGTGTGGTGCAGTGATGGTGCATGTGCGTGCGAGAGTGTTGTGCGGTGAGGTGACCTCGCCTCATGTGAGGTGTGTGTGAGAGTGTGCGAGGGAGAGAGTGCAGCTGTGCGATAGTGTAGTGTACAGTGAGTGCCCGTGAGGTGTTTGTGAGAATGCTTGTGAAGGTATTGTGAGTGCGAGTCTTTAAAACAGCTAAGTGTTCATTTCAGCTTAGAACTTAACTTCTACACCAAATTCGTGTGACTTAGCTCTTGAATTGGACTTGATGGTAAACATAAGAATTCTAGGTCTATCGCATGCCTTTACGATGGATCAAGAATCACCTTAATTGGATTCCTGTAGCTCAAGTTATTAACAATCTACCAAGCTGTGGCAATATGAATTCAATAACTAAATCATGAAGTACCAATCATCAAGATGCTTTCGTTTCTCATATTTTCACTCCGAATTAGAAGAACGTTAAAACATAAGAAATGAAGTACGCTCAAATAGCTTTCCAGAACATCCAAGAACTCATCATTTGGATTAGTATTGAAGAATTTATGCTCAAATGAATTTGCAAAACAAAGCTGCCCAAACCCTAAAATGGCCAATTATACACTTTCGGTTCCTCCATTTGCCTTAACTCTTTTAACTCCATTTACCATCATAGTTTAAACACTTTTTGCACCTTTTACACCATTTGATCATTTCCACATTGCAAACATATAAATGCATAAAACCTCTCAAAACCTCACATATGTACATAAAACACACAACAAAAGCCAAGCATTTTTACACATATTAGTTGGTATAAAACCAACTTATCACAGCGTATAACCTGCATAACATAATGAGCCTGGCTTTTTTCCTGGGCTCAAACCTCGAAAGTCTTAGTAGTTTTGTGCCTTCCCCTCTAATTTCCCCATTACAGTAGATCAGAGGGCCTTGTTTAAAGCCAGAGATGCTCCATACTAGGCTTCTTCTTTTGCCTTAGAGCAATCCAGTCTTCAAGTTTATCAGTGAAGGGCGTGGATGTAATGAGCACTCCAGAGAAACGCAAGGATCCAGGATGCCATACCAAGCATAGTATAAACATAAACACCACAGAAAGGGCAAATCAGCTCA
Organism: Ophiorrhiza pumila; assembly: GCA_016586305.1. Classification (NCBI taxonomy): domain Eukaryota; kingdom Viridiplantae; phylum Streptophyta; class Magnoliopsida; order Gentianales; family Rubiaceae; genus Ophiorrhiza; species Ophiorrhiza pumila. The sequence goes on from BLIW01000005.1 coordinate 15,848,082, forward strand.
AACACCAGCAGGCTGAGGCCCATGAGAGTTAACATGGCAATCCAACCCTAACAGCAGCAGGTTGGGGCCGAGAATATTCGAGGTTTTTGGTAAAAACTGACCAAGAATCTTAAGCATGACATGTGAAATCATTACCTCTTTTGATTATCAAGGACGGCACTTGTTCCCTATCCATCTTGATTAAGGACAGGAAATGATGTGAAGTCTGTGAACCCTTATGGCGAACCAAGTACCTGGCTGGTAGGTTAGCTTCTTGAGGAGCTATGGAGCTGGTGGCCTTCTGCCGCAATTCTTCAATTATTGGTCGAATCTGCCAATCTTTCCAGGATATTAGTCCCAAGAACAGCCCTGTGGATTTTGATTCAAGGCATATCTCCGTCATTCCTTTTTCCCAGCACTTAGAGAAATATTTGTGGGCAGCAAGAGCTTCTACCTGCAGCCTAGTCAGAGTAATTGGAAACAGTAATATTCGAATGGGAAGAATAAGGCTATCATTATGATTCCTGAAAAGGCCTCTAGTACGCCAGTATTCTTCCAGCTTGAAGGCTGCCAAATTGATCTTCCCCCCGGGAAATCTAGGGAATTCCACTTGATGCATTCCAGGACCGATACCCTTATGATATTCTGGTATTTTCCCTAGAAATTAGACCAATCTAAATCAAAGAGCTTCAGATTTGGAAATTTCAGCTGGGAAAGTTCCATAATGGACCTAAAAATCTGTTCCACTATATTCTCCACCCCTGGCCTTCCCTTATGAAAAGTTATCTTATTTCGGAGTTTCCGCAACCACCAGCATATGAGTAAAGGACAAATTTTGCAAAGGAACAGCTTGCACTCAGGGAGAAATGGCTTATGTACCCACCAAATATTAAGGGTGCCTGCTAGGGATTGTGAATGCTCAAGAATCCCTGCTTCTGCAGCAAAGATCTTCCAGATCCTAAAGAGAAAGTGACATGATGCAAAGATATGGCTGACTGTCTCCTCATTGGCTCGGCACCAAGGGCATAGAAAAGTGCCCAAGATGCCTACTTTATGTAGCTTATAGCCAATTGGGATCTTGTTTCTAATGAGTCTAATCATCAGGTAGGACATCTTAACAGGAAGTACTTTATCACAGATGGATTCCATATGAATACAGAATGGAGTATGTTGCCCCTTTATCCTATAAAAAGCTGATTTTAGGCTGAAATCTCCATCTAGAGAGAGGTTCCAAATCATTCAATCCATTCTTTCTAGTGAGGTAGGAAATTCCCTAAAAATATCCTTTGGGATTTGGGGAAAAATGTCATTGATTTTATTCCAGTCGCAGCCCTGTCTCCCAAGGAAGTCTGACACCTTATAATTACCCTGGCACTCTATGAGATCTGACAGTTTGCCCCTGCAACTCCATTTATCATGTAGAAGACTACAGTCCCCACTTCCTATTTGAAATTGAATATGTTCCTCTGCACTGGTAGCTACCTTACAAAGTCTTTTCCAGGTAAGAGAGTCACCTCTCCTAGCTTAGACCTCTGATGGATGCTGGTTTCTGTAATATTTTGCCCAAAGGAATCTAGCCCAAAGTGAGTTCTTTTGTCTAAATCTCCACCAGAGTTTATAGGATTGGGCAGAAACAGTGAGGGAGAGATCCCTCAGACCTATTCCTCCATTATTTTGGGGAACACATAAGTCTTGCCAATTGATCCAGTGATGTTTTGTTCCTCTTTCTATACCAGACCATATAAAATTAGCAAATAAGAACTCCAGCTGGTTGATGACTTTCTTAGGAGGATCTAAACTCATAGTGATGTAGAAGGGTATAGAAGACAGGACGCTTTTAACCAGTGTGATCCTGCCCCTCAATGTTAGAAACTTTGATCTCTATCCTTCTATGGTATTGCTGATCCTATCCAAAAGGGTGCCATAGAAGGAGGCAGGGATCCTCTTGAAGTGGAGAGGCATTCCTAGATATGAAGGTATGAGTGAGCCCTAGTAAATTTAGTAATTCTTCCTATGGTGTGTTTCCTAGAGTCTGGCAGCCTTTCATGAACCAAGTAAGAGCTTTTGGCAGCATTAACCCTTTGGCCCGAGACCTCCTCATAGTGGTTCAGTTTGGACATGATTCTTTTGACAGCCTGGGGCTTAGCAGAGGAGAAGATGATCAAGTCATCAAGAAAAGCTAGGTGAGAGATCCTCTGGCACCCTCTTGGGACACAATAATCCAAGGCTTTCTCAGTGTTACTATTAAGGAGTCTTGAAAGATATTCTGAGTTCAGCACAAAAAGTAGAGGGGAAATCAGATCTCCTTGTCTCAGTCCCCTTGAAGCCTTGAACCATTCTTTGCTTGCTCCATTAACTAGAACTGAGAACCATACATTCGAAACTGACCTCCATATCAGATCAATCCACACCTCACCAAAGCCAATGGACCCTGTCATAGGCCTTCTCCATGTCCAGTTTAAAGACTACAATCCCTTCCTTTCTTTTTCTATTGACGGTAGAGACCAATTCACTAGCTAATAAATAATTATCTGTGATCAATCTACCTGCAATAAATTCACTCTGATTTTCCAAAATCACCTTAGGCAAGAAGGGAGCTAATCTAGTGGCTAGCATTTTAGAGATAATCTTATTTAGGAAATTACATAGGCTTATGGGTCTGAAGTGCCTAAAGGAAGAGGGGTTAGGGATTTTCGGAATAAGGACAATAGATGTAGCTGTCATAGCTTTTGCAATTTCCTCTCCATTCATAAATGACTGAACTGCCCTAAGGAGATCCTCACTAATAATGTCCAACGCAGCAGTGTAAAATAGGCCTGGTAATCCGTCTGGGCCTAGGGCACTTTCTGAATTCATACTATGGACTATCGACTTCAGCTCCTCCATATCTGGGAGTTTGGTAAGACCTATCCTATCTGCTTCATCTAGGGAACTAGGAAGAAGGGAGGGATCAAGCCTGGAGCTAATCTGGTCTGCTGAATATAGATCAGAAAAGAATTGAACAGCTAGGTTAGCTACATCATCTTCACCTTCTAGCCACTCTCCATCTTGATTTTGAATCCTATGGATATGTGTTCTTGCATGTCTATTTTTCACATAAGAGTGATAAAGCCTAGAATTCCTGTCTCCATCCTTAGCCCACTTAAAATTGTCCTTTTGGGACCAGAATTTCTCCTCCAAGCTAAGGTGATATTTTGCTTTAGCAGCAGCTTTATTCATAATCTCCCTAGGAACCTGATTGACCTCATCTTCCCTCTCAAGCCTCTGTAACTCAGCTTCAGCCTGCTGAGCTTGGGAAAATATATCTCCATAAGTAGTCCTATTCCATGCCCTAAAGGCTTGTTTACCTCTTTTTAGTTTTTCTGAGAAAATCCTTAGTGGACTCCCAGCAACAGCTGTTTGCCAAGATTTGCTAATTACTGGTAGACACGGCCCATATTGTTTAGATACCATCGAAGCTCATCAATCAGGAAGAAACTAAACAATTCATCATTGGTGGAAGTATTATGCTTACAAACCAAAAAAGGACTATTTCAACGTCAAAATTGATGCATTAAGACATAAAGAAAAATGTTGCAGATTCAAAAAATGTCTAATCAATAAAGAAGGCCCACACACGTGAGGATTATTTGAAGACCACGTGAAGCCTCAAGGACAAGCGGTCTATTCAAAAGGCACTACTCATAAGAGATTCCGGATTTCAAAATTTTATTCAATTAAATGTAATAGTTAGCTTTCTTTGCTTATAAAAAGCAACATTTCAATGTATTCATCATCGGAAGTTTTCAAGATATAAAAATCTGAATTCACTCATCTCTCTATTTTTAAATTATTTGCTTAAAGTTTTAATTTTAGGTAATCACTTATTCATATTATTATTAATATTATTGATGTTTTATTAATAAATCGATCCTGCTCTATTTTTGCTCTATTTTGGTATCAGAGCCAAGTTATTCAATTTCTTTTAGTTATTTAAACTCTAAACTTTTAAATTTACTTAAATTACTTAATCAACTATTAGAATAAGGATCTGTAAGGTTTGGTTAGCGGAAGTAGCTTTGTAAGTCCGTTGATAAGCCACTACTTGGTCAGCCTAAGGTGTTCCCGGTTAGGCACTCCTGCGTTCCCCATACACTCTGCATTCTATAAGTTGCATTAAGCAATTCAGGTATGTTTTAAAGTTATGAATTTAAATTATTTAAAGAAGTTGTTTAATGTAGGTAATAATACTAATTTAGTAGATATAGAAAACATTAATCAAAGTCATGAAATTCAATTTGATATAAACTCAAAAACACTAAGTTCTATTTATCATATAGGAAATTTAAGCTTTAATAATTCATATGCCATTAAAATTCATGTACAAGATATAACCTTTAGAGAAACTTCAAAAACTATAAGATTAATGTCTAGCAATGCGATTGAAAAATATAAAAATCAAGGATTTAAATATATTCATTATGGATTAATAAAAGTATTAGTGACTCCTTTACATAGGATAGGTATTAATAATCCTATATTTATGGCATTAAGAGATAAACGACTAACAGATTATCAAGATTCAATACTTGCTTTAATTCAAACCAATATATGTGATGGTTCTATATCATTCACCTGTGTACCTAATTTATTAGCTAGTTTGCATGATGAATTAATTCTTGATTCATTAATTATGGATATTCAAATTGATCAACCTAAAATTGACTCTAGAAGTCGTAGTTTCATAATTTTGTATAAAGTATGTTTTAAATTATTAAAAACAATAATAGATCCAAAATTAAAACTAGAACAAACAAATACAGAAGAAACAGTTATATTTGAAGAAGATTCAACAAAAGCATCTGTTTATATTCCTAAAACTCTAAAGTGGGATGAAATCACTATTCCACAAACATTTACTATAATTCCTCAATTACAGTCAAGGAACCTTCAACAAAGTAATGCTTCAAAAATAGTAAAACAAGAAGATGGTAGTATAGTAGTTCATTTTGAAGGAATAAGATCAAATAAATGTGGAGCTAATAAAAATAATATACAACAGGCTAGACACTCCACTTCAGATATCCCTAATATAAGAAGAACCTTGAGTCAACATACAAATTTAGATACTAATCCAAAAATTTATTCAAAAACTATGTCGGGAAGTCAGATAATTCATTATAAAGCACCTTTACCTGAAATCATAAATACAGATTCAATTAATCAATCACCAACAAGATCTGAAATGAAACCAGATTCATTATATAGAGATTCTATAAATATCATTAATAAAGAATTTGTACCAAACTATGAATATTTAGATGAATAATTTAACGATGCGAAAAACATATTAAAAAGAATATGGTATAGCTATAAACTAAATGGTGAGAAATATTGTTAATTAGGAAATTTAATTTTCCATTCTTTTCCTGGTTGGAATATGATTTATAACGTATAGGAGACATGGAAATATACAATATAAAAAGTATAAATGTACAAACCTCATTATATAAGAAATGGAATATAATAAGAGGAGAAACACTAAGTTCAATTCATCCACCTTTACTAAATACAAAGATTCAAACGAATTCAGGAGAAATAACAGCAACACCATTTAGAGAAGTAAGAACAGATAAAGGTCCAGAAGAAATTGAAGATATGAAAAAAATTATTCAACAATTAAACTACTCAAATCAAATCTTATCTACTATAGCACAACGAGTAGATTTAATATCCACAAAAATAGATACAATACCTAAAGGACAAGAAAAAATTAAAAATCCCTTTATAAATAATAATTTAAAATTTCAAAATGAAATTTTTAAACCACATTTTCTAGTAAAAGATGTATTTAAAAATATTCAACTCCCAAATCATGAACAAAATACTCTTTAGAAAATATTAGATAAATTAGAAGAAACTAAACCTAGTACTAGTAAAGAATCAACAAATCATATTCAGAATATTAAAAAAACAAATCCTTTAGAAGATGTAAATGAAAGTGAAAGTGAATCGGATGATAGTTAAAAAGAAGAAATTAATGAATTAATAGAAAATATAGAACAAGAATTTGATGATAATCGAATAAATAGAATAAGAAAACCATATAAACCTTACAAAGCGAGAAAATATTATAACAATAATAAACAAATATATGCACCTTATCAAAGAAAAAATTATTATCCATATTTAACACCTCCAGATTTAAATATAGAAGAAAGAGCAAAATTTCAAGCTAGTCAATATGATGGAAGAGCAGTTTATGAATGGAACATAGATGGAAAATCAAAATATGAAATATTAAGATTACTTCAAGAAATGGGAATGGCAAAAACCTCCTATAAACAACAAAGATACGATCGACAACAAATTGCAGCAGGATTCTTAGCAGGATTTTCACGGCAATTAAAAAATTGGTGGGATAATTTACTAACTGAACAAGATAAAAAAGATGTTTTAAATCATAATACTGAAGAAGATGAATTAGACGTAAGTGGACAGGTAGTTAAAGATATGGAAGGAAATGTTATAAAGAAAAAAGTATCAGATTGTGCAGATTTTCTAATATATGTCATGACAATGCATTTTTTAGGAAATCCTTCAAATGAAAGTAAAAGTTATCAAATATTTCTAACTAACTTAAGATGTCCAACTCTAACAGATTTTAGATGGTATAAAGGCATGTTTTTAACTAATTTATATAAAAGACAAGATTGCCTACAGCCATTTTGGAAAGAAAAATTTATCACAGGATTACCAAATTTATTTTCTCAAAGAATATTTAATACTATTAAAACATCCACTGGAAAAGAAGAAATAAATTTCTATGAATGGACTTTTGGTCAATTAATTGGATTTATAAAAGAAGAAGGTTAAAATTTTTGTCAAGAATTAAAATTACAAGCAAAATATGGTTCTGAAAGAAGAGAATTAGGATCATTTTGTGAAGCATTTGGAATTACAGGAATAAAAGTACCATCTAGAACTGTAAAACGAATTACATATCCTAAATCATATAAATCTTATAGAAGAAAACCTCAAAGATGGCAACAAAACCAAAATCAATATGAAGAAAGGCCAAATAGAGAATATAGAAAAAAGAAACTTGTTTGTTATAAATGTGGCAAACCAGGCCATATTGCAACAAACTGTAGAACTCAAAGAAGAATTAATGAAATTTTTTATAAAGAACAAGACAAAGAATTAAGAGACAAATTAATGAAAATAATGATAACTGAAGAATTAGAAGAAAGTGATCAAAATATTCATGAGATAGCTTCAGATAGTAAAGATGACTATTCAGATAACTCTTCACCTTGTAAATGTATTAATGTAATTACTGAAGATAAGAATAATAAATAAATTTTTTTTGAAATTATAACCAAAATAAATGATCCAGTTGAACAAAGAGAATATTTAATAAAATTAATAGATTTAATATTACAAGAAGACAAAAAATTAGACTATACATAAACGTTTAGTATAAATAAGCTTTATGAAAAATATTCATCACAAAGTGGACTTTCAGGATTAAATCCTCAAAGACACTCATCTATTCAAAACGAAAATAAGGAATTAAAAAATGAAATAAAAGACATTCGAAGTGATAAAAGAAAGCTACAATTAAAAAATTTGGAAATTGAAACAAAAATAGTATTAAGCAACCAAAATCAAGATATACCAGAAAGTAGTAATAAAGGAAAAGGTATTCAGATTTCAGAGGAAGAAGAAAAAGAAGAATATCTTAACATTATTGAGAAAATTAAAATAGAAAAATGGCATGTTTTTGTTACTATAGGAAGTCAAGACTATAACGTTAATTGTATAGCTATGATAGACAGTGGAGCAGATCAAATATGTATAAAAGCAGGAATAATACCATTAAAATATTGCTCAAAAACAAATCAAAGATTATTAACTGCAAGTGGAAGTTCACTAATAATTAAGCATAAATTATCAGATGGATTCATATGTAATAATAATTATTGTTTTAAACATTCTTTTATTATAGTAAATGATTTAAGTCAAGATGTTATTTTATGAAATTCCTTTTTATATCAAATAACTCCATTCACGAAAACAATTGATGGATTAAGTCTCCACATAATGGGAAATAAAATAACATTTCAATTTATTACACCAGTAAGACAAAAAGAGTTACTTATTACAAAATAATAGTATTTTTAAACAAATTAAACAAAAAGAAAATCAAATAAATTATATAAAAGAAGAAATTACATATAATCAAATAGAATTACAATTAAAAAGACAGGAAGTAATTAAATGAATTACAGAATTAGAATTAAAATTTAAAGAAACTATATGTGCTGATCACCCCTCGGCATTTTGGTCAAGAAAAACACATATAATAGAATTAACATATGAAAATGATTTCAACGAAAAGAATATCCCAACAAAAGCTAGACCTATTCAAATGAATGCAGAATTATTAGAATATTGTAAAAAAGAAATACAATCATTATTAGAAAAGAAGTTGATTAGAAAATCAAAATCTCAATGGAGTTGTCCAGCATTTTATGTTAATAACCAAGCTGAAATAGAAAGAGGAGTTCCAAGATTAGTTATAAATTATAAGCCATTAAACAAAGCATTAAAATGGATAAGATATCCTATACCTAACAAAAAATATTTGCTAAATAGATTTTGTAATGCAAAAATATATTCCTAATTTGATTTAAAATCAGGATATTGGCAGATTCAAATAGCAGAAAAAGATAAATACAAAATGGCATTTACAGTAAGTACCCTTTGGACATTATGAATGGAATGTAATGCCCTTTGGACTTAAAAATGTTCCATCTAAATTCCAGAATATAGTGAATGATATATTTGCTGCTTACACATTCATGATTGCATACATAGATGACATATTAATTTATTCCAAAACTATTGATGAACATTTTAGACATTTGAATATATTTTCTGAAATAGTCATACAAAATGGATTAGTCATCTCTACATCTAAAATGAAATTATTTCAATCTCAAATTAGATTTCTAGGTCATGATATTTATAAAGGAACTATAAAACCTATTAATAGAGCACTAGAATTTGGAGAAAAATTTCCTGACGAAATAAAAGATAAAAATCAATTACAAATATTTTTAGGATGTCTTAATTATGTCGCTAACTTCTTTCCAAATTTAAGGACATTATGTGCAGCACTATATCAAAGATTACAAAAGAACCCACATGCATGGTCAGATAAACATAAAAAAATAGTTAAAGAAGCCAAAAAGAAAATTAAGTCTTTACCTAGTCTAGGTATTCCTCATCCTGATGCATTTATGATAGTAGAAACTGATGCATCAGAAATTAGGTATGGTGGAATTCTAAAACAACAATTAAATAATAAAATTGAATTAGTAAGATACACTTCAGAAGTTTGGATAGGATCACAAAAGAATTATTCAACAGTTAAAAAAGAAATTTTAGCAATAGTAATGTGTATTTCAAAATTTCAAGATGATTTATATAATAAGAAATTCTTATTACGAATAGATTGTAAATCAGCTAAAGATATGCTTCAAAAAGATATTCAAAACCTAGTTTCTAAACAAATATTTGCTAGGTGGCAGGGTATATTATCTGTTTTTGAATTTGATATAGATTATATTAAAGGAGAAAATAATTCATTAACTGATTTTCTAACTAGAGAATTCTTAACAGGACGAGTCTCTTCTAATGGCAAATAAGGGCGATTCATCATCATCATTCAAAAATCAATAAAAAAGGACTCCACAAGACTATGTATCAATGGTGAACACTCCAAGACCATTATCACCAGTTATTCAAACATCCAATAGGTTTGTAAATTTGGAAGAATTCCCAGTACTTCTACTCACCTACACTCAAGTCACTCAAACACCTTTTGCACAATTAAGAAACCGAGCTACTAGTTCAATCAATACTCAAAGAGCAATAACTCCTTTACCCATCACTCAAAATATTGAAACTGATAGGTCATCATACCAAACCAAGAAAACTTTTGAATATTTAAATCTCACTAAGTATACAACTCCTATTCCTATTTCCGATTTAAATTTTTACACTAAACAATTATTTAAAGAAGAATATTCAAAGAAAAGTTGCCATTCCATAAGAATATTCCTTTTATGTCAATTTGATATTATGTCATGAATGATGTCAAATGAAACACTTGTAGTATTATAAATAGGATATTCATGTACTCAGGAAGGCATCGAATGTTTTTGGATTTTGAAAGAAATAAAAAATCTTTTCATTCACTCTCAGTTTTCTTTTATCATTCTTGGCTTTCTTCAGCTTTATTTATTTTAGGTAAATAACAAATCTTCACTTAACATTCACATTCATTATTTCATTATTTTTTCAATCCTGTATATTTTGGTATCAGAGCCATTTATCTAATAAGTTCTTAAAAAACTTTTTTTCTAAACTTATAATTTACTTAAATTACTGATAAGTTGGTTTTATACCAACTAATATGTGCTAAAATTCTTGGTTTTTGTCTTGTGTTTATGCAAATGTGTGGTGTTTTGAGTGCTTTTATGCATATACGTGATGTGCTAATTGGTAATGATGAAATGGTGCAAAAAGAGTGAAAATGAGGGAAAATGTAGTGAAAAGTGTCAAAAGGAAAATAAAGGAACTGAAAAGGCATTATTAGGCCAATTTAGGGTTTTTGGCAGATTTGTGTTTTCAAATTGTTTTGTTTATAACGCTTTCAATTCTAATCCGAATGAAGTGATCTTGGTAGCTATGGAAAGCTCTTTGCTTGTACTTCAATTGTTGTGTTCTAACTTTCTTTGAATTCTGTTTGCATACATGAGAAATAAGAGCTTGTTTTGTTGTGTTCGGATTAGGGTTTTAAGATTTCCTCTTCGTGCCACATTTTGGTAATTTCACAAAATCGTGAGCTACAAATACCCAATTTAGGTGATTCTGAATTTAATGGAAAGCCAAGAGGTAGGTCTTAAACATTTATGTTACCATCAAGTCTAAATCAGAGGCTAAGGTATACTTATTTTGTATGGAGTGGGAGTTGTGATAAACTTAACATTTAGCCATATTTTCATGCACAACTTATTTCACTTATATGCACACTTGCATTCACACTCTCATACACTCTAGCATTATCACCTCACCATTCACACTTCACTCTCGCACACATGTACTACACTTGCACCGTATCACTCGCACTCACTTGTGCTGCGAGATCACCTCGCCGCACAACAACCTAGCACACACCATGCGGCGAGGTGACCTCGCCGCATGCACATTCGCACCAACGATTGCACACAAGCACACTACTAACACTACACTCTCGCACACATTAACACTACACTAGTACTCACATTTGCACCCACACTCACTACACTTCACTTAGTCACCTCGCCACACATGCACACTCGCACATTCCATGCGGCGAGGTGATCTCGCCGCATGCATTCATGCACACACACGCATTCAAGCACACAAATCTCCTCACTTCATTCACACCCCACAAATGCACCTTTCATTTTACATCACATGTCACTCTTTATTCACATTTCACAACTTCACAACATTTTTAGCTCAATAACCTCACAATTTTACGCTCATTTTCTACCCAAACACATTACATTAGCATTGATTCTCAGTACACAACACTTCCTCACAATTGTATTTGGATTTCGCACAATCAATTTTACATTCTATTTATCTTATTCTTGCATTCACTTCACTCTCTGAAAATATTCACAAACATTCCAATTCAAGATTTGCACTTTCATTCAATAAAACTCACAACACTACACATATTTTTATTCACTTAAACTCACACACACTCACACTCAAGCTGACATCTTGCACGGCGTGGTCTCGTCGCGAGACCTCGCCGGCAAACATCCTACACAGCGAGACCTCGCCGCGAGGTCTCGCCACACACATACTTCACGGCGAGACCTCGCTGCGAGGTCTCTCCAACCAATTTGCTTCGGGAGTGTGATGTTGGCAAACTGGAATAAAATGTCTAAGTGTTGTTCTTACTCAGGTTGCAGCTAGTGAGCAAAGGCGTGGAAGTTTCTGGCCTGAAGGCGCACAAGAGATGAGTTCAGAAAGGGATGTTGAAGCTGGAAGCCCGAAGGCGTGCTCTGCTCCACTTATGAAGGCGTGATAGTTGCTGGATGAGAAGAGGCTTAAGCGTGGACTGGAGGCGTGATTACTCTTGGCCTGAAAGCGCTGGAACAGAATTGAAGGCGCAATGCTCTTGGCTTGAAGGCGCTGGGACAGATTTGAAGGCGCGATGCTCTTAGTTTGAAGGCGCTGGGACAGATTTGAAGGCTATTACGTGGGATTTCATTTGGGCTGATTTTGTCATACCTTACGAGGGTACTTTTCGAATAATCTAGTTATTTTACGTTAGCGTATTAGTTGCATTTTTATGAACCTCTATATATAGAGGATTAGTTAGCCATTTTAGAGAGGGAGTTGAGAAGAATATTCTAGATTCTAGATGAGAGAACCATATTTTGAATTCTAGCGGGAATTCTCATTTTTCCTCATTTTCTCTCTCTAGATCTATTTTTTCTCACTAAACATTTCTTCTCCGATCTCATTTCTGATCACGATTGTGAACCAGAGATTTCTTATTGAACACAACCGAAGCAACATTGAACTTCCTTCTACATTTCAATCGGTGAATTTTCTCAATTTGATGGAATTCAATTGCTTTATGTTGGAATTTAATGCTTGCGAGTTGAATATGGAGTTTTCTGGCTAATTGTGTGATATCTTAGGGTTCTAAAAGGATGGATACATGATTTAGAAGATTCGATGCTATGTAATCAACATAATTGATAAAGATTGAAATTGCACTTGAATTAACTACTTGAAATCTGTTTAATTTCATGTCTCTGCACTGATTTTGAATGGATTAACCTTCGATTGTGATCACCATGTCAATTTGAGGATTGATTCACCAATGTTAGTGAAGATGCATGAGATGAGAACCAAAGTGTGATTGTCTGAGTCTTTACACTTGCTTTCTACGATTATTTCATTTCTGAGAATCAGGCCTCGCCATGGGAAGTTTTGATGAATTGAAACATTAGAAAAAGTGTTAAAGAAACTCTCTGTGTTAATAAACGAAGACATTCAGGCTTAGGTCGGGCCTCGCCATGGGATTTCCTAGGTTTTGCATATTGGAGTAGTTAGCTTTGAGAGTTGAGACGTGCGGAGTGGATTTCACCATTCTCAGGCCTCGCCATGGGAGAGGATGGTGTCAAGAAGAACAGGAAGTGGTGTGGTCGCCATGCTAACCATAACTTGAGCTTCTAGGCAATTTAAGTCTCCTTGAGTTTGCTTGCTAGTTGATTACATAGCCTAGATTTGCTAGGTCTGTGTTCATCCGACATAAGAATCCTAGGATATCTGTTTAAACTTGTTAGTGACTTTCCTTTTATTCCTCTGTTTTTGTTACTTTTTGTGGAGACATTTCATTCAATTTTGTTATTTGCTACAATGGTAATACTTGGAACATTACTTGAATTCTCGTAACCAACTCCCTTCCCTGTGGATACGATCTCTACCTCCACTACTACATTAGTGTTTAGAGTAAAAATTGCAAGTAGGCGACTACGCTTGTTCAATTTCTTAATCAATTATTAGAGTACAGAATTGAAAGGTTTGGTAAGCGGTCGAGTAGCTTTGAAATCCGTTGGTAAGCCATTGCGAGGTTAGCTTAAGGTGTTCCCGGTTAGGCACTTATGTGTTCCTCTACACTGTGCATTCTATTAATTGCATTAAGCAATTCAGGAACGTTTTAAGTTAAGAATTTAAATAATTTTAAGAAATTATTTAATCTTGGCAATAATACTAAATTAGAAGACACAGATAACATAAATCAAAGTCATGAAATACAATTTGATATAAATTCAAAAACATTAAGTTCAGTTTATCACATAGGAAATTTAAATTTTAATAATTCACATGCTGTTAAAATTCATGAACAAGATTTAACATTTAGAGAAGTTTCAAGAACTATAAAATTAATGTCAAATATAGCTATAGAAAGATATGAAAGTCAAGGATTCAAATATATTCATTATGGATTAATAAAAGTAATCATAAAACCTTTACATAGGATAGGAATAGATAATCCGATCTTTATAGCATTAAGAGATAAAAGATTTTTAGATTATAAAGATTCTATACTTGCTTTAATTCAAACTAATATTTGTAATGGCACAATATCATTTAATTGTGTACCTAATTTCTTAGCTAGTTTACATGATGAATTAATTCTTGATTCATTGGTCATGGATATTCAAATTGATAAAAATAAGCTAGATTCCAGAAGTCGTAGTTTTGTAATTATGTATAAAATATGTTTCAAGTTGTTAAAAACAGATATAGATCTAAGACTAAAATTAGAGCAAAATACTGATGATGAAACGATAATATTTGAAGAAGATTCAAAAAAAGCATCAATATATATTCCTAAAACTTTAAAGTGGGATGAAATCACTATTCCACAAACATTTACAATAATTCCTCAAATACAATCAAGAAATATACAACAAACTAATATTTCTAAAATAGTTAAACAATAAGACGGAAGTATAGTTATACATTTTGATGAAATAAGATCAAATAGATATGGAGCTGATAAAAATACGATTTGTCCACCTAGATATTCAACTTCAGATATTCCAAGTTTAAGACGATCTTTTAGTCAACATACAAATTTAGATAGTAATCCATAAATATATTCAATTCCTGTTTCAGGAAGTCAAAGAATTCATTATAAAGCACCATTACCAGAAATAATAGATACAGAATCCCTAAGACAATCACCAACAAAATCAGATATGAGACAAGATTCAATACATGTAATTAGTACAGAATATACACCAAATTAAGAATATTTAAATGAAGAGTTTAATGATAATAAAAATTTGATAAAAATACAATGGTACAACCAATTAACTAATGAATTTCAAAATACATTAATGGATAAATGGAAAAAAGAATTAATGATTAAAAAATTCAATTTCCCATTCTTTTCCTAGTTAGATATGAAATTCAAGATGTAAACAATCCAAAATTCTATAGTACAACTAGTATAAATGTACAAACATCATTATATAAAAAATGAAATATAATAGGAGGAGAGATACTTTGTTCAGTACATCCACCCTTATTGAATATAACAATTCAAACAACTGCAGGACAAATAACAGCAACACCATTTAGAGAAGCTAGAACTGAGAAAGGTCCAGTAGAGATTGAAGATATTAAAAAAATTAATCAGCAGTTAAATTATTCAAATAAAATATTATCAACAATAGCTCATCAAGTAGATCTAGTTTAAAAAAAAATAGACACAATACCTAAAGAAAGCAATAATGTTATAAAAAATCCTTTTGGAAACAATAATTTAGATTTTCCAAATGAAATAAATAAACCTTATTTTCAAATTAAAGATACTTTTACAGACATTCAACTCCCATACAAAGATCATGATATATTAAGAAAAATATTTAATAAACTAGAAGAAACAAAACCTAGCACAAGTCGAACATCTGAATCTACAGAAAAAATACAAAATATTCAACAAGATAACTCGATAGAAGATTCTGAAGATACAGAAAGTAGTGATGAAAATAAAATTAATAAATTAATAGAAGATATTGAAGACGAACTACAAGATGATAATATAAACAGAATTAGAAAACCTTATAGACAAAATTTCTATAACAAAACAAAAAATTATAACAAATCAACATATGCACCTTACCAACGAAAAAACTATTATCCAAAATTAACACCTCCAGATTTACAAATAGAAGAAAGATCAAAATTTCAAGGTAATCAATATGATAGAAGAGCAGTTTATGAATGGAACAATGATGGAAAATCAGAATATGAAATATTAAGATTATTTCAAGAAATGGGAATGGCAAAAGTTGCTTATAGACAAGAACGATATGATCAAAAAACAACTGCTATAGCTTTTACAGCAGGATTTTCAGGTCAATTAAAGAATTGATGGGATAATATTATGTCTCAAGAAAACAAGAATGAAATATTAAATCATACTACCGAAGAAGATGAAAAAGATGTTTTTGGCAATATAGTAAAAGATACTCAAGGAAATATTAAAAAAATTAAAGTATCAGATAGTGCTGATTTTTTAATTTATGCTTTAACGGTTCATTTTTTGGGAAATCCAAGTACAGATACTAAAAGTTCTCAAATATTCCTTACTAACCTCAGATGTCTTACTTTAACAGATTTTAGATTGTATAAAGATATGTTTATAACATATGTATTAAAAAGAAATGATTGCAATCAACCATTTTGGAAAGAAAAATTCATTACAGGATTACCTACTTTATTTTCATGTAGAATATTCAATGCCATAAAATTAGTAACAGGAAAAGAAGTAATAAATTTTTATGATTGGACTTATGGTCAATTAATATCATTCATAAAATCAGAAGGTTTAAAATTACGTCAATAATTAAAATTACAAGCAAAATATGATTCAGAAACAAGAGAATTAGGATCATTCTGTGAAGCTTTTGGAATAACAGGAATAAAAGCACCCTCTAGATATACTAAAAGAATTACATATCCATATAAATCATATAAAAGAAGAAGTAAAAGATATCAACATAACCAAAATCAAAATGAACAAAGACAAACTAGAGATTTTAATAAAAAGAAATTTAGAAAAAAGAAATTAGTTTGTTATAAATGTGGTAAACCAGGCCATATTGCAACAAACTGTAGAACTCAAAGAAGAATTAATGAAATCTTTGATAAAGAAGAAGATAAAGATTTAAGAGACAAAATAATGAAACTTATGATAAATGAAGAAAAAGAATAAACCGATTCAATGTCAATGAAATATATTCAGATAGTGAAAATGATTATTCAGATAAGTCTTCACCATGTTATTGTATTAATATGATTTCAAGTGAGAGAAGTAATAAAGATATTTTATTCGAAATCATAAGTTAAATAGAAAACCCAGAAGAACAAAGACAATATTTATTAAGATTAAAAGATTTAATACTTCAAGAAGATAAAAAACCTGAATTTTTAGAGCCATTTAGTATAAATAAGCTATATGAAAAATATTCCTCAACTCAAAATATTCAAGGAGCAATTCCTCAATCAATAACTAATTTAAATTCAAATCAAATTCAAGAACAAATAAAAGAATTAAAATTAGAAATAAGAGAAATTAGAAACAATATTAAAGATTTACAATTAAAAGATCTAGAAATAGAAGCAAAATTTATATTAGATAAACAAAAATTAGAAGAGATACCAGAAAGCTCAAATAAAGGAAAAGGAATTCAAATTGATGAAACTAAAGATAATGAAGAATATTTAAATATTATTCAAAAGGTTAACATAGAAAAATGGCATGTGTTTATTGTTCAAAATCAGATCAGAGTTGTGTAGCTATGATAGACAGTGGAGCAGATCAGAGTTGCATAAAATCAGGAATAATACCAATTAAATATTGTTCAAAATCGAATCATAAACTATTAACTGCAAATGGAAGTCCTTTAAAAATAAAATATAAATTATTGATAAGTCGGGTTTGTACCGACTTATTTGCTTCACTTGTTTGATATTTTGTATAATCTTTTCATGGAAAGGATCACAGATGAACAAGTATGTGTTGAAATGTTTACAATCGGGTGAAATGTTGAGAATTGGCTAAGTGTTGTGTTTTTGTGAAGAAAGTAATGATTTTTGAGCTATGAAACACTCGTGGTCGTGCATCACATTAAATCCCCAGCACACAACACACACACACACCACGCTGACAGCACACACGAACACACGCCAGGCGCCCGCACAGACCACACACACACCACACTGTGCGGGCACCACAGCACACATCACTCACGCACACACGCGGGTGCCTATGCGCCCGCACCCTCATCCACACACAAGCACATTTCATGCACACATTTTCACCCACGGACTTGTACATATTTTCATATTTGAATTCGCACACTTAGTAGATAAAATGACATATGTCTCACCACACTCATGTCCCCAGCTACACTAGCATAGGCGGCATATTTAAATCAAGCATACACAGTCCATTTGAAGGCACCAAATGTTTGATTAATTGAGCTATTAACATCTATCAGTTGACCTCACTGCTTTTATTGACCGACATTCTGCAGACACGTGGCACTTTCCCCGCGGAAGGAGGAAATTTCCAGGAAACATCATCAACGCCTCCACGGGGAGAAAAGTATAAAAGGCAGAGGAAAATCAGAGAAGAGGGGAGTTTTGGAGACTTTCAGTGGGCAAGGAAAAGAGAAAGTCACGAGAGAGCGAAGAGATTAGGGTTTCAAGAGGAGAGAAGGAGATAAAAGTGGCAATCGTTGGCTATAATCTCTCTGTAATAGATATGTCTGATCAGGCTATGTTAAATCCATTTCCAAAGCCGATCAACATGATCGGCTAAACATTTTGGATGTTGCCTTGAGGGATTAAGTGTAATGACTTTGAGAAACCGATTTGAGACATTTGAATTGCTCATTATGTGTTTGATTTTTGTTCAATGTCTTTTGATGTTTCATTTCAATGTTTACTCACACACGCTTAAGCTCTTAATTTGATACTGGAATCAGTTTAGCACTGTAAAAGGAAATTGGAATATCATCAGTTGAATATTGAACAAACATGTGTGAGTCTTAGGATCTATGCGTAATTGAGACGTAGATTGTGCGGTGCACTCTGATAATCAAGGTCAACCAAATTGGAAAAGACTTAGGATTGCTTGAGTATGAAAACTTTAACTTCCAATTTGGTCAACTGTCCTACCAAGGAAGGGAATTAGAGAGGGAGTTAGGGTTTAAGTACCAAGTAGGGATATGGGATTAGGAAGCGGAGCCTAGGTCCTACCCTACCAAGGGAGGATAGAGGAGAATTGTGAATTGGAACAGTGAGAACTACCAAGTTGATCAGTTCTAAGCCGCTAGTAGGTCAATCCCCTCATACATGCATTTACACAAGTCTAGGATGGTCGAGAAAAGTCATTAACACTAACCCCCCTCAAGACAACACCATTCCATCTCTCTACTGATTTAATCATTTGCTTCATAGTTGTTTAGTGTCTACACCTAATTCCACTACTATCGCTCACTCCCATCTTGATAACAATCCTCTCCCTGTTGGATACGATCCCACTTACCACTTCTGCATTCTTAGGTGATTTGGATAAAATTGCAGGGTAGCGACAACTCCTGTCAATTTTTGGCACTCTGCCGGGGAGAGGCAGAGTGTCAAGTTTGATTTTTGTGATAGTTTGGTTTAGATAGACTTTTCTTTCGTTGTTTGCTGTCAAGTATTGTTGTTTTGATATGTGAATTGTCAATTTATGAATCTCTAATTATACATTGTCGGAGTTAATTTGGTCTATTTCTGTTGCGATCTTTGGTATTATTGACCTCTTGCTAGTGGTGTCTTGATATCTGGTAGACATCCTGGTTTATGCAAATAGGATCTAGGCTACGTGGTAAAGCTCCAGAATTTGCACTTGGCCTGGAATTGCAGAGGACTTTGACGCAAATGAGAAGGGCACTGGAAATGGCCGAACAGAATGAGGAGAGACCTCGGCCCCAACCACCTCGGTTTGGGGACCATTTTGCAGTAAACTTTGAAAGGAGGAATAATCAGCAAGGAATAGACGTTGAGAGCTATCAGATTCCGAGACAGATCATATCCATGATTACTCAAGGGCAAATTTTTCAAAGCATGATCCATGAAGATCCTAACGAGCATTTGGATTGGTTCTTGGGACTTTGTAACATGTTCAAACTGCAGAGAGTCACTCCAGATGACGTGAGAAGAGTTCTGTTCCCATTATCTCTCAAGGGGAAAGCGAAACACTGGTTCTACTCAATTGGGGTACCGACCATCGCCATTTTTGAGGAATTAGAAAGAAAGTTTTTGGCCAAGTACTTCCCTCTAGCCAAATTGGAGAGGATGAGAATAGAAATTCGCAATTTCTAACATCAAGATGGCGAGACATTCAAGGAAGCATGGGATCGGTTCAATGACCTACTTCGCCAGTGTCCAAACAATGAACTTGCGGAGGTCAGAGAGCTAAACACCTTCTTCAAGGGTTTATCACCAGAATCCTCACTAATGGTAAAGGCTTGTGCCAACGGGGCCTTGAAAGACAAAAATGTGCCTGAGGTCAGAGAACTCTTCGACTCCATTGCGGATGACGAATATCTGTTTCCAGAAGCTAGAAAGATGCCTATGTGGAAGAAATGAGGGGTTTTGGATTTAGACCAAGAAACTTCATTGGAGGCAAAAATTGAGGCTCTCACAAGACAAGTCCAAAATCTTAAGGCTGCTATGATTGCTCCCGTGTTGATGTGCGAGTTGTGTAAAGGGGAGCACCACACTGATGAATGTGAACTCACCCAGGAATCGTTGCAGTACGTGAATAACTACAACAACCGCCAATAATATAGAGGCTACAGGAATCAGTCTGGTTAAGGAAATTTGGGACAGAACAATCAAGGCAATCAGAAAAGGCAGTACTACCAAAATGGTGAGTCGAGTAACAGGGAACCAAGAAAAACCACTGATGATTTGCTCCATGAAATTTTGGGAAAAATGGACTTGTATGAGAAAAGAACTTCTGCACTGGAAAATCAAGCGAAGAACATGGAGGCCTCCATCAAGAACATTGATATACAGATGGGACAGTTGGCAAGGCGAGTCATCAGCGACCTCAAGGCACCATCCCAAGTGATACAGAGTTGAATCCAAAGGGAAAGGAGGTGTGGCAAGGAGCTTAGTGGGAACAAGAGAATAGAGGAAAAGGAAGCCTCTGAGGAAGAAGTCATAGAGGAAACTACACTTGTGGGAGAGGAACCCCAAGACAAGGATGGGAGTGTGAAGGCTCAGGAGAGTAAAAGGAAGAAGGGAGCTACAAGCCCCTGTGATGATTCACCATATGCACCACCCCTTCCTTTTCCCCAACGACTTCAACCCCCTACCAAGAAGGGGTCTCAATTCACAAGGTTCCTGGATATGGTGAAAAATGTAAATGTAAATGTTCCTTTGCTGGATTTGTTCACAGCTGTGCCTCGGTATGCAAAATTTTTGAAAGACTTGATTGCGAACAAGGAGCAGATTCTATGATGCGAGGTACCAATCCCGCTCACCAAGAAAAGTCAAGCGTGGATCAACAATGAATTACCGCCCAAACTCAAAGACCCTGGTAGCTGTACGGTGCCCTGCACAATCGGTGGAAGATTTTTTAGCAAGGCTCTTTGTGACCTTGGAGCTAGAATAAATCTTATGCCTTTATCCATTGCTGAGAGTATAGGATTGGGAAAACGAATTAGGCCTGTGGCAGTTATGCTCCAATTGGCAGATAGATCATTGGTACAGCCAACTGGGATGGTAGAGGATGTTCTGGTCTCTGTGGATAAATTTGTGCTTCCAGTGGACTTTATAGTGTTGGATATGGAAGAAGATTCGGAAGTGCCACTCATTTTCGGCAGGCCATTCCTAGCTACAGGGGATGCTTTTTTTGGGGTAAAAGCAAAAACCATAACATTCAGAGTCAATGGTGAGGAGGTAGTATTTAATGTGGACTACGCAATGAAACACCCTCAGTCCATTGAGCAGTGTTGCTTGGCAAGCTTGGTGGAAGGTAATCTCCAACCTTTGAGTTTTGAGCATAAACGTAAGTCTTCTCTTGCACTATATGATTCCTGTGATGCTGGCATATGTGAAAATTTTGAGACTGTATTGACTATTGAAGAAGATGATATTTTGCATGAGTTGGATCCTTGGGGTGCTGGAACTGAAATTGATTCACCTGTGAACAAAATGAACTTTGCATGTGAGCTTGATAAAAATTGTGAAAATAATGAGAATTTGAGGAAAAGAAACAATGTGCTTGAAAATCATGAAATGCATGACCACAGTGGAAAACTGGAGTTGAAAGTGAAAACCAACGAAATTGATGAAAATGTTGCATTGTGTGAAAAATTGTCAAATCCCATTGTTGACACTAATGAAATGGTGAAAATTGTGCCCACCGAGGTGAGGCTTGAAAACACTGAATACAGAAATGAAAGGCTCGTGCCCTCCATCTTGAAGCCACCCAAATTGGAGATGAAGCCTTTGCCACCTCATCTGAAGTACGCATATTTGGGAGAATGCGAGACCCTTCCAGTAGTCATATCATCCAGATTGGAAGGATGGCAAGAAGAAAAACTATTGGAGGTCTTAATGAGGCATAGAAAAGCAATAGGATGGACGATAGCTGACATAAAAGGGATCAGCCCCAGAGTATTCATGCACAAAATATTACTGGAAGAATGGGCCGTTCCTACGCGAGAGAGACATAGGAGGCTAAACCCCCAGATGTTGGAAGTGGTGAAAAAAGAGGTGATCAAGTTGCTAGATTTTGGGAAGATATTCCCCATCTCTGACAGTGAGTGGGTTAGATCGGTACAGTGTGTGCCGAAAAAAGGAGGTGTAATAGTGGTGACTAATGAAGCAAATGAATTGTTGGCTACTCGAATCATCAACGCTTGGAGAGTGCGTATGGACTACAGAAAGCTGAATAAAGCCACTCGCAATGATCATTTTCCCCTGCCCTTCTTGGAGCAACTTTTGGACAGAATCGCAGGCTTCCTATTTTACTGCTTCTTAGATGGGTATTCTGGCTACAATCAGATAGCAATTGACACTAAAGACCAAGAGAAGACCACGTTCACTTGCCTTTTTGGCACATATGCGTACAAGAGGATGCCCTTCGGACTGTGCAATATGCCAGCTACCTTCCAACGCTGTATGATGGCCATCTTCCAAGACATGGTGGAACATGTCATAGAAATCTTCATGGACGAATTCTCAGTATTCGGGATGACCTTCGATAGTTGCTTGGAAAATTTATCACTTGTGCTGCAAAGATGTGTGGAGACCAACTTAGTCTTAAACTGGGAGAAATGTCAGTTCATGGTCAATGAAGGCATTGTACTCGGGCACAGAATTTCGAAGGAAGTCTTGGAGGTGGATAAGGCTAAAGTAGAAGTGATATCCAAGCTACCTGTTCCAACCAATGTAAGAGGGATAATGAGCTTTATGGGCCACGCAGGTTTCTACAGAAGGTTCATTAAGGATTTTTCAAGGATAGCCAAGCCACTGTGCTCACTTCTGGAGAAGGATACCCCGTTTATCTTTGACGAGAAGTGCGAAGAAGCATTTGAAATTTTGAGAACAAGGCTTGTAGAAGCACCAGTCATTGTAACCTTTTGAAATCATGTGTGACGCAAGTGACTTCGCGGTGGGAGCTGTGCAAGGACAGAAAAAGGATAACATTTTTCGCGCAATTTATTACGCCAGCAAGTTATTAAGTGGAGCACAGTTTAATTATACCACAACTGAGAAGAAGATGTTGGCTATGGTCTTCGCTTTTGACAAGTTCAGGGCATATGTCTTGGGGTCCAATGTAATAGTTCATACCGATCACGCAGCCCTCAAATACCTCATGGCAAAAAAGGAGGCAAAACCAAGGCTTATCAGATGGGTACTTTTGCTACAAGAGTTTGATGTTGAGATCAAAGATAGGAAAGGGTGCGAGAATATGGTGGCGGATCACTTATCAAGGCTAGAATTAGGGGCCCTGAGTGAAGAACAGTTACAGGCATGGATAAAGGAGAGCTTCCCTGATGAATAGATTTTCAAGGTCCATCCTCGTGAGTTGCTTTGGTACTCAGATATCGCTAACTATGTGGTCACTGGTCAATTGCCGCAACACCTCTCTACTGACCAAAGGAAAAGACTTAAGCACGATGCTCGGTATTATTTTTGGGAGAGTGGATGTCTGTATAAGAGGTGTAGCTACCAAATTATTAGGAGGTGCATACCGGATGAAGAGAAAGAGGACATTCTCAGAGCTTGTCATGAATCACCATTTGGAGGACATATTGGAGTAGCACGGACCGGACACAAGATCCTACACACCGGGTTCTACTGGCCACATGTATTTAAGGACTCCAAGCGGTGGTTAAGTCAGTGTGACAGATGCCGACATATAGGTAATATCTCCAGCAGAGATGAGATGCCTCGCAACAACATACTAGAAGTGGATTTATTTGACGTTTGGGGTTTGGATTTCATGGGACCCTTCCCGAGATCTTATGGGAATGAATACATACTGGTAGGAGTTGACTATGTATCAAAGTGGGTAGAAGCTGTGGCACTGCCCCATAACGACAGTAGGAGTGTAATGGGGTTAGTCAAGAGAAATATCTTTAACAGGTTCGGAACTCCAAGAGCCATTATCAGCGATGGGAGAAGCCATTTCTGCAACAAGATCTTCAACACGCTCTTGGCCAGATATGGAGTTCAACACAGGGTCTCCACGCCATATCATCCTCAAGCAAATGTACAGGCTGAAGTATCCAATCGAGAGATAAAAAGTATCTTGGAAAAAGTCGTGAATCCTGGGATAAAGGATTGGGCACTCAAATTGGACGATGCACTATGGGCATACAGGACAGCATATAAAACCCCGATCGGAGCATCACCATTTAGACTTGTGTTTGGGAAAGAGTGTCATCTTCCAGTCAAGTTGGAGCACAAGACATATTGGGCAGTACAAAGGTTGAACATGGATTTAGACTTGGCTCAGGAGGCAAGGATGATGATGCTGAACGAACTAGACGAATTTAGATGGAATTCGTATGTCAGTGCAAGCCTTTACAAGTAGAGGACGAAGAGATGGCATGACGCCAAGATTAAATTAAAGGAATTCGAAGTAGGGCAACAGGTGCTGGTACACGATGCCAAGCTGAGGTTTTTTTCGGGCAAGTTAAAGTCAAGATGGATTAGACCCTTTGTCAACATAAAAATCTTCCCGTATGGAACTCTGGAAGTACGCAATAGGGCATCTGGAGAGAGTTGGAAAGTAAATGGGCACAGGGTGAAAATCTTCAATTCCCCTGCAGACGACAAGGGACGAGCTCATTGCCTTGACAGCCCATCCCCTCAGTAACAACTCGTCCATGTCTGGCTGAGGACAATAAACCAAGCGCTTGTTGGGAGGCAACCCAAACGTTTACTTTCCTTTTGTTTTATCTTGTCTTTTGTCAATAGTTGAGTTTGCAATAATCAGTTGAACCTAAACTCCCCATGCTGTCTCACATGCAGGAATAATGATGAGGACGACCAGGAAGTATCAACAATGCAAAGTGGAATGTGCACTCACAGAGCATACAGAGATCATGAGAATTAGGTAAACACGAAGGAATCATCTCTGCAATGATACAGGCAAGGAATAAAATCTGAATGCTTACGCAAGTACAGGTAACGAATATATGATTCTTCTGAGTATTCACATTTTTCAAGATGACCCATGGGAGGCCAACCCCTGCACAGTGTCCCACAACTGCATCACGTCAAGATAGACCACTCACAACTTTGTTTGTATGCATATTGTCTTCTAGTTAAATCACATGACTTGTCTCTTAGCTCCTTAGTGACCGAATCATGCATGAAGGTTTCCCTATAAATACCATACATTTTGCATGAGCAGAAGCACCCCAGGTTGTAAGTGTGTAGCCAACGGCCGATCGTAAGAATTTTCATTCCTCACATTGAGCCTAACTCCACACTGCATTCATAGCATTCCCAAGTTCAGGATAATGGTGCACATTGATGAGGACTATAGGACTTACCTCCATGATGTCCTAAGCAGCTCAGATTCAGACGAAGAAGAGTATGCCCTGATCACACACCCAAGGTTTGTGAACGATAGGGCAACACGACAATTTAAGAGATGCATCTACAGAATTGTACTGGTGGAACGCCAGTTCACTGCTCCGTCTCAGACATTTGTAGAAGCAATCCGCTTCTACAAATGGGAGCCCCTCACTTTCGCCCCAGTTACAGTCAATATGGAGATAGCCCGAGAATTTTACACCAATGCCAACTCAACTGACTCAAATTTCATCCGCCGTTATGGGGTGTACCTGCGAGGGACATATCTTAAGGTGACAAGCCAAACAATTAATCAACATTTCTACCTATCAGACCATCCATAGTAGGAGTATGAGCAATTAGTGGAAGCTGGGAATGTTGATCATCTAATTGAGTCAGTTGGGCTACCGGGAACATCATGGATCCGAAATGCACGGTCCGAGGCCATTTTTGTAAAAACGGAGGATTTAACTGCCGAAGCTCGGATGTGGCTGCTGTTTATAAATTCAAGACTTATGGTCACCAACCACCACATCAGAGCAACACGAGAACGGGTACTCCTCATCTATGCAATCCAGCACAGGATGACAATCGATGTGGGGAAAATAATCATGCAGTACATCCAACGTGCACAAGATTGCAGCGGCCGGCCTATATTTTTCCCACGCTTAATGGCCCAAATGGCACTAAAGCACGGAATCAGAGTCAATCCAACGGAAGACTCCCAACGTTCCTTGGGAATCATAGGTGGACCTCAATGGCAAAGCTACCTGGAGACCGAAACAAGAGAAAGGCTTAGGCGCGATGCCTAAATTAGGAAGACTCTTTCCTTTTCCACAATGGGGACCATTGCACAATTTAAGTGTGGGGGTAGATTCGTATGGTGCTGATTTGTTTCTGGTGTGGAATTGTCATTGCTTCGATAGTTATGCTTGTGTTTGTAAGGCCAAGGGCCTTCTTGTTTTGAAAATTCTGTTCTGCTTGCGTGTTATATGTTGCGGGAATGGAGGTGGTGTTAGTATATTAGTAGTAGGCGGTGTAATTTTATTTTTTCTTTTTCTAGTGTTGCTGTGTGGAAATGAAAAACAAGGCAGTGACTAGCACTGACCTTGTAGCGTGCTTTCTATTCTCAGTTCTGATGTAGTGTGCTTTAAGTTTCAAGCATAAAATTTGAAAGTTGTTGTTGTGTTGTGCAAGATTGCCACTATCCATTCAGCACACTTGCACGTCCAAATTACACTCGCACTCCAAATCTCATCAGCAAATCCAAAAAGGTTACCAATTGTGTTGTATGCAAAAATGTTTTGCGAGTCTTACAGTATTCATTTGATGCATACAATTTGCTAGGTAAAGTGCGATGTCAAAGTAAGATAGAAACGCCAGCATTTTTTTTTGACATAGGAGAGAGCTTATGATTCTTTACGTGTATGTGCCTTCTACTCGTAAACACTTGTTCTTGCATTTTGAGTATATAGTCTATTGAAGACACACACAAACACGAATTGTTTGAAAATGATGCAATTATGGAGAAAAAGCCAGTCGGCGAATAAAGGGAAAAAATAGCCATAAAACCCTAGAAACTAAGCACCAAAGTGCAATATGAATTTCAAGGAAAAATATTCAGCACCAATGTGCTATGTTAAGCTCAATTAAGTTTTGTAATGTTTAAGTGATCGTGTGTGTAGAAAAAAGGATTGCAGCGCAAGAATTTTGTTTTAAGTGTCTACTTGAGTACTCTGCATAGACAGAGGGAGGAAACATGAGAAGCTCTCAGCACACACTTGCACGCTGACGATTTGGTCTTTATTCGTTGCACCTTACTTGACAAACTGTATAAGTCAGGTGAATTGTGAACTTGCCCGAATACAGGTTTCCTTTTGCATGGGAAAAGTTTATAATGGATAAAATTTGATGTCGAGTGTCGCACCTCGTCAATTTTACCCTAACAACTACTGTAGAAGTGGAAGCAGGGATCGTAATCCACAGGGAAGACATAGGTCAAGAAAATTGAGTAAATTGTTCTAAAAGTCCTGTCACAGAATCTAAGTACTAGAAAAAGGAAAATTCAACTCAAACGAACGAAAACAAAGATGCAAAATATAGCAACAAGCAATGATGAAACAGATATCTCAGGATTCTTGTATTGGATGAACACAGGTTTAGTAAATCTATGCTATGCAATCTGCAAACAATTAAATGCAATGGAGACCTAAATTGCCTAGAAGTCCAAGCTGTGGTTAGCATGGCGACCACACCACTGCTTCTGCCCCCCAAATCACCATCCTCTCCCATGGCGAGGCCCGAGAATGGTGGAATAAGCTCCGCAAAGTCTCAACTCTCCCAGCTAACTACTCTAACATGCAAAGTCCTAAGGACTCCCATGGCGAGGCCCATCCTAGGGTTCACATATCATTGTTGTTAACACAGAAAACTTCTTTAACACTTTTCCTAATGTTTCAATTCATTAACACTTCCTATGGCGAGGCCTGAGTCTCAGAATTGATTTGATTACAGAAAACAAGTGCAAAGACTTAAACAATTACAATTTAGTTCTCAATTCATGCAACTTTGCTAACTTTGATTAATCACTCCTCAATTTAGCATGTCGACCACAATTGAAGCTTGATCTATTCAAGATTAGTTAGGAAAGTAATGATTTTCAACATATGTTTATGCTCAATTCAAATGTGATTTCAATACTCAATAATTAGATCAATTGCATAGCATACAATCTACTAAAACACGTATTCATCCATTAAGAATCCTAAGATATCATAGTTTTAGCCAGAAAACATCTTTCTCATTTCAAAATCAACAAGTTCCAACATTGATAAGCTCATTCTCATTTAATTGGAAGAATTTACCGATTAAATCAAGAGAATTGCCGATTCCTTTGTCAATTGAGAATAAGAAAGATCAATCAAGTCCAAATTCACAATCGGAATTGAGATCCGAGAAGAAATGTTTAGTGAGAGAAAGTAGATCTAGAGAGAGAAAATGAGAAATTCAAAATGATAATTCTAAAATCTAGAATCCTCTATCTCTCCAACTCCGTCTCCACTCCTACACATAAGCTACATCTCCTATATATAGAGCTATGAAAATGTAACTAATACGCTACCGTAAAATATCTAAAGTATTACAAAAGTGCCCTTGAATAGAGAAAACCAAAAATCAGCCTAAGATGTGAAAATTCAAAGTTTGGAGAAAAGTTCAGCATTCCAGCGCCTTCTGGCTTCTACAAATCGCGCCTTCTGTAACTCAGCCACGAGCCGTGCGCCTTCAGGCTTAAGCTGTCGCGCCTTCGCTGCTTCTGACTTCCAAGTGAAAAAATCAGAGTCGAATCACGCCTCTAGGCCTCATCCAATCACGCCTTCAGCAACTCAGCGAGCCTGCAAGAATCCAGCGTTTTGAAATTCACGTCTTCCTGCCAAATAAAACCACGCCTTCAGCTGTCTGAAATTTCAGAAATTCAGAAGTTAAACACTTAGCCATTTTTCCAGAAACTCAAACACAACACATTTCATGGTAGCAAATTCCCAACATGATTTGATCATGATGCACTGTGAATTAAAGAAAACTTAAAACATGAAAGTCTTAACCCTTTGTCTAAGCTTTCCATAGCCATTGAAATCACCCAATTCGGAGCTCAGACGAAAGAGTTACAACCCAATTATTGAAGTGCTACAAAACTGGAAACTTCATGTTGAGATTGCATGGCGAGACCTCATGGCGAGGTCTCGCCATGAAGTGCGTGTGTGTGGCGAGACCTCGCGACGAGGTCTCGCTGTGTGTGCATTTGCTGGCGAGGTCTCGCGGCGAGACCTCGCCGTGAAAATGTTTGGCTGGCGAGACCTCGCAGCAAGGTCTCGCCAGCAATGTGCGAGTGTGTGAGTTTGAGTGTTTGTGTGTCATGTGAAGTGTAGTGCTGTGAAGTAATGAGTGAAGTGAGTATGAGAGTGAAGTGAAATGAGTGAATTGGAAAGTTCAGAGATGAAAAGTGGTGAGGTGCAAATGTAGGGTGAAGTGTGAGATGAAAACTGTGAATATTTTCTTGAAGTGAAGTGAATGGAAGAATGAATGGAAGAATGAAGTGAATACAATGTGTGAATTCCGAATTCAAATTGTGATTGAGTGTTGGTGTTGTTGGTGTCTTCTTTTCAAGAATGAGAGGTGAAATGAACTTGGTAAGAATGAGTATGCAACAGCCTTGATCTTTGTGTTTGTGTGTAGATAACATATGCAAATTAATGAGTGGATTGAAAATGTATGTGTTGTGCATATGTTGTGATATGTACAATTCATGCTCAAATGTTGAAATGAAATGCAAAAGAAATGTTGTGTGCAAATGTATGAGAAGAGAAATGAGTGATGTGAGTGTGTGAGCATGCGGCGAGGTCACCTCGCCGCATGATGTGCGTGCATGAGTGGTGTTAGTGTAGTGCTTGTGTGCAAGTGAGGATGTGATATGTGTGCGAGTGATGCTGTGCGGCGAGGTCACCTCGCCGCACAACGTGTGTGCGGAGTAATGTGCAAGTGTGCGCATGAGTGTTGCGACGAGGTGACCTCGCCGCATGTGAGGTGTGTGCGAGAGTGTTCGAGGGAGAGAGTGCAGCTGTGCGATAGTGTAGTGTAGAGTGAGTGCCCGTGAGGTGTTTGTGAGAATGCTTGTGAAGGTATTGTGAGTGTGAGCCTTTAAAACAGCTAAGTGTTCATTTCAGCTTAGAACTTAACGTCTACACCTAATTCGTGTGACTTAGCTCCTGAATTGGACTTGATGGTAAACATAAGAATTCTAGGTTTATGTCATGGCTTTCCAATGGATCAAGAATCACTGGAATCAGAGGCCTATAGCTCAGGTTATTAACAATCTACCAAACTGTGGCAAATTAATTCAATAACTAAATCCTGAAGTGGCAGTCATAAAGATGCCTTCGTTTCTCATATTTACACACAGAATTAGAAGAACGTTAAAACATAAGAATTGAAGACAACTCAAAGCGCTTTCCAGAACATCCAAGAACGCATCATTCGGATTAGTATTGAAGAAGTTATGCTCAAATGAATTTGCACAACCAAGCTGCCCAAACCCTAAAATGGCCAATTATACACTTTCGGTTCCTCCATTTTCCTTAACTCTTTTAACTCCATTTACCATCATTGTTTAAACACTTTTTTTTGCACCTTTTACACCATTTGATCATTTCCACATTGCAAACATATAAATACATAAAACCTCTCAAAACCTCACATATGTACATAAACACACAACAAAAAGCCAAGCATTTTTACACATATTAGTTGGTATAAAACCAACTTATCAGCTGATGATGTTGCGAGTGTTGAATGTGGAATGGATACACACTTAGTGTTGTTGTTTTACTTTGCTCGGGACTAGCAAAGGTTTAAGTGTGGGGGGATGATAAGTCGGGTTTGTACCGACTTATTTGCTTCACTTGTTTGATCTTTTGTATAATCTTTTCATGAAAAGGATAATAGATGAACAAGTATGTGTTGAAATGTTTACAATCTGATGAAATGTTGAGAATTGGCTAAGTGTTGTGTTTTTGTGAAGAAAGTAATGATTTTTGAGCTATGAAACACTCTTGGTCGTACATCACATTAGATCCCTAGCACACAACACACACACCACACTGTGCGGGTGCCTGGCGCCCGCACAGCACACACGTACACACGCCTGGCGCCCGCACAGACCACACACACACCACACTGTGCGGGCGCCATCACACATGCACAGCACACACGCCATGCACACTGTGCGGGCGCTTAGCGCCAGCACAGCACACATCACTCACGCACACACGCGGGTGCCTATGCGCCCGAACCCTCACCCGCACACAAGCACATTTCATGCACACATTTTCACCCACGCACTTGTACATATTTTCATATTTGAATTTGCACACTTAGTAGATAAAATGACATATGTCTCACCACACTCATGTCTCCAGCTACACTAGCATAGGCGGCATATTTAAATCAAGCATACATAGTCCATTTGAAGGCTCCAACTGTTTGATTAATTGAGCTATTAACATCTATCAGTTGACCTCACTGCTTTTGTTGATCGACATTCTGCAGACACGTGGCACTCTCCCCGCGGATGGAGGAAATTTCCAGGAAACATCATCAATGCCTCCACGTGGAGAAAAGTATAAAAGGCAGAGGAAAATCAGAGAAGAGGGGACTTTTGGAGACGTTCGGTGGGCAAGGAAAAGAGAAAGTCATGAGAGAGAGAAGAGATTAGGGTTTCAATAGGAGAGAAGGAGATAAAAGTGGCAATCGTTGGCTATAATCTCTCTGTAATAGCTATGTCTGATCAGGCTTTGTTAAATCCATTTTCAAAGTCGATCAACATGATCAGCTAAACATTTTGGATGTTGCCTTGAGGGATTAAGTGTAATGACTTTGAGAAACCGATTTGAGACATTTGAATTGCTCATTATGTGTTTGATTTTTGTTCAATGTCTTTTGATGTTTCATTTCAATGTTTACTCACACACGCTTATGCTCTTAATTTGATTTGCGGTACCCACTGGAATCAGTTTAGCACTGTAAAAGGAAATTGGAATATCATCACTTGAATATTGAACAAACATGTGTGAGTCTTAGGATCTATGCGTAATTGAGGCGTAGATTGTGCGATGCCCACTGACAATCGAGGTCAACCAAATTGGAAGAGACTTAGGATTCCTTGAGTATGAAAACTTTAACTTCCAATTTGGTTAACTGTCCTACCAAGGAAGGGAATTAGAGAGGGAGTTAGGGTTTAAGTACCAAGTAGGGATATGGGATTAGGAAGCGGAGCCTAGGTCCTGCCCTACCAAGGGAGGATAGAGGAGAATTATGAATTGGAACAGTGAGAACTACCAAGTTGATCAGTTCTAAGCCACTAGTAGGTCAATTCCCTCATACATGCATTTACACAAGTCTAGGATGGTCGGGAAAAGTCATTAACACTAACCCCCCTCAAGGCAACACCGTTCCATCTCTCTACTGATTTAATCATTTGCTTCATAGTTGTTTAGTGTCTACACCTAATTCCACTACTATCGCTCACTCACATCTTGATAACAATCCTCTCTCTGTTGGATACGATCCCACTTACCACTTCTGCATTCTTAGGTGATTTGGGTAAAATTGCAGGGTAGCAACAACTCCTATCAATTATCAAATGGATTTATATGTAATAATAATTATTGTTTCAAACATTCTTTCATTATTGTAGAACATTTGTCTCAAGATGTTATATTAGGAAATTCTTTTTTATACCAAATAACACCATTCATGAAAACAAATGAAGGTTTAAATATTAAAATAATGGGTAACAAGATAATATTTCTATTTATTACACCAATAAGACAGAGAGAGTTACATTTATTACAAAGTAATAGTATATTTCAACAAATTAAACAGAAAGAAGAACACATTAATTCTATAAAAGAAGAAATTACATATAATCAAAAAGAATTCCAATTACAAATAAAAGAAATAATTACAAAGATTAATGAATTAGAAATAAAATTTAAAGAAACCATATGTGCGGATCATCCATCTACATTTTGGACAAGGAAAACTCATATTATTGATTTACCTTATGAAGTAGATTTCGATGAGAAAAATATTCCAACAAAGGCAAGGCCGATTCAAATAAATTCAGAATTATTAGAACATTGTAAAAAAGAAATAACTTTGTTGTTAGAAAAGAAATTGATTAGAAAATCAAAATCACCATGGAGTTGTCCAGCATTTTATGTTAATAATCAAAGAGAAAAAGAAAAAGAAGTTCCTAGGTTAGTTATAAATTATAAACCATTAAACAAAGTGCTAAAATGGATTAGGTATCCCATACCTAATAAAAAAGATTTATTAAATAGATTATTTATTGCAAAGATATATTCAAAATTTTATTTGAAATTTGGATATTGGCAAATTCAAATAGCAGAAAAAGATAAGTATAAGACAGCATTCACTGTACCTTTTGGACATTATGAGGGGAACGTAATGCCCTTTGGATTAAAAAATGCTCCTTCCGAATTTCAAAATATAATGAATGATATTTTTTCAGCATATACATTC
Source organism: Ophiorrhiza pumila (assembly GCA_016586305.1). NCBI lineage: Eukaryota > Viridiplantae > Streptophyta > Magnoliopsida > Gentianales > Rubiaceae > Ophiorrhiza > Ophiorrhiza pumila. The sequence goes on from BLIW01000005.1 coordinate 15,881,901, forward strand.
ATGATTGTATATATTGATGATATATTAGTATATTCTCAAACTATGGACGAACATTTTAGGCATTTACATATATTTTCAAAAGTAGTAATTCAAAACGGATTAGTTATATCTGCCCCAAAAATGAAATTATTTCAGACTCAAATTCGATTTTTAGGTCATGACATATAAAAGTAACAATTAAACCTATTAATATAGCATTAGAGTTTGGAGAAAAATTCCCAGATGAAATAAAGGATAAAGATCAATTACAACGATTTTTAGGATGTTTAAATTATGTAGATGATTTCTTTCCTAAATTAAGAACAATCTGTGCACCATTATATCAACGGTTACAAAAAAATCCACCTGCATGGACAGAAAAATATACAAAAATAGTTAGGGAGGCAAAAACAAAAATTAGATCATTACCTTGTTTAGGTATTCCAAATCCCAATGCATTCATGATAGTAGAAACAGATGCTTCTGAAGTAGGATATGGGGGTATTCTAAAACAAAAATTAAATGTTAAAATTGAGCTAGTTAGATACACTTCAAAAGTATGGATAGGGTCTCAGAAAAATTATTCAACAGTTAAGAAAGAAATGTTATTTATAGTTTTATGCATTACTAAATTTCAAGATGAATTATATAATAAAATTTTTTTATTAAGAGTTGATTGTAAGTCAGCAAAAGATATTTTACAAAAAGATATCCAAAATTTAGTCTCTAAATAAATTTTTGCTAGATGGCAAGGAATTTTATCTGTCTTTGATTTTGATATAGAGTATCTAAAAGGAGAAGATAATTCATTACCTGAATTTTTAACTCGGGAATTTCTTACATGGAAAAATCAAGATGTCAAACAAGCAAAAGATGCAAAGCCCTGAAGATAATGCTTCAAAGGTAATAGATTCAAAACAGATAATTCAATCCCCACAAATTCAAACTAGTAATAGATTTGTTCAAATTGAGGATTTTCCTCCATTGCCATATGTTCAGGTAGTATCAAGCCCATTCAATAAAATTCAAACACAGGCAAAGACTCAATTAATTCCATCTCCTTCAACCACTCCCATAGCCATGACCCCTTTTTCATCTCAAAATATTCAAACCTCTTCCTCATCACAAATTCAAAGAACTCCATATGTTGATAAGAATGATTATGAATATTTAATTCTAACAAAATTCACTCAAAAACCAGAGATTCCTATATTACGATCTTATTATTCAAACTATTTTACCCAATTATTATCTTGGTTTTCTGATGATTCAAGAAAAACACAAAATTTTTATGAATATATATTGGTAGATTCTGGTTCATGTGATATAGTTCATAACAAAAATGAATGAGGATATGTGACTCATTCAAAATGTATTATCAAAAGGGTTTTAAATTCTACTGATTTTGGAAATCTATATAATATTCAATAATCAAAATGACATCGATTTTCTCTTTAATATTTTATGAGCAAAACGACGTCATATGTGATTCTTTTAAAATTTTGCCAATTTTACTGTTTGTACTACTTTGGAAAGTTTTTGCAAAATGACGTGGTTTTGCAATTGTTTCCTTAAATAATTATGTTTACATTAAATTTTTTATTTTTTTAATAGTTTTCATTTTGCCAAACGATAACTTCTACCAATTTAATCTATATCAATTTTTTTAACGTTTATCTTATGATAAGATTTATAGATTGTTTTATATATGGAACTAAAATTTATATTTACAGTTATTTTATTAACTCAATATTTGCTTATTGATTTACAATATCAAATATTACCATTTTCTTTATATAAAATTAAAAATAAAAACTATCCTAACAATTTTGTATATAAATATTAGCTATGTTATTATTATTATATAATTTAATAGTTTTTTTCTCTTTTTAACTATATTCATAGCAATTTTTTTACTCTTTCTTATTCAGAAATATCACCGAAATAAAGTTGTGATTTGTTTCTTGCCTGAATAGTTTTACGACTGGTGGTAAAACTAGTACCCTGGGTAAGTGTTTCCTAGATTGTGCTGGCCCCTGATGAAGTTCGATCATATTGGCCTCGTGTTATGTATTTGTGATATAATGCTGAATTCTGGATTGGTGCAATGCTCTTTAACTGGTTTGTAATAGTGTGCCCATGCCTGTGGTTGGCTTTGTGAAATATTTTTGGACTTTTTGAATTGGCAAAGCAGTGGTTTTGGTTGTTTGCTTTGCAATATTGCTAAATCTTCAAAGAAGAATACTCTCATTTGTTGCCTTTCTAATGCTGGCAATTTGGATGTGACTAAGATCATTCATTGTAAAGAAAGTTTCCTTTTCTGACTTGAACTCGGCAATTTGACTTGGAAATATTGCTTAGGCTATTGCACTTCATTTTGAGGCCTTTCCAAGCGTGCGAAAAGTGTTGTAAATGTGGTTTATTACTAACTGGGAGAAGCACATATGACTATCTTGATTGTGGAACCTCATTTAGCTCTCACAATTTGTGACATCTTGTATGGTTTGGTATTAGCTAAAGCTGCATAATATTTATGATATGGCTGCCATCAAGGAGATAGTCGAGTAGGATAGGCTCATGTCTTAATCACATTTTGAACATAGCTAGACTCTTGGTAGGTTGGATACAGCTTAAAAATTTTAATTGAAAGCTGGCCAGTTCTTTTGTTGTAAAATGTGCTACAAATAGTATTGTGGTCAGGCAAATAATTTTTGGGGAATTAGAGCAGGGCTACTTTGTCCAATAAGTAGTGTTTCTCTAAGTCTTATCTTCTGATCATAGAATTCCTTATGCACTGGAGTAGTACTACAAACTTTTGGCTTTCCGGTTGTAGTGATGTGGTCGGGTATATCCGGCACTGTATTTTGTCTCATTTTTGTAGAAATGGACCAACAAGCCTTTCGGCACCATGTAAACTATGCTATGAAGCAACCTCTAAATATGGAGTCTTGTTTTGCTATTAAAGCTATAACATGTTCTTCTTTGAGTAATATGAGCAACATGCATGATTTTTCTATTATTAATGAGTTAAGTGTTTATGAGGATGTTTTTGATGAACTTGATTTAGATGATGAGGATAAGAGAATTCTTGCTGAAATTGAAGATTTCATTGAATGTTGTTATTTGGAAGAGTCAATTTGTGAATTGCAAAATGATGTGGTGGAAGTTAAAATGCCTGAAACTGTAGGGGAACATGATCATGAACCTACTGTTTTGACTAACGAAAATTTTACTCCCACTGAGGTGAGGACTAGTGAGAATTTGTGCAGGAATGAAAAGCTTTTACCTTCCATTGTGGTGGCACCAAAGTTGGAATTGAAACCACTTCCACCTTATCTCAAATATGCTTTCTTGGGAGAAAATGAGACATTGCCAGTTGTTATATCTTCAAAGCTTGAAGGTTGGCAAGAGAAGAAGCTTTTGGCAGTTTTGAGGAAACATAAGATGGCCATTGGATGGACAATTGCTGATATAAAAGGCATAAGTCCAGGTTTATGTATGCACAAGATTTTACTTGAGCAAAATGCTGTGCCAGTACGGGATAGACAGAGAAGATTAAATCCCCAGATGATGGAAGTTGTGAAGAAAGAGGTTATCAAATTGCTTGACTTTGGGATGATTTTTCCAATTTCAGACAGCGAGTGGGTTAGTCCAGTCCAGTGCGTCCCTAAGAAAGGAGGGGTGATGGTTATAAAAAATGAGGCTAATGAACTCCTGGCAACAAGAGTGGTAAATGCTTGGCGAGTTTGCATGGATTATAGGAAGCTAAATAAGGCAACTAGAAAGGACCATTTCCCTCTTCCATTCTTGGAACAATTGTTGGATAGAATTGCTGGCTACCTTTTCTATTGTTTTCTGGATGGATATTCCGGATACAATCAAATTGCAATTGATCCCAAGGACCAGGATAAGACAACTTTCACTTGTCCTTTTGGCACATTTGCTTATAAAAGAATGCCATTTGGTCTTTGCAACGCCCCAGCTACCTTTCAGAGGTGTATGATGGCAATATTCCACGACATGGTGGAATCAATAATTGAAATATTCATGGATAATTTTTCTGTCTTTGGTATGACATTTGATGGTTGTTTGGAGAACTTGGCAAAGGTTTTGAAGAGGTGTGAAGAAACGAACCTTGTGTTGAACTGGGAAAAATGTCAATTCATGGTTCAAGAAGGAATTGTGTTAGGCCATAAAATTTCTCATGCTGGGATGGAGGTAGATCGAGCTAAGGTAGATGTCATTGCAAAACTTCCTCCACCGACCAATGTTAAGGGTATCAGAAGCTTTCTTGGACATGCTGGGTTTTATAGAAGGTTTATTAAGGATTTTTCAAAGATAGCCAGACCCTTGTGCAGTCTCTTAGAAAAAGATGTTAAGTTTGAGTTTGGAACAGAATGTGTTGAAGCATTTGACACTTTGAAAACGAAATTGGTGGAGGCCCCCCTGATAGTCACTCCCCATTGGGGTGAACCCTTTGAAATTATGTGCGATGCCAGTGATTATGCTTTAGGAACTGTCTTAGGTCAGAGAAGAGACAAAGTGTTTCACACTATCGATTTAATGCTAGCAGGCTAAATGAATGAGGCCCAAATGAATTATACAACTACTGAAAAGGAAATGCTAGCAGTAGTCTTCGCCATTTGATAAATTCCGTGCCTTACCTTTTGGGGTCAAAGGTTATTGTTCATACGGACCCATGCCGCATTGAAGTATCTGCTTGCAAAGAAAGGAAGCAAAACCACGTTTGATTAGATGGGGTTTTGTTGCTCCAGGAATTCGATGTGGAGATTAAAGATAGGAAGGTTCAGAAATTGTTGTGGCAGATCACTTGTCAAAATTGGAATCTCAAGAGCAAGTATCACCTGACATTTCGGTTAAGGGAACCTTCCCTGATGAGCAGGTATTCAAGTGGGGTGAACAGACACTGCCTTGGTTCGCTGAGATTGCCAATTTTGTGGTTGCTGCCAGATTCCATCATATTATTCCAGTGACCAGAAGAAATATTGAGAAGTGATGCTAAATACTACTTCTGGGAAGACAATTCTTTATATAAATCTGCAGTGACCAAGTGATAAGAAAGTGTGTCAAGAAGAAGAAAAGGAGGACATCGTTGAAGGCATTGCTATGAAGGACCCTGTGGTGGTCATTTTTGGAATCAACTAGGACAGGCTTCAAAATCTTGCAATGTGGGTTCTATTGGCCACATATCTTCATGGATGCCCGAATTTGGGTTGGAAAATGTGATCGATGTCAACGAACTGGCAACATCTCTTCCAGAAATGAGATGCCTTTGAACAACATCTTGGAAGTAGAAATTTTGATGTCTGGGGAATTGATTTCATGGGGCCTTTCCCTAAATCAAGAGGTATGGAGTACATTCTGGTGGCAGTGGATTTATGTTTCTAAATGGGTGGAAAGCTGTGGCTTTTAGCTCATAACGATGCCAAGAGTGTAACTGTTTTCTTGAAGAAATACATCTTTAACAGGTTTTGGAGCACCCAGGGTTATAAATAAGTGATCGAGGGACTCATTTCTGTAAACAAGCTCTTTGAATCTTTGTATGGCTAGATATTGGTGTACTCACAAGGTTTCAACAGCTTACCATCCACAAACTTCTGGTCAAGCTGAAATTTCCAATCGGGAGACAAGAGGGTTCTTGAAAAAGTGGGTAAATCCAGGTAGGAAGGATGGGTCTTTGGAAGCTAGATGATGCATTGTGGGCATACAGAACAGCTTTACAAAACCCCAATTGGAGCTTCTCCTTTTCGATTGGTTTTTGGTAAAGAATGTCACTTGCCAGTAGAACTTGAACATAAGGCGTATTGGGCAATTCAAACCTTGAACATGAATCTGTCTGAGGCTCAATCAAAAAGAATGTTGGAGTTGAATGAACTGGATGAATTCAGATTCAATGCTTACATGAGTGCCAAGTTGTACAAGGAAAGGACTAAAAGAATCCATGATGCAAAGGTTCAATCCAAGATCTTTGTTCCAGGACAATTTTTATTGCTTTATAACTCTAAACTTTGATTGTTTCCTGGCAAATTGAAATCAAGGTGGAGTGGTCCTTTTATAGTGGTTGATGTGAAACCTTTTGGGACAATTGAAATCAAGAATGACAAGAATGACAATGTGGGGAAAGTGAATGGGCATCGTCTAAAGCCTTACTTAACTTCTCAGGACAAGGATAGCACTAATGTGGCACGAGATCCACATGAGCTATACTTGGATGATCCCATCATCTCAAATTAAGCTATTTGCACGGTCGGGCTGTGACTTTAAACCAAGCGCTCCTGGTAGGCAAACATGATTTTCTTCCTTTGTTTTATTTGTTGTGATTTCTTTTCTTTGTTAATCCTAGTTTGAGTAGTATTGAGTAGCAAATTATGGCGCAATCTCATAACATCACTTGTGTATATTTTTTGTAGAATCTCAGAAGGATGTTGGGCATTATTGATAGAAGCAGCGAGTACAATTTCACTTTTCCATCCATATGAGGTACAATGAGTCTACATTATTTACATCTAAGATACCAGCTCTGATGGTAAGAATTGTTGTTCATTCATGCATGATTGGTTAATCCGTGACCATGCCTGCATGACTGGTTTGGATGGTTTCAATTATGGAGAAGAAAGGACATCAAACTATGACCTGTCATTCACAAGTATTTGTTGGATAGTAAGGGTGTCATAAATATAAATTGCACATCTTCGTTTTGCATGCTTATTCCTTTTCTCTTTATAGTGCTTCCCTTTCTTGTCATTTTTTCATTTTCAAAGTATGGATTTCTATTCTCCCCACCAGAATCCTTTTGAATATGCTATCTTTAGTGAAGATTCTGGAACCACATCTTCTCCTTCTTCATCTTCTTTAGCTGATGAGGAGACAGTAATTGATTTTGAGCCAGCTACTTGTCCACATTTTGTTAATGCTTCTGCTGAAAACTTTTATCATGGCTTTACTAATAGATCAGTCAGGATTGAGCGACCATTTCAGGAGCCTTCTAGGAGATTTCAAGATGTGATATTCAGACAGTCGTGGTCTCATTTTGCTAGAGCCTCAATTGTGGTGAATAAGGACATAGTTAGGGAATTTTATGCTAATTCACGAGCTAGTGGTGTTCATTCAGTGTTCGTGAGAGGAAAGTATTTGAGGGTCACCTGCCATAGTATTAATAGGCTTTATCTTCTTGAAGATTTTTCTCATAACACATATTGTAGGTTGTTGAGAGCTGAGAATACCGATCATTTGTTGGCTTCAGTAACTTTACCTGGTGATACGTGGGTGAGGAATGCTCGACAAGAGGCTTTATATGTGCCTACTAGTGAACTCACAGCCGAGGCCAAAATCTGGTTAATGTTTATCAATTCCAGGATTCTTCCTACTAACCGTACCAATATAGCATCTAGGGAACGAGTTCTGTTGATTTATGCTATTTTACATGATTTCTCTATTGATGTTGGGAAATTGATCTTAGAGTTTATCAGGCGGGCACAAAGAAGTGAGTTTGCACCCATGTATTTTCCAGCTCTGATAACAGCCATGGCTCGTAGCAAGGGAGTTGATATCACATCAAATGTTAATCCTCAAAAATCCTGAAGGACTTCTGGGACCTCCTCAATGGCTTGAATTACAAGAAGAGGAAAGACTGGCCCGACTTTCTCGTGGCTTGTAATGCAGTGGAATGCCAGGTTCCTTTGTTCTTGATTGTTTCATTTTGTTTCACGGGGACCGTGTCATAGGCAAGTGTGGGGGAAGGCTTCGCCAAGATGTCTTGATTTTTAGTTACATTCTGAATATGTATGGTTACCATGATGATGGTTAAGGAGATTGTTTGTCATGATGGAGTTGAGAATAGTATTATAGTGTAGTATTTTGTTATTGTGTTTAGCATGTTACATTTGGCTTTTGTAAGGTTTGAATATTGTGTTGCGTTTCTGTGTTTAGTATTAAAGTAAAAGGATTGTGTGATTGTTTTAGTGGGAATTTTTGATGAGTTGTTGGTGTAAATATTTTTGTGTGATTGTTACAATTTTGATTCATGGTTTTCGATTTCAGTTTCACACACCTGCATTGATGATAAGGATATCTGCATTTCTGAACATTTCTGAACATGAATGGAATTTTCTGAAAAGCTGAAAAATTGAAGTGGGAATTGGAGTGTTATTGAGTCGTGAATAGGAAAGTGATATGCAATGAAAGAAAATTAGTGGAAGTTCAAGAAAGATTCACGTGAAAATGAAATAATGCTAGACTTTGTTTTGATGATTTTTTGAGAGCTTATTTTGTAAGTTTGCATGATGTGTTGACCGAAGTGATAAGATAGCTTTGTCATTGTTGCTTGGTGTGATATCAATGCACTTCACATGTATTGAAAAGTGAATGGGTCCCACCTTTTAATGACTTGAATGTTTGCTAGTGTTTGGTGGGAATATTCATTCTACTTGTTGGTTGACCGATGGAGTAATTGAGTGAATGGCGTAGTTCTTCTTATCTCTTGTTTTTCTATAATGCATAGTACATTGCTTGTTGCTTCAAGACATCACAAGTTATCCACACAAGTGCGGTGGTAGTAGGAGCATATTGTTGTTAACTCTCCACAAAGGTATGTCTCATTTTTCTTAAAGCTTTGTAAATTGTTGAGAGTTGTATAAACATGCAAAGTAATGAAGTTGAGAGCATGAAATGATGAACATGCAAGATATTATGTTAATTAGCCAAGGGAATAAAATGCATGATACAGTGTGAGGGGTGATTCAACATTTCGATTTCCAATTTTTCCAGCACTGCCATGATTCGGTGTTGTAAGCATAACTTGAGTTAGGAATGATGAAATGAGGAAATTCCAGTTGCATCTTTTAGCTGACATGATGGTCTTCAATGTTTATGTTGTACATTTTCGCTAATTGTGGCTGGAACATAGACTAAAAAATCTTTGAATGTGAAGTACATGTGAGATCAAGAAATGTGAGATTTTGAATCTGCCAGGTTTGCCAAGTCTCGGTATTTTGGGTATAACTTGCAAATGGAATGTCCAAATGTGTTGATTCCAGTGGTGAAATTTAGCTAAGAGGAAGAGCTACATTTTTTCTGTTGGGCACTTTTGATAATTCTGCCTGGAGCATGATCTAATCTTGAGGACAATGTGTGCTTACGTTATGGATTATAATCTGAGAAAATGCTGAATCTGAATATTTTTGGGACTGTCGGTATTTTAGCCATAACTTGGCCATTTTGACTTCAGATGGGATGATTCTTGTCCTCAAATTTCGCTTAAAGAGTGCACTACAACGTTGATGTTTTATGTGTGAACTAATTCTGCTTGCTTCCTAGATGATTTTTACAATCTTATAATGCTGGTTTTCAATTTTTGAGAATGTGTTTATAAAAGAAAATGCAAGTGTTTAGCAATGTTCTAGATGTAATTGTTTTGCTTTGAGTATTATGTGACAAGCTGAACTTTTCTTCACAGAAATGGCACCGAAGAAAGATCCAACTTCAAGAAAAGCCACAACTTCAAAGAAGGGAAAAGGAAAAGCTCAAGCACACGATGAAACTGATTCTGACCCAGAATATTTTCCAGATGATATGCAAATGTTTGAGGAGCCCCGGCAATATGCGATGCCAGCTCCGACACCTAAGAAACGGAAAGGAGTCCCTGAGGTTGCTCTTGTTTGTTGATTGAGGATGGCCATGCAGACCGTTGGGAACAAGGGTTTCAATGTGAAATATATAGACATAGAACGGCGGGGTGGCAGTGCAGAGAAAGGCCGTTTAAGAACGTTGACTAAAATTTTACAGATTCCCAGTAGAGAAGCTTACCGGTTGCCTCCCGAGTTTTGCAATGTGAGCATTGCATCGGGGAATACTTACCGGCAAGAACTGCAAGGGTCTCCGAGGGATGGAGCTGTCTATGTGAGAGGCATTTGGGTTCAAATCACGAGCGAGATTATCAATGCACATTTTGATAGGAATCCGTACAAGCAATCTACTCCAAATCCTAATGGGAATAGGATACCAAGCCAAATCCTAATAGGAATAGGATTTCCAAGACAAATCCTAATGGGATTAGGATTTCCAAGCTCAATCCTAATAGGATTAGGATTCATCAATCCTCATCTTGTCCGAGTTCCATAACGCGTTCCATAAACGCAAATCCGAATGAGACTAGGATTCAGCAATCCAAGTGGGATTAGGATTCACTACTATCCATGGACATTATTGATTGAATGACCAACGCATGGCGTGCTTGGGCTTTTGCCCAATTGGATCGCGCCTTTTCTTAAGTAGTTAGAATTAATTAATGTTTTAATATTAAGTCCAAACATTTTAATTGGGCTTATTATTGGTATATTTCGTTTTTAATTACATGGCCAAGTTATCTTGCATGATAATGGCATGTAATGGGCTTTAATTTGTTAGGAAAGTAATTCCCTAAATTTTAGGGAGCTGTCCTTGTCTTCTAGAAGGGCAAACGTTTTTAGCTTCCTTTTTCCATAAAGGATTAGTTGTTAAGTTGGTTAGTTTAGAGTCAAGTTGTAATATCAACTTCTAGGGTTTATTTCCTTTCCAATTTGTAGAGCCGAAACTCATCTCTATATAAAGGATCATTGTAAACGTTTTTTAGACATGTTGAATTGAAAGAATTTTGGCTTTGCTAAATTAAATTTGACATCACCAACGTGAATTATTCTTGAGTAATTCATAAGACCCGCCAAACCTTAAGTGAGGAACTTTAATTTATTGATTTACAATTGTTAAACTTAATCAATTTGTGTTAACGTTGGGGTTAGGTTAATTTTAATCTTGCCTTTTTGTTCCATATCTCTTTTCCGCAAATTGTGTTTCTTGTTTCTTGAATTGCGTTTTTGGTGCACAACGATCCGAACTTGTGGAAAATTTCGCTGTGGATTGGACTTCATCCTACTCCATTCGTATCAATTGGTATCAAAGCTATCCAGGTTGTTCATTCAAATTCGGTAATAAATCTTTTTTATTTGAGTCTTAGTCTCTTGGTTTTATCTTCTCGGATCTTGTCCTTCTTTTGGCGTCCTTCTTGCTGTTTTGTTGCGTTAATTTATGCAGATTTAGTGGTGTCTTTTGTTGCTGTTTTCGTGTCTTTATTGCTGTCCAAGGTCGTCATAGTTCTGCCTTTAAATTACGTCAAAATCGCATGCAATTTGTTGCTAAAATCTGTCCAATTCGTGTTTATCCATTGTTCGGATTTTTGCGATTTTTGTTGAGTTGTTCTTTGCTGTTTTGTGTCGTGTTTTGCTGCTGTTTTTCTTCATAATTCTGCATTGTTCTTGTTCATCATCATAGTGTGGAATTCTTGAGTCATTCTTGCTGAAATCACGTCCAAAGAATTAGGGTTTGTCAAACTAGGGTTTGTGAAATTAGGGTTCTTATTCAAAATTTCATAACTTCCTTGTTTCTCATCCTTTTCTTGATCTTTCTTTTGTGTTAGTTTCATCATTCTATTGCCATCAAAGTGTGTTTTGGTCAAACTTTTTCACCATCTCAAAAAGACGAGTTCTTGACCACTTTCTTGAAAATCTTGATTTTTCTTGGAAATCCGAAAGTGCTAAAATTTGAATCTTGAAGACATATTCTTGCTCTTGTGGTGATATTTCTTGAATCTTTGGTAAAAGTGGTATCTTCAAAATCCGAAATTTTGTTGACTTCTTGACTACATTGAAAGGTTGGTTGATAAATTTAGGGTTTATCAAGCAACCTCAAAAAACCTTAGTTAAGCTTTTTTGTCAAAAAAAAAAAAAAAAAAGGCCATTACAAAAAAAAAAAAAAAAGAGACCAAGTAAAAAACAGCCCAAAGGCATTTGGTCTAAAGTGAAAAAAAAAAAAAAACAAAAAAACAAAAAAAATTTTATTTTTTTTCGTATTTAATTTTATAGTTTCGGACGCCACTTTCGGACCCCTTACCCGTCCGAAACTACCGTCCGAACCTCGACAGAAAAGTCACAAATTTTCACAGAATTTCGGACGCCACTTTCGGACCCCTGACCCGTCCGAAACTACCGTCCGATCCTCGACAGAGATTTGAAATTTTTTTAACAAAGTTTCGGACGCCACTTTCGGCCGTCCGAACCTTTGTTCTACCGTCCGAAACTCGGCAGAGAGTTTCTATATACTATAACTTCAAACCTTCATAACTTTCTCATTTTTAATCGGAATTGAGTGATTCAAAAACACATCTTCTTGTTATCTTCTCTAGTTTCTGAATTCGTAGCTTTCTGAAGTTAATCTGTTTATACCCCATACGTGATCTTAAATTCTTCTTGTGACGTGAAATTTTTCTTTTCAAACATCTTTGGTTTTGCTTTTGTGAATTGATTTGTTTGAACTAATTGGTTGAGACTTGTTCTTAAAATCGACAAACAGTAAGCTTCAATTAGTTTGAGAGATTCATTGAGAGTATTTAGATAGGGTATACACGAGAAAAGCCATTACACTAGAGAGGAGAGTATTACTCACCAAAAGTGAGAACCCGAGAGGTTTTTTATTTTTGCTATCTTTTGTTGTTTTTTTTTTTTACTAACTTGCAGGAACAATGGAGGGAGATGATAAAACACCTCAAGGACAACCCCAAACGGATCAAAAATATGTTAATGATGTTCTATTTGACATGATCCGAAAGTTCAATCTAAAGATTGATAATTTAACAATTTTTCCTTCACCAAAAAAAGGTTCTACTTCTCGACAGAATAAACATGAAGAAGCCGAGCCTAGTGATGAGGAGAATGAGGAGTTCATGGATTCTCCTAAAGATGGTAAGAAATCTGATTTGTCAATTAGTGGAGTTAAACTAACATTGCCTACTTTCCATGGTAAAGCAGATCCGGAAGCTTATTTTGATTGGGTTCGAGAGCTTGAACACTTCTTTGAAGGTAATAGCTATCCTGAACATAAGAGGTATCGCCTAGCCTTCATGCACCTCAAGGATTATGCAAGTTTGTGGTGGGATAAGGTAATGAGATCTAGACGTGAAGATGACGAACCACCTATTCAAACTTGGAAGCAAATGAAAGCGCTTATGAGGAAGAAGTATGTTCCATCACATTATAGCCGAGAGCTCAACAGAAAATTGCACTCCCTTGTGCAAGGAAACAAAACCGTGGAGGAATACTACCATGGGATGGAAGCTCTCATGATCAAGGCCAATGTTCGTGAAGATCCCGATTCAATAATTGAAAGATTTCTTAGAGGTATGAATTCTGAGTTGTCTTATCATGTTGATTTACAATCTTATGTTGATATTAATGAGCTTGTTCATAAAGCTATTAAGATTGAAAGGCACATGAAAGGTAAGAACAGGTTCACACAACAGAATCCACCATGGCAAAGGGATTTGAAATCTAAATCAGCCCCTTTCACTCCACCAACAAAAACAAGGCAATTTACCTCAAACCAGCCATCTAGTGCGCCTCCTTATGTCCCAAAATCAGTCCCCAAAGCTGCTGAAAATGCCCCTAAACCGGCGACAACTTCTGCTCCAAGATTGAGGGATATTAGATGTTTTAAATGTCAAGGCTATGGTCACTTGCAAGCCAATTGTCCTACTGCCCGGATCATGATTACTTTAGATACTGGCGAAGTGGTAAGTGATGATGATTGTGCCGACATGCCACCTCTTGAAGAAAAGTACCAAGATGATCAAAGTGATGAGGGTGAAAAGCTTGATGAACCGACCTACTCAGTTGGTAACTTTTCTTTAGTTTCTCGCCGTGTTCTTAATGTTCAACCTTTGGAAGATAATGATTTGATGCAACGTGATAACATATTTCACACACGCTGTTTAGTGCAAAACATGGTTTGTAGTGTGATTATTGATAGTGGTAGTTGCACAAATGTGGCGAGCACCTTACTTGTTAACAAACTGAATTTGAATTGCATGAAACATCCAAAACCATATAGGCTTCCATGGTTAAATAATTCAGTTGAAACTCGTGTCACTAAACAACTAAAGTTTTCTTTCACCATTGTAAATATGTTGATACTGTTTATGTGATGTTGTTCCAATGGAGGCTAGTCATATTTTACTTGGTAGACCTTGGCAATTTGATGTGATGTGCTTTATCATGCCAAGAAAATTTTTACAGCTTCGTGCATAATGGTAAAAAGTATAGTCTTTCATGCTTTAACTCCTGCTCAAGTTTTGAAGATCAAACTCGAATTGCAACAAGCTTGTAAAGACATAAATGAAGCTAAGAAGGAAGAAGGAACTAGAAAAAAAACAAAACGAAAAATCTAATTTAGGCCGAGATGTAGTTAATAAGAAATCTTGTTGTTTTGCTTCTTCTAATGAGATTAAGAGAGCATTGATTAATAGGCAGTCCTTATACTTCATGTTTAGTAAGGAACTTATACTTGTTGTTGACAGTGATAACCTTGCTTCTTTGCCTAGTGCTGTTTACTCTCTCTTACAGGTTTTTGGAATTCCTAAATGCCTAATGGCATTGAAACCACTTCATTATCAAATGAAAGGAATCCAATCTGCCTTAACTTGTTTTCCACAAGGTAAGCAAGGTAAGTTGAGTGCTTATAATTTCGATCATTACAAAACCCTTGTGAACACTAAACAAAGTGTTAAATCTATTGATTATCCTAACTGGAATACACTTTATTTTGATGATTTGATTCGTACCTTTGCTCTTACTGTTTTCAATTCATGCCAAAATCAAAAGTATCCACTTCGACAAGGTAATCTGATTGTTCAACACTTGTTTGGTAAGTTATCTCAATTTCGAATTTCTTTTCAATTCCCGAAGGTACAATATTCTGTTCTTATTCTTTGGAATTGTAAGTTCTTAATCTTTGATAACTTCAACATGCTTGTAAAGAATGTACAACTTAGTTTTTGTGATTCACATTTAATCCGGGATGTCTATATATATACTTGCTTTGCAAATTCTTATGAATCCTTGGATAATATTTGTAATTACATTAATATATGTTTACTTTCTTTTCATTCTTTCCATGTTAACATCATTGATTTTCATGTTATTATTAGTGTGTCCAAGCATGATGTTAATAAATTTCTCTTGAATACTTTCTTGTTAGTTCAAAACATTATGTTCATCTTTATTTGAAGTATTCTTTTTAAAGTTGTTTAATATTGCATATCATCATAAGTTTTCTGATTTGCATTTATTAAATGAATGTTTATATGCATAATTATTTTGAGTTTTCTTAACTACACATTTTATTTCTTATTGCAGGATTTGTTTTACTTGGCTCGAGTTTGTAATGATTCTTCTTATTGGTGTTTGATCCAGGAGCTCAATTTCCAGATTCTGAGGACGAATCCTTTCGAGGAGGGAGGGAATGATAGGAATCCGTACAAGCAATCTACTCCAAATCCTAATGGGAATAGGATACCAAGCCAAATCCTAATAGGAATAGGATTTCCAAGACAAATCCTAATGGGATTAGGATTTCCAAGCTCAATCCTAATAGGATTAGGATTCATCAATCCTCATCTTGTCCGAGTTCCATAAGAGTTCTATAAACGCAAATCCGAATGAGACTAGGATTCACAATCCAAGTGGGATTAGGATTCACTAATCCATGGACATTATTGATTGAAGACCAAGATGGCGTGCTTGGGCTTTTGCCAAATTGGATCGCGCCTTTTCTTAAGTAGTTAGAATTAATTAATGTTTTAATAATTAAGTCCAAAACATTTTAATTGGGCTTATTATTAGTATATTTTCGTTTTTAATTACATGGCCCAAGTTATCTTGCATGATAATGGCATGTAATGGGCTTTAATTTGTTAGGAAAGTAATTCCCTAAATTTTAGGAGCTTGTCCTTGTCTTCTAGAAGGGCAAAACGTTTTTAGCTTCCTTTTTCCATAAAGGATTAGTTTGTAAGTTGGTTAGTTTAGAAGTCAAGTTGTAATTTACAACTTCTAGGGTTTTATTTCCTTTTCCAATTTGTAGAGCCGAAACTCATCTCTATATAAAGAGATCATTGTAAACGTTTTTTAGACATGTTGAATTGAAAGAATTTTGGCTTTGCTAAATTAAATTTGACATCACCAACGTGAATTATTCTTGAGTAATTCATAAGACCCGCCAAACCTTAAGTGAGGAACTTTAGGTAAAGCTTACAAGTTCTAGATTTATAGAACCGGCCAAACTTGATAGGTTTAATTTATTGATTTACAATTGTTAAACTTAATCAATTTGTGTTAACGTTGGGGTTAGGTTAATTTTAATCTTGCCTTTTCGTTCCATATCTCTTTTCCGCAAATTGTGTTTCTTGTTTCTTGAATTGCGTTTTTTGTGCACAACGATCCGAACTTGTGGAAAATTCGTGTGGATTGGACTTCATCCTACTCCATTCGTATCACATTTGGGCACACCTGATTATCCTGAGGATCCGATCAAATTTCCAACCAATGAGGCATTGGATGAAGCTTTGCTAAAAGAGTTGGCACATCCTGGGGCAGTTTGGGAGCTTAATTCAAAGGGGGAGCATAAGCATATTCGGAATGAATACTTGAAGAGTGATGTGAAAATATGGTTGTTATTTGTGTTGTCTCGCCTCATGCCAAGTTCACAAAGAACCGAGGTGATTCGGAATCAGTTGTTCTTAATTTCTGCAATCCGAAGGAAGAGCAAGGTTGACGTGGGACCAATCATCCTTCCGAGCATCAAAGATGGAACTGCCCAGAACAGTAAAGCACTGTAGTTTCCTTTACTAATTCAGGAGCTTTGTGTGTCACAAGGTGTTGATGATCAGCTTGGTGCTTGGGAAAGGATGCAGTCTCCCATTCCTGAACAACTATACTTAAAATACTTGGCACAGGATAAGGAATTGGAACAAGTGAGGATTTCAAGTGCAGAGGCATCTCGGGTGGAGAGTGAAAATCCAACTTATGTTACAGATCAAGGGCAGCAGTCTTTTGATTTTGCATCTCTCCAAGGAGTAAATCAGGGTTTCCAGCTCTCAGTTGAAAATCATTTTTCAGGTATAGAGGATAGGATGGATCGGCTGCAGGATGGTGTGAGAAACATAGATGAAAGGATGGAACGTATGCATGAAGGTTTTGACCATATGCTACAGGAGTGGACATCGCAAGCTGAACACATGGAGCATAGATTTGATGATTTATCCACGGTGGCTCAGCAGCAATTTGAAGTGTTATATCATAGGCAAGTGTGCATGCAGCGAGAGCTCGATAGGTGTAACAAGATGACGGTTTATTACCACTCAGATTCAGGACCCCCGAAGCCAACTCCAACTTCGGCACAGTTAGCAGGGTACCGGATCCCAAATCTGTCATGTGATATGGTTAGTGGCACAGTGCACGAGCTTCCACCTGGAGTGACAGCAAGCCCTTCTTTACATCCGTTACCCACATTTGGTCGTATACCTCCTATGCCTCATACTCCTACATTCATACCAAATCCAGAGTTTGCACCCGCTGCAAGGTTTCCATTGATAGAATCAGGCCAACCTCTTCAAGGACCTGTGCATGGCCCTTTTCATTATGTGCCACAGTCAATTGGTGTGCTCTCATTTGCTACGGCCTCTTTGGATGGACAATCTCTTTCCACACCAGTTGCGTTTGGATCTCCTTTTTCTTCAGCTCCATCATCGTCCTCTCAGGGAGTTCTTCCTCCCCCTTAGCTTATCACATTGAGGACAATGTTTAATTTAAGTGTGGGGGAGGGGGTGGAATTTTGTGTGATGT
Source organism: Ophiorrhiza pumila (assembly GCA_016586305.1). Lineage (NCBI taxonomy): Eukaryota > Viridiplantae > Streptophyta > Magnoliopsida > Gentianales > Rubiaceae > Ophiorrhiza > Ophiorrhiza pumila. The sequence continues at coordinate 15,899,603 of BLIW01000005.1, forward strand.
GTGCTGTGTTTGCTATGCTTTGTGTGTTGATTGTGTTGATTGAAAATTTTTTTTTTATGCATGCGGGTGCGTTATATTGTGAGAAGGGGGGTTTGAAGTTGGGAGTGATTTTGAAGATTTCTAGACTTTCATGTTGATTGAGATATGCTGAGTTGAAGATTATGTGAAGTTTCTTGAAGTGAGGAATTTTGTGAAGTTGAAGAATGAAATGGTTCTACTTTAATGAATCTTGTGAAGTGGTGCTTTGTAAAATTTGAAGTGTCTCTTTGAAGATTGTTGCTATGATGATTTGCTAATGCCATGGAGGAGGAAATGTTAAGAGCTTAGTGTGAAGTTTTTCTTATTGTATTGTTGAGTGATTAGAAAGCAGTATGTAGTTTGCTACTTGTAAGGGTTTTAATGTATTATGTCTCTCGGGTTTGGTTGTGTGCTACATTTTGAATCAATGAAAATAAAGTGAGTAGTGTTGTGTGTAAGGGTTTGAATTATGATATAAGTGGTGAGAAGAAAACGATTTGGTAATGTTTTGAACCTTTAGTCTTGATAAGAGGAAGAAGAATACAAAAAGAGAGTGAATAAGAAAGATCAAATGGAGAAAATGAGTTATCACCTTGTATGTGAAACTTTATTCTTAGTTCACTTTGGCTTATTCCAAATTCATCATTAAACTTGTTTTGAATCTTGCATGTGAAATTTTTTGTTCTTGGTACTAAGTTTGAAGAAATTGGTATATTTTGCTGACTACGGCCCGATGTTAAAGTAAGATAGATATGCCATGCAAAACTCAATTGACATAGGAGGTAATGTGTATGAATTGATTTCCGTTTGTTATGTATTTATCTGGTGTCTCCAGAATTCGTGCATGGTTAGTCAATTTAGGATTCTTATGAATATGTGCTTGCACAAGAAATGATATGGGAGAAAAATCCATATTGGCAAACTGGGAAGGAAAAAGCCATAAGAACCTGGCAATCAAATATGGAGAAAAAAGCCATAAAACCCAGGCATTATTTCAGTCATTAATATGTGCACCAATGTGCAGCACTAATGTGCAGAATAAGGGCAATGTCCCATAGAGTACCAATGTACGCATAGGTACCATTGATCTTGTGATTGCATGTTCATAAGACTGGACAAAGAGATTGGCATGTATTGAATGGTATGTGAGACTAGCTAGAGGGTGTATAATGAAGGAATAGATGAAGTGCATGTTCCTCAGCACTCACTTGCACGCATGACATTTTGGTCTTTATTCAGTGTGCCTTAGTTGATAATTGTATTGATATCTGAGAGCTAGGTACCATGAACCATCAAAGTATATGGTTGTGTGTGAAAAAACGTTTTGATGAATTTGGATGTAGTCAGTGTGGATGAATGAACAAAGTGTTTGCATACAGGTGATGAAAAGGGTTAAATTGTGTGTGTCTTTGCTTAAGGGCAAGCAAAAGTTCAAGTGTGGGGGAATTTGATAAGTAGGTTTTATACCTACTTGTATAGACTAATTCACTTAGCTTTTGGCTTGAATTGCATACATTTATGTGGTGAAATGTGCTATTTTGTGCATTTATGTGGTTCGCAACTTGATGTGCTAAAATGGTGAAAAAGACCACAAATGTTGTTAAAATGAGGTAAATGTGTGTTTGATGCTAAATGATAAGAGGAGAGTTAGAAAGAGCTAGAATGGTGAGTGAGAGTTTTGAAGGAAACCCTAAAATGTGCTTAAATTCTTGGACTTTGACTTGTGTTAGTGCAAATGTGTGGTGTTTTAGGTGTTTTTATGCATATATGTGTTGTGTTAATTGGTAATGTTGAAATGGTGAAAAGATAGTAAAAATGGTGGAAAATGGAGTTAAAAGTGTTAAGGAAAAGTGGAGGAACCGAAAATGCACAATTGGCCTAATTAGGGTTTTGGCAGCTTTGAGTGTGAAATTCATTTGAGTGTATCTCTTTCAATACTAATCCAATTGGTGAGTTCTTTGGTGTTCTGAAAATCGCTTTGAATACACTACATTTCTTATGTTATAACTATTTTCTAATTGTGTGTGTAAGACTATGAAATGTGAGTTTCTTTTCGGAATACCATTCATTAGGGTTTTAGGGGTTTTTAGGGTTTTATTCGCCTGCCACGGTTTAGTGTTTTGATGATAACTTGAGTTTTAGGCATCCAATGGTGTTGTTTCTTGCACCATTGGAAAGCTAAGAGGAAGATCTAGAACTTTTAAGTTCACCACCAAGTCAGAATCAGAGGCTAAGACACACTTATTTGTTGCCAATTCGGCCAACCATCGTGCCAAGACCTTGCCGAGCTCTGCCAAACCAATGTGCCAAAACCATTGTGTCATGACCTTGCCAAGAACTTGCCAGGCCTTGCCAATCAATCTTGCCAAGCCATGCCAACTTGACAACATTTATGCACAACACTTATGCATTAGTCTTGCCATAACTTTGCCATGAAACTCATGCCACACATTTGCACCTTGGCACACCACTCATGTTGCAAAATGAACTTCACAAACCAAGGCACACAACTTGGTATAGGAAGAGCTAAGCAGCCAAAAACAAGTAGAATTTGGCCTACGACATGTCGTAGGCCAAACTCAAGAGGACAAAAAAATGGCCTACGACATGTCGTAGGCCATTTCTTGGAGATGATTTTTTGCCCACGAAAAATGTGCTGATAAAATTTTTGCCTACGACATGTCGTAGGCCAATTCTGGAACATGAACTGTCGTAGGCTAAATTGTTGGATGTTGTGGAAAAATGGTAAAGTGTTGAAGTGTGTTTCATGGATTTTATGCTTTGTCACACTTTAGTAGTTTGGTCATAACTTTCTCGGTTTAGCTCCAAATTGGGTGATTCTGATGGCTATGGATAGCTAAGACATGGTGTTACAACTTTCATGTTTTACGTTTTACTTAATTCACAGTGCATCATGATCAAATATTGGTGGGAAGTTGCGGCCATAAAATACTTTGTGTTTGAGTTTCTAAAAAATTGGCTAAGTGTTTAACTCCTGATTTTCTGAAATTCCAGGTTGATGAAGGCGCGGTTTGCTTTGGCGGAAAGGCGTGAATTTCAAAGCTCTGGATTCTTGAATGCTCGCTGAGTTGCTGAAGGCGTGATCCGTTAAGGCTTGAAGGCGTGGTGTAATTCTGATTTCTTCACCTGGATCTTGAGCAGCGAAGGCGCGCGAAGCTGAGCCTGAAGGCACGATGTAGGATGCTGAGGTTGATGAAGGCGCTGGAAATTAACACCAAAGGCGCTGGAGCGTTGAATATTTTTTCAAACTTGGAATTTTTGACATTTTTGGCTGATTTTTAGTTCCTTCCCTTAAGGACACTTTTGTAATATTTGATACATTCTACGTTGCGTATTAGTTACGTTTTCCCAACTCTATATATAGGGAAGGTAGCTAATATGTAAATGAAGGATTCACTACTCACATTTTTACATATTGTAACCGACTTTTGATTTTAAAAAGAGCGGGAATTATCATTTTCTCTCTCTAGATCTACTTTCTCTCACTAAACATTTCTTCTCCAATCTCAATTCCGATTGTGAATTTTGGACTGGATTCTTCTTTCTTATTCTCAATTGACAAAAGAATCGACAATTCTCTCGATTTAATCAGTAAATTCTTCCAATTAAGTGAGAATGAGCTTATCAATGTTGGAATTTGTTGATTTTGAAATGAGAAAGATATTTTCTGGCTAAATGTACGATATCTTAGGATTCTTAATGGATGAATACGTGTTTTAGTAGATTGTATGTTATGCAATTGATCTAATTGTTGAGTATTGAAATCACATTTGAATTGAGCATAAACATATGTTGAATTTCATAATTCCTAGCTATTTTTGCATGGATCAAGCTTCAGTTGTGGTCGACATGCTAAATTGAGGAGTGATTCATCAAAGTTAGCGAAGTTGCATGAATTGAGAACTAAATTGTGATTGTTTAAGTCTTTGCACTCGTTTTCTGTAATCAAATCAATTCTGAGACTCAGGCTTCGCCATAGGAAGTGTTAATGAATTGAAACATTAGGAAAAGTGTTAAAGAAGCTTTATGTGTTAACAACGATGATATGTAAACCCTAGGATGGACCTCGCCATGGGAGTTCTTAGGACTTTGCATGTTAGAGTAGTTAACTTGGAAAATTGAGACTTTGCAGAGCTTATACCACCATTCTCAGGCCTCGCCATGGGAGAGGATGATGATTTGGGGGTTCAAGCAGTGGTGTGGTAGCCATGCTGGCCACAGCTTGGACTTCTAGGCAATTTAGGTCTCCATTGCATCTAATTGTTTACTGATTGCATAGCATAGATGTACTAAGCCTGTGTTCATCCAATACAAGAATCCTGAGATATTTGTTTCATCCTTGCTTGTTGCTATATTTTGCATCTTTGTTTTCGTTCTTTTGTGTTGAATTTTCCTTCTTTCTAGTACTTAAATTCCGAGACTAAGACTTTAAGAACAATTTTGTTCAATTTTCTTGACCTACGCCTTCCCTGTGGATTACGATCCCTACTTACGCTTCTACATTAGTGTTTAGGGTAAAATTGAGCTGATACGACTTTAAGCTATCAATGCCATATGATCCATCAGGATATAATTATCAAGATTACAAGCAAGCTTGGAAAAAAGCATTTTATTTCAGAGCATTTGACCATTCATGGTGTTTTACTTTTGAAAAAAATTGCAAAAATAATTTTCCAATGTGGTTTTAAGACTGGTGGGATACTCATGGATCCGATCAGAATATTTTGCCACTAAAAGCAAAAGAAGGGTTCAAGAAATTCAATTCTGAATCAAGTATGCAACTATATATGAGGGAAGTTCAATTCCATTGTGAGCTTAAAGTTCCATGGATTTGGTGTTAGCAATTTCAAATTATTCAAGCTCAGCAAAAGCCCAAACCTATGTCATTGGTGAGGCAATTCAAAATCAAATGGTGGGACAAATGTGATCCATCAATCTGTTGTCCACAGGCAGTAACGAAGTATTTTGAGACAGGAATAAGAACATGGATTAATAACAAACAAAATTCAAACCCAACTCAGCAAATCCCAAGAACTCAACCTACTCCAGCCGTCCAACATATTCCAAAGACAGAAGAATCAAATAATGAAGCATGGGAAGAATTTCAACAGTATTTGGCATTCAAAAATATGAAGAAACAAACTCAAACACAACCAAAATTCTCTTCAGATTCAACACAAAGTCCAGTTCAAGAAGATTGTTTTGGAGGACCTATGGCACAGGATCCTTTCGATTATTAAAAAAAAAAGAGTATAAAAATATGTTACATTTTCTTTTGTAGGTATTTTTGACAAAAAATTCCTGATGGACGACAAGATTAACAAAGAAAGAAGTTCAAGCAATATTGTTGAATTACTCCAACAAAGAGAAATAGGAAGATCAAATCCAAGAATTATTCATCAGAATATTTATCAAGATTTGCTAGAAGATGGAACTACAGGGAAAAGACAAAATATTCAATCATGGTGGGCATTCTAAACTGGAAAGACTAAGAAAGATTACTTTTTCTACAGAACTCAAGCATTCCGGAAGAATAGTCAAAAAGATGTGACAGAAAGCAAGATGTGACAAAAAGGTAAAGGACCACATAAAAAGGCAAAGGACCACAATAATGCAACATGCTGGACCATTCAAGAAGAATAATTCAAGCACCCGAGAATTAGATGATGACAATTCAAAAAAAAGTAGCCATTCAATTAGAAGATTCCTTTTATGTCAATTTGATATTATGTCATGAATGATGTCAAATGAAACACTTGTAGTATTATAAATAGGATATTCATGTACTCAGGAAGGCATCGAATGTTTTTGAATTTTGAAAGAAATAAAAAATCTTTTCATTCACTCTCAGTTTTCTTTTATCATTCTCGGCTTTCTTCAGCTTTATTTATTTTAGGTAAATAACAAATCTTCACTTAACATTCACATTCATTATTTCATTATTTTTTCGATCCTGTAAAAAAAACCAATAGTGATTTATAATTTTAAGCAGTCACAAAAATTAAATTTCACGTATTATTAAATTTGCGTTTTTTGTTTAACAAACAATACGGATATGAATTTTCTTCTTGTTACTATTTATTAAAGAATTCTAATTAAAAATTGTGTATTTAAAAAATTCTAACTTAAATTTATTTATTTTGTTTAACAAATATGACTAATCTTAAATTTCTTACTCAGACCATATAGTAAAGTCATTTATTAAAAAATTTTAGTAGGTATTTTTATGTATTTTACTGAATAATTTGAAAAAAAATTATTATTTCTCTAAGACAAAGTAATAAATTTTGTTTTATTAATTGATAATGCAGTAATAATTTCTAAAATTAAAATTAAGATAGAGAAGATAACTTTGAATTAAAAGAGAAAAAAAAATTAGAATGGAGTAATAGTTTTTTTTATTAGAACTCTTTTTAATTTGAAAAATAAGTGAGAGAATATAGTAACTTTTTCTTCCAGGGTGGATAGTTGAAGTATACGTGGCGAAAAGAATGTTAGTTAGAGAATTAAATTTAAAATTATGTTAGAATTCTAATATTTTTTAGAAACTATGTTATTTTGAAAAAACATTCTTGAAACAATATAAAACTTGTTAAACATCATTTAAAACGAATCAAAGGGAGTATTATTTTTCTATAAAAAATTGAAAATTTCAATTGAATCTTTAAAATAATTATAATTTTATTTCTTTTATAATTAAAATATAACTTTTATCAATAATAGTATGTAATTTCTCATCATCAAAACAATAATCTTTGTATATGCCAAGTTTTTAAAAGCTCTTACAATTAGAATACCAAAAGTACATGTTGGTAGTTGCAGGCAAGGACCACAAGAAATGAAATCTTCTTCAGATTTTTGTTTCTCACATGCGTGTATTAATCGCAAGTGATAAAAACATGTCATGGAGTTGACGTAGGTATATATGTTATTAGAAAAAGAAAAGACAAAAAAAAAACAAGATATTTAATTAAAAAATAAGAGGGTTTTGTTTAATATAAAGAGAAAAAAATATGTTTTGTGTCATGAAACATCACATATGAATGTCCATTCAATGCATTAATTTGAAGGATAAGTTTTTAATACTTCTCCTATTGATGTAATGAAATTAGATAATAACTTACATATTTTGGTATGTATAAATAGATACACATACATGACATTTGTACAATGAATGAGTTTGAAGGAAAGAAAGTATATTATATGAATGAAAGAATACCTTCACGTATTCATTATTTATTGCTTGAAGATATATCTTTTCCTATATTAAATACTATTAATGTTAGTATTAATATTAAATTTATAACAGGTTATCAGCACGAGACTCTACCGGTTGAAGGTGACTTTTGAAATAAATCGACTTTTCGGGTATTTCTCCTTTCGTTTTAATTTACCTTTATATCTAATCTTACAAAACAAGAATTTGTGCCTCCTGATATTTCTAAAAAAAATTATCTATCATGGATATTGGATGTGGAAATCCATCTTGAATCAATGGGTCTTGGAAATATTATTGTTGAACATAATGATGAAACAAATCAAGACCATGCCAAGTTATGATATTTCTTCGTCGTCATTTAAATGAAGCATTGAAAACGGAATATCTTACAATCAAGAATCGGCTTGACCTTTGGCATGATCTGGAAGAAAGATTCAACCACCTCAAATTGGTTATAATTGCAAAAGCCCAGTATGAGTGGCTCCATTTGCGACTTCAAGATTTTAAATCTATTAATGAATACAATTCAGTCATGTTCAGAATTACTTCTAAATTGAAATTATGTGGAGAAAATGTTACTAATAATGATATGTTAGAAACGACATTTTCTACTTTTAATGCATCGAATTTGCTCTTACAGCAGCAATATCGAGAAGGTGGATTCAAAAGATATTCTGAACAAAGCAATGAATTATTATTGAAAAATCATGAATCCCGACCAACTTCTAACGACCCCACCCGCCCCTAGCTAGAAAATAGATCGGGTCGTTCAATCTATCTAACAGTTCGAAGCATATAGTGAAACCCCTAGAATTTTTTTTTCATTGTTTCACTATTTCTCCCAACACTAATAATCATAACAAATACAAGGTAATTCCACATTTACAATATTGGATTACAACTTAATCTGTACTACAAGATTCAGTGCCAAATGTCTCACCATTTGACCGTTGCTCCACTCGTCCATCCTTCTTGGCCTTTTTCTATTGTTCTACTGAAAACATTTAGTAAAACGGAGTGAGCCTTTATCTCCTAGTGAGTTGGGAAATAGGTGTAATTTTTTTTCCATAACGATAAAGAATTTTAAACTGTATTTTCAAAATATACAGTGACAAAATAATTTATACAGACCGCGAAAAAATTGGCAATGAACAGTCATTGAGAAACTAAAAGTATACAATCACAGAGAAACTGGCAGTAACCAGTGACAAAAAGACTAATAGTAAATAGCAACAGTGAGCGTTCCTCTCAGGTAGCATATTGTCCCATAAGGGAGCACATAAAAGTTTAGATTTGCTACTTGTGGTCAGCCCAGCCGACCCAGTACCATCTATAGGACTCTCAGCAAATTGCGCACACGAGCTACCTTATCCTCCATAGTCCGTAATTGCCCGCAGGCACAGTATGATATATCTGGATAATCAGTACTCTTTCTCGTGAAACTAACACCTCTTTAGTTCCACTTGACAAGGGTTAGATGTCACAGTGAACTTACAATGAACTCGTTGGCCTTTACTTTTTGGCCATCAATAAGTCACTTATGACTGTGCTCCACTCAATCCGACAGTCACAGTACTGGCAAATCTATGCCATACACAAATATTTGACATCATGTCGGTGTGCTATAACCAATAGCGATTTATCTTGATTTTAGAGGTGGCTATCGCCTTCATTTTAGTGAAGCACTTAGTTCCACACAACATGAAATCGACATCTCAATCATATCATATATATCAAACATAGTAGAAACAAGTTGGTGCAATATCTGGAAGTTTCAATCGTCATAATAATAACAAGTTCAAACAAACATCACCTTGCTCGTAAGTTCCCAATAAGACTCATTCTTCCCTTTCACATGTGATGAGAACGAATCGGATAAATTTAGGTTTTTTACCCAATAAAACTAAACTTAAAACCCACAAAGTATTATGTTTTATAAATCCTCAAAATTTGTAATAAAGGCAGTTAAATTAGTCTGTGATCATGGTCACAATAGATTTGAAACTAAGTTTCAGCTTTTCCAACATGGCTTCAAATGACTAAACCTTTATAGCTAAGAATCCAAATAATGTAAAACCAAAACTATATAAAACTATATTTCAAATAGTAAAACGTTCATGTTTCTTTAAATACAAGTTCCACATAGAACATGTCCAAAAGTTAGTTTAAAGAAATAGTTTGAAATTCTTGTATCAAAACTCAGAAATGTCGTGCTTAGTTCAAATCAATTTAACTTGACAATGACATATCAAAATCATATGAAACCAAAATTATTTTAAACTAGGTTCATAATACACAAATTCATATGTTGCAGGAATTTCAAAATTCTATTTGCATAGTGCTGAAAATACCAACAAACATAGTTTAAGAGATTTAAAATCTTCTCATAGAAGTTCAGTTTTGTCAATATAGATTCAAATTGATATAACCTTTTAATCAATGACCTAATTTATATAAAACCAAAACTCTGTAAACCTAGAATAAAAATTCTAAAATATTTATGTTTAATGTAATTTAAAATTCAATTTACGGAGGGCTGTAAAAATTGTCCAAAGTGGTTGACTGACTGAAATCTCGTAACACATTTCAGTTTTGCCATAGTGAATTCAAATCGCTATAACCTTGTAATCAAATATCTAAATAATATGAAATCAAAACTATGTAAATATAGGATCAAAATGTTAAAACTTTTATATTTTGTAAAACTCCAAATTCAGTACATGAATTTGTGTAAAAGTTGTACTAAGTTGTTACAATTACCGAAATTTCTATCACAAAGTTTCAGTCCTTCTATGGTGATTCAAATGGTTATAACTTCGTTACCAAAGATCCAAATAACTTGAAATCAAAACTGTATAAAAGTATAATCTGATTTCTAAAACTTTTGTGTTGCATAAAATTCCAAATTCAATCCACAACTTTTGAGGTAAAAACAGCTCGAAGTTGTCGAGCTTGCTAGAAATGCTTGACCAGATTTTGACTAGATTTTCCATACTATAGTAGCTTAAATTAGCTCTAACGTTTTTACTACATATCCATTAGAATAAAACCAAAACGGTAAAAAACTAGAATTGATATGAAAAATCTTGTATTAAACCAATTCTAAAATTCTTCCTGAAAAAGTAAAATAAAACCATCTAAAACTGTCAAAAACCTTAAGTTTTGTGACAAAATTCTATTATGGCAGAACTACTTCAAATGGCCATAACTTGGCAAATATATATCCAAATGGGATGAAACCAGAGTTTTATTAAACTATATTTATAGTATTAAAACTTTTATGTTTTAATTATTTTCAAATTATGCACACAACTTAGTCGAAAGTTAGTTTGAAATAAATATGTATGTCACTTCACTGCAAATACCACTTTAAATTTTAACTCACATTTCCTTTAAGCATTATGCCGAGTCGATTGGGGGCGCACCAATAAGATTCCATTTCTACAAACTCCTCCCATTATAGTACAGTCAAAGCACAAAGATTTCTGTCTCTCAAAGAAAGAAAAATAACCCGAGAAACACATGGAAAGATTTCTGTCAAATGGAAGGAGCATTTTTAAATCCAAAGGGCATTACGTTCCACTCATAATGTCCAAAAGGTACAGTGAATGCAGTCTTATACTTATCTTTTTCTGCTATTTGAAATTGCCAACACCAAATCCATGGAACTTTAAGCTCACAATGGAATTGAACTTCTTGAACCCTTCTTTTGCTTTTAGTGGCAAAATACTCTGATCGGATCCATGAGTATCCCACCAGTCGTAAAACCACATTGGAAAATTATTTTTGCAATTTTTTTCAAAAGTAAAAAACCATGAATGGTCAAATGCTCTGAAATAAAATGCTTTGTTCCAAGCTTGTTTGTAATCTTGATAATTATATCCTGATAGATCATATGGCATTGAAAAGGATTGAATATTATATAGATTTCCAAAATCAGTAGAATTTAAAACCCTTTTGATAATACATTTTGAATGAGTCACATATCCTGATTCATTTTTGTTATGAACTATATCACATGAACCAGAATCTACCAATATATATTCATACAAATTTTGTGTTTTTCTTGAATCATCAGAAAACCAAGATAATAATTGGGTAAAACATTTTGAATAATAAGATCGTAATATAGGAATCTCTGGTTTTTGAGTGAATTTTGTTAAAATTAAATATTCATAATCATTCTTATCAACATATGGAGTTCTTTGAATTTGTGATGAGGAAGAGGTTTGAATATTTTGAGACGAAAAAGGGGTCATGGCTATGGGAGTGGTTGAAGGAGATGGAATTAATTGAGTTTTTGCCTGTGGTTGAATTTTATTGAATGGGGTTGATACTACCTGAACATATGGCAATGGAGGAAAATCCTCAATTTGAACAAATCTATTACTAGTTTGAATTTGTGGGGATTGAATTATCTGTTTTGAATCTATTACCTTTGAAGCATAATCTTCAGGGCTTTGCATCTTTTGCTTGTTTGACATCTTGATTTTTCCATGTAAGAAATTCCCGAGTTAAAAAATCAGGTAATGAATTATCTTCTCCTTTTAGATACTCTATATCAAAAATCAAAGACAGATAAAATTCCTTGCCATCTAGCAAAATTTATTTAGAGACTAAATTTGATATCTTTTTGTTAAAATATCTTTTGCTGACTTACATCAACTCTTTAATAAAAATTTTTTATTATATAATTCATCTTGAAATTAGAAATGCATAAAAACTATATATAACATTTCTTTCTTAACTGTTGAATAATTTTTCTGAGACCCTATCCATACTTTTGAAGTGTATCTAACTAGCTCAATTTTACCATTTAATTTTTGTTTTAGAATTACCCCCATATCCCTACTTCAGAAGCATCTGTTTCTACTATCATGAATGCATTGGGATTGGAATACCTAAACAAGGTAATGATCTAATTTTTGTTTTGCCTCCCTAACTATTTTTGTATATTTTTCTGTCCATGCAGGTGGATTTTTTTTGTAACCATTGATATAATGGTGCACAGATCATTCTTAATTTAGGAAAGAAATCATCTACATAATTAAACATCCTAAAAAATCGTTGTAATTGATCTTTATCCTTTATTTCATCTGGGAATTTTTCTCCAAACTCTAATGCTCTATTAATAGGTTTAATTGTTCCTTTATATGTCATGACCTAAAAATCGAATTTGAGTCTGAAATAATTCATTTTTGGGGCAAATATAACTAATCCCGTTTTGAAATTACTACTTTGAAAATATATGTAAATGCCTAAAATGTTCGTCCATAGTTTGAGAATATACTAATATATCATCAATATATACAATCATGAATGTATATGCTGGAAAAATATCATTCATATATTTTGAAATTCGGAAGGAGCATTTTTAATCCAAAGGGCATTACTTCCACTCATAATGTCCCAAAAGGCTACAGTGATTGCCTGTCTTATACTTATCTTTTCTGCTATTTGAATTTGCCAATATCCAGATTATCAAATCAAATTTGAAATATATCTTTGCATTAAATAATCTATTTAATAAATATTTTTTATTAGGTATGGGATACCTAATCCATTTTAGCACTTTGTTTAATGGTTTATAATTTATAACTAACCTAGGAACTTCTCTTTCTTTTTCTCGTTGATTATTAACATAAAATGATGGACAACTCCATGGTGATTTTGATTTTCTAATCAATTTCTTTTCTAACAACAAAGTTATTTCTTTTTTACAATGTTCTAATAATTCTGAATTTATTTGAATCGGCCTTGCCTTTGTTGGAATATTTTTCTCATCGAAATCTACTTCATAAGGTAAATCAATAATATGAGTTTTTCTTGTCCAAAATGTAGATGGATGATCCGCACATATGGTTTCTTTAAATTTTATTTCTAATTCATTAATTTTTGTAATTATTTCTTTTATTTGTAATTGGAATTCTATTTGATTATATGTAATTTCTTCTTTTATAGAATTAATGTGTTCTTCTTTCTGTTTAATTTGTTGAAATATACTATTACTTTGTAATAAATTTAACTCTCTCTGTCTTATTGGTGTAATAAATGGAAATTTTATCTTGTTACCCATTATTTTAATATTTAAACCTTCATTTGTTTTCTTGAATGGTGTTATTTGGTATAAAAAAGAATTTCCTAATATAACATCTTGAGACAAATCTTCTACAATAATGAAAGAATGTTTGAAACAATAATTATTATTACATATAAATCCATTTGATAATTGATAGGAGTTGTTGCTACCCTGCAATTTTACCCAAATCACCTAAGAATGCAGAAGTGGTAAGTGGGATCGTATCCAACAGGGAGAGGATTGTTATCAAGATGTGAGTGAGCGATAGTAGTGGAATTAGGTGTAGACACTAAACAACTATGAAGCAAATGATTACATCAGTAGAGAGATGGAATGGTGTTGCCTTGAGGGGGGTTAGTGTTAATGACTTTTCCCGACCATCCTAGACTTGTGTAAATGCATGTATGAGGGAATTGACCTACTAGTGGCTTAGAACTGATCAACTTGGTAGTTCTCACTGTTCCAATTCACAATTCTCCCCTGTCCTCCCTTGGTAGGGCAGGACCTAGGCTCCGCTTCCTAATCCCATATCCCTACTTGGTACTTAAACCCTAACTCCCTCTCTAATTCCCTTCCTTGGTAGGACAGTTAACCAAATTGGAAGTTAAAGTTTTCATACTCAAGCAATCCTAAGTCTCTTCCAATTTGGTTGACCTCGATTGTCAGTGGGCATCGCACAATCTACGTCTCAATTACGCATAGATCCTAAGACTCACACATGCTTGTTCAATATTCATGTTATGATATTCCAATTTCCTTTTACAGCGCTAAACTGATTCCAGTGGGTACCGCAAATCAAATTAAGAGCACAAGCATGTGTGAGTAAACATTGAAATGAAACATCAAAAGACATTGAACAAAAATCAAACACATAATGAGCAATTCAAATGTCTGAAATCGGTTTCTCAAAGTCATTACACTTAATCCCTCAAGGCAACATCCAAAATGTTTAGCTGATCATGTTGATCGGCTTTGAAAATGGATTTAACAAAGCCTGATCAGACATAGCTATTACAGAGAGATTATAGCCAATGATTGCCACTTTTTATCTCCTTCTCTCCTATTGAAAACCTAATCTCTTCTCTCTCTCATGACTTTCTCTTTTCCTTGCCCACCGAACGTCTCCAAAAGTCCCCTCTTCTCTGATTTTCCTCTGCCTTTTATACTTTTCTCCACGTGGAGGCGTTGATGATGATTCCTGGAATTTTCCTCCTTCCGCGGGGAGAGTGCCACGTGTCTGCAGAATGTCGATCAACAAAAGCAGTGAGGTCAACTGATAGATGTTAATAGCTGAATTAATCAAACAGTTGTAGCCTTCAAATGGACTTTGTATGCTTGATTTAAATATGCCGCCTTTGCTAGTGTAGCTGGAGACATGAGTGTGGTGAGACATATGTCATTTTATCTACTAAGTGTGCAAATTCAAATATGAAATTATGTACAAGTGCGTGGGTGAAAATGTGTGCATGAAATGTGCTTGTGTGCGGGTGAGGGTTCGGGCGCATAGGCACCCGCGTGTGTGCGTGAGTGATGTGTGCTATGCGGGAGCCAAGCGCCCGCACAGTGTGCATGGTCTGTGTGCTGTGCATGTGTGATGGCGCCCGCACAGTGAGGTGTGTGTGTGGTCTGTGCGGGCGCCTGGCGTGTGTACGTGTGTGCTGTGCGGGCGCCAGGCACCCGCACAGTGTGGTGTGTGTGTTGTGTGCTAGGGATTTAATGTGATGTACGACCAAGAGTGTTTCATAGCTCAAAAATCATTACTTTCTTCACAAAAACACAACACGTAGCCAATTCTCAACATTTCACCAGATTGTAACCATTTCAACACATACTTGTTCATCTATTATCCTTTTCATGAAAAGATTATACAAAAGATCAAACAAGTGAAGCAAATAAGTCGGTACAAACCCGACTTATCATCCCCCCACACTTAACCCTTTGCTAGTCCCGAGCAAAGTAAAACAACAAAACTAAGTGTGTATCCATTCCACATTCAACACTCGCAACATCATCAGCTGATAAGTTGGTTTTATACCAACTAATATGTGTAAAAATGCTTGGCTTTTTGTTGTGTGTTTATGTACATATGTGAGGTTTTGAGAGGTTTTATGCATTTATATGTTTGCAATGTGGAAATGATCAAATGGTGTAAAAGGTGCAAAAAAAATTGCTTAAACAATGATGGTAAATGGAGTTAAAAGAGTTAAGGAAAATGGAGGAACCGAAAGTGTATAATTGGCCATTTTAGGGTTTGGGCAGCTTGGTTTTACAAATTAAATTTGAGCATAACGTCTTCAATACTAATCCAAATGATGCGTTCTTGGATGTTCTGGAAAGCTCTTTGAGTTGTCTTCAATTCTTATGTTTTATCTTTCTTCTAATTCTGTGTGTAAATATGAGAAACGAAGGCAACGGTATGACTGCCACTTCAAGATTTAGTTATTGAATTCATTTTGCCACAGTTTGGTAGATTGTTAATAACCTGAGCTATAGGCCTCTAATTCCAGTGATTCTTGATCCATTGGAAAGCCATGACATAAACCTAGAATTCTTATGTTTACCATCAAGTCCAATTCAGGAGCTAAGTCACACGAATTTGGTGTAGAAGTTAAGTTCTAAGCTGAAATGAACACTTAGCTGTTTTAAAGGCTCACACTCACAATACCTTCACAAGCATTCTCACAAACACCTCACGGGCACTCACTCTACACTACACTATCGCACAGCTGCACTCTCTCCCTTGCACACTCTCGCACACACCTCACATGCGGCGAGGTCACCTCGCCGCAACACTCATGCGCACACTTGCACATTACTCCGCACACACGTTGTGACCTCGCCGCACAGCATCACTCGCACACATATCACATCCTCACTTGCACACAAGCACTACACTAACACCACTCATGCACGCACATCATGCGGCGAGGTGACCTCGCCGCATTCTCACACACTCACATCACTCATTTCTCTTCTCATACATTTGCACACAACATTTCTTTTGCATTTCATTTCAAACATTTTGAGCAAATGAATTCTAGCATATCACAACCATATGCACAACACATTACATTTTCAATCCACTCATTAATTTGCATATGTGTATCCTACACACAAACAGCAAAGATCAAGGCTGCTTTGCATACTCATGTCTTACCAAGTTTCATTTCACCTCGTCATTCTGAAAAGGAAGACACCAACTAACACCCAACACTCAATCACAATTTGAATTCGGAATTCACACATTGTATTCACTTCATTCTTCCATCACTTCACTTCAAAAATATTCACAGTTTCATCTTCACTTCACAAGCTTCACAATTCTCATTCACATCTCACACTTCACCCTACATTTGCACCTTACCCACTTTTCATCTCTGAACTTTCCAATTCACTCATTTCACTTCACTCTCATACTCACTTCACTTATTACTTCACAGCACTATACTTCACATGACACACAAACACTCAAACTCACACACTCGCACATTGCTGGCGAGACCTCGCCGCGAGGTCTCGCCAGCCAAACATTTTCACGGCGAGGTCTCGCCGCGAGACCTCGCCAGCAAATGCACACACGGCGAGACCTCGTCGCGAGGTCTCGCCACACACACGCACTTCATGGCGAACCTCGCCACGCAGGTCTCGCCATGCAATCTCACCATGAAGATCCGTTTGTCGCACTTCAATAATTGGGTTGTAACTCTTTCGTCTGAGCTCCGAATTGGGTGATTTCGATGGCTATGGAAAGCTTAGACAAAGGGTTGAAGACTTTCATGTTTTAAAGTTTTCTTCATTCACGATGCATCATGCATCAAATCTTGTTGGGAATTTGCTGCCATGAAATGTGTTGTGTTCGAGTTTCTGGAAAAAATGGCTAAGTGTTTAACTTCTGAATTTCTGAAATTTCAGACAGCATGAAGGAGTGGTTTTTATTTGGCAGGATACCACGTAATTTTCCAAAAACGCTGGATTCTTGGAAGCCTCGCTGAGTTGCTGAAGGCGTGATTGGATGAGGCCTAAAGGCGTTGATTCGACTCTGATTTCTTCACTTGGAAGTCAGAAGCAGCGAAGGCCGCGACAGCTTAAGCCTGAAGGGCGCGGCGGCTCGTGGCCTGAGTTACAGAAGGCGCGATTTGCACAAGCCAGAATGGCGCTGGAATGCTGAACTTTTCTCCAAACTTTGAATTTTCACATCCTTAGGCTGATTTTTTGTTTTCTCTACTTCAAGGGCACTTTTGTAAACTTTAGATATTTTACCGGTAGCGTATTAGTTACATTTTCATAGATCTATATATAGGAGATGTAAGCTAATGTGTAGGGAGTGGAGACGGAGTTGGAGGGAGAGAGGATTCTAGATTTAGAATTATCATTTTAGAATTTCTCATTTCTCTCTCTAGATCTACTTTCTCTCACTAAACATTTCTCTCCGATCTCAATTCCGATTGTGAATTTGGACTGGAATTGGATCTTTCTTATTCTCAATTGACAAAGGAATCGACAATTCTCTGATTTAATCGGTAAATTCTTCCAATTAAATGAGAATGAGCTTATCAATGTGGAACTTGTTGATTTTGAAATGAGAAAGATGTTTTCTGGCTAAATCTATGATATCTTAGGATTCTTAATGGATGAATACGTGTTTTAGTAGATTGTATGCTATGCAATTGATCTAATTGTTGAGTATTGAAATCATATTTGAATTGAGCATAAACATATGTTGAATTTCATAATTCCTAGCTAATCTTGAATAGATCAAGCTTCAATTGTGGTCGACATGCTAAATTGAGGAGTGATTAATCAAAGTTAGCGAAGTTGCATGAAAGAGAACTAAATTGTAATTGTTTAAGTCTTTGCACTTGTTTTCTGTAATCAAATCAATTCTGAGACTCAGGCCTCGCCATAGGAAGTTTTAATGAATTGAAACATTAGAAAAAGTGTTAAAGAAGTTTTCTGTGTTAACAACAATGATATGTGAACCCTAGGATGGGCCTCGCCATGGGAGTTCTTAGGACTTTGCATGTTAGAGTAGTTAGCTGGTAGATTTGAGACTTTGCGGAGCTTATTCCACCATTCTCGGGCCTCGCCATGGGAGAGGATGGTGATTTGGGGGGCACAAGCAGTGGTGTGGTCGCCATGCTAACCACAGCTTGGACTTCTAGGCAATTTAGGTCTCCATTGCATTTAATTGTTTACTGATTGCATAGCATAGATTTACTAAGCCTGTGTTCATCCAATACAAGAATCCTGAGATATCTGTTTCATCCTTGCTTGTTGCTATATTTTGCATCTTTGTTTTCGTTCGTTTGAGTTGAATTTTCCTCTTTCTAGTACTTAGATTCTGCGACAGGACTTTTAGAACAATTTACTCAATTTTCTTGACCTACGCCTTTCCTGTGGATTACGATCCCTGCTTCCACTTCTACAGTAGTTGTTAGGGTAAAATTGACGAGGTACGACACTCGACATCAATTTTTGGCGCCGTTGCCGGGGAAGGCAATCGGTTCTGCAATTTGTTGAATTGTTCTTGATTTTTACTGGTTCTACTTTTTGTTTTTGGTTGTGGCATTTACCTTAGCTTTCATTTTGTGTTGTTTTCTGTTAGTGTTAAGAATTGTGATATGTTTCTGTGTTGCATATTTGAAGTTCTTGTTCTTTTGTTATTACACTCCATAACTGTGTGTTGTGTATGCCAAGGTCTAGAAGGTTTGCAGGAGAACCACAATTCTTATTGGATCTTGAGTTGGAGAAAACTTTGAGAGCACATTTGAAGCAACAGAGAGAAATGGCAGCTCAAGGAGCACAAGCACCGAGATTTGGAGATCATTACGCAGTAAATTTTGACAATCGATTTGGTCAGCAGGACATCGATGTGGAAAGTTACCACATTCCTCCACAAATTGTTTCCATGATTACCCAGGGCCAATTCTTCCAAGGTCTTGAAAATGAGGACCCTAATGACCACCTTGATTGGTTTCTCGGGTTATGTAGCACTTTTAAGTTGCCAAGGGTTGACAGGGGTGAAGTTCACAGGATTTTGTTTCCTTTATCTTTGCGTGGAAAGGCTAAGCATTGGTTCAAGAGCATTGGGGGAACAAATGCTGGAATGTTTTTTGATGATCTACAGAAGAGGTTCTTGTCCAAATACTTCCCTCCAGCTAAGCTTGAAAAGAGAAGGTTGGAAATTATGAACTTTCACCGGCAAGAAGGTGAGACATTTAGAGAAGCTTGGGAAAGATTCAACGATCTAATCATACAATGCCCCAATCATGACTTGGGAGAGATCAGGGAACTAAACACTTTCTTCAAAGGCTTAACTCCTGAATCCTCTTTGATGGTTAAGGCCTGTGCTAACGGGGCACTCAAAGACAAGTCTGTGCCTGAAGTACGGTAGCTATTTAATCAAATTGCTGAGGATGAGTATATCTTCCCAGAGATCCGAAAGCCACATGCCAGAAGACAAAGAGGAGTACTTGATGTAGATGAGGAGACTTCTCTTAGTGCGAAATTTGAAGCATTGGCTAAGCAAGTACAAACTCTAAAGGGAACTCAAGCCAAGACACCTGTGTTGTCTTGTGGAATATGCAAGGGTGAACATTATACTGATGAGTGCCCAGTCACCACTGAGTCCATTCAATACGTGAATAACTATGACAATAGACCACAGTACTCTGGAAATTACTCAGGAGGCAACAACAGAGGATATGGAGGCAATCAAGTAACTTGGGGACAACAGAACCAAAACCAGAGAGGTCAATATACTCAAGGGAATGATCAAGGGAGAACTTCCAATCCTCCACCAGAGTTTGATCAGCAAGCTAGTACCTCAGAGCCGAGGAACTCATCAGTGGAAGAAATGCTCCGGAGTCTTATAGAAAATGTGGATAAAAATGAGGAAAGATTGGTTGCTTTGGAGACATCTGTAAGACATCATGATGGCACATTCAAAAACATTGAGATGCAATTGGGTCAATGATAAGTTGGTTTTATACCAACTTAAATGGCTTAATCCACTTGGCTTTTGACTTGTTTTCCATAAGTTAGTGCAATGATTTGTTTGTTGTGGTGCATTTATGTGGTTGGCAATTGGTTGTACTAAAATGGTTAAAAGAGACCAAAATTGATGATGAATTTAGGCAATTGTGTGCTTGATGTTAATTGGTAAGGTTGAAAGGTCAAAACAATTAGGAAATGGATGAAATCGAAATTGGTAAGCTAAATTTAGGGTTTTAGCAGATTTGGTTGGTGAAATTCATCTGGGCATAACTTTCTTGATATTAACCCAATTGGTGAGTTCTGTGGTGTTCTGAAAAGCTCTTTGAATGCACTACATTTCTTATGTTGTAACTATTTTCTAATTGTGTGTGTAAGGCTAAGAAATATGAGGTTCGTTTCGGAATACCATTCATTAGGGTTTTTTAGGGTTTTTTAGGATTTTACCTGCCTGCCACAGTTTGGTGTTTTGATGATAACTTGCGTTTTAGGCATCCAATAGTGGTGTTTCGGGCACCATTGGAAAGCTAAGAGGAAGATCTAGAACTTTTAAGTTCACCACCAAGTCAGAATCAGAGGCTAAGACACACTTATTTGGCATGAAAGTAGGGTGTTGTGTTGGAATGGATACTTTGCCAACATTTTTTTGCCAATTCGGCCAACCATTGTGCCAAAAACTTGCCAAGTCCTTGCCGAGCATTGCCAAACCAATGTGCCAAAACCATTGTGCCAAGACCTTGCCAATAACTTGCCAAGCCTTGCCAATCGACCTTGCCAAGCCATGCCAAATGCACAACACTTATGCATTAGTCTTGCCATAACTTTGCCATGAAACTCATGCCACACATTTGCACCTTGGCACACCACTAATGTTGCAAAATGAACTTCACAAACCAAGGCACACAACTTGGTATAGAAAGAACTAGGCAGCCGAGAACAAGAAGAGATTGGCCTACGACATGTCGTAGGCCAAACTTAAGAAGGCAGAAAATGGCCTACGACATGTCGTAGGCCATTCTTGAAGAGTTGTTCTTGAAGAGTTGATTTTTTGCCCACGACATGTCTTGGGCAAAAATGTGGAGATGAAGTTTTGGCCTACGACATGTCGTAGGCCAATTATGGAACATGAATATTTAGCCTACGACATGTCGTAGGCTAAACTGTGGGAGAGTGTGGGAAAAA
The DNA here is from genome assembly GCA_016586305.1 of Ophiorrhiza pumila. Lineage (NCBI taxonomy): Eukaryota > Viridiplantae > Streptophyta > Magnoliopsida > Gentianales > Rubiaceae > Ophiorrhiza > Ophiorrhiza pumila. The sequence goes on from BLIW01000005.1 coordinate 15,921,115, forward strand.
TGGCAAAGTGTTGAGAGTTGCTTCATAGGTTTTAAGCTTTGTCACACTTCAGTAGTTTGGTCATAACTTTCTCGCTTTAGCTTCAAATTGGATGATTTTGATGGATATGGATAGCTAAGACAAAGTTTTACAACTTTCATGTTTTAAGTTTTCCTTAATTCACAGTGTATCATGATCAAATATTGGTGAGACGTTGCTACCATGAAATACTTTGTGTTTGAGTTTCTAAAATTTGGCTAAGTGTTGAACATCTGATTTTCTGAAATTCCAGGCAGCTGAAGGCGTGGTTTGCTTTGGCTGAAAGGCGTGAATTTCAAAACGCTGGATTCTTGAAGGCTCGCTGAGTTGCTGAAGGCGTGATCAGTTTCGGCTTGAAGGCATGGTGAAATTCTGATTTCTTCACCTGGATCTGTGAGAAGCAAAGGCGCGCGAAGCTGAGCCTGAAGGCGCGATGTAGGATGCTAAGGTTGATGAAGGCGCTGGAAATTAACACCAAAAGGCGCTGGAGTGATGAATATTTTTTCAAACTTGGAATTTTTTGACATTTTTGGCTGATTTTTAGTTCCTTCCTTTAAGGACACTTTTGTAATATTTGATACATTTTACGTTGCGTATTAGTTACGTTTTCCTAACTCTATAGATAGGAAAGGTATCTAACATGTAAAAAAAACACTTTTCACTACTCACGTTTTCCATATTGTAACCGACTTTTGATTTTGAAGAGCGAAAATTGTTCTTGAGATCCATTCTCTCTCTCTACTTTCTCTCACAAAGATTGTTGCTTCATTTTGGATTCCGATCAAAGATTTGCTTCCATCAATATACATCTCCTTGAAATTGAGAAGAAAAGTAACAATCCTCTCGGCATTTGGAAGCGTTTAAGACTCTTAATTGGTAAACTCTTCCAATTAATGATTATGAACTGTTTAATCTTCCAATTTGTTGATTGTGAAGCTGAAATGGAGATTCGTGGCTAATTGTATGATAATCTAGGATACTGAGGGTGAATGCTAGGTTGAAATTGTAATTGTGCAGTAGAACTAACAATCTATTATAAGAAATGGAAATTCTCAGCTACGAATTGGAAAAACTTGTTGATTACATGCTTTTGATCTGAATTTTGATAAAATAAGATTCGATTGCGGTCGTCATGCTGAATTGAGTTTTCTTTTGTAAGAATTGGATGAAAGTCATGAATAAGAATTTGATAATGCTTGAGTTCTTAAACCTGTTTGAATTTGCACAGATCTTAGGGCTAGACCTCGTCATCGGAAGCTTTGAGTTTGTTTCATCCTAAGAACTAGGTGATAAGAGATTCTCATACTCAAATGATGATTTTACATGCTAGGATCAGGCCTCACCATGGGAGATTCTAGGTGTTCATGCCTGAGTAATTTGAGTGGGGAATTGATACAGCTTAATCACACTTCACCATCCTTAGGCCTGACCAGAGGATAGGATGGTGTCGGGAGACTAAAATTATAGTGTAGTGACCATGCTAGCTATTATTTCTGTTTCCAATTGTGATTCTCCTCATCTGTTTTGCTTGTATGTTAGCAATACTGCATGTATGAGAAGTTGCATTCACCCGGAGGTAGCCTAGATTATCAGCTTTATTTTCTTGATAACTTTGTTCTTACTTCCTTGAGTCTTACTTGTGTGTTCATTTAAATTCGTAATTGTGTGGAGTCAAACCAGGTTACTTCTTGTTAATTTTTGTAATCAGTGTTCCTTTTACTCTTGTTATATTTTGGTGACATAATTGAGCATATCAAACTTCTTGAATCGACTATTTCCCTGCGGAACGAAACCTAGCTCACTGCTACTATATTCAGTGAATTTAGGATAATTTCACGAGCCACGACACTCGCCTATCAATTTTTGGCGCCGTTACCGGGCAAACTAGCACGGTTCTTGAAATTTGTTGTTGTTCTGTTCTTAGTCTTGTGTTTTATTGCTTTGATTTAGTTATCTTGTTTCTTTACAGTGTGTGATTCTGTTGCTTTTACCATCTTGTATTGGTTTGGTTTACAGATTGATCCGTTTGTTCTCTTGATATCATTTGTTGTCCCTATTTTTGTATGCCCAGGTCTGTAAGATCTAGAGGAAAACCTGAATTTGAATTCAACCTTGAATTGGAAAGAACTCTAAGGAATCAAGCAAAGCAAAGGGCTATGGCTACACAAGGAGTACAAGCACCGAGGTTCGGAGACCATTATGCAGTAAATTTTGACAATCGATTTGGTCATCAGGACATCGATGTGGAAAGTTACCACATTCCTCCACAAATAGTCTCAATGATTACCCAGGGCCAATTCTTCCAAGGTCTTGACAACGAGGATCCTAATGATCACCTTGATTGGTTTCTCGGCTTATGTAGCACTTTTAAGTTGCCAAGAGTTGACAGGGGTGAGATTCACAGAATTTTGTTCCTTTTATCTCTGCGTGGAAAGGCTAAACATTGGTTCAAGAGTATTGGGGGAGCAAATGATGGAATGTCATTTGATGATCTACAGAAAAGGTTCTTGTCTAAGTACTTCCCTCCAGCTAAGCTTGAAAAGAGAAGGTTAGAAATTATGAACTTCCAACAACAAGACAGTGAGTCATTTCGAGAAGCTTGGGAGAGATTCAACGATTTGATTAGGCAATGCCCCAATCATGACTTGGGCGAAATTAGGGAGCTAAATACTTTCTTCAAAGGCCTAACTCCTAAATCATCTTTAATGGTAAAAGCTTGTGCTAATGGAGCACTTAAAGACAAATCTGTGACTGAAGTGCGTGAACTTTTTAACCAGATAGCTGAGGATGAATACCTTTTTCCAGAGACTAGAAAGCCACATGTCAGGAGACAAAGAGGAGTTCTTGATGTAGATGAGGAGACTTCACTTAGTGCTAAGTTTGAAGCATTGGCCAAGCAGGTGCAGACTTTATAGGCGACTCAAACCAAAGCCCCAGTACTTTCATGTGGACTATGCAAGGGAGAACACCACACGGATGAATGTGCAATCACTACTGAATCCATTCAGTATGTGAACAATACAGTAACAAACCCCAATACGGTGGGAACTATTCTGGGAGCAATTATAATGGAGGCAACATACAATATGGTGGAAACCAAGGCAATTGGAATCAACAGCAGAACCAAGGAGGAAATTACTATCAAGGTAATGACTCAAGGAGAGCAATGAATCAACCACCTCCTGGTTTTGATAATCAGGCGAGCACATCAGAACAAAAGAAGCCAAATGTTGAGGATATGTTTCAAAAGCTGATGGAAAATATGGATAAGAACGAACAGAGATTTGGAGGTTTGGAGTCCACTGTGAAGCATCACGAAGCCACTTTGAAGAATATCGAGATGCAACTTGGTCAGCTTGCTAATGCTGTACACTAGAGGCCAAAAGGAGCTCTTCCTAGTGACACAGTACCAAATCCCAAGGGGAGAGAAGCATGCAATGCTATTACTTTGAGGAGTGGAAAATTGTTGCCTGGAAGCAAACATGTAGAAGACAAGAGTGATGATGTAGAAGAGGACCAAAAAGATGAAGTTGAGATAGATGTGGAACTTGAGAAGAATGGTGAGCAGGAAGAAAATAAGTCTGAGAAGAAGGAAATACCAGCAAGGGTAGGAAATGAAATCACAAAAAATTCCAATCCTTATAACTTCCCAGATTATGCTCCAAAAGCTCAATTTCCATAAAGGAAAAAACCTCCACCTAAGAAAGGGCCTCAATTCAATCGTTTCTTGGATATGATCAAGTAAGTGAATGTCAATGTTCCTTTGTTGGATTTGGTTACAGCTATGCCTAAATATGCTAAGTATTTAAAAGATCTCATTTCAAACAAGGAGCAAATCTTGAGATGTGAAGTTCCAATGATGCTATCAGAGTGCAGTCAAGCATGGAAGGTTCACAAATTACCTCCAAAGCTTAAGGATCCAGGTAGCTGTACCATACCTTGTAAGATTGGAACCAGATATTTTGCAAAGGCTCTCTGTGACCTTGGAGCTGGAATCAACTTGATGCCATTATCCATTGCAATAAATGCGGGTTTGAGTGGAAGGATTCGACCAGTTGCAGTGACACTACAGTTGCTAGATAGATCCTTGGTGACTCCTACAGGCTTGGTGGAGGATGTGTTGGTAAGTATTGATAAATTTACCTTGCCTGTTGATTTCATTATACTTGATATGGAAGAGGACCCTGAGGTTCCTCTCATTTTTGGTAGACCTTTTCTAGCCACTGGTGATGCTTTGATTGGTGTGAAAAACAAGACAGTCACGTTTAGGATTAACAATGAGGAAGTGATTTTTTATGTAAACTATGCTATGAAGCAACCTCTAAATATGGAATCTTGTTTTGCTATCAAAGCTATAACATGTTCTTCTTTGAGTAATGTGAACAACATGCATAATTTTTCTATTGTTGATTTGTTAAGTGTTTTTGAGGATAATTTTGATGAACTTGATTTAGATGATGAGGATAAGAGAATTATTGCTGAAATTGAAGATTTCATTGAATGTTGTTATTTGGAAGAGTCAATTTGTGAATTGTAAAATGATGTTGTGGAAGTTAAAATGCATGAAACTGTAAGGGAACATGATCATGAACCTACTGTTTTGGCTAACGAAAATTTTACTCCCACTGAGGTGAGGACTAGTGAGAATTTGTGCAGGAATGAAAAGCTTTTACCTTCCATTGTGGTGGCACCGAAGCTGGAATTGAAACCACTTCCACCTTATCTCAAATATGCTTTCTTGGGAGAAAATGAGACATTGCCAGTTGTTATATCTTCGAAGCTTGAAGGTTGGCAAGAGGAGAAGCTTTTGGAAGTTTTGAGGAAACATAAGTTGGCTATTGGATGGACAATTGCTGATATAAAAGGCATAAGTCCAGGTTTATGTATGCACAAGATTTTGCTTGAGGAAAATGCTGTGCCAGTACGGGATAGACAGAGAAGATTAAATCCCCAAATGATGGAAGTTGTGAAGAAAGAGGTTATCAAATTGCTTGACTTTGGGATGATTTTTCCAATTTCAGACAGTGAGTGGGTTAGTCCAGTCCAGTGCGTCCCTACGAAGGGAGGGGTGACGGTTATAAAGAATGAGGCTAATGAACTTTTGGCAACAAGAGTGGTGAATGCTTGGCGAGTTTGCATGGATTACAGGAAGCTAAATAAGGCAACTAGAAAGGACCATTTCCCTCCTCCATTCTTGGAACAATTGTTGGATAGAATTGCTGGCTACCTTTTCTATTGTTTTCTGGATGGATATTCTGGGTACAATCATATTGCAATTGATCCCAAGGACAAGGATAAGACAACTTTCACTTGTCCTTTTGGCATATTTGCTTATAAAAGAATGCCATTTGGTCTTTGCAACGCCCCAGCTACCTTTCAGAGGTGCATGATGGCAATATTTCATGACATGGTGGAATCAATAATTGAAATATTCATGGATGATTTTTCTGTCTTTGGTATGACATTCGATGGGTGTTTGGAGAACTTGGCAAAGGTTTTGAAGAGGTGTGAAGAAACGAACCTTGTGTTAAATTGGGAAAAATGTCAATTCATGGTTCAAGAAGGAATTGTGTTGGCCATAAAATTTCTCATGCTGGAATGGAGGTAGTTCGAGCTAAGGTAGATGTCATTGCAAAACTACCTCCACCTACCAATGTTAAAGGTATCAGAAGTTTTCTTGGACATGCTGGGTTTTATAGAAGGTTTATTAAGGATTTTTCAAAGATAGCCAGACCCTTGTGCAGTCTCTTAGAAAAAGATGTTAAGTTTGAGTTTGGAACAGCATGTGTTGAGGCATTTCAAACTTTGAAAACGAAATTAGTGGAGGCCCCCGTGATAGTCACTCCCCATTGGGTGAACCCTTTGAAATTATGTGCAATGCCAGTGATTATGCTTTAGGAGCTGTCTTAGGCCAGAGAAGAGACAAATTGTTTCACACTATCTATTATGCTAGCAGGCTAATGAATGATGCCCAAATGAATTATACAACTACAGAAAAGGAAATGCTAGCAGTGGTCTTCGCATTTTATAAATTCCGTGCTTACCTTTTGGGATCAAAGGTCATTGTTCATACGGACCATGCCGCAATGAAGTATCTGCTTGCAAAGAAGGAAGCAAAACCACGTTTGATTAGATGGGTTTTGTTGCTCCAGGAATTCGATGTGGAGATTAAAGATAGGAAAGGCTCAGAAAATGTTGTGGTAGATCACTTGTCAAGATTGGAATCTTAAGAGCAAGATTCACCTGACATTTCGGTTAAGGAACACTTCCCTGATGAGCAGGTATTCAAAGTTGGTGAACAGACACTGCCTTGGTACGCTGAGATTGCCAATTTTGTGGTTGCTGGCCAGATTCCATCTTATTGTTCCAGTGACCAAAAGAAAAGATTGAGAAGTTATGCTAAGTATTACTTTTGGGAAGACAATTCTTTATATAAGATATGCAGTGATCAAGTAATAAGAAAGTGTGTCAAGGAAGAAGAAAAGGAGGATATCTTAAAGGCATGCCATGAAGGACCCTATGGTGGTCATTTTGGATCAACTAGGACAGGCTTCAAAATCATGCAATGTGGGTTCTATTGGCCACATATCTTCATGGATGCCAGAATTTGTGTTGGAAAATGTGATCGATGTCAACGAACTGGAAACATCTCTTCAAGAAATGAGATGCTCTTGAACAACATCTTGGAAGTAGAAATTTTTTATGTCTGGGGGATTGACTTCATGGGGCCTTTCCCTAAATCAAGAGGTATGGAGTATATCCTGGTGGCAGTGGATTACGTTTTCTAAATGGGTGGAAGCTGTGGCTTTAGCTCATAAGGATGCCAAAAGTGTAACTGCTTTCTTGAAGAAATACATCTTTAACAGGTTCGGAGCACCCAGGGCTATAATAAGTGATGGAGGGACTCATTTCTGTAACAAGCTCTTTGAATCTTTGTTGGCTAGATATGGTGTTACTCACAAGGTTTCAACAGCTTACCATCCACAAACTTCTGGTCAAGCTGAAATTTCCAATTGGGAGATCAAGAGGGTTCTTGAAAAAGTGGTAAATCCAGGCAGGAAGGATTGGTCTTTGAAGCTAGATGATGCATTGTGGGCATACAGAACAGCTTACAAAACCCCAATTGGAGCTTCTCCTTTTCGATTGGTTTTTGGTAAAGAGTGTCACTTGCCAGTGGAACTTGAACATAAGGCGTATTGGGCAATTCAAACCTTGAACATGAATCTGTCTGAGACTCAATCAAAAAGAATGTTGGAGTTGAATGAACTAGATGAATTTAGATTCAATGCTTACATGAGTGCCAAATTGTACAAGGAGAGGACTAAACGAATTCATGATGCTAAGATTCAATCCAAGAATTTTGTTCCTGGGCAATTGGTATTGCTTTATAACTCTAAACTCTGATTGTTTCCTGGAAAATTGAAATCAAGATGGAGTGGCCCTTTTAGAGTGGTTGATGTAAAACCTTATGGGACAATTGAAATCAAGAATGACAAGAATGGCAATATGTGGAAAGTGAATGGCCATCGCCTCAAGCCGTACTTAACTTCTCAGGACAAGGATAGCACTAATGTGGCACGAGATCCACATGAGCTATACTTAGATGATCCCATTATCTCAAATTGAGCTATGATGCACGGTCGGGCTGTGACTTTAAATCAAGCGCTCCTGGAAGGCAACCCTGATTTTTCTTCCTTTGTTTTATTTGTTGTGATTTCTTTTCTTTGTTAATCCTAGTTTGAGTATTATTGAGTAGCAATTTATGGCACAATCTCATAACATCACTTGGCTATATTTTTTGTAGAATCTCAGAAGGATGTTGGGCATTATTGATAGAAGCAGGGAGTACAATTTCACTTTTCCATCCATGTGAGGTACAATGAGTCTACATTATTTACAACTACGATACCAGTTTTGATGGTAAGAATTGTTGTTCATTCATGCATGATTGGTTAATCAGTGACCATGCGTGCATGACTGGTTTGGATGGTTTCAATTATGGAGAAGAAATGACATCAAGCTATGACCTATCATTCACATGTGTTTGTTGGATAGTGAGGGGGTCATAAATATAAATTGCACATCTTCGTTTTACATTCTCATTCCTTTTCTCTCTATAGTGCTTTCCTTGCTAGTCATTTTTCATTTTCAAAGCATGGATTTCTATTCTCTCCACTAGAATCCTTTTGAATATGCTATCTTTAGTAAAGATTCTGGAACCACATCTTCTCATTCTTCATCTTCTTCAGCTGATGAGGATATGGTAATTAATTTTGAGCCAGCTACTTGTCCACATTTTGTTAATGCTTCTGCTGAAAACTTTTATCATGGCTTTACTAATAGATCAGTCAGGATTGAGCGACCATTTCAGGAGCCTTCTAGGAGATTTCAGGATGTGATATTCAGACAGTCGTGGTCTCATTTTGCTAGAGCCTCAATTGTGGAGAATATGGACATAGTTAGGGAATTTTATGCTAATTCCAGCGCTAGTGGTGTTCATTCAGTGTTCGTGAGAGGAAAGTATTTGAGGGACAACCGCCATAGTATTAATAGGCTTTATCTTCTTGATGATTTTTCTCGTAACACATATTGCAGGTTGTTAAGAGCTGAGAATACCGATCATTTGTTGGCTTCAGTAACTTTACCTGGTGCTACATGGGTGAGGAATGCTCGACAAGAGGCTTTATATGTGCCTACTAGTTAACTCACAGCCGAGGCCAAAATATGGTTAATGTTTGTCAATTCCAAGATTCTTCCTACTCACCGTACCAATATAGCATCTAGGGAACGAGTTCTGTTGACTTATGCTATTTTACATGATTTCTCTGTTGATGTTGGGAAGTTGATCTTAGAGTTTATCAGGCGGGCACAAAGAAGTGAGTTTGCACCGATGTATTTTCCAGCTCTCATAACAGCCATGGCTCGTAGCAAGGGAGTTGATATCACTTCAGTTGCTAATCCTCAAAATCCTGAAGGACTTCTGGGTTCTCCTCAGTGGCTTGCTCTTCAAGAGGAGGAAAGAATTGCGAGACTTTCTCGTGGCTTGTAGAAAGAGGACAACCAGGTTCCTTTGTCTTGATTGTTATGTTTTTCTCACAGGGACCGTGTCTTATTCAAGTGTGGGGGGAAGATTTTTGCCAAGATATCTTGATTATGGTGGTGGTTGGAACGTGTATGGTGACCATGAGTATGTTTAAGGAGATTAGTTGCCATGATTGGTATTGAGTCTAGTATTAGCATTTTGTGATTTTGTTATTAGTTAGGTTGTAATGTCTAAATTTTTGTTGTAAATTGTTTGTTGTTTTTGTGCTAATAAAATTTCTTTGTTGTGATGATCAATTTTATTCACACATGCCTTGATGATTGAATTCAATTTTCTGAAAAGCTAGTAAGTCGTGAATAAGGAATTGACATTAAGGAACAAAGAAAGCTGACATTTGGTTGGACGTTTCTATGTGTTGCAGGATAAGTTCACATGCAAATGTAGAAGTCGTTTGTTTTGTTTTGATGTTCATGTGTTTGAGAACATTGTTTAGGAGTGAACGGCTGAATTTTAATAGAATAAGTAGAGCTTTGTGGTTGTTGCTTTGAATGATGTGAATGTTTTAGTCTTGTCTTGTATTCATGATGTGCAAGGTGAGATGACCAAATTGGGTGTATGCAATAATGTTGATGTTTTAGTCTTGTGAGGAGTGAATGCATAAGAATTGGTAAAGGCTGAAGAAGTCATATGCTTGAGTAAGAGAGGGGTCCCACCTTTGAGTGACTAGAATGTTTGATAGTGTTTGGTGGAAGCATTTACTTTCTTTTGGTTTACCGATTTCATGCACTTTATGTTTATAAATGCATAAGAGCATGGCTGGTACTTCATTTCAAACCACCACAAGTGAGATATAAAAAATTCGGTACTAGTAAGAGCATAGTGTGGACATAGCATTTCACAACTCCAATTTCTTCTTCAAGACTACATTCTGTGCTCTACATAAAGGTATGTTCACTCTTATTAAAGCTTTGTGATTTGTGCTTAAGTTGTAATATGAAAATTGTTTAAGGTGGTAAATGTATAGAGCATGGAAATGCGATTTTGTTTGGAAATGCTGAATAAGCGAGTTAAGGTGTTGATTAGTCAGGGAACAAATGCATGATAAGTGTGGGGGAGTGATTCAACATTGTGATTTTAAATTTTTCCAGCACTGCCGTGTCTCTGTGTTTCAAGCATAACATGAGTTAGGAATGATGAAATGAGGATATTCCAATTGCATCCTCTAGCTAACATGATGGTCTTCAATGTTTATGTTGTACATTTTTGCTAATTATGGCTGGAACGTAGGAAAAAAAAAATTCTTTGAATGTGAAGTACATGTGAAATCAAGAGTGTGAGATTTTGAATCTGCCAGGTTTGCCAAGTTTCGGTATTTTGTGTATAACTTGCAAATGGAATGTCCAAATGTGTTGATTCCAGTGGTGAAATTTAGCTAAGAGGACGGGCTACATTTCTTATGTTGTGCACTTTTGATAATTCTGCCTGGAGCATGATCTAATGTTGAGGACAATGTGTGCTTACATTATGAATTATAATCTGTGAAATGCTGAATCTGAACATTTTTGGGACTGTCGGTATTTTGGCCATAACTTGGTCATTTTGACTTCAAATGGGATGATTCTTGTCCTCAAATTTCGATTAAAGAGTGCACTACAACTGTGATGATTTATGTGTGAACTAATTCTGCTTGCCTCTTAGATGATTTTTACAATCTTATAATGATGGTTTTCAGTTTTTGGGAATGTGTTTATAAAATAAAATGCAAGTGTTTAGCAATGTTCTTAATGTAATTGTTTTGCTTTGAGTATTATGTGACAAGCTGAATTCTTTTTAACAGAAATGGCACCAAAGAAAGATTCAACTTCAAGAAAAGCCACAACTTCAAATAAGGGAAAAGGAAAAGCTCAAGCACTCGATAAAACTGATTCTGACCCAGAGTATTTTCCGGATGATATGCAAATGTTTGAGGAACCTCCGCAATATGCGATGCCAGCTCCGACACCTAAGAAACGGAAAGGAGTCCCTGAGGTTGCTCTGTTCGTTGATGAGGATGCCATGTGACGTTGGGAACAAGGGTTCAATATGAAATATATACACATTGAACGCGGGTTCAGTGTGGAGAAAGGGCCGTTTAAGAAGTTGATAAAATTTTACAAATTCCATGAGAAGCTTACGGTTGCCCCTGAGTTTTGCAATGTGAGCATTACACGGGAATACTACGCAAATGCAGGGTCTCCGAGGGATGGAGCTGTCTATGTGAGAGGCATTTGGGTTCAAATCCCGAGCGAGATTATCAATGCACATTTGGGTACACCTGATTATCCTGAGGATCCGATCAAATTTCCAACCAATGAGGCATTGGATGAAGTTTTGATAAAAGAGTTGGCACATCCTGGGGCAGTTTGGGAGCTTAATTCAAAGGGGGAACATAAGCATATTCGGAATGAATACTTGAAAAGTGACGTAAAAATATGGTTGTTATTTGTTTTGTCTCGCCTCATGCCAAGTTCACAAAGAACTGAGGTGATTCGGAACCGGTTGTTCTTAATTTCTGCAATCCGAAGGAAGCGCAAGATTGACGTGGGACGAATCATCCTTACGAGCATCAAAGATGGAACTGCCCAGAACAGTAAAGCATTGTATTTTCCTTTACTAATTCAGGAGCTTTGTGTGGCACAAGGTGTGGATGATCAGCTTGGTGCCTTGGAGAGGATGCAGTCTCCTATTCCTAAACAACTCTACTTAAAATACTTGGCACAGGACAAGGAATTGGAGCAATCAAGGATTTCAAGTGCAGAGGCATCTCGGGTGGAGAGTGAAAATCCAACTTATGTTACAGATCAAGGGCAACAGTCTTTTGATTTTGCATCTCTTCAAGGAGTAATTCAGGGTTTCCAGCTCTCAGTTGAAAATCGCTTTTCAGGCATAGAGGATAGGATGGATCGGCTACAGGATGGTGTGAGAAACATAGATGAAAGGATGGAACGTATGCATGAAGGTTTTGACAATATGCAACAGGAGTGGACGTCACAGGCTGAACACATGGAGCAGAGATTTGATGATTTATCCACGGTGGCTCAGCAGCAATTTGAAGTGTTATATCATAGGCAATTGTGCTTGCAGCGAGAGCTCGATAGGTGTAACAAGATGACGATTTATTACCATTCAGATTCAGGACCCCCGAATCCAACTCCAACATCGGCACAGTTAGCAGGGTACCGAATCCCAAATCTGTCATGTGATACGGTTAGTGGTGCCATGCACGAGCTTCCACCTGGAGTTACAGCAAGCCCTTCTTTACATCCGTTGCCCACATTTGGTCGTATACCTCCTATGCCTCATACTCCTACATTCATACCAAATCCAGAGTTTGCACCCGCTGCAAGGTTTTCATTGATAGCATCAGGCCAACCTCTTCAAGGACCTGTGCATGGCCCTTTTCATTATGTGCCACAGTCAATTGGTGTGCCCTCATTTGCTACGGCCTCTTTGGATGGACAATCTCTTTCCACACTAGTTGCGTTTGGATCTCCTTCTTCCTCAGCTCCATCATCGTGCTCTCAGAGAGTCCTTCCTCCCTCTTAGCTTATCACATTGAGGACAATATTTAATTTAAGTGTGGGGGAGGGGGTGGAATTTTGTGTGATGTGTGCTATGGTTGCTATGTTGTCTGATACTTTGTGGGTTGATTGTGTTGATTGAAATTTTTTTTATGCATGCGGGTGCTTTATATTGTGAAAAGGGGGATTTGAAGTTGGGAGTGATTTTGAAGATTTCTGGACTTTCATGTTGATTGAGATATGCTGAGTTGAAGATTATGTGAAGTTTCTTGAAGTGAAGAATTTTGTGAAGTTGAAGAATGGAATTGTTCTACTTTGATGAATCTTGTGAAGTGGTGCTTTGCTAAAATTTGAAGTGTCTATTTGAAGATTGTTGCTATAATGATTTGCTAATGCCATGGATAAGGAAACGTTAAGAGCTTAGTGTGAAGTTTTTTCTTATTGTATTGTTGAGTGATTAGAAAGCAGTATGTAGTTTGCTACTTGTAAGGGTTTTAATGTATTATGTCTCTCGGGTTTGGTTGTGTGCAACATTTTGAATCAATGAAATTAAAGTGCGTAGTGTTGTGTGCAAGGGTTTGAATTATGATGTGAGTTGGTGAGAAGAAAACGATTTGGTAATGTTTTGAACCTATAGCCTTGATAAGAGGAAGAAGAGTACAAAAAGAGAGTGAATAAGAAAGATCAAATTGAGAAAATGAGTTATCTCCCAGTATGTGAAACTTTGTTCTTAGTTCACTTTGGCTTATTCCAAATTCATCACTATACTTGTTTTGAATCTTGCATGTGAAACTTTTTGTTCTTGGTACTAAGTTTGAAGAAATTGGTATATTTTCCTGACTAAGGCCCGATGTTAAAGTAAGATAGATATGCCATGCAAAAACTCAATTGACATAGGAGGTAATGTGTATGAATTTGTTTCTGTTTGTTATGCATTTATCTGGTGTCTTCAGAATTCGCGCATGGTTAGTCAATTTGGGATTCTTATGAACATGTGCTTGCACAAGAAATGATATGGGAGAAAAAGCCATATTGGCAAACTGCGAAGGAAAAAGCCATAAGAACCTGGCAATCAAATTTGGAGAAAAAAAGCCATAAAACCCAGGCATTATTTCAGTCATCAATATATGCACCAATGTGCAGCACTAATGTGCAGAATAAGGGCAATGTCCCATAGAGTACCAATGTACGTATAGGTACCATTGATCTTGTGAATGCATGTTCATAGGAGTGGACAAAGAGATTGGCATGTATTGAATGGTATGTGAGACTAGCTAGAGGGTGTATAACAAAGGAATAGATGAAGTGCACGTTCCTCAGCACACACTTGCACGCATGACATTTTGGTCTTTATTCATTGTGCCTTAGTTGAAAATTTGTAATGAAATCTGAGAGCTAGGTACCATGAACCATCAAAGTATAAAGTTGTGTGTGTGCAAAAACGTTTTGATGAATTTGGATGTAGTCAGGGTGGATGTATGAACAAAGTATTTGAATATGGGTGATGAAAAGGAATAAATTGTGTGTATCTTGGCTTGAGGGCAAGCAAGAGTTCAAGTGTGGGGGAATTTGATAAGTTGGTTTTATACCAACTTAAATGGCTTAATCCACTTGGCTTTTGACTTGTTTTTCATAAGTTAGTGCAATGATTTGTTTGTTGTGGTGCATTTATGTGGTTGGCAATTGGTTGTACTAAAATGGTTAAAAGAGACCAAAATTGATGATGAATTTAGGCAATTGTGTGCTTGATGTTAATTGGTAAGGTTGAGAAGTTAAAACAATTAGGAAATGGATGAAACCGAAATTGGTAAGCTAAATTTAGGGTTTTGGCAGATTTGGTTGGTGAAATTCATCTGGGCATAACTTTCTTGATATTAACCCAATTGGTGAGTTCTGTGGTGTTCAGAAAAGCTCTTTGAATGCACTACATTTCTTATGTTGTAATTATTTTCTAATTGTGTGTGTAAGGCTATGAAATATGAGGTTCTTTTCGGAATACCATTCATTAGGGTTTTTTAGGATTTTTTAGGGTTTTACCTGCCTGCCACAGTTTGGTGTTTTGATGATAACTTGAGTTTTAGGCATCCAATGGTGGTGTTTCTGGCACCATTGGAAAGCTAAGAGGAAGATCTAGAACTTTTAAGTTCACCAACAAGTCAGAATCAGAGGCTAAGACACACTTATGTGGCATGAACGTAGGGTGTTGTGTTGGAATGGATACTTTGCCAACATTTTTTTGCCAATTCGGCCAACCATTGTGCCAAAACCTTGCCAAGTCCTTGCCGAGCTTTGCCAAACCAATGTGCCAAAACCATTGTGCCAAGACCTTGCCAATAACTTGCCAAGCCTTGGCAATCGATCTTGCCAAGCCATGCCAAATGCACAACACTTATGCATTAGTCTTGCCATAACTTTGCCATGAAACTCATGCCACACATTTGCACCTTGGCACACCACTCATGTTGCAAAATGAACTTCACAAACTAAGGCACACAACTTGGTATAGAAAGAACTAGGTAGCCGAGAACAAGAAGAGATTGGCCTACGACATGTCGTAGGCCAAAGTTAAGAAGGCAGAAAATGGCCTACGACATGTCGTAGGCCATTCTTGAAGAGTTGATTTTTTGTCGTGGGCAAAAATGTGGAGATGAAGTTTTGGCCTACGACATGTCGTAGGCCAATTCTGGAACATGATTATTTAGCCTACGACATGTCGTAGGCTAAACTGTGGGAGAGTGTGGGAAAAATGGCAAAGTGTTGAGAGTTGCTTCATAGGTTTTAAGCTTTGTCACACTTCAGTAGTTTGGTCATAACTTTCTCGTTTTAGCTCCAAATTGGGTGATTTTGATGGCTATGGATAGCTAAGACAAATTGTTACAACTTTCATGTTTTAAGTTTTCCTTAATTCACAGTGTATCATGAACAAATATTGGTGGGAAGTTCCTGCCATGAAATACTTTGTGTTTGAGTTTCTAAAAATTGGCTAAGTGTTGAACTTCTGATTTTCTGAAATTCCAGGCAGCTGAAGGCGCGGTTTGCTTTGGAGGAAAGGCGTGAATTTCAAAACACTGGATTCTTGAAGGCTCGCTGAGTTGCTGAAGGCGTGATCAGTTTCGGCTTGAAGGCAAAGACGCGCGAAGCTGAGCCTGAAGGCGCGACGTAGGATGCTGAGGTTGATGAAGGCGCTGGAAATTAACACCAAAGGCGCTGGAGTGATGAATACTTTTTCAAACTTGGAATTTTTTGACATTTTTGGCGGATTTTTAGTTCCTTCCCTTAAGAACACTTTTGTAATATTTGATACATTTTACGTTGCGTATTAGTTTTGTTTTCCTAACTCTATATATAGGGAAGGTAGCTAACATGTAAAAAAAACACTTTTCACTACTCACGTTTTCCATATTGTAACCGACTTTTGATTTTGAAGAGCGGGAATTGTTCTTGAGATCCATTTTCTCTCTCTACTTTCTCTTACTAAGATTGTTGCTTCATTTTGGATTCCGATCAAAGATTTGCTTCCATCAATATACATCTCCTTGAAATTGAGAAGAAAAGTAACAATCCTCTCGGCATTTGGAAGCGTTTAAGACTCTTAATTGGTAAACTCTTCCAATTAATGATTATGAACTGTTTAATCTTCTAATTTGTTGATTGTGAAGCTGAAATGGAGATTCGTGGCTAATTGTATGATAATCTAGGATACTGAGGGTGAATGCTAGGTTGAAATTGTAATTGTGCAGTAGAACTAACAATCTATTATAAGAAATGGAAATTCTCAGCTACGAATTGGAAAAACTTGTTGATTACATGCTTTTGATCTGAATTTTGATAAAATGATATTCGATTGCGGTCGTCATGCTGAATTGAGTTTTCTTTTGTAAGAATTGGATGAAAGTCATGAATAAGAATCTGAGAATGCTTGAGTTCTTAAACCTGTTTGAATTTGCACAGATCTTAGGGCTAGACCTCGTCATCGGAAGCTTTGAGTTTGGTTCATCCTAAGAACAAGGTGATAAGAGATTCTCATACTCAAATGATGAATTTACATGCTAGGATCAGGCCTCACTATGGGAGATTTTAGGTGTTCATGCCTGAGTAATTTGAGTGGGGAATTGAGACAGCTTAATCACACTTCACCATCCTTAGGCCTGACCAGAGGATAGGATGGTGTCAGGAGACTAAAATTATAGTGTAGTGACCATGCTAGCTATTATTTCTGTTTCCAATTGTGATTCTCCTCATATGTTTTGCTTGTATGTTAGCAATACTGCATGTATGAGAAGTTGCATTCACCCGGAGGTAGCCTAGATTATTAGCTTTATTTTCTTGATAACTTTGTTCTTACTTCCTTGAGTCTTACTTGTGTGTTCATTTAAATTCGTAATTGTGTGGAGTCAAACAGGTTACTTCTTGTTAATAAATGTAATCAGTGTTCCTTTTACTCTTGTTATATTTTGGTGACATAATTGAGCATATCAAACTTCTTGAATCGACTATTTCCCTGCAGAACGAAACCTAGCTCACTGCTACTATATTCAGTGAATTTAGGATAAATTGACGAGCCACGACACTCGCCTATCAGTCAACTCGCGAATGCTATACATCATAGACCTATTGGTTCTCTTCCTAGTGATACGGTGCCAAATCCTAAGAACAATATTGGATGTAAGGCCATAACTTTAAGGAGTGGAAAACTTTTGCCTGGGAATAAACCGTCAGAAGTTAAGGATGATTGTGCAGAGGAAGAAGACCAGGAAGATGAATCTGAGGAAGTTTTGGAACTTAAGAAGGATAATAAGTAAGAGGATGGTAAGACTGTGAAGAAGGAGATATAAGCTAGGGAAGGAAATGAGATCACTAAGAATTCCAATCCTTACAACTACCCTGAGTATGCTCCTAAACCTCCTTTTCCATAGAGGAAGAAACCACCTCCTCAAACAGGCCCTCAGTTCAAGAGGTTCCTGGATGTACTCAAGCAAGTGAATGTGAATCTTCCCCTGATGGATTTAGTGACTTCAATGCCAAAATATGCTAAGTTTCTCAAGGATCTCATCTCCAACAAATAGCAAATCTTTAGATGTGAGGTTCCCATGATGGTTTCTGAATGCGCTCAAGCTTGGATGGTTAATGATCTTCCTCCAAAGCTTAAGGATCCTGGGAGCTGTACTATTCCATGCAAAATAGGCACAGGGCATTTTGCAAAGGCTTTATGTGATTTGGGTGCTGGGATCAATATAATGCCATTGTCCATAGCTCTCAGTGTTGGATTGGAAAGCAGGATTCGCCCAGTTGCGGTGACTCTACAATTGGCAGACAGGTCATTGGTAACTCCTACAGGTTTGGTTGAAGATGTTATGGTAAGAGTTGATAAATTCACTTTGCCTGTTGACTTCATTGTTCTTGAAATGGAGGAGGACCCTGAGGTACCTTTAATTTTTGGTAGGCCATTTTTAGCCACTGGTGATGCTTTAATTGGAGTTCGAAACAAAACTGTCACCTTTAGAATTAATAATGAGGAAGTAGTTTTTGACGTGAATTATGCAATGAAACAACCTATGCATTTAGAATCTTGTTGTTCCATTCAGGTTGTTGAATGTTCTCCAACTTTCGTTGATGAGGGTGTTAAGCATGACTATATTTCTGTTGATGAAATTGTGGATGATGAAGAAATTGATTGTGATGAGCTTGATGTAGAAGATTGCATGTTTTCATTAGAGAGTGCACGCATAGAAGAATGTGGTTACATAGATATATCAAACTTTGAAATGCCAAGTCAATCTTTGGTAGATCATACCTCACAGGAAGCATGTGTAAAGAATTGTTCAAATGATAGTGATGAACATATTTTACTTGATGATGATGATGACTGTTCTTTTCTTGATACTTTGATAAGTTGCATAGAGTCACATCTGGAAGGACATTGTGATACCATAAATCAAGATAACGTGGAAATTGGTACTTTTGAAACTGAGAATGAATCTGAGTGTGTAATTGGTACTTCACATCCATAGCATAATGAGAGATTTTTGTTACACAATGACAATGTTTTTCGTGATGATAATGTTGAGAAAATTTGTGGAGTCAAAAATGTTTGTTTTAAGGATAAAAATGTTAACATTTTGAATGACAATGATAATATGGTGAACAATTGTGAATTTGAGGCATTTGTTTTTGAACTTTATGATGAGTTGATTGAGACCATGGGTATACATTCCTTGGTTGAGCCTTGCAGGACTACTGTGGATAGTGTGGTAGAAGAGGGCTATGATGTGCTTCAAAGGAATGTGATAGTTGTAGAAACTTTTTCTCATGATCCTGTGCTTACACATCTCCTCAACTCTCCAGTGTTTTCTGGGAAGGAGCATGCTAATGAGAGTGCATCTTTTGCGTGGTACAGAGATGGATTTACTGAGTTCTTTTCATGACCTAGGCAAACGTTGTGGATGAATAAAGCCTAGCTGGAGACTACCTAAATCAAGAACTACTTCTTTTCCTTTAGTGTTATTAAGTAGTTTGTTTCTTCTTTTCTTTTTGTCTTTACACTTCTTTCATTTTGGATGTCATTCACTGAAGCCACTCATGTTGTAGGTGAATGCAACGCAAGAGATTTGCACAGGAAAATATGCAATGCACCTATGAGGCTAAGTGTGGGGGAGGAGTTTTTCATTCAAAGAGGGAACTATGGATAAAGACAATTCACCATGCAACATTGGACTTCATGACATTCTCAATACCAGGGAGCTCCTAAACTTATCTTTTTACTTTACATTGAGGACAATGTAAGTTTTAAGTGTGGGTTAGGGAATGTTGTTTGCAGTGGTTTGTGTTTTGATGTTTTGGGAAAGTTGATGTGTTTTGGAAATTTTAAATATTTTTTTTTTGCTTTATATACATGTTGTTTTGTGGTTTGTGGTTTGACTTATTTTGCTTATTTTCTTTTATGGATTTTTAGTATATGTGTTGTTTTTAAACTTTTGCTTGTTATTTTGGTTCTGTTGTGTTAATATGAGTTTATTACCCGTATGTTTGGTATTTTCATGTTATGTGGTGTTTTTCATGTTTTGTGAAAAAATCAAAATTTTTGGTGAAATTTTGAACTTTTTGTGAATAAAGTGATGGTGCTAAACGTAGGTTGTGTGTTGGTAGTTTCAATTCTTTAAATGTGAATTGAGCTGAAATTAGAAAAATAAGTGTGGGTAAAGTAATGAGAAGAAAATTCGTGAAAGTGTGAGTAAAATGGTGAATTGGATAGAATGAAATGAGAAACACTTTATACTATGCTTTTACTCTGTTGTTAAGCTATGTTCACAATTTGAAGTTCATCCATCCCACTTTTGTATTGCATGCGAAAATTGATTTAATGTCTTTGATTCCAATCTTGATGAAATTGGTACATTTTGCTGACTAAGGCCCGATGTTAATGTAAGATAGATATGCCATGCAAAACTCAAAATGACACAGGAGGTAATGTGTATGGATTTGTTTCTTTTTGTTATGCATTTATCTGGTGTCTCCAGAATTCGTGCATGTTTAGTCAATTTGGGATTCTTATGAACATGTGCTTGCACAAGAAATGATATGGGAGAAAAAGCCATTTTGGCAACTGGGAAGGAAAAAGCCATAAGAACCTGGCATACAAATTTGGAGAAAAAAGCCATAAAACCCAGGCATTATTTCAGTCACCAATGTCTGAGACAAATGTGCACCAATGTGCAGAATAAGGGCAATGTCCCATAGAGTACCAATGTACGCATAGGTACCATTGATCTTGTGATTGCATGTTCATAAGGGTGTACAAGGAGATTGGCATGTATTGAATGGTATGTGAGACCAGCTAGATGGTGTATAGCAAGGGAATAGATGAAGTTCATGTTCCTCAGCACACACTTGCACGCATGACATTTTGGTCTTTATTCATTATGCCTTGGTTGATAATTTGTGCTGAAAGTTGATAGGTTGGAACTGAGGATATGTTAAGAGTTTTGATAGTGCATGAAAAATCTGTTTTGATGAACTCAAATGAGAACAAGTTTTACAGAAGAGTGAGGTCTAGTGCAAAGTGGTCTTGAAATGTGAGTTTTGTGTTGTGTCTTTGCTTGAGGGCAAGCAAAAGTTCAAGTGTGGGGGAATTTGATAAGTTGGTTTTATACCAACTAATATGTGTAAAAATGCTTGGCTTTTTGTTGTGTGTTTTATGTACATATGTGAGGTTTTGAGAGGTTTTATGCATTTATATGTTTGCAATGTGGAAATGATCAAATGGTGTAAAAGGTGCAAAAAAAAAGTGTTTAAACAATGATGGTAAATGGAGTTAAAAGAGTTAAGGAAAATGGAGGAACCGAAAGTGTATAATTGGCCATTTTAGGGTTTGGGCAGCTTGGTTTTGCAAATTCATTTTAGCATAACTTCTTCAATACTACTCCAAATAATGAGTTATTAGATGTTCTGGAAAGCTCTTTGAGTTGTCTTTAATTCTTATGCTTTAACGTTCTTCTAATTCGGTGTTTAAATATGAGAAACGAAGGCATCTGTATGACTGCCACTTCAGGATTTAGTTATTGAATTCATTTTGCCACAGTTTGGTAGATTGTTAATAACCTGAGCTATAGGCCTCTGATTCCAGTGATTCTTGATCCATTGGAAAGCCATGAGATAAACCTAGAATTCTTATGTTTACCATCAAGTCCAATTCAGGAGTTAAGTCACACGAATTTGGTGTAGATGTTAAGTTCTAAGTTGAAATGAACACTTAGCTGTTTTAAAGGCTCACACTCACAATACCTTCACAAGCATTCTCACAAACACCTCACGGGCACTCACTCTTTACTACACTATCGCACAACTGCACTCTCTCCCTCGTACACTCTCGCACACACCTCACATGCGGCGAGGTCACCTCGCCGCAACACTCATGCACACACTTGCACATTACTCAGCACACACGTTGTGCGGCGAGGTCACCTCGCTGCACAGCATCACTCGCACATATAGCACATCCTCACTTGTACACAAGCACTACACTAACACAACTCATGCACGCACATCATATGGCGAGGTGACCTCGCCGCATGCTCACACACTCACATCACTCATTTCTCTTCTCATACATTTGCAGACAACATTTCTTTTGCATTTCATTTCAACGTTTGAGCATGAATTGTACATATCACAACATATGCACAACCCATACATTTTCAATCCACTCATTAATTTGCATATGTTATCTACACACAAACACAAAGATCAAGGCTGTTGCATACTCATTCTTACCAAGTTCATTTCACCTCTCATTCTTGAAAAGAAGACACCAACAACACCAACACTCAATCACAATTTGAATTCAGAATTCACACATTGTATTCACTTCACTTCAAGAAAATATTCACAGTTTTCATCTTCACTTCACAAGCTTCACAATTCTCATTCACATCTCACACTTCACCCTACATTTGCACCCCACCACTTTTCATCTCTGAACTTTCCAATTCACTCATTTCACTTCACTCTCATACTCACTTCACTCATTACTTCACAGCACTACACTTCACATGACACACAAACACTCAAACTCACACACTCGCACATTGCTGGCGAGACCTCGCCGCGAGGTCTCGCCAGCCAAACATTTTCACGGCGAGGTCTCGCCGCGAGACACACGCACTTCATGGCGAGACCTCGCCACGAGGTCTCGCCATGCAATCTCACCATGAAGTTTCCAGTTTTGTCGCACTTCAACAATTGGGTTGTAACTCTTTCGTCTGAGCTCCGAATGGGGTGATTTCGAATGCTATGGAAAGCTTAGACAAAGGGTTAAGACTTTCATGTTTTAAGTTTTCTTTAATTCACAGTGCATCATGATCAAATCTTGTTGGGAATTTGCTACCATGAAATGTGTTGTGTTGAGTTTCTGGAAAAATGGCTAAGTGTTTAACTTCTGAATTTCTGAAATTTCAGACAGCTGAAGGCGTGGTTTTATTTGGCAGGAATACGTGAATTTCAAAACGCTGGATTCTTGAAGGCTCGCTGAGTTGCTGAAGGCGTGATTGGATGAGGCCTAAAGGCGTGATTCGACTCTGATTTCTTCACTTGGAAGTCAGAAGCAGCGAAGCCGACAGCTTAAGCCTGAAGGCGCGCGGCTCGTGGCTGAGTTACAGAAAGCGCGATTTGCATAAGCCAGAAGGCGCTGGAATGCTGAACTTTTCTCCAAACTTTGAATTTTCACATCTTAGGCTGATTTTTGGTTTTCTCTATTCAAGGGCACTTTTGTAATACTTTAGATATTTTACGGTAGCGTATTAGTTACATTTTCATAGCTCTATATATAGGAGATGTAGCTAATGTGTAGGAGTGGAGACGGAGTTGGAGAGAGAGAGGATTCTAGATTTTAGAATTATCATTTTGAATTTCTCATTTTCTCTCTCTAGATCTACTTTCTCTCACTAAACATTTCTTCTCCGATCTCAATTCCGATTGTGAATTTGGACTGGATTGATCTTTCTTTTTCTCATTTGACAAAGGAATCGACAATTCTCTTGATTTAATCGGTAAATTCTTCCAATTAAATGAGAATAAGCTTATCAATGTTGGAACTTGTTGATTTTGAAATGAGAAAGATGTTTTCTGGCTAAATCTATGATATCTTATGATTCTTAATGGATGAATACGTGTTTTAGTAGATTGTATGCTATGCAATTGATCTAATTGTTGAGTATTGAAATCACATTTGAATTGAGCATAAACATATGTTGAATTTCATAATTCCTAGCTAATCTTGAATAGATCAAGCTTCAATTGTGGTCGACATGCTAAATTGATGAGTGATTAATCAAAGTTAGCGAAGTTGCATGAATTGAGAACTAAATTGTGATTGTTTAAGTCTTTGCACTTGTTTTCTGTAATCAAATCAATTGTGAGACTCAGGCCTCGCCATAGGAAGTGTTAATGAATTGAAACATTAGGAAAAGTGTTAAAGAAGCTTTATGTGTTAACAACAATGATATGTGAACCCTAGGATGGGCCTCGCCATGGGAGTTCTTAGGACTTTGCATGTTAGAGTAGTTAGCTGGGAGAGTTGAGACTTTGCGGAGCTTATTCCACCATTCTCTTGCCTCGCCATGCTAACCACAGCTTGGACTTCTAGGCAATTTAGGTCTCCATTGTATTTAATTGTTTGCTGATTGCATAGCATAGATTTACTAAACCTGTGTTCATCCAATACAAGAATCCTGAGATATCTGTTTCATCCTTGCTTGTTGCTATATTTTGCATCTTTGTTTTCATTCGTTTGAGTTGAATTTTCCTCTTTCTAGTACTTAGATTCTGTGACAGGACTTTTAGAACAATTTACTCAATTTTCTTGACCTACGCCTTCCCTGTGTATTACGATCCCTGCTTCCACTTCTACAGTAGTTGTTAGGGTAAAATTGACGAGGTGCGACACTCGACATCAATTTTTATCCATTATAAACTTTTCCCATGCAAAAGGAAACCTGTATTCGGGCAAGTTCACAATTCACCTGACTTATACAGTTTGTCAAGTAAGGTGCAACGAATAAAGACCAAACCGTCAGCGTGCAAGTGTGTGCTAAGAGCTTCTCATGTTTCCTCACTCTGTCTATGCAGAGTACTCAAGTAGACACTTAAAACAAAATTGTTGCACTGCAATCCTTTTTTCTACACACAAGATCACTTAAACATTACAAAACTTAATTGAGCTTAACATAGCACATTGGTGCTGAATATTTTTCCTTGAAATTCACATTGCACTTTGGTGCTTAGTTGCCAGGGTTTTATGGCTATTTTTTCCCTTTATTCGCCCACTGGCGTTTTCTCCATAATTGCATCATTTTCAAACAATTCGTGTTCGTGTGTGTATTCAATAGACTATATACTCAAAATGCAAGAACAAGTGTTTACGAGTAGAAGACACATACACGTAAAGAATCATAAGCTCTCTCCTATGTCAAAAAAAAATGCTGGCGTTTCTATCTTACTTTGACATCGAACTTTAACTAGCAAATTGTATGCATCAAATGAATACTGTAAGACTCGCAAAACATTTTTGCATACAACACAATTGGTAACCTTTTTGGATTTTCTGATGAGATTTGGAGTGCGAGTGTAATTTGGACGTGCAAGTGTGCTGAATGGATAGTGGCAATCTTGCACAACACAACAACAACTTTCAAATTTTATGCTTGAAACTTAAAGCACACTACATCACAACTGAGAATAGAAAGCACGCTACAAGGTCAGTGCTAGTCACTGCCTTGTTTTTCATTTCCACACAGCAACACTAGAAAAAGAAAAAATGAAATTACACCGCCTACTACTAATATACTAACACCACCTCCATTCCCGCAACATATAACACGCAAGAAGAACAGAATTTTCAAAACAAGAAGGCCCTGGGCCTTACAAACACAAGCATAACTATCGAAGCAATGACAATTCCACACCAGAAACAAATCAGCACCATACGAATCTACACCCCCACACTTAAATTGTGCAATGGCCCCCATTGTGGAAAAGGAAAGAGTCTTCCTAATTTAGGCGTCGCGTCTAAGCCTTTCTCTTGTTTCGGTCTCCAGGTAGCTTTGCCATTGAGGTCCACCTATGATTCCCAAGGAACGTTGGGAGTCTTCCGTTGGATTGACTGTGATTCCGTGCTTTAGTGCCATTTGGGCCATTAAGAGTGGGAAAAATATAGGCCGGCCGCTGCAATCTTGTGCACGTTGGATGTACTGCATGATTATTTTCCCCACATCGATTGTCATCCTGTGCTGGATTGCATAGATGAGGAGTACCCGTTCTCGTGTTGCTCTGATGTGGTGGTTGGTGAGCATAAGTCTTGAATTTATAAACTGCAACCACATCCGAGCTTCGGCAGTTAAATCCTCCGTTTTTACAAAAATGGCCTCGGACCGTGCATTTCGGATCCATGAAGCTCCCGGTAGCCCAACTGACTCAATTAGATGATCAACATTCCTAGCTTCCACTAATTGCTCATACTCCTCCTCTGGATGGTCTGATAGGTAGAAATGTTGATTAATTGTTTGGCTTGTCACCTTAAGATATGTCCCTCGCAGGTACACCCCATAACGGTGGATTAAATTTGAGTCAGTTGAGTTGGCATTGGTGTAAAGTTCTCGGGCTATCTCCACATTGACTGTAACTGGGGCGAAAGTGAGGGGCTCCCATTTGTAGAAGCGGATTGCTTCTACAAATGTCTGAGACGGAGCAGTGAACTCGTGTTGCCCTATCGTTCGCAAACCTTGGGGGTTTGATCAGGGCATACTCTTCTTCGTCTGAATCTGAGCTGCTTAGGACTTCAAGGAGGTAAGTCCTATAGTCCTCATCAATGTGCACCATTTTCCTGAACTTGGGAATGCTATGAATGCAGTGTGGAGTTAGGCTCAATGTGAGGAATGAAAATTCTTACGATCGGCCGTTGGCTACACACTTACAACCTGGGGTGCTTCTGCTCATGCAAAATGTATGGTATTTATAGGGAAGCCTTCATGCATGATTCGGTCACTAAGGAGCTAAGAGACAAGTCATGTGGTTTAACTAGAAGACAATATGCATACAAACAAAGTTGTGAGTGGTCTATCTTGACGTGATGCAGTTGTGGGACACTGTGCAGGGGTTGGCCTCCCATGGGTCATCTCGAAAAATATGAATACTCAGAAGAATCATATATTCGTTACCTGTACTTGCGTAAGCATTCAGATTTTATTCCTTGCCAGTATCATTGCAGAGATGATTCCCGCGTGTTTACCTAATTCTCATGATCTCTGTATGCTCTGGGAGTGCACATTCCACTTTGCATTGTTGATACTTCCAGGTCATCCTCATCATTATTCCTGCATGTGAGACAGCATGGGGAGTTTAGGCTCAACTGATTATTGCAAACTCAACTATTGACAAAAGACAAGATAAAACAAAAGGAAAGTAAACGTTTGGGTTGCCTCCCAACAAGCGCTTGGTTTACTGTCCTCAGACAGACATGGACGAGTTGTTACTGAAGGGGTGGGCTGTCAAGGCAATGAGCTCATCCCTTGTCGTCTGCAGGGGAATTGAAGATTTTCACCCTGTGCCCATTTACTTTCCAACTCTCTCCAGATGGCCTATTGCGTACTTCCAGAGTTCCATACGGGAATATTTTTGTGTTTACAAAGGGTCCAATCCATCTTGACTTTAACTTGCCCGAAAAAAACCTCAGCTTGGCATCGTATACCAGAACCTGTTGCTCAACTTTGAATTCCTTTAATTTAATCTTGGCGTCATGCCATTTCTTCGTCCTCTACTTGTAAAGGCTTGCACTGACATACGAATTCTATCTAAATTCGTCTAGTTCATTCAGCATCATCATCCTTTCCTCCTGAGCCAAGTCTAAATCCATGTTCAACCTTTGTACTGCCCAATATGCCTTGTGCTCCAACTCGATTGGAAGATGACACTCTTTCCCAAACACAAGTCTAAATGGTGATGCTCCGATCGGGGGTTTTATATGCTGTCCTGTATGCCCAGAGTGCATCGTCCAATTTGAGTGCCCAATCCTTTCTCCCAGGATTCACGACTTTTTCCAAGATACTTTTTATCTCTCGATTGGATACTTCAGCCTGTCCATTTGCTTGAGGATGATATGGCGTGGAGACCCTGTGTTGAACTCCATATCTGGCCAAGAGCGTGTTGAAGATCTTATCGCAGAAATGGCTTCTCCCATCGCTGATAATGGCTCTTGGAGTTCCGAACCTGTTAAAGATATTTCTCTTGACGAACCCCATTACACTCCTACTGTCGTTATGGGGCAGTGCCACAGCTTCTACCCACTTTGATACATAGTCAACTCCTACCAGTATGTATTCATTCCCATAAGATCTCGGGAAGGGTCCCATGAAATCCAAATCCCAAATGTCAAATAAATCCACTTCTAGTATGTTGTTGCTAGGCGTCTCATCTCTGCTGGAGATATTACCTATACGTTGGCATCTGTCACACTGACTTTACCCACCTCTTGGAGTCCTTAAATACATGTGGCCAGTAGAACCCGGTGTGTAGGATCTTGTGTCCGGTCCGTGCTACTCCAATATGTCCTCCAAATGGTGATTCATGACAAGCTCTGAGAATGTCCTCTTTCTCTTCATCCGGTATGCACCTCCTAATAATTTGGTCGCTACACCTCTTATACAGACATCCACTATCCCAAAAATAATACCGAGCATCGTGCTTAAGTCTTTTCCTTTGGTCACTAGAGAGGTGTTGCGGCAATTGACCAGTGACCACATAGTTAGCGATATCTGAGTACCAAAGCAACTCACGAGGATGGACCTTGAAAATCTATTCATCAGGGAAGCTCTCCTTTATCCATGCCTGTAACTGTTCTTCACTCAGGGCCCCCAATTCTAGCCTTGATAAGTGATCTGCCACCATATTCTCGCACCCTTTCCTATATTTGATCTAAACATCAAACTCTTGTAGCAAAAGTACCCATCTGATAAGCCTTGGTTTTGCCTCCTTTTTTGCCATGAGGTATTTGAGGGCTGCGTGATCGGTATGAACTATTACATTGGACCCCAAGACATATGCCCTGAACTTGTCGAAGGCGAAGACCATAGCCAACATCTCCTTCTCAGTTGTGGTATAATTCAACTGTGCTCCACTTAATAACTTGCTGGCGTAATAAATTGCGCGAAAAATGTTATCCTTTTTCTGTCCTAGCACAGCTCCCACCGCAAAGTCACTTGCGTCACACATGATTTCAAAAGGTTACAATGACGGGTGCTTCTACAAGCCTTGTTCTCAAAATTTCAAATGCTTCTTCGCACTTCTCGTCAAAGATAAACGGGGTATCCTTCTCCAGAAGTGAGCACAGTGGCTTGGCTATCCTTGAAAAATCCTTAATGAACCTTCTGTAGAAACCCGCGTGGCCCATAAAGCTCATTATCCCTCTTACATTGGTTGGAACAGGTAGCTTGGCTATCACTTCTACTTTAGCCTTATCCACCTCCAAGACTTCCTTCGAAATTCTATGCCCGAGCACAATGCCTTCATTGACGATGAACTGACATTTCTCCCAGTTTAAGACTAAGTTGGTCTCCACACATCTTTGCAGCACAAGTGATAAATTTTCCAAGCAACTATCGAAGGTCATCCCGAATACTGAGAATTCGTCCATGAAGATTACTATGACATGTTCCACCATGTCTTGGAAGATGGCCATCATACCGCATTGGAAGGTAGCTGGCGCATTGCACAGTCCGAAGGGCATCCTCTTGTACGCATATGTGCCAAAAAGGTAAGTGAACGTGGTCTTCTCTTGGTCTTTAGGGTCAATTGCTATCTGATTGTAGCCAGAATACCCATCTAAGAAGCAATAAAATAGGAAGCCTGCGATTCTGTCCAAAAGTTGCTCCAAGAAGGGCAGGGGCAAAATGATCATTGCGAGTGGCTTTGTTCAGCTTTCTGTAGTCCATACACACTCTCCAAGCATTGATGATT
Source organism: Ophiorrhiza pumila (assembly GCA_016586305.1). Classification (NCBI taxonomy): domain Eukaryota; kingdom Viridiplantae; phylum Streptophyta; class Magnoliopsida; order Gentianales; family Rubiaceae; genus Ophiorrhiza; species Ophiorrhiza pumila. Next base: position 15,950,239 of record BLIW01000005.1, read on the forward strand.
CGAGTAGCCAACAATTCATTTGCTTCATTAGTCACCACTATTACACCTCCTTTTTTCAGCACACACTGTACCGGTCTAACCCACTCACTGTCAGAGATGGGGAATATCATCCCAAAATCTAGCAACTTGATCACCTCTTTTTTCACCACTTCCAACATCTGGGGGTTTAGCCTCCTATGTCTCTCCCGTGTAAGAACGGCCCATTCTTCCAGTAATATTTTGTGCATGAATACTCTGGGGCTGATCCCTTTTATGTCAGCTATCGTCCATCCTATTGCTTTTCTATGCCTCATTAAGACCTCCAGTAGTTTTTCTTCTTGCCATCCTTCCAATCTGGATGATATGACTACTGGCAGGGTCTCGCCTTCTCCCAAATATGCGTACTTTAGATGAGGTGGCAAAGGCTTCATCTCCAATTTGGGTGGCTTCAAGATGGAGGGCACGAGCCTTTCATTTCTGTATTCAGTGTTTTCAAGCCTCACCTCGGTGGGTACAATTTTCACCATTTCATTAGTGTCAACAATGGGATTTGACAATTTTTCACACAATGCAACATTTTCATCAATTTCGTTGGTTTTCACTTTCAACTCCAGTTTTCCATTGTGATCATGCATTTCATAATTTTCAAGCACATTGTTTCTTTTCCTCAAATTCGCATTATTTTCACAATTTTCATCAAGCTCACATGCAAAGTTCATTTTGTTCACAGGTGAATCAATTTCAGTTCCAGCACCCCAAGGATCCAACTCATGCAAAATATCATCTTCTTCAATAGTCAATACAGTCTCATAATTTTCACATATGCCAGCATCACAGGAATCATATAGTGCAAGAGAAGACTTACGTTTATGCTCAAAACTCAAAGGTTGGAGATTACCTTCCACCAAGCTTGCCAAGCAACACTGCTCTATGGACTGAGGGTGTTTCATTGCGTAGTTCACATTAAATACTACCTCCTCACCATTGACTCTGAATGTTATGGTTTTTCCTTTTACCCCAAAAAGAGCATCCCCTATAGCTAGGAATGGCCTGCCGAAAATGAGTGGTACTTCCGAATCTTCTTCCATATCCAACACTATAAAGTCCACTGGAAGCACAATTTTATCCACAGAGACCAGAAAATCCTCTACCATCCCAGTTGGCTATACCAATGATCTATCTGCCAATTGGAGCATAACTGCCATAGGCCTAATTCGTTTTCCCAATCCTATACTCTCAGCAATGGATAAAGGCATAAGATTTATTCTAGCTCCAAGGTCACAAAGAGCCTTGCTAAAAAATCTTCCACCAATTGTGCAGGGCACCGTACAGCTACCAGGGTCTTTGAGTTTGGGCGGTAATTCATTGTTGATCCACGCTTGACTTTTCTTGGTGAGCGGGATTGGTACCTCACATCATAGAATCTGCTCCTTGTTCGCAATCAAGTCTTTCAAAAATTTTGCATACCGAGGCACAGCTGTGAACAAATCCAGCAAAGGAACATTTACATTTACATTTTTCACCATATCTAGGAACCTTGTGAATTGAGACCCCTTCTTGGTAGGGGGTTGAAGTCGTTGGGGAAAAGGAGGGGGTGGTGCATATGGTGAATCATCGCAGGGGCTTGTAGCTCCCTTCTTCCTTTTACTCTCCTGAGCCTTCACACTCCCATCCTTGTCTTGGGGTTCCTCTCCCACAAGTGTAGTTTCCTCTATGACTTCTTCCTCAGAGGCTTCCTTTTCCTCTATTCTCTTGTTCCCACTAAGCTCCTTGCCACACCTCCTTTCCCTTTGGATTCAACTCTGTATCACTTAGGATGGTGCCTTGAGGTCGCTGATGACTCGCCTAGCCAACTGTCCCATCTGTATATCAATGTTCTTGATGGAGGCCTCCATGTTCTTCGCTTGATTTTCCAGTGCAGAAGTTCTTTTCTCATACAAGTCCATTTTTCCCAAAAATTCATGGAGCAAATCATCAGTGGTTTTTCTTGGTTCCCTGTTACTCAACTCACCATTTTGGTAGTACTGCCTTTTCTGATTGCCTTGATTGTTCTGTCCCAAATTTCCTTAACCAGACTGATTCCTATAGCCTCTATATTATTGGCGGTTGTTGTAGTTATTCCTGGGTGAGTTCACATTCATCAGTGTGGTGCTCCCCTTTACACAACTCGCACATCAACACGGGAGCAATCTTAGCAGCCTTAAGATTTTGGACTTGTCTTGTGAGAGCCTCATTTTTTTCCTCCAAAGAAGTTTCTTGGTCCAAATCCAAAACCCCTCATTTCTTCCACATAGGCATCTTTCTAGCTTCTGGAAACAGATATTCGTCATCCGCAATGGAGTCGAAGAGTTCTCTGACCTCAGGCACACTTTTGTCTTTCAAGGCCCCGTTGGCACAAGCCTTTACCATTAGTGAGGATTCTGGTGATAAACCCTTGAAGAAGGTGTTTAGCTCTCTGACCTCCCCAAGTTCATTGTTTGGACACTGGCGAAGTAGGTCATTGAACCGATCCCATGCTTCCTTGAATGTCTCGCCATCTTGATGTTAGAAGTTGCGAATTTCTATTCTCATCCTCTCCAATTTGGCTAGAGGGAAGTACTTGGCCAAAAACATTCTTTCTAATTCCTCAAAAGTGGCGATGGTCGGTACCCCAATTGAGTTGAACCAGTGTTTCGCTTTCCCCTTGAGAGATAATGGGAACAGAACTCTTCTCACGTCATCTGGAGTGACTCTATGCAGTTTGAACATGTTACAAAGTCCCAACAACCAATCCAAATGCTCGTTAGGATCTTCATGGCTCAAGCTTTGAAAAATTTGCCCTTGAGTAATCATGGATATGATCTGTGTCGGAATCTGATAGCTCTCAACGTCTATTCCTTGGTGATTATTCCTCCTTTCAAAGTTTACTGCGAAATGGTCCCCAAACCGAGGTGGTTGGGGCCGAGGTCTCTCCTCATTCTGTTCGGCCATTTCCAGTGCCCTTCTCATTTGCCTCAAAGTCCACTGCAATTCCAGGCCAAGTGCAAATTCTGGAGCTTTACCACGTAGCCTAGCTCCTATTTGCATAAACCAGGATGTCTACCAGATATCAAGACACCACTAGCAAGAGGTCAATAATACCAAAGATCGCAACAGAAATAGACCAAATTAACTCCGACAATGTATAATCAGAGATTCATAAATTAACAATTCACATATCAAAACAACAATACTTGACAGCAAACAACGAAAGAAAAGTTTATCTAAACCAAACTATCAGAAAAATCAAACTTGACACTCTGCCTCTCCCCGGCAGAGTGCCAAAAATTGACATGAGTTGTCGCTACCCTGCAATTTTATCCAAATCACCTAAGAATGCAGAAGTGGTAAGTGGGATCGTATCCAACAGGGAGAGGATTGTTATCAAGATGTGAGTGAGCGATAGTAGTGGAATTAGGTGTAGACACTAAACAACTATGAAGCAAATGATTAAATCAGTAGAGAGATGGAATGGTGTTGCCTTGAGGGGGGTTAGTGTAATGACTTTTCCCGACCATCCTAGACTTGTGTAAATGCATGTATGAGGGGATTGACCTACTAGCGACTTAGAACTGATCAACTTGGTAGTTCTCACTGTTCCAATTCACAATTCTACTCTATCCTCCCTTTGTAGGGTAGGACCTAGGCTCCGCTTCCTAATCCCATATCCCTACTTGGTACTTAAACCCTAACTCCCTCTCTAATTCCCTTCCTTGGTAGGACAGTTGACCAAATTGGAAGTTAAAGTTTTCATACTCAAGCAATCCTAAGTCTCTTCCAATTTGGTTGACCTTGATTATCAGTGGGCACCGCACAATCTACGTCTCAATTACGCATAGATCCTAAGACTCACACATGTTTGTTCAATATTCAACTAATGATATTCCAATTTCCTTTTACAGTGCTAAACAGATTCCAGTATCAAATTAAGAGCATAAGCGTGTGTGAGTAAACATTGAAATGAAACATCAAAAGACATTGAACAAAAATCAAACACATAATGAGCAATTCAAATGTCTCAAATCAGTTTCTCAAAGTCATTACACTTAATCCCTCAAGGCAACATCCAAAATGTTTAGCCGATCATGTTGATCGGCTTTGGAAATGGATTTAACAAAGCCTGATCAGACATAGCTATTACAGAGAGATTATAGCCAACGATTGCCACTTTTATCTCCTTCTCTCCTCTTGAAACCCTAATCTCTTTGCTCTCTCGTGACTTTCTCTTTTCCTTGCCCACTGAAAGTCTCCAAAAGTCCCCTCTTCTCTGATTTTCCTCTGCCTTTTATACTTTTCTCCCCGGGGAGGCGTTGATGATGTTTCCTGGAAATTTCCTCCTTCCGCGGGGAGAGTGCCACGTGTCTGCAGAATGTCGGTCAATAAAAGCAGTGAGGTCAACTGATAGATGTTAATAGCTCAATTAATCAAACAGTTGGTGCCTTCAAATGGACTGTGTATGCTTGATTTAAATATGCCGCATATGCTAGTGTAGCTGGGGACATGAGTGTGGTGAGACATATGTCATTTTATCTACTAAGTGTGCGAATTCAAATATGAAAATATGTACAAGTCCGTGGGTGAAAATGTGTGCATGAAATGTGCTTGTGTGTGGATGAGGGTGCGGGCGCATAGGCACCCGCGTGTGTGCGAGAGTGATGTGTGCTGTGGTGCCCGCACAGTGTGGTGTGTGTGTGGTCTGTGCGGGCGCCTGGCATGTGTTCGTGTGTGCTGTCAGTGTGGTGTGTGTGTGTTGTGTGCTGGGGATTTAATGTGTTGCACGACCACGAGTGTTTCATAGCTCAAAAATCATTACTTTCTTCACAAAAACACAACACTTAGCCAATTCTCAACATTTCACCAGATTGTAAACATTTCAACACATACTTGTTCATCTCTCATCCTTTTCATGAAAAGATTATACAAAATATCAAACAAGTGAAGCAAATAAGTCGGTACAAACCCGACTTATCAATAATTTATATTTTATTTTTAAAGGACTTCCATTTGCAGTTAATAGTTTATGATTCGATTTTGAACAATATTTAATTGGTATTATTCCTGATTTTATGCAACTCTGATCTGCTCCACTGTCTATCATAGCTACACAAGTTCTTTGAAATTTTTCTACTCCTTGTATACCTATTATAATAAAACACATGCCATTTTTCTATGTTAACCTTTTGAATAATATTTAAATATTCTTCATTATCTTTAGTTTCATCAATTTGAATTCCTTTTCCTTTATTTGAGCTTTCTGGTATCTCTTCTAATTTTTGTTTATCTAATATAAATTTTGCTTCTATTTCTAGATCTTTTAATTGTAAATCTTTAATATTGTTTCTAATTTCTCTTATTTCTAATTTTAATTCTTTTATTGTTCCTGAATTTCATTTGAATTTAAATTAGTTATTGATTGAGGAATTGCTCCTTGAATATTTTGAGTTGAGGAATATTTTTCATATAGCTTATTTATACTAAATGGCTCTAAAAATTCAGGTTTTTTATCTTCTTGAAGTATTAAATCTTTTAATCTTAATAAATATTGTCTTTGTTCTTATGGGTTTTCTATTTTACTTATGATTTCGAATAAAATATCTTTATTACTTCTCTCACTTGAAATCATATTAATACAATAACATGGTGAAGACTTATCTGAATAATCATTTTCACTATCTGAATATATTTCATTGACATTGAATCGGTTTCTTCTTTTTCTTCATTTATCATAAGTTTCATTATTTTGTCTCTTAAATCTTTATCTTCTTCTTTATCAAAGATTTCATTAATTCTTCTTTGAGTTCTACAGTTTGTTGCAATATGGCCTGGTTTGCTACATTTATAACAAACTAATTTCTTTTTTCTAAATTTTTTTTTTCTTAAAATCTCTAGTTTGTCTTTGTTCATTTTGATTTTGGTTATGTTGATATCTTTTACTTCTTCTTTTATATGATTTATATGGATATGTAATTCTTTTAGTATATCTAGAGGGTGCTTTTATTCTTGTTATTCCAAAAGCTTCACAGAATGATCCTAATTCTCTTCTTTCTGAATCATATTTTGCTTGTAATTTTAATTATTGACGTAATTTTAAACCTTCTGATTTTATGAATGATATTAATTGACCATAAGTCCAATCATAAAAATTTATTTCTTATTTTCCTGTTACTAATTTTATGGTATTGAATATTCTATATGAAAATAAAGTAGGTAATCCTGTAATGAATTTTTCTTTCCAAAATGGTTGATTGCAATCATTTCTTTTTAATACATATGTTATAAACATATCTTTATACCATCTAAAATTTGTTAAAGTAGGACATCTGAGGTTAGTAAGGAATATTTGAGAACTTTTAGTATCTGTACTTGGATTTCCCAAAAAATGAACCGTTAAAGCATAAATTAAAAAATCAGCACTATCTGATACTTTAATTTTTTTAATATTTCCTTGAGTATCTTTTACTATATTGCCAAAAACATCTTTTTCATCTTCTTCAGTAGTATGATTTAATATTTCATTCTTGTTTTCTTGAGACATCATATTATCCCATCAATTCTTTAATTGACCTGAAAATCCTGCTGTAAAAGCTATAGCAGTTGTTTTTTGATCATACCGTTCTTGTCTATAAGCAACTTTTGCCATTCCCATTTCTTGAAATAATCTTAATATTTCATATTCTGATTTTCCATCAATGTTCCATTCATAAACTGCTCTTCTATCATATTGATTACCTTGAAATTTTGATCTTTCTTCTATTTGTAAATCTGGAGGTGTTAATTTTGGATAATAGTTTTTTCGTTGCTAAGGTGCATATGTTGATTTGTTATAATTTTTTGTTTTGTTATAGAAATTTTGTCTATAAGGTTTTCTAATTCTGTTTATATTATCATCTTGTAGTTCGTCTTCAATATCTTCTATTAACTTATTAATTTCATTTTCATCACTACTTTCTGTATCTTCAGAATCTTCTATCGAGTTATCTTGTTGAATATTTTGTATTTTTTCTGTAGATTCAGATGTTCGACTTGTGCTAGTTTTTGTTTCTTCAAGTTTATTAAATATTTTTCTTAATATATCATGATCTTTGTATGGGAGTTGAATGTCTGTAAAAGTATCTTTAATTTGAAAATGAGGTTTATTTATTTCATTTGGAAAATCTAAATTATTGTTTCCAAAAGGATTTTTTATAACATTATTGCTTTCTTTAGGTATTGTGTCTATTTTTTTTGAAACTAGATCTACTTGATGAGCTATTGTTGATAATATTTTATTTGAATAATTTAACTGCTGATTAATTTTTTTAATATCTTCAATCTCTACTGGACCTTTCTCAGTTCTAGCTTCTCTAAATGGTGTTGCTGTTATTTCTCCTGCAGTTGTTTGAATTGTTATATTCAATAAGGGTGGATGTACTGAACTAAGTATCTCTCCTCCTATTATATTTCATTTTTTATATAATGATGTTTGTACATTTATACTAGTTGTACTATAGAATTTTGGATTGTTTACATCGTGAATTTCATATCTAACCAGGAAAAGAATGGGAAATTGAATTTTTTAATCATTAATTCTTTTTTCCATTTATCCATTAATGTATTTTGAAATTCTTTAGTTAATTGGTTGTACCATTGTATTTTTATCAAATTTTTATTATCATTAAACTCTTCATTTAAATATTCTTAATTTGGTGTATATTCTGTACTAATTACATGTATTGAATCTTGTCTCATATCTGATTTTGTTGGTGATTGTCTTAGGGATTCTGTATCTAATATTTCTGGTAATGGTGCTTTATAATGAATTCTTTGACTTCCTGAAACAGGAATTGAATATATTTCTGGATTACTATCTAAATTTGTATGTTGACTAAAAGATCGTCTTAAACTTGGAATATCTGAAGTTGAATATCTTGGTGGACAAATCGTATTTTTATCAGCTCCATATCTATTTGATCTTATTTCATCAAAATGTATAACTATACTTCCGTATTCTTGTTTAACTATTTTAGAAATATTAGTTTGTTGTATATTTCTTGATTGTATTTGAGGAATTATTGTAAATGTTTGTGGAATAGTGATTTCATCCCACTTTAAAGTTTTAGGAATATATATTGATGCTTTTTTTTAATCTTCTTCAAATATTATCGTTTCATCCTCAGTATTTTGCTCTAATTTTAGTCTTAGATCTATATCTGTTTTTAACAACTTGAAACATATTTTATACATAATTACAAAACTACGACTTCTGGAATCTATCTTATTTTTATCAATTTGAATATCCATGACCAATGAATCAAGAATTAATTCATCATGTAAACTAGCTAAGAAATTAGGTACACAATTAAATGATATTGTGCCATTACAAATATTAGTTTGAATTAAAGCAAGTATAGAATCTTTATAATCTAAAAATCTTTTATCTCTTAATGCTATAAAGATCGGATTATCTATTCCTATCCTATGTAAAGTTTTTATGATTACTTTTATTAATCCATAATGAATATATTTGAATCCTTGACTTTCATATCTTTCTATAGCTATATTTGACATTAATTTTATAGTTCTTGAAACTTCTCTAAATGTTAAATCTTGTTCATGAATTTTAACAGCATGTGAATTATTAAAATTTAAATTTCCTATGTGATAAACTGAACTTAATGTTTTTGAATTTATATCAAATTGTATTTCATGACTTTGATTTATGTTATCTGTGTCTTCTAATTTAGTATTATTGCCAAGATTAAATAATTTCTTAAAATTATTTAAATTCATAACTTAAAACGTTCCTGAATTGCTTAATGCAATTAATAGAATGCAGAGTGTAGAGGAACACATAAGTGCCTAACCGGGAACACCTTAAGCTAACCTCGCAATGGCTTACCAACGGATTTCAAAGCTACTCGACCGCTTACCAAACCTTTCAATTCTTTATTCTAATAATTGATTAAGAAATTGAACAAGCTTAGTCGCGTACTTGCAATTTTTACTCTAAACACTAATGTAGTAGTGGAGGTAGAGATCGTATCCACAGGGAAGGGAGTTGGTTACGAGAATTCAAGTAATGTTCCAAGTATTACCATTGTAGCAAATAACAAAATTGAATGAAATGTCTCCACAAAAAGTAACAAAAACAGAGGAATGAAAGGAAAGTCACTAACAAGTTTAAACAGATATCCTAGGATTCTTATGTCGGATGAACACAGACCTAGCAAATCTAGGCTATGTAATCAACTAGCAAGCAAACTCAAGGAGACTTAAATTGCCTAGAAGCTCAAGTTATGGTTAGCATGGCTACCACACCACTTCCTGTTCTTCTTGACACCATCCTCTCCCATGGCGAGGCCTGAGAATGGTGAAATCCACTCCGCACGTCTCAACTCTCAAAACTAACTACTCCAACATGCAAAACCTAGGAAATCCCATGGCGAGGCCCGACCTAAGCCTGAATGTCTTCGTTTATTAACACAGAGAGTTTCTTTAACACTTTTTCTAATGTTTCAATTCATCAAAACTTCCCATGGCGAGGCCTGATTCTCAGAAATGAAATAATCATAGAAAGTAAGTGTAAAGACTCAGACAATCACACTTTGGTTCTCATCTCATGCATCTTCACTAACATTGGTGAATCAATCCTCAACTTGACATGGTGATCACAATCGAAGGTTAATCCATTCAAAATCAGTGTAGAGACATGAAATTAAACAGATTTCAAGTAGTTAATTCAAGTGCAATTTCAATCTTTATCAATTATGTTGATTACATAGCATCGAATCTTCTAAATCATGTATCCATCCTTTTAGAACCCTAAGATATCACACAATTAGCCAGAAAACTCCATATTCAACTCGCAAGCATTAAATTCCAACATAAAGCAATTGAATTCCATCAAATTGAGAAAATTCACCGATTGAAATGTAGAAGGAAGTTCAATGTTGCTTCGGTTGAGTTCAATAAGAAATCTCTGGTTCACAATCGTGATAGGAAATGAGATCGGAGAAGAAATGTTTAGTGAGAAAAAATAGATCTAGAGAGAGAAAATGAGGAAAAATGAGATTTCCCGCTAGAATTCAAAAGATGGTTCTCTCATCTAGAATCTAGAATATTCTTCTCAACTCCCTCTCTAAAATGGTTAACTAATCCTCTATATATAGAGGTTCATAAAAATACAACTAATACGCTAACGTAAAATAACTAGATTATTCCAAAAGTACCCTCGTAAGGTATGACAAAATCAGCCCAAAAGAAATCCCACGTAATAGCCTTCAAATCTGTCCCAGCGCCTTCAAACTAAGAGCATCGCGCCTTCAAATCTGTCCCAGAGCCTTCAAGCCAAGAGCATTGCGCCTTCAATTCTGTTCCAGTGCTTTCAGGCCAAGAGCAATCACGCCTCCAGTCCACGCTTAAGCCTCTTCTCATCCAGAAACTATCACGCCTTCATAAGTGGAGCAGAGCACGCCTTCGGGCTTCCAGCTTCAACATCCCTTTCTGAACTCATCTCTTGTGCGCCTTCAGGCCAGAAACTTCCACGCCTTTGCTCACTAGCTACAACCTGAGTAAGAACAACACTTAGACATTTTATTCCAGTTTGCCAAGATCACACTCCCGAAGCAAATTGGTTGGAGAGACCTCGCGGCGAGGTCTCGCCGTGAAGTGTGTGTGTGTGGCGAGACCTCGCGGCGAGGTCTCGCCGTGTAGGGTGTTTGCCGGCGAGGTCTCGTGACGAGACCACGCCGTGCAAGATGTTGGCTGGCGAGACCTCGTGGTGAGGTCTCGCCAGCTTGTGTGCGAGTGTGTGTGAGTTTAAGTGAATAAAAATATGTGTAGTGTTGTGAGTTTTATTGAATGAAAGTGCAAATCTTGAATTGGAATGTTTGTGAGTTGTGAGTTGTGAATATTTTCATAGAGTGAAGTGAATGCAAGAATAAGGTAAATAGAATGTAAAATCGATTGTGTGAAATCCAAATACAATTGTGAGGAAGTGTTGTGTACTGAGAATGAATGCTAATGTAATGTGTTTGGGTAGAAAATGAGCGTAAAATTGTGAGGTTATTGAGCTAAAAATGTTGTGAAGTTGTGAAATGTGAATAAAGAGTGACATGTGATGTAAAATGAAAGGTGCATTTGTGGGGTGTGAATGAAGTGAGGAGATTTGTGTGCTTGAATGCGTGTGTGTGCATGAATGCATGCGGCGAGATCACCTCGCCGCATGGAATGTGCGAGTGTGCATGTGCGGCGAGGTGACTAATTGAAGTGTAGTGAGTGTGGGTGCAAATGTGAGTACTAGTGTAGTGTTAATGTGTGCGAGAGTGTAGTGTTAGTAGTGTGCTTGTGTGCGATCGTTGGTGCGAATGTGCATGCGGCGAGGTCACCTCGCCGCATGGTGTGTGCTAGGTTGTTGTGCGGCGAGATGATCTCGCAGCACAAGTGAGTGCGAGTGATACGGTGCAAGTGTAGTACATGTGTGCGAGAGTGAAGTGTGAATGGTGAGGTGATAATGCTAGAGTGTATGAGAGTGTGAATGCAAGTGTGCATATAAGTGAAATAAGTTGTGCATGAAAATATGGCTAAATGTTATGTTTATCACAACTCCCACTCCATACAAAATAAGTATACCTTAGCCTCTGATTTAGACTTGATGGTAAACATAAATGTTTATGACCTACCTCTTGGCTTTCCATTAAATCCAGAATCATCTAAATTGGGTATTTGTAGCTCACGATTTTGTGAAATTACCAAACTGTGGCAGGAAGAGGAAATCTTAAAACCCTAATCCGAACACAACAAAACAAGCTCTTATTTCTCATGTATGCAAACAGAATTCAAAGAAAGTTAGAACACAACAATTGAAGTACAAGCAAAGAGCTTTCCATAGCTACCAAGATCACTTCATTCGGATTAGAATTGAAAGAGTTATAAACAAAACAATTTGAAAACTCAAATCTGCCAAAAACCCTAAATTGGCCTAATAATGCCTTTTCAGTTCCTTTATTTTCCTTTTGACACTTTTCACTACATTTTCCCTCATTTTCACTCTTTTTGCACCATTTCATCATTACCAATTAGCACATCACGTATATGCATAAAAGCACTCAAAACACCACACATTTTCATAAACACAAGACAAAAACCAAGAATTTTAGCACATATTAGTTGGTATAAAACCAACTTATCAGTAATTTAAGTAAATTATAAGTTTAGAAAAAAAGTTTTTTAAGAACTTATTAGATAAATGGCTCTGATACCAAAATATACAGGATTGAAAAAATAATGAAATAATGAATGTGAATGTTAAGTGAAGATTTGTTATTTACCTAAAATAAATAAAGCTGAAGAAAGCCAAGAATGATAAAAGAAAACTGAGAGTGAATGAAAAGATTTTTTATTTCTTTCAAAATCCAAAAACATTCGATGCCTTCCTGAGTACATGAATATCCTATTTATAATACTACAAGTGTTTCATTTGACATCATTCATGACATAATATCAAATTGACATAAAAGGAATATTCTTATGGAATGGCTACTTTTCTTTGAATATTCTTCTTTAAATAATTGTTTAGTGTAAAAATTTAAATCGGAAATAGGAATAGGAGTTGTATACTTAGTGAGATTTAAATATTCAAAAGTTTTCTTGGTTTGGTATGATGACCTATCAGTTTCAATATTTTGAGTGATGGGTAAAGGAGTTATTGCTCTTTGAGTATTGATTGAACTAGTAGCTCGGTTTCTTAATTGTGCAAAAGGTGTTTGAGTGACATGAGTGTAGGTGAGTAGAAGTACTGGGAATTCTTCCAAATTTACAAACCTATTGGATGTTTGAATAACTGGTGATAATGGTCTTGGAGTGTTCACCATTGATACATAGTCTTGTGGAGTCCTTTTTTGCTGATTTTTGAATGATTATGATGAATCGCCCTTATTTGCCATTAGTAGAGACTCGTCCTGTTAAGAATTCTCTAGTTAGAAAATCAGTCAATGAATTATTTTCTCCTTTAATATAATCTATATCAAATTCAAAAACAGATAATATACCCTGCCACCTAGCAAATATTTGTTTAGAAACTAGGTTTTGAATATCTTTTTGAAGCATATCTTTAGCTGATTTACAATCTATTCGTAATAAGAATTTCTTATTATATAAATCATCTTGAAATTTTGAAATACACATTACTATTGCTAAAATTTCTTTTTTAACTGTTGAATAATTCTTTTGTGATCCTATCCAAACTTCTGAAGTGTATCTTACTAATTCAATTTTATTATTTAATTGTTGTTTTAGAATTCCACCATACCTAATTTCTGATGCATCAGTTTCTACTATCATAAATGCATCAGGATGAGGAATACCTAGACCAGGTAAAGACTTAATTTTCTTTTTGGCTTCTTTAGCTATTTTTTTATGTTTATCTGACCATGCATGTGGGTTCTTTTGTAATCTTTGATATAGTGGTGCACATAATGTCCTTAAATTTGGAAAGAAGTTAGCGACATAATTAAGACATCCTAAAAATCTTTGTAATTGATTTTTGTCTTTTATTTCGTCAGGAAATTTTTCTCCAAATTCTAGTGCTCTATTAATAGGTTTTATAGTTCCTTTATAAATATCATGACCTAGAAATCTAATTTGAGTTTGAAATAATTTCATTTTAGATGTAGAGATGACTAATCCATTTTGTATGACTATTTTAGAAAATATATTCAAATGTCTAAAATGTTCATCAATAGTTTTGGAATAAATTAATATGTCATCTATGTATGCAATCATGAATGTGTAAGCAGCAAATATATCATTCACTATATTCTGGAAGTTAGATGGAACATTTTTAAGTCCAAAGGGCATTACATTCCATTCATAATGTCCAAAGGGTACTTACTGTAAATGCTATTTTGTATTTATCTTTTTCTGCTATTTGAATCTGCCAATATCCTGATTTTAAATCAAATTTCGAATAAATTTTTGCATTACATAATCTATTTAGCAAATATTTTTTGTTAGGTATAGGATATCTTATCCATTTTAATGCTTTGTTTAATGGCTTATAATTTATAACTAATCTTGGAACTCCTCTTTCTATTTCAGCTTGGTTATTAACATAAAATGCTGGACAACTCCATTGAGATTTTGATTTTCTAATCAACTTCTTTTCTAATAATGATTGTATTTCTTTTTTACAGTATTCTAATAATTCTGCATTCATTTGAATAGGTCTAGCTTTTGTTGGGATATTCTTTTCGTTGAAATCATTTTCATATGGTAATTCTATTATATGTGTTTTTCTTGACCAAAATGCCGAGGGGTGATCAGCACATATAGTTTCTTTAAATTTTAATTCTAATTCTGTAATTCATTTAATTACTTCCTGTCTTTTTAATTGTAATTCTATTTGATTATATGTAATTTCTTCTTTTATATAATTTATTTGATTTTCTTTTTGTTTAATTTGTTTAAAAATACTATTATTTTGTAATAAGTAACTCTTTTTGTCTTACTGGTGTAATAAATTGAAATGTTATTTTATTTCCCATTATGTGGAGACTTAATCCATCAATTGTTTTCGTGAATGGAGTTATTTGATATAAAAAGGAATTTCATAAAATAACGTCTTGACTTAAAACATTTACTATAATAAAAGAATGTTTAAAATAATAATTATTATTACATATGAATCCATCTGATAGTTTATGCTTAATTATTAGTGGACTTCCACTTGCAGTTAATAATCTTTGATTTGTTTTTGAGCAATATTTTAATGGTATTATTCCTGCTTTTATACATCTTTGATCTGCTCCACTGTCTATCATAGCTATACAATTAACGTTATAGTCTTGACTTCCTATAGTAACAAAAACATGCCATTTTTCTATATTAATTTTCTCAATAATGTTAAGATATTCTTCTTTTTCTTCTTCCTCTGAAATCTGAATACCTTTTCCTTTATTACTACTTTCTGGTATATCTTGATTTTGGTTGCTTAATACTATTTTTGTTTCAATTTCCAAATTTTTTAATTGTAGCTTTCTTTTATCACTTCGAATGTCTTTTATTTCATTTTTTAATTCCTTAATTTCGTTTTGAATAAATGAGTGTCTTTGAGGATTTAATCCTGAAAGTCCACTTTGTGATGAATATTTTTCATAAAGCTTATTTATACTAAACGTTTATGTATAGTCTAATTTTTTGTCTTCTTGTAATATTAAATCTATTAATTTTATTAAATATTCTCTTTGTTCAACTGGATCATTTATTTTGGTTATAATTTCAAATAAAATTTATTTATTATTCTTATCTTCAGTAATTACATTAATACATTTACAAGGTGAAGAGTTATCTGAATATTCATCTTTACTATCTGAAGCTATCTCATGAATATTTTGATCACTTTCTTCTAATTCTTCAGTTATCATTATTTTCATTAATTTGTCTCTTAATTCTTTGTCTTGTTCTTTATAAAAAATTTCATTAATTCTTCTTTGAGTTCTATAGTTTGTTGCAATATGGCCTGGTTTGCCACATTTATAACAAACAAGTTTCTTTTTTCTATATTCTCTATTTGGTCTTTCTTCATATTGATTTTGGTTTTGTTGCCATCTTTGAGGTTTTCTTCTATAAGATTTATATGATTTAGGATATGTAATTCGTCTTACAGTTCTAGATGGTACTTTTATTCCTGTAATTCCAAATGCTTCACAAAATGATCCTAATTCTCTTCTTTCAGAACCATATTTTGCTTGTAATTTTAATTCTTGACAAAAATTTTAAGCCTTCTTCTTTTATAAATCCAATTAATTGACCAAAAGTCCATTCATAGAAATTTATTTCTTCTTTTCCAGTGGATGTTTTATATCATTAAATATTCTTTGAGAAAATAAATTTGGTAATCCTGTGATAAATTTTTTTTTCCAAAATAGCTGTAGGCAATCTTGTCTTTTATATAAATTAGTTAAAAACTTGTCTTTATACCATCTAAAATCTGTTAGAGTTGGACATCTTAAGTTAGTTAGAAATATTTGATAACTTTTACTTTCATTTGAAGGATTTCCTAAAAAATGCATTGTCATGACATATATTAGAAAATCTGCACAATCTGATACTTTTTTCTTTATAACATTTCCTTCCATATCTTTAACTACCTGTCCACTTATTTATAAAGGGATTTTTAATTTTTTCTTGTCCTTTAGGTATTGTATATATTTTTGTGGATATTAAATCTACTCGTTGTGCTATAGTAGATAAGATTTGATTTGAGTAGTTTAATTGTTGATTAATTTTTTTCATATCTTCAATTTCTTCTGGAACTTTATCTGTTCTTGCTTCTCTAAATGGTGTTGCTATTATTTCTCCTGAATTCGTTTGAATCTTTGTATTTAGTAAAGGTGGATGAATTGAACTTAGTGTTTCTCCTCCTATTATATTCCATTTATTATATAATGAGGTTTGTACATTTATACTTTGTATATTTTATATTTCCATGTCTCCTATACGTTGTAATTCATATTCTAACCAGGAAAAGAATGGAAAATTAAATTTCTTAATTAACAATATTTCTCACCATTTAGTTTGTAGCTATACCATATTCTTTTTAATATGTTTTTCTCATCGTTAAATTATTCATCTAAATATTCATAGTTTGGTACAAATTCTTTATTAATGATATTTATAGAATCTCTATATAATGAATCTGGTTTTATTTCAGATCTTGTTGGAGATTGATTAATTGAATCTGTATTTATGATTTCAAGTAAAGGTGCTTTATAATGAATTATCTGACTTCCCGACATAGTTTTTGAATAAATTTTTGGATTAGTATCTAAATTTGTATGTTGACTCAAGGTTCTTCTTATATTAGGGATATCTGAAGTGGAGTGTCAAGCCTATTGTATATTATTTTTATTAGTTCCACATTTATTTGATCTTATTCCTTCAAAATGAACTACTATACTACCATCTTCTTATTTTACTATTTTTGAAGCATTACTTTGTTGAAGGTTCCTTGACTGTAATTGAGGAATTATAGTAAATGTTTCTGGAATAGTGATTTCATCCCACTTTAGAGTTTTAGAAATATAAACAGATGCTTTTGTTGAATCTTCTTCAAATATAACTGTTTCTTCTGTATTTGTTTGTTCTAGTTTTAATTTTGGATCTATTATTGTTTTTAATAATTTTAAACATACTTTATACAAAATTATGAAACTACGACTTCTAGAGTCAATTTTAGGTTGATCAATTTGAATATCCATAGTTAATGAATCAAGAATTAATTCATCATGCAAACTAGCTAAGAAATTAGGTGCACAGGTGAATGATATAGAACCATCACATATATTGGTTTGAATTAAAGCAAGTATTGAATCTTGATAATCTGTTAGTCGTTTATCTCTTAATGCCATAAATATAGGATTATTAATACCTATCCTATGTAAAGGAGTCACTAATACTTTTATTAATCCATAATGAATATATTTAAATCCTTGATTTTTATATTTTTCAATCGCATTGCTAGACATTAATCTTATAGTTTTTGAAGTTTCTCTAAAGGTTAAATCTTGTACATGAATTTTAATGGCATATGAATTATTAAAGCTTAAATTTCCTATATGATAAATAGAACTTAGTGTTTTTGAGTTTATATCAAATTGAATTTCATGACTTTGATTAGTGTTTTCTATATCTACTAAATTAGTATTATTACCTACATTAAACAACTTCTTTAAATAATTTAAATTCATAACTTTAAAACATACCTGAATTGCTTAATGCAACTTATAGAATGCAGAGTGTATGGGGAACGCAGGAGTGCCTAACCGGGAACACCTTAGGCTGACCAAGTAGTGGCTTATCACCGGACTTACAAAGCTACTTCCGCTTACCAAACCTTACATATCCTTATTCTAATAGTTGATTAAGTAATTTAAGTAAATTTAAAAGTTTAGAGTTTAAATAACTAAAAGAAATTGAATAAATTGGCTCTGATACCAAAATAGAGCAAAAATAGAGCAGGATCGATTTATTAATAAAACATCAATAATATTAATAATAATATGAATAAGTGATTACCTAAAATTAAAACTTTAAGCAAATAATTTAAAAATAGAGAGATGAGTGAATTCAGATTTTTATATCTTGAAAACTTTCGATGATGAATACATTGAAATGTTGCTTTTTATAAGCAAAGAAAGCTAACTATTACATTTAATTGAATAATGTTTTGAAATCCGGAATCTCTTTTGAGTAGTGCCTTTTGAATAGACCGCTTGTCCTTGTGGCTTCACGTGGTCTTCAAATAATCTTCACGTGTGTGGGCCTTCTTTATTGATTAGACATTTTTGGAATCTGCAACATTTTTCTTTATGTCTTAATGCATCAATTTTGACGTTGAAATAGTCTTTTTTTGGTTGTAAGCATAATACTTCCACCAATGATTGAATGTTTAGTTTCTTCCTGATTGATGAGCTTCGATGGTATCTAAACAATATGGGCCGTGTCTACCAGTAATTAGCATATCTTGGCAAACAGCTGTTGCTGGGAGTCCACTAAGGATTTTCTCAGAAAAACTAAAAAGAGTTAAACAAGCCTTTAGGGCATGGAATAGGACTACTTATGGAGATATATTTTCCCAAGCTCAGCAGGCTGAAGCTGAGTTACAGAGGCTTGAGAGGGAAAATGAGGTCAATCAGGTTCCCAGGGAGATTATGAATAAAGCTGCTGCTAAAGCAAAATATCACCTTAGCTTGGAGGAGAAATTCTGGTCCCAAAAGGACAATTTTAAGTGGGCTAAGGATGGAGACAGGAATTCTAGGCTTTATCACTCTTATATGAAAAATAGACATGCAAGAACACATATCCATAGGATTCAAAATCAAGATGGAGAGGGGCTAGAAGGTGAAGATGATGTAGCTAACCTAGCTGTTCAGTTATTTTCTGATCTATATTCAGCAGACCAGATTAGCTCCAGGCTTGATCCCTCCCTTCTTCCTAGTTCCCTAGATGAAGCAGATAGGATAGGTCTTACCAAACTCCCAGATATGGAGGAGCTGAAGTCGATAGTCCATAGTATGAATTCATAAAGTGCCCCAGGCCCAGACGGATTACCAGGCCTATTTTACATTGCTGCGTTGGACATTATTAGTGAGGATCTCCTTAGGGCAGTTCAGTCATTTATGAATGGAGAGGAAATTGCAAAAGCTATGACAGCTACATCTATTGTCCTTATTTCAAAAATCCCTAACCCCTCTTCCTTTAGGCACTTCAGACCCATAAGCCTATGTAATTTCCTAAATAAGATTATCTCTAAAATGCTAGCCACTAGATTAGCTCCCTTCTTGCCTAAGGTGATTTTGGAAAATCAGAGTGAATTTGTTGCAGGTAGATTGATCACAGATAATTATTTATTAGCTAGTGAATTGGTCTCTACCGTCAATAGGAAAAGCAAGGAAGGGATTGTAGTCTTTAAACTGGACATGGAGAAAGCCTATGACAGGGTCCACTGGCCTTTCCTGCTCCAGGTTCTGAGATTGTTAGGCTTTGGTGAGGTGTGGATTGATCTGATATGGAGGTCAGTTTCGAATGTTTGGTTCTCAGTTCTAGTTAATGGAACAAGCAAAGGATGGTTCAAGGCTTCAAGGGGACTGAGAGAAAGAGATCTGATTTCCCCTCTACTTTTTGTGCTGAACTCAGAATATCTTTCAAGACTCCTTAATAGTAACACTGAGAATGCCCTGGATTAGTGTGTCCCAAGAGGGTGCCAAAGGATCTCTCACCTAGCTTTTGCTGATGACTTGATCATCTTCTCCTCTGCTAAGCCCCAGGCTGTCAAAAGAATCATGTCCAAACTGAACCACTATGAGGAGGTCTCGGGCCAAAGGGTTAATGCTGCCAAAAGCTCTTACTTGGTTCATGAAAGGCTGCCAGACTCTAGGAAACACACCATAGGAAGAATTACTAAATTTACTAGGGCTCACTCACAACTTCCTATCTAGGAATGCCTCTCCACTTCAAGAGGATCCCTGCCTCCTATTATGGCTCCCTTTTGGATAGGATTAGCAATATCATAGAAGGATAGAGATCAAAGTTTCTAACATTGAGGGGCAGGATCACACTGGTTAAAAGCGTCATGTCTTCTATACCCTTCTACATCACTATGAGTTTAGATCCTCCTAAGAAAGTCATCAACCAGCTAGAGTTCTTATTTGCTAATTTTATATGGTATGGTATAGAAAGAGGAACAAAACATCACTGGATCAATTGGAAAGACTTATGTGTTCCCCAAAATAATGGAGGAATAGGTCTGAGGGATCTCTCCCTCACTGTTTCTGCCCAATCCTATAAACTCTGGTGGAGATTTAGACAAAAGAACTCACTATGGGCTAGATTCCTTTGCGCAAAATATTGCAGAAACCAGCATCCATCAGAGGTCTAAGCTAGGAGAGGTGACTCTCTTACCTGGAAAAGACTTTGTAAGGTAGCTACCAGTGCAGAGGAACATATTCAATTTCAAATAGGAAGTGGGGAATGTAGTCTTCTATATGATAAATGGAGTTGCAGGGGCAAACTATCATATCTCATAGAGTGCCAGGGTAATTATAAGGTGTCAGACTTCTTGGGAGACAGGGCTGCGACTGGAATAAAATCAATGACATTTTTCCCCAAATCCCAAAGGATATTTTTAGGGAATTTCCTACCTCACTAGAAAGAATGGTTTGAATGTTTTGGAACCTCTCTCTAGATGGAGATTTCAGCCTAAAATCAGCTTTTTATAGGATAAAGGGGCAACATACTCCATTCTGTATTCATATGGAATCCATCTGTGATAAAGTACTTCCTGTTAAGATGTCCTACCTGATGATTAGACTCATTAGAAACAAGATCCCAATTGGCTGTAAGCTTCATAAAGTAGGCATCTTGGGCCCTTTTTTATGCCCTTGGTGCCGAGCCAATGAGGAGACAGTCAGCCATATCTTTGCATCATGTCTCTTTCTCTTTAGGATCTGGAAGATCTTTGCTGCAGAAGCAGGGATTCTTGAGCATTCACAATCCCTAGCAGGCACCCTTAATATTTGGTGGGTACATAAGCCATTTCTCCCTGAGTGCAAGCTGTTCCTTCGCAAAATTTGTCCTTTACTCATATGCTGGTGGTTGCGGAAACTCTGAAATAAGATAACTTTTGATAAGGGAAGGCCAGGGGTGGAGAATATAGTGGAACAGATTTTTAGGTCCATTATGGAACATTCCCAGCTGAAATTCCCAAATCTGAAGCTCTTTGATTTAGATTGGTCTAATTTCTGGGGAAAATACCAGAATATCATAAGGGTATCGGTCCTGGAATGCATCAAGTGGAATCCCCTAGATTTCCTGAGGTAAAGATCAATTTGGCAGCCTACAAGCTGGAAGAATACTGGCGTACTGGAGGCCTTGTCAGGAATCATAATGATAGCCTTATTCTTCTCCTTCGAATATTACTGTTTCCAATTACTCTGACTAGGCTGCAGGTAGAAGCTCTTGCTGCCCACAAATATTTCTCTAAGTGCTGGGAAAAAGGAATGACGGAGATATGCCTTGAATCAAAATCCACAGGGCTGTTCTTGGGACTAATATCCTGGAAAGATTGGCAGATTCGACCAATAATTGAAGAATTGCGGCAGAAGGCCACCAGCTCCAAAGCTCCTCAAGAAGCTAACCTACCAGCCATATACTTGGTTCGCCATAAGGGTTCACAGACTTCACATCATTTCCTGTCCTTAATCAAGATGGATAGGGAACAATTGCCGTCCTTGATAATCAAAAGAGGTAATGATTTCACATGTCATGCTTAAGATTGTAGGTCAGTTTTTACCAAAAACCTCGAATATTCTCGGCCCCAACCTGCTGCTGTTAGGGTTGGATTGCCATGTTAACTCTCACGGGCCTCAGCCTGCTGGTGTTTGAGCTAATTTGCCCTTTCTGTGGTGTTTATGTTTATACTATGCTTGGTATGGCATCCTGGATCCTTGGGTTTCTCTGGAGTGCTCATTACATCCACGCCCTTCACTGATAAACTTGAAGACTGGATTGCTCCAAGGCAAAAGAAGAAGCCTAGTATGGAGCATCTCTGGCTTTAAACAAGGCCCTCTGATCTACTGTAATGGGGAAATTAGAGGGGAAGGCACAAAACTACTAAGACTTTCGAGGTTTGAGCCAAGGAAGAAAGCCAGGCTCATTATGTTATGCAGGTTATACGCTGTGATAAGTTGGTTTTATACCAACTAATATGTGTAAAAATGCTTGGCTTTTGTTGTGTGTTTTCTGTACATATGTGAGGTTTTGAGAGGTTTAATGCATTTATATGTTTGCAATGTGGAAATGATCAAATGGTGTTAAAGGTGCAAAAAGTGTTTAAACAATGATGGTAAATGGAGTTAAAAGAGTTAAGGCAAATGGAGGAACCGAAAGTGTATAATTGGCCATTTTAGGGTTTGGGCAGCTTGGTTTTGCAAATTCATTTGAGCATAGATTCTTCAATACTAATCCAAATGATGAGTTCTTGGATGTTCTGGAAAGCTATTTGAGCGTACTTCATTGCTTATGTTTTAATTTTCTTCTAATTCTGTGTGGAAATATGAGAAACGAAAGCATCTTGATGATTGCTACTTCTTGATTTAGTTATTGAATTCATATTGCCACAGCTTGGTAGATTGTTAATAACTTGAGCTACAGGCATCAGATTAAGGTGATTCTTGATCCATCGTAAAGCCATGAGATAGACCTAGAATTCTTATGTTTACCATCAAGTCCAATTCAGGAGGTAAGTCACACGAATTTGGTGTAGAAGTTAAGTTCTAAGCTGAAATGAACACTTAGCTGTTTTAAAGACTCACACTCACAATACCTTCACAAGCATTCTCACAAACACCTCACGGGCACTCACTCTACACTACACTATCGCACAGTTGCACTCTCTCCCTCGCACACTCTCGCACACACCTCACATCGCCGCACAACACTCACGCACGCACACGCACCATCACTGCACCACACTCATGCGGCGAGGTGACCTCGCCGCATGAACTACGCACACACCTCACTACACTCATGCGCACACGGGCACTACACTCTCGCACACTACTCTCGCACCACACTCACACTTATAGCACGAACCCTAGCACACACTCGACCTCGCCGCATGTCCTCACTTGCACACACGCACAACATCCTACTCACACTTCACTCTTGTGCACACAAGCACTCATTCGCACACTACTATCACTTCACTCTTATGCATACTAGCACTTCACTAATACACACTTGCTGCACAAGTACTTTGCACACACAGATGTACATTTCACTTGGTTGGTCATTCTTTACCCACAATTTATAAAGTCTTGTGTAGAAATTGGTGGAGATTCTTTAATCAATGCCGCAAACACTCACAACTCCATCATGTATTTATAGAAGGTTTATATATTGCACACATCCATTTTCGTAGCACTAACTTCATAGGATTTCTTTCATTGCATTTCATATACACAAGACATCCTTTGATCAACAACATTTACAACACTCACAACACCAACATTCACTCATGTTTTAACCTTTACCCTCACTTCACAGCTTCACCATTTACACATTCATTCACAATTCACAAACTTTACCAACTTCACAATTCACTATCATCTCACACTACTCACAACATTTTCATTCACTCGAAACTCACAAATACTCAGAACACTTTACAATTTTGATCACTCAAACCCCACAGCACCTCTCATAGTTCACAATCACTCACAAACACCTCACACCAATGCACACACTCGCACATGCACGGCCAGGTCTCGCCACGAGACCTCGCCATTAAAATCATTTCATGGCGAGACCTCGCCGCGAGGTCTCGCCAGCAAAATGCACACATGGCGAGACCTCGCCGCGAGGTCTCGCCACACACACACACTTCACGGCGAGACCTCGCCGCGAGGTCTCGCCACTATATTTGCCTTGGGGTTTTATGTTTGGATAAAGTGGAAAAAATGGCAAAGTGTTGGAAGGGTTGTTTCATGATTTTCAGTTTTGTGGCACTGTTTTGAGTTGATCATAACTCTCTCATCTTAGCTCCAAATTGGGTGATCCATATGGCTATGGAAAGCTAAGATAACGAGTTACAATTTTCATGTTTTAAGCTTTCATTGATTCATAGTGAATCATGATCAAATCTTGGTGGGAAGTTGCTGCCATAAAATGTTTTGTGTTTGAGTTTCCAGGAAAATGGCTAAGTGTTGAAGCTTTGATTTTCTGAATTCTCAGGCAGCTGAAGGCGTGAAGTTCGTTGGCAAGAAGACGTGATTTCCTGAAGGCTGTTTTGCTTGGAAGCTAGCGAGGATGCTGAAGGCGTGACTGGAAGAGGCCTGAATGCGTGATTTGAGTCTGATTCTTTCTGATGAGTCCGAGCAGTGGAAGGCGTGAACAGCTGGAGCTTGGAGGCGCGCTGTGCGTGGCGAGGTCGTCTGAAGGCGCTGGAAGCTTGGCCTGAAGGCGTGGAGTTTCTGAGCAATATTCTTCAACTTCGAAATTGTCACAATTTAGACTGATTTTTAGTCATTCCTTTTGAAGGACACTTTTGTAATACTTTAGATATTTTACGATTGCGTATTAGTTACGTTTTCCCAACTCTATATATAGGGAAGGTAGCTAGTATGTAAAGGAGACTTTCGATTCTAGATTTTAGAATTATCATTTTGAATTTCTCATTTTCTCTCTCTAGATCTACTTTCTCTCACTAAACATTTCTTCTCCGATCTCAACTCCGATTGTGAATTTGGACTGGATTCTTCTTTCTTATTCTCAATTGACAAAGGAATCGACAATTCTCTCAACTAAATCGGTAAATTCTTCCAATCAAGTGAGAATGAGATGATCAATGTTGCAATTTGTCGATTTTGAAATAAGAAAGATGTTTCCTGGCTAAATCTATGATATCTTAGGATTCTTAATGAATGAATACGTGTTTTAGTAGCTTGTATGCTATGCAATTGATCTAATTGTTGAAGTATTGAAATCACATTTGAATTGAGCATAAACATATGTTGAATTTCATAATTCCTAGCTAATCTTGAATAGATCAAGCTTCAATTCTGGTCGACATGCTAAATTGAGGAGTGATTAATCAAAGTTAGCGAAGTTGCATGAATTGAGAACTAAATTGTGATTGTTTAAGCCTTTGCACTTGTTTTTCTGTAATCAAATCAATTCTGAGACTCAGGCCTCGCCATAGGAAGTGTTAATGAATTGAAACATTAGGAAAAGTGTTAAAGAAGCTTTCTGTGTTAAAAACAATGATATGTGAACCCTAGGAAGGGCCTCGCCATGGGAGTTCTTAGGACTTTGCATGTTAGAGTAGTTAGCTGGGAGAGTTGAGACTTTGCGGAGCTTATTCCACCATTCTCGGGCCTCGCCATGGGAGAGGATGGTGATTTGGGGGGTACAGGAAGTGGTGTGGTCGCCATGCTAACCACAGCTTGAACTTCTAGGCAATTTAAGTCTCCAATGCATTTAATTGTTTACTGATTGCATAGCATAGATTTACTAATCCTGTGTTCATCCAATACAAGAATCCTGAGATATCTGTTTCATCCTTGCTTGTAGCTATATTTTGCATCTTTGTTTTCGTTCATTTGAGTTAAATTTTCCTCTTTCTAGTACTTAGATTCTGTGACAGGACTTTTAGAACAATTTACTCAATTTTCTTGACCTACGCCTTTCCTGTGGATTACGATCCCTGCTTCCCTGTGGATTAATCACTAGAATTCATGTTCAAATTATGGTCAGCGAAAAAAACTTAACAAAAAAAGTCAAAATGAACGCGTTTTTGGGATTTACCGCTTGTGACCAAAAAGCCGTGAAAATTTGAGATTTGGCAAAAAATTTTGGGTTGTCGTGTTTTGACATTAATAACTAGAAAAATTTTGGGTCAGTCCCAAAGATAATGCCCTGGGTAAGTGTTTCCTAGATTGTGCTAGCCCCTGTTGAAGTTCGATCATATTGGCCTCGTGTTATGTATTTGTGATATAATGCTGAATTCTGGATTGGTGCAATGCTCTTTAACTGGTTTGTAATAGTGTGCCCATGCCTGTGGTTGGCTTTGTGAAATTTTTTTGGACTTTTTGAATTGGCAAATTAGTGGTTTTGCTTGTTTGCTTTGCAATGTTGCTAAATCTTCAATGAAGAATACTCTCATTTGTTGCCTTTCTAATGCTGGCAAATTGGATGTGACTAAGATCATTCATTGTACAAAAAGTTTCCTTTTTCTGACTTGAACTCGGCAATTTGACGTGGAAATGTTGCTTAGGCTATTGCACATCATTTTGAGGCCTTCCTAAATTTTTTTCTTCTAAACTTATAATTTACTTAAATTACTTAATCAATTATTAGAATACAGAATTGAAAGGTTTGGTAAGCGGTCGAGTAGCCTTGAAATCCGTTGGTAAGCCATTACGAGACTAGCTTAAGGTGTTCCCGGTTAGGCACTCCTGTGTTCCCCTACACTCTGCATTCTATTAATTGCATTAAGCAATTCAGGTACGTTTTAAGTTATGAATTTAAATAATTTTAAGAAATTATTTAATCTTGACAATAATACTAAATTAGAAGACACAGATAACATAAATCAAAGTCATGAAATACAATTTGATATAAATTCAAAAACATTAAGTTCAGTTTATCACATAGGAAATTTAAATTTTAATAATTCATATGCTGTTAAAATTCATGAACAAGATTTAACATTTAGAGAAGTTTCAAGAACTATAAATTAATGTCAAATATAGCTATAGAAGATATAAAAGTCAAGGATTCAAATATATTCATTATGGATTAATAAAATTCATCATAAAACCTTTACATAGGATAGGAGTAGATAATCCGATCTTTATAGCATTAAGAGATAAAAGATTTTTAGATTATAAAGATTCTATACTTGCTTTAATTCAAACTAATATTTTTAATGACACAATATCATTTAATTGTGTAACAATTTCTTAGCTAGTTTACATGATGAATTAATTCTTGATTCATTGGTCATGGATATTCAAATTGATAAAAACAAGATAGATTCCAGAAGTCGTAGTTTTGTAATTATGTATAAAATATGTTTCAAGTTGTTAAAAACAGATATAGATCCAAGACTAAAATTAGAGCAAAATATTAATGATGAAACGATAATATTTGAAGAAGATTCAACAAAAGCATCAATATATATTCCTAAAACTTTAAAGTGGGATGAAATTACTATTCCACAAACATTTACAATAATTCCTCAAATACAATCAAGAAATATACAACAAACTAATACTTCTAAAATAGTTAAACAAGAAGACGGAAGTATAGTTATACATTTTGATGAAATAAGATCAAATAGATATGGAGCTAATAAAAATACGATTTGTCCACCTAGATATTCAACTTCAGATATTCCAAGTTTAAGACGATCTTTTAGTCAACATACAAATTTAGATAGTAATCCAGAAATATATTCAATTCCTGTTTCAGGAAGTCAAAGAATTCATTATAAAGCACCATTACCAGAAATAATAGATACAGAATCTCTAAGACAATCACCAACAAAATCAGATATGAGACAAGATTCAATACATGTAATTAGTACAGAAGATACACCAAATTATGAATATTTAAATGAAGAGTTTAATGATAATAAAAATTTAATAAAAAGACAATGGTACAACCAATTAACTAAAGAATTTCAAAATATATTAATGGATAAATGGAAAAAAGAGTTAATGATTAAAAAAATCAATTTCCCATTCTTTTCCTAGTTAGAATATGAAATTCAAGATGTAAACAATCAAAAATTCTATAGTACAGCTAGTATAAATGTAAAAACATCATTATATAAAAAATAGAATATAATAGGAGGAGAGATACTTAGTTCAGTACATCCACCCTTATTGAATATAACAATTCAAACAACTGCAGGAGAAATAACAGCAATACCATTTAGAGAAGCTCGAACTGAGAAAGGTCCAGTAGAGATTGAAGATATTAAAAAAATTAATCAGCAGTTAAATTATTCAAATCAATTATTATTAACAATAGCTCATCAAGTAGATCTAGTTTCAACAAAAATAGACACAATACCTAAAGAAAGCAATAATGTTATAAAAAATCCCTTTGGAAACAATAATTTAGATTTTCCAAATGAAATAAATAAACCTCATTTTCAAATTAAAGATACTTTTACAGACATTCAACTCCCATACAAAGATCATGATATATTAAGAAAAATATTTAATAAACTAGAAGAAACAAAACCGAGCACAAGTCGAACATCTGAATCTACAGAAAAAATACAAAATATTCAACAAGATAACTCGATAGAAGATTCTGAAGAGACAGAAAGTTGTGATGAAAATGAAATTAATAAATTAATAGAAGATATTGAAGACGAACCGCAAGATGATAATATAAACAGAATTAGAAAACCTTATAGATAAAATTTCTGTAACAAAAAAAAATTATAACAAATCAACATATGCACCTTACCAACGAAAAAACTATTATCCAAAATTAACACCTCCAGATTTACAAATAGAAGAAAGATCAAAATTTCAAGCTAGTCAATATGATGGATGAGCAGTTTAAGAATGGAATATTGATAGAAAATCAGAATATGAAATATTAAAATTATTTCAAGAAATGGGAATGGCAAAAGTTGCCTATAGACAAGAACGATATGATCAAAAAACAACTGCTGTAGCTTTTCCAGCAGGATTTTCAGGTCAATTAAAGAATTGGTGGGATAATATGATGTCTCAAGAAAACAAGAATGAAATATTAAATTATACTACTGAAGAAGATGAAAAAGATGTTTTTGGCAATATAGTAAAAGATACTCAAGGAAATATTAAAAAAATTAAAGTATCAGATAGTGCTGATTTTTTAATTTGTGCTTTAACAGTTCATTTTTTGGGAAATCCAAGTACAGATACTAAAAGTTCTCAAATATTCCTTACTAACCTCAGATGTCCTACTTTAACAGATTTTAGATGGTATAAAGATATGTTTATAACATATGTATTAAAAAGAAATGACTGCAATCAACCATTTTGGAAAGAAAAATTCATTACAGGATTACCTACTTTATTTTCACATAGAATATTCAATGCCATAAAATTAGTAACAGGAAAAGAAGAAATAAGTTTTTATGATTGGACTTATGGTCAATTAATATCATTCATAAAATCAGAAGGTTTAAAATTATGTCAAGAATTAAAATTACAAGTAAAATATGGTTCAGAAAGAAGAGAATTAGGATCATTATGTGAAGCTTTTGGAATAATAGGAATAAAAGCACCCTCTAGATATACTAAAAGAATTACATATCCATATAAATCATATAAAAGAAGAAGTAAAAGATATCAAAGTAACCAAAATCAAAATGAACAAAGACAAACTAGAGATTTTAAGAAAAACAAATTTAGAAAAAAAAATTAGTTTATTATAAATGTGGCAAACCAGGCCATATTGCAACAAATTGTAGAACTCAAAGAAGAATTAATGAATTCTTTGATAAAGAAGAAGATAAAGATTTAAGAGACAAAATAATGAAACTTATGATAAATGAAGAAAAAGAAGAAACCGATTCAAATATCAATGAAATATATTCAGATAGTGAAAATGATTATTCAGATAAGTCTTCACCATGTTATTGTATTAATATGATTTCAAGTGAGAGAAGCAATAAAGATATTTTATTCGAAATCATAAGTAAAATAGAAAACCCAGCAGAGCAAAGACAATATTTATTAAGATTAAAAGATTTAATACTTCAAGAAGATAAAAAACCTGAATTTTTAGAGCCATTTAGTATAAATAAGCTATATGAAAAATATTCCTCAACTCAAAATATTCAAGGAACAATTCCTCAATCAATAACTAATTTAAATTCAAATCAAATTCAGGAACGAATAAAATAATTAAAATCAGAAATAAGAGAAATTAGAAACAATATTAAAGATTTACAATTAAAAGATCTAGAAATAAAAGCAAAATTTATATTAGATAAACAAAAATTAGAAGAGATACCAGAAAGCTCAAATAAAGGAAAATGAATTCAAGATAATGAAGAATATTTAAATATTATTCAAAAGGTTAACAAAGAAAAATGGCATGTGTTTATTACAATAGGTATACAAGGAGTAGAAAAATTTCAAAGAACTTGTGTAGCTATGATAGACAGTGGAGCAGATTAGAGTTGCATAAAATCAGGAATAATACCAATTAAATATTGTTCAAAATCGAATCATAAACTATTAACTGCAAATGGAAGTCCTTTAAAAATAAAATATAAATTATCAAATGGATTTATATGCAATAATAATTATTGTTTCAAACATTCTTTCATTATTGTAGAAGATTTGTCTCAAGATGTTATATTAGGAAATCCTTTTTTATACCAAATAACACCATTCAAGAAAACAACTAAAGGTTTAAATATTAAAATAATGGGTAACAAGATAATATTTCCATTTATTACACCAATAAGAAAGAGAGAGTTAAATTTATTATAAAATAATAGTATATTTTAACAAATTAAACATAAAGAAGAACACATTAATTCTATAAAAGAAGAAATTACATATAATTAAATAGAATTCCAATTATAAAGAAAAGAAATAATTATAAAGATTAATGACTTAGAAATAAAATTTAAAGAAACCATATGTGCGGATCATCCATCTGCATTTTGGACAAGAAAAACTCATATTATTGATTTACCTTATGAAGTAGATTTCGATGAGAAAAATATTCCAACAAAGGCAAGGCCGATTCAAATGAATTCAGAATTATTAGAACATTGTAAAAAAGAAATAACTTTGTTGTTAGAAAAGAAATTGATTAGAATATCAAAATCACAATGGAGTTGTCTAGCATTTTATGTTAATAATCAAGGAGAAAATGAAAGAGGAGTTCCTAGGTTAGTTATAAATTACAAACTATTAAACAAAGTGCTAAAATGGATTAGGTATCCCATACCTAATAAAAAAGATTTATTAAATAGATTATTTAATGCAAAGATATATTCAAAATTTGATTTGAAATCTGGATATTGGCAAATTCAAATAGCAAAAAAAGATAAGTATAAGACAGCATTCACTATACCTTTCGGAAATTATCAGTGGAACGTAATGCCCTTTGGATTAAAAAATGCTCCTTCCGAATTTCAAAATATAATGAATGATATTTTTTCAGCATATACATTCATGATTGTATATATTGATGATATATTAGTATATTCTCAAACTATGGACGAACATTTTAGGCATTTACATATATTTTCAAAAGTAGTAATTCAAAACGGATTAGTTATATCTGCCCCAAAAATGAAATTATTTTAGACTCAAATTCGATTTTTAGGTCATGACATATATAAATGAACAATTAAACCTATTAATAGAGCATTAGAGTTTGGAGAAAAATTCCTAGATGAAATAAAGGATAAAAATCAATTACAACGATTTTTAGGATGTTTAAATTATGTAGATGATTTCTTTCCTAAATTAAGAACGATCTGTGCACCATTATATCAACGGTTACAAAAAAATCCACCTGCATGGACAGAAAAACATACAAAATTAGTTAGGGAGGCAAAAACAAAAATTAGATCATTACCTTGTTTAGGTATTCCAAATCCCAATGCATTCATGATAGTAGAAACAGATGCTTCCGAAGTAGGTTATGGGGGTATTCTAAAACAAAAATTAAATGGTAAAATTGAGCTAGTTAGATACACTTCAAAAGTATGGATAGGGTCTCAAAACAATTATTCAACAGTTAAGAAAGAAATGTTATCAATAGTTTTATGCATTTCTAAATTTCAAGATGACTTATATAATAAAAAAAATTTATTATGAGTTGATTGTAAGTCAGCAAAAGATATTTTACAAAAAGATATCCAAAATTTAGTCTCTAAACAAATTTTTGCTAGATGGTAAGGAATTTTATCTGTCTTTGATTTTGATATAGAGTATATAAAAGGAGAAGATAATTCATTACCTGATTTTTTAACTCGGGAATTTCTTACAGGGAAAAATCAAAATGTCAAACATGCAAAAGATGCAAAGCCCTGAAGATTATGCTTCAAAGGTAATAGATTCAAAACAGATAATTCAATCCCCACAAATTCAAACTAGTAATATATTTGTTCAAATTGAGGATTTTCCTCCATTGTCATATGTTCAGGTAGTATCAACCCCATTCAATAAATTTCAACCACAGGCAAAGACTCAATTAATTCCATCTCCTTGAACCACTCCCATAGCTATGACCCCTTCTTCATCTCAAAATATTCAAACCTCTTCCTCATCACAAATTCAAAGAACTCTATATGTTGATAAGAACGGTTATGAATATTTAATTCTAACAAAATTCACTCAAAAACCAAAGATTCCTATATTACGATCTTATTATTCAAAATATTTTACCCAATCATTATCTTGGTTTTCTGATGATTCAAGAAAAACACAAAATTTTTATGAATATATATTGGTAGATTCTGGTTCATGTGATATAGTTCATAAAAAAAATGAATCAGGATATGTGACTCATTCAAAATGTATTATCAAAAGGGTTTTAAATTCTACTGATTTTGGAAATCTATATAATATTCAATCCTTTTCAATGCCATATGATCCATCAGGATATAATTATCAAGATTACAAACAATCTTGGAAAAAAGCATTTTATTTCAGAGCATTTGACTAATCATGGTTTTTTACTTTTGAAAAAAATTGCAAAAATAATTTTCCAATGTGGTTTTACGACTGGTGGGATACTCATGGATCCGATCAGAGTATTATGCCACTAAAAGCAAAAGAAGGGTTCAAGAAGTTCAATTATGAATCAAGTATGCAACTATATATGAGAGAAGTTCAATTCCATTGTGAGCTTAAAGTTCCATGGATTTGGTGTTGGCAATTTCAAATTATTCAAGCTCAGCCAAAGCCCAAACCTATGTCATTGGTGAGGCAATTCAAAATCAAATGGTGGGACAAATGTGATCCATCAATCTGTTGTCCACAGGCAGTAACGAAGTATTTTGAGACAGGAATAAGAACATGGATTAATAACAAACAAAATTCAAGCCCAACACAGCAAAGCCCAAGAACTAAACCTACTCCAGCCGTCCAACATATTCCAAAGACAGAAGAATCAAATAATGAAGCATGGGAAGAATTTCAAAAGTATTTGGCATTCAAAAATATGAAGAAACAAACTCAAACACAACCACAATTCTCTTCAGATTCAACACAAAGTCCAGTTCAAGAAGATTGTTTTGGAGGACCTATGGCACAGGATCCTTTCGATTATTAAAAAAAAGAGTATAAAAATATGTTACATTTTCTTTTGTAGGTATTTTTTGACAAAAGATTCCTGATGGACGACAAGATTAACAAAGAAAGAAGTTCAAGCAATATTGTTGAATTACTCCAACAAAGAGAAATAGGAAGATCAAATCCAAGAATTATTCATCAGAATATTTATCAAGATTTGCTAGAAGATGGAACTACAGGAAAAAGACAAAATATTCAATCATGGTGGGCATTTTACACTAGAAAGACTAAGAAAGATTACTTTTTCTACTGAACTCAATCATTCCGGAAGAATAGTCAAAAAGACGTGATAGAAAGCAAGATGTGACAAAAAGGCAAAGGACCACACAAAAAGGCAAAGGATCTCAATAATGCAACATGCTGGACCATTCAAGAAAAATAATTCAAGCACCCGAGTATTAGATGATGACAATTCAAAGAAAAGTAGCCATTCAATAAGAAGATTCCTTTTACGTCAATTTGATATTATGTCATGAATGATGTCAAATGAAACACTTGTAGTATTATAAATAGGATATTCATGTACTCAGGAAGGCATCGAATGTTTTTGGATTTTGAAAGAAATAAAAAATAGTTTCATTCACTCTCAGTTTTCTTTTATCATTCTCGGATTTCTTCAGCTTTATTTATTTTAGGTAAATAACAAATCTTCACTTAACATTCACATTCATTATTTCATTATTTTTTCGTCCCAAAATTTTTCTAGTTATTAATGTCAAAACACGACAACCCAAAATTTTTTGCCAAATCTCAAATTTTCACGGCTTTTTGGTCAAAAGCGGTAAATCCCAAAAACGCATTCATTTTGACTTTTTTTGTTACGTTTTTTTCGCTGACCATAGTTTGAACATGAATTCTAGTGATTAATGTCAAAAAGCAAAAACGCAAAAATTTTTGCCAAACCTTCAATTTTCATGGGCTTTTTGGTCAAAAATGGCAATGTCCAAAAATGCATTCATTTTGACATTTTTTGTTCCCTTTTTTTCGCTGACTACAATTTGAACATGAATTGTAGTTTTTTTTATTTGCTTAACCTCTTTTTGAGGGTGGGCGCCACTTCATATATATTAGATAAATGGGTGGATGATGGATTTACCCTAAAATCATCCTTACAAAAAGGATCCTTCTTGCACTCGGATCCATTTACCTGCCAATGGCCTAATGGAGCCAAGCACAAGAAGGATTTAGAAAATAAATTTGGAGTACTTCCTCTATTTACATGCAATACTCCTAAGAAGCTATAACACAAAATACTCCTATAATCACAAGGAGTGACAAAATATCCTATTTGCGGACATATGTGAAAACAAGAGGCTGTCTTTGTATTGATTATGGTCTGCTCATTGCTGTAGAAGGTGAGTGCCACATAGCTCTTCTCTTCGGCGCTTTCACTTTTGCAGAAATCTTTTGGCAAGCAAATCCAGCATGAACTTATATGTAGTAATGGTACAGGCAGAGTATAACCTGCATAAACATAATGAGCCTGGCTTTCTTCCTGGGCTACAAACCTCGAAAGTCTTAGTAGTTTTTGCCTTCCCCTCTAATTACCGCCATTACAGTAGATCAAGAGAGCCTTGATTAAAGCCAGAGATGCTCCATACTAGGCTTCTCCTTTTGCCTTGGAGCAATCCAGTCTTCAAGTTTATCAGTGAAGGGCGTGGATGTAATGAGCACTCCAGAGAAACCAAGGATCCAGGATGCCGATACCAAGCAATAGTATAAACATAAACACCACAGAAAGGGCAAATCAGCTCAAACACCAGCAGGCTGAGGCCCGTGAGAGTTAGCATGGCAGTCAAACGCTAACAGCAGCAGGTTGGGGCCGAGAATATTCGAGGTTTTTGGTAAAAATTGACCTACAATCTTAAGCATGACATGTGAAATCATTACCTCTTTTGATTATCAAGGACGGCACTTTTTCCCTATCTATCTTAATTAAGGACAGGAAATGATGTGAAGTCTATGAACCCTTGTGGCGAACCAAGTACCTGGCTGGTAGGTTAGCTTCTTGAGGAGCTATGGAGCTGGTGGCCTTCTGCCGTAATTCTTCAATTATTTGTCGAATCTGCCAATCTTTCAAGGATATTAGTCCCAATAACAGCCCTGTGGATTCTGATTCAAGGCATATCTCTCTCATTCCTTTTTCCCAGCACTTAGAGAAATATTTGTGGGCAGCAAGAGCTTCTACCTGCAGCCTAGTCAGAGTAATTGGAAACAGTAATATTCGAAGGGGAAGAATAAGGCTATCATTATGATTCGTGACAAGGCCTCTAGTGCGCCAGTATTCTTCCCGCTTGTAGGCTGCCAAATTGATCTTCACCCCGGGAAATCTAGGGGATTCCACTTGATGCATTCCAGGACCGATACCCTTCTGATATTCTGGTATTTTCCCCAGAAATTAGACCAATCTAAATCAAAGAGCTTCAGATTTGGGAATTTCAGCTAGGAAAGTTCCATAATGGACCTAAAAATCTGTTCCACTATATTCTCCACCCCTGGCCTTCCCTTATCAAAAGTTATCTTATTTTGGAGTTTCCACAACCACCAGCATATGAGTGAAGGACAAATTTTGCAAAGGAACAGCTTGCACCCAGGGAGAAATGGCTTATGTACCCACCAAATATAAAGGGTGCCTGCTAGGGATTGTGAATGCTCAAGGATCCCTGCTTCTGCAGCAAAGATCTTCCAGATCCTGAAGAGGAAGTGACAAGATGCAAAGATATGGCTGACTGTCTCCTCATTGGCTCGGCACCAAGGGCATAGAAAAGGGCCCAAGATGCCTACTTTATGCAGCTTATAGCCAATTAGGATCTTGTTTCTAATGAGTCTAATCATCAGGAAAGACATCTTAACAGGAAGTACTTTATCCCAGATGGATTCCATATGAATACAGAGTGGAGTATGTTGCCCCTTTATCCAATTAAAAGCTAATTTAGGCTGAAATCTCCATCTAGAGAGAGGTTCCAAATAATTCAATCCATTCTTTCTAGTGAGGTAGGAAATTCCCTGAAAATATCCTTTGGGATTTGGGGAAAAATGTCATTGATTTTGTTCCAGCCACAACCCTGTCTCCCAAGGAAGTCTGACACCTTATAATTACCCAGGCACTCTATGAGATCTGACAGTTTGCCCCTGCAACTCCATTTATCATGTAGAAGACTATAGTCCCTACTTCCCATTTGAAATTGAATATGTTCCTCTGCACTGGTAGCTACCTTACCAAGTCTTTTCCAGGTAAGAGAGTCCCTTCTCCTAGCTTAGACCTCTGATGGATGCTGGTTTCTGCAATATTTTGCCCAAAGGAATCTAGCCCATAGTGAGTTCTTTTGTCTAAATCTCAACCAGAGTTTATAGGATTGGGCAGAAACAGTGAGGGAGAGATCCCTAAGACCTATTCCTCCCTTATTTTGGGGAACACATAAGTCTTGCCAATTGATCCAATGATGTTTTGTTCCTCTTTCTATACCAGACCATATAAAATTAGCAAATAAGGACTCCAGCTGGTTGATGACTTTCTTAGGAGGATCTAAACTCATAGTGATTTAGAAGGGTATAGAAAATAGGATACTTTTAACTAGTGTGATCCTGCCCCTCAATGTTAGAAACTTTGATCTCTATCCTTCTATGGTATTGCTGATCCTATCCACAAGGGGGCCATAGAAGGAGGCAGGGATCCTCTTGAAGTGGAGGGGCATTCCTATATAGGAAGTTGGGAGTGAGCCCCTAGTAAATTTAGTAATTCTTTCTACGGTGTGTTTCCTAGAGTCTGGAAGCCTTTCATGAACCAAGTAAGAGCTTTTGGCAGCATTAACCCTTTAGCCCGAGACCTCCTCGAAGTGGTTCAGTTTGGACATGATTCTTTTGACAGCCTGGGGCTTAGTAGTGGAGAAGATGATCAAGTCATCAGCAAAAGCTAGGTGAGAGATCCTCTGGCACCCTCTTGGGAAACAATAATCCGGGGCATTCTCAGTGTTACTATTAAGGAGTCTTGAAAGATATTCTGAGTTCAGCACAAAAAGTAAAGGGGAAATTAGATCTCCTTGTCTCAGTCCCCTTGAAGCCTTGAACCATCCTTTGCTTGCTCCATTAATTAGAACTAAGTACCAAACATTCGAAACTGACCTCCATATCAGATCAATCCACACGTCACCAAAGCCTAACAATCTGAGAACCTGGAGCAGGAAAGGCCAATGGACCCTATCATAGGCCTTCTCCATGTCCAGTTTAAAGACTAAATTCCCTTTCTTGCTTTTCCTATTGAGGGTAGAGACCAATTCACTAGCTAATAAATAATTATCTGTGATCAATCTACCTGCAACAAATTCACTCTGATTTTCTGAAATCACCTTAGGCAAGAAGGGAGCTAATCTAGTGGCTAGCATTTTAGAGATAATCTTATTTAGGAAATTATATAGGCTTATGGGTCTGAAGTGCCTAAAGGAAGAGGGGTTAGGGATTTTCGGAATAAGGACAATAGATGTAGCTGTCATAGCTTTTGCAATTTCCTCTCCATTCATAAATGACTGAACTGCCCTAAGGAGATCCTCACTGATAATGTCCAACGCAGCAGTGTAAAACAGGCCTGGTAATCCGTCCGGGCTTAGGGCGCTTTCTGAATTCATACTATAGACTATCGAGTTCAGCTCCTCCATATCTGGGAGTTTGGTAAGACCTATCCTATCTGCTTCATCTAGGGAACTAGGAAGAAGGGAGGGATCAAGCCTGGAGCTAATCTGGTCTTCTGAATATAGATCAGAAAAGAACTGAACAGCTAGGTTAGCTACATCATCTTCACCTTCTAGCCACTCTCCATCTTGACTTTGAATCCTATGGATGTGTGTTCTTGCATGTCTATTTTTCACATAAGAGTGATAAAGCCTAGAATTCCTATCTGCATCCTTAGCCTACTTAAAATTGTCCTTTTGGGACCAGAATTTCTCCTCCAAGCTTAGGTGATATTTTGCTTTAGCAGCAGCTTTATTCATAATCTCTCTAGGAACCTGATTGACATCATCTTCCCTCTCAAGCCTCTGTAACTCAGCTTCAGCCTGCTGAGCTTGGGAAAATATATCTCCATAAATAGTCCTATTCCATGCCCTAAGGGCTTGTTTAACTCTTTTTAGTTTTTTTTGAGAAAATCCTTAGTGGACTCCCAGCAACAGCTGTTTCCCAAGATTTGCTAATTACTGGTAGACACGGCCCATATTGTTTAGATACCATCAAAGCTCATCAATCAGGAAGAAACTCAACAATTCATCATTGGTGGAAGTATTATGCTTACAAAACAAAAAAGGACTATTTCAACATCAAAATTGATGCATTAAGACATAAAGAAAAATGTTGCAGATTCCAAAAATGTCTAATCAATAAAGAAGGCCCACACACGTGAAGATTATTTGAAGACCACATGAAGCCACAAGGACAAGCGGTCTATTCAAAAGGCACTACTCAAAAGAGATTCCGAATTTCAAAACTTTATTCAATTAAATGTAATAGTTAGCTTTCTTTGCTTAAAAAAAGTAACATTTCAATGTATTCATCATCGGAAGTTTTCAAGATATAAAATTCTGAATTCACTCATCTCTCTAATTTTAAATTATTTGCTTAAAGTTTTAATTTTAGGTAATCACTTATTCATATTATTATTAATATTATTGTTGTTTTATTAATAAATCGATCCTGCTCTATTTTTGCTCGATTTTGGTATCAGAGCCAAGTTATTCAATTTCTTTTAGTTATTTAAACTCTAAACTTTTAAATTTACTTAAATTACTTAATCAACTATTAGAATAAGGATCTGTAAGGTTTGGTAAGCGGAAGTAGCTTTGTAAGTCCGTTGACAAGCCACTGCTTGGTCAGCCTAAGCTGTTCCCGGTTAGGCACTCCTGCGTTCCCCATACACTCTGCATTCTATAAGTTGCAGTAAGCAATTCAGGTATGTTTTAAAGTTATGAATTTAAATTATTTAAAGAAGTTGTTTAATGTAGGTAATAATACTAATTTAGTAGATATAGAAAACATTAATCAAAGTCATGAAATTCAATTTGATATAAACTCAAAAACACTAAGTTCTATTTATCATATAGGAAATTTAAGCTTTAATAATTCATATGCCATTAAAATTCATGTACAAGATTTAACCTTTAAAGAAACTTCAAAAACTATAAGATTAATGTCGAGCAATGCGATTGAAAAATATAAAAATCAAGGATTTAAATATATTCATTATGGATTAATAAAAATAGTAGTGACTCCTTTACATAGGATAGGTATTAATAATCCTATATTTATGGCATTTAAGAGATAAACGACTAACAGATTATCAAGATTCAATACTTGCTTTAATTCAAACCAATATATGTGATAGTTCTATATCATTCACCTGTGTACCTAATTTCTTAGCTAGTTTGCATGATGAATTAATTCGTGATTCATTAATTATGGATATTCAAATTGATCAACATAAAATTGACTCTAGAAGCCGTAGTTTCGTAATTTTGTATAAAGTATGTTTTAAATTATTAAAAACAACAATAGATCCAAAATTAAAACTAGAACAAACAAATACAGAAGAAACAGTTATATTTGAAGAAGATTCAACAAAAGCATCTGTTTATATTCCTAAAACTCTAAAGTGGGATGAAATCACTATTCCACAAACATTTACTATAATTCCTCAATTACAGTCAAGGAACCTTCAACAAAGTAATGCTTCAAAAATAGTAAAACAAGAAGATGGTAGTATAGCAGTTCATTTTGAATGAATAAGATCAAATAAATGTGGAGCAAATAAAAATAATATACAACAGGCTAGACACTTCACTTCGAATATCCCTAATATAAGAAGAACCTTGAGTCAACATACAAATTTAGATACTAATCCAGAAATTTATTCAAAACCTATGTCGGGAAGTCGGAGAATTCATTATAAAGCACCTTTACCTGTAACTCATAAATACAGATTCAATTAATCAATCACCAACAAAGATCTGAAATGAAACCAAGATTCATTATATAGAGATTCTATAAATATCATTAATAAGATTTGTACCAAACTATGAATATTTAGATGAAGAATTTAACGATGAGAAAACCATATTAAAAAGAATATGGTATAATAAATTAGATAAAGATTTCAAAATAAGCTTACAAACTAAATGGTGAGAAATATTGTTAATTAAGAAATTTAATTTTCCATTTCTTTCCTGGTTAGAATATGAATTACAACGTATAGGAGACATGGAATATACAATATACAAAGTATAAATGTACAAAGCTCATTATATAAGAAATGGAATATAGTAGGGAGAGAACACTAAGTTCAATTCTCCACCTTTACTAAATACAAAGATTCAAACGAATTAAGGAGAAATAACAGCAACACCATTTAGAGAAGCAAGAACAGATAAAGGTCCAGAAGAAATTGAAGATATTACAGAAAAGTAATCAACAATTAAACTACTCAAATCAAATCTTATCTACTATAGCACAACGAGTAGATTTAATATCCACAAAATAGAAACAATACCTAAAGGAAAAGAAAAAATTAAAAATCCCTTTATAAATAATAATTTAAAATTTCAAAATGAAATTTTTTAAACCATATTTTCAAGTAAAAGATGTATTTAAAAATATTCAACTCCCAAATCATGAACAAATACTCTTTAGAAATATTAGATAAATTAGAAGAAACTAAACCTAGTACTAGTAAAGAATCAACAAATCATATTCAGAATATTAAACAAACAAATCCTTTAGAACATGTAAATGAAAGTGAAAGTGAATCTGATGATAGTTAAAAAGAAGAAATTAATGAATTAATAGAAACTATAGACAAGAATTTGATGATAATCAAATAAATAGAATAAGAAAACCATATAAACCTTACACAGCGAGAAAATATTATAACAATAATAAAAAAATATATGCACCTTATCAAACAAAAAATTATTATCCACAATTAACACCTCCAGATTTACAAATAGAAGAAAGAGCAAACTTTCAAGCTAGTCAATATGATGGAAGAGCAGTTTATGGAATGGAACATAGATGGAAAATCAAAATATGAAATATTAAGATTACTTCAAGAAATGGGAAGGCAAAAACCTCCTATAAACAACAAAGATACGATCAAACAACAATTGCAGGCATGATTCTTAGCAGGATTTTCATGGCAATTAAAAAATGGTGGGATAATTTACTAACTGAACAAGGTAAAAAAGATGTTTTAAATCATTACTACTGAAAGAAGATGAAATTAGACGTAAGTGGACAAGTAGTTAAAGATATGGATAGGAAAATGTTATAAAGAAAAAGTATCAGATTGTGCATGATTTTCTAATATATGTCATGACAATGCATTTTAGGAATCCTTCAAATGAAAGTAAAAGTTATCAAATATTTCTAACTAACTTAAGATGTCCAACTCTAAAAAGATTTAGATGTATAAAGACATGTTTTTAAACTTATTTATATAAAGACAAGTTGCTTACAGCCATCTTTGGAAAGAAAAAATTTATCACAGGATTACCAAATTTATTTTCTCAAAGAATATTTAATGCTATTTAAAACATCCACAGGAAAAGAAGAAATAAATTTTTCATGAATGGGACTTTTGGTCAATAATTGGATTTATAAAAGAAGAAGGCTTAAAATTTTGTCAAGAATTAAAATTACAAGCAAAATATGGTTCTGAAAGAAGAGAATTAAGATCATTTTGTGAAGCATTTGGAATTACAGGAATAAAAGTACCATCTAGAACTGTAAAACGAATTACATATCCTAAATCATATAAATCTTATAGAAGAAAACCTCAAAGATGGCAACAAAACCAAAATCAAATGAAGAAAGACCAAAATAGAGAATATAGAAAAAAGAAACTTGTTGTTATAAATGTGGCAAACCCAGGCCATATTGCAACAAACTGTAGAACTCAAAGAAGAATTAATGAATTTTTTATAAAGAACAAGACAAAGAATTAAGAGACAAATTAATTGAAAATAATGATAACTGAAGAATTAGAAGAAAGTGATCAAAATATCACGAGATAGCTTCAGATAGTAAAGATGAATATTCAGATAACTCTTCACCTTGTAAATGTATTAATGTAATTACTGAAGATAAGAATAATAAATAAATTTTATTTGAAATTATAACCAAAATAAATGATCCAGTTGAACGAAAGAGAATATTTTATAAAATTAATAGATTTAATATTACAAGAAGACAAAAATTTAGACATATACATAAATGTTTAGTATAAATAAGCTTTATGAAAATATTCATCACAAAGTGGAATTTCACGATTAAATCCTCCAGAGGACACTCATCTATTTCAAAACGAAATTAAGGAATTAAAAAATGAAATAAAAGACATTCGAAGTGATAAAAGAAAGCTACAATTAAAAATTTGGGAAATTGAAAAACAAAAAATAGTATTAAGCAACCAAAATCAAGATATACCAGAAAGTAGTAATAAAGGAAAAGGTATTCAGATTTCAGAGGAAGAAGAAAAAGAAGAATATCTTAACATTATTGAGAAAATTAATATAGAAAATGGGCAATGTTTTTGTTACTATAGGGAAGTCAAGACTATAACGTTAATTGTATAGCTATGATAGACAGTGGAGCAGATCAAAGCTGTATAAAAGCAGGAATAATACCATTAAAATATTGCTCAAAAACAAATCAAAGATTATTAACTGCAAATGGAAGTCCACAAATAATTAAGCATAAATTATCAGATGGATTCATATGTAATAATAATTATTGTTTTAAACATTCTTTTATTAAAGTAAATGATTTAAGTCAAGATGTTATTTTAGGAAATCCCTTTTTATATCAAATAACTCCATTCAAGAAAACAATTGATGGATTAAGTCTCAACATAATGGGAAATAAAATAACATTTCAATTTATTACACCAGTAAGACAAAAAGAGTTACTTATTACAAAATAATAGTATTTTTAAACAAATTAAACAAAAAGAAAATCAAATAAATTATATAAGAGAAGAAATTACATATAATCAAATAGAATTACAATTAAAAAGACAGGAAGTAATTTAAATTAATTACAGAATTAGAATTAAAAATTTAAGAAACTATATGTGCTGATCACCCCTCGTCATGTTGGTCAAGAAAAACACATATATAGAATTACCATATGGAAAACGATTCAACGAAAAGAATATCCCCACAAAAGCTAGACCTATTCAAATGAATGCAGAATTATTAGAATATTGTAAGAAAATAAATACAATCATTATTAAGAAAGAAGTTGATTATAAATCAAAAATCTCAATGGAGTTGTCCATCATTTTATGTTAATAACTAAGCTGAATTATAGAAAGAGGAGTTTCAAGATTAGTTATAATTATAAGCCATTAAACAAGCATTAAATGGATAGATATCCTATACCTAACAAAAACTATTTGCTAAATAGTAATGCAAAAATTTATTCCAAATTTGATTTAAAATCAGGATATTGCGCAGATTCAAATAGCAGAAAAAGATAAATACAACAACAGCATTTTACAGTAAGTACCGCTTTGGACATTTATGAATGGAAATGTAAATGCCCTTGGACTTAAAAATGCTCCATCTGAATTCGCGAGAATATATGAATGATATCTTTGCTGCTTACACATTCATGATTGCATACATAGATGACATATTAATTTATTCCAAATCTATTGATGAACATTTTAGACATTTGAATATATTTTCTAAAATAGTCATACAAAATGGATTAGTCATCTCTGCATTTAAAATGAAATATTATTCAAACTCAAATTAGATTTCTAGGTCATAGATATTTATAAAGGGAACTATAAAACCTATTAATAGAGCAATAGAATTTGGAGAAAAATTTCCTGACGAAATAAAAGACAAAATCAATTACAAAGATTTAATTAGATGTCTTAATTATGTAGCTAACTTCTTTTCCAAATTTAAGGGACATTATGTGCACCACTATATCAAAGATTACAAAGAACCCTCTGCATGGTCAAATAAACATACAAAAATAGTTAAACAAGCCAAAAAGAAAATTAAGTCTTTACCTGGTCTAGGTATTCCTCATCCCTGATGCATTTATGATAGTAGAAACTGATGCATCAGAAATTAGGTATGGTGGAATTCTAAAACAAAAAATAAATAATAAAATTGAATTAGTAAAATACACTTGCAAAAGTTTTGGAATAGGATCACAAAAGAATTATTCAACA
Organism: Ophiorrhiza pumila; assembly: GCA_016586305.1. Classification (NCBI taxonomy): domain Eukaryota; kingdom Viridiplantae; phylum Streptophyta; class Magnoliopsida; order Gentianales; family Rubiaceae; genus Ophiorrhiza; species Ophiorrhiza pumila. The sequence continues at coordinate 15,994,834 of BLIW01000005.1, forward strand.
GTTAAAAAAAGAAATTTTAGCAAAGTAATGTGTATTCAAATTTCAAGATTATTTATATAATAATAAATTCTTATTACGAATAGATTGTAAATCAGCCTAAAGACTATACTTCAAAAGATATTCAAAACCTAGTTTCTAAACAAATATTTGCTAGGTGGCAGGGGTATATTATCTGTTTTTTGAATTTGATATAGATTATATTAAAGGAGAAATAATTCATTAACTAGATTTTCTAACTAGAGAATTCTTAATAGGACGAGTCTCTACTAATGGCAAATAAGGGCGATTCATCATCATCATTCAAAAATCAGCAAAAAAGGACTCCACAAGACTATGTATCAATGGTGAAACACTCCAAGAGCATTATCACCAGTTATTCAAACATCCAATAGGTTTGTAAATTTGGAAGAATTCCTAGTACTTTCCACTCACCTACACTCAAGTCCCTCAAACACCTTTTTGCACAATTAAGAAAACCAAGCTACTAGTTCAATCAATACTCAAAGAGCAATAACTCCTTTACCCATCACTCAAAATATTGAAACTGATAGTTCATCATACCAAACAAAGAAAACTTTTGAATATTTAAGTCTCACTAAGTATACAACTCATATTCCTATTTCCGATTTAAATTTTTTACACTAAACAATTATTTAAAGAAATTATATTATGGTATTCTGATGATTTACTAAAAAATCAAATGTTTTATTGAATTCATTCTAGTTGATTCTCAGACCGCTGAAATTATTCATCAATTTGACCGAAACTAATAAAATTTCTTACTCAAAATGTGTTATTAACATGTTTAGATTCAGATGATTGGCCAAATATGTTTTCCAAAAAACTTTTCAATATCATTCCAACCTGAGGATATTCATATGAAGATTACAAACAAGAGTGGAAGAAAGCATTTTATTTAAATATCTTTTGACCACTCTTGATTTTTTCAATTCCATAAGATTGTAAGATAAGTTTCCCACTTTGGTTCTTCTGATGTAGGAGGACACTCATGGATGTCAGAATGGACATTATGCCGCCCCGAGCTCAAGAAGGACTGCAATATTGGAAGAATAACAGCAAAATGAAAGAGTTCTACACAGAAATTCAATGGCATGTGTCATTAAGAGTGCCTTGGATTTGGTGTTGGAATTTCCAAATTCAACAAGTCAGGCCTCCACCAAGACCATTGGTCACTCATTCGACAATTCAAATGCAAATGGTGGGAAGACCTATAAATTAGAATGCAAAAGTACATGGACAATTAATCCACTACTCCAATAAATCCAAATACTCCACAACAATAGATTCCACAAACCACTCATAAGCAAAACCCATCAACATCCAAACAGCCAGAACCCACTCAAAAAAACAAATTCACAAATGAAGATATGGAAGAATTTTTCCAGTTCATGGAATTCAAAAAGAACAAAAAACAACAACAACAGCCACAAATGTCAATAGACTCTACTCCAAGCCCCTCTCCTCAAGACATGTTCGGAGGACAATTCGCACAGGATCCCCTCGAAGAATAAAAAAAAAGTAGTATAAAATTAAATTTTTAATTTTTTGCATTGCAGGAAGAGAAAGAAAGGCAATATCAATTGCAGACATTCACCAAGAAAAGATTTGAGATGGATGATAAATCAAGACACCTATGTAGCACTGTCAATATAACTACTTTCATGATAAACAGAGAAATGGAACAAGGCAATTCAAGGATTATCCATCAGAATGGCCCATATTCTTTAGATACCATCGAAGCTCATCAATCAGGAAAAACTCAACAATTCATCATTGGTGGAAATATTATGCTTACAAAACAAAAAAGGACTATTTCAACGTCAAAATTGATGCATTAAGACATAAAGAAAAAGCTTAGAGATTCCAAAAATGTCTATTCAACAAAGAAGGCCCACACACGTGAAGATTATGTGAAGACAACGTGAAGCCACAAGGACAAGGGGTCTATTCAAAAGGCACTACTCAAAAGAGATTCCGGATTTCAAAACTTTATTGAATTAAATGTAATAGTTAGCTTTCTTTGCTTATAAAAAGCAAGATTTCAATGTATTCATCATCGGAAGTTTTCAAGATAAAAAATTTTGAATTCACTCATCTCTCTATTTTTAAATTATTTTCTTAAATTTTTAATATAAGGTAATCGCTTATTCATATTATTATTAATATTATTGATGTTTATTAATAAATCGATCCTGCTAGACCAATTCACTAGCTAATAGAATAATTATCTTGTGATCAACTCTAACCCCCTGCAAACAGAATTAATCTGATTTTTCCGAAATCACCATAGGCAATAAGGGAGCTAATCTAGTAGCCAGCATTTAAGAGATAATCTATTTAGGAAAATTACATAGGCTTTTGGGTCTGAAGTGCCTAAAGGAAGAGGGGTTCGGGATTTTCGGGAATAAGGACAATAACTGTCATAGCTTTTGGCATTTCCTCCCATTCCATAAATGCACTGAACTGCCTAAGGAGGATCCTCACTGATAATGTCCCACGCAGCAGTGTAAAACAGGCCTGGAAATCCGTCCCGGGCCTGGGACACTTTCTGAATTCATACTATGGACTATCGACTTCAGTTTCTCCATATCTGGGAGTTTGGTAAGACCTGTCCTATTTGCGTCATCTAGGGAATTAGGAATAAGAGAGGGATCAAGCCTGGAGCTAATCTGGCCTGCTGAATATAGATCATAAAAGAATTGAACAGCTAGGTTAGCTACATCATCTTCACTTTCTAGCCACTCTCCATCTTGATTTTGAATCCTATGGATGTTGTGTTCTTGCATGTCTATTTTTCAACATAAGATTGATAAAGCCTAGAATTCCTGTCTCCATCCTTAGCCCAACTTAAATTGGCCTTTTGGGACCATAATTTCTCCTCCAAGCTTAGGTGATATTTCGCTTTAGTAGCAGCTGTACTTCATAATCTCCCTAGGAACTTAATTGACCTCAATCTTCCCTCTCAAGCCTCTGTAACCCAGCTTCAAGCCTGCTGAGCTTGGGAAATATATCTCCATAAGTAGTCTCTGTTCATGCCTAAGGGCTTGTATAACTCTTTTTAGTTTTTGTAAGAAAATCCCTTAGTGGACTCCCAACAACAGCTGTTTCCCAAGATTTGCTAATTACTGGTAGACACTATACAAGGCCTAACCAAAAGGACTGAAATCTAAAGGGTTTTGTACTGGCCATAGTAGCCTTTGGATTTCTAATGAGAGGGGGGAGTGATCCGATGGGGATCTTGCTAGGTGAAATACGTTGGCTTGCAGATTACTACTGTGGAATTGATTGTCTACTAAGGCCCTATCCAGTCTCTTCCATACCCATGCTTTACCCTCCCTCCCATTACACCATGTAAACTTAGCTCCACTAGATTGCACCTCGGTAAGGTCCAAAGAGGTCATAAGCACAACTAACTCCCTAGTTTCTTTAATATGGAAGGCTTTGCCCCCTCGCTTTTCATCCCTAGACTTGATACAATTCCAGTCCCCCCATAGTATCCATGGACTTTCTAGATGTTGCAAAGTTTCTAACGACAGCCATAAGGAATTTCTCTGGCGCTCTGTACACTTGGCATACACACTTGCCATTAGTAAGGGACACGGCAGTTCAGGATGTTTTACTTCTAAGGTAATGTGCTGTTCTGTGGACAAAATGACACTACATGAGAAGGGTTTCCTAATCATCACCCAATCGAACTAACAGTGTTTGAGAATGCTTCATCAAACTTGAGTCTTTGCTTTAGTGATTCTAAACTGGAAGAATCTGCGAAAGGTTCTGCTATGGCTAAGATATCACTTTTGGTTGAACTAAGGATTTTCCTAAGCTTTCTAAAGTTATGTTTTTTCCTAATACTCCAAATATTCCAATAGAGACAACTAATCATTTAAACCTACTCCTTTTGTTCCCGCAATTGTTAATCTATCTCTAAGCTCTCTATCCGAATGAAATTTTGGCAAAGACTTTGGGTTCTTCCCAGCATTGGCCGATTGAGCTATCTCTACCCTCTGACCTAATTTATTTTGTGGAGATTTCTCCCTTTGACTGGGTAGTGAGGGTTCCCTACTGCCTTCCTTCCTTTGTTTTACCTCCAGGGGACTCATCTCAACTAGTGGACATGCTAGATTCTCTCCCAAGAGCTGTTGAGAAGGATGAGGGACGTCAAGCATCCTGCGTTGAATGGGATTTAAATAGATCCATTCACTAACTTCTTCTTCAGAGTCCAGCACCGGCACAACATCAGAAGAGACTACTTTAGTAATGAACTTCAAAATCTCATAACAAAATACCTGCTCTTGGATTCCTTGACATATTGCAGCATCCTGCTGCTTTAGCTCCATCTGGCCTTTCTGGGTTGCAACCTGCATTTGCGACTCAAGAGACTGGGAGGGAGCCCTGCAGACCTCCTCCCTTAGTTCTTCCCCCCAGTAAAACATCTTGTTCTCGCATACCCTGTTCTACCGGGATTCCTCTCGATATATCTTCCATACCAGGATTCTAAATTAGCTGCCTTCCTTCTTTAATCTGGGGATTTCCTAATATAGAGCCCTGCTCTACTTCATCATTATCTGCTAGACTGTCTAGCGCTGTGAACTTGTTGCTAGGCATCTTGGGATCAGGCTTCCAAGACACAGCGATCTTAATAGGGTCTGCGCTTGTGTTCAGGGCAATTGCAATGCCAGAGGACTCTGGTATGTCCTGTAGGGTACACATGATAGGAAGATTAGAAAGATCCAGCTCCTTCCCTTTTGCAAAGATGTCGACTGCCGGAACAGCTTTTTTTGAGTAGATTTTTCATTAGAGACCAAGATCCATTCTTTAGCACCTGGTTTAGCCATTTGGCCATTCTTCCTCAAATCTTGTACCATATCCCCTATGATTGATTTTGCCGGCTTTCTCGGGGGATCGCAGTCTTTGGTTCCATGTTCCAACTTCCGGCATTTGGAGCAGTAGTCAGGCCGGTCCTCAACTTCCAGGTGTTGCCATTTGCCCTTCTCTTTAATTCTAATCCAAATCTGGTTGGGGATCGATTTGGTAAGATCTATTTCCACGCAAACCTGTGCTTCACTGGGTCAAATCAAGTCCGATGCCGCAACAGTTGCCGAGTCTAGCTTAAGAAGGTTTCCAGCAACTGACGCCAGGGAGAAGAGTTTCTCCTTGTGGAACAGGTAAAGAGGGAGATGGGGGAAACCAATCCAGGCCGGAGAGATTGACGGTTCCACTGCCGGATTGAACTCCTTTGTCTATTTGAAGATCCTGGCTTGACATCCTTGAAAGTGCCAGACTTTCCTTGTCCAAAACCTCTGAAAATCTGCTTCTTTGTCAAACTTGAATAGAACATGATGATTATCGAATAAGCCTACCTTGCACTCGCCGAGAAACCCAGCTGCTAGTACCTCTTTCCTTAACTGTGCCATAGCTGGTCTTCGCCAATCAATGTCTATTTCAAGTTTTGAGCCAGGCTTTTTTCCTCCTCCTCAGTGAGGAACAGAGCCGGTTCTCCCTTAAATTGGGACAGTGGGATTTTGTTTCGGATTGTGGAGGAAGAAATGGAGAATTCCTTTGAAGTAGGTTCCGATTTTCCCACAGCATTTGCAAAGGAAGCTGTGGGGAAAGGGTCACTCCCCTCCGCCATGGAAGGCGAACACAATTAGGGCCAAATTATTCATTAGACAGATAACGGTAATATTACTTAGTGGAAAAAAAAAGTAAATGGGAAAAATCAAGTTCAATTTTCTAGTTAGAAGGGAAAGCAAATTTGTAGTAAGAGCATACATGAATTCTTGTCACATAACATTAATTCTAGTGATTTTTTTGGGTTGGCTAACCTCCATTTGAGGTGGGGCGCCACTCCCAATTTTTTAAATATAATTGTGAGCAATGGACATACCCTAATATCGCTCGTACTAAAGTCGAGACCCTTAAGACCGCTACTCCATTTACATGCCAATGGCCTAATGGAGAGGTGGTCTTGAGGATGTTACACAAAATGAAGAAACTTGGAGTACTACTCCATTTACAGTCTGATTCCCAAAATGCATAAATGAGGAGTACTACTCCCTTTACAGACCTTGTAAACTTACTCTAACAAGTGGCCAAAATCATGCATATCTTAAATAAGGCATAACACAATAATGCATAATATCGCAAAATCACCAGTGGTGAGGGCCGTAAATTCAAAAGAAGCAGGGACTGTTTGCCACTTCATTCCTTCTTGCTCTATCTCACATAACAAAGACAGTTAATCGCAGTATGCTCATTTGAGGTCATCATGTTTCTAGACCTCCAAGCCCTCAATTTGCCGTAAGGATGTAACATTTGTTACCATAGGGCAGCAGCAGATGTTTTCCACAATTCAGAATACCAAGTAATTAACTAGGGATCCACAAAGTTGTGAGCATACAGGTTGACATTGAGAAGTAAAAGCCCTAACTTCAGCATGCTATAAATACTAGAACCAGCCCCCTGTCCTAACCGCAGCAGACAGGGGAACTAACTTGAATCGTATAGTTTTGTTCTATTCCTTAAAATGTTGGGTAGGCCCATCATATCAGCTATCAGGAGGTTCTCGAGGTAGTCTCCATACCATCATTAGCCACCACCCATCTAGCTGGAGCATTTACCTGTTTTGGAATTTTGGAGAAGGAAATTTGGGGCTGGAGTTGTTGATAAGTTGGTTTTATACCAACTAATATGTGTTAAAATGCTTGGCTTTTGTTGTGTGTTCCATGTGCATATGTGAGGTTTTGAGAGGTTTTATGCATTTATATGTTTGCAATGTGGAAATGATCAAATGCTGTAAAAGGTGCAAAAAGTGTTTAAACAATGATGGTAAATGGAGTTAAAAGAGTTAAGGCAAATGGAGGAACCGAAAGTGTAGAATTGGCCATATTAGGGTTTTGGCAGATTGGTTTTGCAAATTCATCTAAGCATAACGTCTTCAATATTAATCCAAATGATGAGTTCTTGGATGTTCGGGAAAGCTCTTTGAGTTGTCGTCAATGCTTATGTTCTAACTTTCTTCGAATGGTGTGTGTAAAGATGAGAAACGAAAGCATCTTGATGATTGCTACTTCATGATTGAGTTATTGAAGTCATATTGCCACAGTTTAGTAGATTGTTAATAACCTGAGCTACAGACCTCCAATTAAGGTGATTCTTGATCCCTTGGAAAGCCATGAGATAGACCTAGAACTCTTATGTTTACCATCAAGTCCAGTTCAGACGTTAAGTCACACGAATTTGTTGTAGACGTTGGGTTCTAAAGCTGAAACAAGCACTCAGCCACAATGAAGGCTCACATGCACAATATTGTTTCGGGCATTTTCACAAACACCTCACGAGCACTCACTTCACACTACACTCTCGCACAGCCTCCAGCTTCACCCTCGCTACCCTCACACACACTCGCACTATCACTGCACTACTCACATGCGGCGAGGTCACCTCGCCGCAAACTCTCTCGCACTAACACTCGCACACATGCGTATGCACTCTCGCGCATCACTGGCACACAAGCACTCGCACACACTCTTGCATCACTACACACTACTATGCACACACACATGCGGCGAGGTGACCTCGCCGCATACACACACATACACATATCACACATCTCACACACTCATACCATTCATTTCAGCTTTCATGCATTTGCACACAACATTGCTCGTATGATATTCACACACATTCAGCACACAACTCTCAAACTTTTCAATTCACGATTTGCAATTTTATTTGCTGAAACTCACCCACATCTACACTCCACATTATCACACTCACGTTCACTAAAATTCCCACATTCTTATACATTCACCTCACAGCTTCACCATTTTCACATTCACTCACAAATAACAATTCACTAACTTTACAACATGCTCACTTCATTCCATCTACCCAAGATATGATTCGTTCACTCAACTTTGCAACATTCACAATATGCCATTTTCATTTTCATTTGTAGAATTCTTCACCGACATTTTTTAGTCATTCACTCATATACCTCACAATTCACAAACATCACAATTCACTCACAACACTCTCGTTCACTCAAAACTCACAACACTCCACGCACATTGTTCACTCACAAAGCACACACAAATGGATGGCGAGACCTCGCCACGAGGTCTCGCCAGCAAACCATTTACATGGCGAGGTCTCACCACGAGACCTCGCCAGCAAAAAAACTTTATGTGGCGAGACCTCGCCACGAGGTCTCGCCAGTTTAATTTCTTTGGAATTTTTTTTTATGTTTTGGCAAACTTAAATTTATCTTGCGTGTCCAGCTGTGAGGAGCTGTAGTTGAGCAAGAATTTGTTTGAGTTGTTTCAGCTTTAATGAGTTTCGGGTGAGGATTGAGTGTTTGTGTTGTTGGGTTGCTTGTGTGTTGGTTTACATAGATATATTTCTTTGGGCTGATTTTTGGTTTTTCCTTTTTAAGGGCACTTTTGTAACACTTTATACATTTTATGTTGCGTATTAGTTACGTTTTCCCAACTCTATGTATAGGGAAGGTAGCTAGCATGTAAAAGGGGGGCCGAACTAGAATTCGATTGGAGACGGAGTTGGAGACGAGAGAGGATTCTAGATTTTAGACTTATCATTTTGAATTTCTCATTTTCTCTCTCTAGATCTACTTTCTCTCACTAAACATTTCTTCTCCGATCTCAATTCCGATTGTGAATTTGGACTGGATTTATCTTTCTTATTCTCAATTGACAAAGAAATCGACAATTCTCTTGATTTAATCGGTAAATTCTTCCAATTAAATGAGAATGAGCTTATCAATTTTTGAATTTGTTGATTTTGAAATTAGAAAGATGTTTTCTGGCTAAATCTATGATATCTTAGGATTCTTAATGGATGAATACGTGTTTTAGTAGATTGTATGCTATGCAATTGATCTAATTGTTGAGTATTGAAATCACATTTGAATTGAGCATAAACATATGTTGAATTTCATAATTCCTAGCTAATCTTGAATAGATCAAACCTCAATTGTGGTCGACATGCTAAATTGAGCAGTGATTAATCAAAGTTAGCGAAGTTGCATGAATTGAGAACTAAATTGTGATTGTTTAAGTCTTTGCACTTGTTTTTTGTAATCAAATCAATTCTGAGACTCAGGCCTAGCCATAGGAAGTGTTAATGAATTAAAACATTAGGAAAAGTGTTAAAGAAGCTTTCTGTGTTAACAACAATGATATGTGAACCTAGGATGGGCCTCGCCATGGGAGTTCTTAGGACTTTGCATGTTAGAGTAGTTAGCTGGGAGAGTTGAGACTTTGTGGAGCTTATTCCACCATTCTCGGGCCTCACTATGGGAGAGGATGGTGATTTGGGGGTACAAGAAGTGGTGTGGTCGCCATGCTAACCACAGCTTGAACTTCTAGGCAATTTAGGTCTCCTTTGAATTTAATTGTTTACTGATTGCATAGCATAGATTTACTACGTCTGTGTTCATCCAATACAAGAATCCTGAGATATTGTTTCATCCTTGCTTGTTGCTATATTTTGCATCTTTGTTTTCGTTCTTTTGTGTTGAAATTACATTCTTTCTAGTACTTAGATTCAGTGACAAGACTTTTAGAAAAATTTGCTCCATATTCTTGACCTACGCCTTCCCTGTGGATTACGATCCCTACTTACGCTACTACAGTAGTTTTTAGGGTAAAATTGACGAGGTGCGACACTTGACATCAGTTGTTGGTTCAGGAATTCCACCTTGCCATCTTGTTTCCAGGCATTGTACAGCTGACCAGATTCTGATTCAATTTCCACCCTTATGAATCCCTTTTCCTTACACAACTCCAGCCAGCACCTGCATGAAAGTAGCTCAGCCTGTACTTTAGAGAAGGACGTAGCATAAGAGAGAGTAGGGATTTTGAGAATATGTCTACCATTATGGTCACGAGCAATCCCTCCAACTTTCCATTTTTGATCAAAATTAAGGGTGGAGAAGTTTACCTTGATGCCTGGGAATTTAGGAGGAATCCATTTAAATACAGTTACTTTAATTTTCCTTTTTATTTTCCAGACTGCAGTCCAGAACTGAGGCCATTCAAGAGGCGCCAAACTTCTGATTTTGAATTTGTTAGCAGCTATCTCCTTCACAAGTTGGAAAGCTGTGTTGAAAATCTGATTGATGTCAGGTTTGACTGAGCATAAGTAACTTTGTTCCTCCAATTCCACACATTCCAGCAGATCATAGGAGGGAGTGTTTTCATCATGAATTTTCCAACTTCAGCTTTTCCATGATTATTCCACCACTGAGTTTGGGTTCCTGTCAAAGACCGAGTATTAGTCCATAATCCAAATTCAGAACCAAAAATTTTCCATACCTCAGCTGTCATTGGGCAGGCAGTAAATAGATGGCTGATGGATTCTTCTGAAGAGCAGCAAAATGGGCAAACCATCGGGCCTATAAGTCCTATTTTCTGTAGGTATTGGCCAAGTGGAAGTCTTTTCCTGTATAATCTCACCATAAAAAATGATATCTTTATTGGTATACAAGTGTCTCATATATGAGTTGTGAAAGGGAATAAAGGTGGTTTAACCACACTGATTAACTGGAAAGCTGAATGATTAGAAAAGAGACCATCACCTGTAAGTAGCCTTTTCATTTGATCTGAAATATTTCTTTCCCCAACATGAATTTCAGTGAAAAAAGAAAGGGGGATCAGGGGGAATTGTTCATTAAGTGATTCTGGATTCCAGCCCTGATCTCCTAAGAAGTCTTTTACCTTATATTGATCCTGCAAATGGAATATATCTGTAATTTTCCCTTTGAGGTTCCATTTATCCCAACATAGGCTACATTCTCCTTTACTTATTTGAAAAAGGTTATGCTCCTCCACATTTGCAGCATATTTTCTCATCTTTTTCCATACATTTGAGTCACCCCTATGGATCTGAGTTTGGAGAGGGTGGCCACTTCTGCAGTATTTTGCCATTAAGAACCTGGCCCAAAGTGTGTTTTGCTGTCTAAACCTCCACCACAACTTATATTGTTGGGCTTTGGCAATGACATTAAGATCTCTAAACCCAAGACCTCCCTCTTCATATGGCAGGCATAAGTCTGCCCATTTAATCCAGTGATATTTGTCTCGTTTTTCTGATGATGACCAAAGGAAGTTGGCCATCATTGTTTCTAATTGATTGATCACCTTTTTTGGGGTACTAGTGCTCATGAGAGTATAGCAAGGGACTGAGGAAAGAACACTTTTAATAAGGGTTATCCTTCCTCCCATTGACAAGAACTTTGTACTACAACCACTGATCAGCTGGCTGAATTTCTGCAGTACATGTCCAAAGTGTGCAGCTGGAGTCCTTTTAAAGTGGAGGGGCAGATCAAGGTATATAGTAGGGAAGGAGCCTCTACAAAATTTGGTAAGTCTCCCAAGCATGTGCTTTGTTTCAATAGGAGCTTTGTCTCGAATTAGATAACAGCTCTTGGCTGCATTTATCCTTTGACCAGAGACCGCCTCATAATGCTTTAGTTTCTCCATAACTCTTTTAATGACAGTGGGTTTAGAAGAGGAGAAGATGATAATGTCATCCGCATAGGCTAAATGGGTGATTTGGGGACATTCTCTAGGAATAAAGAAGCCTAGACCTTCCTAAGGTTAAGGTTGAGGTCTCTTGATAAATATTCAGCCCCTAGAGCAAATAGAAGGGGGAGATGGGGTCTCTTTGCCTTAGACCCCCTTGAAGTTTTAAACCATCCATGTGGGGAACCATTAAGGATCACAGTCATCCATGTGTTAGATATTAATCTCCAGATGGTATCGATCCACACTTCCCCAAAGCCTAAGGATCTAAGAACCATTAGAATGTAAATCCAATTAACCCTATCATAAGTCTTCTCCATATCAAGTTTTAATGCAATATTATCAACCTTCCTTTTCCTATTGATTGTTGATACCAGTTCATTAGCTAGCAAATAGTTATCTTAGATAGATCTACCCTTTATGAATCCACTTTGGTTTTCTGAGATTATCTTAGAAAGTACATTTGCAAGCCTCGTAGCCAACAATTTGGATATAATTTTGTTAAGGAAGGTGCACAGGCTTATAGGTCTAAAATCTTTAAAGGACGAGGGATTTTGGCATTTGGGAATCAGGACTAAGGAAGTGGCAGAGATAGCCTTTGGTAGGTCACCTCCATTCATGAAAAATTGGACAGCTTCAACAAGATCTTGCTTAATGATTTCCCAAGCTTTGACATAGAATAATCCAGGGAATCCATCTAAACCAGGGGCACTATCTATATTCATGGAGGTAACAGTCTCATAAATTTCTACCATATCAGGAATTCTGGTCAAGTTTTCTCTATATTCCTCAGTGAGGCAGTTGGGCAGAATGTGACTCTTAAAGTCTGGTGCAATAGGTTCAGCTGTAAACATCTTTGTGAAGTGTTGGGTAGCAATATGCCCTATTTCCTCTTCATCCTCTATCCAAGCACCCTGAGAGTCTTTAATCTTATGTATATAAGATCTAGCATGTCTATGCTTAACATATGCATGAAAAAACTTGGTGTTTCTATCTCCCTCCCTATTCCATTTTAAATTAGCCTTTTGAGCCCAAAATTGCTCTTCTAGGCCTAGTTGGAGCTTCAGATTAGCTGCTGCCTGATTTAAGACCACTCTAGGAATAGGTTCACTCTCATCTAACTTCTCTAGCCTCAGTAATTCAGCCTCAGCTGCAGCAGTTTTGGAGAATATGTTGCCAAAGGAACCTAAGTTCCACTGTTTGAGGGCAGCTTTGGTTGATTTCAGTTTCTCAAAGAATCTCCTTAAGGGGTTACTTAGCATGTTGGTAGACCAAGCTTCTCTAATTACTGCCAGGCATTCATCATGATCTAGCCAAAATTTCTGAAAGCGAAAAGCTTTCTTTGGCCCTGGTTTTTCTTTGCAAATAGAGAGTAACAATGGATATTAGTCCGAGGGAGATCTAGCTAAATGAGAGATGTGAGCTTGGAGGTTCTTTGCCATAAATTCTAAGTTCATCAAACCTCTATCCAGTTTCTTCCAAATCCTATGTTTTCCATCCCTATTGTTACACCAAGTGAATTTGGAGCCACTAGCTTGGATTTCAGTTAGGCATTCAGAGGATGAGAATTCATTTAATTCTTTTGCCTCTTTTTCATGAAAGACTTTTCCTCCCTTTTTCTCCTCTCTATATCTTATGCAATTCCAGCCCCCCCATGCAATCCATGGCATGTTATAGGCATTATATTTACCTAATGCATTCCAAAGATCTACTATCTCTCTTGCCTTACATTTAGCATAGACATTGGACATTAGGAATGGGTAGGGAATCATGGGATTGCTGATTTGAATAGTAATCTGCTGGATATGAATGTCAAGAAAGGTGCAGGTTACTGGTTTCTTAAACATGATCCAAATAAAGTAAGAAGGGTTAGCTATAGCAGAGTCAAATTTTAGTCTTCTTCTCAGGATTTCTAACCTGGATTCACTAATATAAGGTTCTGAGATAGCTAGCAGTTCACAATTATGCTCAAAGACCATTTTCTTTAATCTTCTAAAGTTTGGTTTTTTATTGATACTCCTAATATTCCAGAAAATGCAATTCATTATTGAGTTTTTTTTAGTTAGAGGAGTACCTGATTTCATTTCACGTAGCCACCTTGTTGATGTTTGTTCTACTTTGGTTTTTTTCTCAATCTCCACTGCCTTTTTGTCCACCCCCTTTTGTTTACTCGATTTTTGCAAGGCCCCTTGATTCTGGGATCCTTTACTTTTCCTCTCTTCATTAGCAATTAAACTTACCACAGAACGGATCAGAGGACCTTCATCTTTTCCAGCTTGAGGGGTAATTGATTTCTCCTCTTGTTCCGCCTCCGATGACGTTTCTACCGGCAAGTTAACCATAGAAGCAGTCTTAGTCAATCTGCCATGTAAATTTTCTTTTGTTTTTACCTCCCACGCCTCTAAGCCACAAGGGCTTGGGGATATCTGTGCCTGACTAGGAACCACATCCACATGGTTCACTGCCTCCTCTAATTCTCTAATTGCAGAACCCTCATTGCGAGTTGTGTTATTCAGCCTGCTTTCCTCCAGTGAGGTCTGAGAAGGGATTGGGGCTAATGCCAATTCTTCTGGCTGTTGTTCAGAATTATCCACCATTTTCATTGACAATTCAGGCTCCTTCTCACAGCATAGACTTTGAACAGAGTTTTCCTCATGAAGGGGGTACTAAGATTGGGTAGCGGTTGGGAATTTGTTTGAAGGCTTTGGGAGGCTTCCTTGTTGAAGATTGTTCATGGCTAACGTTCCTTCAGTAATCCCTTGGATTTCCTTTCCATTATGATTCATATCATCGTTGATGGGAAGAACATTGTTCACCAAAGTGAGCTCCTGGAGACTTTCCTTTGTAGGGGACTGTAATTCAATTTCTTGAGCACCTTCACCTAAATCCCTTGTTACTACTTCCCTCCTAGAGGACTCTGGAATGTCTTCCTGGGCATTGGAAATCACCAAACTTTGACCCACGGGTACATTATCCACTTGAGCTTGCGACAAGTTTGGATTTGTTTGAGAAATCCCAATGGGTGTTTTTCCTTTATTTCTGGTCACCAAGGTCCTTTCTTGGCCCTTTTGAGCTCTTGCCTATTTCACTGCTTTTGCTGGTTTTTTTCCTTCAGCTTTAGTCATCCTTGAAATATGTTTTTGAGGGTTACAATTCTTGCTTTCATGTCCTAATTTCTTGCATTTTGTACAGTAGACTGGTTTTTCTTCCACTTCCATACTCTGCCATTTCCCATTTTCTTTAGATCCAATCCAAATTCTGGGAGGCACTTCTGGCTGATTCAGTGAGAATATCCACCATTTGGTTCAAATGGACAGCAATCAAGGGCGCTCCTCTTGACCTGAAGTCAAGCTTCACTTCCATTAATCTCTTGGGGTTCAGCTTTCTCTCTTTAGCTAACAGGCCATTTTTTAGTCTATCTTGGAATGTCGTTCCCCCATCTTGCTTTCTCCACTTGGGTTGAATACAGTACCATAACCAGCCCAAAATTCAGAACAATTCTAGCAAAGCAAAGGATAATGTAGTCATTGACAAGCCAGCCCTAACAACTGCAAGCTGGGGTCCTAAATAATCACATTCGCAAGCCAGTCCTACAATCAGCAGACTGGGACCTACACACATACTTTGTTTTTCAGTTGCTAAGGACCTTGGTCCTCTCTTGATTTCTTCAGATTGTATACTCATTTCCTTCCTTAAAAGTGAAGGAGGGAATTTGTTCTCTTTCCATTCTGAGTAGAGTAAGTAGGGTAGGACAGGCCTTGGATTTTCTAGGCAACACTAGCATCCTCGCAGATTGATTAGATTCTCTCTAAACTACCTGTATGGAAGATCTCTGGTTGATGTTGTCCAGGATGTTTTTAATTTGCCAATCTCCCCAATATTTGATTCCTTTTTTTGAGCAAAGGGGAATCTAATTCAATAACGATCTCCTGGTAACCTAGTTCTGAGCTCGTAGATATAAACCTATGGACTGCTAATTCTTCTACCTACATTCTTTTAAGTGTGGCAGGAAAAAGATAAATGGGAAGAGAGAAAAGTAAGTGACCATTACAATTTCTTGCTATACCTCCAGCTTTCCAGCTGTCTTCCACCTGTGCTGCTGCATAATTTATTTTGGTGCAAGATGGATAAGGAGGGATCCACCTAATGAGTTTCATCACCTTCTTTTTTCTGATTTTCTGGCAGGCCTCCCAGAAGGAACTCCAGTCTAGCTCCAATAAGTTGACACCTTTGATCTTTAGACTAATTAATTCTTTTATGGACTGAAAAATTCTACTCACCAGTGGTCCCACCTCTGGGGCTCCTTTATCAAATGTGATTTGATTTCTTAGTTTCCATAGCCACTAACATATGATCGAAGGGCAGATTGTGAGAAGGATCCTCCTACATTCAGTGACTGAGATCTGATTCTGCCACCAAATATTAAGAGTCTTTGAAGACTGTTCGAGTACTGCCCTATATAATTCTCAGCTGCAAAAATCTTCCAAATGCTTTGTGCAAAATGGCAAGACACTAGGAGATGGTTCACTGTTTCTCCATTTGCAGGGCAGCAGGGGCAAACAAAGGGGCCCATGATGCCTACCTTTTGGAGATTAGAGCCTAAGGGAACTTTGTTCCTAATAAATATCATCATAAGAAAAGACATCTTTATAGGAACTATAGGATTCCAAATGCTCTCAGTGTTGGAGAAGATAGGTGTATTACTTCCTCTGAACAATTGATAAGCTGACTTCAGACTAAAATGGCCATCCAAGAAGATGTTCCATATCATCTTGTCCTGTCCTTCTAGTCTGATGGGGAAGTCCAAAAAAATTTCTGTGGGAACTTCTGGTAGCAGACTTCTAATTAGATCCCAGTTCCAGCCCTGCTCCCCCATAACATCTGATACCTTAAATTGACCTTGGCACTCATACAGATCTGCTAATTTTCCCTTAGAGATCCAATTGTCATACAGCATGCTGCACTCTCCCTGCCTTATCTGAAATTGAATGTGTTCCTCAATCACAGGGGCTGCGTTACATAGCCTTTTCCAAGTGTTAGAGTCCCCTCTTCTAGCCCTGATTTCCATAGGGTGCTTGGTTCTACAGTATTTTGCCCACATGAATTTAGCCCAAAGTGAGTCGTTAGATCTAAATCTCCACCATAACTTTGCAGTTTGAGCTGTAACTATATGGTTCAGATCCCTAAATCCTATTCCCCCTTCCTGCTGAGGAAGGCACAACTCTTTCCAACTTATCCAATATCTCTTAGATCCTTTATCCACTGCTGACCACAGAAAATTAGCTAGCATTGACTCTATTTGATGTATAACTCTCTTAGGAGGGTTGATGCTCATAGTCATATATATAGGAATGGAGGAGAGGACACTTTTTACTAGAGTGATTTTTCCACCTAGTGTGAGATACTTCGTTTTCCAGTTACCAATGGTCTGGCTGATCTTTTCTACCAAAGGATCATAATAGGCTGCTGGAATCCTCTTATAGTGGATGGGAATACCAAGGTAGGAGGATGGCAAAGAGCCTATAGGGAATCCAGTAATTCTACCAATAGCATGCTTCCTAGCCATAGGTAACCTCTCATTTGCAAGATACAAACTCTTGGCAGCATTGAGTTTCTGACCTGAGACCCTTTCGTAGTTCTTCAGTTTCTCCATTACACTTTGAACAGCTATAGGGTGTGCAGAAGAGAAAATTAGGAGGTCATCAGCAAATGCTAGGTGAGAAATTTGAGGACAACCTTTAGGCACGCAAAATTCTAGCCTCTTATCAGAATTATTCTGCAGTACTCTAGACAGATATTCTGCACTAATCACAAACAGTAAAGGAGAAATTGGATCTCCTTGTTTCAGTCCTCTCGATGCTTTGAACCAGCCCTTACTAACCCCATTGACTAGCACTGAGAAGTGATTATTTGAAATCAATCTCCACGTCAAATCAACCCATATCTCCCCAAATCCTAATAGTCTCATGATCTGTAAAAGATAAGGCCAATGCACTCTATCATATGCCTTTTCCATATCTAGCTTAAGAGCTACATTACCTTCCTTGCTTTTTCTATTCCAAGTAGATATCATTTCGCTGGCCAATAAGTAGTTATCTGAGATCAGTCTACCAGCTACAAATCCACTCTGATTTTCTGAAATAATCTTAGGAAGGATTAGAGATAGTCTTTGAGCTAGAATTTTGGAGACAATATTATTAATAAAGTTGCACAAACTTATTGGCCTAAAGTGCTTAAAGGATTGGGGGTTTGGGATTTTGGGAATAAGTACAATGGAAGTAGCAGTCATGGCCTGATTCATTTCAGCCCGATTCACAAAAGATTGGACTGCTTTGAGTAGGTCCATGCATATAATACCCAAGGCTGCCACATAGAATAATCCTGGGAATCCATCAGAACCTAGAGCACTCTCTTGGTTCATCCTAAAAATGATATCTTTCAGCTCTTCAAGGTCAGGAATTCTTGTAAGGTCTTCTCTATCCCTCTCAGTAAAGACTGCTGGAAGTAACGAAGAAGCTATCTGATCACTAATCTGCTCTGAGGAGTACAGTTATGAAAAGAATTGAACTGCTGTTTTAGCTACATTTTCCTCCCCTTCTATCCACTCCCCTTCCTGATTTTGGATTGTGTGTATGTGGACCTTAGCATGTCTATGCCTCACATAAGAATGAAAAAAACTAGAATTCCTATCTCCCTCCTTAGCCCATTTATTATTTGCTTTTTGGGACCAGAATCTTTCTTCTAGGCCCAACTGGTACTTAGCTTTTGCTACTGTTTGGTTCATGATTTCCCTAGGAATCGAATTTAACTCATCTTCCTTTTAATGTCTAAGTACTTCCTCTTCTGCCTGTTCAGCCTTTGTGAAAATATTCCCAAAGGTTGCCTTGTTCCATGCCCTAAGTGCTATCTTAACACATTTTAATTTTTCAGTAAAAATCCTAATTGGGCTCCCTACTATCTCCCTGTTCCAGGCTGTTCTGATATTAGATAAGCACTTTGAGTGGCTAAGCCAAAATTCCTGGAATCTAAAGGACCTAGCAACTTCCTTTCCTAGTTGAATTTGTAAGACTAAAGGTGAGTGGTCTGAAGGGGCTCTAGCTAGATGAGACACTGAAATCTGTAGATTGCTGTTCTGGAAGGTAGAATCCACTAAAGCTCTATCAAGTTTCTTCCATATTCTAGCTCTGCCTTCTCGATTATTGCACCATGTGAACCTTGCTCCGCAAGATGGTACCTCAGTTAACCCCATGGCAGACATAAATCCTATAAGCTCTCTAGACTCTTTTATATGGAAGGCCTTACACCCTTTTTTTCCTCCATAGATTTTATACAATTCCAATCCCCCCCACAAAACCCAGGGACTGCCTAAATTTTGTAGAAGGCCTAATTCCTGCCACAAAACTTCCCTTTTGACTTCTGTACACTTAAGTGGCCAGATTGTTGGAGAGGGACGATCTAAGTGTTTGATTGAACTGATCTAGGTCCGATTCAAGTTGAAGAAGCTCAGATTGACCTTATATTTCTCGATCTAGTTTCTCTCACTTGGACAGGTGGATCCATGAATAGTGGCAGCTCCACTCAAGCTGAAAAAAACAGTAAGCTGTAGGATGGAGTTAGCGGAAGATAGAAGTCTTTGGTGATTTAGAGAGGAAGAGGGGACCGGTTGACCGACTCTGGCCTGAGTCGACTAGTGATTAATGTCAAAAAATGACAACCCAAAATTTTTCTCTAAACCTCCAATTTTAATGGGCTTTTTGGTCAAAAACGACAAAGTCCAAAAACGCATTCATTTTGACTTTTTTTGTTCCCTTTTTTTCGTTGACCTTAATTTGAACATGAATTCTAGTAATTAATATCACAAAACGACAACCCAAATTTTTGCCAAACCTCCAATTTTCATGGGCTTTTAGGTCAAAAACGGTAAACTCCAAAAACGCGTTTATTTTGACTTTTTTTGTTCCGTTTTTTTCGTTGACCTTAATTTGAACATAAATTCTAGTGTTTAATGTCAAAAAGCGACAACCCGAAATTTTTTGCCAAACCTCCAATTTTCATGAGCTTTTTGGTAAAATATGGGAAAGTCCAAAAAAACATTAAATTTGACTTTTTCGTTCTGTTTTTTACGCTAACCTTAATTTGAACATCAATTCTAGTGATTTTTTTTAAAACTCCTTTTATTCAATCATAGAAAAAATAGGGTGTCGAATATATCCGACTGCACAGCTACAACCGGAAAGCCAAAAGTTTGGAGTACTACTCCATTACATGAGGAATTCTATGATCACAAGGTAAGACTTAGAGAAACACTACTTATTGGCCAAAGTAGCACTGCTCTAAGTCCCTAGAAATTATATGCCATACCACAATGACTATTTGTAACACATTTTACAGCAAAAGAATCGGCCAGCTTTCAATTAAAATTTTTAAAGCTGTGACCAACCTACCAAAAGTCTAGCTATGTTCAAATGTGATTAAGACATGAGCCTATCCTACTCAAGTGTCTCCTTGATAGCGGCCGTATCATGAAATTTATGTAGCTTCCGCCAATACCAAACCATACAAGATGTCACAAATTGTGATTGCTAAATGAGGTTCCATATTCAAAACATTCATATATGCTTCTCCCAGTTAGTAATAAACATCAATTACAGCACTTTTCGAACTCTTAGAAAGGCCTCAAAATGAAGTGTAATAGCCCAGGAAATATTACCAAGTCAAATTGCCGAGTTCAAGTGGGAAAAGGAAACTTTCTACACACCGACCGACCTTAGTCTCTATCAAAATTGCCAGTATTAGAAAGGCAACAACTGAGAGTATTCTTCTTTGAATATTTAGCAACATTTCAAAGCAAACAACCAAAACCACTGCTTTGCCAATTCAAAAAGTCCAAAAATATTTCTCAAAGCCAACCACAAGCATGGGCACACTATTACCAACCAGTTAAAAAGCATTGCACCATTCCAGAATTCAGCGTTATGTCACAAATACATAACATGAGGCCAATCTTTTCGAACTCCAGTAATTAGGGGCCAGCAAAATCTAGGAAACACTCACCCAGCGTACCAATTTTTACCTTCTGAATAGCAAATGAAGGGATTCCGCTTCCTGAGCTGCTTGTCCGATAGGGCATTAGGTTTGGGAGTGACCAAAAATTTTGCTATTGATTAATGTCAAAATTCGACAAACCAAAATTTTTGGCCAAACCTCCAATTTTTATGAGCTTTTTGGTAAAAAATGGTAAAGTCCAAAAAAGCGTTCATTTTGACTTTATTTGTTCCATTCTTTTCACTGACCTTAATTTGAACATGAATTCAAGTGATTAATACAAAAAAATGACAACCCAAAACTTTTCGCCAAACCTCCAATTTTGATGGGCTTTTCGGTCAAAAATGGCAAAGTCCAAAAACGCGTTCATTTTGAATTTTTTTGTTCCATTTTTTTCGCAGACCTTAATTTGAATATGAATTCCAGTGATTTTTTTTAAATAATTTTTTTTAAATGTAAACTATATACCACCATGAACAAAATACGGTGCTGGATATACCAGTCACACCGTTACAACAAAAAAAAAAGCAACCGTAAATTTGGAGTACTACTCCATTATATGCGATTTCCTAAAATAAAGAAACGAGATTTAGGGAACCACTACTTAAAGACCTTCCCAATTAGCAATGCTCTTTATCTCATGTGTTAGTGTCACCCTGAAAAAATTAAGCATTGATGTCTATAAGGTTGATCGGTATAAAATCCGAATCCTAAAAACAAAAGGCAGGGAAACCAACATCTTCCCCACTGTCCTATTCAGCCCTCCAAAAGTTTGTTATATACAAAATATGCAGTTTATGCAGTCAACTGCAGTGCATATCAATCACATACCTACTGTGCAGTTCATTGAAAAATCACATTCCTACTATCCTGTTCAATAGATTTGTACTGAAATTACAATCCTGTTGTGCTTCCCCATTGAAATGCCGAATCAACAAGGTAAAGTGCAACCTTCCAGATTGGGCAATATTGAGGAATTATAGTGATCCAGATTGAACCCAGCAAATGAAAGTAGGCAAACAAAAGACGGCAAGACTTGCCCTAAAAATTTCTGTTATACTTCATCTCACCAAACCTTCCATCACACTCAAAATAATCTCCTTCTAGGTACATGAATGAATTGCCAAAGGTAGGTTCAACAACTCCATCCCATATGCAGAAGATTCCAGAACCACCAAGACAAGATTAACTCAAAATTCAGCTAGTAAAAATTCCGTACCATTTATGACTAATAGAGTTATGTCCACTTGAACAATCACATACGAGGTCACATTATCAACTATGCTGCCAAATCATCACCGACAAGATTAACTAAAAATTCAACCAAGCAGAATTCCACACCTTCCAACTAATGGAATTATGTCCAAATTGACACCACATAAAAGGTCAAAATATCAACTAGGCTGCCAACTATTAAAAGTGCTTTTCATCAGTCCAAAAATAATTCAAATATCTCATTTATAGAAATAATTCGAATATTACATTAACAACCAGTCTAGAACATAAGGTCAAGCTGATCAAACTCCAGTAATCAAGGGCCATCACAAGCGAAAACACTTACCCAGGATTCTAATTTTTACCTTCTAAATAGCAATGAAAGGATTCCGTTTTCTGAGGTTTCTATCGAATTGGGCATTAGCTTTGTGGCTAACTAGTGCCTCCATATAATTTTTTTGCTTTGTTAGTTTCCGATTTTTTCCTATATTTGAGAGGAACTTACCTAGTTCATCTTCAGATTCCTCCTCATAGCTATGTTCAGTCCATTGGTCCTCTCCATCCGCCTTTGATTCAAATTTTATAGAAATCTTTTGAACTTGGGAAACTTGCATTAATGTGCTGACTTTGCTCTGCTTGGAAACCTCATCCCCAACCTTATATCTCCCCTGTTGATCATGGTCTACAGGAGCTACCATATTATCGTCACATTCAGACTCCTTGGATGCTTTAAAAGTGGATGAAGATTTTTCATCTTCTCCATCCTTGCCGCCTGGATTCAGAGATTCTTTAGTGTCAACCTCGCTAAAGAGAGGCTGGCCTTCAATTACCTCATCACCAGCTGAGCTAAAAAGGCCTAGGATTTTCAATTGGAAGCCAATCAGCCGCTTGCTCCTCCGCTCAATTCTCAGTGATGACTACCTCAGATCCAACCTATACATTCTCAATGAGCATCATCACATTGGGGGAGTTAGTTGGATGTTCATGTTCCCCTGGATTAAAACACCTAATTGAAGGATAAACTGCTAAACCATGAATAACGTCATGCTTCTCCCAGAAAGACCAGGGCAGGGCTTTACCAATTTAGAGGGTTCACTCTCTTTCCCCGTATTCTTGTTCGGAGCCAACTCAACAGAATTAGCCATAACTACCGCCTTTGCCTTAGATGCAGGGTTCTTCTTTTGAGCTCACACTTGGGAAGGACGCTCCAATGGATGAGCATGTTGTGGCTTGCAGGTTGATGAAGAATGTCCAAGTTTGGAACAATTTGTGCAATAAGCTGATAGAACTTCATATAGGATTGGTTGCCACTTACCTTTTTCCTTAGTACCAATCCACACCCGGTGAGGTAAATTCTTGAGTACATCAACTTCAATACATAACCTAGCTTTGCTAGGCCAGGGAACTTTCTCCATTGCTGTCATGGCCAAGTCGAGCTTGAGAGGATTGCCTACTGTCATTCAAAGTGTGAACAGTGTATCCTTTTTGCATAGATGAAGCGGAAGAAGAGGAAAGCTAACACATACTGGTGAGATGGATGGCTCTTTTTCTAGGTTAAAATCAGTCGACCATCGGAAGATCTTGGCTAGAAAACCTCCAAAGTTCCAAACATTTTTCATCCGCAACCGATGAAAATCTGTCTGTAGCTGAAATTGAAAGACAATGTGGCAATGATCAATCAAACATATGTGACATTCTTCAGTGAAGCTAGCGGTAAGCATGTTTTTTCGAATTGAGGCCATTGAAGGCCTCTCCAGAGTAAATTTTCCTATGAGTGCATACCAGAAAATCTGAGCTAGGCACTACTCTTCTTCTTCTGATATGAATAGGTGATACGAATGGAGTAGGATGAAGTCCAATCCACACGAATTTTCCACAAGTTCGGATCGTTGTGCACCAAAAACGCAATTCAAGAAACAAGAAACACAATTTGCGGAAAAGAGATATGGAACGAAAAGGCAAGATTAAAATTAACCTAACCCCAACGTTAACACAAATTGATTAAGTTTAACAATTGTAAATCAATAAATTAAACCTATCAAGTTTGGCCGGTTCTATAAATCTAGAACTTGTAAGCTTTACCTAAAGTTCCTCACTTAAGGTTTGGCGGGTCTTATGAATTACTCAAGAATAATTCACGTTGGTGATGTCAAATTTAATTTAGCAAAGCCAAAATTCTTTCAATTCAACATATCTAAAAAACGTTTACAATGATCTCTTTATATAGAGATGAGTTTCGGCTCTACAAATTGGAAAAGGAAATAAAACCCTAGAAGTTGTAAATTACAACTTGACTTCTAAACTAACCAACTTTCCAAATTGGAATTGGAAACTAACAACTAACAAACTAATAAGCTAATCCTTTTCCAAAAAGGATTAGGGCAAACGATTATTCCAAAGGTGGCCAAACACGATTTTACTTGCCATTATCATGCAAGATAATTGGGCCAAGTAATACCTTATTAACACTTAATAAAAACGTCAATTAAGCCCATAAAATTGTTAAGTGGACTTAATTAAAAACAACATAATAAACCCTAAAATATATTAAAAAGGGCGTGATCCATTTCAAAGCCCAAAACACGCCTACTTCTTGGACTTTAATATTTCGGCCTTCACATTATTTCTTCAAGGTGGATCATAAATTGTTATTGAAGAAATATGCCAAAGTACTTCATCTTGAGATGGTGGTGTCGAACTCCTTTGAACATTGGCCATCAACTCACAATGTTTTGATAACAATGCTTGTAGTGCTTCCTTCATCCTCTTGCTCCTTGATCTTGTCATTGGACCACCAAGATTTGCTAATGGATCATGGGAAGCTGGATTCGGTAATGTGGACTCGGGCTCATTCCTATCATTCCCTCCCTCCTCGAAAGGATTCGTCCTCGAATCACCTACATCATATAAGCTCAAATCAGAAACATTGAAAGTAGATGAAACATTTCCATACTCACTAGGTAGTTCGAATCTATATGCATTTTCTCCAATCCTTTCCAAGACTTGAAAAGGACCATCTCCTCTTGGATGAAGTTTAGATTTCCTCTTTTCAAGAAACCTTTCCTTCCGCAAGTGAATCCAAACCCAATCTCCAGGTTCGAAAATCACTTGTCTTCTGCCCTTGTTGGCTTGTTTTGCATATTGCTCATTACGCCTTTGAATATTTTTGTAAACCTTTTCATGCAATTCCCTTACAAAATCAGCTTTAGCTTTACCTTCCACATTAACAAACTCATTAATAGGAAGAGGCAAAATATCAAGGGGAGTTAAAGGATTAAATCCATACACGACTTCAAAAGGCGAATAACCAGTAGAACTATGAACAGTTCGGTTATATGCAAATTCAATGTGTGGCAAACAATTCTCCCAATTCTTTAAGTTTTTTTGAATGATAGCACGAAGCAAATTAGACAATGTACGATTTACTACTTCTGTTTGACCATCAGTCTGTGGATGTGCAACAGTAGAAAACAATAATTTTGTGCCTAATTTATTCCAAAGTGTACGCCAAAAATGTGACAAAAACTTGACATCTCTATCACTGACAATACTCTTAGGAATTCCATGCAAACGTACAATATCCTTAAAGAAAAGATCAGCAATTTTGGTAGCATCATTAGATTTAGAACATGCAAGGAAGTGAGCCATTTTACTAAATCTATCAACCACAACAAAAATGCTATCATTACCAGTGCGTGATCTAGGTAACCCTAACACAAAATCCATAGATATGTCAATCCAAGGGTTGCTAGGAACAGGCAGAGGTTGATACAAACCATGAGGCATTACTTTGGACTTAGCATGCTTACACACAATACATTTTTCACAAACACTTTTAACATCTTTAATCATGTTAGGCCAATAAAAGTGCTCATTCAAAACAGAAAGTGTTTTAACAATACCAAAATGCCCCATTAACCCTCCCCCATGGGTTTCTTTAACAAGTAAATCACGAATGGAACATGAGGGAATGCACAATTTATCCTTCCGAAACAAGAAACCATCATGCACAAAATAATCACCATTCGGCCGTATTGAACAAAGATCATAAGATTCGGCAAAGTCAACATCTTCCTTATACAAGTCTTTAATCAATTCAAATCCAAGTAGCTTTGCATGTAAATAGGTAAATAAAGCATATCTCCTAGATAAAGCATCAGCTACCACATTCTCTTGACCAGATTTATATTTAATCACATAAGGAAAAGTTTCAATGAATTCTAACCATTTTGCATGTCTCTTATTCAACTTACCTTGAGTTTTTAAGAATTTGAGACTTTCATGATCAGAATGGATTATGAATTCTTTTGGCCATAAGTAGTGTTGCCAAACCTGCAATGACCTTACCAATGCATACAACTCCTTGTCATAAGTTGCATACTTTAAGGATGCCCCATTAAGCTTTTCACTGAAATAAGCCACGGGCCTTGATTCCTGCATAAGAACAGCACCAATACCAATCCCGGAGGCATCACAGTGTATCTCAAAAGCTTTATTAAAATTCGGCAAAGCAAGTAAAGGGGCATGAGTCAATTTATACTTCAAAGTGTTAAAGGCTTTTTCATGTTCTTTATTCCATGCAAAAGTGACATTCTTTTTAACAAGTTCATTCAAAGGTGCAGCAATGGAACTAAAGTCTTTAACAAATCTTCTATAAAAACTTGCTAATCCATGAAAACTTCTTACCTCACTAGCATTTTGTGGTCTCGGCCAATCTAAGATTGCCTTGACTTTTGACTCATCAACAGCAATGCCTTGAGAACTTACAACATAACCCAAAAAGATAATAGATTCCAAACAGAAAGAACACTTTTTAAGGTTAGCAAATAATTGGTTCTCACGCAATATAGCAAACACGAGTTTTAAATGTTCAACATGCTCATCAAGTGATTTGCTATATATCAATATATCATCAAAGTAGACTACCACAAACTTTCCAATGAAATGACGAAAAACATGGTTCATAAGCCTCATGAAAGTACTAGGTGCATTAGATAAACCAAAAGGCATAACTAACCATTCATACAACCCATACTTTGTTTTAAAAGCAGTTTTCCATTCATCTCCTTCTTTCATTCGTATTTGGTAGTACCCACTTTTCAAATCAACTTTGGAAAATATGGAAGATCCATGCAATTCATCAAGCATATCATCTAATCTAGGAATTGGATGTCTATACTTAATGGTAATCTTATTAACAGCACGGCAATCTACACACATTCGCCAAGTATCATCCTTTTTAGGGACTAAGATAACAGGAACTGAACATGGACTAAGAGATTCATGCACAATACCTTTGTCAAGGAGTTCATCCACTTGACGTTGAATCTCTTTTGTTTCCTCTGGATTTGCTCTATAAGCTGGTCGGTTTGGAATTTGAGCTCCTGGGATGAAATCAATTTGTTGCTCAATGCCACGAATAGGTGGTAAACCTATTGGTAACTCCTCGGGAAACACATCACTATATTCCTGCAAAAGAGAGTACACGGCACTAGGCAAAGAAGCAAGGTTATCACTGTCAACAACAAGTATAAGTTCCTTACTAAACATGAAGTATAAGGACTGCCTATTAATCAATGCTCTCTTAATCTCATTAGAAGAAGCAAAACAACAAGATTTCTTATTAACTACATCTCGGCCTAAATTAGATTTTTCGTTTTGTTGTTTTTCTAGTTCCTTCTTCTTCATAGCTTCATTTATGTCTTTACAAGCTTGTGCAATTCGAGTTTGATCTTCAAAAACTTGAGCAGGAGTTAAAGCATGAAGACTATACTTTTTACCATTATGCACGAAGCTGTAAAAATTTTTCTTGGCATGATAAAGCACATCACAATCAAATTGCCAAGGTCTATCAAGTAAAATATGACTAGCCTCCATTGGAACAACATCACATAAAACAGTATCAACATATTTACCAATGGTGAAAGAAAACTTTACTTGTTTAGTGACACGAGTTTCAACTGAATTATTTAACCATTGAAGCCTATATGGTTTTGGATGTTTCATGCAATTCAAATTCAGTTTGTTAACAAGTAAGGTGCTCGCCACATTTGTGCAACTACCACTATCAATAATCACACTACAAACCATGTTTTGCACTAAACAGCGTGTGTGAAATATGTTATCACGTTACATCAAATCATTATCTTCCAAAGGTTGAACATTAAGAACACGGCGAGAAACTAAAGAAAAGTTACCAACTGAGTAGGTCAGTTCATCAAGCTTTTCACCCTCATCACTTTGATCATCTTGGTACTTTTCTTCAAGAGGTGGCATGTCGGCACAATCATCATCACTTACCACTTCGCCAGTATCTAAAGTAATCATGATCCGGGCAGTAGGACAATTGGCTTGCAAGTGACCATAGCCTTGACATTTAAAACATCTAATATCCCTCAATCTTGGAGCAGAAGTTGTCGCCGGTTTAGGGGCATTTTCAGCAGCTTTGGGGACTGATTTTGGGACATAAGGAGGCGCACTAGATGGCTGGTTTGAGGTAAATTGCCTTGGTTTTGTTGGTGGAGTGAAAGGGGCTGATTTAGATTTCAAATCCCTTTGCCATGGTGGATTCTGTTGTGTGAACCTGTTCTTACCTTTCATGTGCCTTTCAATCTTAATAGCTTTATGAACAAGCTCATTAATATCAACATAAGATTGTAAATCAACATGATAAGACAACTCAGAATTCATACCTCTAAGAAATCTTTCAATTGTTGAATCGGGATCTTCACGAACATTGGCCTTGATCATGAGAGCTTCCATCTCATGGTAGTATTCCTCCACGGTTTTGTTTCCTTGCACAAGGGAGTGCAATTTTCTGTTGAGCTCTCGGCTATAATGTGATGGAATATACTTCTTTCTCATAAGCGCTTTCATTTGCTTCCAAGTTTGAATAGGTAGTTCGTCATCTTCACGTCTAGATCTCATTACCTTATCCCACCACAAACTTGCATAATCCTTGAGGTGCATGAAGGCTAGGCGATACCTCTTATGTTCGGGATAGCTATTACCTTCAAAGAAGTGTTCAAGCTCTCGAACCCAATCAAAATAAGCTTCCGGATCTGCTTTACCATGGAAAGTAGGCAATGTTAGTTTAACTCCACTAATTGACAAATCAGATTTCTTACCATCTTTAGGAGAATCCATGAACTCCTCATTCTCCTCATCACTAGGCTCGGCTTCTTCATGTTTATTCTGTCGAGAAGTAGAACCTTTTTTTGGTGAAGGAAAAATTGTTAAATTATCAATCTTTAGATTGAGCTTTCGGATCATGTCAAATAGAACATCATTAACATATTTTTGATCCGTTTGGGGTTGTCCTTGAGGTGTTTTATCATCTCCCTCCATTGTTCCTGCAAGTTAGTAAAAAAACAACAAAAGATAGCAAAAATAAAAAACCTCTCGGGTTCTCACTTTTGGTGAGTAATACTCTCCTCTCTAGTGTAATGGCTTTTCTCGTGTATACCCTATCTAAATACTCTCAATGAATCTCTCAAACTAATTGAAGCTTACTGTTTGTCGATTTTAAGAACAAGTCTCAACCAATTAGTTCAAACAAATCAATTCACAAAAGCAAAACCAAAGAAGTTTGAAAAGAAAAATTTCACGTCACAAGAAGAATTTAAGATCACGTATGGGGTATAAACAGATTAACTTCAGAAAGCTACGAATTCAGAAACTAGAGAAGATAAGAAGAAGATGTGTTTTTGAATCACTCAATTCCGATTAAAAATGAGAAAGTTATGAAGGTTTGAAGTTATAGTATATAGAAACTCTCTGCCGAGTTTCGGACGGTAGAACAAAGGTTCGGACGGCCGAAAGTGGCGTCCGAAACTTTGTTAAAAAAATTTCAAATCTCTGTCGAGGATCGGACGGTAGTTTCGGACGGGTCAGGGGTCCGAAAGTGACGTCCGAAATTCTGTGAAAATTTGTGACTTTTCTGTCGAGGTTCGGACGGTAGTTTCGGACGGGTAAGGGGTCCGAAAGTGGCGTCCGAAACTATAAAATTAAATACGAAAAAAAAAAAATATATTTTTTTTGTTTTTTTTGTTTTTTTTTTTTTTCACTTTAGACCAAATGCCTTTGGGCTGATTTTTACTTGGTCTCTTTTTTTTTTTTTTTTTAATGGACTTTTTTTTTTTTTTTTTTTTGTAATGGCCTTTTTTTTTTTTTTTTTGACAAAAAGCTTAACTAGGGTTTTTGAGGTTGTTGATAAACCCTAAATTTTCAACCACTTCAATGTATCAAGAAGTCAACAAAATTTCGGATTTTGAAGATACCACTTTTACCAAAGATTCAAGAAATATCACAAAGAGCAAGAATATGTCTTCAAGATTCAAATTTGAGCACTTTCGGATTTCCAAGAAAAATCAAGATTTTCAAGAAAGTGGTCAAGAACTCGTCTTTTTGAGATGGTGAAAAAGTTTGATCAAAACACACTTTGATGGTAATAGAATGATGAAACTAACACAAAAGAAAGATCAAGAAAAGGATGAGAAACAATGAAGTTATGAAATTTTGAATAAGAACCCTAATTTCACAAACCCTAGTTTGACAAACCCTAATTCTTTGGACGTGATTTCAGCAAGAATGACTCAAGAATTCCACACTATGATGATGAACAAGAACAATGCAGAATTATGAAGAAAAACAGCAGCAAAACACGACACAAAACAACAAAGAACAACACAACAAAAATCGCAAAAATCCGAACAATGGATGAACACGAATTGGACAGATTTTAGCAACAAATTGCATGCGATTTTGACGTAATTTAAAGGCAGAACTATAACGACCTTGGACAGCAATAAAGACACGAAAACAGCAACAAAAAGACACCGCAAAATCTGCAGAAATTAACGCAACAAAACAGCAAGAAGGACGCCAAAAGAAGGACAAGATCCGAGAAGAGAAAAACAAGAACAAGACTCAAATAAAAAAAATTATTTACCGAATTTGATGAACAACCTGGATAGCTCTGATACCAATTGATACGAATGGAGTAGGATGAAGTCCAATCCACACGAATTTTCCACAAGTTCGGATCGTTGTGCACCAAAAACGCAATTCAAGAAACAAGAAACACAATTTGCGGAAAAGAGATATGGAACGAAAAGGCAAGATTAAAATTAACCTAACCCCAACGTTAACACAAATTGATTAAGTTTAACAATTGTAAATCAATAAATTAAACCTATCAAGTTTGGCCGGTTCTATAAATCTAGAACTTGTAAGCTTTACCTAAAGTTCCTCACTTAATGTTTGGCGGGTCTTATGAATTACTCAAGAATAATTCACGTTGGTGATGTCAAATTTAATTTAGCAAAGCCAAAATTCTTTCAATTCAACAAATCTAAAAAACGTTTACAATGATCTCTTTATATAGAGATGAGTTTCGGCTCTACAAATTGGAAAAGGAAATAAAACCCTAGAAGTTGTAAATTACAACTTGACTTCTAAACTAACCAACTTTCCAAATTGGAATTGGAAACTAACAACTAACAAACTAATAAGCTAATCCTTTTCCAAAAAGGATTAGGGCAAACGATTATTCCAAAGGTGGCCAAACACGATTTTACTTGCCATTATCATGCAAGATAATTGGGCCAAGTAATACCTTATTAACACTTAATAAAAACGCCAATTAAGCCCATAAAATTGTTAAGTGGACTTAATTAAAAATAACATAATAAACCCTAAAATATATTAAAAAGGGCGTGATCCATTTCAAAGCCCAAAACACGCCTACTTCTTGGACTTTAATATTTCGGCCTTCACATTATTTCTTCAAGGTGGATCATAAATTGTTATTGAAGAAATATGCCAAAGTACTTCATCTTGAGATGGTGGTGTCGAACTCCTTTGAACATTGGCCATCAACTCACAATGTGTTGATAACAATACTTGTAGTGCTTCCTTCATCCTCTTGCTCCTTGATCTTGTCATTGGACCACCAAGATTTGCTAATGGATCATGGGAAGCTGGATTCGGCAATGTGGACTCGGGCTCATTCCTATCAATAGGGCAAGTTCTCATTTGTATATTGAGAGAGCTTTGACTGAAGAGGAAGGGAAGGAGTTGTCGATGGATTTGGACCAAGGAGCAGACACCACTTCCCGGAAGGTTTTGGTAAGTGGTTGCTGTTGCGGCATAGTCACCACCGATTCTGCTTTAGGGGTGGCAAACTACCGAGGGTAAGAATAGAGGGCTGAGGCTATTGTCCTGGATTGAGTTCTTGGTGATTGGGGTTGTGTAGAAGCAACCATCGGGTGAGCTCTAATGGATAGAGGTAAGTTATTTTGTTGAGTGAAGGACTACATCCTTTCTCCTATATGTTGAAGCTAGTTGAGGGAGGAGATAAATCTAGAGTACTACTCCATTACATGAAAGATCTATCTCAATATGTGTAAGGAAAATAGAGATAGTCTACTTGAAAAGGTTTCCAATAGATAGGCTCGATTTTTTTTAAACTTGAGGCCCTAATCTGTATAGTTAATCAACAAATGAAGGTCAAAATATGCAAATGAAGGTCGTTGTTTTCGTTCAGAGTTCGGACGCCACGAAAACTGTGAGCTACTCATCAATTAGCCAGACCTCATCAAGCACAGAAACAGGGGATTCTTCTCAAATGTTGATCACACGGTTCATCAATGATTCCACATTCAAGTTCAGGTTCACACGAACTATTCAGCAATTGAAAATTTACCAAGTACATGATTGCACATAGACAACAAAGAGTCCGCACAACAGAGATATCAAGCTACCTCATCAATCACATGATTCTACTCTACAAAATGTTCATCCAAAAAGTACAAGACAAGCAAATCCTCTCAAGCAAAGGAGAAAAATATCAAGTATATGAATGAGAAATGAAGGCCAATGGAAGATGAATCTTCTCAAATGTTTATCACCCAATTAAGCACATATTCCATATTCACCATGTCTTGCCAAGCACAAGAGAAATGTACCAATTACATGAAGCAATTTGAATGGGAACTCTCCTAAATGTTTATCTCACTTTACACCAAATATTCCACATTCATTCAAGTTAGGGAATCGGAAAAGGCCACCAAGCACATGATTTCTCCTCAGCAGTTTAAACATCAAAACAGTAGGCCAACATAACTTACCAAATACATGAATAAGCCAACAGCAATCTGGTCGGGAATTCGCCGGCACTTCCACATTCATTGAAGTTTGCACATGAATGAAGCCAATTCCTACTCAGCATAACATGGCTTACCAAGCAAATACATGAGTAACAATTTCAACTCAGCCAATGAAAATATTAACCAAGAGCACGAGTGATTAACCAATAGCAAATTGAATGGGAACTATCCTCAAATGATAATCACGCTGTTCAGCAATGATTCCATATTCATTAATCAGAGCATGTATATCATTCAAGTTCAAGAAGTACCAAATCTACTGCAAAGTAGCTAGGAAATATTAATAGTATAAGTTTCATCCATATACCAAGCTGTATTCATATTCACCAAATCAGTATGAGAGCTTGAAGCAGTCTTTGCTGGAAAAGATTCTTCAGTTGAAACTAGATAATGGAGGCAGCAGCAGAAGTTAGCTTCAAAGGAGAATGAGTTAAGAACGGTAGTAGCTGAGTTGTGAATAGTAGAAAGGAGATCTTGAACAGTAGCTGAGTTGTGAAAGAAATCTGATCTAGGTCTGATCTAGATCCAAATCATCCATTGAGGTTAAGGAGCTGGGGAACTCTCAGAGTACTCGTGCTCTTCTCTGCGGGTTGCTGGTAGGCGCTAGTCAGGGTTTGGAAAAGAAGTTGGTTGCAAGGTGGAGCTGAAGTTGGTTGTAAGGTGGAGCTGAAGTTGGTTGCAAGGTGGAGGTAAAGTTGTCAAGAACAGCTTGAAATCATGGTACCAATGACCGTCTTATCGCAGCAGATGCCTTGGAGCTTCCGGAAGATTGAAGCTGTCGTTTTTTAAGCTATCGATCTTGAAGTTTTGGATATCGAAGTACTCATCTCTAGCTCCCTCTTCAACTGAGAGGCTGGTGCAGAAGGTGGTGATGGACTAAATTGTGGGAGGTAACTAGGAGGAAGAGAAAAGTTGGCTTGCTCTGGCCTTTTGGTGGTGGAAAGCTATAGTCTTTAGAGATATGGCAGAGAACATCAAGTTAGAGAGGAGATGAAATTAACAAAAATTCTCAACATGAATTCTAGTGATTAATGTCAACAAACGACAACCCAAAAGTTTTCGCCAAACCTCCATTTTTCATGGGCTTTTTATTAAAAACGGCAAAGTCCAAAAACGCGTTCATTTTTACTTTTTTTGCTCCGTTTTTTCTGCTGACCTTAATTTGAACATGAATTCTAGAGATGTTTTTTTAAACGGAACTTTATATACATAATAAAAAAACACAATGTGGGATATACCAAAATGCATCGTTATAAAAGTTGACAAAAGAACGCAGTAAATTTTGAGTACTACTCTATTACAAGATTACTCTTTAAGTATATGATATGAAATAAAGAAAACATCTACTCTAGGATCACTAGAGTATAATTTTATGTGTTCCATTCAAAATGTCCTACACGCTTTACGAAATAGCTAACTGCTAAATGTATGTTTGAGTTTCCAAGCTGGATCAACAATCCACAGAGTATACATGAGTGCCTGTCTTCAAAATTTGAAGCCCTAAGCTATGTTTTTAATCAGCAAAAGGAATGAGGAGCCAATATTTCTTTCAGTGGTAGCAAAGCTCCAAAATGTTGACCGAAGTTCTTCCAACTTCTGAATCAATGATCATCTTGGAGGAATTTTCTCTCCCTCAAATTCAATATATCCCAATCAATGCTCATATGAAAACAAATTAAGTGTATGTGCAATGATTCAGAAAGTCGGTATAGTGACCAGACTACTCAGCAAGTGAAAATTCAACCAAGAGACAGCAAGAAGTTATCTCACCAAACGCATGTCTGATTTTCCAAGTCCATGTCAAAATTGAATCCAGTTGCAACTATCTCCAATTCAACAGTGCAAACAGGAGCTGACCTCAAATGTTTATCGCAAATTTATTCCAATTCAAGTTCAAATAGCTCAAAGTCATCAGAAGTGTAGTGAACCAGTCTTCTTAGCAATTGAAATATTCAACCTAAAGGCAGCAAGATATCTCACCAATCACATGAATGGTTTGCCAAGAACATGAAAGATTTAACAATGTCTCCAAATTCCATAAGCAATCAGAACAACCGGGAATTCTCTATCAGTAATTATCACTCAGTTCATGAGAGATTCCTCTTTATCAAGTTCAAATTCATAGTAACTCATAATCACCAAAACAATGTTCCACACACCATAGGTACAAAGAATTCCCTCAGGGTTCGGTTAAGGCTTGATTGAGTTGTGAACAGTAGTAGATGTGTTTTGAATAGTTGTTGAGAATGAGGCCGTGTCCGTGTCCAATGGCAAAGTCAAACATTAAATGTTGAAAGATTCTGTCACATTTTGGTATTCTTGACGTATCTCTCTCAATATAACTCGAAATTTCGTGAATCAAGTGGACCTGGAACGATAAGGGATAGAGCTACAACTTGTATGTTTCACATTTTACGAGATTCTGACGTTATCATCGTTGCAAGTGCCTATAAAGATGAGTGACGTGATTCTGGCAGATTATCGTCGCGAATTTCATGGACCTTTTTGAAGACCAAGATGGTGTGCTTGAGTTTTCTTAATGTGGATCACGCCATTTAAGTCTTAGGAGGTATTTGATTTTGTAATAAATTAAGCCCATTAAATATTAATTTGGGCTTAATATTTTATTAATTAGTAATTGATTACTTGGCCCAATTATCTTGCATGATAATGGCAAGTAATGGATTAGGAAACTTGTTTGTTAGTTAATTATGAAGTCAAATTGTAATTGGTTTCCTCTAGGGTTTCATAAACACTATGGCCAAATTTACTCCTATTTAAAGGAAGGCCATTAACGTTTTATAATATATGAAATTGAAAGAATTTTAGCTTTGCTAAAAAGTTAAACACTTGTGTTTGCAAAAACCCCGCGCGAAGCCTTTAGTGAGGAGCTCTAGGTTTTGCCAATCCGTTCTTGAGATCAGGAACAGCCAAACTAATTAAGTTAGCTATTGAGTACATTAGCTAGGTTGATTATTTTGTAATAACGTTAGGGTTTGATTGGCTTAACATCAACCTTTTCGTTCCATAAGTCTTTTCCGCCTTTTTGTTGTTTTTGTGTCATGTTTTTGTTGATAATTTGCTAGCCAACAACGATCCAAAGAGTGTGGATTGGTGGTCTAGGAGTTTGAGCCTCGACCATTCATATCAAGTGGTATCAGAGCATAGGTTGTTGCTACAAAAATTCAGGTTATAAATTTCTGTTTAGCGTCATCTATTTTGTGCCCAACAATTCTGCTGTTTGTTGCGTCTTTTTTCCTTCTGTTTTGAGTCATCTCTCTGCTGTTATTTCGTGTCTAATTCTGTACTTGTATTACCCATAATTGGTGCTGAAAATTGCATTGCATCCCTGCTGAAATTCGCCCAAAAATTGTCTCAAATTTTGCATCTTGTCTTGTTGTTTGCCTTCCGATTTGGCTGCTGTTTTTGTCCAGTTTTGCTGCGTCAATTTGTTGCCAAAATTCTGCACTTTTTGTGTTGAATTGTGTGTTGAAAACTGCATAGTATTTGCATGCAATAGGGCTGCACAAATCGTTAAAAGTCTACTTTCCAAATTCATAAAAACCCTAGTTTTTAGGGTTAGATTCATCTTGTTTCCAAATTCTTCACTTCTTGTTGTTTAATTGACTTGATCATTTTTGCTTCATTAATTCTGAACTCTTTGCTACTAATTCTATGACAATACAAGCGCTGGAACATTGAGATAAGACAACACAACAATCAAAATAAAAAGTTGTCTAAAAAAAAACCTAGTTAGGGTTTGTCCTCCAAAAAAACAATCCGTGATAAAAAAAAAAGACCAAGTAGAATACAGCCCAAAGGCAATTTGTCTAATTCAAAAAAAAAATAATCGGACAAGAAAGAAACAAAATTGTTTCCAAGAACTAAGTGTTCTTCTTTATTTCCTAAAAGCACACTAAAGTTAAAATTGTCATATCTTTTTTGTTATAAATCAGAATAAAGTGATTCAAGTCCCCATCCTCTTGTCTATCTTTCTATTTTCTAATTCCAGTAGTTTCCAAAGCTGAATCAAGTTATACCCTGACGTGTTCTTAAATACTCTTGAGGTTATTGCTTAAATAATCTAATTGACTTGTCTAATGTAATCTTTGTGCTTGGCATATTTGTTGAGACGAGTTCCTCTTCTCAACGAATTTTTAGGTCTAAATTAGACTAGGAAATCAATATTGAGAGTATCGATAGGGTTTACAAGAGGAAAACTACCTAAATTGAGTGGTGAGTACCTACTCCCCAACGTGCAGGTACAAATGGAGGGTGATAAATCCGTATCACAAGCCTCACGAAAAATTCATGTTGATGAACTTTTTCTCATGATTCAAAAGATACAAGTTCAACTTGATGAATTAGCTTCAAAACCTAAGCATCAAACCACTAAGAGTTCCACCTCGAGACTCATTAACTTTGATGAGTTTGCATCCGATAAAGAAGAGGAGGACATCATTGGTTTTTCTAAGCATGGAAAAACATCCCAGCTTACTGTTGGTTCTTTTAAATTGATATTACCTACTTTTCATGGAAAAGCAGATCCCGAAGCATATCTTGATTGGGCACGAGACCTTGATCATCAATTTGAAGGCAATAACTACCCCGAGGATAAGAGGTACCGCTTAGCCTTCATGCATTTCAAGGATTATGCTAGTTTGTGGTGGGACGAGGTAATTAAATCTAGACGCCAAGATGGCGAAAGGCCAGTTAAGACTTCGAGCCAAATGAAAGTTCTCATGAGAAAGAAATATTTGCCTTCACATTACCATCGTAAACGCAATCGTAAGTTGCACTCTCTTGTGCAAGGAGGTCGAACTATTGAAGAATATTACCATGAGATGGAAGCACTTATGATTAAAGCCAATGTTCAAGAGGATCCCGACTCAACCATTGAGAGGTTCTTTAGAGGTATGAATTCCGAATTGGCATATCATGCTGATCTTCAAAGTTATGTTGACATTAATGAGCTTGTGCGTAAAGCTATTAAGATTGAGAAGCACATGAAATCAAAGTCTCGGTTCACACAACCAAAACCACCTTGGAGAAGGGATGCAAAACCGAATTCCACTCTATTTGCTCCGCCTCCATAACCACTGAGTTTCACGCCAAATCCACCTCAAAGCACTTCGTCGAATGCCCCAAAATCCATTCGAAAGGTTGCTGAAACCACCTCACAAAAGATTGTAAATATTATCATAGGCTGTGAACTTGTAAATAAGAGTGATAAAAATAGTGATGAGCTGAAAAATTCAGAAAGTGAGATGAGTGTTCAAAATCAAAAGAGAGAGAAGAGTTCATTGAAAGTTGAACAACATCTTGTACTTATGAATACTAGTGATCACGAATTACATTGTTTGCTGCCTAGATCTTTTGTTTTGCAGATTTATGGAGCTCTTAGACATTTAATGGAGCTAGAAACAACTCATTATCAATTGGAAGGAGTCCAATCTGCCTTAACTTGTTTTTCCACAAGGTAAGCAAGGTAAGATAGGTAAGTTTTCACTTGATTTTGATCTTAAAACTGTTAATAACTTTGTTGTTATCAATTTGATTGAGATTCAAAGTTTTCAATATGTTTTTAATCAATTTCAAAAGCTTCCCTATACTTTTCAACAAATGGTTTGAAATTTTATAACTTGTGTTTTAGAGTCTAACATCTTGTGTTTTAATAAGCAAATTGAATTACATAATTCTTCAATGGTTACATCAAATTACTTTGAATTGAATGAATCTATGTATAGCTTGTTAGTGTGTTATGTTGCTTATTTATTACATGAGTTAAAATCTGAATTTCATAAATATAATTTTGAACAAATCCAAACCTTTGTGAAAACTAATCAAAGTGTTAATTATATTGATTATACTTCTTGGATTGACATTTGTTTTGATTATTTGGTGCGTCAATTTATTCAAATCCATCAAGATCAATGAGGTACTTTGGTAGTTCAACACTTGTTTGGTAAGTTATCTAAGTTCCTAATTTTTTTTTAAATTCTAAGAGGTAAAGTATTGTGTTTACATTTATTTATTAGATTGTCTACATTCTAATTTTACTCTTTGGAATTGTATTTTCATATTTGATAACTTTAACATGTTTGCAAAATGTTTCAAATGTTATTGTGATTTACATTGCATCCGAGATATATATATATTTAGTTGCTAATAATATTCTTATGTATCTTTGGATAATCCTTGTAATTACATTCATATATGTTTAAGTTCTTTTCTTACATTACATGTTAATAATGCAATTGTTTTCTATATTAGTGCTAGTGTGTCCATGCATGTTATTAGAGAGTTTGTCTTGCATATAAGTTATTTTCGATATTTTTTTGTCATTAGCAATTATAGGTTTTCTGATTTGCATTTATTACATGATGTATATTTGCATAATTGTTATGAAATTTTGTGTACAATGTTGTGTTTTTCATGATTTTAGCAATATACATCTTGCAAAACTTGTTAAGAATAATCATGCCTTATGTGATTTACGCATGCAAACATATTCTGCCCAATCCATTCTTTTGGTGAAAGGAAATTATTTTAAATCTTGTTCTAGATTATTGTATTTTCCTTTGCCTTATACACTTGTTTTGTTTTAGCAGGATATAAATTCTTGTTGGCCGAGAAGTACATGATTCAAATTTTATTTGGCTCGAGTTTGCAATGTGTTCGTGATATTGGTGTTTGATCTAGGAACTCAATTTCAAGATTCGAGGACGAATCCTTTTCGAGGAGGGAGGGATTGATGAGAATGAGGTCGTGTCCATGTCCATTGCCAAAGTCAAACAGTAAATGCTGAATGATTCTGTCACATTTTGGTATTCTTGATGTATCTCTCAATATAACTCAGAATTTCGTGATTCAAGTGGCCCTGGAACTATAAGGGATAGAGCTACAACGTTTATGTTTTACATTTTACGAGATTCGGAAGTTATCATCGTTGAAAGTGCTTACTAAGATGAGTGACGTGATTCTGGCAGATTATAGTTGCGAATTTCATGGACCTTTTTGAAGACCAAGATTGTGTGCTTGAGTTTTCTTAATGTGGATCACGCCATTTAAGTCTTAGGAGTTATTTTGTTTTGTAATAAATTAAGTCTATTAAACATTAATTTGGGCTTAATATTTCGTTAATAAGTAATTGATTACTTGGCCCAATTATCTTGTATGATAATGGCAAGTAATGGATTAGGAAACTAGTTTGTTAGTTAATTAGGAAGTCAAGTTGTAATTGGTTTCCACTAGGGTTTTGAAAACACTATGGCCGAATAAACTCCTATTTAAAGGAAGGCCATTAACGTTTTATG
Source organism: Ophiorrhiza pumila (assembly GCA_016586305.1). Taxonomy (NCBI): domain Eukaryota; kingdom Viridiplantae; phylum Streptophyta; class Magnoliopsida; order Gentianales; family Rubiaceae; genus Ophiorrhiza; species Ophiorrhiza pumila. The sequence continues at coordinate 16,035,145 of BLIW01000005.1, forward strand.
ATATATTAAATTGAAAACATTTTAGCTTTGCTAAAAAGTTAAACACTTTGTGTTTGCAAAAACCCTGCGAAGCATTTAGTGAGGAGCTCTAGGTTTAGCCTATCCGTTCTTGAGATCAGGAACAACCAAACTAATTAAGTTAGCTATTGAGTACATTAGCTAGGTTGATTATTACGTAATAACGTTAGGGTTTGATTGGCTCAACATCAACCTTTTCATTCCATAAGTCTTTTCAGCCTTTTTGTTGTTTTTGTGTCATGTTTTTGTTGATAATTTGCTAGACAACAAAGATCCGAAGAGTGTGGATTGGTGGTCCAGGAGTTTGAGCCTCGACCATTTATGTCAATAGTACTAGGGTCAGTTTGAGTAGTAAACGAGTAGACAGAGGTTCGATCTGTGTGAGAGATGGCTGTTCTAGCTCCGATACTTCCTCTGGGATACAAGGAGCTCGGATGAACCTCATGTTACGCAGTCTATTCTCCATAGCTAAGAACATTGGGTGGATCAAATGAACAGTGGCAGCTCCACTGAAGGAGCTGCCTTTGGGCGGCTGAGTGTGGATCCGTGTATTATTCAGCTGGTGGAGAAAGTTGTTGGTGGGGAGTAGAAGGTTCGATCTGTGTAAGAGCTGAAGATTTGTGGAGAGCTGTGAGGTGAGGAAGTCGATCTGATCTCTCTCGCTTTGAACAGGGGGATCCAGTGGCTGGTGGCAGCTCTACTCAAGCAGCTGCTTTTGGGCGATAAGTGACATGATCCGTGTAGCTGTTCGGCTGAAGGATTGTTGGTGAAGGTCCGGCCAGAGAGCCATGTGGTTGAGCTATAAACTGCGAGAGTTGTAGGATGGGTTGGATGAGCTGAATTAATGTTAGAATTCATGTCATTAATCTTCTCTCTAAAAACGTTTTCTCCTCTTTCTCTCAAACTCCAGCCGTCTACCTTCACCGGCTCCGACCTTTTTGCCAGAGCTAGGCAATTGGCTAGTGAATAATGTAAAGAAATGACAACACAAAATTTTTTGCCAAACCTCAAATTTTTATGGGTTTTTTCGTAAAAAATGGCAAAGTCCAAAAACGCGTTCATTTTGACTTTTTTTGTTCCATTTTTTTCGCTGACCTTAATTTGAACATGAATTATAGAGATTTTTTTAAACAAACGATGATATATACATAGCTATAGCAAAATAAAATACAGTGCCGGCTATACCCATCCACACTGTTACAGAGAAAATGCAATAAAACTTGAGTACTGTTCCATTACATGAAAGATATGTAAGGAAAATAGAGATAATCTACTTGCAATAATTCAAGTAGATGGGTTATAGTGGAGCTGAAGTTGGTTGAAAGGTGGTGGTAAAGTTGACAAGGACACCTTGAAATCGTGGTACCAATGACCGTCTTATCACAGCAGCTGCCTTGGAGCTTCCGGAAGCTTGAAGCTGTCATTTTTTAAGCTATCAATCTTGAAGATTTGGATCTTAAAGCACTCGTCTCTAGCTCCCTCTTCAACCGAGAGGCTGGTGTAGAAGTGGTGATGGAGAAGATGGTGGGAGGTAAGTAGGGGGAAGAGAAGAGTTGGCCGGCTCTAGCCTTTTTGTGGTGGAAAGCTGTAGTCTTTAGAGAGATGGCAGAGAAAATCAAGTTAGAGTGGAAATGAAATTAACATAAATTCTAAACATGAATTCTAAAGAATTTTTTAATTTTTTTTGAACAAAATATGGTGCCGGATATACCCGTCACACCGCTACAATAATAATATCAAGTAAACGTAAATTTTGAGTAATACTCCATTACAGGAATTCTAGTTTTTTTTTAATCAAGATAGGAATATTTCCATACCATAAGAAACGGTTCAAGTTCAGAAATTCACATATCAACCACATATGGATCTAAGCTCGAAGCCAGCAGATCAGTGTTCCAAACACCCGAGAAACATTACCTCTAATGGACATCAACAGCTCCCATTAGCTTCCATCATCTCACCGCATGATTTATGTCTTCAGCTGCTGGAACTCGGGGTATGAGCATTGGACTGAGGTGGGTAGTCTTGGGTTGCAGCTTGGAGTAGATGGGCTACCTCCACTCTATGAGATTTAAAGTTGAGGCTCGTGGAGGTGTGGAGGAGGCGAGTGGTGGAGCGCTAGAGGGAGGAAGGCTGGTGGCGACGGCGGTGTGGTGGGGTTGGATCTTGAAGCTGGATCTTGGAGCTTTCTTCTTCGTCTACAGCTCCAATTTGTAGTTGAATCCTGTTATTTCCGCGGGAGAAGGTAGCTTGTGAAGGGGTCAGGGTCAAAACCCACATAGGAGGACGGTGCAGCTCCATGGAGAGACAGCTTATGTTGCCAAACTGTTGGATCTGAATTGGATCTTCCAGAATCTTCACGATCTGAAACTTTTAAGCTCCCGTTTGCGAAAATCTAGCTCTGATTTTGACGATCCTTGGAGATCTTTAATTTGATGCCGAGAAGTTGAGACCTTTGGCGTTGTTCAACTGGGAGCTTTAGCTGAGAGAGAGGCTTGATTATTGAAGTTCCTGATTGGTGAAGAGTTGAAAAAATATGTAGTGAAGCTGCGGCTTAGTTATTCCAGCCCATTAGTTCACTATAGATGGCGTCTTTAATGTTGAATTTGAGTGTACTGAGGATTTCGTTGTTAAAGTCTATAGACTCTGAGTTAATTCGTTCCTCAGCTAGAAAAAAGATGTCTTCTTTAACTGCAGTATTGAAAAGGTGAGGGTTCTGGCCTTCCAGCTGAGAAGCTGAAAGGCCCCAAAAGTTTTTCAAAAGTCTAGAGAGAAGTCAGGAATACTAGTGATTTTTTTTTTTATTTTAATATATTTTCATAAATTTAGCAAAAGAAACAGTGCCGGCTATACCCGAAAACACTGATACAAAAGAGTGGAGAACATAAAATAAGGAGTACTACTCCTTTACTTACATGAGCGTTTAGAAAATGTAATAACAAATAGAGAGATTCTACTTAACTAGAGAAAGTAGAAAGTCTATGTTTGCCACAAAATGTGTAGTCCTAAACTGATCAAATGTCTAAAAAGAGATTACTAATTTTGTGACCTATGCTAGCATGGTTTTCCAGCCCAAGACGGCCCTTTTACAGCTGAGGATTGCAGCCCAGATCAGTCCAGTTCAGCCCAATGATCATAGCTCAATCCTCTCTTGAGCCAAAGCCTCAGAAATTCGCCCAGCAAACAAAAAATTCGCATAGCAAAACAAAACAAGGGACGCTGACAAAATCCCCACTAAGTACAGCATTCACATACTTGTACGAAAACATGCCTTTGGTAGCCAAATAGCATAATCAGTGATTCCAGTTCATAAGGCAACTCCACAAATTTTCCACAGGCAAATAGGATCAAAACCTTATAGCCCAGTCCAGTTATAGTTCTAAATTTATATACAAATAGCAAATAGGAATTCTAGTGATTAATGTCAAAAAACGACAACCCAAAATTTTTCGCCAAACCTCAAATTTTCATGGGTGTTTTAGTAAAAATCGGCAAAGTCCAAAAAGCGTTCATTTTGACTTTTTTTTGCTCCGTTTCTTTCACTGGCCTTAATTTGAACATGAATTCTAGTGATTTTGTTTTTAAAACGGAACTTTATATACATACTAAGAAAAACACGATGCGGGATATACCCAAACGCATCGTTACAAAAGATGACAAAAAAACGCAGTAAATTTTGAGTACTACTCTATTACAAGATTACTTTTTAAGTATATGATATGAAATAAAGAAAACATCTACTCTAGGATCACTAGAGTATAATTTTCTGTGTTCCATTCAAAATGTCCTGCACGTTTTATGAAATGGCTAACAGCTAAATGTATGTTTGAGTTTCCAAGCTGGATCAACACTCCACAGAGTATATATGAGTGCTTGTCTTCAAAATGTGAAGCCCTAATCTATGTTGTTAATCAGCAAATGGAATGAGAAGCCAATATTTCTTTCAGTGGTAGCAAAGCTCCAAAATGTTGACCGAAGTTCTTCCAACTTCTGAATAAGTGATCATCTTGGAGGAATTTTCTGTCCCTCGAATTCAATATATCCCAATCAATGCTCATATGAAAAAAAATTAAGTGTATGTGCAATGGTTCAGAAAGTCGGTATAGTAACCAGACTGCTTAGTAGGTGAAAATTCTACCAAGAGACGGCAAGAAGTTATCTCACTAAGCACATGTCTGATTTACCAAGTCCATGTCAAAATTGAATCCAGTTGCAGCTATCTTCAATTCAACCATGCAAACGAGAGCTGACCTCAAATGTTTATCACAAATTTATTCCAATTCAAGTTCAAATAGCTCAAAGTCATCAGAGTGTAGTGAACCATTAAGTCTACTTAGCAATTGACAAATTCAACCAAAAGGCAGCAAGACATCTCACCAATCACATGAATGATTTGCCAAGAACTTGAACGATTTAACAATGTCTCCAAATTCCATAAGCAAATCGAACAATCGGGAATTCTTCATCAGTAATTATCACTCAGTTCATCAGAGATTCCCCTTCATCAAGTTCAAATTCACAGTAACTCGTAATCACCAAAACAATGTTCCACACACCAAAGTTACAAAGAATTACCTTAGGGTTCGGTTAAGGCTTGATTGAGTTGTGAACAGTAGTAGATGAGTTGTGAATAGTACCAGGGTCAGTTTGAGCAGTAGACGAGTAGAGAGAGGTTCGATCTGTGTGAGAGAGGTTTGCTCTACGTCCGATACTTCCTTTGGGAGACAACGAGCTAGGATGAACCTCAAGTTACGCAGTCTATTCTCCACAGCTAAGAACATTGGGTGGATCCAATGAATAGTGGCAGCTCCACTGAAGGAGCTACCTTTGGGAGGCTGAGTGTGGATCTGTATATTTTTCAGCTGGTGGAGAAAGTTGTTTGTGGTTAGTAGATGGTTCGATCTGTGTAAGAGCTGAAGATTGGTGGAGAGATGTGAGGTGAGGAAGTCGATCTGATCTCTCTCGCTTTGAACAGGTGAATCCAGTGGCCACTGGCAGCTCCACTCAAGCAGCTGCTTTTGGGCAATGTGTGACACGATTCGTGTAGCTGTTCGGCTGAAGGATTGGTGGTGAAGGTCCTTCCATAGAGCCGGGTGGATGACCTATAAACTGAGAGAGCTGTAGGATGGGTTGGATGAGCTGAATTCATGTTATAATTCATGTCATTAATCTTCTCTCTAAAAACGTTTTCTCCTTTTTCTCTCAAACTGCAGCCATCTATCATCACCGGCTCCGACCTTTTTGCCCGAACCAGGCAATCGGCTAGTGAATTTTTTTTTATAAACGAAAATATATACCATCGTGAGCAAAAAGTGGTGCCGGATGTACCCGTCGTACCGTTACAAAACGAGAAAGCCATAAAGTTGGAGTACTACTACATTACATGCAATTTCCTTAGAGAGACAAAATGGAATAAAATTCCTTTACATGAAATCTAGAAAAAACTAGACATATATATATGGGGATTGAGAGTCTGTATAATTTGATCATCATAACCAATCAAATTATAATAGACTCTCAATCCCTACATCATAAGCTCTCTAATCATGTGTAGAGTTTTCACTCGGAGCTATAGAACAAAAGTAGAAGCTGCCTACCAAAATCAGGCTTCACAAACTATGTACTCACTGAACCGCAGCTCCACCATATAACAAATTCCTTCTAGATAATATCATTGTAGGATAGCACCAGGTTCAAAGAGGCATCCACTGATCAAAAGCACCACTGTTCAAAAAGTGGTGTTCCGCTTTTCAAGTTCCAACAGAAGACAGCCAGCCATTCAAGCAACATATGGTACGGCTCCTCAAGGTACAAGGTTTAGACAAAACAACCAGTACAAATATCATTTAAATTCCCCATACCCTTATCAATATTACCATAATCACAGCAAATAAAGTCCACTCCGAATCAGTAAAACACAGCAAATAAAGCTCAACAGAGAATGTAAGCCATTCCTGCAGCCTAATAAAGCATTTAAGAAGCACCAATTTCGAACTCTTAAACATAAATCACCAAAGCCTCAGGAACTACTAGACATCTATTATACCTATCTTTATCAACTGAATCTACTAATCACATACCAGCATTGCTCCCTTAATCCCAGTCGACTTCCCAGTAAATTATCCCAAATGCTAGCACCCCTAATCTATGACTAACCATTCAACATTTTTCATCAAATATAGAAAAACTCAGAATTTCACAATCTCACAAGATAAGAGACTTCAAGCCGCACCAGACCATCAAAACACGATCCTTAACATCCAATAAGCATCCAGGGTATCCAAAGCATAGGCCAAACTGATGTAAACATCGGTAATCAGGGGCAAAATTATAGTAAACGCAAACCGCCAAACTGATATTAACATCAGAATCAGGGGCCAAGATTTTATCCAGGGTTCCTTTTTTTATCTTCCGAGTAGTAAATATCGGGGTTCCTCTCCCTTAGCTTCATTCCTCCAGTTACACCATCCCGATTAAGGCAGTTGCGTCTCCACAGCTATAGCAATTGTGGAGAGATGAGTGGGGAAGCTTCTGCCCGCTCTAGGGACAGTTTATTGGCTTCATCCAGCACTTTGGGGGTTTGAGTGTGGACATCCTCCTCCTTGCTGAAAATCTTTTTTTGAGAATCCATATCAGTGTGAACCTTTGATCTAGTGGAGGTGCATTGCAGCTAGGCTAAATTGGATGGGGAGTATTTAACCGGCAGAGCAGATTCCTTTGACCCTTCCTCAGGCCTTTCTATGTGTTATTCCACTTGTCCCTTGGGTTCAGAGTTTGGGAGGAGCTCCTCTCTATCCAGCTGTATTGAAGCTTGCTCCCCTTCACCTTCCTGCTCGAACGACAGAGCTAGGCCCTGACTAACTGTAACCTCAGGCGAAGGGTTGGTAGCATTCGGGATTTCAGAAGTTGACTTCAGGCTAGCCTCCGAGAGAGTATTGCGATCAGGTGTGTGAGAAGGGGAGCTGATCCCTGCAGCTTGTACAGTGGCATCCAGCACCTCTTCCGCTTGGAAGACATCCCTTAGCTCCATGAGAGCTTGTTCCCCTTCACCTAGCTGCTCCAACGCCATAGCTAGGACATGATGAACTGTAACATTAATCAGCGGGGCTTGGTTATCATTTGTCTTAGGGTTTTCTAAAGTTGACTTCAGGCAAGACTCCTATGGGTGAGATGGGGGCTGACCACTAAAGCTCGTACTGTACCGTCCACAGCTTGAAGGGCTTCCTCCAAGTGTCCATCTCCCATGGCCTCCAGCTCACCTATAGATCTGTTTAGCTCGGCACCGTCCTTGCTGCCAGAAGCTTCTCCAACAGCCTTGGTACTGTTCATTCTCTCTTCCACTATTGCTTGGTTACTGTTCAAGATCGGGATCCATATCTTTTTCTTGCTTTTCCTTATTTCCTCATCATTCTTTGGCAGAGGGAGGGGGCTGCATCGATCAGTAGGGTGTCCCATTTTGTGGCAATTGGAGCAATAATCAGGTAGGTCTTCCACCATTATAGGCTGCCATCTACCTTTTTCTCTAGATCCAATATAGATCCGGTGTGGCCTTTCTTTGAGCACATCCATTTCGACGCAAATTCGGGCTTCACTAGGTCTCAGAACCTTAGAAGCAGCTGCTGTAGACTTATCCACCTTCAATGGGCGGCCGATAGCTGAGGCAATGGAATATAATTTCTCTTTGTCAAATAAATGGAGAGGAAGCATAGGCAAGTTCACCCACACTGGAGCAATGGAAGAATCTCTCTCAGGGCTAAAGTCTCTTGTCCATTTGAATATACTGGCTTTGAATCCATTGAATGTCCAGGATCTGCGAAGCCACATACGAAGGAAGTCCGATTCTAGCTCTAATTTGAGTAGGATATGGCGGTGGTCCAGGAGCCCCAAATGGCACTCTCCATCGAAGGAATTTGCCACCATCTCTTTCCTAAGAGATACCATTCGGGGTCTGCCATTGGAGAATTTTGCAATGTGTGTTAAGCGAAATGGGAGAGCAAGGTGTTCCTCCTCTTCATCCATCAAGATAAGGGCTGGCTCTCCTTTCAAAGTGGAGAGCTTTGTTTGGCTAATTGATGAAAAAGTGACATCGATTTTTCCTTTCCATCGAGCTGATACAGCTTCTTTCAATGTTTTATCGGGACGTTTTGGATTGAAAATGGGTTATGGCATTGATGATAACATTAGGGTTTACATCTTCGGCAATTGGCTAGTGATTAATGTCAATACATGACAACCCAAAATTTTTTGCCAAACCTCAAATTTTTATGGGCTTTTTGGTAAAAATGGCAGAATCCAAAAACACGTTCAGTTTGACTTTTTTTGTTCCATTTTTTTCGCTGACCTTAATTTGAACATGAATTATAGAGATTTTTTTAAACGAACGTAGATATATACATAGCGATAGCAAAACAAAATACAGTGCCGGCTATACCCATCAACACGGTTACAGAGAAAATGCAATAAAACTGGAGTACTACTCCATTACATGAAAGATATGTAAGGAAAATAGAGATAATCTACTTGAAGTAATTCATGTGGATGGGTTATATTTGCCTATAAATTTGGAGTCCTAATTGAGAAGTTGATCATCAACAAGTGCAAGGAGTCCTAAGGTTTCTTATCACTATTTGAACAGCTCCAAAATCGCGATCAAAGCTATCGAAGGTCAGATGACACGGAATGTCCAACCTCACCAATTACATGCTATTGATAAGTTATAATTCATCAATTGACCAATCTTCAACCAAAGGACGGCAGGATCGCAATGTCTCGCCGAGTACATGAAGCAATTTAAATGGGAACTCTCCTTAAATGTTTATCTCACATTGCACCAAAGAGTCCAAATTCATATCAAGCACATGAACATATATCATAAGAATAAAGAAAGCGCCAGTTTCATCTCAGCAGAAATACCATCAAAGTGGCAAGGCAACATAGTTCAACAAAACGGGAGTAAATTGCCACGTATATAGATGAGCCATAAGCATTTTGTTGTTCATCAACATTTCACCACAGATTCCACTTTCAAATGAATTACACGGAGCTCAACAAACCACCGAAAAAAGAATGGGATTAATTGGGAATGCAGAATAGGAAGTTCACACTAAGTATATTCCAAAGTAGCAGATGTATTAGTATTGCAAAAATTTCCTCATCATTACCTTCAGATTCAAAATCCCCCACCTAATCACACAAAGTCCCATTGCATCAAATTATGTGTTTTTAATTACTGTCCCACCAAGGAAGCAAACAATAAATATAGCATTCCATGGTTCAATCAGAGACGTCAACAAAGCTCAGCAAATTCATCCAAGATAGTAGGATTAATTAGAAGTGCAGATCCACACTAAGTATCTATGAAGGCAAACTAAGTACATGAATAAGCCAGTATAAGGTTGGTTGGGAATACTCCTTAAGTGCCTGAATTTGGTTGGGAATACTCCTCAAGTGTTTATGACACCTTACACCAAAGATCGGGAACATGAATAAACCCAGCAATTGGAGTAAATGCAACCAAATAATTTAACAACTACATGAGTGGTTTACCAAGCAATTAAAATTAGTGCTCTTTTCAGATGTGTATCTCCCGGACCTCCAGAGGTTCAGAATTCAATCATGCTTTTACTTTTGGGCTCAGTTTTGGCCGGACTAAATCAATGCTTGTGGAGAACCTCAGCTCCAAGGAAGATGTCCCATTTTCAGCTGGAGCTTCAGGTTCACTGTTGTGGTCAACTCAACATCGGCTCCAAGTAGATTAGCTTTCAGCTAAAGCTTGAGACCGGTAGTAGTTCGATCTAAGTATAGAGAAAACCAATCTATGTCCGATGCTTCCACTGAAGTTCAAGAGCATAGATGGAACCTCATTACACGATCAGAACTCAACAGCTATGAACAGTAGCCGGATCCTTTGAATTGTGAGTGGAGCTGCCTTGGTTGGCTGGAAGAACTAATCCTTGTGTCCGTTTGGCAGATCGAGAAAGTTGAGAGGCAGGTGACGTAAAGAAAGGGAGAAAGAGTTGTAGAAGGGTGGATGAGATGAAGGCTCGGAGAGCTAAAAGGTGAGAGTGATAGACATACCCTAAAATCACTCTTACAGAGATCAAAGAAAACCTTGTGAACATTCCCCCATTTACATGCCAAAGGCCTAATAAGAGGTTGTTCTACAAAGGCTATCAAAATTACAGAATGTGGAGTACTACTCCATTTACAAAAGTATAGAAAGCATAAAAATTGGAGTACTACTCCATTTACAAAAGTATAGAAAGCATACACGTAGAGTACTAATCCATTTACGTTATCATATTTTGGTCAAAATGCCTATTACTTGAAGCATAGGGCATTCCCTATATAGAGACAGAAAGTTTGTGGATGTAGTGTACAGTAATTAGTAGGCATCATATCCCATAGATGCATTAGCAAAATTCATCAGAGGTGGGAACAAAAGTAATGGCATTAAGCTAAGATGAAAGAAATCTGGAGTGCTACTCCAGTCAAGCTAAATAAAAAATTTGGTTTAGATAGGAGCCTATAAAAAGTTAATCTATGTTCCACAAAGCTTATTACTCACTAAATGACATCATATACCCCTAAAACATGTAGCATGGTATCACAGGACAAGGGAGGTAACTTAAGAAATATCTCTGCCATAGCATCAGTAGGCAGGGTTTGGAAGACAAAATAATATACCCCAAAAACATATTCAGGCATTAAAGCGAGGTAGTTTATGAAGGACCTCTGCCCTGACATCAGCTGGCATGGTTTGGAAAGAGAGAACATGTGAGATGACAAAATTGTCCTAGCATCAGCAGACAATGGCCTAGTCTTACCTTCTTACCATTCTTTATTATGCCGTGTGGGAAGCCTTTAGAAGCATTTCTTCATAGGTTTGCCTTTCTGTTGGGCTGCACATCTTTTTGAGAAAAGGTAAGCTCAATTTATCTATCCTCAGGGCTTTTTTACAGTCTTCAAGCAGGTAGGGACTATTGATGGTCTTGCTGGCTAGGCTTTTGACAGCCTGGTTGGCTTCTTTCGCAATTTTGCTGACTGCTTTGGTTTTTTTAATCAGTTGAGCTTGTTCATGAACTTGTGTGTAGCTCCAACTCTCTAAATCTTCTTACTGAAAGAGGGATATTAGCTCATCTGATTATGTCTTTATTTCCACCTTGTCTATTCTATTTTCTTTGCATATTTGGAGGCCTTTGTGGGTTGTGAGGATGAGGACCTGCAAACTGGTCACAAATGCAAGTGTAAAATCAGTAATAATATACCAGAATATAATGTCGCCCTTGTAGTTTCTAGCAATACCAGCTCCTTGTGTGTAATTTGGATCAAAGCAGCAAGCCACATTTATTTTTATGTTTTCCTTCTTCGGTGGTCTCCAAATGTAGGAAAACATTTTGTAACTAAAGTTGGAATTTGATATATCATGCTAAAACTCCCTCCATAATAAACTGAGGTGTCTACCAACCTTAATTTGCACAATTTGTAGCAGTTTGAAGAAGCTTGCAATAGTTGTTTCTGAATTAGGGCTGATATTCTCAAAGATAGCTTTGTTTATACACTTCCAGATTTCCCAACAAATAATGGAGGGAGTAATTTTCAAAATACAACGCTGTAACTTGTGTGGCTGCCTTTTCCTCCACCAGCTAAGATGGTTAAAGGGGCCAGTGGTCTGAACTTCTATCTCAGCTCCAAAAACTCTTCCAATGTATCTGATATATCTACATTTGGAGAAGAAATGTGTCTGTGTTTCCTCTTCATTACAGCACAATGGACATTGAAAAGGTCCATGAACATGTAATCTATAGAGATTGTTATCAAGGAGGTATCTATGTAATTTTTTCCTAATCATAAAAATAGAAATTTTCAAGGGTAGATCAGGATCCCAAATGTATGAGTACTAAGATTGTGGTTGTTTGTGGTCTCTGATGAATTTAAAGGCTGAAGATATAAAGAACTTACCATCTTTGTTTAGCATTCAGTTTAGTTTATCCTTTTTGTGTCTGCTGTGAATAGGAATTTGAATTGCACTACTAATCCAGTCCTGAAGGAGCAGATCTTTCCAAGCAGGGACATTCCAGCTGCCTTCATTCATGAAATCAGCAACTTTGTGTGCTCTATTGAGTGCAGTAAGAGAATTCAGGTTACCAGTTCCTTGTCCCATTATCTATCTTTTTGGGGGTGATGAAACTACTCTTTGCCTCATTAATTTTTCTTTCCTGAAACCAACTGGTAATGATTTAATTTCTACATTACAGATTTCATAAAGGTTGAATGGGCAGCAACAAAACTGATAATGTAATCCGTGAATGCAAATGATTTATTAGAAGGCACCCTTTAGGAAGGCAGAATTTAGTGATTTCTGGTTGGAGCAGCAGGGAATTCAAGGTTCTTGTCAAGTACTCGGCCCCACTAATGAAAAGAAGCGGAGAAATAGGGTCCCCTTGTCTAAGTCCCCTAGGGGATTTGAAAAAACCTTTTGGAGCTCAATTTACTAAAATAGAGAACCACAAATTAGAGACCAGCCTCCATATTAAATCTATCCAAACCTCCCCAAAACCCATACATCTCATAATCTGCAAAAGAAAATGCCAATGAACCCTATCGTAGGCTTTTTCCATGTCAAGCTTCAAAGCCATTTTTTTGTCTTGCTGGGATGAGATAGGGTGGTCATAAGCTCCAAAGCCAATAGATAGTTATCTGTGATTTGACGTCCCCTAATGAAACCACTTTGATTTTAACTAATGATTTTATGTAAAAGAGGAGTGAACCTATTGGCTAGCAACTTTGAAAAAATTTTATTGAGAAAATTGCTTAAACTAATAGGTCTAAATTCATTAAAAGCTTCAGGATTTCTAGTTTTGGGAATTAGCAAAATTGAAGTAGCGGTTATATCCTTATTTATACTCCCACCATTCATGATAAATAAAACAACTTTAAAAATGTCAAGCTTGATAATATCCCAAGCTTTCCTAAAGAAAACTTCATTGAATCCATCGGGTCCAGGAGAACTTTCTTTTTTTAGCTCAAAAACCACTTATTTGACCTCTTCCAAAGTGGGAGGGATAGTTAATATTATTCTGTCCTATTCATCTAGGAGGGAGGGGATCAAACTCTGATTGAAACCAGGGGGTACTACTATAGTTGAAAAAATATTTTGATAATGATTTGCTTCAGGTTGGTCAATTTCTATAGCATCTACTACCCATGTTCCCTCTTTGTTTTTTATTCTGTTAATGTAGTTTTGGGAACGTTTTTGTTTTATTTGAGCATTGTAGTAGGCTGTGTTCCTCTCCCCCTCCTTTAGCCATTTTAGTTGGGATTTTTAAGCCCAAAATTTCTCCTCCACAGTAAGGCCAGGTTCTGGTCAGCTGAGGCTTTTTCAATTACTTCCCTTGGGACTGAAATATTAGTATATAGCTCTTCTAATCTTTTCAGTTCCTTTTCAGCTTCTTCCACTCTAGTGAAAATGTTTCCAAACTGTTTGTTGTTCCATTTAATAAGTTTATCCTTTATTTGTTTCATTTTTTCAGTAAGGACACTAATGGGATCTCCATTGCATTCAAAACTCCATGCCTCCGATACTAGTCCATGGAAGTCAATGTGGTCTGCCCAAAAGTTCTAAAACTTGAAGTTTCTGGGATTATCTAGTTTAGGTTTTAGTTCAAGTAACATTGGTGAGTGATCCGAGGGTGATCTAATTAGTAGACTTATATGGGAATCATGTTTGTAATCTAACCATTTTATGTTTGCAAGACCCCTATCAAGCCTTTTCCAAATTCTAGCCTTTATTCTTTTATTGTTACACCATGTGAATTTTCCTCCTGTTGTACTTACATTACTCAGGCTTTCACTGTCAACAAAATTTACCAGTTCTTGGATGTCCTTCAGTTGAAATGATTTGCCTCCCTTTTTTTACTCTCTTTGTAACATACAGTTCCAGTTCCCCCAATATAACCAGGGAAGGTTTAGGCTATTTATGTTACTAAGTGAGGGCCATAGATCTATTATCTCAGAGGTAGAGCACTTAGAGTAGATGTTGGAAATGATAATCTCCTCACTCATTTGGTGGTGTTGTACCCTAATGGTGATATGATGGGGTGTGCAATCCAACAAAATACAGCTAAGAGGAAACCGATAGAGCACCAAAATGGAACGATTCATGTTACAAAAATAGTTATCAAACTTCAGTTTGAATAGTATTTTATGCACTTGAGTTTGTTTGATGAAAGGTTCGGCAATAGCCGCTAAATTTATATTCTTTGTTCTAATGGATTTCTTTAGTTTCCTGAAATTTGGTTTTTTCAAAGTACTTCTAATGTTCCAGTATATCATGTAAATCATTAAAGATTGGATTTAGAAAGATTACCTGCCTCCTTGCTTCGATATGATCTATCTGAAGGGGGTTGGCTTTTACTGCTTTCAGATCTTTCATTTGGCTTTATTATCTTTTTTTGTCTTTCTTTTTTTATACCTTTGCTCAGCACCACCTCTATTTTGGAGAAGTCTTCAGCTTATGATATTTCTGCTTCCCCTAGTAGCATTTCCACCTGAGGTTTCTTCTCCAGGCCTTCCGATTCTTCTCCAGACATTTCCACCTGCACACACACTTTGTGTGAGTCGAGATCAGTTAGGCTGTTTGAAACTGTTCTTACTAGGATTGTTTTAGAATTAGCTATGGTGATTAAAAGGTCCTAACCAGAGAGTTGTGGGTTTTCTTGAGAGAGGTCTGCCACTTGAGAGGCGTCTGTCACTTGCTTCCCTGTCTCCTTTATAACTTGTAGAGGATTGTTCTCCCTTTGCTTAGCCATTTTTTAACTTTCTGGCTCATGAGATGCTACATTTTCTTGCTGATATGCTGTGACAACATGATCACTTGGTTCTTTTCCTTTCAATATGAGATTATCATTCATTTCTGTTTCCTAGGGCTGAGTAACTTTGGTCAACGACTTTGAGCTCTTTACTGGAATCCATTCTCTCTGGTCATTTTGTGTAGCAACTGGGATGGCAATGGGGGTAGACTTTGCTTTTTGTGGGTTACAGAATCCCTGGCTATGTCTCATTTTGCAAAAGCCCAGGCAATACTGTGGCTTGTTTTCGGTCTCCACTTCATGCCAAAATCCGTTGTCTTTTGTGCCTATCCAAATGTGATTGGGCATAACTTTTGTCACCTCCATCTTCAAGCAAATGTGCGCGTCACTGGGTTAAAGGAGGAGTTTCACAGGAAGCTGTGGGTTATAGAATTCTAGTGATTTTTTTATATGGCGACGGACCTTTTACGAGTGTCGCCACTCCCTCTTATATTAATGTAATGTTTGGGTGATGGATTTGCCCTAAAATCACCCTTACAAAAATGAACCATCTTGATCCCCACACCATTTAAATGCCAAGGCATTATGGCGAGTGGATCAAGCAGAGAGCACAAAAGAGGAGTAGTACTCCTTTCACATAAGCTTGAAATTGTATCGGAACGATTAAGAAATGTAATAGTAATGGTAAATAAATGTGGAGTACTTCCTCCATTTACAACAGTCCTATAAACATTATATGGTACAAAAAACTCCTTAGTTCACAAGGAGTGACAAAAGGCTCCCTTTCAAGGGGTTAGAATCTATGGGTTACATATATCAAAACCTGTATGTATATCTTACTTGTGTTGCTTTTAAACTCATTCCAACAGGCTGTTTCAGAGAGAGCACCTACTATATGTTTTTGGCAGCTACAATTGGTTTGTTTCCCAGCATTTCTCGCATTTGGTTTGTTCACGTAGAGGCAGAGATCAAGAGTGCAGTTTAAGACCTGCAGACCAGCTTTAAGCTCAGCAGGCTGGGCCCTTTTAGTCTGAATCTTCAACAGCCAGGCAGTTCTTGTCTCTCCAGTGGCCTCTCATTGCCCAAACTTTCTTCTTCTCCACTTGGGATGAAAAACAGACCAATTCCAAAAAGAGAGCAGAATCCAGTCCAAAATAACAGAAGGGTATATAGGAGTACACAAACCAACCCTAGCATCTGCAAGTTGGGGTCTAAAATAATCACATTGGCAAGTCAGTCCTAACATAGGTAGATTGGAGCCTCCACACATACCTGTTTTCTCAGTTGATCTCTGCTGCAGTGGCTGAATCATCTTCCAACAGTGGTTTTTTTGATGCACGGCAGTTGTAATTTGTCACACTGAATAATCTTCCTGAAAGTTTGATGATCTGCATCACAATCCATCCCAAATTCAGCAATCCAGATACCTGGTCTGTTTTCTTCAGCAGGCCTTATGGAGAAACTGCAGTGGCATTGTAGCATTTTCAGTTTCCATGCTTGATAAAAAATGGTACAGTGGCTTGCAGTCCTGTCCTCCACAATATTGTGGAATTCGTGATGAGAGGTTTCTAAAACAATGTTGTTCCAGCCCTTCTCCTTACAGAATTTGAAGCCTTGGTAGGCAATGTCCAGCAGTCCATTCAATGTAGCTATACCTATAAGGTTAATCCAAACATAATTTGAATGAAAGATTTGTAGAAGCTCACCTTGGTGGTTTCTAATTATTCCCCCAGCTGAGAGCGAACACCTGGTAGACTTATGAGCTACATTCATTTTAATCCAAGGATGTGCTGGTTGCTTCCAATAAAGTAACTGAATTCGAGCTCTATTTCTGTAAGAGAACACCATGTTCCAAAAGTAGCCCAAGTCATTTGTTTCCCATTTACAGTGGGGAAACTTAATATGAAGAAGCCTAGCTGCCATCAGGAACACTTGATGAATTATGTCTGAAATTTCCACCTTGCATCCCTCAAATACTGCCCTAACCCTGCACTTCCAAATTTCCCAGTACATGAGGGGGGGCAAAGTAGCTAGGGGTTGTTTGTGAATAGCATTGACAGTTGGGGTTGTCCACCACTGCTTACAAACAGTTCTGATTGCATTAGACTGGTTAACAACTCTCATCTCCGCATTAAAAAACTGGCACAACCTGTCTCAAATAGGACAACTAGCAAAGGAATGATTAATTCTTTTTTCGTTGCCTAAAAAAAAACATATGAAGGACCATGAAGCCTAAAAATCTGTGTAAGGTTCCTCCAAGTGTGATCCTCATTTTCAGCATACAATATGAGAAAAAGGAAATCTTTAAAGGAATTAAAGGACACCATATCTCATTAAGCGTATTTACATTACCTCTTCTCTGTCTAACCTGGTGAAATGCTGAAGTGGTTGAGAAATTGCCACTTTCATAAAGGGTCCATTTAAGTACCTCTCTTCCAGAAAGATGGGGGGCATGCAGTGAGAGGATTCAGTCCTGAATATCTGTGGGTAAATCTGCTAATTTTCCTCTATTCCAGTCCCCCTTCCTTTATGAAATCTTTTAGTCTCTGAACTTTTGATGATATGCTGTCTAATGGCCGCTACCTAGCCAATTGTCCACCCAGAAGTGGCATGAAGCATCCCCTACGTTAATCAATATGAACTTTTTCCACCATTTGGGTCACATTCAACATCCTTTTCTAGGTTGATGAGTCTCCTCTAATAGGCTGAAATTTGGGCAGATTTTACGGGGCTGCATAATTTTGGAACATGAACTTAGCCCAAAGGTCTCCTGTTTTTTGAAGCTCCACCATAGCATCCAACTTTGGGCAGTGATTATGTTGTTCAGGGCCTAAAACCAGCTCCTCCTTCATTGGTGGGGTAAGCAAAAGCTCCTTCCATTTTATCCAATGATATGCTTTTCTCCTTGCCATTCTGCTATAAGAGAACTTGGCCAAAGATGCTTTCTATTGTTTCCATAACTCTCTTGGGGGGGATAGGGCCGTGGTGGTGTAGATGGGCATAGAAGCTAGTACACTCTTGATCAAAACAATTCTGCCCCCTCTAGATAGAAAATTGGTGTTACAACCCATGAGCTTGAATCTGATTTTTTGGAGCAGTCTTTCAAAGTGGCTAGCCTTTATCTTGCCATTGTGAAGGGGAATACCCAAGTACAAGAATGGCCAGGCTCCAGGCTGGAATCCAGTGCATCTTGCCATCATGTTCCTTCTTATCATTGGACAGGTTATGGTGAGTGAGGAAGCAGCTTTTGCTGTGGTTAATTTTTCTGCCCTGATACTCATTGGTAATGTTCAATACCTGCATAGTCTGAAGAACAGTGCTAGTATTTGCAGAGGAAAAAATTATAAAATTATCAGCGTACGCTAAATGTGAAACCCTTAAGCTGATTCTAGGCACAAAAAAACTGGCAGTTGTATCAGATAATTTATTTAGCAGTTTAGATAGCGGATCTCCTTGCCTCAGCCACCTAGTCATATTAAACCATCCTTTTGGTGCTCCATTTATGAGTATTGACACCTAAATGTTAGAAAGCAGCCTCCACATGTTGTCTAACCATATTTCCCCAAAACCTATTTTCCTCATGACTTGGATCAAGAAAGGCCAATGAACGCGATCATATGCCTTTTCTATATCCAACTTTAAGGCAATGTTCACATTCTTAGACTTACTTGACATGGACTTCATTAACTCATTTGCCAACAAATAATTGTCTATAATTTGTCTACCTTGAACAAATCCGCTTTGATTCCTGCTAATGATGTTTGGTAAGAATTTGCCTAGTCTATTTGCAAGTAGTTTGGATATCACTTTATTAGCAAAATTACACAAACTAATTGGTCTGTAATGAGAAAGAGATGAAGGATTCGGAATTTTCTGTATTAAGACAGTGGAAGTGGCCATCAAAGCATTTGGGGGTTTCTCCATTAAGGAAGCTAATCATAGCCCTTAGGAGATCATTTTTAATTATGTCCCAAGTCTTTTTGAAAAAGTGACCATTGAAGCCATCAGGTCCAGCGGCGCTGTTTTCTCCTAATGAGAAAACTACTTCTTTAAGCTCTTCTATCGTGGGGTCAGCTTTTAGGCTCTCACTCATTTCCTTGTTAATGACTTGTGGAATAAGATCAGATTGCAATGATCCAACGGCTCAACAGAGTAGAGTTTGGAAAAGAAATTGACTGCTTCCTCCCCAATAGCCCTATCACCCACTAACCAAGTACTACTTTCACCTCGGATCCTATGAATGTGATTTCTTAGGTGTCTTTGTTTCACCGTAGCATGAAAGAAGGCAGTGTTGCTGTCTCCCTCTTCTATCCATTTGACATTGGCTTTTTGGGCCCAAAACTTTTCTTCCCTAATAGTTGCAAGTTTCAGCTTGGCTGCTGCCAGGTTAATGCGTTCTCTATGGAGGGGGTTAATCGAATCTTCCAATTCTATTCTATCCATCTGAATTTCATCAGCCTTAAGGGAGGATACTACCTATTCCATGTTTTCAAGGCTGTCTTAGTTGTTTTTAGTTTTTCTACCAGAACCCGAAGTGGAGCTTCACTCATTGGGCTGGACCAGGCTGTCCTAACTACATCCATAAAGGAAGGATGATCAGTCCAAAAGTTTTGAAACTTAAAACTTTTAGCCTTGGTGGTATTCTGGAGACCTACATTAACTATGAGAGGGGAGTGATCCAAAGGAGACCTAATGGCATGTTTGATACTTAAATGAACATCTGCATTCAGAAGTGCAGAATTAAGCAGTACCCTATCTAACCATTTCCAAACTCTAGCCGCACCACTACGATTATTGCACCAGGTGTACAGGGAGCCCTGAAATGGGGGATCAATCAGTTTCTATCTTTCTATAAAGCTGGAAAGTTCAATAGTCTCTCAATCGTTACAAGTTTTCCCTCCTTTCTTTTCAGAACTATCAGCAATACAATTCCAATCTCCCCACAGTAGCCATGGGGTGTTGGGGTTAGCATAGATGGTAGACACTCTCTCTCTCATTGTATTTTTAGCATAGATGGTAGACACTGTAATGGGTGACTGAAATTCAGGGTGAGTGATAGTGCATGTAATATGTTGAGTTAAGATTTCCTGCACTGAGCAATTAAAAGGCTTGCAAACTAACAACCAGATTTTCCCTCCCTTTTCATGATTAGAGAAGCAATGTGCAAAATTCAGTCTACGCCTAATTCTATCCATCTGAGCAAGGCTAACAAAGTGTTCGACTATAGCCAGCAAATTCACATGATGTTTTCTGATGAGTTTTTTGACTCTATGCATTTTGCCTTTTCCCAAAATCCCTCTAACATTCTAGTATAGTGTGCTAATCATTAGACCTACTAACCTTGTGTGCAGTCTTTGATATATTTGACCTTAGGGACATCTTGGGCTTCTATTTAATCTTTCCTTTGCTACCTGAAGTTGTAATTTTCCTACCTGGTTTCACCAACAGTGGTTTTGGTTTCTGAACTTGATTCGGAGTGGTTGTAAGATTGTCCACCACCTCTACCTCATCTAGATATGGTGGATCACCTTCCGAGTCCGTGGGCACCTGCAAATCCGGAAAAGACTTAACTTTAGGGAGACTGTTATTAGAGGGAGGGCTTAAGGATTAGATTGACTTATATGGAGAGGAAGTTGGTCCCTTTTTCATTGCATCACTCTCATTGCTCCCCTGATCTCCTGCTCTCATCACATCCAACATAGGCGAAGGAGATTCAGGATCGGCCATAATTTGAGCTTCACTCTCTTGAAGTTCCATGTCTTTATCATTCTGCAGTGAATGAGTTCCTTTATGAGGTTCATTTTCTTCCGTGGCCATCTGTGTCACCTGGAGGGAGTTGATTTCTGTATCTTTAGTCATCCTCAAATCACTAGTCAGCAGGTCTTCTGGCACATTTTCCCCATCTTCTAGAGTAATTGGAGAGAGATTTGGGGCGGGGTCTGAAACCTGTACCACCTTTTCACTCATGCCCTGTTGACCCTTATCCAATATAGGTGAATTCTGTATGAGGGGGGACCTCTCTTTGCACATCCATTACATTGGATCCTTGTGGGATATTCAGAGTTACATCATGGCAAATTTGAGGGACCGACTCCAGAATAATGCATTTCCCTTTTCTAGCTGCTGTAGTGTTATCAGATTCCAGGTTATTCTCCTTCTCTTTAGGGGGTTCTGGGGCTGAGGTTTGAGCGATTTGAGGTGCCTGAGACTCCTCCGGCAGTGATGCTGGAGCCTTTTGGGGAGGTGAGACTTTTGACAGGTTAGTCAGCTAAGGGATGACAGTAGAATTTTTTTTTGAGACTAGATTCCATTCTTGAGTTTGCTTTGGAGCTCCAGCATCTGATAGTGCCGGGTGTTTAGGAATAGGGACTCTCTTAGCTGGTCGCTGGGGGGTTGCAATTGCTGCTGTTTTGCCCTAATTTTCGACACTTAGAACAGTAAGTCGGTTTGTCCTCTATCTCAATTGGCTGCCATTTCCCTTTCGCATGGCTCCCTACCCAGATTCTTGAGGGGATGGGTTTTGTGACATCTAGTTCAATGAAAATTATTGCTTCACTGAGGCGCGCACCAGTTTTGAAGGAAATGCAGTCGCGGTGTCCAGCTTCAGAGGTTTCTCGACAAGAGATGCAAGAGAGAAAAGCGTGTCCTTGTAGAAGAGGTGTAGTGGCAGAAGAGGGAGTCTCATCCATACCGGCGCAGTAGATGGTTCGATTGAAGGGTCAAAGTCCTTCGTCCACTTGAAGATTCGAGCTGCAAAGCCACATAAATACTATGATCTTCTGAGCCAAGTTCTCTGAAAGTCTTCCTCTTTATCGAAATTAAGAAGTACTTATAGACTGTCGAGGAGTCCGGCGTGAACTTCCCCTTTGAAGGCCGCCGCAATGATGCCTTTTCTTAGGTTTGCCATGGATGAGCGGCCCTAGGAAAATTTCGCTACCAGGGTCCATTGATAAGCTTCTGCAAGCTTATCCTCCTCTTCTTCCGATAAGATCAATGCCGACTCTCATTTGTGCAGGGAAATTGGCCTCTTATTTTGGGTGGATGCGAAGGAGAGGGGTCTCTCTTGTGGCTAACCTAGGGCAAATTTGTAGGAGGACACCTCCGCCTCCGCCATCGGTGGATAGAGAGTAGGAACAGATATCAATATTGGAACGTTAGGTACAGATATGGTCAACGGCAGTATTTTATCCAATGGTTATAGAGTTAGAAGTGACCGTGTAATCAGGTTAGTGAACAATGGTTTAGAATTCTAGTGAATTTTTTTTATATGGCAACTGATCTTTTACGAGCGTCGCCACTCCCTCTTATATTAATATAATGCTTGGGCGATGGATTTACCCTAAAATCACCCTTACAAAGATGAACCAACATGATCCCCACACCATTTACATGCCAAGGCCTAATGGCGAGTGGATCAAGCGGAGATCACAAAAGAGGAGTACTACTCCTTTTACATATGCTGGATATTATATCGGAACGATTAAGACATGCAATAGTAATGGTAAATAAATGTGGAGTACTTCCTCCATTTACAAACAGTCCTATAAACATTCTATGGTACAAAAAACTCCTTAGCTCACAAGGAATGACAAAAGGCTCCCTTTTAAGGGGATAGAATCTATGGGTCACATATATCAAAACCTGTGTGTATATCTTACTTGTGTTGCTTTTAAACTCATTCCAACAGGCTGTTTCAGATAGAGCACCCACTATATGTTTTTGGCAGCTGCAATTGGTTTATTTCCCAGCCTTTCTCGCATTTGGTTTGTTCACGTAGGGGCAGAGATCAAGAGTGCAGTTTAAGACCTGCAGACTAGCTTTAAGCTCAGCAGACTGGACCCTTTTAGTTCGAATCTTCAGCAGCCAGGCAATTCTTGTCTCTCCAGTGGCCTCTCGTTGCCCAAACTTCTTCTTCTCCACTTGGGATGAAAACAGTACCAATTCCAAAAAGAGAGCATAATCCAATACAAAATAACAGAAGTGTATATAGGTGTAGACAAATCGGCCCTAGCATCTGCAAGCTGGGGTCTAAAATAATCACATTGGCAAGCCAGTCCTAACATCGGTAGACTGGAGCCTCCACACATACTAGTTTTCTCAGTTGATCTCTGCTGCAGTGGCTGAATCATCTTCCAAATGTGGTTCTTTTGATGCAGTGGCGTTGCAGCATTTTCAGTTTCCATGCTTGATGAAAAATGGTCTAGTGGCTTGCAGTCCTGTCCTCCACAATCTTGTGGAATTCGTGATGAGAGGTTTCTAAAACTATGTTGTTCCAGCCCTTCTCCTTACAAAATTTGAAGCCTTGGTAGGCAATGTCCAAGAGTCCATTCAATGTAGCTATACCTATAGGGTTAATCCAAACATAATTTGAACGAAAAATTTGCAGAAGCTCACCTTGGTGGTTTCTAATTACTCCCCCTGCTGAAAGCGAGCCTCTGGCAGACTTATGTGCTACATTCATTTTAATCTAAGGATGTGCTGGTTGCTTCCAATAAAGTAACTGAATTCGAACTCTGTTTCTGTAATAGAACACAGTGTTCCAAAAGCAGCCCCAGTCATTTGTTTCCCATTTACACTAGGGAAACTTAATATGATGAAGCCTAACTGCCATCAGGAACACTTGATGAATTATGTATGAAATTTCCACCTTGTATCCCTCAAATACTGCCCTAACCCTGCACTTCAAAATTTCCCAACAGATGAGGGGGGGCAGAATAGCGAGGAGTTGTTTGTGAATAGCATTGACAGTTGGGGTTGTCCACCACTGCTTACAAACAGTTGTGATTGCATTAGACTGGTTAACAACTCTCATCTCTGCATTAAAAACTAGCCAAACATGTCTTACAATAGGACAACTAGCAAAGGAATGATTAAATGCTTCTTCGTTGCTCAAACAGAAAAAACATATTGAAGGACCAGTGAAGCCAAATCTGTGTAAGGTTTCTCAAAATGGGATCCTCCTTTTCAGCATACAATATGAGAAAAAGGAAATCATTAAAGGAATAAAAGGACACCATATCTCATTAAGCGTATTTACATTACCTCTTCTCTGTCTAACTTGGTGAAAGGCCGAAGTGGTTGAGAAATTGCCACTTCCACAAAGGGTCTATTTGAGTACATCTCTTCCAGAAAGATGGGGGCAGGCAGTGAGAGGATTCAGTCCTGAATATCTGTGGGTAAATCTGCTAATTTTTCTCTATTCCAGACCCCCTACTTTATGAAATCTTTCAGTCTCTGAACTCTTAATGATAGGCTGTCTAATGGCCCGCTGCCTAGCCAATTATCCACTAGAAGTGGCATGAAGCATCCCCTACGTTAATCAATATGAACTTTTCCACCATAGGGTCACATTCAACATCCTTTTCCAGGTTGATGAGTCTTCTCTATAAGCTGAAATTTGGGCAGGATGTAACGGTCTGCAATACTTTTGGAACATGAACTAAGCCTACAAGGTCTCCTGTTTTCTGAAGCTCCACCATAGCTTCCAACTTTGGGCAGTGATTATGTCGTTCAGGGCCCTGAAACCAGCTCCTCCTTCATTGGTGGGATAGCAAAGCTCCTTCCACTTTATCTAATGAGATGCTTTCTCCTTGCCATTCTGCCATAAGAACTTGGCAAAGATGCTTTCTATTGTTTCCATAACTCCCTTGTGGGGGGATAGGGCCATGGTGGTGTAGATGGGCATAGAAGCTAGTACACTCTTGATCAAGACAATTCTGTCTCCTCTTGATAGAAAATGTGTGTTCCAACAAAGTGGCTAGCCTTTATCTTGCCATAGTAAATGGGAATACCCAAGTACAAGAATGGTCAGGCTCTAGGCTAGAATCCAGTGCATCTGGCCACCATGTTCCTCCTATCTTTGGACAGGTTATGGTGAGTGAAGAAGCAGCTTTTGCTGTGGTTAATTTTCTGCCCTGATACTCCTTGGTAATGCTCCAATACCTGCATAGTCTGAATAACAGTGCTAGTATTTGCAGAGGAAAAAATTATAAAATCATCAGCGTAAGCTAAATGTGAAACTCTTAAGCTGATTCTAGGCACAAAAAAATTGCAGTTGTATCAGATAATTTTTTTAGCAGATTAGATAAATATTCAGATCCAATGGTAAAAAGTAGAGGAGATAGCGAATCTCCTTGCCTCAGTCCCCTAGTCATATTAAACCATCCTTTTGGTGCTCCATTATAAGTATTGACACCCAAACGTTAGAAAGCAGTCTCCACATGTTGTCTAACCATATTTCCCCAAAACCAATTTTCCTCATGACTTGGATCAAGCAGTCTCCACATGGACTTCATTAACTCATTTGCCAACGAATAATTGTCTATAATCTGTCTACCTTGAACAAACCCGCTTTGATTCCTGCTAATGATGTTTGGTAAGAATTTGCCTAGTCTATTTGCAAGTAGTTTGGATATCACTTTATTAGCGAAATTACACAAACTAATTGGTCTCTAATGAGAAAGAGATGAAGGATTGGCAATTTTCTTTATTAAGACAATGGAAGTGGCCATCAAAGCTTTGGGGGGTTTCTCCATTAAGGAAGCTAATCATAGCCCTTAGGAGATCATTTTTAATTATGTCCCAAGTCTTTCTGAGAAAGTGCCCATTGAAGCCATCAAGTCCTACAGCGCTGTTTTCTCCTAATGACAAAACTGCTTCTTTAAGCTCTTCTATCGTAGGGTCAGCTTCTAGGCTCTCACTCATTTCCCTGTTAATGACTTGTGGAATAAGATCAGATTGTAAGGATCCAACCATCTGCTCCACCGAGTAGAGTTTGGAAAAGAAATTGACTGCTTCCTCCCCAATAGCCCTATCACCCAGTAACCAAGTACCACTTTCACCTCGGATCCTATAAATGTGATTTCTTAGGTGTCTTTGTTTCACCGTAGCATGAAAGAAGGCAGTGTTGCTGTCTCCCTCTTCTACCCATTTGACATTGGTTTTTTGGGCCAAAAACCTTTCTTCCCTAATAGTTGCAAGTTTCAGCTTAGCTGCTGCCAGGTTAATGCGTTCTCTAGGGAGGGGGTTAATCGAATCTTCCAATTCTATTATTTCTATCTCAATTTCATCAGCCTTAAGGGAGGATACTACATTTCCAAAAGTTTCCCTATTCCATGTTTTCAAGGCTGTCTTAGTTGTTTTTTGTTTTTCTACCAGAACTCGAAGTGGAGCTCCACTCATTGGGCTGGACCAGGCTGTCCTAACTACATCAATAAAGGAAGGATGATCAGTCCAAAAGTTTTGAAACTTAAAACTTTTAGCCTTGGTGGTATTTTGGAAACCTACATTAACTATGGGGGGGGAGTGATCCGAAGGAGACCTAATGGCATGTTGAACATTTACATGAACATCTGCATTTAGAAGTGCAGAATTAAGCAATACCCTATCTATCCTTTTCCAAACTCTAGCCGCACCCCTACAATTATTGCACCAGGTGTACAGGGAGCCCTGAAATGGGGGATCAATTAGTTTCTCTCTATCTATAAAGCTAGAAATTTCATTAGTCTCTCTATCGTTACAAGTTTTCCCTCATTTCTTTTTAGAACTATCTGCAATACAATTCCAATCACCACACAGTAGCCATGGGGTGTTGGGGTTAGAAAATTTAGCTAAAGAATCCCAAAGTTCTACCCTCTCTCTCATTGTATTTTTAGCATAGATGGTAGACACTGTAATGGGGGACTGAAATTCAGGGTGAGTGATAGTGCATGTAATATGTTGAGTTGAGATTTCCTGCACTGAGCAATTAAAAGGCTGGCGAACTAACAACCAGATTTTCCCTCATTTTTCCTGATTAGAGAAGCAATGTGCAAGATTCAGTCTACACCTAATTCTATCCATCTCAGCAAGGCCAACAAAGGGTTCGACTATAGCCAGCAAATTCACATGATGTTTTCTGATGAGTTTTTTTAATCGATGCATTTTGCCTTTTGCCAAAATCGCTCTAACATTCCAATATAGTGTGCTAATCATTAGACCTACTAACCTTGTGTGCAGTCTTTGATATATTTGACCTTAGGGACATCTTGGGCTTCTCTTTAATCTTACATTTGCTACCTGAAGTAGTAATTTTTCTACCTGGTTTCACCAACAGTGGTTTTGGTTTCTGAACTTGATTCAGAGTTGTTGTGAGATTGTCTACCACCTCTACCTCATCTAGGGATGCTGGATCACCTTCCGAGTCCGTGGGCACCTGCAAATCCGGAAAGGACTTAACTTTAGAGAGACTGTTATTAGAAGGAGGGCTTAAGGATTGGATTGACTTATCTGGAGAGGAAGTTGGTCCTTTTTTCATTGCATCACTCTCATTGCTCACCTAATCTCCTGCTCTCATCACATCCAACATAGGCGAAGGAGATTTAGGATCGGCCATAATTTGAGCTTCACTCTCTTGAAGTTCCATGTTTTTCTCACTCTGCAGCGAAGGAGTTCCTTTATGAGGGTCCTCTTCTTCTGTGGCCACCTGTGTCACCTGGAGGGAGTTGATTTCAATATCTTTAGTCATCCTCAAATCACCAGTCAGCAGGTCTTCTGGCACATTTTCCCTATCTCCTTGAGTAATTGGAGAGGGATTTGGGGCGGGGTTTGATACCTGTACCACCTTTTCAGTCATGCACTATTCACCTTTATCCATTAGAGGTGAATGCTTTAGAAGGGGGACCTCTCTTTGCACATCCATTACATTGGATCCTTGTGGGATATTCAGAGTTACACCGTGGTAGATTTGAGGGACCGAGTCCAGAATAGTGGCTTTCCCTTTTCTAGCTGCTGTAGTGTTATCAGATTCCAGGTTATTCTCCTTCTCTTTGCGGGGTTATGGGCTGAGGTTTGAGCGATTTGAGGTGCCTGAGACTCATCCGGCAGTGATGCTGGAGCCTGTTGGGGGGGTGAGATGTATGACAGTAGAACGTTTTTTTGACACCAGAGTCTATTCTTGTGTTTGCTTTGGAACTCCAGCATCTGATTGTGTCGGGTGTTTAGGAATAGGAACTCTCATAGCTGGTCGCTGGGGGTTGCAATTGCTGCTGTTGTGCCCTAATTTTCGACACTTAGAACAGTAAGTCGGTTTGTCCTCTATCTCAATTGGTTGCCATTTCCCTTTCGCATGGCTCCCTACCCAGATTCTTAAGGGGGTGGGTTTTGTGACATCAAATTCAATGCAAATTCTTGCTTAACTGGGACGAGCACCAGTTTTGAAGGAGATGCAGTCGCTGCGTCCAGCTTCAGAGGTTTTCCGACAAGAGATGTAAGAGAGAAGAGCGTGTCCTTGTCGAAGAGGTGTAGTGGCAGAGGAGGGAGTCTGATCCATACCGGCGCATTAGATGGTTCGATTGAAGAGTTAAAGTCCTTCGTCCACTTGAAGATTCGAGCTACAAAGCCACATAAATACCATGATCTTCTGAGCCAAGTTCTTTAAAAGTCTTCCTCTTTATCGAAATTAAGAAGTACGTGTCGACTGTCGAGGAGTCCGGCGTGAACTTCCCCTTTGAAGGCCACCGCAATGACGTCTTTTCTTAGGTTTGCCATGGATGGGCGGCCCTAGGAAAATTTCGCTACCAGGGTCCATTGATAAGCTTCTGCAAGCTTATCCTCCTTTTCTTCCGATAAGATCAATGCCGGCTCCCTTTTGTGTGGATGCGAAGGAGAGGGGGCGCTCTTGTGACTGATCTAGGGCAAGTTTGTAGGAGGGGGAAGGAGGAGGCGCCTCCGCCTCCGCCATCGGCAGATGGAGGGTAGGAACAGATATCAATATTGGAACGTTAGGTACAGATATGGTGAACGGCAGTATTTTATCCAATGGTTATATAGTTAGAGGTGACCGTGTAGTCTGGTTAGTGAACAGTGGTTAGAGAGCGTTTTTGACATACACGAATGGTTTAGAATTCTAGTGATTTTTTTTTTATTTGGCTAACTTCTTTGTGAGGGTGGGCGCCACTCCTAATTTATTAGATAAATGGGTGGATGATGGACATACCCTAAAATCATCCGTACAAAAAGAGCCCTTTTTGGTGTTTTTTTTTGGCAACGAACCATTTGCGAAGGTCGCCACTCCCTCTTATATTAATATATTGTTGGGTGATGGATTTACCCTAATACCACCGTTACAAGACAGAACCACCTTGATCCCCACACCATTTACAAGCAAAGGCCTAATGGCACGAGGATCAAGCGGAGAGCACAAAAGAGGAGTACTACTACTTTTACCTAGACTAAAGCATATATTAATCAAATTAGAGCATATAAAACTAATGAAATGAAATTTGGAGCACTTCCTCCATTTACAACCAATCCTATACTCCATCTATAGTACAAAAAACTCCTTAAATCATAAGGAGTGACAAAAAACTTCCTAACAAGGGAGCAGTTGATTATGTGGTTCTTATATAACAAGACTTGTGGGCAAAGGTCTCCTGTGTTGTTTTTAAGTTCTTCCCAACAACCTGAATTGGCTAGTGCAGCCATTCTGAAGACATACAGTGACTAGTCATTGGAACATCCGCTGGTATTCCCACAGTTGGAGCCTGCTTCTTAGTACAGCATTTCAGGAAGTATCCTGTGATCTGGACCCCGTCTTGAATCTGGTGCGCTAGGTCAAATCCCTCTTATCGACAGCCAAGCATGCCCTGTTTCTATATTGGCCTTTGTCTGCCTACATTTCAAGGCAGCCTTTTTTTATTTGATATCTCTCTTCCAGCACTGCAACCTGGGTCATTATGTCCCAGAATTTTCTCTTCCGCAGCCAGCCAAGCCTTTTTACTAGTGTGACCTCTTTTTGTCTAAACCTTCCTCGATTCTTTTGAGAACAAGAATCACTCCAGCAAGCAAATAACATCCAATCCCAGAAGATAGAGATTAAAATATTGAAAGACAAACCAGCCCTAACATCTGCAAGCTGGGGTCTACTAAAGTGACATTGGCAAACCAGTCCTAACTTCTGCAGACTAGAGCCCTCACACTTACCTGGTTCTATAGTTTTGTTATCTTGCATTAGTCTTGGAAGTTGTAAATTCATTTCCTTTCGTGATTATGAAGGATGGAGCTTGGTCTCTGTCCAGCCTGAGTTTAGATGGAAGTAAAGAGAGATCCCTGATTCCCTGCTGCAAAACCATGAACCTCGCAGGTTGATTGGCATATTTCTGAACCACCTGAATGAGAGAGTTTTGTTTGATGAACTCCAGGATGTTAACAAGCTGCCAATCTCCCCAAGAATTAACTCCATGCTTGAGCGCATGAGAGTCTGATTCCATATTGATCTTGTGAAACCCCAACTCTTTACTTTTTGCTATGAAGCTATGCACTGCCAAAGCCTCTGCCTGCAATCTCGAGAGTGTGGAAGGGAAGAGAAGGATAGGAAGAGAGAATATCAACTGGTCCCTACAATCTCTATCAATACCTCCAGCTTTCCACTTATCTCCCACCTGTGAAGCTGTATAATTGATTTTGATGGCCAATGGTTCTAGGAAGGTCCACATGACGACCTTTAAGACCATCTTCCTTCTAATCTTCTGGCATACATCCCAGAAGGGGCCCCATTCAAGCTCTATGAGATTCTGTACTGGAAACTTCAGAATCATTAGCTCTTTAATGGAGTTAAAAATTCTTCCCAGCAGTGGACCCTCCTCAGGAATTCCTTTATCAAAAATGATTTTGTTTCGAAGCTTCCACAACCACCAACAAATGAGAGATGGACATATAATTCGAAGAAACCTTCTACACTCAGAAATAGTGGAATGGTTTTGCCACCAGATATTTAGGGTTCTTGAGAAGTAGTTAGAGTGTTCGACTATTCCATTTTCTGCTGCAAAAATTTTCCAAATCCTTTGTGCAAAGTGATTTGACACAAGGAGGTGGTTAACTGTTTCTCCATCTACATGGCACCAAGGGCAAATAAATGGGCCCAAAATGCCCACCTTATGCAGGTTAGAGCCTAGAGGGACTTTATTCCGGATGAATCTCAGCATAAGAAATGAGATCTTGATAGGTAATGTGTTGTTCCAGATACTATCAGTATTAGAACAGAGAGGAATGTTGTTCCCTCTGAAAAATTGAAAAGCTGACTTCAGGGAAAACTTACCATCCAAAGACATATTCCAAATCATTCTATCATTTCCTTCTATTCTACTGGAATTCTCGTGAAATATTTCAAGGGGAATTTGTGGCAGAATGCTTCTAATTAAGTCCCAATTCCATCCCTGATCCCCCAGAACATGTGAGACTTTGAAGTTACATTGACATTCAAACAAGTCAGCTAATTTCCCCCCTGCAACTCCATTTGTCGTATAGTAGATTGCACTCCCCCTGTCCAATCTGAAATTGGATGAATTCCTCAATTACTGGAGCTACAGTGCATAGCCTTTTCCAAGTGAGAGAGTCTCCTCTTCTAGTCCTGATAGCTGAGGGATGTTTAGTTCCACAGTACTTAGCCCACATAAATTTAGCCCAAAGTGAGTTTTTTGATCTGAATCTCCACCACAATTTTGCAGTTTGAGCTGAAACTAAGTGGTTGAGATCCCTAAAGCCTATTCCTTCCTCCTCCTCAGTAAAGCATAGCTCTTTCCAGCTTATCCAGTGTCTCTTTGAACCTTTATCCACTCCTGACCAAAGGAAATTGGCAAGCATAGATTCTATTTGGTGGATGACTCTCTTAGGTAGATTAATGCTCATAGTCACATAGACTGTAATGGAGGACAGGACACTCTTAATTAAGGTGATTCTGCCCCCTAGAGTAAGGAATTTTGATTTCCAGTTGCCAATGGAATGACTGATTTTGTCTATCAAAGGATCATAGGCCACTGCTGGAATTCTCTTGTAATGAATAGGAACCCCTAGATAAGATAATGGCAGTGAGCCTCCAGGAAATCTAGTTATCCTACCAATGGCATGCTTTCTAGACAAAGGAAGTCTATCATGAACTAGGTATGAGCTTTTGTGAGCATTAACCTTCTGCCCAAAAGACCTTTCATAATGTCTCAGTTTCTCCATAATTCTTTGGATAGCTGTAGGACGAGCTGAGGAAAAAATTAAAAGATCATCTGCAAAGGCAGGATGGGAAATTTTTGTGCAATCTCTAGGCACACAGAAATGAAGTCTTCTCTCAGAATTTTCCTGCAGGAGTCTGGATAAATATTCTGCACTAATCACAAAAAGCAAAGGGGAGATTGGGTCTCCTTGTCTCAGTCTCCTTGAGGCTTTAAACTAGCCATTGCTTGTCCCATTTACTAAAACTGAGAAATGAGTGTTTGAGATCAGTCTTTCATACCATGTCAATCCATATCTCCCCAAAACCGAGCAATCTCATAATCTGCAGTAGATAAGGCCAATGTACCCTATCATAAGCCTTTTCCATGTCCAGCTTCAATGTTACATTTCCTTCCTTGCTTTCCTATTAAGAGTAGACAAAATTTCACTAGCTAAAAGATAATTGTCTGAAATCAATCTCCCCGCTACAAAGCCACTCTGATTTTCTGAAATAATCTTGGGCAGGATTGAAGCTAGTCTTTGAGCTAGGAGTTTGGAGACAACCTTGTTAACAAAGTTACATAAACTAATAGGCCTAAAATGCTTAAAAGACTGTGGATTGGTGGTTTTAGGAATAAGAACAATGGATGTGGCAGTCATAGCTTGGTTCATTTTAGCACCATTCACAAATGATTAGACTGCATTGAGCAGGTCCATGCATATAATATCCCAGGCAGCCACATAAAATAAACCAGAAAAGCCATCAGGACATGGAGCACTCTCTTGATTCATCCTAAAAACAGTCTGTTTCAGCTCTTGAATATGAGGGATTTTTGTAAGTTCCTCCCTATCCCTATCAGTCAAGACTGCTGGAAGGAGTGAGGGGTCAACCTGTTCACTAATTAGCTCTGAGGAATAGAGTTCAGTGAAAAACTGAACTGCTGTTTTAGCAACCTTTCCCTCTCCCTCAACCCAAACCCCATCCTGATTTTGGATTGAGTGCATATGAGTCTTAGCATGCCTATTTCTCACATATGAGTGAAAGAAGCTAGAGTTCCTATCTCCTTCCTTGGCCCATTTAATATTTGCTTTTTGGAACCAAAAGATTTCTTCTAAGCTTAGCTGATATTTTGCCTTAGCTACTGCTCTATTCATAATTTCTCTAGGTATAGGCTGTAATTCATCCTCTTTCTCTAGTCTTAGAACTTCCTCTTCTGCCTGCCTAGCCTTTGTGAATATGTTTCCAAATGTGGATTTGTTCCATTCTTTCAAAGCTAGCTTAACAAGTTTAAGTTTCTCAGTAAAGATCCTGATTGGACTCCCTATAATTTCTTTATCCCACACTCTCCTAATGGTAGTTAGACAATCAGGATGACTAGGCCAAAAAGCTTGAAACCTAAAAGGCCTAGCAGCTTCCCTACTTTTCTGAATCTGCAACAGTATAGGAGCATGGTCTGAGGGAGCTCTAGCAAGGTGAAAGACAGAGGCCTGTAAACTGCTAGATTGGAACATTGAATCCACTAATGCTCGATCAAGTTTCTTCAAAATTCTAGCCCTCCCCTCTCGATTGTTACACCATGTGAACTTTGCTCCACTTGATTGAACATCCGTTAGCCCCATGGAAGACATGAAGCCTACTAATTCCCTAGATTCCTTAATGTGGAAAGCTTTCCCTCCCTTTTTCTCCTCCCCTGATTTTATGCAATTCCAATCCCCCCAAAGGATCCAAGGCTTACCCAAATTTTGCAGGGTATCTAGCTGCTGCCATAAAGCCTCTCTTTTGGCTTCTGTGCACTTAGCATAAATGCACGAGAGCAAGAAAGCCTTCTGAAATTCAGGATGACTAAACTCTATCGTAATATGTTGCTCAGCCACAGAAATAATTGTACTAATCAAAGGACTTCTAATCATGATCCAAATGGAGCTAACTGTATTGGTGTAAGCAACTTCAAATTGTAGCCTACGCTTAAAAGTTTCTAGCTTACATGAGTCCATAAAGGGTTCAGCAATAACTAGAAGATTACTTCTGTTTTCGTGAAGAATTTTCTTCAGTTTCTTAAAGTTTGGCTTCCTGTCTATGCTCCTAATGTTCCAATATATGCATTTAATCATTAAGAACTGGTCTAATGGATCCCGTACTTGAACTTCTTCTTCTATGTTCCATACTAGACTCATACTTAGCTTAGGACTTAGGTTTCCGAGGTCTCTCCCTGACTTGAGCTAAATTATCCTCCTGATCCCCCTCGTTCAGCTGGCAGTCCTCCATTTGGATACCATATGATAAATACTGAGAAAATTCCTCTTATGCTTCATTTGTTGTAGCCAATGGTACCTGCAACCGATGAAACGAAACTGTTTTAGTAAGAAGTTTAATAATCTCATTACAATATACTTTTTCCTGCATTTCATGGCAAATAGCTGCATCCTTCTGAGCTACTGAGAGTTGGCAGCTGTAAGCTGAATCTTTGTCCTTAGCTATGCAAAGTCTTTCCCCTTCCATCGGGCCTGCTATTGGATTCCTAACTTCTAAACCTTCCTCCTCGGCTAACAAATTTAATACATCAAACCTATTGCTTCCATTCTGAGCTTGCTCAACTGCGTTAGAGTGAAGTTCTAGAGATCCTCCCTCTGGTCTCCGAGTTCCCTTAACATGAAGCCTGGTTTCTGATGGTTGAGGCATTTCTACCCCAACCTTGTGAGCAGTCTGTGTTGGTTGTTCCTCTGCGGCCAGAGGGTCCTTCAAGATCTCCATTCCTGTACCTTGAGCCTGATTTGTCTGATTGAACGATGAAGGGCCTTTAGTGAGGCCTGATGGTCCTGAAAGCTCTGATAGAGGGCATAAGATTGGAAGGCTATTCTGATCCACCACCTTTCCTTTGTCTAGTCGCTGTCTTTCCTCATCTTCTTTACCATTAGTTTTCTTCCCTACTACAATCCATTCCTTAGGATTCTGCTTAGGGCCTGAGAAAGTCTTTTTTGGAATCATCAGTTCTCCTTTAGTCTGCCCCTTTTTTTTTCTTCCCTGAGGGCCACAGTCCTTAATATTTTGACCCAGTTTACTGCATTTCAAGCAGTATTCCGGTCTGTCTTCAATCTCAAGCGCCTGCCACTTACCTCTTTCTTTACTCCCTATCCATATAGGATTCGGAATACTCTGAGTAAGATCCATTTAGACGCATACTCGAGCTTCACTTTGTCTGATAAAATCCTCAGCATCTGCAGTAGCTGAGTCCAATTTCAAGGGAATGCCTGCTGCCGATGCAAGGGAGTACAGCTTTTCCTTATTGTGCAGATGGAGAGGTAATGAGGGAAATCGAATCCAAACAGGAGCAATTGAAGGCTCGACAGCCGGATCAAATTCTTTGGTCCATTTGAAGATTCGAGCATGAAAACCTTGGAAATGCCACACCTTTCTTGTCCAAAATCTCTGAAAGTCCTCCTCTTTGTCGAACTTGAAGAGAACATGCCTTTGGTCCAGCAAACCTACTCTGTATTCACCTAGGAAAACTGCTGCCAAGACTTCTTTTCTGATCTGTGCCATAGCTGGTCTTCCCCAAGAGAATTTGCCGATTAATGTCCACTGAAATTTTTGTGCTAAGCCTTCTTCTTCTTCATCGGTTAGAAATAGGACCAGTTCTCCTTTGTAGCTCGATAATGGTTGTTTGTGTTTGATAGCTGAGAATGAAATGTTAGTCTCCTTAGCCGATTTAGCATTTTTCGTTACTCCAGCGAATGTCACCGGAGGGGGAGGCGCACTCCCCTCCGCCATCGGCGGCAGAAGAGTGAGTAGCCAAGTGACCGTTAGAGAGAATAACGGGAAGAAAGGTCTAAATTAGGTTGTAACTAGCCACCTTAAGCTTTTCTGATAAGTTTTAGTTAGAAGCGAGAGCAAATTTTTTAGAGAGAGAACTAACATTACCCAATATTAATTCTACTGTTGCCAACTTCTATTGCCAAAATAAACTGGAGTAAAACTTCGAGCCCTTTTTGGTGATTAATGTCAAAAAATGACAACCCAAAATGTTTCGCCAAACCTCAAATTTTCATGGGCTTTTTGGTCAAAAATGGCAAAGTCCAAAAACGTGTTCATTTTGAATTTTTTTATTACAATTTTTTGCTGACATTAATTTGAACATGAATTCTTGTGATTTTTTATTTTTTTTGGTAGAACGTGTTTTACGAGGTGGGTCACCCGAGCCTAATAGCCTATTGATCAATGGTGAAGAACCAAAAAGTGGAGTAATACTCCATTTACAATTACCCCCTAGGAATCTAAAATTTGGAGCACTACTCCATTTACAATTTTCCTCGCATCCTAATTACAAGAGAAGAAGCAAATCTACTAAATCCTTAGCTCTAAATATTTTCAATCATAAGCTACATACTTTAGTCATCTTCGGAAACAAAGGAGAAATTGGTGTCCCAACGGCAAAACTCCTAATTGAAGATGAGGGATCCACCATAAAGAATATCAGCTTACTAAATATATGCACAAAGGGAAAGCGGCATAACAACTGCAAGCCCAAACCTATATAATGAAAAGGCAGCAAAAGAACATTCATCCCATCTGAGTTCATTGATCTATTTGCAGTCATGTTTTAAAGTAAAAATCATATCCAGCATTCTCACTATTTGGGTGGTTTCAATAGATAGCTTCTGCAATTATTGAGTAACACACACTCCTTTTTCTTGAGATGTATGGACAGTCTAATCTGTCAACTTGGACTTGCATTGGGAGCACACTTGGATCTTGATTATGAGCATAGTTGTGCTGAAAAGCATACCTGGCAGACCTATTTGCTTCCTTGGGGATTAGAATGAAAAAAGCTTGCCCTTTAATTTGCTGTAGTAGGGGTATACACATTCAGAATCTCCATAAGTATTTTGAGTAGAGTGCCTGTTGTAATTCTCTAGAATTTGCTTGAACCCCAATAATGTAGGAAACCTAGTTCTTTGCATACTCGAATTCCTTCCAGGCAACTGTTTATTTCCACCTGCAATATAGGCTCATTGTATTGGTATATAGATATAGGTAGAAAAAATAGGATCTCACCTGCAGAATTCCTAGCAATGCCCCCAACCTGTTTAAATTCTCCTACCTTAGCAGAAGCCACATTTATCTTTATCCCAGGTGGATTAAGAGGTGTCTATTTAAGCAGTTTAGTTTTTAACTTTTCTCCTTATCTTGGAGACATCTCCCCAGAAACAGTTCCAGTTCATAGCATGTAGTGATTTACTTTGAAATTTAAGTTGAGCTATGCCCTTAATCATGTTAAAAATGTTCTGAATAACTACTCCTATATCAGGTTTTGCATTCTCAAAAACTGTTTTGTTTCTCATTTTTCAAATAGACCAGTAGATCAAGGAGGGGCTAAGTTTGAGAAAGAATTTTTGAACTTCAGACTTGGCTGTTGTTTGCCACCAGTTGTTAAAATTCCAGTTTAGGGTATGAGAGTGTATGATGATGCCAATTTATGCACCCAAGATTTTCCATACTTTAGTTGAAAAGATGCAACTGTTGAAAATGTGATTTAATGTCTCCCCATTTGTGCAACTGAATGGACAATGAATAGAACCAACAAATCCTACTCTCTATAAATTGTAGCCTATGGGGGATCTTATTTTGTATGAGTCTAAACATGAAAAAGAAACTTTTATAGGAATGAAATAATCCCACAAATGTTTTATGAATGGAGACAAAGGAACAGAAGAACTTGGGCTAGTCTTGTAAGCAGACTTAAGAATAAAATTCCCATATTCTGTGATTCTTCATATCAGGGTATCGGGATTCTCAGTTAATACAATAGGATTTGAGCTGAAGAAAGAAGGTGGAACCCGAGGGCAAATCCTTCTAATTTTCGGTAAGTCCCAACCACTTGGCCCTAACACTTCTATGATCTTTTGGGGGCCTTGATAATTCAGTGTATCACAAATGCTGCCCACTTCATTCCACCTATCAAAAAACAAGCTACTCTCCCCTGAACCCACTTAGATCAGAATGTGATCCTCAACTTTCTTGGCATATTCAAACATTCTTCTCCATAATGTGGAAATCTCTCTCCTATTTTGACATTGTAATGGGTGTTTTTAAGAACCATATTTAACCCATAAAAATTTTGCCCATAGAGTATCTTTTTTTCAAAACTTCCACCACATCCTATAAGTCTGAGCTATCACTATTGACTTTGGATTTCTGAAGACAAACCCCCCTCCTCTTGGGAAAGACACAAGGACTGCCATTTTATCTAATGAAAGTTCAGTTTCTTTTCAAAAGCTGACCAAAGGAAGTTAGCCATCATGGCCTCAATTTGGTGGATGATTCTCTTTGGGGGCTTGAGACTTGTGGTAGTATATAGTGGTAGAGAAGTTAGGACACTTTTGATCAAAGTAATTCTTCTCCCCATTGTCAAAAATTTAGAGCTCCGACTCCCTATTATTTTGCTATTTTCTGAACTATACTTCCGTAGGAGGCAGCTGGAATCCACTTAAAACGTAAAGAGATTCCTAGATATCATGTGGGAAAATATCCTCTAGGAAATTTGGTAAGTATACCTTTCATGAGTTTCATAGCTATTAGAAGCTTATCATGGACAAGAAAACAGCTTTTTTAGGGGTTGACTTTTTCGGCAGAGATCACCTCATAATGAGCTAAATTGTCCATCACAAACCTGTTGATTTGTGGTCTAGATAAAGTGAAAATCATCTTGTCATCAGCATATGAGAGGTGAGATACCTTAAGACAGTATTTAGGTACACAAAATTCAAAACCCTTGGAATATTTAGCATTAATGTCTCTAGAGAGATACTCAGCACCAATGATGAACAACATTGCGGAGATGGGGTCTTATTGTCTAAGTCCTCCAGATGCTTTGAACCATCCCCTTGATATGCTATTAACTAGGACAGACATGCACACATTAGATAGCAACTTCCAGAGTGAATCCAAACTTCCCCAAAGCCTATTAACCTCATTACTAGTAACAAAAATGTCCATTCAACCCTATCATAGGCCTTCTCCATATCTAGTTTTTGAACAACGCATCCTTCCTTTCTCTTTCTATTGATTGTTGATACTAGCTCACTAGCTAACATGTAATTATCCGAAATGTTCCTACATAAAACAAATCCATTCTGATTTTCATATACTAGGCAAGGTAGCAGTTTAGCTAGTCTATTTGTTAATAGCTTAGACACAATGTTGTTTATGAAGTTGCATAAACTTATAGGTCTAATGTGTTGAAATGAGGAAGGATTCTGAATTTTTGGAATAAGTACAATGTAAGTGGCTGTAAGTATATTGGGCAGTTCCCCTCCATTCATGAAAAATTGGATCGCCTCAAGAAGGTCCTCTTTAATTATGTCCCATGCTCTGAGATAAAATAAACCATTGAAACCAACCAGGCAAGGGGAACTTTCTTTGTTTATGCAAGTGATAGTATGGTGGATTTCTATGGATTTCTTTGTTCATTCAGTATCTATGGTATTAGGTTTGTTTGTAGCCCCTGAGCAATGGGTTCAGATATGTATAATGATGAAAAGTGTCTAACAGCTTGGTCACCCACCTATCCCTCTCCCAATATGCAATTCCCTTCTATGTCTTTAACCCTATGTATATAAGATATGGACTATCTTTGCTTGACATAGAAATGGAAAAACATCGAGTTTCTGTCACCCTCATTCATCCATTTAATATTAGCCTTTGAGCCAAAATTGCTCCTCAAGGCCTAACTGATAATGTAAATTGGCTTTAGCTAAGCTTAAAGACTCCCTAGACACACCATGCACCTCATCTTCCTTTTCCAGCATGTGGAGAACCTTCTCAGCTTTATGTACATTAGCAAATATATACCCAAAGGTTTGTTTGTTCCATGTTTTTAGAGCAGCTTTAACTGTCTTTAGTTTCTCACAGAATCTCCTAAGGGGATCTCTAGTCGCCTGAGTTTTCCAGGCTTGTTTGATCAAAAGAAGACATGATTCATGTGAGAGCCAGAAGTTCTGGAACCTAAAAGACTTCACATTGTAGGGATCCTTCTTGTTAACCTTCAATAATAGTGGAGCATGGTCTAATGGCGCCCTTGCTAGGTGGTTTATGTTGAAGGCTGAAATGTTTTCAATCATATCAGAGTTAATGAAGCACCTATGTAATGTTTTCCACACTTTAGCCTTACCTTCCCTATTATTGCACCATGTAAACTTAGCACCATAAGATTGGACTTCACTAAGGTCCTGAGAGTTAACAAATTCTGAAAAATCTATGGCTTCTTTCTAGTTAAATGGTCTAGCAACCTTCTTCTCCTCTCTAACACTTATACAATTCCAATCCCTCAATAGCAACCATGACAAATTTAACAGTTTAAACTTTGATAGGGACATCCACAATTCCTTTCTATTCACCTCAGAGCAACATGCATAATTATTATAGAATAAAATAGGAACTTGGAGGCATGAATGTTCAACTATAAGGGTGATATTTTGCATAGTATTTTCACTAACAGAGCATACAATTGGTGATCTAATATGATCCAAATTGAATTCGTGATATTACATATGACCTGATCAAATTTAAGATTTTTCTTTATGACATCCATTTTTGTTTCATCAGAAAAATGTTCTGATACTACTATGAAATCAAATTTTTTTTTTTGCATATAATTTTCATTAGCCTTCTGAAATTTAGGAGTCTATTAATACTACAAATATTTCAATATAACATATTATTCATCATAAGAGATTTTAGAGTAGTTAGTAACTGATCCTCAACTTCTTATTAATCTGTTTGAGGGGAATTTAGCCCAGGACTTTGGACAAATTTCTTGGTGGTTACTTTTATTCAAATCAGGGATTGTAATCTTTGCGGTTAAAGCCAACACATAATGAGGTTTGGGTGTCAACATGATGTTCATCATCTAGGACTTCCATTTCCTCTTCTGAAGAGGTTTCCTCAATCTGCACATTAACACTATAAGCCACTTTAGGTATCTTTATAGTTTGATTCTGATAAGAAGTTACCTGAGGTATAGAGATTAGGGAAGTGCTTATGGCTACTACCACAGGGTAATTCAGATTATTTTGCAGCACATTTGTAATTAGGGCAGCAAAAACTTATTTTTCCTTATTGTTTTCGTCAGTAAACCCTTCCCTGTCAATGTCTATAGGAGGAACCTTTTAATTGGTATGCATGGTCTTGGGTGATGGTTAAATTACTTGGGAGGAGTCCTGAACCTGCAAATTTGCAAAAAAAACCAACTTTTATCAAATGTGAGCTTATGCTAGTCTCTGAGGTCACCTTATGTGTTGAAGGAGAAGGAGCCAATGTCCCCCTTCCTGGACACTCTTTAACACTATAATCCTTTTGCATTCTAAGTCCATTCTGTCCCAATAAAGGGGTAGTTTCCTCCTTGTCTACCAAAGTGTTCCTTCTTTCCTTGATAATAGGCAATGCAGCCTTCTTGGTTTTATCCTCCAAACTAGGGAGCATTTTATCATTTGGGGAATAGGGCTGAGTCTGGACCTGGAAAACTACTAGGTAGTTGGTCTGAGCATCCCTTTATGAAGATTCAGGGATGTCTTTGTGAGAATTAGCTAAGATTTCGCCTTGAGAGATTATTTCTCTGCCTTCGGGTCCCTGAGCACCTTGCTTATTACCCATCATACCTGTCTGATTAAACAAGGTGGTAAGACTAGTGTTGCCCTTTTTCTTGGTAACCTGAATCCACTCTTATGCTATCTGCTTGGTCCCCTTAGCATTTGTAATTACCAATTTCTTTGCTCCTAGGTTAGAGATCTTTGCAGACTGCTTGTGGGGGTTGTAGTTCTTTGACTCATGCCTTAATTTTTTGCAATTAGTACAATATTCGAACATGTCCTCCAATTGTAATTCTTGCCACCGTCCATTATCCCGACTATCTATCCACACTCTTGGGGGAATGGGTTTGGTGACATCTATCTCAATGCATATCCTGGCCTCACTAGGACGTGCGAGACTAGTTGCTGAGGTAGTGTCAGTATAGAGATTCAAAGGCTTCCCAGCAGCAGACGCTAAGGAGTATAGGTTTTCATTGTTGATGAGATGAAGCGGGAGTAGAGGAAAACTGATCCAAACTAGAGCGATTGAAGGCTCGCTAGCTGGATTAAATTCTTTAGTCCATTTGAAGATTTGTGCTGGGAATCCATTAAAATGCCAAATCTTTCGCATCCAGAGTCTCTAAAAATCTTGTTCCTTGTGAAACTTGAAAAAAACATGGGCGATTGTCTACTAAACCAACATGGCATTCTCCGAGGAAGGTAGCCGCTTAGATTCCTTTTTGCAGATTCACCATAAAAAGACGTCCCCAGGAGAACTTACCCACCAATCTCCATTGGAAGATTTCAGCAAGTTGATACTCCTCTTCTTCTGTAAAGAGCAATGCTGGTTCCCCTTTGTGCATCAAAAGATGATTTTTGGTCTGTTGGGAGTCAAAGGAGCTGGAATTTTCTTAAATAAAAGATTCCACTTTCTCGAATGCATCTCCAAAGGATACTGGTGGAGGGTTTCCACCCCTCTGCCATAGGCAGTTGTTTAGGTGGGTTCAGTTAACAATAATTAGCCGTTTGATAAGTGGGTTTTATACCAACTTATAAATGCTTAATTTACTTAGCTTTTGACTTGAGTTGCATACATTTATGTGGTGAAATGTGCTAATTTGTACTATAATGTGTTATGCAATTTGATGTGCTTAAATGTTGAAAAAGACCAAAAATGTTGATTAAAATGAAGTAAATATGTGCTTGGTGGTAAATGGTAAGAATAGGTTTAAAAGACTTAAGTTGGAGGTTGGGAATTTTGAAAAAAAAATCTAAGCGAGCTAAATGGCTTGGTGTGTGTTTTGGCAGATTTGGAGTGAACTTCATTTGAGCATAGCTTTCTCAATTATAATCCAATGGGTGAGATCTTAGAGGTTTTGGAAAGCTCTTTGAGTATTCTTTAAGTCTTATGATTTAACTGTTCTCTGAATCTGTGTGCAAGTGGAAGAAACGGGGGCTTATTTGTGACTGCTCTACTAGGATTTCCTTTTACTCCTCTTACCACCACAGGTTGTTAGAA
Organism: Ophiorrhiza pumila; assembly: GCA_016586305.1. Classification (NCBI taxonomy): domain Eukaryota; kingdom Viridiplantae; phylum Streptophyta; class Magnoliopsida; order Gentianales; family Rubiaceae; genus Ophiorrhiza; species Ophiorrhiza pumila. The sequence continues at coordinate 16,078,015 of BLIW01000005.1, forward strand.
TGATGATATCTTGAGTTCCAGACGTCTAATGATAATGATTCTTGAGCCAATGGAAAGCTGGGAGGAAGCTCTACAACTTTCATGCTTTAAGTTTTCCCAGATGCCCATTGGATCATGTTTGAATATTGAATGGAAGTTGGTGCACACACCTGCGCCCTTCGTCGCACAACACAGCACACTATTGCACCACTGTGCACACTTCGTCGCACACACATTGCTGCACACACATGCACATTTTGCCGCACACACACACACCCTTCATCGCACAAACATGTACAGCTCGTCACCCTCTCTATGCAGCGAAGTCTCCCTTTCCATGCGGCGAGGTCGCATCTTCATGCGACGAAGTCGTGCACATCGCGTGCAGCCTTACCCCACCCCACCATTTTGGCCATAACTCCCTCGTCCTAGCTCCAAATTAAGTGATTCAAAAAGCTATGGAAAGCTAGGACATAGGGCTAAAACTCTCAGGTTTTACGTTTTCCCAAATTCATAACGTAGAATGGTCAAAGTTTGTTGATATTTTATTCCATTAAACATATTCATTTGGTATTGTTTGCACTTGTTCATGAAGTTGTTGTGAAGTGATATTCAGGTGATGCTTGATAACAGTTGCAATTCCATATGAATGCATCTTGAATTTCTTCATTTGTAAGACCATGTCACTGCACTTGATTTCCAGTAGAAGACAACATCATTTGCATGTTTTTCTAACTTCCATTTTCATTCAAGTGTTCAAATTTTGTTTCACAAGTTCGTGGTCATTGATAGTTGTTTTTCATCTTAAGTTTATGGTAGTATATGTAGCCTGTTGTTTGTTGGAATTCCATAAGTTCATTGTTGTCGTTTTTTAGAACCCATTTAGTTTTGAGCATGTGTTTCATTCACATTTTTCACTTCACTTTACTCACAGTTCACTCTTAGCACTCACTTCTCACTTACACAAACGCTGCAGACTTCGTGCAGCGGTGGCGAGACTTCGTGCAACAGTAGCGAGGCTTCGTGTAGCCATTGGCGAGGTTTCGTGGAGCTGGCGAAGCTTCGTCGAGATGAATGCGCAATGGGAGCTGCTGGTGAAATTGCTAGAAAAATGGCTAAGTGCTTGCATTCTGATTTTCGGGTTGATGGAGGCGTGGTGTGCTGTGGCGAAAAGTCGTGGATTCGGAAAAGCTGGATTTCTTGGAGGTTTGTGGAAACGCTGAAAGCGTGAAGACTCTAGGCTCAAAGGCGCTGGAACTTTCTGATTTCTTCACTTGGACTATGAGAGGTGAAGGCGCTGGCGCTGAAGCTAGAGGGCGCGTGCTGGACTGATGATGGAGCAAAGGCGTGATTTACAATGGCCTGAAGGCGCTGAGTTGTTGAATTGTTCTTCAATTTCGAATTTTTTCACATTTTTTGGTTGATTTTGGTTCTTCCTTTTTGAGGACACTCTTGCAATACTTTAGATATTTTTATTTTTCATATTAGCTACATTTCATAACTCTATATATAGGAGATGTAGCTAATATGAAAGGGGATCGATTAGATCCCGGGGGACTATTATTCATCCATTAGTTAGGATTTTATTTTGTAACCAACTTTTGATCTAGATAGAGCGGGAATAAATTTGTGAGATCTACTTTCTCTCTAGTTTCTCTCTCTAGCTTTTGAAGCTCTATTTTGGATTCCGATCGAGGAATTGTTCCGGTTATTGTTAATCTCCTTGCAATTGAGAAGGCAATTCACAATCCTTTTGACATTTGGAAGCTCTTAAGACATCTTAATTGGTAAACTCTTCCAATTGATGAAATGAACTGTTTAGTCTTCCAATTTGTTGATCGTGAATTGGAAATGGAGTATTGTGGCTAATTGTATGATAATCTAGGTTTCTAATGGGTGAATGCTTGGTTGAATTGATAAAGTACAGTATAATTAACTATCTAAGAAGAGAAATACAACATTCTCTGAGTGAATTTGTAAACTTGTTAAGTTCATGCTTTTGATCTGAATTTTGTTGAAATGAGATTTGATTGCGGTCATCATGCTGAGTTGAATCTTAATTCATAAGATTCGGCTAAGAATTCATGAATGAGAACCAGAGAGTGCAAGAGTTCTTAAACCTGATTGCATTTGTACATGTCTTAGAGCTAGGCCTCACCATAGGAAGCTTTTAGACTATGAAGTTGTGAGAACAAGGTGATAAGAGATTTTCTAACTTGAATGATAAATTTAGAAGCTAGAATCAGGCCTCACCATTGGAGATTCTAGGAGATAGTTGCTTGAGTAATTCGGGTAGAGATTTGAGAAGATTCTATTCACCATCCTTAGGCATCACCATAGGATAGGATGGTGATGGGAGGCTAGGGTTACAGTGTGGTGGCCATGCCACTGTGATTAGGTTCTCCTGGTTGCTCTTCTCCTCAATTGATATGATTGTTTGTTAGTAGTACTGTGCTGATAAGTTGTATTCCACCAGAAGAAACCTTAGATTATTTGTTTCAATCTAGTGAGAGCTTTCTTTTTTACTTCTTAGTGTTTATCTTGTGATAGTTTCATTTTGCAATTGATTTTATCTTGTGAGTCCCTTTTTATTTCATTACTTTGAGATTACCATTGTGACTACTGCTAGAGCAATAACAAATTTCTTGATTACCTCATTTTCCCTGTGGATACGATACCTTGCTCACTGCTACTATAGATAGTGAAATAGTATAAATTGATGAGTAGCGACAACTTGCTGTCACCGTTAGAGGGTAATTTGATTTAAAACAGGGAAATTAATAGAGGAGACGGGAGAGTGTTTTTAAGAACATTCCATGAATTAAACATATAAATGAATTCTAGTGATTAATGACAAAAACAAACAAGCCAAATTTTTTGCCGCAAACCTCCAATTTTTATGGGCTTTTTGGTTGAAAATGACAAAGTCCAAAAAATCGTTCATTTTGACTTTTGTTGTTCCGTTTATTTTGCTGACCTTAATCTGAATATGAATTCTAGTGAATAATGTGAAAAACGACAACACAAAAATTTTCGCCAAACCTCCAATTTTCATGGATTTTTTGTGGAATCGACCTTAATATATATGACAAAAGACGGTGGCTTTTTAGTCAAAAATGGAAAAGACCAAAATTGCGTTGATTTTGACTTTTTTTTGTTCCGTTTTTTTAACTGACCTTAATTTGAACATGAATTCTAGTCATTTTTTTGGTTGGCAGAACCTCTATTTGAGGTGGGGTGCCAATCCCTATTTATTTCATAAATTGGTGAATGGCGGATTTACCCAATACCATTCTTACAAGATTTGTCCATTTGAATCCATCTCCATTAACATGCTCTTGGCATAATTGTAGTGGATTCAATAGAATTACCAAACTAAATATGGAGTACTTCCTCTATTTACAAAACAAGCCTATTATCAATCTATAGTACAAAAGGCTCTTTTTATCACAATGAGTGACAAAGAATCCCCTTTTAATGGGACATAAGAGTGGCAGTATTATATCTTTTAGAAAGAGCTTGCCTCTCCCGGTGCTATTAAGCATTAAAACAGAAGAACAATAAATTTGGGGGTATTCTGGTGGTAGCAACAGTCCACATATGAGGCAAAACATACAGCCCAAAAATCTATTCTCAACATCCAGGCAGTGGCTGCTTCTGCTAACTAGTAGTCGATGCTCTCTTTGAATCCAGATAGCAGATGGCCAAGTCCAAAACCAGCCATACAAAAAATAGGTAGCACGATCCCTCTTCAATCTATCAGACCAGGTGAAAATTTTCAGCAGCCTAGTATTTTCAGCCTCTGCATTAGCTTAGGGACCTGGTAGTCTCTGATTCCTTTGTCCCTTCTTATACCGTAAGCCCACAACCAACCCCAAGGGAAAGGATAACAAGAACCAATCGAAAAAAGCAGGAAAATACAATGGAGAAACAAACAAGCCAGCTTCAACATCAGCAAGCTGGAGCCTAAGTGTATAGAAATGGCTAACCAGTCCTAACTTCAACAGACTGGGGCTTTCACAATTACCTATTTTACTATTTATTTTGGTTGAGAAAACTTGTTTCGCTTTGCTGAAGTGAGTATACATTTTCTCTTTCTAAAATAAGGGATGAAGTTTGTTCCCTGTCCAGTCTAAGTAGTGAATGGAGGATAGAAAGGGCCTTTGATCTCTGAAGCAAACCCAATTGTCTGGCTGGAAGATTGCTTCCTTCGGCACTGATTGTATAGTTGAGCTTTGCTTAATGTATTCCAGGGTGCTTCTGAGCTGCCAATCTCCCCAAGAATTCGTTCCATGAATGAGCATGGAGGTGTCTAACTCAAGGGTGATGACTTGCTTACTTAGCTCCCTAGTCCTGGATATGTACCTGTACGTCGCCAAAGCTTCAACCTGCAAAGAAATGAGAATGTTCCACAATCCCAAGTTCTCCTGCAAAAATCTTCCAAATTCTTTGAGCAAATTGGCAAGACACTAAGAGGTGACTCACTGTTTCCCCACTTGAGCAGCACCAGGGGCAAATATCAAGTCAGAATCAAGTCAAGCCAGAATCAAGTCAACGAGGGAAGTAGAAAGTCTCTATTTTGAACGGTGCAAAGTAGAGAATTTCTACCTCCTTACCAAAAGAGTACCTATGTCTAAGATCACTTAAAAAGTTTGGCCATAGAAACATTTGTCAAAATATAGGTTAAGAGTCGTAGCTCTTAATTGAATTATCTAATCTTTTAGACACCAAATTTACAGTAATAAGACTCATTTAACAATTGACCAATTTTAAATGATAAGGTGAGTCAGCTAATCACATCACTAAGCATCCACTCATTGTAAAAATTGTGGACCACCTACGCCAAACTAGTTATAAAATTCCACAGCAACCGTGCACACTTCCAAGTTCAAGTAGGAATCCTTACACTTGATACCATCAAGGTACATCAAAGTGCAAACTGCCATGTTCAAGTGCAGCCAAAACAAAACTGCCAAGTTATGACCAAACATAAACCTCTATTCAGAAACCCTATAATTGACGGCAATATAGAGGCACCAATTAAACCGCCAGTTCAACAAATCCACAGCATACCAAAAAGTGGTAGCTTCCCATACAACCAAACAAAAGCACTATCCAATCAAAAGGCATGTTTTGCAGCTTCACATCATATATAAAAGCTTTAGCGACCAATCCATATCCAAAAGCTTACAAACACTCTATTCTAGCCAGGATCCCCAAACATGAATCTCACATAGTGGCCATGCAAAATCACCAACCCTGCACTTACCACAACTCCAATTTGGTCTACAAGGCTTATCAACATGAATTCTAGTGATTAATATCAAAAAAAGACAACCCAAAATTTTTCGCCAAACCTCCAATTTTCATGGTCTTTTTGGTCAAAAACATGAAAGTCGAAAAACTCGTTCATTTTGACTTTTTTGTTTCGTTTTTTTCACTGGCCTTAATTTGAACGTGAATTCTAGTGATTTTTTTTTGGCTAACCTCCAGTTGAGGTGGGGCTCCACTCCCAATTTTATTAAATAGCATTTTCAGCGATGGATATACCCTAATATCGCTCGTACAAAATTTTTTGATCCTTAAGACCACGATTCCATTTACATACCTATGGCCTAATGGCAAAGTGGTCTTGAGGATTTCACACAAAAGGAATAAACTTGGAGTACTACTCCATTTACAGGTAAATTACCAAAATGCGCAAACGAGGAGTACTACTCCCTTTACAATAGAAGCCAGTGTGAGACTACTCTAACATGTGGCCATAATCATGCATATCTAGCTAAATCATCACTCAATGAGGCATGAAGTACCAAAATCACCAGAGGTGAGGGCCAATTAATCACAACATCAGGGCTGTACTTGCCACATTCAATTACTATTGCAGTTTGAAGCATCTGACTCCGTTATGGTTTCCTTGTTGCTAGTCATTATGCCCTCAGTTTGCCGAGAAAGTTTGTCATTTAGTACCATAAGGCAGCAGCAGTAGTATTCACAATAGAGAACCAGAATATCATGATACGCATAGCAGACTTAGGAAAGGGGACAGGGAACATTTCAGCAATTAATGCCCTAACTTCAGCAGGCCAAAAGCATATATTACCCCCTGTCCTAACAGCAGCAAACGGGGGACTAACCTGGTTCATATAGTTTAGATCTCTTCCTTAATATGTAAGGCGGTCCCATCATATCTGATTTCAGGAGGGAGTCCAGGGATGCAGGTTCTATATTCTCATTAGCCACCACCCATCTAGCTGGAGCATTTACCTCTTTAGGAATTTTGGTGAAGGAAGTTTGGGACTGAAGTTGTAGGCATAGGGGATCCACATTGTCATCATGTTTCCAGGCCTTGTGCAGCTGCTCAGATTCTGATTCCATTTCCACTCTCATAAATCCCTTTTCCTTACACAGTTCCAGCCAGCATCTGCATGATAGTAACTCCACCTGAATCTTAGTGAGGGAAATATCATAATAGAGCGTAGGGATTTTGATAATATGTCTACCATTATGATCACGTGCAATTCCTCCAACTTTCCATTCTTGATCAGACTTTAGAGTAGAGAAGTTTACCTTAATTCCTGAATGACTAGGAGGAATCCATTGAAAGATACTTACTTTGATTCGCCTTTTAATTTTCCAAATTTCAGACCAAAATGGGGACCAATCAAGGTTCTCCAATTTTCTGATTTTGAATTTGTTAGAAGCAATCTCCTTTGCAAGTTGGAAGGTTGAGTTGATAATCTGATTGAGTTCAGGCTTGACGGAACTGAAAGTAACTTTGTTCCTCGTCTTCCACACATTCCAGCAGATCACAGAAGGAAGAATTTTCAACATGAAGTTCTCCACTTCAGATTTTCCATTGATGTTCCACCATTGATTTAAGGTTCCTGTCAAAGAAAGAGTGTTAGGTAGCAATCCAAATTCTGAACCAAAGATTTTCCACACCTTGTTTATCATTGGGCAAGCAGCAAAAAGATGAGTGATGGATTCTTGTGAAGAGCAGCAAAATGGGCACACCATAAGGCCTATAAATCCAATTTTCTGTAAGTTTTGGCCAATTGGAAGCCTTTTCCTGCATAATCTCAACATAAAAAATGAGGTCTTTATTGGTAGACAAGTGTCCCAGATATGATTTGTTAAAGGGAATAAAGGAACATTAATATCTCTGATTACCTGAAAAGCAGAATGAAGAGAAAATCGTCCATTACCTGAAGGCAGTCTTTTCATTTGGTCTGAACCATTTCTGTCACCTAAGTGGACTTCTGTAAAAAAGGAAGGGGGAATCTGGGGGAATTGTTCATGTAGTGACTCCAGATTCCACCCCTGAACTACTAAAAAATCTTTTACCTTGTGTTGATTCTGCAGGTGGTAGATATCTGCAGATTTCCCCTTGTAGTTCCATTTGTCCCAACATAAGCTGCAGTCTCCTTTACCTATCTGAAAAACAATATGTTCCTCCACATTTCCTGCACATTTGAGCATCTTTTTCCATACATTTGAGTCATCCCTATGTATCTGACTTTGGAGGGGATGTCCCTTTCTACAATATTTTGACATTAAGAACCTGGCCCCAAGTGTGTTTTGTTGTCTAAATCTCCACCACAACTTGTATAGTTGGGCTTTGGCAATGATGTTAAGATCTCTAAACCCAAGCCCACCCTCTTCTAATGGCAAACATAGGTCTGCCCATTTGATCCAGTGGTATTTGTCTCTTTTTTCTGATGATGACCAAAGGAAATTAGCCATCAATGTTTCAATTTGATTAATCATCTTTTTAGGGTTGGCAGTGCTTATGAGTGAATAACAAGGAATAGAGGATCGAACACTTTTAATAAGTGTTATCCTTCCACCCATTGACAAGAATTTTGTACTCCAACCACAAATCAATTGACTGAATTTTTGCAAGACATGTTCGAAATGTATAGCAGGGGTTCTTTTAAAATGAAGGGGTAGACCTAGGTATATAGTTGGGAAGGATCCTCTAAAAAATTTGGTAACTCTACCAAGCATGTGCTTTGTTTCAATAGGAGCTTGGTCTCTGATTAGATAACAGCTCTTAGCTGCGTTTATTCTTTGGCCAGAGACTGCCTCATAATGCTTTAATTTATCCATAACTCCTTTAATGATAATGGGATTCGAAGATGTGAAGATGATAAGGATGTCAGCATAGGCTAAGTGGGTTATTTGAGGGCATTCTCGAGGGATACAGAAGCCTAGTCCTTTCCTAAGGTTAGAGTTGAGGTCTCTTGATAAATATTCACCCCCTAAGTCAAAAAGAAGTGGGGAGATAGGGTCACCTTGCCTCAACCCCATTGATGTTTTAAACCAGCCATGTGGGGTGCCATTAAGGGATATGGACATCCAAGTATTAGAGATTAATCTCCAAATGATATCATTCCAAACTTCCCCAAATCCTAATGCTCTTAGAACTTTCAAAAAGAAAAGCCAATTAACCCTGTCATAAGCATTCTCCATATCAATTTTTAAGGCAACATTATCAACCTTCCTTTTCCTATTGATTGTAGAGACTAATTCATTGGCTAGCAAATAATTATCTAAGATAGATCTCCCTTTTAAGAATCCACCTTGGTTTTCTGATATTATCTTGGGCAGAATATTTGCTAGCCTCGTAGCCAACAATTTGGATATGGTTTTGTTCAGGAAGGTGCAAAGACTTATGGGTCTAAAATCTTTAAAGGATGAGGGATTTTGGCATTTGGGAATCAGGGCTAAAGAAGTAGCTGAGATGGTATTTGGCAGTTCACCTCCATTCATGAAAAATTGGACAGCTTCTACTAGGTCATGCTTAATGATTTCCCAATCTTTGACATAAAATAAACCAGGAAATCCATCTAAGCCAGGGGCACTGTCTTTGTTCATAGACCTAACAGTCTCATAAACTTCTGCCATAGCAGGAATTCGAGTCAGATTTTTTCTATCTTCCTCAGTGAGACAGATGGGCAGTAGGTGACTCTTAAAATTTGGGTCAATCGGTTCAACTGTAAACATCTTTGTGAAGTGATCAATAGCAATGTTGCCTATTTCATCCTCCTCCTCAATCCATTCTCCATGACCATTTTTAATCTTGTGTATATAAGATCTATAATGTATTTGTTTAACATATGCATGAAAAAACATAGTGTTTCTATCACCCTCCCTATTCCATTTTAGGTTAGCCTTTTGAGCCCAAAATTGCTCTTCTAATCCTAGTTGGAACTTAACTTTAGCTGCTGCCTGACTTAAGACCTCTCTAGGAATGGGATCAATCTCATCTAACTGCTCTAACCTCAGTATTTCAGCCTCAGCTTCAACAGTTTTGGTGAATATATTGCCGAAGGTATCTAAGTTCCATTGTTTGGGAGCAGCTTTGGTTAATTTCAGTTTCTCACAGAATGATCTTAAGGGATTGCCTAACATACTAGAGGGCCAAGCTTCCCTAATCACTGCCAGGCATTTTCCATGATCTAGCCAAAATTTCTGGAATCGAAAAGCTCTCTTAGGGGCTGGTTTACCTTTACTAATAGAGAGTAACAATGGGGCATGGTCCGACGGAGATCTAGCTAAGTGAGAAATGTGAGCTTCAAGGTTCTTAGCCAGGAATTCTAAATTCATCCAACCCCTATCCAATTTCTTCCAAATCCTATGTTTTCCATCCCTATTGTTACACCAATTGAATTTGGAGCCACTTGCTTGAATTTCAGTAAGACATTCAGAGGAAGAAAATTCAGTTAATTCTTTAATCTCTTTGTCGTGGAAAGCTTTCCCTCCCTTTTTCTCATCTCTATGTCTTATGCAGTTCCAATCCCCCCATGCAATCCATGGCATATTATAGTCATTATATTTACCTAATGCATTCCATAGTTCTACTCTCTCCCTTGACTTACATTTAGCATAAACATTAGACAACAGAAATGGGAAGGGGGTCATGGGATGGCTAACTTGAACAGTAACATGCTGGGTTTGGATGTCAAGGAGGGAACATGATACTGGTTTTTTAAACATGATCCATATGGAGTTCGAAGAATTAGCCATAGCAGAATCAAATTTTAGTCTTCTTCTAAGGATTTCTAATCTGGATTCACTGATATAAGGCTCTGAAATAGCAAGAAAATCACAATTGTGTTCAAAGACCAGTTTCTTTAATCTTCTAAAGTTTGGCTTTTTATTGATACTCCTAATATTTAAGAATATGCAATTCATTATTCAGACTTTTTTGGAATGAGGATTACCTGCTTTCTTTTCACGGAGCCACCTTGTTGAAGGTTGATCTGCTTTGGACTTTTTCTCTATCTCCTGGTTCATTTTGTGGTCTCCCTTTTGTTTAAACGGTTTTTGTGACATGCTTTGGCCCTGATTCCTTTTACTTTTCCCATCTTCATTGGATGTTAGGCTTACCACATGAGGGTTTAGAGCAGCTTCTTCGTCTCCAATTTGAGGATCAGTTAAATTTTCCTCCTGTTCCTCATCCGAGGAAGTTACAACCTGCAAGATAACCACAGAAACAGACTTAGTTAATTTACCCCTAGGGCTTTCACTTGTTTTTACCTGCAGAGTCTCTAAACAAGAGATGATTGGGTCTATCTGTGTCTGAACAGGGTTCACATCCACTTGTTTCACAGTTTCCTTTAATTCTCTATTTGCAGGACCCTCAATGAGAGAAGTGGAATTCAACCTGCTTTCCTCTGCTAGGTTCTGAAATGGACTTGGGGCTTGTGTCAATTCTTTTGGATGCAGTTCAGAATTTTCCATCTGTTGTGTTGGTCTTTCTGGCTCCTTTTCACACATTAGGACTTGAGTTGGGGTTTCCTCTTGTGGGGGACATAGAGATTGGGAAAAAGGGGGGGGATTGAGTGGAAAATCAGGAAGACTTCCTTCATTTGGAGTACTCATGTCTGAGATTTTTCCAATAATTTCAGGGGATTGGCATTCTTTCTCATTCAAACCATCGTTGATGGGTAGATCATAGTTCAACATAGAAGGGGCTTGGAGGTTTCCCAAATTCAGAGACTGACCATTAATTTCTGTAGCTTTTTAACTTAAGGCATTTTCACCTAAAGCCAAAGTCTCTTCATCCCTCCTAGAGGATTCAGGGAGGTCTTCCTGGGCATTTGGTCTCATCGAGCTTTGACCCCCTGGATCTTTATCCACTTGAATTTGCAACAGGCTAGTATCTGTTTGGGATTTCCCATTCCCTTTCTTCCTATTCACCACCGTCCATTCTTGCCCCTGTTGAGGTCTGAGTTGTTCCACTGCTTTGGCTGGCTTTTTCCTTTCAGCTTTAGTCATCCTGGATATATGTTGTTGAGGGTTACAGTTCTTGCTTTCATGCCCTATCTTCTTGCATTTGGTACAATAGACCGGTTTTTCTTCCACTTCCAAACACTACCATCTCCCATTTTCTTTAGAACCAATCCAAACTCTAGGGGGAACTTCCTTAGTGACATCCAGTTCGACGCACACTCTGGCTTCACTGGGTCTAGTGATGTTAGTAGCAGAGGCGGTTGAAGCATCAAGTTTCAGAGGCCTCCCTGCAACTGATGCCAGCGCAAAAAGACAGTCCTTTTTGAAGAGATGAAGAGGAAGCCATGGAAACCTAATCCAGACTGGGGCTGTCGAAGGTTCGACCATTGGATCGAAGAATCTGGTCCATTTGAATATCCGAGCAGGGTAACCATTGAAGTGCCATATGTTCCTTAGCCATGGTCTTTGGAAATCTTGCTCATTTTCAAACTTGAAAAGGATATGGCAAGAGTCTAGCAGCCCGACATGACATTCACCCAAAAACGCTGCAGCTAGCACCTCTTTCCTTATGATAGCCATTGATGGTCTTCCCCACGAGAATTTTCCGACCAGAGTCCAACAGTACGGTTTTGCCAATTTATCCTCTTCCTCAGTAGTAAGGATGAGGGCCGGTTCCCCTTTGTGCAGTGTAATTGAGAGCTTTTGGTCTGTGGGGGCAAATGAGGTAGAGAGGCCATTGTTTGGGGTGGCAATGGCTTGCCTGTAGTTAGCTGGAGGAGGGATTCCCCCTCCTTCCGCCATAGGCGGCTGTGAAGGGGAAGGAGCGGATATCAAGAAATGGCCGTTAGGGCAGAAACGGTCATGTATTGACCACTAGTTATTAATTAACCGTGAATTCTAGTGATTAATGTCAAAAAATGACAACCAAAAATTTTTCGCCAAACCACCAATTTTAATGGGCTTTTTGTTAAAAAACGGCATAGTCCGAAAACGCATTTATTCTGACTTTTTTTTGTTGCATTTTTTTCACTGTCTTTAATTTGAACATGAATTCTAGTGATTAATATCAAAACACGACAACCCAAACTTTTTCGCCAAACCTTCAATTTTCATGGGCTTTTTTGTCAAAAATGGCAAACTCCAAAAACGCGTTCATTTGGACTTTTTTTGTTCCATTTTTTTCACTGACCCTCATTTCAGCATGAATTCTAGTGATTTTTTAAAGACAACCGAACTTATATACATGGCAGACAAAAGACGATGCCGGATATACCCAAAACATCGTTACAAAAGAAAAGTAGTAAATTTGGAGTACTACTCCATTACATGATTTCCTGATTAAATGTTAACCTTGTGTACAGAAAACTTCTACTTTAGTATGTGTTACTGCTCAACATCAAATTAGGACATCATTAAGTATTATGATCACATGAGTTGCATTCCGTCTAACTTTACTATCCTAACTTTCAAAGCCATTACTACCTCGTCTGTCAAGCTTGTGTTCACATTCACCATATCTCCCAACATTCAGAATCAAGGGCCTCAGTTTTCTCAAGCAATAGGGACTGAATGTAAAACACCAGGATCCATATTTCTACATAAACAAAAGGGCCAACTGACCGAACATCAGCAATCAGGAATCACAATATGACCTTTTCTTGTAGCCTCCCGAGTTCTAATTTTTGTGACTTCTGAGCATCCGAGCAGACTTTGTCTTAGAGTTGTCACTGTGCTTCGAAGACTTCTTTTGTCTCGATTTTTCAGCATTCGATCACGCTTCGATTAAACCTCAATGAACTGTTATGAATCAGTACAGAATACCTCCTCATTACTGAAGAGTGTGTCGTGAGCCTCCATCTCTGAGTCTCTTATTTCCTCCTCTTAATCTGCTAGTAGGTTTTGTAGCTGAGCAATATTTGACTGAAAGCTATTTTTCTGAACAAGGGCAGCTCGGCAGTGTGTAGCTATCTGCACTTCTTCAGCTTGGTCCTGCTCAATTTGACCATCACTAGTATCATCTTGAGTCTTGGGGGTCTGGGACTTATCAATAGTATTAGGGGGCTTCGCACTCCTTACTTCTTCAGCAGCTTCCTTTCCTACTGGGGTCTAGTTCGAATAAGCGCCAAAATTAGGGAAGTCTACCATTTATATCTCCTATCCCGATTGCAGGATTGTTCCTTCAACTTGCTGCTCTGCCTCCCCACGAAACATATCTTCCTGTTGACGGGAGTCGGCTTCAGTTGTCCTTGATCACTGCAGCTCGACAACTAGCTCGGCAGCACCGCACATCCTCGGTAGCTCGGCCACTCAGCTTGGCATATCCTCGGCAACTCGGCATAACCTCAATGAGCTCGACTCTGGCCACAGCACCTCAGCAACTTGGTTGCGGGCTCGTCAGATCGGCAATGATAGCCTCCACTAACCCTGTCTCAGCTAGGTTTACCTTTGTTAGTACTTGAACTTCTTCTGCTACTTCCCTCGGTTGTATATTTTCAGTTGAGCTGAGCTCCACAGCTTGAAACATAGTTGTCGTAGGAGGCTCCTTCCTTCCCTCATCGAGGGTACTATTCAGTCCATCGGGAGTTTGCTCTTCACCACTCTCAGTGAGTTTTGGTCACTCAAGATTTTGACTTTCCGTCAATCCACCCTTAGATCCGTGGAAGCATGAGTATCGGAGTCTCTTAACTTCAAATCTTTGATAGTCTTTCTCGGGGCAGATTTGTTGATGTTCATCACTAGAACCCAAACTGTGGTAGATTTCTTGTTTGGTTCCTCGAACCTTAGCTCCTTTCCTAGCTTCGAAGACATGCATTGAGCTGAGGAGTGTCCGATTTTTGAGCAGGCGGTGCAGTAGGGAGGAAGCTCCTCCACTTCAATGTGTTGCCATCTACCTTTTTCCTTATATCCGATCCAGATTCGATTAGGTATCTCTTGGAGCACATCCATCTGGACACAGATTCGAGCTTCACTGGGTCTCAAGATCTTGTTGGCTGCTGCAGTGGCTTTGTGTACTTTCAGTGGTATTCTAACTGCTGAGGCAATAGAATAAAGCTTTGCTTTGTCAAATAAATGAAGGGAGAGTAACGGCAGCTTTATCCATACTGGTGCAATTGAATAGTCAATAGAAGGACTGAAATTCTTGGCCCATCTAAAGATTTTCGTTTGGAAGCCACTGAAGGTCCAGGTTCTTCCCAACCACATCCTATGGAAGTTCGATTCCACCTCAAATTTGAAAAAGACGTGGTGATGATCAAGTAGTCCCAAATGGACTTCTCTAGATAAATAGGTAGCTAAGATATCCCGTCTAAGGGAGGCCATAGATGGATGGTCATTTGAGAACTTACAAATGAGGGTAAGTAGAAAAGGAGTGTCAACCTATCTTCTTCTTCATCGTACAAAATAAGGGCAGGCTCACCCTCGATGGCTGAGTGGTGATTTGTACTATTTGGAGCAAAAGAGACATTAATTACGTCCGTCCAATTTTTTGACACAGGCTCCTGAAACGATTTTGGATATGGAGGTTTAAGGTTAATAAGTGGGATTGGCATTAATGGCTTACAAGAAGGGCATGCTTTTTAGAGAGAAGGCAGGGAGAATTTTAGAGAGAAAACATGACAAGAATTCTAGTGATTTTTTGTTCTAGTGATTTTTTTTTTCGCAAAACAGATCCCTATTTATTAAAACATAACAAAAATACGATGAGGCTGGATATACCCGACACCCCAATACATCCCTATTTTCCTAGTGATTAATGTCAAAAAACGACAACCCAAAATTTTTCGCCAAACCTCCAATTTTTATAGACTTTTTGGTCAACAACTGCAAAGTCCAAAAATAAGTTCATTTTGACTTTTTTTCTTATGTTTATTTCATTGACCTTAATTTGAACATGAATTCTAGTTTTTTTTTTGTAAAAATATTTGCCCAAAAATTCAGTGACGTAAAAACTTAAAACAGTACACGTATCGACATACCATCTTATGTAACAAATTAGACAAAATAATTTAACTTCGCATTCCATGACCAGGATGTCAAGCAAATTACAGGTATTAACCAAGGCATAAGCTTCATCTAATGATTCACTGATACGAAACCCGGATTGATTCGCTCCAAACCCGGCTTGTATGTCACGGAAGCAATTGCAGGACCTTCGAATAAAACCAATGAACAAGAACAATCTAACAAGTAGATTGGAATTTACACGCCAATTGATAAAGCCGCTTCGCGCAAACTAATCAATTCTCAGATTTGTTAGTTAGAAAACCCTTCGCAGGAAATCAAATTCACAAAGAAAAAACAATCGCTGTTTTATTTCTCAAATCAAAATTCTTCTCTCCTAAAAAAACGCAACTAAGATGCCTATTTATAGGCTACAAGCTTACCCTAACTTGCTAAACAAGTAGTCTAATTGGAAAAGGAAACTAACACTTAATTAATCCAAATTATGAAACTTTTCCTATTTGGAAACAACTTATTAACCTAAATTAAAAATAAATAAAATTGGAAACTTCCTAATAATTCACATGTTAATTCTATGCAAGGATTATTAACCATGTGAGAAAAAAATTACTAAAAATTAAATAAAACGTAAAACACTAAAATTCCGAAATTGTCCGCGTCATAATGTGACGTGCGACTTCACGGTGTGTTTTCACCTTGATCCCGTCAGAATCTGGAAAACTGCAAAACATCAAAATTTTAGCTCTGGATCTTAGATTTCTAATTCCACTAGAATCAACCCATTATGAGTTACGATGAGAGAGATATGGCCCAATTACTAAAACGTGGCAGAATCTCTTAGCAAACAACGCCTCTTGTCATGATTTCCTTTGTTATCCCATTTTAGAGTCTCGGATCTCCTTGGGACCAACATGAGGCTTATTCTCCATCCTATTCCAGGCCTCCATACATGAGATTCATCTTTAACAATTGGAACAAGTACCTTGGATTTTCTGGAACACGTGATCACACATGATTTTGTATCATTCCCTTCCACTTGAAAAAGATTTGTCCTCAAATCTTGCTGATTGATAACAAGAGAATTCAGCACACAACCTTGAAAATTGTCAAGACAAAAAGACAAAATATATGGAAATTCACACTCATTATTTTTTCCCTCTTTGCCTTTTTCTACAAACCTCACCTTTAGGCTTTTTCCTTTCAAATCATGAATCAATTAATTTTCTTGCTTCTCATGATTTACCACAAAACTATCAATAAATGCAGAATCACCAAAAACAATAAAAGAATCAACATCATCACAAGAAGGTTCTTCAAGAGGAATAATTTGATTAACAACCTCTTCCTCTTGAATTGTCTTTATTGACGTCAAGGCTTCCACCAATATGGGTGAGTTAATTTCCCGGAAAGAAGTTTCTTCTTCCTTGGATTTATTCTTCTCAATTGTAGACTCAATATCCTCCAAAACAACCTTTGGCCAAGGCATATCCGAAAGAAATTCGCCTTCACATTCGGGCTCAATAATGATCTCTTCAATGGTGTTTGCCACAATTGGTTGTGGAATGGCATCAACCCATGCCCATGTAGAAGGATCACCAATAACATAAGATTTTGGATCCTTAAATTTAGCAACGCCATCAACAATAACAACTTTCAATTGACTTACGAATTCAATCTCAGTATGACCATATCCAAGACATGTACCACATCTAGGTATCTTTGGTTTGGGATTTTTCAATTCATGGAAAGCCCAAATTTCTTGTTCAATCTCCTGATCAGTTTTAGGAAATATGGGGGTGCACATAATTTCATTCTTTCTAGACCAACTCAAATTATCCCATTGAGATTGAAAAGCCATATCCACAATTTCAAGAAACTCTACTTGATATTAACACCAAAGATCCAAATTTTCTTTAACTTTTCACCAAAAATAAAAAACCAACACAATTAAAGATATAATTGCTTGACACCAATCACAAAATAAAATTTATGATAGGCTTGCGAATATCAAACTATTTGAATTCAATTTTATAAGGAAGAATTGAAAACCTGATTTTTGTTCGAAGAACTGAGCTCTGATACCACTTGATACGAAACCCGGATCGATTCGCTCCAAACCCCGGCTTGTATGTCACGGAAGCAATTGCAGGACCTTCGAATAAAACCAATGAACAAGAACAATCTAACAAGTAGATTGGAATTTACACGCCAATTGATAAAGCCGCTTCGCGCAAACAAATCAATTCTCAGATTTGTTAGTTTGAAAACCCTTCGCAGGAAATCAAATTCACAAAGATAAAACAATCGTTGTTTTATTTCTCAAATCAAAATTCTTCTCTCCTAAAAAAAATGCAACTAAGATGCCTATTTATAGGCTACAAGCTTACTCTAACTTGCTAAACAAGTAGTCTAATTGGAAAAGGAAACTAACACTTAATTAATCCAAATTAGGAAACTTTTCCTATTTGGAAACAACTTATTAACCTAAATTAAAAATAAATAAAACTGGTAACTTCCTAATAATTCACATGTTAATTCTATGCAAGGATTATTAACCATGTGAGACAAAAATTACTAAAAATTAAATAAAACGCAAAACACTAAAATTCCGAAATTGTCCGCATAATAATGTGACGTGCGACTTCACGACGTGTTTTCACCTTGATCCCTTCAGAATCTGGAAAAATGAAAAACATCAAAGTTTTAGCTCTGGATCGTAGCTTTCTAATGCCACTAGAATCAACCCATTCTGAGTTACGATGAGAGAGATATGGCCCTAATTACTAAAACGTGGCAGAATCTCGGATCTTGTCATGATTTCCTTTGTTATCCCATTTTAGAGTCTCGGATCTCCTTGGGACCAACATGAGGCTTATTCTCCATCCTATTCCAGGCCTCCATACATGAGATTCATCTTTAACAATTGGAACAAAGTACGTTGGATTTTCTGGAACACGTGATCACACATGATATTGTATCATTCACTAATCCATGACCTTCATTTTCTGAATAAAGGCATAAGATGTAATTATTTTCCTTAGTATCGTGGGCTCGATTTTGGGAAATTTTAAGAAATGTTTGAAGAGAGCATCTTTTGCAGTAGAAGCGATAATTCTTCGGCTCCAAGTAGGTTTATCCCTTTTGCATTTTCCACTGAGAGAAAAAATGAAAAAAAGCAGGCATCTTTGCATTGATTAAAGGTTGCCAGAAAGCACCATGAATTCCTTATATCCAAACGCGATTAATTGAAGGTTGGAGAAAATTAACTTCAACACAAAATCGGGCACACTTTGGTATGGTGAGGGGCAGAGTAGCATTGTTTATAGCAATTGGATCTCGTATCAAGCGTAAAGAAGGAGAACTGAATCAAAATGCTTAATAGGAAGATTCAGCTGTTCACTCCTTTATTCTTAAGCTTTGAAGTTCTTCAAGGGATATGCAATTGAACAATAATTTTGCTGAAAGGCCAGCTTTAGCTAAAACCCCCTTCTCTCTATGGAAGAGAGGGTTTTCAGTGTAGATCTTTGTTGGTTATGGCTGCTCATTTTCCCAGCTTCAGCAGTTGCCTAATCAGTAGAGTTTTTGACAGGCCAGCTCCTTTCACTCCAGCTCCAATCTAGGTTTGGTTCCTTTGATGTAGCTAGTGACCTCTGAAGATCTTGATTAGTTCACTAATAGCTTGGCCAATCCGAGGTGGGGCAACTATGAACAGTGGGTAGATCCAATGAATAGTGGTAGCTTCCAATCAGGTGCAACTCGATCTTGATCTGGAGCTTGAAACTAAAGCAGCCGCTGGTCATCTTGGGTGCTGGCTAGAGCAGCTGCTAGAAAGCAACGCATTTTTGCTGAACAGATCCATGTAACTGTTCGGCTGGTAGAGAAGGTGGTGGGTGGTAAGTGAGAGGCTGGTGGAGAAAGTTGACGGGCTCTGGCTATAAGGCTAGAGCCAGTGGTGGTGGAAAGCTGTAGGTTGAGAGAGTTTTCTCGGGCTGAATTATAATTCTATTGATTTTTTTAGTTGGCATAACCTCTTTTTGAGGTGGGTCGCCACTCCCTATTTATTAAATAATTTTGTGGATGATGGACATACCCTAAAATCATCCTTACAAAGGGTTATCTCTTGATGTCGGATCCATTTACATGCCCAATGCCTAATGGAGCCGAAAATAAGACGTTTGAAAAAGCATAAACTTGGAGTATTTTCTCCATTTACAAGAAAATGTGAATAATATCATTAAACAAAAGACTCTTACGATCACAATGATTGACTTCCCTTTTTGTTAGGACATAAGTATGAGAAGCAATCAATATTCAGCAGGAAGTTGTACTGATCCTCATTTTTGTTAGGGCTCAGTAATGCTCTTCACTTTGGAAAAACGACATCGCTTCATTCCCAGAGTATAAGAGGCATCTAGACCAGTGGTGGGGATAGGAGTGCAGGTCAACATATACCAGTCTTGTAGAGCATGTGAGGGAACAAGATGGTAACAAAATTGCGAGCAATTAAGGATATTCACTTTGTTGAAGTGGCATCGCTTCAGCCCCAGAGTAATTCAGGATCTTCACTTTGTAGAAGTGGCAGCTAGGCCAGAAGTGGGCACAGTGTGGCAGGGCAGCATTTTCCAGTCTTGTAGAGCTTGTAAGAGAGCAAAATGGTAACAGAATTGCCAGTAATTCAAGATAAAAAACAATAACCTGATTCATTCATTCTTTCAAGTAGCTATCTTCAGCATCCAATGGGTTTTTATATTGTTCCTTATTGCCAGATCTTGGGCCTTGGACTTTAAAGGGTGCTAGTGGCATCACTAACCATGCCAACTTTATAAAGCATATCAGCCTTATAGAACAAGTGAACAGGCAGAGCAACATAGTTGGCAAGCCAGTTCTAACTTTAGCAAACTGGGGCCTTCAATCATGAGATTGGCAAACCATCCTTAACATTAGCAGGCTAGGGCCAAATAAGTTACTTGAAATGGGGGAGGTATTGGAGAAGTCTACTGGTCTCATTTTGCTGCAGAAAGAAACCATTACCTTTCTTTGACACCAAGGATAGGATTTGATCCCTGTCTAACTCGAGCACTGATAAAAAGGAATAAGATGTTTTTGAACCCTATTGCAAGGCTAGCAACCTGGCTGGGAGGTTAGCTTCTTTTGAGGTCTTGGACATGCGGGACATCTGTTTGATTTCTTCCAAAGTATGTCTGATCTGCCAGCCCCTCCATGATTTCAGTCCCTGGATCAGCTCATTGGAGTCTGATTCCTGGATGATTTTATGCGTGCTTAACTCCCTGCAACTGGTTATATAGCTAAGCCATGCTAAGGCTTCCACCTGCAATCTTGAGAGAGTTAGAGCGAACAGGAAAATGGGAAGGGGTAAGAGAAGATTACCCCTGTAATTTCTGGCGATTCCTCTAGTTCTCCAAAATTCCCCTACCCTAGCTGCTGTGAAGTTATCTTAATGAAAGGAGGTCAGGGGGGTTATATTTGATGCATTGAAGGACTTTCTTCCTCCTTATATTCATGCAAGCATCCCAAAATGAGTTCCAGTCTAGTCCCATTATCTGTACCCCTTAGAACTTTAGGTGTAGAAGTTCTTTAATCGAATTGAAGATTCTTGCCACTAGTGCCTCCACTTCAGGTTTGGCTTTGTCAAATGTAATCTCATTACTTAATTTTCAAAGCCACCAGTAAATGATGGATGGGCAGATCCTGATGAGGAATCTTCTATATTCAGAGATGTTTTGTTGTATTTGCCACATGGTGTGATGGGTACCTGCAAGATTTCGAGAATGGAAAAGTATATCAACTTGTGCTTCAAATATCTTCAATACCTTTTGACCAAAGTTACATGATACAAAAATGTGGCTCAATCTTCCCTCATTAGCACAGCACCAAGGGCAACTAAAGGGTCCCAGGATGCCTATCTTTTGTAGGTTGTGGCCAATTGGGATTTGATCTCCGATGAGTCTCGTCATTAGGAAAGAGACCTTAATAGGTACCACAGGATCCCATATGAAATTTATGTAAGGATAAAGGGACTTGTGACTGCCCCTAATATTTTTGTATACTGAGTTCAGGCTAAAGTTACCATAAGGGGAGAGGGTCCAAATCATCTTATCTACTCCTCCTAATTTGGCCGGAGATTCATTGAAGATCCCTCTTGGAATTTGAGGGATGAAAATTTGAAATTTGTCCCAATCCCAGCCATGATTCCAAAGAACTTCTGCAACCTTGCAGTTTCCTTGACATTCAAAGAGTTCAAATAACTTACCTCTAGTGCTCCATTTATCGAACAGTAGACTACAATCCCAACTTCCAATCTAGAATTGGATATGTTCTTCGGCAGTAGGAGCTATATAGAGTAGCCTCTTCCAGGTGTGAGAGTCACCAGAGGGAATTCTTTTGCATGAACCTCCACCATAGCTTAATAGAGAGATGTGACTATATTATTGAGATCTCAAAAGCCTAGGCATCCCTCCTCCTGAGTGTAACACAACTCTGTTCAACTGATCCAATGATGTTTTGAAACCTTTTCCACCGCAGACCACGGGAAGTTAGCGAGCAAGGATTGTATTTAGATGTTGATTCTCTTAGGGGGATTTAGGCTCATAGTAGTGTAAAAATGGTGGGAGGAAAGAACACTCTTGATTAAGGTAATCCTTCCACCTAATGTCAGAAACTTGGAGCTCCAACCCCCTATCTTGTGACTAATCTTTTCTACTTGGGGGTCATAGTAGACAGCTAGAATTCTCTTAAAGTGAAGATGAATGACTATGTAGTTAGATTGGAAGGAGCCTAGAGCAAACCTAGTGATTCTACCAATGAGGTGTTTCCTTGTAGTGGGCAACCTTTCATGGACAAGGTATGAACTCTTGGCTGTATTAATCTTCTGGCCTGATACCTCCTCATAATGCTGAAGTTTCCCCAAAATAATTCTTATAGCTTGGGGTTTTGTAGATGAAAAATTGATTAGGTCGTCTACATAATAAAGGTGGGAGATCCTTGGGCAATTTTTAGGGACACAGCACTAGATACCCTTCTCCACATTACTGTGAATGATTCTAGATACGTATTCAGAACTAATAACAAAGATTAAAGGAGAGATTGGGGCCCCTTGTCGCAAACCTCTGGAGGCTTTGAACCAGCCTTTGCTTGCACCATTAATAATGAGATAGAACCAAACATTCGAGACCAATCTCCATATCAAGTGGATCCAGACTTCTCCAAACCCTAGCAATCTCAGAACCTAAAGCAGGAAGGGCCAATGAACCCAGTCATAAGCCTTCTCCATATAAATCTTAAGTGCTACATTGCCTTCCTTACTTTTCCTATTGATTGTAGAGATTATTTCACTGGCCAAAGATAATTGTCTGTAATCAGTCTACCAGCAAGAAATCCACTCTGATTTTCTGATATTAACTTTGGCAGGACAGAGGCTAATCTCAAAGCTAGCATTTTGGACACAATTTTGTTAAGGAAGTTACACAGGCTAATAGTACTGAATTACTTAAAAGATGAAGGGTTTGGGACTTTAGGAATGATCACTATCGATGTTGCTGTCATGGCTTGAGGTATTTCCTCTACATTTATAAAGGATTGCATAGCGCTAAGTAAATCTTGACTGATTATATCCCAGGTAAAATTGTAAAACAAGCCATGAAAACCATCCAGACCTGGGGCACTTTCTATGTTCATACTTAGGACAGTAAGCTTCAGCTCCTCCATATCAGGGATTCTAGTAAGCTCCACTCTATCAATTTCTGAGAGGGACATAGGCAGTAGTTGAGAATCAAGTCTAGAGCTCACCCTCTCTGCCGAGTACAATTCTGAAAAGTTCTGGATGGCAAGTTTAGCTACCTCATCCTCTCTTTCCAACCACACCCTCTCCTGGTTTTGAATTTTGTGAATATGGGATTTAGCATGTTTGTTTTTCACATAAAAGTGATAAAGCCCGGAATTCCTATCTCCCACCTTAACCCATTTGATGTTAGCCTTCTGAGACAAAAACATTTCTTCTATTCCCAGATGATATTTGGCCTTGGCTGTAGCTTGTCTCAAGACTGCCCCAGAAATAGGATTGGTCTCATCCTTCTTTTCTAATCTTTGAAGCTCTTTCTCAGCCTGCTCAGGCTTAGAGAAAATGTTTCCAAATGTTGATCTATTCCAAGTTTTTGGGCCTTGTTTAACTAGCTTCAGTTTCTCCGTGAAAATCCTAATAGGACTACCTATGGTAATCGTGTCCCAAGCCTTTTTGATAATAGGTAGACATTCTGCATGACTAGTCCAAAGGGATTGAAACCTGAAGGATTTAACTGAGTCCACATTGCCCTTCTACATTTCTAGGATGAGGGGTGCGTGATCCGAAGGTGACCTAGCTAGGTGAGATATGTTAGCCAATAAGCTGCTGCTTTGGAACTGGTTGTCTACCATTGCCCTGTCTAGTCTTTTCCAGATCCTGGCCTTCCCCTCCCTATTGTTGCACCAAGTGAATTTTGCGCGCCACTGAAATTCACCTCAGACAGCCTTATGGAAGGCATCAAACCTGATAGTTCTCTGGGCTCCCATATATTAAAAGCTTTACCCCCCTTCTTCTCCTCCCAAGACCTAATGCAATTCCAATCCCCTCACAAAACCCAAGGCTAGTTGGTCGGCTGCAGATCAGTTATGGATTGCCATAAAGCTTCCCTCTTAGACTCTGTACATTTCACATAAACATTGGACAGTAATATGGGACAATACAATTTAGGGTGATGCACTTCCAAAGTAATGTGTTAATCTATAGCTGCAATAATGGTACAGAAGAAAGGTTTCTTAGCCATGATCCAGATCGAACTACATGCATTAGAGTAAGCTACATCAAACTTAAGTCCTCTTTTTAGGGATTCTAACTTCTATAAATCAGCAAAAGGTTCCGCTATCGCTAGGTAGTTACTTTTATGTGTGGAGAGGATTTTCCTAAGTTTTCTAAAATTTGGGCTTTTGTTAAAGCTCCTAATGTTCCAATAGGTACAACTAATCATTTGAAACTCAACACTTAGATCCCGTAACTGAGCTCTTATCTCTGAGCTGTCTATCATAGTTGAATTTAGGCAAAGACTTTGGGTTTTTTCCCTCGACTTCTTCCTGCACTCTCTTAGAGCTATAACCACACTCTTGTAACCAGGATTGTGGGGGATCAGGGTAGGCCTCCTCCCTATCTTCTTCCATTGTTAAGGGTGAAACCTGTACATCATCAAAGGAAACTATTTTAGTGATATGACTCATTATTTCATCACATAATACCTATTCTTGAATGCTTTGGCATATGGTTCTATCCTTCAGAGCATCCTCCAATTGACCTTCCTGGGATGGGCCTTGATTAGGTGGCACTCCCATCTCCATAGAAGGGGGTTCTATATGGGAAGTCATCATTGATTCCTCCTCCTCTTGAAGGTTTTCCAACACTACAAACTTGTTACTATCCAACTGAATGGGCTCAAATGTCACATGGGTTCTATTAGGATCCTGAGCTGCAGCTCTTCGAGGAGACACAGGGGTTGGTTCAATCAGCATAAACTTACAAGAAGTTTTAGGGATTTTCTATAAGGGACAGATAATGGGGAGGTTATTAAAATCCACATCCTTTCCTTTGGAGATCCGAGCATCTACCTGGGCTTCCACTTTCTGATTCGATGATTTCTTTGAGACCAGAACCCTTTCTTTATTACCTGGTTTTGTTGCTAGGATTCCCTTCCTGGCTTCTTGGGAAATTCCATTTGGCGTAGGTCTCATCTACCTTCTCAACGGATCGCAGTCCTTACTGTCATGGCCCAGTTTTTGACATGTAGTGCAGTAGTTTGGTCGGTCCTCAATTTCTAGATGTTGCCACCTCCCATTCTCCTTGCTTCCGATCCAGTTATGAGAAAGAATCGTTTTAGAGAGGTCCATTTCTACACATATTCTCGCTTTGCTAGGTCGTAGTAGGTTTGAGGCTGCAGTTGTGGCTGTGTCCAGCTTCAGTGTGTTATTGGCGACTGAGGCTAGGGAATACAATCTCTCTTTTTGGAACAGATGGATGGGGAGAAGAGGGAATCTTATCCACACTGGGGAAATAGAAGGATCCACTGCTGGATCGAAATCCTTCGACCATTTGAAGATTCGGGCTTGAAAACCCTTGAAATACCAGACTTTCTCAGTCCGAAATCTCTGAAATTCTGCCTCCTTATCAAATTTGAAAAAACATGCCGATTGTCTAGAAGCACAACCTTGCAATCTCCCAAGAACCCTACAGCGATAACCTTCTTCCTGATCTGAGCCATCGCAGGGTCACCCCAAGAGATCTTCCCGACCAGAGTCCATTGAAAGTTTTGAGCTAAAGTGTTCTCTTCTTCCTTTGTTAAAAAGAAAACTGGTTCTCCCTTAAACAAAGAGAGGGAAGTTCTGTTTTGAATAGAAGCAAAAGAGATGGAGTTCTCCTTATTGGAGAGATCCGATTTTTCTAGCGCGTTTGTAAAAAACGCAGGGAGAGACGGCTCTGCCCATTCGCAATAGACAGCAGAATCAGGGTGGGTCACAATAACCATTAGATAGTAATTAAGCTATAGCGGTAGTATTATTGTTCTAGTCAAAGGCGTTTGTGTAGTTATCATTAGAGAGAATTTTTTACAGACAAATTTAACATGAATAACCTAAATTCTAGTGAATTCTAATTCTAGTGATTTTTTTTGGCATAATCTCCTCTATTGCGAGATGGGTCGCCACTCCCTAATATATTTGATAAATTTTGGGTGAGGGATATACCCTCATCACCCTTACTAAACGTAGAAGAAATTTGATTAATAAACCATGTACCAGCCTTAGCCAAATGGTGCATTGATCAAGGGCATAATTAAATGCTACTGCAATTACAAATGGTGATTAAGTCTGTATCAACAAGATAAAGTGTTTATTTTACAAATAAAAAAACAAAAAACTGAGCAAAAAGGGCTCCCGTGTGCAAAACTCCTCAGTGGAGGAGAGGGAGTTAATGATCATCGTATCTTAGCGATAATGAGCATCTGATTCAAACATTGGTCTTAGCTCCTTGGGAATGGAAAAATCTAAAGCCAATTGATGGAAACATGGACCCTTACACAGCTGATAAGTGCTCCCGTAGGAGAGAGTTGGTGTTACTGTAAGCATTCAGAGTTGTGAAGAGTGTATGAGTTGCTTTTTTTCCTGGTTATGTATGGCCAAGGTATTCTATCCGCTTGGAAGAATTTCTCAAGACTGTCCTTATTTGGCTCTTTATGATGTGCCAAGTAAATGGCTGGCCTGTTGGCAGCCTTGTGAATGAGAGAAAGTGAAGCCAAACGCTGATCTGATGGAGGCTGTTTTCCCACTTCCTGAATTTTTATGAGTTTTGTTGACTAAATGCTTGATGGAACACTCTAGAGTTAGTCTCAATATGAATACTGTGATGCCCTAGTGCCTTGCTAAGCTTGATTCCTTCCAAATAAATGCTAATCTCCACCTGTAAATTAGTTTCATGAGATGGAGAGACTGATGGAGGAATCTGGAAAAGAGGCTTACCTTCAGAATTTCTGGCCGGCCCTGCTCCTGTGATTTGAATTAATTCTAGTAATTTTTTTTTTATTTGGCTAACCTCTTTTTTGAGGTGGGTCGCCACTCCCTATATATTAAATAATTGGGTGGATGATCAATATACCCTAAAATCATCATTACAAAAGGTAGTCTCTTGAAAACGTGATCCATTTACATGCCAAAGGCCTAATAGAGCCAAGATCAAGAGATTAACAAAACGTAAACTTGGAGGACTTCCTCCATTTACAATTACATGAAAGTAAATACTATAATCCAAAAGACTCAAACAATCACAAAGAGTCACAAATGATCCCTTCTTATTTGGATAAATGAGAACGCAGTAGTTTCTTTTCAGCAATACTGTATGGATTTTTTCCTTATCGGAATTTCGGGCTTGTTCTTCATTTTGGGAGGTGATCATGCATCTAGGCTCGCTATGGGGGAAGACGATCATAACAGTACATCTTGGAATAGCAATGACTTCCACATGGCAAGGCAGCATGCTCCCAATATGTGGGTCACAATGTGGGTCTTTCCATGATGGAAGCATTAAAGAAACCATCTGACGAGGAAGATCTTAGTTCCATGCTGCAGGAAGGGGGCCCCAGTGCTAGCCTCATGCTACAGTATATGGAATTCATTTCCATTTTTTGAGACCAATGTGGGGACCTGCTCCGAGTCCATTCTTAGCAAAGTCATTAGTGATGCTGAGTTTTGTGATCCTTACAGGGAGGCTAGGACCGTCGCAGGGAGGTTCGTTTCTTCATAATCATGACCACATGAGATAAACTCTTTATGGCCTCCAGAATTTACCTTATCTGCCAGTCTCTCAAAGTGTTAAGGCCCTGAATTAATGCGTTAGAATCTGATTCTAGAATGATTTTGGTTGCCCCTGATTCCCTGCGGCTTGTGATATAGCTGATACCTACTAAAGCTTTGACCTACAAGTGTGAACATATAAGAGGAAACATCAATATACGAAGGGAAATAACTAGATTACCCTTATGATTTCTCACTATGCCTGTTGATCTCCAAGATCCTTCCACACTGGAAGCTGTAAGGTTAATCTTGATAGTAGGGAAATCTGGTGGCTTCAAATTAATACAATGAATGACCGATTTCCTTCTAATCTTTGAAATAGTGTCCCAAAAGGAGTTCCAGTCTAGATTCAGTAGTTGCACTCCTTGGCACTTTATGTGCAGGGATTCTTTTACTCGCTTGAAAATTTTAGACACCAGGTCTGCCATATCAGGTTTGGCTGAGTCGAAGGTAATCTTGTTCCTTAATTTCCATAGCCACCAGCAGATCAAGGACGGGCAAATCTTGATCAAAAGTTTGCTACATTCATACAGGCCATTTTGACTTTGCCACCAACTATGGAGAGTGCCTGAAAGGGTATATGATTGGTCAAGAATACTAAGTTCTCCTACAAATAGATTTCATATCTTTTTAGCAAAAACACAGGCAAAAAAAATGTGGTTTAGAGATTTTTCGTTGGCGCATGACCATGGGCATATAAATGGGCCAGAATACCTATCTTGTGAAGGTTTTGGCCCATAGGGAGTTTATCTCTTATAAGTCTCAGCATTAGAAAGGAGACTTTCACCGGTAGTACAGGATCCCAGATGTGGTTTGTATGTAGCATTAGGGTAGGTTGAGTTCCTCTTATCTGTTCAAAAGTTGACTTGAGGCTGAATTGGCCACCCGTGGTGAGATTCCATATAATCTTGTCAGGCTCTTGTTTTTGGACGTGGGGCCTCCTGAAAACTCATATTGGTATTAGAGTGAAGAATAATTGTAACTTATCCAGGTCCCAACCTTCACTTCCTAGGACTTTAAACCTTGAGATTCCCTTGACATTCGAAAAGGTCTGCTAGCTTGCCTCTGGGGTCCCATTTATCATATAATAGGCTACAGTTTCCGCTGCTTAGTAGAAATTGAAAGTGCTCTTCAGTTGAAGGTGCGATTTGGCAAAGTCACTTCCAGATTACCGAGTCTCCTCTTATCGTCAATACCTGAGTGGGATGTTAGGAGTTGCAGTATTTAGACCACAAAAACTTCGCCCAGAGGGAGTCTTTTTGCCTGAATCTCCACCAAAGTTTGTAAGATTGGGCCATTACAATTTGATTGATGTCTCTGAAGCCCAGGCCCCCCCTTCCTAATCGACACACAATTCTGACCGTCTAATCCATTGATGTTTCGAGCTCTTGTCCACTGCAGCCCACAAGAAGTTCGCAAGCAAGGATTGGATATGGTTAATAACCTTCTTGGGCAGGTTTAGGCTCATCGTGGTGTACAGGGGAATGGACAAAAGAACACTCTTAATTAAAGTAATCCTTCCCCCTGTAGTGAGAAATTTGGAGCTCCAACTCTTTATCCTTTGGCTGATCTTTTCTATCTATGGGTCATAAGAAAGTACGGGAATTCTCTTAAAGTGCAAGGGGGTTCCCAGATAGATTGAGGGAAGAAGGCCTCTAGTAAACTTTGTGAATTTACCTATACAATGTTTTCTAGCAATGGGCATCCTTTCGTTGACCAAATAGGAGCTCTTAGTAGCATTGATTTTCTGGCCTGAAACCTCTATATAATGCTGCAGCATCCCCATAATTTTTCTGATGGCTTGTGGTTTTGCAGAAGAGAATACCATAAGGTCGTCCGCATAGGCAAGGTGAGAGATCTTAAGGCAGTTTCTAGGAACACATAATTGCATTCCCTTCTCCATGTTACTATTTAGAAGTCTGGAGAGATATTCAGAACTGATTACAAAAAGGAGTGGGGAGAGCGGGTCCCCTGGTCTCAAACCTCTGGAATCATTTAACCATCCTTTACTAATACCATTGATTAATACAGAGAAAGAAACATTCGAGACAAGCCTCCAAACAAAATCGATCCAGATTTCGCCGAACCCAAGCAATCTCAGAATTTGTAGCAACAAAGGCCAATGAAATCTGTCATAAGCCTTCTCCATATGTAACTTAAGTATTACATTCCATTCCTTGCTTATTCTGTTGAGTGTGGTCGTTAGTTGACTGGCCAACAGATAATTGTATGAAATTAACCTGTTGGCCAAAAAACCACTTTGATTCTCCGAGATGATCTATGGTAGGATTGAGGCTAGTCTTAAGGCTAGCAACTTGGTGCCACCTTGTTGCAGAAATTACACAGACTTATTGGCCGAAATTGTTTAAAAAATGAAGGGTTTGGGACCTTTGGAATGAGTACTAAAGACGCAGCTGTCATGGCCTAGGGAAATTCCTCTCCATTAAGAAAAGATTGCACTGCTCTAAGCAGATCAGAGCTTATAATGTCCCAGGCAAAAGTGTAGAAACATCCTGGGAAGCCATTTGGTCCAGGGGCACTTTCGGGGTTCGTGCTGAAGACAGTGCCTCTCAGTTACTCCGTGTCTGGTATCCTGGTGAGAAATTCCCTATCTTGTTCCGAAAGGAGTGTTGGCAGTAAAGAAGGATAAAGTCTTTCAAGCACCTGGTCAGCCGTATACAGGTCAGAGTAATACTTAATAGCTAGATTAGCTATATTCTCTTCTTCTTCAACCCATACAACCTCCTGGTTTTGTATCTTTTGAATATGTCCTTTGGTGTGTCTGTTTTTGACGTAGGAGTGATAGAACCTGGAATTACGGTCACCTTCCATGGCCCATTTTATATTGGACTTCTGTGACCAGTACCTTGCTTCTATCTCCAGGTGGTATTTTGCCTTAGCTGCGGCTTGATTCAATACTTCTCTGGGTATAGGACAGGACTTATCCTCTTTTTCAAGTCTTGATAGCTCTTTTTCGGCCTGCTCAGCTTGAGAGAATATGTTTCCAAAGGTCGATTTATTCCAGGATTGGAGGGCTATCTTAACTTTCTTCATTTTCTCCGAAAAGACCCACATAGGACTACCTAAAGTATTCGTGTCCAAAGCCTCTTTGATAAGAGAAAGACATTCTGCGTGGTTTGTCCAGAAGGTCTAAAATCTGAAAGGTTTGGCTAGCTCTGTCTTACTTTTCTGAATTTCAAGAATAAGAGGAGCATGATCTGATGGTGATCTGGCTAGATGATAGACATTAGCCAATAGTTTGCAGCTTTGAAATTGATTATCAATCAGAGCCCCATCCAATTGTTTCCAGATTCTAGCTCTCCCCTCCCTATTGTTACACCACGTTTATTTGGAGCAAATAAAATTAACCTCTAACAGGCCTACTGATGACATGAGGCATAACAATTCTCTGGCTTCTTTGATGTTGAAGGCTTTTCCCCCTTTCTTTTCCTCCCGGGCTGTGATGCAATTCCACTCCACCCATAAAACCCAGGGCAAATTACTGGTCTGTAAAAATGCTAAGGATTTCCATAAGTCTTCCTCTTTTGTTCAGTATATTTGGCGTACACATTGGTCAAAAGCATAGGGCAGTGAAGTTCAGGATGTTGGATTTCCAGGGTTATGTGTTGATCTGTGGTCTCTATAAGAGAGCAGGAGAAAGGTAGTCTAGCCAAAATCCAGATAGAACTACCAGAGTTAGCAAAGGCTACATCAAACTTTAACCTTCTCTTTAGGGATTCTAACTTTTCCCTCCCAGCAAATGGTTCAGCATTAGCTATATAACTAATTCTATGATCATCTATGATTTTTCTTAATTTCCTCAAGTTGGGACTTTTGAGTATACTCCTAATGTTCCAGAAGTTTGATTCTTGGGACCCGTCAGTAAGCTCTTATCTCTGAGCTGTCTACTAGATATGAATTTAGGCCATGATTTTAGGTTCTTCACCTCCATCTTACTCTATTCTATCTCGGAGCTATAGCCTAAATTCAACATCTAGGCTTCTTCCATTTGTTTAGCTTGAGGAGAGACTGGACCTTCTCCCTCCCCATCTCCTACCATTATTGTTGACAAATCCTGCACATCTACATAGGGAACTAGTTTAGCAATATTGGACATGATCTCATCACAAAATACCTTTTCTTAAATGTTTTGGCAATTATACTTGTCAATCTGCTTCACGTCCCTGGGAGGATCTTTGCTGGGTGATTCCACCACCATCATCGGGGGAGGGAGTGTAGAGGTTGTAGATGGCGATTCCTCCTCCCCTTGGAGACAATCCAAAGCAGTGAACTTGTTTCCATTCAGAGTGATCTTAGTGGAGCTAATCGTTGCCTAAATTGGAGTACTATCTGGGGGTCCCGAAAGTGGTGTAGGGATCACAAATCTGCCAGAAGATCCTGGGAATTTCTCTAAAGGACAGATAATGGGCAAGCTGCTGATCACTACTACTTTACCTTTGGACATTTGATCAAACACCTGTCCTACCTCTTTCTGATTATTTGATTTCTTCGTAACCTCAACCCATTCCTTAGATCTTTCCTTAGGTACTTGGCCATCATGTTTCCTGATTTGACGAATTCTTTTTGGGGTTGGTTTTGGCTGTCTTCTTGCCTGATCATAATCCTTACTATCATGACCCAGTTTATGGTATCTAGCACAGTAGCTCGGATGGTCCTCAACTTCTAGTGTCTGCCATCTTCCAATTTTCTTGCTTCCGATCCAAATATGGGGGGGGATGGTTTTGGTGAGGTCCATTTCAACGCATACACGAGCTTCACTTGGCTGGACAAAATCTGAGGCAGCGGCTGTAGCAGAGTCCAACTTTAGAGGATTTCCAGCAATGGACGCCAAGGAGTATAATTTCTCCTTTTCAAACAGATGTAATCATAAATTAGGTAACCTAATCCGCATAGGTGTGATGGAGGGTTCCACTTATGGATCGAAATTTTTTGTCCATTTGAAGATTCGAGCTTGAAATCCCTGAAAATGCCATACTTTCCTGGCCCAGAAACTTTGGAAATCTGCCTCATTGTCAAATTTAAAAAGAACATGCCAATTATCAAAGACACCAATTTTACAGTCTCCCTAGAAGACAGCAGCAGTAATCTATTTTCTGATTTGCGTCATTGCTGGACGGCCCCAGGAGAACTTTCCGATCAGAGTCCATTGGAACTTTAGGGCTAGATTGTCCTCTTCTTCTTCGGTGAGAAAGAGTGCTGGTTCCCCTTTGAACGAAGAAAGATGAGTTTTATTTTGTATAAATACAAAGGAAACAGAGTGTTCCTTTACTAAAAGATTCGATTTTCCTAGCACGTTAGAGTATAGAGCTGGGGGAGGAGGGGCCTTCCCCTCCACCATTGGCGCCGAGGAACGGGAGAGATCAAAATGACCGTTAGACAGAGAAAAAAAATTAAAACGGTAATATAATGAGACTAGTCAACGGCTGACTTAAGGAAAGCTTATTAGAGATAATTTTTTGCACAACATTAACGTTCTAGTGATTTTTTTTAGTTGGCTAACCTCTTGTTGAGGTGGGTCACCACTCCTAATTTTATTCGATAAATGGGGGATGATGGATATAACCTAAAATCATCCTTACAAAAGTTCTTCCTTTTGAGTTCAAATCCATTTACATGTCCTAATGGAGTTAAGCTCAAGAAGGTGTAGAAAAGTAAATGTGGAGTACTTACTCCATTTACAAGCAATTGACATACAATCAATAACACTATAATATTAGGCAAAAAACTCTTATCATCACAAGGAGTGACAAAATGTCCCATGGTATTAGGACAATAATTTATGATGAATCTAACAATCTGTGGTCGCAATCGTGCAGAATTCAGGATCTGTAATTTGCCTTCCTTATGGAATCCAGGATCCAATCCATGGTTCAAACTTCTAGGATTCTTGTGGCAATTCATTCAAATCTTTGGGTAGCGCCACCGACTGGGTTGATCTACTGTTAATCCCAAAACAACCAAGGGTGTAATATGGAGCATGATTAGCAACTTTAGGTTCCATTCATGTTTGGGATCAGTATCCCATTTGAATCTTTTAGCTTGGGGGAGGACTAGGAATGCTCTAACCCAACCAGACAAGAAAGCTTCTAATTGACAAAACATGGGATATTTCATGGGCAGCAAGGCAATTCCAGTTCTAACTTTAGTAAACTAGGGCCTATAAGTATAACAATTGCAAACCAACCCTAACCAAGGCTGGCTGGAGCCAAGTAAGTTACCTGACTTGTGATAGGAAATGCAAATGTCTTCTAGATGTGCTTTCAGCTAAAATTAAACCATTGCCATCTTTCAAAACCAGGGATGGGGTTTGCTCTTTATCCATCTTTAGGAGGGATAAGAAGGAGGTAGAGGTTTGAGAGCCCTTTTTCGTAGCAATTAATCTAGCTGGAAAATTAGCTTCTTTCGCGGATTCAATAATGTGGGATCTCTTATAGATTTCTTATAGAATATGTATGACCTGCCCTGCTTTCCATGACTTTAATCCCTGAGTAAGTCCATTTGAGTCTATTTCTAGTGTGATTTCTGGAGTGCTAAAATCTCTGCATATGCGTATTTAGCTAAGAGCTACCATTGTTTCAACCTGTAGTTTTGAAAGCGTTAGTGGAAAAAGTAGAATAGGGAGGGGAAACAATAGCATACCGTGATTCCTAGAGACTCCGCCAGCTCTCCACCAATCTGTCATTAACGTTCTAGTGATTTTTTATAACAAAAAGATATATATATATATATATATAGCTAGATCAAAGCAAAATACAGTGTCGGCTATACACGTTCACACAGTTACAGAGCAAATGCAAGAAATGCGGAGTATTACTCCAATACATGAAACATCTATCTCAATAAATGTAAAGAAAATAGAGACAAGCTGCTTGAATAATCCAGTAGGTAGGCTCTATTTCCCTCTCATTAAAGCCCTAATCTAATAAGTAAATGTTAAGCCAATATTACTATACAATGTGAGCAAAGCTCCAAACGGCAACCAAGTTCTCCAGATTGCCATGAAATGAAAGTAGACAATACTACGTAGCAAATGTGGTCCACCAAGGTAAGACTAAAGTATCTAATTAAGTATATGAATGATTTGCAAAGTACGTGAATGAGTAGCACATTGGGTGCGCACATGGACCTCGTTTCCAGTTTATCCAATGTTCACCATTAAATCCATTCGTGCCCACGCAAGCCATGATAATGCTCTCAAGTCCAGGGGCTTCTCAAGTTAAACACTACCAGGAAACTAACGTTCTAGTGATTTTATTTTTTTATTGGCAACGGACCTTATGCGAGGAGCTCCACCCCTTTTATATTAATGTGTGGTTTAGGTGATGGATTTACCCTAAAATCACCTTTACAAAAAAGATCCGACTTGAACACAACACCATTTACATGCAATGGCAAAGGGATCAATCTGAAAGCAAAAGCACAAAAGAGGAGTACTACTCATTTTATATAGGCTGTAAAATTCTGAATACAAAAGTAAAATGACACGTGACTTAATGAGCAAAAAGGAGAGGAACTCCTTAAATTTTGAGATAAGCAGTATGAATATACCCACGGGGAGATAGATTCTTTGCTTCTTGGCGATACGTCAGCCTTCTTGTGGTGAACGAAATGGTGAGTCTCTGCCTTTGGGAGCATCCCAGCAGAAGGAGATCTACATTCTATAGCCTCATATTCATGTATCCGAGACAAGTTTACTGTTCTCTCCCAAACCTCAAGGAGTCTTGGGCAGATTCCCAGTAGCTCACTAGAAGGAGATTCCTAACGGCAATTCATGACATAAAAGACCAAATCAACCCTAACTTCAGTAGGTTGAGGCCAACAATAAACATAACCTAGAGAGGCAGTCCTAACAGCAGTAGACTGCTTCCAAATCCAGTACCTGGGAGGTTGCAGGAGATCAACCATAAACATAATGTATGGGCTGCTTCTGTCGGCTTGTCTGAGTTTCTCCAGGCTAAACTTTCTTGGCTCAAGATGCTATGCCAAGTGGATGGCTTATCTGTATGCAGCCTTGGAGGAGAAAGAGGGGAAGTTTTGGGCTCAGATCTGTTGAAGACTTGGTTCTCCATTTTTTTCCCGAGTACAGTGCAGGTCTCCACCTTCAAAATTTCTAGCCAACCCTATTGCAGAAATTCAATCATCTGCCAATAATGGTTCTTTTAATGTAGGACAGCTGTGATTTGTCGCAATTAATAAGCTTCCTGAAGGCTTGGTGATCTGCAGCACAATCTTTCCCGAGTTCAGCAATCCAGACAACTGCTCTATTTTCTTCTACAGGCCTCAAAGAGAAGCTACAGTGGAGTTGTAGCAGTTTCAATTTTCGTCCTTGGTGTGAAATGGTCCAATGGCTTGCGATGCTGTCCTTCAAAATCTTGTGGAACTTGTGGTGAGAGGTTTCTATGATTATGTTATTCCATATCTTCTTCTTACAGCATCTGAGGCCCTGGTAGGCAATATCCAGCAGCCCATTCAGTGCAGCAATACCTGTAGGGTTAATCCAATCATAATTTGAATGGAAAAGTTTCAGAGGCTCACCTTGATGGTTTCTGATTATTCCACCAACTACAAGAAAACCCCTGGCAGACTTATGAGCTACATTCATTTTAACCCAGTGGTGTGCTAGTTGCTTCCAAGTAACTAACTGAATTTAGACTCTGTTTCTATAAGAATACACCATGTTCCAGAAATAGCCCTAGTCATTTGTTTCCCAGTTACAATTGGGGGAACTTTATTTGGAGGAGCCTTGCTGCCTTCAGGAACACTTGATGGATTATGTCGGGGATTTCCACATTGCGTCCCTCAAATACTGCCCTAATCTTACACTCCAGATTTCCCAGCAGATGAGGGGGGCAGAATTGCTAATAGTTGTTTGTGAATAGCATTGACAGCTGAAGTCGACCACCATTGTTTACAAACAAGTCTGATTGCATTGGAGTGGTTAACAACTCTCATCTCTGCATTGAAGAGTTGCTATACCTGCCTTACAATAGGACAACTAGCAAAGGAATGATTAATTTCTTCTTCATTACTCAAACAGAAATAACACATTGAAGGACCAGTGAAGCCAAACCTGTGTAATGTTTCTCCAAGTGGGATCCTCCTTTTAAGCATGCAATATAGGAAAAAGGAAATCTTTAAAGGAATCAAGGGACACTATACCTCATTCGGAGTATTGACATTACCTCTTCTCTTTCTAACCTGGTGAAAGGCTGAGGTTGTTGAAAAATTGCCACTTCCACATAGGGTTCACTTCAGTGCATCTCTGCCAGAAAGAGGGGGGACAGGCATTGAGACAACTCTGTCCTGAATATCAGTGGGTAAGGCAGCTAGTTTTTATCTATTCCAATCCCCCTCATTTATGAAATCTTTCAGTCGTTGATCTCCAGAAGATAGACTGTTATGCATCCAGAAATGGCATGAGGCATCCCCTACGTTGATCATTATGAATTTTTCCACAGCAGGAGCCACCTTCAGCATCCTTGTCCAGGTTGATGAATCTCCTCTATAGGATGAAATTTGAGCAGGATGTAACGGGCTACAGTACTTTTGGAACATAAACTCGGCCCACAATGTCTCCTGTTTTCTGAAATTCCACTATAGCTTCCAGCTTTGGGCATTAATAATGTCGTTCAGGGCCCTGAAACCAACTCCTCCTTCATTGGTGGGATAGCAGAGCTCCTTCAACTTTATCCAATGATATGATTTATCCTTACCATTCTGCCATAAGAACTTGGCAAAAATACTTTCGATTTCTTCCACAACTCCCTTGGGGGGAGATAAGGCCATAGTGTTATAAATTGGCATGGACGCTAGGACACTTTTGATCAATACGATTCTGCTCCCTTTAGTGAGAAAATTAGTATTCCATCCCATCAGCTTAGCTCTAATTTTTTGGATTAGTCCTTCAATGTGACTTGATTTTATCTTGCCATAATGGAGGGAGATGCCCAAGTACAAAAATGGCCAGGCGCCAGGCTGGAATCCAGTACATCTTGCCACCATACTCCTCTTTTCATTGGACAGGTTTTGGTGAGTGAGGAAGCAGCTTTTGCTATGGTTAATTTTCTGTCCAGACACTCCTTGGTAATGGTCCAAAACCTGAATGGTCTGAAACACTGTTCTACTATTTGCATAGAAGAAAATTATAATGTTATCAGCGTACGCTAGGTGTGAGACCTTTAAGCTGATTCTAGGCACAAAAAAACTAGCAGCTGTATCAGATAAATTATTTAATATTTTTGATAGATATTCAGAACCAATTATAAATAGTAGAGGAGATAATGGATCTCCTTGCCTCAGCCCCCTAGATATATTAAACCAGCCTTGAGGTGCTCCATTAATAAGTATTGACAACCAAACATTAGAAAGCAGTCTCCAAATGTTGTCTAACCATATTTCCCCGAATCCCATTTTCCTCATGACTTGGATCAAGAAAGGCCGATGTACACGATCATATGCCTTTTCCATGTCCAACTTTAAGGCAATGTTCCTATTCTTAAACTTACTAGACATGGACTTCATTAACTCATTTGCCAACAAATAATTGTCTATAATCTGTCTACTTTGTACAAATCCACTTTGATTTCTACTAATAAGACTTGGCAAGATCTTGCCTAGCCGAATTGCATGCAGTTTAGAAAGAACTTTATTCGTGAAGTTACACAAACTGATTGGTCTATGATGAGAAAGAGATGAAGGATTGGGAATTTTCTGAATTAAAACAATGGAAGTAGCCATCAAGGCTTTGGGGGAGTCTCTCCATTAAAGAAACTAATCATAGCCTTGAGGTGATCATTTTGATTATGTCCCAGGTACTTCTAAAAAAGTTACAATTAAAGCTATCGGGTCCAGCAGTGCTGTTTTCTCCTAATGAGAAAACTACTTCTTTAAGCTCTTCTATGGTAGGGTCAATTTCTAAACTCTCACTCATTTCCCTATTAATGGCTTGTGAGATAAGATCTGATTGAAAGGATCCTGCCACCTGTTCCACAGAGTAGAGGTTGGAAAAGAAATTGACTGCTTCCTCCTCAATTGCCTTATCTCCCACCAACCAGGAGCCACTTTCACCTCGAATCCTATGAATGTGGTTTCTTAAGTGTCTTTGTTTTACAGTAGCATGGAAGAATGCAGAGTTGCTGTCTCCCTCTTCAATCCATTTGACATTGGCTTTTTCGGCCCAAAACCTTTCTTCCTTAATAGTTGAAAGTTTCAACTTAGCTGCTGCTAGATTAATGTGTTCTCTAGGGACGGGGTTAATCGAATCTTCAGCTTCTAATTTTTCCATTACCATTTCAGCAGCCTTAAGGGAAGAGACTACATTGCCAAATGTCTCCTTGTTCCATATTTTTAGGGCTATCTTAGTTGTCTTCAGTTTTTCTACCAAAACCCGAAGAGGAGCTCCACTTATTGGACTACACCAGGCTGTCCAAACTATAGCCAAAAAGGAAGGATGTTCAGACCAGAAGTTTTGAAACTTAAAGCTTTTTGCCCTACTAATATTCTGGAGTCCTACATTAACTATGAGAGGGGAATGGTTCGAAGGAGACCTAATAGCATGTTGGACATTTACATGAACATCTGAATTCAAGAGTGCAGAATTAAGCAATACCCTATCTAACATTTGCACCAGGTGTACAGGGAACCCTGAAATGGGGGATCAATTAGTTTTTCTTTATCAATAAAGTTGGAAAGTTCAGCAGTCTCTTTATCGTTACATACTTTCCCACATTTCTTTTCAGAACTGTCAGTAATACAGTTCCAATCACCCCAAAGCAGTCATGGGATGTTGTGTTGGGAGAAATTTGCTAATGAGTCCCAAAGTTTTACCCTCACTCTCATTGTAAGTTTAGCATAAATGGTGGACACTGTAATGGGAGACTAAAATTTAGGGTTAGAGATAGTACATGACATATGTTGAGTGGAAATTTCCTGCACTTAACAATTGAAAGGATGACGAATTGACAACCAGATTTTTCCTCCTTTTTCCTGATTAGAGAAGCAATGTGCAAAATTCAGCCTACGCCTAATTTTTTCCATCTGATTAAGGCCAACAAAGGGTTCCACTAGAGCAAGCAAATTCACATGATGTTTTCTAATCAGTTTTTTAACTCTATACAATTTCCCTTTTGCCAAAATTCCTCTAACATTATAATATAGTGTGGTAATCATCAAAACTACTTACCTTATGTGCAGTCTTTGATACCTTTGACCTTAAGGACATTTTGGGATTCCCTTTAAGCTTCCCTTTGCTACCTGAAGTGAGTATTTTCCTACCTTGTTTCACCAACTGTGGTTTTGGTTTCTGAGCTTGAATCGATGATGCTGTGAGATTGTCCACCACCTCTACCTTATCTAGAGATGCTGGATCACCTTCTGAGTCCGTAGGCACCTGCAAATCCGGAAAGGAGTTAACTTTAGGGTGACTACTATTGATACGAATGGCCTTGGATTGAAAATCCTCAACCACACGAAACCCTCTTCATTGGACCGGTTGTTCACCAAGAATCACGAACAAGCAAGAAAACACAATAACAATGCGGAAATAACGCAAAAACAACAAAAGATATTGAACGGGCAGAATTGATTGAAGGCAATCAAACCCACACATTACTACAAAAAGAATCCAATCCAACCTATGTAAATCAAGTGTTGAACAGTTTTTAGTTTGGCTTGTTCTTTAAATCAAGAACAGGTAAGTTCTCTCTAAGGTCTTAGCTTAAAGATCACGGTTCTTATGAATCTTCAACTTAAATCAATTGAAGAAATCACGTTTTTCCTACAAGCTTGTCACGGCTGCAAGAACAATTTAGCAAGGCTAAAATTATCAAAATTCAACTTATTATTTCATGTGAAAAACTCACCTATAAATAGGCTACAAAAACATGAAACCCTACAAAATCCTTTATGGAAAAGAATTCTAAACATGGTTAAAGGAAAGCAAAACACGTTTTTGCTAACTACTTTCCTAAGCTTCTTAAGAAGCAAAAACAAATTTGACTTCTTAAGTTTCCTAAACTTCTACTTGCCATTATAATGCAAGATAATTGGATCAAGTAATTACTTAGCCCATAATTAAATGTTTAATGGACTTAATTATTACACTCAGAAATAAACCCAATTGAAACATTAAAAGTGGCGTGAACAATTAATGAAGTCCAATACGCCATTACTTGGTCTTCAATATAGTCCATGAAATTCGCGACGGTAATCTGCCAAAATCACGTCACTCATCTTGGTAGGCACTTTTGACGATGCTAACTTCCGAATCTCATAAAATGTAAAACATAAAATTTGTAGCCCTATCTTTTATCGTTCCAGGGCTTCTTCAATCACGTAATTCGTAGTTATATCGAGTCAGATATGGGAAATATACCAAAACGTGACAGAAACTTTTAACATTTAATTGACTTTAACACTATTGACATGGACACGGGCTCATTCTCATCAACTATTGGAGGGGGGACTCAAGGGTTGGATTGACTTAGCTGGAGGGGAAGTTGTTCCTTTTTCCATTACAGAATTCTCTCTGCGCCCCTGATCTCCTGCTCTCATCTAACCCACTTGTGTAGGCTGCAGGATTTCAGGTTCGGCCATTATTTGATTTTCACTCTCTTGGGATCCCGTGGCTTCCTAATTCAGCAAGAGGGAATACCCTTATGAGGGTCCTCTTCCACCGTGGCCGCTTGTACCACCTTGAGAGAGTTGATTTCAGGGGCATTTGTCATCCTTAAATCACCAGTTCGCAGATCTTCTTGACCATTTTTAGAGGAGTCTATACTAAATGGAGAGGGATTTGGAGCCTGTAACTCCTTTTCGCTCGTGACCTGTTCACCCTTATCCAGCATAGGTGTATTCCCTGGGAGAGGGGCCTCTCTTTGCACATCCATTACTTTGGATCCTTGAGGGATGTTCTGGACTTCATCATTACAAATTTGAGGACCGACTCCAAGATAATTCCTTTCCCTTTTCTGCCTGCTGCAGTGTTGTCTAATTCAATAGTGCTCACCTTATCCTTGGGAGGTTCTGGGGCTGAGTCCTGTGCGGGAGGTGCCTGAAACTCCTCCGGCAGGGACACTAAAACCTTTTGGGGGGGGAGGCGAGGCGTTCGGCAAGTTTGAAGGCTCAGGGATGATAGTAGAGCGTTTTTTTGACACCAGAATCCATTCTTGAGGAGTTTGCTTTGGAGCTATAGTATCTGATTGAACCGGGTGTTTAGGGATAGGATCTCTCTTGACCAGTCGCGCTGGGGATTGCAATTGCTGCTGTTATGACCTAATTTTCGACACTTAGAACAGTAATTTCCGACACCTAATATTAGACACTAGCGTTCAAGTGATTAATGTCAAAAAACGACAACCCAAAATTTTTCTGCAAACCTCCAATTTTCATAAACTTTTTTTAGAATCGACCATAATATATATAAGACAAAAGATGATGGCTTTTGGGTAAAAAATGGCAAAGTCCAAAAACGCATTCATTTTGATTTATTTTGTTATGTTCTTTTCGCTGACCTTAATTTGAGCATGAATTCTAGTGAATAATGTCAAAAAACGACAACCCAAAATTTTTCGACAAACCTCAAAATTTCATGGGCTTTTTTTCTTTCGAATCGGCCTTAATATATATATAAGACAAAACACGGTGGCTTTTTGGTAAAAGATGGCGAAGTCCAAAAATGTGTTAATTTTCACTCTTTTTGTTCCATTTTTTTCGTTGACATTAATTTGAACATGAATTCTAGTGATTTATAAAAAAACCAGCATATATACATAATGGAGAAAATATGATGCCGGATGTACCCAATCGCATCGATACAAATGTGAAAGCAATAAATGTGGAGTACTACTCTGTTACATCATTTGTGAGTCAATATCTAACGGGAAGAAAGAAAGCGTTTACTCTAGACCCGCTAGAGTAATTCTTTCAATTTCCACATCCAAAACCTGTACTATGTGCAAGGAAAAGCTGTAAAAAACTAATAACAATACTGTCAGCTAGTAAACCGAAATCTGGCATGGA
Organism: Ophiorrhiza pumila; assembly: GCA_016586305.1. Lineage (NCBI taxonomy): Eukaryota > Viridiplantae > Streptophyta > Magnoliopsida > Gentianales > Rubiaceae > Ophiorrhiza > Ophiorrhiza pumila. The sequence continues at coordinate 16,120,615 of BLIW01000005.1, forward strand.
TCTTGCCTATTATAGACAAAAAACCAACGCACATGATCTGCAAGGCATCAACACAATAGTCACAAAATTCCCTACTAATTACACAAACTGTCCAAAAGATGGCCTTCTTTAGAGATGATTTGGGGTCACAACTGCATAACTTATTCAGTTCATGTCGACAAACAATCCCCAATAGTATGCTAGCAAGAGTTAAGACATCAGGATATATCCAAATCACATGCTAGCAATGCCTTATTTCGGCCAGTACATCTCATGAATGCAAGTGCAACCTTCAACTACATTATCTATATGACTGCCAACTAAATACATTTCTGATATTGTGGTCTGTAGGATTCCACAATCAGTTTCAAAGCAAGGTTAACAGTTAGGTTCACAACCTCCACCTCCTTAATCCCCAAAATTTTGACAAATCCACAGCCAAGACCATGCAGAATCCCAACATTACAACGTGCCATCGACAATTCAGGATGTCCAATAGTTTATGCAATGATTCATCACTATTTTATATACAGTCACAACAATGCCACAAAGCAACAACACTACATAAATTCTGATTTTCCACACTGCGTTTTAAACTAGTCCTTATGTCCTATTTAGTTTAGTATGTGAATCAGGGATGGGATGTACAATAGCGTAGCTCTGAAACTTAGTTCTAAAGTTAAGCTTAAGGCCAAGCTAATCTTAACATCAGTAATGAGAGGCCTCTCAAGGTAACGACATATCTTACCAATGGTTTTGTTTTTTTACCTTCGGAGTAGCAAATAAATAGATTTTTCTCCCTGAGCTTTCTACCAGATAGCACACCAGCTTTGGGGCTGACCAGAGTGTCCATGAGCTGAGAGGTTTTTGATGGTTTCTGATCTTTCTCCATATTTCCAGTAAATTGCCTAAGACATCTTTTGGATCGTCCTCATAGCTATTTTCCGTCCAGCAATCATCCCACTCTCCTCAGATTCTGACTCTGTGGGGATGGCTTGTAGGCGTGCTAAATTCGACATAGAGCTTACTTTGTGCACAAACGACGATGTTCCTTCGTACCAAATGATCGTTAGTATGGCTTTCAGGATTGCTAGATCCGATTGTTCTGCAGTTAGCCATTTGCTAGTCCCCGGTTCCATATCTTTTGGGGCTTCTCTAGTATGCGCATAAGCCTGAACCCTATCCATTGACATCCTAAAACCTTCAGAAGGCTGTGTAGTTGTTGCTAATGGAAGATTTCCAGAGTCATCACATTCCCCTTCTTGCCTATTAATATACTCCAATAATTGGCTAAGATTGGCCAAGAATTGGCCATGAGAATTTTCTCTATGATTCAAAGAGAGCACACCAGTTGTCGTTCCTTCTTTTGTTTCATTGTCAGCTAACCTCTGCTCATGTGTAGGGTACAGGATTAGGGCTTCGTTCACTGAGCTTAAGTCTACAGCTATGGGCAGAGGGTTGTCAGTAGCTGCTTGTTCTTCCGGTGATAGTTCAGGGAAATTTTCATTCCCTTTTGTTTGGGAGGATTTACCAATGGTTGGAACAGTCAAATGATCCTGTGAGTGCTTCGCGCCATCTGCTGCATAGGGAGGATCTTGCACAGCCTTTTCCCTACATATATCTGTCCCCCTAGCAGGGCTTATCGGTACATGATCTTCAACTTGCTTTGCTCCAGAAGGACCAGCTTCTGTGTCTACCAAAGGTGTGTCACTTGAAGTTGCTTTACCTTTATTCTTAGATGGCGGTTGACTTGCTGCCTCCTTTTCATTGCCTTGTCTATTAGGTTGGTTCTTCTGAATCCACACCTTGGCATCTATTTGTTGAGTTTTGCAAGATACGTAATGGTGTCCCATCTTTGAGCAAAGATTGCAATAGTCCAGCAAGTTTTCATCGTGAATCGGTTGCCACTTTCCCTTGTCCTTGGTACCAATCCACACCAGCTGAGGGAGCTTCTTGAGAAGGTCAACTTCCACGCATAATCTGGCTAGGCTAGGTCGCAACACTTTGTCCATCGCAGCCATGGCCAAGTCCAGCTTAAGGGGTGTACCCACCACCGTACCAAGTGTAAAGAGCGTTTCCTTTTTGCACAGTTGGACCTGCAGCATCGAAAAATTTAGCCATATCGGTAGTATGGACGGCTCTCTTTCAGGGCTGAAATCCAGAGTCCACCGGAAAATCTTGGCCGGAAATTCCATCAAATGTCCACTTGTTTTTCAACCACAATCTATGGAAATCAGTTTGTAACTGGAATTGGAAGATTATGTGGCGATAATCGATTAAACCTACATGGCATTCACCAGTGAATCCAGCAGCAAGGATGGCCTTGCGAATAAACACCATTGATGGCCTTTCCCAATAGAATTTCTCGATTAGGGCATACTTGAAAGTTTGAGGTAACAGAGATTCCTTTTCTTCTGAAATATAAAGGGCCGACTCACCCAAGTAGGTAGACAGAGCTGTAGCCGAAGTCAGGGGAAATGAGACATTGATAGACTGAGACCATCGAGCCGAGACTGCTTCACGGAACGACTGTGTGAGCTTTCTTGGAGCAGCCGCTGAGGGGATTGAAATTGTTTCTTTAAGGGTGGCCGCTTGCCTAGAAGGCACTACCGGCTGACTGTGAGGTGGCAGGGGAGCTTCCTGATTTGGGGATAATGCTAAATGGCTTGGGGTACCTTGAGTGAGGTGTGAAGGAGTTTATTTTGGACCTGCTGTAAATGCTGGATCTGAGCACTTTTTTTTGGCAGGGGAAACTGCCACCTTATGAATACTTTTTTGAACTGAGGCTAGCTGGGGGAAGAGATGATTGAAGGAATTTGTGAGCTGGATCGTAGCTGGTATGGAGCGTCATTGGATCAGAAAATAATCTGGCAATGTCACAGATTCACGAGCCACGGCAAAAACTATGTTCTTGGTGGCTCCGGCTAAGGGGGAAAGACCGAAGGAGCGCTAATGCTACGAATTTGTGTTGGATGGAAATGAGGAACGATCTGATATTGAGTTTGTGGTTGAGGAAATTGAAGTGGGACCGATTGAAAAAAGGCTGATGTTTGGGTGGAGAAAATTGATGGTGTTGAAGAAATTTAGGGTTAAAGGTGTGATCTTGTAGAGAGAAGGAGGAGCATAACATGTAGAGAGAAGAACACATTAGAACTTAACATGAATTCTAGTGATCTTTGTGAGCAATGAATGTACCCAAATATCGCTCTTACAAAATTTAGAGGATCATTGAGATCAAATATCCATTTACATGCCAAAGGCCTAATGGAAGCTTGTTCTTAAGGATATCACAAAAGCAAAAAAGATTGGAGTACTACTCCATTTACAAAATTAGTTCAAGAAAACATAAATATAGATTACTAACCCATTTACAAATGTGGAATCACAGTAAATCTATTATATTTTCGGTAGTTAAGATCACACATGTAGTTGATTAGAGCAATGTATTACCGTACATGTTTTCACAAAATCACACCAGGAGTGATGATCACAACAGACACCGGATTAGTGTTAATATTGAACAAGCTCAGGACATATCCCATCAGCACCAAAGTCTTAAAATAGCATACACTCTCCTTCTTTAATTAACACTGGTGGTCTAATCATTCCATGGCAGTAGTAACACATGGAGTTACTGTAACAGATTCCTTCATTTAAACAGAGGGAGCTGTCGACATTGTGGCTCTTTTTCCAGTTTTCCACACCAAATATGAAGAAACGAAGAAGAGATGTGAAATAGGAGGAACAGAAATACTGCAGGCATTGAAATTGCATGGCACCCTGTCCTAGCATCAGCGGACAGGGGCCCTAACCTGTAGTAATTCTGATGACAAGCTTCAACTGATTAGGTAGTATTCCTTTGATCTTTTCCTTACTATGTAAGAAGAGCTCATCATATCTACTTTCACCATCTTCTCCAGTGGTGAGTGGTCCTTTCCTTCATTAGCAGCCATCCATCTTGCTGCCCTATTTGCCTCTTTTGGGACTTTATAAAAGGAAGTTTGGGACTGAAGCAGACGTATGAGTGGGTCAAAGTTACCATCCTAATTCTAGACTTTGTTCAGATCCTTTGAATCTGATTCAAATTCTACCTTCTTGAATCCTATTCCCTTGCAGTATTCAAGCCACCTTACGCAAGCCATTAGCTCTACCTGAACCTTGGAGTAAGTCAGGTTATAAGAAAGCACCTGGATATTCATGACACCTTTTCCACTGTGATCTCGAGTAACACCTCCAATTTTCCATTCCTGACCTACTTGTTGGGCTGAAAAGTTTACCTTAATCCCCGGTGGTGTCGGGGGCAGCCATTTGAGGAGACTAAGCTTAGTTCTTCTTTTGATGTTCCAGATAATATTCCAGAATTGAGGCCATTCTATATCCACCAGGTTTCTTTTTTTGAATTTGTTAGCAGCTAACTCATTAACAAGTTGGAAGGTGGTGTAGACCAATTGATTTATTTTAGGCTTTGTATTGTTAAAGGTGACTTTATTCCTCTATTTCCAAATGTTCCAGCAGATCACTGATGGTATTATTTTTAGAAAAAAAATTTTTACCTCTACTTTTTCAGTGCTGGACCACCAATGATTTATTGTACCTATAAAAGAAATAGTATTAGTCCACATTCCTAATTCTACTCCAAACATTTTCCATACCTTGGCTGACATCTGACAGGAGGTAAACAGATGGCAAATTGATTCTTAAGTGGAGCAGCAAAAGGGGCAAACAAGTGGCCCTATAAACCCTATTTTCTATATATTCAGAGGCAGTGGTAATCTCTTTCTGAACAGTCTTAGCATAAAAAAGGAAATCTTTATAGGCATGCAATTATCCCAAATATGGGAAGTATAAGGAAATAATGGAGAGTTTACCTCTCTAATTACCTGGTAGGCTGAATGTAGAGAGAATTGGCCATTACCTGTCTTCATCCACTTCATCTGATCCAGTGAGTCCCTGTATCCAATATGGATTTCAGAATGAAAGGATAGGGGAATCTGTGGGAGTTGTTCATGAATTTTTTGCATGTTCCAGCCCTGTGGTCCTAGGAGCTCATTCACTTTTTGTTATGCCTGAATCTAGAAGATATCTGCAATTCTTTCCCTACCATTCCATTTGTCCCAACAAAAGTTACACTCTCCTTTTCCAACTTGAAACAGAATATGATCCTTCACTTTGGCAGCTGTTTTGAGCATCTTTTTCAAACTGTTTGAATCGCCTCTATGGATCTCAAGATGAAGAGGATGGGACTCTCTACAATATTAAGCCCATAGAAATCTGGCCCATAGGGTGTTTTGTTGCCTAAATCTCCACCATAAATTGTATAGTTGGGTTTTGTCAATATCTTTGAGTTCTCTAATTCCTATACCCCCCTCCTCGTTTGGCAGACATAAGTCTGCCCATTTGATCCAGTGATACTTGTCCCTTCTTTCGGAGGAGGACAACAGAAAATTAAACAACATTGCTTCAAGCTGATTGATCACCTTTTTTGGAATGGATGTGCTCATTATAGTATAACATGGAATAGAGGATAGCACACTTTTAATGAGGGTTATTCGACCTCCCATTGACTTAAAATTTTGTACTCCAACCACCAATCAATTGACTAAATTTCTGCATTATATTGATAGCTGTAGTTCTTTTAAAGTGGAGAGCGAGACCTAGATATTTGGTAGGGAAAGATCCTCTACAATATTTGGTGATTCTCCCATTCATGTGTTTCCTTTAGGTAACAGCTTTTTGCCGCGTTTATCCTCTGTCCAAAGACTACCTCATAATGGGTAAGTTTCCCCATAACTTCATTAATAGAGATGGGGCTAGATGAAGAAAAGATAATGATGTCATCTGCATAGGCTAAGTGAGTAATCTTAGGACAGTCTCTAGGAGTACAAAAACCTAGTCCTCTCCTAGGGTTGCAATTAAGGTCCCTTGACAAATATTCGGCATTTAAGGCAAAGAGGAGAGGGGAGATGGGTTCATCTTGCCTTAGTCCTCTAGTGGTCTTAAACCAGCCGTTTGGGGATCCATTAATGATTATAATCATCCAGGAATTAGAGATTAATCTCCATATAATATCTATCCACACTTCCCCAAATCCAAAGATCTAAGTACTCTAAAAAGGAAAATCCAATTGACACTATCATAGGCTTTCTCCATATCAAGCTTTAAGGCCACATTATCTACCTTTCTCTTTCTATTAATTGTTGAAATTAGCTCATTAGCTAGCAAATAGTAGTCCATAATCGATCTACCCTTTATGAATCCACTTTGGTTTTCTGAGATAACCTTAGGTAATACTCTTGTAAGCCTAGTAGCCAATAGCTTGGAGATAATTTTGTTAAAGAAGGTGCAAAGGCTAATTGGTCTAAAGTCTTTAAAAGAGGAAGGGTTTTGGATTTTGGGAATCAGGACTAAGGATGTGGCAGTAATGGCATTTGGTAACTTAACTCCATTCATGAAGTGTTGGACAGCTTTTAAAAGGTCATGCTTAATGATATCCCAAGCTTTAACATAGAAAAAAACCAAGAAATCCATCAATTCCAGGAGCACTATCTTTGTTCATGGAATGGACATTGTCATAAACTTCCAGCATTTCACGAATTCTGGTTAGCATCTCTCTATCTTCCTCATTTAGACCACAGGTAAATAGGCTACTATTAAAATTAGGTACAGTAGGTTCAGCAGAAAAAATATTTGTGAAATGAAGAGTAACAGTCTTTGCTATTTCTTCCTCTTCCTCTACCCATTCTCCGTGCTGATTTTTGATATTTTGTATGTATGATCTCGCATGTCTCTATTTTACATAAGTATGAAAAAACTGGGTATTTCTATCCCTCTCTCTATTCCACTTTAAATTAGCCTTTTGAGCACAGAATTGTTCTTCTAGACCTAAGTGGAACTTTACCTTTGCAGCTGCCTGATTTATCAGTTCTCTAGGAATAGGATCTACTTTATCAACTTGTTCTAGTCTCAGTAGTTCAGCTTCTGCTTCTGCAGTATTGGAGAAGAGATTACCAAATGTGCCAAAATTCCACTGTTTTAGGGCAGATTTGACTAACTTCAGTTTCTCACAGAAGACTCTTAAGGGGTTACTAGAAACTGATTTGGACCAAGCTTCACTAATCACACTAGGTCCTGGTTTGCCTTTACTGATAGAGAGTAGCAGTGGGGCATGGTCAGAGGCGGATCTAGCTAGGTGAGAGATATGTCCATGTAGGTTCTTTCTCAAAAATTATAGGTTCATCAAGCCTCTATCTAGTTTTTTCCAGATCCTATGTTTCCCGTCCCTATTATTGCACCAAGTGAACTTGGCACCACTAGATTGGATTTCAGAAAAGCATTCCGATGAAATAAATTCAGTTAATTCTTTTGCCTCTTTTTCATGGAAGGGCTTTCCTCATTTTTTCTCTTCTCTAGACCTAATGCAATTCCAGTCCCCCCAAGCAATCCATGGCATGTTGTAGGCATTGAATTTAGCAAGAGATTCCCATAGGTCCACTCTCTCTCTTGTCTTACACTTGCCATAAACATTGGAAACAAGTATTCGCTCAGGCAGGATGGGATGATTAATCTGCAGGGTGATATGCTGATTGTGGTTATCAATTACAGAGCAATTTATTGGTTTTTTAAACATGATCCAAATAGAATTAGCTGAATAAGATAGGGCGGAATCAAATTTCAGTTTTTTCCTCAGAATTTCTAACATTGATACACTTATAAATGGTTCAGAAATAGCAAGAAATTCACAATTATGCTCAAAAACATTTTTTTTAAAATTTTATGAAGTTGGGTTTTTTGTTAATGCTCCTAATATTCCAAAATAGGCAATTAACCATTTAAACTTTTGTAGCTAGGGGAGTACCTAATTTCTTTTCTCTGAGCCATCTTCATGGGGATTGCTCTGCCTTGGGTCTTTTTTCATTATCTTGTTCTTTCTTCATCCCTATATTTTGTTTGCCCTGCTTGTGTTCAGTCACTTGTGGCTGAGGCCCTTTCCTTCTTCCGTCTATTTTAGGAGTTAGTTCCCTTTGATGGGTTATGAATACCTTCTTCTTTCCCAATTTGGGAACTAACCATAGTCTCCTCCTGGTCCTCATCAGATGAAGTTTCCACCAGCAATACCACAGCATAAGGAATCTTAGGGATGTTACCAGAAGTTATACCTCCGTTACTAACCTGGGAGGTCTCCTCGTCGCTATTACACGGTTCAGATAGAGTCACAGGGCCACTTTGTGCAAAAGTTATGTTCCTCTCGTGTACTGGATTATTAACAGATTTCTCCCCTTCATTTCAATCTTCAATGATTTCCCATTTTCCTTTTGACGAACTTTCTTCCATTCCCTGTACCAAGAGGTTTTGTTGCTCACTTTCTCACATGGCCTTCTGTTGGGGAAGGGGTCATGTGTCTTATCCATTCAAGGCTACTCAGAGTTCGAGTTCTCATTCATTGTATGGTCTGATACCTCTATACTAATTGGGGAGAACTTGTAACATTGATCCTCTTTATTGTTTGAGCAATTCGGACTACCTTAGGATGACTTACCTCCCCCGGGGTACCCTGAGCTTGTCTTGGGGAATCTTACTTGCAACTTCTGGGCTATCACCAATTAGGATTAGTGCACCTCCATCATTTCTCGTGGGTTCAATGTCCTGCTCCTGACTGCCATTAATTAAGATGGAATCTTTGATCTCTGTGGGTTTATCACTGGGATTTCCCATTATAGGCATTTCCATGAACATCTTCAATGGGACACGTTCTTGGATCCCTCGGGAGGGACTGATCTATTACTCTGGGTTCTCCTCTGTGCCTCCCATAGGACTCAAGGAGATCTTCCTGGGGGAAGATAGTCACACCACTTTTGCTCATAGGCTCTTTGCCCTTTTGAATCTGAACCAAATTGGTATTTGTCTGGGTACTCCCACTGAGGGTCTTTCCTTTGTTCCTTTGTACTAAGATCCATTCTTGGGTATTTTGAGTACGTGTTTGACTCTTTGATCTTGTTGGCTTCTTCCTATCTGCTTTGGTAACCTTCAAGATATGTTTTTGTGGATTACAGTTCTTGAGATCATGACCTAACTTCTTACACCTGGAGCAGTAGAGAGGCTTATCTTCCACTTCCATTGTTTGCCATCTTCCATTTTTCATGGAACCAATCCAGATTCTAGTAGGGATCTCCTTAGTAACATCCAGTTCAATACATACCCTAGCTTCGCTAGGGTGTGTGATGTTTGTCGCAAAAGCAGTGGCTGCATCTTGTTTCAGTGGTCTTCCAGCTATAGAGGCAAGTGCATACATGTACTCCTCTTTGAATAGGTAGAGAGTAAGCCATAGGAATCGGATCCAAACTGAGGCTGTTGAGGGTTCAATTGTCGGGTCGAAATGTCTGGTCCACTTGAAGATCCTGGCAGGAAATCCATTAAAATGCCAATTTGAATAAGACATGACGTGAATCCAGAAGACCAATATGGCATTCACCCAAGAAAGCCGCTGCCAATACCTCTTTTCTTATACCCACCATTAATGGGCTACCCTATGAGAAATTTCCCATTAAGGTCCAACGGAATATCTCAACTAGTTTGTCTTCTTCCTCGGCAGATAAGATTAGGGCCGTTCCCCTTTGTGAAGAGATATTGGAATTTTTTGTTTAATAGATGCGAAAGATGTAGAATGATCATGGACAGAGATTGGGGATGAACCTACCGCCTCTTTGTAGGTTACAAGAGGAGGATTTCACCCTCCCTCCGCCATAGGCGGTTGACAAGGTAGAGGGAGCAGATATCAAAGTATGTACGTTAGACAGAGGGTGAGGCTAAACGGTCATGTAATGACAAGAGGTTAATATTTTACCGGGGTCAATTTTTAGAATCGAGTGAGGATTCTAGAGAGAAAATTGTTACCCAAAATTCACATGAATTCTACATGAATTATAGTGATTAATGTCAAAAAACGAAAACCCAAATTTTTCGCAAAACCTTCAATTTTCATTCGCTTTTAGGTCAAAGATGGTAAAGTCCAAAAACGCATTCATTTTGACTTTTTTTGTTCTGTTTTTTTGGCTGACCTTATTTTGAACATGAATTTTAGTGATTTTTTTTATTTGGCAGAACGTCTTTTTGAGGTGGGTCGTCACTCCCTATTTATTAAGTAATTTGGTGGATGGTGGATATATCCTAATACCATCCGTACAAAAAGTGACCATTTGAATCCACTTCCATTTACAAGCTCATGGCCTAATGGAAGCATATTCAAAGGTTTCAAGCAAGGTAAACATAGAGTACTTCCTCCATTTACAATGAAGCCTATGATCAGTCTATGATACATAAGATTTACTAACCTTGTCCTATGATACAAAAAACTCACTTGATCACAAGGAGTGACAAAAAATCCCTTAATACTAGGACCTAACAATAAATGTAACAAGTAATAGATATAGTAATTGCAGTCCTTCATACCATCAGCAATCCAGATTTTCCAAACAGCACGATATTGGAGGCAAAGTGGTATCCCAATGAGCTCTTCTTGAGGTTGCAGTTGATGAGATTGATGGACTACACATCTGTTACATTCAGCAAAATCAAGGGACAGATGAGACCATTTCTCAGGATCTGGAAGGAAATCAATGGCGAAGTTCCACTCGCAGGATTCCAAACTCTTCAAAAATTGGCTGCTGAAGTTCCATATGATCTGTTTATGCACTCCGAAAGGTGACTGCAGGTGCACTATGTATTCACTATAAGCACCTTCCATGTGGGCTGCAGGAAAAGGAGCAGCCAGGGTTCCAGCCTTGTACATTAGGTTTTGGCCACAGCAACAGGACTTTACAAGGTTGATTCCTTCCAACCAGGTGTCTACCTTCTTCATTCCGAGTGGATACTCAGATGGCCAGAAAAGAGCGCAGTGCCAGTAATAGGCAGGTGAGAAGAGGTCAAACTCCAAGGAGCCATACTCAGTGCAACAAGCAATGGAATTAGGCAATCCAGCTCTCACTTCAGCAAGCTGGGGCCCATGTACATTGTGATGGCAAACCAGCCCTAACATCAACAGGCTGGGGCCTATGTTACCTGAGTTAAAGAGGATTCTGCCAACTCTTGTTCGTATTGCTATGTTGCAATGTGAAAACATTTCCTTTCTTTATTACCAAAGTCGGAAGTTCCTCATCAATTTGGAGAAGAGCAGGGAGGGAGGAGGAAGCTTGGGGGCCTTGTTTGGTTGACAAATGTCTTGCTGGGATAGTACCTTCTTTTGGCACCAAAAGCTGCTGGGTTTTTTGTCTAATTTCCTCCCATACTTGCTTCAGATTCTAGTCCTTCCAAGACTTCGGGCCATGTATTAGTGTAGGGGAATCCGTCTCTAGAATAATTTCCTTGAAGCCAAGTTCGATGCACCTTCTTATATAGCTATGAGCAGCTAAAATTTCTACATGCAGTCTGGTGAGAGGTAGAGGAATGAGATAAATATGTAGGGGGTGAAGTAGTTTACCTCTGTAGCTCCTCAGGATACCAGCAGTTCTCCAAAGATTTCCCATCTTTTCAGCAGCAAGGTTGAGCTTGATGTATGGATGGTCAGGGGGGGTTCCACTTTATACATACCAAGACATCAGTCCTTTTAATAAGTTGACAATCCTTCCAGAATATGGTCCAGTCTAGCTCCAGGATCTGCACACCTTTAAACTGCAAATGCATGAGTTCCTTTATGGATCTAAATATTTGACTTACCATCACTCCCAACTCTGGCTGAGCATTGTCGAAGGTGATTCTGTTTATGAGTTTTCAAATCCACCAACAAATTAGGGAGGGACAAGTTTTAATCAGTAATCTCCTACATTCAGTTAAATTTGTATTGTCCTTCCACCATATATTCAGGGTGCCTGCAATACCATGAGAGTGATCAAGAATTCCAAGTTCTGCTGCAAATATCTTCCATACCTGCTGGGCAAAGTCACATGAAACAAATAGGTGACTCAATGTTTCCCCATTATTTTGGCACCAAGGGCATATAAACGGGCCCAAGATGCCCACTTTGTGAAGGTTCTGACCAATGGGGATTTTATTTCTGATGAGTCTCAACATTAGAAAGGATATTTTGATTGGAACTACTGGATCCCATATGAGGTTTGTGTGAGGACATATGGGGCTGTTCCTTCCCCTGAGGCTTTGGAAGGCTAATTTCAAGGTAAAGTTTCCATCCTCAGTTTGGTCCCAAATCATCCTGTCATCTCCTTCCATTGTGGTGAGGGCCTGCTGAAAAAATTCCTTTGGGATTTGACGTAAAATAGAAAAGAGTTTTCCCCAATCCCAGCCCTGTGGGCCTAAAACCTCTTGGAACTTATGATTTCCTTGACATTTCACAAAGTCATATATTTTACCTCTTAAATTCCATTTATCATACAGCAGGCTACATTCTCCACTTCCTACCTGGAATTGAATATGTTCCTCTACAAATGGAGATGTGCATAGTCTTTTCCATGTCTGAGAATCACCTCTCCTAGCACTAACTTCAGTGTGATGTTTTGAACCACAATATTTTGCCCACATAAATTTAGCCCACAGAGAAGTTTTCAATCTGAACCTCCACCAAAGTTTAGTAGTTTGGGCTGAGATTATATGATTGAGATCCCTTAAGCGTAGCCCCCCATCCTATTGGTTCAGACATAAATCTTGTCATCTAATCCAATGGTGTCTACTGCTTTTATCGACACCTAACCACAGGAAATAATGTGATCTCGCCCAGAAGGTTGGGTTTGAACACTATTTGCCCAATCGTTCTAAGGGTTGCTGGAATGGTGTAACCGCGACCCACTAACTTACTAGAGCTAGGAACCTTGGTATGCTCACGCCACAATCAACACACCAATAGTTGATTGATAAGTGTTGAACACCACAAGTTAGAAAACTTGATTAATTCTAAAAGTTCATCAAATAACTAAGAGTTGAAAAACGCCCAATTTTCTTTCATCTAAACCTTTCCTTTAAAGCTTACATGAGTGGCCTATTTATAGGCATAATTATAAGAACAAGTACTTATTAAAATAGGCTAAACTACTTATCTAATAAGCTATCAAAGATAAATCATTCTACTTATAAGACTTCTTGAATTCTAGGGCATATGTCATGGATGATGTCACAAGGACAGCCTTGTCATTTCATCTTCAAAGAATAGGTCATCCATGATGTCATCTATGGCAGATTTGTCATTTCTCCACTTAGAAGCTTCTAGACTTGTCTTCATGCATTGTACTTCTTTTAAAGACTTATTTGACCAATTAATCAGCCCTTGAACGAAATTAATATGTAGAAAAACCTTCAAACTTCTTCATTAAACACCTTGGAAGACTTGGAGAAGATTCAATGCATTTGGACCCTTTTTGACAATTTCTGGCCGAAATTTTTAAGGCTGCCTTTGGATGACTTTTATTGATCTTTTGGGCTTGATTTCTTTCATGGAAATACTAGAAAGGTTGAACTTTAAGTGGGCATTGACCTCACTCCATTTGGACTTGAAATGAAAGAGTTATGGCCAAAACATTCCTCTTGGGCTAAAGTCTTCGAAGCTGAATTTTTCCTTGGGCTGAAATGAAATAACACATAATTACTACTTGGGCTTAAACTAAAAATAATAACATTAAATCAAAAATACTTTGACTGAAATAAAAAGAAAAGAAAAGATACTTCCCTATGTGGAACTATTCTTATTTTCAACTTCAATCAAAAGGACTTGACTTGTTGAAATGTCAGAAGAAGAAAGAAGAGATTGTTCCAAACAGGTTGACACCATCCATTCAAAGTGTCTTTGAACAAATTTGCTCGTGACCTTGTGATTGGGCCGACGTGCCATCATAAAGGGTCTTCGTTCCCGATGCTTGACTCCTTGGATGATCATTCCCCCCTCTTGATAGTGATTTGTCCTCAAATCTTGTTTGTAATGAATGACGTAAGGAAATGTCTCTATAAACTACCCAACTAGCATGTCTTTTGTTCAACTTGTGTTATCCTCTTAAGAACTTCAAGGACTCATGATCAATGTGTATCACAAACACTTTTGCCCACAAGTAGTGCTGCCACGTTTTCAATGCTCGGACCAAGGCATACAATTCTTTGTCATATGTGGAGTAATTCAAAGTGGCCCCATTCAACTTCTCACTAAAGTATGCCAATGGTTTTCCATCCTGCATCAAAACTCACTTACACTTCTAGGTGTAGGCCAATCTTGGATGGTTTTTACCTTTTTCATGTCAACGGAAATTCCTTGTGCACTTACAACATAGCCAAGGAAAACTATGCTATTGGTACAAAAGGTGCACTTCTTTAAATTTGCATAAAGCTTTTCCTTCCTGAGAACACTCAAAACACACGTTAGATGTTCAAGATGATCATTCAAATTTTTGGAATAAATAAGAATGTCATCAAAGTAAACAACCACAAATTTCCCAATAAACTCCCTCAAAACATGATGCATAAGTCTCATGAAAGTACTGGAGCGTTAGTTAGGCCAAAAGGCATTACTAACTACTCATACAAACCATGCTTCGTTTTGAAAGCAGTTTTCCACTCATCACCCTCTTTCATGCGAATTTGGTGATATCCACTTTTCAGATCTATTTTAGAAAAGATGATTCCCCCGAAGAGTTCATCAAGTAAATCATCCAATCGTGGAATGGGATGACGATACTTTACTGTTATGTTGTTGATAGCGCGACAATCAATACACATCCTCCAAGATCTATCCTTCTTTGGAACCAACAAAACAGGCACAACACAAGGACTCATGCTTTCTCGAATCCATCCCTTGCCAAGCAACTCTTCAACTTGCTTTTGCAACTCTTTGGCTTCCTTGGCTTGTTTGGAATTGACGCCCTTGGAACAAAGTCAATATGATGTTCAATCCTTCGAATGGGTGGCAATCCTTCGGGTAGTTCTTCTGGGAATATGTCTTCAAATTCCTGTAAGAGAGAAATAAGACTGCTCGATAGCTTACCGGCCAAATCATTAGTGGATAAATGGGCTTCTTTGAACAAAAGAAGCACAAAAGGCATTTTAGAATTTAAAGCCTCTTTGATCTCACTTTTTTTTGCAAACACACAAATTTTTTCATCTTTTTCACTCACAACAAGTGTTTCTTTTCTCTCTTTTTTGTTCTTTCTCAACTCGCCTTGTTTTTCACTCTCAACTTCTTTCTTTTCACATTTACTCTTTTACTCTCTCATTTATTTTTGCATCTTCTTGCGTCTTTACTTGATCTGCATAAATCTGACTAGGCAACATAGGAACAAGAGTTACAGTTTTAGATTGATACATAAAGGAATACTAGTTAGTAAAGCCATCATGCTTTACTTGTCGATCAAACTGCCAAGGTCTTCCCAACAACAAGTGACTTGCTTGCATGGGTACGACATCACATAGAACTTCATCCTTATACTTGCCTATGTGAAAAGGCACCATGACTTGCTTGGTAACACGAATCTCGTCACTGTCATTAAGCCATTGAAGTTTGTATGGCCTTGGATGCTTCATCGTGGGTAACCCTATCTTTTCAACCATAGAAGCACTAACAACGTTAGCATAACTCCCACTATCAATAATGACACACATACCTTTCCATTCACAAAACACCGAGTGTGAAAGATGTTCTCTCGTTGGGCATTGTCTTCTTCTTTGTATTGTGCACTAAGGGCTCTCCTTGCAACCAATAATTTCCCTTGAATAGCCAACTCTTCATCATCATTAGAACCCTCTAAGGATGGCAGAGATTCAGTATCTTCATCTGTCTCGATCTTACCATTATCTCGAACCACCATTGCAAGCTTATTTGGACATTGACTTGCAATATGTCCCCTGCCTTCACACTTAAAACATTTAATATCACGATTCTTAGGAGTAGACTAATCAGTATTACCCTTTGGAACATTGTCAAGCTTCGGTCTAAATTTAGGTGGATTAGATATAGAGGAAGAAAGTGGTTTCTCCATTTTTTTTGACGTGCTTGCCTTCCAAGGACTTGCTCGAGAGCCTCCCTCCATTTTGAGTTGTTGTTCAATCTTCACTGCCATATGCACCGTTTCTTCAAGTTCAATATAATGGTACATCTCAACACGATCTCTAATCTCATAGTTCAAGCCATGCAAGAATCTGGCCATGGTGGCTTCCCTGTCCTCCTCAATATTTGCCCAGATCATAGCGACTCCATCTCGTTGATGTAGTCATCGACGCACTTGCTACCTTGCCGAAGGCTTTGGAGCTTATTGTGAAGCTCTCGATAATAGTGGCTTGGCACGAACCTCTTTCTCATGGTGGTTTTCATTTCCTCCCAAGTTTGAATAGGTCTATCTCCAGATCTTCGCCTACTCACCACAAGTTGATCCCACCATGTTAGTGCATAATCAGAAAATTCAGTGACAGCGAGTTTTACCTTTTTGAGATCGGAGTACTCATGACAATCATAGATGAATTCCATCCTTTTCTCCCATTCGATGTACGCCTCCGGATCTGACTTCCCTTGGAATGATAGAATTTTCATCTTTAAGGAACTGAAATTGTTGTCCTCTCGTGGCCTTCTCCACGTTGGTTTCCTATCATTTCCAGAACCCCTCGATTCACTCCTTCTGTCATCATCGTCGTCGTCGTCTTGATCTTGATGAGACTGAGACTTTTGTGAGCCTTCCACTCGATCTAATCTTTCATGGACCTGGTCAAACTTCATTTCTCATCCATCGCCTCATCTTACTTCCATCCATGGCTTGGATTGAAGATTCCGGTGTTGTTGAAAAAACTCCTTCGTGTTTCTTGATCTTGAGACACTCTTCAAATCTGCCACAACACAAAGGTCAGTTCCTCATCACTCAATCCCCCACTTGTTTTCAATCAATAGAGGTCACTCTTCCCTCGGTGTATTACACAAGCTAGGCTTTTTCCCTCTATCTAGTCCTCAACCAACCATCTGGCCTTTTACCACTCTTTTTTGTCTCAAACGTTTGCCTTATCACAGACTAATGCAAAACCAGATCATCAAGCTTTACATTGTGGCCTTGAGGAAATTCACACTTAACACCCTTGTTAAAAAAACTTAGAGACCCATAGAACGAATTCAAGCCGAGGAGAATTTTGCCATCTTTGGCTTCCAAACTTGCTTCCTTGATCAAATGCAAACAGGTTAGCACAAAGATATGACACTTGACTTTTTGTCTTCATTTTTTTTCCTTTTTTTTCTTTTTTTTTCGCGTCCTATTTTTTTTTATGAATGTTTTTTCTGAACTAATTCAAAGGAATAAAAAAAAGTATAAAATCCTTAAACCCCAAAACCCACTGATAAGAACCTTGCCGAACCTATGACAAGACCCGCTATCAATATGTGACTATTGAATTTCAAGAAACCCAACAAAAAGTATATAGATGAGAAGTCGACTACTTGGAATACCAATAATCACTAAGACTACTTATAAAGACTTTTTGAATTCTAGGGCATATGTCATGGATGATGTCACAAGGACTGCCTTGTCATTTCACCTTCAAAGAGTAGGTCATCCATGATGTCATCTATGGCAGATTTGTCATTTCTCCACTTAGAAGCTTCTAGACTTATCTTCATGCATTGTACATCATTTAAAGACTTCTTTGACCAATTAATCAGCCCTTGAACGAAATTAATATGTAGAAAAACCATCAAACTACTTCATTAAACACCTTGGAAGACTTCGAGAAGATGCAATGCATTTGGACCCTTTTTGACAATTTCTGGCCGAAATTTTTGAGGCTGCCTTTGGACGACATTTATTGATCTTTTGGGCTTGATTTCTTTCATGGAAATACTTGAAAGGTTGAACTTTAAGTGGGCTTTGACCTCACTCCATTTGGACTTGAAATGAAAGAGTTATGGCCAAAACATTCCACTTGGACTGAAGTTTTCAAAGCTGAATTTTTCCTTGGGCTAAAATGAAATAACACATAATTACTACTTGGGCTTAAACTCAAAATAATAACATTAAATCAGAAATACTTGGGTTGAAATAAAAAGAAAAGAAAAGATACTTCCCTCTGTGGAACTATTCTTGATTTTGAACTTCAATCAAAAGGACTTGACTTGTTGAGATGTCAGAATAAGAAAGAAGAGATTGTTCCCAACAAGTTGACACCAATCCATTCAAAGTGTCTTTGAACAACTTTGCTCATGACCTTGTGATAGGGCTGACGTGCCATCTTAAAGGGTCTTTGTTTCCTACGCTTAAGTCCTTGGATGAGTTAACATAAGGAAATTAGAAAACAGGGACTCTAATTGATTAATGACTCTTTTGGGAGGGTTGAGAGTCATGGTGGTGTAGAGTGGGATGGAAGCAAGAACACTCTTAAGTAAGGTAATCCTCCCTCCTAGGGTAAGGAACTTGGAACTCCAGTTGCTCAATGTTTGACTGATCTTATCTACTTATGGCGCATAGTAAGAGGCAGGAACTCTCTTAAAGTGCAGGGGAGTGCCTAGATACATGGAAGGGAGGGATCCTCTAGAAAATCTGGTATCCCTTCCAATGGAGTGTTTCCTTGACTCAGGAAAACTGTTATGCACCAAATAGGAACTCTTGGCTGCATTTATCTTCTGTCCAGATACCCTCTCATAATGAAGCAGTTTCTCCATAACAGCCTTGACAGCTAGGGGTTTTGCAGAAGAGAAGATGAGTTTATCATTTGCATAGGCTAAATGGGAAATTCTAAGGCAACCCTTAGGAACACGAAAATCCATTTTATTGTCTACATTATTATCCAGTACTCTAGAAAGATATTCTGATCTAATCACAAACAGCATAGGAGATGTTGGGTCTCCTTGTCTTAAACCACGAGTTGCTGTAAACCACCCTTTATTCACCCCATTTATTAGAATAGAAAATCCAACATTAGATACCAGCCTCCACATCAGGTCTACCTGAACCTCTCCAAACCCTAACAGTCTTAGGATCTGTAGCAAGAAAGGCCAGTGAACCCTATCATAGGCCTTCTCCATATCCAACTTGATAGCTACGTTTCCTTCCTTGCTCTTTCTATTAAGGGTAGAAATCATTTCGCTAGCCAGTAGGTAATTGTCTGAAATCAGTCTACCAACTACAAAGCCACTTTGGTTTTTTGAAATAATTTTTGGTAGGGCTTGAGATAGTTTCTGGGCTAGCAATTTGGATATAATCTTATTGAAGAAATTGCAAAGGCTAATAGGCCTGAACTGTTTAATGGAAGATGGGTTGGGGATTTTAGGAATTAGTACAATAGAGGTGGCAGTGGTAGACTTTGTCAACTCAGCACCATTTACAAAATATTGGACTACCCTAAGAAGGTCTGGGCTGATAATATCCCAAGCTGTAACATAGAAAAAGCCCGGAAATCCATCTGGACCTGGTGCACTATCAGGGTTCTGATAAGTCGATGTTTAGTCGACTTATTTGCTCCGCTTTCTTTATTCTTTGTTGTGAATTATGAGTGAAAATGATGCTTGGTGTGTCAATGGTATGCAAAATGTGCAGTATTTGGAAACATTGATAAATGGCTAAGTAGCGTGTGATAATGTGAATATTTTGTGATTTTGTGCAAAATATTTAGTCATGTATGCCACTGACCTCCAACTCTTCTTTGAAGTCCATAACTATTCACACAAGCACACATCACACAAAGCTTAAAGTCCACAACCATTCACACTACACAAACTCTCACAAGCACACAAACGCACAACTCATTCAGCACACACAAAAACAATCACACACGGCGGTCGCACGATGCGATCGCCCACACACACACACACATGCACGGCGGCCGCATCGTGCGGCCGCCAAACCCTCACGGTGGCTGCATCGTGCGGCCGCCCTCTCACACACGCACACGATGCGGCCGCCACCCACACACGGCGGTCGCATCGTGCGACCGCCACCCCACTAGCACACGAGCACTATTTGTTGTTCTTGTTGCATCTTTTCTTTTCTGTTTTCATTCCATTTTATTCATGCATTTCTCTTGAACGTTTGGCATGCATCAACTTCACTCACATGCACTTCAATGCATATTTCCTCCCTTTGTTATTATTAGTCTATTTTACTTTTGTCATGTCTTGAGTTAGGAAGTCTTTCATGCATTTTTACTTCATCATTTTAGTTAGTCATTTCCTCATGCATTTTGTAGACACCAACTCCGCATTCTGTCCAACTTATTTGGCAAACTTAGTAGTTAAGCTTTCCAATATTGTGGCCTGATTGTTGTAAACTCTTAAGTACACGTGTCTTCACCAAATGATCTGTTGTAAATGCAGGAGAACGTGTCAACATCTTGGCACACAAAGGAAATTTCCAGGAAGCTCACCAAGCTAAGTCGGCAATGCAAAACTATAAAAGCTGGAGAGAAAGGAAGATCAGGAGTTTTTTCGGGACGAGGGGATCAACTGAGAAAAGAGAGAGGAGTTCTGAGAGTCTAGGGTTTTAAGGATCAGAGTGGAGTTCATTCAACTCTATCCGTTTGTAATAGCGATGTTTGATCTGGCTTTGTTAAACTCATTTTCAAAGCCGATTAACATGATCGGCTAGATTTTTATTGCTGCTTGAGGGATTAGGTGTAATGACTTAATATCGTTTTGAGACATTTGAATTGCGTATTTTGTGTTTGGTTTAAGTTCCATGTCAGTTAGTGTTTCATTTCAATATTTACTCACTCACGATTATGCCTTTATATGATTTGCAGTATCCACTGAAATCAATTCAGTGCAATTAAAGGAAATTGGAATGAAACCAACAGAACATAGAACAACCTATGTATGAGTCCTAAGATCTGAGTGAGGAAGCGATTTTCTACTGTGCGGTATCCACTGACAGTGGAGGTCAAGGAATGAAAAGACTTAGGATCATTTGCACACTAGTACTTGTCTTAGTGTAGTGTCATATAGGGATATGGAATTAGGAAGCGAGCCTAAATCTTGCCCTATCAAGGGAAGATAGAGGAGCATGGTGGGTTAGGATTGTGAGACCTATCAAGGAGATCAATCTTAATTTCACTAGAAAACCGACCCCCTCATACATGTGTTAACACTAAGTCAAGGATAACCGATTGAAGTCATTACCACTAGCCTCCCTCAAGGCAGCACACCTTTCTCCTTTTGGTTGATTTCTCGTTTGTTTTCTATTTAGTCTACACATCGCTTAATTGCTTATTCTATCACTGTACAATTCTTAATTCTACCCTTTCCCTGAGGATACGATCCCATTTACCGCTTGCTTCTAGTTAGTTGTTTTGGGTAAAATTGCGAGAGTAGACGACGCTCTCTCCAGGTTCATGCTAAAAATAGTCTGTTTCAGTTCCTCCAAATTTGGGATTTTGGTGAGTTCTCTTCTATCCATTTCATTAAGAGAAGCAGGTAGTAGCAATGGGTCAATCTGCTCAGATATCACATCAGCTGAATATAAAGAGGAGAAATATTGAATGGCTAAATCTGAAACCTGATATTCTCCTTCTATCCACTCCCCATTCTGATTATGAATTCTATGAATTTGGACCTTCGAGTGTCTATTTTTCACATAAGAAAGAATCTAGAATTTCTATCACCTTCCTTTGTCCATTTAATGTTAGCCTTTTGTGACCAAAACATTTCCTCAATCCCCAACTGATATTTTGCTTTAGCAGTAGCTTGACTCATAACTTCCCTAGGGATAGGGCTTATTTCATCTTCTTTCTCTAGCTGAATGAGCTCTTCTTCAGCCTGTTCTTCTTTAGAAAAAATGTTCCAAAAAGCTAACTTATTCCAGGATCTAAGAGCCTGTCTAACTAACTTAAGTTTTTCAGTGAGCATCCTGATTGGACTACTTGAAACCTCCGAGCTCCAGACTTTGCTAATCTAAGACAAGCATTCTGAATGAGTAGTCCAGAATGCCTGAAATCTAAAAGACCTTACAGGAGTTACATTTTCTTTCTGAATTTCTAGGATGAGGGGAGAGTGATCCGATGGAGACTTAGCTATGTGGGAAACATGAGCCTTAAGATTACTCCCTTGGAAGTGATTATCTACCAAAGCCCTATCAAGTCTCTTCCAAATCCTAGCCTTTCCTAACCTATTGTTACACCATGTGAATTTAGGACCACTGAATTGTACCTCAGCAAGCCCTATGGCAGACATCAAACCCAAAAGTTCTCTAGACTCACTAATATGGAACTCCTTACCCCCTCTCTTCTCTTCCCTAGACTTTATGCAGTTCCAATTTTGCGTATATGCTAGATAACAGGATTGGACAAGGCCAATCAGGGTGACTGAGTTCCACTGTAATTTGCTGATCTGTAACTGCAGTGATGGAACAAGAGAAAGGGTTCCTAACCATAATACAAATGGAGCTACGAGCTTTTGAGAAAGCTTCTTCAAAACTAAGTCTCCTTTTAAAGGACTCTAATTTGGAAATGTCAGCAAAAGGCTCAGCTATGGCTAGAAAATTACTTCTATGTTTCGTTAAAGTTTTCCTAAGTTTCCTAAAGTTAGGCTTTTTGCTAATACTCCTAATATTCCAAAAGGTGCAACTAATCATCAGAGTATTAACTTTTGGAGCTAGTACTTGTGGTCTTATCTCTAAGCTGTCTATCTAACTCAAACTGAGGCCAGGACTTAGGGTTTCTACTCACTCCTGGGGTCTGCTCTATCTCCTTACTTTCAGCTATCTCAGTCTTATCACTTAGAGGATTAATCACCAGCTGGGAAGGGGCCAGAGCATTGAGGCAGGTCACCTCTCTTGAGTAATCTCTGGTAACATTCAGGTCTTGCACAACATCAAAAGAGACTGCATTAGTAATCAGTTTTAGAATCTCATCACAATATTCCTGTTCTTGAAAATCTTGACTAATAGAGGCATTTTGCTGAGTATTTCCCAGAGAAGTTCTATGACTAAGATTACAGTTCTCTAAGGTCCTAGTTCATGTTGAGGATTTAATGGATCTTCATTTTCTTCTAAACCTTCTAGCACTGCAAACTTGTTGCCTAGTAGCTGACTGTTCTCACTTGTGTTTGGGACCATAGCCATTTCAATTTGGGGAGTTGGAGGAGGCTGTGCAGGCCCAGCTGCTGCAATAAAGGATTTAGGAACATCGTGGGAAGAGTCAATAATGGGAAGGCTTGAGGGATCCACCTCCTTGCCTTTATTAACTGTGGTGGCTACCGAAGGTTCCACCTCCTTTTGAACATTCTGTGACTTAGATACCAGGACCCATTCTTGAGAACCTGGTTTGGCTGGCTGATTGGACTTCCTCTCAGCTATTGCAGGACCTATTGTTGTCGATTTCATTTTTTTCAAAGGATTGCAATTTTTACTATCATGACCTAACTTCCTACATTTAGAGCAATAAGCCGGCCGTTCCTCAATTTCCAGAGCTTGCCATCGACCTTTTTCCTTGCTGCCAATCCAAATCCAGGAAGGAATCGTTTTGGTAAGATCTAGTTCCACACAAATTCTTACTTCACTGGGTCGGAGCAGATCCGATGCCAACGTAGTAGGATTATCCAGCTTCAAAGGTTTACCAGCCACTGATGCCAGTGAATATAGCTTCTCCTTATGGAAGAGGTGAAGAGGGAGCTGAGGAAATCTAATCCACACCGGTGAAATAGATGGCTCTACGGCAGGGTCAAAATCCTTAGTCCATTTGAAGATCCTTGCTTGAAATCCTTGATAATGCCAAATTTTTCCGAGTCCATAATCTCTGGAAATCTGGTTCCATATCAAACTTGAACAATACGTGCTGATTATCTAAGAGTCCGACCTTGAAATCTCCCAAAAATCTTGCTGCAAGGATGTCCTTCCTGATCTGTGTCATTACTGGATGGCCCCAAGAGAATTTTCCGATTATGGTCCATTGAAATTCCTTGGCTAATTCATCCTCTTCTTCGTCTGTGAGGAAAATAGCCGGCTCACCCTTAAATTGTGAGAGGGGAACCTTATTCTGGAGGTTAGCAAAAGAGATAGAGCTGTCTTTGGTGGAATCCGATAAACCCACCACCTCAGAGAAGGTAGTTGACGGAGGCGGCTCCTTTCCCTCCGCCACGAGGGGTGGCCTGGAACCTTACCAATGTAACCATTGGATAGGGCAATGGTATTATTGGGCAGAAAACGGCTAAGTTCAGCTTTTCTAATTTTAAGTTTTACTAGAGAGTGGTGAGAGCAAAATTACTAGAGAGAGACATAACATTAAATGAATTCTTCGTCCCACCGAGTTCACACTACATATCTCAGAACATGAATTTTAGTGATTAATATTAAAAACGACAACCCAAAATTTTCGCCAAACCTCCAATTTTCATAGGCTTTTTGGTAAAAAATGGCAAAGTCCAAAAATGCGTTCCTTTTGTCATTTTTTGTTATGTTTTTTTCGCTAAGCTTAATTTTAACATGAATTCTAGTGATTATTATTATTATTATTTGTTTTTTGAAAAACGCTATATATATATATATGATAGGCAAAATACGGTGCTGGAAATGCAGTGATTTTGAGTACTACTCCATTACATGATTTCTAATTGAAGTAATACGTGAAAGATAAGAAAAGAACTGCCCACGACTCGTGTAGTGCCTCTCTTATCTCTAGTCCAAATCAGTAAATATTTTATCAAGAGATCTACAGATTCGGCATTACCTTCTCTCTTGGAATTCATCAATGTAATAGATGTTTACACAGTGGTTGTTCATGAACCTCGTTTCCAGAGTGTCTCAAGTCCTGCATCCATAAGTGCCCACAGAAGCCAAACTCGTGCCCTCGATGCCGGGAGCCTCTCAATTCAAAAGCTACTTAGACGAAACTAGTCTCTCCTACTCCATTAACTGCCTTTCCGAAAGATAAAGAGAAGAGAAAAGCTGCATGTCGCTTCAACCCTGAAAATGACCAGGAACAGCGACCTCCACTTTTCATATGCAAAACAGCAATCCAGCTCCTCTCATCATTCTGCCCCAACAATTTTCCACCTTTACAAAAGATGGAGGCATAAGATAATTGCAACTAAAGCTATAAAGCATCGACTTTACAGAATCCAAATTCTGTCATGTTCTATCTTCAGCTGTTAGATCCAAGTTATACCACTATCTAGTTCTATCCCAAGGCAAAACTTCATTGATACCATAGAGACATTTCGTTTACGCCCCTTTTCAAAAGTTGTGTCTATCAATCAAACCATGCCCTAGTTCTTCGCTAGACTCTCAGCACTCCCAATCACTCTAGCCCAATTAAGTCCCTTTCCTTGAGATATTAGAGGATCAACATTACTGCAACTAACGCATATGAGGTGTGGTTTTAACAGGCCAATAAGCATATAGATAAAGTAAAATATAAAGAGCGAGGTTGTCATGGTTACGTGTGGCTTGAGCACTATAGATCATTAGCCTTCAAACAACAGGATCGAAGGTCCCCAAGTCCATTGTATTAACATTAGGAACAGATAATAGATAATCATGAAAACAGCAAGGTTCTCCTGTTCTCCTCGAAATCAACAGCTAAATGATTGAATTAATTGCCAAAACAAGACACACCAAATTTAGCCAAGCAATCCCTCAAGAACACATTAAATTCTCACAGAATTCAACACATTCAAAAATAGGAATAGTTCATAACACCACAAAATTCTTCAGCAACAAGCTCGAGAATTCAACAAATGCTCCTAACAAAAGGTTCCAACCTCTCAATCATCATTGCGTGTAATTTGAATAACTCACCTTATCCAGTTTCCAAAAATTCAATGAAGCAATCAAAGCAAATGTCCCAAAATGTCCAAAATTTATGAGTGCTCTAAGTTCAAACAAAGCAAATGATGCAATCAAAGCACAATCAAGCTCCCTCAATCGAAACAAATTCACGAATTCAATGATACAAATTTTACTCCAGCAAAATAAATAATGACAGTATGACAACTCCTCCATTATCACCCAAAAATCACAATTATCAAGAACAATAAATTAGACGCAAAATTTAAAGCAAACTGCAGTGAGTTTCAGCTAATAACTCAGAACCCCCATGGCCTTCCTTTTCTAAATCGCGTCCCCGGTTCTGGGAGATTTGAGGATTTGCAATGAGAATGATATAACCTCATCTTGAGCAGCCTGAAGCAACGTCATCCTAGTCTTTGTCTGAACAGCTGGAAAAGCTGGACAGGAGTAGTGGTCGCTCGAACCTTGAGCTACCAGCAGCTAGACGAGCTGTAGCTACCAACAGTTGGTTCGGCTGAATCTTTGATCTTCTCATCTATAAGAAAACTTCAACCGAGAGTAGCTAAGTTATGAACAGTTATGGGCGTTTAGCAGCCGTAGTTCTAAAAGTTGAGCAGCCAATCTATTTCTGATTGAGCAGGCCCAAGTCCAGATCTTTGTGAGTCTTCAGCTGAGATCTTCAGTTGTGAGGGGTTCAGTTGAGAGATCCTCGTTTAAAGCTCTTTCACTGAAATCAGATCACGTGCTCTTCCATTTGTGCTCTTCAGCTTTAAGAGATTTAGATCAGATTGTGCTTTTCAGCTCTCCCGTTTTAAGGCCTTGTTTGAGATTTGAAGCTCTTCGGCTTTATATCAGATTATGATAGATAAACCACAGAAATCGAAAATGAAAATCGCTGATCCACAATTACACTATGAAAATGAAGAAAATCTTGTTTTCAATAAAGTTGGATCGGGCCTTTCAACTTTTCATCTGGAAGGCCCGAAAAATTTGCACAATTCCAAGAGAGAAGGAGGAGAAAATTTTGTACAATTCACTTAATGGAAAAAAAAGGTGAAAATAACAAACCGCCAAAATTTGTTGGACTTCTTTTGTCTCATTTTTTTGTCTACAACGGTGTATTGTATTACATGAATTCTAGTGATTTTTTTAAGAAAATAGAAACTTTATAACATCAAGAGCAAAATACGGTGCCGGATATACCCGACCACACCGTTACAACAAATGAGCAGTAGGAGTACTACTCTATTACATGAAGGTACCTAAGATCGACGGCTGGGAATTATAGTAATCTAATTCCCTATGAAAAGTAAATGGCTAATACTACCAATAAGCCATCTTTCCACAAAGTTCGGAGGCTATGGAGTCCATGAAGACCATGAGGTCTTAGTTGCGTTTAAAACCTTTGTCCAATTCTAGAGCAAGCGAATAAAATAGCCTTCTGAAACACAAGTCCCACCACTTCAAAACAATTAACCGCAGTGAAGGCTCTGTCAAGAAATTCAATTTGAATTTGAGAATCACTGAGAGGAGTATTTCCAATTATCCAAGTCCAGCAATCCTCCAGTGCACTCATAAAGCAAACGAATCCGATGATATTTCCTCCAGATATTATCACAGTCAGAGCATTCAGTTTCAAACAGTTTACGGGAGTCCATGGCCACCGCCCAAGGTGCAAATGCAGCCAAGATAATCGGAGTAATTGACAATGATCATTGAAGTATTAATACAAGAAAACAATGATAGCACAGAAACCTTACAAAGCAGCCAGCCACATGAACAAGCCTATTGCACCAATTATATGTACTGAATTCATCCAATTTACTGAATCTTCTACCCAAGCATATGGCTTCAACGGAAGAGCAAAGCAGATGGGAAATTTCAAGTCCAAAATCCACACAGCCATCCGATGCCTTTTCCAGTAACACATACGAAACAATTTTCTCCCACAATGTCAATAGATTTGCAATCATAACAGGGGACTAAGATTCTTGAAAATAAAACAAATTAAATACAGATTCAAGTCTGAGTATATGAAATCCTTAGGGATTCACAGTCACCACATGAATTCTAGTGATTAATGTCAAAAAATGACTACCAAAAATTTTTCTCCAAACCTTCAATTTTCATGGGCTTTTTTTGTCAAAAACGGAAAAGTCCAAAAACGCATTCATTTTGACTTTTTTGTTCCGTTTTTTTCATTGACCTGATTTGAACATGAATTCTAGTGATTAATATAAAAAACCGACAACCCAAAAATTTTGGCCAAACCTCCAATTTTCATGGGCTTTTTGGTCAAAAACGGGAAGGTCCAAAACTCATTAATTTTGAGTTTTTTTGTTCCGTTTTTTTCGCTGACTTAATTTGAACATGAATTCTAATGTTTTTTTTTTTGGCAGAACCTCTTTTTGAGGTGGGTCGCCACTCCCTATTTATTAAGTAATTTGGTGGATGGTGGATATACCCTAATACCATCCGTACAAAAAGTGACCATTTGAATCCACTTCCATTTACAAGCTCATGGCCTAATGGAAGCATATTCAAAGGTTTCAAGAAAGGTAAACATGGAGTACTTCCTACATTTACAATGAAGCCTATGATCATTCTATGATACATAAGATTTACTAACCTTGTCCTATGATACAAAAAACTCACTTGATCACAAGGAGTGACAAAAAATCCCTTGATACTGGGACCTAACAATAAATGTAACAAGTAATAGATACAGTAATTGTAGTCCTTCATACCATCAGCAATCCAGATTTTCCAAACAACACGATGTTTGAGGCAAAGTGGTATCCCAATGAGCTTTTCTTGTAATGATTAATGTCAAAAAATGACAACCCAAAATTCTTCGCCAAACATCCAATTGTCATGGGCTTTTTGGTCGAAAACAGTAAAGTCAAAAAACGCATTAATTTTGACTTTTTTTGTTTCGTTTGTTTCGCTAACCTTAATTTGAAAATGAATTTTAGTGATTAATGTTAAAAAATGAATACCCAAAATTTTTTGCCAAACCTCCAATTTTCATGGGCTTTTTTTTGAATCGACCTTAATATATATATAGGAAAAAAGACGGTGCGTTTTTTTGTTTAAAACGGGAGTGTCCAAAAACGCGTTAATTTTGACTTTTTTGTTCCACTTTTTTGCTGATCTTAATTTGAACATGAATTCTACTGATTAATGTCAAAACAGGACAACCAAAAAGTTTTCACCAAACCTCCAATTTTCATGGGCTTTTTGGTAAATAATGGCAAAGTCCTAAAACGCGTTCATTTTGACTTTTTTTGTTCCATTTTTTTTGCGGACCCTAATTTGAACTTGAATTCTAGTGATTTTTTTTTCATGGAAGCAATAGGTTGGACCATTTTTTTTCCAAAAATCCGGCTTTATATACATAATTTCCAAAACACGATGTAGGACATACCCTTACACATTGTTACAAAAAGTGGTTAAAAACCCTTACACTAGAATACATCTTTACAAGAATTCCAGTGATTAATGTCAAAAAACAACAACACATAATTTTTTGCCAAACCTCTAATTTTCATGTGTTTTTTGGTAAAAAACGACAAAGTCCAAAAAAGCGTTAATTTTTACTTTTTTTTGTTCCGTTTTTTTTTCTATCCTTAATTTGAACCTGATTTCTAGTGATTTTTTTTAATTGGCAACGGTCCATAGTCGAGGGGCGCCACTCCCTCTTTTATTTATAGTTTTTTGGGTGATGGATTTACCCAAAATCACCCTTACAACGGAAATCCATTTTGATCCTCCCGCCATTTACATGCCTAAGCCCAATGGCAAGTGGATCAATTGGAGAGCACAAAAGAGGAGTACTACTCCTTTTACAAAAGGTTGGATATTTCCAAAACACAAAAGAAGTACCATTAATGAGTAAATGGGGAGTACTACCTCCCTTTACATTCAAGCCTATATTCAATCTACAGTACAAGTATCTGCTAAACTCACAAGGAGTGACAAAAGGGATCCTCTCAACAGAGGGCAAGCTGCTATGTTTCACCCAAGCAATCTGACCACTTGTTAGTGTATATCTCCCTACTAAAGAACTTCTTCTCAACTGCCTCTTCCTAGCTGAGTCAGTGTAGCTGTCCGCTCTGTAGTGCAAATGACCAACAAGTAGGGGGACTGAACTGAGACCAGCTTTGCTTCCTAGCTGGACCTTCTCACTTCGCCTTTGGAGTATAGCCATCACATCTTGCTGTGTTCCTTTGGGTTCAGTAGCAGAATGGAAACCTGATTTCTAGTGATTAATGTCAAAAAATGACAACCAAAAATATTTCGCCAAACCTCCAATTTAAATGGGCTTTTTGGTCAAAAACGGCAAAGTTCAAAAACACGTTCATTTTGACTTTTTTTGTTCCGTTTTTTCGTTGACCTTAATTTGAACATGAATTCTAGTTATTAAAATCAAAAAATGACAACCCAAGATTTTTCACCAAACCTCCAATTTTTATGGGCTTTTCGGTAAAAAATGGCAAAGTCCAAAACGCGTTAATTTTAACTATTTTTGTTCTGTTTTTTTCGCTGACCTAATTTGAGCAAGAATTGTAGTGACTTATTTTGAAAAACGACAACCCAAATTTTTGGCGAAGCCTCCAATTTACGAGGGCTTTTTGTTGAAAAACCGCAAAGTCCAAAAACTCGTTCATTTTGACTTCTTTTGTTCCGTTTTTTTCGCTGACCTTAATTTGAACATGAATTCTAGTATTTTTTTTACATGAATTCTAGTGATTAATGTCAAAAAATGACAACCCAAAATTTTTTGCCAAACCTCCAATTTTCATGGGCTTTTTGGTCAAAAAGGGCAGTCTAAAAACACGTTCATTTTGACTTTTTTGTTCATTTTTTTTGCTGACCTTAATTTGAACATAAATTCTAGTGATTAATGTAAAAACACGACAACCCAAAATTTTTCGCCAAACCTCCAATTTTCATTGGCTTTTTGGTAAAAAACGACAAAATACAAAAACGCGGTTCTTTTGACTTTTCTTGTCCCGTTTTTTCGCTAACCTTAATTTGAACATGTATTCTAGTGATTAATGTCAAAATATGACAAACCAAAATTTTTCGCCAAACCTCCAATTTTCATGGACTTTTTGGTCAAAAATGGCAAAGTCCAAAAACATGTTCATTTAGACTTTTTTTGTTTCAGTTTTTTCACTGACCTTAATTTGAACATGAATTCTAGTGATTAATGTCAAAAAATGACAACCCAAAATTTTTTGCCAAACCTCTAATTTTCATGGGCTTTTTGGTCAAAAAGGCAAAGGCCTAAAATGCGTTCATTTTGACTTTTTTTGTTCCATTTTTTTGCGGACCCTAATTTGAACTTGAATTCTAGCGATTAATGTCAAAAAACAACAACACAAAATTTTTTGCCAAACCTCTAATTTTCATGGGTTTTTTGGTAAAAAACGGCAAAGTCAAAAATCGCGTTAATTTTTACTTTTTTCTTTTCCGTTTTTTTCGCTATCCTTAATTTGAAGCTGAATTCTAGTGATTAATGTCAAAAAATGACAACCAAATATATTTCGCCAAACCTCCAATTTAAATGAACTTTTTGGTCAAAAACGGCAAAGTCCAAAAACACGTTCTTTTTTACTTTTTTTGTTTCGTTTTTTCGTTGACCTTAATTTGAACATGAATTCTAGTTATTAAAGTCAAAAAACGACAACCCAAGATTTTTCGCCAAACCTCCAATTTTTATGGGCTTTTCGGTAAAAAACGGCAAACTCCAAAACGCGTTCATTTTAACTCTTTTTGTTCTGTTTTTTTCGCTGACCTAATTTGAACAAGAATTGTAGTGATTTATTTCGAAAAACGACAACCCAACATTTTTGGCAAAATCTCGAATTTTCATGGGCTTTTTGTTGAAAAACGGCAAAGTCCAAAAACTCGTTCATTTTGACTTTTTTTGTTCCGTTTTTTTCGCTGACCTTAATTTGAACATGAATTCTAGTGATTTTTTTTATCGAAACATGCAATATTATATTTTAAACAAAATAAAGAGGCCGGATATACCCGACACCTCATTACAAAATATGAAGCAAGGGAAAGGAGTACTACTCATTTGCATTTGAAAATCAATACCCTTTACATGATTATATCAAATATAAAGCCTAATAGTATATGCAGAAAAGAGTCACTAACATTTGAGTATCCCGTGGATTAATCAAATTCTAAAAAATCTCTCCCCGTTTGTATCCAAAACAATTTGTATTAGCATTGTGAAGCACACCTATATACCAAGGTCGCTAAATCCAAAGAGAATAAACTCAGCACAGTATAGAGAGTAATCCTTCATGGCAATAAACTGAAATTGAGATCACACATAAGCTCTTGAATTAACCATGAAGCCACCTCCCAGCTCCTTACCATTTATTACAAATGAGGGACTGATACATGATGTGGAAAGGTCCCAACAAAATTTCAGCAGCATTTCCCCTATCTACACATTCATTTCTCTGTACAACAATCCAATTCAGAGCATCTCCCAACAGTTATTCAAGGCAATTCTCCAACATCATTATGGCTAAGCAATTCAGAAATACACCGACAGCACATACCAGCAAAAAACCACACAAAAGGGATCCAAAAGGGACATATGTTCAAGCGGTCACTATCATACAAAACATTTCAGTGTCAAGACATAGGCCAAGCTGATGTGAGCTTCAGTAATCAGGGGCCAGAAAATAGAAACTTGTACTTACTTGTTCACCTACAGTTGCAACTTCTTCCTTCCGAATAGCTAATGAACGGCTCCCTAAGTCTTCTTCCCGAAGTGAGATGAGCCTTAGGACTGACTAATGCTTCCAGGACCTTCGTTTGTTTAGCTGGTTTCTGTCTCATTTCCATTTTGTCGATGTAGTTATACAGCTCGTCTTGTGGTTCCTCATCAAAGCTGGTTTCAGTCCAACGGTCTTCCCCGTCTCCCTCCGACTCTATATCATTAGGGATATCTTTAATGGCTGCTAAATCCGAAGAGGACCTTAGTTTGAAAAACTCCCCTTCCTCCCACCTTAGTCTTGGCATGGCCTTTATGATTTCTAAATCTGTCCTAGTACTTCCATTACGGATGCTCGACGTTTCGCCTTCTTCCCAGTTTATCGTGACATTGATGGCCTCCTTGTTCATACTCTTGCTATCTGCCAGGGCCATATGTGGTAGGGTCTTGGAGGCTGTCTCACTCTCAATCGCATTTTCCTCATCCCTAGGCATAGCCGTTGGAGGTTGAAGATCAGGTATTGCCTCTTCGTTCCTGTTAAGAAGTTCCAGAAACTGCCCAAGGTTTGCAAGAAACTGTCCAACGTTTTTGTCCTTACAAATCAGTGGTGCTTCTTCACTAGTTATCAAAGCTTGATCCGTGACTTTTCCTTCTTCTCCATTGTCTCTTCCCTCCGCTGAAGTAGTCGCATCTTTCCTGTGTTCTATTTCCCCACTTGTTTTTTTTCCTTCTACCATCATATCTTTCTGAACCACAGTCCTGGGGATAGTCAAATGCAGCTCTGAATCAATGACTGATTTTCCTTTATCTAACATGTTGATAGATTCATTGTTGTTAGAAGGGTTATGATGAGCACTAATGGCTGGCCTTCTATCCTTCTGAAGCCATACTTGCCTTACTCGGTTTCTTTCTTCTAAAACCTCTTTGCTGTTCTCACAGTCCTGTAGTAAATGCCCCATCTTGGAACATTTGGTACAGTAATTGGGCTTGTCTTCTACTTGAATTGGTTGCCAGAATCCTTTATCTCCCCTTCCAATCCAGACACGTTCTGGGAGCCCTTTGGTAAGATCAGCTTCAACACATACTCTAGCTAGGCTAGGACGGATAGTTTGCAAGGCAGTAGCCGTTGCCATATCAGTCTTCAGAGGTTTTCCAACCGTACTTGCCAAACTGACTTGCACTTTCTTATTGAAACAGTGTAGTGGCAGCAAAGGGAAAGTAATCAAGATAGGTACAATTGGAGACTCAATGTTCGTACTGAAATCAGTAGACCATTTGAACATTCTATGAATCTGCAAAATGACCAAATCTGTTTCAGCCACATTCTTTGGAAATCAGTTTCCAGCTCAAACCTAAACAAAACATACTGATCATTGATTAAGCCAACAAAACAAGGTCCAGTGAATCCAGCCACTTGAATTTCTCTTCGGATTATCACCATTGCCGGTCTTCCCCTATCAAATTTACCAACTAAAGTGGACATAAAAGGGTCAGTTATTGCTTTTTCTTCACTGTTATATTAGCAAACAGTCGGCTCACCTTTGTGTGTTTCTCGAGGGATTGCATGATTCCGTATCTGTTCTAAGAATAAAGTGGTCACCGGCGGCAGAGGGATGGGAACTGGAGGCATCGGGAGGGGGTTAGGAGTCAGACCATTGGGAGGGCAATCCAAGGTTACCTCCGATTTATTGGTGACGGAAGATTTCCCAGCCACTGTATCTCAGTAAGAAGGGGGTGCTATATCAGAAGGCCCTACCGGATGCGCCGACTGAACTGCCACTGTCATGAATAGATCCAGCCTTCCCTTTCCTGCTGGCGTGAGCTACAGCAAGCTGGGTGTTCCGAATACAATCGGTCAGGGTGGAGCAACGATCTGTGTAGGTCAGAAACTGCTCCTCAAACACCTTGCTCCGATGAGAGAGTGTTCCAAGATCTGGATCTTAAACAGTGCTGATGGGATGAAAAAGGAGTTTGTGTTTGAAATCCAAAGATTTCAGTACCAGCTTCCTGATCCGACACTAAACTAACCCGATCTTAAAACCCTAGGTCTGTACCTATAGTGGAAGCTCAGCCCACGATTTCACGGTCGATGTAGTGAATCATGGACTGCTTGGATGTGTTACTGTTCACGAATGTCCGCTAGCGAATCCGGGCTCTTCCTCGTGTGGTGGTGGCCGAAAAGGATGAGAACGACGGTGGGTGGCTTCTGAAAAGAGGCCAGAGCCAGCAAGGAGGTGAAAGCCTGAATCTATGTCTGATAGCTTGTAGGGTTAGAATTTATTTTTGGAAGTCGGTTGTGGTGTTCGGCTGATGTGAAGAGCTTGAGAGCATGCTGTATTGAGAACTAGATTTGCTAAACTGAACATGAATTCTAGTGTTTGTTTTTTTGCTCGCTAACCTCCATTTGAGGTGGGTCGCCACTCCCTATTTATTAGATATTATTGTGAGCGATGGATATACCCTAATATCGCTCTTACAAAATTTAAGTATCCTTAAGGTCACGACTCCATTTACATGCCAACGGCCTAATGGTGAACTATTCTTAAGGATATCACAAAAGGAAATGAACTTGGATTACTACTCCATTTACAGAAAGGTTTCAAAAAACATGAATGAGGAGTACTACTCCCTTTACAATGGAAAATTAGTACAATCCTATACTAATAAGAGCCCAAAACATGCATGTGTTTAAGAATGACATTATATACCCATGTATATTATCACAAAATCAGCCATGGTTAAGGCCATATAATTACAGTAAAGGGGAAATGCTTGCCATCTTCAGTCCCACTTTCTCTATCTCCAACTCTGAACTATTGGCAGTCGGCTGGGTAAGACGCAGCTGGATTAGCTTCAGGTTGTGGCTAGTTCTCACAGCCATTAGTTTGCCAAGTCTTATTCAGCATTTGGATTACAGGGCAGCAGTAAAAGGATTATCCTCCAACCAGGAATCAGTTGCATAACAAAAGGACACGCATTACAAAAGAGAAAGCCCTAACTTCAGCAGGCTAAATTTCAAGAAACAGTCCCCTGTCCTAACAGCAGCAGATAGGGGCACTAACATGAGAGAGCTTGGTTCGCTTCCATAGGATGTAGGGGAGGCCCATCATATCTGCTTTTAAGAGGTTCTTCAGGGGGGAAGTCTCCTTACCTTTATTTGCCACCACCCATCTCGCTGGACTGTTTGCCTCTTTTGGAATCTTGGAAAATGAGGTATGGGGCTGAAGTTGTTGGATAAGGATGTCCACATTGCCATCTTGTTTCCAGGCTTTGTGCAGCTGTTCAGATTCTGATTCGATTTCCACCATCATGAATCCCTTTCCCATACAAAATTCTAACCACCATTTGCATGACATTAACTCAGCCTATACCTTAGTGTAGGATATCGCATAAGAAAGAAGAGGAATGTTGAGGATAAGTCTACCATTGTGATCACGAGCTACTCCTCCAATTTTCCATTCTTGGTCAACTTTTAGGGTTGAGAAATTTACCTTAATCCCCGGGGGTTCAGGAGGAGTCCATTTGAAGGTACTTACTTTTATTCTCCTTTTGATCTTCCAAACGTCATTCCAGAATTGAGTCCATTCAAGGTTCATCAAATAACTGGATTTGAATTTGTTAACCGCTAGTTCCTTAACAAGTTGCAAAGATGTGTTGATAATCTGACTTTGTTCAGGCTTAACAGAGCTGAAGGTAATTTTGTTTCTCCATTTCCACACATTTCTGCAGATAACAGAAGGTATAATTTTCATCATGAACTTTTTCACTTCAGTTTTTTCAGGGATGTTCCACCACTGAGTTAGGTCACCTGTCAAAGAAGGAGTATTAGGCAACAATCCAACTTTTGCTCCAAAGATTTTCCATACCTTATATGTCATTTGACAGGCAGTGAATAGGTGGCTGATGGATTCTTCCGAGGAGCAACAAAATGGACATACCATAGGGCCTATAAAGCCAATTTTCTATAAATTTTGAGCAATTGGTATTCTTTTCATGCATAATCTTAACATAAAAAATGAAATCTTTATTGGAAGACAAATATCCCAAATATGAGTCGTGAAAGGGAACAAAGGAAGTTTAACCTCTCTGATTACCTGGAAAGTGAGTGAAGAGAGAAGAGGCCATTACCTGTAAGCATCCATTTCATTTGGTCTGCCCTATTTCTGTCTCCAATGTGGATTTCAGTGAAGAAATCTGGGGGAAACTTGCATGGAGAAGCTCCAAATTCCAGGCCTGACCATCTAAGAATTCACTCACCTTATGTTGGTCTTGCATGTGGAAGATATCTGCAGCCCTCCTCTTGAGATTCCATTTGTCCCAATATAGGCTGCATTACCTTTACCCATCTGAAAATGTACATGTTCCTCCTCTTTGGAAGAAATTTTGAGCATCTTTTTCCATATGTTTGAGTCACCCCTATGGATCTGAGTTTGTAGAGGGTGGCCTATTCTACAATATTTTGCCATTAAGAATCTAGCCCAAAGTGTGTTTTGCTGTCTAAACCTCCACCACAACTTATATAGTTGGGCTTTGGCAATTACTTTAAGATCTCTAAACCCAATACCACCCTCTTCATATGGGAGACATAAGTCTGCCCATTTAATCCAGTGATATTTGTCTCTCTTTTCTGATGAGGACCAGAGAAAGTTGGACTTCATTGTTTCTAACTGATTGATCACTTTTTTGGGGTAGCTGTGCTCATTAATGTGTAGCATAGAACAAAGGAGAGTACACTTTTAATAAGGGTAATTCTTCCACCCATTGACACGAATTTTGTGCTCCACCCACTAATCAATAGGCTGCATTTCTGCATGACATAATCAAAATAGGCAGCTGGGGTCCTTTTAAAATGGAGGGGCTGACCTAGGTATAGGGTAGGGAAAGAACCTCTACAAAATTTGGCGAGTCTTCCTAGCATGTGCTTTGTTTCAATGGGAGCTTTGTCTCGGATTAGATAAGAATTCTAGTGATTAATGTCAAAAAATGACAATCCAATATTTTTTGCCAAACTTTCAATTTTCATGGGCTTTTTGGTCAAAAACGGCAAAGTCTAAAAACACGTTCATTTTGACTTTTTTGTTCCTTTTTTTGCTGACCTTAATTTGAACATAAATTCTAGTGATTAATGTAAAAAAACGACAACCCAAAATTTTTCGCCAAACCTCCAATTTTCATTGGCTTTTTTTTTAAATAAACAGCTATATATATTACTAGACAAAAGACGGTGCCGGACTTACCCAGCAACACCGTTACAATGAAGAAAACAATAATTGTGGAGTACTACTCCATTACAATACGAATGTGAGCCTAAGAATACTGGAAAAAGAAAGGTGTATTCTAGACTTCCTAGAATACTACTTTCTATATCCATTACACAGTGACCTGTTACATTTGCAAAATAACTGAGTGTGATGTTGAGGGTTAGAGATGGATGCAGCCCATAGTGAATCGAATGAATTTTCAGACTTTAGCCCAAAACTTGTGATCTTCAGCCCAAATTGGCACCTTTGTCTTCATCCCAAATCTCCTATCTTCTAATCTTCAGCCCATAAACTCCATAAAGCCACTTAAAGGAAAATAAAATTAAGCCCAGCAGCCTAGCAGACGCAAACTGCCCAACAGCCGTACAGCCCAAAAGTCCCAGCCGCGCAACAACCCAAACAAGAACTACATCCCAATCATTGGCCCGATTCTCAGCCCTGTAGCCCACTCAAAATCCTTACAACCTAGCAAAATCCCAAAAAACCCATCTGGGCCCAAACAAGAAGGCAGGAAATTTGAGGCACTCCCACTTTTCTCCTCACCAAACCAAAGCAATTCCAAAACCTTTTGCCTCTTGTCAGAATCATGGTACGATCAAGCCACCAAAGGTAAAAACACCAAAACATTAACAACCAGCAACAGAATTCAGCAAAAATTGTCTCATGAATGGAGTGTAACCTTAGCGTTCAAGGCATGCCAATACGACAGCAATATACTAATGAATTGGAAATAATCAGGCCAAATCATCCTACTGGTCCAAATTCCAGGAAGCCATTTGAAACAGTCTCAGTTCAAACAACACTAGACATTATCCACAAGGAGACAAGCACAGTGATCACATTCCAACACCAACAAGGAGATCAGCACATAATCATTTAATTTCCCAGCTTAAGATTCACCAAGACATTCCAACTTAGCGCAAAACATTTACTGTTCACCAAAATTGCATCAACCATAATAACTGAGGACAGCATACCAGATGTGTCTCAAGTGCAGTGTCAATTTTCATTGGCTTTTTGGTAAAAAACGACAAAATAAAAAAACGCGGTTCTTTTGACTTTTCCTGTCCCGTTTTTTTCGCTAAGCTTAATTTGAACATGAATTCTAGTGATTAATGTCAAAATATGACAACCCAAAATTTTTCGCCAAACCTCCAATTTTCATGGGCTTTTTGGTAAAAAACGGCAAAGTCCAAAAACGCGTTCATTTTGACATTTTGACATTTTTTGTTCCTTTTTTTGCTGACCTAATTTGAACATGAATTCTAGTTATTTATTTCAAAAAATGACAACCCAAATTTTTTTACCAAACCTCCAATTTTCATGAGCTTTTTGGTCAAAAACGGCAAAGTCCAAAAACACGTCTTGACTTTTTTTGTTCCGATTTTTTCGCTGACCTTAATTTGAACATGAATTCTAGTGAATTTTTTTTTATTAATTTTTTTAAAGGATCTTTTATACCATCGTGAACAAAATATAGTGCCGAGTATACCCGACCACACCACTACAAGCATGGGAAACCAAAATTTGGAGCTCTACTCCATTACATGAAACTTTCTATGATTTATGATCTAAAGGAGGGAATTCTAGCACCGCGACTTCACTGATTACCAAAGTATCGATACTTTAATTCCCACTAATGAGTATATGACAAAAACTACCAGCTTTGGTGACTAATCCTACCATGAAGGACAGAAAGCTGGAAGTTTAACTAATCACATTTACTGCAATCTAGAGTTAAAACATTTAGGCTCCGGAGACCAAGAACATATGGCTAATCAGCAGTGAAGTACGTGATTAAATTACACCAGCAAGCTGGCAGTGGTCCAAACTGGTAGGCATCTTCTGTAATTCAAAGCAAATGTCCAATCCTCTTGGGATTAAATGGTTAATATGTGAAGTAAACGATATGTTCTGCCTTGTGTCCATATCATTTCCCTTGTCCTCCATTCAAAGGCAGCAGAGCAATCAAACCCTTTTACCAATCAGAGCCAGAGTCACCACTATACCAATTAAAGCAAATGTCTACCTATGTCTATCATTTCCTCAAAGCCAACACACCAAAATTGACCTCCTTTCCATTTTCTCGAAGCAGCCCAAGATCAATAGTTAGTCAATCCACGGTTTAAGCTAGCAATTATAACACATTGGCACTATATTGCTGGCCATCAGTGAAACAACATGAAGTGCAGGAGCACACTTTAAGCCCATGAAACAGAATTCTAACATAAGCTTTAACATCAAATTATGTGTTCTGAATTTTAATCACCGGAGCCGATCAAAGTTCAACAATTCCACACAAATCATTCGACTCAAAAGACAAATGAGGATCCACATTTAGCAAAAATGAGAGTACGGAATAATCTTGAAATTATAAGAAAAGCCTGTGAAGAACACACTGCCGCAGACCCGTGCATTCCACCGCCTGAACATACTGAAAAAATTGCACCAAAGTATATGTAGCAGAAGGCTATTCTGTGCACTCAGAATTCAGAAGGCTATTCCCAAAAATCAGAAAACAACCAAGGATTAAAGCCCATATTCAGCAATATGTGAAGATTTAGAAATAAAATTTCACATGTAATAGTGGGAGAACAAAGTCAAGGCTGGAATGTCCCTTGATTCCATTTTTCAACTCACAATTCCCCCACCACCGAAGAAGATGTCAACCCTATCCCAGCAGTTCCAAAGAAACCACTGCAGAGTCAGCCAGACTTACCTCCGGTGGTATCGACCTCTAGGGAGGAAATCCCGGTCAGAAGCTAGCAAGAGCAATGGCCTTGAACTAATGGAAACTAAAGTCGCAGGCCTGATCTGTACAACTGAAGGCAGTTCGGAGCACGATATAGCCCAGATCTAAGCTTGTATCTTACTGCTATCGCCTCGGGCTGAAGATGGAAGGTAGTCTGTTGAAGCACACCAAGGCCAATAGGATGTGAGTAGATCGGAGCTCCAGCTCACAGTTCTGGCCATGGACATGCTGGACGGCATCAGATGCGGCCCAAGAAGAAGAGGTCTTGAGATTTTGGAGCTTCCGTTTGATTCTAATGAGCGCCACCGAAGATGTATAAGTAAATGCTCGAATATAGTAGAAAAGGAACGAATAAAAAGAAAATGGATAAAAGAGGACTGGGCCTTTCAGCTAAAAAATTCAGCTGAAAGACCCTCAACCGGATGTATTTTCTAGAGAGAAGGTGAAGTGAACTTTTTTTTTCTAGAGAGAATGTGAAGTTGGTTATATGAACATGAATTCTAGTTATTAATGCCAAAAAATGACAACACAAAATTTTTTGCCAAACCTCTAATTTTCATAGGCTTTTTGGTCAAATAGGCAAAGTTCAAAAATGCGTTCATTTTGACTTTTTTGTTCTGTTTTTTTTTTGCTGTCCTTAATTTGAACATGAACTCTAGTGATTTTTCTTTAAAACTGTCTTTTTATATATATTGGGCAAAATACTGTGCTAGATATACCCAACCTCACCGTTACAAAGTAAAAGCGGTAATTTGGAGTCCTACTCCATTACATGATTCCTAATTGCGCAATGATACATGGATGATAAGAGAAGATATACTCGAGGCATAATGTTCACGAGTAGTACCTCTCTAGCCTCTTGTCAAAATAAAGTACCGAAGTATTCGTCTAACAAAGGTACCACAGTTATCTAGTAGATCTCTGAGTTTTTCTATAATAATTGAATCTACTACTTTCATCAAGGATTTTATGTTTCCTTTTCCAATATAGTAGAGGTTTGCATACTGGGTGCTCACTGACCTCGTTTCCATTATATCCATTCGTGCACACACAGTCCAAACTCATGCTCTCGAGCCCAGGAGACCTCTCAAGTCAAAAACAACTAGGACAAAACTAGTTTCTCCTTTACCATTGTCCACCTTTCCAAGAGATAAGAATAAGGAATTAGATGCCTCTCGCTTCTGCCCCGAGAAGCTTAGGATCAATGACCTCCACATCCAGTTTTTAGGTAGAGAAGCAGCCTAGCTCATCAATCATTCTACCCCCTTCACACTTTTTCCCCTTTGCAAATAATGGGCGCAGAAGACAGATAAAGCTATAGCTCTAAATTA
Organism: Ophiorrhiza pumila; assembly: GCA_016586305.1. Lineage (NCBI taxonomy): Eukaryota > Viridiplantae > Streptophyta > Magnoliopsida > Gentianales > Rubiaceae > Ophiorrhiza > Ophiorrhiza pumila. The sequence continues at coordinate 16,162,350 of BLIW01000005.1, forward strand.
TAGACTTTACTACAACCAAAATCGCCAATCTCTAGATTCAACTGCCGGCTTCAAGTAGTACACATTCCATTGTCCAGGTTCCAAAGTTATATCCCAAGGCAAGTCTCCATCAATACCATGACTGAGAACCATTCTTTTTTAGCCCCTCTCCAGTAGATGTCTCCGTGAGTAACAAACAAGATCTATCCTGGTTCTTCCCTCATTGTCCCTTGATTCTCCTTTAAAAAGTCCATCATTCCCAATCTCTCTAGCCCTATAACTCTTTTATCTCAAAATATTAGAGGACTAGCAACAACTAACACATGGGGGGTGTGGTTTTGAATACCATTCGTCCCCAATAGTAGATATAAAGATAGTGAAATAGAAATGGCGAAGCTATCGTGGTTCGGTGTTGCCTGAGCACTTTGGATCATCAGTCCCCATTATCAAAATCAGGATCCATGGTCCACATCAAAGTTCAAAGTCCAGTGTGCTCAAATCCAATCAGGCTAATATACACAAGAAATTCTGAATTTAACCCAATCCAACCAAGAGAAATTCTAATTTTCAGCAACCAGGAGAGCACTTGGCATAGTCACGTTAGCTCAACAAATTCTCCCAACAAAATTACAAATACAAATAGATGCAATATCCATTTCCAATGCTGGCCATACGACCATGTTTGCATCACACTTCCAAGTTCCATTCAAAGCAAACAAATTCCAAAAATTCAATGTTTATCATTGAAACCAAATGAATTCCAATTTACTCAGAGTATTCACATTCTCTTCATAAGTAATTTATGCATCCCATTAGTCCTCATCATACCAAACATTTTTCTCAACAAAGCAGGATTCAAGCATTAAAGATTTCAAAAGGCCAAGCTTACATAAAATCCAGCAGTCAGGGGCCACTCAATTCACCTTTACCCAATCAAGCATTTTCTGGTCGAATCTTGTTTTTTCTTCCGGCAGCAAGTCTTCACTTACAGCTGGAATCGTTGCCTTTGTACGAGTCAGAACCTTGAGCTAAGGAAGCTGCTTACCTACCAAATTTCTAATTTGTCCTCTTCAGCTGCTCGACGAAATGAGCGTCTACAACTGAGACAACTAACCAGTTGAGAAGTGGTAGACTCGAGCTACAGTAGATCTTAGCTAATGAGGGGAGCTGGACGGCGGAAGTCATTGAAACTCTGAGAAGAACTCACGTCTTTGCAGCTTTGAACCTTGAAGCTCTCGTCTTTGAGATTCATGTTTACAAAAGGATTGGCGATCATTTTGTGTGTAGCATGAAGATCGTGACTAAATATCCCTTTCTCCGGCTAATATCGTCAGCTGAAAGGAGAGTTACAGCCTTGATAGTGATGATTTGAAGCACCTTTTTAAGATCTGAAATTTGTAGTCCTTCGAGCTCTCGATTGAGGGAGTGAAAAGCTCAGCAAATGCTCACCTCCGAAGATTTATCAATAAGTGCTCAATTGTGGTAGTGAGGATGGGTGGGATCGGGCCTTTCAGATCAAAAGCTGAAAGACCCAAACAAAAATTCTTGTGATTAATTTTCATGGTCTTTTTTTTGGAATCGACCTTAATATATAAAAAAGACAAAAGACGGTGGCTTTTGGTCCAAATGGCAGTGTACAAAAATCTATTCATTTTGACTTTTCTTGTTCCGTTTTTTTCGCTGACCATAAATCGAACATGAATTCTAGTGATTAATGTCAAAATATGACAACCCAAAATTTTTCGCCAAACCTCCAATTTTCATGGGCTTTTTGGTCAAAAACGGAAATGTCCAAAAACACGTTCATTTTGACTTTTTTTGTTCCGTTTTTTTGCTGACCTAATTCGAACATGAATTATAGTGATTTATTTCAAAAAACGACAACCCAAATTGATACGGAACCCGGATCGATTCGCTCCAAACCCTGGCTTGTATGTCACGGAAGCAATTGCAGGACCTTCGAATAAAACCAATGAACAAGAACAATCTAACAAGTAGATTGGAATTTACACGCCAATTGATAAAGCCGCTTCGCGCAAACTAATCAATTCTCAGATTTGTTAGTTTGAAAACCCTTCGCAGGAAATTAAATTCACAAAGATAAAACAATCGTTGTTTTATTTCTCAAATCAAAATTCTTCTCACAAAAAAAAACGCAACTAAGATGCCTATTTATAGGCTACAAGCTTACCCTAACTTGCTAAACAAGTAGTCTAATTGGAAAAGGAAACTAACACTTAATTAATCCAAATTAGGAATCTTTTCCTATTTTGAAACAACATATTAACCTAAATTAAAAATAAATAAAACTGGAAACTTCCTAATAATTCACATGTTAATTCCATGCAAGGATTATTAACCATGTGAGACAAAAATTACTAAAAATGAAATAAAACGAAAAACACTAAAATTCCGAAATTGTCCGCGTCATGATGTGACGTGCGACTTCACGGCGTGTTTTCACCTTGATCCCTTTAGAATATGGAAAAATGCAAAACATCAAAGTTTTAGCTCTGGATCTTATCTTTCTAATGCGACTCGAATCAACCCATTCTGAGTTACGATGAGAGAGATATGGCTCAATTACTAAAATGTGGCAGAATCTCTCAGCAAACAATATTTGACGCCTCTTGTCATGATTTCCTTTGTTATCCCATTGTAGAGTCTTGGATCTCCTTGGGACCAACACGAGGCTTATTCTACATCCTATTCCAGGCCTCCATGCATCAGATTCATCTTTAACAATTGGAACAAGTACCTTGGATTTTATGGAACATGTGATCACACATGATTTTGTATCATTCCCTTCCACTTGAAAAAGATTTGTCCTCAAATCTTGTTGATTGGCAACAAGGGAATCCAACACAAAACCTGGAAAATTGTCAAGAAAAAAAGACAAAATATATGGAAATTCACACTCATTATTTTTCCCCTCTTTGCCTTTTTCTACAACCCTCATCTCAAGGCTTTTGTCATTCAAATCATTACTCAATTCTTTTTCTTGTTTATCATGATATAAAACAAAATTATCAATTAATGCAGAATCACTTAAAACAATAAAAGAATTTACATCATCACAAGAAGGTTCTTCAAGAGTAGTAATTTGATCAACCTCTTCCCCTTGAATTGTTTTCATTGAAGGTAATGCTTCATCCACCAAAGGATCTTCATTAATGGTCTCAACCATTGCTTTAACAATTTCATTAACTTGACCCATCTCCAATGGATTCAACTTATTATCCCCATGATCCTCAACACATTCCAACAATGGTATAGTAACAACTTTGACAGTTGGGTCTTCCTTTGGAGGTTCAACATACAAATCATACCATCTTGGACAACTAATAGCATTATGACCTACAGCCATACATCTCAAACACTTCCTAGCATAAACCCTTGGCGTTGGCGTCCTAATCTTTCTTTCAACAAAAAGGTTAGCACAATCACGTTTTTGATGACCATACCCAGAACATATAGCACACCGAATGGGTTGTGACTTGCAAATCTGTTCTTGCAAGGTTGCTTCTTGTCTCAAACTTGCCAATTTTTTTAATTCCGCTTCCACCCTGTAAATTGTCTCCTGACGATAACCATAGTGATCTCCATTGGGATCATACTTCTCCAATAAAGAGAAAAAACTTTCGGAATGCATTGACATCTCAAAATATAAAATCCAAATTGTGCCACTTCATATGAACAACAAGTATCCAATTTTTTTTTCTACCAAAAGCAAAATCAACAAAATAAAAGATATAACTGCTTGACACCAATCACAAAACAAAATTTATGACAGGCTTGCGAATATCAAACAATTTGAATTCAATTTTATAATGAAAAATTGAAAACCTGATTTTTGTTCGAAGAACTGTTCTCTGATACCACTTGATACAAAACCCGGATCGATTCGCTCCAAACCCTGGCTTGTATATCGCGGAAGCAATTGCAGGACCTTCGAATAAAACCAATGAACAAGAACAATCTAACAAGTAGATTGGAATTTACACGCCAATTGATAAAGCCGCTTCGTGCAAACTAATCAATTCTCAGATTTGTTAGTTTGAAAACCCTTCGCAGGAAATCAAATTCAAAGAGATAAAACAATCGCTGTTTTATTTCTCAAATCAAAATTCTTCTCTCAAAAAAAAAACGCAACTAAGATGCCTATTTATAGGCTACAGGCTTACCCTAACTTGCTAAACAAGTAGTCTAATTGGAAAAGGAAACTAACAGTTAATTAATCCAAATTAGGAAACTTTTCCTATTTGGAAACAACTTATTAACCTAAATTAAAAATAAATAAAACTGGAAACTTCCTAATAATTTACATGTTAATTCCATGCAAGGATTATTAACCATGTGAGACAAAATTTACTAAAAATGAAATAAAACGCAAAACACTAAAATTCCGAAATTGTCCGCGTCATGATGTGACGTGCGAATTCACGGCATGATTTCACCTTGATCCCGTCAGAATCTTGAAAAATGAAAAATATAAAGTTTTAGCTCTAGCTCTTATCTTTCTAATGCCGCAGGAATCAACCCATTCTGAGTTACGATGAGAGAGATATGGCCCAATTACTAAAACGTGGTAGAATCTCTTAGCAAACAATATTTAACGCCTCTTATCATGATTTCCTTTGTTATCCCATTTTAGAGTCTCAGATCTCCTTGGGACCAACATAAGACTTATTCTCCATCCTATTCCAGGCATCCATACATGAGATTCATCTTTAACAATTGGAACAAGTACCTTGGATTTTCTGGAACATGTGATCACACATGATTTTGTATCACAAATTTTTTTGACCAAACCTCCAATTTTCATGAGTTTTTTTTTTTTTTAGTTGGCTAACCTCTTTGTGAGGGTGGGCGCCACTCCAATTTTCATGAGCTTTTTGGTCAAAAACGGCAAACTCCAAAGAAACGTTCATTTTGACTTTTTTTGTTTCGATTTTTTCGCTGACCTTAATTTGAACATGAATTCTAGTTATTAATGTCGAAAAATGACAACCCAAAATTTTTTGCCAAACCTCTAATTTTCATGGGCTTTTTGGTCAAAAAGGCAAAGTCAAAAAACGCGTTCATTTTGACTTTTTTGTTCTGTTTTTTTACTTACCTTAATTTGAAGACGAACTCTAGTGATTTTTTTTAAAACTGTCTTTATATATATCTTGGGCAAAATACTGTGCTAGATATACCCAACCTCACCGTTACAAAGTATAAGCGGTAATTTGGAGTACTACTCTATTGCATGATTTCTAATTGCAATGATACATGGATGATAAGAGAAGATCTACTCGAGGCATAATGTTCAAGAGTAGTACCTCTCTAGCCTCTTGTCAAAATAAAGTATCGAAGTATTCGTCTAACAAAGGTTCCACAGTTATCAAGTAGATCTCTGAGTTTTTCTATAATAATTGAATCTACTACTTTCATCAAGGATTTTATGTTTCCTTTTCCAATATAGTAGAGGTTTGCATACTAGGTGCTCACTGACCTCGTTTCCAGTTTATCCCATGTCCACCATTATATCCATTCGTACACACACAGTCCAAACTCATGCTCTCGAGCCCAGGAGACCTCTCAAGTAAAAAACAACTAGGACAAAACTAGTTTCTCCTTCACCATTGTCCTCCTTTCCAAGAGATAAGAATAAGGAATTAGATGCCTCTCGCTTCTGCCCCGAGAAGCTTAGGATCAATGACCTCCACATCCAGTTTTTAGGTAGAGAAGCAGCCTAGCTCATCAATCATTCTACCCCCTTCACACTTTTTCCCCTTTGCAAATAATGGGCGCAGAAAACAGATAAAGCTATAGCTCTAAATCATAGACTTTAATACAACCAAAATCGCCAATCTCTAGATTCAACTGCCGGCTTCAAGTAGTACACATTCCATTGTCCAGGTTGCTAAGTTATATCCCAAGGCAAGTCTCTATCAATACCATGACTGAGAACCATTCTTTTTTAGCCCCTCTCCAGTAGATGTCTCCGTGAGTAACAAACAAGATCTATTCTGGTTCTTCCCTCATTGTCCCTTGACTCTCCTTTAAAAAGTCTATCATTCCCAATCTTTGTAGCCCTATAAATCTTTTATCTCAAAATATTAGAGTACTAGCAACAACTAACACATGGGGGGTGTGGTTTTGAATACCATTCGTCCCCAATAGTAGATATAAAGATAGTGAAATAGAAATGGCGAAGCTATCGTGGTTCGGTGTTGCCTGAGCACTTTGGATCATCAGTCCCCATTATCAAAATAAGGATCCAAGGTCCACATCAAAGTTCAAAGTCCAGTGTGCTCAAATCCAATCAGGCTAATATACACAATAAATTCTGAATTTAACCCAATCCAACCAAGAGAAATTCTAATTTTCAGCAACCAGGAGAGCACTTGGCATAGTCACGTTAGCTCAACAAATTCTCCCAACAAAATTACAAATACAAATAGATGCAATATCCATTTCCAATGCTGGCCATACGGCCATGTTTGCATCACACTTCCATGTTCCATTCAATGCAAACAAATTCCAAAAATTCAATGTTTATCATTGAAAGTAAATGAATTCCAATTTCCTCAGAGTATTCACATTCTCTTCATAAGTAATTTATGCATCCCATAGTCCTCATCATACCAAACATTTTTCTCAACAAAGCAGGATTCAAGCATTAAAGATTTCAAAAGGCTAAGCTTACATAAAATCCAGCAGTCAGGGGCCACTCAATTCACCTTTACCCAATCAAGCATTTTCTGGTCGAATCTTGTTTTTTCTTCTGGCTGCAAGTCTTCACTTACAGCTGGAATCGTTGCCTTTGTACGAGTCAGAACCTTGAGCTAAGGAAGCTGGTTACATACCAAATTTCTAATTTGTCCTCTTCAGCTGCTCGGCGAAATGAGCGTCTACAACTGAGACAACTAACCAGTTGAGAAGTGGTAGATTCGAGCTACAGTAGATCTTAGCTAATGAGGGGAGCTGGACGGCGGAAGTTATTGAAACTCTGAGAAGGACTCACGTGTTTGCAGCTTTGAACCTTGAAGGTCTCGTCTTTGAGATTCATGTTTACAAAAGGATAGGCGATCATTTTGTGTGTAGCATGAAGATCGTGACTAAATATCCCTTTCTCCAGCTAATATCGTCAGCTGAAAGGAGAGTTACAGCCTTGATAGTGATGATTTGAAGCACCTTTTTAAGATCTGAAATTTGTAGTCCTTGGAGCTCTCGATTGAGGGAGTGAAAAGCTCAGCAAATGCTCACCTCAGAAGATTTATCAATAAGTGCTCAATTATGGTAGTGAGGATGGTTGGGATCGGGCCTTTCAGATCAAAAGCTGAAAGATCTAAACAAAAATTCTTGTGATTAATTTTCATGGGCTTTTTTTTGGAATCGACCTTCATATATATATAAGACAAAAGACGGTGGCTTTTGGTCAAAAATGGCAGTGTACAAAAATCTATTCATTTTGACTTTTCTTGTTCCGTTTTTTTCGCTGACCATAATTCGAACATGAATTCTAGTGATTAATGTCAAAATATGACAACACAAAATTTTTCGCCAAACCTCGAATTTTCATGGGCTTTTTGGTCAAAAACGGAAAAGTCCAAAAACGCGTTCATTTTGACTTTTTTTGTTCCGTTTATTCGCTGACCTAATTCGAACATGAATTCTAGTGATTTATTTCAAAAAATGACAACGCAAATTGATACGAAACCGGATCGATTCACTCCAAACCCTGGCTTCTATGTCACGGAAGCAATTGCAGGACCTTCGAATAAAACCAATGAACAAGAACAATCTAACAAGTAGATTGGAATTTACACGCCAATTGATAAAGCCGCTTCGCGCAAACTAATCAATTCTCAGATTTGTTAGTTTGAAAAACCTTTACAGGAAATCAAATTCACAAAGATAAAACAATCGCTGTTTTATTTCTCAAATCAAAATTATTCTCTAAAAAAAAAACGCAACTAAGATGCCTATTTATAGGCTACAAGCTTACCCTAACTTGCTAAACAAGTAGTCTAATTGGAAAAGAAAACTAACACTTAATTAATCCAAATTAGGAAACTTTTCCTATTTGGAAACAACTTATTAACCTAAATTACAAATAAATAAAACTTGAAACTTCCTAATAATTCACATGTTAATTCCATGCAAGGATTATTAACCATGTGAGACAAAAATTACTAAAAATGAAATAAAACGCAAAACACTAAAATTCCGAAATTGTCCGAATCAACCCATTCTGAGTTACGATGTGAGAGATATGGCCCAATTACTAAAATGTGGCAGAATCTCTCAGCAAACAATATTTGATGTCTCTTGTCATGATTTCCTTTGTTATCCCATTTTAGAGTCTCGGATCTCCTTGGGACCAACATGAGGCTTATTCTACATCCTATTCCAGGCCTCCATACATGAGATTCATCTTTAACAATTGGAACAAGTACCTTGGATTTTCTGGAACATATGATCACACATGATTTTGTATCATTCCCTTCCACTTGAAAAAGATTTGTCCTCAAATCTTGTTGATTGGCAACAAGGGAATCCAACACAAAAACTGGAAAATTGTCAAGACAAAATGACAAAACATATGGAAATTCACAATCATTATTTTTCCCCTCTTTACCTTTTTCCACAACCCTCACCTCAAGGTTTTTGTCATTCAAATCATTACTCAATTCTTTTTCTTGTTTATCATGATATAAAAAAAAATTATCAATTAATGCAGAATCACTTAAAACAATAAAAGAATTTACATCATCACAAGAAGGTTCTTCAAGAGTAGTAATTTGATCAACCTCTTCCCCTTGAATTGTTTTCATTGAAGGTAATGCTTCATCCACCAAAGGATCTTCATTAATGGTCTCCACCATTGATTCAACAATTTCATTAACATGACCCATCTCCAATGGATTCAACTTATTATCCCCATGATCCTCAACACATTCCAACAATGGTATAGTAACAACTTTGACAGTTGGGTCTTCTTTTGGAAGTTCAACATGCAAATCATACCATGTTGGACAACTAATAGCATTATGACCTACAGCCATACATCTCAAACACTTCCTAGCATGGACCCTAGGCGTTGGCGTCCTAATCTTTCTTTCAACAAAAAGGTTAGCACAATCACGTTCTTGATGACCATACCCAGAACATATAGCACACCGGATGGGTTGTGACTTGCAAATCTGTTCTTGCAAGGTTGCTTCTTGTCTCAAACTTGCCAATTTTTTTAATTCCGCTTCCACCCTGTAAATTGTCTCCCGACGATAGCCATAGTGATCTCCATAGGGATCATACTTCTCCAATAAAGAGAAAAAACTTTCGGAATGCAATGACATCTCAAAATATAAAATCCAAATTGTGCCACTTCATATGAACAACAAGGATCCAATTTTTTTTTTCCACCAAAATCAAAATCAACAAAATAAAAGATATAACTACTTGACACCAATCACAAAACAAAATTTATGACAGGCTTGCGAATATCAAACAATTTGAATTCAATTTTATAAGGAAAAATTGAAAACCTGATTTTTGTTCGAAGAACTGTGCTCTGATACCACTTGATACGAAACTCGGATCGATTCGCTCCAAACCCTGGTTTGTATGTCGCGGAAGCAATTGCAGGACCTTCGAATAAAACCAATGAACAAGAACAATCTAACAAGTATATTGGAATTTACACGCCAATTGATAAAGCCGCTTCGTGCAAACTAATCAATTCTCAGATTTGTTAGTTTGAAAACCCTTTGCAGGAAATCAAATTCACAAAGATAAAATAATCGCTGTTTTATTTCTCAAATCAAAATTCTTCTCTCAAAAAAAAAATAAACGCAACTAAGATGCCTATTTATAGGCTACAAGCTTACCCTAACTTGCTAAACAAGTAGTCTATTTGGAAAAGAAAACTAACACTTAATTAATCCATATTAGGAAACTTTCTCTATTTGGAAACAACTTATTAACCTAAATTAAAAATAAATAAAACTGGAAACTTCCTAATAATTTACATGTTAATTCCATGTAAGGATTATTAAACTTGTGAGACAAAATTTACTAAAAATGAAATAAAACGCAAAACACTAAAATTCCGAAATTGTCCGCGTCATGATGTGACGTGCGAATTCACGGCATGATTTCACCTTGATCCCTTCAGAATCTGGAAAAATGCAAAACATCAAAGTTTTAGCTCTAGATCCTATCTTTCTAATGCCGCTAGATTCAACCCATTCTGAGTTACGATGAGAGAGATATGGCCTAATTACTAATACGTGGTAGAATCTCTCAGCAAACAATATTTGACGCCTCTTGTCATGATTTCCTTTGTTATCCCATTTTAGAGTCTCGGATCTCTTTGAGACCAACATAAGGCTTATTCTCCATCCTATTCCCGGCCTCCATACATGAGATTCATCTTTAACAATTGGAACAAGTACCTTGGATTTTCTGAAACATGTGATCACACATGATTTTGTATGACAAATTTTTTTGACCAAACCTCCAATTTTCATGAGTTTTTTTTTAGTTGGCTAACCTCTTTGTGAGGGTGGGCGCCCTCCAATTTTCATGAGCGTTTTGGTCAAAAACGGCAAAGTCCAAAAAAACGTTCATTTTGTCTTTTTTTGTTTCGATTTTTTCGCTGACCTTAATTTGAACATGAATTCTAGTTATTAATATCGAAAAATGACAACCCAAAATTTTTTGCCAAACCTCTAATTTTCATGGGCTTTTTGGTCAAAAATGCAAAGTCCAAAAATGCGTTCATTTTGACTTTTTTGTTCTGTTTTTTTGCTTACCTTAATTTGAATATGAACTCTAGTGATTTTTTTTAAAACTGTCTTTATATATATCTTGGGCAAAATACTGTGCTTGATATACCCAACCTCACCGTTACAAAGTATAAGCAGTAATTTGGAGTACAACTCCATTGCATGATTTCTAATTGCAATGATACATGGATGATAAGAGAAGATCTACTCGAGGCATAATGTTCTCGAGTAGTACCTCTCTAGTCTCTTGTCAAAATAAAGTATCAAAGTATTCGTCAAACAAAGGTTCAACAGTTATCTGGTAGATCTCTGAGTTTTTCTATAATAAGTGAATCTACTACATTCATCAAGGTTTTTATGTTTCCTTTTCCAATATGGTAGAGGTTTGAATACTGGGTTCTCACTGACCTCGTTTCCAGTTTATCCCATGTCCACCGTCATATCCATTCGTGCCCACACAGTCCAAACTCATGCTCTCGAGCCTAGGAGACCTCTCAAGTCGAAAACAACTAGGACAAAACTAGTTTCTCCTTCACCATTGTCCTCCTTTCCAAGAGATAAGAATAAGGAATTAGATGCCTCTCGCTTCTGCCCCGAGAAGATTAGGATCGATGACCTCCAAATCTAAGTTTCTAGGTAGAGAAGCAGCCTAGCTCATCAATCATTTTACCCCTTTCACACTTTTTCCCCTTTGCAAATAATGAGGGTAGAAGACAGATAAAGCTATAGCTCTAAATCATAGACTTTACTACAACCAAAATCGCCAATATCTAGATTCAGCTGCCTGCTTCAAGTAGTACACATTCCACTGTCCAGGTTCCTAAGTTATATCCCAAGGCAAGTCTCCATCAATACCATGACTGAGAACAATTCTCTTTTAGCCCCTCTCTAGTAGATGTCTCTTTGAGTAACAAACAAGATCTTTATCCCTTGGCTCTCCTTTAAAAAGTGCATCATTCCCAATCTCTCTAGCCCTATAAATCCTTTATCTCAAAATATTAGAGGACTAGTAACAACTAACACATGGGGGTTGTGGTTTTGAATACCATTCGCCCCCAATAGTAGATATAAAGACCGTGAAATAGAAATAATGAAGCTATCATAGTTTCGTGTTACCTGAGCACTTTGGATCATCAGTCCCCATTATCAAAATCAGGATCCAAGGTCCAGATCAAAGTTCAAAGTCCAGTGTGCTCAAATCCAATCAGGCTAATATACACAATAAATTCTGAATTTAACCCAATCCCACCAAGAGAAATTCTAATTTTCAGCAACCAGGAGAGCACTTGGCATAGTCACGTTAGCTCAACAAATTCTCCCAACAAAATTACAAATACAAATAGATGCAATATCCAGTTCCAATGCTGGCTATACGGCCATGTTTGCATCACACTTCCAAGTTCCATTCAAAGCAAATGAATTCCAAAAATTCAATATTTATCATTGAAAGCAAATGAATTCCAATTTCCTCAGAGTATTAACATTCTCTTCATAAGTAATCTATGCATCCCATTAGTCCTCATCATAACAAACATTTTTCTCAACAAAACAGGATTCAAGCATTAAATATTTCAAAAGGCCACGCTGACATAAACTCCAGCAGTTAGGGGCCACTCAATTCACCCTTACCCAATCAAGCATTTTCTGGTCGATTCTTGTTTTTTCTTCCGGCAGCAAGTCTTCACTTACAACTGGAATCGTTGCCTTTGTACGAGTCAGAACCTTGAGCTAAGGAAGCTGGCTACCTACCAAATTTCTAAATTGTGTTATTCTGCTGCTCGGCGAAATGAGCGTCTACAACTGAGACAACTAACCAGTGGAGAAGTGGTAGACTCGAGCTACTGTAGATCTGAGCTAATGCTGGGAGCTGGACGGCGGAAGTCATTGAAACTCTGAGAAGGACTCACGTGTTTGCAGCTTTGAACCTTGAAGGTCTCGTATTTGAGACTCATGTTTGTAAAAGCATTGGCGATCAGTTCGTGTGTAGCATGAAGATCGTTACTAAATAAGCCTTTCTCTAGCTAATATCGTCAGCTGAAAAGAGAGTTACGACCTAGAGAGTGATGATTTGAAGCTCCCTTTTAAGATCAGAAATTTGTAATCCTTATCATTTGGTGAGTGGCTTAAAGATCGTGACTGAATATCCCATTTTTCAGCTGAGATCGTCAGCTAAAAGGAGAGTTACAGCCTTGGTAGTGATGATTTGAAGCACCCTTCTAAGATCTGAAATTTGTAGTCATTGGAGCTCTCTATTGAGGGAGTGAAAAGCTCAGCAAATGCTCACCTCAGAAGATCTATCAACAAGTGCTCAATTACGGTATTGAGGATGGGTGGGATCAAGCCTTTCAGCTCAAAAGCTGAAAGACCCAAAAAAAAATTTCTTGTGATATTTTTTAACAAAAATTCTTGTGATTAATGTCAAAAAATGCAAACCAAAAATTTTCGGCAAACATCTAATTTTCATGGGATTCTTTTTGGAATCGACCTTAATATATATATAATACAAAAGACGGTGGCTTTTTGGTCAAAAATGGCAGTGTCCAAAAATCTGTTCATTTTGACTTTTTTTGTTCCGTTTTTTTCGCTGACCTTAATTTGAAAATGAATTCTAGTGATTAATGTCAAAAACGACAACCAAAAATTTTTCGCCAAACCTCCAAATTCCATGGGTTTTTTTAATCGTCCTCAATATATATATATATATAAGACAAATGATGTTGACTTTTTTGTCAAAAATGGCAAACTTCAAAAACATGTTCATTTCAACTTTTTTTTTTCCATTTGTTTTGCTGGCCTTAATTTGAACATGAATTCTATTGATTAATGTCAAACAGTGACAATTCAAAATTTCTCGCCAAACCTCAAATTTTCATGGACTTTTTGGTCAAAAACGGCAAAGTCCAAAAAAGCGTTCATTTTCACTTTTTTTTGTTATGTATTTTTGGGCACCTTTATTTGAACATGAAGTTTAGTGAATTTTGTTTTTGAACATGAAATCTAGTGATTAATGTCAAAAAACGACAACCCAAAAATTTTCGCCAAACCTCCAATTTTCATAAGCTTTTTGTCAAAAACGACAAAGTCTAAAAATGCATTCATTTTCACTTTTTTGTTCCGTTTTTTCGCTGACGTTAACTTGAACCTAATTTCTAGTGATTTTTTTTATAACAAGCTATATTATACCATAAACAAAATAAAGAGGCCGGATATACCCGACACCCCATTACAAAAGATAAAGCTTGAGAAAGGAGTACTACTCCATTAAATTTGAAGGTCAACGCCCTTTACATGATTGTAAAAAACAGAAAAGCTAAAGTATATGCGGAATCAAGAGTCCCTAAAATTTGAGTATCCCATGGACATAACAAATTCTAAAAAATCTCATTCCCGTATGTATCCAAAAGTATTTGTATTTGCATTGTGAAGAATAACTATATACCAAGATACCCAAATTCGAAGAGAATAAAATCCGCACTACAGAGAGAATCATTCGTCATGGCAAGAGACTCAATTGAGAACAATCCCGGCCTCTCACATGAACACTGGAATCAAACACAAGGCTACCTCCCTATTTAGAACCATCAGGATGTCACAACCATAACCATAAGTGGAAAGGAATTCCCGTAATAGGCATTTCATTCCATAACAGTCCTATTACAATTTAGCACCGGAGGAGGATCTGATTCATGATGTAGTGGGTCCCAAAAATTTCAGCAGCATTTCCCCTATCTACACACTCATTCCACTGTACAACAGTCAAAATCAAGGCATTCTCCCGGCAGGTATTCAAGAAAATTCTCCAAGATCAATATTCATGAAGTAATCCAAATGGTTTTCAATTATCAAAGGCGTAGCTCAGCATTTCAGAATACCCCAACAGCACAAACCAGTAAAACACCACACAAAAGGGTGCCAGTAGATACATATGTTCAGGCGATAACAATCATACAAAACATTTGAATGTGAAGATATTGGCCAACTGATGTGAACTTCAGTAATCAGGGGCCAGGAAACAGAATCTTGTACTTACATGCCTCACCTATGGTTCCAACTTCTGCCTTCTGAATAGCTAATGAAAAATTTCGCTCCCTAAGCCTTCTCCCCGATGTGAGATTAGCTTTGGGGCTGACTAAGGCTTCCAGGACCTTCGTTTGTTTAGCTAGCTTCTGTCTCCTTTCTATTTTGTCAATGATGTTACACAACTCGTCTAGTGGTTTCTCATCAAAACTGGTTTCAGTCCAACGGTCTTCCCCGTCTCTCCCTGACTCTACAAAAATTGGGATATTTTGTATGGCTGCTAAATCCGAGGAGGACCTGACTTTAAACAGCTCCCCGTCCTCCCACCTCAGTGTTGGCATGGCTTTTATAATTTCCAAATCTGTCCTGGTACTTCCACTACGGATGTTCGACGTTTCTCCTTCTTCACAGTTTATCGTGACATTGATAGCCTCCTTGTTCATACTTTTGCTATCTGCCAGGGCCATATGTGGAGGGGTCTTTAAGGTTGCATCAGTATCAATCGCATTTTCCTTTTCCCTGGGCACACTTGTTGGAGACTGAAGTTCAAGTGTTACCTCTTCTGTCCTGTTAATAATTTCCAAAACCTGCCCTAGGTTTGCAAGAAATTGCCCAACTTTTTTTTCATTATAATACAGTGGTGCTTCTCCCTAGCTATCAGGGCTTGACCTTTGGCTTTCCTTCTTCTCCATTGTTCTTCCCTTCGCTGATCTTGTCGCATCTTTCCTGTGTTCTATTTCCCCACTTACTTTTTTTCCCTTTATCATCAATGCTTCCTGAACCACAGTCCTTGGAATTGACAAATGCTACTCTGAATCAATGACTGATTCTCCTTTCTCTAGAGTGTTAAAGGAGTCATTGTTGTTAGAAGGATTGAGAGGAGCATTACTGTCTGGCCTCCTGTCCTTCTGAAGCCATACTTGCCTTACTCGGTTTCTTTTTTCTAATAGCTCTTTGCTATTCTCGCAGTCCTGTAGTAAATGCCTCAACTTGAAACATTTGGTACAGTAAGTAAGCTTGTCTTCTACCTGAATTGGTTGCCAGAATCCCTTCTCTCCCCTGCCAATCTAGACACAATTTGGGAGTCCTTTGGTGAGGTCTGCTTCAACACACACTCTAGCTAGGCTTGGCCGGATGGTTTGCAAGGCAGCAGCCGTTTCCATATCAGTCTTCGAAGGTTTTACCACCACACTTGCCAGACTGACTAGTACTTTCTTGTTGAAACAGTGTAATGGCAACAAAGGGAAGGTAATCCAGATAGGTGCAATTGGAGATTCAATGTCCGTACTGAATTCAGTAGACCATTTGAACATCATTGCTTTGAATCCACGAAATGACCAAAATTGTTTTAGCCACTTTCTTTGGAAATCAGTTTCCAATTCAAACCTAAATACAACATGCTGATCATCGATTAGGCCAACAAAACAAGGTCCATTAATTCCAGGCACCTGAATTTCTCTCCAGATTATCACCATTGCCGGTCTTCCCCAATCGAATTTACCAATTAAATTGAACTTAAAAGGATCAACTATTGCATTTTCTTCACTGTCAGATAAGAAAACAGTCGGCTCACATTTGTGTGTTCCTAGAGGGATTGCATGAGTCCGTATTTGATCTGAGAATAACGTTGTCACCGGCGGTAGAGTAGTGGAAACTAGAGGAACTGGAGGGGGATTTGGAGTCATGCCTTTGGAAGGGCTATCAGAGGTTAACCCCGAGTTGTTGGTGATGGAAGAAAGCCCCGCAACTGCATCACAGTAAGAAGGGGGCTGCAGCAGAAGGCCCTTCTGGAGGTGCCGGCGGATCTGCAACTGCCATGAGCAGCTCCTGATTTCCCTTTAAACCCACCAAGGTCAGCGTGATACGAGCTGCAACAGGCTGGGTGTTCCCAATTAACAGTGACAGCGGTGGCTTGCAAACACGTTGCAATCAATCGATACAACGATCTGTGCAGATCCTTGATGTATGAGGGTTCTTAAGATACTCCTAGTTAACACCATGCAATCCGACCACAAGGAAGCTAGAAATCCACAATTGCACAGCCGATCTAGTAGATCTAGGACCGCTTGGAAGTGTTACTGTTCCCCAAGAATGGTGTTCCTCTCGCGATTCAGGAATGGACGAAGTGGAGTACGAGGAAGGTGAGTGGCTCCGACCAAGAGGCCAGAGCCCGCTGGAGGGTGGAGGCCTGGATCTATGTCCGATTGAATATAGGGTTTGGATCTATTTTTGGAAATCGGTGGTGTTTGGCTGTTATGGAAAACTTGAGAGCATGGGGAGTAAAAGAAAGAACATGAATGAACTTCCTGAACAAATTAACCTAATTTCTAGTAATTAATGTCAAAAAACGACAACCCAAAATTTTTTGCCAAACCACAAATTTTCATGGACTTTTTTTAAACAAAAACGTTTTATAAATAAATTGGGCAAAATATGGTGCTAGATATACCCAACCACACAGTTACATAAGTAAAAGTAGTAAATTGGAGTACTACTCCATTACATGATTTCTGAGTTAAGGATTTATTATCTCCTTCATCTCTCTGGAAATCTCTCCTCATTCTCCCTGGGAATCTGATTAGAAATTTCGTTCGGGCCTTTAAGCTTTTCAGTTGCGGGTTAGATCTGCAGCTAGAGTCACTCAAGAACAACCTTTCTAACTCGGTGGATAGAGATCAAATCTTCATCCAAACCAGGTCAGAAAAAATGCAAGCCTCCTCAACAGCCTAAGGACCCACTTGTGGATCTCTGCTTGAATGAGTGAATGTACAAACACAACCGAGTTTGGATTCCTGTCACAAACAGTGACTTAGTTGAACTAAGATGCTGATGGAAGAGGAGGTAAGAGGAGAAGATCTAGAAAGGCATAAGAAGAAAAGAACCATGGGACTTTTGGATGAGTCAATCTCCAAACGATTGCAGCTCTCGATTCCTGCTGAGTAATACCCCATTTCAGCTCCTGTAGACGTAGATGAACAGTGCCAACCGATGGAGAAGGAGACAAGGGCTGCAGATCTGGGAAGGAACAAGGAGGATAAAAAGTTCACGCCGCGGGATGAGCTGATCTCCAAGGAGTCTGCTCGATCGCAGCTCCTGATCCAAGCTAAGCACTTCCCCAATTCAGCTACTTTACATGGAGATATACAGTTTCATCCGACTCTTCTCCCAGGTGAAAATGCTTCCAGTCAGTCTGAAGATCATCCGCTAGAAAACCCTAAACTTTCCCAAGCTCCTAGAGTAATGGATGAAGGAACAACTCTTCCCTTAGATGTCTCGAGCTGCCAAGGGTTTAAAGCTGTGATAGACAGTGCTGTAGGAGAGGAATACTGGATCATTGGACTGACAATAGTAATGGAGAAGACTCAAAATTCGACCAAGCATTCGAATTTCAACATCAACTGGGCAAGAGTCAAAAGTCCTCCAAGCAAATACGGTACATGGATGTCACTGTGAGCCAAAATCTTCACTCTCAATCAGGTAGGACACTCATGAAGAAAAATACTCTTATCTGCTACTCTAAAAACAAAAAGTGAAAGCATGAATGACAACATTGAGTCAGGTAAACTAATGGCCACTCATTGCCGATGCTAGATTACTTTGGCCTTTTTGGAATTATAGCAATTCATTCGGGGTCTGATTTGCTACATGTGATGTTTTGATATTGGATTCTTGGACATACTTGGATGAAAACAACCTAGGTACTGTTGTGGAAGTACAATGATGCCATGGGGCTGAAACACTATTGAATGTTAGGTTTAATGGCATGAACAAAACCTGGTCCAATGTGACTACGTTTTCAGTGGTAGAACTATTCTTGAATTGGCCACATTAGGACATTGTTAATTTGGAACACTGTGTAACGTGTTTGGTTATATTGTTGATGGGGTTCGAAGCACATATATGATAGTATTTTGATGGCGTGGTGATATGGATTTGCTTGGCTTCTTTGGTTGGTAACCTTGATTTTGGAAGCTGTATCCAGTTTGAATTCCTTTTTGATAGGTGCTTCAAGTAGATTTTTGAAATTGGACAATTAGCTTCGATTAGAAGTTCCCACCTCTTATTGGCCAAGCTGTGAATCAAGGTCTTGAGAGGTCAGGAAAAATGCAAGCCTCCTCAACAGCCTAAGGACCCACTTGTGAATCTCAGCTTGAATGAGTGAAGGTACAAACACAACCGAGTTTGGATTCCTGTCACAAATAGTAACTTGGATGAACTAAGATGCTGATGGAACAGGAGGTAAGAGGAGAAGATCCAGAAAGGCATAAGGAGGAAAGAACCATGGGACCTTTGGAGGAGCCGATCTCCAACCGATTGCAGCTCCCGATTCCAGCTGAGGAATACCCCATTTCAGCTCCGGTAGTAGTAGATGAAGTGTGCCAACCGATGTAGAATGAGACAAGAACTGCAGATCTGGAAGGAACAAGGAGGATAGCAAGTCCACGCTGATCTCCAAGGAGTTTGCTCGATCGCAGCTTCCGATCCAAGCTAAACACTTCCCCATTTCAGCTACATACATGGAGATATACAGTTTCAGCCGACTCGCCTCCTAGGTGAAAATGCTTTCACTCAGTCTGAAGATCATCCACTAGAAAATCCTAAACTCCCCAAAGCTCCTTGCGTAATGGATGAAGGAACAACTCTTCCCTTATATGTCTCGAGATGCCAAGGGTCTAAAGCAGTGATAGACAGTGTTGTAGGAGAGGAATGCTGGATCATTGGACTGACAACAGTAATGGAGAAGACTCAGAATTCGACCAAGCATTCAAATTTCAACGTCAACTGGGCAAGAATCAAAAGTCCTCCAGCAGAGACGGTACATGGATGTCACTATGAGCCCAAATCTTCACTCTCAATCAGGTAGGACACTCATGAAGAAAAATCCTCTTATTTGCTACTCTGAAATGAAAAAGTGGAAGCCTGAATGACAACATTGAGTCAGGTAAACTAATGGCCCCTGATTGCCGATGCTTGATCAGTTTGGCCTTTTTGGAAATATAGTAATTCATTTGCGGTCTGATTTGCTACATGTGATGTTTTGATATTGGATTCTTGGATATACTTGGATGAAAACAGCCTAGGTATTGTTGTGGAAGTACAATGATGCCATGGGGTTGAAACACTATTGAATGCTCGATTTAATGTCATGAACAAAACCCGGTAGAATGTGACTATGTTTTGAATGATAGAACTGTACTTGTATTGGCCACATTAGGACATTGTTAATTTGGAACACTGTGTGTAACATGCTTGGTCATATTGTTGATGGTGTTCGAAGCACATATGTGATAGTATTTTGATGGAGAAGTGATACAGATTTCCTTGGCTTCTTTTGTTGGTAACCTTGATTTTGGAAGCCGTATCCAGTTTGAACGTCTTTTTGATAGGTGCTTCAAGTAGGTTTTCGAAATTGGACCGCTGATTCGGACAGCTTGGAGGACCTTGAAATACTAAGCTTTTGGAGTCTTTGGATAGGTAATGCTATATGTCTGAATGGGGAAGTATAAAAGCTAGGGTTTTTGTCAAAGATGTTAAGGCTTTAAACAGGGACATATTCGGATTGTACATGCTTTAATCAGGCTATTTGTGTGCCCATTGCTGTGGTTAACATTGTCAAATTTGTGCTGAGATGGAACACTGAAATTTGTGGAATGGTGAGGAACTACTCTGAGCTACTCTCAAGATTTCTTAGTACCTTTTTGGGAGTTGAGAAGTTTGTGAAGTATTTTGTTATTTCTGTTTGTATTTAAGCTAACATTATTCATAAGGATTAGGATGGCTGGCTGGTGGTGCTCAGTCCTACACAAAGAGAAAGCCAGTATGCAGGAAGTAAACAACAATTATAATGGCTTAAAACACATACACTGCATAGAACTTCCTGATTGGGACCTAGACAACCATACTCTAGTTTGTACTAGAGTAGAAATTTTCTTAGTCCTATCCTTTTTTTCATTTACTTTAATATCACGTAATCATGTAATGGAGTAGTACTCCATATTTACTATTTTAATCTTTTTTAACAATACGTTTTGGGTATACCCAGCATTATATTTTACCCCTTATGTATATAAGGAACGTTTGAAAAAAAATCATGATTTCTGAGTTAAATAAGACGTAGGAGATTAGAGAATAACTACTTGAGGCCAAATTATCTAGACTAGTACCTCTCCAATCTCCGGTCAAAATATAGTATCGAGTAATTGTCTAAACAAGAGTTTAACAGAGTTGGCATTTCCTTATTTGTAGGAGTTATTTCTACTGTGATCCACTAACTTCATGGAGTTTGTGATTTCTTCTTTGCCATTTCATCAATGTAGTTGAACTGATCCTGAACTCCAATAAGTGCTCATAAATTGTGATCAGGAATATCGTGTTTCATAAAAGAAATCATATTTCTTGATCCCAGGAAAATCTCTCAGATTAGACACACCAGGTCAAACTACTTTCTCCTTCTTAATTTTCCTCCTTTTGTAATAAATAGTGAGAAGAAAGAAGTTGCCACAGTCGTTTATGCCTTGAAAATGCCCAGGATCGAAGACTTCCATATCCAGCTTTCCTATGCAAAATAGCAACCCAGCTATATCTCATCATTCTGCCCCTGCATACTTTCTTCCTTCTCAAATAATGGGGACATAGGACAAAACAAAGCTTTAGCTAAAGAGCATAGACATTACAGCATCCAAACACCTCTACAAATGCTAACTCCATGTTGTACCCAATCCACTAAATCCAGGTTCGTAAGTTCCGTCCCAAGCCAAGACTTCATCGTTACCATTGCTGAGAATAAATATGTTTTTGCCCTTCTTCTTTAGGTTTCTCTGAAGGTGTCGAACTGAAAATATGCCCAGTTCTTCACTCATTATTCCTAAACTCTCTTATGCCATATTGCAGCATTCCTAGTAGCTCAAGCTCTATACAAACCCTTACCTAAAGATAGTAGAGTACCAGCAAACTGCAAGCTAACACATAGGATATGTGGTTTTGGGTGCCAAAAGTAGTCACCAATCTAGCCACAACATAGAGAACATTCAAATCAACAGAAAAAGAAGAGCAAGCAAAGCTTCCACACTTCATGGTTCTATGTGATCTCAACACATTCTCATAATATCTTAGGTCCACAATAGCCTCTATTGTCAAAATCACACGGCAACTCACAAACATATAAAACCATTCACCCAAAAATTTAGTGACGTTGAACTTAAAACAGTACAAGAGATTTTATTCCAAGTAAGATAGAAAAACTCCGTCACTCATCACTGACAGAAAGGTGAGAATAAAATACGAGATGCGACATCCAGTTCAAGATGGGAATATCTAATTCTTCTGAACTATTACGAGTTAAATCTTACACTGTACTTACGCATTCCAAGAACAGATAATCTGAACATTTTCCTTGAGTGGTGCAGGGAAGAATCATGTCATGGTCAATCAATGAGATATCTGGTTAAGCTGAGAGATGGAGAAAATCGACAATGATAAATCTTGAAAATGCATGACATGATTTTTTGTGATAAGACAAATGCATGAAAACACGTAAGAACACAGTCCCATCAATCTTGTTTAGAGACTTCATGAGGCGGCCGAATAACACATGACAATACCAAGGCATGGGTGAGGTGATGCATGCATGTCATGGTTAGTAAGTAGAAAGCATTGAGCAGATGATGCAATTTAAACTTGTGGTGGAACCGATTCTTGAACAAAATTCCATAAGACTATACAACACAATTGTTTGCATGCTTATTGTCATCTAGTGTCTTGTCTTCTAGTGTAATCACATGACTCTGTCCCTTGGGTTTGGTTTAGCCGATTCATGCATGCAAATCTTCCTATAAATACCAAACTCCCTGCATTGAAAACTCATCAACCCTTGCATATGATTTCGGTGAAACCTCAACAGAGTGAAAGAAAGACAGAGAAAGGAACCCATTTTGAGATTAGCAAAGCTGCACAAGTTCTGTTCTTAATTTGCATTCCATTAGCTCAATCTTCCATCAAGTAAGCATTCCTTTCATTACAATTGAATTGCCAAAGTGCCATTGATTGAAGGGGATAATTCCGAATTAATTTTTACAATTATATTCGAATGTTTAAATTGTCATGTGGTCCTGTGGCCGCTTAATTTAATCCACATTGCAAACAATTGGCCATTTTGTCCTCTGTGGAAGTCTGAAGTTTGAATCATGATTTAAATTTGCTTGTCTCAATTAATGAATTATGTTGGTAGCAATGATCTTTCAAAAGCTACGATTTGTACATTTGATGTGTACTTAAAAGATGTTGAGATGCATGGAAACGATGAAGTTAATGTTATACAACTCGTGATTTGAACGCATCATGAAATGCATGACAAGTAGGACCTAGGCTGTTTGACACTGACTTTTTGATATCTAAATGTGTAGGTACTATGCCTCCCAAGAAACCAACTAATGCTTCTACCTCAAAGGGCCAAGGTTCCAAGGGAAAGGCTAAGCTTGTAAGATGCGAAACCTCCTCCGATGACTCTGGGTCTGATGAAGAATATTTTCCAGGGGAACACGAACTAGGGGAAGCACAGGACACCGATCAGAGAAAAAGAAAGGCTCCGCAACAAGCCATTCTTCAATGCTTTGTTAACGCCCAAGCTTAAGAAAAATTTTGTGACTTTGCTATCCGACACATCCATGTTGAGAGGCCATTCAGTATAACCGAAAAGCCTTACACTAAAATCATCTAGGCCTACAATTAGCAACAGTTGAAGGTAGCTCTGAAAACCTGTAATGTAGCTATCGCGAAAGAGTTTATGCAAATGCTGCTGGGGCCGACCCTAAGGAAATCAAGGCAAAAGGTGTATTCGTACGACGGAAGTATCTGAAGCTAACAAGCCAGATAGTGAACAAACATTATGGCCTCAAAGATTACCAGAGGGATGAGCTGACTGAGCAGAGTGAAGCGGGCCACCCAAATACAGTTCTACAAGCATTAAGTCTCCCGGGGTCAAATTGGGTGCGAAATCAATAAGGTGACCCAAGGAATGCTTTACTCAAAAATTTGACAGCAGAGTTTAAAACTTGACACTCTTATTCATCAACTCCCGTCTCATGCCTACGACCCATAATACTCGAATCTCCAAAGATAGAATTTTCCTTGTCTATGCTATCAAAAATAAGCTAACTATGGACCTGGGAAAATTTGTGATAACTTACATCAACCATGCTATGAACGAGGACAACCAAGCAATGTACTTCCCACACTTTCTGATGGAATACGCAATGAAACAAGGAGTACGAATCTCTCAAGGTGAGGAATGTCCAACATCATCAGGGCCCATTAAGAATGCTCAACTGAGGACTTACCAGAACATGAAGAAAGCAGATAGACAACATAGGGAAGAAGAGGTAAGGGAGAGAGCAAGGGCAATACCAATGATGGAAGAAATCGATAAGGAACAGGTTTCGGCCGAGCTAAATGCACCTATACCCAATCAGCCACCCCCTCAAGCATTTGATATTTTTCACAATATGCACCATGCCTTTAAGGGTCTATAGACAACATTACAAGCTCAAAATAACTCCCTTCTCCAGCATATTGACGAAATGGAAGGAAGGTGGACTGAGTTGTGGGACAGCATGGGAATAATAGGGGAAAGTTTGTATTCGATGACACAAGAGCACGCTACCCAGTGAACAGCGATAGACAATAGGCTCACTCAATGCCAAACCGAGGTCCACAACCTCAATCTGATGATGGTGTATCACCATCAGTCGAGAGGTCTGAATTCATATTTCCCTCCATTAGAGGAAATGGACACTCAGGCAAGGATGATTGTAGACACGTCGAGTAGGAGGGTAGTGATGCAGTAAGGAATGATTTCAAATGCTTGACCGAGTGCACCAAATTTCAAAAACACCCCACCCCCTTTATCTGGCTTTTCCCGATTTTCCAACCAACCTCCCCCTACATGAACATAAATAGTGTAATCTCTTTCCTTTCTTCCACAATGGCGACTATTGCGATATTCAAGTGTGGGGTGAGCATGCTCTGGGGAAGTTGAAATATGATGATGTTCTGTGTGGTTGCCTTGAAGTTATGCAATGAAGTTATGCTGTGTGTTGAGAGGCTTAGTGCCTTTGCTTCAAATTTTCATTCTGTGGGTTGCTATTTGTTTGGGAGGGCGGAGGTGGTGTATGTGTCCTTATATTAGTAGCATTTAGGTGGTGTAATTTTTTTTCTTGTTTTTGTTGTGTTGTTGTGTTTGGAAAGAAACAAGGCAGTGGCTAGTACTAGCCTTGTAATGTGCTTAAATTTTCTGCTACGATAAATGTTAAGTGTTTGTTGTGTTGTGCAAATGTTGTCACTACCATCTAGCACACTAGCACTTCCAATACGCCAACATTTTCAATATCATCATCAAATCCATAAATCATGTTCAACTGTGATGTATGCAAATTTGTTTTTAGTTTTACAGCACCCATCTGATTCATACATGGTTGCTGAGTAAAGTGCGATGTTAAAGTAAGATAGAAACGCCAACACTCTATTTGACATAGGAGAGAGCTTATGAATCTTTTACTTGTATGTGCCCTCTACTTGCAAACACTTATTCTTGCATTTTGAATATATAGTCTATTGAAGACACACATAAACATAGATTATTTGAGAAAAGATGTAAATGAGAAGAAAAAGCACCAAAGTGCATCACAAATTTGAAAAGAAAATATCAAGCACCAATGTGATGTTTTGTGAGGTGGAAGTGTTTGTGTGTGTGGACAAAAGGATTGTAGTGCAAGAATTTTTGTTTAAGTGTTTGTTTGAGTACTCGGCATAGACAGAGTGAGGAAGCATGAGAAACTCTCAGCACACACTGCACGTTGACGGTTTGGTCTTTATTCTTTGCACCTTAGTTGGCAATTTGTATGACTAGATGGATTGTGAACTTGTGCTAAGCTAAGAATTACTGCATGTGAAAATCTTAAAGAATGGATGGATGATGATGTTGTCAGTGTTGAATGTGCAAATGGATAAAAACTTGATAGTTGCCTTACTTTGCTCGGGACTAGCAAAGATTCAAGTGTGGGGGGTTGAGAAGTCGGACCTTGTACCGACTTATTTGATCTAATTTCATAGTCTTTTTCATGGAATAATAGGAGAAATGGTGCTTGATGAATGACTTGCATGCTAATATGTTTATGATTAAGAAGTTGTGAGAATTGGTGAAGTGTTGTGTGAATACCATGTAAAGTGTTATGTTTGCACATGAATGAGAACAAGCACGCACTTAAACACTTTAACCTCGCAAAATCTCAAGAGCTATATTGGAGTCCCAGCACACCAAGCACATTACTCACGCACAATATTCAAACAAGCAATAACACACAACGCACACAAAACGCACCAGACACACGCACATGGCGCCCGCCACACTTGCACACACACACACCATGGCACCCGCCACACAAACACCCACCACAACCGTACCCGAGCACACGGCGGGCGCCTCATGCGCAACACACGCACACACGGCGGGCGCCTCCACACTTGCACACACACACAGTGCGGGTGCCATCGTGTGCCCACAACACACACAACATGCACACGGTGGGCACCTCCATGCACAACACACGCACACAGAGCAGGCGCACTAGTGCGCCCGTTACACACACACATGTTTCATGCATTCCACTTGCACACTTTGGCACATTTTGATACATTTCATTTGCACAATCTTGTACATTTTCATGCATACAGTTGAACATTCACACTACCGCCACACACAATACTCCGAACTTACACTTAGCACACACGATAGCAAACTTGCGCAAGCTTTGATGCTCACAAGCAAGCATGCAACACAACGTTCATACGTGCATCAAGTGTTTGAAGATTTGCATGATAAATCCTTTGCCGTTAATTTATGTATTGATAACGTGGCCTCACTTTATTCTGTAATTACATTTTGTAGGACACGTGGCTTCCTCACCGCAAAGAAAGGAAACTTCCAAGAACATGACAGAGAGAAAAAGGAATAAAAGAAAAGAAAGAGATCAAAGAAAGGGGGCGAGGGGCGAGAAAGCAATCAAGTGAGAGAATCAATTAGTGCAAACAAGAGAGAAGAAATTGCGGAGATAGAGGAGAACATTAGAGCCGACCCATTTACTCTACTCTTTGTAATAGCGAATTCTGAGCCGATCAAAATGATCGGCTAAACCTAGAGTGTTGCTTTGAGGGTTTATGTATGGATCTAATCTTATTTGAGAATTTGAATACAAATCTATCTGTGTTATTCATGTTCATATTTCCTTACTTGTATAGATTCAATGTTCTACAATACTAGTTCAAATTCATATCAAGTCTGCAGTGCCCACTGAGACTTGTGTTGATTTACCGTGGGCGATTGAACATAACATGAATTGAGTTGTGAACATGCATGTATGCGTCTTAAATTCTGCATTTCTTATGATTCTAATTGTGTGGTGCCCACTGACAGTTAAAATCAAACCCTAGGAAAGAATTAAGATTATGCTCATATTATAGATCGAAGGCATGAAGTGAATAGCTACCCTGCTAAGGGAGATATTTAGGGACTGAATTATATCCATTCTAAGAGGATAGGGATTTGGGATTTACATTAGTGCTGAGGATTTGCCCTACCAAGGGAAATTCGAGGAAATTTGTGAACCAAGAGTGTGAGAACTGCCAAGTTGATCAGTCCTAGGTCACTAGCAGAGTAATCCCCTCACACATTTACACAAGTCTAGGATAATAAGAAAAGGATCCATATAGATTGTATCGCCCTCAAGGCAACACCATCATCTCTATTGCTTTCTCCATTGTTGCATATCGCTTTTGTGTGATTTCATTATTGCTTACATTGGTCGTTCATTTTGTCTTTAAATTAGCACTTGTTAACAGTCCTCTCGCTGTGGATACGATCCAACTCGCCGCTTCAACATTATTTAAGTGAGTTTGGGTAAAATTGGGAAGTAGCGACAGCTTGCACTATGAGGGGTTCAAAAAGATTTAACAAAGCCATAAATATGGAGTACTTACTCTATTTACCCAAGTTCCTACTATTACAATGAGGTATCAATTACAAAATAATGTGTGATGAGTATTATCTTCCTTTCCACATCACCTATCTAAATAATTTAACAAAATACCTACCTTTACACAAAATGCCAGTCTTAAGGGGACAATACCTACTATGTATTCCTATTGTAAAAAAGTCCTTGTGAAGTAGAGGAATATATCTTTTGAATGTTGAGTCTATTTGACAAAACATATATGCATGTGAAATTGGCCTAACACGGCAGCCAATGCCCTCCAACTTTGCATGACATTTATCATATAATTACTGTTATGGTACTACAGTAGGAGGGAGCTCCTTGCCCTACCCATTCTAACCCTTTTAAATGTGGGGAGCTCAGATTTATCACTCAGTATGATCTTCCTGAATTCTTGGTCCTTGCTAGGAGAATCTTGGGGTTTTCCATTTAAAGCAATCCAATTTGCAGCTTTGTTTTCCACATGCGAACCCAATTCTATCTCACATTTTTGCTGAATCAGCTCCATCTTCCATTGTTTGTTTGCTACCATCCAATGTTTCTTTGATTGGGGTCTGAAAGCTTTGTATAGATTTTGATGACTGGTCTGAAGAATGATGTTATACCAGCCCTTCTGGCAGTAATATTTTATTCATTGGTATCCTATTTCTAGTAATCCATTGAGTATGGCAAGACTTGTAGGGTTAATCAAGTCATACTGATATAGAATTATATCAATGATCTCACCTTTGTAGTCCCTGATAATCCCAGCAACTGATATCGAATTTTCATTTCCGCAATGAGCTATGTTGAATATTTTCCATGTTCTTGCTGGCTTCTTCCATTGGATGATTTGAATCATTCATATGCACTTGAACTTATTTACTTGATCCCAAAAATAACCCCAACTGTTTATGTCCCAAGTCTGCCGAGGGAACTTCCTGTAAATGATACTGGAAGCTGATGTCAACACTTGATGTACAATCTGATCTAGATTGACTTTGCAGCCTTCAAACACAGCTTTGAGTCTACACTTTCATATTTCCCAGCATATAAGAGAGGGGAGGGTTAGCAGCAATTGTTTATGTGCTTGATTTTTTGGAGGGTCTGCAACCATTGTTTACACATTAGTCTGATAGAATTCGATTGGCCAAGCACTGCCATTTTAGTTGCATATTTGTTCCATACCTATCTTACCACTGTACAACTAGAAAAAGAATGGTTAATTTCTTCCTCCTGATTTAAGCAAAACTAGCATAGTGATGGACCAAAGAACCTAAGCATGTGTAACGTTTCTCCAAGAGGGATTCTTCTTACCAAAATGCAATACATGAAGAAAGAAATTCTAATAAGGGTTAAGCTACTTCAAATCTCATTATAGGGATAATTTGTGTCTGACCTCTGTCTTATTTAATGAAAAGCAGATGACATACAAAAGTTAGCATTGTCACATAGAATCCATTTCAATTCATCCTTCCCTTGTAGTGGGGGAACATGGGTGTGTAATAGTTTCATTTGGTTGTCAGCAGGGAGAAGAGACATCCTTCCTTGTCCCAAGATCCATCTCTTATGAATTCAGCCAACCTTTGAAACTCAGTTCTAGCATACTGATTTTCTAACAGACCACTTCCTAGCCAACTGTCTAGACATATATGGCACTGCCCATCTCCAACTCCAATTATTATGGTTTCCTGACAAAGATCCAAATTTTACCACCATCATTTGTAAAGCATGTGTCAAAATTTAACCCTCTCCTGATTTTTTTCCATATTATTTAATCCAGCAAAAGGTTCTACAATAGCTAGAAAATGTACTTTATGTTTTCTAATTAGTTTTTTAACTATATAGAGTTTTCCTTTAGCAATTATACCACGGATATTCGAGAAAATTGTGCTAATCATCATATCGGACCTTTTTTTACCCAGTTTGTGCATCTTTTGACCTTAATGCCATTGAGGCTGCCTCTTTGGCCTTCACTTTGCTGCCTGCGGCACTTAGTTTCCTCCGAGGTTTGATTAGTTGGGGTTTCATCCTTGTCTTTAGATTCTCACCTGCGGTTAGGATGCTCACCATGTTCACCTCCCCAGTTTCTATTGGTTCTCCATCTTCATCCTCTCTCCTTCTTCCCTAATGTTAATGCCCTTATTCTTTTTCTTGATTTGAGTCCATTCCTGCTGCTGCTTCTTATGTTCCACCTGGGGAGGATTAGGCACCTTCTGCCGAGCCTTGATTATAGGAATACATAGCTCCGTATTATGCCCCAATTTCTTACACTTTGCATAGTAATCAGGCCTATCTTCTACCAACAATTTCTGCCAAAATCCTTTTTCCTTACTTCCCACCCAAATCCTTTCTGGTATTAGTTTCTGAATGTCCATTTCCACAAAAATTCTGGCCTTTCTCGGCCTAACCAATTCCTTAGCTGCAGTCGTGGCAGCATCCATTTTCAAAGGCTTCCCAGCAATAGACGCCAAAGAATAGAGCTTTTCTGGCTGGAAAAAATGGAGAGGGAGAATGGGTAAGCTAATCCAGACGGGAGCGATTGAAGGTTAACCTCCGGATTAAACTCCTTGGACCACTTAAACAATCGAGCTTGAAAACTTGCAAAGTGCCAAACTTTCTTCATCCACATCCTTTGAAAGTCGTTTTCCTGTTCAAATCTGAACAAGATATGCAAGTTGTCAATGAGTCCTGAGTAAACCTCACCTTTGAACGCAGCATTGATAACCTCTTTTCTCAGTATGTTCATAGTCGGCCTTCCCGAAGAGAACTTACCCACGAGGGTGTATTGAAACTCAGTAGCGAGAACCTCTTCTTTTTCGTTTGAAATCAAAAGAGGTGGTTCCCCTTTGAATATAGCTAGGGGTGTTTTCCTCACGTCTGCAAATCATACACTAACCCCATTCCCCCTCTTGAGTTCCAGCCTTGAGTGGAACACTAAAGGATTTGGGGGCTTTTGGGTCTGGAGGCTTCGTCAGCAAAGGATCCATCTCCTTCAGTTGTTTCCGTTATCCTATCGTTTTGTGTTATTGGAAGGCAGAGATGTGCCTCACATTTAAATTGACGGCTGAGATTAAACTAAATAGAAATATCTATTAAAGGCTTAGTGCAAAGAGAGAGAAAACTATAGAGAGAAGACAGAGCGTACGAATTCGAAGTGTGAACGATTCTCACATGAAATTTTAGTGAGTAATGTATAAAAACGACAACCCAAAATTTTAATTTTCATGAGCTTTTTTGTCAAAAATGACAAAGTCCAAAACTGCGTTCATTTTGACTTTTTTGTTCCATTTTTTTGCTGACCTAATTTGAACATGAATTCTAGTAATTTTTTTTAGTTTGGCATAACCTCCATTTTGAGGTGGTTCGCTACTCCCAATTTATTAAATAAGTTGGAGGGTGATGGACATACACTAATATCACCCATTACAGCAAATGTCTTTTTGAACACTACCCCATTTACAAGCCAAGGCCCAATGGGAGAGTGTTCAAAGGATTTAACAAAAAAAGTAAATGTGGAGTACTTCCTCCATTTACAACATCTAAAATGTAAAAGACTAGGGCATTATTCTAACATAATTACAAGACGAATTCTGCCTCTCTCTTAATGCTCAAAATTCCAAAAAGGGAGTCTATCATTATCCCCTTGAACAAAACTCCTTAGTAAAGGAGAGGGATATTCCCAGCCGTCAAAACCAAAGGGAAAGTGGCCTAACACTGGCAACCACTGCCCTATATTTGTATTGAAGTCCATGCCATAAAAGACAAAGGGCAAGTGTCCAAACACCGGCAGCCGCTGCCCTATCTTAACATTCAAGTTCCTTACATACAAAAAAAGAAAAAAGGAAACTTGGCCTAACACCGGCAGCCAAAGCACTTCGAAATTACCTTTTTCCAACAATCCCATAAACCATTATATTGAAATAGAATAACCGTTGCCTCGTTTTCTTCATATGTAAGGAAGCCCCGAGGTATCCGCCTTTAGTAGACGAGAAAGGTGAACATTCTCCATTAATATAGGTTCATTTTTGTCCAGCCATCTTGCTGCCAAGTTAGCTCCTGGAGGAATGTGCACCATTTGGGCTTTGCTTTTAATTTCTTCTATCTTAGTTTTGTGTTTCCATATCTTTCATGACGTGTCTATGAAAGTTCGGACCAGTTCTTTAGAATAAAGCTCAATGATTATTCTTTGGCAGCTTCTATCCTTGCAGAATAATATTCCTTTTTGGCACATATTTATTATTCCCTACATTTAAGGACATTCATGATCACACCAAAAATAGGGAATTAAATATAGAACCTTACCTTCGGAGTTTCTAATCCGGGGGATGCCATTTAATGTAATTCAGAATTGCGTTCCATCTAATTTTCATGCAAGAATCCCATAATTGTCCCCATTCCATTACTTTAAGTGAACTGAGTTTAAATTTAACACTCACAATTCCTTTAATCATATCAAAGACATTAAAAATTGTAGAATCAAAATCAAGAGTGCCATTATTAAAGGTTACCTTGTTTCTACTTTTCCATATTACCCAGCAAATTAAAGATGGACAGATTTTTATAAGAAAGCAATGGGATTAAGATTTACCTTTATGACTCCACCAGTTATTCAATGAGCATGAGATAGAAATAGAGTACGTATTAATGCCAATTTCTGCACCTATAACATGCTATAATCTCCTAGTAAAAGGACAACTAGAAAAGAGGTGATTAAGAATTTCCCTATTATCTCCACATAGCGGGCACTGAAAAGGACCAACCAAACCAGTTTTATGCAAGTTACTTCCAATAGGAATTTTCTTCAAGATAAGTCTAAGCATGAAGAATGACATCTTGACTGGCAAGGAAGAGTCCCATATGAAGGGTATAAATGGAGAAGCTGGAGGAAAGGATCCTCTAATATGATAGTATTCTGAACTATTACTAAAATGGCCAGAAGCAGTAAGAGTCCAGATCAAAATGTCTTCTTTGTCAGGCTGAAGGTTTTACGCAGAAGAGAAGAAAGACATTGGAACATGAGGGCACAACTCCATGAACTTCTGTACATTCTAGCCCTCTGAATTTCTCACTTCATATTCCTTTTGACTGCCTTTGTAGTTATATAGCTCAGCAATACTACCTTTTTCATTCCATTTGTCAAAGAAAAGATTGCACTCCCCTTTGCCCAATTGTGTCATAATGTGTTTTTCAGCAAGAGGAGCCACACTCAGCAATCTTCTCCACGTGCTAGACTGCCCCCTATTTGTAGTGTATTCAATGGGGTGGTTTTGTGTGCAATACTTAGCCTACATAAACCACTGGCCCAAAGGGATTTACCCGTCCTAAATTTCCACCATAGCCTAAAGGATTGGGCTATGACTGAGCCTTTCAATTGCCTAAACCCTAGATCACCTTCATCCATTGCAAGACACAATTTTCCCAACTAATCCAATGGAATTTGGACTTCTTATCCGTGGAGGACCATAAGAAGTTAGCCATGAGGGATTCAATCTGATTGATGACACCCTTAGGAGGATCAATGCCTATACACAAATAGAAAGGAAGAGATGAAAAAACACTCTTGATTAAGGTGATCCCACATAGAAAGAAACTTAGAGCTCCATCCATTGATTTTCTACCCTATTTTCTGAATTAAATCCCAATAGTTACCTGAAGGAACTCTTTTGTGGTGTAGAGGAATGCCTAGATATTAAATTGGGAAGAAGCCTCAAGGGAAGTTGGTTATTTTGCCAACCATGTGTTTCCTAGAGTTGGGCAGCTTCTCATGAACTAAGTAGCAACTTTTAGATGCATTTACTCTCTGTCCAGAAACTTGTTCATAATGAGCCAGCTTGTGCATCAGTAACCTAATGGTGCGGGGATTCGAAGAAGTGAAAAGTATGATATCATCGGCATAAGAAAGATGGGACGCTTTTGGACACATTCTAGGAACAAAAACCTCTAAGCCTTTGGAGGGGTTCTCCTTTAAGCTTCTTGACAGATATTCCGCCCCAATCACAAAAAGCATAAGAGAGATGGGATCACATTCTCTAAGACCTCTAGAAGTCTTGAACTAGCCCCTAGGGGAACCGTTAATGAGAACGGACATCCATACATTAGAGAGAAGTCTTTAGATAATGTCAATCCATATCTCGCCAAACCCATAAGCCTTAAAATCTGAAGTAGAAAAATCCACTCTACCCTATCATATGCTTTTTCCATGTCTAGCTTTAAGACTACACTTCCTTCTTTTCTTATCCTAGGCATGGAGGAAACTAGTTCGCTAGGTAGCAAGTAATTATCAATGATGTTCCTTCCAAGGACGAAACCACTCTGGTTTTTTGAAATAATTCTAGGAAGCAACAAGGACGGCCTATTTGCCAAAAGTTTAGAGATGACCTTATTGACGAAATTACACAGACTAATTGATCTAAATTGTTTAAATGACGAAGGATTTCTAGTCTTGGGAAGGAGGACGATAGAGGTAGCTGTTATTGCCTTAGGAAGATTCCCCCCATTCATAAAGAATTGTATAGGCTCTAGTAAGTCTAGTTTAATTATTTCCCATGCTTTTAGGTAAGAGATCGTAAAGGCTCAAAAAATGTGGTTGATGACCATTTATCAAGATTGGAGTCTCATGAGCAAGATAATCCCCAGTTGTTGATAAGAGACCATTTCTCTAATGAGCAAGTGTTCAAAATGAAGAAAGGGGACTTGCCATGGTATGCATAGATGGCAAATTTTGTGGTTGCAAGGCAAGTACCTCTGATTATTCACATGAGCAGAAGAAACAGTTGAAGAGTGATGCCAAGCACTACTTTTGGAATGACAATGCATTGTATAAGGTGTGTAGTGATCAAATTATAAGAAAATGTGTCAAAAAGAAGGAGAAAGATGCTATTCTGGAGGCCTGTCATGAAGGGCCTTGTGGAGGGCATTTTGGCTCCACCAAAACAGGATTCAAGGTGTTACAATGTGGTTTTTATTGGCTTCATATATTCATGGATGCAAGGATTTGGGTAGGAAAATGTGATAGGTGCCAAAGGTCTGGGAATATTTCTTCCCGAAATGAAATGCCTCTTATTAATATTCTTGAAGTGGAGTTATTCGATGTTTGTGGTATCGATTTTATGGGTCCTTTCCCTAAATCACGAGGTATGGAATACATATTGGTTACAGTAGACTACGTTTCCAAGTGGGTCGAAGCTATTGCCTTGCCACACAATGATGCGAAGAGTGTCACTGCATTCCTCAAGAAATACATTTTCAATAGATTTTGATCAACTAGGGCAATTATTAGTGACGGGGGTACTCATTTATGTAACAAAATCTTTGCTTCCCTCTTGGCCAAATATGGAGTCAAGCATAAAGTATCTACTGCCTACCATTCACAAACCAGTGGTCAAACTGAAATTTCCAATATGGAGATCAAACGAGTTTTGGAGAAGATGGTGAATCCAAGCCAAAAGGACTGGGCATTAAAGTTAGATGATGCACTTTGGTCTTATAGGACAGCTTACAAAACCCCAATTGGTGCTTCTCCATTCCGACTTGTGTTTGGAAAAGAATGCCATTTGCGAGTTGAGCTAGAGCACAGCGCATATTGGGCAATTCAGTAGCTTAATTTGGACCTGGAAGGAGCGCAGTCTAAAAGGATGATGGAACTCAATGAATTGGATGAGTTTCAATTCAATACTTACGTGAGTTCTAAGTTGTACAAGGATAGAACAAAAATAGTACATGATGCAAAGATCCAAACAAAGAGTTTAGCTTCAAAGCAGTTGGTGTTATTGTACAATTCTCGATTAAGGATTTTTCCTGGAAAGTTAAGGTCACGGTGGACTAGTCCATTTACAGTTGTTAAGGTAATGCCTTATGGAGTGGTGGAGATATTCAACACAAGGAACGGGAATTCCTGGCAAGTGAATTGTCTCAGACATAAGCTATATTCAATAAGTCCAGGGAAGGGTATCGAAAAGTTGACATAAGCTGCACACGAGTTGTTCTTGGATGATCCTTTACCTTTGCATTGATACAAGGCATGGTCGGGCTATCGACTTAAAGAGAACCGCTACTAGAAGGCAACCTAGGCTACTTCTTTTTATTTTCAATTTCATTTCATTTCAATTTTAGTTATCTTCGTTTGTGTTAAGTGTAGTTTGAATTTCATTCTAGTGATTACTTGAGCAAATAAATTCTTTATGCTTTTAGGTATGCAACCAAACAGGCGAGGGTGTCCAAATATGCATACGCACAGGATGACATATTTGGGGATGAAAGTTGGACCACTGATGCACAACACACTGGACGAAGGAGGTACGCTCAATTTGGAATTTAGTGCAATCAAGGTAACAGAATATTATAACGGGAGGTTTGCCTCATAAACTCTTCAGTTGAATGCATATCCAAGCACATGCCTAGAAGATCCATGAATGATTGAATGAATACTGACAAAGTGTGTGTTATATGTTATCTCTTTTCATTTATCACATTTCTTTGTTTGATAGCTCACATTACACCAGTATGTGCATGAACATTTCCCTATAAATACCATATTATTGTCTTTAGAATTGTGTAAGTCTTTAGCTGCAACATGGACTACAAAGAGAACCCATACCATATGAACACATATGAGTATGAAATTTTCAGTGAGGACTTGGGTAGTTCTTCCTCTTTCTCTTCCTTTTCTTCAGCAGATAATGTTATAGATTGTGATCCTGCCGAGTCTCCAAAATTCGTAAATGCTAGTGCGGAAAGCCTATACCATAGATCAATGCACCGTCACTTCATGATTGAAAGGCAATTTGAGGCACCCTCCCGCTGCTTTGATGAGCTATTTCAATTCAACAATTGGACCTATTTAACAATGGCTCCTGTTGCGGTGAATCTGTAGATAGAGAAGGAGTTTTATGCTAATGCAAATGCAAATAGTATCCATTAAGTGTTTATGCGGGGTAGTTACCTAAAGGTGAATCAACATAGCATAAATATGCATTACCTTCTGCCGGATTATCCAAACGATACATACAGTTGATTGGTGAAAGCGGAGAACAAAGATCATCTTTTGGCAGTTGTGGCATTGCCTGGTACTACTTGGGTGAGAAATGCATGAAATGAAGCAATATAAGTACTCACAAGCAATCTGACAGCAAAGGCGAGGATGTGGTTGCTCTTTATTAATTCTAGGCTAATACCTACTCAACAGACCACTCGAGCAACTAGGGAGACAGTTCTCTTAATATACGCCATTCAGCATCGGTTTACCATTGACATAGGACGATTGATTCTAGGAGGCGCGCGTAACGATCTGAGTTTACCCCAATGTTCTTCCCCATTCTTTTATCCAAGATGGCTAGTAGGAAAGGATTTGATATTACTTCCAATGCACCTCCCGAACCCTCTTTGGGCTTGATAGGGATACCTCAATGGCATTACTCTATAGAGGAAAAAAGGGAAGCCAGACTTCGTAGAGGAATGTAACCAGGGCAGTTCCCTATACGTTTTCTGGCACAGGGGCCGTGATGGTATGCATGTGTGGGGGGTTTGTTAGCGCTTGTTTGATTTTGGTGTTTGATGGTCATTGTTGTTGATCCTATGTTTGGGTTAGATTGTGGTAAGGGGGTGAGGTTGAACACGTCTAGAGTAGTCTGGGGTGCACTATATGAAATTGCCACGATGTTTGATTTTTTTTTTATGTTTCATAATTTTTGTTTGGAGGTTTTCAGTTGTTGTTAGTCTAAATGACAAAGCTTTTGTTTGTCTAATCTCATGACATTTTTTTACGTTGTATGTTTTTTTTCATGTGTATGATTGCAATCAAGAGAAGAGAGACTTCATTTTGAGCAAGGGTACGCCATTGGTGAGAGTTACACAAATGAATTGATGATACTGAACCTCTGTGCTTGATTAAATATCTTTTGAAAAGCTGGAACATATTAAAAG
The DNA here is from genome assembly GCA_016586305.1 of Ophiorrhiza pumila. NCBI lineage: Eukaryota > Viridiplantae > Streptophyta > Magnoliopsida > Gentianales > Rubiaceae > Ophiorrhiza > Ophiorrhiza pumila. The sequence goes on from BLIW01000005.1 coordinate 16,200,070, forward strand.
CTATTTGGAGTAATGTAGCGGATAGGCTTTGAAGTAAACATGAAATGACTTAAGGCTGCCGTTTTGTTTTGTTTTGTTTATCATATGAAGGTAGTGTGTCGTGTAGCAAGGGTGAAGATAGGATATTTCATGCAAGTGAATGGAGTAGGGTCTCACATTTGAATGATGTTATTGTTTTCTTGTGTTTGGTTGGTGATGGTATTGAATATGCTTGACCGAATACGTGCTAGAGTCTATGTATGGTATATAAATGCTCACTTACTTGACATTTCCATTCACATGCAAGTTGAATACTTCAGCTCGGTAGTGGCTCAAAGATATTCATCTTCATCTTCAATTTTTAATTTCTTCATCTTTATTTATCGTCTCCACCAAGGTATGCCTCTAAATTTTAATTTTTTTCTCTTTACCTCAGTTGGTTGGATTTCTTGTTTAAAATAAAGAAGTGTTGGTAAATACATGAGTGTGTTCGAAATTTGATTGAAAGATGTTCAAGGAATTATGTGTGAATGGCATGAGGCTTTCTTTGATTTTTACAAGGATTAGGCGTAGGCTAAGTGTGGGGGACGTTGGACATGATAAAAATCTTTGTTCTAGCTTTGCCATGTCTTTGTAATTTGCATGTAACTTGAGCAAATGATCTTCAAAATGCTTGATTCTAGTTGGAAATTTTTTATAAAAGGATAGGCTACAATGTTTATGTTTCACATTTTTACAAATTTTGAATATATAATAAAGTATTTTGGACAAGAATGTATCATTGATGATGAATAGCTAGTATGATGAGTCTTGAAATTGCCCAGTCAGGGCATCTCTCGGTAGTCTTGCCATAATTTGTTCATTTTCACTCCGAATTGGGTGATTCCAGTCCCTGAATATAGCTAGGATCTTGCTCTACAACTTTGACTTTTTAAGTTTTGACTAATTTTCTCTGCTTCGAATGTGATTTTCTCGGTCTTGTTAATGACGTGAAGCTGAAATTTAGTTTTGAGCATTTGGTCCAGTTTTGTCACGAGTCGGTAGCATGAGGCATAATTTATTCAAATTTACACAATATAGGTTGCCTCAAAGATGCAATGTGAATCTTTGAGGCATAGCTACATCTTATGTGATTGAGTGGTGATTGAGTGTGTGGTATCGTGTTTCAACTTCAGTTTTGACTTGGATTACTATTTGGAACCCGGCCATCATATTTGCATATGAACTAGTATCTTGAATTTGGTTTTGAGAAGCTTAATGTTTATGGTTGTTAATTGTAGACATGGCACCTAAAAAGGGTGGGAGCTCAAAAGGTAAAGGGAAAGCAAAGGGCAAGGCCCAAATGAACATGGACTCTGATTCAAAATAATTTCCCGATGACTTGCCAATCTTTCAAGATCCCCCACAAGTCACTATACAAGTACCAACTCAAAAGAAATGCAAGGGCGCCACAGCCTCATCGTTATTCATCAATGATGAGGCACAGCAACGTTGGGAAGAAGGGTTGAGAGTCAAGAAATTACACTTGGAGAGTGCTTTTGTTGTTGAGAAGGGGCCTTTCAAAAAGTTGATGCATTTCCACAAATTTGATGAGAAGTTAGTACGCGAACCCGAGTTCTACATTGTGAGTGTTGCCAGGGAGTATTATACAAACGACAAATTTCTAAATGACCGTGGGGCTGTATATGTTCGAGGAGTCTGTTTAGACATTACCAGTGAAATCATCAATGATCACTTGGGCAGTCATAATTTCCCCGTAGATCCATTTCACTGTCCAGATGATGAAAACACCAACCAAGAATTGTTGAATGAGCTTGAACACCCTGGAGCTGAGTGGGTTGTGGATAGTCAAGGCGCACATAATCATGTTCGGCATAAATTTCTGATATGTGATGTTAAATTGTGGTTGAAGTTCATGTTATCGAGTACGCCTAGCTCAGAGTCGTGTCCGAGGTTCTTTGCAAACGCCTTTATCTGATTTCGGCAGTTAGGGGACGACGGTCTATCGAGTTGGCCGGGTTATCGTCGAGGAAATCAAAGTGGGAATTGAGGAGGATTTGGCATCAATATATTTCCCTGTTCTTATTGAGGAACTGTGCAAGGCTCAAGGGGTGAGTGATGAGTTCGGTGGTGATTGGAGGCCAACGAAGGGGCCGATAGCTACCCATTTGTATCAAAAATATCTGAAGTTTGATTGGGAGATGGTAGAAGCTCATGTTACTGAGCAAGGCGTTCCTCGGGATGAGTTTGAGCCTCCTATTCCTAGTAGCTAGTCAAAGCAATAGCCTTACCCATATGATATCAGTTCCTTCCATAGTACTCTTATTGATTTCAACAGTCTGTGGACACTCGATTCTAAATCTTGGACGAGCGTTTGGGTAGCATGCATGAAGTAATGATTGATATGCAACTAGTTAGGGATTCCCATGCTTCGACAATGATGAATAAATTAGATGACATGTCTTCCATAGCTCAGTAACAATTTGAGGTATTGTATCATAAGCAAGTGGTGATGCAAATGGAACTTGAAAAGTGTAACAAAATGTCTGTGTATTATCATTCGGATTCTGGACCTCCCAAACCGACGCCAACTTCTACGTAATTGGCCGGGTACCGGGTTCACAATCTGACGAGAGATGTTATCAGTGGAGCTATTCATGAGCTTTCACTGGGGGTACCCGCAGTGTCTTCGCTTAACCCATTGCCAACATTTGGTCATATCCCACCAATGCCTCCCATTCATACTTTTAGAGTGGACCCCGAGTTCATGCCCGCGACAAGAATTCTAATGTTTGGTACGGGGCAGCCTATTCACGGACCAATTCATGGTCCTCTTCATTGGGTAGCACAGCCTTTCAGTGGACCTTTCTTTTCCACAACAGCATCATTCTCTTCTCCGACTTTCTCTACACCCTCTACGTCTTCTCAGGGAGCCCCTCTTTCTTAATCTTTGACATTAAGAACAATGTGTGGGTACTGAGAAGTGCCTCAAGTGCGGAGAAACTAAATTATCATAAGCTTAAGCAGAAATTGCCATCATGTATATAGAACACCAGCAATGGAGGCACGCCCTGCTTTATCGATACAAAGATCTGGTACACAACAACTGAATAGTTTTTGGGCATCTGGGGCTTTGTCTAGTTCTTTCCCTGTCCGTCCTACTGCTTTGGAAGAGAAATATCTCAAGTTATCTGATTCTCAATAAGTCCTTATGGAGAGAGAACTCAATGCATGCCCTACTACTGTTGCTTCACCAATATCTTCTAGCAGTGCTGTCATTGGTCATATGTTCTCTTTATCGTCGGGATTTTCTACCAATTTTCATTTTTCTACTGTTTCCTGACAAGAAAAGCATTCAATTCAAGCCCTTTTCATTTCCCAATCAACTAGCAACGGGACATCAGTGCTATTGCCACAACCTTGCCACCCTGGAGTTACTCAGTCTATAGCATCTAGTTAATATACTAAAAAAAAATAGTGATGCCTCCTGGTGTACTGATTCGCAAAATACTCCACTGGATAACTGCAACACTGGCGAATATGTCCTTCCATCTGAGGATCTTAGTAAGCATAGTTGGCACGAGTGGGCTGACCAGCTTATTAGTGATGATGATGGTTTGGATCCTAGTTGGTCTGAGCTGATTGCTGACACAAATGTTGTTAATCTTAAGTTAAATGTGCAATCTTAGGCTAATCAACGGTCTACAAATTTCTCAGTCCAGTAGCCACAAGTATCCTTGCAGCTTGTAGCTTCTTCAAGAGAAATTTTCTCTGTTATTCCTACACCATCCTCAGCAAGTGGTGCTCCAACCAAGTAGGGTATGCGTTGGACACCAGAGCTTCATGAAGCCTTTGTTGAACCAGTGAACAAGCTTGGTGAAAGTGAAAGAGCTACTCCAAAGGGTGTGCTGAAGAAGATGAAAGTTGAAGGTTTGACAATCTATCATGTCAAAATTCACTTGCAGAAATATCGAACTGCTCGGTACAAACCAGAGCCATCTGAAGGTTCTTTGGAGAAAAACCACACTTCTAGTGATGATCTGTCAATGTTGGACTTGAAGACGGGCATTGAGATCACTAAAGTGTTACGGTTATAGATGGAAGTTCAGAAACGTCTTCATGAATAGCTTGAGATTCAAAGGAATTTACAGCTGCGAATATAGGAACAAGGGCAACATCTCCAATTGATGTTTGAGAAGCAGTGCAAGTCAGGCTTTGACCTGCTTAAGGGCTCATTGGATAAACCTTTAACAGAGCTGACATAAGCAATCCAACCTTCTCCTGCCAAGACTGGTCTGGGAGTCTAACAGGGCAACGATAACAAAATGGATGTTGACTCAGGTAACATAGATACCTCTGTTGTGAAAGATGGGGTAGAGATGCAAAATCTCCTGACAATGAGGATGGAAATCTCGAAGTAAATGCTGCGGGAACATCTAACTCCCCACCATCTAAACGTGCTAGAAAGGATAAGTAGCCATACATAAGTTATAACATTTGAGAGAGGATGATTTAGTGATACATACTCAGAACATCAATGGCGGAGTTAAACAGTAGAAGAAGGCTCATGAAGAGCCTTGGAACCCCCAGTTTGAATTTCTTTGGATAAATTTGGGAAACAGCTTGTGCTCACCTTATCTTTAGTTGGCAGGTGAACTCATGTCTTGTGGGCACCAAATTTATAGGACACTCCCCTTCCTTAGTATGTGATCTTTGAGTGAATCTTTTAGAGGTAGACGAGGCTACTTCTAATTTTGCTCTTAGAATATCTAACTCCTGATATTATTGTGTTTAGATTACTGTAACTCTCTCGAATGTGACTGACTATACGATTAAATGGCTCATATTAATATTTGCAGCTTTATAGTAATGACTAGTACGTATAAGTGCCTGCTGGTAGAAAGAAAAAAAACTAGAGACAAGTGAGGTTGTAAAGCCAGAAGCATCATAAACGGTGTTGATAGACAAGAACTTGGCTATTGGAGTTTTTTGGATCCCAAAAAAAAATTACTAGAATTCATGGTGTCCACACGCCTCTAGAAAATTTTCTCTCGCTTCTCTTTAGAATTGTTTACTCTTTCGTAGCTGAAAGGCCCAATTCAAAATTCACAATTACAATCTTCTTGCTTCTCTTTATTTTTGCATATTTACTGATTGATTGGTTTTCATTAGGATCTCCTAAGGACCAGATTTATAAAGGGATCAAACGAGCTTTAATCGTAGCTAAAGACCATCACTGATCGGCTGTGTCCACAGCTGAACACCAAGGCTGAAGATCAGCTCAGATCATCTTAAGAATCTTCAGCTCAACACGGCCAGAGCCGCCATAGCCATCTAGTGGACCAATAGCAAGCTTCCCACGACGGATCAACGGGAACCTCAGTCAGCTCGCCGATTGGAAAGAAGCTAAGATGCTGCGGTTTGAAGGTGACCACTTGAACCAGACGGCCACAGGATCTTCGATCTATATAGATCTCCCGTCGATCTGTGCAGATCTACAACTTCAAGCTCCAATAGCCATGAAGAACTAGTGACGTCTCTGAACTGATTCTTGATTCACCGTGGCTGCCGCTCTTGAACAGTGGCCGGACGCGAGCACACAGCTGGCCCCATCTGAGGATTACTTTGAAGCTCATCCACCACACCAGAGGACAGGGTCATCCAGTCGTCCAAAGGCAGATGCTTAGGGGAGCTGCCACGGCTCATCCACTGTAGCTGTAGATTTCAGAATGCAAACTTGGAGGTCTCACTCGAACCTCCAATCTCTGAGGTCCCCCGACGAGCCCTACTCTTAACAGACATTCAAGCTCTGATGCCCCAAATTTCAGATAGCATTATTGCCCACGTCTAATTTCTTTGAAGATGGAAAATCCTACTGCTCATCCATATTCTTTAGAAGATTCAGCTGAATTCCCTTCATCTTTTTCAATTTGGCAAAATGACGGGCAGATGAAGATAACTGCTACTGGAAGAAAAATCAACATTCGGATAGAAATTTTTGCTTCATGGGTAAGTGTGATTTTTCAAACATGCTTGGCCTCTGACTACTGGAGTTAATGTCAGCTTGGCTCTTTTGTGTGAAATCTTGAATGAATTCGGTTTCTAGGGGAATGTTGGGTCTTGAGAATAACTTGTTTGGTATGTTTTATGGGATTCTTGAATCCCATGATGATATTGGAATCCATCCCTGTGTTTTGCTTTTTCATGTAATTGTGCCTTGCAATGGAGTTGCTCAATTTCATGTAATTGGTACATTTGATTATTAGAACACTACTGGCCAAACCAATCTGAGGTAACCTCTGATTCTTGGAACATTGACTTGGTGCTACTTAAACCTTGTGTGAATGTGGAAGTCGTGATGAACTGAGTGATAAACATTTGAGTGAAGTTCCCATTTGCATTCGCTGCCATGACCTGCTTTTATATCTGTTGTTGTGGCAAGTTTTTTGGACAATTGGCTTTGCATGGTAAAGTGATTTTCTTTGTTGTCCTTTATGTACTTCTTGAAATTGACTGCAAGTGGATCTTTGGCGAACTTTTGATAAACTTTTCAGGAGAATTCCCAGCCATATGCTGTTGGTTCTCTCAAATAATTGGTAATTTTTTCCTGTTTGGTGAGCTATGTTGGTCTGCCATTTTGATGCTACATTCTACTGAGTAGAAACAGGCTCTATATGCTTCATTCATTTGATTCTTGCTCATGGGCTTGGTATGAATGTGGAACTTGGTGTAATAAGTCATACAGAATTTAGGAGACTTCCCATTCAAATTGTTTCATGTACTTAATATGTTACACCTGTGCTTGGCGAGATATGGCGATCCTTGAAGATCGGTCAATTGATGAGTACTAACTGATCCAATATCATGTAATTGGTTAGGTTGGGTACTCCGTGGCATTCAACCTCTAACAACTTTCGATCGATATTGTGGAGCGGTACTAAAAGTGTTAAGATCTAGAGCACCTCACACCTTTTGATGATACTAAAATTAGGGCTTCAAAGCTAGAGGCAAATAGAGCCTATCTACTAGAATTCCTTCAAGTAGATGATCTCTAATTTCCTTACATATTTTTCATGTAATGGAGTAGTACGCTAAATTTACTGCATTTGCTTTGTAACAGTGTGGATAGGTACAACCGGCACTATATATTGTTTTGCTATAGATATGTATATAACTATTTAAAAACATCACTAGAATTCATTTTCAAATTAAGGTCAGCGAAAGAAACAGAACAAAAAAAGTCAAAATGAATGCGTTTTTGGACTTTGCTATTTTTGACCAAAAAGCTCATGAAAATTAGAGGTTTGACGAAAAATTTTTGGTTGTCATTTTTTGAAACTAATCACTAGAATTTATGTTTTATAGCTCCACTTGTTTGCCCCTTTTGCTGCTCCACTAGAGAATCGATTAGCCATATGTTTACTTCTTGTCAGATGACAGCCAAGGTATTGCAAATTTTTGTAGTAGAAATAGGAATGTGGCCTAATACTATTTCCTTTACAGGTACTCTAAATCAATGGTGGTCCAGCCCAGAAAAAGCAGAGGTAAAAAATTTTTTGCTAAAAATAATCCCATCATCGATCTACTGGAATATTTGGAAATTGAGGAATAAAGTCAACTTTAGCAGTACAAAGCATGAAATAGATCCATTGGTCTACACCACCTTCCAACTTGTTAAGGAGTTAGCTGCTAACAAATTCAAAATCAGAAATCTGGTCGATCTAGAATGGTTTAAATTCTGGACTACTATCTAGAACATCAAAGAAGAGCCATGGTTAGTTTCAACAAATGGCTGTCTCCTACTCCACCGGGGATTAAGGTAAATTTTTTAGCCCTAAAAGTAGGTCAGGAATGGAAAATTAGAGGTGTTGCTCGTGATCACATTGGAAAATGTGTCTTGAATTTCCCTGTGATTTCTTATGATCTGACTTATGCTAAGGTACAGGTAGAGTTAATGGCTTGCAGATGGTGGGTTGAATACTGCAAGGGAATGGGATTTAAGAAGGTAGAATTTGAATCAGATTCAGAGGGCCTACACAAAGTTTGGAAATAGGATGGTAACTTGGACCCACTCATTCGTCAGCTTTAGTCCCAAATATCCTTTTCTAAGGTCCCAAAAAAGGCAAATAAGGCAGCAAGATGGATGGCTGCTAATGAAGGAATGGAGACCTCACCCTTGGAGAAGATTCTGAAATCAGATATGATGAAAAAAGGCAAATAAGGCAGCAAGATGGATGGCGGCTAATGAAGGAATGGAGACCTCACCCTTGGAGAAGATTCTGAAATCAGATATGATGAGTTTTCCCAACATACTAAGGAAAAGAACAAAGCAATATGACCTACTCAGCCGAAGCACGTCATCGAGAAATACTACAGGTTAGGGCCTCTTTCTGCTAATGTTAGGACAGGGTGCCAATTAAATCCCATGCCTGCTGATGTTAGGGCAAGCTTTAACTAATCTGAAATATCTGTTCCTCCCAATCCTCATCTTTTCTTCATATTAGGTATGGAGAAACTAGAAAAAGAAACACAATGTCGACTGATCCTGCTAATTAAATGCTGGCATTTGCTACAGTAACTCCATGAGATGCTATTGCCATGGGATGATTAGACCACTAGGTTACTGATGTTAGGGCTGGACTGCCCTTTATATATATATTTTATCATTAAAGTAGTTTAATGTATGCTAATTTGAGACTTAGCTGCATGTGGGATATGTCCTGAGCTTCTTTCATCTTTACACTATCACGGTTTTTGTTTTGATCATCACCCCTAGTGTGGTTTTGTGAAAACATGTACGGCTATACCGTGCTCGAATAAACTTCATGTATGCTCTTGGCTACTTGTAATAGAATAGATTTATTATGATTTCACAAATTGTAAATGGAATAGTAACCCATATTTACGCTTTCATGAACTAATTTTGTAAATAGAGTAGTACTCCAACCATCGTTTGCTTTTGTGATATCCTTAAGAACAAGTTTCCATTAGGCCTTTGGCATGCAAATGAAAATTTGATCTAAAGGATCCTCTAAATTTTGTAAGAGCGATACTAGGGTATATCCATTGCTGACAAAGATATCTAATATATTGGGAGTGGCGCCCCACCTCAAACGGAGGTTAGCCACCGAAAAAAAAATCACTAGAATTTATGTTAGGGCAAGACAACGTGTGCAATAACCTGGTGCCTATCAATAAATTCTCTCTCTAAAAATTTTACTCTCAACTCACAGCTTTATTCTAGTAGTATCAACTGAAATTTTCAACAACAACTCAGCCACTTTTTGGAATCCAAGTATCGTACAAGAGGCTTTATCTCCAACCATCCGCCCATAGCTGCTCTGGCCACAAACCGCCTGCCATCTAGACCCTCTCCACCACCCACCAACGTACTACCACTCATATCCTCCCCACCTCCACAATCCTTCACCGATCTTGCGATCTTTTAAACCCCATCGAGTGGAATCACCAACACGTCTTAACCAGCCATCTAGCCACCAAGTGGAGCCATCTCTTATTTTCCCCTCCAACAACAAGTTTCTCCCCGCCCCTCCAGTCATACCACTGTGACAACTACAAGAAAAGGAATGAGACAGCCACAACATCCTACTTCAGCTCTGGACTCAGGCATGGCTTTCAACTAGATCGACCGTTTGAGCTTACACATTGGTTCTCAAACCCTTGGGTGGAAGGATCGGACTTAAGCTGCACTGGATCAGACCTTATCTACTCCAAGCTGCCACCCACTACTGTTCACAACTCAGCTACTATTATTCATAAATCGGGTACTGTTTCAAGTTGTCTTCTGGCACTGTTCACATTCGGGACATTTTAGAGTAGGAAACCGAGCTCAAGACTCCACCGCCTTTAGAAGCCCTAGCTGATTAACCCAACAAAGCCCTTCTTCAAGACTAAGGAGCAGCTGAACTCGATTTGAGCTGAAAGACAAATGGTTTGATATTGTCATCCAAGATCTCCAGCTTTGAGAAGAAGCAAAAGCATCAAGCTCACCTAGTTTGGGAGTGCCTCCAATAGCTCTCTACTCAGCTCACCTTTGTACCTATTTTGACCGACTGTGAGCTAGATACTAAAGATTGGGACAGTTGGATATGCTGCCAATGTTCACTCATATCAGCTCATTACATCAGAAGAGGTAAAACTACATGACCGGAGGTCAACTACCAACGGAGCTCAGATCATCATCCGCTACAGACTTAAGACTGGGACTGTTCTCATTTTAGCTTGTTCCGATGTCATGATTCAACTTCGTTCACTATAGTTTGTGTCTAGTTATAGCTGATCCTCTCTCTAAACCCCAGAACCTCCAAAGAAAACTTATAGAAACATCATTGGCACTTCCAATCTGAGAGAAATCAATGTCTCTTTTAACTCGGCTACAAAAAAACCATCAAGGCTCTCTACTTTCAAGGGCAATCCAGCTCTATTTATCAACAGCGAAAAAAAAGATGAACTTGCCCTGAGATTTAAGTTTACCATTCTTACTAAGTTTTCTTGGGGTAAACTGTCAATGGCGGTGATAAGAAAAGAACTTCTTATCGTCAACTTCAAATTGCCTGTTCATACCTGTCTCCTTGACCATCGACATGTGTTGCTCAAATTTGAGAATGATACTGATTTCCAAAGAGTATGGTTGAAGAAAGTGTGGTCCTTTGCTAGTTTTCAGGCAAGGGTGTTCAAATGGACAAAGGAATTTAACCCAGGGAAGGAACCATCCAGAGCTCTAGTGTGGATTCGTTTTCCCCTCCTCCAGCTACATTTCTTCCAAAAAGAAACACGATTTTCGATGGCATCGAGTATGGGTAATCCCCTTAAACTGGACCTGGCTGCTGCTTCTATTGATCTCCTTCTCAGGCCTAGCGAATCACATATTTGTGTGGAGATGGACGTCACTAAAGTGTTACCGAATCGCATTTGGATTGGAACTAATGAGAAAGGATTTTGGCAGGAGATAGAGTTAGAAAATAAACCTCTGTATTGTTAACGTAGCAGTAAAATTCGACACAGTCAAGATCAGTGCAATCCACAAATAGCTAAACAAATGCTACCCCTCCCATTAAACAAATGAAGTAGTCAACCTGGTGGACACCGTGATCCAGGAGGAAGTTAACCATGCTCCTGAAAGCTCAAAAATGATTAAAAAGAGAGTGGAAAAGTCTTTGATGGAGGCACAGAGAGGTGAAAACTGAGTTGCAATGCCTTCCCATGAAAATTGAGATGGTTAGGAGAACCCAATTATATCAATTAGCTGTGAGACTAATTTGGACGAGAAAACACTAAAGGAGGCTCTAATGGATGAGACCGCTACTCAGTTGGATGAGGGGCAAAGGTTCGTAGCACTAAGAGAGGGGCCTGAAGTCAGGATAACTGAGCCACATTCGCCACCAGAGGAAAACCTAAATGCTAATGTCTCTTAGAGCCCAACATATGTCACAACTTTACAGGGGCGAAGAGAGGAATGGGATGATCTGCAAGAGTCCAACATTCACAAAGTTAAGTCCCTCTCCAATCTCTCTCATTTACAGAATCAACCAACAAAATCGAAAGTAGAGGATCAAAGGGATGAATTCTGCAATAATAACAAAGAATTTAGCAATCAAAGGGATGAATTCTCTAATTTCTCTCCTTCGCTGAATTAGAATATGTATTTGAAATTCACCCAAAAATAGGTAAAAGGAATAATTCAACCAAACAAAAGACACATGAGGATCTGATAGTTGGTTCGGGCGCGAACAACAAGTCAGATAGTAAACTCATAAAGAAGAACTCCCTCATATGTTACACTGAAAACAAGCATTGGAACTTAGCATATTTTACGCCTTAATAGGTAGTATTGGGACCTTGATTGCTAATGTTATATCAGTTTGGCCTTTCTGTGCATTTGATGACTCATTTTGGTTCTGAAGTCACTATTGATCCTTTCGGAGGTAATATTAAGTAAATGTGAATAGTTCAAGCTAACATAACAAATTTCATTTTGTCTTACTCGATTGACTCTTAGAAAAGAATTATATTAGTTGGTTGTCTTGGAAAGCATGATTTCGGTTTGGTTAATATTGTGAAATGTGCTTCATGTATGGTCATGATGCTGAATTTAAACAGCATATTCAAAAAAGTGTATATTCTTCTTGTAAGTATCTGGTTGTCTTGTAAACCTTGAACTGAGGGCCAACTGTGGGAAATGTGCTTCAATGTGGTCATGATGCTGAATGTGTATAGAAGCACATCATAGTAGGGTTTAGTGCATCAAAGGTTCGTAGCACTAAGAGAGGGGCCTGAAGTTTGGATAACTGAGCAACATTCGCCACCAGAGGAAAACCTAAATGCTAATGTCTCTTAGAGCCCAACACATGTCACAACTTTACAGGGGCGAAGAGCCGAATGGGATGATCTGCAAGAGTCCAACATTCACAAAGTTAAGTCCCTCTCCAATCTCTCTCATTTACAGAATCAACCCACAAAATCGGATGTAGAGGATCAAAGGGATGAATTCTACAATAATAACAAAGAATTCAGCAATCAAAGGGATGAATTCTCCAATCTCTCTCGTTCGCTGAATTAGAATATGTTTTTGAAATTCACCCAAAATAGATAAAAGGAATAATTCAACCAAACAAAAGACACATGAGGATCTGATAGTTGGTTCGCGCGCGAACAACAATTCAGATAGTAAACTCATAAAGGAGAACTCCCTCATATGTTACACTGAAAACAACCATTGGAACTCAGGATATTTTACACCTTAACAGTTAGTATTGGGACCTTGATTGCTAATGTTAGATCAGTTTGGCCTTTCTGTGCATTTGATGACTCTTTTTGGTTCTGAAGTCACTATTGATCCTTTCGGAGCTAATATTAAGTAAATGTGAATAGTTCAAGCTAACATAACAAATTTTATTTTTTTCTTACTCGATTGACTCTTAGAAAAGAATTATATTAGCTGGTTTTCTTGGAAACCTTGATTTCGATTTGGTTAATATTGTGAAATGTGCTTCATGTATGGTCATGATAATGAATTTAAACAGCATATTCAAAAAAGTGTATATTCTTCTTGTAAGTATCTGGTTGTCTTGGAAACCTTGAACTCAGGGCCAACTGTGGGAAATGTGCTTCAATGTGGTCATGATGCTGAATGTGTATAGAAGCACATCATAGTATGGTTTAGTTCTATACATGTTACTGGTAGAGTTGATTGCTGTTTTCACTCCCTAAACTTCGCCAGATTGATAATGGATGTCTTTGAAAGCATGAATTTAGTCTGGATAATCATGTGAAATGTGCTTCAGGTGTGGTTATGATGTTGAATGTGGACAGAAGCACATTCATAGTCAAGTTTTTTGTAATGCTTCGTACATGCTATGAATGGAATTGAGGTGATGGGGCTGTTTTCACTTCCTTATCTTATCCGAAATTAGGGAGAAGCTTTGATGTAAACTTTTGTGTAAATGGAGGAGACACTCCATATTTATTTATTTCTGGATTAAGAATTTTAGTTAGGAAGCTAGAAATTTTCTGTTTTGGTTCTTTGCCGAAAATAATACTTCTCTTTTCCTTTACACATATATGTAGGAATTCATGTAATGGAGTTGATCTCCAAATTTTGCTGTCACATTTGTAACGGTATGCTTGCGTATGTCTAGCACCGTCTTTTTTATTATATATATATATATAAATCACTAGAATTCATGTTCAAATTAAGGTCAACAAAAAAGGAACAAAAAAAGTCAAAATGAATAGGTTTTTGGACTTTGCCATTTTTTACCAAAAAGCCATGAAAATTAGAGGTTTTGAAAAAAATTTTAGGTTGTCATTTTATGACATTAATCACTAGAATTCATGTTGATGAGAGAAGTAAAAATCCCACCAAATTACCTTGGAAATTTGGGAGTACAAACTGTGATAGATAATTTAGATTCAAATATAGGATTACCTGCAAAGGCAATATGTGCTATTAGAATTTTAGGGTAGAAAATCGCACCTTTAAACAATGCTCCTCCTTCTTTCTAAAAGAACTCACCTTTAAACGCATAGATTTTTCTCTTACACAACCAAATCGGTTTTCTAGTTGACTGATTCCCACTTTTGACTACATCCTTCAGCCATCTATAGCTTCCTGCCTAGATTTTGGAAGATCCAGAATACCCCTTCTATCTAGGGTAGACAATCGCACTAGTCCCTTCGGCTCCGTCCTTTTGGCCGGAGTCACCAAATGCAGGTGTTCACTCATGGCGACAACCAGAAACCAATGGAAAAAATTTAATGACTCCTTCACTCATGAAAGCTGGATCGCTATTAGCCAAGGGAAGATCCGTCACTTTCGGCGATTTCTTCCAACCACAAAATCCAGCCCTCCACCGGCCCATTTTTCCTTTCCCACAATGTCAAACACAGCTGCCGATCAAGATATGGAAAACCCACAAGGAGACAGCCTCTAGCAGCTCAGCTCCTCCATCCACTCAGCGGCTCCCTGCCCAGGATTGCCCTCTCTGTCGGATTCAGGAACTTAACCCCGGACCAAAAGACAAGAATGTAGTGATTGAAGAACCTGACTTTCCACCACTTCCACGCCGACCAGAACATAACGCATTAGCAGAGAAAGAGAACGGGATGCCGGCACAGCCACTGGTCACCTCAGGTCAAACTCTCCCCAGTAAATCCTTCCGGGAAGTGGTGTCAGCTCATTGGGCACAGAATGTTGATGTCTCCCTGCCACCACTGTCGAATATATAGACCAGATACGGAAAGAATCTGTGTGAAGATCGATCTAGAATCCCTCTGTCCAATCGCATATGTATTGGCGATGGCGAGGCAGGCTTTTGGCAATAGGTGCACTTTGAAAAAATTTCGGACTACTGGACACGATGTTTGAAGATTGGACACTTAGTGGGCTGCTGCAAATACAGTCTGGCGAAGAGGACATCCAATGAAGAAACGATGCTCCCAGTCCACTCGCTCAATCAAGAATATAAGGCAATCACTTCGATAACTGCTGATGGCACAGAATACGGGACCAAATCAGTAACCAGTCCTCCAGAATCAACCCCCATCCATGGTGTGGAAGAGGACAGGAACTTAATTGCAATGGTATTGGTTCACGAAGATTGTGGAGAACCGACAGTGCCGACACTTGCAGTGGCAAAATATGAGAGGCACGATAAGGTATCCACATTGGACAAAATTCTCATGTGAACGGAAAAAGAGCACCCTGTAGTGCCCTCCAATTTACTAAGAACAGAGTCATGCCCAAATTTGTGGAAACATTGGCTTGACAATTTTGTTGCGAGAAAGCAGAAGTCAGACCATGAACTACCCATAATGCCAACAGTGGAATCCTATGGTAAGCTGAATAATGTTGCTGATGTTCAATGGGACAACATCAAGGTGCAGATACATTTCGAGGAACAAGTGCCTGTGATTACAAACAAAGAGCATCAAGTTCAAACTCCAGCTAAAACTAGAAGGTACAATCTCCGCTCCGAATCCAAAGAGGAGATGTATAACAAGAGAGAAAAACAAAATTCAACGAGGAAGAAAAAGAAAGAAGCAAAGAGGGAAGCGATGCTCTACTAGTACTCTGAATCTGACCTCTCTTGTTGTTTTGATTGACTTTTTTGGATCCAATGTGAGTGCCAGTTTGGACATTTACGGGTTTGTTGGTTGTGATTATCCACTTTCTTTGTGCCAGAGACTTGGTAATTGATGGGTGAATCTCAAGAATAGATTTCAGGAGCTATTTTGACATTCTTTGGCAAGTTTGGCTTTTGCTTTTGGTCTTTAGGTAAGTTTGGCTTGATGGTTGGCAATTGAATGGTGTAGCTTATTTGAAGTCCTTTCTGGCTGTTGGTATAAAGTATTGAGTGTTTGGACTGGTTATGCTAATGCAATGGGTGGCTGTATAATGTGGATACATATGCAAATGGACTTGTTTTGGTAGCTTTATGTAGAATATAAATCCTAGTTTGCAGTTTAACATTCTCATGAATGGTCAATGTACCTTTTGTTTTATGGTTGGTGGATTACCTGATTTAATTGAAGTTATAGTCTTGGCATGATTTGGGTGATGAATTGTGCAGTGACAAAGGAATCATAAGGTTAGCTCTGTTTATAGTGTGCTGCGCTCTCATGCACGGACTGCAACCAGGTGGAATTTGTTTTTGATTCCTTAGTGCTTGTAACTGTTTGGACATAGTGAGGAAGTGGAGTTTGCTGGTAGAGTTTGGTTTGTGTTCTGACTAGTGGGACTGGCGTTGAGGGATAAAACAATCCATTGTTTAGTCAAGGATTCTAAAGTGTTGGAGACTGCTGCGTGCAGTTTTGTTGGAAAACTCAAGGATTCAGAGGTGGTGCTGAGATGCTATATCAGGGGATAGTTTAATGACATAATTAAATTGGATTTAAGGTTTAGTGTTTTGGACATGGAGATAAAAGGAATGAGAATAGTGCTATGATGAATCCGAGAAATCCATATAGATATTTAGGACAGATTATTCATGTACTAGATCTTTTGAATGGGAGAGTATAAAGCTTCTATTTAAGTCTTCTTGCCTAAAGCAGACACTTTCTTATCTCCCACGAAAATATTTAATTAAGGAATCATGTAATGGAATAGTACTCCAAGTTTATTGCTTTAACTTTTGTAGTGGTACGGTTGGGTATATTCCAGCACCATATTTTGTCCAACAAATATATATATATATAAGTGCTTTTTTTCAAAAAAAAAGAAACTAGAATTCATGTTAACTTCTTTCTAGATTTTTTTCCCTCTTTCGGGCCTTTCAGCTACTATTCAGCTGAAAGGCCCGATCCAACATTCCCTTTGTTCTGTAACTGAACATTTGTTGATAGATTTCGTTGGTGCTGATCAGATCTCATACGGGAGTAACATCCAGTTCCAAGCTGCAACATTTTCTAAGCTGAAGTTCTCAGCTGAAGAAAAGTTCTCTCAATCGGGTTAACTCTTAGCTGAAGAGCTTCAAAGCTCTCAAATGGGTGGGTCAAAATCACGCTCTCCAAAGGGATCGTCAAAAACTCGCCTAGTATCTGGCAAATCGGAGTTTAAAGTTCATATTTCTTAGATATCCAAACTTCAGATCCGACATTCTGGCAATAAGAGCTTTCTTCCCCTGGATCTTCACCGCTACTCGCTTCCTCCGATGATGGTTTTGGTTTCGATTTGCTTCAAAGAATGCCCTCTCCGGCGGATATCCTTTGCTGTGACAGATTTGAAAAAGTCAACTCATGAGCTCCGATGTGCTTCAGCTCACGACTTCAGCTGGCGCCCACAAATTCAGTTTCAGTTCGTCTATAGATCGGGAGTGGGACAGCTTAAATTGCAACCATTATGCACTCATCTTCAGCTCACTCCATGATCCGGCGCTTCACTACCTCAGCTTCAGCTCAATTTGTCGGCAGCATCATCAAGAACAAAAAGTGGACTTCGAGCTAATGCTCACTATTCTCCGCTAAAATCAAGTTATTTGAGGGAAGAGCTACCCTAGCCATTAAATCTGCTCGATAGCTCTTACCTAGATGGAACACCATCTAGGCAAGAAACAAATGCTAGGACAGAATTGGTAAATTTCTCTACCTTCCGCTACTCTGCAGAATGGCATTATTTGTTTCATATGTAGTGACTAGAAATGGGGACTGAATGGTCTTGCGGCAATGGTGGATTATATGTGGACTATCTGTTGATCTTATTGACCTCATGCTGCTTCAGATCCGCCAATGCCGTCTGAACCTTTGCTTTTGTGGATTACTTGTTGATTACATGGAAGATTATTGGTTGATCCTTTTTGACGATTCCAGGCTGAATCTCAGTCGGTTTTTCTGGACCTTTTAGTTGTGATGTTCAATAAAAATAGGAGCCCTACAATAGAAGCTCCCTCGGTTTGGTAGTACGAAAAATAATCCAATTAGGAGTCACACGGATATGAATTGACTTGATGAATAGTTACTTGAACACATTTACACTGTTGGTAGTTTGGGCAAAGGATGCAGGAAACCTGGTCCTTATCCCTTCTGATGATTGCAAATATTTATTTAGATCAGGCATATAATTTGTAGAAGAACTAAGAGTATTACTACTTTGGATTTCACCTAAAGTAGTTTTTCTATTAGTCAACTTTAATTCATATAATTTCTCATGTTATGGAGTAGTACTCCAAGTTCATGACTTTTAATCTGTAACGGTGTGAACGGGTATATCCGACACCGTATTATGTGCATGGTTGTATAAAAGTTTGATTTTTGATTAAAAAAAATAAAAATAACTAGAATTCATGTTCAAATTAAGGTCAGCAAAAAAAATGGAACAAACAAAGTCAAAATGAACGAGTTTTTTGACTTTTCCGTTTTTACCAAAAATCCACCGTCTTTTGTCTTATATATAAATACTAATGTCGATTCCAAAAACAATCCCATGAAAATTGGAGGTTTGGCAAAACTTTTTGGGTTGTTAATTGATAAGCTTATCGTGTACCTTGCAATTTGACCCTATTCACTAATTTAGATGCGGTGGTAGGGATCCTATCCACAGCGAAGTTGATTTGGTTTCAAGAATTAAAGTATGTTGCTCAAATTGTCTCGCCAAATATTCAATATCAAGAACCAGTAAAAGAAATGTCAAAACTAAAGAATTAAAGGTAACAAGACAAATACAAGGAGAACATGAAGAAGGTACAAAGATTTGAGACAGACGTCCTAGAGTTAATATGCTAGACAACTGTGAATTAAACACGACTGTTATGCATTTGACCCCATGCAAATCAACTTAGGAGGAGACAACTGTTGCCTAGGAGGCTAGTGAACACTCAGCATGTCAACCGCAATGTTCCCTTAACTCCCTAGCATCCTAATTTTTTCCTATGTCGAGGCCTAAGCAAGATAATTAAAGACCGCAACATCTCGACATCTAAACACTAGCCTTTGAACTTGTAAAACCTTACGTCTCCCATGGCGAGGCCCGACCTAATTTCTAAACTCAAGCTAGCATCATGGAATCATCCTTCATTTGGTTCTAATGACTCAATGACCTCCGATTGACATGGTGACCACATCTCGGATCATGAAGAATGCCAAAAAAGCAAAGAAACTCCGTACTCATACAATCAGCCCTCATTTCTTGCAATTTCCACTGTTATTGGTGAATCAAGCCTCGACCTAGCAATTTAAAGCATGTATGATCTCATTCATAAAGTTTGGGTCAATTACTTAGCATTTCACGGTTTAATTACACAATTATCTGGTCCTAATCCTAAGACATCATAGATCTAGCCACGAAACCTCATCTCATATCACGATCTTCACATTCAAATTCAAGACAATTCCTTTTCATATAAATTGGAAGAAGTTACCAGAAAATGTGTAAGAATTGTCAAAAACTCCGTTAATTGCGAATGAGAATTTCGTGCTCAATTCACAAGTTCAATCGAAAAAACGATCTGAGAAGAAATGGAAACAATAGAAAAGCTAGAGAGAGAAAATTTTAGAGAGAGAATAAATTCCCGCTCCCTAAAATCAAAAGTCTGTTAAGAGTCTAAAATGATCGAACCCCCAAAAGTCTAACTAAATCCTCTATATATAGAGGCTACAAAAAAAATGTAATCAATACGCAAACATAAAATGAATAAGATATTACAAAAATGCCACTACAAATATTGAATGACTCAAATACTGTGCATGTGACAAAATCAAGTCCAACCCCCAGCTTCACGTTTTCAGCGCAAGTCCCCACGCCCTCATGCTACATTCCACGCCTTTGAACCTTGGTCTCGACGCCTTCATTACCAGCAGCATGCCTCTGAGCCATCGTCGTCACCTGCATAAGGTGTAATTTCCATACTTAGCCAAATTTCCAGCCGAATTCTTGGATTACAGCAGTGACGCGTCACAATCCAAACTCTCATAAGACTTGCGAGGCGTCGCAAGCCAATTTCTTACGAGGCTTGCGAGGTGTCGCAAGCCATTTCCATCCAAGCTTGCGATGCGTCGCAAGCCAATTCCACACAAGCTTGCGATGCGTCGCAAGTTATTTTCACACAAGCTTGCAATGCGTGGCAAGCCATTTTCACACAAGCTTGCGATGAGTCGCAAGCCATTTTTCATGTTCTTGTGCATAATATGGTAAAGGATTTCCATGAGTGATGTGTTATGTTGATGAATGGACACGAGAAAAGAATGTGTTATAAAGTGTGTCTGCTACGGCTGAGTGTTTGCGCAAGAGTGGCCGAAGAATGTGCAAGGTCAGTGCATGAAATACTCTGAAGTGCATGCATGCATGAGCTGGAGTGTGTGCATCAAGTTCACAAGCAGTGCTTTGAGCTGCACATGTGTGTGCACAAATGTCGCTGTCAAGTACCTACGTGTTGTGTTAGTTTGGCGTACGCCGGCGCGCACGGCTGTGCAAGGTTGTCGCGCACATACACGCGCGGCTGTGTGAGAGACTGCCGCGCGCAGGCGCACCTGGCTGTGCGAGGGACTGCAGCGTGCAAGCATGCGCGACTTTACAAAGTTACGCGCGGCTGTGTGCATGGTCCGTGCGATGTGGTCGAATGTTGTGCAACAACGCATACATGGTGTGTGCGATTTATTTGCGTGCAAGTGCGGTGGTGTGTGCAACAAACTAGCAAACATGCACTCAAGTGTTGCGGCGACCTATATGAGGTGTGTGTGCACCAGGCAAATTTTATACACACACGTTGGACTCTTTTTAACCATACTCACACATAGCTTCATCACAACACTTTGCGCACAATGCCATTCAACATCGCATATAAACCATTTTCAGCCCTTTTCCTATCATTCCAAGTTCATGTCATTCCTTGTAGAAACACACTAATTCCTACACCATTCAAACAGAAAGTGCAATGAAACATAGTAAAGCCAAGCGAAAACAACAATATCAAGTCAGCACAAAATTGACTTATCTGTTAATTTTGACTTATCAAATCAGTACAAAACAACAAGGACAGCTTGAACTAGTACAAAACAACAATTGACTTATCTGTGAATTTTGACTTATCAAGTCAGTACAAAACAACAATTGACATATCAAGTCAGTACAAAACAACAATATCAAGCCAAGGAATTGCCATTCACACTTGAACTTTTGCTTGCCCTCAAGTGAAATTTAAACTTCATATATGTTAATCACTTTTGCACAAAACCTTGCTCCCTTGTCCACTGTGCTCTCTTCTGAGTTCATAAAAACACTTTTCACACAAATACTCTCAAAAGTACCTTGACTCCAAACTATCAATTTTCAGCACAAATTATCAACTAGGCACGATGAATAAAGACCAACATGTCATCCGTGCAAGTGTGTGCCGAGGAAGGCCTGACCACCTATCCTTCTTGCATGCATTCCCCCTTTGTCTCAATAATAGCACATTGCATACCAATCACCCTATCCACACACAAGAAATCTTAACCCACAAGATCAATGGTCGCACATTGGTGCTTCTATTGAATATTATCATCTCTCTTTTTGTATCTTGGTGCATATACTTATCACGCGCATTGGAGTTTTTGCCTGGGTCTTGTGGCTCTTTTTTCCCACTTTTTCGCATGGGTTTTATGGCTATATTTTTCAATAATTGCTTGCCCTGGGTATTTCGGCTTTTCATTCCCAATCGCCAAAGGCTTTTTCTCCATATCCTTTCTTGTGTGACCAACAGCTCCTATGTGTCTCTAAGGGACTATGTACGTGAGATCAACCAAAACACCGAGGACATGCATATCAACAAGGACAGCTTGAACCAGATTCCTCTTGTGTTAAAGAGTGATTTGCATGGCATATCTATCTTACTTTAATATGATGCCTTGGCCAACAAAATATACCAATTTCTTTAACTTCGGAGTAAATTAAAAAAAAATTTCATGCAATTCCTACAAATAGAACATCGATGAACTCAAATTGAAACATAGCTAACAATGGAATCAAGGCATAACAAAAAGGGATTTCCGTTTAACACATTCATAATATCATACACCCTCTCAGTCACTAGACTCTTTTTTGTTCATTTCAATACACATAACCCATTACACATGACACAATCACTCTCTCAACCAAGCCCTAACATTCTTTGACTCTCATTCAAACACTTATAATCTAGACATAAAGCTAATCAGCATTAATCACAAGCTCTTGACGCATTATGGCATATTTGAAGGACTGGAAACAAATTCCAAAATCCAATAGTCTCTAAACAACTTCACAGCGCAACACATCTTCTAAGTTCAAACGACTTCAACATATCACATATCAAGAAAGCTTTAAGAACGAGAACCCCCCATAATCAACACATGGCAATTCCTTCAAATATCACAGCAACATCCGGAATAGCAACATCACAGCAATTTCCACAAACAATACAAGGCCATCTATACCTCTTCGCCATTGACATGAAAAGTGATTGTCTTGCTGCGTACGCCTATTAAAGCATCTCCAGTTGCCAAGAATAGTCTTCCAAATATGAGAGGAACCTCCTCATTCTCCTCCATGTCCAAGATAATAAAGTCCACAGGAATTGTGAACTTGTCAACTACTATCAAAACATCTTCAATGATACCCATAGGAGTGATGATGGATCTATCAGCTAACTGAAAAGTTATAGCTACTAGTTTGATTTGCTCACCCATTCCAACACTGACAGCAATGGAATAAGGCGTCAAGTTAATACTAGCCCCCAAATCACACAATGCCTTAACAAAATATCTTGAGCCAATTCTACATGGGATTGAGCTGATTCCTGGATCTTTAAGCTTAGGGTGAAGATTTTTCTTCCTTAATCATTGTCTAACCTCATTCAATTGCATTACCTTCTCACATTTAAAAATCTGCTCCTTATTTGAAATTAGATCTTTCAAGAATTTCGTATAAGTAGGCACTTTTTTCACCAAATCCAACAAAGGTATTTCCACATAGAGCTGCTTAATCATCCCAACAAATTTACTGAACAAGATCTTCTTCTTTGATGGTTGAATCCTTCGAGTAAAAGGTACTGGTGGAGCACATTCTGGAAAATTGACGGTACTTGGAGGATTTTTCTTTCTCCCTTTACTTGCACTTTCTTCCTTCTGTTCAGCTTGCTTGGGAACATTTTCCTTCTCAATTTGAACCTTGACAGCATCTTGATCATCCTTTGGAGAATTTTCTTCATTAAGAGTTGGAGATGACAATTTCTTACCAATTCGAAGTGTAACCGCGTGGCATTGCTCTTTTCCCTTTGGATTGGGGAAAGTATCACTTGGTAAAGTTCCTGCTGGTCTATTATGCACTTCATTGGCGAGTTGGCCTATTTGAGTCTCCATATTCTTAAGGAGAGCTTTATGCTCCCTGAACATTCCATCATATACCTCCATTCTTTTCTCCACATTGTCTTGTTGCTGTTGACATTTTCCAAAAAGCTTTTCCATCTTGGCCCCCAACACAGTTATAACATCATCAATTGTTGCTTGTGAATTACCACCTCGTTGTGTTGTTGATTTCCATTATACTGTGGACGATTTTGTCCTTCTTGAGACCATTGATTCCCACCAGATGGTTTCCATTGATTTGAATTCGTATTCCGGTTGTAATTGATATACTAGACTGGCTCATTAGTGACTTGAGGGCATTCATCCATATGATGCGCTCCTTGGCATAATCCACAAGATGGCGTGACTTTGTTTGTCAAGGATGCATGAATACTAGCAAGTTGGCTCTGCATGGCTTTTATTTGTGCTTCCAAGTTGGCTGTTTTATCCAACTCTAACATTCCAATTTGCCGTCTTCCATGGTTGCTTCTTGCAGTAGGCAACATCAGCTCATTACTTATTATACGCTCAAAAATCTCTTCAAATTCTCCTGGTGATTTATCACGCAAATTTCCTCCAGCTGAAAGATTTACCAAATGCATAGTATCAAAATTGAGTCCATTGCAAAAGAAATTTAGCTCTCTTCCCGGCTCCAACCCACTGTTTGGGCATTTATTAAAAAGCTCCCGAAATCTATCCCAAGCTTCAGTGAATGACTCATTTTCTCCTTGACGAAACTGCATGAAATCCATCCGGATCTTGTCCATTCGGGACGGAGGAAAATATTTAGTCATGAACCTCTTCGCAACTTTATCAAAAGTTTCAAATTTCGCCCCATTAATCGAGTCATACCATCTCTCAGCTGCTCCTTGAAGAGAAAAATAAAACAACATTCTGTTGAAAACATCATGTGGGATGTGTGGAAGATTGCTCGTATTGCACACTTTAAGGAATGTCCTTAAATGTGAATGTGGATCCTCAGAAATCAATCCATGGAAAACCTGGCCATTTTGAATCAAGTTTATGAAAGCCGGCGGAATTTGAAAGTGCTCTCCAGTGTCAATCATGATCACCATACCGACGCCGCGGTACCACTGGTTGTGCTTGTCGAATAACCGGAGGGTCTCCCGCTGGAGGATTTACACCCGCTGGAGGTATAACCACATTGGGCTGATTACCATGTGCAGCCATTGCTTCAAATTCTAACTTTTTCTTAACACGTAAGGTCCGTGCAAGTTTCGAGTCGTATAGATATTCCGCTAGGCCAAGAAATCTTGTCCTGAGCATGCAAAGAAAAGAATAGCAACAGTAGAAAAAGGATTTGAGAAAATTAAAACTAAAACTAACAAAATAAAATAAAATTTGATGGGAGCAAATATGTGTTATAAATTGTGATCGTGGTTGCTATTTACCCCTACTCAAAAATAATGCTAAACAACCCCGTGAAGGTGATAGTATAACAAGTTCGTTCCCCCGAGGAAAGGACTGTGTTGAAATTCTAAGAAAATCTTTTTGGTTTTTCTATTTACTAAACTAAATAATAAAAAAGCAAATAACAAATAACTAAAACAAAGTCGGTGATTTGATTAAATTTCAAGTTAAGCAAGTGTACTCCCGGGATTATATTTTAGGGTTACATAAAAAGCACATACATACATCCTATCTATAGTCATGCAAAATAAGGGTAAATAACATAACTCACGCCCCCCTATCAGGCTAAAGGCAAGGAATGATTTAAGCACTTTCCTACTTAGATATTAACTAATTCAATAAACTCTCCTATATGACGAAAGGAAAATTTTACTTCCTTAATTAATCCGGAATCTAATGCAAGTAACCAACTCAACCAAATCCTCAAATTCGACTGCTCCTTTGTGGCAGAGGCAATGCCCAAACCAGTCACGCTAATGCTAAACTAATCCCCTTAATTCCTCCTATTAGGCTAAAGGCAACAATTAAGGCAAATCAATCTAACAAATTCATAACCAACCCACAATAGATCCCAAACAACCTACTCTAATCCTCCTATTAGGCTAAAGGTAAGATTGAAGCAAGTTATCTCTAAGTAATTTACTACACTTTAAGAAAATATTCATCATACATAATCTATCCAAATCATGCATAAATATTAAGAACACAGCAAAACTGATTCCACAAAGACCATAAAATAGAACTTAGCATGTAAATTAAGCACAAAAATCCTTATTCATAATCCCAGGAGCACAATAAGTTTAGCCGAGCATGGCTAAATCAAACATCATAATAAGATTATTAAATAAGCACAATATTGAAAACATTAATTAAAAAGAAAGAAAACACCTTGAATTGTAAATCCTTGGAAGAAATCTTCGTCTATAAATAAATGAATTCAATAATGAATGATGTATGTTCCCAATCCGTACAGCTGCGATTCTTTGTAAATAGCTAAAAGAATGAAACCATAGCTATTACAAAGAAGAAAAACCCTTGCTTAAGCTCTCTCAAAGTTGACACACCTCCATTAAAGCTGTAACCGTAGCCCTATTTATAGTTATTATATGCAAATTTTAGCAAATAAGTCCTTCACGAAAACCATGTCCGATAAGAACTCTCAAATGGGCCAAAATCGCAAATTTCTAAAATTAAGTCGTAAATCTGCACTTTTCCCTGACGTCCCAACGTCCCTGATCGCGCGTGAAAACGTCCACGCACGTCGCGACGTCCAGGGTCTGACATCGCGAAGTCGCGGAACGTCGTGAAGTGGGAGGGTCCCGACGTCGCGACGTAACTCTCTGGAAGTTTCTCAAAATTCGTCCAAAAATTCAACCAAAAATCAACTTTAATTCACATTTTTGACGTCGCGCAACGTGGAGGGTCTACATCGTGACGTGCACCCACGTCGCGAAGTGAACGTACAGACGTCGCGCGACGTGAAGGTTGCTCTTCAATAAAATCACTAACTTCCTTCATTTTTCCTCCACTTTGCATCTGATTTGACTCCCGTATGATTTCCCTCTTTCAAGAATACAACATGGTCAACAAACCTACAATTAAAACACTGAAACGAATAAAAACGAACAAGAACATCCAAAGAATTAAGTATAAACACTACATAAAAGGTGAATAAATTCACCTTATCAGACCCCCACATCCCCATCAAGATATCATTTTTTATTATGAGATTAACACAAAAGAAAATACCCCTTGGTCATATGCTGCATAGAGTGGAGTTCATTGGTCCCTCGTACTGTCCTTTCTACTGTGCACATGGAGATTCAATCTCTCATATCTTCAATGCATGTACATTCACTTCTCAGGTCAGGAAAACTTTGGGGGCTGAGGTAGGCATTACTTTTCATTCCTTTTTACTATATTGTAACTTATTCAGATGGTGGAATTCAGAGTTTAAATATGAAATACAAGTGTTCTTGCTTAAAATTATTCCCTTCCTGATTTGCTGGACTATTTGGAATATGCGAAATAAAATTGTTTTTGAAAATGCTCACCCCAACCTAGCTGCAGTCATTCACAATGTATTTAACATGATCAAGAATATGCTGCACCTTAAATGTCAGATCAAAGATATTCAGAACTTGGAATGGAACTGCTTTTGGTCCTTTGTACCTAAAATCAGGAGATCAGTCAAGATCTTTTCTATCAAATGGCAACCTCCTGATCCTTCTGGGGTTAAGATCAGCATTGCCTCTTCCATCATAGGTACCCAAATTAGGGGAGGTGGCTTGGTCAGAGACTCTGAAGGTAAATTCATATTCCAGATTCCCATTTTAGCATGCCCCAATAATGAATCTAATTTGCAGGTGGAAATTAGCTGTTGCTTGGAAGGCATCAGGCTTTGCAAGGAGCTAGGTTACTACAACATTACCATTGAGTCACAGTCCAGAATACTACATCAGGCTCTTAATCTTCACAGCACATGGAGGAACAGGAAGTGGGAACCCATGCTTCAGTAGATAAGAGGGCAAGCCTCTTTCTCTACTATCCCTAAGGAAGCCAATAGACCTACTATCCAACTGGTGAAACAGGATGAGGCTAATCAGGAGATCCTTGCGAAGCTCATCCAAGCTGACAAATATGCCTTTCCATACATCTTAAGGAAAAGATGCAAGACATTTCACCTCCACTAGTCAGAACTACTGCTACTTGTTCAAGGGAAACTTCCCTAGCAGACCCTAACATTCAGACAGCTGTACTGATCAAAGACATCAAACCCAGCAGCGCTTTCCAGATTCCCAATCATTCAGGGTTGGTCTGCTTTGCAAATATCCTCTCTTGATGCTTGGAAAACTCTTCTGCCCCAAAACTCGTGTACCTCATCTAAACATTTTTGGTTGGGAAAAGTGCAGAAACTATGCATTCTATAAGTTTCTGCTACTTACTCCTTACGAAAGACATAGTTCAAATGCTGGTAGAAGGATAGAGACCACGCACATTATATTACAAGCTGAATCATCCTCAAGGTTAGTTCCCTTATGTAAGGGATTTTTTGTCACTCATTGGGATCAAAGGAGTCTTTTGTACCATAAACTCATTGTTGAATTGTATCTCAATTTTGTAAATGGAGGAAGTACTCCAAGTTTATGCTTTCAACTCCTCTTGAATTTTGATACATTAGGCTTAGGCCATGTAAATGGATCCAAATTCAAGTGGTCACATTTTGTAAGGATGGGTGTATATCCACCATCCACCAAGTTATTTAATAAATAAGGAGTGGCGACCCATCTCAAAAACGGGTTATGCCAACTAAAAAAAATCATTAGAATTCATGTTAAAATTAAGGTTAGCAAAAAAAGGAACAAAAAAAGTCAAAATGATCGCGTTTTTGGACACTGTCATTTTTTACCAAAAAGCACATGAAAATTGGAGGGTTGGCAAAAAAATTTAGGGTGTCGTTTTTTGACATAAATCACTAGAATTCATGTTCAAATTAAGGTAAGTCAAAAAAATTGAAACAAAAAAAGTCCAAATAAACGCGTTTTTGGACTTTGCCGTTTTTGAACAAAAATCCCATGAAAATTTGAGTTTTGGCAAAACATTTTGGGTTGTCGTTTTTTCACATTAATCACTTACATCAATCAATTAGAATTCAAGTAGGGACATTAATACTTGTGTTTTCATGGATGTGGTTGAAACATCAGTTATTGCATGCAATCCTATTAAAACCTGTGGTGTTAATGTTAATGACTCTTTAATGCAAATTGGCAAGAGCGTCGTCTACCCTTGCAAATTTACCCAATATCACCAAAATAAGTAGTAGTGGCAAGCGGGATCGTATCCAATAGGGAAAGGATTGTATTAAGAATTGTACAAGTGATAGAATAAAAAGTGTTCAATAGAGCAAGCAGTAAGTATGAGAAAAGACGTAAGTCAATCAAGAAGTGAAATGGTGTTGCCTTGAGGTAGGTCAGTGTGACGATTCTATCTGATTATCCTTGACTAGTGTAAGAACATGAATGAGGGGGTCGTTCTTCTAGTGAACTTAGGGTTGATCTCCTTATAAGACTCACAATCCTAATTCACCCTGCTCCTCTCATCTTCCCTTGGTAGGGCAAGACCTAGGCTCGGCTTCCTAATTCTCGATCCCTATCCGACACTAGAACCCCAACTCCCTTGGGCAAGTCAGTCAACCAAAGTCTGAGTTCTAATGTTCAAACAATCCTAAGTCTTTCCATTATATTAACTTCAATTGTCAGTGGTACTGCACAATTGACGTTGCATCCTTACACAGATCATAGGACTCATCCAAGTTGTTCCCTATTCTAGTGATGTTATTTCAATTTCTATTGATAGCACTAGATTGACCTCAGTGGTACTGCAAGTCATTTGAAGGGCCTAGGCGTGAGTGAGTAATCATTGGAATAAAGCATCAACAAGATATATGAAACAATATCAAACACGTAATATGCAAAACAAATGTCTCAAATCAATTTAGAGTCATCACACTTAATCCCTCAAAGCAACAGCCTAATGTTTAGCCAATCATGTTGATCGGCTTTGAAAACAAGTTTGACAAAGCCAGATCAAACATAGCTATTACAGAAAGATAAAATGGAATGATCTCCACTCTGATCTCCTTTTTTTCTTGAAACCCTAACTCTCTTGATTGATCTCCGTTTCTGGCTCTCCAAAAGCTCTCTTTCTTCTTGTTCTCCTCTGGCTTTTATAGTTTTCTCTTCATGTCCTTGCCAAGTGAGCTTCCTGGAAGTTTCCTTGCTATGCCCGGATGTTGACACGTGCTCCTGTAAACATAAGCCAAGAATGTAGTGAAGACACGTGTATTTGACAAATAAGAGTGACGAGGCTAAATATTAAACGTATTGGATGCGGTGTTTGCTACACGTGCTTGGACCAAATGTGGAGTGTAATGTATACTAGATGCATGATAAAATCCCTAAGTAAAAATCTAACAAAGGAAAAGTATAACAAAGAACGAAAATATGACAAAGGAAAAATATAACAAAGAACAAAATGTATGAAATTATCATGTGTGCAGAGTGTGCAAATGTGAGTGAGGCGGGCGCGTGCTGCGCCCGCCGTGTGAGTGGCGGGCGCCGTGTGCGGCCGCCGTGTGGGTGGCAGGCGCCATGAGAGCCCGCCGAGTTGTGTGTGTACGTGTGTGAGGCGGACGCGCCTTGTGTGTGGCGGTCGCCTAGTGCGACCGCCGTGTGTGTGGTGGGCGCACCATGCGCCCGCCATGTGTAGTGCATGTGTGCGAATGTTTGTGCAATGTGTGTGCGAGTGTTTGTGCAAAGTGTGCGCGTGTTGTGGAGGTCAGACGTGTGAGTGTGGTGAGCTTAAATGTGTAAGTGAGTGTGCTGTGCAAGTGTGAGTGGTTTGTGGACTTTCGTGAAGGCTTGGGGATCGGTGGTGTGCAGGACAGCTTGGAGGTCAGTGGTGTGCATGACTAAGTGTCTTGCATCTTTCAAGCATCAAAGCATTTTCACGTTGTTTTACAACACTTAGCCATTTTCACACAAATCTCCAAATCATGCAGTTTTAGCACACGGTCAACATACAAGCATCATTTCAGCACAAAGTCCATAGCAAAAAGGTAAGGAAATTCACACAAATAAGTCGGCGAAATACCGACTTATCATCCCCCCACACTTAAGTCTTTGCTAGTCCCGAGCAAAGTATAACCAACTGTCTACCCTCACATTCAACACTCTCAACATCATCAGCTCTCCACTTAAAATTTTCGCATGCAAAGGAAAACATTTGATCAAGTTTACAGTTCATTCGACCTTATACAAGTTATCAAGTAAGGTGCAGTGAATAAAGACCAAACCGTCAGCGTGCAAGTGTGTGCTGAGAGATACATATGTCTCCTTAATCTGTCTATGCAAAGTACTCAAGTAGGCACTTTAGTTAAGAATTCTTGCACTACGGTCTTTTGTCTACACACACGAACATTTCATACTAAAATGAAAGACAAGAACTTAACTAAGCTTACTGGGGATTTCCCCTTATTCAATGCACATTGGTGCTTGTTGCTTTCTTTTCGAAACTCGTGCCGCACATTGGTGCTTGGCTGCCAGGGTTTTGTGGCTATTTTTTCCCTTTATTCGTCGCAATCCATGTTCGTGTGTCTTCAAGAGACTATATATATATAAATGCAAGAAAAAGTGCTTACGAGTAGAAAACACATACAAACAAAGAAACATAAGCTCCCTCGTATGTCAAATTTTGTGCTGGCGTTTCTATCTTACATTAACACCGCACTTTACTCATCAACATCGTATGCAATCGAATGAATACCATAAAACTCAAAAAAATTTCACATACATTGAACAGTTTGTGGATTGGTGGATTTGTTGATGAAATTGGAAGTGCGAATGTAATGGATTGTGCAAGTGTGTTAGATGGACAGTGGCAATCTTTGCACAACACAACATCACACTCTTGCAATTTATAACAACTTTGAAATGGAAAGCACACTACATCACAACTTTGAAATGGAAAGCAAACACTACAAGGTCAGTGCTAGTCACTGCCTTGTTTTTCATTCCCACAACAGCACAAAGAAAAGAAGAAAATAACACAAAATAAAAAAAAACACCTCCTAATACTAATATAAGAACACACCACCTCCGATCCCTTCAACGCATAAGCAAACACACAACAATTCAAAGCAATTCAATGTAAATGCGCCAAGCCTTTCAGATACATGGACCTCTGCATGCAAGTCTCCCCCCATACTTAGAATCAACAATGGTCCCCATTGTGGGTAAAGAAAAGAGTCTACCCAGTCTAGGTTGGTGGAGATTGCCCAGCAAAATGAGAGAACCCCGGGAATTGAGTTTGTGCAGGTCTAAAATTTGCCGCATTCGGTCCCGCATTGGAATTTATCCCTTGTTGCATGACCACTCGTCTACTACTGGAAGTGTCCACGATCATTCGTGCATGGGTGTCCATTTCTTCCAGTGGTGGAAAGTATGAGTCCGGTCCTCGGATTTGGTGGTGGTGCACTATCATCAGGTTGAGGTTGTGGACTTCTGTTTGGCATTGAGTGATCTTGTTATCCATTACGGTCCATTGGGTGGTCTGTTCCTGCATTATGGTATCTATCCTGGTTCCAATGATTCCCATGCAATCCTGCAACGCAGTCCAGCGGCCCTCCATGTTGTCCAGATGCTGCGTGAGGGAGTCCTACTGATTTTGAATTGAATTCTGCAGTCCTCCAATGCATGTTGCATGTGCTGGAAGTTCCCGAACGCCTAAAGCGGTTGTGGGTTAGGCGGAGGTCGGGCTGACCCAGCTTGGGGTTCCTTTACATCAATATCATCCATGTCGTGCTCTTGCTCTGACCTTTCTCTTTCCCTCGCTTCCTCTTCCCGTTGCTCTCTCTTTGTCTTTTCTTGAGCTTGATACAGCCTGATTTGTCCATTCTTTACGGGGAGTACTGGGTTTCTGCTCTCATCTCCTCCCGGCACTTTAACACCCAGTTTCACTGCTTGTTCATAGAAATACATGGCTGGATGATTTTCAGCCAGGGCATTGTTGATGTAGGTTATGATGAACTTTCCCACATCCACTGTCATTCGGTTCTTAATGGTGTAGACAAGAAAGAGTCTGTTCTTTGAGATCCTTGTGTTGTGTGTGGTGGGCATTAGGCGGGAATTGATGAAGAGTAGCCACATCTTAGCTTCTATAGTCAAGTCCTTCAGGTTGGCGAATCTTGGTTCGCCGTGATGAGTTCTTTCCCAATCGGTCCCAGGAAGGCTCAGTTCACGCAGGATCGCATCGGGGTCTCCGGTCTTCCTCAAGTCAGTGATCTGGTCATGTGGATAGTCCTTGAGTCCATAATGTTTATTGACCAGTTGAGGTGTGAGCTTCAAATATTTTCCCCATATGAAAACACCTTTTGAAATCACATCCCTGGCCTCAGCTCCAGCGGCATTGGCATAGAATTCCTTAGCAATGGCCACATTGCAACTATTTGGAGCCTCTGTCAACTTCTGCCAGTTGTAGTAGTGGATGGTTTCAATGTAGGAATTCTCTATGACTCCGAATGCTCGTTCAACGTGAATATGTCTGATTGCAAAATCACAGAATTTTTCCTGGGCATCGGCTTTGCAAAAACGCTGAAGAACAACCTGCTGTGGGATTTTTCTCTTCTTTTGGCTAGTGTCAAGCACTTCCTTATCTCCCGGGAAATATTCTTCATCTGACCCTGAGTCATCAGATGTCTCATACTCTATGACCTTGGCCTTGCCCCTTGATGCTTGACCTTTTAAGGAGGCTGCGGGAGTTGTCTTCTTTGGCGCCATGTTTAGGTACCTGAAAAACGTAGACTCAGTGAGCGGATTTTCAACAGGAGGTCCATGTGTGGACTTTCACAAGGAGGTCCATGTATGGCAATTTGTGATCAAAGAGCATTATCACTAGGCATCGCATGACAATAAAATTTCTCATAAAAATTCATGCAGTAGCTACAACATTTTACACGCGACCGCCAAACAATTATTCCACCAAAACTCATACATTTAATCACACGCATGTTCAAGTCAAAATCACCACCAAGTTATAACTTGTCCTTTCCAAAATGCCAAGATTCAATTTTTACACGCATATTGCAACACATTTATTCTCCTTCCAGGAAATGAAAATTTTCATGCATCCTTGTAGGCTTCAAGAAAATTCAAGTACATGGAAATACACATATATCATGCTTGCCTTTTAATTCGTGAGTTCCATGCAAATATTAAAACCTATGCATCAAGATTTGTTAATGATTAAAGCATGCCAACGTTTCATCATTCCATATTCCCGTCACCCACATCGAACATTTAATATCATCGCATTTCAATTCAAGCTCCATAGTTAGCAAGAATTTAACACTTACTTGATTGAAGATTAACATTGCTAACGTGCAATTCTAGCAAAATTCGTGCAGTCCCAACTCTAAAGTCGACGAATTGGCTCCTCTGTATTTGTTGCTAATGCATGTAATTGTAGTGCTGAAGGTGAACTGCGTAACTCATGGTTTTTATAGCCAAAACTTCATGCATGCCTGGGCTATTCGACAAGCTTGAGTAACAAATGCATGTGACTTTCTGGCAGACTTTCCATTCACTCATGAAAAGAAAAACTATGGCATTCAAACAAAATTTGTTTAGTCTTGTCAACTATTATGGTGAGAATCGGCCAACTCATGATCCAAGTAAGCAATGGACATGTGAATATATTAAGGACAAACCGCTAGAGTACAAAATGAATGCATACAAAATGAATGCAAACAAGTGTTTGATCAATCCAGTCATCTTTCTCTCACAATTTTCTGCCATATGCATACTTTCACTACCAAACAAATTGGTGGTCCCACATGTCATTGCTTTGTCACTATTTTTCCAATTTCTTGCTTGCTTCACCCGATTCTCCCTATGTCATGCAATTGCCACCATTTATCTTACCTTGACTGATTTATAATCATGGCATGCATATTTCTTTCATTCATGCAAAAATCTTATCACGCTCCATTCGGCCATACCATGCTTTCATAGAACAAACAAATATTCAAGGGACCCAAGTGCCATGCATCTTTTCTTTCACAATTATTTCTAGTCATGCATCCAAGAGATTTTAGGCATGAACACGAGTTAGGTCTTCTCCTGCATCACTCAAGTAGCACGTCAGATTACCTTGGAAGTTGGAATTTGGCAAAAATCGACTTGAAGGCTTTTGGTGGAATCAAATATTTTTTTTTTGCTTACCTTGGTGGATATTTCTCAGATTTTATTCTCGCGCAGAGAATATTCTTCACTATTTACCTGTTACATCTCCTGAAATCTGGATATGCGTGTTGTGCTGAATCTCGAGACTATCCGCATTCAAGAGACGAGTGTCAGTCATGTCCATCATTTATTGAGACTAACTTACTACTACTGAAGGAAACTAAATAAAGACAGAAACTATGACAGTTGGGTTGCCTCCCAACAAGCGCTTGGTTTATTGTCCTCAGCCAGACACAGCAGTGTTGCTCTCAGAGTGGTGGAAGGTCGAGGTACAGTGTGTGTCCCGTGTCTTTCCAAGCTGACTGGGTGATCTTCGCCTTATTTCCCTTGTCTCTCCACCTTGCGTCTGAGGCCCTCATTCTCACCTCTCTGGATGGTGGTTCTTCTGGGGTTTTCTTTTTCTCTCGCCAAACCATCCGTTTGAGATATCTGAGTAAGGGCGGCTGTTTCTTCTTAGGTTGCTTTTCGTCTGGGGGCTTCAAAGTGTTGTCCCTGTCAATGACTTTTTCAAGCCTCACCTCGGTGACCTCTTTGACCTTCTCGTCAGTAGCAACAACAGCATTTGTCAAATTTTTACAACACGCAAATTTTTCGTCATTCTTCTCACTTTTCATTTTCAACTCCATTTCACCACTGTGACCATGCACTTCATGATTTTCATGCACATTTTTCATTTCACTTAAATTCTCACCATTTTCACAATTTTCATCGATTTCACATGCAAAGTCCATTTCTTTTACAGATGAATTAATTTCAAATTTTTCATCACAATAGCTCAATTCATGCATTGTATCAGTTTCCTCAACAATTAACATAGTTTCAAACTTTTCACACATGTTATCGTCAAAAGAATCATACAAATCAGGGGAAGATTTACGTTTATGTTCAAAGCTCAAAGGTTGGAGATCACCTTCCACCAAGCTTGCCAAACAACACTGTTCTATGGAATGAGGGTGTTTCATAGCATAGTCCACATTGAATACGACCTCCTCACCATTGACTCTGAATGTTATGGTCTTACCCTTGACTCCAATGAGAGCATCCCCTGTTGCTAAGAATGGCCTCCCAAAGATGAGGGGGACCTCAGGGTCTCCAATACTATGAAGTCCACTGGCAATACAAATTTATCCACAGACACTAGGACGTCTTCTACCATCCCCGTTGGCTGAACCAATGATCTATCTACTAACTGGAGCATCACTGCCACGGGCTTGATCCGCTTTCCCAATCCTATACTCTCGGCAATAGATAGAGGCATGAGGTTGATTCCAGCCCCAAGGTCACACAGGGCCTTGCTAAAGAATCTTCCACCGATTGAGCATGGCACCGTACAGCTACCAGGGTCCTTAAGCTTGGGTGGCAATTCATTGTTGATCCATGTTTGGCTCTCTTTGGTGAGCTGAATTGGCACCTCACATTGAAGGATCTGTTCCTTGTTGGCAATCAAGTCCTTCAAAAATTTTGCATATCTCGGTACCGCTGTAACCAAATCTAGCAGATGGATATTGACGTTTACATTTTTCACCATATCCAGGAACCTTGTGAACTGAACCCCCTTCTTAGGTGGAGGTCGAAGTCTTTGGGGAAATGGAGGGGGTGGTGCGTATGGAGAGTCATCGCATGGACTTGGAGCTCCCTTCTTCCTTTTACTCTCCTAAGCCTTCACACTCCCGTCATTGTCTTCGGCTTCATCTCCCAGCAGTGTGGTCTCTTCACTGACCTCTTCCTCTGGGGCTTCCTCTCCTTCTTTTCTCTTCTGACCACTGAGCTCCTTTCCGCATCTCAACGTTATAGCATTACAAACCTCTGGCCCTTTTCCTTTGGGATTCGGCTCTGTATCACTTCAGAGGGCACCTTGAGGTCTTTGATGGCTTGCCTTAGCCAACTGTCACATCTGCATATCAATGTTCTTGATGGAAGCCTCCACGTTTTTCACTTGAGTTTCCAGTGTGGAGGTCCTCTTCTCATACATGTCCATTTTTCCCAGAATTTCATGGAGCAAATCATCGGTGGACTTTCTCTGTTCACGGTTGCTTGACTCTCCACTCTGGTAATACTTCCTTTGCTGATTACTCTGTCCCCAGTTGCCTTGGCCTGACTGATTTCGATAACCACCTCCGTTCTGCTGTCGGTTGTTGTAATTGGCGACATATTAGACTGATTCTTGCATGAGCTCGCACTCGTCCGTGTGGTGATCTCCCTTACATAGCCCGCACATCAACACTGGAGTGACCTTGGCAGTCTTTAGGTTCTGGATTTGTCTTGTGAGGGCCTCAACTTTTGCTTCGAAGGATGTCTCCTCATCCAGCTCTAGCACTCCCCGTTGCTTTCGCGCAGGCATCTTTCTGGTTTCAGGAAACAGGAATTCATCGTCTGCAATTGAGTCAAAAAGTTCTCTGACCTCGGGAATGCTTTTATCTTTCAAAGCTCCATTGGCGCTGGCCTTAACCATTAGAGAGGACTCCGGTAACAGACCTTTAAAGAATATGTTGAGCTCCCTGACCTCCCCAAGGTCATTGTTCGGGCATTGGCGGAGCAAATCGTTGAATCGATCCCAGGGCTCCTTGAAGGTCTCGCCATCCTGCTGCTGAAAGTTGAGGATTTCCAACCTCATTCTCTCCAATTTTGCGGGAGAAAAATACTTAGCTAAAAACTTCCGCTCAAGTTCCTCAAATGTAGATATAGCTGGTCCCCCGATTGAGTTAAACCAATGCTTGGCCTTCCCATTCAAGGACAGTGGGAATAGCACTCTCCTCACATCATCTGGAGTCACTCTTTGCAGCTTGAATGTGTTGCATAGCCCCAGAAACCAGTCGAGGTGCTCATTAGGGTCCTCGTTGCTCAAGCCTTGAAAGATCTGCCCTTGAGTGATCATGGACACAATTTGTGTCGGGATTTGATAGCTCTCGACGTCTATTCCCTGGTGATTGTTCCTCCGCTCAAAATTTGCTACGAAATGGTCCCTAAACCGAGGTGTTGGGGCTAAGGTCTCTTCTTATTGTGTTCGGCCATTTCAATAACCCTTCTCCTTTGCCTCAAAGTTCTCTCCAATTCTAAGTCAAGTGCAAATTCCGGAGCTTCCCTTCGTAGCCTAGCTCTAGGTAGCATAAACTATGAATTCTCACAAGAAAAGGAAACAGCACTTGAACAAAAGATCAGTAGAACAAAATTAACAGAGACAAGTAATGGACTAAAAGTTCAACAAAACAACAAATCAACAATTTTAAATAAGAATTCGTGAAGTAACGAACAAAGTAAAACTATCACAAACAACTCTCAACGCTGTGCATCTCCCCGGCAGCGGCGTCAAAAATTTGGCAAGAGCGTCGTCTACCCTTGCAAATTTACCCAATATCACCAAAACAAGTAGTAGTGGTAAGCGGGATCGTATCCAACAGGGAGAGGATTGTATTAAGAATTGTACAAGTGATAGAATAAAAAGTGTTCAATAGAGGAAGCAACAAGTATGAGCAAAGACGTAAGTCAATCAAGAAGTGAAATGGTGTTGCCTTGAGGTAGGTCAGTGTAACGACTCTATCTGATTATCCTTGACTAGTGTAAGAACATGAATGAGGGGGTCGTTCTTCTAATGAACTTAGGGTTGATCTCCTTATAAGACTCACAATCCTAATTCACCCTGCTCCTCTCATCTTCCCTTGGTAGGGCAAGACCTAGGCTCGGCTTCCTAATTCCCGATCCCTATCCGACACTAGAACCCCAACTCCCTTTGACAAGAAAGTCAACCAAAGTCCGAGTTATAATGTTCAAACAATCCTAAGTCTTTCCATTATATTATCTTCAATTGTCAGTGGTACTGCACAATTGACGTTGCATCCTTACACAGATCATAGGACTCATCCAAGCTGTTCCATATTCTAGTGATGTTATTTCAATTTCCATTGATAGCACTAGATTGACCTCAGTGGTACTGCAAGTCATATGAAGGGCCTAGGCGTGAGTGAGTAATCATTGGAATAAAGCATCAACAAGATATATTAAACAATATCAAACACGTAATATGCAAAACAAATGTCTCAAATCAATTTAGAGTCATCACACTTAATCCCTCAAAGCAACAGCCTAATGTTTAGCCAATCATGTTGATCGGCTTTGAAAACAAGTTTGACAAAGCCAGATCAAACATAGCTATTACAGAAAGATAAAATGGAATGATCTCCACTCTGATATCCTTTTTCTCTTGAAACCCTAACTCTCTTGATTGATCTCCGTTTCTGGCTCTCCAAAAGCTCTCTTTCTTCTTGTTCTCCTCTGGCTTTTATAGTTTTCTCTTCATGTCCTTGCCAAGTGAGCTTCCTGGAAGTTTCCTTGCTATGCCCGGATGTTGACACGTGCTCCTGTAAACATAAGCCAAGAATGTAGTGAAGACACGTGTATTTGACAAATAAGAGTGACGAGGCAAAATATTAAACGTATTGGATGCGGTGTTTGCTACACGTGCTTGGACCAAATGTGGAGTGTAATGTATACTAGATGCATGATAAAATCCCTAATTAAAAATCTAACAAAGGAAAAGTATAACAAAGAACGAAAATATGACAAAGGAAAAATATAACAAAGAACAAAATGTATGAAATTATCAAGTGTGCAGAGTGTGCAAATGTGAGTGAGGCGGGCATGTGGTGCGCCCGCTGTGTGAGTGGCGGCCGCCGTGTGCGGCCGTCGTGTGGGTGGCGAGCGCCATGATCGCCCGCCGTGTTGTGTGTGTGCGTGTGTGAGGCGGGCGCGTGGTGCGCCTGCCGTGTGTGTGGCGTTCGTCTTGTGGTGGGCGTACCATGCGCCCGCCATGTGTAGTGCATGTGTGCGAATGTTTGTGCAAAGTGTGTGCTAGTGTTTGTGCAAAGTGTGCGCGTGTTGAGGAGGTCAGACGTGTGAGTGTGGTGAGCTTAAATGTGTAAGTGAGTGTGTTGTGCAAGTGTGAGTGGTTTGTGGACTTTCGTGAAGGCTTGGGGATCGGTGGTGTGCAGGACAACTTGGAGGTCAGTGGTGTGCATGACTAAGTGTCTTGCATCTTTCAAGCATCAAAGCATTTTCACGTTGTTTTACAACACTTAGCCATTTTCACACAAATCTCCAAAACATGCAGTTTTAGCACACGGTCAACATACAAGCATCATTTCAGCACAAAGTCCATAGCAAAAAGGTAAGGAAATTCACACAAATAAGTCGGCGAAATACCGACTTATCACATATGTCTAATTCTGAGTTGCTTAAGATTTATGAAAATATAACATTAGAGTTACAAAATATGGTTGAAAATGTTTATCTTGATGCTTCCATTTATGAGCTAACTGATACTGTTTGTGAGGAGCCCATTGAGGTGAGGCCATTTGAAGTCATTGATTGTAGTGAAAATAGGTTGAAACCTTCAGTTGAAGAACCTCCAAAGTTTGAGCTCAAGCGACTCCCTTCACATCTCAAATATGCCTTCTTGGGGGAGAATAACACTTTGCCAGTAGTGATTTCAGCTACATTGGAACCATGGCAAGAAGAGAAGCTTATTATGGTGCTGAAAATGTATCAAGGAGCAATTGGGTGGACTATTACTGACATTAAGGGAATTAGTCCATCAATTTGCAAGCATAAAATTCTTTTGGAAGATGATGCAATTCTAGTATGGGATAGGCAACGTCGATTAAATCCAGCAATAATGGATGTGGTCGAAAAGGAAGTGATTAAACTTCTGATAGTGAATGGGTAAGTACAGTCTAATGTGTGCCAAAGAATAGTGGGGTCACAGTGGTCAAGACTGATAATGATGAGTTGGCAACCCGTATCATTAATGCATGGCGAGTTTGTATGGATTATCGCAAGTTAAACAAGGCAACCCACAAAGATCATTTTCCTCTACCATTCCTTGATCAAGTTTTGGACAGAATTGCTGGTTATCTATTTTATTGCTTCTTGGATGGTTACTCCGGGTATAATCAGATCACTATTGACCT
Source organism: Ophiorrhiza pumila (assembly GCA_016586305.1). NCBI lineage: Eukaryota > Viridiplantae > Streptophyta > Magnoliopsida > Gentianales > Rubiaceae > Ophiorrhiza > Ophiorrhiza pumila. Next base: position 16,240,559 of record BLIW01000005.1, read on the forward strand.
AAAGGATCAGGAAAAAACAACACTCACTTGCCCTTTTGGTACTTTCGCATTTAAGAAGATGCCTTTTAGGTTATGCAATGCACCCGCAACATTTCAAAGGTGTATGATGGCCATCTTCCATGATATGGTAGAAGACATTATTGAGGTATTCATGGATGATTTCTCAGTTTTTGGCCATTCTTTTGATAAGTGCTTGGATAATCTAGCTAAGGTGCTTGAAAGATGCGTAGAAACTAATTTGGCTCTGAATTGGGAGAAATGCCAATTTACGGTGCAAGAAAGAATTGTCCTTGGCTATAAGATCTCAGCTAAAGGCATGGAAGTGGATAAAGCAAAATTGGATCTCATTACGAAACTACCATATCCTATAAATGTCAAGAGAGTAAGAAGCTTTTTGGGCCATGGCGGGTTCTACCGTAGATTCATTCCGGATTTCTCTAAAATACCAAGCCCTTGTGTCATTTCTTAGAGAAAGATGCGATATTCAACTTTGATGATGATTGTAAGGCAGCTTTTGATTTTCTAAATGGACAACTTTAGCAGCTCCAGTCATTAAACCTCCAAATTCGGGGACCCCCTTCGAGATTATGTGCGATGCTAGTGATTTTGTTGTGGGGGCAGTTCTTGGTCAAAGGAAAGACAAAATTTTCCATACTATTCATTATGCCAGCCGTCTACTTGATCCAGTTTTAGTGTAATTACACTACAACCGAAAAGGAAATGTTGGAGTTGTATTTGCTGTAGATAGATTCCGTTCTTATTTGTTGGGAGCCAAAGTGATTATTTACACGGATCATGCAGCAATTCGTTACTTGATGGCCAAGAAGGATGTGAAACCGAGGTTAATTAGATGGGTTCTACTGCTACAGGAATTTGACTTGGAAATTTGGGATAAGAAGGGGGCTAAAAATCATGTTGCCGACCACCTTTCTCGATTGGAAAAGCATGAGCATTTAAAAGAGGACAGTAATGTTCAAATTAAGGAGATATTACCAAATGAGCAATTGTTTCTAGTAGAAGAAGTTGAAAAGGTTCCATGGTATGCCGACATTGCCAATTATATGGTTTAACAACAAATTCCACCCAATTTGTCTGTCCAACAATGGAAAAAACTCATCCATGATGCAAGCTACTACTATTGGGATGAGCCTTATCTTTTCAAGGTATACAATGACCAAGCTATTCGAAGATGTGTTCCTGAGGAGTATCAAAAAGAAATTCTTCGATCATGCCATGAATCTGATTATGGAGGACATTTTGGGGGGCGAAGAACAGCTTACAAAGTGTTGCAGTCGGGGTATTATTGGCCAAAACTATTCCATGACACTCAAGAGTGGATCAAACATTGTGATGAATGCCAAAGGACAGGAAATATTTCATGGAGGAATGAGATGCCTTTAAACAACATTATGGAGGTGGAAATTTTTTATGTTTGGGGCATAAACTTCATGGGACCATTCCCAAAATCTAATGGTCAATCTTACATTCTTGTAGCTGCGGATTATATTTGTAAATGGATAGAAGCAATTGCTTTGCTGACTTGTGATACAAAAAGTGTGGTGGGGTTTATCAAGAAGTACATTTTCACTTATTATGGGACCCCAAAGGCTATTATCAGTGATGGAGGCACACATTTTTGTAACAAGGCTTTTGAAGCTTTATTGATCAAATATGGAGTCCGGCATAAAGTGGCAACCCCTTACCATCCTCAAACAAGTGGACAAGTGGAGATATCAAACCGGGAGATTAAGAGAATTTTAGAAAAGATTGTGAAACCCTCTTGGAAGGATTAGGCAACAAAATTGGATGATTCTCTATGGGCATATCGCACAGCTTTCAAAACCCCTATTGGTATATCTCTATGTCGCATAGTTTTTGGTAAGGCTTGTCATTTACCAATTGAGCTTGAGTACAAGACTTTCTGGGCATTAAAGGAGTTGAAAATGGATTATGGGAAGGCAGCTGAGCAACGGTTGTTGGAATTCAATGATTTGAATGAGTTTAGACTTGATGCATACCAAAGTGCATCTCTCTATAAAGAGAGAAATAAAAAGTGGCATGATAAACGCATCCTCCACAAAAAGTTCGAACTCGGGCAGCTAGTTTTACTGTATAATTCTAAGTTGAAACTTTTCCCAGGCAAGCTTAAGTCAAGATAGAATGGCTCATTCAGGGTTAAGACAGTGTTTCCTTATAGCACATGCGAGCTTCTAAATGAAAGAACGGGAAACTATTTTATCGTCAATGGGCATAGGTGGAAGATTTATTTTTCTCAAGGCGAAAAGATTTTCCGCATTGTTGAAAAGGTGACTCTTGAAGAGTCACCGAGGGAAGAATAAGTAACAGGCGTCGAGCTTCCGACGATAAATAAAGTGCTTCTTGGGAGGCAACCCACATTTATATCTTATATATTTAACTTTCATTTTAGCTTATTTAGAAGTTAGGCTAAAAATTTCATTAAGTAATAGTCTTTTTGTGAAAATATTTTGTTTTGTAGGTTGGAGAAAGGTTTAAGAGAGATTTGGAGGATCAAAGTGGCAAAAACGTGGAGAAATTCACCAACGTCGCGACGTGCACGCCCGGACGTCGCGACGTCCGGCAACACTGAAAAATTTGTGCAGAATTCTCTCACGTCGCGACGTGCAAGATCGCACGTCGCGACATCCAGGTTCATTTAATAAAAAAAGCTAGGGTTACCCATGTCGCGACGTCCAGTAATACACGTCGCGACGTCGGGAAAAAGATTGGTTTAAACTGAAGAACAAAACGCATTTTTTTAACGAACACATAAAAAATTTCAAAAATCCTCTCTATTTAATCATTTCTCCTCTTTTTTTTTCTGAAATTTCACTCCACACTAGTGTCAAACGTTGAGTAAGGATCATATTTACATCAAAATCACATAAATTCACCAGCTAAAACTTTAAAATTTGTTAGATTTTAAAAATTTTCCCAAAACCAACAAATTCAAAAATACAAATTTCTCGTGTAATTCGTTAGAATTAGGAGGTTCAAATCCGTTCTAGGAGTCATTGGGAAGGTGTAGACGGTTCAATATCATCACATAACACAAGATGTTTCCATTTTGATTTCGAGCTTCAAGAGGTAAATTTTGAATTTTTCTCTAACTTTTGTTTTAATCTTGTGTTTAATCGTGCTATATATGTTGTATTTGCCCTACTTAGCGAATTGTGATGATGAATTGACGCAAGGATTGATTTGTTGAATTTTTGGAATAGATTAGCCACGGTTTTGAACCATTTGTGTTTCTTCTGTGATAAAAATTCTGTTCATACGTATTGTGTAATGATGTTAGAATGGTTCATCTTCATTGTGCTGGTATATTGTTGTGGTTTTTGTTGGGAAATAGTTTTGGATTGTTGGTTTTGATAAGATGAAGAGATTACTGCATGCTAGGTGTTTGTCAGAATGCTTCAATGTTTCATACGTGCATTTGATGCTCTTGAATATGCCTGAACATAACATACTTATCATAGGTTTGTTATAATCCTTATATGGCATCCTTTTGACTCCAAACCAACTCTATATTGCCTTCAACTTTTGTACTTTGTGGAGATGACATTGTTTGTTGGTTTGCTTTCTTTTATTTGTTGTCTTAATGTTTCTTTGTTTTATTCATAGGCTGTTTTTGTATCAATAGTAGTATGATTGTTTTTGCATGAGTGTGGTAATTTTATTTATATTACATGGTTAGTGTTGAGGTTGTGTTTTGCCTTAAGTGTGGGGGGACATGTTAGTTAGTAATGGTGTTGTTTAATTGTGAGAATTGTGTTGCATATTATCTTGTCAATTAGTTTATGGTTTGTATTTAATATTCTTGTATTGACAGAAATGGCACCCAAGAGGACACGCAGCACTACCGCTGGTGATGCACCACCACCACCACAGCCTAATCCTGCGGGGTTTGATAATTGCCGCTTTATGTGCTTAGAGGCGGAGCAGTACCATAATGAGCATCTGGCACTTAAGGCCATGGTAGGGGAGCGAGGTATCCACGTCACCGCCGCACTGATCGCGACTCAAATCAGGAATCGTTGATGGCAACAATTATGCAGTCAACCGATCGGCAGCAATGCTACATTGGTGCGGGAGTTCTACGTAAACTACCCCTATGCACAACAGGGTATTTTGCACATGTGAGGAGTGAATGTGCCAGTCAGCCACACAAAGTTCAATGAATATTACGGACTGCGCGACATCGAGGCCAGTGCATACCGCACCATGTATGACCATGAAATTCCACGTAAGCAAATCTATTCCACTATCACAACTCAACCTCTGGCTCAAGTAACAGTGACATACCGGATATCTGAGTTGAAGTTGGCTCAGATGACTAAGATCACAAAGGCATGGCACTACTTCATCATTGACAAGCTTATCCCTAGCGTCCATCAAGCCTCCTACGATGACGACAAGGCTGTTCTGAATTATGTTATTCATACAGGGCTCTCAATAGATGTTGGAGAGATTATGGATATTGAGATCAGGAAGGCGTGTCGTTTTGTACGGACTGGATTGTACTACCTTTCTGCGATCACGGCCATATGCTACGCTGCTGGGTGCCAGCTTTAGGCACGGATGAGCTTTGTGGAGTGCGTGATGTCATCACCACTTCAAAGTTTAATGGATATAAAATCTGCTCCTATGAGATGGTAGGACAACCTCCAGTGCCACCGCCACAGCAACAGCAAGGACAGGAGCAACAGTCCCCGCTAGAGCAAGGACAGCAACAGGAGCAGGAGCAGCAACAGGAGCAACAGCAGGACGAGGGGCCAATTCCTCAACCCCCACTCCCACCTCGCCGTGTAATGAACATTGTGGGCATCAATACACGCATGGATGACATGGAGGGTATGATGGCGCAGCAGGCGACACATTTTGATTAGCGGTTTGACCCGATGGAGATAGTGTATGCGAACTTGTCACATCAGATGTCTCAGATTTCTGATATGAATCGCCAGAAGAGCAGATAGTGGCAGATTTCACGAGACGAGGGAACTAGTTCGCAGACTCCTCCACATGACGACATGCTGCAAGATTAGGTGGTGTTTTTCCTTGCCCACATTGAGGACAATGTGGTTTTTAAATGTGGGGGGGAGTTATGAGAGTGGTCCTATTTTTTTTGTTCTTTTGTTGTTCTATTTTTTCTGTTTTCTCTATTTGGATGTTATTTGAATGTTATTTTTCTTTTCTTTTCTTGTCATTTTGTTTTTTTTCTAGTTACTTTGCACCAAATTAAGACAATTAAGTTAATGGAATTAGGATTTATTTTAAATTTTTAATTATGTCCCATTCGTATTAGTTATTCCCTTAAGTTAACCTTAGCTCGTAAATAAGTAAGTCGGTAATGTTAACTCTTTGCATAATTACACCATGGTTTTAGGAGTATTTTTTGTGTAGTATCCAATTTTTGAAATTTTAATCTTGTCGTGATAAGTGTTATGTTGCCAATGATTGGATTTTATCGAAAGATTCGATGTGAGATAGGAAAATAATATGCTATCTAGAGGGAGTCGGTTCTTTGATGGAAATTTTAGCATTTTTAGTCGACCATTTTTATGCACATAGGGGAACCACTGAGGGAATTGACGAGTTTGTAATCATTAAGTAGGCTGCTGTGTTTTTAACGCTTTGTTTAGTTGAAACTTATATAACTCGCTTAAATTGTGTTCTTTAATAAATGTGCTTGTATAAATGTTTGCACTTAATGCTTTTGCATTTTTAAGCTTGTTGTGCTCATACTATCATCCCTCTATGAGACTGCTTTTAATAATAACCCTAAGAGAACTCATATGGATGGTAACGGAGATTAGAAGCCGTAAGACTCTGGCTTCATATTGCCACTCCTCTGCAAGACTGCTCTTAACAAAAAGTTAATGGAGAATTTGCATGAGTGGGAATGTGTCTAAAACCCAAAGGTGAATGTCACGGGATTTCGAATGAAATACCCTAATTATGTGTGACAGTCTGGGGGAACGAGTGTTTTATTTATGAACCTAAGGGTTTGCTGAGCGAATCCTCATTTATATGAGCTTAATAATGAATTGTTAATATGTTAGTGAGGAAAAGTTGAGACGAAAACTTAGTTGTTAGAACCCTAATTTATGGCGTGGTTGTGGATGAGTTATGAACTGAGGTGGAACCTATCCCACACACACACATGGTTGGCTCAACATGTCTAAATGAGTACATTAATGTGCTTTGATAACTTTTGGGGACGTATATTATGTTTACTTGACATTTGAATACTTGAGAGTATGAGGCATTACATGACATTTGTCCTTAGATCAAATTGATGAAGTTGGATGCGTTTTGTTGTTATGTGTTAGTATTTTGTTAGGGTCTTTGTGTTCGAGTTTTGTTTAGATTTGTTGTTTTGTGGTTTAGTTTGTTCAGGGACGAACAAAGGTTAAGTGTGGGGGAAATTGATAAGGTGAATTTATTCACCTTTTATGTAGTGTTTATGCTTAATTCTTTGGATGTTCTTGTTCGTTTTTATTCGTTTCAGTGTTTTAATTGTAGGTTTGTTGACCATGGTGTATTCTTGAAAAAATGATATTTCAGCATATGACCAAGGGGTATTTTCTTTTGTGTTAATCTCAGCATAAAAAATGATCTCTTGATGGGGATGTGGGGGTCCTAAATAAACTTTGCTAAGGGGAAGAGGGGGGCAGAAGGCCCTGTACATGCCAAGTATGCAGATTTCAAACTAAAATTACCATTATCAGAACTGGTCCATATCAGAGAATCAGGATTATCAGATAAATACAACTGTATAGAAGTAAAGAAGGAGATGGGGATTTGGGGGCAGATGATTCTGATTTTCTGCAGATCCCAGCCCCCTGTCCCTAGCACTTATTTGAGCTTTTGATCACCTGAATAGTTACATATCCTCTTCCATCCATCTGTCCAGAAACAGATTGCACTCACCTGATCCCACTTTGAATAAGATATGTTCATCAGCTTTATGTGCCTATTGGAGCAATCTTTTCCAGGTGCTGGAACATCATTTCTTGATATGGCATTGAAGGGGGTGTGTTTCAGAATAGTATTTGGCCCATAAAAACTTTGCCCATAGAGTATCCTTCTTTCTGAATTTCCACCGCAATCTGTAGGCTTGAGCAGCCACTATGGACTCAAGATTTCTGAACCCCAACTCTCCCTCATCTTGAGATAAGCACAAGGTTTTCCAGCTAATCCAGTGGTAGTTCGAATTCCTCTCAGATGCTGACCAAAGAAAGTTTGCCAACAGGGACTCAATTTGATTGAGGATATTCTTGGGAGGGTTTAGACTCATGATAGTGTATATAGGGATGGAAGATAGGACACTTTTAATCAGGATAATACAGCCTACCATGGACAGGAATTTAGAGCTCCATCCCTGGATTTTTAGAGCTATTTTCTGAGTTATATAATTGTAGGAAGCAACAGGGATCCTATTGAAGTGAAGGGGGATTCCTAGGTAGGAAGAGGGGAATGAACCTCTAGAAAATTTAGTGAGCCTACCAATCATGTGTATTCTAGCTGTTGGAAGCTTATTGTGAACCAAATATGTGCTTTTTGAAGGATTAAATCTTTGGCCTGAGATCTCTTCATAATGCCTTAATTTGGCGAAAACAGTTCTTATAATCTATGGGGAGTAGGAATAGAAGATTATCATGTCATCGGCATACGAGAGGTGTGTGATCTTGGGGTAGTATTTGGGAACTCTGAAGTCAAGACCTTTAGGACCTTTATAGTTAGGATTTCTAGATAAGTACTCGACTCTTAAAATGAATAAGAGAGGGGAGATAGGATCTCCTTGTCTGAGACCTCGAGTGGTCTTAAACCATCCTCTAGGGGTCCCATTCACTAAGATAGACATCCAAACGTTAGAAAGGAGCCTCCACATCAAGTCTATCCAAACTTCCCCCATTCCCATTAATCTCATGACTTGGAATAAGAAATTCCATTCCAGCCTATCGTATGCCTTTTCCATGAATTCTAGTGATTAATTTCAAAAAATGACAGCCCAAATTTTTTTGCCAAACCTCAAATTTTTATGGGCTTTTTGGTAAAAAATGGCAAAGTCCAAAAACGCGTTCATTTTGACTTGTTTTGTTCGGTTTTTTTTGTTCATCTTAATTTTAACATGAATTCTTGTGATTTTTTTTAAACAAACGTAGATATCTACATAGCTGAAGAACAAAATACTGTGCCTGCTATACCCGTCCATACTGTTACAAAGCAAATGCCATAAAACTTGAGTACTACTCCATTACATGAAAGATATGTAAGGAAAATAGAGATAATCTACTTGAAGTTGCCAGTGGATGGGCTCTATTTGCCTCTAGATTTGAAGTCCTAATTGAGTAGTTGATAATCACCAGGACTGGAGAGCCCTAACGTTTTTTAACTCTATTAGCGTAGCTCCAACCCGACCTTGATAATTACAAGAATCTCTATGTCTTGCTGAGCATATGAAGCAATCTGAATGGGAACTTTCTTCAAATATTTATCACAACATTGCACCAACAATTCCACATTCTTACGAGGCACATGATCATGAATTAAATGAATGAAGCATATTGGGCCAGTTTCTAGTAGACCAACATAGTTCACACAAATGAACGGGAATCATTCCAATTATTGACTGAGCCAACAGAATTTTGGCTGGGGATTCTCTTCAAGTGTATATTAACATTCCACCAAATATTTCACAGGACAGCACATGGAGTAATTTTAATGGGAACTCCTCAAATGTTTATCACGAATTGTACCAAAGATTCCACATTCGTATCAAGCACATGACCATGAATCAAATGAAATAGTTAACCCAGAAACGGGAAAAAATTATCAAGTCTATGATTGAGCCAAACAGCATATAAACATTTCACCTTCAAATGCAAATAAAATTATCAAGTCTTTGGCTGGGAATTCTCTTCAAATACATATAAGCATTTCACCCAAAATTTCACATTCAATACGAGAAGCCAATGAATGAAACCAAAACAGCATTAAACATTTCGCCTTCAAATGCGTATAAAATTATCAAGTATTTGGCTGGAAATTCTCTTGAAATGCATATGAACATTTCACCCAAGATTTTAGCTTTAATAAAGTATAGGAAGTCTATGAATGAAGCCATGTCTTGCTCAGCAATTGGACAGTATTCAACCAAAATGGCGAGGCAATATGGCTCATCAATTGCAGGAGTATTTACCGAACACGTAATTGAAAGTTGAATGGGAACTCTTTTAAAACATTTATCATGCAATCCTTCAATGGTTCGCTATTCCTTCATGTTCAGATTCAGAATGGAAAATAGCCACCAAGTCTATATTCCGCCTACCTATGCTACCAAGATTACTTTGTAGCATAAGGAGAGATTCAGCTCCGAGTAGGATGTCAGATTAACATTTGGAGCTTCAAGTTCTAGGACAAAGTTGAGGTTTCACGTTCGAGCTCAGGACGAAGTTGGAGCTTCCGTCAGTTCTCAATTGAGGCTTCAAGTTCAAGCTATGAGTTGAGAGCTGGAGTAGTTGAGCTGAGTAGCAAGATCTGTGGCCGATTTGTGGAGAGGTATGAGCAAGGAGTGAAGATCTAGTCCGATCCTTCCACTGAAGTTTAGAAGCATAACTGGAATCTTTTGCCCGATCCGTTCTCTAGAGCCGTGAATAGTAACCGAATCAATTGAATATTGGCAGCTCTACTCTAGAAGCTGTTTTAGACGATTTGATAACCGATCCTTATATCTGTTCGGCCGGTAGAGAAATTAGGGGGTGAGAAGCTGATGAGAAGAATCTGAGCCAAGGGCAAGAGGAGAAAAGCTGTAATAAGGAAGTTGAAGTGTGAGAAATCTGTAGAGAGAAAGAAGGGGAGCTGACGTGATTCAATGAAGTAGGTGACAATCGGTTGACCGGCTCTGGCCAAAAGGCCAGAGCAGGTGAAAAGGGACGTCTAGAATTTTTAACATGAATTCTAGTGATTTTTTTTATTTGGCTAACTTATATGAGAAATCTTTATGAGCAATAGATATACCCTAATGTCACTCTTACAAAATTTAAAGGATCCTTGAGACCAACTTTCCATTTACATGACAAGGCCTAATAGAGAGTTGTTCTTAAGGATATCACAAAATTAGTTCATGAAAGCATAAATAAGGTGTACTACTCCATTTACATTTATATGTCATTACGGACTATTCTATTGTAAACAAAAGAGAAAGCATACATGTAGTAAAGTAGAGAAAAGCATATTCATACATGTATTCGCAAAAATCACTAGAGGTGAGAGTAGTGGAAAGAATCCCACTCAATGCCAATCAAGCATCCTATTGAATCTTTGTGTCTTGCCACATGCCATATGTGTAACAGTTATGATCTGCCAAGAAAACATCTTATAGTAAATTTGTGTCTTACCACATGTCATATATGTATCATATTCAGTCATTGCCGTTATCTCCCTTGCACCAGTAGCAGGAAGAGATAGAGTGAACCAGTGGTAAAGCAAGAAGGAGAGATTGGCAGCTGAAGCATCCATTCTTCAAACTGTTTGAACTAATTCGAAAAAGATGGGTATTAAGATTCTGAACTGCATCCCCTCTAGTTATTGTAGACATGAATTCTAGTGATTTTTTTTATATGGCAATAGACCTTTTTTCGAGGGTCGCCACTCCCTCTGATATTAATAACTTTTTTGGGTGATGGATTTACCCTAAAATCACCCTTACAAAGATGAACCAACTTGATCCCCCCACCATTTACATGCCTAAGCCTAATGGCGAGTGGATCAAGCGGAGAGCATAAAAGAGAAGTACTACTCCTTTTACATAGTTTGGCCACTTTATGAAAACAATTAAAGCAAGCAATACTAATAATGATTAAATGTGGAGTACTTCCTCCATATACATTCAAACCTATATTCATTCTGTAATACGAAAAACTCCTTAGATCACAAGGAGTGACAAAAGGGTCCCCCTCCAGGGGATGATTGTATCTATGATTTACCCAAATCCAAGCCTGGGTGTGGATCTTTCTTTTGCTGTTGATATCCTTCTTCCTAGTTACTGATCAGAGAGGGTATACACCATGTAGCACAGCGGGACAACAATCAAGATTGTAGTTCTTGACCTGAATTCCAGCTTTACTCTCCTCTGAGAAGTCAAGTCTCTCTCTTCAGCAAAAATGCCATTCTTGAGTGTAGGTTGAGCTGTCATAGCCCAAACTTGCTTTCTCCATTTGGTTTCAAAAAAATACCATAACCAGACCAAAGACCAGAAACAGTCCAGAATAACAAAAGAGTGCATAACAATGGACAAACCAGCCCTAACAACAGCAAGCTAGAGTCTAAGATAAATACCTTGGCAAGCCAGTCCTAACATCAGCAGACTGGTTCCTTTACACATACCTGGTTTTTCAGTTGCTGTAAACCTTTGTCCTCGCTTGAGTTTAACAGATTGTATACACATTTTCTTCCCTGAATATAATGGAGGGCCATTGGTCTCTGTCCATTCTGAGTTGGGTTAACTATGTAGGATAGGCCATGGATCTTCTTGGCAGCACTAGCAACCTTGCTAACTGGTTGGCTTCTTTCTAAACTACCTGTATGGAAGAACCTTGTTTGATGCTTTCCAATGTTTTTTCCAGTTGCCAATCTCCCCAGGATTTTGATCCTTGTTCAAGCAAGGGGGAATCTGATTCGATGATGATCTCCTGGCATCCTAGTTCCTTGCTCCTGGAGATGAACCTGTGGACTGCTAATGCTTCTTCCTGCAATCTTGTAAGTGTGGCCGGAAACAGATAGATAGGGAGGGCGAAAAGTAAGTGTCCATTAGAATTTCTAACCATACCTACCACTTTCCAACTATCTCCCACCTGTGCTGCTGCATAGTTGATTTTGAAGGCAGATGGATTAGGGGGAATCCACCTAATGAGTTTCAGCACCTTCTTTTTTCTAATTTTCTGACAGTCTTCCCAAAAGGTGCTCCAATCGAGCTCCATTAATTTAAGTCCTTTGAACTTTAGACTCATAAGTTCTTTTATGGACCGAAAACTTCTGCTCACCATTGGACCTACCTCAGGGACTCCTTTGTCGAATGTGATTTGATTTCTTAGCTTCCATAGCCACCAACATATGATCAAAGGGCAAATTTTGAGAAGGATCCTCATGCATTTAGGCACTGAGGTCTGATTCTTCCACCAAATATTCAGAGTTCTTTGAAGACAGTTAGAGTGCTGGCCTATATGATTCTCAGCTGCAAAAATTTTCCAAATCTTTTGTGCAAAATGGAAAGCCACTAAGAGATGGTTCACTATCTCTCCCTTTGCATACCACCAGTGGAAAATAAAGGGTCCCATGATTCCTACCTTATGGAGGTTAGAGCCTAAGGGAACTTTATTCCTAATAAATCTCAGAATAAGAAAGGACATTTTTATAGGAACTATAGGATTCCAAATGTTCTCAGTGTTAGAGCAGATAGGAATATTGCTCCCTCTAAACATTTGATAAGCTGACTTCAGGTTGAATTGACCATCCAACATAATGTTCCATATCATTCTATCAGGTCTTCCTAGTCTGATGGGGGACTCCAAGAAAATTTCTGCTGGAATTCCTGGAAGCTGGCTCCTTAGTAAGTCCCAATTCCATCCCTGAGCCCCCATAAAATCTGAGACCTTGAAGTGACCTTGGCAGTCATACAGATCAGCCAATTTCCCCCTGGAGCTCCAGTTATCATACAACAAGCTACACTCTCCCTGACCAATCTGGAATTGGATGTGCTCCTCAATCCTAGGAGCTGCACTACATAGCCTTTTCCAAGTGTTAGAGTTCCCTCTTCTAGCTGTGATTTCCATTGGGTGCTTGGTTCCACAGTATTTTGCCCACATGAATTTAGCCCAAAGTGAATCATTGGATCTGAATCTCTACCATAACTTTGCAGTTTGAGCCACAACTATATGGTTAAGATCCCTAAATCCTATTCCCCCTTCCTGATGAGAAAGGCACAACTCTTTCCATCTTATCCAGTGCCTCTTAGTGCCTTTAACTACTGCTGACCACAAAAAATTAGCTAGCATAGACTCTATTTGGTGTATGACTCGCTTAGGAGGGTTGATGCTCATAGTCACATAGACTGGAATAGAGGAGGGGACACTTTTGTCTAGAGTGATTCTTCCACCTAATGTGAGGAACTTGGTTTTCCAGTTACCAATGGTCTGACTGATCTTCTCTACCAACGTGTCATAATAGGCTGCTGTGATCCTCTTATAGTGGATGGGAATACCTAGATAGCAGGATGGTAGGGGACCTCCAGGGAATCCAGTAATTCGCCCAATAGCATGCTTCCTAGACATAGGCAACCTCTCATGTACTAGATACAAGCTCTTAGCAGCATTAAGTTTCTGGCCTGAGACCCTTTCATAGTGTCTCAGTTTTCCCATAACACTTTAAACAGCTTCAGGTTGTGCAGAAGAAAAAATTAGGAGGTCATTTGGAAAGGCTAAATGTGAAATTTTAGAACAATCTCTAGGCACCCTAAAGTCTAACCTTTTATCAGAACTATTCTGCAATACTCTGGAAAGATATTCTGCACTAAGCACAAACAGCAAAGAAGAGATTGGATCTCCTTGCCTCAGTTCTCTCGAAACTTTAAACCACCCCTTACTAACCCCATTGACTAGTACTGAGAAGTGATTATTTGAAATCAATCTCCACACCAAATCCACCCATATCTCCCCAAAACCTAACAGTCTCATAATCTGAAATAGATAAGGCCAATGCACTCTATCATAGGCCTTTTCCATATATAGCTTAAGAGCTACATTACCTTCCTTACTTTTCCTATTCAAAGTAGATATCATTTCGCTAGCCAATAAATAGTTATCTGAAATCAGCCTATCAGCTACAAATCCACTCTGATTTTTTGAAATAATCTTAGGAAGGATTAGAGATAGTCTTTGAGCTAGAATTTTTGAGACAATCTTATTAATAAAATTGTACAAACTTATAGGCCTAAAGTGCTTAAAGGACTGAGGGTTTGGGGTTTTGGCAATGAGTACAATAGAGGTGGCAGTCATGGCCTGATTCATTTCAGCCCCATTCACAAAGGATTGGTCTGCTTTAAGTAGGTCCATGCATATAATTTTCCAGGCTGCCACATAGAATAATCCTGGAAAACCATCAGGGCCTGGTGCGCTCGCTTGGTTCATCCTAAACACAGTGTCTTTCAACTCTTTGAGGTCAGGAATTCTAGTAAGGTCCTCTCTATCTCTCTCAGTCAAGACTGCTGGAAGTAGGGAGGGATCTACCTGATCACTAATCAGCTCTGTAGAATACAGTTCTGCAAAGAACTGCACTGCTGTTTCAACTACCTTTTTCTCCCCTTCTTGGTTTTGGATTGTGTGTATGTGAATCTTAGCATGCCTATTCCTCACATAGGAATGGAAAAATCTAGAGTTCCTATCTCCCTCTTTGGCCCATTTAATATTTGCTTTTTGGGACCAAAATCTTTCTTCTAGGCCTAGCTGATATTTAGCTTTTGCTACTTCTTGACTCATGATTTCCCCAGGTATAGAATTTAACTCATCCGCCTTTTCAAGTCTTAGGACATCCTCTTCTGCTTGTTCAGCCTTTGTGAATATGTTCCCAAAGGTTTTCTTATTCCAAGCCCTAAAGGCTAGCTTTACACATTTCAGTTTTTCAGTAAAAGTCCTAATTGGACTCCCTACTACCTCCCTGTTCCAGGCTGCTCTGATTGTAGGCAAACACTTTGAGTGGCGAAGCCAAAATTCCTGGAATCTAAAAGACCTAACTGCTTCCCTTCCTAGACATGAATTCTAGTAATTAATGTCAAAAAATGACAACCCAAAAATTTTCGTCAAACCTCCATTTTTCATGGGCTGTTTGGTCTAAAACGGCAAAGTAAAAAAATGCGTACATTTTGAATTTTTTTTCGTTGACCTTAAATTGAACATAAATTCTAGTGTTTTTTTTATTTGGCTAACCTCTTTTTTGAGGTGGGTTGCCACTCTCTATATATTAATTAATTGGTGGATGACGGACGTACCCTAAAATCATCCTTATAAAAGCGACACTCTTGAAATCGGATCCATGTACATGCTTGATTCTTGAATCAAGGCCTAATGGATCCAAGACCAAGAGGTTTACCAAAACTAAATTTGGAGTAGTTCCTCCATTTATAGACAATGATAGGTAATAGCTATTATACAAAAGACTCCCAAATTCACAAGGAGTGACAAAAGGTCTCCATTCATTGAGACATATGTGAGCAATGTATTCAGTGATAAGTAAAGACAAGTAAATATATTCCCTTTCTTGTAGGCTTCGATAATATTCACTTTGGAGGGATAACAGCTGTTCGACTTCAGGGATTCTTTGGCACCTCAACCACTGATGGGAACAGGATGTGGGAGTGAATAACCTCAATTTTGTTGGCCTATAAAAAGGTATGGTGAAGCCAGCATTATCATTAGGGAGTTGGAATCTTTTGCCAAAATTTCTGCAGCATTCTTGCGTAGATCCAATTTTCAGTTCTTGAGACTGATCTTTGTTGTCTATTAGTGACAGCTCTATTTTACTATGGACCACCAGGCTTTGCATTCCCAGTCTTGTTAGTCTTAGGCAGGCAGAGATCAGCATTTTTGGCAAACCAGTTCGAACATCAGCAGACTGGGGCCAACTAACAAGAGGATGGCAAACCAGCCCTAACATCTGCATGCTGGGGCCAATATTACCTGACATGGGAAGCTCTGGATACATTCTGCTGCATGTAGAAACCATTGCCCTTCTGTAACACCAGGGAAGGGACTTGGTCCCTATCTATCCCGATTAAAGATATTAAAGAGGAGGAGTTTTGTGATCCCTGATGGGAAACTAGCATCCTAGTAGGGAGATTAGCTTCCTTATGAATCTTGATCATGTGTGACTGATAAGTCGGTATTGTGCCGACTTATTTGCTCTGTTTTATTAGTCTCTTGCCTGGAATAACTTGTGAATCGATGCTTGATTACGTGACTTGTGCGTTATATTGATTACAATTGAGTGTTATGGAGATTGACTTGAGTGCTGCGAATTTAGTTACAAAGTGTTGCATTTATTCACTCAAGTCACAATTCACTATTCACTCAAGTCACAACTCACTACTCACAAAAGTCACAATTCATGAAAGTCACGGCACACAACTCACACTCACATAACCTCACACTCTTGCACCTCACAAACTCCCAACACATATGCACTACACTAACACCTCAACACTTTCATGGAGGTCTCAAACCATTAAGACCTCAACACTTTCATGGAGGTCTCAAACCATTGAGACCTCAACACTTTCATGGAGGTCACAATCATTGAGACCTCAACACTTTCATGGAGGTCACAATCATTGAGACCTCAACATTGAACATAAAGACCACACCTGCACACACTCACAAACCTCACAACACTCACACAACCCTTCACCTCACAAGTCCACACACTCACACACCATACATGCACAAACTCACACCTGCACACACATTGCACGGTGCGGGCGCCTTGTGCGCCCGCACAACTCACACATTACACGGTGCGGCCGCACCATGCGGCCGCACCACACACACACCCACACGGTGCGGCCGCACCCCACACACACCTGCACATTTTCATATTTTCCCTTTTTTGTGCATTTTCATTTATTCATGTTTTTGTACATGTTTACTTACTTCTCACTTGCACACTTGCACAAACACTACTCACTCAATCTTTGCCCCATAGTAGCACTTAGCACATACAGCCTTAAGCTCACACAAGCAAAGCAATTGATACATCTCCCTCATGGGCACCAAATGTTTGATATTTTGCATTGAGAATTCATGGTCATTAAGTTTAGTGCTAGACACGTGTCCTCACTTCAGCTTTGATTAATATTTGTAGGCACGTGTCGACATCTCCGCAAATGAAGGAAGGTTCCTGGAACCTACATGACCAAGTCACTGAGGCAAAGCTACAAAAGGAGAGGAGAGAGCGGCGGCACACGGAGGATAGCATCCTTATATTAGGGTTCATAGTTTAGATTAGGTTTTTCACTTTCTTTTCCCTTTCACACATTTTGTTATCTTGAGGGCTCGACTGTACAGATCTCGACTTATTTGAGACATTTGTCATGAATTTTATCTGTGTTATTCATGTTCACATTTCTGCACTTGTTATGTTTGATGATGTGCACTCTATATTAACTTCACATTTAGGTCTGCGGTACCCACTGAGGTCGGTGTGAATATTCCAATAGCAATTGATCATAACATGAACTGATTGTGAAGGTGCTTATGTGAGTCTTGGGTCTTGTGAGACTTTGTGATCTTGACTGTGCGGTACCCACTGACAGTCAATATCAATCCTTCGCGTAGGTCTAAGAGAGTTCTTGTACTGCGAGTCGAAATTGTGAACTAGTTAGCTGCCCTACCAAGGGAGATAGTGATCGGGCTTATCGCGTACCCTCAATTTTACCCTAACAACTACTGTAGAAGTGGAAGCACGGATCGTAATCCACAGGGAAGGCGTAGGTCAAGAAAATTGAGCAAATTGTTCTAAAAGTCCTGTCACAGAACCTAAATACTAGAAAGAATGTAATTTCAACACAAAAAATGAGAACAACGGTACAAAAGGTAGCAACAAACAAGGATGAAACAGATATCTCAAGATTCTTGTATTGGATGAACACAGGCTTAGTAAATCTATGCTATGCAATCAATGAGCAATTAAACGCCTTGGAGACCTAATTCGCCTCGAAGTTCAAGCTATGGTTAGCATGGCGACCACACCACCTCCTGTACCCCCTGTCACCATCCTCTCCCATGGCGAGGCCTGAGAATGGTGGAATAAGCTCCGCAAAGTCTCAACTATCCAAGCTAACTACTCTAACATGCAAAGTCCTAAGTACTCCCATGGCGAGGCCCATCCTAGGGTTCACATATCATTGTTGTCAACACAGAAAGCTCCTTTAACACTTTTCCTCATGTTTCAATTCATTAACACTTCCTATGGCGAGGCCTGAGTTTTAGAATTGATTTGATCACAGAAAAGAAGTGCAAAGACTTAAACAATCACAATTTAGTTCTCAGTTCATGCAACTTCGCTAATTTTGATTAATCACTCCTCAATTTAGCATGTCGACCACAATTGAAACTTGATCCATTCAAAATAAGTGAAGAAATATGAAATTTAACAGATTTCTATGAATAATTCAAATATGATTTCAATCTAAAAGAGTTAAATCAATTGCATAACATATAATCTACTAAATCACGTAATCATCCGTTTAGAATCCTAAGATATCACACGATTAGCCAGAAATCATCTTCCTCATCTCACAATCAACAAATTGCAACATTAATAAGCGCATTCTCATTTAATTGGAAGAATTTACCGATTTACTCGAGAGAATTGTCGATTCCTTTGTCAATTGAGAATGAGAAGGATAAATCCAGTCCAAATTCAAAATCGGAATTGAGATCCGAGAAGAAATGTTTAGTGAGAGAAAATAAATCTAGAGAGAGAAAATGAGAATTCCGGCTCTAATTCAAAGATAGTTCAAAAATATCGGATCCTCCCTTTACATGTTAGCTACCTTCCCTAAATATAGAGTTGGGAAAACGTAACTAATACGCCTCATGAAATGTATAAAGTTTTACATAAGTGTCTTCAAAGAAATGACTAAAATTTAGCCCAAGAAGTGAAAATTCGAAGTTTGAAGAAACGTTCAGCATTCCAGCGCCTTCAATGTTCATTTCCAGCGCCTTCAGTTGCCCAAACAGTCTTCCAGCGCCTTCCAGCTTCAGCGCCAGTGCTTTCAGCTTCTCAGAATTCCAGGTGAAAAAATCAGAATCGAACCACGCCTTCAAGCCGCAACCAATCACGCCTTCAGCATCCTCGCGAGCTTCCAAGCAGAACAGCCTTCAGGAAATCACGCCTTTTTGCCACCGAACTTCACGCCTTCAGCTGCCTGGAAATTCAGAAAAACAAAGCTTCAACACTTAGCCATTTTTCCAGCAAACTCAACCACAAAACATTTCATGGCAGCAACTTCCCACCAAGATTTGATCATGATGCACTGTGAATTAGGGAAAACTTAAAACATGAAAGTCGTAACCCTTTGTCTTAACTTTCCATAGCCATCTAAATCACCCAATTCGGAGCTCAGACGAAAGAGTTATGATCCAAATAATAAAGTGTGACAAAGCTGAAATTTTCATGGAGCAAACCTTCCAACACATAACCGATTTTCAAGTCGAAAAGAAAACATCACACAAAGTTGATGAACTAGAAATTTTCACATGCAAACTCAAAAAGAGTAAAGTTGATGAACTAGAATTAAGCCATAGTGAACTAGAACAAAGTATCAAATACACATGTGATATTAACTTTATAGTCCACACACTCAAACTTTTGACACCTTTTCCACAACAACACTAACCAATACTAACACCATATTTCATTGAAACACATCAACTCCATCACTTATTCATAAAGTTCAAATTCTTCATCAAAAACTTTAAAATTTTGCACAACAATGAAAAACACAACATGTAATGGGAAATAATATGCAAACAACACAACTTTACCCAACAAACTAGAAGAATAGCATACTTGTTCACGAAAAATTCCATCACAAAAAATCTCATCACACAAAAAATTTCATCACCCATGCAAGTCATGCAAGTCAAAGACAAGACAAATAAGCATCTAAAGTCCAAGAGATACAAACCATAGCAAACATACACTCCCCCACACTTAAAACATACATTGTCCTCAATGTAAAGAAAAGATAGGTTTAGGAGCTCCCTGGTATTGATTTTGTCATGAATTCCAATGTTGCTTTGTGGAGATGTCCTGGTCCAATTTCCTCATATGAAAAATTCCATGGCATCACTCCCCCACACTTTGCCTTTTGAGTGCATGGCTAATCTCTTGCAATGTCCTTCCTAGGCAAACACCTTTAACATGAATGGTTTTGATGAATGAATTCCAAAATGAAAGAAACGTAAAGACAAAACGAAAAGAAGAAAACAAACTACTTATTAAAGCTAACAGAAAAGAAGTAGTTCTGGATTTAGATAGTCTCTAGCTAGACTTTATTTATGAAGCTTTCTTCATGAAATGAACTCGGTGAACCCATCTCCCCACCAAACGAAAGATGAGAACTCATAAGCGAGTAGTATTCCTTTTGTAGGACACTGGAGGAGTAACATCAAGTACACTCTCAAGCTCATGGACACTAGGAACATCCTCCACAAAATGTACCTTAAACCACTGGGACTCCTCCACACTTGACACCTTCAGTGAATCTTCTCTTGTTGGAAACACATCATCCAACTCTTCCAACACATCAACCATTTGAATCCTACAAGGCTCAACCACAGGGTTTTCATCCTTGGTCTCAACAAACCCATCAGTACGTTCAAACATAGATGCTTCAAATAAGCAAGTTGTTACCATGTTAGTTCTGTCAATAAAATGTTTCTCATCATCATCATCCAAGATACAAGTTTTCCCAATGTTCTCACCACAAACAAAAACAGCATTATTTTCTTTTAACAAAAATCGCTCTTCGTGCACTTGTGGTGAGTTACCAATTACACACATAGATTCATTCACAATTTCAAGAATTGGTGTTTCACAAAGAGATTTAACAATTTTCACATTATCTTGATTCATTGTGTTGCAATGTTCTTCCAGATGAGACTCTATGCAATCTATCAAAGTATCAATAAAAGAGCAACCATCATCTTCATCAAGTATAGCATGACCCTTATTATCGTTTGCACAATTCTTATCACAAGCTTTCTGTGAGGTATGATCTACCAAAGTTTGGCTTGACAATTCAACGTTTGATTCTTTTATTGGACAAATTGAACAACAATCTACCACAGATGCATTGTCAGGTAAAATCGTGCAATCTTCTAAATCATGCTCTTCCAAATCAATTTCTTCAACATCAACAAATTTATCAACAGAAATGTAGTCATGCTTAATACACTCATCAACTAAAGTTGTAGAACAATCAACAACTTGAATGGAACACAAAGACTCTGTGTACATGGGTTGTTTCATGGCATAGTTCACATCAAAAACTACTTCCTCATTATTAATCCTAAAGGTGACTATTTTGTTTCGAACACCAATTAATGCATCACCAGTAGCTAAAAATGGCCTACCAAAAAACCTCTGGGTCTTCCTCCATATCAAGTATAATGAAATCAACAGGCAAAGTGAATTTATCAATACTTACCAAAACGTCTTCTACCAAACCTGTGGGAGTCACTAATGATCTATCTGCTAATTGGAGTGTAACTGCAACTGGCCGAATCCTGCTCTCCAATCCAACACTGATGGCTATGGACAATGGCATTAAGTTGATTCCAGCACCCAAGTCACACAATGCCTTTGCAAAATGCCTTGTGCCTATTTTGCATGGGATAGTGCAACTCCCAGGATCCTTAAGCTTCGGAGAAAGATCATGAACCATCCAAGCTTGAGTGCACTCAGAAACCATCATGGGAACATCACATCTCAAGATTTGCTCTTTGTTGGAGATGAGATCCTTGAGATATTTGGCATATTTTGGCATTGATGTCACTAAATCCATCAAAGGAAGATTCACGTTCACTTGCTTGAGTACATCCAGGAACCTCTTGAACTGGGGGCCTTTTTGAGGAGGTGGTTTCTTTCTCTCTGGAAAAGGAGGTTTAGGAGCATACTCAGGGTAGTTGTAAGGATTAGAATTCTTAGTGATTTCAATTCCTACCCTAGCTGGTATCTCCTTCTTCATAGCTCTATCACCCTCTTGCTCACCATCATTTTCAAGTTCAAGAATTTCCTCAGCTTCATCTTTTTGGTCCTCTTCCAAGCAATAACCCTTATCTTCTGACTTCTTATTTCCTGGCAAAAGTTTTCCACTCCTCAAAGTGATGGCATTGCATGCTTCCCTTCCTTTTGGATTCGGTACAGTGTCACTTGGTAGTGCTCCTTTTTGCCTCTGATGCACATCATTACCCAATTGACCAATCTGCATCTCAATATTTTTCCAAATGGCTTCATGATGTTTAACACTTGATTCCAAGCTTCCAAACCTTTGCTCAGACCTCTGCTCATTCTTGTCCAATCTCTACAACAACTTTTGAAACATACCTTCCACAGATGGTTTCCCTTGTTCTTGCGCTGATGTACTAGCTTGGTGATCAAAACCTGGTGGAGGATTGGTAGTTCTCCTTTGATCATTCCCTTGAGTATATTGGCTTCCCTGGCTTTGGTTTTGTTGTCCCCAATTTCCTTGATTGCCTCCATATCCTCTGTTGTTCGCTCCTGAGTAATTTCCAGAGTACTGTGGACTGTTTCCATAATTATTCACATATTGAATGGATTCAGTAGTGACAGAGCACTCATCAGTATAGTGTTCACCCTTGCATAATCCACAAGACAACACAGGTGTCTTGGCTTGAGTTGCCTTTAGAGTTTGCACTTGCTTAGCCAATGCTTCAAATTTTGCACTGAGTGATGTTTCCTCATCTACATCAAGTACTCCTCTTTGTCTTCTGGCATGTGGCTTTCGGGTCTCTGGGAAGATATACTCATCCTCAGCAATTTGATTAAATAGCTCCCGTACTTCAAGCACAGACTTGTCTTTGAGTGCACCGTTAGCATATGCCTTAACCATCAAAGAGGATTCAGGAGTTAAGCCTTTGAAGAAAGTGTTTAGTTCCCTGATCTCTCCCAAGTCATGATTGGGGCATTGTCTAATTAGGTCGTTGAATCTCTCCCAAGCTTCTCTAAATGTCTCACCTTCTTGTTGCTGAAAGTTCATAATTTTCAACGTTCTCTTTTCAAGCTTAGCTGGAGGGAAGTATTTGGACAAGAACCTCTTCTGTAGATCATCAAATGACATAGCTGCGTTGACTCCTCCAATGCTCTTGAACCAATGTTTAGCCTTTCCATGCAAAGATAAAGGAAACAAAATCCTGTGAACCTCACCCCTATCAACCCTTGGCAACTTGAAAGTGCTACATAGGCCGAGAAACCAATCGAGGTGGTTGTTGGGATCCTCATTGTCAAGACCTTGGAAGATTGGCCCTGGGTGATCATGGATACAATTTGTGGAGGAATGTGGTAGCTTTCCACATCTATGTCTTGCTGCCCAAATCGGTTGTAGAAATTTACTGCGCAATGATCTCCAAACCTAGGTGCTTGTGCTCCTTGTGCAGCCATTTCTCTCTGTTGCCTTAGCTGTGCTCTCAAAGTTTTCTCCAACTCAAGATCCAATAGGAATTGTGGTTCTCCTGCAAACCTGCTAGACCTTGGCATACACAACACACCGTAGTGAAGTGTAATAACAAAGAAACAAGTACTTCAAATATGCAACATAGAAACAGACCACAAATCTCAACACGTACTCAAAACTATGCACAGAACAAAACATACACAAAATGAAAGCTAAAGTAAATGTCACACACAACAACACAAAGTAGAACAAGTAATGATCAAGAACAATTCAACAAATTCCAGAACCGATTGCCTTCCCCGGCAACGGCGCCAAAAATTGATCGGGCTTATCGTGTACCTTCAATTTTACCCTAACAACTACTGTAGAAGTGGAAACAGGGATCGTAATCCACAGGGAAGGCGTAGGTCAAGAAAATTGAGCAACTTGTTCTAAAAGTCCTGTCACAGAATCTAAATACTAGAAAGAATGTAATTTCGACACAAAAAATTAGAACAGCGGTACAAAAGGTAGCAACAAACAAGGATGAAATAGATATCTCAGGATTCTTGTATTGGATGAACACAGGCTTAGTAAATCTATGCTATGCAATCAATGAGCAATTAAACGCCTTGGAGACCTAATTTGCATAGAAGTTCAAGTTGTGGTTAGCATGGTGACCACACCACCTCCTGTACCCCCTGTCACCATCCTCTCCCATGGCGAGACCTGAGAATGATGGAATAAGCTCCGCAAAGTCTCAACTCTCCAAGCTAACTATTCTAACATGCAAAGTCCTAAGTACTCCCATGGAGAGGCCCATCCTAGGGTTCACATATCATTGTTGTTAACACATAAAGCTCCTTTAACACTTTTCCTCATGTTTCAATTCATTCACACTTCCTATGGCGAGGCCTGAATTTCAGAACTGATTTGATCACAGAAATCAAGTGCAAAGACTTAAACAATCACAATTTAGTTCTCAGTTCATGCAACTCGCTAATTTTGATTAATCACTCCTCAATTTAGCATGTCGACCACAATTGAAGCTTGATCCATTCAAAATAAGTGAAAAAATATGAAATTTAACAGATTTCAATGAATAATTCAAATATGATTTCAATCTAAAAGAGTTAAATCAATTGCATAACATATAATCTACTAAATCACGTATTCATCCGTTTAGAATCCTAAGATATCACACGATTAGCCAGAAATCATCTTCCTCATCTCACAATCAACAAATTGCAACATTGATAAGCTCATTCTCATTTAATTGGAAGAATTTACCGATTTACTCGAGAGAATTGTCGATTCCTTTGTCAATTGAGAATGAGAAGGATAAATCCAGTCCAAATTCACAATCGGAATTGAGATCCGAGAAGAAATGTTTAGTGAGAGAAAATAGATCTAGAGAGAGAAAATGAGAATTCTGGCTCTAATTCAAAGCTAGTTAAAAAATATCGGATCCTCCATTTACATGTTAGCTACCTTCCCTATATATAGAGTTGGGAAAACGTAACTAAAATGCCTTATGAAATGTATAAAGTTTTACATAAGTGTCTTCAAAGAAATGACTAAAATTTAGCCCAAGAAGTGAAAATTCAAAGTTTGAAGAAAAGTTCAGCATTCCAGCGCCTTCAATGTTCATTTCCAGCGCCTTCAGTTGCCCAAACAGTCTTCCAGCGCCTCCAGCTTCAGCGCCAGCGCTTTCAGCTTCTCAGAATTCCAGGTGAAGAAATCATAATCGAACCACGCCTTCAAGCCGCAACCAATCACGCCTTCAACATCCTCGCGAGCTTCCAAGCAGAACAGCCTTCAGGAAATCACGCCTTCTTGCCACCGAACTTCACGCCTTCAGCTGCCTGGAAATTCAGAAAATCAAAGCTTCAACACTTAGCCATTTTTCCAGCAAACTCAACCACAAAACATTTCATGGCAGCAACTTCCCACCAAGATTTGTTCATGATGCATTGTGAATTAGGGAAAACTTAAAACATGAAAGTCGTAACCCTTTGTCTTAACTTTCCATAGCCATCTAAATCACCCAATTCGGAGTTCAGACAAAAGGGTTATGACCCAACTAATAAAGTGTGACAAAGCTGAAATTTTCATGGAGCAAACCTTCCAACACTTAACCGATTTTCAAGTCCAAAAGAAAACATCACACAAACTGCACTACGAGATCTCGTAGTGCAATGTTTCACCAGAATTTTGCCCACGAAATTTTATGGGCAAAATTTTCCATTTTGTTTTTCTTTCACGAGATTTCGTGGAGTAAAAATCTTGCATTTTTCCTCCCACGAAGTCTCGTGGAGTAAGTTCCTGGCATTGCTGCTCATTTTTCCTATGCCAAGTGTGTGTTTGAGTGTGGAGGTTTTGTGCAAAGAAGGTGTGTAGTGTGCCAAGAGTGATGTGCTTGGTGATATGACAAAAATGTGAAAATGGTTTATGTGTGGTGACTGCTTAAGTGATGTCCATGTCCTAACTTGGTAGTATAAAAACAAGTGAAATGAATGTGAAGTAGTTGTGAAGTACTTGTGAAGTG
Organism: Ophiorrhiza pumila; assembly: GCA_016586305.1. Lineage (NCBI taxonomy): Eukaryota > Viridiplantae > Streptophyta > Magnoliopsida > Gentianales > Rubiaceae > Ophiorrhiza > Ophiorrhiza pumila. The sequence continues at coordinate 16,266,358 of BLIW01000005.1, forward strand.
ATAGTGGTGCCCAAAATATGTATTGTGATGGTGTGCCAAGGTGTATGAATTTCGTGCCAAAGGGTGCTGTGCCAAGGTTGTGTGTTATAATGTGCCAATGCTGTGTGGTGAATGCTTGGCAAGGTTGGTTAGCAAAGTGGTTGGCAAGGTTGGCAAGATGCTTTGGCAAGGTGTTGGCACGGTGTGGCAAGGTTGAGGCTGAAATGGTGTGCCAAAGCTATGCACATGGTGTACTCGTGCATAAGTGTTCATTCCAGTGCGAGGCTCTACTTTCATGCCGAATAACTGTGTCTTAGCCTCTGAATTAGACCTAATGGTAAACATAAAGGTTCTTGCTAATCCTCTTAGCTTTCCACCAGTTCATGAATCAGCATCATTGGGTACCTGTAACTCAACATATACACATTTTGTCAAACTGTGGCAATGAACTTCAACACAGAAATCCTGAACGTAACAATCATAAAGAAGCCCCTGTTTCTCATGTTTACACACAGAATTAGAAAATAATTAAAACACAAGAAATGTAGTACACCCAAAGGTCTTTCCAGAACATGCTAGATCGCATCATTCGGACAAGAATTGAAAGAGTTATACTCAAAAGAAGTTGCACCAACATTCTGCCCAAACCCTAATTTGGCCAAGTAATCATGTTTAAGTTTCTTCATAACCAACCTAGACACACATTACATTGTTTATCACCATTTTTGCTCTTTTTTGCACCATTTCATCATTTTCACATTGCAATCGAACAAATGCGTGAAACATCTCAAAACCTCACATATGTTCATAGAACACACAACAAAAGCCAAGCATTTTAACACATATTAGTTGGTATAAAACCATCTTATCAGATAGCCAGGAATCGAATTAGATATGTGTTAGGAGAATTTGGGATCTGGGAGAGTCTGACTCGTACCAAGGACTTGTCCTACCAAGAGATGTTCGGGGAGTATTGTGAGTCTGGGTTGTGAGAACTACCAAGTTGATCAATCCCAGTTCACTAGCAGTAAAAGTCCCCTCACATTTGTTTACACAAGTCGATGATTTTAGGGAGAGATCGGTACATGTTGAAATCCTCAAGGCAGTGCATGCATACTAACCTTGCTTCCATTCTTAACTTGCATTCATTCATCGTAGCTTGCATCTATCTTGTTGTCTTCATTTCATTTCATGCTTATGTATTATTGAGTGAACAAACTGGTCTCTAAACAACCAAACCTTTCCTGTGGATACGATCCCTCTCACCACTACTATAGTAGTGTTAGGGTATTTGATGAGGTGATACGACTAGCCTCCCATCAAAATGGCGCCGTTGCCGGGGATGGCACGATTGTTGGAGATCAGTTGTTCTCTTGACTTGTTGATTTTTTTGGTGTTTTTGTCATTCTACTTTTGTGTGATTTTCTCGTTTTTGGTGTGTTAGTTTTTGTGTTAGTAAATTTCAGTTTTTGTTCTGTGTTCTAGTCGGTTGTATTCAAGTTGTGGTAAGTGCAGGGGATTTGGAATTTATCTGAAATTGAACTGTGCACTCCACAAGAGGTCAATTATGTCTAGGTGGTTTGGGGATTCTTTTGAGCCTTATCATGATTACCCACCAGATTGGATGATGACACACGACCAACACCTGGAATATTTGGCAACTCCTCCCCACCAAGATATTATGAGACATGGCACGACCAACAACAGAGCAATGAGTCCTATCTCAGAGAAGAGCAAGACCGAGAATACATGTTGTCTCAAATTTTGGACAGGGCGGATAGAGTTAAAACAAGGTTGGCTCAAAAGAAAGAGAAAGCTCCAGAACCACTACAGAGACTTGATCACATGAGTGACTTAATGAGCAACTTGTGGGAACTTGAGACACCAGTTCAAGATGCTCAAGGCCACTCAGAAGGTATATCTCTCCTTATTGAAACACCCACTCCTGAGGAAAATCATTTTGATGTGAATGCAATTTTTGATTGTGGTTTAAAGAGTCCAAGGGAGTTGGAGTCTATAAATGTTGGAGATGTTATGCATGAGTACTTTGTTGATGAGTTTCTTGTACATTAACGTTTGAGTCCTTCTTGTGAGAATGATGTCTCTTGTGATGAGTTTAGTGATGAAGAACTTAGGGCTATTTGGTTTCTTACTGCCAAAATGGAGGGTGTATCTAATGAAGAGTCTTATATCAACTTTATGAATTACCATGAGAATGATGACATTGTTAGACCTCCCTTAGATGCTCCTCCTGTCATTGAATGCCCGGTGAATTGTACAGAGACACATCTCTTCAATCCTTGTTTGAGCATGAATGAAACCAATGTTGCCCATGCTAATGAATATGACAACATGTTGATTGAATATTTTGTTGAGACACCAAATCATGAAATTATGAAAGAATTTGAAACTGTAACTGGTGACCAACAAATAGAGAAGGACGAGACACCTTTGCTTGATGTGCAAAGTGAACCAAATTTTTTTAGCAAAGGAGAGACCCAACAGAATGCCCATGTTAGTCTATGTGATGATGATTTAATTCTTTGTAAGGAAATTGCTAACAAGGAAGAGAATTGCTTTATTGATGCATCTATTTTTTAAATTACTGATGAATTTGATGAGACTATGGATGCACAATCTGTGGTTGAGCCTTGCAGGGTTACAGAGCAAAAGGTGGTGGAAGAGGTGAAAGAGGTGTTTCCTATAGGGGACCATACATGGTATAAAGTGGAGTTTATTGAAAATGTTCCCCATGCGTATGAGCTCCATCACCTCTTTCTGAAAAACATTTGTCCAGTTCCATACTGGAGAAAAAAGAGTGATCATGAAAAAGGGTTCTTCTGGTACAGAGATGGATACTCTGAATCTTCAAGAAGGAGGTCATGAATAAAGTCTACCTGGAGACTGAATAAATCCAGAACTACTTAATCCACTTCTCATGAATAAATTGATGTTTGATGTTTTTAGTCAGTTTTGCTTTTGTTTTGTTTATGTAGTTAGTTGTCTCTCATGTGCAGAGCCTCAAGCAAAGGCCTCATAAATGCTAAGTGTGGGAGTGTTGGCAAAGTGCTAGTAACTTGACATATTATACACCACCATGACCCAAGGTCATGGTGTGGCACTCACTTGCACGCCACATTTTTTTCTCTACTCTCTTGCACATCACAAGTCACAATCTCACACTCTCGCACAGTAGGTTATGTAGCACCACCACTTTAACACCAAGTTTCCAATGAGTCAATATTCACTCATATTTGAACAGTATAAGGTATGATCTCATTCCCTTGTGATTTCTTGGACTCTATTAATTGCGGGAAATACCTTCTTGAACTTTCATGATTTATTTGAGGTGAATGTTGTCTAGTTGGTAGGGCATGTATATCGTAGAAAATGTGACTTGGTGACCATGTATGAAATTTAAACATGCCATGAACATAGTGCAGTAGGGGGAAGCCTTTATTGCATGGAGTTCTGCTTTGAGATGAAAAACATGGTTAGTGTGCTACATGAATATATGATTTATCCATATAATGAGTTGCGTTCTTTTGGTGCAAGGATTCATGAGTCCAAGTGTGGGGGTGTGCAAGTGGAAAGGATGAGCTCGAATGCTGGATCAAGTACACCAAATTTCCGAAATGCACAATCCTCTTTCCTGGGTTTCTCCAGTTTTCCAACCAGCCTCCACCGAGCTTAAACGCGGTAGTCTCTTTCTTTTTCCACAATGGGGACCATTGTTAATTTCAAGTGTGGGGGGAGATATGCTATTGGGGATGTTGGCCTATGATGATGCTGTGTGTGGTTGCCTGACCTCTAAGCTTTAAGGAATGCTTGTGTTTGTAAGGCCCAGTGCCTTTGCTTAAGAATTTCTTCTGTTGTGTTGCTTTGGGTATTAAAGGGAAATGGTGGTGGTGTGTAGTACATTAGTAAGCATGTAAGATGAATAAATTTGTGTTGTTGTGGAAAAGAAAAACAAGTCAGTGACTAGCACTGATCTTGTAATGTGCTTTAATTTCCTTGTTGTTGCGATAAATGCGATAAATGTGATTGTTTGTTGTTGTGTTGTGAAATATTCCACTGGCTAGTCCATCCAGCACACCTGCACGCTCAAAAGAACACTCGCACTCCCAACACCATCGAAAAACCCATAAATGTTATTCAATGATTCATGCATGCAAAATTTTTTGAGTTTTACGGTATACATTTGATGCATACAATTTACTAGGTAAAGTGCGATGTCAAAGTAAGATAGAAACGCCAGCACCAATTTTGACATAGGAGAGAGCTTGTGATTCTTCACTTGTATGTGCTTTCTACTCGTAAACACTTATTCTTGCATTCTGATTATATAGTCTATTGAAGACACACACGGACACGAACTTTGTTGAAATTATGAAACTGTGAAAAAAAAAAAGCCAGCAGGCGAATAAAGGGAAAAAAGAGCCACAAAACCCTGGCAGCCAAGCACCAAAGTGCGGCATCAAGTTCAAATACAAATAAGCACCAATGTGCATGTTACTATCTGTTAAGCTCTTAATGCTTATGTGTTCGTGTGTGTGTGACCTCCATAAAAGTGTTGAGGTTTGGTCGTGCCATGTCTCATAATATCTTGGTGGGGAGGAGTTGCCAAATATTTCAGGTGTTGGTCGTGTGTCATCCATCCAATCTGGTGGGTAATCATGATAAGGCTCAAAAGAATCCCCAAACCACCTAGACATAATTGACCTCTTGTGGAGTGCACAAGTCAATTTCAGATAAATTCCAAATCCCCTGCACTTACCACAACTTGAATACAACCGACTAGAACACAGAACAACAAAAACTGAAATTTACTAACACAAAAACTAACACAACAAAAACGAGAAAATCACACAAAAGCAGAATGACAAAAACACTAAAAAAATCAACAAGTCAAGAGAACAACTGATCTCCAACAATCGTGCCTTCCCCGGCAACGGCGCCATTTTGATGGGAGGCTAGTTGTATCACCTCATCAAATACCCTAACACTACTATAGTAGTGGTGAAAAGGATCGTATCCACAGGGAAGGTTTGGTTGTTTAGAGACTAGTTTGTTCACTCTACAATACATAAGCATGAAATGAAATGAAGACAATAAGATAGATGCAAGCTACTATGAATGAATGCAAGTTAAGAATGGATCCAAGGTTAGTATGCAAGCACTGCCTTGAGGATTTCAACATGTACCGATCTCTCCCTAAAATCATCGACTTGTGTAAACAAATGTGAGGGGACTTTTACTGCTAGTGAACTGGGATTGATCAACTTGGTAGTTCTCACAACCCAGACTCACAATACTCCTCGAACTTCCCTTGGTAGGGCAAGTCCTTGGCACGAGTCAGACTCTCCCAGATCCCAAATTCTCCTAACACAAATCTTATTCGATTCCTGGCTATCTCCCTTGGTAGGGCAGCTAACCAGTTCACAACTTCGACTCGTAGTACAAGAACTCTCTTAGACCTACGCGAAGGATTGATGTTGACTGTCAGTGGGTACCGCATAGTCAAGATCACAAAGTCTCACAAGACCTAAGACTCACATAAGCACCTTCACAATCAGTTACTGTTATGATCAATTGCTATTGGAATATTCACACCGACCTCAGTGGGTACCGCAGACCTAAATGTGAAGTTGATCTAGAGTGCACATCATCAAACATAACAAGTGCAGAAATATAAACATGAATAACACAGATAAAATTCATGACAAATGTCTCAAATAAGTCGAGATCTGTACAGTCGAGCCCTCAAGACAGCAAAATGTGTGAAAGGGAAAAGAAAGAAAAAAACCTAATCTAAACTATGAACCCTAATCTAAGGATGCTATCCTCCGTGTGCCGCCGCTCTCTCCTCTCCTTTTGTCGCTTTGCCTCAGTGACTTGGTCATGTAGGTTCCAGGAACCTTCCTCCATTTGCGGAGATGTCGACACGTGCCTGCAAATATTAATCAAATTTGAAGTGAGGACACGTGTCTAGCATTAAACTTAATGACCAAGAATTCTCAATGCAAAATATCAAACATTTGGTGACCATGAGGGAGATGTGTCAATTGCTTTGCTTGTGTGAGCTTAAGGTTGTATGTGCTAAGTGCTACTATGGGGCAAAGACTAAGTGAGTAGTGTTTGTGCAAGTGTGCAAGTGTGCAAGTGAGAAGTAAGCAAACATGTACAAAAACATGAATAAATGAAAATGCACAAAAAAGGGAAAATATGAAAATGTGTAGGTGTGTGTGTGCGGCCGCACCGTGTGGGTGTGTGTGTGGTGCGGCCGCACCGTGTAATATGTGAGTGGTGCGGGCGACTTGTGCGCCCGCACCGTGCAATGTGTGTGCAAGTGTGAGTGTGTGTATGTATTGTGTGTGAGTGTGTGGACTTGTGAGGTGAAGGGTTGTGTGAGTGTTGTGAGGTTTGTGAGTGTGTGCAGGTGTGGTCTTTATGTTCAATGTTGAGGTCTCAATGATTGTGACCTCCATGAAAGTGTTGAGTTCTCAATGGTTTGAGACCTCCATGAAAGTGTTGAGGTGTTAGTGTAGTGCATGTGTGCTGGGAGTTTGTGAGGTGCAAGAGTGTGAGGTTATGTGAGTGTGAGTTGTGTGTCGTGACTTTCATGAATTGTGACCTTTGTGAGTAGTGAGTTGTGACTTGAGTGAATAGTGAATTGTGACTTAAGTGAATAAATGCAACACTTTGTAACTAAATTCGCAGCACTTAAGTCAATCTCCATAACACTCAATTGTAATCAATATAACACACAAGTCACGTAATCAAGCATCGATTCACAAGTTATTCCAGGCAAGAGACTAACAAAACAGAGCAAATAAGTCGGCACAATACCGACTTATCAGTGACATACGTCCCATAGCTTCCAGGGTTTGTCTGATCTGCTAGCCTCTCTATGTTTTCAGCCCCCGAATTAGCTTATTAGAGTCTGATTCTAGGATGATTTCCTGCATGCTTGATTCCCTGCATCTAATTATATAGCTGATACCTGCTAGGGCTTCCACTTGCATATGTGAAAGAGTTAGGGGAAACAAGTAGATAGGAAGAGGAGAAAGGGGATTACCTCTTTGGTTTCTGGAGATTGCCCCAGTCCTCCAGAATTCCCCTACCCTAGCTGCTGCAAAGTTGATCTTAATGCGATGAGGGTTTAGTGGGTTCCATTTGATGCATTGGAGAACTCTTTTCCTGCTGACATTCTTATATGAATCCCAAAAGGGGATCCATTCTACTCCCATTATCTGTGCTCCCTGGAACTTTAGGTGAAGGATCTCTTTGATGGATTTGAAGAATCTAACCACCAGAGCCTCCACTTCAGGTTTGACATTGTCAAATGTAATCTTGTTTCTTGATTTCCAGAGCCACCAGTAGATTATGGATGGGCAGATGCAGTCATGGTTGTCTTCATGTCTATGCCACCAGCTAAGGAGGGTGCCTACAAGGCTGTTAGCTTGGCATCGAATACCAAGTTCAGCTTCAAATATGTTCCAAATCTTCTGAGCAAAGTTACATGCGGCAAAGGTGTGGTTCGGTGTTTCCTCACTAGTGCAGCACCAAGGGCACAAAAAGGGTCCCAAGATGCCTAACTTATAAAGGTTTTGGCCAACATAAATTTTATCTCTGATGAGTCTCATCATTAAGAAATAGACCTTAACAGGAAACCCTGAATCCCACATGAATCTCGTGTGGGAATTTAGGGGGCTATGGCTTCCACTTACCTGCTCAGATACTGATTTTAAGCTGAACATGCCATTAGTGGTGGGGGACAAAATCATTTTGTCTGAGCCTTCCAATTGGGACAGGGAATTCTCTAAAGATCTCTCTTGGAATTTGAGGAAGGAGCCTTTGGATTTTGTCTAGATCCCATCCATTATTCCCTTCAAATTCTGATACCTTGTAGTTCCATTGACAAGCAAAATTTCAAATATCTTACTCTGGGGCTTCACTTATCATACAGCAGACTACAGTCCCCACTACCAATCAGGAATTGGATGTGTTCTTCAACAGAGGGAGCAGTTTCGCAAAGTCTCTTCCAGGTTTGGGAATCACCTCTTTGAGTTAGAATCTGTGAGGGGTGCTGGGATCCACAGTATTTTGACCACAGGAAATTGGACCAAATGGAGTTTTTTTGTCTGAACCTCCACCAGAGCTTATAGAATTGGGCTGTGACTATGAGGTTGAGATCTCTGAAACCTAGCCCCCTCCTAAGCAAGGCACAACTCCGACCATCTGATCAGTGATACTTGTATCCCTTCTCAAGTCCAGCCCACAGGAAATTGGCACGCAAAGCCTGAATCTGGTTGATGACCCTCTTTGGGGGGCTTAGGCTCATAGTGGTTTATAGAGGGAGGGAAGAATGAACACTCTTGATCAAGGTGATCCTACCTCCTATCGTTAGGAATTTAGAGCTCCTGCCCCCTTTCCTGTGACATATCTTTTCTACTAACAAATCATAGTAGGCATCTCGGATTCTTTTAAAGTGTATAGGGATACCTAGGTAGTTAGTTGGGAAGGAACTCCGGGTAAACCTAGTGATTTTGCCAATGAGATGTTTCCTGTCAATAGGCATCTTGTCATGAACCAAATAGGAGCTCTTGGCTACATTGATCTTCTGGCCCGATACCTCTTCATAGTGCTTCAGTATCTCCATAACTCCTCTTATGGCTTGGGGTTTCGCAGATGAGAATATGATAAGGTCATCTGCATAGGCAAGGTGGGAGATCTTGGGGCAGTTTCTAGGGACACAAAATTCCAGTCCCTGCTCTATATTATTATTAAGGCCCTTAGACAGGTACTCAGATCTAATGACGAAGAGCAGGGGAGAGATGGGATCCCATTGCCTCAGGCCACTAGAGGCTTTGAACCATCCTTTGCTTGCACCATTAATCAGCACAAAGAACCAGACATTCGAGACCATCATTTATATTAAATCTATCTAGACCTCCTTAAACCCAAGAGATCTAAGGATTTGCAGCAAGAAAGACCAATGAACCCTGCCATAAGCCTTCTCCATATCTAGCTTAAGCATAACCTTACCTTCCTTAATTTTCCTATTAATATTTGAGGTCAATTCACTAGCCAAGAGGTAGTTGTCTGTATTCAATCTCATGGCCACAAAGCCACTCTGGTTTTTTGAGATTATCTTAGGCAGTACCAAGGCTAATCTTATGGCTAGCAATTTGGACACCACTTTGTTGAAGAAGTTTCAAAGGCTTATTGGTCTGAATTGCTTAAATGAGGATGGGTTAGGGGCCTTTGGGATAAGCACTAAGGAAGTGGCAGTCATAGCCTGGGGCCTTTCCTCTCCATTTACAAAGGACTACACAGCCTTCAGAAGGTCTGAACTGATAATGTCCCTGGCGAAATTGTAGAACAAACCTGGGAATCCATCTGGACCAAGGGCACTTTCAGAGTTCATGCTTTGGACAGTAGTTCTCAATTCCACCATATCTGGCATTCTAGTCAAGGCCTCCCTGTTTGTTTCCAAAAGGGATATAGGCAAAAAACTTGGGATTGATTCTAGGTCTCACCTGAGTTATTGTGTATAAGTCTGAGTAGAACTGGACAGCAAGATTAGCAATCTTATCCTCTCCCTCTAACCAATCCCCCTCCTGATTTTGAATTTTGTGGATATGGACTTTAGCATGTCTATTTTTAATATAGGCATGGTAGAACTTGGAATTTCTATCTCCCTCCTTAGCCCATTTTATGTTAGCTTTTTGGGACCAATACTTTTCATCTACGCCCCTATAATATGTGGCCTTAGCTGCAGCTTGACTCAGAACCTCCCTAGGTCTAGCACTGGACTCATCCTCCTTTTTATGTCTTAGGAGCTCTTGTTCAGCCTGCTCATCTTGGGAAAAGATGTCTCCAAAGGTGGACCTATTCCAGGACTTTAAGGCTCGTTTTTACTAACTTTAGTTTCTCCGTGAAGATCCTAATAGGGCTTCCTTATATGGCGGTTTCACAAGCCTGTTTAATAACAGGTAAGCATTCAGCATGGCTAGTCCAAAAGGATTGAAACCTGAAGAGTTTAACTGAGTCCACCTTACTTTTCTGGATTTCTAGAATAAGGGGGCATGGTCCGAGGGTGATCTAGCTAGATGGGAAATGTTGACCAACAATCTGCTACTATGGAACGGGTTATTGACCAGTGCTCTATCAAGTCTCTTCCATACCCTAGCTCTCCTCTCCCTGATGTTGCCCAAGTATATTTGGCTCTACTGAAATTCACCTCAGATAGACCTAATGAGGACATGAGCCTTGACAGTTCTCTAGTGTCTCTAATATTGAAAGCTTTACCCCCTTTCTTTTCCTCCCTAGTGCTAATGCAATTCCAATCTCCCCACAAAACCCAAGGCTGATTACTCAGCTGCCGATTGACTAATGATTGCCACAAGGTCTCCCTCTTTGCCTCAGTACATTTAGCATACACATTGGTTAGTATAATAGGACAATGCAGTTCAGGATGCAGAACTTCCATAGTAATGTGTTGTTCTGTAACTTCAATGACGGAACTGTAAAATGGTTTCCTAACCATGATCTAGATCGAGCAGCATGTATTAGCATAGGCTACATCAAACTTAAGTCCTCTCTTCACGGATTCTAACTAATCCAAACCAGCAAAGGGTTCTGCAATTGTTAAATAGTTTATTGTTTGGGATCTAAGAATCTTTCTAAGTTTCCTAAAGTTGGGGCTTTTATTGATGCTCCTAATGTTCCAATAGGTACACCTAATCATTAGAACCTTGGGATTTGGAACCCGTAAGTGAACTCTTATCTCTCAGATGTCTATTAGATTTGAACTTAGGCTAAGATTTTGGATTTTTACCCCCTACTTCCTGATCTGTCTCAGTACTAAAGCCTAATTCCTGTGGGTGAACCATCTTCGTGATTATAGGTTGAGGGGGATCGAGGCAAGCCTTCTCCCTATCTTCTTCACCCATTAGGAGCATTGAAGGCTTTCTGAATCATTCTGATCCAGAAGACTTCGCCAGCAAAAGAAGATGACTAAATTTCTTTCTGAATCGCTACCATCGAAGGCTTCCCATGACTGAATTTACCCACCAGTGTTAGGTGAAAGGGGAGAGCTAGCTTCGATTCCTCTTCTTTTGACAGAATCAGTGCCGGTTCTCCTTGATGAGTGGAGAGGGTATCCTCCTGGCTGATGAGAAAGAGACATCAGGTACCGTCGTTCCTCTGGATGCAGTTGGGTCCTGAGATGATGGACCACCTGCTGCCTCCCTATAGGTCTTCTGAGATGGAGGCCTCGACACCGGCGGTGGCGGAATTGGACTTTGGGGTGGCAGGTCTGCACTTTGCCCTTCCCGAGGAGGAGCGATCAGTTGTAGGGGGCAGGGGAGCGGAAGAGAGGGTTCGATTTAGAAATCGGACATTCGGACTGGATTGTGCTCACTGACCTCAAATTTTGATCAGAAATTAGCCTCCGATTGTTCCTTAACGGCGGCGTAATCTGCTGAATAGGCGGGAAAGAGACTGAGCTTAGGAGGAATGCTGAGCCATACCCTTGATGGAAGGGAGGTCTGGCAGCAAAAAAGGGAATTGGTGAGGCCATGAGGTTAATGACCTAGAGAAAACACCGCGAAACACCATGAATGGGAGGCTCCAGCCTCACAGAAAATGCAACATACCGCCTATTCGATGGCTGGGGAATAGATGGCTGGGTAATTGATGAAGATGGGTGAGAGGAACGGGTAGATACGGTGCAGTAATACTGTGGATTCAGCCTGGTATAAGGGTGGTGTTTGGTGGATTGAAATTGAAGTAGAAATTAGGGTTAAAGGTTAGATCTTTTTTAGAGAGAAGGGAGGGCATCCAATTCTAGAGAGAGTGATTATAGTGATTATCCACATTAATTCTTGTGATTAATGTCAAAAAATGACAACCCAAAAGTTTTGTCCAAACCTCCAATTTTCATGGGCTTTTTGGTAAAAAACAACAAAGTCCAAAAACGCGTTCAATTTAACTTTTTTTGTCCCCTTTTTTTGCTGACCTTAATTTGTACATGAATTCTCGTTATTAATGTCAAAAAATGACAACCCAAAAATTTTTCCCAAACCACCAATTTTCATAGGCTTGTTGGTAAAAAACAGCAAAGTCCAAAAACTCGTTCATTTTAACTTTTTTTGTTCCGTTTTTTTCGCTGACCTTAATTTGAACATGAATTCTAGTAATTTTTTTAAAAAAAACAAACAGCGCTGTGTATATATATATATGTTGGTCAAAATACGGTGCTGGATATACCCAACCACACCATTACAAAGTAAAAGCATTAAATTTGGAGTACTACTTCATTACATGATTACTTTTGAAAAAGGCATGGAATATAACAAAAGAACTACTCAAAATAGAGAATTGCATCCCTTATCTCCAGTCAAGTGCAGTGTCAAAGTAATTGTCTAAACGATTTGGTTTGAACAGAGTGGTTGTTTATGATCCTCATTTGCAGATTATCCCGAGTCCACCATTGCATCTAATAGATCCCACAGAAGCCAAACTCATGCTCTCTAGCCCGGGAGCCTCTCAGGTCCAAAAATCCTCGACAACCTAGTTTCTTCTTCGACATTGTCCACCTTTCCAAAAGATAAGAAGAAGAAAATAGCTGCCTCTCTCTTCTGCCTAGACATGCCCAGGATCGATAACCTCCACTTTTCCTATGTAACCCAGCACAGCTCCTCTCATCATTCTTCCCCTTCACTTTTCCTCCTTTGCTAATAATGGGGCAAAAGACAATTGAAACTAAGCTATGGAACATAGATTTAACATCATCTAAAATCTCCCAAGTATTATCTACAGCTGCTAGAACCATGTTGAACCACTTTTTGGATTCTATCTCTATTACAAAGAACATGAATTCTAGTGATTTTTTTTTTGAACATGAATTCTAGAGATTAATGCACAAAATTGACAACCCAAAATTTTTCGCCAAACCTTCAATTTTCATGGGCTTTCTGGTAAAAAATGGCAAAGTCCAAAATGCATTCATTTTGACTTTTTTTTGTTCCGTTTCTTTTGCTAACCTTAATTTGAACATGAATTCTAATGATTAATGTCAATAAACGACAACCCAAAATTTTTTGCCAGACGTCCAATTTTCATGGGCTTTTTGGTCAAAAACGGCGAAGTCCAAAAACGCGTTCATTTTGACTTTTTTTGTTCCATTTTTTTCGCTGACCTCAATTTGAACATGAATTCTAGTGATTTTTTTTATTTGGCTAACCTCTTTTTGAGGGTGGGTGCCACTCCAAATATATTAAATTTGTAGGTGGATGATTACCCTAAAATCATCATTACAAAAGAAAGATCCTTCTTGTGTTCGGATCCATTTACAAGCCAAAGGCCTAATGGAGCCAAAGCACAAGAGGGAATTAAGCATAAAATTTGAAGGACTCCTCCATTTACAATTCAGCCTACCTTCACACTATTATACAAAAGATTAAATTTGGAGTACTTCCTCTATTTATAGTCATCATTTCTAATATGCTATAATACAAAAAACTCCAGTAATCACAAGGAGTGACAAAAGGTCCAAGGGAAGGACGTGTATGAGTAATGAAGCCTTGATCTTCTTGTTCTAAGGACTGATCAATGGATCTGCGTGTCTCCAGCTTCCCACCTCCAGCTTGTTGCCCCCTGATGTTATTGAGAGCTGATTTAAGGCTGAAGTTGCCATCTTGAATAAGTGTCCACACCATTCTATCACTACTGCCTAGTGTAACAGGAACTTCCCATAGGACCTCTCTAGGGATTTGAGGGAAAATGTCATAGATTTTGTCTAGATCCCATCCCTGGCTACTAAGGAACTCTGAAACCTCATAGTTTCCTTGACACTGTATAATATTTGACAGTTTGCCCCTGCTGCTCCATTTATCATGGAGGAAACTACAGTTCCCACTACCTATTTGGAACTGAATGTGTTCTTCTAGAGTATTGGCAACCTTGCAGTGTCTCTTCCATATGGGGGAGTCCCCTCTCCTAGATTGGACCTCTGTAGGATGTTGGGTGCTGCAGTATTTGGCCCATGGGAACCTGGCCCAAAGTGATTGTCTTTGTCTAAAACGCCACCATAGCTTATGGGATTGTGTTGTAACTGTGAGGGACAGGTCTCTCAGACCTTTCCCTCCCTCATTCTGAGGGACACATAATTCCTGCCAACTAATCCAGTGATGCTTTGATCCTCCTCCCCTACCAGACCAAAGGAAGTTGGCGAAAAGGAACTCCAACTGGTTTATGACTCTTTTGGGAGGGTCTAAACTCATGGTTATATGTAAGGGAATAGAGGCTATGACTCTTTTGATCAGAGTGATCCTTCCCCCAAAGGTGAGGAATTTAGAGCTCCATCCTTCTATAGTGCTGCTAATCATGTCCACTAAGGGGCCATAAAAGGCTGCTGGAATCCTTTTGAAGTGAAGGGGGGTTCCTAAGTAGGTAGTAGGGAGAGAGCCTCTAAGGAATTTAGTGATTCTTCCTAAGATGTGTTTCCTGGAATCTGGTAGCCTGTCATGGACCAGATATGAGCTTTTTGCAGCATTGATTTTTTGTCCTGAAACCTCCTCATAGTGGTTCAGCTTAGACATGATCCTTTTGACAACTTGTGGCTTTGCTGATGAAAAGATAATCAAGTCATCAGCAAAGGCAAGGTGGGTAATCTTCTGACACCCTCTTGGAACACAAAATTCAAAGGCTTTTTCAGTCTCACTATTCAGGACTCTAGAGAGATAGTCTGCACTTAACACAAATAGGAGAGGGGAAATAGGGTCTCCTTGCTTCAAGCCTCTAGAGGCTTTAAACCATCATTTGCTAGCCCCATTGACTAAAACAGAGAACCAAACATTGGAGACTATTCTACATATCAGATCAATCCATACCTCCCCGAAACCTAATAGTCTAAGAATTTGAAGCATGAAAGGCCAGTGCACCCTGTCAAAGGCCTTTTCCATATCTAGCTTTAGTACCACATTCCCTTTTTTTTGCTTTTCCCATTGAGGGAGGAGACCATTTCATTTGCTAGCAAGTAATTGTCCGTGATCAATCTGCCCTCCACAAAGCCACTTTGATTTTCTGATATTAACTTAGGGAGAATGGAAGCTAATCTAATGGCTAACAGTTTAGAAATGATCTTATTCAGGAAATTGCAAAGGCTGATGGGTCTGAAGTGCTTAACGGAAGAGAGGTTGAGAATTTTTGGGATGAGGACTATAGAAGTGGCTGCCATATCCTTTGGCAATTCCTCTCCATTCATAAAGGATTGGACTGCTCTGAGTAGGTCCTCACTGATGAAGTCCCATGCAGCAGTATAAAATATGCCCGGGAAGCCATCCGGGCCAGGGGTACTTTCAGAGCTCATTCTATGGACGGTCAGCTTCAGTTCTTCCATGTCTGGTATCTTGGTGAGCAGTATCCTATCTGTATCAGTTAGTGTGTTGGGGAGAAGAGAGGGGTCAAGTCTGTGCCTAATCTGGTCAGCTGAATACAGTTTAGAGAAGTACTTAACTGCTAGTTTGCACATCTCACTTTCATCTTCCTGCCACTGTCCATTTTGGTCCTGGATCTTGTGAATTCATGTCTTGCCACCTATTTTTCACATAAGAATGATAAAGCTTGGAATTTCTATCTCCTTCTTTAGCCCACTTGAAATTGGCTTTCTGAGACCAGAATTTTTCCTCTAAGCCTAGTTGGTATTTAGCTTTGGCTGCAGCTTTGTTCAATAACTCCATAGGCACCTGATTCTCTTCATCCTCTTTCTCAAGTCTCTACAGCTCAGCTTCAGCCTGCTGAGTCTTAGAGAAGATATCACCCTATGTAGCCCTGTTCCAGTCCCTAAGGGACTGTTTAACCATTTTAAGTTTTTCAATAAAGGGAGACATTCTTCATGGCTTAACCAAAAGGACTGAAATTTGAAGGATTTAGGTGAGGCCCTTGTAGTCTTATGAATTTCTAGGATGAGTGGGGAGTGATCCGAAGGAGATCTAGCTAGATGACTTACATTGTCCTGTAGGTTGCAGCTGTGAAAATTGTTATCTACTAGGGCTCTATCTAATCTCTTCCATATTCTAGCTTTCCCTTCTCTCCCATTGCACCAACTAAATTTAGCCCCACTAAACTGAACCTCAGTTAGGTCCATAGACGTCATAAACTCGACTAACTCTCTAGCTTCCCTAGTGTGGAAAGCTTTACCCCCTCTTCTCCTCCCTAGCCTTGATGCAATTCCAGTCTCCCCAAAGCAACCAGGGGATATTAGGATTTTGCATACTCTGTAAAGATAGCCATAAGGGATCTCTCTGCCTCTCTAAGCACTTAGCATACACGCTGGTCACTCTAAGAGGGCATGGCAGGTCAGGGTGTGAGATTTCTAGTGTAATGTGCTGCTCTATGGCCGTAATGATTGTAGATGAGAAAGGTCTTCTGATCATGATCCAAATGGAGCTGGTTGTATTTGAGTGGGCTTCATCTATGGCTAAAAGGTCACTCTTAGTTGATCTAAGGATTTTCCTAAGTTTCCTAAAGTTAGGTTTTCTCCTAATACTCCTAATGTTCAAAAATAGGCATCTAATAATTTAAACCTAATCTGCAAGGACCAGTACTTGCTAGCCTAACTCTAAGCTCTCTATCCAAATCAAATTTGGGCCAAGACCTAGGGTTCTTAGTTGCATTGGTCATTAGGGTAGTCTCTGATTTATCAGTTGATTCCTTCCCCTCCAGCCTTTGTTCCACCAACATTGGGCTAATCACACATTCTAGGATCGATTCAGTGGATGGATCATTTGGATGAGGGGGTTCAATCTGCCTTGGCTGGGAGATATTTGTGGTCGCTCCCTCTCTTATTTCTGCTGCCGAGTCCAGTACCTGCATGACATCAAAAGAGACTGCTTTAGTAATTAGCTTCAGAATTTCCTCACAATATACCTGATCTTGGATTCCTTGGCTTATGAAGGCATCCTGCTGACTGAGCTTATTTTGACAAGATTGGATTGGCTACTTCTATGTAACTCTAGTGATTAAGAGTCAGTCCTTTCATTCTCCTTCCTTGTATCCTCCACCAAGGGAATGGACTGAGATTGATCCTTTTCCACCTGAGTATTCCTCAGAAAAAGACATCCTTCAGCAACCTGGGGATTTACCAAAATAGCATCCTTTTCTATTGCATCAGGCTCCTCTAAACATTGCAGAACTGCAAACTTGTTGCCTTCAAGCTGGACATCATTTGCCAAAGACACAGGAGGTTGATTTAGGGCAACTGAAGAGGGCATGGGGATTGCAGTTCCAGAGGACTCCGGTATGTCCTGTGTAGCACAGGTAATAGAAAGGCTGGATATGACCACCTTCTTTCCTTTAACAGGAGCTTCAGCTGGTAGATTCACATTGTTCTGGACTGAGTTTTCTTTAGAGATTAGGATCCATGCCTAAGCAATTGGTTTAGCTATTTGTGTGTTCTTCCTCGACTTTTGGGTCACCACGTCTGCATTTGGTATCGATTTCTTTCTCATCGGGTCACAGACATTTGTTTCAAGTCCCAGCTTTTGACATTTTGTACAATAATCTGGTCGATACTCCACCTCCAATTGTTGCCATTTCCCTTTGTCTTTGCTTCCAATCCAAATCCGGTTGGGAATCTGCTTGGTGAGGTCCATTTCTACGCAAACCCTGGCTTCACTAGGCCGGATAAGCCTTTGGTGAACAAAATCCACGCTCGTAAAGCCGAGGAAGAACACACAAATAGCCGAAAAATCTGTATAGATAGGCTTGTTGGTGCCGGATATACCCGACCAACAAGCCTTTCGGCAAAGATGCTGAATATGAGGCTTGTTGGTGAGGTATGGCGGAGAGAAAGATGCTGTAGTCAAAAACGAAGGGCCACTGAAAGGCGTGTCTGTAAAATGGAATGGTCCAACAGTTGGGCCCTGAAGCGGCTGTTCTGTACTCAACAAAGGAATCCTTGTCTTAGGCATGAACTCAGGATTCACCATGAATGTAGGAGTAGGAGGCATCAGCGGGATATGACCAAAAGTTGGCAATGGTGGAAGCGAAGACACTGAGGACACTCTTGAAGGTAGCTCATGAACCGCTCCAGTCATGATATCGCTAGTAAGATTAGGAATACGATATCCAGATAACTGTGCTGCTGTGGAGTTGGTTTAGGAGGTCCATGATTTGAATGATAATATACAGACATTTTATTGCATCGAACTCAGTTTGCATGACTAACTGGCGATGGTATAAGACTTCAAACTGTTGTTGAGCTATTGTAGACATATCGTCCAATTTGTGCACCATGTTATCTGCGATTGAAGTCCACCCTTGCTGCATATCGTTCACCATTTCGTGCATACTCCCTAAGCGTTCATCCACTTGCTGGAATCTTGTTTCAACTGATTGCTGGAACTCTTGGAGTGAGTCATAAAACGATTGAAAATCGTAAGGCTGATGTCCTTGATTTGCAATATAGACAGGAGGATCCAACTCTTCATTAGCCTCGCCAGCTCCCTCCATTTGCTTTCTCACCATCTCTTTATCTTGCTTCACATATTTCACGTACAAAGGTGTAGCAATGGGGAATTTCGTCCTACGCCAGTCACCAACCTTATCATCCACGCCCTGTTCTTTACAGATTTCTTGAATCAAGACCAGAAAGTAAAGTGCCTCATTATCTGCGTTAATTCCAGCTTTTATGTTGGCATAGATGAATCGCCGAACATCAATTGATCGTCGCCCCCGTATCGCAGAAATCAAGTATAACCGGGTGCGCACCACCTCAGTTATTTGGGAGGTAGGCATTAAACGGGACAGCACAAACATCAACCACAACTTCACATCATATTTGAGATATTGATGGCGGATATGCCGAGAATTTCCTTACTGATTTCGTACCCATGTGGCCCCTGGATGTGCTAACTCCTCCAATAAAGCTTGATCAGCCGCATCATCATCAACAGGGATATGAAGAGGATTGGTAGGATAACTTGGTGTTCCTAAGTGAGGGTTGATGATTTCACTTGTAAGCTCCACCCATTTGCCCCTCACATAGAAGGCTCCAACCTTGTTAGGGAACTTAGCATTGGCATAAAATTTGCGTGCCAAACTCACATTACAGTACTCGGGAGCATGAACAAGCTTCTTATCAAAATGATGAAACTTCAACAACTTTGCAAAAGGTCTTTTTTCCACCATAAATCCACGCTCGTAATGAAGCTTCTTAATATTCATGCCTCCTTCCCAACGCTTCTGAGCTGCGGGGCTAAAGAAAATAGATAATTTCGAGGAACCTTTCCTCTTCTTTTGTGTTGGAGCATGCAAAATGTAGGTAGGCTGGTCCTCAAACATAGCTACATCCTCTTCTGCCAAATATTCTGAATCAGATTCAATATCATCAGTAAGCATAGGCGCCTTACTGGATTCCTTGGCCTTCTTTGGTGTAAAATTTTTTTTTATGCCATGGCTGTGACACAACTTCAGCAAGTCAAAATATGTTCCAAATAATTTCAACAAGAATTCATTGTTAAACTTACGTACTCAATCACTTAACAACAAACTACTCAAGATAAGGTGCCTACCCAAGATATCATGTGTATTGATATTCCATTATGCATGAAAACAAACCACAATTTCAACATTTCATTCATCACTCCAAGGAGACATTACACAAGTTGGAAACAAAATCAGCACTCCATTCTGCCATCATATCAATTGTATTTTTACCCACAATCTATTCTAAATGCAAAATGCACAAGAGATTTCATCAAATTTCAGCTTAATTGTAAAATTGCATCTAGCATTCTCCAAAGCACAACAATTTGTATTTCTTAAAGCAAGCAATGGATAACACCTCATTTTGACCAAGTTTTTACATCTAAAATTCTCTCAACCAAACTCAACAACACTTAGACCAATTGCTTTTCAATAATAAATTCCACATTTCACAAAGAACAGCATGAGAAACCGAGAAAATGTCATCAAAGTAAAGTGAATCAGCCAAAACTTTAAACATCTAAAGTGAGCTCCAAAATGTTAGCTGAAATACAGTTCAAGAATCACACCATTCAGAATAAAAATGTACGAATTATGGCCATAAACTCCATGGTGTCAAAATCTGGGCGGCTTAAAAATATTTATTTATTTATTTATTTAGTTATTTTTTCAGCGTGAACTCCACCTTCTAATCCAGTTTGGTCTATACTCCAGTTATAACTAGGAAAAATGGAAAACATAAACTTTGAAGCCCATTCTCTTAGCTAAACACTCCCACTGGAATCATTCAATTTGGACCACATAAGCTCAAGATATAGCATTATGACCGAGACAAGTCAAAATTGGAAACAAGGAAATTTGAAACCCATCACTCTCCCTCACACTTAAAAACGATTTAAGCTTTGGTGCACGGTTTACATTGTCAATTACTTGGTATACCCTCCATGAACTCAACACAAATTAAGCATGTAACAAATCTAAATATCATATTTTCAAAGCATGAAAAACTTGCATATTTTAATGACATTATGACAAAGAAAGGAAGAAAGCACATACCTTGAGCAAAGATGACCAAATGGGAATGTGATGATGTTGTGAAGCCGAAGAGCAAGAAACACCACAAAATGATTTTCAATTATGAAGCTATGGAAGTGCAGCGTGAGAATGCAAGTGAGTGTGTTTATGATTTTGAAGACTACCCACTATATTCCACACTTAATACTTCCAACTACGCTATGACAAAATGCTTACATGGTGGGACCAACTTCTTCACTTCCTAAGTAAATGTAGTGGCAGCCTTGCAATGAATTGTTCTGCAATTTTGCAACATGCAACTACTCTACATGCTTTTAATGGCCGAATGCAACATAAATTCAGCCTTTTGCAAAAAAAAATTCTGCTTTTATCTTCACATGTCATTTCCCAACACGCTATTCCCAATTAGTTCAGCTTTTCCTTTATAATGTCTTGTAGCAAAAAATTACTGTACAAACTCCTAAATGCCAATGCTTAAACGTGTAAGACCTACCAACCTTGAGAAACCATTAATTGAGCTCATTTTCTTTAAGCCAAGCACCCAGCCGTCCAATTCTTCAAGTGCATGAATGAAGTCCATTTTCTCAGCTTTTTACCATCCTGTACCAATCGCAACAACCGATCATTTACTTATCAAATTAATCAATTAACAATGATCAAAACATCTTAATAACCAAGTGCATGTCCCCCCACACTTAAAATAAGCTGTGGTCCCCAATGCGAAGATAAAGGAAGAGATATGTTGGGTGAAACTAAATGCTAACCCAACGTGAAAAACAAACAAGCAAAAATCATCTAAAATAAGAGCAAGAAAATCAGAAAAAAAACAGAAGAAGAAGAAAAAGAACTAGGTTGTCTCCTAGTAGCGCTTGGTTTAATGTCATCAGCCGGACCAAATGTTGTCTTAGTCGAAAATGATGGGATCATCCAAATACAATGCTTGTGGAGCAGTAACACATATAACATATCTCGATCTTCTGGAGGAAAGTAAGATTTAAGTCTATGACCATTTACCTTCCATGAACTTCCATTCTTCTTATTTATAATCTCCACTACTCCATAAGGCAACACTGTCACAACTTTGAAAGGCACTGCCCAATGTGACTTCAACTTACCAGGGAACAACCTTAATCTAGAATTGCAAATTAAGACTTTCTGTCCTGGAGCAAAGCTCTTAGGTTGTATCTTTGCATCATGTAGCCTCTTAGTCCTTTTTTTGTACATTTTTGCATTCATATATGCATTGAACCTAAACTTATCTAATTCATTCAAGTACATCATTCGTTTTGATTGTGCTCCATTCAAGTCCAAATTGAGCTTCTGAATTGTAGCTATGTTTGAGGACCCGCCTACCTACATTTTGCAAGCTCCAACACGAAAGAAGAGGAAAGGTTCCTCGGAATTATCTATTTTCTTTAGCCCCGCAGCTCAGAAGCGTTGGGAAGGAGGCATGAATATTAAGAAGCTTCATTACGAGCCTGGATTTATGGTGGAAAAAAGACCTTTTGCAAAGTTGTTGAAGTTTCACATTTTGATAAGAAGCTTGTTCATGCTCCCGAGTATGTAATGTGAGTTTGGCACGCAAATTTTATGCCAATGCTAAGTTCCCTAACAAGGTTGGAGCCTTCTATGTGAGGGGCAAATGGGTGGAGCTTACAAGTGAAATCATCAACACTCACTTAGGAACACCAAGTTATCCTACCAATCCTCTTCATATCCCTGTTGATGATGATGCGGCTGATCAAGCTTTATTGGAGGAGTTAGCACATCCAGGGGCCACATGGGTACGAAATCAGTAAGGAAATTCTCGGCATATCCGCCATCAATATCTCAAATATGATGTGAAGTTGTGGTTGATGTTTGTGTTGTCCCGTTTAATGTCTACCTCCCAAATAACTGAGGTGGTGCGCACCCGGTTATACTTGATTTCAGCGATACGGGGGCGACGATCAATTGATGTTGGGCGAATCATCTATGCCAACATAAAAGCTGGAATTAACGTAGATAATGAGGCACTTTACTTTCCGGTCTTGATTCAAGAAATCTGTAAAGAACAGGGCGTGGATGATAAGGTTAGTGACTGGCGTAAAACGAAATTCCCCATTGCTACACCTTTGTACGTGAAATATGTGAAGCAAGATAAAGAGATGGTTAGAAAGCAAATGGAGGGAGCTGGCGAGGCTAATGAAGTGTTGGATCCTCCTGTCTATATTGCAAATCAAGGGCATCAGCCTTACCATTTTCAATCTTTTTATGACTCACTCTAAGAGTTCCAGCAATCAGTTGAAACAAGATTCCAGCAAATGGATGAAAGCTTAGGGAGTATGCACGAAATGGTGAACGATATGCAGCAAGGGTGGACTTCAACCGCAGATAACATGGTGCACAAATTGGACGATATGTCTACAATAGCTCAACAACAGTTTGAAGTCTTATACCATCGCCAGTTAGTCATGCAAACTGAGTTCGATGCAATAAAATGTCTGTATATTATGATTCAAATCATGGACCTCCTAACCAACTCCACAGCAGCACAGTTATCTGGATATCGTATTCCTAATCTTACTAGTGATATCATGACTGGAGCGGTTCATGAGCTACCTTCAAGAGTGCCCGCAGTGTCTTCGCTTCCACCATTGCCAACTTTTGGTCATATCCCGCTGATGCCTCCTACTCCTACATTCATGGTGAATCCTGAGTTCATGCCTAAGACAAGGATTCCTTTGTTGAGTACAGAACAGCCGCTTCAGGGCCCAACTGTTGGACCATTCCATTTTACTGCCACGCCTTTCAGTGGCCCTTCATTTTTTACTACAGCATCTTTTTCTCCGCCATACGGCACCAACAAGCCTCATTTCGGTAAAGATGCTGAAATTACTCACTGGTTGTTATGAACCTCATATTCAGATATCAGAGCCCAAAATATGGCCTGAGACCATTATCGTAGCATTCTATATTCCACAACAACCTCCATTGTCAATTCCAGTGTAATAATTCACCCAATCATTCGGATTCAACCATAATACAGTGCAAGTATGACCAGTGATTAATGTCAAAAAATGACAACCCAAAATTTATTGCCAAAACTCAAATTTTCATGGGCTTTTTGGTCAAAACTAGAAAAATCTAAAAACGCGTTCATTTTGACTTTTTTGTTCTATTTTTTTCTCTGACCTTAATTTCCACAAGAATTATAGTGATTTTTTTAAAACCAACTTTATATACATAATAGGCAAAAGGCGATGCTGGACATACCCAAAGGCATCGTTACAAGGAAAAAAGCAGTAAATGTGTAGTACTACTCCATTACATATACCATGAATCACAATAAACGGGAGTTAAGAAAATGTTTCCTCTAGGTATCCTAGATGAAGTTTTTCTATTTCCACAAAATTCCTATTAAGAAAATTCCTTGTGCCATTTACAAGAATTATATGTGTGAAAACTTTGTGGGAGACAAACCTCCCAATCCATAATTAGCACCTGTCCCTCAAAGTTGGGAATCTCAACATTGCATCAAAGTCAATCCATAGCCAAAAGCCTTCCAAACAGATGCAAACTGATAAGTGGGTTTTAGACCAACTTATATGTCTTTAATAACTTGGCTTTTGACTTGTTTTGCATGATTTTATGTCAAAATTATGTGATGATATGTTGGAATTATGCATTGAGTGATTTTCAATTGTTAGAATAGAAATGAAGGAAAAGTTCACTGATTTTGCATAGAATGAGATGTAAGAGTGTTTGAGGAATGAGCAAGTAGAGAATTCAAGGTGGTTGTAATGAGTTTTATCAAGTGTGTGTGATAATTTGATGAATCACATTGGAATGTTGTGTTGATTGTTTGATGATGTTTTGGTTTGTATTGAGATGTGCATGCGTTGCTGCACACATGCACAAATCTTGTGCACACATTGCCGCACATCGTCGTACCATCGCTGCACACAATTGCACTCATCGCCGCACACCTGCACAGGCATCGTCGCGCGCGCTGTTGCGCACACACGCTGCGCATAGGCATGCATCGCATGCGGCGGTCTTGCACACATCGCCGCACCACTTGCGACGATTTCCTGCACATCGCCGCATGACTATGCGGCAATCTCACCTGCACGGTCGCACATTCGTGCGACAATTTTGGATTTCTCTAGCAGCTCACTTGTGAGTTCTGAGCATATTTCAATTCATTCCACTTTCACGATTACTCACATAATTTACACTCACATTGTTGAAACAAATCACAAACACTCACTCTCAATTCTCCTTCTCATTTCACTACATTTGAAACACACGATTATAAGATTAAAAGTGTCACCATTTCATTTTCTCTCATTTCATTTTAGTGAGTTTCAAGTGTACATCATCTTGAGAGTTTGAAAAAACAAAATTTAAGCTTCTGATTTCATTATTTCCAGTATTGTTGTTTCTTCACCATTCTCTTGATTCATTCCATTTCATTCTTGCACTTGCAGCTGGATGCATTTCCATTTGCATCACTCTTGTCTCATACTTTCTTTCCAGATTTTCTCACATTTCATTCGCTCTCACAGTTCACACACATTACACGGCGATGCATCGCCATGATTTTTGTTACACAGCGACACATTGCAGCAATGTGTCGCCATAGAGAAGTTTTCACGGCGCGATGTATCGCTGCGATGCATCGCCATGAAGAAAGCTTGGCTGCTGAAGAAAAATGAATAAGTGTTTGTTTTTTTTCCCTTTGGTGTACAAGTGCAAGGAAGCGTGGTTTTGGTTAGCACAGAGGCGCTGAAGCTGGAATGGAAGCGCAGGGCTGAAGGCTCAAAGGCGCTGGAGCTGATTCGAGTCTTCTTCTCCACTGGACTTGAAGCAAAGGCGTGGTTTTTTATTAGCACAAAGGCGCTAGCGTGGAGATTAAGGCGCAATGCGGCTGGCTCAAAGGCGCTGATGGAGGCTTGAGGCTACTACTTGGAATTTTATTTGTGCTAACTTTGTCATTCCTTACGAGGGCATTCTTTTAATAATCTAGTTATTTTACAGTTGCGTATTAATTACGTTTCTATGATTTTCTATATATAAGGAAGGTAGCTAATATGTTAGGGGGGATTATTCTAGAAACATAACTGTCTTTTGATTTTAGAGCGGGAGTTGTTCATCTTTTGAGATTTACTTTCTCTCTCTACTTTCTCTTTCTAGTTTTGGTGATCTGAATTCAAGTCCGATTGCATTGTTGAGCTGGCGATTGCATATTGAACTCAATCGAAGGATCTAAGATCATTCCTCTATACTTTAATCAGTAACATTTTCCAATTTAATGGAATTGAGCTGTATAATGATGGAAATTGATGAATTTGAGTTGAATACGCCTTTGTTTGGCTAGTGTGTGATGATTTAGAGTTTCCGAAGGATGAATGCTAGAAATTTATGGTGTTGTGCGGTGCAATTGACGATCTGAGTAAAGAATTTCATACATTCTCTGACCTGAACTTGATAATGTGTTAATTTCATGGATTTGAGCCTGTGCTTATGAGTTGAGTGTCAATTGTTGTCGCCTTGCTAAATTGAGACTCAAGTCACCGGTATTTGCTGAGATTTCATGATTGAGGACTGGAATGTTGCATGAGTTTACACACTTTCTTGCATTTGTTCATTTTCTGGAGTCAGGCCTCGCCAAGGGAGGATTCTGGGGAATGGTTGTTATAGTAGTTTGAGAGAGGGAATTGAGAAGGCTAGGGCTTAAAAACACCATCCTTAGGCCTCGCCATAGGAGAGGTGGTGTGAGTGACTAAGAATCCAGTGTGACCACCATATCAGCTGTGATTTAGGTCTCTAGGAAGCTAATTCTCCTCTGTGAGTTTTACTTGCATGTTAATGGTACTGTATCAGTTGCGTGAGTGGGCATTCATCCGGGAGTAACTCTAGGTCATATGTGACTACTTTTTGTTAACACTTTCCGTTAGTTTTGTGTGGTTTACTTTGGTGTGAGTTTCAACTTCTTACTAGAGTTCTTAATTGTTTTGAATTCTTGTTTTTGTTATTCCTATATTTGGTCTTTGAATTCCTTTGTGACGAGATCTAAACAACAAACAAAAATCTTTAAATCACCATGTTCCCTGAGGAACGAACCTTTCTCCTACTACTATAGTATAGTTAGGATAAATTGCAAGGTACGCGATTCACCGATCAATTTTTGGCGCCGCTGCCGGGGAATAGGCACGGTTCCTTGATTTTCTAGTTGTTCTGAGTGTATTTGATTGTGTCATTTTGTTTAGTTTTGTGTTTGTTTGTGTTTATCTTAAGGTTCTAGTCCATTTTGTTTTCTTGTGGTTTGACATTTTCAGTTCTTGCTACTATTGTTTTTGTTCTCTTTCTTCTATCATCTATCACTTGTGGTGTGTTATATGCCCAGGCTTAGGTCTGCAGGGGAGCCAGAACATCTATTAGACCTTGAATTAGCAAAGACTTTGAGAATTCAAAACAGAGAGAGAGGAATTGCGAATCCAGGAGCTAGAGTACCTTGCTTTGGTGACCATTATGCTGTCAATTTCGATAGCGGTGTTGATAAGCAGACATAGATGTTGAAAGTTATCACATCCCCACGCAGATTGTGTCAATGATAACGCAGGGGCAGTTTTTCCAAGGGCTTTATAACGAAGACCCAACGAACATCTTATCTTGTTTCCTTTGTCTTTAAGGGGCAAGGCAAAGCACTGGTTTAAAGCAATTGAAGGCAACAATGTAGCATCTTTTGAGGAGTTGCAGAAGAAATTTCTTGCCAAATACTTCCCTCCAGCAATACTTGAAAAAATGCGCATGGAGATAATGAACTTTCAACAACATGACGGTGAGACCTTCCAAGAAGCATGGGAGAGATTCAATGATCTTATCAGGCGATGTCCCAATCACGACTTAGGAGAGATACTGGAGTTAAATACCTTCTTTAAGGGTCTCTCAGCAGAATCTTCCATGATGATCAAAGCATGTGCTAATGGAGCTCTTAAAGACAAGAGTGTTCCAGAGGTTCGAGAGCTGTTTGATAAGATAGCGAAAGATGAATACCTTTTCCCTGAGACAAGGAAGTCGCATGGAAGGAAGCAGAGAGGAGTCCTTGAGCTGGATGATGAGACCTCTCCTGGAGCCAAATTTGAGGCACTCGCCAAATAAGTTCAGACGTTGAAAGCCACCCAAGCCAGGTCTCCAGTGGTATCTTGTGGTGTTTGCAAAGGGAAACACTGTACTGATGAGTGTGCTGTGACCACTGAATCTCTTCAGTATGTTAACAACTACAGCAACAAGCCACAATACTCAGGGAACTATTCTGGGGGCAACAATAGAAACTATGGTGGTAGTCAAGGAAATTGGGGACAACAAAACCAGAACCAGGGAGGCCAGTTTTACCAAGGAAATGAACAAAGGAGAACCACCAATCTTCCTGGTTTTGAGCAATAATGGAGTGCGCAAGAACAAAGAAAGCCATCAGTTGAAGAAATATTCCATAGATTTATGGATAAAATGGACAAAAATGAGCAGAGGTTTGGAGGCCTAGAATCAACTGTCAAGCACTATGAGGCTACTCTAAAGAACATTGAGATGCAAATTGGGCTATTGGCCAAAGCTATCCACCAAAGGCCTAGTGAATCATTACCATGTGACACCATTCCAAATCCAAAAGGCAAAGAAGTTTGCAATGCAATTACTTTGAGAAGTGGAAGGGAGTTGCTAGGAAACACACATGGAGATGTCGATATTCAGAAAGAAGATGACTTAGAAATTGAAACAGATGAGATAATAGAGACTGAAAAAGTTGGTGAAAAAGAAGCTCTCACACTTGAGAAGGAAGCTGAGCAAAGAGCTATCAAAACTGAAAAGAAGGAAATACCATCAAGGGTGGGGAATAAGATAACCAAAAACTCCAACCCTTACAACTTTCCAGATTATGCACCAAAACCTCAATTTCCAGAGAGGAAGAAACCTCCACCTAAGAAGGGATCTCAATTCAACTGTTTCCTGGATGTGATCAAACAAGTGAATGTAAATCTACCTCTGTTGGATTTGGTGACAGCAATGCCTAAATATGCCAAGTACTTGAAGAATCTCATTTCAAATAAGGAGCAAATTTTGAGGTGTGAAGTTCCAATGATGGTATCATAGTACAGTCAAGCATGGATGGTACACAACTTACCTCCAAAGCTAAAAGATCCCGGAAGTTGTACCCTTCCTTGCAAGATAAGTACTAGACATTTTGCAAAGGCTCTTTGTGACTTGGGAGCTGGCATCAACCTTATGCCACTCTCAATTGCTATCAATGTTGGGTTAGGTGGAAGGATTCGTCCAGTAGCTGTGACGCTCCAGTTGGCAGATAGGTCCTTAGTGACTCCTACAGGATTGGTGGAGGACGTTTTGGTGAGAATTGATAAATTTACTTTGCCAGTTGATTTCATTATTCTTGATATGGAGGAAGATCCAGAGGTACCTTTAATTTTTGGTAGGCCTTTTTCTAGCTACTGGTGATGCATTGATTGGTGTTCGAAATAAAATAGTTACTTTTAGGATTAATGATGAACAAGTAGTTTTTGATGTCAACTATGCCATGAAACATCCTTCATATGTAGAGCCTTGTTTTGTGATTAGGACTGTTGCATGTTCAATAAATATGATTGATGGAAATATGGATCATGACTATGTTTGCACTAATGAATTAGTTACGCATGATGAGGTTTGTGAGATTGTAGAATTGGATAAAGAAGATTGCATGATTCTAAATGAACTCAAAGATCTTGTTGAATGCTGTGTGATAGATAAATCAATTCTCGAAATGCAAAATGACATATTTGAGGTTGAGATGCATGACAGTGTGGTTGTAAATGATTTCCAAGAAGCAAGTAATGAAAAGTTGGAAGATGAAAAATGCCATGTTATTACTAATTACGTTTGTACTCCCACTGAGGTAAGGCGAGATGAAAAGTTGTGCAGGAATGAGAATATTATGCCATCCATTATTGGGCCCCCAAAGCTGGAACTCAAACCATTGCCACTATATTTGAAATATGCCTTTCTTGGGAAAAATGAAACTTTGCCTGTGGTAATCTCTTCTTCATTGGAGGTGTGGCAAGAGAATAAGTTACTGGAAGTCTTAAGGCAACATAAAGAGGCCATTGGGTGGATAATTGCTGATATCAAAGGTATTAGTCCTAGCATATGCATGCACAAGATCCTTTTAGAAGAAAATTCAGTGCCTGTAAGGGATAGACAAAGGAGGTTGAATCCTCAAATGATGGAAGTAGTGAAGAAATAAGTGATAAAGTTGCTAGATTTTGGGATGATTTTTCCCGTCTCAGATAGTGAGTGGGTGAGCCCCGTTCAATGTGTCCCTAAGAAGGGGGGTGTCACAGTGGTAAAGAATGAGGCAAATGAACTTCTTGCCACAAGGGTGGTCAATGCTTTGAGGGTTTGCATGGATTATAGGAAACTCAACTCAGCAACAAGGAAGGACCACTTCCCATTGCCGTTCCTAGAGCAACTCTTGGACCGTATTGCTGGTTTCTTGTTCTATTGTTTCTTGGATGGGTATTCTGGGTATAATCAGATAGCCATCGACCCAAAGGATCAAGAAAAGGCAACCTTTACATGCCCTTTTGGAACCTTTGCCTACAAAAGGATGCCTTTCGGCTTATGTATTGCACTTGCGAATTTTCAAAGGTGTATGATGGGGATCTTTCACGACTTGGTGGAGTCTATAATCGAGATATTCATCTATGATTTCTCCATCTTCGGCATGACTTTTGAAGGGTGCCTAGAGAATTTGGCCAAGGTGATGCAAAGATGTGAAGAAACCAATCTTGTACTCAATTGTGAGAAATGCCAATTTATGGCCCAAGAAGATGTGGTGTTGGGGCACAAAATCTCCAGCAAGGGAATCAAAGTGGATAAAGCCAAGATTTATGTAATTTTAAGGCTTCCTCACCCTACAAATGTTAAGGGGATAAGAAGTTTCCTTGGCCATGCCGGTTTCTATAGACGTTTTATTAAAGACTTCTCCAAGATTGCAAGACCACTGTGCAGTCTCTTGGAGAAGGATGTGAAGTTCCATTTCAGTGAAGAATGTGCTAAAGTATTTGATACATTGAAAAAGAAGCTTGTAGAGGCTCCAGTGATAGTCACTCTAAATTGGGCTGAGTCATTCGAGATAATGTGCGATGCTAGTGATTATGCATTGGGAGCTGTTCTTGGCCAGATAAGGGACAAAATCTTCCACACTATCTATTATGCAAGCAAGCTATTAAATAGTGCTCAGCTGAATTACACTACCACTGAGAAGGAGATATTGTCAGTGGTCTTCTCATTTGATAAATTTCGTACTTATCTTTTAGGGTCCAAGGCGATTGTTCACACAGATCATGCAGCTCTAAAGTACTTACTTGCAGAAAAGGAAGCCAAACCAAGGATCATCCGGTGGGTACTCCTTCTTCAAGAATTTAATGTCGAAATCAGGGACAGAAAAGGCTGTGAAAATGTGGTAGCTGACCATCTCTCTAAATTGGAATCAGAGGCCCAAGATGACTTACGGATTTTGATAAGAGAGAATTTTTCAGATGAGCAAATCTTTAAGGTTGACAAAAGGGGTTTACCTTGGTATTCATAGATAGCCAATTTTGTTGTGGTTGGCCAAGTTCCTTCTTATTTCTCGAGTGACCAAAAGAAGAAATTAATGAGTGATGCAAAATATTACTTCTGGGAGGATAATGCCTTATACAAGTCATGCAGTGATCTAATTATCCGAAAATGTGTCAAGAAAGAGGAAAAGGAGAACATTTTGAAAGCTTGCCATGAAGCTCCTTGTGGAGGCCATTTTGGCTCGGCTAGGACAGGTTTTAAAGTTTTGCAATGTGGGTTTTATTGGCCTCATATTTTTCTAGATGCAAAGATTTGGGTAGGGAAGTGTGATCATTGTCAAAGGACTGGGAACATATCCTCAAGGAATGAGATGCCCTTGAACAATATTTTTTAGAAGTAGAGTTATTTGATGTTTGGGGCATTGGGACCCTTTCCCAAATCAGGGGGAATGGAATACATCTTGGTCGCTGTTGATTATGTCTCCAAATGGATTGAAGCTAAAGCTCTTGCTCACAATGATGCACGAAGTGTTACAGTATTCTTGAAATCACATATTTTCACTCGGTTTGGCACTCCCAGGGCAATCATATCTAATGGTGGCACTCATTTTTGCAACATGCTCTTTGAAGCTCTCCTAGCAAAATATGAGGTGACACATAAAGTTTCTACTTCTTACCATCCACAAACTAGTGGGCAAGTTGAAATATCAAACAGAGAAATCAAAAGGGTTTTGGAGAAGGTTGTTAATCCTAGTAGAAAGGATTGGTCTTCAAAGCTAGATGATGCCTTGTGGGCATATAGGACAGCCTAAAAAACTCCCATTGGAGCTTTTCCATTTGGACTTGTGTTTGGGAAGGAGTGCCACTTGCCAGTTGAGTTGGAGCATAGAGCCTATTGGGCAATTCAGAAGCTCAATTTGGACTTGAATGGAGCAAAATCAAAACGAATGATGTACTTGAATGAATTAGATGAGTTAAGGTTCAATGCATATGTGAATGCAAAAATGTACAAGGAAAGGACTAAGAGGCTACATGATGCAAGGATACAACCTAAGAGCTTTGCTCCAGGACAGAAAGTCTTAATGTACAATTCTAGATTAAGGTTGTTCCCTGGTAAGTTGAAGTCACATTGGGCAGTGCCTTTCAAAGTTGTGACAGTGTTGCCTTATGGAGTAGTGGAGATTATAAATAAGAAGAATGGAAGTTCATGGAAGGTAAATGGTCATAGACTTAAATCTTACTTTCCTCCAGAAGACCGAGATATGTTACATGTGTTACTGCTCCACAAGCATTGTATTTGGATGATCCCATCATTTTCGACTAAGACAACATTTGGTCCAGCTGATGACATTAAACCAAGCGCTACTAGGAGACAACCTAGTTCTTTTTCTTCTTCTTCTGTTTTTTTCTGATTTTCTTGCTCTTATTTTAGATGATTTTTGATCGTTTGTTTTTCACGTTGGGTTAGCATTTAGTTTCACCCAACATATCTCTTACTTTATCTTCGCATTGGGGACCACTTATTTTAAGTGTGGGGGACATGCACTTGGTTATTAAGATGTTTTGATCATTGTTAATTGATTAATTTGATAAGTAAATGATCGGTTGTTGCGATTGGTACAGGATGGTAAAAAGCTGAGAAAATGGACTTCATTCATGCACTGGAAGAATTGGACGGCTGGGTGCTTGGCTTAAAGAAAATGAGCTCAATTAATGGTTTCTCAAGGTTGGTAGGTCTTACACGTTTAAGCATTGGCATTTAGGAGTTTGTACAGTAATTTTTTGCTACAAGACATTATAAAGGAAAAGCTGAACTAATTGGGAATAGCGTGTTGGGAAATGAAATGTGAAGATAAAAGCTGAATTTTTTTTTGCAAAAGGCTGAATTTATGTTGCATTCGGCCATTAAAAGCATGTAGAGTAGTTGCATGTTGCAAAATTGCAGAACAATTCATTGCAAGGCTGCCACTACATTTACTTAGGAAGTGAAGAAGTTGGTCCCACCATGTAAGCATTTTGTCATAGCGTAGTTGGAAGTATTAAGTGTGGAATATAGTGGGTAGTCTTCAAAATCATAAACACACTCACTTGCATTCTCACGCTGCACTTCCATAGCTTCACAATTGAAAATCATTTTGTGGTGTTTCTTGCTCTTCGGCTTCACAACATCATCACATTCCCATTTGGTCATCTTTGCTCAAGGTATGTGCTTTCTTCCTTTCTTTGTCATAATGTCATGAAAATATGCAAGTTTTTCATGCTTTGCAAATATGATATTTAGATTTGTTACATGCTTAATTTGTGTTGAGTTCATGGAGGGTATACCAAGTAATTGACAATGTAAACCGTGCACCAAAGCTTAAATCGTTTTTAAGTGTGAGGGAGAGTGATGGGTTTCAAATTTCCTTGTTTCCAATTTTGACTTGTCTCGGTCATAATGCTATATCTTGAGCTTATATGGTCCAAATTGAATGATTCCAGTGGGAGTGTTTAGCTAAGAGAATGGGCTTCAAAGTTTATGTTTTCCATTTTTCCTAGTTATAACTGGAGTATAGACCAAACTGGATTAGAAGGTGGAGTTCACGCTGAAAAAATAAATAAATAAATAAATAAATAAATATTTTTAAGCTGCCCAAATTTTGACACCATGGGGTTTATGGCCATAATTCGTACATTTTTATTCTGAATGGTGTGATTCTTGAACTGTATTTCAGCTAGCATTTTGGAGCTCACTTTAGATGTTTAAAGTTTTGGCTAGTTCACTTTACTTTGATGACATTTTCTCGATTTCTCATGCTGTTCTTTGTGAAATGTGGAATTTATTATTGAAAAGCAATTGGTCTAAGTGTTGTTGAGTTTGGTTGAGAGAATTTTAGATGTAAAAACTTGGTCAAAATGAGGTGTTATCCATTGCTTGCTTTAAGAAATACAAATTGTTGTGCTTTGGAGAATGCTAGATGCAATTTTACAATTAAGCTGAAATTTGATGAAATCTCTTGTGCATTTTGCAATTAGAATAGATTGTGGGTAAAAATACAATTGATATGATGGCAGAATGGAGTGCTGATTTTGTTTCCAACTTGTGTAATGTCTCCTTGGAGTGATGAATGAAATGTTGAAATTGTGGTTTGTTTTCATGCATAATGGAATATCAATACACATGATATCTTGGGTAGGCACCTTATCTTGAGTAGTTTGTTGTTAAGAGATTGAGTATGTAAGTTTAACAATGAATTCTTGTTGAAATTATTTGGAACATATTTTGACTTGCTGAAGTTGTGTCACAGCCATGGCATAAAAAAAATGTTACACCAAAGAAGGCCAAGGAATCTAGTAAGGCGCCTATGCTTACTGATGATATTGAATCTGATTCAGAATATTTGGCAGAAGAGGATGTAGCTATGTTTGAGGACCCGCCTACCTACATTTTGCAAGCTCCAACACAAAAGAAGAGGAAAGGTTCCTCGGAATTATCTATTTTCTTTAGCCCCGCAGCTCAGAAGCGTTGGGAAGGAGGCATGAATATTAAGAAGCTTCATTACGAGCGTGGATTTATGGTGGAAAAAAGACCTTTTGCAAAGTTGTTGAAGTTTCATCATTTTGATAAGAAGCTTGTTCATGCTCCCGAGTACTGTAATGTGAGTTTGGCACGCAAATTTTATGCCAATGCTAAGTTCCCTAACAAGGTTGGAGCCTTCTATGTGAGGGGCAAATGGGTGGAGCTTACAAGTGAAATCATCAACACTCACTTGGGAACACCAAGTTATCCTACCAATCCTCTTCATATCCCTGTTGATGATGATACGGCTGATCAAGCTTTATTGGAGGAGTTGCACATCCAGGGGCCACATGGGTACGAAATCAGTAAGGAAATTCTCGGCATATCCGCCATCAATATCTCAAATATGATGTGAAGTTGTGGTTGATGTTTGTGTTGTCCCGTTTAATGCCTACCTCCCAAATAACTGAGGTGGTGCGCACCAGGTTATACTTGATTTCAGCGATACGGGGGCGACGATCAATTGATGTTGGGCGAATCATCTATGCCAACATAAAAGCTGGAATTAACGCAGATAATGAGGCACTTTACTTTCCGGTCTTGATTCAAGAAATCTGTAAAGAACAGGGCGTGGATGATAAGGTTGGTGACTGGCGTAGGACGAAATTCCCCATTGCTACACCTTTGTACGTGAAATATGTGAAGCAAGATAAAGAGATGGTGAGAAAGCAAATGGAGGGAGCTGGAGAGCCTAATGAAGAGTTGGATCCTCCTGTCTATATTGCAAATCAAGGGCATCAGCCTTACGATTTTCAATCTTTTTATGACTCACTCCAAGTGTTCCAGCAATCATTTGAAACAAGATTCCAGCAAGTGGATGAACGCTTAGGGAGTATGCACGAAATGGTGAACGATATGCATCAAGGGTGGACTTCAACCGCAGATAACATGGTGCACAAATTGGACGATATGTCTACAATAGCTCAACAACAGTTTGAAGTCTTATACCATCGCCAGTTAGTCATGCAAACTGAGTTCGATGCAATAAAATGTCTGTATATTATCATTCAAATCATGGACCTCCTAAACCAATTCCACAGCAGCACAGTTATCTGGATATCGTATTCCTAATCTTACTAGCGATATCATGACTGGAGCGGTTCATGAGCTACCTTCAAGAGTGCCCGCAGTGTCTTCGCTTCCACCATTGCCAACTTTTGGCCATATCCCGCTGATGCCTCCTACTCCTACATTCATGGTGAATCCTGAGTTCATGCCTAAGACAAGGATTCCTTTGTTGAGTACAGAACAGCCGCTTCAGGGCCCAACTGTTGGACCATTCCATTTTACAGCCGCGCTTTCAGTGGCCCTTCGTTTTTGACTACAGCATCTTTCAGTGGCCCTTCATAGCATAGTTTCCGGTTGGGAATCTGTATAGATAGGCTTGTTGGTTGACAGGAGCTTGGGTCACCACTTCTGCATTTGAACTGTATAATGCTGGAATTTGATGAATATGAGTTGAATATGGAGTTTTCTGGCTAATTGTGTTTATACGGCACAAGAACCCTAGGATATCTGTTTTATCCTTGATTGTTGTTACTTCATAGTTCTCTGTTCTTGTTTTTTTTTTGTGTTGAACTCTTTCTTTTATCTGTTTTTGCGACTTGTTGTCGTGACTAAACTAGAACAATTCTTGAATTCTTGAAACCAACTCTTCCCTGTGGATCGATCCTATCACCACATCTACATTAGTTTTAGGGTAAAATTGCAAGTACACGACACGCTTGTCAATTTTTGGCGCAGTTGCTGGCGAAGGCACGGTTTCTGAAATTTGCTGAATTGTTTCTTGAATTTTACTTGTTCTATTTTGTGTTGTTTTGTTCGTGTCATTTACTTTAATTTTCACTCTTTTGTTGTGTTCTGTTCTTTGCATTTTCAAATTAGTGTTGTGAGTTGTGGTCTACTTCTTTGGTGCACATTTGAGTTTCTTGTTTCTTTTCTATTATACTTCACGATAGTGTGTTGTGTATGCCAAGATCTCTCAGGTCTGCAAGAGAACCGCAATTTCCATTAGATCTTGAATTGGCAAAAACTTTGAGGGTGCAACAAAGGTAGCAAAGAGAAATGGCCGCCCAAGGAGTACGAGCACCACGGTTTGGTGATCATTACGCGATCAATTTTGAGAGTGGATTTGATCAGCAAGATATAGTCGTTGAGAGTTATCATATACCGACACAAATTGTCTCAATGATTACTCAAGGTCAGTTCTTTCAAGGCCTTACCCCAATGATCACCTCGATTGGTTGTTAGGCCTTTGTAGTACTTTTAAACTCCTGAGAGTGGATTGAGGTGAAGTCCATTGAATTTTAGTTCCTCTATCTTTGAGCAGTAAAGCTAAGCATTGGTTCAAGAGTATTGGGGGAGCAAATGCAGCAATGTCCTTTGATGAATTGCAAAAGAGATTTTTAGCCAACTACTTTCCACCTGCGAAATTGGAGAAAAGGCGAATGGAAATAATGAACTTCCAGTAACAGGATGTCGAGTCATTTAGAGAAGCATGGGAGCGTTTCAATGATCTAATCCGTCAATGTCCTAACCATGACCTTGGAGAAATTAGGAATTTGAACACATTTTTCAAAAGCCTAACAGCTGAGTCTTCTATGATGGTGAAAGCTTGTGCTAACGGTGCATTGAATGATAAGAGTGTGCCAGAGGTTCGAGAGTTGTTTAACCAAATTGCTGAAGATGAGTACCTTTTTCCTGAGACTCGGAAATCTCATAATAGAAGGCGGAGAGGAGTGCTAGATCTTGATGAGGAAACGTCTTTGAGTGCCAAGTTTGAAGCCTTAGCAAAGCAAGTGCAAACTCTGAAAGCTACACAAGCTAAAGCTCCTGTGCTTTCAGGTGGTCTATGTAAAGGCGAACATCATACTGATGAGTGTGCCATCACAACCGAGTCTCTTCAGTATGTGAGCAATTATAACAACAAACCTCAGTATGGAAATTATTCTGGAGGGAATTACTCGGGTGGTAATCGTCCCAATGGTGGTAATCAAAACAATTGGGGACAACAGAATTAAAGAGGCCAATATTCTCAGAGTAATGAGCAAAGAAGATCTACAAATCTACCCTCAGGCCTTGATCACAACACTAATGGAATGTCTAGTGTTCAAGAGTCAAGAAATCTCTCAATAGAAGACATGCTCCATCGTCTTATGGAAAAGATGGATAAAAATGAGGAAAGATTTGTTGCTTTGGAGACAACTGTAAGACATCATGATGCCACACTCAAAAACATTGAGATGCAATTGGGACAACTTGCTAATGTTGTACATCATAGGCCTAGTGGATATCTCCCAAGTGAAACAATCCCAAATCCCAAAGGCAGGGCAAAGTGTAAGGCCATTACCTTGAGGAGCGGGAAGGAATTGCAAACAACCATTACCGGGAGGAACATAGACCAACCTGAAGTTGAAGAAGAGAGTATAGGGGAATGTACACATGAAGCTATGATTCCTGAGAATACAAAGGAGAAGGAGACTAAAGGGCAGGAGGTGACCAAAAAGGTTAGAGGACCACCGAGTCCCTACAACTATCCATAATTTGCTGCCAAGCCTCTATTCCCAGAGAGGAAGAAGCCACCACCAAAGAAAGGACCACAGTTTGATCACTTTACGAAGGTTGTAAAGGAAGTTAATGTGAGTTTGCCTTTGCTGGATTTGGTGAGTGCTGTGTCGAAGTATGCGAAATACCTCAAAGACCTAATATCCAATAAAGAGCAGATTCTTCAGCTTGATGCTCCCATTGTGCTCGACGAGTGTAAGAAAGCTTTGGTGGTAAACAATGTTCCTCCCAAATTAAAAGACCCTGGTAGCTGCACTATACCTTGCAAGATCGGCACAAGATATTTCGAAAAAGGCACTCTGTGATCTTGGAGCTGGAGTGAACTTGATGCCTCTTTCCATTGCTATTAACGTGGGGTTGAGTGGGAGGATTCGACCTGTAACTGTGACCTTACAACTTGCGGATAGATCTTTGGTGAAGCCCATAGGTATGGTGGAGGATGTACTCGTGATGATAGGCAAATTCACATTACTAGTTAACTTCATTGTGCTGGACATGGAAGAGGACCCTGAGGTGCCTCTTATTTTTGGAAGGTCATTCCTTGCTACTGGAGATGCATTGATTGGAGTAAGAAGCAAAACGGTAATATTTCGAATTAACAATGAACAAGTTGTGTTTGATGTCAGTTATGCTATGAAGCAACCCATGCATGTGGAATCTTATTGTGCAATAAGGGCTATAGCATGGAATATGAATGTTGTCAAGGAATGTGTGAAACATGATTGCGTTTTCATTGATAAGTTGAATGTCTCTGATGAAGAAATTGAACATGTAGAGTTGGATAGTGAAGATAAAGTGATCTTGTCTGAAATTTCAAACATAGTAGAATGCTATTTTGTAGATGAATCAATCTTTGAAATACAGTATGAAGTGTTGGTAGAACAGAACTCAGAGGAAGCCTGTGTTAAGAATTTTCAAATGAAAATGAGTTCCATGCTATACTTGATGAAGATGATAGTCATTCTCTGGATGTGTCTTTTCTTGATGTCCTGATAAATTGCATTGAGTCACATCTTGATGAACATTGTGATATGAGGAATGAAGACAATGTCAAACTTGCTAATGAACATGTTAACACATTGATTGAAACTCTTGTTGAGGCACAAACTGTTGAAACAGTGATTGAAACTAGGGCTCTTAATTGTGACTCACAAGAAGTGCCGAATGAAATCTCCTGCGTAACTATTGATAATGATTTTTATGTTGTGAAGAAAGAAGAGAATGAAGAAATTTCCCATGAAAGTCTAGATGTTGAAGATGTGCGAATTCTTAATGACATTGCTAATATGGTGGAAAACTGTTTTATTGATACATCTATTTTTGAGCTTATTGATTTTAATTTAGGCGATGAAGGAGTGAGAAGTTGTAATGACATTGCGATCATGGTTGACAATTGCTTTGTTGATGTTTCAATTGTTGAGATTGCTAATGAGTGTGTTGAGACCATGGATAAAAAATCCCTGGTTGATGTTTGCAGGGTCACCGAGCATAATAAGGTGGATGAGGTGCCTTCAATTGGAGAGCCTCAATGTTTCAAGGTTAAATTTGTAGAGGTTGCTCCCCATGTGCTTGAGCTTAAGCACCTCCTTGATGATAATCCTCAAGTGTCCAACAAGAGGAAGAAGAGTGCTTATGAGATTTCTTCTTTATGGTATAGAGATGGTTACTCCGAATTTTGCTGGGCTGAATATTCCAAATTGTGAAGATGAAGGATTGATGGATAGAGTCTAGCTGGAGACTTACTAAACCTAGAACTACTTCTTTTCCCCCTCTTCTTTAATAAAGCATTTTGGGTAAACTAGTCTTTATGTTTTCTCGTATTTTACGTAATCTCACTAAGGCAACTCATGTTATAGGGGCTTACACATGAAGGAAGCTGCAGGGAAAATAAGCACTGCACACATGAGGCTAAGTGTGGGGGAGTGGTGCCATGGACCACTCCCACAATGCACACAATCACTGTGTTTTACATTTCAAGCATAAATAGTGCATGTGCCACTTAGTGTTGTTAGTTGCATATTTTTACACCGCCATGACCCCTAGTCATGGTGCGACACTTTGCTTGCATGCTACTTCCATGTCTTGTTTACATTGCACCAACATGTGGTGTGCTTGAGTAAGTGGTTTCTAATAAGCCTTGTTTCACCATGTGCAGCAAATTTTTCATAGAAGAGCGAACTAAGCACAAGGATACTCCACCAAGCAAACATTGGAATTCATGATATATCAATAACAGGGAGCTCTTAAACCTATCTTTACTTTACATTGAGGACAATGTAAGTTTTAAGTGGGGGGGAGTGAATGTTTGCTATGGTTTGTGTCTCTTGGACTTTATATGCTTAATTTCTTTCGTGAATGAAACTTTTTCTGTGCTATGTGATACATGGCATGCTACTTTTCATTTTTTTTGTGTTATTTTGAGTTTTTTTTATGTTATACCCTGCTTATTTTGAGTTTTCAGTTTTTGGACAAATTTTTAACTTTTTTGCAAAATCTAGCAAAGTTTTGGGAATAAGTGTTGTGTGTCATGAATGGTTTGGACAAATTTTTAACTTTTTTGCAAAATCTGGAAAAGTTTTGGGAATAAGTGTTGTGTGTCATGAATGGTTTGGGCGTGATGTGTTTCAATGAGATTTTGTGTTGGTGTGTGTTGTTGTTGTGTAAAAGGTGTCAAATGTTTGAGTGAGTGGACTAGAAAGCTAATATCATCATTTATTTGAAGCTTTGTTCCTAGTTCACTATGGCATATTTCAAGTTCATCACTTTACTCTTTTTGATGTTGTATGCGAAAACTTTGTGTTTTCTGACACTAAGTTTGAAGAAATTGGTACATTTTGCTGGTTAAGGCACGATATTAAGGTAAGATAGATATGCCATACAAAAATTCAAATGACATAGGAGGTAATGTGTATGGAATTTGTTCTTTTTGCTATGCATTTGTCTGGAGTTTCCAGTGTTCGTGCATGTTCAGTCATTTTGAGACCCTTATGAACATGTGCATACACAAGAGAGGAAATTGAGAAAAAGCCTTTGGCAATTGGGAAAAAAGAGCCATAATGCCCTGGCCAATAATCAAAGGGTAAAAACAGCCACAAAACCCAGGCTAAGGCACCAATGGGTGCAACAAACAAGCACCAATGTGCAAATAAGGGCAATGTCCCATAGAGCACCAATGTGCGCATAGGTTACCATTGCTCTTGTGAAGTTGCATGTTCATAGGAGTAGTCAATGAGATTGATACGTACTGGATGGCAAGTGAGACAACTAGATGGTGTATAGCAAGGGAATAGATGAAGTGCATGTTCCTCAGCACACACTTGCACGTATGACATTTTGGTCTTTATTCATTGTGCCTTAGTTGGTAATGTGTACAGAAATTTGAAGAGCTAGGTGTCAGGAAATGTTGCATAAGTTTTGTGTGGAAAATATTTTGATGAACTTGGAGTTAGGCATGGTGGGAAAGGAGTGAGGTGGTCAATGCATTGTGGTGAGAGTTTAGAGCATGAGTTTTGCTTGAGGGCAAGAAAAAGTTCGAGTGTGGGGGAATTTGATAAGTTGGTTTTATACCAACTTAAATATCTTGTTTCACTTGGCTTTTGGCTTATTTTGCATGAAAAGGTGGCTTGTTATATGATATTTGATGCTTTTATGTGATTGACCATATGGTAAGCTAAAATGAAGAAAAAAGATCAAGAATGAGGTTAAAAGAAGCAAGTTTGAATTCGGGTCAACAATTGTGGAAGAAATGTAAAAGGTTTGAAAGAATGCTTTAGCTTGCTTTGTGTTTGGCAGATGGAGTGCTGAATTTCATTTGAGTGTATCTTTTTCAATTTTGATCCGAATGAGGAGATCTTGGATGCTATGGAAAGCTCTTTGTGTGAACTTTAATTTTCATTTTTTATTCTCCAAATTCTGTGTGAAATCATGAGAAACGGGGGCTTCTTTGTTGTGCTTAAGTTCGGGTTTTTCATGGTGATAGCTTAAAGTCGTCTCAGCTCAATTTTACCCTAAACACTAATGTAGTAGCGTAAGTAGGGATCGTAATCCACAGGGAAGGCGTAGGTCAAGAAAATTGAGTAAATTGTTCTAAAACTCTTGTCACAGAATCTAAGTACTAGAAAGAGGAAAATTCAACACAAAAGAACGAAAACAGAGATGCAAAATAAAGCGACAAACAAGGAGGAAACAGATATCTTAGGACTCTTGTACTGGATGAACACAGGCCTAGTAAATCTATGCTATGCAATCAGTAAACAATTAAATGCAATGGAGACCTAAAATGCCCAGAAGTCCAAGCGGTGGTTAGCATGGCGACCACACCACTGCTTGTACCCCCAAATCACCATCTCCTCCCATGGCGAGGCCCGAGAATGGTGGAACAAGCTCCGCAAAGTCTCAACTCTCCCAGTTAACTACTCTAACATGCAAAGTCCTAAGAACTCCCATGGCGAGGCCCATCCTAGGGTTCACATATCATTGTTGTTAACACAGAAAGCTCCTTTGACACTTTTCCTAAGGATTCAATTCATTAACACTTCCTATGGCGAGGCCTGAGTTTCAGAATTGATTCGATTACAGAAAACAAGTACAAAGGCTTATATAATCACAATCTAGTTCTCAATTCATGCATCTTCGCTAACTTTGATTAATCACTCCTCAATTTAGCATGTCGACCACAATTGAGGTTTGATCTATTCAAGATTAGCTAGGAATTATGAAATTCAACATATGTTTATGCTCAGTTCAAATGTGATTTCAATACTCAACAATTAGATCAAAATTGCACAGCATTCAATCTACTAAAACACGTATTCATCCATTAAGAATCCTAAGACATCATAGATTTAGCCAGAAAACGTCTTTCTCATTTCAAAATCAACAAATTCCAACATTGATAAGCTCATTCTCATTTAATTGGAAGAATTTACCGATTAAATCAAGAGAGATCTCGATTCCTTTGTCAATTGAGAATAAGAAAGAAGAATCCAGTCCAAATTCACAATCGGAGTTGAGATTAGAGAAGAAATGTTTAGTGAGAGAAAGTAGATCTAGAGAGAGAAAATGAGAGGGAGAAAAGCTCCCGCTAAAATTCAAAAGATAGTTCTAAAATCTAGAATCCCCCTTAAATGTTAGCTACCTTCCCTATATATAGAGTTGGAAAAACGTAACTAATACGCAACATAAAATGTACAAAGTGTTACAAAAGCGGCCTTAAGTGAAAGAACTAA
The DNA here is from genome assembly GCA_016586305.1 of Ophiorrhiza pumila. Taxonomy (NCBI): domain Eukaryota; kingdom Viridiplantae; phylum Streptophyta; class Magnoliopsida; order Gentianales; family Rubiaceae; genus Ophiorrhiza; species Ophiorrhiza pumila. The sequence goes on from BLIW01000005.1 coordinate 16,309,815, forward strand.
AAATCAGCCTAAAGTATGATAAATCCGAAGTTGTAGAACTCCTCCAGCATTCCAGCGCCTTCGGGCTTTAAAAATTGCGCACGACACAAATTGGGCCAGTGAGAAGGCGTGAAGTCCAATGGCCAGAAGGCGTGATTTCGTGAATGCTGTTCTGCTTTGAAGCCCGCGAGAATGCTGAAGGCGCGATTTGAAATAGCAAGAAGGCGTGATTCGACTCTGATTCGCGCGCCTGGAAGTTCAGAAATGAAGGCGCGATTCTCACTGGCCCAAAGGCATGGTCTCAGAACTGAAGGCGCACGACCTTTTGACGAAAGGCGCAAAGGAGCATCTGAATGCGCAATTTTTAATCAGAAACTTATTCTTCAACACTTAGTCAATTTTCCAGAAAACTCAATATACGAAACCTCAAAGCTGCAGCTTCAAACCAAAATTTGACCATGAAACGCTGTGAATCAAGGAAAGCTTAAAACATGAAAATTGTAACTCGTTGTCTTAGCTATCCATAGCCATTTAAATCACCCAATTTGGAGCTGAAACAAGAAAGTTATGACCAAACTACTGAAGTGTGACAAAGCCTAAAACCCATGAAGCAACTCTTCAACACTTTGCCATTTTTTGAGCAACCATCTAACAATTAGCCTACGACATGTCGTAGGCTAAATGTTCTTGTTCCAGAATTGACCCACGACATGTCGTAGGCCAAAATTTCTCTTCCAGAATTTGCCCACGACATGTCGTGGGTAAAGTTTTTTTTCTTCAAGAAATGGCTTACGACATGTCGTAAGCCATTTGTTTCTTCTCCAAATTTGGCCTACGACATGTCGTAGGCCATTTTCCTATCTTATTCCAAATTATTGCTTGCTAAGTGTAGGGTGATCAGTTGTGCTCAAGTGGTGTGGCAAGGTGCGAATGTTGTGCCAAAGGTGTGCAATTGATTCGTGTGTAGTGGATGCTCAAGTGATGTCCATGTCCTAACTTTTTAGTATGAAAACAAGTGAAATGAGTGTGAAATATTTGTGAAGTGATGATGATGCCCACAATGTGAATTGTGATGGTGTGCCAAGGTGTATGAATGGCATGCCAAGAATGTGCAAACGTCGTGCCAAAGTGTAGCAAATGCTTGGCATGGTTGTGTTAAAGTTTGTTGGCAAGACTTGGCAAAGTATGTTAGCAATGCTTGGCAAGGTCTTGGCAACGTTGGCTTGGCAAGTCTTGGCATGTTGGTTTGGCAAAGCTTGGCAAAATGTGTCAAGGTTGGCAAGGTGTTGGCAAAGTGTTGGCAAGGTTGGCAAGTTGGCAATGTTGGCAAGTTGGCAAGGTTGGCAAGTTGGCAATGTTGGCAAGTTGGCAAGGTTGGCAAGTTGGCAAGGTCTTGGCACATTGGTTTGGCAAAGCTTGGCAAGGTGTTGGCAAGTTTATGTTGGCAAGGCTTGGCAAAGTTGTTGTGCCCGACGAGCTCGTGCAAGGATGGCATGCCAAACGATACAATGCAAAACCATGTGTGACTTAGTGTTCATTCCAGCACCAAGCTCCACTTCCATGCCAGATTCATGTGTCTTAGCCTCTGAATTAGACCCAGTGGTACACATAAATGTTCTAGCTAATCCTCTTACCTTTCCACCAGTTCAAGAATCAGCATCATTGGGTACCTTTAACTCAAGATATACACATTTTGTCAAACTGTGGCAATGAACTTTAACACAGAAATCCTGAACGTAGCAATCTTAAAGAAGCCCCCGTTTCTCATGCTTACACACAGAATTAGAAAGTAGTTAAAACACAAGAAATATAGTGCACCCAAAGGGCTTTCCATAACATGCAAGATCTCATTATTCGGACAAGTATTGAAAGAGTTATACCCAAAATAAGTTGCACCAACATTCTGCCCAAACCCTAATTTGGCCAAATAAGCTCATTTCGGTTTTTCTTAAATTCCCACTCACCATTCTCATTGTTTCAAACTCTAAACCTTGTCATTTGACATCAAGCATATATTTTCCTCATTTTAACAACATTTTTGGTCTTTTTTCACCATTTAAACACTATGAGTTGCAAACCACATAAACACACAATATAGCACATTGCACCACACATTTGCATGAAAATCAAGGCAAAAGCCAAGTGAAATAATACATTTAAGTTGGTATAAAACAAACTTATCACATGGTTTAACTGTGTTGCCACAGTTTGGTAGATTGACAATATCTTGAGTTACAGACCTCCAATTTCGATGATTCCTGATCCTATGGAAAGCCAAGAGAGACATCTACAACTTTGGTGTTCAAGGAAAAGTCCAATTTCGAAAGGAAATATGGCAAATCACTGTGGGAATGAAAAAACCTGATTAGGGTTATTAAGCCTACGACGTAATTTCAAATAGCCTGCCACAGCTCAGTTTTTTGGTTGTAACTTTGTCATTAGAGCTCCGAATTGGGGATTCAAAAGGCTGTGGAAAGCTAAGACGTGGGGCTACAACTTCCATGTTTTGAGGTTTTCCAAATTCGCAACGCATCAGGGCCCGAATTGGGGTGCAAGGTGTCAGTTTGTAAGTTTCAGAATTTGAGAGGTAAAAAGTTCCAAGTGTCTTTGCTTATGTTTTCCTTGCATTTTTTAGATGAATTTGGTGCTCATATTTTGTTGCTAGTCATATACAAGTCGATGCCCAAAAGCATTACACACATTGCTACACATTTGTGCACATGCCTGCACATAATACATGCACCAATTCTAGCATTCCATACACACATTGATGTACATGCAAACAATCTTTGCGCTTCGTAGCAACACTCTTGCCTACCTGCTGTACCAACTCAAGCAACACTCGTGCACATTCCACTACACATTCATGCACATCACAACACATTCTTGTTGCACTTCACAGCACAACCTTGGCCCACATTTGCACCACAAATGCACAACTTCACCGAACATCACAAGCATAGCACAACACCAAACATCACGAGCATTTCATACATGACTTTTGAACCAAGAGCTCACTCTACTATCTTTAATTTGAGGGAATGAGTGCAACATGGAAGATTTCTTGAGTTCAAACACAAGCTCACCCGGCACAACACATACATCACTTGTTATACATCGAAGCACAATTCAACACAACATATAGAAATCGCGTCACAGGCCAGTTGAAATCACACAAAAAGAGGCCTGCGACATGTCGCAGGTCATTCTGGAATAAGCCTGGGACTTCTTGTTGCTTTTCCTTGTCAAAAATTTGGCTAAGTGTGGATTTTGGTGTTTGTGTGCAGAGACTGATGAAGGCGTGATGCCTGGCAGCTTGGAGACATGTTGAAGCTCTTGGTGGCGTGATCAAGCAAAGTACAGGTACGTGCTGTGAAGCTTGGAGGCGTGACAAGCCTGAGAAGTAAGAGCGTGGGATTGTAGCTTAGGCGTCCAGCTTGAAATTCATAATTGTGCTGATTTGGACATCTTACGTAGTGGCATTGTTGTAATTTTGCATGCATTTTACGATTGCGTATTATTTACGTTTCCTGTAACCGCTATATATAGAGGGTTAGCTAACAAAGAGGAGAACATTCTAGAGTACAAAGAAACCGACTTTTGATTTTTAGAGCGGGAATTTTCTCTCTCGTTTTCTCTTTTTCTCTCTAGTTTCTCTCTCTAGATTTGCTTCTGTGATTTCATTTCCGATCGCGACTTTGTACCGGAGATTACATATTGAACTCAATCGAAGGAGCATTTGACATTCCTCTACACTTTAATCGGTGAAATTTTTCAATTTGATGGAATTGAACTGTTTAATGCTGGAATTTGATGAATATGAGTTAAATATGGAGTTTTCTGGCTAATTGTGTGATATCTTAGGGTTCTAAACGGATGAATACATGATTTAGAAGATTTGATGCTATGTAATTGACGTAATTGAAAAAGATTAAAATCACACTAGAATTTATTGCTAGAAATCTGTTAAATTTCATATCTCTGCACTGATTTTGAATGGATCAAGCTTCGATTGTCGTCGTCAAGCTAAGTTGAGGATTGATTCACCAAAATTCGTGAAGATGCATGAGATGATAACTTAAATGTGATTGTCTGAGTCTTACACTTGCTTTCTATGATTATTTCATTTATGAGATTCAGGTCTCGCCATGGGAAGCTTGATGAATTGAAACATTAGGAAAAAGTGTTAAAGAAGCTCTATGTGTTAATAAACGAAGACATTCAAACCTAGGTCGGGCCTCACCATGGGATTTCCTAGGATTTGCATGTTAGAGTAGTTAGCTTGGAAAGTTGGGACGTTGTGGTGCGAATTCCATCATTCTCAGGCCTTGCCATGGGAGAGAGTGGTGTTAGGAAGTGTAGGGGTGGTGCGGTTGCTATGCTGACCACAAGCTAGGCTTCCAGGCATTTTAGGTCTACTTGAGTTTTGCTTGTTCGTCAATTCCATAGCATTGATCGGATAGATTTGTGTTCATCCAGCCCAAGAACCCTAGGATATCTGTTTTATCATTGATTGTTGTTACTTCATAGTTCTTTATTCTTGTTTTTTTTTGTGTTGAACTCGTTCTTGTATCTGTTTTTGCGACTTGTTGTCATGACTAAACTAGAACAATTCTTGAATTCTTGAAACCAACTCTTCCCTATGGATCGATCCCTATCACTACATCTACATTAGTTTTAGGGTAAAATTGCAAGTACACGACACGCTTGTCAGAACTGCTGCAATGATGCCTTCAAAGTGCTACAGGAGGAAAGATGATGTTGGGACTGCCAGCTACTGTAACTGGGGCTGGGATAATAGTACGCAAGCCATACAACATCTAGATAGTTGTCATGATCTATTTGAGCGGCTAGCCCTCTCCTTCCTTAGGAGTTCTGTACAAATGGACACTGCCATATACTTTTGGCTCCCATGTTGGGATATTTTATATATGTTATCTTATTTGCCTTGTAACTGTTATTGGCATATGTACAATGAGTCACACCACCATGTGCTTATAATGCTCGACTGTGACAGAAGTAATTGTAAATGGAGGAAGTCCTCCAAGTTTAACTTTTGCGTAAAATCATTTGAATACCTACCCTTTAGGACATGTAAATGGGTAGGGTATCAAATGGTTACATTTTGTGAGGGTGGATTTAGGGTATATCCTCTAACCAAAAAGCAGCTTATAAAATAGGGAGTGGCGACCCACCTCGCAATAGAGGTTAAGCCAAAAAAAATACTAGAATTCATATTAATTTCCATCTGTTGATTGTTTGAAGTGGAGTCTTGTTTTAGTTTGGGAAAGGCCATGGAATGTAGTTGTGGTGTTGTGCCCCAACCGATTGTTCCCTGGATTGATTTTTGTACAATCTGATGGTTATGGTGATATTAAATTAGTAATGTTATGCTGCCGGATTTTCTTGTTCCTTGTGTGACAGCAAAGGGAAGCTGTCCTGGAATACTTGGAGGGAATGGACATTATATCAGGGACAGTGATGACATTTGACTCGGTGAGTGTTGCTACTGCTTGCTTCGGTTATGGCTCTTGGACTGCCATAGCTAGTTCTGCTGGTTTCGTCTTTGAGATTGTCAACTTGGAGGGGTATTTTTGTTGCGTCCTGTTGTTGCGGTAAATGTAGAAGGGACCGGAAACCCATGACATATATGGTGAGGCTAGAAAGGTGATGCACTTCATTTTGAGGCCTTTCCAATCGTTCGAAAAGTGCTGTAAATGTGGTTTATTACTAACTGGGAGAAGCACATATGGCTGTCTTGATTGTGGAACCTAATTTAGCTCTCACAATTTGTGAAATCTTGTATAGTTTGGTATTGGCTGAGGCTAGTTAAATTTCATCATACGACTGCCATCAAGGAGATACTCGAGTAGGATAAGCTCGTGTCTTAATAACATTTTGAACATATCTAGACTCTTGGTAGGTCGGCCACAGCTTTAATAATTTTAATTGAAAGCTAGCCGGTTCTTTTGTTGTAAAACGTGCTACAAATAGTCATTGTGGCCAGGCATATAATTTCTGGGGACTTAGAGTAGTGCTACTTTGGGTAAATCCAGCACCATTTTTTTCCCATTAGTAATATATAAATAACGGTTTAAAAAATCAATATAATTCATGTTCAAATTAAGGTCAGCGAAAAAAATGGAACAAAAAAAGTCATAATAAACTTGTTTTTGGACTTTTCTGTTTTTGACAAAAAAGCCATAAAAATTGGAGGTTTGGCGAAAAATTTTGGGTTGTCACTTTTTGACATTCATCACTAGAATTAATATTTAAATAAAGGTCAGCGAAAAACATGGAACAAAAAAAGTCAAAATGAACGCATTTTTGGACTTAACCGTTTTTGACCAAAATGCCCATGAAAATTGGAGGTTTGGCCAAAAATTTTGGATTTTCTTTTTTTGACATTAATCACAAGAATTCATGTTCAAAATATGGTTAGCGAAAAAAAGGAACAAAAAAAGTCAAAATGAACGTGTTTTTGGAATTTACCGTTTTTTTATCAAAAAGCCCATGAAAAATGGAGGTTTGGCAAAAAATTTTGGGTTGTGGTTTTTTGACATTAATCACTAGAATTCAAATAATGTACATTGACTTATCAAATCATGTAATGGAGTAGTACTCCACATTTACTGCTTTCTGTTTTGTAACGATGCGTTTGGGTATGTCCAGCATCGTCTCTTGCCTATTATGTATATAAAATCGGTTTTTTGAAAAAAAAATATCACTAAAATTCATGTTTTTTTTTATCAAAGGTAAAAAATTTCATTGATCGATGTTCTCATTTACACTGTACACTGGTCATTCCCGGGTGGAAAGACATCAAAAAATCCCCAAAATCCCCAAAATAAAACATGTTTATTAAATTTTGGACGCAGGTTCGGACGGTCATAGTCATCCGAAACCAGCGTCCGAAATTCCTGGTAGAAAACCAGCATCCTGAACTTTATGTTCGGACGGTCGTCATCGTCCGAAACGACCGTCCGAAACTGCTCCAAAAAAATCAGCTTCCAGAAGATTAGGTTCGGATGATGGAGCGCGTCCGAAACAGCGGTCTGAAACCTATGACAAAAGACCAAGCCCCAGAAGTTTTGGTTCGGACGCTATTTGCCGTCCGAACCAGAGTCCGAAATGTAGGTTCGGACGCCCTTGTCGTCCGAAAGGTGCGTCCGAAACCCTCCAAAGTTCAAAAACCCCCAAAATCCTAAAATCATAAAAATACATACAAAATACAAACGATCTCCTAGTCTAGGATAGAGACATTAGGGTACAATGATGAGCCCACCCTGTATACGTGTGTCTTTATCCTCTGTAGAATGTCCTGGTGTATAGGAAGCGTGTGATCAGGATCAAAATATAACATGTTCCTCGTTAGCCATATGTAGTAGACTGTGCATGCGAATGCTAGCCTTCCCTTGCGACTCCTGCAGGTTGCTCCTCGGTTCTCTTTCTTGAGCCATTTCAAGCCAGCAGCCAGGGTCGTCATGGTCCTCGTCAAGCCACACCAAACCCGAACTTCATCCCATATCCTCTTAGAGAAAGGTCAAGAGAAAAATAGGTGCTGATTGTCTCCTGGAACTCTCCACATAAATCGCAGACAGTGTCAATGTCTAGATAGGCCGCCAATCTGTCTCGCATGAGAAGCTTGCCTCTGATCCCTAGCCATAAAGCGAAGGACTACTTGGGCGGGATGTAAGAATTCCATATCGTCGAAGCCCAAGGTACCTTCAGTGCTGCTTTCCTAAAATAGTGATATGCAGAGCCAGCAAGTCTCGGTTGCTTCCATTTATCCAAAAGAGCCTTTGCCATTTCCATCGATCCCTCTCTCTATAAAATCTGATCTCTGATAGTAAGAATCTTCTGCATAAGCGTGGATTGCTCTCTGTATGGATCGATTGCCCAAATAGAAATAGTGTTGCGATCTAGATAATAATGTTGGATCCATCGCAACCACAAGAAAGCCTTCTCGTGGTATATATTCCAGAGAAGCTAGGATAAAAGAGCTAGGTTCCATGCCGTCGGTTCCATAACTCCCAATCCTCTCTCCTCCTTTGGCATAGCCAAATCCTTCCAAGCAACCTTCGCCTGGCTCCCATTCCAGAGGAAGTTTCGGCTTAGCCTAATGATCCTGGTGATTATCTCGGCTGGGACCGGCAGTACGGAAAGCCAGAAGCATTGGATGCCCTGCACTACCGATCGAATAAGCTCCAGGCGGCTTGCATAAAATAAGGAGAAGGCGTGCCAGAGGCCAATCCGCGTCGTAATCTTCTCTAGAAGAGGAGCAAAATGTGCAACCTGCAATCCCTGTGCTGCCAATGGAATTCCCAGGTACCTGATAGGAAAGGATCCACGTTGTATCCTAGTGAGGTTGATGATATCCTTTTGAACCGCCATCGGAACGGAGCCAAAGAATACCTGGGATTTAAGGATGTTTGCCCTTAATCCCGAGACCTCTCCAAACTGTTGCAGGCAATCCCAGAGTATTCCTATAGAAGGCCTATCCCCTTTGCTGAAGAGCATGAGGTCATCCACATACATCAGGTGCGCAATTTTATGGTCTTGACACGAAGGATGATAGGTAAAAGGTAATCTCCTCGTCATTTTGGAAAGAAAACGGGAGAGATACTCCATACATATGATGAAGAGATAAGGGGATATGGGATTCCCCTGTCGCAATCCTCTCTGTCCCTGGAAATGCCCATATATCTCACCATTGATGCGTATGGAGTATGAAACTGTGGTAACACACTCCATGATCCAGTGTACATATAGGTCAAGGAAACCCATTGCCTCCATAGCTCGTCTCAGGAAATCCCAATCAAGCATATCATAAGCCTTCCGAAGATCCACCTTGATAAGGCATCTAGGCGAATTATGCTAACGACTGTATCCTCTAATCAATTCCTAGGCCAAATGAATGTTCTCTAACATACTCCGCCCCTCCACAAAGGCCGACTGCGCCTCGCTAATGAGTCTCGGAAGAAGACCAACGAGCCTATTAGCCAAGATTTTAGAGATGGCCTTATAGAGAACATTACAACAAGATATGGGCCGATAGTCCCCAACCGAATTTGAATGAGAAGATTTTGGAACTAGGGCAATGATCGTGTGATTGAGTTGTCTAAGGATCCTCCCTTTCTGAAAGAATTCCTTGACCGCATTACATACATCATTTCCCACGATGCTCTAGGAGGTCTTAAAGAAACCCGAGGAAAACCCGTCCGGGCCAGGCGCCTTGTCATTGCCTATATCAAAGATGGCCCTCTTTACTTCATCATCCCCCACTGGGAGTATGAGGTGGTCTGCTTCCTCCGTAGTAACTAGGGCACCCCGCCTGTATACTCTAGGATCAAGTGTTGGCCTAGATTGTGTGGATCCCAATAGATCATGGTAATAGGTGATGAATTCCCCAACCATTTCTTCTTTAGAAATGGTAGTGGTACCGTCAGCTGTGATAACTGCCGGTATGAAATTCCTCCTACCATTCCTCTTCACTGCATCGTAGAAGAGCCTAGTGTTCCAGTCACTGTTAATTAGGTACCGACACTTAGCTTTTTGGGCCAAAAAACTCCTCTCTGCCTCTCCCATTCGCCATGCCTCCTTCTTCATCTCCCTTACCTTCCAACATTTCTTCAACATTGTCTTTTTTGCTCTTCTTCCGTCTCTAGCCCTAGTTTGCTCAATGTCCTACAAAACATGCACAAAACGTATCAAATAATTGTGAGAACTACGCAAAGAGAGCATGAAACGGTCTAAATAGGATGAATATAATTCACCCTATCAAACCCCTCCACACTTAGACTTTGCTCTCCCTCGAGCAATTAATCGCGACAAAATAAATACGTTTCATGCATAAAAGGAAAACATGTCCAAAGGTAGGCAATTTAAAACCAACATTGCAAAATACGGAAACTAAGTGAACCTCAATCATGCTTTTGTGCAAATGCCTCATAGTTTTCACAATTTGTATGGTGAGTACTCGCTTAACGTTTATTCATTTATCAAGTTCTTCATAGTACTCATTCATCACATTGAACCGATTGTGTGTGTGTGTAATGGGTCCCACTAGGTTCATGACTTGTTTCTTTCCATGCCATAGGTAAGAGGTCCGACCACTAGGTTTCATTCTACCCTTTTCCTTACGATCACCTCTTCAACCATAGTTAAGATACAAATAGGTTTACGAAATCCTTAGGACTTTTATTCTTGATACGCATGCCATGGGTTTTTCGGCTTTTTATACCACATTCCCAATCTTATGAGTTCTTTTTCAATCTTTTTGGTTAATGAGGGAGCGGTCTCACATTGGATGGGAATTTATTCATCACAAAAGATGTAAATTAAACAACATAAAAGAAACACATGCCAAGGGTTTTTCAGCTTTTTATACCACATTCCCAATCTTATGAGTTCTCCTTCAACCTTTTTGGTTAGTGAAGAAGCAGTCTCACATTGGGATGGGAATTTAATTACTTGCAAGCAACCATAGGACTTTTTGTCCAATTTATATATATAAATTAAATTTTTGGTGATTTTTGGTGATTTTTGCCAAATTCATTTCCCAAAACCTTTAAGTATCTAGACAAGTTTCTTAGGGAAAGCTAGTCCAAGAGTTAAATTCACAAAGTGTCAAGACACTCCGACCTGTCTTATTTCCACAAACTAGTCGCTTCCCACAATGTTCCCCATTATGTGCATGATGACAACTGACTCAATGTGATGAATTTTCCATTGAAAGCTAACCTTCCCTCAATTAACATTTCGCTTTTCTCACCCACAACAAATTATCAAAAACAATTCATATCATAGGCATCACAAATAGCACTTTAGCATAAAAGTCCACCATTCCATATAAAGCATTCCCAAAATGTCACAATCGACTTTTGTCCACTATTTATACACATTTCTACCATTCGCCATTATTTACACAAGTTTCCTTCAAACATTGGCAAAAGTTTGGCTCCAAAAATTTTTTCAAAAGGTCCATGAGTAAGGTTTCCTCCACTATCATTAACTAAGATAAAATAAAATAAAAATAAAAACTAATTTCATACTATGTATAACTAAACAAGGAAGGTTCACAAAAAGGTACCATCATTTCATTAAAGAACGACAAAGCTTTGATCACAACACGTACAACAAACTAACACAATTAAAAATTAAAACAAGCACCAAAAGAAACAAAAGTCACAAATATAAACTAGAATACCAACAAAGATAGACATAAAATCATCCCTAGAAGTCTAAATGATTCCACACAACAAAACAGGAGATGTGACCTCATTTCCTCCCCCTCCCCCACACTTAAATTACACATTGTCCTCAATGTAGGTAACAAGGAAAGAATTCACCCTCTATGCATTGTCTCCGGTAGGTGGTGGTTGGGCGCTCGATCCTTCACCCGTGTTGATATGGAAGTGGTGCATGAGAGAGGTCATCATGCCGTACATTTCCTCCATCCGGCGGTCACGGTAATCGAAGGATTGGACAGTGGAGTTCAACTGTGTGTCCAATAAGTCAAATCTATCCTCCAAGCCGTCGATGCGGGTATGGAGGCTCCTCGTGGGTCGTCCGGATGCTTGTGGTGGTAGAGGTGCCTCTTTTCTGTACTCCGCATTGAATTTCACATCATCTTGCTCGTGGTCGTCCCCATCGCTTTCCTCGCCATCATCACTCTCGTCTTAAGCCATAGAGGTTGTACAATGTGATGTCTCCTTATAACGTTCAAAGTCCGCTTAAGTGATACAGGCTTTGGTGTTGACCGTTGGGTCAGTGTTGTACATGGGGACGCCAGCTGCTTTACACATTGTAGTGATCGTGGACGGGTAGAACATGTTGATGTTTTTCTTATCGAGCACCTTGCTAATCTCTTTGTGCATGACGTTGCCCACATCAATGCTCAAGCCCGCTTGGATTGCATAGTTGACAAAGATTTTGTCATTTTCGAGACCAGTTCGATGCCAACTTGGGACCAACTTGGCGATGATGAAGTAGTGCCAAGCTTTACTCAACCGAATTAAATGCATGACATCCAATGGCCCAAGTTCGCGGGTGGAGTGAGATGCCGAGTGGATGGTGATTTTCCTCATATTTTGGCATAATTCGGTTGGCTCATGAACTTCAGAAGACCATTATTCGCGTTATCCTTTAGTCCATATAAGTTATTAAACACTGTAGGTCCAATTTCTACTTCCGTCCCCCGCACTATGATTTTATTATCTTTGGCGTGGCGGCAGTTGGCATAGAAATCGCGGACCACCTCCGCGTTTCCCTTCTCCGGTAGCATGACAAGTTTGGTCCACTTCCTTTTTGTGATTTGTTGTACAACCGACTTCTCGGTGATCGCCAAACCCCTCTCAGGAACGAAGATTTTTAAATGAAGAAGATCTTTGGCCAACGTCTCTGCTTCCTTGCACATGTAACGGGTCGTGTCATAGTCAGCTTGTGGAGCAGTTGGTCCTGCATTATGAGCAACGGCCTTTCCTGTAGCGTTACGTGACCTCTTTCTAGTGCCCGATATCCTACAAATTAAACGGTTTAAAACAATGGCATGACATAGGTAAAACAATTAATCTTTGTATGGACAATTTGTCACAATATAAGCTTGTTTAATGGTTTACCAAATTCCCACATGAAATGTCATTTGCAGGATGTTTGAATATGTAAGCGTAGCACAAATGCATTCACTCCAAGTAAAAGTCTCAATATCATTTATGCATTTTTAGGCAAGTACACCAAATTTCTCATGATTAATCTAGGGAAAGAGCATCACTCTAAGTAGCCAAATTTTTTGCAATCCAATACAAATGTATTCTAGACTAGTTCATGTATGATTGCAAGTTATGAAAAGTAACATTTAAAAGCATAAAACTCTTTGACGCATTTTATCAAACACCTAGTGGGCATCTCTTGTTCGTGTCATTGCTAATGAGCAAAGTAGGGTTTATGCACACCAATCAACAACACAACAAGTTAACTACACTCACTTAGCATGATAGAACACAATTCAAGCACAATTATATACATCAATTGCAAAAATTGAACAAAAAAAGAGAATTGTGTTACCTTGAGTTCTTGAGTTCAAGTGAATTTAATGTTGTTAGTGAATGCTTTGAAACCTTCAAAATGTTGTAAAGAATGCTCAAAATGATTCCCTAGCTTTGGAAAGCAACAAATTAACCAAATGTGCGAGGAAAATTAATGGTTCAAAAACCCTCACTTGCTTCTCAATCCCCAATTTGAATGGTGGAATTGTAGTTTTGAAGTGCAAAGATGAAATGAAAACTTGTTAGGATGATTTAATGGTTGAATGTTGGAAGAAAATTTAAAGAAAGTGTGTGTAGGTGTGATGGTGATTTTGAGAGAAAATGAGAGGAAGAAAGGTGTGTTCTTGAGTTGTTTGGAGAAGGGCAAGAATTCTGCCCGTTTTAGTTCTGATGGGATCCGGTGCATTAGTGGTGGTATGATCGCACCCACTTTGTCCTGCGCGCCTTTTGAAGATAAACCAGAGCACGGACCCCGTGCTTATTATTCTCCAACAACGTGGCAAAGGCTACCGAAGAAAATTGAAAATGCTTACTACGAATCCTAGCGAAGTAGAGAAACGCGAATAGAAAAATCAAACATTAATTTCGATCGCTTTTTACAGCAAGCCACGGTTTTTGCCAAAAATAGCAAACACCCAAGTTTTGCCACAAATAGCAAAGACCGCGGGTTTTGCCACGCAACTAGTCACGGTTTTTGCCAAAAATAGACAACATCCTAGTTTTTCCCATGCCACAAATGGCATAGACCACGGGTTTTGCCATTCAACAAGTCACGATTTTCGCCAAAAATAGCGAACACCATAGTTTTGCCATGCCAAAAAATAGCAAACACCATAGTCTTGCCACAAATAGCAAAGACCGCGGGTTTTGCCATGCAACAAGTCGCGACTTTTGCCAAAAGTAGCAAATACTCTTGTTTTGCCATAACACAAATAGCAAAGGCCGTGGGTTTTGCTTTGCAACAATTCACGATTTTTGCCAAAAATTGCAAACACCCTAGTTTTGCCACAAATAACAAAGACCGCGGGTTTTTGCCATGCAACAAGTCACGGTTTTTGCCAAAAATAGCAAACACCCTAGTTTTGCCACGCCACAGCAAAGACCGCGGATTTTTCAATGCAACAATTCACGATTTTTGCCAAAAATAGCAAACACCCTAATTTTGCCATGCCAAAAATAGCAAAGACCACGGGTTTTGCCTTGCAACAAGCCACGGTTTTTGCCAAAAATAGCAAACACCCTAGTTTTGCCATGCCAAAAGTAGCAAACACCCTGGTTTATGCCATGCAACAAGTCACCATGTTTGCCAAAAATAGCAAACACCCTAGTTTTGCCACGCCAAAAATAGCAAAGACCAAGGGTTTTGCCTTGCAACAATTCACGATTTTTGCCAAAAATAGTAAACACCAGATAAACCAGAGCACCGACCCCGTGCTTATTATTCTCTCACAACGTGGCAAAGGCTACCGAAGAAAATTGAAAATGCTTACTACGAATCTGAGGGAAGTAGAGAAACGCGAATAGAAAAATCAAACATTATTTTTTACCGCTTTTTACAGCAAGAAAATGTGTGAAATATTGTCGAGGAGATATTTGTGGTTTTTCCGGAATTGATATTTATCGAAGAACGTAAGAAGTATTATCCGAACAACATTTTAATGGACATTTTATGTGATTGCGTTAATTGTTTGTATTTTTGGGTCAAAAAATGTTTAAATTGTTATTTTTCAGTGTTTAAGCCGAAATTAAAAATGGTATATAAATAAGAGCAAATTGAAGTACCATGTTGTCCTTTTCGGGCAGCGACTGCGCTTTCACCGGGGTTTTACTTCTGCTGCTTCTTTCTCCAGTCAAAATTTTTCATTTTTTCTTCTCTCATTGCTTACCTGCACGGTGTGGCGTTCCTCGCAAGTCAAAACTCACACACGCAAGCGGACGGAGATAAGGACGGCCACAGCGTGCGCGTCTGCTCCCAAACTCCCATTCTTATTCCGACCGATTTCGCAAACGCAGCCCTGCCAATGTTCGTTGTGAAACGTGCGGATTTGAAATTTCCCTAAAGCGTCTTTCCTAACTTATCGACAACCCGTTTGCAGAAAAACAGGCCGTCTCAAGGCCCGATTTTCTCCACAACAGGGTTCCCCGGTTGCCACGTCGTGGAGATCTGAAAGGCAATTCGAACGCCCCTTGCGGCGCCCAAAAACTCCACCAGGGTGCAGAGTTATGGCCTCACAAACTTCGTCGCACGCGGCCGAGTCCAGCGCAATGTCGGGTTGGATGCAACGGAGGACAATCGACTCTGTGCAACCCGCGTGTCCAAACGTCTCGGCGCGGTCACCGCTAGAACCTGTGTTCCGAAAACCAGGCCGGTCGGACCGGTCCTGGGTTCGGTCCGGTCCGGTTTCACCCAAAGAAACCGTTTTGGCATAAAATCGGCCAGAAAGTCGGTTTGACTCTTCATTTTTACTTTGGGGCTTTATATTGGTTTTGATTTTGGCCAATAAAACTCTCGGGACCGTTATCGATATCTGGCTTTAAATTTTGTCTTTTACCTACTTAATGTTCGGTTCAATACAAATATATGAACGGGCCTATTGCTTCTTTTTAGGAATAAAATTATGTTCTTTAATTTCTTTACTAATTCGCCGAGACAAACCAATAAATAAACAAATTGGTAGATGTGTGTGCATGGTTTATTACTGTCTCGAGTCGTTTATTAATATTGCAAAATTTTTGAACGAAAGAAAACTTCGCAATTTTTGAGGTATTTTGTATTTTTATTTTAGAATTATTATTTTTATATTAAATAATGTTTAATCTTTAGATGAATTAATTGCGTTTTATTAGTATTATTTATATATATCTGTGTGGTTTACTACTGTGTTGAGCCGTTTGTTAACATAGAAAAATTTTAAAACGAAAGAAAACTTCACAATTTTTGAGATATTTTGTATTTTTATTTTCGTTTCATTTTGGAATTATTATTTTTGATATTAAATAGTGCATTTTAGATTATTATTTATTTTAATTAAGATTAGGTAAACATTTATAGTCGGATAAAAGAACTTTTTTAGATTATTATTATTATATATAATATTTAAATTTATTTGCGACGTCATGATGACGTCATCCCATTTTTTTCCGGTTTGACCCCTTAGCTTAGCCGGTTCGCACGCCGTTCCTGTTTTCAAAACATTGGCAAGAACTGGCAAACGAGAAGAATGACTATTTCACCTTAACCCCAATACAGCCATTGAAAGAACTTTGGATTTATGTATGTGATTTTGGCAAGTTATGGTTGAAATGTGACAAGTTTGCAAATTTATGGTAAGAAGTCTTGTACATTTCTATTTTAGTGGATGTTATTAATGAGATATATTGAGTGCTTAGATGATGTTTATGAGAGTATTCATTCTTGTACTTTTGATTTTGAAGAAAAATGATGTTTTGTTACTTTAACACAATGATTGGATTGTGGAATAAAGGTGGAACTCGATTTGAAGAAGGGATATTTGATTTTGGATTTCTTGAGGATAAATGTGTTTAGTATTGTGTTGTTATTTTGTATATGCTTAGGGACAAGCATAATTCTAGTGTGAGGAATTTGATAACTTTGATTTTTTTTTTTTGCTTTTATTTCTTAAGTTTTAATGTGTTTAATTAGGTTAAATTGTTAAGTTTTGTGCAGAAATAGGGAATTGGAAGAAAAGATTATACTGTGCTGAGATGTGGTAATTCGTAAAAAAAGTAAGATATTGTCAAGGATTTGGATTGGGATTTGGCGTGTGAAGTTTTTGTTGAGAATCTAATTTGTTCCCTGATTTTGTGAAATATTTGTTGTATCTTCTGGTTGCTCTTAATCAGGGACGCTTTGTAGAAGTTTAGGATTTTAGTTTAGCTCTTTTCCTATAAATAAGAGAGGAACAGAATAGCTTGGAGCATTCATTTCATTTTGAAGAAATCTTGTTTTAAGTTTTATTCTCTATAGTCTTTAATTAAGTTTAAAGTTATGAAGGTTAAGTTTTTGTTTCTTTAATTAGAACCATTAGTTAAAAGATTAATTGTCCAGTTTGATTGAAAGTTTAGTTCGCAAGTTTTATCTATTAAAAAAATTCCTATGTTTTCAGTTTAAGTTCTTGTGTTAATATGATTTTCTAGGATTTAATTTAAGTAATTAATTCTGTTATCAATACTTGTTTAATTACGATTTCAGTTTTAAATTTCTTTGGTTAAGTTTTCATTTGAATGATTTAGTAGTTGCATTAAAATCTCTTTCCAGATTTAGAGTCATACTTGAATTCAATTCCTTAAGCACAATGACAAGATTTTAGGTCTTGATTAATCAACATTAAAAAAGGGTAATGATTAGTTGTTTCTTGTCTCCCTTAGTGGGAGTAATCTGTCTTCCTTAGTGGGAGTTTTTCTTCTCTCTTTTGAGAGATTTGTCCTCAGTTTTGGAGTTTTTGTTTTAATTAAAAAAAATCTGCACTTTCTTTGTGAGAGTGTGTCAGGGAGAACCCTCCATCTTTTCAACAATAACCCCATTCTCCCATATCTATCTTTTGTTTCTTGATTATCTATAGATCTTGAATTTTTGTTGGCAGATCTAGTTTTGGTGGAGTGAGTTCAAGATTCTTATGGATAATCATATGGTGACAGGAGAAAGCAATTAAAGTCAGCATTCAATAAGAGGTTTATAAGAGGTGAAGATCGATGCCCTGTGTTATGCTGATATCTCATCTTTGTTGCATTTTTTATCTTTTGTGAAGGAAAAAAAGGAAAAAAAGTGAAAAAATGAGGAAAGGATATATGAAAGAAAAATATTGTTTTGAATTAGTTTCCAGTGCAGTTTGGTGGAAAAAAAAGTAAATCTGCCACCATGTTGTTGAGTTTTGATTTCAAAGAAGGAAAATTTTGGTATTTTGTTATAGGATTAATCAGCTACTAGGAAGAATTAATGTTTCTTCAGTTTTAGCTGGGTTAGTTCTTACAAAGTGTTAAAATCCCTTCTTGTGTTTAATTAATTTATTAGTTAGAATTTGTGACCTTCTGGATCTGATTTCCAAGGTTTGTTTGAATGCTTATTGCATTCTTTTTTGTGTCTGGAACTGGTTTCCAGCTTTTATTTGGATGCTCAGTACTTTCCAAATTGAATTTCAATCAATTGATTGTATTATGTAAATTTGATTATTATCAATATAAATTATCGCTTTTGGAAAAAAAAAGGTAATGATTTCTAAATAAGTTTATCATTGACAATTATCTATTAAGGGAATTCTATAACTTAAATCCACGCAAATTTAGTTCAAATTTCAGCCCATAAGCTACAGTAATTCGTGGATCGGTATTGGCAAATGTGGAATTCTTTTCTGAACTCGACACGCATCCGTTCGGCCAAACGGAAGGCTATTCCAGACTTTATCAATAAGTTTATCTTTTACTCTCTCTCTCTTAGTTAATTTTTATTTTGTATTCAGTAATTAGTTTAAGTTTTCTTTGAATTATGACTGTAGCTTAAATTTATTTTTCGGCATAAATAATGAAACACTAATCAAAATATGATTGTGAGAACAAAATGTGCGTATTAAATTAACTTGAACGAATTCTGGAAATTCCCTGGTGTAATAATTATGTTGCGATTAATTTAACCTTGTTTAAGTTTCTTTAATCTATGCAATGCCAAATTAATTTTCTATTAATTATTTATAATTAATTAGTTAATTAATTAATTAAGTGGTAAAACTACCTTCAGGTATGAGATAATTAAAGGTTAATAAATTATGACATACTGTTGATGATTGTAATTTATTAAAATTAGGTTTTTCTAATTGTTCATGCAATTAAATCTTTAAATTTAATATTGGTCGATTCTAGTTAAATTAAGATTTAATTAGGGGTAGTTAATTTATAGTTGATTCTTGTTAATTACCTACTAATTAAGAAAAAATTGGATTATGATAAAGCTAATTCTCGGTAATCTATAACCAATTGATTTGTAAAAGTTAATTAATTTGTGAGTCTAGGATTGATCTAAAATTGATTAGTGTGAATTTATAAATTGTCGAACTTTTGTTATTAAGATTATTTCAAACTTTTTTGTGGTTAATTTTTTAAATTTTTTATTGTTGTTAAAAACTCAAGAAAACTATTTTTTGATTATTTAATCGGATTGACTAAATTGATTTGTATTCCATTCCTAGAGGGATCGACCCTATTCACTGTGCTATTTTTTATCATGCGGAATAGGTATTTTAATTTGGCTTTAAAACGATTTTTAGACATACATAGCCCTGTAAACCTCAGCTGCCCCATCCCCGCCGCTGACGAAGCAGAGGAGGAGAAAATGGAGACGACGGTGAGGACTGTCAAAGATGTTTCCCCGCATGATTTCGTCAAGGCTTACTCCGCTCATCTTAAGCGCTCCGGCAAGATGGAGCTTCCACATTGGGTTGATATTGTGAAGACTGGTACACTCAAAGAGCTTGCACCCTATGACCCTGATTGGTACTATGTCAGAGCTGCTTCTATGGGAAGGAAAATCTAGGTATTGGTGTTGGTAGCTTTTGTAGGATTTATGGTGGTAGCAAGAGGAATGGCAGTCGCCCACCCCATTTCGGAAAGAGCAGTGGTTCGGTTGCTCGTCACATTCTTTAGCAATTGCAGACCATGAACATAGTTGATTTCAATCCTAAGGGTAGAAGGAGGATCACATCCAGTTGCCAGAGAGATCTTGATCAAGTTGCTAGAAGAATTGTTGTAGCTCATTAAGAGAACTGAGACGAGATGAGGCCATGTGATGTACACCTTAAAATACTACTTGTTACATCGTTGTGATATTCATTTGGTCGATAATAGTAGATTTAGAATGTCTTTTGTGTTCCTCTTGGTGGATTTTCAAGAAATGTACCTCTTTTTGGGCCAACTTTTAGTTTTGAGTTCTTAAATCCTTTTGGTATTTGGATAGCCATTTGGAAGAATGAATGTTTCTTTGAGAAATTTCCATGGATGGAAGAGAGAAGAGGAAGTAATTAAATATTGTAATTCACTTTTTGCACCTAAAAAGATGGTTACGTGAACATCACCTGACTGGATTTAACGATGTTTTTAATAGTTTCGTTACTGGGAATTAAAAAATTGTACTTTTGAAATGTAAAGATCATTTTGTCAATGTGAGTTATCAAACAAATTATTTTACGAAATATGAGATTTCTGTGATCGTTTTGCCTAAATTTTAATAATTTAAAATCTAATGTTTAATGTTAATTCTGTGTCACCAAACAACTTGTGAGAGTGAATCAAATTGCCATCAAATAGTAGCCGGCATAATGGATTTTGAAAACTTGGCCGGAATCCAATCCATCGGAATCGATCCAATTATAACAATAAAGGGTCCGTTTGAATATGTATTTTATTTTGAGAATCGAAAAAAATGAAATCTCGAGTTGCTTTGTAAGAATTATATTTTTAGATTTAGAATTGAATGTTTGGATTTAAAGTTTCTAGACTAATAATTTGAAAATGAGTACAACATGAGAGAGAAGGCTCCGTTTCCATAGTTTTCCCTCCAATTCCCAAAATTTCCCAAACGCTTGCAAACCTGAACGCTCTTAATTCCCTCCACAAATTCAAAACCTCAAAAAACTCAAAACCCAATAAAACGTCTCACGTACGCTTCACTTTTGGCTAAATATATGCACATCCTTCCATCCCATCCTAAATAACCAACTCTCTCCCTTACTAAACCTTCGTTAATTTACATACTTCTGAAGTAACAGAATGATGACTTCCTTGGCAAAAACCTCGATTTCGTCGAACTTAATCTCTGTAACCTCTGATGCTGATCCAATGGGGTCCAGTAATAATCACCCTTCAGGAGAAATCCATGTCATCATTGGTCCTATGTTTGCTGGCAAAACCACTGCTCTGCTTCGCCGTGTCAAATCTGAATCGGATAATGGAAGGTACTTCCGAAGCAATTTTTTTTTTTTTGATGTATTTTGCTTAAAAATTCAAAACTGTATCTGGGTTTTTCTGGGTCTTCGATAATTTTGAGAATAATTCGTGTTAGATCATAATATTGGAGTTCTGGAATTAGCAGCGCCCATCATCTATGCAGAATGTGCTACTGTTAAATTGTGTAATAGATTATTAATTGATTTTGTGATCAGATAGTTACCGCTACTAAGAAACACTTTCTTGTTTTTTTTTTTTTGTTTTTTTTTTTGGGTTTTTCGAATAATTACAGGATCTTGGTGGGTGTAAGATTTTAAGAATTTTGAAGATGAATCATGGTAGATCAAGTGGCAGCCACTAAGAAACTCTTTTTCCTCTCTTTTATTTTTTTGTTTTAGGGTTTTTGATATTATTACAGATGTCTGGGTTGGTGGGATTTTAAGAATTTTGAGGATGAATCATGGTAGATCATAGTTGGAATTATCTTGGTACAACATTTTAGGCAGAAATTACAGCTTATGAGTTATTTTTCTCTCCATGCTTCATGAGTTACACCTACTATACTAAGGCTTCAATAGTTTTCTTTGATGCATTGGTTCTTGATTGAATCAAATGGTTATTTTGTCTTGTCATAAAAACTTTTAGCGTGGTACAACATCTGATGCAGAGACTACAGCTGTTGTAGTCTGTACCCTCACTCAACAATTTTTGGAATTATTGTGCTCTATCTTCATAGTTTTCTTTGATTTGATGGTTTAAATGTTCATTATTCCAAATTGTTGGTGTTGATAATTTGAAATGGTTTGGGGATCTCTGATGATTTTGCTGATTGTTTGAGTTTTTGCATGTTTTTATAGAAGTGTTGCTATGATAAAGTCAAACAAGGACACAAGATATGCTATAGATGCAGTAGTGACCCATGATGGAGTGAAATTCCCCTGCTGGTCGTTGCCAGATCTTTCATCATTCAAGCAGAAGTATGGAATTGATGCTTATGATAAGGTACAACAACAACTAAGTCTTTATTCCAATATGTGGGATCAGCTACATGGATCATATTAATCGTTTATTACTTGAGTTTGTTGCGGAAAAATTAATCTTGTCAGGCAAAAATTTAGCCTATGTTACTGGTTTTGGAAGAATCTGTACATGGAATTTCATGTGTCGGTTTTAATGGTGGCTTATCTGGGAACAAGATGTTATATGCAAAAACACCGATCTTTTGTTTTCTAATCTAATTGGGAGGAAAATTCGCTTATGTACTGGGCAATGACTGGCGTGTATGTAAACATATTTCTTGAACTGCATTGTTTTAATGGGGAGGGGTGAGGAGAGAAAGGGACTCCTCACTCCTGCATATGGGATGGAGTAGTTGAATATGAATCGCTGCTCAGTTTTATTTTTTGCTGGGCTAATGATTCTTTTATGTAGTTGAGCCCTGAAGTTTGCTTGCTTAAAGAGATGAATTAGTTTCTAGTTTTCTCTTAATTAGATTTATATTTTGGCAGTTGGATGTGATTGGTATCGATGAAGCTCAGTTCTTTGATGACCTCTATGATTTCTGCTGTGAGGCAGCTGATCTTGATGGAAAAACTGTAATCGTTGCTGGCCTAGATGGGGACTATTTGAGGTATTTTTGTCATGGTTGGTTTAGTTTTTCTTTGCTGTACTCTGATAAAAAAGTACCTTTTCTTCAGAAAACATTTGATTCTCTAAACTCTTTTATTATTCCCTGGAGCAACATTGAATTACTCCCTGATGTTGGAATTATTGCTTGCAAATAGGAGGAGTTTTGGTTCAGTTCTTGAAGTGGTGCCACTTGCTGATACCATAACCAAATTGACTGCACGCTGTGAGCTGTGCAGAAAGAGGGGGTTCTTTACTTTGAGGAAGACACAGGAGACTCAGACAGAGCTTATAGGTGGTGCTGATGTTTATATGCCAGTTTGCCGCCAGCACTATGTTAGTTTACATGTAGATGCTGCTGGACCTGTCTTGAAACCTCACGCTCTACATGTAGATGCAGCAAGACCTGTCTTGAAAGCTCACACTCTTCCAAGTGAAATGAGCTTTGAGGAAGCTGTGGTTGTCTAGTCAGGTTTCTTCAGGTTCTAGCTGGGTCTTGGTGTCTGTATGGCTGTGTTTTACTTCTATTTCCTTCGTATCAAAACTCTTTTAACTATGTATATACAAGTGAACTTCTTAATCCTGGAATCTAAATTGGATTTAGCTCTTTTTCTATTCCTTCTGACAACAACTACAAGAGCACTAAAAATGAGCTACTGATAAAACCAACGGTTTAAAAAGAGGCTCAATATAATCTTGATACCAAATAACGACAATAGTATCTCTTCTGAAGAAAATTCCTATACCAGTTAAGTAGGCAACTATAGTGTCACTGCTTTCAGTGCTTAAACAATTATCTGAACTTTTAGTGCTTATATTTCTGCATCATCAAATATTTAACATATAACTTGATCAAATTTCATATCATTGGTCTTCATTGATACCTTTGACACCATAGAATTATTGTAAATTTTAACTAATGCAAACATTGAATCAAACTCTAAACCCACACATCCCAGTAGGCAAACTCCAACTCATGCGTTGCATGAGTTATAGCTTGTAGTAGTGCATTAACTTGCCATTTCGTTACCATAGAATTTGGCTGGGAACTTAATCAAAATAATCAACATGATGACACAATATTGATAGAAAGAAGTCTCAGAAAAGTGACTTATTTCTGAGATGGAGGGAGTAGTATTGTTTTTCTTCACTATTGATGATAAGTAGGATTATGCAATCTTTGGCTTGGATGATAAGTAGAGCTCTAAAGGCTGCATCTTCACTTCTTACCTGCACATTTCATCGATTATGGCTACTTGCCTCTAGAATTCTGCAGTACTTTTAGTTGCAATAGCATCTCTTCCTCATTTTTTAGCTTGTTCTCCTCCCCTTTCCTTGCCCTTTCAAGGGTTTCTATAAATGTAAAACCGCTATAAGCTATGAGGCTGAATTTTTAACAGGAAGTAAACTAAACGTTACGCTATTAGGAAAAGGAATCGAGGGACATCACACTTTTTTTTTTTCATTTGGGAGTATGCCTAAGAAAAATCTGAAGATCAGTAAAGGAATTCTGCTGCTGAAAAGATCCCCCCCATAGTGGGAAGAGATAGAGAAACCAAAGACTAGTAGTAAGGGACATTTATAGAATCCAAAGTCCACCGATAACTTCTTAAAAGAGAAAACAAGTAGAGGCAAAATGACTGCAAAATCACATTTTTTCCAGTGTAAATTCCCAAACAAGGCAAGAAACTTTTTCTTCTTTTCGTTTCTCTCATTATATAGAGCTTATCAACTAAAATACTAAACTTATACACATTAATCAAGGAGCTTTCCATAGCATCTTACCAATTTCCCTTTACCATGCTTTAGTAACAAGTCAGGTTTTCTTCTTATCTCCTTGGGAAGCTCTGTTCAAAATCAAGAATTCTCAGAATTACAGGTACTAATTTGGACAGATGCATTTCTGCGTTCGAATAATAAATGCT
Source organism: Ophiorrhiza pumila (assembly GCA_016586305.1). Classification (NCBI taxonomy): domain Eukaryota; kingdom Viridiplantae; phylum Streptophyta; class Magnoliopsida; order Gentianales; family Rubiaceae; genus Ophiorrhiza; species Ophiorrhiza pumila. The sequence goes on from BLIW01000005.1 coordinate 16,334,344, forward strand.
ATCAGTCATAATGTCTTGGATGCATTTGTCTACCTGGCTTGACTCAGTTCTTGATAATCCTAGTAAAATATCATGCACTAGGATTGGATCTGTACATCTTACTATGTTTTGCAATCCCTTGATTCGTATTCACTGGTACAAGTGTCAAAAATTCCAGCATCACCAGCAACTACAGTATCTTTGCTTTTACACCAGGCTTTCGTGTTGTTTTTCCCTTTCCAAACAAACTAATCCTCCGGAACATCTTCAGTAACTTGCTAGCATATTTCCTCTGAGAAGTGAGATTCACACTAACTATGCAAGTAGTCACCTGTCCAACAGTGTTTCTCTTCTTGCTCAATGATCTTTCCGTTGAACCATATGCCCTTAAATTTTGCTGGCTTCCTGCAAGTGGTTCTGTTTTTGCTTGAGTAGGTTCCCATTTCTTTGACATGCTCTGAAGTTGGAGTGCTCTCTTCAAAGATATCAGTTCTTGTTCAAGATTTTGGATTCTGAAACTTGTAGATTCATAATCCATTATTGAGATTTCCTTCTTTATATCTGATCTATTCATTGCTGCTTCTTTCTGTAATAAGAAACCAAGTTTGCTGCCTCCTTCAGTTCCATCTATGTATGGGCTCTCTACTAAATTTTGGCTTTTCGAGTTGGCATACCACGAGCTTGGGACGCTTCCTGAGAATTCACTACAGTGAGTGTATCTGAAGGAATCTGAACATTCTTTAAAAGCTTGTTGTGTATTTAATTGCTGAACAAATAAAGCCTGAACAATAAGACGCAGTGGCATCAGTTCATTTTGAACTGCATCAATGCACGTTTCCTGCGATAGTTTCTGGCAATTGAGGTACTTGCAAACATATCCTTTCTCTTCTTGAGATATATCTGGATGTGCCTATGAGAATGCATATAATTAGCACAAAAGTGAACTTACAATGGAAGAAGCTGATATTTACTTTGACTAACTAGGTAAAAACAGCTTAGAACTATGTACTATGTCTATGATTTATGTACTTAATTAAAGATCATGAGGCATCGGAGTTGCAGGCATATAAGATCTTCAATCCACAAATCTTGCCTCACAATCTCATCAACAATTTCACTGCTCCATGGTTGACTGGCCAAAGCCTCCAACGTGACAATTGGCTTCTCTCGTCTACTCTCAGGGTCAAGAATCTCCATACAAGCCATGAATGCAAGAGACTCGATGCAACGGCTCACAATAAGCAGATCTTCAGCCCAAGGAAGTAAATTTTGGCTCTTCTGGAGAACAATTAGAGTATCATCCCAGCTTTGCAAGACGACCTGGTTTAGATATATGTCAAAACGTTCACACAGGTTTCCAGAACTGTATTCCTCAGTCATCTCAAGAAACTCAGCAGCACAACGCAGGGCTGCCACATTAAAAGGGTCAACCAAAGTGGACGATCCATAGATGAATAGTGCAATCATATCAAAGGTTTCTGCTCCACCTGGAAAATTCTCTGGTAGCTCAACCGCATTTGATTCTTTCAATCTTGTCTTGAAGTATCCACTTTTTGAGAACAATGGATGCTGCAATGCGGAAGGATTTTAAGCAGTGAGTTTCAACAAACACAGTTTTAGAATAAGCTACAAAAACCCCAAAAGATTGGAATGAACTGTTGTACTAAGAATTCAAGCCAAGAGCAAGCTTAAAGGGATAAAAATTTTTACTGTCCTTATTCTCTTTTTCCCTCGTTTTTGGTTCCCCTTACAAAGAAGTTAATGCTAAAGAAGTTTTTGCAATTTTGATGCTTGAATTATGATTGTATATGGATTGCTGGTTTGATCTTCTGCTTACCTTATGCAGGCTAAAGGTTCTATTGCCGACATGAACTCTAACAGAAACAGGCAAACCAGTTTCTTGGCTCCTGAGACAACACAGAAAATAGTGAGAATCCTGTATGTTGCAAACCAAACTTGATCAAGTGATCATATCTTACCATGATAAAGTTTTGATCTTGAGTAAAGCGCTAATATTTGGAGATGAGAAAGGGCTTGAAAGAGCTGAATAATCTTTCATGTTAGCAATATTATCCATCAATCCTGCTCATGGAGGGTACAAAATACAATCACTAAGCAGCCAAATTGGAAGTGCAGAGTACCCTCATTTATTAAGAAGGATTATGCATTTTCATGCATTTTACCCTCATTTATCGTTTTAATGTTTTGCGGAACAATGTTAATTATGACAACATTGTTTAAACTGGAACACTGAATGTGGCGGTCCAGTTTGCTCTCTTATTTTACTGAGATTTGAAGATCTTTGAGAGCGCCTCTGATTGATACGTGCGGTGGAGACTGCAATCCTGTCTGGTTATATTGGAATTTAGCTTTGCTAGATTTTGGTTGATTGGATTTTGATTTGTTTAGTACAAACTGTTCTGTACCCATTGTAGTGAATGGCATTAGACCAAAAGTACGTGCAGTCTTGATTTCTCTAGCAATCTTTCTCTGGGCTTTGGCACTGATTCGAGTCTTGCTCTTCTTGTTCATGATTCCGCCCTCAGTGATGAAGTTGGCAAGGAATCTCACATTCCTGAAATCAGCCTTTTGTAAAACTTCCTCTATTGTTGTTTCAAACTCGTACCTTTTGAAAGGTTTTTGATCGTGACGAAGACTTTGAATTCCAGACATACAATTCTCACAGTTTTGTTGACACAGAAGACACTGAAGAACCTCTTAGAGCCTGATTCCTCACATGTTTGTTGTTTTCTTGCCTGTCTGAACTAATGCTGCCTGTTGTTTGCACATTCAGGTGCTTGAAAATTGAAGAAATTTCCTATATACATATGTGATTTTGGATTTTTTTTGTACGGTTTGCATCATTTGTTGAGCATCTCCCTGTATCTTTTTTTTGTGTAAGTTTGATAGTCATCTTACAAATGTTTTTAAACTTCTAAAAAAAATAAAAATAAAAATAAAATTGTTTTGGGGACTGCTGGTGGCTTTTGCTTTGGTGAATGCTTTGAAGCATTTGTCTAGATTTCACGTTTGTGGTGTGTCCCCTATATAACGTTGATTGGATGGTCCTTGGTTGTGGTTCGTTGCTGGATTTGTCAAAGTGGAAAGAGGGGAAGAATACCAGGTTTGCTTCGGTTTGATTAAATGGTCAAAGAACAAGTGGGGAAAATTTTGTTAGAGGGGTATATTGTCATTTTATACTAACTCCGTTACATATTTTCATTTCCGTTACTTTTCAAAAAAACCCAAAGCACGAGGAGGCAAATAATAGGTTTTAATATGTTAGGGAGGTAACTTAAAATATCGTCTAACCACAGGGAGCTGTTTTGTAATTTACCCAAAAAAAAAAATGAAAAGTCCGGCAACAAATGGGCTTTTACCCTTTCTATTTATTATTATAGATAGATATTTTGGTAGTATACATAGGTTAGACATTTTTGCTGGAGAATTAGGAAAAATAAATTCGGAATTGTGTGTTGGGAAATAATTGAAAAGTATTAGTGTTTGAATTGATTAATTTCATGCATGTTAATTTTTTTAATCTTTTCTTTCTCTCTCTCTCTAAAAGAAAAAAACTCTCTTCTCTTTAAAAACACAAAGCCCACCGCAAGAAAACAAAGGGTGGGGAGCCTCCCACCACCCTTGTGGGAGTGTGAGTCTCTTTTAGGAAACGAAATGTGTTGGAATTTTTTTCTTAATAATGTTAAAAAAAATTTCAAATCCCCCCAAAATACAATCAATTCATACACTTTTAGATTTAGATAGATGTCTTCAATCAATATGGAAGGAACAAACTTTCAATCTCCATATGAAATTTGGAAAAAAGCCTCCACAGTATCTGATTTCACTTTCTCTTCAGACGGAAATTTTTAACAAAGGAGAGGTTTCATTCGGTCTTTCTTGACAAAGGGCTTGCTTTTAATTTTCTTGATTGGAAGTGAATTTTGTATTTTTGACGGAGAAAGTTCGATGAGTGAAAATTTGACAAGTGCAACTGCGATTTTTTGGGTTATTTTTTATCCGTAATGATTATTTCTTTGTTTTTTTGATATGATGATTATAGTGTCTGTTTTCTAATATTTCAGTGGTAGGAAAAAAAGAAAAAAGAAAGAACTTTTTTCAATGTGCATAAAAATGTGTTGAAGGAAACCAACAATAATGTTATATTCTTTTTACTTTTAACCAATAGCTAATAGGGGAGAGACAAAATTTCTCCACGTTTAGTTAAAAGTTATTAGAAAAAAAATATTTATTTAAATTTTAGTTGATTTTTAGATTTTGAAAGTTATGTTTGAAAATTCCATATATATAGATTGATAATTCTCTATTAGCTTCATACCATTTGTTACATTGCTGGTAATACACTCGTCTCTTATATCAGTGTATTTTGACTTTCAACTGATTAGTTGAATTGTATATATTTTAAGCCAATTTAATTATGATGTAAGTTTTGATTATTATCAATGAAATATCGTTTTTGAGTAAAAATAAATTGATAATTTTTTATGAATTATTGTGTAAGCGAGTTTTTTTATTAAATAAATTTAAAATTTAAATTATAAAAGCAATTTTCAGTTGTTTAATATCAATTAACTATTGGACGGCTGTTGGACCATCATCAACTAGTCAGATTCTAGCCATATTTTGACTATTTTGTTGGAATTCCGTTGGCTGCCGATGATCCAACAACATCTCGGTAATGTGAGATATCATTAATCGGTGATGGTCAATTATTTCAAAAATTAAAAATAAAAATTTTCAAAAAAATTAAAATGTCCTTGTTTCCAACTTAGAAAAAGGTTGATTTTTTTTTTATTTGAATGCGACATTGCGAAACATGTAATTTTGATTTGGAAAGAAATGATGATGAAAATGCTAAACAAAATAGGCCATTCACATGGTAAGTTAAATAAGATGACAGAGAACTAAAAATGAAAAAGGATTAAAGGAAAGTATATATATGTTATGATGTGGCATTATTGTAAAAAAAAATTTCAAGTAGTTGATGCTTTGCTTTAGGAAGAAAAGGAATAGTTGTAATTCTGTAGAAAATTTCTGTTAAATAAATGATTTGAGTTGCTCAATTAAAATTGAGAATAAGGTAGAATTTAAGTCTTATCATATACTCAAAGAGATAGTCCGTTATGAACCAAAGGATTATTTACCAAAATATTACTAAAAATAGAAATAATGTCAATTTTATTATTCTTTTATAAATAGGTAAGTCCCATTTTCAAACGGTAACTTCTTTTAAAAAAAAAAAAACAAATTGATGATTTTTTAAATATCAATTAAAACACAAATTGACCATGATTTATTTGAAGTTTTGAACTATAAAATTCATCTTGCATGGAACTTTTTTTTTTAATTTGATTATATTTGTATCTTTTAAAAATGATGCCACTTTTAAATTTATGACTTTTAAAAAAAAAAAAATCAATTGAAATGAAGAGCTATAAGCAGAGCTTAATGCACGACCTAAAATTAAAAAGAGAAAGATATAAGCAGAAATATTAATATAACAAAAACAATTTTGAAGATTTTTTCTAATGTTACTTAAAATTTAATTTTATAAGTTTTTTTAAATAAAAAGAATTAGAATTTACCCTTTAAGAATTAAAATATAACAATTTTATTTCTCAAACTTTATCATTTGAATTTATGTATTCTTTTGTAGACAAAACAAATATTCTGCTCAAGATTTACAATATAGGTATTTGTATATTTCAAGGTTGTGTATATATAGGGAAGCAAAAAATTCTAAATTATAATTTTTAAAAAAATTAAATAAATCTAAAGTTGAAGGAGTTTGAAGTGCGGATGAAGGAACAAGTTGAGTAAAACAACACCCAAGACGGCTAAGCTTCTCAAAAGTGGCAAGTTTTTCATGGATGGGTTTGCTCATTCGCAGGCTCCAATAAGCAACTCACATTGAAGTCTTAATCGTTAATATCATATGCTTGCATGTGCCATGACCAAAAAAAAAAAGTCAGCAAAAATGTCCAATTTATATTCTATGAATCATACGAGAGATTAACGAAATGTGGGACTGCACTTTGGTGGGAATTGGAATTTATGATGCAATTTTTTATCATTTGGTTTGGAGGGTTTTGTGCGTAATGGATATTTCTATTAAACTTAGTATTCCATTTTCAATACACACACAAAGACACATATACATTTATTGTTAATTTTATTTTTAATAAGAAGATACATGATATGTATTTATCAATGTTTTAAAAATCGGACCAGAGTACGAATCGAGCAACCTACAGGATCACTGGGTCAAACCGGTCGAACCGAACAACAAAACCGGATGACGTCATCATGACATCATAAATAAATTTAAATTATAAATATTTTAATAATTTACAAAATTCTTATATCCAATTATAAATGTTCGCTAAATCATAACTAAAATATATATAAAATACCATTAATTCATGTAAATAATATACATGATTTAATATCAAGCATAATAATTCTGAAATGAAAAAAAAATAGAAAATGTGTCAAAATTTTTAGAGTTTATTTTATTCGAGTATTTATTGTAACCTTAAAATGATAATAAATCACATATTTATTATTTATTTATTTAATTTAAGTGGGCTAAGAAAGAGTTTATAGAATAAAGTTTTATTTATACAAAATAAATAAAATTTATAAACAAAATAGGGCCATATATTTTTAGTATTATTGCATAAAAAGTTAAAAATAACACAAAACTTACAACCCAAAAAAAATAAATCAAATTCAAAGATAACTTAAGAGACAAAACCCAATCTCAAAGTTCAATAAAAAACAAATTCAAAGATAACCCAGAGACTTTCGAGCCCAAAACCCAAATGAAGACAAGGAAAAAAAAAGAGAAAAAAATCGGTCAAAATCAGGTTTTTGTTATGAAAATATTAAATGTGGATATTCATTATCCATTAAATGGGTTCATGTATATCCCATCTGGATTCATCCCCTTTGTAAATATCTGGACTAATGGATAACTATCAGTTATCATCTAGAAATACTAAATCAATAAACAATTCAGCAACCTGGTTCAGCAACCTGATTCAGCTACATGGTTCAGCTACCTGATTCAGCTACCTGGTTCAGTAGCTACCAGCTACCTGGTTTAGCTACCTGGTTGACCTACCTGGTTTCATCTATAAATAGAGGCTATAGTAATTCATTTTAATAAGAGAAACCCTGCAGGAACTCTGCAAACTTGTAATACCAAATTGCTATCAATAAAAGTTAATACAATAGAGCCATAATTCCACCTACTTCTTTTGTGTATTTCTCTTTTGTACTGTTATTTAGTTGTATTACGTAGAAGTAGTAGTTTTACAACACGTTATCAGCACGAGACTCTACCACTGGAGCAGATCATATTCAAATCTGGACGTTGAAGCTTTGTTGGTTACATATCTTTGCACGAGACTCTACCACTGGAACAAATCAGGTTTATGTCTAGATTTTGAAGCAATTGGTGGTTACATATCTTGAATTTTATCATGAAGTCTATTTATGTTTCTTTATAAAGATTGATATATTTCTTCCTGAAGAAGAAACTAGTATATTTTCAAGAAAATTGGATACCTTTTTTCCTGACGAAGAAAATTTATACCTTTCTTCTTGAATAAGAAACTGATATTTTATTCTTGAAGTTTATTTATGTTTATTGATTAATGTTTATTTATTAAAGTTTATTTATATTTTGTCATATTCTTCCTGACGAAGAAAGTTGATACCTTTCTTCCTGAAGAAGAAATTTGATACTTTTCTTCTTGACGAAGAAATTTGATACCTTTCTTCTTGGCGAAGAAATGGATGTTTATCTTCTTGGAGAAGAAATGAATGTTTATCTTCCTGAAGAAGAGATGAATGCCAAATACATGGGATCAAATAATGGTGATGATATTTGCCTTATTGATAGTGCTACTACTCACACTATCCTTAAAGATGAGAAGTATTTTTCCTACCTGAAGATGGGAAAAACTAATATTAGTACAATTAGTGGTAGTGCTAAACTGATTGAAGGCTCCGGAAGAGCTAGTATATTTCTCCTTGAAGGAACCAAAATTGTTATAAACAATGCACTACTATCTACAAAGTCTCGAAGAAATTTGCTGAGTTTTAAAGATATTCGCCTAAATGGATATCATATCGAGACTATGAATGAAACAAATGGTGAATTTTTGTTAATTACAAATACCATTTCTGGAAGAAAACGTGTATTGGAAAAATCACCATCTTATTCATCTGGTATATATTATACGAAAATAAGTGCAATTGAAAGTCATCACCTTGTAGACCAGAAGTCTACAAATCCCAAAGATTTTATGATATGGCATGACCGTCTGGGACATCCTGGTTCTATAATGATGAGACGGATAATTGAAAATTCACATGGCCATTTATTGAACAATCAAAGAGTTTTAAACTCTAACGAATTCTCTTGTGTTGCTTGCTCCTAAGGAAAGTTAATAATTAAACCGTCACCAATGAAAGTGGGGACTGAATTCCCTGCATTTCTAGAACGAATTCATGGTGATATATGTGGGCCAGTAGATCCACCATGTGGACCATTTAGATATTTTATGGTGTTGATCGACGCATCAACAAGATGGTCACATGTAAGTTTATTATCTACTCGCAACTTGGCGTTTGCGAAATTACTTGCTCAGATAATTAAACTACGAGCACAATTTCCAGATCACCAAATTAAGAAAATTCGTCTAGATAATGCTGGTGAATATTCATCGCATGCTTTTGATGATTATTGCATGTCGATTGGAATAAGTGTTGAACATCCTGTAGCTTATGTTCATACATAAAATGATCTAGCTGAATCATTTATTAAACGGTTGCAATTAATTGCTAGACCATTACTTATGAAATCTAAACTTCCTTTATCTGCTTGGAGGCATACTATATTACATGCAGCAACACTTGTGAGAATTAGGCCGACAAGTTATCATAAATACTTCCCCATACAATTAGCTTTTGGCTATGAACCCAATATTTCTCATTTGAGAATTTTTGGTTGTGCAGTTTATGTCACAATTGCACCACCACAACGTACTAAATTGGGCCCCCAACGAAGATTGGGGATATATGTCGGGTATGAATCACTTTCTATTATTAAATATGTTGAACCATTAACAGGTGATTTATTTACTGCGAGATTTGCTGATTGTCATTTTGACGAATCGCATTTCCCGACATTAGGGGGAGATAAAGTTAAACCGAAAAAGGAAATTAAATGGAAAATATCACTTGATTTCCTTGATCCTCGTACAAAAAATGTGAACTAGAAGTTCAAAAGATTATACATTTGCAAAGAATTGCAAATCAATTACCGGATGCATTTACTAACTCCAGAAGAGTTACTAAATCACATATTATTGTTGAAAATACTCCGGCTAAAGTTTATATCCCTGAAGGACAAATTACAAGTGCTAGTGAGTATCAAGCACGCCTGAAGCGTGGTAGACCTCTCGGTTCCAAAGATAAAAATCCACGAAAGAAAAGAGGATTAAACGTGAGTCAAGAACTCCAAAATACTGTTAGTGATAAAATTCTACCTTCTGAAGAGGTTGCTCCTGAAGAGCCTGCTCCTGAAGAGATAACTCCTGAAGAGAATGATATTATAGAAACTTCAATAAATTTTGTCACTACAGAAAAATGTTGGAATCGAAGAGAGCTAATTATTGATAATGCTTTTGCATATAATATTGCACTTGATATTATGGAAGAAGACGAGGATCATGAATCTAGATCGGTTGATGAATGTCGGAAAAGAAATGATTGGCTAAAATGGAAAGATGCGATCCAATCTGAATTGGATTCACTGGCAAAACGAAAAGTATTTGGACCTGTAGTCCGAACACCAGAAGGTGTAAAGCCAGTGGGATTTAAATGGGTATTCGTGCGAAAAAGAAATGAAAACAATGAAATTGTGAGATATAAAGCATGACTTGTAGCCCAAGGATTTTCACAAAGACCTGAATTTGATTATGATGAAACATATTCACCTGTAATGGATGGAATTACATTTAGATATCTTGTCAGTTTAGCAGTGCATGAAAAACTTGATATGCGCCTGATGGACGTAGTCACTGCTTATTTGTATGGCACATTAGAAAATGATATCTATATGAAAATCCCAGAAGGATTTAGTATGCCTGAAGCATATAAATCAGATCCCAAAGAAAATTATTCTATTAAATTACAAAGGTCTTTGTATGGATTAAAGCAATCTGGACGTATGTGGTATAACCGTCTTACTGGATGTTTAACTAAAGAAGGTTATACAAATGACCCAATATGTCCATGTGTTTTCATAAAAAAAAATGGGTCAAAATTTGTAATCATTGCCATATATGTTGATGATCTCAATTTAATTGGAACTCCTGAAGAGATCCAAATGGCAGTTGAATATTTAAAGAAAGAATTTGAGATCAAAGATTTTGGAAAGACGAGATTTTGCCTTGGTTTGCAAATTGAACATCTGCAAAATGGAGTTTTCGTTCATCAAACTGCGTATACCCAGAAGGTATTAAAGCGGTTTTATATGGACAAGCACATCCATTGAGTACCCCAATGGTCGTTCGGTCACTCGATCCTATTAAGGACCCTTTTAGACCAAGAGAGGATAATGAAGAAATTCTTGGTCCTGAAGTACCATATCTTAGTGCAATTGGTGCACTAATATATCTTGCTAATTGTACAAGGCCAAATATATCATTTGCAGTAAATTTATTAGCAAGATTCAGTTCCTCTCCTACAAAACGACATTGGAATGGTATTAAACATATTCTTCGTTATCTCCAAGGAACAATTGATCTTGAATTATTTTATCCATATGATTCTCGTCATGAATTACTTGGTTATGCTGATGCTGGGTATTTATCTGACCCGCATAAAGCAAGGTCTCAAACTGGATATTTATTTACATGTGGTAATACAGCTATTTCGTGGCGATCCACAAAACAATCAATAGCTGCCACATCTTCGAATCATACTGAAATTATAGCAATTCACGAGACCAGTCGAGAATGTGTTTGGTTAAGATCAATGACCCATTATATCCAGAAGAATTGTGGGTTATCTGTTGAAAATCCTCCAACTATATTATATGAAGATAATGCTGCTTGTATAGCGCAATTAAAGGGAGGATATATTAAAGGAGATAGAACGAAGCATATTTCACCAAAATTCTTTTTTACTCATGATTTGCAAAAGAATTGTGAAATTGATGTGCAACAAATCCGGTCAAATAATAATTTGGCGGATTTATTTACCAAGGCATTACCGACTGCAACTTTTGAGAAATTGATTAGTAATATTGGAATGCGTCGGTTAAAAGATCTCAAATGATCTTCGAATCAGGGGGAGAAATAAATACACGAGAATGATGTACTATTTTTCGTCACTAGATTTTTTTCCCAATTGGGTTTCTAGTAAGGTTTTAACGAGGCACACTCTTTGTGTAAATGAACATCCAAGGGGGAGTGTTATGAAAATATTAAATGTGGATATTCATTATCCATTAAATGGGTTCATGTATATCCCCTCTGGATTCATCCCCTTTGTAAATATCTGGACTAATGGATAACTATCAGTTATCATCTAGAAATACTAAATCAATAAACAATTCAGCAACCTGGTTCAGCTACCTGATTCAGCTACATGGTTCAGCTACCTGATTCAGCTACCTGGTTCAGTAGCTACCTGCTTCAGCTACCTGGTTTAGCTACCTGGTTGACCTACCTGGTTTCATCTATAAATAGAGGCTATAGTAATTCATTTTAATAAGAGAAACCCTGCAGGAACTCTGCAAACTTGTAATACCAAATTGCTATCAATAAAAGTTAATACAATAGAGCCATAATTCCACCTACTTCTTTTGTGTATTTCTCTTTTGTACTGTTATTTAGTTGTATTACATAGAAGTAGTAGTTTTACAACAGTTTTAACCGATTTAGCCGGTCAAACCCAGGGTTTGACCAAATTTGACAAATTTTGATCGAATTCGATTTTTGACATAAAATCAGATCGGAGTCCGGTCTGATTTTCACAACACTGGTATTTATAGCGTGAATCAAAGAATGAAATATTTAATGTAATAGAAGAACCATTAGCGATTTTGTGAGAGATTATAATAAGTGACGAATTTAAAAAGTCGAGTTTGGGCGAGAGGAGCAAAATTGTGTAATATTATTATTAGAAATTATATTTTAATTTTTGAAAGAAGAAATTCTAATTTTTTTTAAAAGATTTGAGTGAAAATTTTAAATTTTTATATAGAAAAAACATAAATTTTCAAATATTGAGAGTGAGGGGGCCTCAACTACCAGATTGGATCTTCTGTCCAAGATTATCCTATCTTATCATGTCTTTTATTAAAACTACATCGTAGGGTTCACTCATTTATTGGTTAGGGTCTAATAATTGTAAAATTATTTTAGTAATATTTATGCTTTTAGTCCCTAATTTTAGTGAAATTATATCGTTTTGAACATTAGACAGTATAAGATAGGATAATATTGGACAGAGAATCTGATCTCCTCAACTACCGCCCCCTTATATCCAAATGTGGTTATTGTTAAACTGTGCATATCAAGAGGAAAAGGGCTGTCAATTGATTATTTTTTGTCCTATCTTTTTCTTTTATATTGCATCTATACAAAAATTCTACCACAATATACATCATGAGTATTATAGGATCAAAAAAATATTGTTCACTTTGAAGTATGCCAAATGACCACTTGATGCATGTTCACATTCAAATGCTTCTCAGCTAAACTTTTGATTCCCTTATTAAACCAAAAAATAATTTTACAAAAATAAATTTAGACTACGAAGATTTCTCAGATAAAAATAGTTTTTTTAATCTATGGGTTTTAGGATTTTTTTAGTATTTCCTTGAAAGAAATCCGAGAATTAAAGATGAGAAGAGATGATTCGCAATTGTGTTAATTGTGCTTTGGAAAAGCTCGAAGAACAACGGCGGGATCCATTGTGGACTTCCCCTATAAAAGATCAAGTACAAGCCCTTCAAATGGAGTTGAGAATGCTAAATATGCTTTACTGGTGCCTTTTGACTTGCTAAGATGTGAAAGAAATCATACACTCTTGTAAAATTATTTTTCAAGTTGACTTTTCACCATTGGACCTTTGCAGTTTCTATTTTGCAGAAAAAGGTTGAGATTTCTAAACTAAAAATCAGGGAGAAGTGTATTGGTTCAAATATTAAAGTGTTTCATAGGTAGTCCGGAAGAGATATTGCAACTTCTTCAGACAGTCCTCCAAAATTTTATTTAAGTTGTCAACTCAAAAGCTAACATGATGATGTTTTGTGTTAAGAAGTAAATCAAATCCCTTTAAGAGAAGCTAAGATTCTTTAGAAATCTTGTTGATTTCATGGCCACAAGATCTAATAAGTATGTATTCAAGCTTGGCGTAATAATGTGGCACATATGACAATTTTGTACTGGGCTGATCACATTGTTGAAAAACCACAAAATTTCATTGAGATGTATTTTTGGTTAGGAAAATGTTAAAAGTCATCAAATCTTCCAATCCTATTGTGATAGGTGAACTTCTTGGGAACTTTCTTGGCCCGTTCTTAGAAAATCTGGCAGTTTTCTTGACGGATTATGTTGAAATCCTTCTTAAGGGGCTAATTTTCCTTATAGCATTTCTCGTAGATCCGTCAGAGGAGCAAACAGAAGATGGAAAACTAATTTTGACACCTACAAATGTAGTTGTTAACAAGGCTACATCTCTCATGTGCTCACTCTATGCCCTTGAAATAAAAGACGACAGCATCAAAGAAAGGGATATTCTGCTTTCCAAATTCCACTGAAGCCAGAAGCAAAGCACTTCTATGTCCAAATTCCAAAGAAGTTGTTGTCAAATTCTCCAATGAGAAATGAATTTGGATTTTTTGACTCCTTCTCAAGAAAGTTGAAGGAAAGTTTGAAATGAATTTGGATATTTTCATCCCTTTTGCAAAACATCAAGTTGTGATAGTTCAAGCATAGCAATAGTCAATCCATCCATTCCGCAAGAACTTAACTAAGCTACAAAATAAGCAAATAAAAGCTCTTGGAGAAGGCATTATTTATTATGGCATACCAAGAATAACATGTCATTGAATCCTGTTGTTTTATTAAGGACCATCTGATTTGGTATAGCATTATATGTCGTTCTCAAGTAATAAAAGAAATTAAACTTCTTTTGTTGGATGTCAAGAAGATTAAACATAAGGAAAATTTTAGTTGATGTTATAGGTATTTCAATTGTAGAATGATTAGTTTATCTTCTAGTTCTAGTTCGGCCTCTACTTTTTTTACATCATCTTCACTCTAAATTCATACTCGGGATCATACAATTTCATATAATATTCAAATTTTTGTTGATCAAACAATGACATTATTAAGAATCAAGAAATAAGATAACGAAAAAAAAATGACAGTATTTTGCCCACTATATATATATATATGTTCTGTTTAAAAAAAAAAAAGAAACAAGATAACGAAAGAATAAAGACCTAGTTCATAACTTATATTAAATTTAAAAATTAATTGATTCAGATATGAACCCATTAAGTTTATTGATAATCACACAATACAAATCTTAATGGATTAAAAGGGTTTGAAAATACAGGCAAAATTGTGATAGAATTTTAAGTAATAAAATCTGCCTTAATTTGCTTAATTTGCTTAATTTGAGAGTATTGTCAAGTATAGAGTTTTAAAATATTTTTAATATGATATTATTAACACGGTTTAAATTTTTTTCTTTTCAAATATAATTACACACACTATATATATTTTCACACATTATACATATTTATACATACTACATATATTTTCTCATTTTATATGAATTCAACAACTTATTACTTTCAGATTTCAAATTCAACCAATTTTCAATTTTATCACACAGACCTTACGATTCAAGTAGATTACAAAGAATACGAAGAAAGAATTTTGTTAGGACAAAGAAATAATGATCAAAGGTAAGAAATTTCACCAAGAATAAAAATGAGAAAACAAATATATAAAACTTGATTTAAGAAGTCAAAAGCTCAATAAATGAAGCGAATCCAAAGACATCCCTACGTCCAAGAATTCAGATCTAAGAAGAACACAACTCCACAACCGTCTTAATATAAGAAAACATCTAGGGAATATCTCGATCATAATCAAGATTTGAACCTTGGTTTAACTCAAAGATGCTACAATCCCCTATAATTAAAGTATTGATGATTGATAAGTCAAGATATTGGAATTATCATCTTAGGACATGTTTGATAAAACTGAAATCTGAAAAATAAAATTTGAAATTTGAAATAATAAGTGTCTGAACACTGAAATAATTAAGTTTATTTGATAAACATAATGATATGATAACTGAATGACAAATAGTATAATTTTGTTTTTTAATTATTTATTTTTTAAATAAATATGCAATATATCAATTTTCAAACAACAAGTTAAAATTATTAAAAAAATATATATACAATATAATTTTGTAAAATAATAAAACTTCAAAATTAGCAATTTTGAATATAAAATATTATCAAAAAAATGCATATATTTATGAATTATACATATTAATGATTTTCTAGTATACTGGATGTTATTTTTTAAAATTTTTAAAAATATAATTTTAATTAATCAAAACTTGTTTGAAATAAAACCCACACTTAAATCTTTCTTGTCCTCAAGCAAGAAAATAAGGATGAGTGAGGCTTTAACAATCAAACCACAAAACTAAATAACATCAGATAAGATAAAAAAATAATAAAAAAAAACAAGGGAGATGATAACAAAATCGCCATGTCGTATGAAGTGTCTTCTTCTCAGGTTTGGCATTGGAGCAATTGAAGAATAGTGGTAAAGGTGGTGTTGATTTTGGCAATACCAAATATGTATTATCTTAGAACTACTACTGGCCACTATTTGGGTAATCAGAACTCTTTTTCTACTACCAATAGTTGTGATCTGAAATAAGGAAAGTCAAAAGTATTATTAGAAAATAAAACTAGAATTAAAAACTATGTAATACGGAAAAAATAAGAAAATTGGGTTGCCTCCAAATCAGTGCCTTTGTTTAAAGTCCATGGCTAGACCAAGTGTGTCAGAATTATAAGAAATTAGGTGGAGGCTTTGGAGGTGGTCGTGGTGGATGATGATTCTTATTGATTGACAGTGTCTTTCCACAGACCAAATATACATATTTCAGAATTTCATATAGGGCTTTAAATTCTAGCACTGGGACCTGCAAAGCCTAAAGTAACAATTTATTAACAGGGTACTGTTCGGGAAAAAGGGGCGGTTCTGATTCGTTCAAAAATTCTTTCAACGAATACAGTGGCATTATTGCATCTTTAATTTTGTCGTCCTTTATTTCTTTGACCTCAATATCTACAAATTTGTTGTAATGGTTAATTCCAACTTATCCTGCAAAATATTCGTCTCAAGGGGCTCTTGGACAAGAGGTTTAAATATGTCAACAACATTAACATTTTCAATACTTGTCAATCTATCAAAAATAGGAGGTGAAATTTTAAATTCAGATATATCAGTATTTAAATCAAATTTCACATCAGATGTACGAGACACTTTAGATTTATTATTTTTGTCTGGTTGTCTCAACTTTTCCTCCTTAGATAGAGGTTCTTCTTGTTGCGTACCACTTATCAATGTCATTTGGCTGACATTTTCCCTAGGGTTTACCTGCACTTGTGATGATAGTCTCCTATGATTTTCTTCCAATGCATTTATCGCTGTGGAGAGTTGAGTGATTTGGCAACCCTAGATACTAGCTCGTGTCTCTTGTTGAAATTTTTGCAACTCATTTTGAGATATTATCATACCATGTTGCAAATTTTTTGAGTTGTATGAGCTAAGCTAGTAATCAAATCCTCAAGAGGTGTACCTGATCTTGAGACATGTAGTGTATTGGGTTGTGTTGGTTGCATCATTAGTTGCTAATGAGGTCTAAACTTTTGTGGTTGCAGTATGCCTGGAGGTAGTTGTTGTTGCACCAAATTTCCAGAGATAACATTTTGGTAGTCTTGCCCCTCTATAATGTGTGTTCGAATAATGATCATAGTAGCGTTGGGACTGAAAACTAGCTACTCCATTTGTGCTGTCGAATCATATTCTTGGGCCATTTGGCACATGTTAGTTGAATGTCCTGTATTCTTACAAATTTCACAGTCTTTCTTTCTGGGCAGAGTCCAAACCTACAACTAATTGCGCCATTGAAGTAGTCAACACATTTAATTTATTCTCAATGGAAGATGTGCTTATCTCATTCACTCATTTGGGCATACGAGAGGTTGTCTCATACTACTGTCGAGATTCAACTGTTTCTGCAATTACAATCTTGGCTTGTGCAAGAGTTTTATTCATGACAGCTCCTTCACTCGTAGCATCTACTGTCATTCTCTCCTCTAACAGCAAACCTTCATAAAAATATTGTATTAGCAACTCATTAGATATTTGATATTGTGGACAACTAGTACATAATCTCTTAAACCTTTCCCAATATGTGTGCAAAGACTCATCATAATCTTGTTTAATTCCACAAATTCTTTTCTAACCGATGCAATCTTAGATGCAGAAAATAAATTTTGTAGAAAAATATTTTGCAATTCATTCCAAGAAGTTATTGAATTAGGTGTTAGTCCATTAAACCAATTGTTAGCTTCTCCAGTTTGAGTAAAAGGAAAACTAACTAACTGAATATATTCTTCTGACATCCCCTATTATGCAATATTCCACAAATTTTTAAAAATTCATGCAAAACGTTATGAGGATCCTCCCCAAATGAACCATGAAATTTAGGTAGCAAATTCAAATATGATGGTTTGAATTCCGAAGTAGAAGTTACAGTAGGCAAAACAATGCAAGAAGGTTGATAATTAATCAAAGGATTAGTTAACTCCCTTAAAGTGCGATCATGGTTTTGCGCTTGTCCAACAGGGTCCTGAGCAGCCATTTCTCTTTTGTCAGTGGGAGCGTCTAATTCTGATTCTGTGTCTGACAGAGATTCCGCTTAAGCAAGTGGGACGTTTATCGCAGAACCAGAAGTTTTTTCTTGGCGTCTTTCTTTTGTTTTCTTCCTCAACCCACGTGTTATTTTCTCGAATTTCATATCAAACAATAATTCAGGTTTGGAAGATCTAGACATACACCAAGGAATAAATTGAATTAACTAAAATAAACAGTAATTTATCGTTCCCCAGCAGCGGCACCAAAAATTTGGTACAGTCATTTTTATACCAAACTTAAAATACCCACATCAAAGGATTTAAAATAGTTAAGTAGGGTCAAATCCCATGGAGAACAGAGCACAATCTATTTAGTTATTTCAACAATTTGTCACAACTCAATTTTAAAGATCAAATCACGATAATTAAACTTAAAATAAATCAAACAATTTAACTAAAATGATCAAAACAAAAACACAAGAAATTAAAGGTCCGGGACATAAGCAAATTCACACTAATTACATATTCATTGATCATCGACTCAAAAATTAATTAATGTTCTTAAACCAACTAGTTATAGGTTACCGAGAATCAGCTCCGACGTAACCCAATTCCTTCTTAATTTCTTGATAATTAGCAAGAATCAGCTTAAACTAATTATTTCTCTAATTAAGACACAATTCGACTGGAATCAGCCAACACCAAATTTAATTTCCTAACAGCACTAAGAATTAAAGGAACCTAATTTTAACAAATCACAATCAGAATCAGCAGTCATAATTTATTAACCTATTGTTCTAGTCTACCTGACAGTAACTTTACTACTATCAATTCTATCCACTAAATACAGATACTTAATGGAAGATTAATTGGCATTATTCAAATTAAATAAATTTGATCAATATTTAAATAATCAAACAAGTAACGATATGCACAGAGAACATTTTAGAATCTATGAAACATTAATTTAGCATATACATTTTGATCTTTCAATTAAACATTAATTAGAGTTTCATTACTTTAATGCCAGAAAATAAAACTATTTACAAGACATAATCACGAAAATAGAATCAAAACACAAAAATGATATATGATAAGTCAGTTTTATACTGGCTTGTAAATGCTAGTTTTACTTGACTTTTGTTGTGTTTTAATGCATCTTGTACTAAATTGTGTGTTGATTTATAAGTTTATATGATGAGTTGTGTGCAGTGTTATTCGGTGAAAAAAGGCCATTATTGGTGCACAAGTGTTTGCATGTAGGCACAAGTGTGTGCATGAAGACAATGCACCGCACACATTGCACACACTTGCTGCACAAGCACTGCACTCATCGCACACACCTCGCACGGCCCTTGCATTCGCCTCGCACATACCATGCACACACTTGCGCATTCACTACACACACCTCATCCGCTCATCGCACACATACTGCATAGGCCTCACAGGCATCGCATGCGAGCCTCGCACGTATCTCGCACCCACAGTACAGGCTGCGCACAGCTACTCGCATGCGATGCCTGCGAGGCCTATGCAGTATGTGTGCGATAAGCGGATGAGGTGTGTGTAGTGAATGCGCTGTATTTTCCATATCCATACGATTGAGTCCTTAGGTTTCCGAAATAGTGTAAAAAGAAGTGCTTCAAATCATTGATATTTGACTCGGACCTGTTCTAAAAAAATCGAGGTATTTCGAATTGTTTGTTGACACGGACAAAGTCAGGGAAAACATGGCACACATGCTGCGCGCATAGGCGTGC
Source organism: Ophiorrhiza pumila (assembly GCA_016586305.1). NCBI lineage: Eukaryota > Viridiplantae > Streptophyta > Magnoliopsida > Gentianales > Rubiaceae > Ophiorrhiza > Ophiorrhiza pumila. Next base: position 16,354,093 of record BLIW01000005.1, read on the forward strand.
AACACACTCACTCACAGCCCGCGTGCATGCACACACACTGCGTGTACTAGGCACGCAGCACACACACCTCTTGCACAATGTAGCACACTCACCGCACATTACTTGTGCACATGCATGCACACACTTGCGACACTCACCGCTCATGCATGCACACACTCAGCACTCACTCACCGCACTCACCGCACATACCTCGCACACACTTGCGGCACTCACCGTTCATGCATACACACACTCAGCACTCACTCACCGCACTCACAGCACATACCTCACACACACTTGCGGCACTCACCGCTCATGCATGCACACACTCAGCACTCACTCACCACAGTCACCGCACATACCTCGCACACACTTGCTTGCACCATATGCACAACTCACAATACCTCACACACTTTATGCATGAACATTTGCACTCACGCATACACACAACGCTCACCCGTGCACCAAAATACACGGGGTTGCCGCCCAATGAAAAAAAACACACGAGGCGGCCGCCCAATGAAAATTGAATGTGAGGAGGCAGCCGCCCCATGTGTTTGTGTGCATTTTTTCTTTGAAAAATTTCTAAGTGTTGTGGTGTTCATTTTCTTGTGCAGATTTTGGAAGCGTGTGATGGTGTGGCTCGGGAGCGTGATATGCTAACTAAAGACGTGAAGCATGATGGCTCAAAGGCGTGAAGCTCCAGAATGGTTGCTGACGTGGCACATAGTGCACGTGCATATGTTGGACAGATTTTCTTCACAATGGCATTTATGTAATTAAGTGCTTAGTTTACGGTTGAGTGTAGATTAAGTTTTAGACCTTTATAAATAGAGGGTTTTGTCATTATTTTAGGGACTTTTGACTTTTGATCCAGAGATCAATCTAGAAACTTGTGAGCGGGAATTTCTCTCTCTAGAGTTTTCTCTCACTAGAATTTGATCTTCGTTTTTGATTCCGATCGAACCTTTGGACCGATCACTACAATTAGATTCTCAATTAAGGAAGCATTTAACAATTCTCTACAATTTAATCGGTAAATTCTTCCACCAATTTAGTGGAGATGAATTGTTTAATGTTGCATTTTGACGATTATTGAGATGAGAATGGAGTTTTCTGGCTAAACTTGTGATGTTCCAGGGTTCCGATGGATGAATGCTTAATTTAGACAACTCTGTGTGGTGCAATTAACGTATTATATTAAGAAATGAAATTATACTATGTTTGCTCTATGAATTTAGTTGAATTTCATGAGTCTTTGCACCTGCTTTGATTGTTCGTTTTCTGAAATGCAGTCGCCATGCTGATTTTAGATCATGGAAACATTAGGACAAAGTGTAAAGAGATTCTCTGGTGCTAATGAAAGCTTAAGAACCTAAATTCAGGCCTTGCCATGGGAAGTCGTTAGGAGATAAAGGATAGAGTAGTTAGAGACAGGGAATTGAGACGTTGCGGCGTGAATACATTGTTCTTAGGCCTCACCATAGGAAAGAACGATGACAGGAAGCTTAGGTTGTAGTGTAGTCGACATGCCGACTGTAGGTTAGGTTTCTAGGCAACGTGTTCTCCTCTAGATTTACACATACGTTAATTACACTGCATGAGTTGTCAATGTGAGCATTCATCCGGTGAAGGAACTCTAGAGCATCCTTTTCTCTCTGTTTGCATTTACATTGTTAATTGCTGCTTTTATAGTTCTTTACTTGTGACAACACTTAGATCAACTCTCGGAATTACTTGAAACCTCACTTCCCAGTGGAATGAAATCCTATCACCACTGCTATAGTTAATTAGGGATAAATTGATATGCACGCAACTTAACACATCAATATACTGAAATCAAACTAAAAATAAAATAAGATAGAGACAGTCTTCCGTTTGAATGAATGGTACCCCTTCTGGTTGCAAATGTAAATGACAATCTTCACCTCCTCTCAATGACAAAAAATGATGTACCCTGTATGAAATTAGAAATTTTGTAGACTAGAAACATGAAAAACTAAATCCTATCTAATTTAAATAATTAACTAAAATATGAATTAAATAGAATAAGTTGAAAACTAAAATTTATTGACAAATCTAGAGTTTATAGGAAACTGCAAACGTGAAAAGCTTATTTAATCTAAAACTATAACTTAAGTAAACTATAAAATAATACCATAATTTAAACCTAAGCATTTAATCATACTAATTGAATTAAGGACGATGCAATTTAATTAGAATGGAAATGCAATTTTAATACTAATGCAATCATGAAAAATTTAATGCACACATGGAAATTGAATTAAAATCCAAGCACCAAATGTATATAGAACTAATGCAATTAAAGACTCAAATAACTCTATCTAATAAAAAGAACTCCTCGAAGGAAATTAATTAAAAATGAGAAAATGAAAACTGAATTCATACGTTAAAAAAAACTAAAACAATTTCCTACTTACTAAAACTACATTAAAAACTACTCAGTGCGTACCTCCTACTTATTCTCTACTCCTTCTCTTTATATAGAGAAGGTTATTAAATTTAAGAAACAAATCTTTAAAGAAATTGATTAAATCTAGAACTCTTCCTAAAACATGATAAAAGCAATATGGAGATAAAATCAATCTTAAAATAAAGCAATATGGAGATAAAATCAATCCTAAAATATGCCACAAACGGCTTATTAAAAATAGGGATGCAACCCTTTAATAAAAAATCTCCTAATTATCTTACTTTCCAAATTGGATATTGACTAAAATATGATAAGGCAATCTTCACTTCTAAGATAAACTCTTTAAGACTTTAAGTAATCTCCAAATATTTAAAAATTTCTTTGTACGTAAATCTCCATTGCCCAAATACAATACAAATTGATCTTCACCCATTTCTTTAATCACAATTATCCTTCTTTCCAAAATTATCAAATTCTACACCAAAAGCAATTCTTAATGCATAAAAACATTACAATAAAATACCAAAACTCTAAAAATAATTAACATAAAAATAGAGTTATCAGGGTCATTGATAAGTTTTTTCAGTACATAGAAGTTTTTTGAAATTTGACTGACCACATAGGTGTCATGCCCCCAAATCTGGGACATGGCACGAGCGCACTTTCAAGGATTAATCTCAAAAGTACGAAGCCTCTGTTATCAAAGCTTTTTAACCCAAAATTACTATATATGAACTACACATCTACATTAAAGAATTTTCATAACTAAAACTTCCATACAAATATCCATGAACATAAAATTCACCATAATCAACTTTCAAGTATCTTATTTCAAAAAAAAAGTGATGCTTCAACATTATTCAAGTCTAAATTCGTCTAAGACACATAAACATTGTCTCAACTTAAGTATAAACATAAACTTTTCTCTACTCCCAATCATCCACATTGTCTGTATGTGAAGCACTATAAACTGCAAAAATAATATTCGTGGTGTGAGCTAACAACACTCAGTAAGTAGTTTGGGTATTCCCCTACTGGAGTGAGCATGTTTCATATAATATATTTATATTCAAAACATTGTGCAAAATATTTTAAAATATAACATTGAAATAAAATACAAATATACATTTCTTTGAAAATATACATAAATAGCATGTGGCATAATCATGAGTAAACATTCATTAACTCATTGAATATATTTCATTTCTTAAGCTCATGAATAACTCATATCTCTATTGGTTAATAACTAGATCCAGTCCTGACTATTTATCTTGTCAGGTAGGCCATAATCATTGGGGTCTTGACTGTTTATCCCGTCAAGTAGGCTATATATATTAAATTCTTAACTGTTAATCCCGCTAGGTAGGCCATATACATTTAACTTGGAACATGTCCCAACCAACAGTTCATAAAGCAATCAAGAGCTCATAACAATTAAAACATTCAAAGCATTGCGTAAAACAGCTATTTTCACAAAAAGTCACAACATACATTTTATATTTACAAAATACAATTATACTCTTGCTTATTCCAATTTACTATAATAAAATGTTATTTTTACTGGCAAATAAATAAGTAAAAACATTTAATAAAATATAGGGAAATACCAAAACTACTTACCTGAATTTATTCCCAATTTAATACTCGTTCTAATAGTTTGCCAATCATATACTTTACCTTCCTATAAAATATCACAATATAGAAACTAATTAAATTTACCCTAATAATACTTAAAATAAATTCTAACCTACATTATTCAACTCATGGAATATCCAGTACGTATAAAAATAATAATACCGACGAACAATATCCTGACATGTTTTATTAGGATAATCAGTAAGATTGAGACTAATAGCCTTACTGAGATTATCAATAAGAGTAATAGCTTTATTGGGATTATCGATAATAGTAATAGTTTTACTGAGATTATTAGTAAGAGTAATAGCTTTAATGGGATTACCAGTAATAAATTTTATTTACATATCACTAATAGGTTTTATTGAGACAATTCTGAATATAGGTACAGTTCCTGTTTCCCAAATTTTTTTTGAAACTCATTACATAGGTTTTGATTCATATAGTTCCTGAAGTTCAATCAATGACCTAAATGAAATCTAATTAAATCATTAAGTTATCTAATTAAAATCAAATTCAAGAACTCCCTAAAAATTCATCGTAAAATTACTAAAATTTATCCAGGTAACTCTCAATAGAATTTATTCGTGCTAATGGATAAATCTATCTATACAGACTTCCACCTAAAATCATAAACACAGATTTATTACGTAACAAATTCATACCCACTGTGTTGAATAGTAGTTTTTTTACCGTAAGTAACGAAACCAATCCCTCATACATATGAAAATCTTATGTTTTTCAAATTTCATAATAACATAAAAATATTAATTCATTACCTCTGTTAATTAGAATTCTTGTTGAAATTATGGCTTTATCTTCCACTATTCAACCTCTTGTACAAGCTCTAGAATTAGAAACAACGTAATGAATAAAAGAAAAAGAATACATCAGGTTATTTAATTTAGAATTTATAAATTGTCTAAAAACCCTTTTAATTTTATTTTATTGAGAGTTTACCCCTTTATATGTTGTTTTATTAATCCATGACCCCAAAATTGGGTTTGGGTATTATATTCTACCCTCATTAAAAAAACATTTCGACCTCGAAACTTAACGTACCTTATTTTTTAAATAAATGTGGATATTTTTATCTTGTCTCCTCTTCGAACTCCCAAGTTACCTCACGAGGAGTGTGATTAGACCACTACACCTTTACATATGGAATTGTTCTTTGTCTTAACACTTGCTCCTGCTAGGAAATAAAGCCCAATTAATATGTGAAATTAAAATTGACAACCCAATAACAAACATGGAGAACAACAATAAAAGAAAAACACCAAGATTTAACATGATTCAGTCAACATGACCTACGTCTACGGACGAAGAAGGAGAAACCCACTAATCAACAAAGACGAGTACAAAAGTGGGAACATTCCACAAACCCACAATAAGAAACCCAAACACACGAGAGTTCACCTCATACAATGAGGCCAACAATAGGTCACTCTCATAATTGGATAATATTATCGCACCCTATATAAAGAGATCCACCCCATAAAAAAAGGCTCGTCTCATACAAAGAGCCTCATCCTACATAATTGGATAATATTATCCCACCCTATATAAAGAGATCCACCCCATAAAAAAAGGCTCGTCTCATACAAAGAGCCTCATCCCATACAAAGAGACACGAGTACACTTACCCTCTGAAACCAACCCCTAATACTAAATGTGCCCCAAACCTTTAATTAGCGAACTAGATTGACTTGATTAAAAGGTTTCACTAAATACTCATTTTATAAGATGTACCAAAGAGAGATACATTCCCTCTAATCGATGTGGGATAGAAAACCATCTACAAATCACCTTATAGAATAAGAAACCAAACTATGTTATTAAATCAGAAAAGATACAAGACACATCCTAACATCTCCTTCCTATCCACAATTTGCAGTAGAAGTTCTTTATATGACAAATCCTCTTGGCCGAGTTCTGAAATATACTGTCTCAATTGTGGCACGTGGAAGATATTATGAACTCTCGACAAGACTGGCAATAGAGCCAGTCTATATGCAAGGTCACCAACTTTCTCCAGAATTTTAAATGGTCCAACATATTGTGGACTCAACTTCCCACTGTTGCCAAAATGAATCACTCCTTTGTTTGGTGACACAAGAAGATACACCTTATCTCCACATTGAAATTCTAAAGGTCTCCTCTTAGTATCCGCCCAACTCTTTTGCCCGTCTTGAGCATTTTTCAAATGCTTTTGAATCAACGGTACCTTTTCAAGTGTCACTTGCACTAAATCAAGTTCTGTAATCCTCTTTTCACCAATTTCATGCCAACATGGTGATCTGCATTTTCTCCCGTAAAATTCTTTATATGATGCCATCCTAATGCTAGTATGGGAACTGTCATTATAGGAAAATTAAATTAGAGTCAAATAGTCTACCCAACTGCCTTTGAAATCAAGAACACATGCTCTCAACATATCCTTCAATGTTTGAATGGTTCTTTATGATTGACCATCAGTTTGGGAATGAAAAGTTGAACTGAGCGTTACTTTAGTCCCCAATGCTCGGTTAAAACTCTCCTTAAATCTAGAGACAAATCTCGGATTCTGGTCTGAAACAATACTGACAGGTACATCATGCAAATAGATAATATTATCCATATATATATGGACCAATTTATATATAGTAACAGTGGCTAGTATGGGCAAGAAATGGGAAGTCTTAGTCAACCTGTCCACTATCACTCATATGGTATCTTGACTTGCTTTCGTCTCGGCAAACCATTAACAAAATTCATAGTCACTTCAAAACTAAAATCTCTAGTGGTTTCAAGAATCCACCAAGACGTTGATATTCAGTTTTAACTTGTTGGCATACCAAACACTTCGCAACAAAATCAACAATCTCTCTTTTTATACCACTCCACAAAAAATTTCTTTTCAAATCCTCGTACATTTTTGTACTACCTGGATGAATAGAAAATTTTGAGTTATGCACCTCTTTCAAAACTTCTTTTCTGAAATCTAGATTATTGGGTACACATAGTCTGCCTTGATATCATATGCTTCCATCATCATGCAATTGGAAATAAACTTGTTGGCCTTCTTCAATATGATCTTTCTTATTCCTCAATTCAACATCATTGACATGAGCAATTTTAATTTACTCAAGTAAAGAAGGTTATGCTACTAAAGCCACCAAAAACTCATCAGTTGAGTCAATTACCTAATCTCTAACTTCTCAAATTTTGAAATAACTGATGCTGCTGTGTCAACATTGCAACTAGTATTCCTGAAGACTTTCTGCTCAAGGCATCTGCTACTCTGTTCGCCTTCCCAGGATGATGTTTGATATTAATATCATAATCTTTCAATAACTCTAGCCATCATCGTAGTCATATGTTCAACTCCTTATTTGTGAACAAGTACTTCAAACTATTGTTATCAGTAAATATCTCACACTTCTTCCCATACAAATAATGCCTCCAAATATTCAAAACAATAACTCTAAACCATCGCAGCTAATTCAAGATCATGAGTTGGATAATTTTGTTCATACTTCTTTAACTAGCAAGATGCATAACCAATAACTCTCTCATTCTGCATAACACATCCCAAGATAATTTTAGAAGCATCATTATATACTGTAAACCCTCCTGTCTCAGAAGAAAGTGTAAGTATTGGTGACGAAATCAACTTTCTCTTTAACTCCTAAAAGCTATCATCACAAGCTGGTGTCCATTCAAACTTGATCTTTTCTGTGTCAACCGGGTCAGGGGCATTGCAATATATGAAAACTCACAAAAAAACATTCTGTAGTAACCTTTCAAACCTAGAAAACTCTGAACCTCCGTTATATTTGTGGGTTTGGGTCAGTTTACAATCACTTACACCTTTTTTGGATTCACTGTCACTATGGCTTTAGACATTACATTACCCAAGAAAGCAACACTCTTTAGCCAAAACTCACATTTGCTAAGTTTGGCAAAGAGTTTATTCTACCTCAAGATTTGCAATACTATCCTCAAGTGCCCAACATATTTTTCCTCAGTTTAAAACTACCCCAAAATATCATCGATGAACACCACAACAAACTAGTCAAGTTGTAACTTAAAAACCATGTTCATCAAATCTATAAAATCAGCAGGATCATTTGTTAATCCAAAAGGTATAACAAGAAATTCATAATGCACATACCTTGTTTTGAAGGCACTTTTCGTGATATCCTCTGACATTTTTAGTTGGTGGTAACCTAAACACATATCAAGTTTTGAAAACACCCGTGCCCCTCTCAACTGATCAAACAAGTCATCTATTCTAGGTAGTGGATATCTATTCTTTATAGAGATCCTGTTCAATTCCCGATAATCAATACAAATTCTCATACTTCCATCTTTATTCTTCACAAAAAAATATGAGCACCCCAAAGAAACATGTTAGGGCTGATATACTTGAGATCAAGCAACTCTTGTAGTTGAACCTTGAGTTTTTGTAATTTCACAGGAGCCATCCGACAAGGAGCTTTAGAAATAGGTGTTTCTCCATGTATCACATTAATTTCAAACTCAATCTCACGATCAGGTGGTAACCCAGGCAATTTCTCTAGAAATACGTCTAAAAATTCTCGAACCACTAGAATATTATTCAAGTTTGAACTCTCCTTCTTGATGTCCACTATGGTAGCCAAATAACCAACACAACCTTTGCAAAGAGATTTCCATGCTTGCATGGCAGATATCACTGGAATTTCACTTTTGCCTTGCTTCTTCTTACAATACTGAAATAAAATTTCTTCTTTTCAAGGAATATAAAATTTAACACTCTTATCTCGACAATCTACAAAAGCATAATTACTCACTAACCAATCCATACCTAAAATTACATCAAAATCTCTCATATTGATTTGAATTAAATCTGCCCTAAGTTCTTCCCTATCAATTCCTACCTAACAATCTCTATGTATAAGATTAGATACAATAACATTCCCACCTGGGGTAGCTACCAGATAAGAATTTCTAAGATAATCAAGCTTAGAATTCAAATATCTAACACATCATTTACATATAAATAAATGAGAATTTCTACAATCAAAAAAACAACAACAGGTACAAAATTTATCATGATAGTACCTATAATAACATATTCTGATGCTTCCGCCTCTAACTGAGTCAATGCAAAGACACGAGCATTAGCCTGGGGTGTTGGGATTGTAGCCTTGGTCTTATCTTGTGAAGCAGTGGGACACTCATTTATATTGTGACCTAACTTACAACACAAGAAACATACTCTTGTTTTCCACTGATATTCTCCTGAATAGGAACGATGACAAGTCTCACACTCTTTCTTCTTGAACCCTGTTTGCTTCGCTGGTTGTTGTGGCCTATGTCTCTTATTCATCTGTTGACGACTATTAGGTTGTTTTGAGCTCAGATCTTGGCTAGGCATTTGTTTAGATCTTTTTGTACCACACTCAGTACCACCTCTTTTGATGTCTACCTTATTCCCAATGCATCTCTTGAAGGAATCCTCATACATACTTAAGGGAACAGATGATAGTCTAGCTCGAATTTGTACTTGTAATCCTTCCTCAAATTTGAGCAGCTTAATACTATCATTCGTTATTACTGTTGGCACATAACGCCCCAAAGAAGTAAACTTGCTGGATACTCTACGAAAGACATAATTTCTGTCCGTTTCAAGTTGAAAAACTGCTTTTGCTTTTCACTGCAAATGGAGTTTTGGAAATAGTGCTTCAAGAAAATTCTTTTGAAGGTTTGTCAATCTAGTGGTTGACCCCTTTGAGTATAGGCTAGAGCAGTCCCTTTCCACCACATTTCTGCATTTCCAGTAAGAAAATGAATGACTACTTTTGCCTTTACATCTTTGGGTACCTGAAGAACATTAAAATTAGTTTCCAATTCATATAGCCACTTCTCTGCCTTTTTAGGATCTGTACCTCTCTCAAAGACATGCATGTTTGCATTCTTCAAATTCATATAATGAGTTTTGGTACTAGTCATCTATTGGCAGTTCTCGTGCACCTAATTCAACCGTTGTTGGTTTTGCATGATTTCAACCATCATGCCAAATACAGTTGTCATCTCTGGTGTTATCACCAAGGTGGTTGTGGTTACTGGCCTTTGAGCATTGGATGACTCAGCCCTAGTAACTCGCCTATTTGTCGTGTTGGGAAACTGGTTAATTAAGGGCTCATTAATGTTGATCCCTTCATCTTCAACATCAATTTCAACATGGCCCTCCTCTACTATAACTTCATTCTCCTCTATACGTCTCCTATTTCGTGCCATAGCTCTATTATACAAGGTCCGAAAAAATATCTATTTTATATTAGCATGAAAACGCCTAATACTCAATATGTAGTAACCAATTTATTACACTTATGTATATATATATATATATATATTTCTTAATAGCAAACTTCATCTCTGATACTACTAAATGTAACGCTTTTGATTGTTTTGGTAACGAAGGCAATGTTTTCCATCCCCAAAGCATGCTATTGATGACGAAGGAGCAGCATAAAGAAGTAAAGCAAAATACTTCATTCCGTTCATATTTGTTCTCTAATTTTATTGACAATAATGGCGGTACTAGTCCATTACCACAACTCCTTTATTCTTAGCATACCGTTTTTAATGTGAAAATTATTTCTTCACGCTTGATTATTAGTGCCACCAAAATGGCAAATAAGCTGACATTCACGTACTATACTAGCCCACATCGATCATGGTGAATTACTTTCAACTTTATGAGCCTTGGGAACACCAGGCCTGAAACAGCAGTGGCAATATACCTCTGGTCTAGGTGGAGTCGCACAGCAATCACAGCGAGGACAACATTGAAGAAGTTCTGCGAGGAAAAAAAGTATCAAAATGTAATGAACACCAAATTAAAGACGAGTCATTCTCTTGTGAGACCATCTTATATATGATACTTGCATATAAATTTTATTTTAATGTATAAAGTATAAAAAATTAGCATATTAGTGTATACAGTATCGAATATTAACGTATAAAATATATAAAAAATTAGCGTATTAGCATATAAAGTATAATTTACATATCACGTCTGATATATGAGATAGTCTCACAAAAGTTTTTGCAATTAAAGAATATTGAAGTTCAACTTGCACATAGTTAATATATTACCACGAGTAGGCATTCTTGTTGCCTCAAATGGTAACATCAACATCAAAGAAAGAACAACGATGAAGAGAAGAATTGTCACCATAACTGATCTAAGAGAAGAGATGTGGAATGCTATTGTTTAGCGTTAGCTAGCACAGGATAAAGGTAGAAGTTTTGGCTGAGGGATTTTCTTGATCTATCTACCAAGCCTTGAACATCTATATATTGTGTTTAAAACGATGTCATTAATGGAGATATAGTTCCACAAATTATTTGTTTTTTTGTGGGTTTCAAATATTGAACTTTGTCTATTTTTAATGCATGGTCAATTTAGTACAGTTGGAATGGCATACAACAACCAGCACAAGAACCACAATTTTCTACTGCATCTACTCAAAGCCCTACTCAAGAAGAATTTTTTGGAGCACCAATGGCTCAGGATCCATTCGATTATTAAAAAAAAGTAAAAAATATGAGTAAAAATATGAAAAATTTTAAATTTTGTAGGTATTCAAAAAGAAGATGTCTAGCATGGATTTTAAGACTTGAAAACTGATGACTCAACACTCTACAAATATCTGTCAATTACTCCATTACCGAGGATTAGGAGGACCTGCTCCTATTATTTTTCAGCAATAAGGAAGGGAGTCAATAATTTTTATGTCCACTAGTAGACAATCAGGAAAAGCACAAATCATTCAAAAGTGGTGGACCTATTACAAAAGAAAGAGCATAAAGGAATTATTGCAACTTTTGACAAAAGCATAAGAATAAAGGAAGAATAGCAAAAACCAAAAGTCTCACTCAAGGATTGTCGTCAAAAGTCTCACTCAAGGATTGTCGTCCACTCAAAAGCAAAAGTTTCACTCAAGGATTGGAGTCCACTTAAGAAAAAGGCTCTCCACTCAAAAGATTTGAATGACATTCAGATTCAACTGAAATTCAATATAAATGAAATTCAATTTGTAATATTAGCATTATAAATAGGATAGTAAGATTGCATTGAGGGCATCAAATGTTTTTGGGAGAAATTTTCTATCTTCAAACAAACATTGTATCTCCAGTTTCAAATAGCTTTCTTGTAATTTTCAACATTTCAGTTATATTCAAAGGTATTACTTTTATTCAAGTCTTCTTCTTTGTCTTTCTTTTCCCTATTTACATTCTGTTTACATTCCTAGGTTAGATTTGGTATCAGAGCCAAGTTACTAAAAGGTATCAGAGCGGTACTAGTACATTACCACAACTCTCTGATACCAAATCTAACCTAGGAATGTAAACAGAATGTAAGTAGGGAAAAGAAAGACAAAGAAGAAGACTTGAATAAAAGTAATACCTTTGAATATAACTGAAATGTTGAAAATTACAAGAAAGCTATTTGAAACTGGAGATACAATGTTTGCTTGAAGATAGAAATTTTCTCTCAAAAACATTCGATGCCCTCAATGCAATCTTACTATCCTATTTATAATGCTAATATTACAAATTGGATTTATATTGAATTTCAGTTGAATCTGAATGTCATTTGAATCTTTTAAGTGGAGAGCCTTTTTCTTAAGTGGATTCCAATCCTTGAGTGAGACTTTTGCTTTGAGTGGACGACAATCCTTTTTTTTAAACCGAATTTATATACGTAAAATACGATGTTGGATATACCCAAACACATCGTTACAAAATGAAAAGCAAGAAATATGGAGTACTACTCCATTACATGATTTTATGATAAAATGTAAAAAAATGGAAAGAAGAAAATGTCTACTCTAGACCCTCTAGAGTATAACTTTCTATTTTCCGTTCTAAAGCCTATGCATTATGACATCAAGTAATTGCAATTTGTGAAGCCTATGCATTATGAATGAATTCCATGATATTGATCAATTGACCAATCTTCAAACCAAAGGGTGGCAGCGCAATAGCTAGCCGAGAACATGAAGCAATGTAAATGGGACCTCTCCTTAACTGTTTATCACAAATTGCACCACAGGGTCCACATTCATATGAAGCACATGACAATGAATCAAAGGAAGCACCCGTTTCTTCTCAGCCGAAATACCAACATAATTCAACAAACGGGAGTAAATTAACAAGTATATGAATGAGCCATCAGCATTTTGGTTGGGAATTCTCTTAACTGTTTGTCAACATTTCACCACATATTCCATTTTCGAATGGTAAGTATATTCCAAGCTGCAGGTTCAAAACCCCTGCCCAATCACACAAAATCCCATTGTATTAAAGTCTGTGTTTTACATTACTATCCCACTAAGGAAGCAACCAGTTCAGGCTGCCTCAGCAAGATCACTATGCAGCTCAAGCTGCTGGGAAACTTCTAGAGGAGCATTCATTATAGACTCTTAAGTTCAGCATTCATTCCCAGCTCCTCCTTACCAAGCAATTTACAAAATCAGGAAACCTCCAGACATCGGACTGAATTTGAACAAAAGTGCAGGATACACACCAAGCATTTGCACCAAATTATATGAAGTGTATTTAAACAACCAAGACCAGTTTCGATTCAGCAAATCAAAACATTGACCCGCCAAGTCAATGTATCCAAATCAGCCCTCATATTGAAACGATTAAAAGCAACAACCAGATCAACCATAATGGAAGTGTAGGTAAGTGGGAAACCATCGACAGGACTAAACCAAGCACATGATTACCCACAAAACATTAATGATTTATCAAGTGAATGCAGAGCCATCAACAAGTCTTCAATAATCCAAATTAATGGGCAAAATTCACATCACCCAATCAATGTTCCAAGTATACATTATCTCCGGATTATCAATCTGTGCAGCAAACGGAAATTTTGAGTTTCCGGCTGAGGCATGACATTTTGTTTTCTTCTGGCAGCTTCATCCAGCCTACGGTTGGAGCTGCCTCTCTACTTAAGTAGCTGGTCACCGCTCCAAGTAGTTCAGGTGGGGCTTCAATTCCATCGGTTGTGACCTGTTGTTGTCAATCCTAAATCCCAGTAACAAGTTCCAGAAAACCATCTCGATGGGGAGATTGCTACAAATAAATGCTTCAAAGTCGGATTTACTCTTCAAGTGTAGGAGTTCCCCGAGCTACAGTAGCACCTAGACTGAGCTACAGTAGCCGAGCAGCTGGGTGAAGCTTTCTCTAGCTGGAAGGGTCTTCTTCAAGCGCAAAAGGCCTCAAGATCGAGCTGCTCTTGAGCTGAGAAGTTTGATCTGTCCAGCTGGGAGTGGCCGATTCGTTCAGTCCTGAGCTTGGAGACAGCCGTGCAGATCCGTACAGTTCCGAGCTTGGAGACAGCCGGTGGAAGTGTAGATAATCAAATTTGAGCTGGTGAAAGATAGTGGCTTGAAGCTTGAGGCTCAAAAGGAAAGTGCCCAGTTGGGATCGACATTTTTAGAACGTCGTTGGAGGACCCACAGGTTTGAAAATGTCTCTTCAGCTGTTGAGGTCCAATCTAGAGTCGGAAGGGCAGATCTATCTTCCTTTGGAGGCTACTCTCAACAGTGAGACAGTGGGTAGAACAAAGCTAAAGATGTAGAGTTGAGGGGAAGCTGTAAATTGAGCTAGCAGTAGGATGAGTGTTATACTGCCAAGTGAGCTAGCTGAAATGGTTAGACGATTTTCCTAGGATGACAAAAAAGGTCCACCAGCTCCAGCCAAAAGGCCGGAGCCGGTGGTGGTGTAGAGCTAAGTTAGAGAGAAGGCAGAGAATAGGTTGAGTGTGGCTATAACACAATCCTTGAGTGGACAACAATCCTTGAGTGAGACTTTTGACGACAATCCTTGACTGAAACTTTTACTTTTTGCTATTCTTCCTTTATTCCCATGCTTTTGTCAAAAGTTGCAATAATTCCTTTCTTCTTTTTCTTTTGTAATAGGTCCACCACTTTTGAATGATTTACGCTTTTCTTGATTATCTACTACTGGATGTAGAAATTATTGACTCCCTTCCTTGTTGCTAAAAAATAATAGGAGCAGGTCCTCCTAATCATCGGTAATGTAGTAATTGACAGATATTTGTAGAGTGTTGAGTCTTCAGTTTCCAAGTCTTAAAATCCATGCTAGACATCTTCTTTTTGAATACCTGCAAAATTTAAAAATTTTCATATGTTTACTCATATTTTTTACTTTTTTTTAATAATTGAAGGGATCCTAAGCCATTGGTCCTCCGAAAATTTTTTCTTGAGTTGGGATTTGAGTATATGCTGTAGAAAATTGTGGTTCTTGTGCTGGTTATTGTGGTTCTTGATGCAATTTTTTGTTTTTTTGTATGGTAAGTATTGTAAAAATTCTTCCATTTCATCCTCTTGAATTGTTGATTTAACTGGAGTTGGTTGAGCTTATTGAACCGGAGTAACTAGAGCTTGAGTAGGCTGAACAGGAGTAAAACTTTGAGTATTGTTGATTGGAGTTAAAGTACTTTGAATGCCTTGTTGATTTATCCACGTACGTTTTCCTGTTGTCAGACACGTGGATACTGTTTGTGGGCAACATACATTATCCATGCATACATCCCACTATTTGATTCTATATTGCCTAACCAATGACATTGGTTTAAGCTTTGGTCTGATTTGTACAATTTGAAAATTCCAATACTAAATCCATGAAACTTTTAGTGCTGCATGCCATTGTACTTCTTTAATAAATTCCATCATATTTGTGTGCTTCTTGAATTTATTGAGTCCTTTGGCCAAGAATGGCAGAATCTCCACTTGGGACCCATGAGTATCCCACCAATCGTAAAACCATAACGAAAAATCATTTTTACATTCTTTGTGGAAAGTAAAAAACCATGAGTGGTTGAAATGTCTAACATAAAATGCTCTATTCCAAGCTTGCTTTTAATCTTCATATGAATATCAGGTTTGAAGTAAAAGAAATTGAAAATGATTTTTGAGTATAAATGGAATGCTACTCTTTCGGGCTTAAAACTTTTTTAATTATACATTTTGAACGAGTAATCCTATTTGCTTCATCTCTATGATGTACTACATCAATAGACAGTGAATCTACTAAAATGAGTTCGTAAAAAGTTTGAGTTTTTGTAGAGTCATCTCACAACCAAAAAAGGCCATCAGTAAAAAACTTTTGAGTATATGTTTTAAGAGTTGGAATGTCTAGTGTTTCTTTGAATGAGGTGAGTATTATGTACTCAAATTATTCTTTGATGATATATGGAGATCTTGATGAAGGTGAAGTTGAACTAATTTGCATTAAAGAAAATGGGGTTATTGACCTTGGAGTATTTTGTTGACTAGATGATTGATGTTGTAGTTTGGCTGATGGAGTACTGGCAACTTGAACATATGGTAATGCTGGGAAATCATCTAATGTAATGAATTTATTACTAGTATGAATGGTTGGAGATAAAGGTTTTGGGATTAATACCTTATGTGCATAGTCACTAAGACTTTGTATCTTTTGAGTTGCGAATGGTTGTGCTGGCTTCTTTGACATCTTTGATTTGACCTGTAAGAAATTCTCTAGTCAGAAAATCCAGTAAAGAATTATTTTCTCCTTTGATGTATTCTATATCAAAATCAAATACTAAAAACATTCCTTGTCATCTAGCAAAGATTTGTTTTGAAACTAAATTTTGAACATTTTTTTTGAAGAATATCTTTTGCTGATTTACAATCAATTCTTAATAAAAACTTTTTATTATACAAATCATCTTGAAATTTTGAAATACATAAAGCTATTGAAAGAATTTATTTTTTGACTGTTGAATAATTCTTCTGTGACTCTATCCAAACTTTTGAAGTGAATCTAACTAACTGCTCCTTTCCTGCAATCTGCTGCTTTAATATTCCTCCATAACCTATGTCTGATGCATCTGTTTCCACTATCATAAATGCACTGGGTTGTTGAATGCCTAGACAAGATAAATACTTAATTTGCTCTTTTGCTTCTCTAACGATCTTAGTATGTTGATCTGTCCATGGCGATTGATTCTTTTATAACCTTTGATATAATGGGGTACAAAGTGTTCTTAATTTTGAGAAAAAATCTGCTACATAATTAAGACAACCTAAATATCTTTGTAATTTGATTTTTATCTTTGATTTCATTTGAAAATTTCTCTCTAAATTCTAACACTTTATTAATAGGTTTGATAGTTCCTTTATGAATATCATTTCCTGAAAATATAATTTTACTTTGAAATAATTTCATCTTTTGAGCTAATATTACTAATCCATTTCTTTTAACTGCTTTTGAAGGTATACTTAAATGTCTAAAATGTTCTTCTATTGATTTGAAAAATATTAATACATCATCTATATATACAATCATGAATGTATATGCTGAAAATAGTTCATTCATAATATTTTGAAATTCTGATGGTGCATTTTTTAAATCAAATGGCATCACATTCTATATATAATGTCCAAATAGTACTGTGAATGCAGTTTTATATTTATCGTTTTTTGCTATGTGAATTTGCCAGTATTCTGATTTAAGATCAAATTTTGAATATATTTTTGCTTCATACAATCTATTTAATAAGTTTTTTTTATTTGGTATTGGATACCTAATCCATTGTAAAATCTTATTTAATAATTTATAATTAATAACTAATCTTGGAACTCCTCTCTCTTTTTTTGCTTGTTTATTAACATAAAATGTTAAATAACTCTATGGTGATTTAGATTTTTTGATTAATTTCTTATCCAATAAATCTTGAATTTCTTTCTCACAATATTCTAATAATTCTGAATTCATTTGAATTGGTCTAGCCTTAGTTGGAATATGAAAGATCTAGATTAGATACGCGGTGTCCCAATGGATGAGCGACACTAGATATGACACCGATAATAAAATGATAATGGACAATATTAAAAATGCGGAAATTAAAAAGACAGGAGGTTGGTAACGCAGTTTGGCAATTGCCTACGTCTGCGGGGCCACGCCCAGATAAAACAATCCATTAAGTTCACAAGTTACAAGACACTCAGTATGACACAAGGTAAGACACCATCTTATCTTTGTTACTGCCTCTTCCTAACTTCTGCAGTGAACGGATTGTGCGAGCTCCCCTCGACTTGTGTTGATTCTTCCCGGAATCCATGCTCCAGCAAGATCCCCTTGCACACGTTTGAACTCCTCCCGAGGTTAAACTTCAATGATGGTTGCAAAGATTTGCACCTTCAACATTATTGCATTGAGGTACTAAAGCCAACACACTTCTAAAAACAATTCCAACTAGGAAGTGTGTTCACAGTCTTACAAAGAATACCGAAGAAATATGATCAACGCACAAAGAATAATTCAATTAAGGCTTAACAATTCCGTGCGGCTTCTTGATCATAATATAGGGTACATAAAATATCTTCCATCTTTATCTTCAAGATTGTTCCCATAAAACTCTCACGGAAGATGGAAATAATGTGCCTTCCAAACTTATCTTTTCCATAGATATCTTTTCCAAGATAATTACCAAGAATACCAAGATAAGTCCAAAGATATATAAGGATATCATTTAAATTTCAAATCAATCTCCTTTGCATAGATTGATTCTTCTAAGTTAATCATATCTTTCCTTATACTCTTGTTTGCCAAAAAACCAATGTCAATTAAATATAATGCCACATACGTGTGCGCATTAACAATCTCCCCATTTGGCATTTTTTGGCAAAATCCAAAACTCCCCTTGTATGCTTAGACTGAAGTTCGATGAAGCTCCCCCTGATTATAAACTTCCACAAGAAACATTATTGCAAGAATATGACCCATCAAGATTCGAACTCCCCCTGCATCGGATCTTACTAACAAAACATCACTGCACAAGACACTGTGCATGACACATCAAGAGATACCAAGATCCCAGCATACAAATGTTTAGGGATTACAAACAGAATGTAAAATATCCAAAATTACTCCCCCTTTTTGCTAACAAAAAGACAAAAGGGTATAAAAACAGCAATTAAAAGATAATAAATTGTCTTAAGCAATTAGCATAAGTAAATATCAGAGCAATATCATTCTGCATCATCTGAACCATAATCCACCAAGACAGCTGAGTCTGCAAATAAATGAACCCCAGCAGCTTCTTCTGGAACAGCATCATCTTTACCAGCATCATACCCACCAGATTGGGCGCGGGAAGGGGCATGACTGTCAGTGACACCAGTCGTGACACCAGGAGTGACACCAGTAGTGCCTTCACCAGAAACAGCAAAAGGAATAGGACTTTCCTTTGCAACAACTTTCTCAAAAGAATCAGAATCAACATGTTCTTCAATGATAGGATTTTCAGGCTCCATTTCAGATTCTACAAAAATAGAAGACAGGTTTTGAGGAATACCTGTTGTAACATCCTGACTGACATCAGGTGGAACACCTGAAGAACCAGCAACATCATCTGCAACAGTTTCAGCCTTTGCAGCAAAATGCTTCTTCCCTTTAGCTGCTTTATCAGCAACATTCTTAGCATACTTTACAGCAACAAAATCATCAAGCAATGAAGAGACCTCCTTACTTTTCTTCTCAATTTCAGACTGCTGGGCAATCAGAGTTTTCAATTCATCCTCCAGCACCTTAATCAGAGACATCCTCTATATCATTGACATGATCACCTTTCAACAGCTTGTAACTGATTCTTATTTCTTCTTTGTCCATCTCAAGAGTTTCCCTTGCTTGAATTACAGAATGTTGTGATGAGAGAATCCCATATATCAAACACGGAAAAGGATAAGCTATCATTTCATTCTTGCAGTCTGCATGCTTAACAATTTGATCAAACAGAAATTGCCTTACATCAAATTTAATAAAATTCCCAATCTTGAACAACAAAGTAGCCATGGACTTATTCACACTAGTTCCATGTGAGGTTGGGAGCCAATTCCTCATGGCAATCTTATGCAATACTGCATACTTAACAGATAGTTGAGATGCAGGAAAAACCTTCCCTCTAAGCCATACTCTTCTAACACCTCCTGTGACATCAGTAATGATCTTACTGTAATCAGGAGTGAACTCTTCCACATTTTCCCGGTGGCTACCTAGGTAAGTATTAATCATATCTGGGGAAAATTCAAACAACTTACGCCTCACATACACATAACCACCATCGAGGTGTTCAAAATCCTTCACAGAAGAGTCCAAATTGCAATAGAACTCTTGAACAATTCTCCTGACATAGGGCTTAATCCCCTTAATTGTCCTACCTAGACCTTGGCTAATCAACTGATCAACAAGTTTTTGGCAATTTTTGAAATCACCATCATGAATATTCCTTTCATTCCAGATATTTCTCCTAGAGACTCTACTCCATAATCCAGCATTGTATTCAGACTTGAAATTATCCAAATGTACAGAAAAGTCTTATGACTTACTTGCAACAGCAGGAGACTTGCCCTTTGACATTGCCTTGGAGCGAGTGATTCGTTGAGATTCAGAGGCTAGAGTTTCTCTCTGTCGCTTTGCCTTAGGAGACTTAACCGGATCTGAATCAGAGAGATCCTGAACATCATCAGAAGGAATATCTCCTCTGACATCATCTTCTTTTTCAGCCCAAGTATCATCCGAGGAATCTTCATCCACAACTCGAAATCACTTTCTCTGAGGCTCTATGGTAACCTTAGAGACATCAGTTTCTCTTGGAGGTACGACACTTGTCTTGAATTTGCTACCACTTGCTTGCCCAAACCTAGTTCTCACACCAGACAGATCTACTGTTTGAATGGGAGTGGCCATCTCCACTTCTGAAGACAAATCAATCTCCACACTTGTGGACTTCTCCTATGAGTAAGAGGAACTTCCATCTCCATTTGACAAACTTGGAGAGGCAGGGGTGACCACCACATGAAATTCACCATCATCAACTGTTTCTATCACTTTTCTAGCCCGAGATGAAGACCTTGACTGAGACATCTTGAGATTTTTGGATCACCTAACTCAGTGGAGCTCTCAGAAATTTCAATTATGCTCACAGCAATAAAGACGGCTGAGATGACTTCAACACCTTAAGTAGTAGAAGTCCAGAAAACCAGAAACCCTTGGAATATCAAAAGGAGAAATAAGAGCCGAAATTATTGCAGTTAGAATTTACGTGACTGAGACCAACTCTTCAATTCCATATATTCAGCCGAGAATCCCCAAACTGCCACGTGTCACTTGGAGTGCTGAAGATCAGAATCCTCAAAACACGAAATCCACAGCTATAATGCCTCCTAAAAGTGTGAGGCGGGAAACCACAAAAAACAAAATAGCTATTCTACAATATTTTTGTGTTTTTCATAATTTTTTTATATTGTTATAAATACAAATACAATACAATAGAAAAACTTACAACACTTGAAAAACCTCTTCATAAGATACAAAGGCCTAAGGCAGACCTTAGTTCTTCAAACCTTGTTCCAAAGCTTTGGTGAAAATATCAACAATTTGTTTTTCAGTCACCATATATTCCAAAGCAACAATTTTATCCTTCACAAGAGATTGAATAAAGTGATGTCGAATATCTATGTGCTTTGTTCGAGAATGCTGAACAGGATTCTTAGAGATATTGATAGCACTCATATTATCACAGTAGAGTGTCATGACATCCTGTGTGACACCATAATCCTTCAGCATTTGCTTCATCCAGAGAAGTTGAGTACAACAACTGCCTGCTGCAATATATTCTACCTCAGCAGTAGACAGAGAAATAGAGTTTTTCTTCTTGCTGAACCATGACACCAAATTGTTTCCCAAATAGAAACATCCACCAGAAGTGCTCTTTTGATCATCTGAACTTCCACCCCAGTTAGCGTCACAATAACCAACTAAGTTGGTGTTTGTATCAAAAGAATACCAGATCCCATAGTCAGTTGTCCCACTACCATATTTGAGAATTTGCTTCACTGACACCAGGTGTGACTCGCGTGGATTTGCCTGAAATCGAGCACATAAACCAACACTGTAGTAGATATCTGAACGACTAGCTGTTAGGTACAAAAGACTACCAATCATACTCCTGTATAGACTTGCACCAATAGGAGTTCCGTTCTTATCTTTAGAGATCTTCTCATGAGTTCCCATAGGTGTGCGCCTTGGACGAGCATTCTCCAATTCAAACTTCTTTTGCAAATTCTTGGCATACTTGCTTTGACAAATGAAAATCCCATCATTGCGGTGCTGAATTTGCAGTCCAAGAAAGTAATTAAGCTCACCAACCATACTCATCTCAAATTCCTCAGTCATTTGAGCAACAAATTCATCTACCATCGCCTGTGACACTGAGCCAAACATTTTGTCATCAACATATATTTGTGCAATTAAAAACTGACATTTAACACGGCAAATGAAAAGGGTTTTATCTACTACCCCTCGCTCATATCCCTTGGACAATAAATACTCCGTGAGTTTTTCATACCAGGGCCGATGAGCTTGTTTGAGCCCGTATAACGCCTTCTTCAACTTGTAGACATGTTCGGGATTATGAGGGTCTTCAAAACCCTTTGGTTGAGTAACATATACCTCCTCATTAAGAAGACCATTGAGGAAAGCACTTTGTACATCCATTTGATACAATTTGAATTGCAACACACATGCAATGGCTAGCAATAACCGAATAGACTCAAGGCGATCAACCGGAGCAAATGTCTCATCAAAGTCAATTCCTTCAATTTGTGTATACCCCTGTGCAACTAATCGAGCCTTGTTACAAGTGATATTTCCATGCTCATCACTCTTGTTCTTGTATATCCATTTCGTGCAAATGACATTCACATTAGGGGGCACGGAACTTGATCCCAAACTTGATTGCGAGTGAATTGACCAAGTTCTTCTTGTATAGCACCAACCAATATTCATCGGGTAAGGCTTCTTTCACATTTTTGGACTCAATAGATGAAGTAAAACATGTCATTTGAATCATATCTCGATAGTTGACTCTCGGTACCATCATCCAAATTTCCAATAACTTTCTCAGTAGGGTGATTCTTCTGAACACGATTGGATGGCTGCCTGCGAGGTGAGAGGACATATTCCACAGTATCATTCTCAATATTCCGATCTGTGACACCACTTGTGACACTGAGTGGAACACTGCCTGGAACACTGGAACTTACTTCATGTAAAAATTCTGTAACATCTTCATGAGAAACAGCAGTTACTTCGAATGAGTCATCGACTTGAACATTTACAGATTCCATGACAGTTCGAGTTTTTTTGTTGTAGACTCGATAAGCTCGACTATTAACAGCATAACCAAGAAAAATAGCTTCATCACTCTTGCGATTATATTCCCTGTCATTCAACACATAACAAGTACTACCAAACGGATAAAAATAGTTAACAGTTGGAGTTCTTCCTTTCCATTTTTCATAGGACGTCTTTTCAGTTCCTTCACGAAGATATACCCGATTTCCTCCAATACTTTCTACCGACATAGGACCCATCAAATCCATATGAAGCCGCTCGAGCACACGATTTGTCCCTAATGTCTGAGACTCAGGGTGTGACACCCTTGTTTGGTTCCCAATCTGATAAGGTTCACACACTCTTTCTTCATCAAACTTCAGCATTGGAATCCCACGAACCACTCCCTTAGAGACACTTTTCTGCAGCATCCTTATATTCACATGACCCAATTTTTGATGCCATAGGATAGATTCTTCTATGCTTGATCGAAGACACGTAGATGAGGCAGAGATGATATAACAATTGTCCAAGATCTTACTCCTTCTATGATCCACATGTTGTTATGATCAACTACCTTACACTTTCCCTTAGTGAAGTTAACATTCAGATCTTGATCACACAAATGACTAATGCTGATCAGATTTGCCTGCAGACCATTTACCAGAAGAACATTCTCTAGTTTTGGTAACCATGACACATCTAGAGTACCTTTTCCAATGACACGAGCTGTGACACCATTTCCAAATGTTACTTTTCCCATATTTCCGAATACAGTGTTCTTCAAAAACTTCTCATCACCAGTCATATGTCTGAAACATGCACTGTCAAAGTACCACTCATCAGTTGTGGCAGCCTTTAGTGAAGTATATGTGAAGTTACAACTCAAATTTAGTTTCCTCACCCAACTCTGTTGTAAAATCCTGCGCGGAGAAGACTTTCTAACAGTACCTTTTCTCAAATCAGCTAGATAAGCAAAACATCTAGGACGAATATGACCACGTCGATTGGAATAATGGCAAATAAGAATAAATCTGTTACCTCTTCCTTTAGGAGCATGATAAGAATAATGAGGATTTTCCTTTTTTGCGTTCTTTGCAGTATTCACAGCAACTTGCTTCACTTTGGAATTATCCACTGGTAGTGACACTGATTGTGACACTGGTTGTGACACTGAGTGTGACACTGGTTGTGACACTTAGCTTTCTCCTTTATACCCCAGTCGTGAGTGATCACCATTGGATTGACCAGTCTTAAGAATTTCATCCAGCTTGGAAGAGCCTGAATTTAACATCTTGACATTTTTCTTTATGTGATTTAGCTCGTTAGTTAGATTCTTCACTTCCTCCTGGCTTGCTCTCAGATTGGCTTCCAACCCTTCAGCAGAGTTTTGAAGATTTAGCTTCTCATCTCTCAAACCCCCAATTTGAGTACGAAGATGCTGAATTACTTTAACAAATTCAATACATTTCTCAGAAAGAATCTTGTATTCAACAAGAATATCTTCTTCTGTGATTTTATCTTCGTCTTCATCACTATAAGTTAACATATTTTCGGAGACACTACGTGTAACATTCTTGACAACACCATTGTCTGATTGTTCAGTTTTAGAAGCAAGAGCCACATGATTATTATAAAATTCATCTTTTCTATCTGAATCATCTTCACTCCAGAATGTGTTGAGAAAATTTTTCTTTTTCTTCAATGTATTAGCATATTTCGCTTGAACATGCCCAAAGCCATCACATTCTTTACATTGAATTCCCCTGTTGTTGAAAGGTTGATCAGATACATGATTTTCTTCTCTGTACTTCTTATTGCTTGACAATTCATTCTTGGTGTTACTGACACTGGTCTTGACACCTAGATTATTTCTGCCAAATCTCTTCACGATTCTGCCAATATTCTTAGACAGCAGTGCTAGAGATTCTTCAAGGTCATCTTCACCATGGTCATCCAACTTCTGCATCTCTACTTTTAAAGCCATCCCTTTAACCTTTTTTGCTTCTAGATCTACTCCAAGACTCATCTCAAATGTTCTAAGAGATCCGATCAGTTCTTCTAACTTCATCTTGGAGACATCTTTTGACTCTTCAATGGCAGTGACTTTATAAGCAAACCGTTGAGGCAAAGATCGTAGAGTTTTTCTCACAAGCTTTTCTTCAGAAAAACTCTCACCAAGTGCAAACGCCTCATTAGCAATATCACAGAGCATTGCATTAAATACACCAATACTCTCATCTTCATGCATCTTTAAGCCCTCAAATCTTGTAGTTAATATCTGCATCTTTGATAACTTTACAGCAGAAGTTCCTTCATATGTAGTTTGAAGAATTTCCCATGCTTTCTTGGCTGTCACACATGTTGAGATAAGTCTAAACTGAGCAAGATCTACACCGTTGAAGATTGCATTAAGAGCCTTTGAGTTGCTATTTGCCAAGGCATCTTCTGTGGTAGACCAACTTTCTTCTGGCTTGAGAGATTTGACATCGTCTGCATCAGTCGTCATTGGAGGATCCCGACCAGTTAGGATTGATTTCCAAGCCTTCTCATCAACAGCTTTGATGAATGCTCTCATTCTAGCCTTCCAATAAGAATAATTGCTCCCGTCCAATAATGGTTGACGCATTGTTGAACCTCCTTCCTTCATAGAGTCCATCACATAAAAACCAAGATCAAGTCCTGCAGATCCCGCTTAAGAAAGAAAGACGACCCGCTCTGATACCAATTGAAAGATCTAGGTTAGATACGCGGTGTCCCAGTGGGTGAGCGACACTAGATATGACACCGATAATAAAATGATAACGGACAATATTAAAAATGCTGAAATTAAAAAGACAAGAGGTTGGTAACGCAGTTCGGCAATTATCTACGTCTGCGGGGCCACGCCCAGATAAAATAATCCACTAAGTTCACAAGTTACAAGACATTCAGTATGACACAAGGTAAGACACCATATTATCTTTGTTACTGCATCTTCCTAACTTCTGCAGTGAACGGATTGTGCGAGCTCCCCTCGACTCGTGTTGATTCCTCCCGGAATCCGTGCTCCAGCAAGATCCCCTTGCACACATTTGAACTCCTCCCGAGCTCCTTAAAAACCTCCTCCCGAGGTTAAACTTCAATGATGGTTGCAAAGATTTGCACCTTCAACAATATTGCATTGAGGTACTAAAAGCCAACACACTTCTAAAAACAATTCCAACTAGGAAGTGTGTTCACAGTCTTATAAAGAAGACCGAAGAAATATGATCAACGCACAAAGAATAATTCAATTAAGGCTTAACAATTCCGTGCGGCTACTTGATCATAATATAGGGCACATAAAATATCTTCCATCTTTATCTTCAAGATTGTTCCCATAAAACTCTCACACAAGATGGAAATAATGTGCCTTCCAAACTTATCTTTTCCATAGATATCTTTTCCAAGATAATTACTAAGAATACCAAGATAAGTCCAAAGATATATAAGGATATCATTTAAATTCCAAACAATCTCCTTTGCATAGATTGATTCTTCCAAGTTAATCATATCTTTCCTTATACTCTTGTTTGCCAAAAAACCAATGTCAATTAAATATAATGCCACATACGTGTGCGCATTAACAGAATATGTTTTTCATTAAAAAAAATTTCATATGGTAATTCTACTATATGACTTTTCCTATCCCAAAATGCTGCTAGATGATTAGCGCATATTTGTTCTTTAAATTATTTTTCTAACTCTTGAATCTTCTTAATTACTTCTGGTTTTTGTAATTGTAACTCTATCTGAATATAGATAGTTCTTCTTTAATAAAATTAATTTGATTTTCTTTCTTTAAAATGCAATTAATTATTTTTTCACAACTATAAATTGAATTTGATTAAGTAAATCTAACTCCTTTTGTTTTACTGGAGTTATGAATTTAAATATTATTTTATTACCCATTATTTTTAAATTTATTCCATCATTCTTCTTTTTAAATGTTGTTATTTGGTATAAAAATGGATTTTCTAGAATGACATCTTGAGTAAGATCTTCTATAATTATGAATGAATATTTAAAATAATAATTTTGATTACATAAAAATCCATTAGACAACTTAGATTGAATTTGCAAAGGACTCCCATTTGCAATTAATAATCTTTCATTGGTTTTTGAATAATATTTTGTTGGGATTATTCCTGATCTAATACAACTTTGATCTGCTTCACTATCTATCATTGCCATACAATTTGTTGTAAAATCTTGAACTCCTATAGTTATTATTGCATACCATTTTCTATATTTACTTTGTCTATTATGTATAAATATCTATCTTCTCTTAAAATTTCTTCATTTATTTGAATTCCTTTTCTTGAGCTTTCTGGTATGTCTAATACAGCTTTTTGAGTTTGATTAATTAATGCTAATTTTGTTTCTATTTCTAAATCTTTTGTTTATAATTCCTTTATCTAATCCTTTAGTCTCCTGATTTCTGATTTTAATTGTTTGACTTCTTCATGTAAATTTACTGAACTGCTTAATTTTGTATTAATTATTCCTGGAATTTCTGTACTATTAGAATATCTATCTAAAAGTTTTAATAAACTAAAAATTTATAATATTTTTGGCTGTTTTGAATAACTTAATATTAAATCCTTTAAACTATTTAAATATTCTTTTTTATCTTTTTGATTTTCTATTTTGCTGATAATATTAAATAAAATTCTTTATCTTTATTTTTAATATTGAAAATCATATTTATAGATTTACACCTGCATGGTGATGAATGATCCGAATATATGTCATCTTTTGAGTCATCTTCTAATACATTTAATTGATTATCACTTTCTTCTGATGAGTCATTAATCATTATTGGCATTAATGTTTCTCTTAAATATTTATCTTCATTAAAGATTTTATTGATTTTTCTTTGGGTTCTACAATTACTAGCTATATGGCATGGTTTGCCACATTTATAACATCTAATTTTCTTCTTCCCATATGGCTTATTATATGTTTTACGATTTTTTTCCCTATAATTTTTATATTGATTCTGTTGCTCATATTCTATATTTTTATAATTATTTCTACGTTTCCTAAATTTAGTATATTTACTTATTGACTTATATCTATATGAGGGTGCTTGTATTCCTCTTATTCCAAAATCTTGGCAAAATAATCATAATTCTCTTCTTTCTGAATCATATTTTGCTTGAATCTTCAATTTTTGACATAATTTCAACCCTTCTAATTTGAAAAATGCAAATAATTGACCGAATGATATCCTTGAAAAATCTACTGTTTCTGTTCCCATTTCTTTTTATAAATTTGTTATTATCTTTTGAGAAAATAATCTTGGTAATCTAGTTACAATCTTTTCTTTCCAAAATAAAGCATTGCAGTATGGTTTTTTTAATACATAAGTTAAAAACATGTCTTTATACCATCTTAAATCTGTTAATGTTAGACATATAAGATTTGTTATGAATATTTTTGAAGTATTTAATTCTTCTTTTTGATTTCCTACAAAAATGTATTGCTATGACTATAATGAGAAATTCTGCTGCATCACTTTTCTTAGTAACTCTTTTATTACCTTCGGTATCTCTTTCTTCATTTTGATATTCATGATTTAATATCATTTTTTATCTTCTAATGATAAAATATTGTCCTACCAACCTTTTAGTTGGCCTGTGAATCCTGTAACAATTCCTGCTGCTATTATTTTTTTAGTATGGCCATGAGTATCATATTCTACTCTTGTCATTCCCATTTCTTGTAACATTTGTAATATTTCATATTCAGATTTACCATCTAAATTCCATTCATATATTACTGTTCTATCATATTGTGCTGCTATAAATTGATATCTTTCCTCATACTGAATATTTGGGGGGTTAGAATAATAATTTTTTATAGGTTGTGATGTTAACCATGTTTTCTTTGTACCATAATTTTTTATTCTTCGTTATCTTCTTATTCTATTAATCTCATTATTATTAGTTTCATTAAATTCATCTTCAATTAATCCTAATTAATCCATTATTTTCTCATTTTCTGAGGTTTCTGTACTTAAATCTTGTTCTTCGAATAATGGATTTATTCGATCTATATTATTGATTTTATGAATGTTTTCTAAGCCAGGTTGCTTGGAACTACTAGGTTGACTTTTAATTTCTAATTGATCTAATTTTATTAAAATTTTATTCAATGTGTTTTGTTCTTGACTTGAGTTTGGAGTTAAACTAAAATGTTCTAATTCTTCTAATACATTTTTAGTCTGAAAATGTGGTCTTGCTATCTCTTCTGGAAAAGCAAATCTATTAGTAGATTTTGGTATTGAATCTATTTTTGTAGCTATTAAGTCTACTTGTTGAGCGAAAATGTGGTCTTGCTATCTCTTCTGGAAAAGCAAATCTATTAGTAGATTTTGGTATTGAATCTATTTTTGTAGCTATTAAGTCTACTTGTTGCGCTATTGTAGATAATATTTGATTTGAATAATTTAATTGTTGATTAACTTTTCTTTATATCTTCTATATCTACTGGACTTTTATCTAACTTAGCTTCTCGAAATGGAGTGGCTTTTATATCTCCTGCGCTAGTAGTTATTTGAAGATTGAATAAAGGCGGATGAACCGAAGTGATTACTTCTCCTCCTACTATTTGTCATTTTTTGTATAATCGTGTTTGAACATTAATTTGTGAAATAGAATAAACATTATTTATTTCTAATTTCTGACTAATGTATTCTAACCATGAAAAAAAAGAAAAATTATACTTTTTAATTTGTAGTGCTTTCTGCCATTCGCTGTTCAATTTTTCTTTAAACTTTTTATCTAATTAATTATACCAATTTCTTTTCTCAATATTTTCTTCACTATTTAATTTTTCTTCTAAATATGCATAATTAGGTTCAAATATTTTATTAATAACATTGATAGTATCTGCTTCCATTTGTAAATAAGTTGGTGAGTGTATTGATAAGTCATTACTAATTATTTCTGGTACTGGTGACTTATAATAGATTTGTTGACTACTCTTGATTGGAATTTCTGAGTATAACTTTGGATTATTATTAAAATTAGTGTTTTGACTAAAACTTCTTGTAATATTTGGAATATCTGAAGTTGAGTATTTTGAATTTTGAGTTTTAGGATAAAATTCCATTGAATCTATTTTATTATATCCATATCTATTTGACCTTATATTATTAAAATGTATTATAATACTACCATATTCTTCTTTTTCAATTGGAGTTGGATTGTTTTGTTGTATATTTCTTGGTCCTTCTGGGGGTGGTAATCTAAAAGTTTCAGGAATAGTTATATCTTGCCATTTGAGTGTTTTTGGTATATAAATTGATGATTTAGTTGCATTTTCTTCAAGCAGTATGGTTTCTGCTTGTTCAGTTTGTTCTAATTTGAGTTGAGGATCAATTAGTGTTTTGAGTAATTTAAAACATACTTTAAATAATATTGCAAAATTTCTACTCTTATGACTAATTTTGTTTTGATCTATTTGAATATCCATAATTAATGAATCTAAAACCAATTCATCATATAAACAAATAGTAAAATTAGAAACACAATTGAATGATATTGAACCATCACATATATTGGTTTGAATTAAATCTAATAATAAACCATAATAATCTACTAATCTATTGTCTCTACGTGCAATGAATATTGGATTATTTATTCCTAATCTATGCATAGGTTTAACCAAAACTTTAACTATTCCGTAATGAATAAACCTAAATCCTTATTGTCTATATTTGTTAATTGCTATACTAGATAATAACTTAATTGTCCTTGAAGTTTCTCTAAAATTAATATCTTGTTCATGTAATTTGACAGCATATGAGTTATTAAAATTTAATCTTCCTATATGATATACAGAATTAAGTGTATTACTGCTAATATCAAATTGAATTTCATGACTTTGTCCTATCTCTTTATCCTCTTGAGTAGATGTAGTACTAGAACTAACATTACTAAATAGCTTCTTAAAAATATCCATAATTACAAAAATTACCTCCACCTCTTAGTACAACATGCAGTCTGATGATGTATGGGGAACACAAGAGAACCTAACTTAGAACACCCTAATCCGGACGGGCTTACTAACGGACTTACAGACTTCTCTATTGCTTTCCAAACCGTACACTTCTCAGACTAAATATCTTCCTAAATATGGATGCAGTGATGTGCTTATGAAACTTATTTTCGAAAACCTTTTAGTAATTTGGCTCTGATACCAAATCTAACCCAGGGATGTAAACAGAGTGTAAACATGGAATAGAAAGTCAAAGAAGAACAGTTGAATAAAAGTAATACCTTTGAATATAACTGAAATGTTGAAAATTACAAGAAAGCTATTTGAAACTAGAGATACAAGGTTTGTTTGAAGATAGAAATTTTCTCTCAAATGTAAATAGATTTTAGATGGTATAAAGACACTAGTAGCAAGGCTAGACACTATTAAAATAATTCTATTACTTGCAACTCAAAAAGAGTGGAAAGTTTATCAATTAGATATTTTCAATTCTACTTTCTTAAATGGTTATTTAGAGGGAAGAGTTATTTTATTGAACAATGATAAGTCAGATTTATACTGACTTAAACATGCTAGTTTGCTTGACTTTTAGTGACTCTGGGTGCATTGTGTGTGAAATTATGTGTTGGTTTATGAGTTTTTGTGGAGTATTGAGTGTGGTGTCCTTCTAAGAAAAAGAGTGAACATTGGTGTTGTTTGCATGAGATCATAACACTTGTGCATGTGCACTGCACTTGGCACACATATGGTGCACAGAATCAAGCACATAACGTACGAGTACTGCGGGCACATGGCGAGAGCGTCGTCTCTCTTGCAATTTTACCCAAAACAACTAACTAGAAGCAAGCGGTAATTGGGATCGTATCCTCAGGGAAAGGGTAGAATTAAGAATTGTACAGTGATAGAATAAGCAATTAAACGATGTGTAGACTAAATAGAAAACAAACGAGAAATCAACCAAAAGGAGAAAGGTGTGCTGCCTTGAGGGAGGCCAGTGGTAATGACTTCAATCGGTTATCCTTGACTTAGTGTTGACACATGTATGAGGGGGTCGGTTTTCTGGTGAACTTAAGATTGATCTCCTTGATAGGTCTCACAATCCTAACCCACCATGCTCCTCTATCTCCCTTGCTAGGGCAAGATTTAGGCTCGCTTCCTAATTCCAGATCCCTATCTGACACTACACTAAGACAAGTACTAGTGTGCAAATGATCCTAAGTCTTTTCATTCCTTGACTTCCACTGTCAGTGGATATCGCACAGTAGAAAATCGCTTTCTCACCCAGATCTTAGGACTCATACATAGGTTGTTCTATGTTCTGTGGTTTCATTCCAATTTCCTTTGATTGCACTGAATTGATTTCAGTGGATACCGCAAATCATATAACGGCATAATCGTGAGTGAATAAATATTGAAATGGAACACTAACTGACATGGAACTTTAACCAAACACAAAATATGCAATTCAAATGTCTCAAAACGATATTAAGTCATTACACTTAATCCCTCAAAGCAGCACTGAAAATCTAGCCGATCATGTTGATCGGCTTTGAAAATGAGTTTAACAAAGCCAGATCGAACATTGCTATTACAAACGGATAGAGTTGAATGATCTCCACTCTAATCTCTCAAACCTAGACTCTCAGAACTCCTCTCTCTTTTCTCAGTTGATCCCCCGTCAAAAAGCTTTTTCTTCGATCGATCTCTCCAGCTTTTATAGTTTTTCATTGCCGACTTAGCTTAGTGAGCTTCCTGGAAATTTTCTTTGTGTAGCAAGATGTTGACACGTGCTCCTGCAATTACAACAGATCATTTGGTGAAGACACGTGTACTTAAGAAATGATAATAATCAGTACACAATATTGGAAACCTTAACTACTAAGTTTGCTAAGTAAGTTAGACAGAATGCGGAGTTGGTGTCTACGAAATGCATGAGGAAATGACTAACTAAAATGATGAAATAACAATGCATGAAAGACTTCCTAACTTAAAGCATGACAAAAGTAAAATAGACTAAAAATATCAAAGGAAGGAAATATGCATCGAGGTGCAAGTGATGTGAGTGGGGTGGCGGCCGCACGATGCGGCCGCCGTGTGTGCGTTGTGTGAGAGGGCGGCCGCACGATGCGGCCGCCGTGAGGGGTGGCGGCCACACGATGCGGCCGCATGCTTGTGTGTGTGTGTGGGCGGTCGCATCGTGCAACCGCCGTGTGTGTGTGGCGGTCGCACGTGTGTGTGTAGCGGTCGCATCGTGCGAC
Organism: Ophiorrhiza pumila; assembly: GCA_016586305.1. NCBI lineage: Eukaryota > Viridiplantae > Streptophyta > Magnoliopsida > Gentianales > Rubiaceae > Ophiorrhiza > Ophiorrhiza pumila. The sequence continues at coordinate 16,387,642 of BLIW01000005.1, forward strand.
CGCTATGTGTGTGTGTCTTTTGTGTGTGCTGAATGAGTTGTGCGTTTGTGTGCTTGTGTTGAGAGTTTGTGTAGTGTGAATAGTTGTGGACTTCCAAGAAGAGTTGGAGGTCAGTGGCATACATGACTAAGTATTTCTGCACAAACTCACAAAATATTCACATTATCACACGATACTTAGCCATTTCTCAATGTTTCCAAATACTGCACATTTTGCATACCATTGACACACCAAGCATCATTTTCACTCATAATTCACAACAAAGAATAAGGAAAGCGGAGCAAATAAGTCGACTAAACATCGACTTATCATCCCCCCACACTTAAGTCTTTGCTAGTCCCGAGCAAAGTAAATCCAACCACCAACTTCACAAACAACTCTCTCAACCTCATCAACTATCCATTATAAAACTTTCGCATTCATAACATCGTTTTAATACGCAAATCCACAGTTTATTCGATTTACACAAAGTTGCCAAGTAAGGTATTACGAATAAAGACCAAGGCGCCCGCGTGAAGTGTGTGCTGAGAATTCCTTATGCCCACAACGTTGTCTATGCAAAGTACTCAAGCAGACACTTAACCAAAATTCTTGCACTACAGTCCTTTTGTCCACACACACGAACCTTTTGCGAATTTAACAGACACAAAACTTAATATGCACATTGGTGCTTATTCGTGCCGCACTTTTGTGCTTGGCTGCCAGGGTTTTGTGGCTATTTTTTCCCTTTATTCGCCCATTTGGCTTTTTCTCAGCATAAACATCATAACTCAAGCATTCGTGTTCGTGCGTGTCTTCAATGGACTATATATTAAAAATGCAAGAACAAGTGTGTACAAGTAGAGTGCACATACAAGTTGTGAAGCATAATCATTCTCCTATGTCAAAGATGTTGCTGGCACTTCTATCTTACCTTAACGTTATACTTTACTTAGCACTCTGTATGCATCGACTGAATACCGTGAACTTATGAAAGAAAATTTTTCGCATGCATCAAACATCAAACACTTGGTAGATTGTTGATGAAATTGGAAGTGCGTTTTTTAAATGAATAGTGGTGGACCTCTTGCACAATCATAACATCAACTTTCACATTCATACATTTAAAGCCACACACTACATCACATTTGGAATGGAAAAATCACAACATCACACTTCAAGGTCAGTGCTAATCACTGCCTTGTTTTGATTCCAACACAACAGCACGTGAAAGGAAGTAAGATAAAAGAAAAGGAAAAAAAATAAAAAATAATTCACACCACCTATTACTAATATAGTAAACTTAGCAAACTTAGCAAACTCAGCATAAAAATAAACTAATATAGTACACACCACCTCCGATCCCCTGCATAATTAGCAAACTCAGCATAAAAATTGAAATTTTTCAACATCAGCATAACAGGAAGCAAGCATCATTCACACAGGCATAAACCATCAAGCTCACACAAACATAATTCACAGCCACCACTATAAGCCAAAACTCTCCCCCCCCCACACTTAAAATGAAGCAATGGTCCCCATTGTGAGAAAGGAAAGAGTCTACCCAGTATCAAGCGTCGGGAAGTGGTGGTTGGCCAGAGAAACGGGAGAATCCTGGAAATTGGGTTTGCACTGGCTTGAAGTTTGGTGAGGCCGAACCAGCATTGGAGTTCATGCCTTATTGCATCACCACTCGTGTAGTACTCGAGGTATCCACAATCATACGGAAGTGACTTTCCATTTCTTCCAGAGGAGGGAAGTATGAATCTGGACCTCGGGTTTGGTTATGGTGTACCATCATCAAGTTCAAGTTGTGGACGTCTGTTTGACACTGGGTTATTTTGTTGTCCAGTGTTGTCCATTGAGTGGTGTGCTCTTGCCTCATTGAATCTATCCTTGTACCAATGACCCCCATACAAGTTTCCACTCCCGCCCACCGCCCCTCTATGTTTTCCATATGCTGTGTCAAGGCGTTCTGTTGATTTTGAATTGCTGTTCGCATTCCCTCCAAAGCATGTTACATATGGTTGAAATTCCCTAGCGGCTGAGGTGGCTGTCGGTTAGGTTGGGGTTGAGCTGGCGCGGCTTGGTCCTCATCAATGTTATCCATTTGTTCTTGCGCTTCCCTGTCCCTTTCTCTTGCTTCTCTTTCCAACCTTTCTCTGTCTGCTCTCTCTACGGTTTGATATTGCTTGATTTGGCCATCTTTTATGGGCAGTGCCGGGTTGCGACTTTCCTCTCCTGCATTCAATTTGACCCCTGCTTTCACAGCTTGTTCGCACAGGAAGAGAGGGAAATACAGGCTTTGGTGATCATCAGCTAATGCGTGACCGATGTATGTGATGATAAGCTGGCCCACATCCACCGTGAGTCTGTTTTTAATAGCGTAAACCAAGCAGAGCCTATAGGTGGAAATCCTGGTGGTGTGGGTTGTAGGCATCAGACGGGAGTTGATGAAGAGTAGCCAGGTTTTGGCTTCTGCCTTCAGATATTTTAGCTCTACATATCTCGGGTGGCCATGTCGACTTCTAACCCAATCGACTCCCGGTAGACTCAGTGTCCCCAAGATTATGTCCATGTCCCCCGCGTTCTTCAGATCATCAAATTCGTCTGGAGCATAGTCCTTGAGCCCGTAATGTTTGTTCACTAACTGGGGCGTGAGCTTAAGGTACTTCCCCCGTATGAATACGCCCTTTGAAAGCACTTCCTTCTCACCGGTTCCTACAGCGTTGGCATAGAATTCCTTGGCGATGGCTACATTGCAACTATCTGGTGCCTCAGTCAGTTTTTGCCAATTGTAGTGCTTGATGATATCAATGTATGACTTTTCTGTAATGGCCATTGCCCTTTCTATGTGGATAGGTCTAATGGCGAACTCGCAGAATTTTGTTTGAGCCTCGGCGTTATAAAACCGCAGAAGGGTGTTCTGCTGAGCAACCTTTCTCTTCTTCTGAGTGGAGTCTTGCACGTCCTCTCCCTCTTGGGCATACTCTTCGTCTGAGCTATAGTCGTCAGATGATTCGTATTCCCTCACTTTGGCTTTTCCTCTAGAGGCTTGTCCCTTTTGTGCGGTCGCGGTGGTCTGTGAGGCTTTCTTGGGTGCCATGGTACCTGGAGATCACAACGTTGCATGAGTGGAATTCTATTCAAGCCCATTATAGTGAGGTCCACACATGCATCAAGATTCACATCCACAAAACATTTTCATTTAGCATTTCATGACAATTATGTACGGGACGAAGATTGCATGTTAACTCATAAAGCCAGATTTCATGAAGCAGGTAATTTGCACATGAAGAGTTTCGGTGGGCTTTGTTCTCACGCCTTTCCCACCTGAGGTTCATGCATTTAACATTTCCAAGCACAACCGTGTCACACCAAGGTTTCAAAATTGTGAGAGAATCAAGAACACGATGTTATACATATACATAGTATTTATATGCAAGCTAGACCAACAAAATTTTCGCTTAAGCATCATGAAATAATCATCAAGAAATTTTCGCTTCCCAACTCAAATATACAAGAAGTTCACAAAATAATCATCATGAAAAATCGAGCACAAGGATTTCACACTAAGCATCAATATTTAGCTCTTTAAGCAAAGTGAACTTCGGCGTGTCATGCCCATTGGAATTGGAATTTAAATAGATGCTTAAGGTGGTGAGAAACTTACGTGATGTGGATGTTAACCTCCTAAAACGCAAACACGTGAAATGAAATTTTTTGTGGCCTCTGGACGCTTGAAGCAAATTTCTATTCTTGCTCCTTGCCCTCAGCCGAATTCACCACAATGATGAGTGCAAGTGATGGTGATTTTTGTGCATGCATGTTGATGGTATTTATAGACAAATTTGCATGCAAGAATCGGCTAGAGTAAGGCTTAGAAAACACATGCATGTGAGTTCACTAAAAAACAAAGTGGATGATGACAAAATGCTAGAAAGAAAAGTGGATGATGACAAAATGCTAGAAAACAAAAGTTGTGCAATCTTGTCATGCCTTTTCTTGCATAATTCGGCCATTTGCACACTTTCACTATCAAACAACCTTGTGAGCCCATAATGTCATGCATTTGTCACAATGTCATTCAATCATGCCATGCCTTAGCCGATTCACAACCATAGCATGCATATTTCTTTTCACTTATGCATAAATCATGTCAAGCTCCATTCGGCCCTATCATGCATAGCATTTCATATCAAGACAAATCATTTAAGGGATCCAAATGTTATGCATATTTTCTTTCACAATTATTTCTGGTCATGCACCCAAGAAATGTTATCTACTATGCAATCCTTTCAACGGCCAATTCGATCTTCTCCTGCAATACTCAAGCGAAAATGTCAGCCTATCTTGGATTTGTAATTACAGAGCAAGATTCGATTTGGAAGCTTTTCTTGGAATCAAATATTTCACATTGCTCTGGGGCTACGGATTTTATTCTCACCTTTTTCAGTGCAGAGAATATCCTACACTATTACCTGTCATGTCCCGTGACCTCCAGATATGCAAATCCCATCTGTTGGCTTTAATTTTCCATTGACCTCCCATGCACATTTTTGATTTTTTTTTTTTTTACCGTGGCCCATGAGCTTTCTTTGCACCTGAATAGGGTCGAGAGTAGAGTTTCAATCATTTATTTGGAGTTATTGTGCTGCCAAAAACGAAACAAAAATAAGGACAAAAAATTAGAAAGGTTGGGTTGCCTCCCAACAGAGCGCTTAGTTTATTGTCTTCAGCCAGACACAGCAGTGTTGTTATCCAAGTTGTGGAGAGTCGAGGTACTGGGTGTGCCCAGTGTCCCTCCAAAGTGGTTGGTTGACTTTCATTTCATGACCTTTGTTTCCTTTCTTCTCTCTTGAGGTCCCGACTCCTACCCTTTTGGGTGGTGGGTCTGAAGTCTTCTTTTTCTCTCGCCAGAACACACGCTTGAGATATTTAAGCAGTGGCGGCTGACTTTTCTTGGTTCGGTCTCCTTGTGGAGGCTTCAATGTCTTGTCCCTGTCATTAACATTTCCAAGCCTCACCTCAGTGGGCACAACTTTCGTCTTTTCGTCAGTCTTAACAATGGCATCAGACAATTTGTCACATAATGCAAATTTTTTTTCTCGTTTATCCTTTTCAACACTTAACTTCAATTTTTCTCCGAAATTTTGCATTTCTTGAAGTTCATGCACATTTGCCATTTTATTCAAACTTTCACCATTTTCATGACTTTCATCGAAATCACATGCAAGGTACATTTCTTTCACAGACGAATCACTTTCAACTTTTTCACCCCAAGGGCTCAATTCATGCAATGTATCAGATTCTTCAATGACCAAAAAAGTTTCAAAATTTTCACATGGGTCATCATCCCAAAAATCATTTTCAGCAAGAGAAGATTTACGTTTATGCTCAAAATTCAAGGGTTGAGGATTACCTTCCACCAAGCTTGCTAGGCAACATTGTTCTATGGAGTGAGGGTGTTTCATGGCATAGTCGACATTGAAGATGACCTCTTCACCATTGACCCTAAAGGTTATGGTCTTTCCCTTTACTCCAATGAGAGCATCACCTGTAGCTAAGAATGGCCTTCCGAAGATGAGTGGCACTTCAGGGTCTTCTTCCATGTCCAACACTATGAAGTCCACGGGGAGTACAAATTTATCCACAGATACCAGAACATCCTCCACCATCCCAGTTGGTTGAACCAATGATCTATCCGCCAATTGGAGCATGACTGCTACCGGTTTAATTCGTGACCCCAATCCTATGCTCTCTGCTATGGATAAAGGCATGAGGTTGATGCCTGCTCCAAGGTCACACAAGGCCTTGCTGAAAAATCTCTCACCAATGGAGCATGGAACTGTACAGCTTCCAGGGTCTTTGAGTTTGGGTGGCAGCTCATTGTTGATCCACGCTTAGCTCTCCTTAGTGAGTGGAATTGGTAATTCACAACGCAAAATCTGCTCCTTGTTGGCGATTAGGTCCTTTAAGAATTTCGCATATCTTGGCACGGCTGTGACCAAATCCAGCAATGGAACATTCACATTTACATTTTTCACCATGTCCAAAAATCTTGTAAATTGGACCCCCTTCTTTGGTGGAGGTCGAAGTCTCTGGGGGAAAGGAGGGGGTGGTGCATATGGCGACTCATCGCATGGCTCTTGATCTCCCCTCTTCCTTTTACCTTCTGGGACCTTCACACACTCCCCTTTGTTCCCTTCTGGGATCTTCTCCTCCATAACGATCTCTTCGTCCATGATTTCCTTTTCAGGTTCATCTTTTTGTTCTTCCTGTGAAACTTTCTCTTCCTCTTGTCTCTTGGTTCCACTAAGCTCCTTTCCACACCTCAACGTTATGGCATTGCACATCTCCCTTTCCTTTCCTTTGGGATTGGGCTCCGTATCACTTGGAAGGGCGCCTTGAGGTCTTTGATGGTTGGCTTTAGCCAACTGGCCCACTTGCATCTCGAGGTTTTTGATGGCGGCCTCCGTGCTTTTCGCTTGAGCTTCCACCGTGGAGGTTCTTTTCTCAAACATGTCCATTCTACCCAGAATTTCATAGAGTAAATCATCCGTGGACTTTTTCTGTTCCCTATTGCTTGACTCCCCACTTTGGTAGTACTGCCTTTGCTGATTTCCCTGATTATTCTGTCCCCAGTTGCCTTGGCCCGACTGATTTCGGTAGCCTCCATACTGCTGTCCGTTGTTGTAGTTGGCCACATACTGCACTGACTCTTGGGTGAGCTCACACTCATCCGTGTGGTGCTCCCCTTTACATAATCCGCACATCAATACAGGTGCGCCACCTTAGTAGCCTTTAGGTTTTGAACTTGCTTTGTGAGAGCCTCAAGTTTTGCTTCCAAGGATGTCTCCTCATCCAGCTCTAGCACTCCTCGCTGCTTCCGCACAGGCATCTTCCTAGTTTCTGGAAAGAGGTATTCGTCGTTTGCTATCGAATCAAAGAGTTCTCTGACCTCGGGGATACTTTTATCCTTTAAGGCCCCATTTGCGCTGGCCTTGACCATCAGTGAGGATTCAGGTGATAGACCTTTGAAGAAAATGTTGAGTTCCCTGACCTCCCCTAGGTCATTGTTTGGGCATTGGCGGAGCAAATCGTTGAATCGATCCCATGCTTCCTTGAAGGTCTCGCCATCCTGCTGCTGGAAGTTTCGGATCTCCAACCTCATTAGCTCCAACTTTGCTGGAGGAAAATACTTGGCTAAAAACTTCCGCTCAAATTCCTCGAATGTCGATATAGCTGGACCACCAATTGAGTTAAACCAGTGCTTGGCCTTCCCTTTCAAGGACAGTGGGAAGAGCACCCTTCTCACATCATCGGGGGTCACTCTTTGCAGTTTGAAGGTATTACACAGTCCTAGAAACCAATCCAAATGCTCATTAGGGTCTTCGTTGGTTAAGCCTTGAAAGATCTGCCCTTGGGTGATCATGGACACAATTTGTGTCGGGATTTGATAACTTTCAACGTCAATTCCTTGATGATTATTTCTTCTCTCAAAATTTACCGCAAAATGGTCTCCAAACCGAGCTGGTTGGGGCTGAGGTCTCTCTTCATTCCGTTCTTCCATTTCAATTTCCCTTCTTCTCTGCCTTAAAGTTCTGTGCAATTCTAAGTCAAGTGCAAACTCTGGAGCTTCACCACGTAGCCTTGCTCTAGATAGCATAAACTGTGAATTATCACAAGGAAGAAAACACCACTGGAACAACAGATTAGTAGAACAAAATCAACAGAAACTAATGATGAACTAAAATTTCAACAAAATAGACAAACAACAAATTCAAACAAGAATTGGTACAGTAACACTAAGTAAAACTATCACAAAATCAACTCTAAACGCTATGCCCTCTCCCCGGCAGCGGCGCCAAAAATTGGCGAGAGCGTCGTCTCTCTCGCAATTTTACCCAAAACAACTAACTAGAAGCAAGCGGTAAGTGGGATCGTGTCCTCAGGGAAAGGGTAGAATTAAGAATTGTACAGTGATAGAATAAGCAATTAAACGATGTGTAGACTAAATAGAAAACAAACGAGAAATCAACCAAAAGGAGAAAGGTGTGCTGCCTTGAGGGAGGCCAGTGGTAATGACTTCAATCGGTTATCCTTGACTTAGTGTTGACACATGTATGAGGGGGTCGGTTTTCTAGTGAACTTAAGATTGATCTCCTTGATAGGTCTCACAATCCTAACCCACCATGCTCCTCTATCTTCCCTTGCTAGGGCAAGATTTAGGCTCGCTTCCTAATTCCAGATCCCTATCTGACACTACACTAAGACAAGTACTAGTGTGCAAATGATCCTAAATGTTTTCATTCCTTGACTTCCACTGTCAGTGGATACCGCACAATAGAAAATCGCTTTCTCACCCAGATCTTAGGACTCATACATAGGTTGTTCTATGTTCTGTGGTTTCATTCCAATTTTCTTTGATTGCACTGAATTGATTTCAGTGGATACCGCAAATCATATAAAGGCATAATCGTGAGTGAATAAATATTGAAATGGAACACTAACTGACATGGAACTTTAACCAAACACAAAATATGCAATTCAAATGTCTCAAAACGATATTAACTCATTACACTTAATCCCTCAAAGTAGCACTGAAAATCTAGCCGATCATGTTGATCGGCTTTGAAAATGAGTTTAACAAAGCCAGATCGAACATTGCTATTACAAACGGATAGAGTTGAATGATCTCCACTCTAATCTCTCAAACCCTAGACTCTCAGAACTCCTCTCTCTTTTCTCAGTTGATCCCCCGTCAAAAAGCTTTTTCTTCGATCGATCTCTCCAACTTTTATAGTTTTTCATTGCCGACTTAGCTTGGTGAGCTTCCTGGAAATTTCGTTTGTGTAGCAAGATGTTGACACGTGCTCCTGCATTTACGACAGATCATTTGGTGAAGACACGTGTACTTAAGAAATGACAATAATCAGTACACAATATTGGAAACCTTAACTACTAAGTTTGCTAAGTAAGTTAGACAGAATGCGGAGTTGGTGTCTACGAAATGCATGAGGAAATGACTAACTAAAATGATTAAATAACAATGCATGAAAGACTTCCTAACTTAAAGCATGACAAAAGTAAAATAGACTAAAAATATCAAAGGAAGGAAATATGCATCGAGGTGCAAGTGATGTGAGTGGGGTGGCGGCCGCATTGTGTGTGTGTTGTGTGAGAGGGCGGCCGCACGATGCGGCCGACGAGAGGGGTGGCGGCCGCACGATGCGGCCGCATGCTTGTGTGTGTGTGTGGGCGGTCGCATCGTGCGACCGCCGTGTGTGTGTGGCGGTCGCATCGTGCGACTGCCGTGTGTGTGTGGCGGTCGCATCGTGCGACCGCCATGTGTGTGTGTCTTTTGTGTGTGCTGAATGAGTTGTGCGTTTGTGTGCTTGTGTTGAGAGTTTGTGTAGTGTGAATAGTTGTGGACTTCCAAGAAGAGTTTGAGGTCAGTGGCATACATGACTAAGTATTTCTGCACAAACTCACAAAATATTCACATTATCACACGATACTTAGCCATTTCTCAATGTTTCCAAATACTGCACATTTTGCATACCATTGACACACCAAGCATCATTTTCACTCATAATTCACAACAAAGAATAAGGAAAGCGGAGCAAATAAGTCGACTAAACATCGACTTATCAGCACACCGCATGCACTCACTACACACTTAGGCTGCATGTTCCACACGAGCATTGACAGCACCGCATACATCGCGTGCGGGCTCGGTTGCACTACTACCACACACTACACGCGTATGTCGCACACACTCATTGCTCACCACTCACGCCATTCATAAATACCTTGTGCTCATCGCACACAGTTGATGCACATTGGCCGCACATACATGCACTCATCGCTACACGAGAGCAGTGCACCGTGCACATTTATCGCCGCAATGCTTGCACATATCGCATGCTTGTTGCCCACGATGCCGCACACACGTTGCATGCCTGCCGCATGAGCAACGCACACACTTGTGCAGCATGTTTGCATGAGCTCCGCACATTTTGCGCAACATCGCTCACAACCCTTGTACACATGTATGCACATGGTTGCTACACATTTATGCATACCTTGCACGTTTACTCGCACTCAGCACACACCTCACAACACTCACTGCACGTCTCAAGTGCACTTGCATGCACACACTTGCATGCATCACCAGCATCGCAAGCACACATAAGCACCACACTTCACTGCATGGCACAAACTCACCAAGCACATCCTTTGTTTGCATGCCATTACCACACAACTGCTACTACATGCATACTCTTGCTATACAACATGCACATGCACACCACAACACACTCAAATGCACTCCACAGCATTGCATGCACAACACAAGCATTTCATTTTTGCACAGCACACGCATCACTTCATGCACATGGGTCATAGCACATTTTCACGGTGATGCATCGCCGTGAAAAGATTTACACGGCGATGCATTGTTGCGATGCATCGCCATGAAAGGATTTGTACTGCGATGCATCATGGCAATGTATCGCTGTGTTAAATGTGAAATGCAGAGTTGTTTTTTTTCTAAGTGTTGAGGAGCCTTCTTTATTTGTGCAGGATCGTGATGGCGTGGTTACTGGTGGCTCAGAAGCGTGGTGAAGGCCGTGGAGACGTGGTGCGAGCTGGCTCAAAGGCGTGGATTGCTGGATTGGATGCTGACGTGGAGGCTTGTGCACGAGCTGATTCTGGACAGTTGTTATATTACAGTGGTATTTCTATAAATAATTGCTTAGTTTACATTAGCGTGTAGATTAAACTTTAGACCTCTATAAATAGAGGATTTTGCCATTGTTTTGGATGATTCGACACTTCTAGACTTTTAAGAGATTTTTGATCTTGAGCGGGAAATTTTCTCTTTCTAACTTTCTTTCTCTAGATTTCCTTTCTCTAGATTTTCTCTCTCTAGAATTTTAGCCACGATTTCAATTTCGATCGAACTCTTGGACCGAATACCAGAATTCTCTTCTCAATTAAGGAAGCTTGAACAATTCTCTTGTGTTTAATCGGTAAAATTCTCCAATTTTGTGAAGATGAATTGTTTAGTGTTGCAAATTGAATTTCATGACTTGAGAATGAGCTCTTCCGGCTAAATTCATGATGTCCTAGGGTTTCAATCGGATAAATGTATGATTCAGATGAATCAATGCTATGCAATTAACAAACTCTCTAAGGAATGAAATCATGCTCAGAATTAATACATGAATTCTGTTAAGTTTCATGAATTTGCACTGGTATTAAATGAATTGAACTTTAATTGTGGTCGACATGCTGAGTTGAGGTTAGATTCACCAATATTTGTGAGAGTGCATGGAATGAGAACTGGAAGTGTGAGTATTGAGTCTTCTCACTTGCTTTGTTTGTTCATGTTTTGAGATGCAGTCACCATGCCGGTGAAGGAACATTTGAAACATTAGGAATAAGTGAGAAGAGGCTCTCTTGTGCTAACAAAAGCTAAGAACCTAGGTCAGGCTTCGCCACGGGAAGACTTTAGGAATTGCATGTTAAACTCATTAGACTCAGAGAGTTGAGATACTGCGGTGCGAATTTCACCACTCTTAAGCCTCGCCATGGGAAAGAATGGTGTTAGGAAGTGTAGAATGTAGTGCGGTTGACATGCTGGCTACAGCCTACAGGCTAGATTTCTAGGCAACTAGGATCTCCTCTCATTTTGCTTGTTGTCAATTGCGTAGCACGAGTCATCTGTTTTGCATTCATCTGGTGCAAGAACCCTAGGGCATCTGCTCTAGACTAGATTTCACATCTTATTTGTTGTTCTTGTTAGTTTCATTATTTCTTATTTCTCTATTCTTGTTGTTGTTAACATTCGTTCCTGTAATTTCATTTCTGTGAACAAAATCTTGAATTCTTGAAATCACTCCCTTTCTTGAGGAACGAAACCCTCTCACCGTATCTACATTAGTGTTAGGGATAAATTGATGAACATACGTGACTATATGCATCAAACAACCAAAAGGTTTTGTTGTGAAACAAAAAGAAGACAAGGTATATCTACTTAAAAAGGCTTTGTATGGCCTTAAACAAGGTCCAAGAGTTTGGTACAATAGGACTGATGATCTTCTTCAAATTGGTTTCGATAAGAGTTTGAGTGAAACAACCCTTTATGTAAAAGTCCTTAATGGTTATTTGATTATTGTTTTACTGTATGTTGATGATTGCTTGTTATAAGAATCAAGTCAATTTTTATAAATCAATTTAAAGATCAAATGAAGCAAGTATTTGAGATGACTTATTTGGAATAAATATCATATTTTCTTGGCATGGAGATCACTTAATTTCAACAAGGAATCTTCATAAGTCAACAAAATATCCCAAGGAAGTGTTGAAAAAGTTCAACATGCAGTCTTGCGAATCCATTGGCACACAATTAATGGAAAATGAAAAGTTGAGTAGAGAGGATGAAGTTGAGAAGGTTGATGAAACAGTTTACAAACGTCTTATTATCAATCTTTTGTATCTTACAACAAGAAGATTAGACATTACATATGATGTGAGCTTATTTTCTCAGTTTATGCATTGTGAAAGTGAATTTCATCTCATTAATTAAAGATGAATTTAATGAGACAAATAATAATGAGATTAATAGAATAAGAAAAAAATGAAGAATACAAAATTATGGTACAAAGAAAACATGGTTAACATCACAACCTAGAAAAAATTATTATCCTAAATTAACCCCCTGCCCCCCCCCCCCCCAAATATTCAGTATGAGGAAAAATCTCAATTTACAGCAGCACAATATGATGGAACATCAATATATGAATGGAATATAGATGGTAAATCTGAATATAAAATATTAAAAATATTACAAGAAATGGGAATGGCAAGAGTAGCATATGGTACTCATGGCCATACTAAAAAATAATAGCAGCAGGAATTGTTACAGGATTCACAGGCCAACTAAAAGGTTGGTGGGACAATACGTTATCATTAGAACATAAAAAATGATATTAAATCATGAATATCAAATTGAAGAAAGAGATGTCAAAGGTAATAAAAGAGTTACTAAGAAAAGTGATGTAGCATAATTTCTCATTATAGTCATAGCGATACATTTTGTAGGAAATCCAAAAGAAGAATTAAATACTTCAAAAATATTCTTAACAAATCTTAGATGTCCAACATTAACGGATTTTAGATGGTATAAAGACATGTTTTTAACTTATATATTCAAAAGACCAGACTGCAATGCTTTATTTTGGAAAGAAAATTTTGTAACTGGATTACCAAGCTTATTTTCTCAAAAGATAATAACAAATTTACAAAACGAAATGGGAACAGAAGCAATAGATTTTTCAAGGATATCATTCGGTTAATTATTTTCATTTTTCAAATCAGAAGGGTTGAAATTATGTCAGGAATTGAAGATTTAAGCAAAATATGGTTCAGAAAGAAGAGAATTAGGATCATTTTGCCAAGCTTTTCGAATAACAGGAATATAAGCACCCTCATCTAGATATAAGTCAATAAGTAAATATACTAGATTTAGGAAACGTAGAAATAATTATAAAAATATAGAATATGAGAAACATATTCAATATAAAAATTATAGGAAGAAGAATTGTAAAACATATAATAAGCCATATGGGAAGAAGAAAATTACATGTTATAAATGTGGCAAACCAGGCCATATAGCTAGTAATTGTAGAACCCAAAGAAAAATCAATGAAATCTTTAATAAAGATAAAGATTTAAGAGAAACTTTAATGGCAATAATGATTAATGATTCATCAGAAGAAAGTGATAATCAATTAAATGTATTAGAAGATGACTCAGAAGATGAAGTATATTCGGATCATTCATTTATAAATATGATTTTCAATAGTAAAAATAAAGATAAAGAATTTTTATTTGATATTATTAGCAAATAGAAAATCAAGAAGATAAAAAAGAATATTTAAATAGATTAAAGGATTTAATATTAAGTGATTCAAAACAACCAGAAATATTAGAACCCTTTAGTTTATCAAAATTTTTAGATAGATATTCTAATGGTATAGAAATTCCAGGAATAATTAATACAAAATTAAGTAGTTGAGTAAATTTACATGTAGAAGTCAAACAATTAAAATTAGAAATCAGGAGACTAAAGGATGAGATAAAGGAATTAAAAACAAAAGATTTAGAAATAGAAACAAAATCAGCATTAATTAATCAAACTCAAAAAGCTGTATTAGAAATACCAGAAAGTTCAAGAAAAGGAATTCAAATAAATGAAGAAATTTTAAGAGAAGATAGATATTTAAACATAATAGATAAAGTAAATATAGAAAAATGGTATGCAATACTAACTATAGGAGTTCAAGATTTTACAACGAGTTGTATAGCAATGATAGATAGTGGAGCAGATCAAAGTTGTATTAGATCAAGAATAATCTCAACAAAATATTGTTCAAGAACCAATGAAAGATTATTAACTGCAAATGGGAGTCCTTTGCAAATTCAATCTAAGTTGTCTAATAGATTGATATGTAATCAAAATTATTGTTTTAAACATTCATTCATAATTATAGAAGATCTTATTCAAGATGTCATTCTAAGAAATCCATTTTTATACCAAATAACACCATTTAAAAAGAAGACGGATGGAATAAGTTTAAAAATAATAGGTAATGAAATAATATTTAAATTCATAACTCTAGTAAAACAAAAGGAGTTAGATTTACTTCAATCAAATTCAATTTATAATCGTGAAAAAACAATTAATTGCATTTTAAAGAAAGAAAATCAAATTAATTTTATTAAAGAAGAACTATCGTATATTCAAATAGAGTTACAATTACAAAAACCAGAAGTAATTAAGAAGATTCAAGAGTTAGAAAAACTATTTAAAAAACAAATATGCGTTGATCATCCAGCAACATTTTGGGATAGGAAAAGTTATATAGTAGAATTACCATATGAAATGATTCTATTACTTATTTAGCTAAATGTAGTGTCATTCTGTTTACATTTGCACTAGTAGCAAGGCTAGACACTGTTAAAATGATTCTATTACTTACAACTCAAAAGGAGTTGTGGTAATATACTAGTACCGCCATTATTGTGAATAAAATTAGAGAACAAATATGAATGGAATGAAGTATGTTGCTTTACTTCTTTATGCTGCTCCTACGTCATCAATAGCATACTTTGGGGATGGAAAACATTGCTCTCGTTACCAAAACATCAAAGAGTAAAATTAGTTATATATTGGAAACTACCACCTCAATTAATCAAATAGCTCATAAAAAAGTCATTATATTATTTAAATTGTCGTACTTAGTTCACTTTGTCTATTTTGTCTGTTAAATGATACGAAAAGATATAAAAGAACTATTTTAACCCTCATTTAATAATATAAAATAAGTGCAATTCCTAATTATTTTACCTACTTATTATTCATCTTTATTGATTTTTTTTTCAACTTCAGAGTGTCATCATCTTCATGTATTGTTTTGTCAAAAAAATTGAGATGCAAAATTTAAATCAAACCCAAAGTCAAGTCCTCATAAAAGATGGAACAATTAGAAAGACTAATGGGTAAGCTCCATATTCTATTGTTGATTGTACAATTTCGCAAACCAAACTGCAAGTACTCCAAATTGCATGCTCAAATCTAACATAGAGTATGAGAATTCCCTTGCAAAAGTTAAAAGCCCTATTAAGAATTTCTCATATATCCTAACACAATCCCAATCTCTATCCCCGTCCACATCCTAATCCTCATTCCCATTCCAACCCTAATTCCATTCCTCATCTTCATCTCCTTCCTCTTCCTCGTGTAAGAATAAGAGGATGAAATTCCCATCCTCATCTCATTCTAATCTCGATCTCAATTCCAATCCATATCTATTCTTCTTTATTGAGCAACAATAAGAGGATGAAATTTATAACTAAATTTTTATTGGGTTACAATAATAGCTGAATCTGATTTTGGCGGTGAGCATGTTTGGATGTGACTTTAGTGGTGGACACAATTGGATGGATTTTTGTGGTAGATTAGTGAATTCAACCGCATTTAATTTAATGCAAAAACTATTTTAAAACTGTCTCATATATGAGGCGTAATATGTGAAATATACTTTATACAGTAATACGCTAATTTTTTTATATGTTATACGCTAATTTTTTTATATATTATACATTAATATTTTATACGTTATATACTAATATTTGATACTTTATATGTTAAAGTGAAATTCATATGCAATTTAATGACTTGGGAGAAGAGGTGTACAATTGGATAATTATCCCGTTGTACAAAAAAGATGTTGTATGATTTAGACTAAAAAGACCTTAAAAAATCTTTAGTGCATGTCACATGTATTTGCCATTAGATTTAACCATTAATGTTGACGGATTGACCTCAATGATACACTTTTAAAATTACAGTATAGTAATTTTTTTGGCTTTTCTCTAAATATAATATTCTATCTTTTGCCTAAAAAAGGGATAGTTTACTGGGGTTTAACGGAGTAATGGATATTCTGTATTACTTTTGTATATCATTGTCTACATTACTCTATAAGATTTTGACACATGTACAATCCCATATCCCTTATTGTGCACTAATTACTTGGTTAGAGTTTTAGTTTTATCTAAAAGGATACCTGTCACATTTATCGAGATTGATACATAAAATGATACATTAAATAATACAGAAAATCCAAAGCCGGTTTAAAAGATTATGTTGGGTGTTAAAACTTAAACCTTAATAAAAATGTTTTCAGAATTTTATATGTAAAATCCAATTATAGATTTGTTTAGGTGCCAAAAGATGTTTGGAACACACCCTAGAGAAGGGTATTTAAAGTTTCGGGTGAAATATATTGGTATGGAAAGATTAAAATTAAGGGTAAATTGTAAAATATCACCATGAACTATAGTTGAATTGTAATATAATCCTTAAACTTTCAATTTCAGCACTTTACCACCTGAGTCTATTTTTTATTTTGCAAAGTATAATAATTTCGTGAAAATAAATATTTTGGACTAATATCTTGATTAAATTATAGTCAACCACTTGATTGAGAAAATGCTTAAAGAACCGATTCCTTCCACCAAACAACTTCCAATAATGTGTTGGTTTAAAAAATAAATATTTGTATTGCCAAATAAGCTTTTAAAACTTAACTTATAATTTTTATAACGTTTTAGTTTACTAAACTACCCATGTTAAATGTTAATATAAAAGTAAAGAAAATCTCATTTCTTACCAAACAAAAACACATAATTTATGAAATTATTTAAAAAGGATTTTTCTTTTTAAAAAATAATTATTTTCCTTCCAAAATTTAAAAATTAGATAGAGAAAGATTTCGTGATTAAAATTTGAAATTAATTTTATTAACCCATTTATAATAAAGAATATAAGATTGATAATTTATAACAAATAATTAAAAAGGCAAACAAGTCTTAATTGTCATATCATATGTGCTTATCTATTTTTGAATTTTCTTTTTTTAGACAAAAAAAGTGATGATTTTTTAGTATTTTCATCGATTTCGTAAATCAATTTTTAATGAACATTCACTATGGGAGTGAACCTAGTTTTCTAAAATTACAAGATTGTTTGGTACTTTCATAAACCTCATCGGCGATAAATGTAATTAATCCATAATTTTATGGTTTGAATGAGACCGGTGCTCGTCTAAAATGCTCCCTTTCGCAGTAAAAGCTTGCTCCACCACTACAGTTGATGCAAAAATTGAAAGATATGTCTTGCGATAATAGAAAGGATTCGGTAATCCTTCTCCCTCCCCTTCCACCAATCTAACACGAACCACTCATGAAAATCCCTATCTTCATCACAATATTTCAAAAGTAGTTGTTAAACACATATCTGGATCTTGGTTTTTTGTGTGAAGGATATATAGATTTACTAAGTTTACGTGATGCAATAGAAAATATTGATGTAGTACTAGTAGTATTTTTGTGTGATGCACTACTAATAGTAGAACCACCAATATTAGATTTGGTACTAAGAAGAACTTGACTACCATAAATAGAATAAAATTTATTAAATAAATTATGAAGAAGAAATTTTACATCTTCTATAATATCCTTAGTTTTTTCACCTTGATAACTTTCATCGAGAGTAAAAAATGAATCTACACAATTATTATATGCAGTAATATATTAATCTAAAATATTAATTTTTTGACGTGGATAAAAATAGAAGAAATTAAATATGTAGGTAGAATTCTTCGATAATAGTTAAGCCATTTTAGTATCATATTATGTATAGGAAGTGATAAAATAGGTTCATCTTTAAATTATTATAAAATATCAATAATATCACATGCAATGTGAATAAATAAATAAGAAGTAGGATAATAAACACCAAATAAGATTTCAATAATATATTTAAACATCTTTAAAAATTGCAATAATTTACAATAAATTTCCCACATATTAGGATGCAAAGCAACATTTTCTATATGATTTTGAATAAAAAAAGAATATAACAAAGTACTCTATTGTGCACATGAATTCAATAATTTATAAGTTGAATTCCACCTATTAGGAACATCTTTATTAAATATTTTAGGTTTTCTTCCATTTTCCACACAAAATTTTATCCATAATTTTATTAAATTTGGATGTGACCATAAAAGACCAATTGCCTCTTTAATAGGCAAAATACACGTATTTAGTGTTTTTAAACCATATTGTACCACTAAACTTAATACGTGGAATGCACACCTAATATAAAAAAAAATTTCACCTATTATTGGTTGACAAAGACTTGTTAATTGAACAATCGAAACCGTATTGACCGAAATATTATCAAAACCAATTGGAAAAACTATTTTATATAGACCATATTCATCTAAAATAACAGTCAACATATTAAATATATTATTTGTGGTATATATTGATTCAAAATGATGCAAAGCAATAATTCTTTTTTGTATTTTCTAATTACTATCAATCTAATGACAAGTTACTCTCATATAAGAATGCATTTGCTATAAATCACTCCAAATATTGAAACATATAGAAACACTAACATTTAATTTTAAAAAGTTTCAATCAAAATTTGTTTTCCACTTTTATAATTTGTTTTAATTCTCTTGTTATTGTTGTTTTAGGCATTCTTTTAACTTGTGGATTTAATACATTTTGACAATAATGAGTAAATCCTACATTTTCACCAAAACCAAATGAGAAATGTTCTATGACTATCATTTTAGCTAATTCATTTTTATTTTTTTCATTAGAATATTTAAAAAGAGAAGTGGTAGAGAAAGCAAACCCGGATAATTGTGATTGGTTGGTGGAAATGTCGATTTCGTGTGGATATTTTTCCTTCAAATGTCAAGACAAAGTTACATAGCTCGATCCTTTCTTGAAAGCAAATAATTTGTTTCCAGGACAATAATTGCATTTTGCCTTTATTGGTTGTTAGTTAGAATCTAATATCTTTGTATAGTGCTTATTGAACATATCTGATTTTAGCATTTCTTCAATATTGAGGCTTTCGATTTTTCCACTACTAAAAATTTGCTCACTTTGGTTAGCACCAAATTATAAGCTACCAGCAATATCTCTATTAAAACTATCCATTTTATAATAAATTAAATTGAAGTAATTGAATAAATATAAATAATTAGATAAATAGAACTATAAGCCTATAATAAAAGTATTTAAATAAATAGAAATAAATAGAAATAATTAAAATAATAAAAACTAATAATGAGGATTCAATATTCAATATTAAATAAAATAAATAATTTTAAAAAATAATTAGCTAAATATTTGAATAAAAAAAATAAATTAAAGTAAAGAAATGAATTTTGAATATAATAAATTAATAAGTAAAAATAAGTTAATGATAATAAAGAAAAATAAATAATATAAATGATAATGGAGAGAATTGAGATTGAGAAAGAATTGAGACAATGGTGAAAAATTAATATGGAGAATTTGAGTATTTATAAAATAAAAACCAAAGAAAAAGGTTATTACGGTTGACTTTCTAACATCCTGAAATCTGTTCGTTGGATTGCCACTGTCAAAATTTTGTGATGATAGATGCATCCAATAGCAATCTATATTTAAAATTTTTTTTTGGTTGGAACCGGTGCTTTTGAATCGTGACCGGCCCGACTGAGTCGGTTTCGATTACGTTCCAAACCCAAACTGCTGGACGGGCCCAGCCCGTCCATTTAAAATTGGAACCGTGCGCTTGACACAACCCCTCTGGCCCTCTCGATCCAGTCTTCAATATTAATTACGATCTCTACAAAAGTACATAATTGTAAAAGGAACCCACAGGTTCAACTAATCAAAATCCTTCAAGTAATAGAAAATAAATTCTACAATCATAAAATTTCCCAAATTCCCATCCAAATCGAACCCTAATCACTTTATCTCTCTTCAAATTCCGGCAACATGTTATTATCTCCAGGCCATTCTCCCCGCCACCTCTCTTCCACATCTACGGCATCGGAAATCCCCATCTCCACTGACGATAACTCCGCTGTCACAACTACTGCATCATTAGTCAGAACGTCAAGGCGCCATAAAGTCCTTGATGAAGATTCCTATGTCGCTGCCATTGAAAAAATAATCGAACGCGATTTCTACCCCGATATTCCGAAGCTCCGGGACCGTCTTGATTGGCTTGAAGCCGTTCGCTCTGGCGATCCTGTTCAAATCCGCGATGCTCAGTTGAAAATCCTCGAACGCCGCCGGGGTATCGCTGCCGGCGGTGGCGGCACTGATGCAGGTACAAGTAGAAAGTCTAGAACCCTAATCCTAACCCCCGGTTCGACTTTTTTTAGAAATTCTAGTTTTACCCCTTATGATTTTGAGGATAATACTGGAAAGTTTGATGAGAGTAGAACAAATCCTAGTGTAGGAAGCGATAAGAATGGGGATTGTTTGGGTGATGGGAATGATGGGGAGGGTGAAGTGGATGTTTCGTTAACGTTGGATGAATTCTGTAGAAGGTATACTAGTGAAGATAATGAGAGTTTTTCGAAGATTATGGAGAAAGGGAATAGGAAGAGGAAGGAGAGGTATGGATATTTGTTGGAAGGCGAAAAGGAAGGGGATGTTAAGTTGATTGAGAATGCCAAGAGAGAGCGGGTTGCAACAGATGGGTTTGGCACGTCTGATCAGCCTGTGAGTACCTTGGAAGGTTGGAAGTACACGGCTAAGAATTTGTTGATGTATCATCCTGCGGATAGGGGAGAGGCGCCATTAACAGAGGAGGAGATGGCTGAGAGGCTAAATGGATTGACCAAGGAGATTAACAGGACGAACACTAGGTTTCGGGGTAAAATGGTGGATTATAAAGCGAGAGAAGATGATGCAGTTGAGGTGCTTTATACCCCTGTTGCTGGGACAACACCGTTTCATATATCTGATCGGGATAGGGATAAAGTGAAGAAGTATGATTTGGAGGATTTGAAGAAGACGCCTAATCAATTTTATGTCGAGTCAGAGAAGAAGGCAGAAAATGGTTACAGTTTTGTTAGGACACCATCTCCTGCTCCAGGTGTCGATGAGTCCCCTTTTATCACATGGGGTGAAATTGAAGGTACACCACTGCGGTTGGAGCCTGAAGATACCCCTATAGATATTGGGGGCAGCGGAGAGGGGCCACAATTTAAGATTCCACTGCCACCTTCAAGGGATGTGAAGGCACATTCTTTGTCTAGGGAGGCTGCTCGTAGATTGAGGGAGAGGTCAAAAATGTTTCAGAAACCGCCACTACACTCACCAGTTAGAGGGGGAAGTGCCAGTCCTAGTGCCAGGACCCTCTCTCCTGCTGCTCAGAAGTTCGTCAGGAATGCTATTGCCAAGTCTTCACATGGTGTGGACGAATCTCTCCGAGCAAGTTACCGCGGTGCAAGTCCAGGCATGAGTACTCCTAAACCTGGGAGGAGTCTGTCAAGGTTGGGCAGAGACAGTATAGTCTCCAGGTCTCCTTCTTTGGAGAGTGACTCTAATCCTCTGTAGTTATCATGTTCGCCTGTTTCCTTTGTGAAAGCTTTTGGAGTATGTTGAAAATAGTATTTTCCTGTATAATTGCCTTTCCTCGACAAGGCTGATGAATGTATCAGTAGAATAAAAATAGTGGAATTGGCTACCTACTACTTACATTCTTCAGTATTTCTTTACAATTTTTTCATCGAATAGATCCATAATGATGGGTGTGATGAAGTTTTATGCTGGCTGTCAATAATGGATAGTTTAATGAAAATTGTTAAAGTGATTTTTTTTTATTCTGAATTTTCTTTTTGATCGTTTTGCCATTATAATATGTGAGTGAGTGAAAAATTTTAAGAGATTGGAAAATTTACTGAACAGTATATTCTCATGTTTAAGGTTGTTGATATTCACTATTCTATCTTTTAGAATTTTATGTTTGCTCGCTATGTGTTTGTTTGACTCATCTTTCACTTCGTCATTCTTCACATTGTTGTCTAAAATGTCACCAAAGTTGCAATTGAGGAATATCTTTGCTTTATTTGGCAGGATAATTTGTTGCTTTCCAGACCTGTTAATTTTGTGTTTTTGTGGTTTTCTTTTACACTAGTGAGATTTTACTCTACACTAACCTGGTTTTCCTTTTACTCTTCTGTTGTTTAATGGATTATTTAGATTAATATGATGGATTGGGATTGTGGCATGATCCTGTTTAAAAGTTTGTATTTTTGTTTTTTGATTTGTGCTTGTACAAATTCTTTGTGTGTTACTTTTTGTCCTCATTCTTGTTGATTTTCGGTGGATTTCTTTGACATTGGACATCAAAATTTGCTTTCAGTTCTACCCAAAAAGAGGCCGACCCCACATAGTGGGATAAAGGCTTAGTTTTTGTTGTTGTTCTACCCAAAGAGAGACACTTGCACACAGACACAGAGGGGAGAGAGAGACTTTGGTGTGGGCAGTATTATGGTGAAACTTCTTGGAGGACAAATTAATATCCTGCAATTACTTGTGTTAGAGAGAGGCTTTGGTATGGGTATTAGTATGAATTGAACTTCTTGGAGGACAAATTGACATTCTTCAGCACTTGCATAAGAGAAAGAGACTTTGGTGTGGGTACTAATTATGAATGAAACTTCTTGGAGGACAGATTGATGTCCTTCATTACTTGTACTTGTTGTAGTTAATTTAGAAAAATGTAATAAAACTTGAATGAAATTGGAACTGGTCCTCAGTTGTATGATATTTACCTTTTCTTTTGCAAGATGACTTGATGATGCAGAATTTAAAGACAAGATTAAGAGCAATTCAAGATTTTGAATTAGTGATGGAAGTATGAATTTTCTAGTTGCTTATGAGAGTGTTATGTTGTTTATTTATTTATTTTTTTTTATGTATTTGTGATAATTATTTTGAAGTGTTAAAGTTTTAGGCTTTGAAGGTCATTTGATAGCTTTGGTATTGGCTGAGATAGTTCAGAACAGCAGGGCCTTAATAGTTGTTTGCTCTCTTCTAGGCTGGCAATAGTAGTAGGGGTTCTGTTGGAGACATGCTTGAAAGTCAAGATTGGTGGCTGCCCCCTCAAAGGTCAACAAATCCAATTTTGCTTTTTTGTGCTTTTCAGCCATTAGCATGTAGGCTTCTAGCTACTTGGATTCTCTGCAGAATCTGCACTCTATCCGCTTTTAGCTTTCTAGTTTCTAGATTTGCCTTTGACTTCAAGTTTTTCGACTGTTCAAAATTGTTAGCCTTTTATGTCTTTGTGTTCTCTAAAAGGTAACTTGTAAGAGCATTAGTAGTAATTGAAGTTGAAATGGAACAAAGTTTGGTTTTGTTTGAGTTTGTATTGTGCTTTCTTTTGTTGAAGTAGTCTTGCCTTGGTGGTTTATCCGTTGGAACTCTAGGTAGGATTCATAGAATTTCTACTCTGAATCTTTATCTTATCCTATCTGTTGCTTTTCACCCATACTTTTGCAGTCTTTCTTAGTTTTGATTCTTTAAGTTTCCAACTTAAAATGCTGAAGTTAATCTCATTTTTGCAAGTTTACTTCCCATGTTATGTAACTTAATTCGATTTGTTTTTTTGGCATCCCTAAATGGTCATAGCTTTGAGTTTTGCTTTTCTTTTATCTGATTATATGTGGTGCCTGACATGAAATTGATGAAAAGGGTTTCTCTGTTAGTAGAAAAAAGTTTAAAAACTTTTCTTATAATTGTAGTTGAAAAATTGTGAAAGTTGTGACATGGATATTTCTTTCTTGCATAATTCTGGAACTTGCAACTTTTTAATTTGTTCCAATATCTCCATAATTACTTTCGTAACTATTTACTTGATTGTTTGTGATTTACTTGATTCTGTCCTTACTTTTCGGTTGCTGTTCGTAGTTATTTGAAAATAATGTTTTAGATGATATTCTTTCTGACTATATTTTGGCTTTTCCTGGTATGACCTGCTTCCTGTTATGTGGTGTATTTTGTTTTGTGTTCAAAATGACTAAATCTGTGGATAAGTTGCACTTTTCATGACTTAAAAAGTGTAATCTGTAGTTTGGCACACTAGATTATCTGAGTTCTGATGAAGGATTCTTTGTCTACATAAAAGAAAATACCTTGTTAATAGGGGGGAAACCTGAGTGTGGGATTTTCGTCGTTGTGCTATTACGTGCAATATGAGTGTGGGAGGGGATCGGCCACGTGTCTTTTGCTATTACTTTTAGTTCTTCGCGCAAGGCGCACATTGTTTTTGCTGCTTAGGGTTAAATCTTTGTTTACCTCATTATACTTCGGCTGCTCTTCTCTCTCATCTCAAACTCTCTTTTTCCTCTAGCCCTAATCGCGCCCTGCTTCTTATCAAACTTCTCTTTTTTTTAAAACCATCTTTATATATATAATGAGCAAAATACGATGCTGGATATATCCGATGCATCGTTACAAAGCAAAAGAAAATATTAAACGTGGAGTACTACTCCATTACACGGTTTACCAATAAAATGCATGAAATGGACTGAAGAAATCTTCTACGCTGAATCAAAGACTAGAGTATAACTTTCTACCTCCATTAAAAGCATATGAGGTGTGCCAAACAAATATACATAGAAGTTCATTTTTGAAGTGCAAGTTTGTTTCACAGCCTTGTGGGAGAAACCGAGAAATTCAATCCTGCTCCCATTTCCATCAAGAGTTTCAAAGGAAATAGTCTACGAAAAGGTTCCATAGAAGTACATGATTCGGACTGCCACAGTAGAGGCAGCTCAAGCTGCTGGAAACTTCATGTCAACATTAACCAAATAGATGAGCATTCATCATAAGCTCTTAAGTTCCAGCTCCTCCTCACCCAGCAATTTACCAAATCAAATAGAGGAGCATTCATCATAAGCTAAGTTCCAGCTCCTCCTCACCCAGCAATTTACCAAATCAGGATTATCAAACTAGCTTCTAACTAAACAAGAGGCCACTTTAAGTACATGACCAGAAAAAAGAGATCAACAAATAATCCACCAAGATATCAACAAAATAATCCACCATTGCCACAAAATCAAGATCAACAAGTCCAGATGGCAATGGTTGCTTTCAATCAGCAAATCTAAGCAAATGTCACAGTGTATTGCCTCGACAGCTAAATCTGGATCATTGATTTCCATTTTTTCAAAATTCCATCCAACAATTTTAGAAATCACAATCCATCCAAATTTGAGGAGCATTCATCTCAAACTTCTCTGTCAATTATATTTGCATTTC
Organism: Ophiorrhiza pumila; assembly: GCA_016586305.1. Classification (NCBI taxonomy): domain Eukaryota; kingdom Viridiplantae; phylum Streptophyta; class Magnoliopsida; order Gentianales; family Rubiaceae; genus Ophiorrhiza; species Ophiorrhiza pumila. The sequence goes on from BLIW01000005.1 coordinate 16,413,331, forward strand.
AGCAGTCTTTCTCTCTGTATTGCAGATATGCGGATTGTTTCACTGCTATGCTACATAGCAACATTTTCCTTCTCTGGGCTTCTCTTCTATGTGTTTACTGTCTCTGTGCATCACTATGGGCTAAACACTTTCTTTATTGTGATGACTCTAATTTCTGTGCTCCCTTGTGCTCTCATATTCTCTGTTCAATTTTTTTCCTTATCCTGTGTTGGGTTAAATTAGGCTATGATGATGCTTATCGGCTTGAGTTGATTGATCTGCATCTTGGCATGGCAACCGAATGACAGTTTGATAGATTTTCTATTTCGTGCAACCGAATTTGCAGCTACAGTGGTGATCTTTACTCTTTTCTCTGGTGGTATTATTTTTTTATTTAATCTGAGCCTCTATTTTTCCAAATGATTATCATTTGAGATCTTTAGAAAATTTTTCTCTCTGGATCTAGAACAATAATTCTTATAGCTCACTTAACATGGCTACAAGGTCATCCCTTCCATTACAGTCTAAACTGCTCGTTTTTTGCCCTTGCCCCATTTTTTCCCTGTTTACTTTTCCTTTTCAGGTAGTGTTTTAATACTTCTAAAAATGAGTTTTAGGTATTTTTGAGTGTTGATTGATCTGAAATGTATGGAGAACTTAAAGATTGATCTTTTAATGGGTTGGGTTCTTTTTGGTTGCTGGTTTTGTGTAATTTTGTGAATATGTTGAAATAGTGCTAGAGGTTTCGTGACAGTTAATGTTGGACTTTGAACCTAAATTACTTTAACACTTCTCCCTATTTGATGAATTTGTCTCTTTTTATGATTATTTAGATTAGTGAAATGTTTAAATGAGATGGGTTATATGGTTAATAATAGGGTTTCTATTTTCTTCGGTAAAGAAGCTGTGATTTTGATCATTTTATAGCAAATCAAGCTGTGATTTTGATCATTTTATAGCAAATCTCATTAGGAAAAGTACATAGTGGAAAAGACATTTTGTGGCTTCTACGTAATTTAAGGCAATTAATTTTGCCAGTTTAATGTTAGCTGATTTTACATATGTTGTATTATAAGTTTTGAACATATTGAATAGTAAGAAAGTAGAACTTAGTGTGTTTTACTTGAAAATATTTTCTAACTTTTTGCCAAATTATGTTGAAATACACACATGAACTACTTTAGTGGGTTTTACTTGAGAAACTTAAGGCAAATGCGTGATTTATTATCTATTTTGGTCTCTCCTAATGTGAAATTTTGTCCTACCATCGGCCATAATGTATTTTGCAATATAATTTTATGGTCTTTTTTTTGGGCAGAACCTCTATTTCGAGGTGGGGCGCCACTCCCATTATATTAGATAATTGTTTGAGTGATGGATATACCCTAAATTCACTCTTACACAAAATATCCTTGTGAACATTCTCCCATTTACATGCCCAAGGCCTAATAGGAAGATGTTCTTCAAGGTTGTAAAGCAATAAACGTGGAGTACTACATTTACATTCATGTATCCTATTTAGCTAAGCAAAATATTATACACAGTTGGAGCTATATTTCATGCTTTCAATTGCAAAAGAAAAGGAAAGGGCATCCCCTTTGTGTATAACTGTCTATTACAAAAGCATGTAAAATACAATGTAAGTTCTTTAGGGCTATATATACCCTTTCATCACATTACATGCCTTCACAAAAATCACCAAAGGTGAAACATTAAACACTAAAGGATTTATACAAAAGACCTACCAATTAATCTTCTTAGCATGTACTTAAGTGAATAGTTCATCACACGTACCATTTTGGCTATCAGCTCACTTCAACAAATGTGCATTAGTGTGCAGTGGAAAGAAGCTATACATATACTTCATTTTTCTAATAGTTTGATAAGTTGGTTTTATACCAACTAAGATGTGTTGAAATGCTTGGCTTTTGTTGTGTGATTTATGTACATATGTGAGGTTTTGAGAGGTTTTATGCATTTATATGTTTACAATATGAAAATGATCAAATGGTGTAAAATGAGCAAAAATGGTGGTAAATGAAGAGAAAAGTGTAAAGGTTGTGAATTGAGAAACTAAAAGTACATATATGGCCAAATTAGGGTTTTGACAGTTTTGATATGCAACTTCATTTGTGTATAACTCTTTCAAGTTTTATCCAAATGAAGAGATCTTGGATGTTCTGGAAAGCTCTGTGAGTGTACTTCATGTCTTATGTTTTAACTTTCATCTAATTCTGTGTGTAAATATGAGATTCGAAAGCATCTTGATGATTGCTACTTCAGAATTTAGTTATGAAGTTCATATTGCCACAGTTTGGTCGATTGTTAATAACTTAAGCTACAGACATCCAATTAAGGTGATTCTTGATCCATTGTAAAGCCATGAGATAGCCCTAGAACTCTTATGTTTACCATCGAGCCCAATTCAGATGTTAAGACACACGAATGTTGCTTGGAAGGTGCTTGTTGTTCTGAAATGGTGTCATCACACACTAAGCACTCACAAAGAATTCACGAGCATTTTCACAAGCACCTCACGAGCATTTTCACAAGCACCTCACGAGCACTCACTTCACACTACACTCTTGCACAGCCTCACAGCCACTCTCGCACACATCTCGCCGCAACACTCACACTACGCACTCGCACCATTGCGCACACCTCACATGCGGCGAGGTCACCTCGCCGCGCAACACTCTCTTGCACTCACTGCACACTACACACACATCTTCACTGCACACACCTCACTATACTTATGCACACATATGCACACTACTCTTGCACTACAGTTGCGCACTAGTATGCACACACATTGCGGCGAGGTCACCTCGCCGCAATCCACATGCACACACCTGCACATTTGCACTCAAATAATGCACACATCTCACTTCACTCTTGCACCCACTCACATTGCAAACACACTCACTTTAACTCTTCATACATTTACAAGCACTCCAAATGCACAACTACTTCCTCACATTAGCAAGATCACACTTACATTTGATAATTCACATCTCAATCCATTCTTCATCGTAAACTCATAACTCCCACAACACCATCTCATGCCATTTCTGAAAATCATAACACTTTGCACATACTTCATGGATCACATAACCTCCACGCTTGGTAAAGACTTCATTCACCATTCACTTCCATTTTCTTCATAACATGAGTTCATTCATCAAAGCATTATTTCATTGCATCTTACCAAGTCACAAGCATTTACAACGTTTGGTTACAAGTCATCATCTAGATGTTTGCAAACATTATCATCATCAACACCCAATCACAGTTTGCATTCGGTTTGCACATTTTATTCCACATTCATTTTACTACACTCTAGCACTCCACTTCACAGTTACACATTCACTCACAACTCACAGCTTCACCATCTTCATCTCACAACCACAGTTCACAACACTCCACACGATTCACAAACACAACACTCAATCTCACACTCGCACATTGCTGGCGAGACCTCGCCGCGAGGTCTTGCCAGCCAACACATTTGCCGGCGAGGTCTCGCCGCGAGACCTCGCCAGCAGAACATTACACGGCGAGACCTCGCCATGAGGTCTCGCCACACACACACACTACACGGCGAGGTCTCGCCACGAGACCTCGCCAACATGATGCTCTTGGAGTGGATTTTGTTTGGCAATCTTGAAGGAATGGCAAAGTGTTGTGAGTTTTTGTTTCATGAGTTTCAGTTTTGTTGTACTGGTTTGAGTTGGTCATAACTCGCTCATATTAGCTCCAAATTGGGTGATCTATATGGCTATGGAAAGCTAAGATAACGAGTTACAATTTTCATGTTTTAAGCTTTCCTTGATTCACAGCGTTTCATGGTCAAATTTTGGTTTGAAGATGCAGCTTTGAAGTTTCGTATATTGAGTTTTCTGGAAATTTGACTAAGTGCTGAAGTACTAAGTTTCTGATTTTCAGGGCAGATGAAGGCGTGGAATTTCTTGGCGGAAAGGCGTGAAGTTTTGAAGGCTGAAATGCAGGAAAACTCTCAAGGACGCTGAAGACGTGAAGAGGCTAAGCTTGAAGGCGTGGTTCGACTCTGATCCTTCTACCTGGAGTGCTGAGCAGTGAAGGCGTGACACTCAGAAGCCTGAAGGCGTGCTGGAGGACGAAGACACACAGAAGGCGTGTTCAGCAGAAGACTGAAGGCGCTGGAATGCTGAATAGATTCTTCAACTTCGAACTTTTCACATTTTAGGCTGATTTTTAGTTCTTTCACTTAAGGCCACTTTTGTAACACTCTAGATGATTTACAATTACGTATTGGTTACGTTTTCCCAACTCTATATATAGGGAAGTTAGCTAGCATGTAAAGGGAGGGGGGAGGATTCTAGATTTTAGAACTATCGTTTGAATTTTAGCGGGAGCTTTTCTCCCTCTCATTTTCTCCCTCTAGATCTATTTTCTCTCACTAAACATTTCTTCTCCGATCTCAACTCCCATTGTGAATTTAGACTGCATTCATCTTGCTTATTCTCAATTGACCAAGGAATCGACAATTCTCTCGATTAAATCGGTAAATTCTTCCAATTAAATGAGAATGAGCTTATCAATGTTGCAATTTGTTGATTTTGAAATGAGAAAGATGTTTTCTGGCTAAATCTATGATATCTTAGCTACGGGCGATGCTTTAATTGGAGTTCGAAATAAAACTGTCACCTTTAGAATTAATAATGAGGAAGTAGTTTTTGACGTGAATTATGCAATGAAGCAACCTAGGTATTTAGAATCTTGTTGTTCCATTCAGGTTGTTGAATGTTCTCCTACTTTCGTTGATGAGGGTGTTAAGCATGACTATATTTCTGTTGATGAAATTGTGGATGATAAAGAAATTGATTGTGATGAGCTTGATGTAGAAGATTGCATGTTGTCATTAGAGAGTGCACGCATAGAAGAATGTGGTTACATAGATATATCAAACTTTGAAATGCCAAGTCAATCTTTGGTAGATCCTACTTCACAGGAAGCATGTGTTAAGAATTGTTCAAATGATAGTGATGAACATGTTTTACTTGATGATGATGATGACTGTTCTTTTCTTGATACTTTGATAAATTGCATAGAGTCACATCTGGAAGGACATTGTGATACCATAAATCAAGATAATGTGGAAATTGGTACTTTTGAAACTGAGAAGGAATCTGAGTGTGCAATTGATACTTCACATCCAGTGCATAATGAGAGATTTTTGTTACGAAATGACAATGTAGATTGTGATGATAATTTTGAGAAAATTTGTGGAGTCAATAATGTTAGTTTTGATGATAAAAATGTTAACATTTTGAATGACAATGATAATATGGTGAACAATTTTGAATTTGAGGCATTTGTTTTTGAACATTCTGATGAGTTGATTGAGACCATGGATGTGCATTCCTTGGTTGAGCCTTGCAGGACTACTGTGGTTAGTGTGGTACAAGAGGGCTATGATGTGGTTCAAATGAATGGATATTTGGAGAAAGTTTTTCTCATGATCCTGTGCTTACACATCTCCTCAACACTCCAGTGTCTTCTGGGAAGAAGGAGCATGCCTATGAGAGTTCATCTTTTGTGTGGTGCAGAGATGGATTTACTGAGTTCTTTTCATGACCAAGACATACGTGTGGACGAATAAAGTCTAGCTGGAGACTATCTAAATCCAGAACTACTTCTTCTCCTTTAGCTTTAATAAGTAGTTTGTTTTCATCTTTTTGTTTTGTCTTTGCGTTTCTTTCATTTTGGAATTCATTAATCAATACCACTCATGTTAAAGGTGTTTGCCCAGGAAGGACATTGCAAGAGATTAGCCATGCACTCAAAAGGCAAAGTGTGGGGGAGTGATGCCATGGAATTTTTCATATGAGGAAGTTGGACCAGGACATCTCCACAAAGCAACATTGGAATTCATGACAAAATCAATACCAGGGAGCTCCTGAACCTATCTTTTCTTTACATTGAGGACAATGTATGTTTTAAGTGTGGGGGAGTGTATGTTTACTTGCATGACTTGCATGGGGGATGAAATTTTTTGTGATGAAATTTTTTGTGAACAAGTATGCTATTTTTCTAGTTTGTTGGGTTAAGTTGTGTCGTTTGCATATTATTTCCCGTTACATGTTGTGTTTTTCATTGTTGTGCAAAATTTTAAAGTTTTTGATAAAATTTTTTTTTTTGAACTTTTTGAATAAGTGATGGAGTTGATGTGTTTCAATGAAATATGGTGTTAGTATTGGTGAGTGTTGTTGTGGAAAAGGTGTCAAGAGCTTGAGTGTTGGACTGGAAAGTGAATAGCGCACACGTATTTGAAACTTTGTTCCTAGTTCATTATGGCTTATTCCAAGTTCATCACAAATAAACTTTTTGATCTTGCATGTGAAAATTTTTGTTCTTGGTACTAAGTTTGAAGAAATTGGCATATTTTGCTGGCTAAAGCACGATGTTAAGGTAAGATAGATATGCCATGCAAAAATCCAAAAGACATAGGAGGTAATGTGGATGGATTTTTTCGTTCTTTTTGTTATGCATTTATCTGGTGTTTCCAGAATTCGTGTATGTTTAGTCAATTTGGGATTCTTATGAACATGTGCTTGCACAAGAAATGATATGGAGAAAAAGCCATTTGGCAACTGGGAAGGAAAAAGCCATAAGAACCTGGCATTCAAATTTGGAGAAAAAAGCCATAAAAGGCATTATTTCAGTCACCAATGTGTGAAACAAATATGCACCAATGTGCAGAATAAGGGCAATGTCCCATAGAGTACCAATGTACGTATAGGTACCATTGATCTTGTGATTGCATGTTCATAAGAGTGGACAAAGAGATTGGCATGTAGTGAATGGGTTGTGAAACCAGCTAGATGGTGTATAGCAAGAGAATAAATGAAGTTCATGTTCCTCAGCACACACTTGCACGCATGACATTTTGGTCTTTATTCATTGTGCTTTAGTTGATAATTTGTGCTGAAATCTAAAAGCTGGGTGCCAGGAACTTTGAAATAAATTTTTGTGTGGAAAATGTTTTGATGGACTTGGATGTGGTAATTGTGGATGAATGAACAAATGTGTTAAATACGGGTGATAAAAATGAGTTTTGAGTGTACCATTTGCTTGAGGCCAAACTATTGTGAATGGTGTTGAAATGGATAGGGAAGTGTTCTTTTCCCTATCACGAGTTCAGAGCATGGTGTGTGTGTGGCATGGTTATGTGATTGAGTTGAATGGTTTCGTTTTGTGTCTTTGCTTGAGGGCAAGCAAAAGTTCAAGTGTGGGGGAATTTGATAAGTTGGTTTTATACCAACTAAGATGTGTTGAAATGCTTGGCTTTTGTTGTGTGATTTATGTACATATGTGAGGTTTTGAGAGGTTTTATGCATTTATATGTTTACAATATGAAAATGATCAAATGGTGTAAAACGAGCAAAAATGGTGGTAAATGAAGAGAAAAGTGTAAAGGTTGTGAATTGAGAAACTAAAAGTACATATATGGCCAAATTAGGGTTTGGACAGTTTTGATATGCAACTCCATTTGTGTATACCTCTTTCAATTCTTATCCAAATGAAAAGATCTTGGATGTTCTGGAAAGCTCTGTAAGTGTACTTCAATTCTTATGTTTTAACTTTCTTCTAATTCTGTGTGTAAATATGAGAATCGAAAGCATCTTGATGATTGCTACTTTAAAATTTAGTTATGAAGTTCATATTGCCACAGTTTGGTAGATTGTTAATAACTTGAGCTACAGACATCCGATTAAGGTGATTCTTGATCCATTGTAAAGCCATGAGATAGCCCTAGAACTCTTATGTTTACCATCGAGCCCAATTCAGATGTTAAGACACACAAATGTTGCTTGGAAGTTGCTTGTTGTTCTGAAATGGTGTCATCACACACTAAGCACTCACAAAGAATTCACGAGCATTTTCACAAGCACCTCACGAGCACTCACTTCACACTACACTCTTGCACAGCCTCACAGCCACTCTCACACACATCTCACATGCGGCGAGGTCACCTCGCCGCAACACTCACACTACGCACTCGCACCATTGCGCACACCTCACATGACCTCGCCGCACAACACTCTCTCGCACTCACTGCACACTACACGCACATCTTCACTGCACACACCTCACTATACTTATGCACACATATGCACACTACTCTTGCACTACACTTGCGCACTAGTACGCACACACATTGCGGCGAGGTCACCTCGCCGCAATCCACACGCACACACCTCCACATTTGCACTCAAATAATGCACACATCTCACTTCACTCTTGCACCCACTCACATTGCAAACACACTCACTTTACCTTTTCATACATTTACAAGCACTCAAAATGCACAACTACTTCCTCACATTAGCAAGATCACACTTACATTTGATAATTCACATCTCAATCCATTCTTCATCGAAAACTCATAACTCCCACAACACCATCTAATGCCATTTCTGAAAATCATAACACTTTGCACATACTTCATGGATCACATAACCTCCACGCTTGGTAAAGACTTCATTCACCATTCACTTCCATTTTCTTCATAACATGAGTTCATTCATCAAAGCATTATTTCATTGCATCTTACCAAGTCACAAGCATTTACAACGTTTGGTTACAAGTCATCATCTAGATGTTTGCAAACATTATCATCATCAACACCCAATCACAGTTTGCATTCGGTTTGCACATTTTATTCCATATTCATTTTACTACACTCTAGCACTCCACTTCACAGTTTCACATTCACTCACAACTCACAGCTTCACCATCTTCATCTCACAACCACAGTTCACAACACTCCACACGATTCACAAACACAACACTCAATCTCACACTCGCACATTGCTGGCGAGACCTCGCCGCGAGGTCTCGCCAGCCAACACATTTGCCGGCGAGGTCTCGCCGCGAGACCTCGCCAGCAGAACATTACACGGCGAGACCTCGCCACGAGGTCTCGCCACACACACACACTACACGGCGAGGTCTCGCTACGAGACCTCGCCAACATGATGCTCTTGGAGTGGATTTTGTTTGGCAATCTTGAAAGAATGGCAAAGTGTTGGGAGTTTTTGTTTCATGAGTTTCAGTTTTGTTGCACTGCTTTGAGTTGGTCATAAGTCGCTCATCTTAGCTCCAAATTGGGTGATCCATATGGCTATGGAAAGCTAAGATAACGAGTTACAATTTTCATGTTTTAAGCTTTCCTTGATTCACAGCGTTTCATGGTCAAATTTTGATTTGAAGATGCAGCTTTGAAGTTTTGTATATTGAGTTTTCTGGAAATTTGACTAAGTGCTGATGTACTAAGTTTCTGATTTTCAGGGCAGATGAAGGCGTGGAATTTCTTGGCGGAAAGGCGTGAAGTTTTGAAGGCTGAAATGCAGGAAAACTCTCAAGGACGCTGAAGACGTGAAGAGGCTAAGCTTGAAGGCGTGGTTCGACTCTGATCCTTCTACCTGGAGTGCTGAGCAGTGAAGGCGTGACACTCAGAAGCCTGAAGGCGTGCTGGAGGACGAAGACACACAGAAGGCGTGTTCAGCAGAAGACTGAAGGCGCTGGAATGCTGAATAGATTCTTCAACTTCGAACTTTTCACATTTTAGGCTGATTTTTAGTTCTTTCACTTAAGGCCACTTTTGTAACACTCTAGATGATTTACAATTGCGTATTGGTTACGTTTTCCCAACTCTATATATAGGTAAGTTAGCTAGCATGTAAAGGGAGGGGGGAGGATTCTAGATTTTAGAATTATCGTTTGAATTTTAGCGGGAGCTTTTCTCCCTCTCATTTTCTCTCACTAAACATTTCTTCTCCAATCTCAACTCCGATTGTGAATTTAGACTGGATTCATCTTGCTTATTCTCAATTGACCAAGGAATCGACAATTCTCTCGATTAAATCGGTAAATTCTTCCAATTAAATGAGAATGAGCTTATCAATGTTACAATTTGTTGATTTTGAAATGAGAAAGATGTTTTCTGGCTAAATCTATGATATCTTAGGAATCTTAATGGATGAATACGTGTTTTAGTAGATTGTATGCTATGCAATTGATATAATTGTTGAGTATTGAAATCACATTTGAATTATGCATAAACATATGTTGAAGTTCATAATTCCTAGCTAATCTTGAATAGATCAAGCTTCAATTGTGGTCGACATGCTAAATTGAGGAGTGATTAATCAAAGTTAGCGAAGTTGCATGAACTGTGAACTAAATTGTGATTGTTTAAGTCTTTGCACTTGTTTTCTGTAATCAAATCAATTCTGAGACTCAGGCCTCGCCATAGGCAGTGTTAATGAATTGAAACATTAGGAAAAGTGTTAAAGGAGCTTTATGTGTTAACAACAATGATATGTGACTAGGATGGGCCTCGCCATGGGAGTTCTTAGGACTTTGCATGTTAGAGTAGTTAGCTGGGAGAGTTGAAACTTTGCGGAGCTTGTTCCACCATTCTCGGGCCTTGCCATGGGAGAGGATGGTGATTTGGGGGGTACAAGAAGTGGTGTGGTCACCATGCTAACCACAGCTTGAACTTTTAGGCAATTTAGGTCTCCAATGCATTTAATTGTTTACTGATTGCATAGCATAGATTTACTAAGCCTGTGTTCGTCCAATTTAAGAATCCTGAGATATCTGTTTCATCCTTGCTTATCATTTTCTTTTGTATTTCTGTCCTCGTTCTTTTGTGTTGAAATTACATTCTTTCTAGTACTTAGATTCAGTGACAAGACTTTTAGAACAGTTTGCTCAATTTTCTTGACCTACGCCTTCCCTGTGGATTATGATCCCTGCTTCCACTTCTACAGTAGTTGTTAGGGTAAAATTGACGAGGTGCGACACTCGATTATCATAGTTGATTTCACACTTTTCCATTCTAGCTATCACCTTACTTCAACAGCTGCACATTAGTTTGTTGTGGCATGAAGTTATTCGTTCTCACCAATTAATTCACTCATTGCCATAGTTATCTACTTTCCGTTCAATTTTAAGCTATTATTGATATGCAGCACCAACCAGGACTGCATCAAAAGCATGCAACATTCTTCTAAAGTCCAGCCTAACATCAACAGCTGAACTATATTCAGGGGAAATCTAGCCTAACTTCAGCAGCTGGAGTCCCTTCAATCATTTACCTTAGTTCGTTTGATGTATGGTAGCCCAGCCTCTCACTCGAATCACTTTCTTCACCTCTTTTGTTATATTTTCTTTGCTGATTTGGATAGTTGCTTCTGCAATTGCTCTTGCTGCTTGATTTGACCACTTGGAGATTCTGGAGATGATTGAGTTTCCTCTTATCATTTTCAGTTCTTTTTGCATATGTGCATATCTCCAGTAATCATTTCCTATTTTCTGAATGAGCTGAGCTAGTACTTCTGAATCAGCTTCCAGTTCTATGTGATCACTGCGTTCAGCCCTGCATTTATTTATAGCTTGTGCTGCTACTGCAATCTCCATTTGTCCTTTAGAGCTTATAATAGAGTTATCATAGCAGAAATTATAACAACCCATGATATTCCCACATTCATCCCTTATCACAAATTTTATGATGTTCCTATGGTTGGAAATTTGACATTCTTTCATTTAGAAAAATGAATGGATATTTACTATCACATTAATCCTCATTTAAAAAAAAGGTTGCTCTCATGAATTATTAGTTTATAATTTTGCTAAGGACTTATAAGAATGGAAGAAATTTAGACGCTTAATTATATCTATTGTACATGAGGTACAAGTTTGTTGTTGATGGTGAATGGCGGCATGATGAGCACCAGCCATTTATTACCAGTAATTATGGGAATGTGAACATTATCCTTTTAGCAAGGGAATCAGAATACCATCCTTTAATGCTTAGTTCACAAATTCCTTATGGTTCCAACATGGATGTGGATAATGAGGCCTTTCAGCATCCAGTAGGAGAGTGTTTTATTGTGTCACTGCTTAAAAGTACTTTCCTTTTGGAAAATGACTTATTTTTTCATCTTTCATGTCATTTTCTGATTTAATATCTCCTTCCAGGCAATGGGTTTTAGAGAATTAATATGGTCTGATGCTTTATGCTTGTTATTTATTTGATTGGCAGTTTACAATATCAGATGGTCAAATATCAGAAGCAGACTTAGTTATCTTTTCCCACCGTATTTCGGAGTTATTGTCTACACTTACCGCATATGAGTTGCTTCCTCGGTCAGGAAAGATTATGATTTTGCTACAATTCTCCTTCTATTCTACCAATGAATATATGTCACTAGCTATATGATAATACTTGTCAATTTCCTCATTGACATGGCATCTAATATACATATTATTTCTTTGGATGTTAATTTACCTGTGAAGCAAGCATTTCATATTCTATATGAGCAGGTACCACATATTTGCTTGGAGATGAAGTGCTGAATTTTCTTTGAATTCCAAACAGTACTTTGGAAATGTAATAAATGTGGATAGGATACAATTCTTGGTTGGTATAATCTTATAAGCTACTAAATGGAAGTCCATATGTAATGAAGTTTTAATGGCTTGTTTCTTTTCCCAGTTTAGGTCATGATTAGTGGTTTCCCTTTATTATTGACAAACAACTGATGTTTTGAAGATTGTAGGATTTCTCTTCAATCATTAACCACCAAAAACCTCAGTACCGTTAACAAATGTGATTATGCTCTTGATGTTTTGGTAGAGGATTTCCATACTGATGAGTATGAATAATCTCACGTCGTCGATGTATTGTTGGCAGGTCTTCTGGTCGTCCGGAAACGCTCCGAATACCTGCAAAGAATTCCCGAGATTGTTCCCAGGGAGTAAACTTCGATGCTTAAGTCAGTTATGAGCCTTAAGTGTTTATCGATATGTAATTCAGAGTACGAAGTCTCGAATCCCTTTTCAAAGTGATGGAGGGAGGTATTTATAGAATACATACCTGAATTAGAGTTGTATTGAAACTCTAGTAACGTACCTTGAAGAAGGGTGTTCTGTAGTGTAAGAGTTGTATTAGGATTGTAACTCTTAGCATACATGTGAAATAGAAATAATTGCTGAGAAGGAGTTGGACTCCTATGAACTGAGGAATACTTGTTGTATTGTAAGTCTATTTCTGAGGTATTATACTTGTAGTAAAATTGAACCTTCATCAATAGCCCCTCAAGTCGGATTGCATTTATCCATTCCGATTTGAACAATATTTTGGTATAATACCGATTTTACCACGACTTACACGTTCACCGCTTTGAGTTTCGTGCCCAAGAAACGCGCTTACACGTTTTTTACCACGACTTAGCTAATAGACATTTAAGGTGGCACGTTCTCCCACGCATCTGTCACGTCCGTTCGAATGCCCATGCCCTTCTCCTATAAATAGGGCATTTCAGAATTCATTTACTACTTTCTTCATTCAGAGCTCTCGAAATTCAGTTCGGCTTTCAGCAAATATTAGAGTATTCGTCTACTTTCAGTTTGCCAGTAGAATCCCGAGTTTAGCCATCCTTTGAGACATCTTCCTCCTTTCTATAAATAAGTAATGTCTGAACATTATAATTCTTCTTCTGAAATTCGTTCTGAAACTAACTTAAATAATCTAGCTTCACCCGCACACGAATCTATATATTCAACTTCTAGTAGTAGTGATTCCGATTCTAGCTCTTCAAATTCAGCTGATAGTTTGCCTAACCAAAGTAATTTAGCCAAAACTTTGAAAACTACTAAGAAGTATAATTTAGTTAGGATAGGTGAGGAAGACATGGAAAAAATTCAGCACATATGGTTAGATGATTTAGCTTATCAAGAGGAAAATTTAAAGGCAAACTTAGATCAGATAGTCACCCATGCTATTCCACTAGCAATAAAATTTCCTGAAGATGTCCCTTCAAATAGCCGACCAACCAATAAGAACCCTTAGAAGCAATAGTCTGACCAAAAAACCCGTTGTCGTTAAATTAGAAATATTAAGCTCAACCACTACCTCTCTGTCCTTAGTTAATATTCTTAGAGACTTCCACATTAGCCCCGAAATTGAAACTAAGGTTCCTTTAGAAGGGGAAGTAGCCAGTCGACCTCCTGAGGGGTTTGTGGGTATCTTCATAGAACAACTTAGGGCTGGACTGAGATTTCCTCTTTCTCAGTTCATCAAAGATATTCTGACTAATTATATGATCAGTATAACTCAATTGACCCCGAATGCGATCAGAATTCTGATCGAATTTGAGTTGTTTTTCAAACAGCTAGACTACAGGTGTTCTGTACTATACTTCAAGTATTTCTTTTGCCTGAAACCTTCTGGAAAAGATCCAGGCTGGTATTATTTCACCCGCCGATCTAAAAAACAACAACTTCTAAGTGGAAAGCCCAGTTTCATTCACGAATGGAAAGATAAATTCTTTTATCTTAACCTTAGCTCATTAGGATGTGAATGGTACTGGAAGGAGGCCGGTCGCGTCTCTGATCCGATCTCAATGAAAAAACTCCCTAAAGACCTCGCTGACAAACTAGGAAAAGAAAAGCGGGTTCTTAACTCCAATTTATTTCCTGAAAGGGTGTTAGTATCAACGGGGATGAGTTTAGCAATTCTTTATTCTGACCATACGGATCACATTATAAATGAAAAGAAGGGTATAACTTCTAACTTTATATCATATCTTCTATTGACAACTTATGTATATCTCTAATCAGTTTATTGTTTCTATTTTACTAGTGATCAATATTGAAGACCTTAAGGGCTATTTGCCTGACGCCTCAACAGTCCCAACGGAGGCTCTAACTGAAGCTCCCATTAATGACGAATCTCCTACCAAAGCTCCCACTGATGAGGTCAAGTCGGACAAAAAGACTGATAAACCGTTTTCCTCGTCGGTAAAAGGGAAAAGAAAGAAAATTCCCCCCGGGTCGGGGAAACCTTTTAAGAAGATGATAAAGACCGTCAGCAAGAGGAAACTGGATAACATTGAGGATGACGCACAGAAGAAGCCTCGAATTATAGAGACTAAAGTTGATGAGGCTGAGGTGTCTGGCCCATCATTGCTTGGGGGACGTCTTCGTCCCTTTTTCAAAAGTTTTGGAGGGTGAAGCCTCCTATCCTCTATGCATCTTCCGTCCTGACATGAAGATGGATATTAATGATAAGCTTACCACCGAGACAGTTCTCGAATTCTCCTACAACTCCATCCCTCGTCGGGATAGGAAGATGTTGAGAAAGGTTGATGCCACATCACTTCACCAACGCCTTGCTCTTGACATTGCGCAGGTAACCAACCCTGTTCACTTCGTTATTTGAAATTGACTATATTATTAATTATTAACCATCTATATTTTAGGTCATAGGCTTGGCTACTGAAGCTATCGATCGCAGCGAAGTAGCATCTAAAAAACTCGAGGAGATGGTAGCCCAAAAAGATGCTGATCAACTGAAGATTAGCACTCTTTCAACTTTTCTTGAAGCTGAAGGGAAGAAAATCGCCGAGCAGGAGAAGGAAATTGACCTCCTTTGAGATGATTTAAAAACCGTTCGCTCTTCTAACAAGGAGTTAGATGCAAAAAATGCTGAGTTGGAGGCAAAAAATACAGAGTTGTTAGCTCGGGTGGCTTTCTTGGAGGGAGAGGGCTCTTCTCAACTATGTGCTCCTACTCGCAACCTTGGCTATCATAAAGCTTTGGTTGCACTAGGTCTAAGATGTCCCGGAGTGGACATAACCTTGAAGAAGGGCTACAATGCCAAATCTGATGAGGCTTTGAACCAAGCGTTTGCAGACCTGAAGTTGGTGCAGATTGATGGTCGCCAGTTCGCTCCTCCAGCCCATGAGAAAGATGACAAAGCTGATGAAGAGGAAGAAAGCTGAGCCTGCGAGCTCATATGCTTTGTAATAGTGGTGTAGGTTCTCAACTATTTCCTGAACAGCAGTTAGACCAGTTTCTGGTCTTTTGGATAATCAAATTATCGATTTGATAAATTTCTAACATATTTTGATGTCATTGATTCATGTTTAGTGTAGATCTCTTCAATTCGGTTCGAATTGATTTATAAGATAAATCGCATCAAATCAATATGCAATCCAACGCGAATCAAACTTAATTGAACTTGAAACGTATTTGATAAGTTAATTCAAACTGAATTGAATTTCGAATGTATTTAATTTTCCTTTTAACAAAAAGTTGTTAATACGATCAAAAAATCGAATAATTCGAACTGAATCGAACTTTGATTTGTTCTTGATCTGGATGCTTTTCCTTTTTGACAGAAAATCATGCGATGTGAAATCGTATAGTCCGAATTGAATCGAACTGATTTGCATTGAATTTTGAATTTTGATGTTTTCCTTTTTTGGCAGAAAAACAATAATATGATCTATAATCGAGTAATTCGAAGTGAATCGAACTTAAAGTTTGATAAATGTGATTTCAAGGTATAATGAGCATAATTGAGCTGAACACAAAATCAATCTTTTAAAAATGAACTCATAATGAGTTATTTTATTGATTTATAGCATTTTAGTTGCATTACACTTATTAAAGCATGAATGTGCTTATTTTTGATAAAAACGAGCTGAAAAAATAACTAAAGTTATTGATAATATCTTCTCAAGTTGGTGATGTTCCACATTCTCGGGATAGTTCGTCTATCCAGAGTTTTCAATTGTAACTTCCTGCCCCTCCGATCTGAACTACTCTATAAGGTCATTCCCAATTCGGATCAAGCTTCTTGAGACCTTCAACTCGACTTGCTTCATTCTTCCGTAAAACCAGATCTCCAGGTTGAAACTGAGTTTTTCTGACTAGTCGATCATAATAATTAGCCATATCAGCTTTATACTTAGCCTCTGCAAAATGCGCCATCTCTCGTTTTTCCTCCAACAAGTCCAAGCTTACTCAAAAATTAGGGTATATTAGGGTATATCCATCACTCAAAAATTATCTAATAAATAGGGAGTGGTGCCCCACCTCAAAGAGAGGTTCTGCTAAAAAAAAAGCCCAAGCTTAATCGCAGCTCTTCAGAGTTTACTTCCGAAACATAATGGATTGTCCTTGGGCTTGGGAGTCCGATCTCAGCAGGGATCACAACTTCAGAACCATAAGCTAAACTAAATGGAGTTTCTCGGGTTGCCGTTCTTGGGATAGTTCGGTACGCCCATAAAACATTTGGCAGTTCTTCGACCCAATCTCCCTTAGCCTTCTCTATCATTGTCTTCAAACCTTGAACAATTATTCTGTTAGTGACTTCAGTTTGTCCATTCGCTTGTGGATGTGCTACTGAGGTAAAGTGCTGTCTTATATTCAGTTCTTCACACCAACTTTTGAATGGGTCGTTTGCAAATTGCGTGCCATTGTCAGATATGATTGTGTTCGGAATTCCAAATCTGCACACTATTTGGCTCCAGACAAACTTAACCATACTTCTTTCAGAAATTTACACAAGTGGTTCGGCTTCTACCCATTTTGTGAAGTAGTCAATAACCACTACCAAGTGCTTTAGCCGTCCATGAGCTTCAGGAAAGGGTCCCGCTACGACATTGAACAAACGGCCCTGGGCTTTGGACGATGATCATCTCGGTTTGTGGGATATGTCTAACAACGGGCATGAATTTGACACTTGGGACATTTTTGCACCAATTCATGCGAATCCTTGCTTATAGTAGGCCCAATAATATCCTGATTGCATCGCCTTTTTAGCCAGCATACGTGCTCCGACATGACTCCCACATGGTTCGAGATGGATTTCTTTCAAAACATATTTCTCCTGTTCAGGTCATATATAATACAACCAAGGCATGAGGTAACCTTTTTTAAACAAGACTCCATCACTGATGGCATACCTGGCTGATCGCCGAACCGATTTTTGAGGTGAAGCTTTATCCTGAGGCAATTCTCCATTTGTCAGGATTTGATAATTGGAGTCATCCAAGTATCTCCCACATCTTAAACCACTAAAACTTGCCGCTCTTTAATACTTCGAGTTGGCAAAACTTCAACCAAAACCTTCTTTGTGAGGTGAACACGCGATGATAATGCCAACTTACTGAGTGCATCTGCTAGTTTGTTTTGAGCTTGAGGTACTCGTTCAATCAAGAACTCCTGGAATATTTTCTTGAGTTCTTCAGTTTTCTCCAAATACTTTGTCATATTCAGGTCTTGGGCCTCATACCCCTCAGTTACTTGGTTAATAATGAGTTGGGAATCACTGTAAACTTGTAAATTTTTCACTCTCATTTGGTATGCTGACTTTATCCCAGTTATTAATGCCTTATACTCTGCTTCATTATTCGTTGCCTTGAACCCAAAACGTAAAGCATATATGAACTCCTGGCCATCTGGGTTTGTTAATATCAACACAGCTCCTGAACCGTCCTCACTTGAGGCTCCATTCACAAATAAGACCCAAAAGCCTTCTTTTTCTTTGCAAGGGTTTCTCAGATCGTCTTCCTTTAAAAGATCTTCTTCGGTAATAGAAACTTCTTGATAAGGTGAATTTATTCACCTTTTATATAACAATTACGCTTAACTCTTTGATCGTTTTTGTTCCGTTTGATTTGTTTTAATGTTTAAATTGTAGGTTTGACGACCATATTGTACATTGGAGGAAAGAAGTCAAGGAAAAAGCTAAACCGACAAAGAATGGAGAAAAATGAGAAGAAAATCGCTAAAAAGGGGAAAACTCCTCTGCGTCGCGACGCCCAGGAACGCAATCCTCTGCGTCGCGACGCACAGAGCATCAAAACATGGCAGAGAAATAAATTCTCCGTGTCGCGACGCCCAATAGCTTAGGCGTCGCGACGCGTGTGAGCGTCGCGACGCGCGACCCTATGCGTCGCGACGCCGAGGCATAATCAATATATATTATTTTTGCCATTTTTGTCAACTTAAACAATTGACCAAAAATTATCATTGGCTGATGAATTGTCGGTAGCACAGTTGATGGAGCTCATTTTGGACGTATTAGAAGACCAAAAAGCTAGAGGGGAGCATTCCATCCATATGCCATTCCATTCCATAGCTAAGGGAAGTGTGAAGAAGAGAAGAAAGAGAGCTTCAAGGGAAGACTTCACATTTTACTTTGTACAATTCATGGTTTTCATCTCTTTTGATCATTTGATATTGTAAGGATTGTAATAGCAAATCTTTGATACATCATTGGAGTTGGATTTCATATATTCAAAGACAAGGATTCTTCCAAGGAGTGATTCTCCAAGGTGTTTTCTTTCCTTTGTATTAATGATACCAATATTGTTCTTAATCTTATATATGATGATGTTTGAGATGATTATGCTTGGCTAAATTATTTTGTATTCCTGGGATGATGTAGAGGGTTTATGTACTTAAATTCATGTTAGTTCTATTTTATGGATTGTTGTGAGTTGAGTTTTGTTGTGAGCTTAATTAGTCATACTTGACTTGATCAATCATGTGTGATGAATACTTTGAAAAGTGCAGCAAATTATTTAAGAATAATTTGCTCTAATTTACCTTAATAGCCACAAGGAGGTTAGAGTGGATTGTTTGAAATCTTGTGAGGAAAGTTGTGAATTTGTTAGGTCATGTTAATTTAACTCTCACCTTAATAGCCACAAGGGAGAATTAAAGTAAAATGATTTAACATAAGTGTGTCTAGCTTGATTGTTGCCTTGATAGCCAAAAGGAATAATTGAACTTGAATGTTTGAAAAGTTGGATGATGCACAAGATTTTAGGTTAATTAATGAATTAAATCTTACCTTAATAGCCACAAGGAGGATTTAAGAAATTGATTAATACTTAAATAGATAAATAATTAAATCAAACCTTACCTTAATAGCCACAAGGAAGGTATGAGAAAAGTTGTTTATCCTTAATTTCATATTTCCATAAATAGAAGAAATACATGAAATATTTTTATAACCCTCGAAATCATCCCGGGAATACGTTTGATCATTTGTTGTTTTGAAAACCAAGTGTTGTTATTTATTTAATTTTATTGATATTTTTATGTTGGAATTTGGACAGTTTTTAGTTAATCAAAACCTAAAGAATTTACACTTCATTTTACCGCATTTCAATAAATTAACTTCCCTGTGGGTTCGAACTCGCTATACTACTACCTAAAAACGGGTTGTGTAGTGAATTTAATTTGAGTTGAGAGTAAATACAACCACGGCAATATTTTATGTAAATTTACCTCGCGTCAAATTTTGGCGCCGTTGCCGGGGAATTTACTTTTGTTGAAATATTTTTGTTGATATTTTTGTTGTGTAAATATTGAAAGCTGTTTTTGATTTTGATTTTTAGTGAATTTTTATTGTGAATATTTGATACTGTTTTTCTTTTATTTTGTATGCGCAGAACAAGGTCGGTTGGTCCAGCGGAATACCAATACGATCCGGAATTAGCAAGGACATTGCGTGTAAATAAAAGGCTAGAATTTGGAGCTATGGAAGGACAAGATAATCAACCACGTGTTGTTATTCCTCCAGCTGGAGGAATACAAAATCCTGCACAACCGATTGTTCCAAGGCGCAGATATGGAGACCATTATGAGCCAAGGATGGACAATTTGGATTCACCATTTATCAACACGGGAGAGCATTTTCAAATTCCACCCGCCTTCATAAACTTGATTCAAAATGGACAGATTTTCCATGGTTTGCCTTCGGAGGATCCACACGCATATTTAAGGACATTCCTTAAAGTGTGTAACACGGGAAATTTACCACATATCCCACATGATGTGCTTAAGAGGATGCTATTTCCTTTCTCACTTCAAGGAGCGGCCGAGAGGTGGTATGATTCGATAAATGGTGCAAGAATTGAGACTTTTGATGAAGTGGCAAGAAGATTCATTACTAAATATTTTCCACCTTCAAGAATGGACAAAATTAGGATGGAGTTCATGCAATTTCGTCAAGGAGATAATGAATCTTTCACGGAGGCGTGGGATCGATTTCGGGAACTCTTCAACAAATGCCCAAACAGTGGATTGGAACCGGGGAGAGAGTTGAATTTTTTTTGCAATGGACTCAACTTTGAAACTATGAACATGGTAAATCTTACTTCCGGAGGGAATTTGCGTAACAAATCACCGGAGGAAGTTGAGGAAATTTTTGAGCTAATAGTGAATAATGAATTGATGCTACCCAATGCAAGAAGCAGTCATGGGAGAAGGCAAATTGGGATGTTGGAATTGGATAAATCATCCAATTTGGAGGCACAAATTTCAGCAATTCAAAGCCAACTTTCTACCATTCAAGCAGCTTTGCCTTTGTCAAATAAAATTACACCATCTTGTGGACTTTGTCAAGGAGCTCACCACATGGATGAATGTCCACAAATCACAAATGAACCTGTGCAATATGTAAATTACAACCGGAATCCTAATGCAAATCAATGGAGGCCAACCAGTGGTAATCAATGGTACCAAGGGGGAGCAAATCGTCCACAATACAATGTTCAAAGACCAATGTATCCTCCTGGTTTTGGGACTCAACAAAATGCACAAGGTAGCAATGCACAATCTACAAATGATGATGTAATTTCTGTTTTGGGAGCCAAGATGGAGAAATTGTTTGGAGAATGCCAACAACAATATGCCAATGTGGAGAAGAGGATGGAAATCTATGATGGAATGTTTAGAGAACACAAGGCACTTCTCAAAAACATGGAGACACAAATAGGTCAACTTGCTAATGAAGTTCATTCTAGACCTATGGGAACTTTACCAAGTGACACTTTTCCTAATCCTAAAGGAAAAGAGCAATGTCATGCCATTACACTAAGAAGTGGTAAAGAGCTTAAATCTCCAACTATCAATGAAGTAAATCCTCCAAGTGTTGAACAAGATGTTGTTGATAATCAAGTTGAGAAAGAAGAAGTCCAAGTGCAAGCTGAAAAGAAGGAAGAAAATGTTGCCAAAGGGAGGAAGAAAAATTCTCAAAGTCCATTTAATTTTCCAGATTTTGTCCCACCTCCACCTTTTCCTCAAAGGATACAATCTTCAAAGAAGAAAATCTTATTCAGTCAATTTACTGAAATGATGAAGAAGTTTAATGTGGAAATTCCTTTGTTGGATTTGGTGAAAACAGTGCCAACATATGCAAAATTTTTGAAGGATTTAATTTCAAACAAAGAACAAATTTTGCAATGTGAAGAGGTGATCCAAGTGAATGAAGTTGGACAATGTTTCAAGAAAAATTTGCCTCCTAAGCTTAAGGATCCAGGGAGTTGTACAATACCATGCAAAATTGGATCAAGATTGTTCTCCAAGGCATTGTGTGACTTAGGGGCTGGAATCAATTTGATGCCTTACTCTATAGCCATAAGTGTTGGAATGGGAGAAAAGATTAAACCAGTGGCTATAACTCTTCAATTGGCGGATAGATCAATTATCACTCCAATGGGTATTATTGAAGATGTTTTGGTAGTTGTGGATAAGTTCACAATTCCGGTGGACTTTATTATTCTTGACATGGAGGAAGATGAAGAAGTTCCTCTTATTTTTGGGAGACCATTTTTAGCCACCGGAGATGCATTGATTGGTGTAAGGAGCAAGACTATTACCTTTCGTGTTAATGGCGAAGAGGTAACATTTAACGTTAATTATGCCATGAAGCATCCAAGGGATGTTAATACTTGTTTTTTCGTGGATGTTGTTGAAAATGTAATTGCTGAAAATAATGCCATGAAATTATGTAGTGTTGATATTCATGATTCCTCAATGCATGTTTTAAATTCTGAATTGTTGAAAATTGATGAAAATATTGCATGGGAATTACAAAATTTGGTTGAAATGGTTTTTCTTGATTCTTCTTTTGATGAACTAATGGATGATCCTTGTGAAGTGCCCACTGAGGTGAGGCCTATTGAGGTTTTAGATTGCAGGGAGAACAAAATGAAACCATCAATTGAGGAACCACCAAAGCTGGAACTAAAATCTCTTCCACCACAACTCAAATATGCATTTCTTGGAGATAATAATACTTTGCCTGTGGTGATATCATCTTCATTGGAAAATTGGCAAGAAGAGGAGTTGATCAAAGTTCTGAAATTATATCAAGGTGCAATTGGTTGGACAATCGCGGATATCAAAGGAATTAGCCCTTCGATTTGTATGCACAAAATTCTCCTTGAAGATGGGGCAAATCCTGTTCGTGATAGGCAACATCGGTTAAACCCGGCTATGATGGAGGTGGTCAAGAAGGAAGTAATCAAGTTGTTGGACTTTGGTATGATCTATGCAATTTCTGACAGTGAATGGGTTAGTCCTGTTCAATGTGTTCTGAAGAAGGGAGGTGTAACGGTTGTCAAAACTGAAAATGATGAATTGTTGGCAACTAGAGTTACAAATGCTTGGAGAGTATGCATGGATTATAGGAAGCTCAACAAAGCAACAAGGAAAGATCATTTCCCTCTTCCTTTTCTTGATCAAGTTCTTGACAGGATTTCTGGCTATCTCTTCTATTGTTTTTTGGATGGGTATTCCGGGTATAATCAAATCACAATTGATCCAAGGGACCAAGACAAGACTACATTCACTTGCCCGTTTGGAACATTTGCATTTAAAAGGATGCCATTTGGCTTATGCAATGCACCGGCTACATTTCAACGATGCATGATGGCCATTTTCCACGACATGGTGGAAAATATTATTGAGGTTTTCATGGATGATTTTTCCGTATTTGGCCATTCTTTTGAAAGGTGCTTGGAAAATCTTGCAAAGGTACTCCAAAGATGCATGGAGTCGAATTTGGTTCTTAATTGGGAAAAATGTCAATTTATGGTACAAGAAGGAATTGTATTGGGACATAAAATCTCAGCGAAGGGCATGGAAGTCGATAAAGCTAAATTGGAAGTTATTTCTAAACTCCCTTACCCAATAAATGTTAAGGGAGTTAGAAGTTTTTTAGGCCATGCTGGGTTTTATAGACGATTTATTCGTGATTTTTCTAAAATGACGAAACCATTGTGCCATTTATTGGAAAAGGATGCAATATTTGATTTTGACAATGATTGTAAGGAAGCTTTTGACTTCCTTAAAAATCAATTGGTGTCAGCACCGATCATTCAACCTCCTAATTGGGGTTTCCCTTTTGAGATCATGTGCGATGCAAGCGACTATGCTATTGGAGCAGTCCTTGGTCAAAGGAAGGACAAAGTTTTTCATACCATTCATTATGCCAGTCGGTTGTTAGACTCTGCTCAGTGTAATTACACTACAACTGAGAAGGAAATGCTGGCGGTGGTATTTGCTGTGGATAGGTTTCGATCTTATCTTTTGGGAGCGAAAGTAATTATCTATACCGATCACGCAGCAATCAGATATTTGATGGCAAAGAAAGATGCAAAACCAAGGTTGATTAGATGGGTCCTTTTACTCCAAGAATTCGACCTAGAAATTCGGGATAAAAAGGGAGCGGAAAATCATGTTGCCGATCACCTTTCCCGTTTGGAAAGACATGAGCATTTGGAAGAGGATATTCATACTTTAATCAAAGAACTCTATCCAGATGAACAATTATTTTTTGTAGGAGAAGCCAGTCAAGTCCCGTGGTATGCTGACATAGCAAACTATGTCGTATCACAAAGGCTTCCATCTCATTTGTCTGCCCAACAAAAGAAAAGACTCATACATGATGCCAAGTATTATATTTGGGATGAGCCTTATCTTTTCAAAGTGTGTAGTGACCAGATGATTAGAAGGTGTGTTCCTGAGGAACATCAAAAGGAAATTTTAAGGTCATGCCACGAATATGATTACGGGGGACATTTTGGTGGAAGAAGAACAGCATACAAAGTGTTACAGTCAGGCTATTATTGGCCAAGGCTATTTCATGACACTCATGAGTGGATTAAGTACTGTAATGAATGCCAAAGAACAGGGAATATTTCGTGGAGAAATGAGATGCCCTTAAACAATATCATGGAAGTAGAAATTTTTGACGTTTGGGGCATAGACTTCATGGGACCATTTCCAAAGTCGAATGGGAACTCATATATCCTCGTAGCTGTGGATTATGTTTCCAAATGGGTTGAGGCAATTGCGGTACCGACTAGTGATGCCAAAAGAGTGGTGAGTTTTATCAAGAAGCATATTTTCACTCGATATGGAACACCACGAGCTATCATTAGTGATGGAGGCAAGCATTTTTGTAATAAGGATTTTCAAGCCTTATTGAACAAATATGGAGTCCGACATAAGGTGGCGATACCTTATCATCCACAAACAAGTGGTCAAGTTGAGATATCTAATAGGGAGATTAAGAGAATCCCGGAGAAGGTTGTGAAACCTTCTAGGAAAGATTGGGCGACAAAGTTAGATGATTCTCTATGGGCGTATCGTACCGCTTTCAAAACTCCTATTGGTACATCTCCTTACCGAATGGTTTTCGGTAAAGCCTGCCATTTACCTGTCGAGCTGGAGTACAAGACTTTTTGGGCTCTTAAAGAATTGAAAATGGATTATGGAAAGGCAGCTGCACAACGGTTATTTGAATTAAATGAATTGGATGAATTCCGGTTCAATGCTTATCAGAGTGCAGCTCTTTATAAGGAGAGGACAAAGAAATGGCATGATAAGAGGATATTATTCAAGGAATTCCAACCAGGGCAGCTTGTGCTTGTGTACAATTCAAAGCTGAGATTATTTCCGGGAAAGCTTAAATCAAGATGGCATGGTCCTTTCAAAGTGAGAGAAGTTTTTCCATATGGTACGGTAGAGCTTGTGAATGAGAAGAATGGCAATACTTTTATTGTCAATGGTCAAAGATTGAAGATTTATCTATCACAAGACGAAAAAGTTCTTCAAGCCATTGAAGAGGTGTCTCTTGAGGAGGCACCAAGAGAAAAATGAAGAAAAATAGGCGTCGAGCTTTCGACGAAAACTAAAGCGCTTCTTGGGAGGCAACCCAATTTTTTTTTAAATTTTTAAGTTTATATTTCATATGGTTTTGTTTTGTTTTCTTGAATAATTTGTGTGAAAATTCCATTAACTTGATGTTGTTTTTGATAAAAGTGTTTATATGTGTAGGTTGGAGAAGGGAAAAGACGTGAGGATGAAGAAAAATGGCAAAGGAGAGACAAATTTCCCTGCGTCGCGACGCGCATAACTTCAACGTTGCGACACAGGGGTGTAAATTCTCTGCCAACTTTTTGGCTCATCAGCGTCGCGACGCTAATGATTGGCGTCGCGACGCCCAGGTATATATCACACGCGTCGCGACACGTGGGTACGAATTCTCTGGCCATTTTATAGCTCTCCAGCGTCGCGACTCCCATTCTATGCATCGCAACACCGGTGAAGAATTTCGAATAAACGCTTGAACCTAAGCGTTTTTCAAAATTTTTAAACCCTATACCCAAAATCCTCTCAACCCTTTTTCTTTTCTTTAAAATTTTTTGTGAAAATCATTCCATAGAAGTGTTCTAAATTGTCCAAGGATCGTTTAAACACCAAAAACATAACAATTGACCGAATCAAAATCCAAAATTCTCCAAATTTTCATAATTTTTCCAAGAACACCAAATTCCAAAATACGAATTTCGTGTTGAATTCGTTGAAATTTGGTGTTTGCAATTTGTTCTTGGAGTGATTTGGAAGGTATACACGGTCTCATAACACAAGTATTTTCAAATTTCAATTTATGTTCTTCAAGAGGTAATTTTCGGATTTTCTTTTTGAATTTCGTTACAAGCTTGTGTTTGATTGTGTTGCTAATACTACATTGTTATTGTCAACATATTGTGATGATGATTTTAATGATTGTATTGAAATTTAGGATTGTTGAAATTCATTATCTAAATTTTTGGACGAATTTGAACAAAATGGAATTTCATGCCTAGATTTTGATTTAATTTGATCGTGTGATGATTTTTATTTGCTATAAAGATTGTTATGATCATATTGATTTGGTTTTTGGTTGGTGAAATTGATAGTAACTTTGTCTTGGACATGAATACGTCATTATGCATACCATGTGTTTGGTGAAATGCTTCAATGAGTTTTGAGTGTATTTTTACACCTTTTTGTGCATAATTTGCACAATGCATGTTATATGTTTGTTAAAATGTGTAATTATCAAGCTTTTGGAACCAAAACCGATTCTTGCTGGAATTTTGTTGAACTTTTGGAAGAATTTTGTTTTGAGTTCAAAGTGTTTGATAAATTTTTATCTTTGGATGCACATAAACATGCATTAACACTTTGTGGAATTGATTTTAATTGGTGTTTATTTGTTTGTATTTGGGTTTACACATTTCTCATTTTAAGGTTTGAATGTAGAATAAGTGTGGGGGAATGTGTATGTTATGGTGTAATGTGGTTTAGAGTGTTTAAATGTATAATATGTTTAATTTGTGTGTAGTTGTTATATGTTTAAGTTTTCAATTTTCATTTATGAATTTGTACTTTAAACATTTGTTTTTGTATTTATAATTGGTTTTTATTCTTTTTATAGAAATGGCATCAAAAAGGACACGATCGGGTAGAGGTGGAGCAAATACTCCACCACCACCACCGCCAGCTGCATTCGATAGCTTCCGTTTCATGAATGCGGAAGCTCAAAAGCATCATGAGGAGCATTTGGCGACAAAGCCAATGGTGGAGGAGCGCGGTCTTCAAATAACTACTGCGCCTATCTCTACACAAATTACAAGAACGCGTTGGCAACAGTTGTGCGCTCAACCGCAGGGTGGTAATGCTACGTTGGTGAGAGAGTTTTACGCCAACTATATATATGCTAGAGATGGTGTTTTGAAGATCCGTGGCAAGGATGTGGCAGTTGGACGAACAAAGTTCAACGAATACTATGGCTTGCATGATGAAATCGATAATGGATATCGTAATCTTGTTCGTGGTCACATCAGTATTCCACAAGTCTACTCCACTATTACTGGGATGCCATGGGTCCAAGCTGCGGAAGTCCTAGAAATTGTCAAGCTCAAGCTGCAGTACATGACGAAGGTCACGAAGGGTTGGCATTATTTCATAATTGGCAAACTTATCCCAAGCAGGCACCAATCATCGATGAACATGGATAAGGCGATCTTGAACTATGCCATACAGAAAGGTTTTTCTATCGACGTGGGCGAAATCATGGATATTGAGATAAAGAAGACGCGTCGATTTAAGCAGACAGGTCTGTACTATCCCTCGATGATCACTGCCATTTGTTATGCTGCAGGAGTTCAGGCTCTACCCACTGACGAACTCTGTGGGGTTCGAGAGGTAATTACCACTTCTATGTATAATGGTTATAAAAGCAGTGTGTATGAGCAGCAAGGTCCGAATGCGCGACAACAGCTTGAGCAGGAGCAGCAGCAAGAGGAAGAAGGCGAGACCGATAATGAGGAGCAGGAGCAGCAGGAGCAGCAGCTTCCACCATCCCCACCACCACCTAGAAGCCTCAATACTTTCGCAGGTGTTCATTCACGCTTAGATGCGATCGAGGCACATTTTGATTCTCGCTTTGATCAGATGGAGATGGTTTTTGCCAACCTTTCTAGTCAGATGACGCACATCTCCGACGTTGTGGGCCAGATGACTCGTCAGTGGCAGATATCGCGCGGCGAGAACACCAATTCTCAGCCACCTCCTTCTGACGATGCCCCACGTGACTAGATGGAGTCTACATATGAACACATCGAGGACAATGTGTATTCCAAGTGTGGGGGACGTGCGAGTATCTCGTGGATGCTATATGCTATATTTTGCTACATTTTGGTTATTTTGTTTATTTTGGGTTTTTAATATTTTGGTTGAATATTTCTGGTTTGTGGATTTTTAGCTACTTGTGGTTGTTTGATTGTTTGGATTTTGGATTTAGTTAAATCTTCTGTTTGGTGTGGTATGATTGGTTTGACTTTTTATGGAAAGTGTTTTTATTGTGTTTGGAATTTTTGTTGATTTTTTTTTATGGTATTTAGAGTTAATGGAATTTGGTTTTGTGTTGGAAGAATTTAATTTAAATTGTTGTGAGTTTTGGAAATAAAAATGCTAAGAAGTAGCATTCTTTGCATAATAACATTAGGGTTTTATGTGTGGTATCCAACTTCTTAAATTTTCTTCTTAATATGATAAGTGTTATGATGCCGATGATTTGATTTTATTGGAAAATTTAATGTGGGATAGGAAAATATTATGCTATTCGAAATGAGTCAAATGGTTAATGGAAAGTTTAGCATTTTGAGTCAATCATTTCTATGCACTTAGGGGGACTATTTAAGGGAATGACAAGTTTGTGGCTATAAAATAGATTAGTGTGTTTCTAACATTTGGTTTAGTTTCAATTTATATAACTCGCTTAAGATGGTGATCTTTAATGAATTAATGTTTTGATATTTTAAGCTTGTTGTATATATGCAGGCTATATATATTGCCACTCCTCTGCGAGACTGCTCTTAAACGAAAAGTTAATAGAGAACTTGCATGAGTGGGAATGGGTCTAAAACCCTAAGGTGAGACCGTACCCCAGGTGGATGTCACGGGACTTCCAATGAGATATCCTAATAAAAAGTGACAGTCTGGGGGAACGAGTGATTATCTATGAGCCTTAAGGTTAGCCGAGTGAATCCTCATGTAAATGAGCTAATATTGAATTTAATTTTGAATAGTGAGGAAAAGTTGAAACTAAAACTGAGTTGTTGGAGCCCTAATTTATGGCATAGTTGTGGATAAGTTATGAACTTAGATGGAACCTACCGCACACACACACATGATTGACTCAACGTGTTTAAATTAGTACATTAACATGTTTTGATAATTTTTTTGGAGATGCATATTATGAGTACTTGACATTAAAATGCTTTCGATTATGAGGCGATTTTGTGACACTTATTTTTAGAACAAGTTGAAAAAGTTGGATACATTTTGTTGTTGATTGTTAAGTTTTATGTGAAGTTATATGAATTATGTTGGATTGTTGTTTTAATTTGGTTTGTTCGGGGACGAACAAAGGTTAAGTGTGGGGGAAATTGATAAGGTGAATTTATTCACCTTTTATATAACAATTACGCTTAACTCTTTGATCGTTTTTGTTCCGTTTGATTTGTTTTAATGTTTAAATTGTAGGTTTGACGACCATATTGTACATTGGAGGAAAGAAGTCAAGGAAAAAGCTAAACCGACAAAGAATGGAGAAAAATAAGAAGAAAATCGCTAAAAAGGGGAAAACTCCTCTGCGTCGCGACGCCCAGGAACGCAATCCTCTGCGTCGCGACGCACAGAGCATCAAAACATGGCAGAGAAATAAATTCTCCGTGTCGCGACGCCCAATAGCTTAGGCGTCGCGACGCGCGTGGGCGTCGCGACGCGCGACCCTATGCGTCGCGACGCCGAGGCATAATCAATATATATTATTTTTGCCATTTTTGTCAACTTAAACAATTGACCAAAAATTATCATTGGTTGATGAATTGTCAGTAGCACAGTTGATGGAGCTCATTTTTGACGTATTAGAAGACCAAAAAGCTAGAGGGGAGCATTCCATCCATATGCCATTCCATTCCATAGCTAAGGGAAGTGTGAAGAAGAGAAGAAAGAGAGCTTCAAGGGAAGACTTCACATTTTACTTTGTACAATTCATGGTTTTCATCTCTTTTGATCATTTGATATTGTAAGGATTGTAATAGCAAATCTTTGATACATCATTGGAGTTGGATTTCATATATTCAAAGACAAGGATTCTTCCAAGGAGGGATTCTCCAAGGTGTTTTCTTTCCTTTGTATTAATGATACCAATATTGTTCTTAATCTTATATATGATGATGTTTGAGATGATTATGCTTGGCTAAATTATTTTGTATTCCTGGGATGATGTAGAGGGTTTATGTACTTAAATTCATGTTAGTTCTATTTTATGGATTGTTGTGAGTTGAGTTTTGTTGTGAGCTTAATTAGTCATACTTGACTTGATCAATCATGTGTGATGAATACTTTGAAAAGTGCAGCAAATTATTTAAGAATAATTTGCTCTAATTTACCTTAATAGCCACAAGGAGGTTAGAGTGGATTGTTTGAAATCTTGTGAGGAAAGTTGTGAATTTGTTAGGTCATGTTAATTTAACTCTCACCTTAATAGCCACAAGGGAGAATTAAAGTAAAATGATTTAACATAAGTGTGTCTAGCTTGATTGTTGCCTTGATCGCCAAAAGGAATAATTGAACTTGAATGTTTGAAAAGTTGGATGATGCACAAGATTTTAGGTTAATTAATGAATTAAATCCTACCTTAATAGCCACAAGGAGGATTTAAGAAATTGATTAATACTTAAATAGATAAATAATTAAATCAAACCTTACCTTAATAGCCACAAGGAAGGTATGAGAAAAGTTGTTTATCCTTAATTTCATATTTCCATAAATAGAAGAAATACATGAAATATTTTTATAACCCTCGAAATCATCCCGGGAATACGTTTGATCATTTGTTGTTTTGAAAACCAAGTGTTGTTATTTATTTAATTTTATTGATATTTTTATGTTGGAATTTGGACAGTTTTTAGTTAATCAAAACCTAAAGAATTTACACTTCATTTTACCACATTTCAATAAATTAACTTCCCTGTGGGTTCGAACTCTCTATACTACTACCTAAAAAGGGGTTGAGTAGTGAATTTAATTTGAGTCAAGAGTAAATACAACCACGGCAATATTTTATGTAAATTTACCTCGCGTCACTTCTACTATGAAATTAGCAAGTACCTGACCTTTTATTGCCGTCTGAGGTGAGAATATGATGTCATATTCTCCCAAATCAATTGCCCACTTTATAAGCCTTCCAGAAGAATAAGGTTTTTGCAGAACTTGCCTTAACAGTTTATCTGTTAAAACATGAATTTCATGCGCTTGAAAATACGATTTCAACCTCCTTGAAGCATTAATGAGAGAAAGTGATAATTTCTCCATTGTAGGATATCTCTGCTCGGCTCCTTGAAGAGCACGACTCGTGTAATACACTGGTCTTTGTATTCCTTGATCTTGTCTAACCAAGACAGCGCTGATCGCGGCATCACTATCTGCCTGATACATATACAAGATTTCTCCATGAACTGGGGTGGACAACACTTGTACATTTTCCAACTACGTCTTTAGTTCATCAAAGGCTTTGCTGCAACTTTTATCCCACTCAAAGTTTTTGCTTTTCTTAACGCTTTAAAGAATGGTAAGCTGCGATCTGTTGATCTCAACAAGAAACGATTCAACACTGCTAGACGACCTGTAAGTATTTAAATATAATTTAAACTTTGGCGGGGGGGGGGGGGGGTTTCATGTCAAAAATCGCCTTGATCTTTTCTGGATTTGCTGCAATTCCTTGACGTGAGACCATATGACCAAGGAATTTTCCTGATCCAACTCCGAATGTGCATTTCTTTGGATTTAACTTGAGGCCAGTTTCTCGCAAGCTCACCAATGTC
This sequence comes from Ophiorrhiza pumila, assembly GCA_016586305.1. NCBI lineage: Eukaryota > Viridiplantae > Streptophyta > Magnoliopsida > Gentianales > Rubiaceae > Ophiorrhiza > Ophiorrhiza pumila. Next base: position 16,445,676 of record BLIW01000005.1, read on the forward strand.
TCCCTCACGTCATCCAAGAAAGTTTCTATTCTTTTGCTCTTAATAAGCATATCATCAACATAGATTTTCATGTTCCGGCCAATTTAAACAGAAAATACCTTGTCCACAAATCGCTAGTATGTAGCTCCAGCATTTTTTAATCCGAATAGCATTTTTGTGTAACAATACACACCCTTCTCAGTTTTGAATGCTATTTTTTCTGCATCATCTTCATCCATCTAAATCTGATGGTAGCCCTTATAAGCATCCAGAAAATATAAGACCTCAAAATCGGAGGTCGCATCCACCTTTTGGTCGATTATCGGCAAAGGATAACAATTTTTGGACAAGCCTTATTCAGATTTGTGTAGTCTATACACATCCTTAGTGAAGTATATGATTTTGGAACCATAACAGGATTGGCAAGCCAGGTCGGATAAAAGACCTCTTTTATTATTTTTGCACTTTAGCAATTTATCAACTTCTTTAGATATGGCCCGATTACGATCTGGTGCATGCTTCTTTTTTTGTGTCTAACTATCTTGGCGAACTTATCAATGTTTAGCTTATGAACTATTAGGTCGGCAGATACCCTTTTCATGTCATCTAAACTCCAAGCAAAAACGTATTTGAATTCCAACAAGAGATTTGTTAACGATATTTTTTTCCCACGGGTAATGATGATCTAATGAGAACTGTTTGCCTGCCTGAAATTCATCTAAGGAAACAGCTTCTACCTTTTCTGTTAACAACACAGGTTCAGATCAGTTTTCTGTTCCAACGTAATTTACGTTTTTCGCTTGCTTCTTCTTGTTTCCTTTTAAAGCAATCATATGGCATTCTCTTGCCAATTTTTGATCACCTCGTATTGTTGCAACTCCAGCTTCTGTAAGGAATTTAATAACAAGATGAAATGGGGACCAAATAGCCTTCAATTGCACCATTGCAGGTCGTCATAGAATAACATTGTATGGAGACGTGACATTAAGGACTGTAAACTCAACATAGATGAGTCTTTTCTTGGGATATTCTCCCAATGTCACTGGCAGGTTTATTGTTCCGATTGGCATTAATGTTTCTCCTGAAAAGCCAATGAGGTGTGAATGACAAGGTTTTAACTGTTTCTTGTCAATACCCATTTTTTTGGCAAGTTTCGTAATAGAGAATATCGGTCGAACTGCCGTCTATATATATTCTTTGAACTTCCTTGTTAGCAATGATTGCTTTAATTATCAATGAATTAGCATGTGGAAATCTGGTCAGCACCGCATCTTCTTCTGAAAAGGTGATGGTATCTGTTGGCTTAAACCGTTTATGAGCTGGCTCTTGCTCTGGAATTCCTCAGTTTTTCGATTTTTTGGAAGTCATTGAATCCCCATCATAGGGTCCCCTGATATTGTTATGGATTACTCCTGTGACGTTTCTATCCGCGTCGGGGTTTCTATCATTACCATTATCTTCTCCTTTTTTTGTCGGGAAGATCCAGATCTTTTTTATCTTCAGGTCGGCCTGAAGAACCCCCAGCACGGACAAACTCCTTTAAATGGCCGTTCTGAATCAGCTCTTCTATATATTTCTTGAAGTCCTTACAATGCTCAGTATCATGACCATGTTGATTATGAAACTTACAAAAGAACTTCTTACTCATTTTGTTATCTAGACCTGTCATCCGATGTGGGTATCTCACGGTTCCTCGGTTCTCCAAGATAGCAAGTACGTCAGTTCGAGTCTTATTTAGGAAAGTATAATTGTTTTCTTCTCCAGTTGTAGACGAGTTGTGCAGCACTTTATCGAATTTATGTTTTTGATTTCCACCACTAGATGTTTTAGCTTTGTCGTCTTTCTTCTTTTCAGGTCCTCTATCATTGCCTCGCTTTCACTTATCCGCATCTTCACCTTTTGCGAATTTTTGAGCTCGCTTCATCATGTCTTCAACATTTATAGGAGGATCTATTACAAAATCTTTGTATAATCTTCCAGGTCATAAACCATTTATGAAAGCTCAAATGACCACTTCTTCTAATCTGTGCCCCACTTCTAGACTTTCATTTATGAATCTGTCAACGTATTGAGTTAACGACTCTGAATCCCCTTGTTTTACATTGAGCAGCTCCGCACTTGTTTTCACAAACTTCTCACGTTGCACAAATCTATTTTTAAAAGCTGCTTTGATGTCGTTGAAGTTACGAAAAGTCTTGGGTTTCAGATTGTTATACCATAATCGGGCAGTTCCCATCATTGTTATGCCAAAACATTTGCATAGGATTTGGTCTGGGTAATTATAAATCCTCATACTTTGCACATAGTGATGCAAATATTCTGATGGATCCGACTCACCATTATAGATCATCAATTGTGGCATTTTAAAACAGTGTGGGAGAGGATAATTTTCTACGTCATCTACAAACGGAAAAGCTATATCTGAAGCATCATTATACCGTGGTCGCAAAGTGGACTGTAGGTCGAATGAACCTATATCTCCAAAACGTAAATTTTGATCATTTGGCTATTCATATGGCACATACAGGTTATCATAGCGATCTCCTGCTCTTGTGTGCTGACGATAATGCACCTGTCTTACGTTTCTAGTGGGAGACTTTCAATTCCTTCAACGAGACAAAACAGAGATGTGATCTCGCTCCCTTCTCTTGACACGTTCTTTAGCTCTGACCCAGAGATCATGCTCTTCCCGAAGCCTCTGATGGAGATCTCATTCGCGAATAGCTTGATTCCACTTCTCTCACTGTCGAGCAGTACGAGCCTCGCATTTAGCTAGATTGGATATCGAATCTCTTTCCAAAGTGATGGAGGGGAGGTATTTATAGAATACATACCTGAATTAGAGTTGTATTGAAACTCAAGTAACGTACCTTGAAGAAGGGTGTTCTATAGTGTAAGAGTTGTATTAGGATTGTAACTCTTAACATACATGTGAAATATAAATAATTGCTAAGAAGGAGTTGGACTCCTATAAACTGAGGAATACTTGTTATATTGTAAGTCTATTTCTGAGGTATTATACTTGTAGTAAAATTTAAGCTTCATCAATAGCCCCTCAGGTCGGATTGTATTTATCCATTCCAATCAGAACAATATTTTAGTATAATACCGATCTGCTGAGTACACATTCACCTTTTTGAATTTCGTGCTCGAAAAACACGCTCACACAATTCAAACCACGTCTTTACTTGACTAACGTTTTGGCTGTACATTCTCCAATATAACTGTCACGTCTTTTTGAATTCCCACATCTTTCATCTATAAATAGAGCATTTTCAGAATTCATTTGCACTTGCATATTTCAGAGTTCTCAATCTTTCAGTTCGGCTTTCAGAAATTCCGAGTGTTTGCTTCCAGCTTTCTCATCCTTCAACTCTGCTTCTTAAGGTCATCCCCATTCTCCATTCACAAGTAAGTGATATCTAATTCAGAACATTCAAATTCATCTTCTGAAATTCGTTCTGAAAATAACTTAGATGACCATGAATCACCTGCACATGAATCTATATGTACTTCTAGTGGTTATTCAGCTTCTAGTTCATCTAATAATTCGCATAGCCAAGCAAATTTAGCTAAAACATTGAAAACCACAAAGAAATACAGTTTAATTTGGCTAGAAAAGAAAAATATGGAAGAAAATCAGCACATAGGGTTAGATGATTCAACTCGTCATGAGGAGGATCTAGGTGTAGGCTTAGATCAGTTTGTCACCCATGTCATCCCTTTATCAGTAGAATTTCCTGATGATCAACCCTCATCTAGCCGACCTAACATTAACAATCCTCAACCATCTAATCCGATAAAAAACCCCTTATAATGAAACTAGAAACTCTAAGCTCGACTACAACTATCATTTCTTTAGTTAATATTCTTAGGGACTTTCACATTAGCCCCAAGATCAAAACTAGGATCCCTTTAGAAGGGGAAGCTGCTAGCCGACCTCCCAAGGGCTTTGTAAGTGTTTACGTAGAACAACTTAGATCTGGGCTGAGATTTCATTTATCTCAATTCATCAAAAACATTCTTGCTGATAATATGATCAGCTTAACCCAGCTAACTCCTGACGCGATCAGAATCCTGGTCAGATTTGAGTTATTTTTCAAGCATCTTGATTACCAATGTTCTATACCATACTTTAGGCATTTCTTTTGCATGAAGTCTTCCGGAAAGGATCCAGGCTGGTACTATTTCACCCGCCGTTCTAGGAAACAATAGATCCTGAGCAGTAAACCTAGTTTAATCCATGAATGGAAAGACAAAATTTTCTTTCTTAGTTTGAGATCACTGGAGTGTGAGTGGTATTGGAAAGAATTTGGTTGAGTTTAGGTTCCGATGTCCATGAAGAAACTCCCTAAGGAGTTAGCTGAGAAACTTGAGGTGGAAAAACGAGTCTTCAATACCAACTTCTTTCCTGAAAGAGTGTTGGTAAATTCCAAAATAAGTCTGGCAATTCTTTCGTCTGACCACATGGACCATGAGAAAAATGGGAGAAAGGGTATAAACTCTTTATCTTCCTTCTACTTCATTTTCTGAACTAACCTCGCTTGTTTTTTGTAGTGATCCATGTTGAAGATATTCTCGATCCTGTAGTTCTTGAGGATGGAGCTCGTACAGAAGCTCCTACAAATAAAGCCCTTACCGATGAGGTGAAGATGGAAACTAAAAATTCCAAACTATCTTCCTCATCGGTTAAAGGACAAGGAAAGAAACCTCTTCTAGGGTCTGGGAAACCCTTCAAGAAGCTGACTAAAATGAACGAGAAGAGAAAAGCGGAGAGCTCAGCAGACGAGGCTCAGAAGAAGTCCTGATTTGTAGAGTTTGAAGTTGATGAGGCCGAGGTGTCCGGCCCTTCACTTCTTGGGGACGTCTTTGTTCCCTTTTCAAAAGAATTGGAGGGCAAAGATTCCTACAATCTGTATTTCTTTCGTCCCAATGTGAAGATGGGCATCAATGACAGGCTCACCGTAGAGACGGCGCCTAATTTTATCTACCACTGTGTTCCTCGTCGAGACAGGAAGATGATGAGGAGAACTACTGTTTCCTCCCTTCATGAACATCTTGCACTTAGCGTTGCTCAGGTACTACATTCATTTTCCTTGTACTGCAACTATATACATATATATTTATGCAGCATTTTCATCATTTTGACCACTCTACAGGTCATGTGCTTAGCGTATGAGGTCATAGACCACAGTGAAGGTGTGTCTGAGGGGTTGGACAAGCTATCTGCTGATAAGGACGCCAACATGGAAAATATCAAGTCTCTCACCTCTTCTCTAGACGCTGAAAAGAAAAGATTGTCCGAGCTGAAACAAGAGAATGACCTACTTCAAGATGACCTGACTGCCGTCAGAGCTTCTAACGATGAGCTAACTGCTCAGTTACCTTCTACGGAAGCTTGGGTAACGTTTTTGGAAGGAGATGGTTCTTCTCAATTGATTTCAAACTTCTTATCATCCGAGGAGGGGAGGAGGATGCTAGTCAAGCTGTGTACCCCAGCTTGTAATCACGGCTATCATATGGCTTTAGTAGCACTTAAGGAGAAGAATCCTGAGCTTGACATAACTTCCGAAAAGGGTTATAATGTCAAGTCTGTGGAAGCTCTAAACAAAGCCTTCGTCGACCTGAAGCTGATGCGGGTTGACGGTCGTCAACATGCGCCTCCGACCCCTGAGAAGAATGATGGAGAGAGTGAAGAGGAAGAAAACTGAGCCTGCGAGCTCATATGCCTTGTAATAGTGCTGTAGGTTTTCAATTATTTCCTGAACATCACTTTGACCAGCTTTTGGTCTTTTTGGATATGTTTGAATCTTTAATTTGAAAACTCTTTTAACATATTTTGATATCGTTGAATCGTTTTTTGCGTAGATCTCTTCAATTTGGTTTGAATTGATTTATAAGCTAAATCACATCCAATCAATATGCAATCCGACATAAATCAGACTTAATTGAACTTGAAACATATTTGTTAAGTTAACTCAAACTGAATTGAACTTCAAATATATTTAATTTTGAACTTCAAATATATTTAATTTTCCTTTTTAACAAAAAATCATTAATACGATCAAAAAATTGAATAATTCGAAATGAATCAAATTTCAATTTGTTCTTGGTCTGGATGTTTTTCCTTTTTGGTGGAAAATCCATGCGACGTGAAATCGTATTGGCCGAATTGAATCAAACTTCTGATTTGCAATGAATTTTGATGTTTTCCTTTTTGGCGGGAAAACAATAATATGATCTAAAATTGAATAATTCGAAGTGAATCGAACTTAATGTGATAAGTGTGATTTGAAGGTATAATGAGCATAATTGAGCTGAACATAGAATGAATCTAAAAAATGAGCTCATAATGAGTTATTTAATTGATGTGTAGCATTCAAGCTGCATTACACTTATTAAAGCATCAATGTGCTTGTTTTAATAAAAACGAGCTAAAAATAATAACTAAAGTTATTCATAATATCTTCTCAATTTGGTGATGTTCCACATCCTCGGGATGGTTCGTCCATCTAGACTTTCCAACTTGCAACTTCCTGCCCCTCCGACCTGAGCAACCTTATAAGGTCATTCCCATTTCGGATCAAGCTTTTTGAGGCTTTCAACTCGACTTGATTCGTTTCTTCGCAGAACCAAATCTCTAGGTTGAAACTAAGTTTTTCTGACTTGCCGATTGTAATAACGAGCCATATCAACTTTATACTTAGCCTCTGCAAGGTGTGCCATCTCTCGTTTTTCCTCCAACAAGTCCAAGCATAATCGCAACTCTTCGGAGTTTGTATCCGAATTATAGTTGATTGTCCTTGGGCTTGGGAGTTTGATCTCACAAGGAATCACAGCTTCAGAACCATAAGCTAAGCTGAATGGAGTTTCTCGGGTTGCCGTTCTTGGAGTAGTTCAGTACGCCTATAGAACATTTGGCATTTTTTCGACCCAATCTCTCTTACCCTTCTCCAGTATTGTCTTCAAACCTTGAACAATTATCATGTTAGTGACCTCAGTTTGTCCATTCGCTTGTGGATATGCTACTGAGGTAAAGTGCTGTCTTATATTCAGTTCTTCACACCAACTTTTGAACGGGTCGTTTGCAAATTATGTGACATTGTCAGATATGATTGTGTTCGGAATTCCAAATCTGCACACTATTTGCCTCTAGACGAACTTGACCATACTTCTTCTGAAAATTTGCACAAGTACACTACTGCAAAATGGCAGATTTAAACCTCCATTCTTAGAGCGGTTAAACATAATCCAGTGTAATTTATAAAAATGCGGTGGCATTATCGTAATATTAAACAAGAATTTAGTGACAGAAGAACTATTTACACCGATTTTATTATAACCGTTGTAAAATTTAAACTTAGTACACAGGTTTAAACAATAACTGGTGTAAATAGTTTATATATTACACCGGTTATAAGCAAACTGGTGTAAATAATTTATATATTACACCGGTTATAAGAAAAATGATGTAAATAGTTTATTTATTACACCGGTTATAAGCAAACCAGTGTAAATAGTTTATATATTACACCGGTTATAAGAAAATCGGTGTAAATAGTATACTATTACTCTTAAGTCTCCTACCAAAACTCTTTCTCTCCCACGTCTCCTACCAACACTCTTTCTATCCCACGTCTCCTACCAAAACTCTTTCTCTCCCGCTCATATTGTTAAAACCATCTCCGCCTCCGGGTTCATTGCCGCCACCTCCATCGTGGCGGTCTCCATCATTACCACCTCTAATTCCCGCCATCTCCATCTCCATTTCCGATGATAGAAGAAAAAGATCTTTATTTTACACCGAAGTTATTACAACCCTCTTCACTTTGCCCTCCAGTCTCCATATATAGTAGTGTCTTGCTATTCTTTGTCTTCATTAGATTTGGGCTTTCTTTTCTTTCTCTTGAAGGTATTCACTTTTTTCCATTTTCCATATTTTTTCTCAAAGATTAGATTTTTTTGGGTTTTTGTTTTATGGTTTACTATTGTAAATAACTTGGTAATTACTCTATGTGTTCTTCCTTTCTTGTACCATAATGGTTTCATAAAAATTGAATCTTTATCGTTTTTAGCTAAACTTTGTATTGGTTATTTGTTTCCTCCTCGAATTGAAGATCTTGCGATTTTATATGAATGTTCAATTGTCATACATTTGCCAATTCGCGTGATCTTGGAATTACCAGTGAGTTAAAATTTGTTGCTTTTTTTAATGCTGGCTTTCAGAGAGAGCTTAGTTTGATTGGTAGAGGGATTATTTGGAACATTATCACGAGGTCATCTTTGTAGCAGGAGAGTTGAAGTTGAATCTTGAGATTAACTAATTATGTTTTTCCAAAAATCTTTTCTTTTCATTTTACACCGGGTTAAATAACCGGTGTAAAATAAACATTTTTACACCGGGTTATAACAAAGACGTTTTACATCGGTTTATAAAACCGTTGTAAGAAATATGTACCTTTTACCCCACCTGTATATACACCGGTTCATTTTTATAATAACCGGTGTAAATGATAAGATTTAACCGGTGTAAAAGCCCCTTTTTGTACTAGTGGTAGTTCGACTTCGACCCATTTTGTGAAGTAGTCAATAGCCACTACCAACTACTTTAGCCGTCCAGGAGCTTCAGGAAAGGGTCCATCGATGTCAATTCCCCTTTGAGCAAATGGCCATGGACTTTGTATAGTGATCATCTCGATTTGTGAGACATGTCTAACAACGGCATGAATTTGACACTTGGGACATTTTTGCACCAATTCATGCGAATCCTTGCTCATCGTAGGCCAATAATATCCTGATCGCATTGTCTTTTTATCCAGTATACGTGGTCCGACATGACTCTCACATGATCCGAGATGGATTTCTTTCAAAACATACTTCGCCTATTCAGGTCATATACAATGCAACCAAGGCATGAGGTAACCTTTTTTAAACAAGACTCCATCACTGATGGCATACCTGGCTGATCGCAGAACCAATTTTTGAGCTGAAGCTTTATCATGTGGCAATTATCCATTTGATAATTGGAGTCATCCAAGTATCCCCCACATCTTCAACCACTAAAACTTGCAGCTCTTCAATACTTTGAGTTGGCAAGACTTCGACCAAAACCTTCTTTGTGAGGTGAACATGCGCTGATGATGCCAACTTACTGAGTGCATCTACTCGTTTGTTTTGAGCTCGGGGTACTCGTTCAATCAAAAATTCCTGGAATTTTTTCTTGAGTTCTTCAGTTTTCTCCAAATACTTTTTCATATTCCGGTCTCAGGTTAACAATGAGTTGGTTAACAATGAGGTCTTCAGTCTTCAGTTTTCTCATACCCCCAGTTACTTGGTTAACAATGAGTTGAGAATCACTATAAACTTGTAACTTTTTCACTCCCATTTGGTAGGCTAACTTCATCCAAGTTATTAATGCCTCATACTTTGCTTCATTATTCATTGCCTTGAACTCAAAACGTAAAGCATATGTGAATTCCTGTCCATCTGGTTTGTCAATATCAACCTAGCTCCTGAACCATCCTCACTTGAGGCTCCATCCACAAATAAGACCCAAAAGCCTTCTTTTTCTTTGCAAGGGTTTCTCATATCATCTTCCTTTACAAGATTTTCTTCGGTAGCAGAAACTTCTACTATAAAATTAGCAAGTACCTGACCCTTTATTACCGTCCGAGGTGAGAATATAATGTCATATTCTCCTAACTCAGTTGCCCACTGATAAGTAGGTTTTATACCTGGTGAAATGTGCTATTTTGTGCATTTATGTGGTTCGCAACTTGATGTGCTAAAATGGTGAAAAAGACCACAAATGTTGTTAAAATGAGGCAAGTGTGTGTTTGATGCTAAATGATACGAGGAGAGTTAAAAAGAGCTAGAATGGTGAGTGAGAGTTTTGAAGAAAACCCTAAAATGTGCTTAAATTCTTGGACTTTGACTTGTGTTAGTGCAAATGTGTGGTGTTTTAGGTGTTTTTATGCATATATGTGCTGTGTTAATTGGTAATGTTGAAATGGTGAAACGATAGTAAAAAATGGTGGAAAATGGAGTTAAAAGTGTTAAGGAAAAGTGGAGGAACCGAAAATGCACAATTGGCCTAATTAGTAGCAGCTTTGAGTGTGAAATTCATTTGAGTGTATCTCTTTCAATACTAATCCAATTGGTGAGTTCTTTGGTTTTCTGAAAAGCTCTTTGAATGCACTACATTTCTTATGTTGTAACTATTTTCTAATTGTGTGTGCAAGACTATGAAATGTGAGTTTCTTTTCGGAATACCATTCATCAGGGTTTTAGGGTTTTTTAGGGTTTTATTTGCTTACCACGGTTTGGTGTTTTGATGATAACTTGGGTTTTAGGCATCCAATGGTGTTGTTTCTTGCACCATTGGAAAGCTAAGAGGAAGATCTGGAACTTTTAAGTTCACCACCAAATCAGAATCAGAGGCTAAGACACACTTATTTGGCATGCAAGTAGGGTGTTGTGTTGGAATGGATACTTTGCCAATATTTGTTGCCAATTCGGCCAACCATCGTGCCAAGTCCTTGCCAAGACCTTGCCGAGCTTTGCCAAACCAATGTGCCAAAACCATTGCGTCATGACCTTGCCAAGAACTTGCCAAGCCTTGCCAATCAATCTTGCCAAACCATGCCAACTTGACAACACTTATGCACAACACTTATGCATTAGTCTTGCCATAACTTTGCCATGAAACTCATGTCACACATTTGCACCTTGGCACACCACTCATGTTGAAAAATGAACTTCACAAACCAATGCACACAACTTGGTATAGGAAGAGCTAAGCAGCCGAAAACAAGTGGAATTTGGCCTACGACATGTCGTAGGCCAAACTCAAGAAGACATGAAAAATGGCCTACGACATGTCGTAGGCCATTTCTTGGAGAAGATTTTTTGCCCACGACATGTCGTGGGCAAAAATGTGGTGATAAAATTCATGTCGTAGGCCAATTCTGGAACATGAACTTTTAGCCTACGACATGTCGTAAGCTAATTGTTAGGAAGTTGTGGAAAGAAAATGGCAAAGTGTTGAGTGTGTTTCATAGGATTTTAAGCTTTGTCACACTTTAGTAGTTTGGTCATACCTTTCTCGTTTTAGCTCCAAATTGGGTGATTTTGATGGCTATGGATAGCTAAGACATGGTGTTACAACTTTCATGCTTTAAGTTTTACTTAATTCACAGTGCATCATGATCAAATATTGGTGGGAAGTTGCTGCCATGAAATACTTTGTGTTTGAGTTTCTAAAAAATTGGCTAAGTGTTTAATTCCTGATTTTCTGAAATTCCAGGTTGATGAAGGCGCGGTTTGCTGTGGCGGAAAGGCGTGAATTTCAAAGCGCTAGATTCTTGAATGCTCGTTGAGTTGCTGAAGGCGTGATCCGTTAAGGCTTGAAGGCGTGGTGTAATTCTGATTTCTTCAACTGGATCTTGAGCAGCAAAGGCACGCGAAGCTAAGCCTGAAGGCGCGATGTAGGATGCTGAGGTTGATGAAGGCGCTGGAAATTAACACCAAAGGCACTGGAGTGTTGAATATTTTTTTCAAACTTGGAATTTTTGACATTTTTGGCTGATTTTTAGTTCCTTCCCTTAAGGACACTTTTGTAATATTTGATACATTCTACGTTGCGTATTAGTTACGTTTTCCCAACTCTATATATTGGGAAGGTAGCTAACATGTAAAGGAGGAATTATTCACTACTCACATTTTCAATATTGTAACCGACTTTTGATTTTAAAAAGAGCGGGAATTCTCATTTTCTCTCTCGAGATCTACTTTCTCTCACTAAACATTTCTTCTCCGATCTCAACTCCGATTGTGAATTTGGACTGGATTCCTCTTTTTTATTCTCAATTGACAAAGGAATCGACAATTCTCTCGATTTAATCGGTAAACTCATCCAATTAAGTGAGAATGAGCTTATCAATGTTGGAATTTGTTGATTATGAAATGAGAAAGATGTTTTCTGGCTAAATCTACGATATCTTAGGATTCTCAATGGATGAATACGTGTTTTAGTAGATTGTATGCTATGCAATTGATCTAATTGTTGAGTATTGAAATCACATTTCAGTTGAGCATAAACATATGTTGAATTTCATAATTCCTAGCTATTTTTGAATGGATGAAGCTTCAATTGTGGTCGACATGCTAAATTGAGGAGTGATTCATCAAAGTTAGCGAAGTTGCATGAATTGAGAACTAAATTGTGATTGTTTAAGTCTTTTTACACGTTTTCTGTAATCAAATCAATTCTTAGACTCAGGCCTCACCATAGGAAGTGTTAATGAATTGAAACATTAGGAAAAGTGTTAAAGAAGCTTTCTGTGTTAACAACGATGATATGTAAACCCTAGGATAGACCTCGCCATGGGAGTTCTTAGGACTTTGCATGTTAGAGTAGTTAGCTTGGAAAATTGAGACTTTGCGGAGCTTATACCACCATTCTCAGGCCTCGGCTTGGGAGAGAATGGTGATTTGGGGTACAAGCAGTGGTGTGGTCGCCATGCTGGCCACATCTTGGACTTCTAGGCAATTTAGGTCTCCATTGCATTTAATTGTTTACTGATTGCATAACATTGATTTACTAAGCCTGTGTTCATCCAATACAAGAATCCTGAGATATCTATTTCGTCCTTGCTTGTTGCTATATTTTGCATCTTTATTTTCGTTCTTTTGTGTTGAATTTTCTTTTTTCTAGTACTTAAATTCCGAGACTAAGACTTTTAGAACAATTTTATTCAATTTTCTTGACCTACGCCTTCCCTGTGGATTACGATCCCTGCTTCCACTTCTACAGTATTTGTTAGAGTAAAATTGAGCTGATACGACTTTGAGCTATCAATTTTTGGCGCCGTTGCCGGGGAAGGCAATTGGTTCTGGAATTTATTGACTGTGTTGTTCTGTTCTTAGATTGTGTGTGTTATTGTTTTGATTTAGTTACTTTGTTTCATTACTGTGTGTGATTCTGTTGCTTTTACCATCTTGTATTGATTTGGTTTATAGATTGATCCGGTTGTTCTCTTGATATCATTTGCTGTTCTTGTTTGTGTATGCCCAGGTCTGTAAGATCTATAGGAAAACCTGAATTTGAATTGAACCTTGAATTGGAAAGAACTCTAAGGAATCAAGCAAAGCAAAGAGCTATGGCTGCACAAGGAGTACAAGCACCCAGGTTTGGGGACCATTATGCAGTAAATTTTGACAATCGATTTGGTCACCAGGACATCGACGTAGAAAGTTACTACATTCTTCCACAAATAGTCTCAATGATTACCCAAGGCCAGTTCTTCCAAGGTCTTGACAACGAGGATCCTAATGATCACCTTGATTGGTTTCTCGGCTTATGTAGCACTTTTAAATTGCCAAGAGTTGACAGGGGTGAGGTTCACAGAATTTTGTTCCCTTTATCTCTGCGTGGAAAGGCTAAACATTGGTTCAGGAGTATTGGGGGAGCAAATGCTGGAATGTCATTTGATGATCTACAGAAAAGGTTCTTGTCTAAGTACTTCCCTCCAGCTAAGCTTGAAAAGAGAAGATTGGAAATTATGAACTTCCAACAACAAGACAGTTAGTCATTTTGAGAAGCTTGGGAGAGATTTAATAATTTGATTAGGCAATGCCCCAATCATGACTTGGGTGAAATTAGGGAGCTAAATACTTTCTTCAAAGGCCTAACTCCTGAATCATCTTTAATGGTTAAAGCTTGTGCTAATGGAGCACTTAAAGACAAATCTATGACTGAAGTGCGTGAACTTTTTAACCAGATAGCTGAGGATGAATACCTTTTTCCAGAGACTAGAAAGCCACATGTCAGGAGACAGAGAGGAGTTCTTGATGTGGATGAGGAGACTTCACTTAATGCTAAGTTTGAAGCATTGGCCAAGCAGGTGCAGACTTTTAAGGCTACTCAAAAAAAAGCCCCAGTACTTTCATGTGGACTATTCAAGGGAGAACACCACACGGATGAATGTGCAATCACTACTGAATCCATTCAGTATGTGAACAATTACAGTAACAAACCCCAATATGGTGGGAACTATTCTGGGAGCAATTATAATGGAGGTAACAGACAATATGGTGGAAACCAAGGCAATTGGAATCAACAGCAGAACCAAGGAGGAAATTACTATCAAGGTAATGACTCAAGGAGAGCAATGAATCAACCACCTCCTGGTTTTGATAATCAGGCTAGCACATCAGAACAAAAGAAGCCAAATGTGGAGGATATGTTTCAAAAGCTGATGGAAAAGATGGATAAGAACGAGCAGAGATTTGGAGGTTTGGAGTCCACTGTGAAGCATCACGAAGCCACTTTGAAGAATATCGAGATGCAACTTGGTCAGCTTGCTAATGTTGTACACCAGAGGCCAAAAGGAGCTCTTCCTAGTGACACAGTACCAAATCCCAAGGGGAGAGAAGCATGCAATGCTATTACTTTGAGGAGTGGAAAATTGTTGCCTGGAAGCAAACCTGTAGAAGACAAGAATGATGATGTAGAAGAGGACCAAAAAGATGAAATTGAGATAGATGTGGAACTTGAGAAGAATGGTGAGCAGGAAGAAAATAAGTCTGAGAAGAAGGAAATACCAGCAAGGGTGGGAAATGAAATCACGAAAAATTCCAATCCTTATAACTTCCCAGATTATGCTCCAAAAGCTCCATTCCCAGAGAGGAAGAAACCTCCACCTAAAAAGGGACCTCAATTCAATCGTTTCTTGGATATGATCAAACAAGTGAATGTCAATGTTCCTTTGTTGGATTTGGTTACAGCCATGCCTAAATATGCTAAGTATTTAAAAGATCTCATTTCAAACAAGGAACAAATCTTGAGATGTGAAGTTCCAATGATGCTATCAGAGTGCAGTCAAGCATGGATGGTTCACAAATTACCTCCAAAGCTTAAGGATCCAGGTAGCTGTACCATACCTTGCAAGATTGGAACCAGATATTTTATAAAGGCCCTCTGTGACCTTGGAACTGGAATCAACTTGATGCCATTGTCCATTGCAATAAATGTGGGTTTGAGTGGAAGGATTCGACCAGTTGCAGTGACACTACAGTTGGCAGATAGATCCTTGGTGACTCCTACAAGCTTGGTGGAAGATGTGTTGGTAAGTATTGACAAATTTACCTTGCCTGTTGATTTCATTATACTTGATATGGAAGAGGACCCTGAGGTTCCTCTCATTTTTGGTAGACCTTTTCTAGCCACTGGTGATGCTTTAATTGGTGTGAAAAGCAAGACAGTCACGTTTAGAATTAACAATGAGGAAGTGGTTTTTGATGTAAACTATGCTATGAAGCAACCTCTAAATATGGAGTCTTGTTTTGCTATCAAAGCTATAACATGTTCTTCTTTGAGTAATGCGAACAACATGCATGATTTTTCTATTGTTGATGAGTTAAGTGTTTGTGAGGATAATTTTGATGAACTTGATTTAGATGATGAGGATAAGAGAATTATTGCTGAAATTGAAGATTTCATTGAATGTTGTTATTTGGAAGAGTCATTTTGTGAATTGCAAAATGATGTTGTGGAAGTTAAAATGCATGAAACTGTAGGGGAAAATGATCATGAACCTACTGTTTTGACTAACAAAAATTTTACTCCCACTGAGGTGAGGACTAGTGAGAATTTGTGCAGGAATGAAAAGCTTTTACCTTCCATTGTGGTGGCACCAAAGTTGGAATTGAAACCACTTCCACCTTATCTCAAATATGCTTTCTTGGGAGAAAATGAGACATTGCCAGTTGTTATATCTTCAAAGCTTGAAGGTTGGCAAGAGGAGAAGCTTTTGGAAGTTTTGAGGAAACATAAGTTGGCTATTGGATGGACAATTGCTGATATAAAAGGCATAAGTCCAGGTTTATGTATGCACAAGATTTTGCTTGAGGAAAATGCTGTGCCAGTACGGGATAGACAGAGAAGATTAAATCCCCAGATGATGGAAGTTGTGAGGAAAGAGGTTATCAAATTGCTTGACTTTGGGATGATTTTTCCAATTTCAGACAGCGAGTGGGTTAGTCCAGTCCAGTGCGTCCCTAAGAAGGGAGGGGTGACGGTTATAAAAAATGAGGCTAATGAACTCCTGGCAACAAGAGTGGTAAATGCTTGGCGAGTTTGCATGGATTACAGGAAGCTAAATAAGGCAACTAGAAAGGACCATTTCCCTCTTCCATTCTTGGAACAATTGTTGGATAGAATTGCTGGCTACCTTTTCTATTGTTTTCTGGATGGATATTCTGGGTATAATCAGATTGCAATTGATCCCAAGGACCAGGATAAGACAACTTTCACTTGCCCTTTTGGCACATTTGCTTATAAAAGAATGCCATTTGGTCTTTGCAACGCCCCAGCTACCTTTCAGAGGTGTATGATGGCAATATTCCACGACATGGTGGAATCAATAATTGAAATATTCATGGATGATTTTTCTGTTTTTGGTATGACATTCGATGGTTGTTTAGAGAACTTGGCAAAGGTTTTGAAGAGGTGTGAAGAAACGAACCTTGTGTTGAACTGGGAAAAATGTCAATTCATGGTTCAAGAAGGAATTGTGTTAGGCCATAAAATTTCTCATGCTGGAATGGAGGTAGATCGAGCTAAGGTAGATGTCATTGCAAAACTTCCTCCACCGACCAATGTTAAGGGTATCAGAAGCTTTCTTGGACATGCTGGGTTTTATAGAAGGTTTATTAAGGATTTTTCAAAGATAGCCAGACCTTTGTGCAGTCTCTTAGAAAAAGATGTTAAGTTTGAGTTTGGAACAGAATGTGTTGAGGCATTTGAACTTTGAAAACGAAATTGGTGGAGGCCCCCGTGATAGTCACTCCCCATTGGGGTGAACCCTTTGAAATTATGTGCGATGCCAGTGATTATGCATTAGGGGCTGTCTTAGGCCAGAGAAGAGACAAAGTGTTTCACACTATCTATTATGCTAGCAGGCTAATGAATGAGGCCCAAATGAATTATACAACTACTGAAAAGGAAATGCTAGCAGTAGTCTTCGCATTTGATAAATTCCGTGCTTACCTTTTGGGATCAAAGTCATTGTTCATACGGACCATGCCGCATTGAAGTATCTGCTTGCAAAGAAGGAAGCAAAACCACGTTTGATTAGATGGGTTTTGTTGCTCCAGGAATTCGATGTGGAGATTAAAGATAGGAAAGGCTCAGAAAATGTTGTGGCAGATCACTTGTCAAGATTGGAATCTCAAGAGCAAGATTCACCTGACATTTCGGTTAAGGAACACTTCCCTGATGAGCAGGTATTCAAAGTGGGTGAACAGGTATTGCCTTGGTACGCTGAGTTTGCCAATTTTGTGGTTGCTGGCCAGATTCCATCTTATTATTCCAGTGATCAGAAGAAAAGATTGAGAAGTGATGCTAAATACTACTTTTGGGAAGATAAGTCTTTATATAAAATCTGCAGTGATCAAGTGATAAGAAAGTGTGTCAAGGAAGAAGAAAAGGAGTACATCTTAAAAGCATGCCATGAGGGGCCATGTGGTGGTCATTTTGGATCAACTAGGACAGGCTTCAAAATCTTGCAATGTGGGTTCTATTGGCCACATATCTTCATGGATGCCAGAATTTGGGTTGGAAAATGTGATCGATGTCAACGAACTGGCAACATCTCTTCCAGAAATGAGATGCCTTTGAACAACATCTTGGAAGTAGAAATTTTTTATGTCTGGGGGATTGATTTCATGGGGCCTTTCCCTAAATCAAGAGGTATGGAGTACATTCTGGTGGCAGTGGATTATGTTTCTAAATGGGTGGAAGCTGTGGCTTTAGCTCATAACGATGCCAAGAGTGTAACTGCGTTCTTGAAGAAATACATCTTTAACAGGTTTAGAGCACCCAGGGCTATAATAAGTGATGGGGGGACTCATTTCTGTAACAAGCTCTTTGAATCTTTGTTGGCCAGATATGGTGTTACTCACAAGGTTTCAACAGCTTACCATCCACAAACTTCTGGTCAAGCTGAAATTTCCAATCGGGAGATCAAGAGGGTTCTTGAAAAAGTGGTAAATCCAGGAAGGAAGGATTGGTCTTTGAAGCTAGATGATGCATTGTGGGCATACAGAACAGCTAACAAAACCCCAATTGGAGCTTCTCTTTTTCGATTGGTTTTTGGTAAAGAATGTCACTTGCCAGTGGAACTTGAACATAAGGCGTATTGGGCAATTCAAACCTTGAACATGAATCTGTCTGAGGCTCAATCGAAAAGAATGTTGGAGTTGAATGAACTGGATGAATTCAGATTCAATGCTTACATGAGTGCCAAGTTGTACAAGGAAAAGACTAAACGAATCCATGATGCAAAGCTTCAATCCAAGATCTTTGTTCTAAGACAATTGGTATTGCTTTATAACTCTAAACTTCGATTGTTTCCTGGCAAATTGAAATCAAGGTGGAGTGGTCCTTTTAGAGTGGTTGATGTGAAACCTTATGCGACAATTGAAATCAAGAATGACAAGAATGGTAATGTGTGGAAAGTGAATGGGCATCGTCTAAAGCCGTACTTAACTTCTCAGGACAAGGATAGCACTAATGTGGCACGAGATCCACATGAGCTATACTTAGATGATCCCATCATCTCAAATTGAGCTAGGTTGCACGGTCGGGCTGTGACTTTAAACCAAGCGCTCCTGGGAGGCAACCCTGATTTTCTTCCTTTTTTTTTTATTTGTTGTGATTTCTTTTATTTGTTAATCCTAGTTTGAGTAGTATTGATTAGCAATTTATGGCACAATCTCATAACATCACTTGGGTATATTTTTTGTAGAATCTCAGAAGGATGTTGGGCATTATTGATAGAAGCAGGGAGTACAATTTCACTTTTCCATCCATGTGAGGTACAATGAGTCTACATTATTTACAACTACGATACCAGTTTTGATGGTAAGAATTGTTGTTCACTCATGCATGATTGGTTAATCCGTGACCATGCCTGCATGACTGGTTTGGATGGTTTCAATTATGGAGAAGAAATGACATCAAGCTATGACCTGTCATTCACATGTGTTTGTTGGATAGTGAGGGGGTCATAAATATAAATTGCAGATCTTCGTTTTGCATGCTCATTCCTTCTCTCTATAGTGCTTTCCTTGCTAGTCATTTTTCATTTTCAAAGCATAAATTTCTATTCTCCCCACCAGAATCCTTTTGAATATGCTATCTTTAGTAAAGATTCTGGAACCACATCTTCTCATTCTTCATCTTCTTCAGCTGATGAGGATATGGTAATTGATTTTGAGCCAGCTACTTGTCCACATTTTGTTAATGCTTCTGCTGAAAACTTTTATCATGGCTTTACTAATAGATCAGTCAGGATTGAGCGACCATTTCAGGAGCCTTCTAGGAGATTTCAGGATGTGATATTCAGACAGTCGTGGTCTCATTTTGCTAGAGCCTCAATTGTGGAGAATATGGACATAGTTAGGGAATTTTATGCTAATTCCCGAGCTAGTGGTGTTCATTCAGTGTTCGTGAGAGGAAAGTATTTGAGGGTCACCCGCCATAGTATTAATACGCTTTATCTTCTTGAAGATTTTTCTCGTAACACATATTGTAGGTTGTTGAGAGCTGAGAATACTGATCATTTGTTGGCTTCAGTAACTTTACCTGGTGCTACATGGGTGAGGAATGATCGACAAGAGGCTTTATATGTGCCTACTAGTGAACTCACAGCCGAGGCCAAAATCTGGTTAATGTTTATCAATTCCAGGATTCTTCCTACTAACCGTACCAATATAGCATCTAGGGAACGAGTTCTGTTGATTTATGCTATTTTACATGATTTCTCTATTGATGTTGGGAAATTGATCTTAGAGTTTATCAGGCGGGCACAAAGAAGTGAGAGTGCACCCATGTATTTTCCAGCTCTGATAACAGCCATGGCTCGTAGCAAGGGAGTTGATATCACGTCAAATGCTAATCCTCAACACCCTGAAGGACTTCTGGGACCTCCTCAATGGCCTGTGTTACAAGAGGAAGAAAGAAGTGCAAGATTGACTCGTGGTTTGTGAAACGTGGATGGCCAGGTTCCTTTGTTCTTGATTGTTTCATTTTGTTTCACGGGGACCGTGTCATAGGCAAGTGTGGGGGAAGGCTTCGCCAAGATGTCTTGATTTTTAGTTACATTCTGAATATGTATGGTTACCATGATGATGGTTAAGGAGATTGTTTGTCATGATGTAGTTGAGAATAGTATTATAGTGTAGTATTTTGTTATTATGTTTAGCATGTTACATTTGGCTCTTGTAAGGTTTGAATATTGTGTTGCGTTTGTGTGTTTAGTATTAAAGTAAAAGGATTGTGTGATTGTTTTAGTGTGAATTTTTGGTGAGTTGTTGGTGTAAATATTTTTGTGTGATTGTTACAATTTTTAATTCATGGTTTTCGATTTCAGTTTCACACACCTGCATTGATGATAAGGATATCTGCATTTCTGAACATTTCTGAACATGAATTGAATGAACATGAATTGAATTTTCCGAAAAGCTGAAAAATTGAAGTGGGAATTGGAGTGTTATTGAGTCGTGAATAGGAAAGTGATATGCAATGAAAGAAAATTAGTGGAGTTCAAGAAAGATTCACGTGAAAATGAAATAATGCTAGACTTTGTTTTGATGATTTTTTGAGAGCTTATTTTGTAAGTTTGCATGATATGTTGACCGAAGTGATAAGATAGCTTTGTCATTGTTGCTTGGTGTGATATAAATGCGTTGCTACCAAACAAAGAGCTGAAACTTCACATGTATTGAAAAGTGAATGGTCCCACCTTTGAATGACTTGAATGTTTGCTAGTGTTTGGTGGGAATATTCATTCTACTTGTTGGTTGACCGATGGAGTAATTGAGTGAATGGCATAGTTCTTCTTATCTCTTGTTTTTCTATAAATGCGTAGTACATTGCTTGTTGCTTCAAGACATCACAAGTTAACCACACAAGTGCGGTGGTAGTAGGAGCATATTGTTGTTAACTCTCCACAAAGGTATGTCTCATTTTTCTTAAAGCTTTGTAAATTGTTGAGAGTTGTATAAGCATGCAAAGTAATGAAGTTGAGAGCATGAAATGATGAACATGCAAGATATTATGTTAATTAGCCAAGGGAATAAATGCATGATAAGTGTGGGGGTGATTCAACATTTCGATTTCCAATTTTTCCAGCACTGCCATGTTTCTGTTTTTCAAGCATAACTTGAGTTAGGAATGATGAAATGAAGAGATTCCAGTTGCATCCTTTAGCTAACATGATGATCTTCAATGTTTATGTTGTACATTTGTGCTAATTGTGGCTGGAACCTAGACTAAAAAATCGTTGAATGTGAAGTACATGTGAAATCAGGAATGTGAGATTTTGAATCTGCCAGGTTTGCCAAGTCTCGGTATTTGTTGTATAACTTGAAAATGGAATGTCCAAATGTGTTGATTCCAGTGGTGAAATTTAGCTAAGAGGAAGGGCTATATTTCTTCTGTTGGGCACTTTTGATAATTCTGCCTGGAGCATGATCTAATTTTGAGGACAATGTGTGCTTACGTTATGAATTATAATCTGAGAAAATGCTGAATCTGAATATTTTTGGGACTGTCGGTATTTTAGCCATACCTTGGCCATTTTGACTTCAAATGGGATGATTCTTGTCCTCAAATTTCGATTAAAGAGTGCACTACAGCTTTGATGTTTTATGTGTGAACTAATTCTGCTTGCTTCCTAGATGATTTTCACAATCTTATAATGCTGGTTTTCAGTTTTTGGGAATGTGTTTATAAAAGAAAATGCAAGTGTTTAGCAATGTTCTTGATGTAATTGTTTTGCTTTGAGTATTATGTGACAAGCTGAACTTTTCTTCACAGAAATGGCACCAAAGAAAGATCCAACTTCAAGAAAAGCCACAACTTCAAAGAAGGGAAAAGGAAAAGCTCAAGCACACGATGAAACTGATTCTGACCCAGAATATTTTCCGGATGATATGCAATTGTTTGAGGAGCCTCCGCAATATGCGATGCCAGCTCCGACACCTAAGAAACGGAAATGAGTCCCTGAGGTGGCTCTGTTTGTTGATGAGGATGCCATGAGACGTTGGGAACAAGGGTTCAATATGAAATATATACACATTGAACGCGGGTTCAGTGTGGAGAAAGGGCCGTTTAAGAAGTTGATAAAATTTTACAAATTCCATGAGAAGCTTACTGTTGCCCCTGAGTTTTGCAATGTGAGCATTGCACGGGAATACTACGCAAATGCAGGGTCTCCGAGGGATGGAGCTGTCTATGTGAGAGGCATTTGGGTTCAAATCACGAGCGAGATCATCAATGCACATTTGGGCACACCTGATTATCCTGAGGATCCGATCAAATTTCCAACCAATGAGGCATTGGATGAAGCTTTGCTAAAAGAGTTGGCACATCCTGGGGCAGTTTGGGAGCTTAATTCAAAGGGGGAACATAAGCATATTCGGAATGAATACTTGAAGAGTGACGTGAAAATATGGTTGTTATTTGTGTTGTCTCGTCTCATGACAAGTTCACAAAGAACCGAGGTGATTCGGAATCGGTTATTCTTAATTTCTGCAATCCGAAGGAAGCGCAAGATCGACGTGAGACGAATCATCCTTGCGAGCATCAAAGATGGAACTGCCCAGAACAGTAAAGCACTGTATTTTCCTTTACTAATTCAGGAGCTTTGTGTGTCACAAGGTGTTGATGATCAGCTTGGTGCTTGGGAAAGGATGCAGTCTCCCATTCCTGAACAACTCTACTTAAAATACTTGGCACAAGACAAGGAATTGGAGCAAGCGAGGATTTCAAGTGCAGAGGCATCTCGAGTGGAGAGTGAAAATCCAACTTATGTTACAGATCAAGGGCAGCAGTCTTTTGATTTGGCATCTCTTCAAGGAGTAATTCAGGGTTTCCAGCTCTCAGTTGAAAATCGTTTTTCAGGTATAGAGGATAGGATGGATCGGCTGCAGGATGGTGTGAGAAACATAGATGAAAGGATGGAACGTATGCATGAAGGTTTTGACAATATGCAACAGGAGTGGACATCACAAGCTGAACACATGGAGCATAGATTTGATGATTTATCCACGGTGGCTCAGCAGCAATTTGAAGTGTTATATCATAGTCAAGTGTGCATGCAGCGAGAGCTCGATAAGTGTAACAAGATGACGGTGTATTACCATTCAGAATCAGGACCCCCGAAGCCAACTCTAACTTCGGCACAGTTAGCAGGGTACCGAATCCCAAATCTGTCATGTGATATGGTTAGTGGTACAGTGCACGAGCTTCCACCAGGAGTGACAGCAAGCCCTTCTTTACATCCGTTACCCACATTTGGTCGTATACCTCCTATGCCTCATACTCCTACATTCATACGAAATCCAGAGTTTGCACCCGCTGCAAGGTTTCCATTGATAGCATCAGGCCAACCTCTTCAAGGACCTATGCATGGCCCTTTTCATTATGTGCCACAGTCAATTGGTGTGCCCTCATTTGCTACGGCCTCTTTGGATGGACAATCTCTTTCCACACCAGTTGCGTTTGGATCTCCTTCTTTCTCAGCTCCATCATCGTCCTCTCAGGGAGTCCTTCCTCCCTCTTAGCTTATCGCATTGAGGACAATGTTTAATTTAAGTGTGGGGGAGGGGGTGGAATTTTATGTGATGTGTGCTGTGGTTGCTATGCTATCTGATACTTTGTGTGTTGATTGTGTGATTGAAAATTTTTTTTTTTATGCATGCGGGTGCTTTATATTGTTAGAAAGGGGGTTTGAAGTTGGGAGTGATTTTGAAGATTTCTGGACTTTCATGTTGATTGAGATATGTTGAGTTGAAGATTATGTAGAATTTTTTGAAGTGAAGAATTTTGTGAAGTCGAAGAATGGAATGGTTCTACTTTGATGAATCTTGTGAAGTGGTGCTTTGTAAAATTTGAAGTGTCTCTTTGAAGATTGTTGCTATAATGATTTGCTAATGCCATGGAGGAGGAAATGTTAAGAGCTTAGTGTGAAGTTTTTCTTATTGTATTGTTGAGTGATTAGAAAGCAGTATGTAGTTTGCTACTTGTAAGGGTTTTAATGTATTATGTCTCTCGGGTTTGTTTGTGTGCTACATTTTGAATCAATGAAATTGAAGTGCGTAGTGTTGTGTGCAAGGGTTTGAATTATGATGTGAGTGGTGAGAAGAAAACGATTTGGTAATGTTTTGAACCTTTAGTCTTGATAAGAGGAAGAAGAATACAAAAAGAGAGTGAATAAGAAAGATCAAATTGAGAAAATGAATTATCACCCTGTATGTGAAACTTTATTCTTAGTTCACTTTGGCTTATTCCAAATTCATCATTAAACTTGTTTTGAATCTTGCATGTGAAATTTTTTGTTCTTGGTACTAAGTTTGAAGAAATTGGTATATTTTGCTGACTAAGGCCCGATGTTAAAGTAAGATAGATATGCCATG
The DNA here is from genome assembly GCA_016586305.1 of Ophiorrhiza pumila. Taxonomy (NCBI): domain Eukaryota; kingdom Viridiplantae; phylum Streptophyta; class Magnoliopsida; order Gentianales; family Rubiaceae; genus Ophiorrhiza; species Ophiorrhiza pumila. The sequence continues at coordinate 16,470,138 of BLIW01000005.1, forward strand.
CAAAACTCAATTGACATAGGAGGTAATGTGTATGAATTCGTTTCCGTTTGTTATGCATTTATCTGGTGTCTCCAGAATTCGTGCATGGTTAGTCAATTTGGGATTCTTATGAACATGTGCTTGCACAAGAAATGATATGGGAGAAAAAGCCATATTGGCAAACTGGGAAGGAAAAAGCCATAAGAACCTGGCAATCAAATATGGAGAAAAAAGCCATAAAACCCAGGCATTATTTCAGTCATCAATATGTGCGCCAATGTGCAGCACTAATGTGCAGAATAAGGGCAATGTCCCATAGAGTACCAATATACGCATAGGTACCATTGATCTTGTGATTGCATGTTCATAAGAGTGGACAAAGAGACTGGCATGTATTGAATGGTATGTGAGACTTGCTAGAGGGTGTATAACGAAGGAATAGATGAAGTGCATGTTCCTCAGCACACACTTGCACGCATGACATTTTGGTCTTTATTCATTGTGCCTTAGTTGATAATTTGTATTGAAATCTGAGAGCTAGGTAACATGAACCATCAAAGTATAAGGTTGTGTGTGTGAAAAAACATTTTGATGAATTTGGATGTAGTCAGTGTGGATGAATGAACAAAGTGTTTGCATACAGGTGATGAAAAGGGTTAAATTGTGTGTATCTTTGCTTGGGGGCAAGCAAAAGTTCAAGTGTGGGGGAATTTGATAAGTAGGTTTTATACCTATTTGTATAAACTAATTCACTTAGCTTTTGGCTTGAATTGCATACATTTATGTGGTGAAATGTGCTATTTTGTGCATTTATATGGTTCGCAACTTGATGTGGTAAAATGGTGAAAAAGACCACAAATGTTGTTAAAATGAGGCAAGTGTGTGTTTGATGCTAAATGATAAGAGGAGAGTTAAAAAGAGCTAGAATGGTGAGTGAGAGTTTTGAAGAAAACCCTAAAATGTGCTTAAATTCTTGGACTTTGACCTGTGTTAGTGCAAATGTGTGGTGTTTTAGGTGTTTTTATGCATATATGTGTTGTGTTAATTGGTAATGTTGCAATGGTGAAACGATAGTAAAAAATGGTGGAAAATGGAGTTAAAAGTGTTAAGGAAAAGTGGAGGAACCGAAAATGCACAATTGGCCTAATTAGGGTTTTGGCAGCTTTGAGTGTGAAATTCATTTGAGTGTATCTCTTTCAATACTAATCCAATTGGTGAGTTGTTTGGTGTTCTGAAAAGCTCTTTGAATGCACTACATTTCTTATGTTGTAACTATTTTCTAATTGTGTGTGCAAGACTATGAAATGTGAGTTTCTTTTCGGAATACCATTCATTAGGGTTTTAGGGTTTTTTAGGGTTTTATTTGCTTACCACGGTTTGGTTTTTTGATGATAACTTGGGTTTTAGACATCCAATGGTGTTGTTTCTTGCACCATTGGAAAGCTAAGAGGAAGATCTGGAACTTTTAAGTTCACCACCAAATCAGAATCAGAGGCTAAGACACACTTATTTGGCATGAAAGTAGGGTGTTGTGTTGGAATGGATACTTTGCCAATATTTGTTGCCAATTCGGCCAACCATCGTGCCAAGTCCTTGCCAAGACCTTGCCGAGCTTTGCCAAACCAATGTGCCAAAACCATTGCGTCATGACCTTGCCAAGAACTTGCCAAGCCTTGCCAATCAATCTTGCCAAACCATGCCAACTTGACAACACTTATGCACAACACTTATGCATTAGTCTTGCCATAACTTTGCCATGAAACTCATGTCACACATTTGCACCTTGGCACACCACTCATGTTGCAAAATGAACTTCACAAACCAATGCACACAACTTGGTATAGGAAGAGCTAAGCAGCCGAAAACAAGTGGAATTTGGCCTACGACCCAAACTCAAGAAGACATGAAAAATGGCCTACGACATGTCGTAGGCCATTTCTTGGAGAAGATTTTTTGCCCACGACATGTCGTGGGCAAAAATGTGGTGATAAAATTTTGGCTTCTGGAACATGAACTTTTAGCCTACGACATGTCGTAGGCTAATTGTTAGGAAGTTGTGGAAAGAAAATGGCAAAGTGTTGAGTGTGTTTCATAGGAGTTTAAGCTTTGTCACACTTTAGTAGTTTGGTCATACCTTTCTCGTTTTAGCTCCAAATTGGGTGATTTTGATGGCTATGGATAGCTAAGACATGGTGTTACAACTTTCATGTTTTAAGTTTTACTTAATTCACAGTGCATCATGATCAAATATTGGTGGGAAGTTGCTGCCATGAAATACTTTGTGTTTGAGTTTCTAAAAAATTGGCTAAGTGTTTAATTCCTGATTTTCTGAAATTCCAGGTTGATGAAGGCGCGGTTTGCTGTGGCGGAAAGGCGTGAATTTCAAAGCGCTGGATTCTTGAATGCTCGCTGAGTTGCTGAAGGCGTGATCCATTAAGGCTTGAAGGCGTGGTGTAATTCTGATTTCTTCACCTGGATCTTGAGCAGCAAAGGAGCGCGAAGCTGATCCTGAAGGCGCGATGTAGGATGCTGAGGTTAATGAAGGCGCTGGAAATTAACACCAAAGGCACTGGAGTGTTGAATATTTTTTCAAACTTGGAATTTTTGACATTTTTGGCTGATTTTTAGTTCCTTCCCTTAAGGACACTTTTGTAATATTTGATACATTCTACGTTGCGTATTAGTTACGTTTTCCCAACTCTATATATTGGGAAGGTAGCTAACATGTAAAGGAGGAATTATTCACTACTCACATTTTCAATATTGTAACCGACTTTTGATTTTAAAAAGAGCGGGAATTATCATTTTCTCTCTCGAGATCTACTTTCTCTCACTAAACATTTCTTCTCTGATCTCAACTCCGATTGTGAATTTGGACTGGATTCCTCTTTCTTACTCTCAATTGACAAAGGAATCGACAATTCTCTCGATTTAATCGGTAAATTCTTCCAATTAAGTGAGAATGAGCTTATCAATGTTGGAATTTGTTGATTTTGAAATGAGAAAGATGTTTTCTGGCTAAATCTACGATATCTTAGGATTCTCAATGGATGAATACGTGTTTTAGTAGATTGTATGCTATGCAATTGATCTAATTGTTGAGTATTGAAATCACATTTGAGTTGAGCAAAAACATATGTTGAATTTCATAATTCCTAGCTATTTTTGAATTGATCAAGCTACAATTGTGGTCGACATGCTAAATTGAGGAGTGATTCATCAAAGTTAGCGAAGTTGCATGAATTGAGAACTAAATTGTGATTGTTTAAGTCTTTGCACACGTTTTCTGTAATCAAATCAATTCTTAGACTCAGGCCTCACCATAGGAAGTGTTAATGAATTGAAACATTAGGAAAAGTGTTAAAGAAGCTTTCTGTGTTAGCAACGATGATATGTAAACCCTAGGATAGACCTCGCCATGGGAGTTCTTAGGACTTTGCATGTTAGAGTAGTTAGCTTGGAAAATTGAGACTTTGCGGAGGTTATACCACCATTCTCAGGCCTCGACATGGGAGAGGATGGTGATTTGGGGTACAAGCAGTGGTGTGGTCGCCATGCTGGCCACAGCTTGGACTTCTAGGCAATTTAGGTCTCCATTGCATTTAATTGTTTACTGATTGCATAGCATAGATTTACTAAGCCTGTGATCATCCAATACAAGAATCCTGAGATATCTATTTCGTCCTTGCTTGTTGCTATATTTTGCATCTTTGTTTTCGTTCTTTTGTGTTGAATTTTCTTTTTTCTAGTACTTAAATTCCGAGACTAAGACTTTTAGAACAATTTTATTTAATTTTCTTGACCTACGCCTTCCATGTGGATTACGATCCCTGCTTTCACTTCTACAGTAGTTGTTAGGGTAAAATTGAGCTGATACGACTTTAAGCTATCACCCACTTCATAAGCCTTCCAGAAGAATCAGTTTTTGCAAAACTTGCCTTAACTGTTTATCTGTTAAAACATGAATTTCATGCGCTTGAAAGTATGGTTTCAAACTCCTTGAAGCATTAATAAGGGAAAGTGCCAATTTCTCCATTGTAAGATATCTCTGCTCGGCTCCTCGAAGAGCATGACTTGTGTAATACACTGGTCTTTGCATTCCTTGATCTTCTTTAACCAAGACAATGATGATTGCGGCATCACTAGCTGCCAGATACAAATACAAGATTTCTCCATGGAATGTGGTGGACAACAGTTGTACATGTGCAAAATAGTTCTTCAGTTCATCAAATGCCTTGCCGCAACTTTCATCCCACTCGAAGTTTTTTGCTTTTCTTAACACTTTAAATAATGGTAAGCTACGATCTGCCGATCTCGACAATAAATGATTCAACGCTGCTAGAGGACCTGTAAGTCTCTGAACATCATTTAAACTTTGGGGGGCCTTATGTCCAAAATCGCCTTAATTTTTTCTGGATTTGCTGCAATCCTTGATTTAAGACCATATGACCAAGGAATTTTCCAGATCCAACTCCGAATGTGCACTTCTTTGGATTTAACTTTAGGCCAGTTTCTCGCAATCTCAGCAAAGTCTCTCTCATGTCATCCAAGAAAGTTTCTATCCTTTTGCTCTTAATAAGCATATCATCAACATAGATTTCCATGTTCCGGCCAATCTTATCAGAAAATATCTTGTCCACCAATCGCTGGTATGTAGCTCCAGCATTTTTTTAATCCGAATGCCATTTTCGTATAACAATACACGCCATTCTCAGTTATGAACGCTATTTTTTCTGCATCATCTTCATCCCTTTGAATCTGATGGTAGCCCTTGTAAGCATCCAGAAAACATAAGACCTCGAATCTCCATCATAGGGTCCCCCAATAATGGTGTGGATTCCCGTGATATTTTTATCCACGTTGGGATTTCTATCATTACCATTATCTCTCCTCCTTTTTTCGTTGAGAAAATCCAGATCTTTCTTATCTTCAGGTCGGCCTGAAGAACCCCCAGCACGGACAAACTCCTTTAGGTGGCCATTCTGAATTAGCTCTTCAATATATTTCTTGAGGTCCTTACAATGCTCAGTATCGTGGCTATGTTGATTGTGAAACCTACAAAAGAACTTCTTACTCCTTTTGTTGTCTGGACCTATCATCCGATGCTGGTATCTCACCGTCCCTCGGTTCTTCAAGATAGCAAGTACATCAGTTCGCGTCTTATTCAGAAAAGTATAATTCTTGTCTTCGCCAGTTGTAGATGAGTTATGCAGCACTTTATCGAATTTCTATTTTCGATTTCCACCACTGGATGTTTTAGCTTTGTCATCTTTCTTCTTTTCAGTTCCTCTATCATTGTCTCACTTTCGCTTATCCGCATCTTCACCTTTTACAAATTTTCGATCTCGCTTCATCATGTCTTCAACATTAATAGGAGGATCTATTACAAAATCTTTGTATAATCTTCCAGGTCGCAAACCGTTTGTGAAAGCTCCAATGATCACTTCTTCCGATCTGTGCCCTACTTCTAGACTTTTATTTATGAATCTGTCAACGTATTGAGTTAACAACTTAGAATCCTGTTGTTTTACATTGAGCAGCTCCATACTGTTTTCACAAACTTCTCATGTTGCACAAATCTATTTTTAAAGCTGCTTTGATGTCGTTGAAATTGCAAAACTTGGGTTCTAGATTGTTATACCACAATCGGGCAGTTCCCATCATTGTTATGCCAAAACATTTGCATAGGATTTGGTCTGGGTAATTATAAATCCTCATACTTTGCACATAGTGATGCAAATGTTCTGATGGATCTGACTCGCCATTGTAGATCATCAGAGGTGTGGGGAGGTATTTATAGAATACATATCTGAATTAGAGTTGTATTGAAACTCTAGTAACGTACCTTGAAGAAGGGTGTTCTATAGTGTAAGAGTTGTATTAGGATTATAACTCTTAGAATGATACGAAATCGAGATCATATGTCAAATTTGAGAACTTCAAAGTGTTCATTCCAGTTGTAGAAGACGAGTCCTTTATTTGGAGAACTGGAATTGAAGAAAGAGATGTGGACGGCAAGCCACGTCGCGACGTCCAGCGTCTCACGTCGCGACGTCTAGCGTCTCACGGCGGCGTCGCACTTCGCGACGTCCAGCATCGCACGTCGCGACGTCTAGGATTCAGCATATTTTTTTTTTATTTTTTAGGTTTTAGCCCGACGTCGCGACGTCGAGCTTCCCCCACGTCGCGACGTCGACTTGCGGCAGAATTTTAATGTTTTTGTTTTTAGTTGTTTTTGGGCTTAGTTGTATTGGGCTTTATAATTAAAATGTTCTTTAATTATTAAGGTCCATATTTAATGTAATCCAAGTCCAGTTTGTTAGTGTTTGTTTAGTTTACTTATTTAGCAAGTTAGGGTTTTGGTGAAGGCCTATATAGAGGCTTCTTATTCAGTTGTAAGAGAGAGTAGTGAAGAATTTTTGAGTGGTGAAATAAAACAGTGAATGTTTTATCTTTGTGAATTCGATTTCTTGCGAAGGGTTTTCAAGCTAACAAATCTTGAGAATTGATTAGTTTGCGCAAAGCGGCTTTATCAATTGGTGTATAATTGCCAATCTACATTGTTAGATTGTTCATTGTTAATTGAATTTTATTCGAAAGGTCCAGAATAGTTTTTACTTTTGTGACATACAAGCCAGGGTTTGGAGCGAATCGATCCGGGTTTCGTATCAAGTGGTATCAAAGAACGGTTCTTCGAACAAAAATCAGGTTTTAAATTTTTCCTTATAAAATTGAATTCAAATTGTTTGATATTCGCAAGCCTATCATAAATTTTTTTTTGTGATTAGTGTCAAGAAATTATATCTTTTATTTTGTTGGTTTTGATTTTTGGTGGAAAGAAAAAGTTAAAAAAAAATTGGGTCTTTATTAGTACTCATCAAGTGGTATATTTGGATATTGTGATATGGGCTTTGCTTTAACTTGGAGTGATTTGAGTTGGGAACAACAACATGTAGAAGTGAAGAAGTATTTGTCGTATACCTTACCTCCTAATACTGATGATGAATTTGAGAAAGAATTTAGAGATGAATTACGTGCCTTGAAAAATCCCAAACCAAAGATACATAGATGTGCTATATGTTATAGGTATGGTCATCAAGAACGTGTTTGTGCTAATCATTTTGTTGAAAGAAAGATTCGGACTCCTACACCTAGGGTTCATGCTAGGAAGTGTTTGAGATGTATGGCTATAGGTCATAATGCTATTAGTTGTCCAAGATCGTATGATTTGTATTTTGAACCTCCAAAGGAAGACTCAACTGTTAAAGTTGTTACTATACCATTGTTGGAATGTGTTGAGGATCATGGGGATAATGAGTTGAGTCCATTGGAGATGGATCAAGTTAATGAAATTGTTGAAGCAATGGTGGAGACCAATAATGATCTTTTGGTGGAGAAAACTTTGTCATCAAAAAAGACAATTCAAGGAGAAGAGGTTGATACAAATACTACTCTTGAAGAATAATCTTGTGAAGATTAATTCCTTTTACTGCTTTAAATGATTGTAATTTAATTGTTATTAATGATGTTTATCATGTGAAGCAAGAAAAAGAATTGATTCATGATTTGAATGGAAAAGGCATAAAGGTGAGGGATGTAGAAAAAGGCAAAAAGGGAAAAAATAATGAGTGTGAATTTCCATATATTTTGTCTTTATGTCTTGATAATTTTACAGATTTTGCACCTAGGTCAAATTTTTTTCAAGTGGGAGGGAATGATACGAAATCGAGATCATATGTCAAGTTTGAGAACTTCAAAGTGTTCATTCCAGTTGTAGAAGACGAGTCCTTCTAGCCACGTCGCGACGTCCATGCATGTCGCGACGTCCAGCGTCGCACGTCGTGACGTCTAGGATTCGGCGTATTTTTTTATTTTTTAGGTTTTAGCCCGACGTCGCGACATCGAGCTTTCCCCACGTCGCGACGTCGACGTGCTGCAGAATTTTAATGTTTTTGTTTTTAGTTGTTTTTGGGTTTAGTTTTATTGGGCTTTATAATTAAATGTTCTTTAATTATTAAGGTCCATATTTAATGTAATCCATGTCCGTTTGTTTAGTTTACTTATTTAGCAAGTTAGGGTTTTGGTGAAGGCCTATATAAAGGCTTCTTATTCAGTTGTAAGAGAGATTAGTGAAGAATTTTGAGTTGAGAAATTAAACAGTGAATGTTTTATCTTTGTGAATTTGATTTCCTGCGAAGGGTTTTCAAGCTAACAAATCTTGAGAATTGATTAGTTTGCGCGAAGCGGCTTTATCAATTGGTGTATAATTGCCAATCTACATTGTTAGATTGTTTATTGTTCATTGATTTTTATTTGAAAGGTCCTGAATAGTTTTTTCTTCTGTGACATACAAGCCAGGGTTTGGAGCGAATCGATCCGGGTTTAGTATCATAGCATACACGTGAAATAGAAATAATTGCTGAGAAAGAGTTGGACTCCTATTAACTGAGGAATACTTGTTGTATTGTAAGTCTATTTCTGAGGTATTATACTTGTAGTAAAATTCAACCTTCATCACATGCGTCTATGGTTTCTTGCATCTTATTCGAAAGATGTTCTCTTAGTTCGATTTTCCTTCTACAAACTAGATCAAATATTCAACTGTCAATTATATCATCAACAATGAAGTAATAACACTTTAGTCTATTGGACAAAATAAATTGCATTTTGAAATTTATATTTTCAAACATATCCTTAACTATGCTTACCTTTTATTCCAATATGGTGAGCTTTGTGCTCCTTTCATTACTTTGTAAAAGCAACCAAGATCAAAATTTGATTAATTATGGTGGGAGTGAACAGGTTATTTATGATAATGTAATTTTCATTGCAACGTATTCTTACTTCGCATTCCATTTATTCTTCATGTTCTAGCTGTGTCATTTGTGCTAAGTTTTTATCTAACACTTCGCTAATTTCTGGGAAATCCTATGGCTCCTTTATGGGATTTCTGCAGAGGACAGTTTGTTGGAGTTGAGTGCATTGGATTTCATCTTAATTATGAAAGATGTATTGATGTTTTATCTGATCATAATTATGGGAGGGAGACTTTCTGTTCACTTTTTAGCGATTGTGGTACAAAGTTAAGATTGAGTTAGACAGACAGGGAATGCACCAGGAAGCTTTTGTGAGAATTCTTCAATTTTTTGATGTTCTATGTGTTTTCTTGAAGTACTATATCTTTTTTAATTCATATTCTGATTTAGAAGCTGAGTTAATGAATTTATAGGCAGAATCATTCAACTTTTGATTCCTGTTATGTGAATATTGGCATTGAGTTTATTTGGTTTCTCGAAACTTGAAAGTACAAAATTGTAGGAGTTCATATGCTGGTCATTACCTGAAGACAGTAAAATTGACTGTTTCACTTCTTTCCTATGCATTCCTATAAAAGGGACTTCAATAGCCTTATTTGCTCGTGAACTTTTTTCTATTATTGTTGTGAATTTGTATGTGATTACTAGCATAAAGCATTGGTAGGTGAAATCCATTTGCAAATTCTGATAGATTATTATTTTTGGTCTAAATCTTGCAGCTTGGTAATCATGGATCTAATTTGACGGGGGAAGAGCTTGAAATACACACTATATCTGCTTAGAAAGAAGCAAAGTCATACGTGAACAAGACAAGTCAATGACTGTGCAAGAACGGATCCCAGACAACTCGTCCATGTGAGTTACTGATTTTAGAATTCCCAGTTAACAACTCTTGAATTGCGCACTTGTGAGAAACACTTTTTTGGCTTATACTCTTGGTGTTGCTTTTTTTTTGGCTTAAAATTGAGATTATATATTAAAGAACAATTCCTTATGCGCGAATATGCATTTTTGAATGTTGTCAAACATGTTTAACAAAGAAAAGGTAACATGGAAGGTCAAATCCTAATGAAACGAATACATGGAGGCTTTTCATTTGTTACTGTGGGCGACGCGACTGACATTTTCTAAGGGAGCTTTTGCCAAATTGTTTAGGCTGAAGCTTGGAAGGTTTTGGAGGCATCACTTGGTAGTAGTGTAGGATTGCTCCAGCTGCTGGACTTGCTAATCTTACTATCGAGGCCTGTTCTCAACATCATCAGTTGGCAGTATTTCTTCAATCATTTTAATCCATTTTAGGTCTCATCTTTGGCACTCTAGCCACACAAGCTATGGCTATCTACAACATCTGCCCTATTTGTTCTTCAATATTTTGATACCTCATAAGCTCAATGTCCAACACCTCACCGGTCCATGCTTATCTAACGACAGATTGCACCCACCTTGGCATATCTATCTCCTCGCTAGATCTTAGAGTTGGAATGGCTGCTTTGTCGGTGAGCATTTCAAGTAGCACAAAACCAAAGCTGTAAACATCAGATTTCTGAGTGTATTTCCTCGTTAATTCGCTCACTTCAGGGGCTTCGTATCCTCTATTTCTAGACGGCACAAAGTAGAAACCCTCAAAAATGGTTATACAAAAATCTGAAGTGCATCCACTGAGATTTTGGGTGAGTAGGACATTAGAAGATTTAATATTTCCATGTATCAATCTCCCACCAGCAACAGAATATATGTGGGCGATACCCTTTGCAGCTCCAAGAGACATTTTTAATATAGATTTCCAATCAAGAATCCTTCTGGAGCTCCTGTCTGCAATTACCACGAGGCTAGATATTTCAAACTGAATCAAAAGCACAAGAAGAAAAAAAAATCTTGTATGGTATGTATTTATAGGAGTTAAGCTTGCCATGATCAGGGTGGCAAAATATTAGTAAGTAGGACAATAGAAGCAGCTTGCGTGATGCTTCAGAAAATTACAAATCAAATTTATTGGTTTGCTTGACCACCAGGCTAATTAATAATGCTTTGGCAAGTAAAAGTATATCAATAAATGTTCTAAAAACATTCATTTCTGTTCTTGACATTACAGCAAAGAAAATGATTTTAATTAGATATCCACTACTACTTGAGTTGATTCATTTTTTGTTTGAGTAGGGCAGTGTGGCCATCTTCCATGTAGATCCCCAAAACACCATCTTCCATATAGATCCCTAAAACACCGTCTTCCATGTAGATCCCAAAAACACCGTAAAAGAGATCCCCTGTGTGGCTGTTGTTGATGAGATTGGATTGACTCAAGTAACTCGTGGCTTGTAGAATTTGGTGATAAGTAAATGAATACCCAACCAGTAATGAGCTTGGAAAATTGAATGAATACCCAACTAGGAAGAGATGAAGGACTGAAACTGAAAGAGGGAGAGGATGACAAGGATGCTAAGGATTCGTCACTTGGGCTCCGTTGACCGGTGATCCTCAGCTCCTCTCTGCGCAGAGTAGCCCGAACTAGCCTTTCCAAGTTGTAATAAACTCTTGCCATGGATTATTGATTAGATTATTTCTCCATTGGTAAGTATTGAATCTTAGTTTGAAAATTATTTAAAAAGAAACTAAATATCAAATTCAAACAAAAAAAAGAAAGATAATAGGTTATGATGAATGAATATATAGGTGGTATATAGATAGATGAATGAATAAAGAAAAGAGGTGGCTACCCTTTTAGTTTCAGAGAAGCTAAAGAACTCACATAGTTTATTAGTAGTGAGGGACTAATTGATATTCTTTTCTCAGGAGCCAAATACACTTGGTGTAATAATAGACTAGGGAATAAAAGAATATGGAAAAGGCTAGATAGAGCTTTGGATGTGAACTTTCATATAGAACTGCCACATTTGGCTAGAGATCATTCGGACCACTCACCTCTATTGTTATATCTAAAGGAAAAAAGTGTGGTACCCAAAGGATTTAGACAACAAAATGCCTGGCTTGAAAATGCTGATTATACAAATATTGTACAAACAGCTTGGAATACTCCAATCCTTGGGAACCCAATGAGAGTCTTAGTTGAGAAGCTAAAAAAGGTGAAAGCTACACTCTCTATTTGGAATAGAGAAAAGTTTGGAAATATCCAAAATTCTATTCACCTTGCTGAAACTGCCCTTCTACAGGCTGAAATCACTGATTTAGAAAGTGACAATGAAGTAGACAGAATAAGAGTACACCAAGCTAGGGCAGAACTTAGAAAAGCTCTTCATTATGAAGAGACTTACTAGGCCTAGAAAGCTAGAGTAAAGTGGATGGACAAGGGAGAGAGAAACACTAAAATTTTTCAATCCTTTGTAAAACAAAGGAAATCCATCTTCCATATCCATAAAATCAAGGATCAAGAGGAACAATGAGTAGAAAACGATGAGTTAATAGGATTAGAAGCTGTAAAATACTTTCATAAATTATTCTCAGCTAAAGACACTATCCCCTTCCCTGACTCACATAATCTGCCTAAGTCAATGGCTAATAAGCAAAATGAGCGTATTACTAATTTTCCAACTATAGAGGAGGTGAAGGATGCTGTATGGGGATTAAACAAAGATAGTGCACCAGGTTCGGATGGACAGAATGGCGCATTCTATAGGACAAACTAGGGGATCATAAAACAGAACTTATATGATGCAATTCTTCACTTCTTTAATGAAGGGATACTTCCTAGATTTATTACTGCCACACATGCGATCCTCATTCCAAAAATTCAAAGTCCCCCAAGCCTTCGCACATTTTAGACCTATTAGTCTATGCAATTTCTCAAATAAAATAATTTCCAAAATTTTGGCTAATAGATTAGCTCCATTGATGTCTGACATATGTGTTGAAAATCAGAGTGGATTTATAAAAAGGAGACAAATCACAGATAATATTCTGTTAGCTAATGAAATCATCTCATGCATGTAAAGGAAAATTAATAATAGGAACATAGCCATAAAACTAGATATCGAGAAAGCATATGATAGGGTTAATTGGTTGTACCTTCTCAATGTGCTTAGAGCCAAATGTTTTAGTGAGGTATTGATAGATCTCATTTGGCGTCTAATTTCAAATATTTGGTTTTCTATTTTAGTCAATAGATCTCCTAGGGGATTTTTCCAATCCACAAGGGGGTTGAGACAAGGGGATCCCCTTTCACCTCTTTTATTTGTATTAAGTGCTGATTTGTTGTCAAGAGACCTAAATCATCTAAATGAAACTAGACCAAAATCAGGTTTTTGTCAGCCTAGGTATTGCCCATATGTAAGTCATCTAGCCTATGCGGATGACATACTCATTTTCACCTCAGCACATAAACAGCATTTAGAAGCTACAATGAAGGTATTAGCTCAATACCAAAAAATTTTAGGACAAAAGATAAATCAATAGAAAAGCCATATTTTCACACATCATGACTATAATAGACTTCAGAAACATAAAGTTAGAAAGATTACTAAATTCCAGCAAGGTGTTTTTCCTATTAAATATCTAGGAGTGCCACTTCATTATGGGAGGGTTAAAGCTATACACTTTCATGACACCATAATGAAAACTAAGATGAAAATTGCCTCTTGGCTTCAAAAGTCTTTAAACCATGGAGGCAAAATTACTCTCATCAAAAGTATTCTACTCTTAATTCCCATATATCACTTTATGTCTTGTTCACCACCAAAAAAATTTTAAACATTATGAAGAAATCTTCTCAAATTTTCAGTGGGGTGAGAAAGAAAACAGAGCTAAGTATCACTGGATGAAATGGGAGGATTTGTGTCAATATAAACAAATGGGGGGGAGGGCTAGGATTCAGATCTTTAGAAGACTTTAGCAAGGCTACATTATACAAGATGTGGTGGAGGTTTAGGGAAAACGAGTCATTATAGGCAAGATTTCTACATCAAAGATACTGTAAAGGACCCATTAGATATATTACCTACAAGATCAGATTCATCATCTTGGAGGAGAATGATGAAAGTCACCACAGAGGTAGACAATCATATAGGATTTCATGTTAGGGAGGGGGGAGGACAGCCACATATGGAGAGATAATTAGATAGGATCAGGCCCTTTAAAATTAGAACCATATAGTTGCAACCTAAGGGTGAGAGACATGATCACTAATCATAAATGGGATGTTGGAAAGCTTCAATTATGGCTTAATTCTGAGGAGATAAATATGATTCAGCAAAGGCCTATTCCAACTTAAGAACTGGTTGACATCCAATACTGGAAGCCTGAGGTATCAGGGGAATTCTCCATTTCTTCTACATACAATGTGATAAGGGCCAACAATGAAATCATGAATCCCATCTTCAAGGATATATGGCAGGCACACATCCCTACTAAAGTCTCATTTCTAATGCTAAAATTGATTAAAGGTAAAATCCCTCTTGGCAGAAGTTTGTACATATTTCAGGTAAAAGGCCCTAACCCCTGCCTATTTTGTATGAATGCTGAAGAATCAGTTAATCCTACTTTCATAAACTGCACAATAAGCAGATCAATATGGAATTACTTTGGTATAGAATTTGCTGTTGCCTTTTCTAACAGCTTTCAACTAGTAGATTTTCAACATAAATGGTGGGCAGTAGATATTCAATTTGTCGTCACAAAACAGCTACAAAAAATGATCCCATTTGCTGTTATCTGGAATCTATGAAAGTCAAGAAATGGATGTTTTTTCAAGAACGGCCCTGTGTGTGCAGCAAATCAGGAGACAGATCTGTCAATACCTCCTATACCTACTACAAATCCAATTCACCAATTGTTCACTCACGAGAGGTAGCTGGGATGAAATCTGGGATTTGTCCAAAACGTTTAGAAGGAAAAGAGTGGTTAAAGAATTTAAATGGAACCCTCCAGACTCAAACCAGTACAAACTGAACATTACTACTTCAGGACTAGAGGGGGGAGCAATAGTGAGGAATTTTGAAGGAAAAATGATACTTGCTTTTAACATTACTTTTCCAGAAACTTTGTCTCCATTGCAGGTAGAATTGCTCACATTGATACAAGCAGCCAGGATTTACAAAAGTCTAAAAATCCAAATATACATAGTAGAGACATCATCAGTTGAACTGGTCCTAACACTATGTGATAGTAAAAGAGGGGACTGGAGAACTGATACGAATGGAGTAGCTTTTGAGTTCTATTCCACACGCTTTTCCACAACCTTTGGATCGTTGTTTCTCAATTAATCCAAACAAGCACAAATCACAGAAGAACAATGCGAAAACAAGACAACAAACAATAAAAAGGATATGAACGAGAAGGATTGGAAGAAATCAACCAAACCCCAACGTTAACACGAATAGATTCAGCCTAACTAATGTAAATCAAAAGTTAAACTTCCTCAGTTCGGCGTGTTCTATAAATCTAGAACGGGTAAGCTCAACCTAAAGCTCATCACTTAAGGTTTTCGCGGGTCTTATAATTTTTCAACTAAACTTAGAAGAACTCTCACGTTTTCTCTCAACTTATCACAGCTGGAAGAAGGTTTTTAGCAAAGCTAAACTTTATCAAATTTCATATATGTGAAAAACGTTACAATGGCCACCCTTAAATAGGGAAGAATTCGGCCATGCCCAAACAGGAAAAGGAAACAAGAAGCAAATTACGATTTGACTTCTTGACTAACAAGAAAGTTCCCTAAAAGACTACTTTCCAAATTACCATGCAAGGCAATTGGACAAGTAAGTTTTTTAAAAACCGAAACTAAAGCCCAATTAATTAATGTTAATGAACTTTAATTATTACAACTTAAATAAACCCAATTAAAACATTAAAAGTAGCGTGAACAATTAATGAAGCCCAATACGCCATTACTTGGTCTTCAATGTAGTACATGGATTCGCAACGGTAATCTGCATGAATCACGTCACTCATCTTGGTAGGCACTTTTGACGATGCTAACTTCCGAATCTCGTAACATGTAAAACATAAACATTGTAGCTCTATCTCTTATCGTTTCAGGGCTTCTTGAATCACGTAAATCGGAGTTATATCGAGTGAGATATGTCCAGAATACCAAAAGGATTCGTCATTCTCATTATTCCCTCCCTCCTCGAAAGGATTCGTCCTCGATTCTTGAAATTGAGCTCCTGGATCAAACACCAATATTACGAACTCCACAAGAATCAAGTCGAGTTGGAATGACTCACATCTCGTCCAACAATGCATTATATTATGCAAGATCAAAACAAGTGTATAAGATAAACTTTCTTTGGCAGGATATTTATGTATGCATGCAGCATATAAACACGATATTGTTAAAGAAAATTCATAACAATTATGCAAATAAACATCATGTATTAAATGCAACAAGTCATTCTGATTTGCATCATGAAACAATATTAATATTTCATGTAAAAACGAATTTAGTAATTTTGTCAATATGGAAGTATTTCAGGTAAACTTAGTAATAATATGCATGGACACATTAACACTAACAAAGAAAACAATTGCACTATTATCATGTAAAGTAAGAAAAGAACATATATATATATGAATGGAATTACAAGGATGTATCCAAGATACATAAGAATATTCATAGCAATTAAACATATATTGCATCTCGGATAGAATGTAAATCACAAAATCGTTGGACATAATTTTCAAACATGTGAAGGTATCAATTATAAAAATACAATTCCTTAGATTAAAAACAGAATGGTAAACAAGTCGAATAAATAGATGTTAACACCATACTTTACCTTTGAATTGAAAAAGGAACTAAGAATGTAGATAACTTACCAGACAAGTGTTGAACTACTTGATTACCTCTTGGAATTTGATGATTTTGGCTAAGGAACGGATTGACAATGACTAGTACAAAGTCACGAACCAAACATTCAAAGGAAAAATCATTCCAATAAGTATAATCAATATATTTAACACCTTTATACACAAGGAATTGATTAAGCTCGAAATGATAAACATTAAGATCAAAATATAATTCATGTATTAGATAAGCAACATAGCATGTTAAGAAACTATACATAAACTCATTTAATACAAAATAGTTAGATTTCATAATTGAAGAATTATGAGACATAATTTACTTTTCAAAACATAAACCATCGGATTTTAATGCACATGGTAAAGAATTTCGAACTAATGTTTCAAAGGTGTGTGAAAGACATTGAAATTGATTCAAAACAGAATTCAAACTTTGAAATCAAAATGAATGACGTTATCAAAGTTCTTGTCATATAAACCATTGAAATCAATCAAAAAGCTTTCATATTTACCTAACTTACCTTGCTTACCTTATGGAAAACAAGCTAAGGCAGATTGGACTCCTTCCAATTGATAATGAGTTGTTTGCAACTCCATTAGATGTCTAGGAACTCCATAAATCTGCAAAACAAAAGAACTAGGCAACAAACAATACAAATCGTGATCACTAGAATTCATAAGTACAAGATGTTGTTGTTTAGCTCTCAATGAACTCTCATGCTCACTCTTTCTATTACACTTATTTTGCTCATGGCCTATACTAACTAAGTCACTCTTTTGACTTTCTTTTTCAGCTTTTTCTTTCTTTTGCTTTTCTAACTCACTCTTTTCTTTCACTTTTTCATCCCTCAATTTAGCACAAGATTGTGCAATTCTTGCTTGATCTTCAGAAATTTCACAAGGCTTTAAAGCACGAAGATTAAACTTTTTACTATTCTTCATGAATGAATAGCAATTTTTGATATCATTATAAACACCCTTGCAAGCAAGTTGCCATGGTTTCCCCAATAAAAGATGGGCTGTTTGCATGGGAAATATGTCACATAGTACCTCATCTTTGTAGTTGCCCACGAAGAATGCAACATTGACTTGCATTGACACCCATACTTCACCACAATTATCACTCCATTGCAGCAAGTAAGGATTTGGATGTGGGGTGGTTTGCATATTCAACTTTTCTACCACTAGCTCACTAGCAAAGTTAGAGCTTCTTTCACAATCAATCTCCACAGCACACACATTATCTTGGATTTTGCACCTAGTTTGAAACACCTTTTCACATGACGTAGAAGTGGTTTTAGCTTGTGATACTTGTTTATCACTTTCCTCCATTGTACCTGCACGTTAGTAAAGAAACACAAGAAAATAGATGTATAATCTCACGGGTTCTCACAATATGGGTAGTAGATGCTCTCCTCTCTAGTGTGAAGGCTTTTCTCGTGTATACGCTATCTAATCTCTCAACAATGTTTCTCTTAGACTAATTGAAACTTTTTGTTCAACAATTTATATAACAAATCTCAACCAATTAGTTCAACAAGTCATTTCACACAAGTTAAACCAAAGAAGTTTGAAAAGAAACACGTCACAAGAGTATTTAAAAGATCACGTATGGGGTATAACATGGTTTATTTCAGAAAACTACGAAATTAGCGACTAGGCAAGAAAGCAAGATGATTGATTTTGATTTCACCCAAGCAAGATTTGTCACGATCAATATTGATGATTTTCAAACTCAATTTAAGAACACTTAGTTCTTTCAAATGGAAATTAAAGCAGCAGATAAAGACAAGTCCGAAGATATTTGATTTTTGTTTTGATTTTTTTTGTTTTTTTTTGTTTTTTTTTCTCTGCCGAGTTTCGGACGCTAGTTTCGGACGACTGCCTTAGTTTCGGACGGCCGAAATTTAAAATTCCTGGGACGACGACTTTTCTGTTGAGTTTCGGACGCTAGTTTCGGATGCCTGCCTGAGTTTCGGACGGCCGAAACTGTCGCGACTGGGTGAAAAATTCTAATTTTTTTGACGAAAATTTTCAAACACTTTTTGGAAACAAAAACCCTAGAAAACTTTTGACGTGCAACTCAACAACGACAACACAAGGAATTCAACACTATGAAGACAATTCAAAAGTGTGGAATGTAGACACCAAAAGAACACAAAAGAACAGCAAGAACGAAAACGGATTACCTTGAGTTTAGAAACAACCACCTTTTCTTTGATACCACTTGATACGAATGGAGTAGCTTTTGAGTTCTATTCCACACGCTTTCCACAACCTTTGGATCATTGTTTCTCAATTAATCCGAACAAGCACGAATCACAGAAGAACAATGCGAAAATAAGACAACAAAACAATAAAGGATATTGAACGAGAAGGATTGGAAGAAATCATCCAAACCCCAACTTTAACACGAATATATTCAGCCCAACTAATGTAAATCAAAAGTTAAACTTCCTCAGTTCCGCGTGTTCTATAAATCTAGAATGGGTAAGCTCAACCTAAAGCTTCTCACCTAAGGTTTTTGCGGGTCTTATGATTGTTCAACTAAACTTAGAAGAACACTCACGTTTTCTCTCAACTTATCACAGCTGGAAGAAGGTTTTTAGCAAAGCTAAACTTTATCAAATTTCATATATGTGAAAAACGTTACAATGGCCACCTTTAAATAGGGAAGAATTCAGCCATGCCCAAACAGGAAAAGGAAACGAGAAGCAAATTACGATTTGACTTTTTGACTAACAAGAAAGTTCCCTAAAAGACTACTTTCTAAATTACCATGCAAGGCAATTGGACAAGTAAGTTTCCTAAAAACCAAAACTAAAGCCCAATTAATTAATGTTAATGGACTTTAATTATTACAACTTAAATAAACCCAATTAAAACATTAAAAGTGGCATGAACAATTAATGAAGCCCAATACGCCATTACTTGGTCTTCAATGTAGTCCATGGATTCGCGACGGTAATCTGCCAGAATCACGTCACTCATCTTGGTAGGCACTTTTGACGATGCTAACTTCCGAATCTCGTAAAATATAAAACATAAAAGTTGTAGCTCTATCTCTTATAATTTCAGGGCTTCTTGAATCACGTACATCGGAGTTATATCGAGTGAGACACGTCCAAAATACCAAAATGTGACAGAAACTTTCAGGATGAATAATTGACTTTATCACCATGGACATGGACACGGGCTCATTCTCATCAAGAACAAAGGAGATTATACTCAACAACATTGCAAGCTTGGAAACAATGAAGGTATGGAGGATAAGTAAATGGGAGAATGCAGCAGCTCAGAGTCTTTTAAAACTCCCAGAGCAAAATAAAACATGGTTGAACCAAGCCCCAATGAAAATAGAGGAAGCTATCAAAGCCGACCTAGAACCAAGGCCTGTGGTGAGAACATAGAGAAGCAAAACATTTGTTAAGGAATAACCTTAACCTCCTTAAGCTTGGTAATTTAGGGGCATGATCTGCTGATGTTAGGACATGTTTCCCATTATATGATTGAAATCTGATGTGATCAAGAGAGGTTTAAGGACCACAGCTACCGATGTGAAGGCTGTTTGTCCATTTTGTATTAGAAAGTAAAGTTTGCTTTTTCAGATTAATGCAGGAATGAGGCAACCAATTGGATAGGCAGCGTCAGAAACTGAACATATGATGGAGATGAAGGGTCAAGAAGAGAGGAAGATCTGAAGCTGAAGCATAGTTCATTTGTTTTGTCTATCACTCGTGAATGTACATGGAGTATTTTATTCAGTAGCGACAATTGGAAATAGTCCATTTTGCTGTTATGAGAAAGAAGTTTGCTTTCTGAATATAGTCACTAACGTTTGAGAAAGAGTGTAAAAAAATGCTTTTTGTTGTAATAGCTTCTGTAACTGTGTAAATGGAGTAGTACTCCATATTTACAACTTTTGTTCCTATCCTCTTTATCATAGTTCCATTAGGCCGTGTACATGTAAATGGAATGAAGAGATAGGTGGTATATAGGCCTGTTCCATCTTTTTGTGTTTGTTTTTCACAATACTCAACTTATGTATCCTTGTTAATTGTGGATAAATTAGTAGAGGGCTGGCTCTTTTATCGGTTCCGTTGAGTATGTGAACCTTGCTTCTTGTTTCGCAATTACGGCTAATTCCATTGATTGGTAATAGTAGTATTTATATGTTAATTCGGATCGATACGCTCCAAACCCTGGTTTGTATGTCTCAGAAGCAATTGCAGGACCTTCGAATAAAATCAATGACCGTGGAACAATCCAACAATCTGTGAGTTGGAAATTAATGAACCAACAAATTAGTCTGCTTTGAGAAACCCTAACAGTTCTCAATTGATGTAAATAGGCAAACCTTTTGCAGGAATACAAATTCATACGTAAGAAATCAATCGTTGAAATCTTATTAAAATATCTCTTAAAACGTTCTCTCCCTACTATTACAATTGAAAGAAACACCTATTTATAGGCTTAACACAAATCCTAGACGAATTATACCATAAAAGAAAACTTTAAATAATTTAAACCCTAAATTACCAAAAATAGAAAATAATTTATGCTAATTATTTCCCACATGTTGCGAAGTTCGGGAAGAAACACTAAAAAAACCTATTCATTTATGGACGTTGCGATGTACAACACTAGATGTCGCGACGTGCGACACTGGACATCAGATGTCGGAGGCCTTCCACATCGCGACGTGGCTTGCTACCCACGTCCAAAGTCACTCATTTCTTCAATTCTAGTTCTCCAAATGAATGAGTCGTCATCTCAATTGGAATGAGTACTTTGGATTCCTCAAACTTGACACATGATCTTAATTTCTTATCATTCCCTCCCACTTGAAAAAGTTTGACCTCAAATCTTGTTGATTGGTAACGAGGAATCCGGCACAAACTCTATAAAATTATCAAGATTGGTAACGAGGAATCCGGCACAAACTCTATAAAATTATCAAGACAAAAAGACAAAATATATGGAAATTCACTCTCATTATTTTCTCCTTTTTTACCTTTTTCTACAAACCTCACCTTTAGGCCTTTTCCATTCAAATCATTATTCAATTAATTTTCTTGTTTCTTATGATAAACAACAAAATTATCCATTAATGCAGAAATCACTTAAAACAATAAAACAATTTACTTCCATCATAAGAAGGTTCTTCAAGAGTAGTATGTTTGTCAACCTCTTCTCCTTGAATTGTCCTCATTAAAGGCAATGTTTCCTCCACCAAAGGATCATTATTATTGGTCTCCACCATTGCTTTAACAATTTCATTAACTTGACCTATCTCCAACAGATGCAAGTCACCATCCCCATGATCTTCTACACATTCCAACAATGGCATAGGAACAACTTTTACAGCTAGAGCTTCCTTTGGAGTCCAATATACAAATCATACCATCTTGGACAATTAATAGCATTATGACCTATAGCCAAACATCGCAAACACTTCCTAGTATGAACCCTAGATGTAGGCATCCGAATCTTTTTTTCAACAAAAAGGTTAGTACAATCACGTTCTTGATGACCATACCCATAACATATAGCAAACCGAATGGGTTGTGACTTGTAAATCTACTCTTGCAAGGCTACTTCTTGTCTCAAGCTTGCCAATTTTAATTCTTCTTCCACCCTATCAATCTTCTCTCGATGATAGCCATAACGATCTCCATAGGGATCATACTTCTCCAATAAAGAGAAAAAACTTTCGGAGTATAATGACATCTCAAAAGACAGATTTACACCACTTGTTGATCAAAATAGTTTAATTCAATGGCAAACAAATCCAACAAAGAGATCCAACAGAGAATCACTTGATATGAACAATAAAGATCCATTTTTTTTAAACTTTTTCTTTCCACCAAAATCAAAACTAACAAAATAAAAGATATAACTACTTGCACCAATCACAAAACAAAATTTATGGCAGGCTTGTGAATATCAAACAATTTGATTTCAATTTTACAAGGAAAAATTGAAAACCTGATTTTGTTCGAAGATCGTTCTTTGATACCACTTGATACGTTAACCCGGATCGATTCACTCTAAACCCTGGTTTGTATGTCACGAAAGCAATTGCAAGACCTTCGAATAAAATAAATGACCATAGAACAAGCCAATAATCCGTGAGTTGGAAATTAATGAACCAACAAATTAGTCCACTTCACGCAAAACTAACAGTCCTCAATTGATGTAAATAGGCAAACCTTTCGATGGAATACAAATTCACAAGTAAGAAATCAATCACTGAAATCTTATTAAAATATCTCTTAAAACGTTCTCTCTACTATTACAACTGAAAGAAACACCTATTTATAGGCCTAACACAAATCCTAGACGAATTATACCATAAAAAGGAACCTTTAAATAACTTAAACCCTAAATTACCAAAAATAGAAAATAATTTACGCTAATTATTTTCCACACGTCGCGACATGGGGATAGCCCGACGTCGCGACTTGCAGGGACGTCGCGATGTCGGAGGCCCTTCACGTCGCTGACGTGGCTTGTTACCCACGTCCAAATTCACTCATTTCTTCAATTCCAGGTCTCCAAATGAATGACTCGTCTTCTACAACTGGAATGAGCACTTTGGATTCCTCGGATTTGACCCATGATCTCAATTTCTATCAAGTATGCTGCATCAGCCCTCTACTGAAGGATGAAGCTTGATGTTAGAAAAAAATTCACTAGGAATCTTGAGATTATCCTTATGAATGCTATGGAGTGTTACGGGAAAATGATATGGAACATTTCAAAATGACAAAGGCTAAATGAGAGGTTAGTGCAAATTTAGAAATTAAGAAGTAGGTCGATATAATTATGACACACTTTAGGGCAAGTTAGCTGCGTTTTTTAAATGTTTTTCCCTCACTATAATTCAATTAGCAATTATTATTCATGTAGTGTAATTGGTTTATGTTAAATACTTTTAAAGCTAGTCTTGCTTCTTTGTTTCCAAATCTTGGTCCCTAAACAAGCATGTTTTTTTTTCCATGTTTGTGTAGGATGGGCCAGATGACAATCTGAAAGAAGTTGCCTTGAAAATTTTACAAAATGGGGTGGCTACAGTTCGAATATTCATTCCAGCTCCAAGGATGGAACATAACAACAGCTATTGCACCTTGCTTCGGTTTCTGATATAATAAAAGTACCATTTTAATCAATTCTGCAACTGTCAATTAATATGTTTTCTCCCTTTTGCCGATGCCACTGCCATTCATAGGCATTTGCAAGTATTTTAAATATTCTTTGGGCTCATTGCTGCAGTCCAACTGCCAGTTTTTGCAATTCCACTGGGACCTTCGGTTTCAAAAATTGGAGAGTCAAATCAGCGGCCATTGGCAATGTTGAGGCCAAGTGCTTCTCTTTGTGCAGCACTTAATTTATTCGTTTAAGGTATCTGTGACGTTCCCAATAAGAATATACAATATTGAGTTCTCACTAAATTCATCTGGTTAAGAATGCTTAGATAAACGGAAAGAATTAAGAAAGATTGATTGCACTAGCCGATTCAGGTTTAATTCGTACTTCTAATTTTATATTCATGGAACTTGTATGTTGCCTCTGTGCTCAAGTTAATTCAATTCTTATTGTTGATGATAATGACTCCTTACTTGATGTATATTCTGATGGGAGCAAATATGTATGTAAAATGTGATCGTGGTTGCTATTTACCCCTTCTCAAAAATAATTTTAAACAACTCCCGTGAAGGTGATAGTAAAGCGAGTTCGTTCTCTCAGGGAAAGGACTATGTTGAAGTTTAAATAAAATCTTTTGATGTTTTAACAATGATTAAACGGAAAATAACTAAAGTAATGACAATAACAGAGCTAAAGCGGTGATTTGAGTAAATATCAAGTTTAGCAAGTGTACTCCCGAGATTATATGATAGGGTTACATAAAAGACAACACATTCATTCTATCTATGGTCATGCAAAATAAGGATAACTATACTTACTCACACACTCCTATATAGCGGTAGGAAAGGAGTGATTGATGCACTTACCTACTTAGATACTAACTAATTCATTGAACACTCCTATATGGCGGAAGGCACAGTTCACTTCCTTAATTAACCCGGAATCTATTGCAACTACCAACTCAACCAAACCCTCAAGTTCAACCGCTCCTTTATGGCCAAGGCAACGCCGGAACCAGTCACGCTAATGTCAAACTAACCCCCCCCCCCCAAATTCCTCCTAGATAGCGGTAGGTGAGAATTAAGGTAAGTTAATCTAACAAATTCACAACCAACCCACAATAGATTCCAAACAACTAATTCTAACCCACCTATATGGCCGTAGGACAGATTAAAACAATTTATCTCTAAGCAATTTACTGCACTTTAAGCAAATATTTATCATACATAATTAAGGCCTTAAATCATGCATAATTATGAAGAACACAGTAAAACTCATTTACAAAGACCATAGAATAGACTTAGAATGTAGATTAAGCACAAAAACCCTTATTCATAATCTCGGGAGCACAATAGATTTAGCCAAGCATAGCTAAATCACACATCATGATATATATATTAAAGAACAACATTGAATTCATCAAGTAAAAGAAAGACAACACCTTGAATCGATAAATCCTTGGAAGAAATCTTTACTCTTAAATAAATAGATCCAATGTTAATGATGTTCCCGAACCAATTCTCCTTGCGCAATAACCAAAGAAAAACCCTAGCTGTTACAAAGAAGAATTCTTGCCTCTTGAAAAATAACCAAAAAACACCCCTAAAGCTGTAAACCTTTGCCCTATATATAGTAATTCTATGAAAGTATTTGCAAATAAACCCTTTACAAAAGTCTTGTCAGAAAAGGCAACTCAAAATGGGCCAAAATCGCAAGTTTCCAAAATTGTGTCGAAAATCAGCGTATTGCGTCGCTCCCCGACGTCGCGACGTGTGAACGTGCACGTCGCGACGTCCACCGACGAGCGATGTGGGAAGGGTCCCCACATCGTGACGTGCGTGGCTGTGACTTTCTAAAAATTTGATGAATCTGGACGTTGCGACGTGGAAGGGTCCCCACGTCGACGTGAGCGGCTGTCTTGACGATTTTCTCAACTTTTCCTCCACTTTTGCATCGAATTCAACTTTTGCATGATTTCTTCCTTCCCAGAGCACCATGGTTGATAAACCTACAAATGAAACACTAAAACAACTCAAAAAGAACAAGAACGAGCAAGGAATAAAGTATAAAACCACAGATAAAAGGTGAATAAATTCACCTCATCATATTCCCAAAGGTAAGGCATCATTACGATTCTTTCTTTTATTTGAAAAATCTTGGTTTTTTCAATGTATGAAATCATGCTATTCTTTTCCCAACAGTTGAAGCAATATATGTTCAATTTTGTGTATTTGACAGCAATTTTACTGCCTTGGCAAAGGACAAACTTTACACACATATTAATAGTGAGGAGATGACAATTCATCAAGTAAGGGCATTTTGTCAAATCTGGTAGCGCTTGTTAAACGTCGTGGTTTCTTTGTTCATCTGTTTATCTGTTTCATTGATTTTTTTGTGTGTTTGAGAATGGTTGAGGGAGGGGGGGTGTTTGTGGAATTTTAGGTAAGGATTCTATGTTTTAAAGTAACAAATGACAACTCTACTAACTCATGTTTCTTCATGCTGATAAGATAATGTATTGTCAGTGCAATTGTTTTCTGATGACCTTTTGATCTTTATGTGCCTCTGTTGTTCTTCGCTGAATCATATATGGTGATTATATTGTCTTGATGAGTTAGCAGATTAGATTTAGTTATAAACTTAGAGCATTGTTACTTTTTATGTAACTTGTTGATTGTCATATTTTGTGGGTTTCATCTGGAATATTTCTGAACTGAAGTCAGTGCCGTTGTGATTGATTTTTATGGCTCAAACACTCCTAAAAAAGATGAGTGCTTTGAATTAACACTAATGGAAAGGAAACAAAGTTCATAGTTGGTGATCTGTAGTCTATGATGTAATTCTTGCCAATCTTAAAGCTTTAGTAAATAAGAAGTAGAGCTTTTGATATTTAGAACTTGCTGAATGCCTTGAAAGGAACTTTTACCTTAATTGTGAACTATAACTTTCTATAATCAATTCTTCAGTTTTCCTCTTATACTAGGATGTCTTTTAGGCCATTCAGCTTAGTGAAGAACCTTATTCCCCATATGGTCTTAGCCAACAAAGATATCACATCTGTTTGTCGACTGTTCCGCAGCATAAAATTATTGAAAGATTGTGCAAACCAGTTTATTCTTGACAAGGTCATGGAATCTGGAATTCCTCTAGGCAATAGTTTGGGGATTAGAGAGGTGAAAGAAAAGGTTAAGGATGGATTTAGTAGTCTGTGCGAGCATATTTGACCTCAAAATATCAGTGGTCAAGGTCGACAAGTGAGATGATGGGGATAAGCTTCATCATCTAGAGGGAAACAGCCTGGATCACCATCTAAGACCCCTAAATGACCGCTCAGTGATAAAGGAGGTAGGGATGCAGAGACAGCCAAGAGGTTTGCGTAGAAGTAGCCACTCTTGAAAGTATTTTTCAATTGACTATGGGGGCTCTACCTTTCCTTACCAAATTCATTCTACGTGAAAGAGTCTCATGGCAAGAGCACTGCTGTAACATCCAGCGAAAAGGGAAGACCTATCAGGCCGTATGCCCATGGGTGTAGGATTCTTTGAAAAAGTGCGGGTTGACTCGGAGACCTGGGAACTTGGCTTAGGAATGAATAAAGGGAGATAATGAATAAGTCATTTAAGGTAAATTTAAGACACTATTTTTCTGGTCCAAACTTCACGTCATATATTTCATCATTTGTAATCTTTATTATATCTATGTTTTGTTAAACAAGATTGCTTTGGTGCCTATTCTTGAGTGCTTTAAGAAATGCAAAATTATTGGATATTAGTACCATGTACACTTCATGTTTTTAGTGTACTATTTTATTGCTTTTGTGTTTTTTCTCATGGTAGATTACTAAGGTTATATCTATAGAAGTTGTTGGATAGCACCCCCTAACAAATTCACTATCGAAGATTAGTGAGACGAAATGGATAATGAAGGCATATCTGAAATAATCAAAGATGTGTAGGCTTATTTTTAATCCAATGCTAAAATTAATCATTTTGATATTAATGTTTATCTTATGTATGTATAAATTGTTGTCCTTTCTGTTTTGCCATGAATTTTCTAAACGTATTTCTTTTACTTGACAATTTTTTTAATTTTCAAACCTATTTCTTTTATTTTTATTTTTATTCTATTTTGTAATCCCGCCGAATAAACATTTATATCGAGCAAATTATAGTTAGATTAGTTTTCTTTTCATTCTATTTTGTTTATATTGAGCAATAAACATTTTCTTTTACTTTTCTTTATATTTTTTACTTAAACTTAAATTATAATTAGATTAGTTTGGAAATTATCACACTAACTAAACATTTATATGGAGCAATACATATTTTTTTTCTTGGGCACAAAACACCGCAATAATCAGCGGTGTACTTCTACTAGTTCTTTTTTTTGGGCATAACCTACCGCACCAGTCATTGTGTACTTCTATTACTTCTAGTGAACTGTGAACTTGAATCTCGTTCAATTCATTTTGTAGGGTCGCGATATAGTTGTATTAGTTGTAGTGAACTATGAACTAGAATCCTGTTCAGTTCGATTCATCTTGTAGGGTAAGCTATTCTCTGTTGGTAAGTGAGAGTGTTACGTTTAGCAGAAGTACCTAGCAAATTGCACCTTGATGATGTGTAAACTCACTAAGTGTTGTGAGGTCTTCTTGAAGTCACGTGCTCCTTGAGTTTTCACTTGAACCTAGCAGACCTGTGACACACACGTCAGAAATACACCAGAGCTATACCAGAGAGTATGCTTCGATGCCTAAACCAGTTTGGGACCCTAAGTAAGAAGCATAATATGTAGTTAAATTTGTAGAAAGTAACCCCTTACCATGTGATGGTTGGCCTCATTTTAGTAGATTTCTAGTAGGATTGGAACTCCTCAATATACTAGTAGTCTTATTCTGAAGAACTCGGGTTCAGATAGGATTTCAACAAGAAGAGTCATAGTACAACTCCACTATTGTTAATAGCCCCTCAAATCAGTTGAGATACCTCTGATCTGATCTGATCTGAAAGATACCATTTATCAAAACTCTGTACTTAATTTGCTTTCGATCTCTGCACATACAATACGTTTGAACTCCGCACTTGTCTTAGAAGCCCCAAACATATTGGAACTAACTCGACAATTAATATGATAATACCAAACTTCGTAGTTCTCCTCAAATGCGATCTCTATATTTGGGCCACAGTTCTACCCTGAACTCAAATAAAAGTTATAAGTTATAGAAATTCATAATTACATTATCTCTAGCTTTGTTATATATATGTATATATATATATATCCGCAGTTTGGCTATGTTATGAAACAACTGACCTACGGAGTTAGGACCAACCTCCGGAGTTAGGAAATATTCCTCATATCATATTTGCCGACATTCGTTAGCCCTCAGTTTGTCATGTGTTTGTTATCAGTATCAAATAATGCGTCAAACTCTAGATAAGATGTAATTCGTTCTACTGAACTCTAGGTAAAATAGAATCCGTTCTCCACTCCTCTAGTGGTTGCCAGCTACTTTTTCTCCAATCTCGAGATGAAATGAACGACTATGATTTTTAACCTATAAGCCCATAGAGCTACTATAAATAACTCATTCCTTAAAATTTCATATAGCTTGATTCATCATACCGCCGAATAGAAGCATAATTCCGAACTCAACTCTTCATTCTCAGCAAGTATGTCTGTTTTTGAGCATTCCAATTCGTCTTCCGCTTTAAATTCAGCCTTTAGGTCAGGAGAACTAGGTAGCCCTAGTTCTCCAAAGTCATACTCTAGCACTGTAGGATCACTTAGAATAGTAGATAACTGAAATGCGAATCAAAATTCCGATTCTTCAAGCCGTAGACTAACCAACCACCACACTAACATAAACCTGTCCATATTTCCCCCCACAGACGAAAATGCTGACCTAGAACATACTTCCAAGCAAATGAGAACCTTGTGTCCAAATTAGATACTTTAGATTCTACCCTTTCATATGAAGAAGTAGAAAATGTAGCAAAACAAAGTTTCATTCCTACCGACACAGGAGTCCAAACTCCGTTGCCTGGTGAGGTTGCTAGCTAACCTCCGGAAGGTTTTATTTGTGTATTAATTGAACACTTCATGGGAGGGTTGAGATTTTCCTTTCTGGCTTCTTAAAAGCCATCTTAAGTACATACGTCATTTCCATCACCTAGTTCACTCCTAACACCATCCAAACTCTGAGGGGGGTTGAGATGCTCTGCAAACACTTAGACATCCCATGTACTGTTTCTTTGTTTTGATACATATATAGTTTAAAAACTCTAGTCGGGACATCGGGTAATTTTATTTTGCATGTCGTAGAGGTAGGGTCAATCTCTTTGAGGGGAATCCAAACTCAATCCACAACTGGAAAAATAAGTTCCTTTTTTTTAGAGCTTGGGCCGCTGGTGATGAAACCTTTTGGCATCCTGATGAGTCGGTCTCAGATCAGTCATCCAAGTGTACCTTGTTTATTCGGGAATCAATAGCCAAGTTAGATGCCTTAGTCAGTAAATAAGGCAAACTTCGCGTCACTAACATCCCAGAACAGGTGTTAGTGTCTTTAAAATTGAGAACCACCTAACTGGGACCTGACCATCAAGATGAGATGGATGAACTCAGTCATAAGGGTACACACATCTTTGAGAATGTTGATACTTTCTGCAAGATTAGTGTTTGTAAGTTTGATAATTTCCCTATCTTGTACATAGTTATGCAGCTCAAGGATATGCTTGGTGAAGTTAAGACCAAGAAAAACCGAGTTGTCAAGACTAAGGTTGTTGAGATCATCTTGGCCTTGGAGAGCACTTTTGCTACCCTTGTCAGCTTCTTCACCTTGTCAGCTAGGGGGCAAAAGTGCTACTGAGCTCCAACAACAAGACCAACCCAGCTCTGATCTCCCTTTCGAGAGAACTGGTAAGCTGATCAGCTCCAAAGTTGTTTCTAAAGCTCCAAGTGGGCAGCTTATTAGCATCTTGACATTTGACAACAGTCACAAGAAACGAGATAAGGATGCCTTAACTCTTGCCAACAAAAAAATGAAGACTATTTTCGAGCTGCCAGGTCCGTCATTATTCAGCGAGTTGGTCGTCCTGAGGTACACCTTCAGAGATGATGTTGTTGAAGTGCTCGAATGTTATCTACTCCTGAACTGGGGGTTTAATGGTAACGATCGACTATCTATCAACACCATTCCCGAGTTCGTGAAAGAAGTCGTCCCATCTCGGGATAAAAACACTCCATAGTTTTGAGAATATGGATCTGAGAAGATGAACTACTTTAGGAGTTTCTCAAGTTCACAACATTTTCCATCCCCAAATTCTGATAATTTATTTTTTATACGAATATATCTATTATAACACTATATGTTATTTCACAGATTTTGGATTTGGTCGAGGAGATGGCGGCTTGCTCTGAGGAGGATAAGATTCTGATTGGCAAGTTGCAAGCCGACCTGAAGTTCTCAGAATCTAAAAGAGACAAGTTGGAGAGTTTCAATCACGAGCTCAGATATAGGAAGCAGAATCTGAAGATTGAGCTCGAGAAGATTCAGGATGTATTGAAGGCATCTAAGGATGAGATCGCGAAGCTAAAAGTTGAGAAAATCCAATCGAGACAACAATTTTTAGCTGAACGAGCTAAGAAAACATTCTTCTAAGACAAATATGCCTCTCATCTTGTCAACTGGATGTTTAGTTTGGATGATTTCACTAAATTTCTTGGAGAGCTGCTCACTCTAGCCAAAAACTATGGCTACCATCTTACTTTGGAGCATCTGAACTCCAAGTATCCCGATCTCAAATTAAAAGAGGAGGATGGCTGTGATGGGGAGTCTTATGTCAAGTGATGAGCGTGTCGCGTACCCATAATTTATCCTAACTCTAATGCAGTAGTGAAGAGTCAAGTTCGTTCCTCAGGGAAGTAGGAGAATTCAAGAACTTAGATTTTGCTCACAAAATGTCACAAGCACAAGATTAAAGAAGACAACAAGCTAAACAAGTAAAAGAAACAAATTCCAAATAAGTGACAAACAGGAAATAAGACTTAATTGAACTAGGACTCTGAAACATACAAGAATAACACCAGAAATGAAGCCTAAATGCAACAAACAAGTGTGAATGGATATCCTAGGATTCTTGAGTTCTCAGTGACTTGATGCGATGCAATTGACAAGCAAATATGAACAGAGGAGATCTTAGTTCCCCGAGAACCTAACCTATAGCCGGCATGATGACCGCACTATATGCTAGGTCCCATAACACTTACCTTTCCCATGGTGAGGCCTAGATTAGTGTCATAAACTACAGCATCTCAACTTCCTAAGACAACTACTCTAACATGCAAAGCCTAGGAACTCCCATGGTGAGGCCCGACCTAGTTCTGAATGCCTTCGTTATTATCATAGGAAGTCTCTTTTACACTTCTTCTCTAAGGTTCGTTTCTTTGAAGCTTCCCATGGTGAGGCCTGAATCTCAGAAATGCAATGATCGGTTGAACAAGTGAAAACACTCAAGAAATCACATTCAAGTTCTCATTTCATGCATCCTTACTAAATGATGGTGAATCTACCTCCAATTTGGCATGGTGACCACAATTGGAGTTCAATTCCTCCAAGACCAGTGCAGAAATATGAAATGTAACAAGTTCAAAGTGTAGATTCATGTGTGATTTCATACTTAGTGAATTAAATCAATTGCAAGACATCACATCAACTGAATTAAACATTCATCCGTTCAAATCCTAGGATATCACAAGATCTAGCTACGGAACTCCATTTCCATTTCACAATCTTCAACAACCAATATGAAGCAATTTATATTCATCAAATGGAAAGAAGTTACCCAACGATATGCTTCAATTGCTTCCAATTCACAAGGTGTTGGAAATTGCTTCCTTAATTGAGTAAGAAATCCAATGAACAGAGCAATTCCTTGATCGGAAATGGAATCGGAGCCCAAAGTCTAGAGAGAGAAACTAGAGAGAGAAAGTAGATCTCACAAATTTATTCCCCCTCTCTCTAGATCAAAAGTTGGTTACAAAATAAAATCATAACTAATGGATGAATAATTGTCCCCGAGATCAAACGTCTCCCACATATTCTAACTACATCTCCTATATATAGAGAAGTAGAAAAGTAACTAATACGCTAACGAAAAATATCTAAAGATATTACAAAAGTGTCCTCAAAAGAAATGAGTAAAATCAACTCAAGAAGTGAAAAAAATTCGAAGATGAAGAACACTTCCAGCAATCCCACGCCTTCAGCAACGAATTTCAGCGCCTTTATCGCCCTTGTCATCTACAGCACGCCTTCAAGCTTCTGCTACGCTCGCCTTCACCGCTCGAAAATCCAGCTGAAGAATCAGACCAAACTCACGCCTTTGAGCCTGGACCTTTCATGCCTTCAGTATCCTCTTGAGCCTCCTGCAGTCCAGCCTTCCAGAAATTCGCGCCTTTGAGCCCCAAAACTCCACTCCTTTAGCTGCTTGCACAAGTCTTGAAATTCAGAATCCAAACACTTAGACAATTTTCATAAAACCCAAAAGCTGAAACTTTGAACACAAATACGATGCATCTCAGCGATGCATCGCAGCATTCATCACACCAAGCTACGATGCATCGTAGAGATGCATCGCAGCACACAAACTTCACAGCCACGATGCATCTAAGATGCATCGTGGTTCAAATCTGCTTTCACTATGATGCATCGCTACGATGCATCGTAGTGTTGTGCTTGTGTGCGTTGAGTGTTGAGTGCAATTCGTGAGGTGAGATGTGTGTGCTTGAGTGAAGAGTGAACATAGTGTGAGTGAGAAGAATGAAAAACAAACAAACCCAATTGCCCAAATGAAAAGATGAAACTGCAATAGCCAAAGATTAATGAAACTTGTAAACTGAAATGTGAATTATGCAAGAGTGTTATAGTGAATGGTTGATGAAATGTGTGAATGTCATGAGATGTTTCAGCATGGAGCAAACAAAGAATGAAGATTCCAGAATGTTATGGAAAGAAGCAAAGATTTTTGTTGTGAAATAGCAAGGAATAAGTGATGTGAAATGTGTTTGTGAATTGTGCAAAATAGCAAGAGTGATTGTGTTTGTGAGAATTTGTTGTGCCATGTGTGTACACTCATCGTAGTGTAAATTCTGTGTGTGTGCCAATTGGTTGTGAAATGAGAATAAACTCATCGTAGTGTAAAAGTAGCTGAACACAAATGCACCACGATGAGATCGTGGTGCAATTTTTAGCTCAAAATGTCCAACTGCTCAGCTACTTCCAACCAATATTCGAATGTGATACAATGGGAACACTTAAAGCACAAAAGTTGTAGCTCCAGATCTTAGCTTTCCACAGCATT
This sequence comes from Ophiorrhiza pumila, assembly GCA_016586305.1. Lineage (NCBI taxonomy): Eukaryota > Viridiplantae > Streptophyta > Magnoliopsida > Gentianales > Rubiaceae > Ophiorrhiza > Ophiorrhiza pumila. The sequence goes on from BLIW01000005.1 coordinate 16,504,192, forward strand.
TTCAATCACCCAAATCCGAGTTCAATTGAAAGAGTTATGACCAAAATACTGAGACCTGGCAGAGAATGAAATTAACACTACGATGAGATCGTAGTGTTAATTTACAAGACCTTTATGCATTCTAGTTTTCTTCCCTTTTTGGCACAAATCATCAGTTTCTATTTCGAATCGGACTCTGGGGCCAATACAACAAATGTCCATCTTCCTCTTATCTTTCCAATGGTTCAAGAAACAACACCATTAGATGCCTAGAACTCATGTTATTAACTAACAACCAAACTATGGCAATGTAAATCCAATGAAACCCTGATTGCACATTTCACAAAGAAGCTCCTATTTCATAACTTTTCACACAGTATTGGGAAGCCGTTAAAACATAAGAATTAAAGAGCACTCAAAGACCTTTCCATAGCATCCAAGACATTATCAATTGGATTAGAATTGAAGAAGTTATGCTCAGATAAATTTCACCAACCAAATCTGTCCAATCCAAAACTTGGCTATTTTAAGCATGTTTAGGTTTTCCCAAAAAATCCCACACATCTCTCAAGTCTTTTAAACTCTTTCTTGCCATTTGACACCACTCACACATTTACCTCATTTTACTCACATTTTTAGGTCTTTTTCTTCATTTAAGCCCATCGAGTTGCATATCACAATAATGCACCAAATAGCATATAAACACACATAAATGTATGCAATACAAGTCAAAAGCTAAGTGAAATAAGATATATAAGTAGGTATAAAACCTACTTATCATCAAGATATAAGACAAGCTCAACGAGATAAAGAATGGAAAGATTATTCTTCCCATTGAATCGTTCATTTCCTCATCTTCAAAGATTGAATTGTTCCTTAAAGGCGAGGATACAGATCGCGACCAGGAACCTCCCTGAACTGAAGACTCTTCTGCCCAGAGTTAAGAGTTGAGAGTTGTAATAGATTTAGGACTTTTGACAAATGTAATTCAGCTCAAAATATTCTTGTAGTTTGGAAACAATGTTACGCATATATATATTTCGGATATTCCTCAAGTCGGAATTTTTTCCCTAATGCATCATTGTATTATTTCATATGAATGTTTGATATTTCCATCCTTAATTTTAAACAATGAAAATAAGTTTTTTTTTATTTCACTATCCATCCATAGTTTGGAGAAAATTCTTGTCAACTAATCTTTTGAGCACCATTGACTTCACTTTGAGACCTTACTGCTTTCTCGCATCTGATCTTAAAGTTGTACCATTTTTTGGAATCGGAGTTCTTTAAACTGGTTTTTTTTCGAGGTTGCGATCCTGTATTAATGGGTTAACCCTGCAAATGAGCTATTGCTTCATTTTTTAATTCACTGTTCCCAAGAACATCTGAGATTAAGTTATGATTCAGAGATAACTTGTTTATCTCCGTTCAATGATTCTCAAAAATATTTTGAGATTAGAATAGCATGCTTTCTTTTTCTTTTCGGAATTAAAATATTTGGCGATTCTGCGAAAATAAGAATAAACCAAAATTGATGAAATAAAAAGAATATCAATAATTACTTTTCTTGACGTTCACAAGAATGAATTGACAAGGTAAAAATTCAAGCTGCGTATCTCATTATTGTTGACATAGTATTTGAAATAACAATATGTAAAATTCATTAAATGAGTAATGTTCCACATTCGAGGAATCACTTTCCCATCTAAAGTTGTCAACTTAAAATTCCCAACGTGTCCGGCCTTGACAACCTGATAGGGACCTTCCTAGTTCCTTTCACTTTGCTTACTTTATTTTTCCTCATCACCAAATTCTCGGGTCGAAAATAAGTGCTCTTGATCCTTTGCTTCTCAAATAAATGCAGCTTTTTTTTTCTCTTTCATTAGATCTAGACTGAGAAATAGAGCTTCATTATTCATGTCTTTCTCATGGTTAAGTAATCTGGTAATCGGGATGCCTATATCAACTGGAATAATTGTTTCAGATCCATACACCAAGCTAAAAGAAATTTCTTGTGTAGATGTCCTCGGGGTAGTCTGATATGCCCATAACATATTCGAGAGGTTTTCTACCCATTCTCCCTTGGCGTTCTGATGTGAGTGGTCGAGGCTCAAGCTCCTGGACCAAACAATCTTCACGAACTTTGGATCATTACTGCACAAAAGTTAATCAAACCACACAAAAACCAATTCGGGCGGATGAACATTCAAATGAAAAATGGAAAGTGTTGAAGTAGATCAAGACCCCCACGTTTTAATACAAATTGATTCGGCTTAACTTATAAAAATTTAAGAGTTAAACCTAGTTGATTTGACTTGTTCTTGAAATCAAGAACTTTGGTGAAGTCACCTAAAGGTCATGCTAAAGGTAAACTTGCTACAATGAAGAACAAAATTGATCTTCAAGGCTTTGACAACACAAGGTGTTAATCACGAAATTAGCAAGGCTAAAATTTTGAAAATTCTCTATCTTATTTCCACGAAAAACTCACCTTAAATAAGGCTTACAAATAAGTGAAAACGCTAACAAAAATCAAGTACAACTTGACTTCTTAACTAACTAACAAACTAACAAACTAATCCTTTTCCAAAAAGGAAACTAAAACACGGTTTGAAAGGAAGCAAAACACGCTTACCCTAAAATTTAGGAGATTACTTTCCTAAAAAGTGAAGCACACGGTTTTATCCTTTAAGAGGTAAAAACCAAATTGTCTTCTTTATTTCCCTAAACTTTTACTTGCCATTATCATGCAAGATAATTGGGCCAAGTAATCAACTTATTAATGAATTAATTAAGTGTTTTGGACTTAATTAATTAACAACAAAATAAATCCTATAATGCCAAGAATGGCATGATCCAACTCAAAGCCCAAGGACACGCCTTCTTCTTGGTCTTCAATTTCGGCCATGTGAATTTCTTCAAGGTGGAATTTCCTTAAGTTCCAATGTAGAACTCTTAGAAACATCTTAATGAGTTGTTATTGAAGAAACATGCCAAAGAACTTCATGTTGAGAAGATTCGGCCTCCAAATCTTCACAATGTGATGATAATAAATTGTACAAAGCTTCCTTCATCTTTTTGCTCCTTGATCATGTCATTAGACCATCAAGATTCTTCAATGGATCATGCAAGCTCGGCTTTGGCACCATGGACATGGACGGATTGCTATCATTCCCTCCCTCCTCGAAAAGATTCGTCCTCGAATCACCTGCATTATACAAAGATAAATCAGAAACATTGAATGTAGATCAAACATTGCCATACTCACTTGGAATTTCGATTTTATAAGCATTGTCGCCAATCCTTTCCAAAACTCGAAAAGGACCATCTTCTCGTGGATGAAGTTTAGATTTCCTCTTTTCAGGGAACCTTTCTTTCCTTAAGTGAATCAAAACCCAATCTCCTGGTCCGAAAATCACTTGTCTTCTACCTTTATTGGCTTGCTTGGCATATTGTTCATTACGCCGTTGAATATTATTTGTAACCCTTACATGTAACTCCTTAATAAATTCAGCTTTCTTTTTACCTTCAACATTAACAAACTCATTAATAGGCAAAGACGAAATATCAAGAGGAGTCAAAGGATTGAAACCATAGACAATCTCAAATGACGAACAATTAGTTGAACTATGGATAGTTCGATTATTAGCAAATTCATTATGCGGTAAACAATTTTCCCAATTATTTAAGTTTTTCTGAATAATAGCACGAAGTAAAGTAGACAAAGTGCGATTAATAGCATGAGGGATTTTTTAGTGCGATTAACTACTTATGCATAACTTATCTTTTCGAAATAAAAATCCATCATGCAAAAAGAAGTCTCCATTCGGCCTTAAAGTGCATTCATTAAAGGCGGCATTAAAATCAACATCATCTTTGTATAAATCTTTTATCAAATCAAATCCAAGTAACTTAGCATGCCAATAGTTGAATAATGTATATCTACTAGATAATGCATCAGCTACAACATTCTCTTGACCAGATTTATACTTAATTACATATGGAAAAGTTTCAATAAATTCTAACCATTTAGCATGCCTTTTATTCAATTTACCTTGAGTTTTCAAAAATTTAAGGCTTTCATGATCAGAATGAATTATAAACTCTTTGGGCCATAAGTAATGTTGCCAAACCTGTAATGACCTTACTAAAGCATACAACTCCTTGTCATAAGTTGCATACTTCAAAGCTGCCCCACTGAGCTTTTCACTAACATAAGCCACGGATCTTGATTCCTGCATTAAAACAGCACCAATACCTATCCCAGAGGTATCACAGTGTATCTCAAAAGCTTTATTAAAATTTGGCAAAGCAAGAAGAGGGGCGTGAGTCAACATGTATTTCAATTTATTAAGGGAGTTTTCATGCTCTTCTTTCCATTCAAAAGTAATGTTCTTTTTAACAAGTTCATTTGAAGGTGCAGCTGTAGAACTAAACTCTTTAACCAACCTTCTATAAAAACTTGCCAAACCATGAAAACTCCTAACATCACTAGCACATGTAAGTCTCGGCAATTCCATTATAGCCTTGACTTTTGACTCATCAACAGAAATACCTTGAGAACTAACAACATAACCCAAAAAGATAATTGATTCCATGCAAAAAGAACACTTTTTGAGGTTAGCATACAATTTGTTCTCATGCAAAATAGCAAACACAAGTTTGAAATGTTCAACATGTTAATCAAGTGATTTGCTATAAATAAGGATGTCATCAAAATCGACCACAACAAATTTTCCAATGAAAGATCTAAACACATGATTCATTAGCCTCATAAAAGTACTAGGTGCATTAGTTAGACCAAAAGGCATGACTAACCATTCATACAATCCATACTTTGTTTTAAAGGCTGTTTTCCATTCATCACCTTCTTTCATTCGAATTTGATAGTAGCCACTTTTTAAATCAATCTTGGTGAAAATATATGAACCATACAACTCATCAAGCATTTCATCTAATCTAGGAATTGGATGTCTATACTTAATTGTGATTTTGTTTATGGTACGACAATCAACACACATTCTCCAAGATTCATCCTTTTTAGGTACTAAAATAACAGGAACGGAACATGGACTTAGAGATTCATGAACTATACATTTGTCAAGGAGTTCATCAACTTGATGTTGAATCTCTTTTGTTTTCTCGGGGTTAGCTCTATAAGCTAGGCGATTTGTGATTTGAGCTCCTGGTATGAAATCAATTTGATGTTCAATACCTCGAATATGTGGCAAACCTAGTAGTAAGTCCTCGGGAAACACGTCACTATATTCCTGCAAAAGAGATAAAACAACACTAGGCAAAGAAGTAAGGTTATCATTATCAGCAATAAGTACAAGATCCTTGCGAATTATCAAATATAATGGTTGCCTATCTAGTATTGCTCCCTTAATCTCACTCTTAGAAGCAAAATAACAAGACTTTGAACTATCTAAATTTCGGCTATTACAAGATTTATCAACAATGTCATGGCCTAAACTAGATACATTCTTTTAATGCTCTTGTTCTTTCAATTCCTTTGCTTCTTGGTCGGTCATCTCACGAATAGCTTGTACAATCCTTGATTGGTCTTCAAAAGCTTGAAACGGACTTAATGCTCTAAGGTTGTACTTTCGGCCTTCATAGTCAAAAGAGTAGTAATTCTTCTTGGCATGATTTGTTACATCTCGATAAAATTGCCATGGTCTACCAAGCAAAATATGACTAGCTTCCATGGGAACCACATCACACAAAATCTCATCAACATACTTTCTAATGGTGAATGAAAATTTAACTTGTTTAGTCACCTTACTTTCTGCCGAATTATTCAACCATTGAAGCTTATATGGTGTTGGATGTTTCATGCAAGTCAAGTTCAACTTCTTAATAAATAAAGTACTTGCCACATTTGTACAACTACCACTATCAACAATCATACTACAAATTTTTCCTTGAACCATGCATCGTGTGTGAAATATGTTATCTCTTTGAGACAAGTCATCATCAATTTGTAGTTGTGCACTAAGAACTCGTCGAGCAACTAAGGAATAATTACCAACCTCATATGTAACAAGATCTTCACCTTCATCACTTTGGTACTTCTCTTCAAGAGGTGGCATGTCGGCACATTTCTCATCACTTTTCACATCTCCAATATCACGAATTATCATTAATTTTCTAGTTGGACAGTCGGATTGATAATGGTCATAACCTTGACATTTATAACATTGAACATCCCATAACCTTTCATTAGGTTTCAATGTCGGCTTTGTGAAAGAATCAGCAACATTACGAACTAATTTTTGAGCATTGACCGAAGTGTTTGAAGGCTGGTATGGTGTGAAGGACCTCAGTGTTGTTGGTGATGTAAATGGAGTTGAGTTCGGCTTTTTCTCTCTCCTCCAAGGTGGTTGTGGTTGTTGGAAAATTCGACCCTTTCCCTTCATATGTTTCTCAATTTTGATAGCTTTGTGAACAAGTTCATTAATATCAACATAACTTTGAAGATCAACATGGTAAACCAATTCCGAATTCATACCTCTAAGGAACCTTTCAATAGTTGAGTCGGGGTCCTCTTGAACATTGGCTTTAATCATCAAAGCTTCCATCTCATTATAGTAATCTTCAACTGTTCGGCTACCTTGCACAAGGTAGTGCAATTTTCTATTGTGCTCTCGGTTATAGTGTGAGGGAACATATTTCTTTTTCATAAGCACTTTCATTTGCTCTAAGTCTTGATTGGCCTTTCACCATCTTGGCGTCTAGATCGAATGACTTCATCCCACCATAAACTAGCATAATCCTTAAGGTGCATAAAAGCAAGGCAGTATTTCTTACTTTCGGAAACATAACCTTCAAAGAAGTGTTCTAATTCTTGCACCCATTCAAAATATGCCTCGGGATCTAATTTGCCATGAAAAAGAGAGATAGTGAGTTTAACAGAACCAATTGAAAATTTAGACTTGTCACCTTTAGAAGAAGAACCCGTGTTCTCCTCCTTCTCCTAATCTTCATCTTCGGATACATCCTCATCAGATTTGAGTTTCCTTGAGGTTGATCCTTTGGATGACGACTCCAAATTATCATGTCGGATATTAATCTTTTGAAGCATGTTAAAAAGCACCTCATTGGCAAACTTTTGTTCGGCTTGGGTGAGTGTTTTATCACCTTTTTCTTCCTCCATTGGTACCTACAAGTTAGTAAAGAAAAACGCAAGAATATATGTAGAAAAATCCTCACAGGTTCCTCACTTTGGGGTAGTAGGTACCCTCCACTCTATTTAGATAGTGTATACTCTTGTCTATCCTAGCTAATACTCTCAAGTAATGAATGTGTTAGGACTATTGAGACTCACCAAGTTCAATGACTTATAGAATTTGTCTCAATCAATAAGTTCCACCACAAAACTTTCACAAGTAAAAACCAAGAGAATTAACAAAGAAAAACACATCACAAGAGGTTTAAGAACACGTGTGGGTATAAAATGATTCAAATTCAGAAACTAAAGAAATCCGAAAGTAGACTCTAAGACGAAGAGAATGCAATTTGAATCACTTAATTCCGAGTTATATTGAGCAAGATATGGCACATTCAATATATGGTGGTTTTCAAGTTACAACTAAAGAAATGGCTATTGAACTAAGTGTTCTCTTTAAAAAAATTAAATAAAATAAAATAAATAACAGAAAAATAAATAAAGTCCGAATATATACTTTTTTTTACCGTGCTCTTTTTTTTGACTCTTTCCTTTTTTTTCAATCGGTCACTTTTTTTTTGTTCGGACAACCTAGGACACAACAAAAAGTTTAAAGTTTGGACACAAACCTTGGACAAAACAAAAATTAAGGTTCGGACAAGAACCTTTGACAAAAAAAAAATTAAGGCTTAAGGTTTAAGGTTTTAAGACACAATCCTAGGATTTAAGGTTGTTTGTTTTATGTTGTTCAAACAAACATAGGATTTAAGGTTTTTGTCTTCTCTTAACCTTAAAATTTCAGCAATAAAGAACTTTTAATAACTCACCAAATATTCGGAATTCAAAGTTGCCACTTTAACAAGATATTCAAGATTTGCAACCAAGAACTAGAATCTAGCTCAAGAATCAAATTTTGACACTTTCGGATTTTCAAGAAATTCAAGATTTTCAAGAAAGTGTCCAAGAACTTGTCTTTTTCGGATGTGCTAAAAGTTTGTTCAGAAGGCAATATATTGTAGACACAATAAAGAATTTAACACAAAAAGAAGAATGAAAAACGAATGAGAAACAAGCAAGAAATGAAACCTTGACCGAAACCCTAGTTGGATGAAACCCTAGTTTTGACGCAAAACCCTAGCTACTTTTTGACGTGTAAAATAGCAAGGAAAACACACAGAATTCAGCACTATGATGATGAACAAAACAATACAGAATTTGATACAAAGAACAGCAAGAAGAATGATATCGAGTGTCGCACCTCGTCAATTTTACCCTAAACACTAATGTAGTAGCGTAAGTAGGGATCGTATCCACAGGGAAGGCTTGGGCCTAGAATATTGAAGCAATTGTTCTAGGAGTTCAGTCATAGAAACTAGGCAAAAACAAATAAGATTCCAACACAAAGAATGAGAACAGAGGTACAAAAGGTAGCAACAAACAAGGATGAAACAGATATCTCAGGATTCTTGTATTGGATGAACACAGGCTTAGTAAATCTATGCTATGCAATCAATAAGCAATTAAATGCATTGGAGACCTAAATTGCCTAGAAGTTCAAGCTGTGGTTAGCATGGCGACCACACCACCTCCTGTACCCCCTATCACCATCCTCTCCCATGGCGAGGCCCGAGAATGGTGGAATAAGCTCCGCAATGTCTCAACTCTCTCAGCTAACTTCTCTAACATCCGAAATCCTAAGTACTCCTATGGCGAGGCCCAACCTAGGGTTTAGATGTATTCGTTGTTAACATCGAGAGCTTCTTCATCACTTTTCCTACTGTTTCGATTCTTCAAAACATCCTATGGCGAGGCCTGAATCTCAGAATTGAAATGATCAAATAGAGCAAGTGTGAAGACTAAAGCAATCACAATTTAGTTCTCATTTCATATTTCTCCACTAACATTGGTGAATCACTCCTCAATTTGGCATGTCGACCACAAATGAAGCTTGATCCATTCAAAAATAGCAAAGAAATATGAAATTCCACAGATTTCTATGATTAATTCCAATGTGATTTCAACATTCAACAATTAGATCAATTGCATAGCATATAATCTACTAATTCACGTATTCATCCATCTTGAATCCTAAGATATCATATACTTAGCCAGGAATCATCTTTCTCATCTCAAAATCAACAAATTGCAACATTGATAAGCTCATTCTCATTTAATTGGAAGAATTTACCGATTTAATCGAGAGAATTATCGATTCCTTTTTCAATTGAGAATAAGAAAGATAAATCCAGTCCAAATTCACAATCGGAATTGAGATCGGAGAAGAAATGTTTAGTGAGAGAAAATAGATCTAGAGAGAGAAAATGAGAATTCCCGCTTTAATTCAAAAGATAGTTCCAAAATCTGGGATCCTCCCCTCTTATTAGCTACATTTCCAATATATAGAGTTAGGAAAATGTAACTAATACGCAACCGCAAAATATCTACATTATTACAAAAATGTCCTTGAATAGAGAAAACCCAACAATCAGCCCAAAATGTGAAAATTTGAAGTTTGAAGAAATGCCCAGCATTCCAGCGCCTTTAGGCTTCCGAACGTGCACCTTCAGTTGCTTCCTCGCGCCTTCTGGCCATCAGCTCACACTCCATCAACGATTTTCACACGCCTCCAAGCCTTTTGAAAACACGCCTCCAATCTATCGTGGAATTCTCTTGTGTGTTCAGCTTCTTCACGCATTTACTTCCTGGACAAATCACGCCTTTAGGCTGCCAGTTTCCACATCCCATTATGAACTTAGCTTCCATGCGCCTTCAGGCCAATCATTTCCACGCCTTCCACTGCTACCTGCACAACATCAAAATTCTTCCAACACTTAGCCATTTTTGTTCGCCCAAAATTAGCACCCAAGGGAACAAACTGGCGAGACCTCGTGTGTGTGTGTGGCGAGACTTCGTGGCGAGGTCTCGCCGTGTAGTGGTTTTGCCGGCGAGGTCTCGCCGCGAGACCTCGCCGTGCATTGTGTTGGTGGGCGAGACCTCGCGGCGAGGTCTCGCCACCTAGTGCGAGTGTGTGAGTGATTGAGTGAACAAACGTGTGTGGAGTGTTGTGAGTTTTAGTGAATGAAAATATTGTGAGTGAATCGTGATGTTTGTGAGTTGTGAGTGAATGTGAAAATGGTGAAGCTGTGAGGTGAGGATGAATTTGTAATAATGTGGAAATGTTGGTGAGCTTGAGTGTGATAATGTGTAGTGTAGATGTGGGTGAGTGTTAAAATCCGAATGCAAAGATGTGAGTTAATGTGCAAGAATGAAAATTATATGTTGAAGTATACAATAGCATTGAATTTGTGTGCTGAATGTGTGTAAATAAAATGAGAAGAATCGTGATTGGAGTGCAAATGTATGTGTTATGCATATGTTGTGTAGTGTACAATCTGTGCTAAAGTGTTGGAAATGAAAATGCAAAGGGAATGTTGTGTGCAAATGCATGAAGAGTGAGATGAGTGTGCGTGAGTTTGTAGAATTCATGCGGCGAGATGACCTCGCCGCATGTGAATGTGCGAGTGTGTATGTGCGGCGAGGTCACCTCGCCGCACATTGTGTGCGTGATCCATGCGGCGAAGTGAGCTCGCCGCATGAAATGTGTGCATAATGTGAGTGGTGTGTGCGAGAGTATTGTGCGAGAAGTGACTGCTTGTGTGCGAGAGTGTTGTGCGAGAGTGCAGTGCAAGTGTGCGAGAGTGCTGCTAGAGTGTTGTGCGGTATGTACGAGTGAGGGCATGCGGCGAAGTTACCTCGCCGCACAAGTGAGTGAGTGCTAGTGTGTGAGTGTGAGTGTGGTGAGGTGAGTGTAGTGATAGTGTGCGAGAGTGTTTGTGCATTGAGTGCATATGGGTGAAGTGTAGTGAGTTCTAGAGTATTGTGCTAGAGTGTTGTGCGATGAGTACAAAGAAACCCAAATGCAAGAAAATCTGAAATGGCAGTGTTCATTTCATTCAAATGCTTTCCTTCCATGCCGAATTCATACACCTTAACTCCTGAATTAGACTTAATGATAAACATAGAAGTTCTAGGTCTATCTCTTGGCTTTCCATTGGTTCAAGAGTCACTGAAATTAGAGGTCTATAGCTCAAGTTATTATCATTTAACCAAACTATGGCAGAAAGGTAAAACCTTAAAAACCCTAATCCAACCATAACAAAGATGCCTTCGTTTCTCATTATTGCACGCAGAATTAGAAGAACGTTAAAACACAGGAAATGAAGTACAATCAAAGAGCTTTCCAGAACATCTAAGATATCATCAATCGGATTAGAATTGAGAAAGATTCACTCTTATGAAGTTCATATACCCATTCAGCCCAAAACCCTAAATCAAGCACATTTTTGGCATTTTTTCCTCATTTAACACTTTCAACTTGCAAACCACATTATGGCACAAAATCACACAAAATATCACTCACTCTCATAAAACACAAGACAAAAGCTAAGTGATTTAACACATATAAGTTGGTATAAAACCAACTTATCAAATTCCCCCATACTTGAACTTTTGCTTGTCCTCAAGCAAACTCACACTTCACAAACACTTAATACTAGACTTCACTCCTCTGTCAAACTTGTTCTCATTTGATTTCATCAGAACAATTTTTTCATGCATGAAATTCATCACTTGTCTTTAATCCCAACCTATCAAATCCCAGTACAAGTTATCAATCAAGGCACGATGAATAAAGACCAAAATGTCATGCATGCAAGTGTGTGCTGAGGTACTCTGATTCATCCATTCTCTATGCATGCATTATTTCTTTTGTTCCAAAACTTTTCCCTCTCATACACAATCACAATGTCCACACTCAAGAACTCAAAATCACACAAGATCAATGGTGCACATTGGTACTTTTCTATTGATTTCACATTTCACTTGCTTTTGCACTTTTCTGTCTTTGCTTTGTTCGTCTCTACACACATTGGTGTACTTGCCTTGGGTCTTATGGCTTCTTTTTCCCTTTAGCTGCCTGAGTTTTATGGCTGTTTTTTCTCAATTATGCTTGCCAAGGGTATTTCGGCTTTTGATTCCCAATTGCCAAAGGCTTTTTCTACATATCATCTCTTGTGTGACTAAAAGTTCTTAAATGTCTCTAAAAGATTATGCATGCAAGAGCATCCAAAACAACCGAAATAATGCACAACAATAAGAACGTATTGACTCATTTTCCTCCTATGTCCAAGAACAAAGTTGCATGGCATATCTATCTTACTTTAACATGATGCCTTGATTAACAAAATGTACCAATTTTATCAAGATTGGAATCAAAGAAAAAAAAAACAACATTTTCGCATGCAAGAAAAAAAATAAAGATAGATGAACTTCAAATTTTAAACAAGATTTCCAAAGGAGCCAAGCATAGTACAAAGTGTTCTACATTTCATTGCTCTCACTAACACCACCCTCTTTTCCTAATTTTGACACTTTCTAGCACACTCACACTCCTTAACACTTAGAATTTCAACCCACCAAAACAGCACCACAAACACCACAACTTTCCATGGTTATGAACATTTTGCCACAGAAATGTCAACTACACAAAACTTGTGTTCAAACATCACTTATTCACCAAAAATTTCAAAACTTCCACCAAAATTAAAAACGTGCACAACAATAAAAACACCACATATAATTGGACATAATATGCAAACACTCAAAATTCACCACAAAACTTAGAAAATAGCATATTCTTCATCACATAGCACAAAAAACTTCACAAAAAAATTCATCAAAATTTCATCACTCATGCAAGACAAATAAGCATCTAAAGTCCAAGAGATACAAACCATAGCAAACATACACTCCCCCATACTTAAAACAAACATTGTCCTCAATGTAAAGAAAAGATAGGTTTAGGAGCTCCCTGGTACTGATATTGTCATGAATTCCAATGTTTGCTTTGTGGAGATGTCTTGGTCCATCTTCCTCATATGAAACATTCCATGGCATCACTCCCGCACACTTAGCCTTTTGAGTGCATGGCTAATCTCTTGCAATGTCCTTCTTGGGTAAACACCTTTAACATGAGTGGTTTTGATGAATGAATTCCAAAATGAAAGAAACATAAAGACAAAACGAAAAGAATAAGACAAACTACTTATTAAAGCTAAATGAAAAGAAGTAGTTCTGGATTTAGATAGTCTCCAGCTAGACTTTATTCATCCACAACGTATGTCTTGGTCATGAAAAGAACTCAGTAGATCCATCTCTGCACCACACAAAAGATGAACTCTCATAAGCATGCTCCTTCTTCCCAGAAGACACTGGAGTGTTGAGGAGATGTGTAAGCACAGGATCATGAGAAGAACTTTCTCCAAAAATCACATTCAGTTGAAGCACATCATAGCACTCTTCTACCAAACTATCCATAGTAGTCCTGCAAGGCTCAACCAAGGAATGCACATCCATGGTCTCAACAAGCTCATCAGAAAGTTCAAAAGTAAAAGTCTCAAATTCACAATTGTTCACCATGTTATCATTATCATTCAAAATGTTAACATCTTTATCATCAAAACTAACATTATTGACTCCACAAATTTTCTCAAAATTATCATCACAAACAACATTGTCATTTCGTAACAAAAATTTCTCATTATGCACTGGAGGTGAAGTACCAATTACACACTCAGATTCATTCACAGTTTCAAAATTTGATGTTTTACAAAGAGTCCCAGCAATTTCCACTTTATCATGATTCATGGTATCATAATGTTCTTCCAGATGTGACTCTATGCAATTTATCAAAGTATCAAGAAAAGAACAACCATCAGCATCAACAAACATAGCATGACCTCCACCATCATTTGAACAATTCTTAACACATGCTTCCTATGAGGTATGTTCTACAAACGATTGACTTGGCAAATCAAAGCTTGATATATCTATGAAACCACATTCTTCTATGTATGCACTCTCTGATGAAATCATGCAATCTTCTTCATCAAACTCATCACAACCAATCTCTGCATCACCAACAATTCTATCAACAGAAATGTAGTCATGCTTAACACTTTCATCAACCAAAGTTGGGGAACATTCAACAACCTGAATGGAACAACAAGACTCTGAAGGCATAGGTTGTTTCATTGCATAATTCACGTCAAAAACTACTTCTTCATCATTAATCCTAAAGGTGACAGTTTTATTTCGAACTCCAATTAATGCATCACCAGTAGCTAAAAATGGCCTACCAAATATGAGTGGTACCTCAGGATCCTCCTCCATATCAAGCACTATGAAATCAACAGGCAAAGTAAATTTATCAACTAGTACCAGAACATCTTCCACCAAACCTGTAGGAGTCACCAAGGACCTATTTGCCAATTGGAGAGTTACTGTAACTAGGCGAATCCGGCTTTCCAATCCAACATTGATAGCAATGGACAATGGCATTAAATTTATGCCAACTCCCAAATCACACAAAGCCTTTGCAAAATGTCTTGTGCCTATCTTGCAAGGAATTGTACAGCTGCCCGGATCCTTGAGCTTTAGAGGCAAGTTGTGCACAATCCAAGCTTGGCTACATTCAGATAACATCATAGGAACTTCACACCTCAAAATTTGCTCCTTGTTTGAAATGAGGTCTTTGAGGTACTTGGCATACTTGGGCACTGCTGTCACTAAATCCATCAAAGGAAGATTCACATTTACTTGTTTGAGCACATCTAGAAACTTATTGAACTGAGGGCCTTTCTTTGGAGGTGGTTTCTTTCTCTCTGGAAAAGGAGGTTTGGGGGCATACTCAGGGTAGTTATAAGGATTGGAGTTCTTTGTGATCTCATTCCCTGCCCTAGCTGGTATTTCCTTCGTCACAGTTGTTGTATATCTTAGCTCACCCTTATTCTCAAATGCAAGAGCTTCCTGTTCACCAACCTTTTTTGGTGCCATGTCCTCCTTGACACTCTCGTTCTCAATTTGAACACTTTCTTCCTCAATAACACATTCCTCATCCTCAGGCTTAGATGACTTTTGCACTTCCTTACCACTTCTCAACATAATGGCATTATACCCAACCTTGTTCTTAGGATTTGGCACCGTATCACTAGGAAGAGATCCACTAGGTCTATGATGTATAGCATTCGCGAGTTGACCCAATTGCATCTCAATGTTTTTGAATGTGCCATCATGATGTCTTACAGATGTCTCCAAAGCAACAAATATTTCCTCATTTTATCCACCTTTTCTATAAGACTCCGGAGCATTTCTTCAACTGATAAGTTCCTCAGCTCTGAGGTACTAGCTTGCTGATCAAACCCTAGTGGAGGATTGAAAGTTCTCTTTTGATCATTCCCTTGAGTATATTGACCTCTCTGGCTTTGGTTCTGTTGTCCCCAAGTTCCTTGATTACCACCATAGCCTCTATTGTTGCCTCCTGAGTAATTTCCAGAGTGCTGTGGCCTATTATAATAGTTATTCACGTATTGAATGGACTCAGTGGTGACAGAGCACTCATCAGTATAATGTTCACCCTTGCATATACCAGATGAAAGAAGTGGAGCTTTTGTTTGTGTTGCCTTAAGAGTCTGCACCTGCTTGGCCAATGCTTCAAACTTCGCACTAAGAGAAGTCTCCTCATCTACATCAAGAACCCCCCTTTGTTTTCTAACATGAGTTTTGCGGGTCTCTGGGAAGAGATACTCGTCCTCAGCTATTCGATCAAATAACTCCCTTACCTCCTGGACACTTTTATCTTTGAGAGCACCATTAGCACAGGCCTTAACCATCATTGAGGCTTCAGCAGTAAGGTCTTTGAAGAAAGTATTTAGTTCTCTGATCTCTCCCAAATCATGGTTAGGGCATTGCCTAATCAAGTCGTTGAATCTCTCCCAAGCTTCTCTAAATGTCTCACTATCTTGTTGTTGGAAATTCGTAATTTCCAACCTTCTCTTTTCAAGCTTAGCTGGAGGGAAGTATTTGGACAAGAACCTCTTCTGTAGATCATCAAATGACATTCCAGCATTTGTTCCCCCAATACTTTTGAACCAGTGTTTAGCCTTTTCACGCAAAGATAAAGGGAATAAAATTCTGTGAACCTCACCACTATCAACCCTTGGCAACTTGAAAGTGCTACATAAGCCGAGAAACCAATCAAGGTGGTCGTTAGGATCCTCGTTGTCAAGACCTTGAAAGAATTGGCCCTGGGTGATCATGGAAACAATTTGTGGAGGAATGTGGTAACTTTCTACGTCAATGTCCTGATGACCAAATCGATTGTCGAAATTTACTGCATAGTGGTCTCCAAACCGAGGTGCTTGTGCTCCTTGGGCAGCCATATCTCTTTGTTGCTTCAAGTGTGCTCTCAACGTTTTCTCCAACTCAAGATCCAATAAGAATTGTGGTTCTCCTGCAAACCTGCTAAACCTTGGCATACACAACACACTGTTGTGGAGTACAATAACAAAGAACCAAGAACTTCAAATGTGCAACAAAGAAACAGATCACAATTCTCAACACGTACTAAAGAAATTGCAAAGAACAGAACACAACACAAAATGAAAGCTAAGGTAAATGTCACAAACAAAAACACAAAGTAAAAAAAGTAAAAATCAAGAACAATTCAACAAATTCCAGAACCGATTGCCTTCCCCGGCAACGGCGCCAAAAATTGATATCGAGTGTCCCACCTCGTCAATTTTACCCTAAACACTAATGTAGTAGCGTAAGTAGGGATCGTATCCACAGGGAAGGCTTGGGCTAAGAATATTGAAGCAATTGTTCTAGGAGTTTAGTCATAGAAACTAGGCAAAAACAAATAAGATTCCAACACAAAGAATGAGAACAGAGGTACAAAAGGTAGCAACAACCAAGGATGAAACAGATATCTCAGGATTCTTGTATTGGATGAACACAGGCTTAGTAAATCTATGCTATGAAATCAATAAGCAATTAAATGCATTGGATACCTAAATTGCCTAGAAATTCAAGCTGTGGTTAGCATGGCGACCACACCACCTCCTGTACCCCCTATCACCATCCACTCCCATGGCGAGGCCCGAGAATGGTGGAATAAGCTCCGCAATGTCTCAACTCTCTCAGCTAACTTCTCTAACATCCGAAATCCTAAGTACTCCTATGGCGAGGCCCAACCTAGGGTTTAGATGTCTTCGTTGTTAACATCGAGAGCTTCTTTATCACTTTTCCTACTGTTTCGATTCTTCAAAACATCCTATGGCGAGGCCTGAATCTCAGAATTGAAATGATCAAATAGAGCAAGTGTGAAGACTAAAGCAATCACAGTTTAGTTCTCATTTCATATTTCTCCACTAACATTGGTGAATCACTCCTCAATTTAGCATGTCGACCACAATTGAAGCTTGATCCATTCAAAAATAGCTAAGAAATATGAAATTCCACAGATTTCTATGATTAATTCCAATGTGATTTCAACATTCAACAATTAGATCAATTGCATAGCATATAATCTACTAATTCACGTATTCATCCATCTTGAATCCTAAGATATCATATACTTAGCCAGGAATCATCTTTCTCATCTCAAAATCAACAAATTGCAACATTGATAAGCTCATTCTCATTTAATTGGAAGAATTTACCGATTTAATCGAGAGAATTGTCGATTTCTTTTTCAATTGAGAATAAGAAAGATAAATCCAGTCCAAATTCACAATCGGAATTGAGATCGGAGAAGAAATGTTTAGTGAGAGAAAATAGATCTAGAGAGAGAAAATGAGAATTCCCGCTTTAATTCAAAAGATAGTTCGAAAATCTGGGATCCTCCTCTCTTATTAGCTACATTTCCTATATATAGAGTTAGGAAAATGTAACTAATACGCAACCGCAAAATATCTACATTATAACAAAAATGTCCTTGAATAGAGAAAACCCAACAATCAGCCCAAAATGTGAAAATTCGAAGTTTGAAGAAATGCCCAGCATTCCAGCGCCTTTAGGCTTCCGAACTTGCGCTTTCAGTTGCTTCCTCGCGCCTTCTGGCCATCAGCTCACACGCCATCAACGATCTTCACACGCCTCCAAGCCTTTTGAAAACACGCCTCCAATCTATCGTGCAATTCCCTTGTGTGTTCAGCTTCTTCACGCCTTTACTTAGCTTCCATGCGCCTTCAGGCCAATCATTTCCACGCCTTCCACTGCTTCCTGCACAACATCAAAATTCTTCCAACACTTAGCCATTTTTGTTCGCCCAAAATCAGCACCCAAGGGAACAAACTAGCGAGACCTCGTGGCGAGGTCTCGCCGTGAAGTGTGTGTGTGTGGCGAGACCTCGTGGCGAGGTCTCGCCGTGTAGTGTTTTTGCCGGCGAGGTCTCGCAGCGAGACCTCGCCGTGCATTGTGTTGGTGGGCGAGACCTCACCTTGTGCGAGTGTGTGAGTGATTGAGTGAACAAATGTGTGTGGAGTGTTGTGAGTTTTAGTGAATGAAAATGCTTTGAGTGAATCGTGATGTTTGTGAGTTGTGAGTGAATGTGAAAATGGTGAAGCTGTGAGGTGAGGATGAATGTGTAAGAATGTGGAAATGTTGGTGAGCTTGAGTGTGATAATGTGTAGTGTAGATGTGGGTGAGTGTTAAAATCCGAATGCAAAGATGTGAGTTAATGTGCAAGAATGAAAATTATATGTTCAAGTATACAATAGCATTGAATTTGTGTGCTGAATGTGTGTAAATAAAATGAGAAGAATCATGAGTGGAGTGCAAATGTATGTGTTGTGCATATGTTGTGTAGTGTACAATCTGTGCTAAAGTGTTGGAAATGAAAATGCAATGGGAATGTTGTGTGCAAATGCATGAAGAGTGAGATGAGTGTGCGTGAGTTTGTTGCATTCATGCAGCGAGATGACCTCGCCGCATGTGAATGTGCGAGTGTGTATGTGCGGCGAGGTCACCTCGCCGCACATTGTGTGCGTGATCCATGCGGCGAAGTGAGCTCGCCGCATGAAATGTGTGCATAATGTGAGTGGTGTGTGCGAGAGTGTTTTGCGAGAGGTGAGTGCTTGTGTGCGAGAGTGTTGTGCGAGAGTGCAGTGCAAGTGTGCGAGAGTGCTGCTAGAGTGTTGTGCGGTATGTGCGAGTGAGGGCATGCGGCGAAGTGACCTCGCCGCACAAGTGAGTGAGTGCTAGTGTGTGAGTGTGAGTGTGGTGAGGTGAGTGTAGTGATAGTGTGTGAGAGTGTTTGTGCAGTGAGTGCATATGGGTGAAGTGTAGTGAGTGCTAGAGTATTGTGCTAGAGTGTTGTGCAATGAGTACAAAGAAACCCAAATGCAAGAAAATCTGAAATGGCAAAGTGTTCATTTCATTCAAATGCTTTCTTTTCATGCCGAATTCATATACCTTAACTCCTGAATTAGACTTAATGATAAACATAGAAGTTCTAGGTCTCTCTCTTGGCTTTCCATTGGTTTAAGAATCACTGAAATTAGAGGTTTATAGCTCAAGTTATTATCATTTAACCCAACTATGGCAGAAGGGTAAAACCTTAAAAACCCTAATCCAACCATAACAAAGATGCCTTCATTTCTCATGATTGCACATAGAATTAGAAGAACGTTAAAACACAGGAAATGAAGTACAATCAAAGAGCTTTCCAGAACATCCAAGATATCATCAATCGGATTAGAATTGAGAAAGATTCACTCTGATGAAGTTCATATACCCATTCAGCCCAAACCCCTATATCAAGCACATTTTTGGCATTTTTTCCTCATTTAACACTTTCAACTTGCAAACCACATTATTGCACAAAATCACACAAAACATCACTCATTCGCATAAAGCACAAGACAAAAGCTAAGTGATTTAACATATATAAGTTGGTATAAAACCAACTTATCAAAGAACGTAACACGAAACAACTAAAGAAAGACACAAAAACCGCAAAACGCAAGCAAGAGCAATTGACGATTTCGGGCTGAATGTTAGCAACAATTTTGCATGCGATGTTGACGAATTAAAGGATTGAACCTAACACGACCTAGGACAGCAAGATGTACGCAAAAACAGTAGCAAAAGAGACACAAAAACAGCAGCAGAATTTGACACAAAAACGGCAGCAAGAATAACGACTCAAAACAGCAAGACAGAAGACAAAAAGAAACCGAATTAACCTGAATTTTTTAGACAACACCCTATTCTCTGATACCAATTGATGTGAGTGGTCGAGGCTCAAGCTCCTGGACCAAACAATCTCCACGAACTTTGGATCGTTGCTGCACAAAAGTTAATCAAAACACACAAAAACCAATTCGGGCAGATGAACATTCAAAGGAAAAACGGAAAGTGTTGAAGTAGATGAAGACCCTCACGTTTTAACACAAATTGATTCGGCTTAACTTATGAAAATTCAAGAGTTAAACTTAGTCGATTTGGCTTGTTCTTTAAATCAAGAACTTTGGTGAAGTCACCTAAAGGTCACGCTAAAGGTAAACTTGCTACAATGAAGAACAAAATTGATCTTCAAGGCTTTGACAACACAAGGTGTTAATCACGAAATTAGCAAGGCTAAAATTCTGAAAATTCTCCATCTTATTTCCACGAAAAACTCACCTTAAATAAGGCTTACAAAAACCTGAAAACCCTAACAAAAATCAAGTACAACTTGAAATCAAGAACTTTGGTGAAGTCACCTAAAGGTCATGCTAAAGGTAAACTTGCTACAATGAAGAACAAAATTGAGCTTCAAGGCTTTGAAAATACAAGGTGTTAATCACGAAATTAGCAAGGCTAAAATTTTGAAAATTCTCTATCTTATTTCCACAAAAAACTCACATTAAATAAGGCTTACAAAAAAATGAAAACGCTAACAAAAATCAAGTACAACTTGACTTCTTAACTAACCAACAAACTAACAAACTAATCCTTTTCCAAAAAGGAAACTAAAACACGGTTTGAAAGGATGCAAAACACGGTTTTTCTTTCCATAAGAAAACACGCTTACCCCCCTAAAATTTAGGAGATTACTTTCTTATAAAGTGAATAACACGGTTTTATCCTTTAAGAAGTAAAAACCAAATTGTCTTCTTTATTTCCCTAAACTTTTACTTGCCATTATCGTGCAAGATAATTGGGCCAAGTAATCAACTTATTAATGAATTAATTAAAGCCCACATTAAGTGTTTTGGACTTAATTAATTAACAACAAAATAAATCCTATAATGCTAAGAATGGCGTGATCCAACTCAAAGCCCAAGGACACGCCTTCTTCTTGGTCTTCAATTTCGGCCATGTGAATTTCTTCAAGGTGGAATTTCCTTAAGTTCCAATGTAGAACTCTTAGAAACATCTTCATGAATTGTTATTGAAGAAACATGCCAAAGAACTTCATGTTGAGAAGATTCGGACTCCAAGTCTTCACAATGTGATGATAATAAATTGTGCAAAGCTTCCTTCATCCTTTTGCTCCTTGATCTTGTTATTGGACCATCAAGATTCTTCAATGGATCATACAAGCTCGGCTTTGGCATCATGGACATGGACGGATTTCTATAACGTTCTCTAATCGAGACTTTATCCCTTGGATGATAATTCTGTTCATCACCTCGGTTTGACTATTGGCTTGAGGATGAGCTACCAAAGTGAAGTACAGATGAATCCTGAGCTCTTCACACAAACTCTTAAATAGATCACTCACAAACTGTGTTTCATTATTGAATACCACTATTTTTGGTATTCCATATTCACAAACAACATTTTTCTAGAAAATTTTCAATATATTCTTCCCAGTTGTTATTGACAACGGCTCAACTTTAATCTATTTTGTAAAATAATCAACTGCTACTACCAAGTACTTAACTCACCTTGGTTCTTCTGGGAAAGGTCCTGCAATGTCTATCCCCTATTGCATAAATGGCCAAGAACTTTGTATAGTTACCATTTTTGACTGAGGTATATGATAAATCCTCGTGTTCTGCTGACACTTGACATATTTTTGTACTAAGTCATGAGCATCAAGGTGGATTGTGGGCTAGTAATATCCTATTTTGATATCTTTTTTAGCTACCATCTGAGCTCCCACGTGACTGTCACATGACTCTTCATGGATTTCTGTTAGCACATATTCTGCTTGATCCAGCCCTACACATCTCAGCCATGGCATTAGATATCTTTTTTTATACAGGACTCCATCTTTTACTTCATGCCTAAAAGTCTGAATTCTCAATTTTTGAGCTGCCATCTTGTTGTTTAGTGTTTCTCCTAAACTGATGTACTTCATTATTAAGGTCATCCAGTTTTCTTCTTCCTCTTCAATGAAGTGAACTAACACTCCATCAATACTCCTTGCAGGAAGTAGTTCTACTAAAACATGCTTAGTCAGGTGTGCATAGGCTAACGACGCTAATTTGTTGAGAGCATCAGCTCATTTGTTTTGAACTCGCGGAATACTATTGATTGTGAAGAGATCAAATTCCTTAGCCATTTCCTCCACCTTTTCACGGTATCTTTTCATAGTTAAGTCTCAAGCTTCATATCCCCCAGTTATCTGGTTTACAATAAGTTGTGAGTCAATGTAAGTTTATACCTCTCAAACCTCCTTCTCTCTTACTAACTTCATCCCCCTAATCAAGGCTTCATAATTGGCTTTGTTGTTGGTAGCTTTAAAATCAAACCAAAGGGCGTAAGTGAACTCCTAATCTTGGGGATTTTTCAAAATCAGACCTGCCTTAAATCATTCTTCACTAGAAGTTCCATCCATAAATTACACCAAAACATTGGTAGTTCTACGTGTAACAACATTCGTAGTCTTGTGCATGTGATCTAATGTCTAAACATCCCACTCTTGTAGTGTTTTGGCATAAAACCAGTAAGGACTTATCGCTTTATTGCCGATCTCAGCACAAATGCTATATCATGTTTGCCTAATGCAATGGCCCATTTTATTAGATGACTCGAATGATCTGGTTTGTGCAACACTTACTTCAAAGGTTTATCAGTGAGAATCAAGATAGAGTGAGCTTGAAAGTAGGGGCCTCCGAACTGCAATAATTAGTGCTAATACTAACTTTTCAAGTCCTGAATATCGTTGTTTGGCCCCTTGCAATGCCTTGCTTACATAATACACTGACTTTTGAACATTATTATATTCCTTCTTCAAAACGCACTTACTGCCCTTTCACTTGCAGATAAATACAATGAAAGAGTTTCACTATGAACAAAAATGGCTAGAGGTGGTAGTTCGCATAAGTACTACTTGAGCTTTTCAAAAGCCTTTTGACATTCTTCTGTCCATGCAATTTTTTTACTTTCTTCAAAGTACCAAAGAATAGAAAGTTACGTTTAGTTGATCTAGAGAGGAACCTATTCAACGCGGCCAATCATCCAATTAAAGTTTGAACTTCAAGGACATTCCGAGGTGTGGTTATTTTCAGAATTGCTTTAACCTTCTCAAGATTTGCTTCAATACCCTACTTTGAGACCATATACCCTAAGAATTTTTTGGACCCAACTCCAAAAGTACACTTCTTGGGATTGAGCATCAAGACTGTAGACCTTAATGTTTCAAAAGTCTCGTTAACATCAACTAACATGTCTGCCACCCTTAGATCATCAACGTACACCTCTATATTGTGGCTGATTTGAGAATCGAACTCTTTATTCATCATTCATTGATAGGTTGGTTCCGCATTTTTTAAACCAAAAGACATCTTTACATAACATTATATGCCTTTCTTAGTTATGAAAGCGGTTTTCTCAGCATCTGCTTCATCCATAAAGTTCTGGTGGTATCCCTTATATGCATCAAGGAGACAAAGCATTTCATAGTCTGCCGTTGCATCAACTATCTGATCAATCAGTGGTAGGGGATAAAAATCTTTCAAACATGCCTTATTCAAATTTGTATAATAGATGCATATCTGTCATATTGAGTTGGGTTTCTTCACCATGACCGAATTAGCCAACTAGGTTGGATAGAAGACTTCCCAGATGATTTTGGCCTTGAGAAAATTTTCCACTTAGTTCCTATCCGAGACACATGGCCATGTTTTATACCAAACTGGGAGGTAAAGTGGGATCCATATCCAACTTATGTACTATCAAGTTTGGAGAGAAACCTTTCATATCCTTAGGTCCCCAAGCAAAAATATCTTTGTATTGCTGAAGTAACTCAAGAAGTAAGTGCTTTACTCCTTGTGGCAAAGACGCGCCTATGTTGATTGTCCGATCTGGGAATGTTGTATCAATAATTACTTTCTCCAAATCATCTGTTATCATTCATTGATCTCCAAAGTTCAGTAATTCAAGCCCGACATTTGGTTTTTCTATTATAGGTTGCAGCTCCCCAACTATGCAATTCACATTTGAGGCGTGAGTCGTTTTGTTTGCACTCCTCACGGAGATTATACCATATTTTGATCACCTCGAATAGTGGCAATCCCACCAGCTATGGAAAACTTTATCACCAGGTGATAAGACTACCAGATAGCTTTAAATTGAAACATTGTTGGTCTACCAAGGATAATATTATATGGGGAGGTAATATCAAGAACTGCAAAATTAGCATATATCAACCTATCTTTTGGAGCTTCTCCCAAAGTGACAGGTAAAGAAATCATACAGATGGGTTACGTGGTTTCCCTTGAAAATTTGATCAACAGTCTAAGACATTTTTGCAACTATTCTTTTGAAATATCCAATTTTTAAAATGCATTTAAAAAAATAACATATAATGAACTGTCATTATCCATATATATTTTATGGACGTTTGTATTTTTCGCAATCGCCTTAATTAATAAAGCATCATAGTGAGGAAACTTAGTTGGAACAGCATCCTCCTCGGAGAAAGTAATAATTTTTGAGTGCTTGATTCGCTTGATTCGCTTAATTAATAAAGCATCATAGTGCTTGATTCGCTGTTCATGGGAATTTTCCACGACAATGATTTTCGTGCCTATCTGGATTCAATAATTGGACCTCCCACAATGTTATGCATTACACCAGTTATGTTCTTATCTGTATCTTTGGGTTTGATATCCCTCTTCCTTGGGCTTTTTGTCATTCTCAGGTCTTCCTCTATCCTGAGATCGACCCTACGGTGACTATTTTGATATGCTTCTTGCACAAAATCACGAAGATGACAACTTGTAATTAGTTCATCAATTTCCTTTTAAAGATCTCAACAATGTTCAATATCATATCCCGTTTAATTATGGAATTTACAAAAATACCTTTATTTCTCTTGACTTCAGGGGTAGTCTTTTTTGGATACGACTTAACTAACCCTTTTTGTTCTATAATAGCTAACATTTCAGTTCAGTTTTGAGTATATGACGAGCTCTTATAATGAGTTGATGAGTGAGTTCAAGATTTATAAAGATAGCCTATCAAATACTGGTGTGCGCTAACCTCCAGATCGGTTATTGTGATTATCCTTTTTTTTCTCAAAATTGCTGTCCATATCCCATTTTTTCTTGTCTGTATCTTCTCTCTTAGCAAACTTGTTAGTTCGGTCCATCAGCTCATGCATATCCTTAGGTGGGTCAGTGACCAGTTACTTAAAAGTCTCCCAGATCGTAACCAGTTGATAAAGGCACCTACTATTACATCTTTAGATTGGGTCTTGACCTGCACACTTTTGTCATAAAACCGATCGACGTATTCCCGAACTGATTCATTTTCACCTTACCGAATATTTAAGAACTTCGCAGACGACTTGTCAAATTTCTTTCTTTGCAAAAATCTCTCATAGAAGAGCTGAGATAGTTGCTCGTAAGAAGAAATTGAATTCGGATTGAGGTCTTCAAACCAAGCTCGTGCTTTTCCATCCAAAGTCATTTCAAAGATCTGACCCATATTCGCCTTCGGCGCTTGCTCAAATTTCATAAGTGACATGAAACGTGCTAAATGATCTCTCGGGTCAGTATCACAGGAGTACATCTCAATTGATGGAATTTTGATGATGCGTAAACTCACAAAGTGTTATGAGGTCTTCTTGAGGTCACGTACTCCTTGAGTTGTCACTTGAACCCTAGTAGACCTGCAATACACACGTTAGAAATACACCCCAGGCTATACTGAGGAGTATGCTCTGATGCCTAAGTCAGTTTGGGATCTTGAGCAATAAGCATACTATGTTATTAAAGTTGGATATAAAGCCATGTGATGGTTGGGTCCTTTTATAAAGTCCTACCTAATAGAGTTCTAGTAGGATTAGAACTCCTCAGTGCTCCAATAGTATTATTCCGAAGAACTCAGGTTCAGATAGGACTTCCACTAGAAAACTCATAGTACAACTCCAGTCTTATCACACCTAAAATTTCCTAGTATTGAGAAAAAGAATTTGCATGTTACCATCTTAGAGCTCAAAAAATCTAATTATTGATTTCTTGATTCCAACTATCTATGCCTAAGCTCATCCTCCCAGGTGAAACTAGAAGCCAATCCCCAGCTATAGTCATACATGAGTCAAGTTCCCTATGCTTAAAAAAGTGATGTGAAGAATTTGCTCTATGGGTTGAGAATTTGCAATTAGTTACTGCAAATCATTCAGATTTTCACATGTTATCTTCTGTTTTGATTTTCTTACTGCCAATACCCATCTAAGATACATTTATTCCCCTTAATTTTGTTTCCATTCTTCAATGAAAATGATTTTCCTTTAACTGGTATTTAATTTCCCAGGAAAAGAAGTTTGGAGAGATTGGGTCAGAAAGTCAATACATCAAAACTAGGAAGATCGCCAAAGATCTTCCCTGTGCGGTATTGCATTGTGGTTAAACCCTCAATAAAAGTATGTTATACATTTGTTAATGGTATGAAATTACTTAGCAAAGTTGTTGCAAATCTTAAATCCTTACACGCTATTAAAGTTTTTTTTATTTGTTTGTTTTCAATAAAAGAAGAGATTTTAAGAGCAGGAGATGCATAAGTGGGTTCTATCTTTATCTAGGATGCAAGATTCTGAAATCAAAGACAAATGCAACATTTTATTGCTTGAAAGTGTACAAGTGGTTTTGCTTTGACAAGCTACTGCGATTAAACAAAGTTAATTGAGGTGCAAAGATAATAAACACATGTTCCTGCAAAAGTATACAATGTAGAGATGTTGTATTGGGTTTTGACAACAAGATTCTGTTGTAGAACATGTCTCCAGAGTGAATAAATAGATGTTCTAGCAAAAAGTATGCACAACTAGAGATGTTGTATTGACATCAAGATTCTGTTATAGAACCTGTCATCAGAAGCTTGTACCTTATCGAAATGCAGACATTTTTAAGGATATATTATTAACAGCAATATATGTTAATTGTTGATGTTGGAATTCACAAAGTGCTAATAAATATTATTCCTTATACGTATCAGCAGCAATATCCCTCATGCGCACCAAGACCTGCAAGACATTCAACATAACAATGAAAGAGAAAATCAAACAGTATCTGGAATAACCCTCACACGCATAAAGACTTTGAAAATCAAGAGGTACCGAGAATATCTATCACATGCATGAAAAACTAATATACAAACATTAAAGAGACAACAGCCGTAGTACCGGGAATACCCCTCACACGCATGAAGACTTGAAAACCAAGCAGTACAAGAAATATCTATCACACGTACGAAAAACTGAAATACAAACATTAAAGAGACAATAGCCGTAGTACCGGGAATATCCCTCATAAGCACAAAGACTTGAAAACCAAGAAGTTCAGGGAATATCTATAACACACACAAAAACCTGTAATACAAACATTAAAGAGACAAGAGACAACAACTGGTGATATAGGAGAGTGTATTTCAATGATATGATACTTAAGTAAGAGACCAAATAAGTATGTATATTGGGGGAGTTTCCCATTATATGTTGGTTTCTAAAACAAATTCAATTTTTATGTTGCTTGAAAATGTATATATGCAGCGTACATTATACACGTGACGAGAGAGTTCACATTTGGCAAATGAGAATTATAAATAAAAAAAATAACAAATAGAGTTCGCATTTGTACATATGATGAGAGATTTCGCATTTGGCAAAAGCGAATCCTAAATAAAAAAAATTAACAAATAGAGTTCGTTTTTGGCAAATGCGAATTCTAACCCTACAATTTTAAAATAGAAAATAAACAAAATTCAAATAGATTTTGCATTTGGAAAATGTTCTAACAAATTTTTGCTAAGTGTTAATTTAGTTAATTTAAAATTTTTTAATTTTCTTGTATTGAAGATAATTTATTTTCTTTAAAATTATACTAAATAAAAATTAATTTGAGTATAAAAGTTTAATATAATTCATAAAAAAATGCGAAGTCAATAAAATATTATTTTTAATTTTTTTACCGACATTTGCACATAAGTGAATATTCATATTCTTGAAAATATTTCATTGTGATGCATAAAACTATTTGGTTGTAATTTAATATCATTTTTTTCTTGTTAAATTTTTCGTATTCTTTTGTATTATCAAATGCAAAATCTAAAACTTACATTCTTAAAAGTAAAAATAAAAAAATTTAGAGAACTCAAATTTAAATTTTTTAAATATCTTTTATTGAAGATAATTTAATTTCTTTCAAATAGTACTAAATTACAATTTTTGAATAAGAAATATGAAATATATTTCTATAAAGTTCGTAGTAAAATATGATGTCAATAAAATATTATTTTCTAATTTTTTATCAACATTTGAAATTTTATGAAAAGCACTTCATATTTTTCATAATATTGCATTCGATGTAGAAAGTTATTTCATATGTTTAATTTCATTTCTTACTTATTATATTTTTCTTTAGCATTTGGCCTTTAGTATATTATTGCATGGAATGATTTCAAATTTTATTTTAAACTTGAAAAATATAAAAATACATCAATCAAACAATAAAGCAACCAAAAAACTATTTAGATATTGAGCACTAATTGGCTGAACTTGAAGATGAACACAAATGGTAGTGCAAAGGGGAATTCAGGAATGGCTAGAGGAGGAGTAATCATTCGAGATTGTAATGGGAAGTTTGTGGCAGTAGCATCAATGTATTTTGGGTTGTTTTTGGCGTTGCAAGTTGAAGAATTGGCAGTACTTTATGGTTTAATTATTTATGGGACAATGCCTCTTCGAGTGGAAATAGATTCGATGAGCTTGCTAAAAATGCTTCGTGAGTCTTCTCCTCCATGGACTTTGAAGGGGATTGTTAATGATATTTTGGCAGAATGGGAAATGTGACTTATTTTACTCATACATTACGAGAAGGGAATCAAGTGGCGGATGAGTTGGCCAATGTTGGCATGGTACAACAACGTGATTTGGTTTGTTATGAATCATTCATGGCACTACCGATTCGAGCTAGGGGAGCGCTTAATATGGATAGATTTTAATTCCCGAATTTTAGATTGTTATAAGCTCAATGTCGATTGTATTGTTAATTGTTCTTTAGACATTGTAATTTTGGTTCTAATTTAATAAAATAGGGTGGCATCCCCCACCATAAGGGTGGTTTTGCCAAAAAAAAAACTAGCTTATCACTTAAATCTAAATTTCATCGATAAGTTGGAGTCATAAATAAAAGTGATTCAAATTGAATAATAAGGAAGAAATCTTTTTGGAAAGATTTAAATCGTTATTACCATAAGTCTAAATTACTGAGTCCACAAACGTATTACTTAACATCTTTACTGCCGACATAATTTCCATACAATTAGTAAATTTGCAACTCAAATTTAATGTTAAATTGTAGATCCATAGTCATATGGCCAAGCAAATGGTCTCAAAATAAAAAATTTTAAACCTAAACTTCATACGAGATCAAGGTCATATGTCAAGTTCGTTGAATTCAAAGTGCTCATTCCAGTTGTAGAAGACGAGTCTTTCATTTGGAAACCTGGGATTGAAGAAAACGACGTTGACAGAATTCTATGTCGCGACGTGGAGAGGCTCCGATGTCGCGACGTCCACCCACGTCGCGACGTCCATCGTCGCACGTCGCGACGTCCAGCCAGCTTAGGGTTTGTAATAAGCCTATAAATAGGCCTTTTTATCAGTTGTAAGGAGAGAGAGTTGAATTTTGAAATAAGAACACAGAGTTGTTTCTTTTACGTGAGTTGATTTCCAGATGAGGGATTTGGATTTACTTTGTGAAGAATTTTCCTGAGGAGGGAGCTTTCTTTATGCGACTGTCGTGTTAATTGTATGTGTGGAGCATTCAATTAATTGAGCATACTGTCAATCTACGGAGATAAATTGATTCTACCTATCCAAACTGATTTACAAAAAGATCGTGACCAATATTCTGCAACAACTATCGATCTACGTGAGGAGCGTGGAGAGATCGTTATCAAGTGGTATCAGAGCGCACAAGGGATTTTCGAAATCAGGTTTTTCAGTTTTCCTTAAAATTGAAACCCTAAATTGTTGTTATTCGCAGCCTTGCATGATTTGGTTATTGTGATAAGGTTACAACAATTATATCTTTTCTTTTTGTTTCATTGGTACTGAATTTGATCCGGTTGAATTGGCAACTGTTTGTTGGTTTGAACATATTGGATATTATGTTGGAATTTGGTTAAGAGTCAGTATGAGTAAACAGGCAGAATGTGCTAGTGTTAATCAAAATTTAGAAGGTATACTTGCTACTATCAGTGAACAGTTACGACAGTTATCAGCTGATAATCAACAGCATAGGCAGCGGATTGAACAGTTAGAGTCGAGATCTAGATCAGGTATTCCAAAGAGAACTCTATCTCAGAATCCTTGGGTTGAGGGTTTGAAAGAGTCTAAGCCAAAACCAATCCGATGTGCTATATGTATGGCTATATGTCATAATTCTATTAGTTGTCCAAGATGGTATGATTTGTATGTTGAATCTCCGAAGAAAGACCCAACTGTCAAAGTTGTTACTGTACCATTGTTGGAATGTGTTGAAAATCATGGGGATATTGAATTACGTCCATTGGAGATGGGGCAAGCTCATGAAATTAATGAAGCAATTGTGGAGGCCATTAATGAAGATCCTTTGTTGGAGGAAGCTTTGTCATCAACAAAAATAAATCGAAAGGAAGATGAAGCTTCTTTGTAAGAAGTTCAATCACCCATGGTGGAGGTATCACATGATGTTCTTGAAGAACAATCATCTGAAGAATTAATTCCTTTTATTGCTTTAAATGATCGTAATTTAATTGTTATTAATGATGTTTATCATGATAAGCAGGAAACTGAATTGATTCATGATTTGAGTGGAAAAAGCCTTGAGGTGAGGTTTGTAGAAAAAGGCAAAGAGGGGGACAATACTGAGAGTGAATTTCCATATATTTTGTCTTTTTGTCTTGATGATTTTTTAGATTTTGTGCCGGTTTTCTTTGTCACCAATCAACAAGATTTGAGGTCAAATCTTTTTCAAGTGGGAGGGAATGATACGAGATCAAGGTCATATGTCAAGTTCGTTGAATTCAAAGTGCTCATTCCAGTTGTAGAAGACGAGTCTTTCATTTGGAAACCTGAGATTGAAGAAAACGACGTTGACAGAATTCTACGTCGCGACGTGGAGAGGCTCCGACGTCGCGACGTCCACCCACGTCGCGACGTCCATCGTCGCGCGTCGCGACGTCCAGCCAGCTTAGGGTTTGTAATAAGCCTATAAATAGGCCTTTTTATCAGTTGTAAGGAGAGAGATTTGAATTTTGAAATAAGAACACAGAGTTGTTTCTTTTACGTGAGTTGATTTCCTGAGGAGGGATTTTGTTTACTTTGTCAAGAATTTTCCTGAGGAGGGAGCTTTCTTTACGTGACTGTCGTGTTAATTGTATGCGAGGAGCATTCAATTAATTGAGCATACTGTCAATCTACGGAGATAGATTGATTCTACCTATCCAAACTGATTTACGAAAAGATCGTGACCAATATTCAGCAACAACTATCGATCTACGTGAGGAGCGTGGAGAGATCGTTATCAAAACCATTGATAAATTTTTATATAAATTTGGCCAGAGTTTTCTCTATTTATAGACAAAAACTCCCTGCCAAAACCACAAGAACTAGCCAAATTAAACATCAATAAAATATTTGTATGATACATTATAAAGAAAATGAAACCATAATAACATCTCAAACTAAAATATCTTCAAACATGAAAAACAAATATGTAAAACAATATTCTAAACAAATGATTAGACTAAAACAACATAATATTTAAGACACAAATGAATAACTTACTACCTATGATTACCAAGCTTTCCATGTGTACTGCAAGTTGTCGATTTAATAACTCTATGTAATCCTTCATCTACATGTTCATTAACTTGAGGAAATTGTGACTTAATAGTATTGACACGAGAATAGAAATAACCTACATTATTATGGGGAACTACACTATCTAATTCATTATCATGGACAATGTCTTGTGTCATTTGGGACGGACTATCAAGATGTGGAAAATGCACGACAGAAGTATATGGCCAAGAAATCTTGTCAGGAATAATATTATGGTCACCATGTGATAATGACAAATATGACGGCATGCATGTAGGAATAAGAGATGGAGTCTATTGCTGTAACTGCATGATTTCAAACAAATTATTCTATCAATGGATCACCATGATTCGGTGAATGAACTCGATGTCGTCTGCCGTCTTATTGGCCTATTTGAACATTTTTACGAGCTCTTTGAACTCCGTTTTCATTCACATGTTGTGAAGCATACTATGGAATCTGTGCTGGTCAAATACCAAGATGTTCTGAGTTTTGAACGACACGCATAGAATCACGGGCTAAGTCTTGCATCTCAACATGCATTACTGCTTTAGGAAACATCACCAAATGATATATTATCCAAGGCTATATAATACATTCGAGTTATAACATCCATCTACATTTTATTTAAAATTAATTACTAAATTTTCAATAAATCAATAAATATAATAAATGAAAAATAATGTATATTGACAAATAAAATGTTGTTGCACCATCTCCCTAGAATCCAGGTGGAAACTTACTACCATGATTTTGATTGGTAATATAAATAATTGTGCGCTACCTATACTAAGTAATATAATCATCAGATGGATAGGTAGTGTCTTCAATGATTTCATCATGCTCTACATCATTTTGACACTCCAAAAAATGTTCAATATAAGAATGATAAACAGTGACCCAATCGTAGTTTACTCAGCCATGGCGATCTAATTCTTGAAGTTCATGATAATTTTTCGTCAATCTAGGAATATGAATATGTTAATGCATCCCGAATTGCCTCATAACTCGATTTGATAAATGTGGTTTGACAATTTCCCAGCATATAAGATATGTAACAACTCGCTAAATTGTTTAACCAATAGTAGAATAAGAAGGAAGTGAAACAAGAGTATCATCTGAGTAAGACACCCATATGAACTATAGAATATAAAATATATTTATTATGTATGTACAAAAAGAAAAGTAAAAATGTTGACATTAAAAGAATATTATAGCAATATTAAAGTACTTGATCAAAACGCAAACTAGTTAATTGATCGCGGTACATAGATTGAACATGCATGCATACTTTGGAAAGATCGAATCCGCCATCCCACCTGAAATGAATAATAAAACTTAGTTAGAAATATTCAACAAAATATTCATGTTATACTATAAAATAAGTTTTAAAATTGAATCAAACCTTGCTCCGAATGGACATGAAAAATATTCTCTTAGTGTTCTCATATCTAGTTGCATAGTCAGTAGCCACTCACATGCCTATAACAAGGAATTAGTAGTCATTAGTGTGTCATCAATAGTACTGGATAAATTTTCTCAAAATATTTAATTACCTGTAACAATACCAATGGTCCTCAAATATTATGAACTAAAGGTGATGTGGCATTACATAAACATCAATACAAATATACCAATGTAGCACTCCCCCATCTGATCTTAGATGCATCTTCCAAACTACGAAGTTGTATCAAATATAGAAATGGCATTTTTCTTCTAGAATTGTCAGAAAAAACTGCCCACTTAACAACAAGATTATAAAAATACGAGCACGTTGAATGCAAGCCTCGTCAAGTACATCATTTGCTAGAGAAGTATCTAGCGACCAAGATAAATAACTTATCTTAATCATACCTCCAATGATTGCATCATCTGGAGGCTTAAATCCTAAAAAGTTCTCACATAAATCCATCCACTTATTTTTACGTAAATGAACATCAATACCAACAATAGATCTCCAACAACCTTAAACTCCCAAATAACCTCTATCTTGTAATGTAATAGTTATCTCACTAACTGGCAAATGAAAAGTATACGCTTCTAGTCACCATCGCTCAATAAGTGCAGTGATAAGAGAATGATGGACTTTAAACGGTCCACAATGTACATTGCCTTCAAGACCAAACAAATAGATATAATGTAAAATACTTTTGAAATGGAATAAATCCAAAATTGACTATCTTACCGCC
Source organism: Ophiorrhiza pumila (assembly GCA_016586305.1). Taxonomy (NCBI): domain Eukaryota; kingdom Viridiplantae; phylum Streptophyta; class Magnoliopsida; order Gentianales; family Rubiaceae; genus Ophiorrhiza; species Ophiorrhiza pumila. The sequence goes on from BLIW01000005.1 coordinate 16,538,675, forward strand.
TAGCTGTTAACTTATCACCCTTAATATGCCCTCTAAATATCTCACCAACTTTATGCTGATTATGTAAAAATAACAAATCGGTAATGTATGGGCATAGATTATAAAAATACGAGCACATTGAATGCAAGCCTCGTCAAGTGCATCATTTGCTAGAGAAGTATCTAGCGACCAAGATAAATAACTTATCTTAATCATACCCCAATGATTGCATCATCTGGAGGCTTAAATCCTAAAAAGTTCTCATATAAATCCATCAACTTATTTTTACGTAAATGAACATCAATACCAACAAATAGATCTCCAACAACCTTAAACTCCCAAATAACCTCTATCTTGTAATGTAATAGTTATCTCACTAACTGGCAAATGAAAAGTATACGCTTCTAGTCACCATCGCTCAATAAGTGCAGTGATAAGAGAATGATGGACTTTAAACGGTCCACAATGTACAATGCCTTCAAGACCAAACAAATAGATATAATGTAAAATACTTTTGAAATGGAATAAATCCAAAATTGACTATCACACCGCCTAGCTGTTAACTTATCACCCTTAATATGCCCTCTAAATATCTCACCAACTTTATGCTGATTATGTAAAAATAACAAATCGGTAATGTATGGGCATAGATTATAAAAATACGAGCACATTGAATGCAAGCCTCGTCAAGTGCATCATTTGCTAGAGAAGTATCTAGCGACCAAGATAAATAACTTATCTTAATCATACCTCCAATGATTGCATCATCTGGAGGTTTAAATCCTAAAAAGTTCTCATATAAATCCATCCACTTATTTTTACGTAAATGAACATCAATACCAACAAATAGATCTCCAACAACCTTAAACTCCCAAATAACCTCTATCTTGTAATGTAATAGTTATCTCACTAACTGGCAAATGAAAAGTATACGCTTCTAGTCACCATTGCTCAATAAGTGCAGTGATAAGAGAATGATGGACTTTAAACGGTCCACAATGTACAATACCTTCAAGACCAAACAAATAGATATAATGTAAAATACTTTTGAAATGGAATAAATCCAAAATTGACTATCACACCGCCTAGCTGTTAACTTATCACCCTAATATGCCCTCTAAATATCTCACCAACTTTATGCTGATTATGTAAAAATAACAAATCGGTAATGTATGGCCATAGATGTAGGTCTGTTTGTGAGTGCAAAGCCATAATGGGTAACCTACAAAAATAACGAAATATAGTTAATTTCTTGAATAAGCATACTTATAGTTTTGCAAAAAATAAACAATTTGACAAAATTTTCTCAAAATATAGTACAAAAACAATAACCAACCAAAAGATAATTCATGAAACATATAAATACAAATATTTCATGCAAACATCAATGAATTAATTTATGCAAAAAACAAAATTGCATTTTGTCTCCAAACAAACATTAACAAGATTAAACTTGCATTAAAATGTTCAAACATACAAAGAAGAACTTGAATGAAACAAATTAATATTGAATAAAAAGTGGCCATAAATAATAACTAATAACATATAATATAATTTTACTATCTATATTTTGAATTTGGGTATTTTCTTCTATTGTGCCTTTGCCAATGACAGTTTGTACTCTTGGGAGCTAATTTGGGGTTCCTAACATCCATCTCATTATGTAAGCGATTTACACGTATTGAACCAATTTGGCGTTGTGCAAAACAGCTCATGTCTGGACAAATCTCCCAAGCAATAGTAAACCAATACTCCTTATGTGGCATTGGATTGAATTTTCCAATATACTGAGCTAAATATCTTTGATTAGTGTATACAACAAATAGTGCCATATCATCATCTCTTCTATGTCTACAAACTGCAAGTGCATGTGAACAAGGAAACTTGAACATTTCCCACTTTCCACAAGCAGTTCTTCTCATAATATTTAACAACTTGTACATTCCCTTTTGAACCGTCCAATGTCGATATGCGACAATTTTGTAAACTACATATCTATAGTTAAATTTTACTACATCATGCCTTGAGAATTATATCAATATCCTTATAATTCTTCCACATATTAGGTGTGATGAATGTCCGACAATGTTTGACATTCTCAGTATTAGTCCTAAATAAATCAACAGTTTGATGCCAAGTCAAATCAATGCAAGCCTTGATAGGCAATTGTCTAGCTCCCCGTAAAATATTATTGTAGCACTCTGACAAATTTGTAGTTAAAACATCCCAATGATGACCTTCATCATAAGCAAAACGCCACTTTCTTCTATCAATTTAGGCTAAGTACTCCCATGTCTCGATATTTATCTTCTTAATATCATTTCTAAATGCCTTCCATTTTTACTTTTGTTGAACACTACTAACAAACCAACACACCAACACAGTTTTTTCAAATGGAAGTCTTTATACTTGGACATGAAGTTGCTTCTGATATGTCTCAAGCAAAATCTATGACATGCCGCTGGCTCCTTCCAATCATCCATATGTGTTATAGAGTGAACAATGCCTTTATGTCTATTTAATAGAACACATATCGAATACCTATCATGTGCAACATTAAGCCAAAATTGCTCCGTGAACCAACACCAACTTTCAACCTCTTCTCATCAAAAATTGCAAATGTAAGTGGCAGAACTTGCTCATTAGCATAAAAAATCACGTCAACAAGAAATTTACCTTTATATACACAACACAAATGTGTGCCATCAACACTAATAACTGGTATACACATATGAAATGCATCAATCATTGGACCAAATGACCAAAATACGTATTTGAATATCTTAACAGTGTTAATACTACTTGGGTAGTGGTACCACTGAAATATAGTCTCAGGATTGGCTTAGCATAAAGTTTCCACATATTGGGATAATTTAACAAATGAAGTTTCCCAAGTCCGAAATGCAAGTTCAATAGCTTTTTTGCCAGCATGCCATGCCTTCTTATAAGAGATATCAACATGAAGAATTTCTTTAATTTTTGTTTGAATGCTTTCACTTTGCAATCAGGTTCATATGCAATAGATTGCAAAATGTATGTGGAAAAAACTACAACACTCAAATTTCTTCTATTATTTGCAAGTGTTGAGCCCCCAAAAATATAATCATTTGCCCATCTTGTAATTTGCCACATTTTATACGTACTCTTTGATAAGTCAGTATTTCACCGACTTATTCGTGTGAATTTTCTTATCTTTTGCTATGGATTTTGTGCGGAAATGATGCTTGGTATGTTGACGGTGTGTTAGAACGTGCATGTTTTGGAGATTGCTGTGAAAATGCCTAAGTGTTATAAAACAACGTGAAAATGCTTTGATGTTTGAAATATGCACAACATTTGGTAATGCATACCATCGACCTCCAAGCTGTCCTGCACGCCACTGACCTCCAAGCCTTTATGAAATTCCACAACCACAACACTTGCATAGCACTCACACTTTGCACAAACACATCGCACACACACGCACAACACCTAGTGCGCCCGCCTCACACACGGCGGTCGCACTAGGCGACCGCCACACACACGCACACACACAACACGGCGGGCGCAGGGTGACCGCCACTCACACGGCGGGCGCACCACGCGCCCGCCACACTCTCAGCACGCACGTTGCACAGTTTGCACATTTTATCCTTTCTTCCATATTTATCCTTTGTTATATTTTTAGTTAGGAATTCTTTCATACATTTTGTATACACTACACTCCACGCTTTCTCCACGCATATTTAGCAAACAACGCATCCAATATGTTTGATATTTTGCCTCACCACTCTTATTCATTAAGTACACGTGTCTTCACTAAATTCTTGGCTTATATTAATAGGGACACGTGTCAACATCTGGGAAAAGAGGGGGAAACTTCCAGGAAGCTCACTTGGCTAGGACATGGAGAGAAAACTATAAAAGCCAGAGGAGGAGAAGAAGAACGGGACTGACTTTTGGAGAGATCAATCAAGAGAGTTAGGGTTTCAAGGGAAGAAGGAGATCAAAGTGGAGATCATTCCATTTTATCTTTCTATAATAGCTATGTTTGATCAGGCTTTGTCAAACCTGTTTTCAAAGCCAATCAACATGATCGGCTAAATATTAGGTTGTTGCTTTGAGGGATTAAGTGTGATGACTCTAAATTGATTTGAGACATTCGTATTGCTCATTATGTGTTTGATATTGTTTCATATATCTGTCTGATGTTTTAATTCAAAACTTACTCACTCACGCTTAAGATTTATGCATGAGTGAAAGAAATATGCATGCCATAGTTGTAAGTCAGTCAAAGTAAGGTGAATGGTGGCAATTGCATGACATGTGGGGGCCGTTGATTTGTTTGGTAGTGAAAGCATGGTATGGCCGAATAGTGCAAGAAAAGTGATGATTAGATTGAACACATTTTGTTCTCTTGCATTTCGTCATCTTGTGTTTTGTCTACTACCTATTCACATGCTTTTATCATTTAGCTACATGCATGACCGAATTGTGCACAATGATTTCTTTATAAATACCATAAACATGCATGAGTCAATTAAACATTGCTCCGTGGAAACATTGTGATGTTTGGCCAAGAGGAGAAGTGGAACCGACGGGCTGCGCGAGATATCCCCTAGACACACATTGCATTTCTTTTCATCTACATTTTTAGAGGATTAATCTCTATCCAAGTAAGTTCTCTACACCCGTGTTGTCGTACAAAATGTGAATGCTCTCATTATCTCGGGATTGCATGATTAACTGCCTTGCTTGAATATCATTCATGACATGTTTTCATGATTATGTGAGGAAATGTGAACGCTAACACCTAAGGGCTTTAAGGCTTGTCGAACTTTGATCGTGGGGACTTGGGTGAGAAATTCTTTGGTCCAGCTTACACGTAAATGCCGTATATATATTGTCATGTTATTAATTATTTCATAATTTGAAATCTTGGAATGACACGGGTTGTGTAACAACGATGTGTGGGATGTGAGAGAATCTTGTTCCTAAGTTTCATGGATTAAATGCATGAACCCGAAATGGAAAATCGTTGGAAACAAAACCCACTAAAATTTTTTTTTTCGTAAGCAAATTGAACACCCTGAGAAGTCTTGCATTATGAGTGGAATGTGCAATTTTGTTCCAATGCATAATTACACAGGGAACTCATTGTCATGCGATGCCTAGTGATAATACTTTGTGGCTACCAATGGCCCATGCATGGACCTCCTCATGAAACTTCACTCATTGAGGCTATCATTTTCAGGTACCACAACATGCCACCAAAGAAGTCCTCTCAAACTCCCATTACCTCCTCCAAAGGTCAAGCATCAAAAGGAAAGGCCAAGGTCATTGAATATGAGACATCTGATGACTCAGGATCAGACGAAGAATATTTTCCGAGAGACGAAGAAGTATACGACACTAACCAAAAGAAACGAAAAATCCCTCAGCAGGTTGTCCTCCAGCGTTTTTGCAACGCCGACGCCTAGGAAAAATTCTGTGATTTTGCCATCAGACATATTTACGTTGAGCGAGCATTTGGAGTCACAAAGAATCCCTATATTGAAATCATCAATTACTACAATTGGCAGAAGTTGACAGAGGCACCAGGAACATGCAATGTGGCTATTGCTAAGGAGTTCTACGCCAATGCCGCTGGAGCCGAGGCCAAAGAAGTGAATGTCTTCATAAGGGGAAAATATCTGAAACTCACAACTCAGCTGGTGAATAAACATTATGGGCTCAAGGATTATCCACACGACGACATTACTGACTTGAGGAAGACAGGAGACCCGAATACGATCCTGCGTGCATTGAGCCTTCCTGGGACCGATTGGGAGAGAACTCACCATGGCGAACCAAGATTTGTCAACCTCAAGGACCTGACAGGGGAAGCTAAAATGTGGCTGCTCTTCATAAATTCCCGCCTGATGTCCACCACCCACAATACACGGATCTCGAAGAATAGGCTCTACCTTGTCTATGCCATTAAGAACCGACTGACGGTGGATGTGGGAAAGTTCATCAAGCCATGTATTTCCCCCACTTCCTTTATGAACAAGCGGTAAAACTGGGTGTAAAAGTGTCCGGAGGAGATGAGAGCCGAACCCCAGCACTTCCTGTAAAGAATGGTCAAATTAAGCTATATCAAGCTCAAGAAAAGACAGACAGAGAGCAACGGGAAGAGGAAGCGAGGGAAAGAGAAAGGGCAGAGCAAGAGAACGTAATGGATGACAGTGATGAGGATGAACCCCAAGCTGAGTCAGCCCGACCTCAGCCTAACCCACAACCACTTCAGGCGTTTGGGAACTTCCAGCACATGCAGCACGCATTGGAGGGGCTGCAAACTTCAATTCAAAATCAGCAAAACTCCCTCATGCAGCATCTGGACGAAATGGAGGGGCGTTGGACTGGACTGCAGGATTGCATGGGAATCATTGGGACGAGGCTAGATACCATGTTACAGGAACAGACCTCTCAATGGACGGCAATGGATAACAAGATCACTCAATGCCAGACAGAAGTCCATAACCTCAACTTGATGATGGTGCACCACCACCAAACCCAAGGACCAGACTCGTACTTTCCCCCATTAGAAGAAATGGACAGTCATGCACGAATGATCGTAGGCACTTCAAGCAGTAGACGAGTGGTCATGCAACAAGGAATAAGTTCCAGCGTGGTACCGAATGCACCAAATTTCAGACCCCCACAACATTCCCTGGGTTCTCTCATTTTGCCGGCCAACCTCCATCAACATAGACTGGGTATACTCTTTCCTTTTTCCACAATGGGGACCATTGTTGATTCTAAGTGTGGGGGGGGGAGACTTGCATGTTCAGGAGGTCCGTGTGTGGTTGTCTAATCTGTTGGCTTTGGTTGATGCTTTTGATGCTTGTGTCTGTAAGGCTTGACGCCTTTGCTTTGAATTGCTTTGAATTGTTTTGTGTGTTTGCTTATGTGTCGCAGGGTCAGTGGTATGATTTTATTGCGGAGATCAGTGGTGTGATATTATATTAGTAGTAGGGGTGTTTTTTTTTTTTATTTCTTTCACTTGTGTTGTTGTGGGAATGAAAAACAAGGCAGTGACTAGCACTGACCTTGTAGTGTGCTTGCCTTCCATTTCAAAGTTGTGATGTAGCGTGCATTGATTTCCATTTGTTATGAATGTAAGAGTGTGATGTTGTGTCGTGCAAAGATTGCCACTGTCCATCATCTAACACACTTGCACATCCATTACATTCATTCACACTTCCAATTTAATCATCAAATCCACCAATCCACAAACTGTTCAATGTATGCGAAAATTTTTGAAGTTTTACGGTATTCATTCGATTGCGTACGATGTTGATGAGTAAAGTGCGGTGTTAATGTAAGATAGAAACGCCAGCACAAAATTTGGCATAGGATGGAGCTTATGTTTCTTTGTTTGTATGTGTTTTCTACTCGTAAACACTTTTTCTTGCATTTTTAGTCTCTTGAAGACACACACGAACATGGAATGCGACGAATGAAGGGAAAAAATAGCCACAAAACCCTGGCAGCTAAGCACCAAAGTGCGGCATGAGTTTCGAAAAGAAAACAATAAGCACCATTGTGCATTGAATAAGGGGAAATCCCCAGTAAGCTTAGTGAAGTTTTTGTCTTTCTTTTTAGTATGAAGCGTTTGTGTGTCTGGACAAAAGACTGTAGTGCAAGAATTCTTAACTAAAGTGCCTACTTGAGTATTCTGCATAGACAGAATGAGGAGACATATGTATCTCTCAGCACACACTTGCACGCTGACGGTTTGGTCTTTATTCACTGCACCTTACTTGATAACTGGTATGAAGTCGGATAAACTGTAAACTCAATCAAATGTTTTCCTTTGCATGCGAAAATTTAAGTGGATGACTGATGATGTTGAAAGTGTTGAATGTGAGGTGTACTGTTGAATGTGAGGTGTACAGTTGGTTTTACTTTGCTCGGGACTAGCAAAGATTTAAGTGTGGGGGGATGATAAGTCGGTATTTCACCGACTTATTCGTGTGAATTTCCTTATGTTTTGCTATGGATTTTGTGCGGAAATGATGTTTGGTATGTTGACGGTGTGTTAGAACGTGCATGTTTTGGAGATTGCTGTGAAAATGCCTAAGTGTTATAAAACAACGTGAAAATGTTTTGATGTTTGAAATATGCACAACATTTGGTCATGCATACCATCGACCTCCAAGCTGTCCTGCACGCCACTGACCTCCAAGCCTTTATGAAAGTCCACAACCACAACACTTGCACAGCATTCACACTTTGCACAAACACATCGCGCACACACACGAACAGATGGAGGACGCGCTAGGCGCCCGCCTCACACACGGCGGTCGCACTAGGCGACCGCCACACAACACGGCGGGCGCACACGGCGCCCGCCACCCACACGTGGCGACCGCCACTCACACGGCGGGCGCACCACGCGCCCGCCACACTCTCAGCACAAACGTTGCACAGTTTGCACATTTTATCCTTTCTTCCATATTTTTCCTTTGTTATATTTTTAGTTAGGAATTCTTTCATACATTTTGTATACACTACACTCCACGCACATTTAGCAAACACCGCATCCAATATGTTTAATATTTTGCCTCACCACTCTTATTCATTAAGTACACGTGTCTTCACTAAATTCTTGGCTTATATTCACAGGGACACGTGTCAACATCTGGGCAAAGAGGGGGAAACTTCCAGGAAGCTCACTTGGCTAGGACATGGAGAGAAAACTATAAAAGCCAGAGGAGGAGAAGAAGAACGGGACTGACTTTTGGAGAGATCAATCAAGAGAGTTAGGGTTTCAAGGGAAGAAGGAGATCAGAGTGGAGATCATTCCATTTTATCTTTCTGTAATAGCTATGTTTGATCAGGCTTTGTCAAACCTGTTTTCAAAGCCAATCAACATGATCGGCTAAACATTAGGTTGTTGCTTTGAGGGATTAAGTGTGATGACTCTAAATTGATTTGAGACATTCGTATTGCTCATTATGTGTTTGATATTGTTTCATATATCTGTCTGATGTTTTATTTCAATACTTAATCACTCACGCTTAAGCCCGTCATGTGATTTGCAGTACCACTGAAGTCAATTTAGTGCTATTAATGGAAATTGAAATAATATCACCAAAATAGGGAACAACTAGATGAGTCCTATGATCTGTGTGTGGTTGCTACTTCAATTGTGCGGTACCACCGACAATTGAAGTCAATATAATAGAAAAGACTTAGGATTATTTGAATATTAGAACTCAAACTTTGGTTGACTATCTTGTCTAGGGGAGTTAGGGTTCTAGTGTCAGATAGGGATCTGGAATTAGGAAGCCGAGCCTAGGTCTTGCCCTACCAAGGGAAGACGGAGGAGTATGGCGAGTTAGGATTGTGAGACCTAGAAGGTGATCAACCCTAAGCTCACTAGAAGGTCGATCCCCTCATTCATGCTTATGCACTATTCAAGGATAATCAAATAGAGTTGTTACCACTGACCTCCCTCAAGGCAACACCATTTCACTTCTTGATTGATTTAAGTTTTTGCTTCATACTTGTTACTCATTCTTTTCCAATTTACTATTCTATCACTTGTACAATTCATGGTTCAACCCTCTCCCTGTTGGATACGATCCTACTTGCCACTTCTACTTGTTTTGGTGATACTGGGTAAAATTGCAAGGTACGACGACCGCCTTGCCACTCTTACAAATTGCACGGACATACCAATTGCAATTCAAACCATATCTTGAACGACTATCATTAGATGTACAAGCAACTTTGCATTTTTTTCACCTAAGTATTATGTCTACTTTCCACAACTATGAACTCCCGATTTTTACTTATGGACCACAATGTGATTACTTTCTTAAGTTGTTTCATACTTTCAAGCTGCTTTCCTAACTGAATGGCATTGTTTGCCTCACTCCATATATGTATTTATTCTGTCTCACCTTTATAAGTAGGATCATCATTTGCATTTACAACATTATAAAAATATATAAGGCCCTTAGGAGTATTATCCTCTCTCTAGTGGCAAATATTTACCTCTATACTTTTGTTTTATTTCATCATCACCATTGTCTCCATCATCGAAATCATCTTCCCATGTATCAGGGGTCACACTACAATTTTCACTTGACTCTGAACTAAGTGATTCACTTGATTCAAAATCATGGTCTACAAATTTTTGTTTTGAGTCAAGTTTATGGGTGTAATAAACTTGTCCTATAGAAATTGAAGAACACTATACTTGCTCATTCAAAGTATATGTATGTTCGTCGACTCTATGCATCGATGCAGACAACCTCATTGCTGGGTCAACATATGGAAATGATAATGCATTTTCAGCACGATCTTGCAGAACATCGTGCCTTTGCATTATGTTTTGAAAACTACCGAGCAAACAAACCATTGCACCAGTACCATGCATTCCAACTACATTGTGCAGTTAAAAAACTTGTGAGATTTCCTCATTAATGATATAGAACTCAGCAAAATAATGTTGAAACTCACAAACCAAATCATGCACCATCTCCAAAGTTTCATTATTTATGATTTGTGTAACACCATAAGAAAATTGCTTGTTAATGCAGAATGGATATCAAAGAATGATTTTCAACTTCACAACATTCTTATCAATCTCCATGCATTTGCAAATTTTGTCAACCAACTCATTGTATCGAAACTTATTCCGAATTGTAAACATTCAATTAGCATAAGGAGGTTCAAAGTAGACTGATTGATTTTCAAACATAAATTTTCATCCCCAATATAAGCTAATTCGAATTGGACGATTAAGAGACATGTCATTTAATAACAAGGAAAATTAAATTTAGTGTTGATATTAACTCGTGAATAAACAAGCGATGAACTTGCATACACTATTTAAGCAACATATTATGTAAGTATGAGTAACTCGATAAAAATATTCTATATTCAAACTATTATTTATTTTTCATGACAACAATATTGAGGAAAACAAAATAATATAAATCTCTTCTATAATCAAATTAAGAATCTTGCATGCTAAAAATTAAAACCATCACAAGTATATCATTTTGAAGAAAATTAAGTTCTTGTGTTTTTCTGTAGAACATGAATCATACCAAAAGTTGTGAACTTTATGCTATCTTTCTTTTTACCTCTCTCGATTTTTGTGTCTATTATTAATATATGTGATAGTCTTGCTCCTCACTCCTACGAGAGCATCTCCCGTTGCTAAAAATGGTAGACAAAAGATAATAGGCACATCATCGTCCTCCTCTATATCCAAAATGATGAAATTAACCAAAATTGTGAACTTATCAACCCGCATTAAGATGTCCTTAATTATCCCTACCGGTTGCATTACGGATCTATCCGCCAATTGGAGAGCAATGGCAACCAGTTTGATCAACTTGTCAAACCCCATACTTGCCGCGGTTGTTTGTGGCCCTAAGTCACAAAAAGCTTTGGAAAAGTATCTCGATCCCACTATACATGATATTGTACAGCTCCTAGGATCCTTCAAATTGGGCGGTAAATCCTTCTTAACAACACATTTACTCTCCTCATTCATCACAATTGTATCCCCACATTGTAATATTTGCTCACGGTTGATCACCAAATCCTTTAAAAACTTGGCATATGTGGGAGCCGACCTACACAACTCAAGGAGAGGGAACTCTACATACATATTCTTGACAAGTTCCACAAATCTATCATATTGAACCTTCTTTAGAGAAGGTTTTACCCTTTGAGGAAAAGGAAGGGGTGGAAAATACTCCTTGAAGTTCAATAATTCATTCAACTCTTGCTTCTTCTTTTTGGCTGGAGGTTCGTCACCATGCTCTTCTTCTTGCCTTGAAGTTCCAACATCTTCTCATTGTGCTGGTTGGAACTCATTTTTGTCCTCCAACTCTAGCTCTTCTTTATTTTTTTGGCAACGTCTTTGCCACTTCTCAAAGTGATTGCATGGCATTGTTCCTTACCCCTAGGGTTCATAATGGTATCACTTAGGAGTGAACCTTACATTCTTGAACCTTGAGCCTTTGCCAATTGCCCAACTTGCATCTTTAGATTCTTGATCGTAGCTTAACTTTGCGTACACTTGGCAACTTGATCTTTCACCATCGCCTTTAAATGATTCAACCTTTTTTAGCTTCCATGTCACTCTTATCTATTCCCTTCACGAGGATACTCAAAACATCATTCACAATCGCCTTTGCAATTGTTGTCATATTCAACCGGTTGCACATTTTTGAATATCGGTGGATACATTGGTCTTGCGGGAATAATTTCTTGCCATTTCCCTTGTTCATACTGGCGTTGCCCTTGGGCTGGTTAGTAGTAATGTTGTCTATGTTGGTTACATTGCCAATTTCCTCATTTCCTTTGCCAACTTCCACTGTCATTATAAGGCTGATTGAAATTATTCCCAAACTGTACCGACTCCATTGTTAGGCAACATTCATCATTATGATGATCCTCTTTGTATATGCTGCACACCAATACTTGCTTTGTCTTCTTTTTCAATTGCATATCGATTATCATCTTAGTGAGTGTATCAAGCCTCGCATTGACCGATGAGCTTTCATCTAGTTGGAGCATCCTGATTGGCTTCTTTGATAATTGTTGTCTTATGTCCTACCAAATATATCCATTCACGGCTATCTTGTCAAGTAATGACTGAATCTCCAGAACTGTTTTCTCTTTGATAGTTCCTCTGGCACTTGCTTGAACCATAACAAGTGATTTGGCATTCAGCCCTTGAAGAAACATGTTCATGGCCCTCAAATCTCCCAAATCATGGTTTGGACATGCGCGGATCAAGTCATTGAATCGCTCTCACACTTCCTTGAAAGTCTCCCCATCTAACTCCCTAAAGTTCATGATTTACATCCTCAGACGCTCCAGTTTAGAAGGTGGGAAGTACTTGACTAGAAATCGCTTTTGAAAATAATCAAATGATTCTGTTCCTGCTTCCCAAATGGAGTTGTACCATTGCTTTGCCCTTTCTCTCAATGAGAATGGAAATAACACATGTCTAACCTCATCTTGGGGCATACGAGGTTGCTTGAATATGTTGCACAATTCAAGAAATGCCTCGAAATGATAATTGGGGTTTCATGCTCCTTTTCTTGAAATATAGCTCCTTGACTAATCATAGCAATGATTTGAGATGGTATTTGGAAACTCTCAACCTCAATCTCACAGTTATTATTGTCATGTTACATCGGTGGCTCGTATTAGTCATCTAACCAAGGTAGAGGTGGCTCTCCTTGCCAACCCACCATTTTTGTTTTTAACTTTCTTTCAGCTAACAATGTTCTTTCCAACTCTTGATTCAATTTGTACTCAATCATTCCTCTTGATCTTGTATTCCTTTGCATACATAAGGATGTACAAGTTGATGAGAACACCTACAAAAAGCAAATAAAAACAAGTAACTGAACTCACAAAAATAGAATTTCAAACAAAACACAAATACTAAAAATTTACTCTCAACAAAAAAATGTTTTCAAGCAACTTTTTCAACACCAATTACCCTCCTCGGCAACGGCATCAAAAACTTTTCCCAAATGTGAGCCACCACAAAAAGTGTATGTGTAGCTATAGATTAACACGCTATTAGAATCACAAAATCACCATAAATAAGCTAATTCAATACCGCAAGAGAGGTGTGTGGCTAAATCAACAAGTTAAATCTTAAGTGCTCTAATTGATAATCTATGGACTATCATCCTAGCATAACTTAAGGATCATTCCCACAGGGAGGGATTCTTCGGTGGTCAAGTTACAAGCAAGCAAATTAGAAAAGTAATTGAATTTGAATGTTGTGGATGAATTAGTATTTCAGCAAGAAAAATAAAAAATGGTGAATCGATAGAACACACAAGAAGAAATAAGTGAAACCATAGGGTGACCCTTAGGCATTCAAACCAACATTTAGACTACTCACTTGCCTCGGATGCTAGGTTACTAAGTTACTAAGACCTATAGTAAGTTACTAAGACCTATAGTAACCCCTCAAAGTGTAAAACTCAATGGTGGATAGCTTACTAAGAACTACCCCCCGACCCTTTAGCTGTACCTAACCAACCGAATGGAGATTCCACCCACCTTCTGTGCTACCGATTAGAAGAAAGGACCCTTAACCTTACTAAGAAGCCAAGTAAATGTATCCTTCCCTTTAACCTCATCACCTAAGACCTAGCGCCAATGTCCTATGACCTTACTAAGAAACCATAGAAAGATATGTTAGTTCTTGACTTTACTTAGGTAGGAGAATAAATCATACTCAACCCCTTGTCATACTATGGCTAGATTCTCCCATTAGACTAATGAGTTTACCCATGGCTTAATTAGTCTACAAATATGCATTACTAAGGAAGCCTATTAGATTTAAGCATACAAGGTCCTTCATTAACATATCCAAGGTAAGATTTCATCCCAGTATCAAGTTCTACTAAACACACTAGTCATTCCCATGGCCACTCTTCAAGGTTTAGCCACTCATGGTGAATTCAAGCATATTTAGCATATAGAGAATTGATATAAAAGCTATAATGTATAAGAAATATATCACCCTTGCCAAAAGGTGAAAGCTTCTCTTCGTAATGTAATCAAAAGTTCCACCTTTTCTATCAAACAATTGCTCTGAACCTTGGAGTACTCTTGTGTTCTTGCTTGGAGAAGAAGATATTCTCTTTCCAAGTCTTGTTGCTCAATCTAATTGCTTATACTAATTCCAAATTAAGTCCCTCTTTCTAGCTACTTTTTAAGTTCTAAAAATATAAAAGAACCTCTAGAGAGCTTAGGAATACATGTTGGACTCCAAAACGTAGGTGGGAGAAAGACCACTAATGTAAAAATCTATAAAAAGTACAAAAAGTATACCAAGTACATGAACATGTCAGCTCGCGTGGGCTGCCTCAGGTGATGCCGTGTAACATTCTCCCTAGAATACATGGTGTAGGCTGCCGTAGGTCGCACGAGCTTTATCCTCAGTGATTATGTAGTTTGACATGGGCGAGCACTGTCCATGAAATGAAACTCTTATCTTCTCAATGTAGCATAGGCAGCGCAAGGTCACGCCTGCCGTCATGCTTCTGATCTTGCACTTCGTGTGAGCAAGCATAGGCTATGCGAACTCTCCCTTCTTTCCTTGTTTCTCTAAGCCTTGCTTCGCGTAGGATGGGTTATGCTGCGCCAAGCCTCCTGCAGGCATCTTGAGTAGGCTTGTCCATGCTACGCGATCTCTTTGCTAAATTCCCCTTGTATTTTCTTTGTATAGCGTGACCTTCTCCCAACCATACTAGCAACATCTCTTCTCAAGTTGAGCGTGGAATTGCATCCTTCCTTGCTCTTCTATTGCTGAAGTGGGTTGCGTACAGTTACACCATGCCTATTATCTCATTTCCTCTTCATGGAGTAGCTTGCGGTACACCACGCGTGGTCTGCAATGCTTCCTGTAGTTCCCTAATTGGCATGGCCTAGCTGAAGCTATGCTTTTCTATATCCCTCAAATAGTTCATGGCGCAGCTTAGCTAAGGTCAGTCCATCTACTCTAGTTTCTGAATTTGTGTTCCTTTTTGCATCTTTTTACTCTTTCTTCATCTCGTTGGCTCTTTTGTAATCTTTCATCTAAAACAATACATAATCCAACATTAGCAGTTGTATTAACCTGAGAACTTTAGCATGTTCATAATAAATTAAGGCTAATAAGTTGGTGATTTACCAACTTATCAACAATCAATATCAAATCTTGATTATTCTAAAAGCCTAAACTCAGTTTTTGCTCTATCTGATTATGATTATTTAAATTAATATCAAAAGTTGTAAACCTTAATAACAAATCAATGAATTTCGACACCATTAATCGTAACAATCACACACCCTTTAAATTATGATTATGTTGGAAAATACAAAATCCATTGGGCTATTTCAAACACAATAATCAATGAGAGAAAGACGAGAACAATAAAAATCAAAGAAAAATGATAAAAATCTTCCAAAAATAAAAAGTTAGTGAGGAGAGAATAAAGGACCTAAAATATAAAAACAACAAGGCAAGTAAGCAACTTTGAATATTAAACCTGAGCATAAGAAAATGTAGTTTAGTTATTTTTTATTCGATTAAATCATTTATGTTTATATTTGATATATAAAGGAAATGAAAAAGAGAACGCATTTTCTTCTTTTATTTGATTTTCATATAAATTCAAAAAAGCCAAACAAAATTAAGGATAAATACAAACCAACTTACCACACTTTATTGCAAAATTTAAGCAAATTCCTCATGAAATTTCTCACCCAAAATCTAGTTTCGATCAAAATCAATATAGAGAAAAGAATCAAGAATTAGAGGATTAGGGTTTCAAAATTTGTCCAAAAATTATAAGTTGAAAAGGGAGAGAGAACAGAGAGAAAAATAAAGAGGTTGATCGATAAAGATTATGGATCAGTTTCTGCTAATGAAGCTGCTTAGAAGCTGATTGGTGAAGCAAAGATTGAAGGGTTTCAAAGGTTGAAGAGTTATTTTTGTCAAAACGATTTTCATCTTTTCAAGATAGAAGAGTTTTCTAAACAGTATTAGAATTTTCTTTATTTTTTTTTAATTTAGAGTTTGCATTCGACCATTTAAAAAATATGAGTATTTTAATTTTTTAAATTAGAGTTCGTATTCGCCAAATGCGATCTCTGAGAAATCGCATTTGGCAAATGCAAACTGCACATTTTGTGAAACATATTTCAAAAATAGCATAAAATTTGAAATTTTTTTTTTGAAAAACCCGCACATAATTGGAAATTGCTCTGTATATTATAAGTCATAGTGAAGAGCTTGTAACCCTATACTTGATGTATGAGAGTATTTTATAGGAATTTATAGAATTCATGTAAAATTTAAAACTTTTTGGGCTATGTTTGGATTGAGAGAAAATGATGAAAAGAAAAGGATACCATTGAGTGAAAAAGAAAGGAAAGTAGAGGTAGAGCAAAATAGTTTCCTTTCAACTTTTTTTGGATAGATTGTGAAAGAAAAGAAAGGATATACTAAAAATATTGTTTGCGGATTGAAAGGAAAGAAAAGAAAGGAAGAGACAAAACTTTTGTTAATGTCTTATTCAAGATAAAATTAAACTAAAAATCATTCAAATTTTTTATGTTTTGTATTTTATTTTAACTTATAATTAATAATAGTTTTGGTTCAAGAAATCTATGCAATTTGTTATTCCCATAATTGTACAAATATTGAACCACTAAATTGTAATATGTAATTATTCAAAAAAAAACTTCTAATGATTATAAAAATCCAAAATAATTACAAATAAAACCTATTTTGAGAAAGTAACAACAGAATCTTTAACAACTAAAATCTAAAATGTAAAATATCAAATTTAATGAATCACTAATAAAAGATTTGAAAAAATTAACATTCTTTTATCATCCATCATTGTAATATAAAAAACCCATGTGTGTTTCTTCCGGACAACTAATAAATGCAATTTGCTTATCATTATTTTCTGCTAAGAAAAAAAATATGCATCAAGTAATAATGGTTGTTCAACTCCAGTAGCTTTCAAACCATTCCACAAATTCTGTTTGATGTATGTCTCTGATTGTGCCACTTTACAAATAAAATTTTCATCACTAATTGCTGAAGCAACTGATCATAGTATATGCACATAATTAGAGTCTGCTGAAAGAGCATATGTTACCCTTTTAATGTGCTTACCTGATTCGGAAATGTGATTGTGACAATGTGATGTTGGCTGAATGTGTTATATGACTTCCTAGCAGAACGTATTATTCTCTTCTCCTCACTGCTTCACCTCTGGTGATTTTTGAGTAATCATGTAATTGTGTAATGGGGCAATTAGGCCTAAAGAGCGAACAACGTATGTACATGATTCTACTTTATTTTGTATAAAGGGGGATGCCCCTCTAGCAAGCTATGTAATAGATAGTTTCTGATTTAATTTAATCCAATGTGTAAATGGAGTAGTACTCCACGTTTATTTTATGTACACCTTGAAGCACAAATCTCCATTAGGTCTTTTGGCATGTAAATGAAGGCGTGTTCTCAAGGACCTTTTGTGTAAGAGTGATATTAGGGTGTGTTCATCACTCAAAAACTTATCCAATAAATTGGGAGTGGCGCCCCACCTTATATGAGGTTCTGCCAACCAAAAAAAATGATGCTATGGCCTTTATTATTTGAGCATCATTCTCTTTCAATTGTGATGCCTTCTTTTGTTTTTTTTAATCTTCTTGGCTAGATTTTTGCCACTATTAGTTCTTGGAGACATCTTACCATAACCATAGTTATTGGCAAAATTAAAATTTGTAAATTGATTTGACTATGCCTCAACAATTGATCAATACCATTAATACTTTCTATTTCATCAACATCTTCTGTAACTCACATTTGTCGCTTTTCTTTAGCAGTCTCTGCTCCTGCACTTGTGGCTCGATCTTTGCCATAAAGTTTCATCAATTTATCATAGTTATAAATTGGTGTATGCTTCTATTTTTCTGCATTAAATTTTTCCAATTGAAGAAAAAAATATTTTCATATTACGTTATATTATAACTCTTAAAATATGTATGCAATTAAAAAAATAATTCATTAATTTAACAACCAAACCTCAATTAACGCTTTTCAAACTTCATCTTCTGTGCTCCATATTTTTGTTTGTGGATTCCACGCAAATCCACTCATTCCTATTTTGAACAAATCATAACATTCCTTAAATTTATTTTGAGATTTTTCTTCCAATTTTTCACTTTATCTTTGTCAATACCTGTACCAGTTTTGCTTTGCAATTCAATACGAACATTATATGCTTTAGTAGTAAAATTTTTATAAACTCCATTCCTTCAACATGTCGCACATAAAATGTATTAATGAGAAGGCCATTCATTTGATGAGTCCATATAATCTATCTTTTTTTTTATTCTATCTGCACTTGTAGTTCTTTTCTTTCCTATGGTGAATCTATAAGAAAAAAGACAATTTATAGTCACATAAACAAAATTCCCTAATAAATATTATTCTCAAATTTACAAAATCTAGAAATAAAGTATCATAATCAATTACAAAATTGAATGATAATACAAATTTAAAATAATCAAATAGCACTTATGAAGGAATAACAAACAATTGAAAAGTCAGCCAGAAAATCACATATTTGTGATTTAATCATTCCACATCTGAATTGCTATTGTATCAGTTAAAAATTCTCTATGAGAAGCATCTTCATCTATATTTGTAGGTTCATAAATTATGTCATCTTCATCTTCAATAGTTATTTCTTCATCTGCTTCAACATAATCTCATCATTTGGATCTATGATTATTAAAAAATTATGAATAATACAATCTGCGATATAAATATTCGACATTCTCTTTGATGTGTATTGAATTTATTGTAATCTTAAAATTTTAAATTTCTTTTTTAAAATTCCAATTGTACTTTCAATTGTATTTCATAGTGATGAATGTCATAAATTAAATGACTGATGAAAAGTTTTAAGTGAATGCAAAGAAGAATACTTCTTCAAATGATGTCGTTCACCTCTATAAGGTGTAACTATTGCACTCCTCAATATATATCCCACATGAACAAGAAAATATTTACCTATTAAAATTAAAATTTGAATTATAAACTATTAATAAATATTATATAGCAATTGCAAAGTACTTCTATAATAATTATCAGTTGGGATGATTAATTTATTCCACCCAAGAGCATTTTTTATAACTATTGAATCGATACAGTTCCTTTCTATCCAAGCAAAATATAAGTAAATTTCCTGTTGAATAAACATACAACTAGAATATTTTGAGTTGGATATCTTTTTTACTATGAAATCTTTGTATATCCTTATTAAACACCTTTACTTGAATGTGTTTTCCATCAATTGCTCTAATACAATGCTAAATTTTTATCATGAAAAATTTAGAATTTGAATTAATAAATTAAAATGATGTGAAGATCTACTTAAAAATGTTATGTACCTTAAAAATAAGAAGAATTGAATGTTATTTAAAATTTGTAGTGCAACCTCTGTCCCATCGGGTTTTGAAGATACTGATCTTCTAATGAAACTATTGCCCATAAAACACAGTAAAAATAACGGCTTATACTCTCACTAGAACGACAAAATAGTAAAGTCATTTCATGAGTTATGACCTCATGTCCTAACATGGATAAAAATTTTGAAACTTTCTCTTCTATGGTTGCAAATTTTGTAGGTCTATGACTACCATCTCTTTCGAATAAGTCACAAAAAATTTGAAATACTTTAGGTCTTATACGAATAATATCTCGACCTCTTTTATTATTCATAATTTGGTATACTAACTCATCTCATACCCCATGCCAGTGTATATGTAATTCACTCGTAATATCACGTACATTGTTGTTCGACTTTTCCTTAAGCCAATATATAGAAATACATAAATTTTGAGCGGCTATTAATTGTCTTATTTTCTCCCATGTAAACTATAATTTACTTTTTGCATTCATCTAAAATTAGCAAGTGTTTAAAATAAAGTTAATTATTTAGTAACAATAATATTTTTACTTATAATGAGTAAAGGTAAATTTATGCTCCATAATACTAAATAACAAAATAATTTTTAATGAAATTCTTATATTTTTTCATTATTATCTATAGTTTTTAAGCAAATTTCCATCATAGCTTAATAGTTTAAAATTAAATCTCATTATGATTGATAAGCAAATAAGCAAACAAAAAGTAAACTCACATATTAACATAGATTAACAATGGGAATTAGTTTTCTCGATTTCCATATGAGTACAAATCCATTGAAAATTTAAACTTATTTATCTAACTCTCTTTCTCTCTAGAAACCTTCCTAATATAGAAACCCTAGTTTATTTCCTACCATGGTCACCCTTTAGTCACCGGCTGCAGGGTCACCGCCTCCCGATCAACAGGACGCCCCGACAAGTCCTTTTGCCAAGAAGGCTTTCTCGCAACTGTTTCAATCACCATCGGAAATGAAAATTGATTTGAAGCCACTATCGTCCCATCGCGGAGAGGTGGCTGTGCAGTTTTCAAAGGCGGAATTGGAGGCCCTTGCTGTTCCGTTCAAGCGGGCGCTTATAGGGAAATTTTCACATGGCCGACCTAGTCTTGAAACCGTCAGGCGATTACTCACTTCGCTGGATCTCAAGGGCAGTTTCTCCGCTGGACTGCTTGATAACAGGCACATCCTTCTGAAGTTCTAACTGGAAAGTGACTATCATCGGATATGGTCACGAGGTATTTGGCAGATGGGACAATACCCGATGAGTATTTTCAAGTGGACGCCGTTTTTTAATCCTCAACAAGAATCCTCACTCGCGCCGGCGTGGTTCACACTGCCAAATCTCCCATCGGAATTTTTCAACAAACGCAGCTTATTCTCTATTATGCAAGCGGTAGGGGTTCCATTGTTAATGGACAATGCTACGGTAGCTTTGACAAGGCAGAGTACGGCCCGGGTCTGTGAAGAAGTGGATTTACTAAAGGCACTGCCGTCACGAATTTGGATCGCATGTGGAGAAGATGGGGAGGGATTTTGGCAGAAAATTATAGCTGAGAAACTGCCACTATATTGCACCCAATGTTTTTGAAAAGTTGGTTTTATACCAACTTAAATGTATTATTTCACTTGGCTTTTGCCTTGATTTTCATGCAAATGTGTGGTGCAATGTGCTATATTGTGTGTTTATGTGGCTTGCAACTCATAGTGTTTAAATGGTGAAAAAAGACCAAAAATGTTGTTAAAATGAGGAAAATATATGCTTGGTGTCAAATGACAAGGTTTAGAGTTTGAAACAATGAGAATGGTGAGTGGGAATTGAAGAAAAACCGAAATGAGCTTATTTGGCCAAATTAGGATTTGGGCAGAATGTTTGTGCAACTTGTTTTGGGTATAACTCTTTCAATACTTATCCGCATTAGGAGATCTTAGATGTTCTGGAAAGCTCTTTGAGTGTACTTTATTTCTTATGTTTTAACTTTCTTCTAATTCTGTGTGTAAGTATGAGAAACGGGGGCAACTTTGCAATTGCTACTCCAGGTTTTCATCTTTGATTTCATATTGCCACATTTTGGTAGAATGAATATATCGTGAGCTACAGACCTCCAACGATGCTGGTTCTTGAACCAATGGAAAGCCAAGAGAAAGATCTAAAACTTTGATGTTTACCAGAAAGTCTGATTCAGAGCCGAAGACACACGAATTCTGCATAGAAGAAGGAAGTTTTACTGAAGCAAGAAATAAGCCCACGACATGTCGTGGACAAACTTTGAGAACAAAAGTTTGGCCTACGGCATGTCGTAGACCAATCTTGGAAGGATGCAAAATGGCCTACGACATGTCGTAGGCCATTCTTGAAGAGGAAAATTTGCTCCACGACATGTCGTAGGCTATTTAAGAGGAATGGAAGTTTGCTCCACGACATGTCGTAGGCTCAAAATCCAGTTTTGCCACGTCTCAGATTTTCGGTCATAACGCTCTCATATTAACTCCGATTTGGATGATTCAAAAGGCTGTGGAAAGCTAAGACTTGGGGCTACAATTGTCGTATTTTAGGGTTTGCCCAGTTCGCAGTGCATCAGGGCCAAATCTTGGTTGGAAGGAGACGGTTTGTAAGTTTTCAGAATTTGAGAGGGCGGATGAAAGCGTGAAGCTACGGGGTAGGAAGGCGTGATCTCATGAAGGCTAGACTGAGTGAATATTCGCGGAGTTGCTGGAGGCGTGATCCGTTAAGGCTTGAAGGCGTGGTGTAATTCTGATTTCTTCACCTGGATCTTGAGCAGCAAAGGCGCGCGAAGCTGAGCCTGAAGGCGCGATGAGGATGCTGAGGTCGATGAAGGCGCTGGAAATTAACACCAAAGGCGCTGGAGTGTTGAATACTTTTTCAAACTTGGAATTTTTGACATTTTTGGCTGATTTTTAGTTCCTTCCCTTAAGGACACTTTTGTAATATTTGATACATTCTACGTTGCGTATTAGTTACGTTTTCCCAACTCTATATATAGGGAAGGTAGCTAATATGTAAAGGATTATTCACTACTCACATTTTTAAAAATTGTAACCGACTTTTGATTTTAAAAAAGAGGAGAATTCTCATTTTCTCTCTCTATATCTACTTTCTCTCACAAAACATTTCTTATCCAATCTCAATTCCGATTGTGAATTTTGGAATGGATTCATCTTTCTTGTTCTCAATTGACAAAGAAATCGACAATTCTCTCAATTTAATCTGTAAATTCTTCAAATTAAGTGAGAATGAGCTTATCAATGTTGGAATTTGTGATTTTGAAATGAGAAAGATGTTTTCTGGCTAAATCTACGATATCTTAGGATTCTTAATGGATGAATACGTATTTTAGTAGTTCGTATGCTATGCAATTGATCTAATTGTTGAGTATTGAAATCACATTTGAATTGAGCATAAACATATGTTGAATTTCATAATTCCTAGCTATTTTTGCATGGATCAAGCTTCAGTTGTGGTCGACATGCTAAATTGAGGAGTGATTCATCAAAGTTAGCGAAGTTGCCTGAATTGAGAACTAAATTGTGATTATTTAAGTCTTTGCACTCGTTTTTTGTAATCAAATCAATTCTGAGACTCAGGCTTCGCCATAAGAAGTGTTAATGAATTGAAACATTAGGAAAAGTGTTAAAGAAGCTTTCTGTGTTAACAACGATGATATGTAAACCCTAGGATGGACCTCGCCATGGGAGTTTTTAGGACTTTGCATGTTAGAGTAATTGACTTGGAAAATTGAGACTTTGCGGAGCTTATACCATCATTCTCAGGCCTCGCCATGGGAGAGGATGGTGATTTGGGGGTACAAGCAGTGGTGTGGTCGCCATGCTGGCCACAGCTTGGACTTCTAGGCAATTTAGGTCCCCATTGCATCTAATTGTTTACTGATTGCATAGCATAAATGTACTAACCCTGTGTTCTTCCAATACAAGAATCCTGAGATATTTGTTTCATCCTTGCTTGTTGATATATTTTGCATCTGTGTCTTCGTTCTTTTGTGTTGAATTTTACTTCTTTCTAGTACTTAAATTCCGAGACTAAGACTTTAAGAACAATTTTGTTCAATTTTCTTGACCTACGCCTTCCCTGTGGATTACGATCCCTACTTACGCTTTTACATTAGTGTTTAGGGTAAAATTGAGCTGATACGACTTTAAGCTGTCAATTTTTGGCGCCGTTGCCGGGGAAGGCACGGTTTCTTGAATTTTGATTTGCTCTGTTTTCCTTTCTTGTGTAGTTTAGTAGTCTTGTTATTTTTCATTTTGGTAACTTTTGTTGCATTTTGTAGTTTTCGTGTTTTGTTGTCTGCTTTGGTGTATTTGTGTCAAGTGCAGGACATTGAAGTTAACTGTAATTGAGTATTGCACAAGTACCCAAGCATGTCTAGATGGTACGAGGACTTCTCTCTACCACCACATGAAAGGCAATGGCAAAATCAAGCACAAAGCGACAACTCACACCACATTGGGACACAAGAGCTTCCTGTGGAGGACATGTTTTCTCAACTTATGGAAAAACTTGACAGAGGCTTACCAAAGGAAGAGAAATGGTATTACCAACAACAAAGCAACGAGTGTGATCTCAGAGAAGAGGCAAAAATGGAATACATGTTGTCTCAAGTTTTGGAGAGAATTGATAGAAATGAAACAAGGTTTGCTCAACTGGAAGAAGAGCTTCAAGGGCGACAAGAAAGGTTTGATCGAATCAACACTTTAATAAACAACCTATTGGAACAAATTGAGACACCAATTTTAGATGCACAATACAACTCACAAGGTACACCTCTCATTCCTGAGGACAATCATTTTGATATGCATGCTAATGTGGATTGTGGCTTAAAGTGTCTAAGGGAGGAGGAGTCTACTTGTTTTGGGGATGATGTACATGGGTGCTTTGTTGCTGATTCTTTTGAGCATGAATATGTGCACTTTGATGTTGAAGATGATGGCTTCTTTAGTGATCTTGATAGTGATGACTCTCGTGTTCTAAGTTGCCATGTTACTAAGCTGGAAAGTGTGTCTAAAGAGAAATCTTTCATTAATTTCATGGAATTCAATGAGTCATATGATGTTGATTGCCTTTCTTTAGTTGTTTCTCCTCTTGATAGTTTTGTGAATTGTACGAAGTCATTTCTTAAGGATCAATGTGATTTCATAAAGGAAGATAATTTTGCATTTGTTAATGAGAGTGTTAACACATTGTTTGAAGCTCTTATTGAGGCACCAATTTTTGAAATGATCAATGAATCTAAGTGTCTAAATGGTGATTCACAAGAAATGCAAAGTGAGATACTCTTGTTAATTGATGATAATGCTTGTTGTGTTGTTGAGAAAGAAAAGACTCAAGAAATTCCCCATGTTAGTCTAGATGATGAAGATGTGCCAATTTTCAATGAGATTGCCAACATTGTGGAGAATTGTTTTGTTGATGAATCCATTTTTGATATTACTAGTGGTTTTGAACTTACTAATGGTTTTGTTGAGACCATAGATGTAGAACCCTTAGTTGAGCCTTGCAGGATTGAAATGGTTAGTGTGGTGGAAGAGGTAGATGATGTGCTTCCAATGGTAGAAGAAGTAAAAGAGATGCCTACAATGGGGGAGCCTCAGTGGTTCGGAGTTAAATTTGTAGAGATTGCTCCCCATGTGCATGAGCTTAAGCACTTCATTGGACATATTCTTCAAGTGCCCTACAGGAGGAAAATGAGTTCTTATGAAATATCATTTTTCTGGTACAGAGAGGGTTATTCCGATTCTTGAAGAAGGAAGTTACATAAATAAAGTCTTGCTGGAGACTACAAAACCCAGAACTACTTCTTTCATTTTACCTTTACTTCAGTTTTTGGTTCAATTAATTGTTATGTTATTTTGCATTTCTGCTTATACTCACCAAGGCCACTCATGTTATAGAGGCATGAACATGAAGGAATTGCAAGGGAATTAAGCCATGCACATATGAGGCTAAGTGTGGGGGAGTGGAGTCATGAACCACTCCCACAATGCACATAATTCTTTTGTCTTACTTTTCAAGCATGATTGTGCATGTGCCATTTAGTGTTCTTAGTTGTAAAATTTTACACCACCGTGGTTCTTAATCATGGTGCGACACTTTGCTTGCATGCTTCCATATCATGTCTACTTTGCCACTAACATGTAGTGTACTTGGGTGAGCAATTTGTAATAAGCTTTGTTTCACCATGTGCAGGGATTTTTCATGCAATAAAGAACTTCAAACAAGGACACTATACCAAGCAAGCATTGGATTTCATGATATATCAATACCAGGGGGTTCCTAAACCTATCTTTACTTTACATTGAGGACAATGTAAGTTTTAAGTGTGGGGGAGGGAATGTTGCTATGATTTGTGTCTTTTGAACCTGATATGCTTACTTTTTGTTATGAAAATTTCTTTTGTGCTATGTGATGCAAAGTATGTTACTTTTAAGTTTTGTTGTGTTATTTTGAGTTTTTGCATATTATACTTGGTATATGTTGTGTTTTGCATTTTTGTGCATATTATACTTGGTATATGTTGTGTTTTTCATTTTTTGTGTAAATTTTGTGCAAATTTTTATTTTGAATGTTTTTGGTGAAATTGTTTAACTTTGTGAATAAGTGATGGCTTGGGTGAGCACGAGTTGTGTTGTGTGTCAATGGAATATGGTGTTAGTGTTGGTGTGTGTTGAGGAGGGTGACAAAAGTTTGAGTGTGTGGACTATAAAGTTAATATCACACATGTATTTGAAACTTTGTTCTTAGTTCACTATGGCTTAATTCAAGTTCATCACTTAAATCTTTTTGAGTTTGCATGTGAAAATTTTTGTTTCCTGGTACTTAGTTTGAGGAAATTGGTACATTTTGCTGGCTAAAGCCCCGATGTTAAGGTAAGATAGATATGCCATGCAAAACTAAATGACACAGGAGGTATGTGTATGGAAGCTTACTCTTCTTGCTATGCATTTGTCTGGATGTTTCCAGAGTTCGTGCATGCTAATCAACTTGAAACTCTTATGAACACGTGCATGCATAAGAGATGACATGGAAGAAAAAGCCTTTTGGCATCTGGGAAGGAAAAAGCCACAAGAACCTGGCAAATGATTAAAGGGAAAAAACAGCCAAAATACCCAGGCAAATGGTACTAATGAGTATCACAAATGCACTAATGTGCTTAATAAGGGCAATGTCCCATAGAGCTGTGTGCGCATAGGATACCATGAATCTTGTGACTGCATGTTCATGAGTGTGGCTAAGGAGATAGGCTTGTATTGAATGAGTGAGACAACTAGATGGTGTATAGAAAGGGAATAGATGAAGTGCATGTTCCTCAGCACACACTTGCACGCGTGCCATGTTGGTCTTTATTCATTGTGCCTTAGTTGATAATTTGTGCTGAAATCTGAAGGCTTGGCGCTAGAAACTTTGGAATGAATTCTTGTGTGGAAAAATGTTTTGATGGACTTGGATGTGGCCAGTGTGGATGAATGGACAAATGTGTTAAATGCGGGTGATAAAAATGAGTTTTGAGTGTACAATTTGCTTGAGGCCAATCTATTGTGAATGGTGTTGAAATCGATAGGGAAGTGTTCTTTTCCCTATCAGGAGTTCAAAGCATGGTGTGTGTGTGGCATGATTTTGTGATTGAGTTAAATGGTTTCGTTTTGTGTTTTTGCTTGAGGACAAGCAAAGGTTCAAGTGTGAGGGAATTTGATAAGTTGGTTTTGTACCAACTTAAATGTATTATTTCACTTGGCTTTTTCCTTGATTTTCATGCAAATGTGTGGTGTAATGTGCTATATTGTGTGTTTATGTGGCTTGCAACTCATAGTGTTTAAATGGTGAAAAAAGACCAAAAATGTTGTTAAAATGAGGAAAATATATGCTTGGTGTCAAATGACAAGGTTTAGAGTTTGAAACAATGAGAATGGTGAGTGGGAATTTAAGAAAAACCGAAATGAGCTTATTTGGCAAAATTAGGGTTTGGGCAGAATGTTTATGCAACTTGTTTTGGGTATAACTCTTTCAATACGTATCCCAATTAGGAGATCTTGGATGTTCGGGAAAGCTCTTTGAGTGTACTGTATTTCTAATGTTTTAACTTTCTTCTAATTCTGTGTGTAAATATGAGAAACGGGGGCAACTTTGCAATTGCTACTCCAGGTTTTCATCTTTGATTTCATATTGCCACATTTTGGTAGAATGAACATATCTTGAGCTACAGACCTCCAATGATGCTGATTCTTGAACCAATGGAAAGCCAACAGAAACATCTAAAACTTTGTTGTTTACCAGAAAGTCTGATTCAGATCCGAAGACACACGAATTCTGCATAGAAGAAGGAAGTTTTTCTGAAGCAAGAAATAAGCCAACGACATGTCGTGGACAAACTTTGAGAACAAAAGTTTGGCCTACGACATGTCGTAGGCCAATCTTGGAGGGATGCAAAATGGCCTACGACATGTCGTAGGCCATTCTTGAAGAGGAAAATTTGCTCCACGACATGTCGTAGGCTATTTAAGAGGAATGGAAGTTTGCTCCATGACATGTCGTAGGCTTAAAATCCAGTTTTGCCACGTCTCAGTGTTTCGGTCATAACTCTCTCATATTCACTCCGATTTGGATTATTCAAAAGGCTGTGGAAAGCTAAGACTTGGGGCTACAATTTTCGTGTTTTAGGGTTTTCCCAGTTCGCAGTGCATCAGGGCCAAATCTTGGTTGGAAGGAGACGGTTTGTAAGTTTTCAGAATTTGAGAGGGCGGATGAAGGCGTGAAGCTACGGGGCAGGAAGGCGTGATCTCATGAAGGCTAGATTGAGTGAATGTTCGCGGAGTTGCTGGAGGCGTGATCCGTTAAGGCTTGAAGGCGTGGTGTAATTCTGATTTCTTCACCTGGGTCTTGAGCAGCAAAGGCGCGCGAAGCTGAGCCTGAAGGCGCGATTTAGGATGCTGAGGTCGATGAAGGCGCTGGAAATTAACACTAAAGGCGCTGGAGTGTTGAATACTTTTTCAAACTTGGAATTTTTGACATTTTTGGCTGATTTTTAGTTCCTTCCCTTAAGGACAGTTTTGTAATATTTGATACATTCTACGTTGCGCATTAGTTACGTTTTCCCAACTCTATATATAGGGAAGGTAGCTAATATGTAAAGGATTATTCACTACTCACATTTTTAAAAATTGTAACCGACTTTTGATTTTAAAAAAGAGGAGAATTCTCATTTTCTCTCTCTAGATCTACTTTCTCTCACAAAACATTTCTTCTCCAATCTCAATTCCGATTGTGAATTTTGGACTGGATTCATCTTTCTTGTTCTCAATTGACAAAGAAATCGACAATTCTCTCAATTTAATCGGTAAATTCTTCCAATTAAGTGAGAATGAGCTTATCTATGTTGGAAGTTGTGATTTTGAAATGAGAAAGATGTTTTCTGGATAAATCTACGATATCTTAGGATTCTTAATGGATGAATACGTGTTTTAGTAGTTCGTATGCTATACAATTGATCTAATTGTTGAGTATTGAAATCACATTTGAATTGAGCATAAACATATGTTGAATTTCATAATTCCTAGCTATTTTTGCATGGATCAAGCTTCAGTTGTGGTCGACATGCTAAATTGAGGAGTGATTCATCAAAGTTAGCGAAGTTGCCTGAATTGAGAACTAAATTGTGATTATTTAAGTCTTTGCACTCGTTTTTTGTAATCAAATCAATTCTGAGACTCAGGCTTCGCCATAAGAAGTGTTAATGAATTGAAACATTAGGAAAAGTGTTAAAGAAGCTTTCTGTGTTAACAACGATGATATGTAAACCCTAGGATGGACCTCGCCATGGGAGTTCTTAGGACTTTGCATGTTAGAGTAGTTGACTTGGAAAATTGAGACTTTGCAGAGCTTATACCACCATTCTCAGGCCTCGCCATGGGAGAGGATGGTGATTTGGGGGTACAAGCAGTGGTGTGGTCGCCATGCTGGCCACAGCTTGGACTTCTAGGTAATTTAGGTCCCCATTGCATCTAATTGTTTACTGATTGCATAGCATAAATGTACTAAGCCTGTGTTTATCCAATACAAGAATCCTGAGATATTTGTTTCATCCTTGCTTGTTGATATATTTTGCATCTGTGTCTTCGTTCGTTTGTGTTGAATTTTACTTCTTTCTAGTACTTAAATTCCGAGACTAAGACTTTAAGAACAATTTTGTTCAATTTTCTTGACCTACGCCTTCCCTGTGGATTACGATCCCTACTTACGCTTCTACATTAGTGTTTAGGGTAAAATTGAGCTGATACGACTTTAAGCCGTCAGTTTTCTGTAGCGTCATGGAATGGAACAGTGTCGGAATAATCAACGCTCAACTGCCGAGGCGAAAAACCCTATTTTGACGAAGGGTAACTTGGGAGTATCGCTTGTTGAGACAGCACCTCCGAAAGGAACGATTGCAATTGTAACAAGGAAACCAACCAAAATCTGGAAGGAAAAAACTATCAATGGAGGAACTGCTGTAAAGGATGTTGATAGTGAGAAGTGATCGGGAATCATCCAATCCGGGGAAATGATAGAGACAGTTGCGCCGTTACCAGTGGGGCTAAACCATGGTTTGGGGTTTACCGACAATCCACAGCTGCAACCATCCGTGGTACCTACTGAGGAGACTTCACAGAGGGGATTGTTGGAGATTGAGGCAGACCCACGTCAGTCACCAATTCAGCAGTGCCAATTTGTCGAGCCATTGAGTGAAGTGGAGTTGACGGGGCTAACTGAACCATAGTTGCGAGATAAGTTAGCTTTGGGTGAAAAGGGGAATGTAGTAACGGAAGATTTACGGGTGTAGAATGGTGTGCATGGCTCTATGGTGCAAAATCCACAGGAGATGGTGGCACGGCCTACATCGAGAGATAGGGCTCTGGTGGCAATTGAGGCAAACCCACGACAGTCACCAATTCAGCAGTTCCAGTAGAACTATTGAGAGAAGTGGAGTTAGCAGGGGTGTATGAACCGTGGTATTTTCCATTGGGAAATATGGAAGCTCGGTTGGCAGTTGATTATCCAAATGATCGATTGTCTTCCTTAAATTTCGAAATGGACCAAACACAGGCTGGCGCAGGGGAATCCCCGTCTGATGCTGAATTGTTTAGAATCCAGGGTATTGCTGATGACATAGTACACCAGCTGGGGAAGGGAGTAATTGAGGGTATTGAAGAACTGGTAATGGCGGAAGATGACTCTGATGATAACTTTGCAGATGCGGGTTCGACAAGATCTTTGGAAAGGAAAAAAGCACGGGAAATTGCACATCATAATATCATCGATCAAGTTATCCAGAATCTTAATTTGGATTCAGTGGTGGAATTGAAGAAGAACCGCTTGAACCAACGAACCTTACATTCTTCTAAAAAGAAGAAAACTTTAACGCCCACAAAGGTGTTTAATGATGTGGCTCTTCTGGAACGCAAGGGAGGTCGCCAATAAACCCACCATGCACAGACTGCGAAGAATGGTACGTGATCACAAGCTTGAACTTTTATGTATTGTAGAACCTAAACTTGACTGTTCGAATTTGGATGACATTGCTAGTAGTTTGGGTTTCTCTTGTGCTTTTGCAAATTCATCAAACCGTATTTGGGTTTTCCACTCGGATGCATTTGTTAGTGATGTTGTTGATCAATCTGCCCAGAGTTTGTCGTTTAGTTTGTCTGGCGGTACTGGAATAAATAAATGTATGGTTTCTTGTGTACATGGCCTTTGTACTCGGAGGCAAAGACAGGAGTTGTGGAGTGATCTTCAGCGTCTGGATGTGGGGGATCTACCGTGGCTTATATGGGGGGATTTTAATGCCATCACCAGTGCTGCAGATAAAAAGGGAGGGAGACCTTTTCAGGATAGGGAAGCTGAAGATTTTCGTTCCCTCATTGATGAACAAGGGTTGTCGGAAGTTGGATTCTCGGGTTCGCACTTCACCTGGTGTAATAATTAGAAGAGGAATCCGTGCATTTGGAAGAGGTTAGATCGTGCCTTAGTCAATGACAAATGGCTGGACATGTTCACCTCTTCTATTCACCACTTAAGTAAGGCTACCTCGGACCACTCGCCATTGCTTCTGCAGTTCCATAGTACCGGAGTTCAGCGACAATCGCAGTTTAAGTTTTTAAATTTTTGGACAACAAGGGCGGATTTTCTTGAAGTGGTTAATTTCTCATGGCAGTAGGAAATACGAGCCAAGCCATTGATGGTAGTGTGGATTAAGCTTATGAGAGTTAAGCGTGACCTGATAGCTTGGAACAAAACTAGGGTAGGGAAGTTTGATGTTCGCATCAAAACTGCAGAGGATAGACTTGTTGTACTGGAGCAAGAATTGATTGTGTCAGATTCTGAGAGGTGCCGACAGTAGTATAGCCGTACATTGGCAGAGCTTAATCTTGGTTTGGCGGATGAGGAGTCCTACTGGAGACAGAAGGCATATTTAAAGTGGGAGGTTGAGGGTGACTGTAATTCTGCATTTTTTCATTCGTATGTACGTATGCAACGCAGAAGAACTTGTATTCAGTCTGTGGTGGATGAGAATGGGGTTCTATTGGATAATGCTGAGGCTACTGAGGATGCGGCAGTTTTGTTCTTTCGGAATTTACTTACGGCAGCTGAGGGGTCTGGACCTATTCATGTTCGCGATGGGTTTCCTACCCAGCGATTGTCGCCAGAAGAAAGTGATAGCTTGCAAGTGTTGCCGTCCTTAGACGAGGTACGTCGCATTGTAATGGACATTAACTGTGATAGCGCTGCAGGGTCTGATGGCTTCTCAAGCAAGTTCTTCCAGGTTGCTTATGGAATTGTTGGTAATGATATTCATAGGGCTATTGTGGACTTTTTTTGCTGGGGTGAGGTGCCACGGGGTTACACTTCCACGCTTTTGGTTCTCATATCAAAGTGTGATAATCCCAAATCGTTTGGGGATTTTCGGCCAATTAGCCTATGTACTGTTCTTAATAAGATCCTTTCAAAGTTGTTAGCAAATAGGTTGATTGATATTCTCCCGTGTATTATTTCCAGTAATCAGAGTGCTTTTGCTAAAGGGCGAGATTAAGAATTAAGACCTACAAGCTAATTTACTACTCCATATTAGTAATGCTTAATGTAGATTAGTATGTGGGTAGTAGGTGAGTGGAGACATCTTAGTCTTATCTTGCGTTCACTATAAAAGGGAAATTGGTGAAGATGTTAGGAGTCTAATAGAGGTTTGGCAAACATGATAAACATAAACTAGTTTAGTTCTTCCTTCTGTCATAAAAGGAGGAGTAAATTAGGGAGTGACTTATAAGAGAATGACTTAGTTCGAACTTTGCTTCTACCATAAAGGAAGGCTTAGATGAGAGAGTTGTTGGATTGGAGAGATAATGGAATCTTGGTTGACATTGATTAGCTAGTCTTTGCCTTAGCCATAAAGGGGAGATTGGTTAATTTGTTAATTTTTAGTAGGTGACAACACAGCTAGGTTCTTACCTCCGCCAAAAAAGAGCGACTTAGGTGAGTTGGTTCATTCTTAGTCTTAGTGATCCCATAGGGTAGAGCATACGTAACACTCATATTAGAGATAACTAAATTCAAGTGTACACTCCATTTATGTGATTACTATTCCAAACATTTTCATGACCATTAGGTAACATTAGAATATTTTAGTTTAATTCTTTACTTTCTTTTACTTCTACTACTTCACACACACTTAAACTAGTCTGATAGACTAGTCCCTTCCCTGTGTGTTTGACCTCTACTTTCTCCATATACAAAATATTGGTATCTTGATGAACTTTAAATATTATGAGGATTAGGGTTATAAATTGTATTTTATTAGGTTAAACTTTTGTATTTGACCCTAACTTCAAAAATTGCTATCAAATTGGTGAAGGTTAATTGATCCTAACCTAACTATAATCAAATTGGTGTAATTGCTGGGAGGGCAACTAGTTGTAGGATTTATGTCTATGTGTGTTGACTAGTAAAAAATATTTAGTATTTTTATGCATTGTATAGTTCTTTCTTGTATTTTTTCTCATTTATAGTGTTTGGTGTTGAGGTTTACTCAAGTATTTCCAGGTTGTTTGGAGACTTTTTTAAGCCAAATCATATTGACCTACCAAATGAGGTGGAAGACACTAGACTATCTCCTAACATATTTGGGAACCCTTCTTCACTAGGTTCTTGGGACCCTAAAGAATGTGTACAAATAGAATCGTTGAGATTTCCTACTGCTTTATGCTTCAATGATGAATTTGATATTAAAGATGATATGCTTGAGGCCCAAATGGAAAATTTGACCAACATGTTTGATGATGTATAAGATACTTTGATAATAAATGTAGTTACTTGCAGGTTGTGCTAAGGAGATCATACCACCAATCAATGTCTCTCTCAATTTGAGAACGTATGAAATTATGAAGGTGATAGTGAACATTAGTGGGGAACAAGAATCTTGCAAATCAGGAAATGACCATCACTTTGGCCAACACTCTTTATCACATTCTCAAGGAGAGTTTAGATATTATTGGGGTTATGATCAGGAGTGATCGATTTGAGAATAAAGTAACGAACTGTGTCTCATAAAGGAAATGGAAGTTTTAATAGAGGAACTGATCTAAAATCTCATGGAGAAAATAAATAAAATCACAGAGGAGGATGAGCGAAGATGTGCCCAAATGGTGACAATCATAAAGAGGAAAGATGATATATTGAAGATTCATGATGCTCTATTGAGATAGCATAGTTCCACAATAAAAAACTTGGAGGTACATGTAGAACAATCAGCTCAAACTATTTTCCATGAATCGCAAGAGTGTTCATTTAATGCAACCTTGAGCAATACTGATGTACAACTTGTCCAATCACATCATATCCCCACTGATTTCCAAAAATATGATTTACTACATCATAGTGTCCTAACTTCTATGGATCATGATTTTGGATTTAATGATGATCATGTTGAATGTAGTTCAAAGTGTCCAAGGGAATTGGAATCTTTGTGATAAGGCGAAATATGTTCACTTTTTTATTCTAGTTTCACTTATACTTTGCACCATCTTTGTGCTATTTAATATGTTTTTAGTGTGTTTTGTAGGTTATTAATGTTGGAGGCCAAAATGAGAGGAAAAGATTGAGAAAGTTCAAGAAAGATGTGATTTAGGCCAAAAAGGTGCATTTCATCACAAAGAAGCTAGTTCTGTGTTTCAGAAGATGTTCAAGGTGTTAATTTCAATTTTTGAAGATCAAGCCTATATGTTAAGACCTTGGATAGAGTGGTAAATAAGTCCCAAGTTGATCCCATGGAGGCTCGAGACTCCAAGAAGGGTTAACACAGCGAAACAAGTCAAAGGCGATGAAGAACAAATACTGAGAAAGTATGCCAGGGTTCTGTATTTTGATCATATCTCTCTTAATTTAAACTAAAATTGAGTGATTCAAGTTCCATTTGAAAGCTAAGAGATAGAGCTACAATGTTTATGTTTTGGGTTTGTCCAAATTCGGTTAGGAGCATTGAGAACAATGGCCATATCTGGACGTAACAATGTGGGAGACGCTCCACGTCGGGACGTGGGCCACTATTTTTGTTTTTATCGGAACAATTCATGGACATCGCGACATGGGAGTTGGATGTCGTGACATTCGAAACCGAAACAGCGTGAAAAGTTTCATTTTTTCTATTTTCGTCGTTTTTAAGATGTCTTTTTGTTATGGATTGTTTCCTAGCTTGTTCCTTACATGTTAGGGCCCAAGAACATGCCATCTTATTAATGTTTCATAAGGTTTCAACTTGTTTCTTATATAAGACCATATATTATGTAATTTTCAAAGGTGGAGATGATAGGAGATAATAGCGAGTTCATAGTTTAGAATAGATTATAGTTTCTTTCTTTCTTTCTTTCTTAGGGTTTCATATGGCTTTAGTGTGGTGACAAATTTTGAGAGAATTAAAAAAGGGTTTTCTCTTTGTAATAGCTAGGGTTTTGCTTCTTTGGTTATTACATGGAGAATCGCAGTTGTACTGATTCGGGAACTTCTATTGTTATTGAATTCATTTTTTTACAAGTTAAAGATTTCATCTAAGGATTCACAATTCAAGGGGGTCATCTTTCTTTTTCAAGTTATGTTTTCAATTACGTTCTTAATTGTTAATATTATGATGTTTGGTTTAGCCATGCTTGGCTAAATCATTTGTGCTCCTAAGATTATGCATAATGATTTTTGTGCTTAATTTACGTGCTATGTTCTATCTTATGGTCTTAGTTGAATGAGTTTTCCTGTGTTCTTCATAATTATGCATGATTTGGCTCCGGATTATGTGTGATGAATATTTTTTTATAGTGCAATAAATTACTTAGAGATAACTTGCTTTAATCTTGCCTCTTGCCACATATGAGGATTAGAGTAGGTTGTTTGGAATCTTTTGTGGGTTGGTTGTGAATTTGTTTGATTTATTTTACCTTTAGTTCTTGCCTCTTTCCACATAGGAGGAGTTTGGGGGATTACTTTAGCTTTAACATTACTTGGTTTTGGCATTGCCTCTTGCCACATAGGAACTGTTGAATTTGATATTTGGCGGTAGTTGGATTAGATTCCGGGTTAATTATGAAAGTAAACCGTGCCTCTTGCCACATAGGGGGGGGATTTAACGAATTAGTTAATATCTAAGTAGGTAAATGCTTAAATCATTCATTGTCTCTTGCCACATAGGAGGGCGTGAGCTATGTTATTTACCCTTGTTTTGCATGACCATATATAGGATGTGCTTGTGCTTTTTATATAACCCTAAAATATAATCTCGGGAGTACACTTGCTTAATTAGTAATTTAAATCAAATCACTATTTTTGTTATAGTTCTTTGTCATTACTTTCTTATTTTCAGTTTAATAAATATAAAAATCCAAAAATATTTTTTAAAAAATTTCAACATTGTCCTTTCTCTCTGGGAATGAACTTGATATACTTACACCATTAAGGGGTTGTTTAGCATTATTTTTTATTAGGGATAGATAGCAATCACGAGCATATTTTATAAGTAATATTTACGCCCTATTAAATTTTGCTGGCCACTGCCGGGGAAAGAAACCTTGTTGAAAATTTAGTTTTTTTTGTGAATACTAGTTGTAAATATTTTATTCATTTTTTTTGTTTTAATTTTTTCTGCTTTGTTTATTTATATATTTTTAGTTTTAATTTCTGCCCAAGTATGTCTAGGAGGTTTGGAGAATCCTTTGAAATTAATTTTGACCCACTATATAGAGTGGATGATAAACAACCAAACTCTAGAGTATTTGGAGATTTTCACCATTTAGGATATGGAAAGAACAATGAATGGGGATATAATAAACCTTCGGTAAGTCTATTTATCTTTACCTTGTTTTGAAGATCCATTAGAAAATTGAAATTGTATGATAATAGCAACAAGACTACTTTGAGAATGAATATTGTTTCTTGTAGGTTGTGCCAAGGGGATCATCCCACTTATCACTGCCACTCTCAAATTGGGAATGAATGCAATTGTCAAGGTGATTATGAACCATATTTGAGGGAGCAAGGATCTTGCACGGGGGGAAGTAACAATCATTTTGGCCAACACTCTTTATCTTATTCTCAGTGAGAGTTTTGGATATTATCCGAGCCATAATAGGGAGTGGTCGATTCAAGAAAAAAACAATAAAATACATCTCAAGGATGAAATGGAAGCGCCTTTAGAGGATATGCTCTATAAACTCATGGAGGGACTAGATAAATATTGGGAGGTGCTAGATCAAAGACTTGTTCAATTGGAGACAATAATAAAGATGCAAGATGACATGTTGAGGGAGCATGGTGCCGCAATAAAAAACTTGGAGATATATGTAGAACAATTCATGGAAACTCTATGACATGAATTATAAGAGTGTTCATCTAATGCAACATTGAACAATAGGGAGACACAACTTGTCCAATCACCTTATATCTTACCTTCTATATCACAACATGATTTATTACATCATAGTGTCCCAACTTCTATGGATTGTAATTTTGAGCTTTATGATTCTCATAATGAATGTATTTCAAAGTGTCCTAGGGAGTTGGAATCTTTTCATGTTGTAGATAATTTAGAGAAATGCATTAATGATGAATCGATATTATATGAATCCAATATTGTTTGTATTGATAATGAAGAGACCTCCCACCTTGACCCCTATGTTGGTTTATGTAATAAAGACGTCTATTTGTAATAAAATAGTTGACATTGTGAATTCTTATGTTTTTTTGACATCTTACATGGAATTTCATGGTTTAAATGATATGGTAGATGTTATTAAAATGTTGCACACTGAGACACCCTTATTAGATGATAATATTGTTCAATGTGTTGATAATGTGGAGGTGCCTAAAACTGACTACCATGTTAGTTTAGATTAGGAAGACTTGCATATTTTTCGTGAAATAGCTAATATAGTAGAGACTT
The DNA here is from genome assembly GCA_016586305.1 of Ophiorrhiza pumila. NCBI lineage: Eukaryota > Viridiplantae > Streptophyta > Magnoliopsida > Gentianales > Rubiaceae > Ophiorrhiza > Ophiorrhiza pumila. The sequence continues at coordinate 16,577,158 of BLIW01000005.1, forward strand.
GTTTTATTGATACATCCACCTTTGAAATTACTGGTGACTTCATTGAGACCGTGGATGAAAAGCCTTTGGTTGATTCTTGTATTTCAAATAGGGTGAAAGAAGAGGTGACATGGACAGATGATGAACCATGGGAAATCCCAAAGTTAAGAGCCTACCTTGGAGGAGCAAGAGTGGTACAAAGTTGAGTTCATTTAACTTACTCCTCAAATGCATGAGCTCAAGTTCCTATTTAAAGTGTTGCAAAAGAAGCCCTATGCTAGAAGACAAAATGCTTGTGAAAGAGCATTCTTTTGGTATAGTGATGGGTATTCCAAATCTTGAAGGAGAAGGCCACAATAATAAGGTCTAGCTTGGGACCAAATAAACTTAGAGCTACTTTTTTACCTTTCTTTTAAATTACTAGTTTTTATTATGTTTTTGTTTTTAGTTGATAGTTTGAATAAAGAAGAAGGCTACCTGAGACATTGCCAAGGCCTCAACCGTACAACAAACCTACCGGAGATTACATGGATAATAGGAGAATTTTTTCCTTTTCTCACACATTGAGGACAATGTGTATTTTAAGTGTAGGGGGGGAAGGAAATTCATGTTATTCATTTCATGTTGTTTTATATGCCTTTATGCTTAATTTCCTGGGAGTTCAAGTGTTGATGTTATGCTTTGATGAATGATTAATTAGCTTTTCTTAGTAGTTTTGATTAGTTTTTTTTAAAATTAATTTTGAATAAATTCTTAACGTGAACTCCATTGAGCTATAATAAAAATTTTTAGGGTGAGCCTTATAACAGGTAAATGTGAAGACTTATTATTTTTATTTTTTCAATTTTTTTAGTGTTCGCTTTTATGTATTTTTTAGTGTGTTAGGCAACTAATAACAATGAAGAAGTATCCAAAATAATTTTTTTTATGTGATAAGTGTTATGTTGCCAATGATTGGATTTTTATCGAAAGATCCAATGGGGGATAGAAAAATAATATGCTATCTAGAGGGAGTTGGGTCTTTGATGGAAAGTTTGGAATTTGAGTTAATCATTTTCATGCACCTAGGAACTACTGAGGAGATTGATGAGTTTTCAATCATTAAGTACGTTGGTGTGTTTTTTTCGATTTGTTTAGTTGAAACTTATATAACTCTCTTAAATTGTGTTCTTTAATAAATGTGCTTGAAGAATTGTTTGCACTTAATGTTTTGCATTTTTAAGCTTGTTTTGTTCATACTATCATTCCTCTATAAGATTGCTTTTAATAATAACCCTAAGAGAACTCATATGGATGGTAATAGAGATTAGAAGTTGTAAGACTCTGGCTTCATATTGTCACTCCTTTGCGAGATTGTTCTTAAATGAAAATTTAATGGAGAACTTGCATGCGTAGGAATGGGTCTAAAACCCGAAGGTGAGACAGTACTCCAAGTGGATGTCACGGGTTTTCTTCTGAAATACCCTTTGATTTGTGACAGTTTGGGGGAATGAGTGTTAGTTTTGAAACCTAAAGGTTTTGTGGGTGAATATTCATTTATTTGAGTTTAATAAATGAGTTAATATGATTAGTGAGGAAAAGTTGAGACAAAAACTTAGTTGTTTGAACTCTGGCTTATGGCGCAGTTGTAGATGAGTAATGAATTGAGGTGGAACCTATTGCACACACATATGATTGGCTCAACGTGTTAAATGTGTAAATTAAGGTGCTTTGATGACTTTTTGGGACACATGTTATGAGTACTTGACATTCAAGTTCATTAGATGTTGAAGCATATGCATAATACTTATCATGAGGTTAAATGTTTTAAAGTTTGATACATGGTAAAAAATTTTAATGTTGCCATTTTGTCTTGTAAGAATAGGTTGTGTTTTAATAGTGTTTGTTATATTTTGTTTTGTTCCTCCAGGGCGAGCAAGGTTTAACTGTGGGGGAAATTGATAAGATGAAATATGTTCACCTTTTTTATTCTATTTTTACTTATGCTTTATGCTATCTTTGTGCAATTTAATGTGTTTTTAGTGTGTTTTGTAGGTATTAATGTTGGAGGCCAAATGAGAGGAAAAGATTGAGAAATATCAAGAAAGATGTGATTTAGGACAAAAAAGTTCCTTTCGTCACAAAGAAGCTGGTTCAGTGTTTCACAAGATATTCAAAGTGTTAATTCCAATTGTGGAAGATCAAGCCTATATATTAAGACCTTAGATAGAGTGGCAAATAAGTCCCAAGTTGATCCCATCCCATAAAGGCTCAAGACTCTAAGAAGGGTTAATATAGCGAAACACATCAAAAGGCGATGAAAAACAAATGCTGAGAAAATATGCTAGGATTTTGTATTTTGATCATATCTCTCTCAATTTCAATCAAATTGAGTTATTCAAGGTCATTGGGAAGCTAAGAGATAGAGCTACAACTTTTATGTTTTGGGATTTTCCAAATTCAGCTGGGATCATGGAGAAAAATGGTCATTTCTAGACATTGCGAAATGGACGAAGCTCCATGTCATGACGTCGGTCACTATTTTTGTTTTTTTTTTCTAACAATTCACAGATGTCACGATGTGGGAAGCTGGACATCCCGACGTCCGGAACCAAAACGTGAAAAGTTTCCCTTTTTTCAGTTTTTGACGTTTTTAAGATGTCTTTTTTATGGGTTGTTTCCTAACATATTCCTTACATGTTAGGGCCCAAAACCGTGCCATCTTATAAATGTTTCATAAGATTTCAAGTTGTTTCCTATATAAGGTCATCTATCACGTAATTTTCAAATGAGGAGATCATAGGAGATAATAGGGAGTTCATAGTTTAAAAATAGATTAGGCTTTCTTTGTTTCTTTCTTTCTTAGGGTTTCATATAGCTTTAGTGTGGTGACAAATTTTGAGAGAATTAAGCAAGGTTTTCTCTTTGTAATAACTAGGGTTTTGCTTCTTTGCTTATTACACAAAGAATTGCAGCGGTACGGATTCGAGAATATCTATTGTTATTAAATTCATTTTTTGACAAGTTAAAGATTTCTTCCAAGGATTCAGAATTCAAGGTGTTATCGTTCTTTTTCAAGTTATGTTTTCAATTACGTGCTTCATTGTTAATTTGGCGACGAATTATGTGTGATGAATATTTCTTATAGTGCAGTAAATTACTTAGACATAACTTGCTTTAATCTTGCCTCTTGCCACATAGGAGGATTAGAGTAGGTTGTTTGAAATCTTTTGTGGATTGGTTGTAAATTTGTTAGATTAATTTTACCTTAGCTCTTGCCTCTTGCCACATATGATGAGTATGGGGGATTAGTTAAGCATTAGCGTGACTTGGTTCGGGCGTTACCTCTTGCCATATAGGAACGGTTGAATTTGAGAGTTTGTTTATTGGTAGTTGCATTAGATTCCGGGTTAATTAAGTAAACCTTGCCTCTTGCCACATAAGGTGGTTTAACAAATTAGTTAATATCTAAGTAGGTAAATGCGTAAATCATTCCTTACCTCTTGACACATAGGAGGGCGTGAGTTATGTTATTTACCATTGTTTTGCATAACCATATATAGGATATGCTTGTACTTTTTATATAACCCTAAAATATAATCTCGGGAGTACATTTGCTTAATTAGTAATTTAAATCAAATCACTATTTTTGTTATAGTTCTTTGTCATTTACTTTCTTATTTTCAGTTTAATAATTATAAAAACCAAAAAATATTTTTTTAAGATTTTGGCATTGTCCTTTCTCTATGGGAACAAACTTGCTATACTTACACCATTAAGGGGTTGTTTAGCATTATTTCTTATTAGGGGTAGATAGCAATCACGAGCATATTTTATAAGTAATATTTACGCCCTATAACTTTGCATGTTGGGAATAATTTAGAAGAATGCATTAATGGTGAACTAATACTAAATGAGTCCAATGTTGCTTGTTTTGACAATGAGATGTCTATTCACCTTGACCCCTATCTTGGCCTATGTAATTACGAGATAGTTATTTGGCATAAAATAGCAAACATAGTGGAATATACTATTTGTTTGATATTTTACATGGAATTTGATGGTCTAAATGATATGGTAGATGGCCTTAGGAAAGTGATACATGATGCACCCTCACTAGATAATGAAATTGTTCAATGTATTGATAATGAGGAAGTTTCTCAACACGAACGCTATGTTAGCTAACAAGTGAAAGATGTGCATGAAGATGTATATATTTTTCATGAAGTAGCTAATATAATGGAGAATTTCTCTATTGATGTATCCATATATGAACTTTCTAACAAGTGTTTTGAGACCATGGATGTAAAGCCATTGGTTGAGTCTTGTAGGTCAAGCATGGTGGAGGTGAAAACTATTTTGAAGGATGTTTAGAACCAATTAGTGATTGCAAAGTTCTTGGCGGAAGAAGAAGAGTAGAATCATACCTTGGGGAAGTAATAGTAGTAAAAAGTTAAGTTCATTGAAGTTGCTTCCCATGTACATGAGCTCAAACGCCTTCTCAAAGAGTGGTAAATGATGCCCTATAAATAGTAAAGGAGTGCCACTGAACAGATTTTTCTTTGGAACCAAAATGGTTATTCTGATCTTAAGGGAGTAGTAACCAGAAGAATAAAGTCTAGATATAGACCTAAATAAACTTAGAACTAGTTTCAATTCCCTTTCTCTCCTTTTTTTTATTTTTACTTGAGTTGTTATGTCTCTTTTTATTCCTTTAGGATAATTAGGTTTTTTTGACTTGCAAGAGTTCAAAGGGAACAAGAAGTGTGAAAGAATGAGTAAGGGAGAATGAATAATGAGGATACGTGATAAAAATAGCAAAGTGTAGAGGGAATGTATCCGCTTCACTAGCCTAGTTCCTTTTGTTATTTTCTCTCCCACGCCATTTGAACACAAGCACCTTATTCCATCTTTACTCCAATTTCCAATCCTCTCACTCTAAACACATTATATCATGCGCATACATTTTTTAACAACATAAAAGGAGAGTGATTCCACATGTTCTTAAGGTCTAAACTCGCAAATCTAAGGAATCCTTATGTGAGCTCTAAGGTAACCCAAGCTATTATTCTATTTGTAACTTTATTATGGATTTTTTATTTCCTTTTGATATTGGTGCTTTTCTCGTGGCAATGTATTGTTGTTGGATGCATTAACTAATTCAAACTTGAGGAAACCAATATGAAAATATTTTGTATATGCCTTTTTTGACCCAACTCAGTCCTATCCTATTTTTGAGCTATTTTTGAGTGATTCAATATATTGAAATACTTCATATGGATTCATTGTTATATGTTGTTGCTATTGGGTGCATGAAGTTATTATAATTTGTTCAAATTAATGCTAGAACACATTGAATACAACATGTTTGATGAAATTCCATGATGAGGCCATTGTTTGATTTTGTCAAATTTCTTTTATACTTTTACTTGTATTGTGTCTAAAAGATTGCCAAAAGCCATTTTCATTGGGATAAAATGGGAGAGTATAGTTTAAAGATACACAAGCTTGGTGTCATTCTTGGGTGAGATAGAGTATGGGTCATAAGTTTTATTGCTTATATAAGTTCATATTTGAGCATGCTATGACTCATTGTGCATGAAGGTAGCATGTGGCCACATGATGCACACATCAAACAAGGATACATAAGAATTTTGGAAACATGCAAGCATATTAATTAGTATAAGTTCGCATAAGTGGTGATGGATAAAAAGCTTGATATTATGTTCAATTTTCATATATGTGGTTAATGGTACATTCATGGCTTACCTTGCATGAATTCATTTGGACTCAAGTGCATGTTTCTCTAATGAACGAGATTAGGATTTAACCATAAGTGTGATGCACATTTTGCACAGGAGAACTCACATGGGCAAAAAAATAGTAGTCGTTTCTCATGCATAACGTAGAGTGATTGAGTGAATGTGAGTGTTATTTCTATGAGTGAGTAGTTTTAAATGCTATGTTTATATACGTATTTAATTGTTCAAATGTATTTATCTTTAACTCAATACTAAAGTTAGCTTAGCTTCTTTCTTTTCATTTTTTTTCTTTTTTCAGGTTTACCATCCATAAAAAATAAAAAAGAAGAGGTATCTTCACATGGGTCACGCCTACAATACCCACTCCCCAAAGAGACCAAACTAATACACAACTAATGCGTGTTTTATATCCTTCTCATATACATTTGAGAATAATATGCATTAACTAAGTGTTGGGGGTTGGTATTTGTTGATGATGCTTGATTGTGTTTAATGGAATATTTTGTTAAATTATGGATGCCAACCTCAAAATTTTAGTTGTAATTCTATTTAGGTTAGTTTTTTTACTGACCTTTAAATATTCTTGGTTTATCTTTAAAAGTCCAATTATGTGTTTTTGAAGTTTTTGCGAGACAATATGCTATAGACTTGTAGCTCTTCTATAGAAAATCTATTGTCACTATTTTAGAACTCCATAATGTCCAAATTTGTTGTGTTGAAGTGTTAGTTGTCATTTTTGTTGTGTTTCGTGTATAAATTTTTCATTTTTGTGTTTTTGTGAATTTGTTTTTGGAATTTATTGATTACATATATATATATATGAGTATATGTTGTATTTAGAATTTGAGTGTTGGTATTGGCAAAAATAATGAGAAAATATTGCCTAAATCATATTAGAGAAGTGTTGTCTAGTCGATGAATTGAGTTGCTTTTTCCAAAAACTTGACTTATGATGAGGAAAATAACATGTTAAATGAGGAAAGTGGGGATCTAGGAGAAAATTTTGACATACTGAGTCAATTGCTTTAGCACTTGTGGGAAACACATGAGAATTGACTAGTTTAGTTGATAAGATAGGTCGATGTGTTCTTGGCACTTTATTACTTTGATCCTGGGACTAGCAATACCTAAAAGATTTGTGTAGATACTTTAAGGTTTAAAGAAATAATTTGGGTATTCTTTATTACTCTTTAATTTTGCCTAGGAATGGGTTACAAATCCTTGATGTTTTGCTCATAGTGAATAAGGCTGCCACTTTGATGCGAGACCGCTCCTAAACAAAAGTTAAATTTGAAGGAGAACTCGTATAAGTGGAAATGGGTATAAAAAGCATAAAAAATCTGACCATTTTTCAAGTTGAATAAATTAAATTACTTTGTAATGAATGATGTTCCTCTCCAATGTGAGACTACTCCTACAGTAAGTGAAAAGTTGAAAGAGAACTCGTATGATTGGAAATGGTTATAAAATTTGAAAAACCCTTGGTACTAGTAGCAAGAATAAAAGATTCAAAGATCTTGTAAACATTTTGGTATCCAGAGGTAGTTGATGAGGTGATTGTAGGGAAAAGAGAAAAAGAAGATTAGTCGCTTGAGCCCTTATCTATGGCATTGAACATAAATATGTCTTGACCTAGTGAGAACCCATTGCATAAACACACAAACAATTAACTCAATGTGTTGAATGTGTACAAAAAGGTATTTTGATAACTCTTGTGCATATATGGAATGATTACTTATTATTTGAATTGAGTAAGCCAATGATACATGTACAAATACTTATTGTTTGCTTAAAATGATTGCACATATTAATGAGCTTAAGTGAGGTTGCCAACCCTTTATTCAATTATATATACATTTGTTGTAGTATTTTTCCTATTTTATTGCTTGAGGGCAAGCAAGGTTTAAGTTTGGGGGTAGGGTGATAAGGTGACTTCGTTCATCTTATTAAAACCATTGTACTTATACTTTGATTGTCTTTATAGCATTTTTATGTGCTTTTAATGTATTTATAGTTCATTTTGATGAGTACAAAAAAATATCCTTTTTTATACCCTTATTTGCATAAGTTCATGCTTGTATATGACCATTTTGTTATCGTTTATGTGTTGTTTTTAATATATTTGAAAGATTTGAAACTTGAGGATTTGAAAAGGAAAAACCTATTTTTTGAGGTAAAAAGAGGGAAAAATAATACAAAACCATTGAACTAGGATAAAAAATGCCAACAAAAGGTTCCAAGAGGCCAAATGTGAAAGCAAAGCAAATTTGGACAGTGCGCAAAGTGAATTTCAAATGAATATTATCTCTATTTCGACTCAATGAAATGAGGAATTCTTGGATATTTTGGGAAACTTAATGAGATTAATAAAACTTCTATGTTCAGAGCTTCCCTTAAATGAGATGGAAAGATGGTCCAATTCGAATTTCAGTTGAATATAGGTAAAATCGAAACCTAAATATCATTGTTTTGGAGAATACGTATATCTCGAACTCTAAAACTCTAAATTTGATGCTTCATGTTGCATTGGAAATTGAAGACGTAGAGCTACAACTTTTATTAAAACTACAAAGCCCATTTTTGTCAGAAAGACTCTCAAATATCTAGATAGATATTGCATTTTATTCTGCCATAAATTCTGCATAGCTAGAAATTTTTCTTGAAATTGCCCTTCACTGCCTACTTTAAAATAATGTGGTACTATTTATAATTATTAATTTTTTGTTATTTCACCTACTATTTAAGGTCTTTTAAACACCAAGTTAGGTATCTAGGACATGATATAGGATAGCTTTGAAAGAACAAACCTTTTAGTGTATTTTCTTTGTGTTTTTCAATTCCTGGAAGAGAATCTAGTAATTGTTTGCTATTTTGAGTTGGAATTCAAAGAAAATCTTAGAACTTTGCTTGGAAACAACATTTGAGAAGTCTCATTTTCTTTGATAGTCTCTTTCTTTACATTTTCTTGCTTTAATTACCATTTGGGTTGCTTTTCTTAACCATGAGTGGATAAATTATGTACTATCCTTGGAATTAGGCCATGGTCCTTTGAGAACATATTAGTTTAATGAATAATATGCTATGAGCTTGAATTTATGTGGAACGCATACTACTTTTCATGTTGAATTTGCATTAGTTTGAATGCACACATACTAATGTGATGATGGGCTCTATGAAATAGTGCAAATTACCTTATATTTCTTTCTTTTCTTGTAATTTTTTGTTGGTTAGTATACTTTCTTTTTTTTTGTTTACCTTTGTGTTCACCACTTCACATGCATCACACTTATTTCTTGGGCAAAACTTCTCCTCGTGGGATCGATCCCTTACTTCCAAGTGCTACATATTTAGAGTTAGAGAATTATTTGTTGAGGTGATATGACTAGCCCAACAACACATTGTGGCATGGGATGAACAATGGAGTTAAAGAATGACGAAAAAAGCAAGCAAAAGTGGTAGCAATCCATCCAAGTCAACGTCGATTGAGTCACGTGATCCGTTGGTTAATCTTGATGGACTAATGATAAGGTCAAAGATAAATAAAATGAAGAAGGCCTTGTAATCGCTCTTGACTATATATTGTGCCACACTTAAGGATGGTGATAAAGATGTGGAGACGTCTTCGAATAATGTGGATGACGGAGTGATTTGGAATCTATCTTGTATCTCCAATGAAGGTTTAGGTTGAGTAAAATCAAATTTAGAGATAAAAAAATTAAAGAAAGATCACGTCGCAACGTCTAGGATCTTCACATCGTGACATATAATCTCTTCCATGTCGCGACGTCACTCACTTGTTTCACATGGAAAATGATGGGGGTAAAAAGGTGTGAAATAAAATGTGATCGTGGTTTCTATTTTTCCCTAATCAAAGATAAACTAAACAACCTCCGCAAAGATGATAGTAAAGCGAGTTCATTCCCTCAGGGAGAGGACTATGTTGAAATTTTAAAGAAAATATTTTTGGATTTTTCTTTTTTTTATTAAACTAAAACAAGAAAGTAAATAGCAAAGAACTAAAACAAAGTTGGTGATTAGATTTGAACTTTTAATTAAGCAAGTGTACTCCCGGGATTATATTTTAGAGTTACATAAAAATCACATACATACATTCTATCTACGATCATGCATAAACTAGGGTAAATAACATAACTCACGCCCTCCTATGTGGTAAGAGGCAACGAATGATTTAGGCACTTACCTATTTAGATATTAACTAATTTATTAAACCCTCCTATAAGGTAAGAAGCAAAGTTTACTTCCTTAATTACCCCAGAATTTAGTGCAACTACCAACTCAATCAAACCCTCAAGTTCAACCGCTCTTTTATTGTGGAGGCAATGCCCGAACCAATCACACTAATGCTAAACTAATTCTCCTAACTCCTCCTATGTGGTAAGAGGAAAGAGCTAAGGTAAAATCAATCTAACAAATTCACAACCAACCCACAAAAGATTCCAAACAACACACTCTAATACTCCTATGTGGTAAGAGGTAAGATTAAAGCAGTTTATCTCTAAATAATTTACTGCACTATAAGCAAATATTCATCATACGTAATTCGGGCCCTAATCATGCATAACTATGAAAAACACAACAAAACTCATTCCACAAAGACCATAAGTTAGAATATAGCATGTAAATTAAGCACAAAAACCCTTATTCATAATCCCGGGAACATAATTAATTTAGCTGAGCATGGCTAAATTGAACATCATGATATTAATAATTTAGCACAATATTAAAAACATAAATTAAAAGGAAAGAAAACACCTTGAATTGTAAATCCTTGAATGTAATCTTTACTCATAAAATACTGAATTTAATAAGAGTTGATGTTCCCAAATCCGTACAGCTGCAATTATCTGTGCAATAACCGAAAAGAAAACCCTAGCTATTACAAAGAGAAAATCCCTTGCTTAAAATCTCTCAAAGTTGTCACCCCCTAAAAAGCTGTAACCCTAGCCCTATTTATAGTAATTCTGTAAAAATATTAGCAAATAAGTCCTTCAAGAAAACCATGTCGTATAAGAAGTCTCAAACTGGGCAAAAATCGTAAATTTCCAAAAATAACTCGTAAAATTACGCGATTCACTACATCGTAATGTGCAGGGTTGCACGTCGCGACATCTACCTATGTCGCGACGTAGGAGGGTCCCAACGTCGCGACGTAGGAGGGTCCCGACGTTGCGACGTGACTCACTGCCATTTTCTTCAAACATTGCCAAAAAATTCACCAAAAATTAATTTTCATTCTCATTTTTGACGTCGCAACGTGGAGGATCTCACGTCATGACGTCCCGGGACTTTCTACATTAATAAATATTCACTATATTCACGAACTTTCTACATTAATTTTTAATGTAGAAGATCTTCACTATATTCACGAACTTTCTCCAAATATTCCTCCACTTTGCATCCGATTTGATTCTCGTATGATTTTCCTCTTCTAAGCATACACCATGATCAATAAACCTACAAATAAAACACTAAAACGAATAAAAAAGAACAAGAACTACCAAAGAATTAAGTATAAACACTACATAAAAGGTGAATAAATTCACCTTATCAAATTTACCACACACTTAACCTTTGTTCATCCCTGAACAAACTAAACTAAACATGACAAATCTAAACCGAAAACCTAACAAAATACTAACACATAACAACAAAATGCATCCAACTTTATCAATTCAATCTAAGGACAAATGCCATGTAAATACCTCATAATCTCAAGTATTCAAATGTCAAGTACACATAATATACGTCCCCAAAAGGTATCAAAGTACATTAATGTACTCATTTAGACGCGTTGATTCAACCATGTGTGTGTGTGCGATAGGTTCCACCTCAGTTCATAACTCATCTACAACCACACCATAAGTCAAGGCTCCAACAACTAAATCTTCGTCTCAACTTTTCCTCACTACCAGATCAAAAATTCATCATTTAACTCATATTCATGAGGATTTGCTCGGTAAACCTTTAGGTTCATAAAAACAACACTCGTTCCCCCAAACTGTCACACTTAATTAGGGTATTTCATTGGAAATCCCGTGACATCCATTAACTATTCGTTTAATGCAATAACTATTCATTTAATCCATTAAACATTTCATTGGAAATCACCTATTCGTTTAATCCATTAACTATTTCATTAACTATTCGTTTAATCCATTAACTATTTCATTGGAAATCACCTTCGGGTTTTATACCCATTCCCATTCATGCAAGTTCTCCATTAACTATTCGTTTAAGAGCAGTCTCGTAGAGGAGTGACAATATAATGCCAGAGTCTTGCGGCTTCTAATCTCCGTTATCATATATATGAGTTCTCTCAGGGTTATTATTAAAAGAAGTCTCATACAGGGATGATAGTATGAGCAAAACAAGCTTAAAAATGCAAAAGCATTAAGTGCAAACATTTATGCCATCACATTTATTAAAGAACATTTTTTAAGCGAGTTATATAAGTTTCAGCTAAACAAACACACCAACCTAATTAATGATTACAAACTCGTCAATCCCCTCAGTAGTTTCCCTAAGTGCATAAAAATGATTAACTCAAAATTCCATCAAAGACCCGACTCCTTCTAGATGGCATATTATTTTCCTATCCCACATCGAATCTTTCGATAAAAATACAATCATCGGCAATATGACACTTATCACAACAAGATCAAAATTTTAAAAAATTGGATACAACACAAAAATACCTAAAACCATGGTGTAATTATGCAAAGAATTATCATTACCGAATTTCTTATTTGCGAGCTAAGGTTAACTCAAGGCAATAACTAATACGAATGGAACACAACAAAATATAAAATAAATCCTAATTCCATTAACTTAATTTTCTTCATAATGCGCAAATTGAAAATGAAAATAACAAAACTACTAAGAAAAACTAATTAAACATGAATGAAAGCATAATATCCGCACTTCAACTCCCAAGAAATTAAGCATAAAGACATACAAAATAATATGAAATGAATAATATGAATTTCACCCCCTCCCCCCACACTTAAAATACACATTGTCCTCAATGTGTAAGACAAGAAAAGAATTCACCTATTATTTTTGTTATTCCCGGCAAGCTTGTTGTGTGCTTGAGGACTTGGCAATGTCTCAGTAGCCTTCTTCTTTATTCAAACTACAAAATATAATAAAAACTAGTAATTTAAAAGCAAGGTAAGAAGGTAGTTCTAGGTTTATTTGGTCCCTAGCTAGACCTTATTATTGTGGCCTTCTCCTTCAAGATTCGGAATACCCATCCCTATACCAAAATAATGCTTTTTCACAAGCACTTTGTCTTTTATAATAGGGCTTCTTTTGCAACCCTTTAAGAGGGAACTTGAGCTCATGCATGTGAGGAGCAAGTTCAATGAACTCAACTTTGTACCACTCTTGCTCCTCTAAGGTAGGCTCCTCCTTTTCGATCACGCCCATCATTGCCGGATTCAATCGACTTTGCCTATCACTAACTGGAATTGCATTTTCTTCTAAAAGAATCTTTTGCATACAAATTGATGGACTAATTCCCTTAATGTTAGCAATAGTCCACTCAATTGCTCCTTGATACATTTCAGCACCATAACAAGCTTCTCTTCTTGCCAAGGTTCTAATGTAGTTGAAATCACTACAGGCAAAGTGTTATTATCCCCCAAGAAGGCATACTTGAGATGTGATGGGAGTGTTTTGAGCTCCAGTTTTGGTGGTTCTTCAACTGAAGGTTTCAGCTTATCTTTACTGCAATTAAGAACTTCAATTCGCCTAACCTCAATGGGCTCCTCACAAATATCATCGGTTGGATCATAAGTGGAAATATCAAGAAAAATACCTTTGACCATATTTTGCAGCTCTAATGTTATATTCTTATATATCTTAAGCAACTCAGTATTAGATATATGCATTAAAGAGTCATTATTATTAACACTATATGTTTTTATAGGATTGCATGCAATAATTGAAGTTTCAACAATATCCATGAAAAAACAAGTATTAATGTCCTTAGGATGCTTCATATCATAATTAACATTAAATGTTACCTCTTCATGATTGACACGAAAAGTGGTTGTCTTGCTGTGTACGCTAATTAAAGGATCTCTAGTTGCCAAGAAAGGTCTTCAAAATATGAGAGGAACCTCCTCCCCATCTTCCTCCATGTCTAAGATAATAAAGTCCACTGGAATTGTGAACTTATCAACTACTACCAAAACGTCCTCAATGATGCCCATAGGAGTGATGATGGATCTATCAGCCAATTGAAGAGTTAAAGCCACTGGTTTGATTTGCTCACCCATTCACACACTGACAGCTATAGAATAAGGCATCAAGTTAATACCAGCCCCCAAATCACATAATGCCTCAGCAAAATATCTTGAACCAATTCTACATGGAATCGTGCATCTTCCTTGATCTTTAAGCTTAGAGGGAATATTTTTCTTCATTAAGCATTGCTCAACTTCATTTAATTAAATAACCTCCTCACATTGCAAAATCTGTTCTTTATTTGAAATAAGATCTTTCAAGAATTTAGTGTAAGTAGGTACCGTCTTAACTTAATCCAACAAAGGTATTTCCACATGGAGCTGCTTAATCATTTCAGCAAATTTGCTAAACAAAATCTTTTTCTTTGTTGGCTATATCCTTTGAGGAAAAGGTAATGATGGAGCACATTCTAAAAAATTAAAAGCACTTGGTGGATTTTTCTTTCTCCCTTTCCTTGCATTTCCTTTCTTGTGTTCTACTTGCTTTGGAACATCTTCCACCTCCATTTGAACCTTGACAGCATCATGATCGTCTTTTGGAGAATCTTCTTCATCAATTGTTGAAGGTTGCAATTCCTTACCACTTCGAAGTGTAACAGCGTGACATTGCTCTTTTCCCTTAGGATTGGGGAAAGTATCACTTGGTAATGTTACTGCTCGTCTATTGTGAACATTATTTGCGAGTTGGTCTATTTGAATCTCCATATTCTTAAGAAGAGCATTATGCTCCTTGAACATACCTCCATAAATCTCCATTGTTTTCTCCATATTGGTGATGAGTTGGTTTTATACCAACTATTTTGTGCTAAAATTCTTGGCTTTTGTCTTGTGTTTGTGCAATTGTGTGGTGTTTTAGGTGTTTCTATGCATATATGTGTTGTGCTAATAGGTAATGTTGAAGTGGTGAAAAAAGAGCAAAACTGATGGTAAATAGAGTGAAAAGTGTAAAGCAAATGAAGGAACCAAAAGTGCATATTCGGCTAAATTAGGGTTTTGTGGCATAATAAGTGCTGAATTTATTGTGTTAATAACTCTTTCAATTCTAATCCAAATGAGGAGATCTTGGATGATTTGGAAAGCTCTTTGTTTGTACTTCAATTGCCATCTTTTAACTTTCTCCAAATTCTGTGTGCAAACTTGAGAAACGAGGGCATCTTTGTTGTGTTTGGATTAGGATTTGATAGAGTTCTATCTTTCTGCCACAGTTTGTTTAATTGTGTATATCTTGAGCTACATGTATCCAATGATGTTGATTATTGAACCTATAGAAAGCCAAGAATAAGTTCTACAACTTTCATGTTTATTAAAAAGTCCAATTCAGAGTCTAAGCTATACAAATCATGCATGGAAGTCGGATGATTTTTCTGGCTAAGCACTTTGCACTGGCCACAAATCACTCTTGCACACAAGCACTCACACTAGCACTACACTCTCACCTTACTCGCACACTCGCACCACAATCACACTACACCCTCGCTACACTCTCGCACACACTCGCACTATCACTGCACCATACTCATGCGGCGAGGTCACCTCGCCGCACATCCTCACTCGCACACATCGCACAAGCTCACTGCACACAAGCACACCCTCACTCGCACACTTCGCACACTACTATGCACACTCACATGCGGCGAGGTCATACAAACACATATGCATATCACCCATTTCACCTCTCACACATTTGCACACAACATTCCTTTTGCATGTCATTTCAATTCTTGAGCATAAAGTTTACACTACAAAACATATGCACAACACATACATTTGCAATCCACTCATGATTTTTCGTATGATATCTACACACATTCAGCACACAACTCACAAACTTTCCAATTCAAGATTTGCATTTTCATTTGCTAAAACTCACCCACATCTACACTACATATTATCACACTCAAGTTCACCAAAATTTCCACATTCTTACACATTCACTTCACGGCTTCACCATTTTCACTTTCACTCACAACATACAATTTCACTAACTTCACAACATGTTCATTTCATTCCCAATATACAAGACATCATTTGTTCACTCAAACTTAGCAACATTCACAGTATGTCATTTACATTCGCACAACTCTTCACTCACACTTTTCAATCACTCACTCATATACACAAAACTTCACAAACTTCACAATTCACTCTCATCTCGCACTTTCATCTCATACTACTCACAACACTTCAAACACTCTTCGTTACTCAAGCTCATACACTCGCACCTAGCTGGCGAGACCTCGCGGCGAGGTCTCGCCAGCAACCATTTTTCACGGTGAGGTCTCGCCGTGAGACCTCGCCAGCAAAAGCTTTTCACGGCGAGACCTCGCCACGAGGTCTCACCACACACACACACTCCACGGCCAGACCTCGCCACGAGGTCTCGCCATTATAGTTGCTTCGGATTTGTGTTGTTGGTGAAATGGAAAAATGGCTAAGTGTTGATTGTTATCTTTTGTGTACAGGTTCAGTGAAGGCGTGGTGGATGATAGCTTGAAGGCGCACGGGGGCTGAGTTCAGAAAGGAAGGCTGAAGTTGAGCTTTCAAAGGCGTGATTTGCCTACCTTATAAAGGCGTGAAGTGGGCTGAGCACACAAGGAATGATAGCAACAGGTTGAAGGCGTGAGTTTCAAAGGCTCAAAGGCGTGAGGAGATCGATGATGGCGTGTGAGCTTTGCCTAAAGGCGCGAGGAAGCAATTGAAGGCGCACGTTCGAAAGCCTGAAGGCGCTGGAATGCTGGGCATTTCTTCAAACTTTGGATTTTTCACATCTTAGGCTAATTTTTGGGTTTTTCTATTCAAGGGCACTTTTGTAATACTTTACATATTTTACGGTTGCGTATTAGTTACATTTTCTTAGCTCTATATATATGAGATGTAGCTAATGTGTAAAGGGAGGAGAATCGACTTTAGAATATTCGAGATTAGAGAACCATCTTTTGAATTCTAGCGGGAATTTTCTCTTGTTTTACATTTTCTCTCTCTAGATCTATTTTCTCTCACTAAACATTTCTTCTCCGATCTCAATCCCGATCACGATTGTGAACCAGATATTTCATATTGAGCTCAACCGAAGCAACATTGGGCTATCTTCTACATTCTAATCGGTGAATTTACTCAAATTGATGGATTTCATTTGCTCAATGTTGGAATTTAATGCTTACGAGTTGAATATGAAGTTTTCTGGCTAATTGCGTGATATCTTAGGGTTCTAAACGGATGAATACATGATTTAGAAGATTTGATGCTATGTAATCAACTTAATTGATAAAGATTGAAATTGCACTTGAATTAACTGCTTGAAATTTGTTAAATTTCATGTCTCTGCACTGATTTTGAATGGATTAAGCTTCGATTGTGATCGTCATGTTAAGTTGAGGATTGATTCACCAATGTTAGTGAAGATGCATGAGCTGAGAACCAAAGTGTAATTGTTGAGTCTTTACACTTGCTTTCTATGATTATTTCATTTCTGAGAATCAGGCCTCGCCATGGGAAGCTTCGATGAATTGAAACATTAGGAAAAGTGTTAAAGAAGTTCTCTATGTTAACAATGAAGACATTTGAAGCTTAGGTCGGGCCTCGCCATGGGATTTCCTAGGTTTTGCATGTTAGAGTAGTTAGCTTAGAGAGTTGAGACGTTGCGGAGATAAATTCACCATTCTCAAGCCTCGCCATGGGAGAGGATGGTGTCGAGAAGTACAGGAAGTGGTGTGGTCGCCATGCTAACCATAACTTGACCTTCTAGGCAACTTAGGTCTCCTTGAGATTTGCTTTGCTTGCTAGTTGATTGCATAGCATAGATTTGCTAGGCCTGTGTTCATCCGATACAAGAATCCTAAGATATCTGTTTATACTTGTTCGTAGCTTTCCTCTTATTCCTTTTATTTTTGTTCCTTTGTGAGTTTTTATTTTGTGATTTGATTACTGTGACAATTCTTGGAACAATTCTTGAATTCTTGAACACTACACCTTCCCTGTGGATACGATCTCTACTTCCACTACTACATTAGTGTTTAGAGTTAAAATTGCAAGTACGCGACTATGCTTATCAATTTTTGGTGCCGTTGCTGGGGAAGGCACGGTTCTAGGATTTGATTAAGTATTCCTTGAATTTCACTGAATCATTCTGTTTGTGTTGAATTGTTTCTTGAAATTTTTCTTGTTTATTGTGTTGTTCTGTTCTTCGTGTTGAAAATTGTGGTGTGTTTCTTTCCTGCACATTTGAAGTTGTTGATTCTCTGCTATTATACTCCAAGACAGTGTGTTGTGTATGCCAAGATCTAGCAGGTTTGCAGGAGAACCACAATTTCAATTCGATCTTGAATTGGCAAAGACTCTGAGAGCACAGTTAAGACAACAAAGAGAAATGGCTGCCCAAGGAGCACAAGCACCTAGGTTTGGAGACCATTATGCAGTGAACTTCGACAATAGATTTGGGTAATAGGACATCCACATTGAAAGCTACCACATTCCTCCACATATAGTTTCCATGATCACTCAAGGCCAGTTTTTCCAAGGGCTTGACAATGAGGATCCTAACGACCACCTCGATTGGTTCCTAGGATTATGTAGCACTTTCAAGTTGCCGAGAATTGATAGGGGTGAGGTTCACAGGATTTTGTTTCCTTTATCTCTGAGAGGAAAGGCGAAGCATTGGTTTAAGACTATTGGAGGAGCGGATGCAACAGTTTCATTTGATGAACTTCAGAGGAAATTCTTGGCCAAATACTTCCCACCAGCCAAGCTTGAGAAGAGAAGAATGGAAATTATGAATTTCCAACAACAAGACAGTGAGTCATTTAGGGAAGCTTGGGAGCGCTTTAATGATTTGATTCGGCAATGTCCCAATCATGACTTGGGCGAGATCAGAGAACTTAATACTTTCTTCAAAGGTTTTACTCCTGAAGCATCTATGATGGTAAAGGCATGTGCCAATGGTGCACTCAAAGATAAATCTGTGCCTGAGGTGCGAGAGTCGTTCAACCAGATTGATGAGGATGAATATTTGTTCCCTGAAGCTCGTAAACCTCACAATAGAAGGCAAAGAGGAGTTCTGGAGTTAGATGAGGAAACTTCACTCAATGCAAAAGTCGAAGCCTTAGCGAAACAAATGCAATCTCTAAGGGCATCTCAAGCCAAGACACCTGTGTTGTCTTGTGGAATATGCAAAGGTGAACATTATACCGATGAGTGCTCTATCACCACTGAATTTATTCAATACGTGAATAATTAGGGCAACAGGCCACAATACTCCAGAAATTACTCAGGAGGGAACAATAGAGGCTATGGAGGTAAACAAGGAACTTGGGGACAACAGAACCAAAGCCAGGGAGGCCAATATTCTCAAGGGAATGATCAAAGGAGAACTTCCAATCCTCCACCAGGATTTGAGCAACAACCAAGTGCTCAAGAACAAAGGAAACTGTCAGTGGAAGACATGCTCCGGAGTCTTATAGAAAAGGTAGATTAAAATGAGGAAAGATTTGTTGCTTTGGAGACAATTGTAAGACATCATGATGCCTCATTCAAAAACATTGAGATGCAATTGGGACAACTTGCAAATGCTACATCATAGGCCCAGTGGATCTCTTCCCAGTGATACGGTGCCAAACCCCAAGAACAAGATTGGGTGTAATGCTATTGTGTTAAGAAGTGGTAAGGAAGTGCAAAAGTCATCTAAGCCTGAGGATGAGGAATGTGCAATTGATGAGGAAAGTGTTCAAATTGAGGAAGAGTGTATCAACGAAGACATGACACCAAAGAAGGTTGGTGAACAGGAAGCTCTTGCATTTGAGAAGACGAATGAGCATACAGATACAAAGATGGGGAGGAAGGAAATACCAGATAGGGTAGGAAATGAGATTACCAAAAATTCTAATCCTTACAACTACCCTGAGTATGCCCCCAAACCTCCTTTTCCAGAGAGAAAGAAACCACCTTCAAAGAAAGGCCCTCAGTTCAATAAATTTCTAGATGTGCTCAAGCAAGTAAATGTGAATCTCCCTTTGATGGATTTAGTGACAGCAGTGCCTAAGTATGCTAAGTACGTCAAAGACCTCATTTCAAACAAGGAGCAAATTCTAAGGTGTGAAGTTCCTATGATGTTATCTGAATGTAGCCAAGCGTGGATGGTGCACAACTTGCCTCCAAAGCTTAAGGATCCAGGCAGCTGTATAATTCCTTGCAAGATAGGCACAAGACATTTTGCAAAGGCTCTTTGTGATCTTGGTGCGGGGATCAACTTGATGCCACTTTCCATAGCCATCAATGTTGGATTGGAAAGCCGGATTCGCCCAGTCGCAGTGACTCTCCAATTAGCAGACAGGTCATTGGTAACTCCAACAGGTCTGGTGGAAGATGTTCTGATAAGAGTTGATAAGTTTACTTTGCCTGTCGATTTTATTATACTTGATATGGATGAAGACCCGGAGGTACCTTTAATTTTTTGTAGGCCTTTCCTTGCCACTGGGGATGCATTAATTGGGGTTAGGAACAAAACTGTTACTTTTCGCATAAATGATGAGCAAGTAGTTTTTGACGTGAATTATGCAATGAAACAACCTATGCCTTTAGAGTCTTGTTGTTCTATTCAGGTTGTAGAATGTTCCCCAATCCTAGTTGATAATGGTGTTGTGCATGACTACATTTCTATTGATAGAACTGACAATTGGGAAGAGATTGATTTAAATGAGCAAGATAATGAGGACTGCATGATTTCACCTGAGAATGCAACTGTGGTAGAGTGTTGTTCAATTAGTTCAATAGATAAATCAAACTTTGAAGTGCCAAGTCAATCTTTGGTGGAACATACCTCACAGGAAGCATGTGATAAGAATCATTCAAATGATAATGAGGGTCATGCTATACTTGATGAAACTGATGACTGTTCTTTTCTTGATGTCTTGATAAATTGCATAGAGTTGCATCTGGAGAAACATCGTGATATCATGAATCAAGAAAATGTGGAAATTGCTGGGACTCTTTGTGCAACATCATCGCTTGAAACAGTGAATGTCACTGGAAACACACAACATGTGTTAAATGAGAAAGCCAACAATGTTAGTTTTGATGATAAAGATGTTAACTTGTTGAATGATAATGATTACATGGTGAACAACTGTGAGTTTGAGACATTTACTTTTGAACTTTCTGATGAGTTTGTTGAGACCATGGATGTGTATTCCTTGGTTGAGCCTTGTAGGATTTCTATGGATAGTGTGATAGAAGGGGACGATAATGTGCTTCAAATGAAAGTGAAATTTGGAGAAAGTCCTTCTCATGTTCATGAGCTTACACATCTCCTTGAGCATGTCATTCATGTGACCTCTAAAAAGAAGAGTGCCTATGAGATTTCATCTTTTGTTTGGTGCAGAGATGGATTCACTGAGTCCTATTCATGACCAGAAACTTAATTCGTGGATGAATAAAGTCTAGCTGGAGACTATTTAAATCCAGAACTACTTCTTTTCCTTTGGCTTTAATGAAGTAGTTTGGTTCAATTAGTCTTTACGTTTTCAATATCAATTTTAGATGTTACTCACCAAGGCCAATTTTGTTGTAGGGGAATGTAACGGAAGAAATTGCGAGGAAAATATGCCATGCATACATGAGGCTAAGTGTGGGGGAGTGGAGTCCTGAACTATTCTCACAGATTTTTCATGCAAGAAAGACCTACAAACAAGGACACTCCACAAAGCAAACATTGGAATTCATGACTTACCAATACCAGGGAGCTCCTAAACCTATCTCTTTACTTTACATTGAGGACAATGTAAGTTTTAAGTGTGGGGGAGGGAATGTTTGCTATAGTTTGATTTTATATGCTTACTTTCTGTCATGCAATATTTTTAGTGTAACAATGTGTTGTTTTGAGTCTTTTGCCCGTATGTGTGGTGTTTCTCATGTTTTGTGCAAAAATTTAAATTTTTGGCGAAATTTGAATTTGAAAATTTTGTGTGAATTCTTGCGAATAAGTGGTGTTAAGAACACAAGTTTTGGCAGAATGTTCATTTTGAAAGTTTCGGTGTTGAGTGGTGCTGTTTTGGTGGGTTGATGTATTTTTTAAGTGTTAAGGAGTGTGAGTGTGCTAATAAAGTGTCAAATGTGTTATGAAAAGAGGTGTGGTGACGGTAAGAGAATGGAATGTAGTAACACTTTGTACTATGCTATGCTCCTTTGTTAAGCTATTTTCAAAAATTTGAAGTTCAACCATCTTTACTTTTGTATTTCATGCAAAATTGTTTTGTTATCTTTGATTCCAATCTTGATGAAATTTGTACATTTTGTTAGTCAAGGCATCATGTTAAAGTAAGATAGATATGCCATGCAACTTGTTCTTGGACATAGGAGGAAAATTATTCAATACGTTTTTTTTGTTGTGCATTATTTCGATTGTTTTGGATGCTCTAGCATACATAGTCCTTTAGAGACATCTAAGAACTTTTGGTCACACAAGAAAGGATATGGAGGAAAAGCCTTTGGCAATTGGGAATGAAAAGCCGAAATACCCTTGGCAAGCATAATTGAGAAAAAACAGCCATAAATCTCAGGCAGCTAAAGGGAAAAAGAAGCCATAAGACCCAAGGCAAGCACACCAATGTGTGCAGAGAAGAACAAAGCAAAGACAGAAAAGTGCAATAGCAAAAGAAATGTGAAATCAAATATGAAAAGCACCAATGTGCACCATTGATCTTGAGTGGTTTTGAGTTCTTGAATGTGGACATTGTGATTGTGTATGAAAGGGAAAAGTTTTGGAACAAAAGAAATAATGTATGCATAGAGAATGGATGAATTCATGATCCTCAGCACACACTTGCACGCATGACATTTTGGTCTTTATTCATCGTGCCTTTATTGATAACTTGTGCTGGGATTTGATAGGATGGGATGAAAGACAAGTGATGAATTTCATGCATGAAAAAATTTGTTTTGATGCATTCAGATGAGAACAAGTTTAACAGAGGAGTTGAGTCTAGTATTAAGTGTCTGTGAATTGTGAGTTTGCTTGAGGACAAGCAAAAGTTCAAGTGTGGGGGAATTTGATGAGTTGGTTTTATACCAACTATTTTGTGCTAAAATTCTTGGCTTTTGTCCTGTGTTTGTGCAAATGTGTGGTGTTTTAGGTGTTTCTATGCATATATGTGTTGTGCTAATAGGTAATGTTGAAGTGGTGAAAAAAGAGCAAAAATGATGGTAAATGGAGTGAAAAGTGTAAAGCAAATGAAGGAACCAAAAGTGCATATTCGGCTAAATTAGGGTTTTGTGGCATAATAAGTGCTGAATTTATTGTGTGAATAACTCTTTCAATTCTAATATAAATAAGGAGATCTTGGATGATTTGGAAAGCTCTTTGTTTGTACTTCAATTTCCATGTTTTAACTTTCTCCAAATTCTGTGTGTAAATGTGAGAAACGAGGGCATCTTTGTTGTGTTTGGATTAGGATTTGATAGAGTTCTATCTTTCTGCCACAGTTTGTTTAATTGTGTATATCTTGAGCTACAGGTATCCAATGATGTTGATTCTTGAACCTATAGAAAGCCAAGAGGAATTTCTATAACGTTTATGTTTACTGAAAAGTCCAATTGAGAGTCTAAGCTATACAAATCTTGCATGGAAGTCGGATGATTTTTCTGGCTAAGCACTTTGCACTCGCCACAAATCACTCTTGCACACAAGCACTCACACCAGCACTACACTCTCACCTTACTCGCACACTCGCACCACAATCACACTACACCCTCGCTATACTCTCACACACACTCGCACTATCACTGCACCACACTCATGACCTCGCCGCACATCTTCACTCGCACACATCGCACAAGCTCACCGCACACAAGCACACCCTCACTCGCACACAAGCACACTACTATGCACACTCACATGCAGCGAGGTGACCTCGCCGCATACAAACACATATGCATATCACCCATTTCACCTCTCACACATTTGGACACAACATTCCTTTTGCATGTCATTTCAATTCTTGAGCATAAAGTTTACACTGCAAAACATATGCACAACACATACATTTGCAATCTACTCATGATTTTTCGTATGATATCTACACACATTCAGCACACAACTCACAAACTTTCCAATTCGAGATTTGCATTTTCATTTGCTAAAACTCACCCACATCTACACTACATATTATCACATTCAAGTTCACCAAAATTTCCACATTCTTACACATTCACTTCACAGCTTCACCATTTTCACTTTCACTCACAACTCACAATTTCACTAACTTCACAACATGTTCATTTCATTCCAAATATACAAGACATATTTCTTCACTCAAACTTAGCAACATTCACAGTATGTCATTTTCATTCGCACAACTCTTCACTCACACTTTTCAATCACTCACTCATATACACAAAACTTCACAAACTTCACAATTCCCTCTCATCTCTCACTTTCATCTCATACTACTCACAACACTTCAAACACTCTTCGTTACTCAAGCTCACACACTCGCACCTAGCTGGCGAGACCTCGCTGCGAGGTCTTGCCAGAAACCATTTTTCACGGCGAGATCTTACCGCGAGACCTCGACAGCAAAGGCTTTTCACGGCGATACCTCGTCTCCACGAGGTCTCGCCACACACACACACTCCACGGCGAGACCTCGCCACGAGGTCTCGCCATTATAGTTGCTTCGGATTTGTGTTGTTGGTGAAATGGAAAAATGGCTAAGTGTTGATTGTTATCTTTTGTGTACAGGTTCAGTGAAGGCGTGGGGGATGATAGCTTGAAGGCGCACGGGAGCTGAGTTCAGAAAGGAAGGCTGAAGTTCAGCTTTCAAAGGCGTGATTTGCCTACCTTATAAAGGCGTGAAGTGGGCTGAGCACACAAGGAATGATAGCAACAGGTTGAAGGCGTGAGTTTCAAAGGCTCAAAGGCGTGAGGAGATCGATGATGGCGTGTGAGCTTTGCCTAAAGGCGCGAGGAAGCAATTGAAGGCGCACGTTCGAAAGCCTGAAGGCGCTGGAATGCTGGGCATTTCTTCAAACTTTGGATTTTTCACATCTTAGGCTAATTTTTGGGTTTTTCTATTCAAGGGCACTTTTGTAATACTTTAGATATTTTACGGTTGCGTATTAGTTACATTTTCTTAGCTCTATATATATGAGATGTAGCTAATGTGTAAAGGGAGGAGAATCTACTTTAGAATATTCGAGATTAGAGAACCATCTTTTGAATTCTAGCGGGAATTTTCTCTTGTTTTACATTTTTCTCTCTCTAGATCTATTTTCTCTCACTAAACATTTCTTCTCCAATCTCAATCCCGATCACGATTGTGAACCAGAGATTTCATATTGAGCTCAACTGAAGCATCATTGGACTACCTTCTACATTCTAATCGGTGAATTTACTCAAATTGATGGATTTCATTTGCTCAATGTTGGAATTTAATGCTTACGAGTTGAATATGAAGTTTTCTGGCTAATTACGTGATATCTTAGGGTTCTAAACGGATGACTACATGATTTAGAAAATTTGATGCTATGTAATCAACTTAATTGATAAAGATTGAAATTGCACTTGAATTAACTGCTTGAAATTTGTTAAATTTCATGTCTCTGCACTGATTTTGAATGGATTAAGCTTCGATTGTGATCGTCATGTCAAGTTGAGGATTGATTCACCAATGTTAGTGAAGATGCATGAGCTGAGAACCAAAGTGTAATTGTTGAGTTTTTACACTTGCTTTCTATGATTATTTCATTTCTGAGAATCAGGCCTCGCCATGGGAAGCTTCGATGAATTGAAACATTAGGAAAAGTGTTAAAGAAGTTCTCTATGTTAACAATGAAGATATTTGAAGCTTAGGTCGGGCCTCGCCATGGGATTTCCTAGGTTTTGCATGTTAGAGTAGTTAGCTTAGAGAGTTGAGACGTTGCGGAGATAAATTCACCATTCTCAAGCCTCGCCATAGGAGAGGATGGTGTCGAGAAGTACAGGAAGTGGTGTGGTCGCCATGCTAACCATAACTTGAGCTTCTAGGCAACTTAGGTCTCCTTGAGATTTGCTTTGCTTGCTAGTTGATTGCATAGCATAGATTTGCTAGGCCTGTGTTCATCCGATACAAGAATCCTAAGATATGTGTTTATACTTGTTCGTAGCTTTCCTCTTATTCCTTTTATTTTTGTTCCTTTGTGAGTTTTAATTTTGTGATTTGATTAGTGTGACAATTCTTGGAACAATTCTTGAATTCTTGAACACAACACCTTCCCTGTGGATACGATCTCTACTTCCACTACTACATTAGTGTTTGGAGTTAAAATTGCAATTACGCGACTACGCTTGTCAATTGGCTACTCACTATTGACATTCTCCAAATAGCTTGTCCATCTTGGCTCCAACACTATTATAACATTATCAATTATTGCTTGTGAAGTTCGACTCTGTGTGTTTTGTTGGTTTCTATAGCTAGGTGAACAAGTTGGTCTTGATGCAGTATGATGTAGGCAATTTTATCCTCCTTGATACTACTGATTCCCACCGGATGACTTCCACTGATTTGAATTAGTATTCTGATTAAAGTTGATGTATTGCACTAGCTTATTCGTGACTTGAGAACATTCATCCATATTATGCGCCGCTTGCCATAATCCACAAGATGGAGTGATTTTATTTGTCAAGGCCGCATGATTACTAGACAGTTGGTTCTACATGGCTATCATTTGTGCTTTCCAGTTAGCTGTTTTATCCAATTCTAACATACCAATTTACCGTCTTCCATGATTCCTTCTTGTAGTGGGCAATATCAGCTCATTATTTGCTATACGCTCAAAAATCTCTTCAACTTCTTCTGGTGATTTATCACGCAAATTCCCTCCAGTTGAAAGATTTATCAAATGCATAGTATCAAAATTGAGTCCATTGCAAAAGAAATTTAGCTCTCTTCCCAGCTTCAACCCACTGTTTGGGCATTTATTGAAAAGTTCACGAAATCTATCCCAAGCTTCTGTGAATGACTCATTGTCACATTGACAAAACTACATGAAATCCATCTGGATCTTGTCCATTCGGGATGGAGAGAAGTATTTAGTCATGAATCTCTTTGCAACATCATCAAAAGTTTCAATCCTCGCCCCATTAATAGAGTCATACCATCTCTCAACTGCTCCTTCAAGAGAGAAAAGAAACAACATTCTCTTTAGGACATCATGCGGGATATGTGAGATATTGCTCATGTTACACACTTTATGGAATATTCTTAAATGTGCATGTGGGTCTTTAGTACTCATCCCATGAAAAATCTTGCCATTTTGAACCAAATTAATGAAAGCTAGTGGGATTTGAAAATGCTCCTCAGTGTCAAGAAAAGGTGAATCTATGTTGTCCATTCGAGGCTCATAATGATCACTATACCAATGCCACGGTACCACTGGTTGTACTGGTAGAATAACTGGAGGATCCACCACTAGAGTAACAACAACATTGGGTTGATTACCTTTTGCAGCCATTACTTTGTATTCTAACTTCTTCTTAGCAAGAAAAGTCCTTCCAAGTTTCGAGTAGTACATATATTCTGCTAGTCCAAATGATCTTGTCCTGGTCATGCAAAGATTAAATAATAAACAGTAACAAGTATAATAAAGAAGACTAAAACTAAATAAAAAATAAAATTTCAACACGATTGCTCTTCCCTGCAGTGGAGCCAAAATTTGATGGGGGTAAAAAAGATGTGAAATAAAATGTGATCATGGTTGCTATTTACTCCTAATCAAAGATAAGCTAAACAACCCCTGTGAAGGTGATAGTAAAGCAAATTCGTTCCCTCAGGGAGAGGACTATATTGAAATTTTAAAGAAAATATTTTTGGATTTTTCTTTTTGTTATTATACTAAAACAAGAAAGTAAATAACAAAGAACTAAAACAAAGTTGGTGATTTGATTTGAACTTTTAATTAAGAAATATGCTATCGAGATTATATTTTAGGGTTACATAAAAAGCACATGCATACATTCTATCTACGGTCATGTAAAAACAAAGGTAAATAACATAACTCACGCCCTCCTATACGGTAAGAGGCAAGGAATGATTTAGGCACTTACCTATTTAGATATTAACAAATTCATTAAACCCTCCTATATGGTAAGAGGCAAGGGTTACTTCCTTAATTAACCCAGAATCTAGTACAACTACAAACTCAACCAAACCCTCAAGTTCAACTGCTCCTTTATGGCGGAGGCAACGCCCCAACCAGTCACACTAATACTAAACTAATCCCCTTAACTCTTCCTATGTGGTAAGAGGCAAGAGCTAAGGTAAAATCAATCTAACAAATTCACAACCAATCCATAAAAGATTCCAAACAACCCACTATAACCCTCCTATAAACCCTAACAAATTCACAACCAATCCACAAAAAATACCAAACAACCCACTCTAATCCTCTAATGTTGTATGAGGCAAGATTAAAGCAAGTTATCTCTAAATAATTTACTGCGCTATAACCAAATATTCATCATACATAATTCGGGCCCTAATCATGCATAATTACGAAGAACACAGCAAAATTCATTCCAAAAAGACCATAAGATTGAATATAGCATTGATAAGTTAGTTTTATACTAACGTGATATTGTAGTTTACGCTTGGATTTTGTTAGTTTTGAGTGCATTTTATGTGGTATTAACGTTGAAATGGGTGTGAAGTAGTCAAGGATAATGTGAAGCATTCTTTGAAAGATGTTTTGATGGTATAGTTTGATGATGTTTGGGTTGTTAGTAACAATATGATGATGTGTGTGTGATTTATGCATGTGTGTTTGCATGTATGGGAATGGAAGTAATGTTTGAAGTTGTCATGAAAATTTCTATGAAAATTGGGTTTGAGGTTTGCTAGATAGAATAAGCTTGAGTTGTAGAATGAATGTGTGTTGTTGGGAGTTTGGAGGAAATTGCATGAGGTTTATCTCGGTTACGCATGCACTCAAGGCTCGGGCAAGCTCACACACATCACTCGTCTCGCCGCACGAATGTGCGGCGAGCTCTCTCATTTCACTCACCTCGCGCGCACGGATGTGCGGCGAGCTCTCACATTCCACACACACATATTCCATTCATGCTTTGTACACACTTTACTTAGTCTTGATGCAATTGTTCATTCATGTTGTGAGCTCATGTTTCATTGTTTTCTCTATAACCTTTGCAACTTCATGTAAGTATTCACTTTGCACTCTTTGTTTTGAGAATGCTTTACTTACATTACATTTTCCATTTCATGAGTGAAGAATGCATCATTTAGTTACTATGGCATTCTTCATTTCCACTTTCACTTTCTCATTGTCACTCTTCTTTAAACTTCAATTGCATTCATTCCCAAGATATCTTACAATCCTTCATTTATTCTATATATACATCTCACTTCTTAAAACATTGCAACATTCTTTTACATACTTGTCTCACAATGTTTCAAGCATACGTTTCTTTGTGCATGTTATCACTTCAATCTTCATTCTTACATTCATTCTTGCACACACTTCACAACACTAATTCCTTTTTTATTCATTCATTCTTGCATGCACATCACAACACTTATGCACACTTGCACTTAAAGTGGCGAGACCTGCCGCTTTCGGTTTTGTGAGGGCGAGACCTCGCCGCGAGGTCTTGCCATTTTTGGTGATGTGAGGGCGAGACCTTGTGGCGAGGTCTCGACACTTAGAATGTGTGAAGGCCATGAATTTTTTTGGCTTGTGATGTTTGTGATAAATTCTCTAAGTGTTTTCTATCTTTCTTTTTTCTCAAGGTCTATATTGGCGTGATCAACAAAGGCTGAAAGGCGTGGTAGATGTGACAGAGGCGCGAAGAGCCAAGCTTGAGGGCGTGAGCTAATGCACCTATCGAGCTGTGTCTTTTTGTACTGTTGGATGTACACAGTGGCATTTATGTAATATTACATGCATTTTACGTTTGCGTATTAATTACGTTTTGTAACCTCTTTAAATAATGGATTTAATCATAGATTAGGGGGGATCGATCATTCTAGATTCTGAACAAACTTTTGATTTCCGGAGCGGGAATCTTTTTCTCTCTACATTTTCTCTCTCTAGATTTTCTCTTTCTTCCATTTTCACTCCGATTTCGATTCCGATCAAGGATTTGGATCGAGTTTTGTAAATATTTATTCAATTAAGGAGGTTTTTTACAATTCGTTTGTGAATTGAGAGCAATTGAGACATTTCATTCGGTAAATTCTTTTCAATTAAAGAAAATAAATTGTGTTTCATTGCAAATTGTTGATCGTGAATTAGAAATGGAATCTCGTGGCTAATTCGATGACGTCCTAGGGTTATGACCAGAGGATTGTGTAATTAAATAGTGAAATGCTATGCAATTGACCCAAACTTTATGAATGAGATCATACATGCTCGTAATTGCTTGATTAAGTGAATTTTCATAGAATTTGCACTGTCATTGACTGACTTGAACTTAGATTGTGGTCACCATGCTAGGCCGAGGCTTGATTCACCAATAATAGTGCAAATTGTATGAAATGAGGACTGATTGTATGAGTATGGAGTTTCTTCGCTTGTTTGACGTTGTTCATGATCCGAGATGTGGTCGCCATACCAATCGGAGGTGATTGAGTCATTAGAACCATTAGAACCAAGTGAAGGATGATTCTATGATGCTAGAGTTTAGAAACTTAGGTCGGGCCTCGCCATGAGAGACGTAAGGTTTTGCAAGTTCAAAAGCTAGTGTTTAGAGGTCGAGATGTTGCGGTGTTTAATCATCTTGCTTAGGCCTCTACATGGGAAAAGTAGGATGTTAGGGAGTTAAGGGAACATTACGGTCGATAAGCTGAGTGTTCACTAGCCTCATTGGCAACAGTCGTGTTTAATGCATAGCAGTCGTGTTTAATTCACATTTGTCTGGCACATTAACTCTAGGATGTCTGTCTCAAATCTTTGTACCTTCTTCCTGTTCTCTTTGCATTTGTCTTGTTACCTTTATTTCTTTAGTTTTGACATTACGTTTACTGATTATTGACATTGAATATTTGGCAACACAATTTGAGCAACATTACTTGAATTCTCGAAACCAAATCATCTTTCTAGTGGATACGATCCCTACCACCGCATCTACATTAGTGAATAGGGTTAAATTGCAAGTACGGGACACGCTTGTCAATTTTTGGCGCTATTGCCGGGGAAGGCACGGTTTCTTGATTTTTTTGCGTTGTTCTGTTTTCATTTAATTGTTTTGGTTTGTTTGTTGTCTCATGTCTTCCTATTACATTTGTGTGATTCTGTTGTTGCATTCTTCTACTACAAGGTGCAATCTATTCTTAAAGTTCTCGTGTTGAGTGTTTTGTTCTATTTCTTTAGTTTACACTTACAACCTTTGTTACTACGGTGTTGTTTGTGTTTTGTTATCACTTGTGGTGTGTTGTATGCCCAGGCTTCGATCTGAAGGAGGACCAGAATTTTCACTAGATCTTGAACTACCAAAAACCTTGAGAAGCTGACAGAAAGAAAAGAGAATGGCAAACCAAGGAGCACGAGCACTATGGTTTGGTGACCACTATGCAATCAATTTCGACAGTGGATTTGATCAACAGGACATAGACGTTGAGAGCTTCCATATCACCACTCAGATAGTTTCAATGATTACTCAAGGCCAGTTCTTTCAAGGATTAGACAATGAAGATCCCAACAAACATTTGGATTGGTTCTTAGACCTCTGCAGCAGTTTCAAACTTCCGAGAGTGGATCGGAGTGAAGTTCATAGGATTCTTTTTCCATTATCTCTGAGGGGCAAAGCAAAGCATTGGTTCAGATCCATCGGGGGTGCAAATGTTATGACCACTTTTGAGGAACTCCAAAATATATTCTTGGCCAAGTACTTCCCTCCAGCTAAGTTGGAGAAGATGAGAATGGATATAACGAATTTTTTGCAACATGATGGAGAGTCATTCTGAGAAGCATGGGAACGCTTTAAAGATTTGATCCGACAATGTCCTAACCACGATTTGGGAGAAATCAAAGAATTGAACACTTTCAGCAAAGGCCTCGCAGCTGAGTCTTCTATGATGGTTAATGCATGTGCTAATGGTGCCTTGAAGGATAAAAGTGTGCCTGAAGTAAGAGATCTATTTGACAAAATTGTAGAAGATGAATATTTGTTCCCTGAGACTCAAAAACCTCAGAGTAGAAGGCAAAAAGGAGTGCTAGACCTTGATGAGGAAACTTCTTTGAGTGCCAAGTTTGAGGTCTTGGCTAAACAGGTACAAACTCTGAAAGCTATACACGCCAAGGCAACTGTGTTATCATGTGGGTTGTGTAAGGACGAACATCATACAGACGGATGTATTATCACTACTAAGTCCTTACAGTATGTGAATAACTATAACAAGCCTTAGTACTCAGGCAATTACAATGGCGGCAGTCGACCATATAATGGTGGCCAGGGTAGTTGGGGAAATCAAAATCAAACTCAAGGTGGACAGTACTACAAGGGAATGAACAAAGACAGACTGCAAAATCCACCCCAGGCTTTGATCACCAATAGAATGCAAATGAGAAAAGGAAGCCATCAGTAGAAGATATGTTCCATAAACTTATGGAAATGATGGACAAGAATGAACAACGGTTTGGTGGGTTGGAAACTACTGTGAGACATCATGAGGCTACTTTGAAGAATATTGAGATGCAATTGGGTCAATTGGCCAATGCTATGCATCACAGGCCTAGTGGTTCACTTCCGAGTAACACAATTCCAAATCTAAAAGGGAAGGAAGTATGTAATGCGATCACATTGCGAAGTGGAAAGCAAGTCCATAAAACCATTAAGCCTGGAGAAGAAGCTTGTGAAAATGAGGGGGAAGTAGTTGTTGATCCTGAACAAGATTATGCCAATGAGGACATAGCACCAGAGAAGGAGGAGGTGCAAGATAATTGGGCAAAGGAAGTGATGAAGAAGATTAGAGGACCTCCAAGTCCTTACAATTTTCCAAAATATGCTCCTAAACCTCCATTCTCTGAAAGAGTAAGGCCAAAGCCAAAGAGAGGACCACAATTTGATAGATTCTTGAACGTAGTTAAACAGGTGAATGTGAGTTTACCATTGTTGGACTGTCCTGCTACACTCCTAATCTATTTCTTTATAGCACAACATTCCTTAACAACATTAACTTCCCACCACATTATCAAACACAGCAAGTCGTTCAAAACACCAAGCCCTCAAATTAGTTCAAACTATTCAATTAGTTCAAACCCCAATTCACACCCATCACATTACTTGCACCTATCCCGAATCTGAGTTTTAAACATTAGCACTTACTACCCTCAAAGCATGTAAACCAGAACATCAAGCCATCCCAGCATCACCAAGGCAAGCAAGTCGACACAGCCTTGCCACAACACTAGCAAATCCAAATTCCGATCTTACAAACATACAACACTTCTAAGGAAAAAACCAGCAATCATGCCAACTCAGTTAGGAGAACAAAAGGGAAAACCACTTCACATCGCAGCAAATCAGTAAACAAGACTTAAACTACAAAAGTCTTGCCATAACAACCAATTATCCAAGTACAGACCATTAACCATCTACCAGTTAAACATGGAAAGCACCAAAGATCTAGGAAACTACCACAATAAACTTACAGTGTCCAACAAATCCTTCAGCAAACAAAGTGTTCCAGAATGTTAACATCAATCATCAGACATGACCCAATTACACCAAACATATCTACAATGCCATACTGCACATATACTGAACAAAATTCACAACACTGGCCAGTATCACTTAAAACACACATTCAAGCAGGCCAAAGGGTGTCAGAATCAGAGTACCAAAACAACATAGCCTCCCTAGTAACATCTTTCTTTTTTTTTTCTCCTTGAATTTTGTCTTTCTCTTTTGTTATAAATCTCTTCTTTGGATAATGAGCGAAGGTTATACCTGCTAGTTTTACCTGGAGTTTGGGCTAGAAGCAACTTGTTATCCACTTGCTTCTCAAAGTGAATCTGCACCTTAATGCTATCCATTTGTCCATCCGAGTTTGAGGGCAATTCAGGCTCTGGGGTTCTCTTAAACAACTTACAATCGAGCCAGTGTTTCCTCAGGAGAGGGCAGGATTGAGTTCTGATTAATTTGGAAACAATCGGATGTTCCTATAATCCTAGAATCAGATTGTGATCCTCCTCGGAGATCTGCACCTGAGTTAAGGTTGTGGATGTTTCCTTCATTTTTTCCGAGTTAAAAACAATTAACTCTAAACCAGTAGAGGGGGCATGATCATCAATCTCCATCGTCTTCATTTGATTCTATTGGGAGATTGCCTTTGGGTCATTCTGTCGAGCATCTTGCAGAGCACTAGTCTCCTGTATCGTAGGGGTCAATCCTGAATCAAACGGTGGAGCAGGGCATTTTTTGTGCAGCTACCTTTAGCAGCTTTGTTCCTTGTGCTTTCGACCCTTCTTTATTTGTCCCTATTGTTCTCCTCTGATTGTGTTCTCGATACACCATCTTCGTTAGTCCTTGCACTATAGCTTTACAACCAGTGATGGTGTGTCCATATTTTTTGCAATTGGAGCAGAAAGGTGGAGCATTGGAATATTGGATGCGTTGCCAGAAACCCACTCCATCCTCCTCAATCCATAATTCTTTTGGCATCACATTCCTGATGTCAATCTCCACCACTATTTGGGCTGCCTTTGGTCTTGTAAGATTTGTGGTCGGATTGTCCATGGTAATTGGCTTACCAATAGTACCTGCTAGATGAAAGAGGAAGTCTTTACAAAAGAGGTGGCACGGTAGGTCCGGAAGGGAGATCCAAATCGGGGCAGCAAACCTGGCACCTCCGGCCGGAAATCTGGAGTCCATTTTGAAACTCGGATTCTAGCCTCTTTGATGGTCCATGAACCTTTGACCTAACACCGATTCATGTCATTCTGATCTGAAAATTGCATTAGCACCCACTGATTGCTCAAGAGCCCTACATTGATTTCACCAGAAAGGTGAAATCTCGAAAGGGAGTTTCTAATTTCCGATAAGGGAATTCTGTCGTGGATTTTTCTGACCAGGCTAAGTTTGAGATGGTCCGCAAGCTTTGATCTTTGCCCCCTATTCATGAAGATGGCTGGGCGGTCGTCTTGTAAAGTAGTTTGGAAAAACCACTCATCTTTCTTACCTTTTGTGCGTTCTTCCATTTTAGCCTAAATCTTCAGTTACTGATGCATTGTGAAGGCCCTAACAGCCTTAGCTGTAGGGCCTTGGGCGTTTTACTCTTTCCTTATCATATCTTTCTAATTCAAAGCTAATCGGCACTTGTTGGAAGGTTTGAGAGAATGGGTTAGACTAAAGCAGATTCAGTTCTAGTGATGGATGGGAGAGTTTTCAGCTAGAGAGAGAATTGGCCAACGAACATGAATTCTAGTGATTAATGTCAAAAAATAACATATAAGGCATGACCTTAGTGACACAAAATGGTCCAGTCAAGCGTGACTTGAGCTTTCCAGGGAAAAGTCGAAGTCTAGCATCATATAGCAAGATCAATTGGCCAGGAGCGAAGCTCTTTTCCCTAATCTTAGAATCATGCAACTTCTTAGTGCTTTCTTTATACAGCTTTGCATTAACATAGGAGTTGAACCGAAACTCATCAAGCTCATAAGCTCCATTATTCTCTTGGATTGTACTCCATGTAAATCCATATTAAGCCTTTGAATTGCCCAGAAGGCTTTATGCTCAAGTTCCACTGGAAAATGGCACTCCTTTACGTACACAAGCCAAAATAGTGAGGCACCAATAGGAGTTTTATATGCCGTTCGGTATGCCCACGAGGCATCATCAAACATAATAGCCCAGTCTTTCCTATTTGGTCCTACAACTTTTTCTAATATGCTCCTAATCTCTCTGTTAGAGATCTCAGCTTGGCCACTTGTTTGGGGATGGTAAGAAGTAGAGACTTTGTGCTTCACCCCATATTTGGCCAAAAGTGATGCAAAGATCTTATTGCAAAAATGAGAACCCCCATCACTTATGATAGCTCGTGGAGTGCCAAACCTGTTGAAAATGTGCATCTTCAAAAATGCAGCCACACTTCGCGCATCATTATGCAGGAGTGCCACAGCCTCAACCCACTTTGACACATAATCTACCGTCACCAATATATACTCCCTATCGCAAGATTTAGGAAAAGGTCCCATGAAGTTAATACCCCATACATCGAAAAGCTCCATTTCCAGAATATTGTTCAGAGGCATTTCATTACCCCATGAGATGTTACCACTTCTTTGACACTTATCACACTGACCAACCCATATGCGTGCATCCACAAAGATATGAGGCCAGTAGAATCCACTTTGTAGCACTTTGAAGCCCGTCCTGGTGGCACCAAAATGTCCTCCGAATGGCTCTTCATGGCATGCCTTCAAGATGTCATTTTTCTCACCTTCTTTCACACATTTTCTTATCACTTGGTCACTGCACACTTTATAGAGAGCATTTTCATCCCAAAAGAAGTACTTTGCATCGTGCCTTAATTTCTTCCTCTGCTCGTATGAGTAGTATGTAGGCACTTGCCCTGCCACAACAAAGTTTGCTATTTCAGCATATCAAGGCAAGTCTTCTTGTTGACTTTAAACACTTGCTCATCAGAAAAATGCTCTAGGATCAAAACATGAGACTTGTCTTTCCCATGAGAGTCTAACCTTGATAAGTGATCGGCTACAACATTCTCTGAACCTTTGAGATCTCTAATTTCAACATCAAATTCCTGGAGAAGCAACACCCATCTAATAAGCCTAGGCTTGGCATCCTTTTTGGCCAACAAGTATTTCAAGGCCGCATGGTCAGTATGCACAATCACCTTTGAGCCTAGCAAATACGCACGGAATTTATCAAATGCAAAGACTACAGCAAGCATCTCTTTTTTGGTCGTGGTGTAATTCATTTGAGCCTCATTCAACAACTTGCTTGCATAATAGATTGTGTGGAAAACTTTGTTTCGTCTCTGCCCAAGCACTGTCCATAGTGCATAGTCACTCGTATCACACATAATCTCAAAGGGTTCCCCCCATTGTGGTGTGACTATGACTAGGGATTCCACAAGCCTTGTCTTTAACAGCTCAAAAGCCACAGAACATTCTTCACCAAAATTGAACTTCACATATTTTTCTAGCAAACTACACAGAGGCCTTGCAATCTTGGAGAAATCCTTGATGAATCTTAGAAAGAATCCAGTATGTCCCAAGAAACTTCTAATGCCTTTAACGTTGGTGGGAGGTGGTAGTTTGGCAATGACATCCACTTTGGCCCTATCCACTTCAATTCCTTTATGAGAGATTTTATGTCCCAAAATTATGCCCTCTTGCACCATAAATTGACATTTCTCCCAGTTGAGCACTAAATGTGTTTTCTCATACCTTTGCAGCACTCTTGCCAAATTGTCTAAGCATCCATCAAAGGTCATGTCAAATACTGAGAAATCATCCATGAAGATCTCGATGTTGGATTCCAACATGTCATGAAATATGGCCATCATGCATATTTGAAATGTAGTAGGTGCATTGCACAAGCCGAATGGCATCCTCTTGTAAGCAAATATACCGAATGGGCAAGTAAAAGTAGTCTTCTCTTGATCATTGGGGTTAATTGCAATCTGGTTGTAGCCTGAGTAGCCATCCAAGAAACAATAGAAGAGAAACCCAGTAATTTTGTCCAAGAATTGCTCCAAGAAGGGTAGTGGAAAATGATCCTTCCTTGTTACTTTGTTGAGCTTGCGGTAATCTATGCATACGCACTATGCACTGATGTTTCTAGCCGCCAGGAGCTCATTAGCATCATTCTTTACCACAGTAACTGCATCCTTCTTGGGCACACATTGTACGGGACTCAACCACTCACTGTCCGAAATTGGAAAAATTATTTTGAAATCCAAAAGCTTGATTACTTCTTTCTTCACCACCTCCATCATTTGGGGATTTAGCCTTCTTTGTCTATCTTGTACAGGAACAAAATTTTCCTTTAACAAGATCTTGTGCATACATATGCTTGGACTAATTCCTTTGATGTCTACAATTGTCCAACTAATGGCTTGCTTGAACTTCCTCAACACACCAAGTAGCTTGTCTTTTTTCCATCCTTCCAACTTTGAAGAGATTACTACAGGCAAGGTTTTATTCTCACCCAAGAAAGCATATTTCAAGTACAGTGCCAAAGGCTTGAGTTCCAACTAGGGTGGCACCATGATAGAAGGCATGAGTTTTTCATTCCTGCAAAACATTTCTTCATATCTCACCTCAGTGGGTGCATACACATCATTAGTCAAAACATTACAATCACTAGTTTTTTCAAAATCCCTAACATATGCTTCTTGTATTATTCATTTTTCACACACTTCATCTTGCATTTTGAAGATTGATTCATCTAAAACACAACATTCTATTTCATTTGCAATTTCAGAAACAATCATGTGATCTTCATCATCTAACTCTACCTTTTCAACTTCTTCAGCACATACATTCAGTTTATCAACACAAATGTAATCATATTTAACTTCTTCATCAACCACATGTATTTTCCAAGCTACAGCTCTTATTGCAAAGCAACGTTCTACATGCATGGGATGCTTCATAGCATAATTGACATAAAAAACAACTTGTTCGTTATTAATTCTAAATGTTACCATTTTGCTTCTTACTCCTATCAAAGCATCTCCGGTGGCAAGAAAAGGTCTACCAAAATTAAGAGGTACGTGAGAGTCTTCCTCCATATCAAGAACAATAAGTCCACCGATAGTGTGAATTTGTCTATCATCACCAACACGTCTTCCACCATGCCTATGGACTTCACCAAAGATCTATCCACAAGCTATAATGTCACGGCAACAGGTCGTATCCTTCCACCAAGATCCACATTTATAGCAATGGAAAGGGGCATCAAGTTGATTCCAGCACCAAGATCACATAATGCCTTTTCGTAGTATCTTGTGCCAATCTTGCATAGAATAGTGCAACTACCTGGGTCTTTCAATTTGGGAGGTAGGTTATGCACCACCCTTGCTTGACTACATTCGGTGAGCATCATAGGTTCTTCACACCGAAGAATTTGCTATTTGTTAGAGATGAGATCTTTAAGGAATTTTGCATACTTTGTCATAGCACTCACTAAGTCTAGCAATGGAAGACTCATATTGACTTGTCTTATAACATTAAAAAATCGATCAAAATGTGGCTCTTTGGTGGTGGCTTCACTCTTTCTGGAAATGGAGGAGAATGAGCATACTCTGGAAAATTATAAGGACTTGGTGGTCCTCTAACCTTTTTGGTCACCTCCATTCCTTCATTATCATGCACATCCTCCTTTTCAGGTGCCATGGCCTCATGTGCACAATCTTTCTTAGTTTCAACTACAACTTTACTTTGGTTTATGCCACCTTCTGTAGTGGTTCCTTGCAGGTGTTGCCCTTGGGATTAGGAATTGTATCACTCTAAAGAGATCCGTTGGGCCTATGATGCACTGCATTAGCTAGTTGCCCTAATTGCATTTCAATGTTTTTTATTGTTGCATCATGGTGTTTGACACTAGTCTCTAACCCAACAAATCTTTGTTCACTCTTGCCCATCTTGTCCATGATATGATGGAACATATCTTCCATAGAAGGCTTCATTGGCTATTGTACATTAGGTTGCTGATCAAACCTAGGAGGTGGGTTGGAAGCTCTCCTTTGATCGTTGCCATGGAAATATTGTCCTCCTTGATTTTGTTTCTGATGTCCCCAAGTACTTGGACTACTACCATATTGTCTATTAGCTCCAGAGTAATTGCCAGAGTACTGCAGCTTGTTGTAGTTGTTGACATATTTCAATGACTCCATGGTAATAGCATATTCATCGGTGTAGTGTTCTCCTTTGCACAAGCCACAAGAAAACACAGGAGTTTTGGCTTGGGTGGCCTTGAATGTTTGTACCTGTTTTGCAAGAGCTTCAAACTTAGCTCCCACAAACATTTCATCATCATGGTCCAAGACTCATCGTTGTTTCCTTATATGTGGCTTCCTTGTTTCAGGGAAAAGATATTCATCCTTATCTATCTTATTAAAAAGCTCTCTCACCTCCGAAACACTTTTGTCTTTCAAAGCTCCATTAGCAAAAGCCTTGAACATCATTGAAGATTTTGTCGTAAGTTCTTTAAAGAAAGTGTTCAGCTCTCTGATTTCACCAAGGTCATGGTTTGGACATTGTCTGATCAAGTCATTAAAGTGCTCCCAAGCTTTACGAAATGTCTCTCCTTCATGTTGTTGGAAGTTCATGATGTTCATCTTCATTTTCTCTAACTTGGCTGGTGGAAAGTATTTAGCCAAGAATTTCTTCTGTAGCTCTTCAAAAGATGTCACAGCAGCTGTGCCTCCAATAAATTTGAACCAGTGCTTTGCCTTGCCTCTCAAAGACAGAGGAAAAAGAATTTTATGAACTTCACTCTGAGGCACGCGTTGCAGTTTAAAGGTGCTGCATAGTCCTAAAAACCAATCAAGGTGTTCATTCGGGTCTTCATTATCCATTCCTTGGAAGAATTGTCCTTAAGTAATCATAGACATGAGCTGTGTTGGAATATGATAACTCTCTACATCAATGTCTTGCGGATCAAAACCATTTTCAAAGTTAACGGCATAATGGTCACCAAATCTTGGTGGTCTTGCTTCGTGGTTAGCTATTATCCTTTCTCTTTGTTGATTTCTCAAAGTTCTCTCCAACTCCAGATCCAAGTGATATTGTGGTTCTCCTGCAGATCTATGAGATCTGGGCATACAAGACACACACCAAGAGTAATGTCCGATAGTAGAGAAGCACAAACAATTAGAGTAACACGAATTGCAAATGTAAACAAAAGAAAACATAACAAAAACAGAACAAATAAGGAAAATTCACAAAATCGTGCCTTCCCCGACAGCGGCACCAAAAATTGATGCGAGCTGTTGTGTGCTCACCAATTTATCCATAATTAACTATAGTAATGGTGATAGGGTTTCGTTCCGCAAGGAAGAGAGTGGTTTCAAGCAAATTCTAAAGTTACTCTGAAAAATTGTCACAGAAATAGAACAACAAGAACAAGAGTAAAATGTAAATGCAAATGGAGAGAAAAGAGGACGTCCTAGGGTTCTTTCACCGGATGAATGCTCATCTAGACAACTCACGCAGTGCAATTACCATATGAGCAAGACAAAAGGAGAACTTGTTGCCTAGAAACCTAACCTATAGTCAGCATGACGACCGCACTGCAACCTAGGCTTCCTGTCATTATTCTTTCCCATGGCAAGGCCTAAGAACAATGTTTTCACATTGCAATGTCTCAATTCCCTAGTTTCTAACTACTATAACAATTATCTCCTAAAGACTTCCCATGGCGAGGCCTGAATTTAGTTCTTATGTCTTTATTAGCAACAGAAAATCTTTTTAAACTTTGATCTAAAGATTCCGAATTCTAAAATCAGAATGGCAACCGCATTTTAGAGAACGAACAACGCAAAGCAAGTGCAAAAACTCAATTCATACTCCAGTTCTCATTCCACGAAACTCTTAACAAATAGTGGTGAATTAAGCCTCAATTCAGCACGTCGACCGCGACTAAATTTCAATTCCACAATACCGTGCGAATTCATGAAATTTAACAGAATTAATAAAATAATGCAGAGTATGATTTCATTCTTCATAGATTATATTAATTGCACCACATTTTGTTGTCTAAACGGAGCATTTAACCATCGGAAATCTAGGACATCACAAGTTTAGCCAGAAGAATTCATTCTCAAGTCGTGATCATCAAAGTACAAAAATAAACAATTCATTTTCATGAAACTGGAAGAAATTACCGATTAAATTGCTTCAAAGAGCTCAGAATCACAAGTGAATTGCATAATGCTTCCTTAATTGAGAATTGAATTCCAATGATCGGTCCAAAGGTTTGATCGGAATAAAAAAACGGAGATCAAATTATAGTGAGAGAAAATTCTAGAGAGAGAAATTCCCGCTCACAAGTTTCTAGATTAATATCCGGATCAAAATTCAAAAAAAAGTCCCCTAAAATAATGACAAAACCCTCTATTTATAGAGGTCTAAAGCTTATTCTACACGCAACCGTAAACTACACGCTTAATTACAAAAATGCCACTCTAAGGAAAATCTGTCAAAAAATATGCACATGCGCTACGCTCCACTTCAGCAAGTCATTCCTTCATCTCGCGCCTTTGAGCCAAAGTTCTTCACTCCTCCATTTCGCACTTCACACTCCCGAGCCTCACTCGATCACGCTTCCAAAATCTGCAAAAGAGAAGGTAAGTTTCAACACTTAAAAAAATTTTAAACATAAAAAACGCACACTTACACTGTGCGGCCGCACGGCTTGGCCGCACCATGTAATTTTTTTAACGGTGCAGCCGCACGGCACTGCCGCACCATGTAAATCATTTCACGGTGCGGCCTTACCATATAAATCAAGTGAATGGTGTGTGCAATAAGTGTTGTGCCAGTGTGCATGTGTTAGTGCAGGTGTGCTAAAGGGTGTTCATGCTCGTGCTTTTGTGATGCAAGGTTTAGTGCATGTGTGCATTGTGATGTAAGTGATGCATATGATGCTTGTGCATGTAGTGTGCTCGTAGCTAGTGCAGGACCGAGTGCATGCGAGCAAGTGTTGGTGCAAGTGAGCATGAGGGTGTGCGGTGTGTGTGCGATGAGGTGTGTGCAGTGTACGAGGTCAGTGCCACAAGTGGTGTGCGATGAGTGCTGCAAGTGTGTGCCATGAGTGCTGCAACTGTGTGGATGTGCTTTACATGAATGTGCATTGGGTATGCAGTGGGTGCTGGCGAGGCGTGTGCGGTGATGTGTGGGGCTCTCACACGGTGCATGCGAGCCTTGTGCAACGAGTGCATGTCGAGCTCGCATGCGAGCCTTGTGGGGCCAGTGCGGTGCAAGTACACAAGCGATGCGAGGTGTGTGCGATGAGTGTGTAGAGTGTGCAGAAAATGTGTGCAAGATGTGTGCCTAATGTTATGTCTTCATGCGCACACTTGAGTTTTCATGCAACACTAGTGCACACTAATGCACCAATTTCAGACCTTTCTTCATCAAATAACACTACACACAATTCATCACATATACTTGCAAATCAACATACAATTCTCCACAAGATGCACTAAAAACAACAAAAGCCAAATAAAACTAGTATTTCCAAGTCAGTATAAAACTGACTTATCAATTACTTTAATTCCGAAAATGTATACTACTTGCAAAGCTTAAATAAAGACAAACAAATAGTATAGACAAATGACATGATAAAACTAAAGGATTTAAGTTAAGAAATAAGGTACTGTTTGGAATCAACCATCGTTCAATCAAACGGTGGCTAAGTTTGGAATAGTTAAAACTGCAAAAACTAAAACCACTTAAAAGATGTCTAACTCCTACTCCTACTTACTACTATATTTTACTCTACTCTGCTTAAACTAATTTATTTCACTCATATAGGAAAAGTAAGTATCCTTTTAAGGAAATATGAAATCAACTCAAATAATCCAAAAGCAATTAAAGAAACTAATTCTTGTTTCAAAATAAGTGTGCCACTGGCGGCCAAAATAATGCATGCAAGCATTCTTCTAATTGTTTCCCAATTCTTCTTCTTCCATAATTCCTTATTGACTCCACTTAGAAAATCTTCTATCAACTCACCACCTTGATTATTTCCAAATAAGATCAAGAAAATATTTTTTTCTAAGTTTTCTCTTTCATGTTCAAAAATATCCAAAAACCTTTCAAATTATTTTTCTTTCTTTCATTTCTTTGCAAACTGCTCCAATTATTCAGCCACCTTAATTCGTGCGAAAAGACATTCAATTAGGTACAATTCCATTCAAATTAAACCACCATAAGCCTATAAAATATATGATAGATATTACATCTACTAAATATCCTCACACTTAGACAAAGCTTGTTCCCACTCATTTTGACAAAAACAAAAAACATCAACCAAAGAAACACAGCAGTCCAAACTCTTACAAAGTAGGTATTACCCAAACAAATCAAAATTCAACTTTCAATCAACATTCCTAATTCATTATATCAAATCTATCCATAATCAATTTCTTTCGAGTCAAAATACAAATAATATTAGCT
This sequence comes from Ophiorrhiza pumila, assembly GCA_016586305.1. Lineage (NCBI taxonomy): Eukaryota > Viridiplantae > Streptophyta > Magnoliopsida > Gentianales > Rubiaceae > Ophiorrhiza > Ophiorrhiza pumila. Next base: position 16,621,283 of record BLIW01000005.1, read on the forward strand.
AACACTCCAAGATCACTCTAAGCACTAAAAGAATTTACAATTTGGGTTCCTCCACTCAAATGAAATTGTACAAAGAAGCATTACCATAAATTTTCAAATATGTCAAAAGCTCATCGCAATACCAAAACCGAACATAAATCAAAAGGTTGTTTATTTGGGTTGTAATGAGGTTAAGGTAAACAATGTGGGATAAGAAAGAGGGATAGAAGGGGTTAAAAATAAACAAAACTAAAATGCAATGTAACTTATCAAAGCATTTTCACACACTTATTTTGCATTAATTCTCAAAATTTAAATTTTCAAATCAATTTCAGCACAGCAAACATCTTATTTTGTGCTTTAATAACATTTTTTTCATTTTCATATCTCTCTTTTTTTTTATATTTTTTTGCTTATGTTCTTTTTTTTTCTACCATAGTTTGGGCAAACGGCACATACAAACTGAATTCTGCATTTTTTATGGTCTCTGGTGTTATTTAGGTAAACAGTGGACATCAACATCTTTAACTCAAAGGAACAACTGAAACAAACTTTTTTCATAAAGATTTAAACATATAGTTTTCTCTTTTCAAACACATGAGGAATGAATCACACATAACTTTACTTAGCTATATGCACCATGGTGGATCAAAAGCAAGCTAAAAAGGGTAAGGTGAATTTTTATGGTGACTTAAACATAAAGAAGAATGTTAAGGCGCAAAGGGGTTAACTAAGGGTAAATATGAGGGTAGGAAAAGAATTAAAGTTAAAAATGGGTAGTTCTAAATGTCTTAATTATATTCATGTGCAATTTTAACATTGTGGCTTCATTATATACAAGAAAGTAAATTCCGCAATTCATCTAAGTAAAATTAACACTCAACAAATAATATTTTTAATTAAACACCAAAAAAGTGGTTCGTGCGTGGTTAGACTCAAAGCCTCACTTTAATTAGCCATAAATAAACTCAATTTCATGTATTTATCATACTCGAAAATATGTAAAGTTATGCACAAATTTAGCACAATGGATCAACTAAAATTTCCATACCAATTTCAATTTGCTTATATAATACCCAATAAGCAAAAAAGTTTAGAAACACAAAAACACAAATTATTTTGACACAAAAATTAAAAATATAAAAAAATTTGAATTTTTTTCAATTTTATATTGTTGTTTTCATTTATGTTTAAAACAAACGTAGAGCTATTAAAAGCAGAAAATAAAATATGAGACTCATTAAACAAAAACATACATAGTTCTCCCCATACTTAAAACTTGCTTATCCTTAAGAAAGAGAAAAGGAAAAACAAAACACGAAAGAAACAAATAACAGCAACAACGAAAACAGAAAACAAACTAATAACAAAACTCAGGAAGACAAGAAAATGTCCTATTATAAGGAGTCGAGGGTGGTGGCTCTAATAAAGAAGTCAATGTGGCTTGAATCTCAGCAAGTTCAAAAGTTTGAACAGCCCTTGTTTGAGAGAATGATGCTTTACTCGACCTCATTAGCACATTTAACTTTGAACAAAAATAAATAAACAGTAAAACTAATGTAAGGAAATTAAAAGTAAAACATTGAAGATAAAAATTAATGAAAAAATAGAAATATTGGGTTGCATCTTAATAAGCGCCTTTATTTATAGTCTTTGCCTAGGTTAATTATGTGCCAAATTCAATAAACTAATAGAGAAAGTTCCAGAGGTATTCGTGGGGAAGATATATCTTTTATGATAGTCAAACTCTCTCCTATGGTTGCCTTGTGCCTTCGTAGAATTAAAATCAACTTGTTTCCTTTACTTAGGGTGAGATTCTTGTGTATGACAATGGGCCATGTCTCTCCCTCTCCCAAAGAGATGTAGTTTAGATGTCCAACAAAGTATTAAAGTTTCAGAACCGAGGATTACAGAAAAGAAGCAAAAAAGTATATTAGTAGGGTAACGTATGGCTAAACAAGAGATTTCTGTTTTGCTTGGAAACACTTCCGGCGTAAGAAATGACATTTTTTTCATCCTAAATCTTCTCATCATTCAATCCTTGAACTTCAGAATTTGATTTCTTGCAGTAATATGGTAGTGTATTTTGAATAACAACTGGCATATTTTTGCCTACCACCACCTTCTCATCTATTGAATGTTGGGTTTTTCTGAAAAGGAAATCTTTCTCGAACTTTGCACACTTCGGCATTTTTCTAATTACCTCAATGAAAAGTTTGTTATGAAATCATTATTATTAAATATGGCATAACTTTGAATTAATTATTGTTAAGGGTATATGGATAATGTAACTATTAAATGTATTTAACAAAATACTTAACTATCCTTTAATATAATCTTTTAACACCTATCAAACCACGTTCAATATCTCAATTATTCAAAAATTCAAAATAATTTTACCATACAAAAATAAAAAGATCTAAATTAAACAAAGATTTTGTATAACATATTAAAAATACATAAAATAAGTAGAAGAAATAAATTTATCATCAAAAGGGCGCCTAATAAAACTAAAAATCGATTTTTAAAATTAAGATTTTGATTCTAATACTTTAGTAGATGTTTAATCCCTTCATTATGACTAATTCTCGTATTTGGTTGGCTTAAAAAAGAATGAATTCTATAACTAATTGAAAATTATCGAATTAATCTATAAACTGTATTACTTTTATAAAGGGCACTGAAACCTTGTAGTAAGTGTATAAAAATAATTAGGTTTATTTCTAAAACACTAAAACATCTATATTATTTCAATTAATCATGTATAATATTATATTCTAATTCTAATTGGATTTGTATATTTTATATACCAAGAATTAATTAATTAAGAAGAGTTTTAATAGTATTTAAAGACCAAAACACTAAAACTCTAAAACATTAAAACATCAGTACGCTTTTAATTGATCGTGTATAATATTATATTCTAATTCTCATTATTTTATATTTTATATACCAAGAATTAATTAATTAACAACAATTTTAATAGGATTAAAACACTAAAATACTAAAACATCAGCATGCCTTTAATTTAAAATAATCGCGTATAATATTATTTAATTAATTGTGTATAATATTATATTCTAATTCTGATTAAATTTGTATATTTTATATACAATGAATAATTGATTAATTAGGAATAATTTTAATAGGATTTAAAGACTAAAATACTAAAACACTAAAACATTAACATATTTTAAATTAAATTAAATTAAATTAATCGTGTATAATATTATATTCTAATTCTGATTAGATTTGTATATTTTATATACTAATAATTAATTAATTAAGAACGGTTTTAATAGAACTTAAAAACTAAAACACCAAAACCCTACAACATAACATGCTTTTATATATAGTGTATAGTATTATATTCTAATAGTAATTGGACTTGTAGATTTTATATACCAAGAATTAATTATTATTTTCTTAAATATCTTGTTAAACCAACCAAATACCAAAATTAGTTGTAATGAAGGGATTAAACATCTACTAAAGTATTAGGATCAAAATCTTAATTTTAATAATCAATTTTTAGTTTTAGTAGGTGGTCTTTTGATGATAAGTTTATTTATTCTCCTTATTTTTATGTATTTTCAATTTGTTATACAAAATTTTTATTTAATTTAGATCTTTTGTTTCTGTATGGTAAAACTATTTTGAGTTTTTGATAGGTGTTAAAAGATAAGATTAAAGGGTAGTTAAGTATTTTGTTAAATTCATTTAATAGTTACATCATCCATACACCCTTAACAATAATTAGCTCAAAGTTATGCCCTATTTAATAATAATGATTTTAAGCGCGCCCTTAATAGATAATTTTCCTTTATTTATTGCCCCACATATATATTAAGAAACTCATACAAAATATTATAAGGATCCTCCCCATCTGAACCATGAAACTTCGGCAATAAATTCAAATAAGATGCTTTTAAATTAAAATCAATTGTGAGCTCAAGCAAAACTATGCAAAAATATCTATAATTGATCAAAAGACAAGTTAACTCCCTTAAAGTATGTTCCTCCTGTTGGTTCTAGTTCTAGAAGCAAATCAAACTAACCATATTCTTCTTTCAAGTGGCTACTTCAAATTCTGGTTCTTTGTCTGATATAGATTCCGTTTAGGCAAACAGAAAGTTTGTTTCAAAACTAGAATTAATTCCCTGGCGTCTTTCCTTCGTCTTCTTCTTTAACATTTGTGTTGTTTGTGAATCTATGAGTCAAATTACAGATTAGGGTTAGAAAATTTTAATATACCCCAAGGAAAAGAAAGAAAGAAGAAAATTAATTAATTAACTAAAATAAAAAGTATTTGCCATTCCCCGACAACGGGGCCAATTTGGTCGAGTCATTTTTCAACCAAAATTAAATACTTACTCCAAAGAATAGAAAATAGTATAATGAGAGTAAGGTCGATCCCGCGAAGAACGAAAACACAATTCTTCTCTGACTTAATTAAAAGTAAGTTGTCACAGATAATTGTTAATAATTAAGGAAAATAAACAAAACAAATTAATGAGAAAGATATTTGATAAAGGCTCAATAAAGAAAAATTTGGCAAATAGTAAATCCACACTAACCAATAATTAATCGATCATAGACTCAATAATTAATCAATATTAATGAATCAAACAATTATCGACTAACGAGAATTAGCTCCGACCTAACCTTATTCCTCTTTATTCAGTCGATACATTTGGTGCTGGCTGATTCTAATCGGGTTGTGTTACAATTAGAAAAGTAATTAAGTTGATTCTTGTCAAAGAACAAAAAATAGTATAATTAGAGTAAGGTCGATCCCGCGAGGAACGAAAACACAATTATTCTCTTAGTTAATTAAAAGAAAGTTGTCATAAATAATTATTAATAATTAAGAAAAATAAATAAAACAAATTACCGAGAAAGATATTTTATAAATGCTCAATAAATAAAAATTTGGCAAATAGTAAATCCACACTAACCAATAATTAATCGATCATAGACTCAAAATTAATTAATATTAATGAATCAAACAATTATAGTCTAACGAGAATTAGCTCCGACGTAACCTTATTCCTCTTTATCAATCGATAATTAACAAAAATCAACTTAATTAATTGCTTTTCTAATTCTAACACAACTCGATTGGAATCAGCCAGTACCAGATGTAATGTTAAAACAACATTAAGAAATAGAGAAACCTAATTCTAATAAATTATAATCAGTATCAACATGACACAATTTATTAACCTAATATTCTTGTATACCTGATAGTAGTTTCGCCACTAATTAATCTTATCTATTATATCCATAGAAATAATAGGAGATTAATTAGTACTATTCGAATTAATTAAAATTGCTCAGGACTTAATTAACCCAAATAATTAATGCTATGCACAGAGAACTTTCAAAACTCATTAAACATTAATGTAGATAAAACAATTTGGTACGATTAAATAACAGTTAATGCTCCATTACTTTAATGCCAAAAAAGTAAACTACTCACAAAGTATAATTAAAGACAAACAAAGAGTATGTACAAAAGACATGATAAAACTAATGGATTAAAGTTAAGAAATACGATACTATCTGGAATCAACCACCGTTCAACCAAAAGGTGGCTAAGTCTGGAACAGTTAAAATTGAACAAGCTAAAATTACTTAAAAGCTGTCTAACTCCTACTCCTACTTACTACTCTACTTTACTTTACTCTTTTTAAACTACTTTCATATTTGGTGTTAAGTTTTTTCACTTATATAGTAGAGGTAAGTATCCTTCTAATCAAATATCAAATCAACTCAAAGTTTCCAAAAGCAATACAACAACAATAACTAAGCCTTTATCTCACTATGTGAGGTCGACTATGTAGATCATATTTTGCAAATCTTCCAAAAGCAATAAAAGGAAATAATTCTTGTTTCTAAATAAGTGTGCCACAGGCAGCCAAAATAAGGCATGCAAGCCTTCTTCTAATCGTTCCCTATTCTTCTTCTTCTTTAGTTCCTTCTTGATGTAACTTAGAAATTTTTCTATTAATTCATCACCTTGATTATTTCAAAATAAGATCAAGGAAATCTTTTTTTGCCAAACTTTCTCTTTCACGTTCCTAAAGATACAAAAATCTTTCAAATTACTTTTGTTTCTTTCCTTCCCTTGCAAACTGCTCCAATTATTCAACCACCTTAATTTTAGCGAATAGACATTCAATTAGGTACAATTCCATTCAAATTAAATTACCATAAACCCGCAAAATATATAAAAAAATATTACATCTACCAAGCCCTAAGTTTGTATCCTTATCCTTGCCTATACCAGCCTTATGTTGCAAATTCTCCTTCTACCTCATTACCCATTCATATCACGAATTTATAGAATATAGTCCATTTTGAGAAAACTGGCATACCATCTTATCTTTGTTTCCAACTTTGCTTATAGAGATACTCATGATCTTTTTAGCCTCTTTAGGATAGAAAAGTTGTCTGATCAGGTTATGAATCCACTCTAAACCTCATTCCTTTATTAATTGTCTAACTAACTATGTGGAATTCATTATTAGTTAGTCTTGGTGATAATGCAGTCATTTGGATGTGATATGGGATCCATTTATCCTCTTATGTTTTCACTGTTGTGCCATCACATATGGCCATTATGCATCCTTTTTGTAAAATATATATTGTTGTTATTTAACTTTTCTAAATCCATTATGAATTGGATTTAGCTTCATATTTCCAAATTGAAGTGATAGGTAAGTGTTTCGTCTTCATTACTCTACTCATCAACATGTTAGGTTTTGTAATAATTCTCTACAGCTGTTTTACCAATAAAGTATCATTGAAAGACTTCAAGTCTTTGGATCCCAATCCTCCATCTTCCCTAATTTTTGTCATTGTTTTTCAAGAGATCCATGCTATCTTCCTTTTTTCCATTCCCACTATTCAATAGAATTTTGACGTTTCTCTTATAATCATGTTGTAGATTGTACTTGTCAATTTGTAACAGGATATCGTGTATACCGATAAGGCCATTGCTACTGATTTGAGCATTACTTTCTTACTAGATGCTTCTATTCTTCAAGTTTTTCACTCTTTTTGGCACTTGTTCAAGAAGATACTTGAAAATCTGAGGCTTTGACCTTCCAATTACCATAGACAATTCTAGATATTTTTCATTTTGTTTTTCCTTGATATCCTCTACCTCTCTACACAAGTCCATTTTTTACCTTTCTGGTGTGTTTTTGCTGCAAATTTTTAAAGTTTATTTTTTGGCATGAGTTCTTTTGATAAGTTGGTTTTATACCAACTTATATGTGTTATATCACTTGGCTTTTGACTTGTTTCTGATGCAAATGTGTAGTGTTTTGTGCCATTTTGTGCATTTATGTGGTTTGCAACTAGGAAGTGCTAAAATGGAGAAAAGGACCTAAAATGTTGATTAAATGAATCAAAAGTGTGTTTGGAGTTAAAAGTTAGAGAAAGGATTCAAGAGTTTTAATGATGTTTGTGAAGATTGGAAGAAAACCCTAACATGCTAGATTTGCTAGTTTTATGCGTGGGCAGAATGGATAGTGCACTTCATTTGAGTATAACTTTCTCAATACTAATCCAAATGATAAGATCTTGGATGTTCTGGAAAAATGTACTTCAATTCCTATGTTGTAACGTTCTTCTAATTCTATGTACAAGTAGGAGAAACGGGAGGATCTTTGTGATTGCTCCCTCAGGTTTTACATTGTTGAGCTCACTGCCACAGTTTGGTGGATTGTCCATATCTTGAGCTACAGACCGCCAATTAGGCTGCTTCTTGAACCTATGGAAAGCTAAGAGAAAGATCTATAACTCTTATGTTGGCCTCAAACTCTAATTCGAAAGAAACAAATCTGCGAGACCTCGTGGGTAAACACTTTTCACGGAGAGGCCTCGCGGCGACACCTTGAAATCTTGTCTCTTTGCCACACTTCGGTAATTTGGCTATAACTTTCTCGTCCTACATCCAAATTGGCTGATTGAAAAAGATATGGACAGCAAAGACATAGGGCAACACCTTTTATGTTTTATGTTTTCCCAAATTCAAACTGAATCAAGGTCGGAGTTTGATTGGAAGTGACTGCATATTCTACACACACATTTCATTTATGCTTTGTATACACTTCACTTAGTATTGAGGTAATTCATATTGTGAGCTCATGTTTCATTGTTTTTTTCACAACATTTGCAACTTCATGAAGCATTCATTTTCCATTCCATGTTTGAGAATGGTTTACAAACATTACAATTTCCATTTTATTAGTGAAGAATGCAACATTTAGTTACTATGGCATTCATCAATCTCTACTTTCACTTTGTTTCATCATGTTTCATGCACTTTCATTTTCATCTCATCACACGTTCACTAGTCTACACACTTCATTTGCATTCGTTTTTTCAACACATTTCATGATGCTTCACCATTTCTCCATTCCATGATTCATTATTTTCTTTCATCATTTCCTTTCACATCTCATTTACACTTCACCTCACTTCACTTTACAATTCACACATATTTCATCTCACAATCTTTACTCACACTCATTTTCATCATACTTCCTTTCTTTATGTACATTCATTTTCAAGACATTTCCTAACACTCCATTTCATTCACAATACACTTCATTCACAACTCACGAATCTCACAACATTTTTCCATATAATTCGCAACACTCTTCACTCTTCACTCTTCATTCTTCATTCTTCACTTTAGTCTTGCACACACTTCACAACAATCCCACTTCACAAAATCACTCTTGCGCACTTGCACATAAAGTGGCGAGACCTCGTCGTTTTATTTTTTATAAGAGCGAGACCTCGCCGCGAGGTCTCGCCGTTTTTGGTGATGTGAGAGCGAGACCTCGCAGCGAGGTCTCGCCGTTTTGAGGATGTGAGGGCTGAGTTTTCGATGATTACTTTGGTATTTGTCATATTGGTGATAATTTTTCTAAGTGTGGGATTTTGTTTTCCTTGCACAGGTGGAAGGAGGCGTGGCTGTTGGAGGCTTGAAGACGCAAGAAGCATGCTGAGGGCGTGTAGTACCAATGCCCAAAAGCGCGATTGGCTATTGTTTGTTAACTAATTTTTGGACTTTCACTAAAGGCGATGGCATTCTTGTAAATTGATAGTCATTTTACGTTAGCGTATTATTTACGTTTTGTAACCTCTATAAATAGAGGATTTAGTTAGATTTTACGGGGGAGGATTCTAGATAGTTAACAAACTTTTGAACTAGAGAGAGAAAGTTTCTCTCTCTAACTTTTTCTCTCTAGGATTTTCTCTCTCCAGAAAGTCATCTCCATTTTCAATTCCGATCGAGAATTTGGACTGATCATTGTAAGCATCTACTCAATTAAGGAGTAAAAATCACAAGACTTAGGTGGATTCGAAGCAATCGTGGTAATTCATTTGGTAAAATCTTTTCAATTTAATGAAAATGAAATGTTCTTCATTGCGATTTGATGTTCTGTAGTTGAGAATGGAGTTTTGTGGCTAAATTGATGGTGTCTTAGGGTTTGGACCGGATGCTTAAGTAATTAAACGAAGGAAATGTTATGCAATTGACTAAGTAACTAAAGAATGAATTCATACTTGTTCTTAACGAATGAAAAATGTCAAGTTTTATAATTTTTGCACTTTCATTGATTGAATTGAACCTTGATTGTGGTCGCCATGCTAGGTTGAGGCTCGGTTCACCAATTCGAGTGAGAAATGCATGAGATGAGGTCTAGAAGTATGATAATTAAGTCTCTTTACCTGATTTTGTTGTTCGTGATCCGAGATGCGGTCGCCAAACCAATCAGAGATCATTGAAACATAAGATAGAGTAAGGAGTGGCTTTTTTAATACTAACCGAAGCTTAGAAACCTAGGTCAGGCCTGACCATGGGAGATCTAAGGTTTGGTTTTGCATGCTAGAGTTGGTGGTATTGTTAAGTTGAGACGTTGCGGTTTTCATTCGTCATATTAGGCCTCGCCATGGGAAAGTGCGGCATTAAGGAGAGTAGAAAGAGGTGCGGTCGCCATGCTGACTTTTAGCTACAATCCTAGGCAGCTTCGGTCTCCTCTGAGTTTGAATGTGCGTCAAATGCATAGCATGAGTAGTTTAATGAACAATCATCCGGCACCTAAATCCTAAGACATCGATTTCTTACTTGCTATCTTACAACACTTCTTGTTTGTGTCTTTGCTTTATTCCTTATTTCTCTGTTTAGATTAGTATTGTCATTTCTTAATTCATCATTCTTGTGACATTAAACAGAACAATTTTGAATTTTCGAAACCAATCCCCTTCCCTGTGGATACGATACCCTACTCACTTCTTCTATATTAGTTTACGGATAAAATTGCAAGGTAAATGACACGCTTGTCAATTTTTGGCGCCGTTGCCAGGGATACCCTACTCACTTCTTCTACATTAGTTTAGGGATGAGTAGTTTATGTCTCTTTGCCATACTTCGGTAATTTGGCCATAACGTTTTCGTCCTAACTCCGAATTGGGTGATTCAAAAAGCTATGGACAGGTAAGACATAGGGCTACATCTTTCATGTTTTAAGTTTTCCCAAATTCACAATCCATCAAGGTCAGATTTTGATTGGAAGTGACTGCATATTCCACACACACATTTCATTTATGCTTTGTATACACTTCACTTAGTATTGAGGGAATTCATATTGTCAGCTCATGTTTCATTGTTTTTTTCACAACATTTGCAACTTCATGAAGCATTCATTTTCCATTCCATGTTTGAGAATGGTTTACAAACATTACAATTTCCATTTTATGAGTGAAGAATACATCATTTAGTTACTATGGCATTCATCAATCTCCACTTTCACTTTGTTTCATCATGTTTCATGCACTTTCATTTTCATCTCATCACACGTTCACTAGTCTACACACTTCATTTGCATTCGTTTTTTCAACACATTTCATGATGCTTCACTATTTCTCCATTCCATGATTCATTATTTTCTTTCATCATTTCCTTTCACATCTCATTTATACTTCACCTCACTTCACTTTACAATTCACACATATTTCATCTCACATTCTTTACTCACACTCATTTTCATCATACTTCCTTTCTTTATGTACATTCATTTTCAAGACATTTCCTAACACTCCACTTCATTCACAACTCACGAATCTCACAACATTTTTCCATATAATTCGCAACACTCTTAACTCTTCACTCTTCATTCTTCATTCTTCATTCTTCACTTTAGTCTTGCACACACTTCACAACATTCCCACTTCACAAAATCACTCTTGCGCACTTGCACATAAAGTGGCGAGACCTCGCCACGAGGTCTCGCCGTTTTATTTTATGTGAGAGCAAGACCTCTCAGCGAGGTCTCGCCGTTTTTGGTGAAGTGAGATCGAGACCTCGCCGCGAGGTCTCGCCGTTTTGAGGATGCGAGGGCCGAGTTTTTGATGATTGTTTTGGTATTTGTCATATTGGTGATAATTTTTCAAATGGTGGGATTTTGTTTTCCTTGCACAAGTGGAAAGAGGCGTGGCTGTTGGAGGCTTGAAGACGCAAGAAGCATGATGAGGGCGAGTAGTACCAGTGCCCAAAAGCGCGATTGGCTATTGTTTGTTAACTAATTTTTGGACTTTCACTAAAGGCGATGGCATTCTTGTAAATTGATAGTCATTTTACGTTAGCATATTATTTACGTTTTGTAACCTCTATAAATAGAGGATTTAGTTAGATTTTACGGGGGAGGATTCTAGATAGTTAACAGACTTTTGAACTAGAGAGAGAAAGTTTCTCTCTCTAACTTTCTCTCTCTAGGATTTTCTCTCTCTAGAAGTTCATCTCCGTTTTCAATTCTGATCGAGAATTTGGACTGATCATTGTAAGCTTCTACTCAATTAAGGAGTAAAATCACAAGACTTAGGTGGATTCGAAGCAATCGAGGCAATTCATTTGGTAAAATCTTTTCAATTTAATGAAAATGAAATGTTCTTCATTGCGATTTGATGATCTGGAGTTGAGAATGGAGTTTTGTGGCTAAATTGATGGTGTCTTAGGGTTTGGACCGGATGCTTGAGTAATTAAACAAAGGAAATGTTATGCAATTGACTAAGTAACTAAAGAATGAATTCATACTTGTTCTTAACGAATGAAAAATGTCAAGTTTCATAATTTTTGCACTTTCATTGATTGAATTGAACCTTGATTGTGGTCGCCATGCTAGGTTGTGGCTCGGTTCACCAATTCGTGTGAGAAATGCATGAGATGAGGTCTAGAAGTATGATAATTGAGTCTCTTTACTTGATTTGGTTGTTCGTGGTCCGAGATGCGGTCGCCAAGCCAATCGGAGGTCATTGAAACATAAGATAGAGTAAGGAGTGGCTTTTTTAATACTAACCGAAGGCTTAGAAACTTAGGTCAGGCCTGACCATGGGAGATCTAAGGTTTGGTTTTGCATGCTAGAGTTGGTGGTATTGTTAAGTTGAGACGTTGCAGTTTTCATTCGTCACACTTAGGCCTCGCCATGGGAAAGTGCGGGCATTAAGGAGAGTAGAAAGAGGTGCGGTCGCCATGCTGACTTTTAGCTACAATTCTAGGCAGCTTCGGTCTCCTCTGAGTTTGAATGTGCGTCAAATGCATAGCATGAGTAGTTTAATGAACAATCATCCGGCACCTAAATCCTAAGACATCGATTTCTTACTTGCTATCTTACAACACTTCTTGTTTGTGTCTTTGCTTTATTCCTTATTTCTCTGTTTAGATTAGTATTGTCATTTCTTAATTCATCATTCTTGTGACATTCAACAGAACAATTTAGAATTTTCGAAACCAATCCCTTCCCTGTGGATACGATACCCTACTCACTTCTTCTAAATTAGTTTAGGATAAAATTGCAAGGTTAACGACACGCTTGTCAATTTTTGGCGCCGTTGCCGGGATACCCTACTCACTTCTCCTGCATTAGTTTAGGGATGAGTAGCTTATGTCTCTTTGCCATACTTCGGTAATTTGGCCATAACGTTTTCGTCCTAGCTCCGAATTGGCTGATTCAAAAAGCTATGGACAGCTAAGACATAGGGCTACACCTTTCATGTTTTACGTTTTCCCAAATTCACAATCCATCAAGGTCATATTTTGATTGCAAGTGACTGCATATTCCACACACACATTTCATTTATGCTTTGTATACACTTCACTTAGTATTTAGGTAATTCATATTGCGAGCTCATGTTTCATTGTTTTTTTCACAACATTTGCAACTTCATGAAGCATTCATTTTCCATTCCATGTTTGAGAATGGTTTACAAACATTACAATTTCCATTTCATGAGTGAAGAATGCATCATACAGTTACTATGGCATTCATCAATATCCACTTTCACTTTGTTTCATCATGTTTCATGCACTTTCATTTTCATCCCATCACACGTTCACTAGTCTACACACTTCATTTGCATTCGTTTTTTCAACACATTTTATGATGCTTCACCATTTCTCCAGTCCATGATTCATTATTTTCTTTCATCATTTCCTTTCACATCTCATTTATACTTCACCACACTTCACTTTACAATTCACACATATTTCATCTCACATTCTTTACTCACACTCATTTTCATCATACTTCCTTTCTTTATGTACATTCATTTTCAAGACATTTCCTAACACTCCACTTCATTCACAATACTTTTCATTCACAACTCCCGAATCTCACAACATTTTTCCATATAATTCGCAACACTTTTCACTCTTCACTCTTTATTCTTCATTCTTCACCTTAGTCTTGCACACACTTCACAACATTCCCACTTCACAAAATCACTCTTGCGCACTTGCACATAAAGTGGCGAGACTACGCCACGAGGTCTCGCCATTTTATTTTATGTGAGAGCGAGACCTCGCCGCGAGGTCTCGCCATTTTTGGTGATGTGAGAGCGAGACCTCGAGGTTTTGAGTATGTGATGGCTGAGTTTTTTGATGATTGCTTTTGTATTTGTCATATTGGTGATAATTTTTCTATGTGTGGGATTTTGTTTCCTTGCACAGGTGGAAGGAGGTGTGGCTGTTGGAGGCTTGAAGACGCAAGAAGCATGCCGAGGGCGTGTAGTACCAGTGCCCAAAAGCGCGATTGGCTATTGTTTGTTAACTATATTTTGGACTTTCACTAAAGGCAATAGCATTCTTGTAAATTGATAGTCATTTTACGTTCGCGTATTATTTATGTTTTGTATCCTCTATAAATAGAGGATTTAGTTAGATTCTACGGGGGAGGATTCTAGATAGTTAACAGACTTTTGAACTAGTGAGAGAAAGTTTCTCTCTCTAACTTTCTCTCTCTAGGATTTTCTCTCTCTAGAAATTCATCTCCGTTTTCAATTCCGATCGAGAATTTGAACTGATCATTGTAAGCTTCTACTTAATTAAGGAGTAAAATCACAAGACTTAGGTGGATTCGAAGCAATGGAGAAAATTCATTTGGTAAAATCTTTTCAATTTAGTGAAAATGAAATGTTCTTCATTGCGATTTGATGATCTGGAGTTGAGAATGGAGTTTTGTGGCTAAATTGATGGTGTCTTAGGGTTTGGACCGGATGCTTGAGTAATTAAACGAAGGAAATGTTAAGCATTTGACTAAGTAACTAATGAATGAATTCATACTTGTTCTTAACGAATGAAAAATGTCAAGTTTCATAATTTTTGCACTTTCATTGATTGAATTGAACCTTGATTGTGGTCGCCATGCTAGGTTGAGGCTCGGTTCACCAATTCGAGTGAGAAATTCATGAGATGAAGTCTAGAAGTATGATAATTGAGTCTCTTTACTTGATTTGGTTGTTCGTGATCCGAGATGCACAACTAACGAATCTCACAACATTTTTCCAAATAATTCGCAACACTCTTCACTCTTCACTCTTCATTCTTCATTCTTCACTTTAGTCTTGCACACACTCCACAACATTCCCACTTCACAAAATCAATCTTGCACATTTGCACATAAAGTGGCAAGACCTCGCCACGAGATCTCGCCGTTTTATTTTATGCGAGAGCGAGACCTCGCCGCGAGGTCTCGCCATTTTATTTTATGTGAGAGCGAGACCTCGCCGCGAGGTCTGGCCATTTTTGGTGATGTGAGAGCGAGATGTCGCCTCGAGGTCTCGCCGTTTTGAGTATGTGAGGGCTGAGTTTTTGATGATTGCTTTGGTATTTGTCATATTGGTGATAATTTTTCTAAGTGTGGGATTTTATTTTCCTTGCACAGGTGGAAGGAGGCGTGGCTGTTGGAGGCTTGAAGACGCAAGAAGCTTGCTGAGAGCGTGTAGTACCAGTGCCCAAAAGCGCGATTAGCTATTGTTTGTTAACTAATTTTTGGACTTTCACTAAAGGCGTTGGCATTCTTGTAAATTGATAGTGACTTTACGTTAGCGTATTATTTACGTTTTGTAACCTCTATAAATAGAGGATTTAGTTAGATTTTACGGGGAAGGATTCTAGATAGTTTACAGACTTTTAAATTAGATAGAGAAAGTTTCTCTCTCTAACTTTCTCTCTCTAACTTTCTCTCTCTAGAATTTTCTCTCTCTAGAAATTCATCTTCGTTTTCAATTCTGATCGAGAATTTGGACTGATCATTGTAAGCTTCTACTCAATTAAGGAGTAAGATGACAAGAATTAGGTGGATTCAAAGCAATCGAGGCAATTCATTTGGAAAAATGTTTTCAATTTAATGAAAATAAAATGCTCTTCATTGCGATTTGATGATCTGGAGTTGAGAATGGAGTTTTGTGGCTAAATTGATGGTGTCTTAGGGTTTGGACCGGATGCTTGAGTAATTAAACGAAGGAAATGCTATGCAATTGACTAAGTAAGTAAAGAATGAATTCATACTTGTTCTTAACGAATGAAAAATGTCAAGTTTCATAATTTTTGCACTTTCATTGATTGAATTGAACCTTGATTGTGGTCGCCATGCTAGGTTGAGGCTCGGTTCACCAATTCGAGTGAGAAATGAATGAGATGAGGTCTAGAAGTATGATAATTGAGTCTCTTTACTTGGTTTGGTTGTTCGTGATCCGAGATGCGGTCGCCAAGCCGATCGGAGGTCATTGAATCATAAGATAGAGTAAGGAGTGGCTTTTTAATACTAACCGAAGGCTTAGAAACTTAGGTCAGGCCTGACCATGGGAGATCTAAGGTTTGGTTTTGTATGCAAGAGTTGGTGGTATTGTTAAGTTGAGACGTTGCGGTTTTCATTCGTCACACTTAGGCCTCGCCATGGGTAAATGCGTCGTTAAGGAGAGTAGAAAGAGGTGCGGTCGCCATGCTGACTTTTAGCTACAATCCTATGCAGCTTCGGTCTCCTCTGATTTTGAATGTGCATCAAATATATAGCATGATTAGTTTAATGAACAATCATCCGGCACCTAAATCCTAAGACATCGATTTCTCACTTGCTATCTTACAACACTTCTTGTTTGTGTCTTTTCTTTATTTCTTATTTCTCTGTTTAGATTAATATTGTCATTTCTTAATTCATCATTCTTGTGACATTCAACAGAACAATTTATAATTTTCGAAACCAATCCCCTTCCCTGTGGATACGATACCCTACTCACTTCTTCTACATTAGTTTAGGGATAAAATTGCAAGGTTAACGACACGCTTGTCAATTTGTGGCGCCGTTTTGGGGAAGGCACGGTTTCCTGAATTCTGATTTGCTTTACCTTGTTGTTTGTTTAGATTAGTCGTTTTGTTCTGTTTCATTTTGGTAAATTTTTTTTGTGTTTTGTAGTTTTTGTGTTTTGTTCTGTCCACTTTGGTTTATCTGTGGCAAGTGCAGGATACTGGAACTCAATTGAGGGGGAATAGTACACACAACAAGTAACCAAACATGTCTAGGTGGTATGGGGACTATTTTGACACACGACCGACACCTAGAATGTTTGGGGACTTCTCTCCACCACCATATGAAGAGCAATGGCACAATCAATCACAAAGCAACAAGACGTATCTCATTGGAAACCAAAGACTCTCTTAGGAGGACATGTTTTCTCAGCTTTTGAAAAGATTTGATAGAGGCTTACAAAAGGACGAAATGAGATTTTCTCAAAAAGAAGAATTTCCAAGAAGCCAACAAAAGAATATTCAACTAGATGCATTGTGGAGCAATGTGGAAGAACAAAGTGAGCTACCAATTCAATATGCACCTTGCTATCTACAAGGTACACCTCTAATTTCTAGAATACCAACTCCTGAGGAATATCATTTTGAAATGCAAGTTAATGTTCAATGTGGTGAAGAGCATCCTTGGGAGGTGAAATCTACAAATAATAAGGATGTCTCACAAACATGCATTATTGATTAACCTTTGCTTCATGAGTCAATTTTTAGTTGTGATATAGAGAATGATGTCTTCTGTGATGAGCCTGATACTGATGAAATTAGAGCCTTATAGTTTCTTAGCAACAATATGGAAAATGTGACAAATGTTGAGTCTGGCATTAATTTTATGGAATTCCACGAGCCAAATGATGTTGATTGCCATTCTTCAGATGCTTCTCCTCTTGATAGCTTTGTGAATTGTACAGAGACACTTCTTGATTATCATTGTGATATCATGAATGAGGTTAATGTTGCAATGACTAATGAGAATGTCAACTTATTGCTTGAAACTCTTGTTGAGGCACCAATTCTTGAAATGATGATTGAATCTAAAGGTCTAACTGGTGACTCACAAGAAGTGCAAAATAAGATACTCGAGTTAATTGATGATAATGCTTTTTGTGTTGTTGACAAAGAAAAGACTCAAGAAATTCCCCATGTTAGTCTAGATGATAAAGCTGTGCAAATTTTAAAAAATATTGCCAAAATAGTGGAAAATTGCTTTATTGATTCATCTATGTTTGAGCTTACTGATGGCAGTCTAGATGAGCTTATTGATGTTAGTTTCTAAGTGGAGAGAAGTGTGTTAGAATGTAATTTTGTGGGTTAAAAGCTGAGATTTTTGTGAAAAATATCTCATGAGAGATGAATTGTAATATGGTTCTGAATTTAATTGGAATGCTGTTAAAGCTTTATCTTAATGAAGTTTGATGATTAATTTTGATGTTTAATTTTGTGTCATTCTTGTTCCTTCTAAAATTTGCGTTATGGATAAATTAGCTCAAACTGTTTTGTTGCTTTATGGATAAATTAACTCGAACTGTTTGTGTCTGTGCATTAGTTTTTGCATCACAAATAAAAGTTTGAGTTGCTATTCTAGTAACTGATTCTAGCATATGGATGAAAATGAGTAGAGTTTGTTGCCTGGGGATCCAAATTGTTAGCTCCACTAGTTGAAAGTGGAGAACACAGACCCCTCATGCTCAAGAGTTGGGAGTTGATCCTGCACAGCTTTCTGAAAAACATTTATGAACTTAGAGGAGAAGAGTTGAATTTCCCCCGTCATGAATTTGGCATGCCAGCACTGGTAATTGCAAATTTGTTGTGTTTCTTCTTGTTATGCTAGTTAAGTAAAGATGAAAAGGGTCTATAGTGCTAAACCAATTACATTAAATTTGCTGTGTTCTCATGACATCATGGTTTCTATTGGCAGAACTGATGTCACTTGTACTAATAATTTGAGATGTACCTAAGATGGACCATGGCTGGTTTTATGGCCCAGATAACATCTATCCAAGGAGAGCAGGTTATCCTAATTGGTCAAGGACGAATTTGCTCATCAGAGATGCAAATCGGACAGACCTTTTCCCTCATGTCTCAAATCCCCATATTTAGCAAAAAGATATGCTTTTGTTCCATATTTTGTCTTTCATTTTATTCGTTCTGGTGGATTAGTTAGTGGAGAACTTTTAACTTCTGTCTGATTTATCTGAGTAACTTCATATGATGTTTTGTGTTTCTTGGGGTGCTATTCTTTTCTTTTGACTTACTTTATTTAGTTGCTGTTTTGCATTTCCAGTGAGTAGGCTGATATTGTCCGTAACTCTCATTGCTGAAACATTCGACATCATATCATTTTGGGTTGATAACTATGCTAATTTTGGAGCTTTTGATTTAAAAAACTCAAAGTATTGTTAAATGCACAATATTTTGTTTCAAAGCTTTTTGCAAAGATTTGATCTTTAACCGGACTGAAACTGAAGAGAATTTGGAAGGAAGTCCGAAATGATCTAGTGATGCTTACTATTAATATTTATTAGGGCATCCGAAATAATAAGTACAACTAATTGGTTATTGATGGCATCCAATGCTTCTCTTTAGCTGCTAGCCCGCTACCCATATTTTTTGGTATCTACAGGTGTTTATCCATTTCAACCTTCAATTCTATAGCCAGTTGTCTCCTCAGGGTGTATTATTGTTGTTGTACCGGTATTTTCAGTAGTAATACTGATCTTAAACACTTTTATCTACAAATGTCTGTTTGTGTGTCCATCATTTGATCATTTATATCAGGTAAGGATCACTTAGATACCCCCAAGCCTCTGGTCGGATGTTTAAGACATGGGGTATAAAATCTTTTGCTATGTTTAAATTGGTTCTCGGGCTGGCATATATATTATATGTATATTTAGTTGGATATGAGCATTAATCGTCTTCATAGTGGTTTTAGTTGCTAGTTTTTTCCTACTGAAGATGAGACTATTCAATCTCTTTGTAATCAAGTAGATAATATTCACAATAGTGTTAAGCATTGTTAAGCGCTTTGGATCTTTTGTACCATTGAATATTATGAAGTGGTTAGTGAACCCTAATGGCTAAGTGTTAAATACATGTGTTAAAATCTTACATAGTAATAAATGAAGTGACACAGAAAATTCATTACTTTTGGCTTGTCAAAACTAAAAACTAAAAATATGGACCATAAGCTTTAAGAACTTATTTAGCCAATCAAATTATTAGTGTTAATTCAAGTACAAATGTGCTCCATTTTCATAGTTGGTTAGTTCAGATAATGTTTACATAAGTACTAGTTGTAACAAAAACAACAATTCCCTTATTATGAAAATATCTTTCAAGCATGACAGATAATTCATTTATGAAAATATCTTTCAAGCATGATAGAGAATTCCCTTATTACGAAATATCTTTCGGTCGTTCATTGTTCAGCATGACTCAATTGGTATTCCAAGTGGGATTCCATCATGGCAATCATGGTTCGAATCCTACTTGGAACAAATCTCCACCCATTTATGGATAAATGGGTAGAGAAGGTGTATTTATGAGATGCTCCAAGTTCCCGCAGGGCACATACGCAATGGAGAACATTTATGGTGGTTGTGCGCAGGAGTGAGGCCGTGTGGGGTCGAAATTCGCCAGAGGAGCATCGTCAACACTACTTTGTGGCGGGAAGTGTGTGACTTAGTGACCAATGATTGAAGACTGACTCTGGTACCCAGCTTGGGCTACTACCGTAAGGTTAGTACCCATTACATGCACATCCCGCGGTTTACATCCGCAGCTGGCTAGGGGACGGTTGGTTTGAGGCCCAAGATTAGTCTGACTCAACAGCAGTGAAGTGGTGGAAGACATGGAGTTGTAGAGTTAGGAACCTGAGACATAAAAAAAAAGAATCCAATGCATAATGGGAGAGAGGAAGGAAGGAGCGCAGGATTTAATGCGCTGACAATATTCTGAAGGCGCCTACGGCGTCGGCGGAGAAGGCGATTATAGGAGCATTCATTAATTTGGATGTGACAAGGATAAGACACGTAATAAAAAGAAAGGGCTTGGAAGAGGAGGGAGTGCTAGGAAGAGGGGGCAGGAAACGTCGTCGTTTGAAAAATGGAGGTCTTTTGCTTTGATGCCCGCACGTGACCACAGCCTAGGGAGCATGCCATGGTCGTCCATCGTTGCGTGGTTATTCTCTTATCTTAATGACAAGTGTACTTTTAAATAATAATAAAAGATACGTGTCAAAATCTTATAGGGTGATACAAAAGTGATACAGAAGATCTATTAGCTGATTTAATTAAAATAAAAAATAATGTTACAGTAAGTTTGAACAGTTTTTACACCATTTTGTTGACAAAATTGGATATTCCATACTAAACATAAAATTTTTCGCACTTTTAACATAGTTTGATATGGTATTAACCATGCATTTTTTAGATTTTTATAAAACAAGTTAGAAAAGTTTGAAAGAATTTTCACCAAAAGTGAAAATTTTGTTTGAGGGTGTTCTATTTTAAACTGATTTTTTGTTTTAAAATAAATTTCGTGTTCAACCATGAAAACTTTTTGATTTTGAGTTTAATTTCATTAAAAACTAATTTAGCAAAACTTCAAGTATTTTACCCTTTAGTTTCGTTAATTTAAAAAAATTTATGTAATAAATGAATTATCTATCATGCTTGAAAGATATTTTCATAATAAGGGAATTGTTGTTTCTGTTACAACTAGTACTTATGTAAACATTATCTGAACTAACCAACTATGAAAATGGAGCACATTTGTACTTGAATTAACACTAACAATTTGATTGGCTAAATAAGTTCTTAAAGCCGATGGTCCATATTTTTAGTTTTGACAAGCCAAAAGTAATGAATTTTCTGTATCACTTCATTTATTACTATGTAAGATTTGAATACATATATTTAATACTTATCCATTAGGGTTCGCTAACCACTTCATAATATTCAATGGTACAAAAGATCCAAAGTGCTAAATAATGCTTAACACCATTGTGAATATTATCTACTTCATTACAAAGAGATTGAATAGTCTCATCTTCAGCAGGAAAAAACTAGCAATTAAATAACACCATTGTGAATATTATCTACTTCATTACAAAGAGATTGAATAGTCTCATCTTCAGCAGGAAAAAACTAGCAATTAAAACCACTATTAAGACGATTAATGCTTATATCAAACTAAATATACATATAATATATATGCCAGCCTGAGAACCAATTTAAACATAGCAAAATATTTTATACCCCAAGTCTTAAACATCCGACCAGAGGCTTGGTGGTATCTAAGTGATCCTTACCTGATATAAATGACCAAATGATGGACACACAACAGACATTTGTTGATAAAAGTGTTTAAGATCAGTATTCCTACTGAAAATACCGGTACAACAACAATAATACACCCTGAGGAGACAACTGGCTATAGAATTGAAGGTTGAAATGGCTAAACACCTGCAGATATCAAAAAATATTGGTAGCGGGCTAGCAGCTAAAGAGAAGCATTGGATACCATCAATAACCAATTCGTTGTACTTATTATTTCGGATGCCCTAATAAATATTAATAGCAAGCATCACTAGATCATTTCGGACTTCCTTCCAACTTCTCTTCATTTTCAGTCCGGTTAAAGATCAAATCTTTGCAAAAATCTTTGAAACAAAATATTGTGCATTTAACAATACTTTGAGTTTTTTAAAGCAAAAACTCCAAAATTAGCATAGTTATCAACCCAAAATGATATGATGTCGAATGTTTCAGCAATGAGAGTTATGGACAATATCAGCCTACTCACTGGAAATGCAAAACAACAACTAAATAAAGTAAGTCAAAAGAAAAGAATAGCACCCCAAGAAACACAAAACATCATATGAAGTTACTCAGATAAATTTGCAATCGAGAAATCAAGTAAATCAGACCCACAAAATTTTGTTCCGGGATAAGTAAATCGTATATATTACCATAAAAAATGAAAATAAATCCCTATTTTAAAACATGCAAATCGGACATAAGTTAAAAGTTCTCCACTAACTAATCCACCAGAACGAATAAAATGAAAGACAAAATATGGAACAAAAGCATATCTTTTGCTAAATATGGGGATTTGAGACATGAGGGAAAAGGTCTGTCCGATTTGCATCTCTGAAGAGCAAATTCGTCCGTGACCAATTAGGATAACATGCTCTCCTTGGATAGATGTTATCTGGGCCATAAACCCAGCCATGGTCAATCTTAGGTACATCTCAAATTATCAGTTCAAGTGAGATCAGTTCTGCCAATAGAAACCATGATGTCATGAGAACACAACAAATTTAATGTAATTGGTTTAGCACTATAGACCCTTTTCATCTTTACTTAACTAGCATAACAAGAAGAAACACGACAAATTTGCAATTACCAGTGCTGGCACGCCAAATTCATGAAGGCGGAAATTCAACCCTTCTCCTCTAAGTTCATAAATGTTTTTTTAGAAAGAAGTGCATGATCAACTCCCAACTCATGAGCATGAAGGGTCTGTGTTCTCCACTTTCAACTAGTGGAGCGAACAATTTGGATCCCCATGCAACAAACTCTAATCATTTTCATCCATACACTAGAATCAGTTACTAGAATAGCAACTCAAACTTTTATCTGTGATGCAAAAACTAATGCACAGACACAAAACAGTTCGAGTTAATTTATCCATAATTAAAGCAACAAAATAGTTTGAGCTAATTTATCCATAACGCAAATTTTAGAAGGAACAAGAATGACATAAAATTAAACATCAAAATTAATCATCAAACTTCATTAAGATAAAGCTTTAACAACATTCCAATTAAATTCAGAACCATATTACAATTCATCTCTCATGAGATCGTTTTCACAAAATTCTCACCTTGTAACCCACAAAATTACATTCTAACGCACTTCTCTCCACCTAAGAAACTCAGAAAAAAAGTGGGAACTTTTTTAGAGCTCATCCTCCGTCCTCAAATACTCCCCAATATCAGCGTGGTGAATGACCACAATGCCATTAGGATCTGTCTTTCTACAATCCTGAGTACTCTTAGCTGCCACCCCAAATCCCAAGGGCACATCAGACATAGAAACACCAAAACCCCATCATTGACATTAATATTCCCCGTAATCCTCCCTAACGCACCTTTCAAAACATTATTCCCATGCAAAAAACTCATTTTCGATGTGGGTTTTAGCCAAACTTTATGCTTCGCATTGGCAGCCAACAAATTTAAGCTCTGAATCGTCAATTGAAATTTCCCAGTTTTGGTCAATTTCCCAACTTCGGTTCCCAAAAAAACAAAATTTTCACGCTTGATATTAGTTGCTCTCTTCACTAAGGATTCGGAGACGTATTAAACACGATTTTTTTGAAGCCGGAAACAGTAGCGGCCGGGCATTGAATCGAGGCCTTCATGAGATAGCTTTTCTACGATGTTTTTGAGGTTTTTGCCGACAAATTTGAAGAGCTTCTCGAAAACATGGGTCGTTTCATTCTCGTCCAGTGGCCTCATCGCTCGATTTGTGTGTGTCCGCATGCCAGGGTTTACGTTAGGGTTTTAGGGTTAAAGAGAATTGGGAAATGGATATGGGAATGCACCCGAATTCTTAACTTTATAAACCCGAGTCCAAACCCGATTGATTCTATGGGTACCAAATTTGTAGGGCCCTCAACTTCTCAAGACTTAACTTCATATGGATCATAATTATTAATTAAGATGATTTATTTATTAATTTAAAGACGGTGGAGATTTTACATATTTTTAATTTTATATAACATAGTTAGTTTAAAGTTTGTGTTGTTTGTTGCTTTAACGAATTTGAGCTATTCTTTTTTCTTTGACTCAATTGATAATAGTATAATTATTTGAATAATTTAATTAGATTTTTTTTTAGATGAGAACAAAAGAGTTTGTTCTAAATATTCTGTATTTAACTATTTTAGTTAAAGTTAGTTTACAAATTTGAAATGTAACTATATATTTGAAGGATAAAACGCATATATCAAGATTAAGGTAACTGATCGAGTACTAACCTTCGTCCAGTCAACCTCTGCACAGCGAAAATTTGAATCTTGTATACTAGTGGAATTTGTACCACTAACGAATTGAGCACAGATCACAGTTCCACCACCTAATTGCTCCTTGAGATTGAGATAACAAGAAAAACCTAGTTTTTCTTGCTTCTTGTTGTTAACTGTTACAAACCTTTAGTTTGGTACCTTTTAGGGTAATTTATAGGTGATAAAAAACCTTTGGTTTACTCAAAACTTTTTGATTTACTCAAAACCTTTTGGTTTTCTCAAAACCTTTGATTTGCTCAAAACCTTTGGTTTTCTCAAAACCTTTGGTTTACTGTCACGAGTGTACCCATTAATTCCAACATCTCCCACTCACACCTGACGGAAAATTTGATAGCAAAGTGAGAACCTAATCAAAGCCTCGGGGTTCATTGGAGAGAATTAAGGGGTGCTTAAGAGGAATGGTTCGCGTTTGGAGGCCCGAAAAGAAGAAAGAGATGAATTTCGACGTGGATAGCAAAGCAGTAAACCACGTCGCGATGTCCATCCTCACGCGTCGCGACATCCAACCAGTTTGAGTTTTTTTATTTTCGTGTCTATTTCCCGACGTCGCGACGTGCCGGAGTTTTAGGCGTTAATTATTTTTCTATTTTTAGAAACTAGGGTTTTAAGTTATTTAATGTTTCCTTTTATGGTTTAGGTCGTCTAGGGTTAATGTTAGGCCTATAAATAGGTATTTTTATCAGTTGTAATGGATAGAGTTGAATTTTGAGAAATAAAAAACACAGAGTTGTTTTTTTTACGTGAGTTGTTTTCCTGAGGAGGGATTTCAATTTACTTGACTATTTTGTTATTTGTTGGTGAGGAACCATCATATAACCGTGCGTTTACTGTCATTCTACTGAGATAGAGTGATTCGAATTCAATCATATTGATTTACGAAAAGATCGTGGACCTTAATCCGCATCAAGTGGTATCAGAGATCAAGGGGATTTTCGAAATCAGTTGTTTCAGTTTTCCTTAAAATTGAAACTCTAAATTGTTGTTATTCGCAGCCTTTGCATGATTTGATTATTGTGTACTGGTTGCAACAATTATATCCTTGGTTATTGTTTAATTGGTATTGTGCGAAAATTGATTCGGTTGGATATTGGTGATTGATTGTTGGTTTGAATATATTGGATATTGTTGGTTTGTTGTGGATATTCTATTGAAATTTGGTTAAGTCAATATGAGTAAACAGGCAGAAGGTACTATTGTTAACCAAAGTCTAGAAGGTATGTTGGTTGTTATGCATGAACAGTTACGACAGTTATCAACTGAGACTCAACAGATTAGACAGGAGACTCAACAGATGAGACAGGAGAATCAACAGATTAGACAAGAGAATCAACAGTTTAAGCTGCGGTTTGAACAGTTGGAGTCGGGATCTAGAGCGGGTACTCCAAAGAAAACTCCACCTCAGAATCCTTGGTTTGAGGGTTTGGGAGAGGATGGGTCAGACTTCGACGATAGTGTTCACCGGAAGTTGCGCAAGGGAGGTTTTCCTGATAAAGAAGGCAAGATACGTGTTCCTCCATTTTCGGGAAAGGAAAGTTTGGAATTGTTTTTGGATTGGGTTAGAAAGGTGAACAAGATTTTTGAATTCTATAATTATTCTGAGGAAACTAAGATCAGTTTGGCAGTTATGGAGTTCACTGGGTATGCCAGTACGTGAAGGGAAGATTTGATTACTCAACGCGATTTACTAGGGGAGCGACCAATCCGTACTTGGGAGGAAGTAAAGGCATTAATGCAAACACGCTTTGTTCCAGCTCATTAGTTTCAAGATTTGTGGTTGACACTATAGAATTTAACCCAAGAAGATAAGAGCGTTGAGGAGTACTACCAGGAGATGCAAATTATCATGAGTTGAGCACGAGTTCGAGAGGAAAAGGCGGCGACTATTGCGCGATTTGTTAGTGGCTTGAATCAAGGTATTGCTAAATATGTTGTTTTATATCAATATACTGACTTGGAGGATTTGCTTCACAAGGCCAAAGAAGTGGAACGGCTGCTTGCAATAGAGAAGCAACATGGGTTTGATGGTAATCGATCTTGGAAATCTGTTTTTAAAGGAACAATGCCGGGGTCTTCGAGTCAAAGGTCAAAGGTAGGAACTACAATAATGTGGGTTCCAAGTCTAAGTTAGTGCAATGCTTCAAATGTCATAATTATGGGCATGTAGCTTCACAATGTAACAGTGCTCATGCTATGCTTAATAAACCTAAGGAGGAGGAGTCTGAGTATGATGGGATGCCGCAGTTGGAGAGACCTGAAGAAGAGGTTATTTATCCTGAAGATGTGGTCGGTAAGGCATTGGTGTTAAGACAAGCTCTAACAGTACAACCTATGGTGGGGGACGAGTTCAAACGCCATCAACTATTCCACACATGGTGTCTTATCAGTGGTAAACAGTGTAATGTGGTTATTGACAGTGGGAGTTGCACGAATATTGCCAGCTCGTTGCTTGTTGAAAGGTTGGGGTTGACTACAGTTGTTCATCCTAATCCCTACAAGCTTTATTGGGTTAATGCTGAGACTGCGGAGGAAGTTACTCGACAAGTCAAACTCGACTTCGCAGCTGGAACATATCGGGACCAAGTACTTTGTGATGTGGTGCCAATGTCGGCAGGACATGTACTTCTGGGGAGACCATGGATGTTTGATCGAGAGGTTATACATCATGGACGTGACAATACCTATGCATTTAAATGGCAGGGACGTAAGTTTTTGTTGACATCTTTGCATCCGTCTGAGGTACATAAAGACCAACGAAAAATATTAACTGATTTACAACCATTGGAAGATGGTGCTAGAGATCACCAGAACTTGTGTGCAATGGTGCTGCATTCTAGAGTTGGTGTTGAGAATTTTTGGCATCCTGGATCAGATTTGAGGACAAATCCTTTCAACCGGGGAGGAAATGATAGCAAAGTGAGAACCAAATCAAAGCCTCGGGGTTCATTGGAGAGAATTAAGGGGTGTTTAAGAGGAATGGTTCGCGTTTGGAGGCCCAAAAGGAAGAAAGAGATGAATTTCGACGTAGACAGCAAAGCAGTAAAACACGTTGCGACGTGGAGGTCCTTCGACGTCGCGACATTCATGAACGTTGCGCGTCGCGACGTCCAACCAGTTTGAGTTTTTTTATTTTCGTGTCTGTTTCACGACGTCGTGACAACGGGCTCCCTCACGTCGCGACGTGCGGGAATTTTAGGCGTTAATTATTTTTCTATTTTTTATAAACTAGGGTTTTAAGTTATTTAATGTTTCATTTTATGGTTTAGGTTGTCTAGGGTTAATGTTAGGCCTATAAATAGGCATTTTTATCAGTTGTAATGGATAAAGTTGAATTTTGAGAAATAAAGAACACAGAGTTGTTTTTTTTACGTGAGTTGTTTTCCTGATGAGGGATTTCAATTTACTTGACTATTTTGTTATTTGTTGGTGAGGAGCCATCATATAACCGTGCGTTTACTGTCATTCTACTGAGATAGAGTGATTCGAATTCAATCATATTGATTTACGAAATGATTGTGGACCTTAATCCGCATCAAAATGTTTCTGTCTTATTCTCAAAATCTCATTCATACAATCAAATAGGTTGTGTTACCAGCAATACTTTGTATTGACAAACTTGTATATTCCTTTCCGCCTGCAACAGGTTTCTATTACACAGAAGCATATCCAATAGATTAGGTTGACATTTTTATTTTTTCTTCCCTTGTCCTATTCTGATGTTTTATAATAATTCTCAATTTTATTTTCATGCGTGAATCTGTTGTTAACCTCCTCAAATGTTTTAAATGAAAGAAATGAATTTTAATCTCTTATTCTAAGTAATTTCTCCTCTCTCTATTGTAGTAATGAGAGGATAAGACTATAACGTTATATTAACCCAAATAAAAATTTGGCATACAAAGTGGCAAACAATCTTCCACGTCTGTCCACATTGTACTGCGCAAAAACAAAAACCCGACAGCGGCAGTCGGGAGTGAAGTCGTGATATCACGTGGGTAATCATGGGACCAAACCATCATATTGCATTGTTATTGGTGGATTCCATCACAAGAGTGGTGACGTGTTTGACATCAAGTGGTTTGTTCATCTTAAAGTTGAAGCCTCAAAGCCAATACATCCTTAGATAATGATAATGATAATGCGAATAATATGCCAGAAATACTACCAAAGTACCAATGCACTTGTTGAACTATTTCATATTTCATTAGAGAAGGAAGATATTTACAACACAACAAAACTCTATTTACAATTTCCAAAATTGATGGCCGCGCTTTTTTTTTTTTGTAAAATTGGTCATTTTTTAGGAGTTCTAATATACATTTTTTAGTCAAAAAGGGCAAGACTAAAAAACTAGTATGCATGAAATCATTCCGTGCTATTTTTTTACACCAATCCCAATTAAGAATTTGTAATCTAGTGAATGATGTGAAAAAAAGAAAAACTTAGACTTTTACAAAAATCGCCAATTTCGTAATTTATAACACACGTTTTTTGGTAAAAAAATGAGAAGATGTAGTTTATTAGAGCTCATTTCGTACTATTTTTTGCACACATCTCACTTGGAAATATGCAATCTAGTGAACATTGTAAAAATAGAAAAATTTAAACTTTTTGAAAAATCAGTCATTTTTTGGGAGTTTTGACACGCGTTTTTCAGTAAAAAAGGCAAGCATAAAAACCAAGAATGCGGGAGCTCATTTGGTGCTATTTTTTGCACCCATCCCAATTTAAAATTTGTAATCTAGTGAATGATGTGAAAAAAAGAAAAATTTAGACATTTGCAAAAATTCCCATTTTTCATGAGTTATAACATATGTTTTTTTTCGCAAAAAATAAAAATATTTAAAACCTACTTTATAGGAGCTCATTTAGTGCCATTTTTTGCACCAATCTCACTTGAGAACATGCAATCTAGAGAATAGTATAAAAATAAGAAAAATTTAGATTTTTGGAAAAATCGGTCATTTTTTCACGAGTTATAAAACACGTTTTCTAGAAACAAATGACAAGACTAAAAACTAGCATACGGGAGCTCTTTTCGTGCTATTTTTTTCACCTATCCCAATTAAAAATGTGCAATCTAGTGAATAATATGAAAAAAAAAAGAAAAACTTAGAAATTTTAAAAAATCGCCATTTTTCTTGAGTTATATTTACACACATTTTTGGCAAAAAAAGAGAAGATTTAAAAACTAGTTTATAGGAGCACATTTTTTGCTATTTTTTGCACCCATCTCACTTGAAAATATGCAATCTAGTAAATAGTTTAAAAATAAGGAAAATTTACACTTTTGGAAAAATCGATCATTTTTCGCTAGTTATAACACATATTTTTTTAGTAAAAGATGGCCTAACTCAAAAACTAGTATGCGGGAGCTCATTTCATACTATTTTTTGCACCCATCCTAATTAAGAATTTGTAATCTATTGAATGATATGAAAAAAAATTAAAAACTTAGACTTTTAAAAAAATCATCATTTTTCGTGAGTTATAACACTCGTGTTTTAGCAAAAAAATGTGAAAACTTAAAAACTAGTTTATAGGAGCTCATTTTGTGCTATTTTTTGCACCCAATATGAAATCTAATGAATAGTGTAAAAATAAGAAAAATTTAGACTTTAGAAATATTGGTAATTTTTCCTGAGTTATAACATATGTTTTTAAGTCTAAAACGACAAGACTCAAAAACTAGCATGTGTGATCTCATTTCGTGCTATTTTTTTCACACATCTCAATTAGAAATTTGAAATATAGTGAATGATGTGAAAAAAATAAAAACTTAGAGTTTTGCAAAAATCACCATTTTTCGTGAGTTATAACACACGTTTTTTTGCAAAAAAAACGAAAAGATTAAAAACTAGTTTATAGGAGCTCATTTTTTTTTTGATAAAAGGAGCCTTATATGCAACCATGAACAAAATACAATGCCGGATATATCCGAACGCACCGTTACAACCGATAAACCATTTGTGCCATTTTTTCACCCATCTCACTTAGGAACATACAATCTAGAGAATAGTGCAAAAATAAGAAACATTTAGACTTTTGGAAAAATCAGTCATTTTTCGCGTGTTATAACACACAATTTTTAGTCAAAAATGGCAAGACTCAAAAACTAACCTGCAGGAGCTCATTTCGTGTTATTTTTTGCACCTATCCCAATTAAAAATTTGTAATCTAGTGAATGATGTGAAAAAAAGAAAAACTTAAACTTTTACAAAAATCGCCATTGTACGTGAGTTTAACACACATTTTTTGGCAAAAAACGTGAGCTACATTTATATTTTTTTAACACCGTTCAGTAGATAGCACATTATCAATAAAGGTGAAAAAAAATTACATTAATATTTTTTGAATACTATTCGGTGGATAGCACATTACCAATAGTAGTGAACGCAAAAAATGAAATGAAAACAATGCAAAATAGCTAGTGTTTGAATTTTGCCATTTTCAGACAAAAAACGTGTGTTATAGCCCACAAAAAATAATGGTTTCTTAAAAAAAATTATTTTTATTTCTTTAACGCTATTTAGTAGATTGCACATTACCAATAAAGGTTGGTAGAAAAAAATGAAATAAAAACAATGCAAAATCGCCAGTTTTTTAATTTTGCCATTTTCACCCCAAAAAACATGGCTTATAGCCCACGAAAAAATATAATTTTTTTAAAAAATTTACATTTCTGTTTTTTTTTAACACTTTTCAGTAGATAGCACAGTACCAACAACGATGAGTGCAAAAAATAAAAATGAAAACAATGCAAAATCGCTAGTTTTTTAATTTTGTCATTTTCACCCAAAAATATGGGTAGCACACGAAAAATAATGATTTTTCAAAAACTTTACATTTCTTCTAACACCATTCAGTAGATAGAAATTACCAATAAAGGTGAATGCAAAAAATAAAATGACAACAATGCAAAATCGCTAGTGTTTGAATTTTACCATTTTCACCCAAAAAACATGGTTTATAGGCCATGTAAAATGATGTTTTTTCAAAAAATTACATTTCTAATTTTTTAAAATCATTCATTACATTGCACATTACCAATAAAGGTTGGTAGAAAAAATGAAATGAAAACAATGTAAAATTTATAGTTTTTGAATTTTGTCATTTTCACTAAAAAAATGTGGGAAATATCCCATGAAAAATAATGGTTTTTCAAAAAAAAATTCCTTTTTATTTCTTTAACAACGTTCAATAGTGATAAGGTGATGCGGAACAAATATATGTATTTACTGTGATCGTGGTTGCTATTTACCCCTACTCAAAAATCAAGCTAAACAACCCCTAAAAGGTGATAGTGTAGCAAGTTCGTTCCCAAGAGGAAAGGAATGTGTTGAAACTTTAAGAAAATATTTTTGGTTTTTTAATGTTTATCAAACTGAAAGTAAGAAAATAAATAACAAGACTACAACTAAAATGGTGATTTGATTAAAACTTCAATTTAAGCAAGTGCACTCTCGAGATTATATTTTAGGGTTATTTTAAAAACACACACACATACATCCTATCTATGGTCATGCAAAACAAGGGTAAATAACATAACTCACGCCCTCCTTTGTGGCGAGAGGTAAGGAATGATTTAGGCACTTTACCTATTTAGATATTAACTAATTCATTAAACCCTCTTTTGTGGCGAGAGGCAAGGTTTACTTCCTTAATTAACCCGGAATCTAATGCAACTAACCAACTCAACCAAACACTCAAGTTCAACCGCTCCTTTATGGCGGAGGCAACGCCCGAACCAGTCACGCTAATGCTAAACTAATCCCCCTAACTCCTCCTTTGTGACGAGAGGCAAGAGCTAAGGTAAAATCAATCTAACAAATTCACAACCAACCCACAAAAGATTCCAAACAACCCACTCAAATCCTCCTTTATGACGAGAGGTAAGATTATAGCAAGTTATCTCTAAATAATTTACTGCACTTTAAACAAATATTCAACATACATAATCCGGCCAAATCATGAATAATTATGAAGAACACAGCAAAACTTATTCAACAAAGACCATAAGATAGAATATAGCATATAAATTAAGCACAAAAACCATTATTCATAATCTCGGGAGCACAATAAGTTTAGCCGAGCATGGCTAAATTAAACATCATAATATTAATGATAAAGCACGATATTGAAATCATAAAATAAAAGAAAGATAACACCTTGAACTGCAAATTCTTGGAAGAAATCTTTACTCGTAAAAGAATGAATTCAATAATGATGTTGTTCCCGAATCCGTACAGTTTCAATTCTCCGAGAATAGCCAAAAGAATGAAACCCTAGCTATTACAAAGAAGTAAAGCCCTTGCTTGAAATCTCTCAAAGTTGTCACCCTCCTAAAACTATATGAAACCCTAAAAAAGAAAGAAATAAAGAAACCCTAATCTACTCTAAACTATGAACTCTATTCTTCTATGATCTGCCCCTTTGAAAATTACATAATAGATAGCCTTATATAGGAAACAAATTGAAACCTTATGAAACAATAATAAGATGGCACATTTTTGGGCCGTAACATGTAAGGAACACGTTAGGAAACAACCCATAACAAAAAGACATGTTAAAAACGTCAAAAACTGAATTTTGAAAATTTTCACGCTGCTGAATTCCGCACGTCGCGACGTCCACGGTCGCACGTCGCGCGACGTCCAGCTTGTGGGCCATTTTTTTATATGCTCCCAGCAGAATTAGGAAAAACCCAAAACATGAAAGTTGTAGAGCTTTCTCTTAGCTTTCCAATGGTCTTGAATCATCCCATTCCAAAGTAACCGGTGAGAGATATGATCGAACCACTAAAGACTGACAGATTTATTCAGCATTTGTTCTTCATCGCCTTTCCACGTGGTTCGCTATGTTAACCCTTTTTGAAGTCTCGAGCCTCCATGGGATCAACTTGGAACTTATTTACCACTCTATCCAAGGTCTCAAAGCATAAGATTGATCATCAACAATTGGAATTAATACCTTGAACATCTTGTGAAACACGGAACCAGCTTCTTTATGACGAAAGGCACATTTTTTGCCTAAATCACATCTTTCTTGATCTCTCTCAATCTTTTCCTCTCATTTTAGCCTCCATGCTCAATAACATACAAAAAACACTAAAAATACATTAAATAGCACAAAGACGGTGCAAAGTATAATTGAAAATAGCATATATAAGGTGAACATATTTCGCCTTATCAATTTCCCCCACACTTAAACCTTGCTCGTCCTCGAGCAACAAAACATGACAAACACTAATAAAACACAACATATACTCACAAGACAAAATGGCAACATAAAGAAATTTATCCCATGTATCCAACTTTATCCATTTAAGCTCATGATAAATATTATGCATATGCCTCAACATCTAATAAATTCGAATGTCAAGTACTCATAACATGTGTCCCCAAAAGTAATCAAAGCACCTTAATGTACACATTTAACACGTTGAGCCAATCATGTGTGTGTGTGCGATAGGTTCCACCTCAGTTCATAACTCATCTACAATCACGCCATAAGTTAAGGTTTTAACAACTAAGTTTTCGTCTCAACTTTTCCTCACTAATCATATTAACTCATTTATTAAACTCAAATAAATGAGGATTCGCTCGGCAAACCTTTAGGTTCATATATATAACACTCGTTCCCCCAGACTGTCACACTTAATTAGGGTATTTCATTGGAAATCCCTTGACATCCACCTGGAGTACTGTCTCACCTTCGGGTTTTAGACCCATTCCCACTCATGCAAGTTCTCCATTAACTATTCATTTAAGAGCAGTCTCGCAGAGGAGTGACAATATGAAGCCAGAGTCTAACGGCTTCCATTCTCCGTTACCATCCATATGAGTTCTCTTAGGGTTATTATTAAAAGCAATCTCATAGAGGGATGATAGTATGAGCTAAACAAGATTAAAATTGCAAAAGCATTAAGTGCAAACATTTACTCAAGCACATTTATTAAAGAACACAATTTTAAGCGAGTTATATAAGTTTCAACTAAACAAAGCGTTAAAAACACTCCAACCTACTTAATGATTAAAAACTCGTCAATCCCCTCAGTAGTTCCCCTAAGTGCATAAAAATGATTGATTCAAAATGCTAAACTTTCCATCAAAGACCCGATTCCCTCTAGATAGTATATTATTTTCCTATCCCACATCGAATCTTTCGATAAAATCCAATCATTGGCAACACAACACTTATCAAATAAAAAAAAATATTTTGGATACTTCTTCATTATTATTAGTTGCCTCACAACAAAAACAAACAGAAAAAAAACAAAACAAAAAAATGCTTAATAAAAAAAATAATAATTAAATAAACAAAATAAAAAAAATAAAAATAAGACTTCACATTGACCTATCATAAGGCTAACCCTATAAATTTTGATTATAGCTCAAAGGAGTTCACGTCAAGAATTTATTCAAAATTAATAAATAAAAAAAACTAATCAAAACTACTAAGAAAATCTAATTAACCATTAATCAAAGCATAGCATCTACACTTCGACTCCCAGGAAATTAAGCATAAAGACATACAAAACAACGTGAAATAAATAACATGAATTTCATCCCCCCCCACACTTAAAATACACATTGTCCTCAATGTGTGAGAAAAGGAAAGAATTCACCTATTATCCATGTCATTCCCAGCAAGCTTGTTGTGCGGTTGAGGCCTTGCCAATGTCTCAAGTAGCCTTCTTTTTTTATTCAAACTAACAACTAAAAATAAAAACATAAAAACTATTAATTTAAAAGAAATGTGAGAAGGTAGTTCTAGGTTTATTTGGTCCCTAGCTAGACCTTATTATTGTGGTCTTCTCCTTCAAGATTCGGAATACCCATCCTTATACCAAAAGAATGCTCTTTCACAAGCACTTCGTCTTCTAGCATATGGCTTCTTTTGCAACCCTTTGAGGAGAAACTTGAGCTCATGCATGTGAGGAGCAAGTTCAATGAACTCAACTTTGTACCACTCTTGCTCCTCTAAGGTAGGCTCCTCCTTTTCTTCTTCCACCATTAACTTTGGAATTTCCCATGGCTTATCATCCTTCAATGTCACCTTTTCTTCCTCCCTGTTTGAACTACAAGAATCCACCAAAGACTTTGCATCCATGGTCTCAATGAAATCATCAGTAATTTCAAAGATGGATGTGTCAATAAAACAAGTCTCTACCATATTAGCTATTTCATGAAAAATATGCAAGTCTTCCTCATCTAAGCTAACATGGTATTCAGCTTTAGGCACCTCCACATCATCAACACATTGAACAATATTATCATCTAATAAAAGTGTCTCAATGTGCATCATTTTAATAACATCTACCATATCATTTAAACCATGAAATTCCATGTAAGATGTCAAAATAACGCAAGAATTCACTATGTTGGCTACTTTAGTACAAATAGACATGTCTTCATCACATAAGCCAACATAGGGGTCAAGGTGGGAGGTCTCTTTATTATCAAAACAAACAATATTGGATTCATTTAATATTGGTTCATCATTAATGCATTCCTCGAAATTATCTACAATATGCAAAGATTTCAACTCACTAGGACACTTTGAAATACATTCATCATGAGAATCATTAAACTCAAAATCACAATCCATAGAAGTTGGGACACTATGATGTAATGAATCATGTTGTGATAAAAAAGATGAGATATAAGATGATTGGACAATTTGTACCTCACTATTGTTCAATATTGCATTAGATGAACATTCTTGGGATTCATGAGGTAGAGTTTCCTTGAATTTTTCTACCTGTACCTCCAAGTTTTTCATTGGGGCACTATGATCTCTCAATATGTCATCTTGACTCTTTATGAATGTCTCCGATCGAACAAAACTTTGATGTAGCACCTCCCCACATTTATCTAGTTTCTCCATGAGTTTATTGAGCATATAATCTAGTGTCGCTTCCATTTCATTCTTGAGATGCATTTTGTTGTTTTGTTCATGAATCGACCACTCCCTATCATAGCCCGGATAATATCCAAACTCTCTTTGAGAATGAGAAAAAGAGTGTTGGCCAAAATAATTGTTACTTCCTCACGTGCAAGATCCTTGCTCCCTCAAATATGGTTCATAATCACCTTGATAATTGCATGCATTTCCAAATTGAGAGGGGCATTGATAAGTGGGATGATCTCCTTGGCACAACCTACAAGAAACAGCATTCATTCTCAAAGTAGCTTGTTCATTATCATACAAGTTCAAATTTTTCAATGGATCTTTAAAACAAGGTAAAGATAAATAACATGAAGGTTTACTATGTCCCCATTCATTGGTCTTCCCATATCCTAAATGGTGAAAATCTCCAAATACTCTAGAGTTTGGTTGTTTATCATTCACTCTATATGGTGGGTCAAAATTAATTTCAAAGGATTCCCCAAACCTTCTAAACATACTTGAATAGAAATTAATATAAATAAATAAATAAATGACTAAATAACAAAAAATTAAAAAAATCAAATCAAATCAAAACATTAAAGAAAATAATAATAATAAAAATAAAAAAATGAATAAAATATTTACAACTAGTATTCACAAAAAAGCTAAAATTTCAACACGGTTGCTTTCCCCGGCAACGGCGCCAAAATTTGATGCGGAGCAAATATATGTATCTACTGTGATCGTGGTTGCTATTAACCCCTACTCAAAAATCAAGCTAAACAACCTCTAAAAGGTGACAGTATAGCAAGTTCGTTCCCACCAGGAAAGGACTGTGTTGAAACTTTAAGAAAATATTTTTGGTTTTTAATGTTTATCAAACTGAAAGTAAGAAAATAAATAACAAGACTACAACTAAAATGGTGATTTGATTAAAACTTCAATTTAAGCAAGTGCACTCCCGAGATTATATTTTAGGGTTATTTTAAAAACACACACACATACATCCTATCTATAGTCATGCAAAACAAGGGTAAATAACATAACTCACGCCCTCCTTTGTGGCGAGAGGTAAGGAATGATTTAGGCACTTTACCTATTTAGATATTAACTAATTCATTAAACCCTCCTTTGTGGTGAGAGGCAAGCTTTACTTCCTTAATTAACCCGGAATCTAATGCAACTAATCAACTTAACCAAACACTCAAGTTCAACCGCTCCTTTATGGCGGAGGCAACGCCCGAACCAGTCACGCTAATGCTAAACTAATCCCCCTAACTCCTACTTTGTGACGAGAGGCAAGAGCTAAGGTAAAATCAATCTAACAAATTCACAACCAACCCACAAAAGATTCCAAACAACCCACTCAAATTCTCCTTTATGACGAGAGGTAAGATTATAGCAAGTTATCTCTAAATAATTTACTGCACTTTAAACAAATATTCATCATACATAATCCGGCCAAATCATGAATAATTATGAAGAACACAGCAAAACTTATTCAACAAAGACCATAAGATAGAATATAGCATGTAAATTAAGCACAAAAACCCTTATTAATAATCCCGGGAGCACAATAAGTTTAGCCGAGCATGGCTAAATTAAACATCATAAAATTAATGATAAAGCACGATACTGAAATCGTAAAATAAAAGAATGATAACACCTTGAACTGTAAATTCTTGGAAGAAATCTTTACTCGTAAAAGAATGAATTCAATAATGATGATGTTCCCGAATCCGTACAGCTTCAATTCCCCGAGAATAGCCAAAAGAATAAAACCCTAGCTATTACAAAGAAGAAAATCCCTTGCTTGAAATCTCTCAAAGTTGTCACCCTCCTAAAACTATATGAAACGCTAAAAAAGAAAGAAATAAAGAAACCCTAATCTACTCTAAACTATGAACTCTATTCTTCTATGATCTCCCCCTTTGAAAATTACATAATAGATAGCCTTATATAGGAAACAACTTGAAACCTTATGAAACAATAATAAGATGGCACGTTTTTGGGCCCTAACATGTAAGGAACACCCATAACAAAAAGACATGTTAAAAACGTCAAAAACTGAATTTTGGAAATTTTCACGCTGCTTGTGGGGCATTTTTCTATATGCTCCCGGCCGAATTAGGAAAACTCCAAAACATGAAAGTTGTAGCCCTTTCTCTTAGCTTTCCAATGGCGCTTGAATCATTCCATTCCGACATAACGGGAGAGAGATATGATTGAAATACGAAAGACTAACAGATTTGTTCAACATTTGTTCTTCATCGCCTTTCCACGTGTTTTGCTATGTTAACCCTTTTTGAAGTCTCGAGCCTCCATGGGATCAACTTGGAACTTATTTGCCACTCTATCCAAGGTCTCAAAGCATAAGATTGATCATCAACAATTGAAATTAACACCTTGAACATCTTGTGAAACACGGAACTAGCTTCTTTATGACGAAAGGCACATTTTTTGCCTAAATCACATCTTTCTTGATCTCTCTCAATCTTTTCCTCTCATTTTGGCCTCCATGCTCAATAACCTACAAAAAACACTAAAAATACATTAAATAACACAAAGACAGCGCAAAGTATAAGTGAAAATAGCATATATAAGGTGAACATATTTCGCCTTATCATAAGGTGACAATTTTCACATTATTGGATTCGTTTCACTTAACCTTTGATTACCCTTGTAGCATTTTTCCATATTTTTAATGTGTTTTGTAGGACATTGTGGCCAATTATGAGCAATGGATTGAAGAAAGAGTGAAAATAGCCATTTTACAAGCCAAACAGCTGAACGTCGATGTGTTTAGGATTCCTCTGTCATTGTATTCATTTCTGATTCTGTTTGTAGTCTGATGTTGTTAACCTTACATGGATACTATACTTTAAAACCAGAAGACAAGTAGAAAATACGTGATGCCATGCCTGAGCTAATGTATTTCTCTTTTATTCTTACCTTCATTAGCTTCCTGCCTTTTCCTATCCATCTTAATTTCTTGGAACCCGTAAGCAAAAAAATTGTGTTAACTTGGTTTTCTTTTCCTTTTTGCAGGGGCACATCAATTGATTCAAGTTGGCTTTGTTTAGATGAAGCTGGTCCATCTAGCAGTGTCAGATCAGCTGGATTGGGTCCCGTTCAGATGATGATGAGGCAGCTGGCAGCTGTTGGTGAAACTTATGCTTAGACTGCCCTTGAAGATGCTGCTTGGAGTCTTTGGCCTATGAATCCCTCTCAAGCTAGTACATCAAAGCCACCTAGCTCTCCAAGTTCTGCAAGGTATACAGGAAGTGCTGGTGGTTTCCATATGAGAGGCACCACACGAGCTGCAAATGACAATGTAGCAAATATACTTGCAATGGCTGAAACTGTCTGGGAAGTTCTGCCCCACATTCCTGATGAAATAACAATCCAGGTATGTAGAGTGTTATCTTTTCCTCTGCTTCCTTTTTGTTTGCTTCTGAGCATGTTTTGGATCATTTAATTGGAGTTAGAATGGTTTTCTATCCTCCTCATACATGCCTTAGATAGGCATCACCTTTTACACATACTCTGCATAGCTTAACCCTGCATCTTGAGTCCATCCTCAATGCGAATTTATTTTTTGCATAACTTATTCTTCCTCTTTGGATACCAGACTTCTTTGAGTTCTTATGATGAGTAGATCATAAGTACCACAACTGCACGAGGCAAATCTTGTTAGCAAAAAGTTCTTGCTGCTGTTAACATTGTGTTAAAATGTTGTTTTCCCTAATAACTATTTTTTTAATTTATCTAATGCCATTACTGACATCTGCTTTTATACATATTTTATTTTTCGTAGCATGGTAATTTTGATTACATCAACTATTATACATATTCTGGTTTCTTAGCAAGGCCATTTTGATTTTTCTTTTTCTTTTTGGTGTGCCAAAATTTTGCGATATTCTTGCTATATAATTTGAATTGGATCTGCTACCTCCCATATCCTCTCTCCTCTCCCACTTGGGGACTTGCCACATGTATCCCAGAACTTAAAAATGAAAATAAAAGACATCTTTTTGCTTCGTTTAAGATCTTATACTTAAAGATTATCTGTTTCTCTTTCTATAATATACTTACTCAGAATGTGGACCGGATTGCAGGATTTGCAGAGAACAAATTCCGCTACTGTTACCATGAATAATCTTTTGCAAATGTGAAGTATTAGTCTGATTTGTTTCTAAAAATAGAACCGCTCGAAGTGGGTGTCAAATGGGACTTGAATCGATTACAATTGTTGGTTTAATGAAATTTCAGTCCCTAATTACCAGATGTCAGCTTTTGTACACCAAGTGCACCAAGCATTGTGTAGTATCCCCAACCTTCAATCCTGTACATAAATGTTACTTTAGCCGGTTAGTGTTAGATTAAACTGTGGGAAACTTTTTACCTTTTTTTCCCCTAAGAAATAACTAGGGTTTGTTATATAAGTACCCGTTGAAGCCGTTAACTTCTTCCTGTTGTTATTTCTCTTTTGCTTTGCCGAGTATAATATTGGCCCTTCCCCATTTCAGGGTGGGCGTCGCCTGCTGCATATGTTGTAATTTTGTAATAATTTGATATCACTATTGATGACCCAAGTTTTTTGCAGAGTAGGTTGTTGTGTATTGTTCGAACCCTACATCAACTAGTGGAGGCTATAGAAGTGAAATTGGTCGCTAATTTTTCAAAACAAAAGAAATGATTCAGATTGTTAAAACACCTGATATTGTGAGAAATAAAGTCTCTTTCTCTCGTTTTAGATTCTTTGATGGAGAGGTTTCTTTAGAAGGTAACCAGCTCTTACTTGCTTTCTTCCTTTATCTATCCTAAGAATTCTGGCAACATCATTTAGTGTAGCTTTATTATCAGATTTCTCCCAAATGAGGTATGGATTGAAGGTTTTAAGTTAACTTTCAATTTTAAGTTTCTTCCCTTGCTAGACTTTTGTATTCATTTAGGTGGACGCTTGAAAGTATGTTTATTACGTAACATTTAGGCAGCTTGATTGTCGGAGTTTTTTGTCCTCGACTCATGGGGAATTCTTTGATGCCATTGAAGGTTGATTTTAACCTAATATTTCTCTACTTTAAAATAATTCTACGTTTACTTATATGCTTTCTGATAATTTGCTGCCAATAGCTGTGGTTTTATTTGGAGACTTAATTTCGATTCAGTTTTCATTAGTTGGAAAAGCAAAAACTATTTTTTGTGTTTGAATCTTTCTTGGATGTAAAATTTGATAGTGGAACACTTAAATGTGCTTTTTGTTTCTGACAGAGAAGACAATGTAGGAATGTAGTAGATAATGATGCTTTCGGCTAAATAGATCTTCAATTCCGTTGCTCATTGGTTGTGTTAACAGTTATTCTCCAAATTGAAGATGTGACACTAAATGTGTTCATTTGAGCTATATGAATCCTTTGGTTGTAGACTTCTAGGTTATGCATGCCTTTTCTTCTTTGTTATGTGTGTTTTTCTTTTGATTCTTTGCCTCATCTAAATGATGCTTTAAGAATTACAAAAGAAATGGAATGTCAGCTGTGGTAGCATTCGCTACTGTGAACCTTCATGTCGTTTTGTGCCTGAATTTTGAAAATTGAAAAAATGACAATAAATTTGAATGAGTGAATGACGTATGCAAAGTCTGTATGAATGTTACTTCTGTTTACTTCCATCAAATTATGTTATTATCTTGACATTTTTTGTGGAATTGGGATATTCAAATTTATATAAATACAATGTGAATTAGCATATTTTTCTCTTATCCCATTTCCTGTTTGCACTTGTGGAGAAGAGGAAAAGGAAATCCTTGTTGAAAGAGGTAGTTGGGTGACAGAAAAAGTAAACATTTTCTAAAACAAATAGTAATGACATTGATACCTTTTCATTTGCTATTGCTTAAACATCTTTCCAATGTCATCTTGCATGTATGAATTGGTTTTCTTGCATATTTGTTATATTCAATGCTAAGCATAGTTTATTCGATGGTCTCTGCAGGTTATTCCTCTGACTCTGCTGCTTCAAATATGTCTTCTTATGCCCCAAATTTTGAATCTGAGATGCGTGCCTTAAGGTTTAGTCTCCTTGAGGAGATTGCAAGGCGCAAAGATGCAGAGGATGCTCCTAATTCATTGCATTATCAGTGGCAGAGGATTGCAGATCTGCTTTTAGACATTGGATTCACATTGCCTACAGTTTCAAAATCGAGTGGGAGTATTCAGCTGGAAGATGCTGCAATTGAGGGGTTTTCTCAAGAGCTTATTGTTGCTAGATATGTTGCCCAGGCATTAGGGAAAGCTCAGGCACGAGCTGAAGCTGAACTAGCTGCAGAGTCAATCCTTCAGTCCAAAGAACAGGAAATATGTCGGTTGCATGACAGACTGCAATACTACCAAGCTGTTAATCAAGAAATGTCTCAGAGAAATAAAAAAAAAGAAATGTCTCAGAGAAATCAAGGATGTGTATTGGATGGGCCATAACTGTCTTTGGTCCCTGGATTCAAGACTCCCATAAAACAAGTCAAACTTTTGAGTTTTGACAAATGTTTTTCTCCCCAACATTTGAATGTCTTCCAAATTCTTCTCATTTTGGGAAAATAATCCATATTATCAATTGATAATGTTTAAAACCATTATAAATAACTTTGATAACTTAGAAAGATAGTTTAGAAATGTAATTTAAAAAATGTGTGTGTCTGTGTGTGTGTGACAATGAATGTAAAGAAATGTTAGTGTAGACGGTAGAAGAATCAAGAAAAACTAGGGATATGGAGAAAGAATGAGTACTAAATTTGGATCCAAAGCAGATGAACATACTTATGCCTCATTCACAATAAATTTCCATTCAAAACCGAAGGTTCTCTGTCGACATCCAATTTGAATTGTTTTTCTTTTTCAATTTTTGTAGAACTACTTAAATAAAGAAGGGAAAAAAATTTTAATTGATGTCCAATTTGAATTGTTTTTCTTTTTCAATTTTTGTAGAACTACTTAAATAAAGAAGGGACAAAAATTTTAATTGATCCATTTATTGTAGTGGTTCTCTTTCATTTGCCATGCTTTTCTTTTGTCATTTGTTCCCCTTCTAATTTTTGCATTTTGATTTGGATCTTTGTCCACTCCCACTCATCAATAATTGTTAATGTCACTATGGATATCTATCAACATTTCAAAATAATTGATGCACTTAATTGACTTCTAAAGTAACGGAGCGAAATAAATTTACAAAACTATTGCAAGATATTGATGAAATAACGGAGAGAAATAAATTTACGAAACTTTTGCAAGCTTTTTATATCATAAAAATTTGCACATTTTGGCTAATTATATATATTTACCTTCCATAGTATAGACAATTATATATTTTCACATACTACGTGCATTTATACATCACACACTATATGTATTTACACATACTATACACTTTTTCACACAATATATATATTTATACATTTTCACACACTATAATTACACATACTATACACTTTTTCACACAATATATATTTATACATAATACACACACTTTTCTACAATATACATATTTATACTTACTATACATATTTTCACACGCTACATATATTTATACATAATAGGGGGTTATGCCAAAAAAAAATTTATTTCTTGATCCCAAATCTAATGTTCAGTATAGAGCGTTTACAATGGGAAGTTATGGGCAAGTAAATTATACGTATATGCAACCATGTTTTATAAATTACAATTATCGCTAGGCTTTCTTTTGTTTGGGGACTCACACCAGCCATCAACTTAATTATTTTACAATTTTCTATAATAATTTGGTATGTCTTATAAATTTTTCTTCCTCCCTTAAACCCATCACATCTTCTCCGCCTAATAAGAATTCTATTAGAATAAGAATCTCTATCCAATTTGCATATCACATATTGGAGTCCAATCTTGAGTTGTTTTTTACCTTTGATATAGCACTTTTTAGTTTTATTATACAAATTATGTTATCAAGTCTAATGCTATTTTCAAATTTATATATTTATTAGTTTGTATAATATTCTCTTATATCGTGTTTATTTCTTTTATTAAGATACAAAAGAAAAATGTTATGCAAAGCGAATACTTAATTCAACCAGAAGATCATCTTTCTCTCTA
This sequence comes from Ophiorrhiza pumila, assembly GCA_016586305.1. Taxonomy (NCBI): domain Eukaryota; kingdom Viridiplantae; phylum Streptophyta; class Magnoliopsida; order Gentianales; family Rubiaceae; genus Ophiorrhiza; species Ophiorrhiza pumila. The sequence goes on from BLIW01000005.1 coordinate 16,666,022, forward strand.
TGCAAAGATGTTTGCTACCTGGTTCGCACCTGAATCGATCAGCGCAACTTAGAAGTATTATTCACATGTCCCTACGAGAGCAACTCCATGGAATGCATCCGTTCCCGATGCCAAACCTCGACAATAAACTGGTTGAGAGACTCACAAGAATCAGTGGCCGTTATGTGAGTTGCCATGGCCTTGCCGACGGTGCGAAGAGGTTTACAGTCACCAAAGGCATAACCAAATCAAACCAATCGTTAAAGGAATTTTCATCAAAATTCTTGAAAATCAACACAATATTGATTATCGTCTCTGGGAATTTTTCGGTGACTTTCGGGTAGGATTTGGATGATTGAATCAGACAATGCAATTGATGCATTGATACGAGGGAGAGAAGAGACAAAGATGAAGATTTGAACAAAACCCATGACCGGAAATTAGAAAGTCGCCTTTGTGGTAAGGCTTCGAATAAATAGAAAAGAAAGAAAAAGTGGTAAGAAAAGAAGGAAAAAACAAATAAAAATTATAGGCTAAGGTCAAGAGTTATTTTTGTCAAGTGATACCTTATTAGGTTTATATTTTAATCTACTCGCATCTTGTACGTGCGTTGCATACACGCTCCGTTATTGAAACTATTTTTCATCCACTTCCCACTTAAATCAAGACCACATAGGGGTTATTAGTAGGTTTTTTCACCATAGGAGGGTTTTTTAGAAATTTTGTTAACCACATGGGGGTGATCGGTAATTAACCCATATGTATATTATGTGTAGTATGAAAATTTGGAGTAAACCAATAACATGTGTATAGACTTAATAAGATGATGAAATATTATCCATGTAACTGATTCCGTAATATTGATAAAGGTTTAATTGTAACAGTTGTAGAGTATGAAAATGTATATAATACGAAATTCAAACAATATATTATGATAATATAATTAGACTAATTATAGAAAGTGAATTAATGTATAAAGTTTTGATATAAAGAGAATTCGGAATTAATAAATGATTGAAAAAGAAATTTATGAAATTGTTCTGAAAATGTGTGAAATATTTTTAAATATGTATTGTTTGTAGAAATGCATGTAGTGTTGGTAAATAGATTACATTTGCAAAAATGTGTGTAATATGTATAAAAATGTATAATGTGTGTAATATGTGAAAATATATACATTGGGTGAAAATATGTATAATATGTATAGTGTGTGAAAATATATATAGTATGTATAAATATATATAGCGTGTATAAATATTTATAGTATGTGTAAATACATATCGTGTATGAAATGTGTGCATATATGTATAGTGTGTGAAAATATATGTAGTATGTATAAATATGTATAATGTGAGAAGATATGTGTACTATGTGTAAATATGTAGTGTTTGAAATGTGTAAAGTATTTGTAAAAATGTATAGTGGTTGAAAATGTGTATATATATAAATATAAATAATGTGTGAAAATATAGGTAATATATATAAATAGGTGTAATGTGTGAAAATACGTTAAATATGTATAATGTGAGAAAATATTTGAAGTTTTTATAAATATGTATATTATTTGAAAATGTGTGTAATATGTGTATATAAATATATATATATATAGCATGTATAAATGTTTATAGTATGTGAAAATATGTGTAGTATGTGTAAATACATATCGTGTGTGAAATGTGTGCATATATGTATCGTGTGTGAAAATATATATAGTATGTATAAATATGTATAATGTGTGAAGATATGTGTACTATGTGTAAATATGTAGTGTTTGAAAACATGTGAAGTGTTTGTAAAAATGTATAGTGGCTGAAAGTGTGTATATATATAAATATAAATAATGTGGGAAAATATAGGTAATATATATAAATAGGTGTAATGTGTGAAAATACGTTAAATATGTATAGTATGAGAAAATGTTTGAAGTTTTTATAAATATATATATTATTTGAAAATGTACGTAATATTTGTAGATATATGTATATGAAAAACTCTATAGTATGTATAAATATATATATAGCGCGTATAAATATTTATAGTATGTGAAAATATATGTAGTATGTGTAAATACATATCGTGTATGAAATGTGTGTATATATGTATGGTGTGTGAAAAAATATGTAGTATGTATAAATATGTATAATGTGTGAAGATATGTGTAATTTGTATAAATATGTAGTGTTTGAAAACGTGTGAAGTATTTGTAAAAATGTATAGTGGTTGAAAATGTGTATATATATAAATATAATTAATGTGTTAAAATATGTGCCAATATATGAAAATATGTTTAGTATATACGTATATGCGTAGTATGTATACGTGTGTGTATAAGTAATATAATATTTGTTGCATAATACATGTACTAACATTTACGGTTAATATTTCCACAAACCTACCCATAACTTCACTCGCTATACATGTCTATACATATTTAAACATTTTCATAAGATACATGGTTGCCAATACTTCTACACACACTTATACATATACATGTATATGTATACACTATACGCACTTTCGTATATTTGCATATATTATACTTATTTTGACACTATAGATTTGTACACATTTTGCACATAATGTGCACACTATATACATATACTATATACATTCTCACACATTATAAATATTTGCAAATTCTTCTTACATCTGCACACAGTACAATGTAAATGTGTTACATACTACTGAAAAATAATAAAACTAATATAGTATACAATTATAACTCCAAATTCTTTGTGGGAAAGGTTAAAATAATATGAAATTAAATTTCACTTGTAATTAGAATTGGTAGAATAATTATTTTTTAATATATTTTTCATAATAATATTTACTTTTCAAAATTTAAAAATAAGATACAAATTATAATTTATATAGTTGATGCAAAGTTTGATCTATATAGCTGACATCACATAGTGGAATTAATCTTAGTTGTTGTTGTATTTACTTTGCAAATTTTTTTCTATTTTCTAGAATTATTTTAAACAAAAAAAAATATTTTCTATTTACATATCTCCAAAAATCTCAATCTCATAGAGCTTTAATTTTTTTTTCTTTTTTAATTTGTTTGCTATTAACAACTATAGTTGATTTCATAAGTAAAATTTGGACAATAAAGTTTACCAAATTTTATTCATACTATTATAAATTTTATATTTGTTTAATATTAATAACATAATATTTAAATTAATTCATTTTAGTCAATGATACGATAGAGAAAAATTAAAATATTTTTTTTAAAATAAAATATTCAAAACGAACCACTTGTTGCTACTAAGAAATTAGAAATTAAACTAAAGGCTGTTTTTAAAACAAAATATTCAAAACGAAGCAAGTGTCAAAGTTTTATGCTCAATGAAATTTTAACAATTAATTTAGTATAAGAGATTCATGATTAAAGGAAAATTAAAAATTTACCTTGCTAATTTAACTTTAACTTGTTTTAATGATTATGAGTTTATACTTGCTTACCACATTTGATTATACCGTGAATATTATGATGACTCAATTTGTTACAAAACTTTTCCTTAATGTAATATAATTTTAAAAATCTTTTTTGTTAATGAGAAGAATGAGAGGTTATACGACTTTTCCTATAGTAAACATATTTCATATATTGGCACGTATTTAACTATTTATCACACTATATTTTTCACATATTTCCGACGCAACATATATTGTACATAATATTTACATTTGCAAGCATTTTAAATATTTGTAAATTGTTCTTACATTTTAACACATTTTATATGTGCACATATTTACACATATTTGTAAACAAACTTATTCATTATCCACATATATTTATACACTATACATACTTCCATACATTTTACGCATATTTCTCATACACATATTAACACATGCTTCACACATTTTTATACACTATATACATATATATAAATTGTATATTTTTTCACACATTCAATATTTTTACAGGCTATAATTTTACAAACTTGACATATTTATACACACTACACATATTTTCACATACTATACATTTATGGACATTTTCCACAATATAAATATTTACACATAATACACATTTTTTTAAAACATTATATTGGTATACATACTTGTATATTTTCATATGCTACATATATTTACACACAATTCATACATTTTAATAAACTATGCATATGAACACATATACACATACTGCACATACTTTCATAGGCTATACATGTTTACGCATAGTACACATATTTTACTCACTATAGATATATATACATATTACATACATGCCTCATACACTATACATAATTAGTAATTACACATATCTACATACATAAAATACATATATCACACAGAAAATATTTTATACATATTGCAAGTATTTTTCTACACTAAATATTTAGGCATACTATACGTATTTTCACACTATACATATTTGGACCTAATTTATATATTTTCGCATATTGTACATATTTACACATACCACAAATATTTTCAACTGCTATAATAATTTATACATGCTATAGATTTGTTCATATTCATATATCTACACATATTACAGACATTTTCATATACTATACATAGTTATAAAAACTTCAAACACTTTCTCACGCTATACATATTTAACGTATTTTCACACATTATACATATTTATATATATTACCTATATTTTTACACATTAATTATATTTATATATACACATTTTCAACCACTATACATTCGTACAAATACGTCACATGTTTTTAAACTCTACATAATTTCACATAGTATACATATTTTCACATATCATACATATTTATACATAGTACATATATTTTCATTCACTATACATATATGCACATATTTCATACACGATATGTATTTACATATACTATACATATTTTCACATACTATAAATATTTATACACGCTATATATATACATAAATACCACACATATTTCCACACACTAAATATATATATTATACATATTTACACCTACTATACATATTTTCATAAATTATATATATTTATTCTTTTTCACACATTATACATATTTACATATAGTATGCACAGTTTTACACATTGCATATATTTATACATATCATAAAAGTTTTCACATCCTACACATATTTACTTATATTACACATTTTTACACACTATTTATATATCTACAAATACAATACACATTTTGACATATTATATGTATATTTATACATACTATACATATTTTCAAACAGTATACATATTATGCATACTATACACAATTTCACATGCTATATATTTTTTGATACAATATATATTTACATATACTGCACATTTTTTACACACTATATTTTTTCACATATCATACACATTTTTATACGTTAAACATATTTACATATATTACACACATATTCAAGCTATGCATATTTACACATACTTCACATAATTTTACACACTATACATATTTTCAAGCATATAAATTTTTACATATACTATATATATTTTCATACATTATACATTTTTACACATACTACATGCATTTTTGCACACTATATATATTTACACAAATTTTTACACATTATACATAGTTACATATATTTCACACATTCAAACTTGGACATCTCTATACATATTTACATATATTTCATACATTTAACTTTGGACATCTATGGTCTTTAGTTTCTTATTATGTTACACTTTAAGTATATAATAAAGATTAATCCAACTGTAATACTTCAATAAAATTTTTCCCTCCACTCACTCAACATAAAATGCTAGCAAACGTTCTTAAAATGGACATAGTCCTCAAAACATTGTTCAAATTCACTTTTAAATATTTTGAAAATTTTCCATTTTATTTGAAGTTGAATAATTGGAATTTTGGTGAATTAATGAATCCCAAATACGAAAATGAATGTATTAGCATATAAAAAATAACGGATAATATTTAAATTATACATCAAATTCAAATTATGAAAAGAATCAAGTTTTACCATCTAATTAGTAAAAATAATTGTTAAGATAAATTACAAAAACACCAAATGTGATGCTTTTTAGTTAAACCTTTTCTGATATAAGTATTGTTATTTTGTATGGATTGTCATAAAAGTATAAAATAAATTATATTTTTTTTATTACACATGAATTTTGAAAGAGCGTATTTATAAAAAAAATCAAATTTAAGAGAGACAAACAATGGGACAAATTAGAAGAGTAATATATTTTGCATTGGGAAAAAAATTAGGAGAGTAATATATTTGGCAAATGGCAAATTCGAAAAACATTAAATGTCAGAAAAGTCACCAGGAGCATTAAGCATGAAAATATTAATGGTGGTAAATATCAAGGAGGAGTGGAACTTGGGATTTTGCAGAACCCACACTGCAGTACAAAAGTATACTTTTACTAATACCCAGACCCGTAATGCTAAAAACTCCAATGACATCATAAATTTTCAAAAGATAATCTTTGAGACAGAATTTAGTATAGAACACAAACTGCACAAAATCTTAGTTAAACATTCCACCCTATAAACATTCAAACTACCAGCAAATGGCAAAACTCGAAGAATATGCAGTCCAAAAATTACTGTTGTTTTAGAACTTTTAAAAAACTAAAAAAGGAATTAATCCTTTGTTGTAAACACACAAACAGAGACTCACAAATACTCATTCTGGAGTATTTATGAAGGTACAACAATCCTTGAGCAACGCCTTCAATGATATTATATCGCTTTTGCCAGTCTAGTTGCTCTTTTTTATCTTCAGCTGTCAAAGAGATGCAAAAGGGCCTTAGTGATTTATTTTGTTTTTCATTTTTCTGAATAAGAATTGCCATGAATCAAAACAAAGGAAAGATTCCAATGCTATGAATAGAAAAGGAAGAAGTCCAGGCTCTTGTTGGGCATGTACTCATAGATTTGCATTTTCTCTTCTTCATGAATGCAACATCCTAAAACTCGGACAAGATTTGTGTGCTGAAGCTTGGAAATGAGTATGAGTTCATTTTTGAACTCCTCTAATCCTTGTCCAGATGTTCTTGAAAGCCGCTTAATTGTTATTTCCCGACCATCAGGTAATTTTCCCTGTTGTGTTTAGTAAAGGCTATGAACAAGAATGAGAACTTATAATTTTTTTAGGGACACAGAAGTAGAACTCACCTTGTATACTGGTCCAAAACCACCCTCTCCAAGTTTGTTTTCTTTTGAGAAGTCATTTGTGGAAGCCATTATAAAGCCAAAACTAACAAATTTCAAGTCTTGGCCTTCCTTTCCAGTTGTTTCTATTTCATTGACATTTTTAGAACTGTATGATTCTGTCAACTGATTTATGTATTCATCTCGCAGCCGCTTCTTCTCTTCTAAAAAACAAGATTAGTATAAGGTTTTAGAAACATATTTAACATTGTGAACTTAGGAGATATGGAGAATGACGAGTACCTTCTACTTTACGCTTTCTAATCCTGACATAGCATACGAAGCCTAGCAGCAATAATACAACAACAACTAATACAACAACAAGTATCCAGATCCATGCTCTTCCTGTACAAACAATCAAGCAGTTGTAAGTATATGTGTAACATATTCCAGCTAAGACTTCCAAAATTCAGCTTTCTTGAAGTACTAAATTTTATACTGTTAATTGTCTAGTTAGAACCATCTCAAATATTAAAGGATCATCTTGTTCATCTCCTCTTTTGTTGGAAACAATAGTTGGGGATACAAGAATTTGTGTTTAATGAGATAGTCTAATATGCCTGCATTTTTTCGAACTACATTAAATGTTCAGCAATGGAGAGGTGCTGATATTGACATTTTTTTTGCTCTCCAAAAACTGCAATTCAGGCAAATAACTTTCTGTTGCCAAAGAAAACATCAAATACTTCTCTGGCAGAACATTTGTCCAATTTTCTTATAGCTAATAGTATTGAACAACCTACTACACAATTTTATACCGTTACACTTTCTTCAGGATTGAGATAGAACATGTTTAAGTTCCACCAATTCAACCAGATGAGGTCAACTATGAATGCCATCATCAAGGCTAATCCGAAGTACATATTCTCTGTCAAACTGAGATCAGTAATATCTCCAGTGTCTATTTTCTGGGGTGGAAGCTGTTCCTAGCGTTGGGCAATCTTATCTTCCTACTTAACATGAATAAAAATGACAGTGCTGAGGGAAGAAAAATGCTAAAGCCAAATAGGCTTAGTCTAGTGGCAAAATCTACTAAGCTGCAGATCTCGACTACAGAATGCTCCTTGGACTAATCTAACAGCTCATAAACATTTTAAAGGAAGATTAAGCCATAATCTATTGATAAAAATAAGGAAAAAAACCTCATTAATAGAAAGGTCTGAATCTCAAATGCAGTGAATTAAACAATGTACTTTAGTCCATTTATGTTCCCTGATCCAATGTGTTTGAACATAATTGTGAGATTTGATATGAACCTATGTGTTTGAACTGTGAATGGGACATCCTATAAATAGTTCCTGGATACCATAAAGTAAAAAACCTCAATTTAGCTACCTGCGCCTGTCTGTAGCTACTCTAGTTATCACTACAAGTATGGAAATACAGTAACCACAAGCAAGTGATCCATCCATTTCTCCAAAATATGGAAAATCTTCCCAGGAGAAAGCCTTACTAAAAGATACATAGAAGAACTTACATATGACAACCTACCTTGTATGAATCAGGTACCCCTTGAATACAAACAGAATTTGACAAACAGCAGGAGCATGTTGGCACACATAAATAGCTTTCTTAGATCTAGGCTCCAGTAGTCTCCTACAATAGTAGCCAACATTAGAACACGTATGACCACCTACATTTTTTCCGGTAATGCTTAAATGATCATAAAGAACTAAATCAACTCTTTAGTCAACAATAACCAGTCAAGGGTTTTAAATTTTGGAGGAGCTCCTAATATGTTTACAATATTGCTTCCACATTATCTAACTTTTTAGGTATCAATTTTGTGTTCACAACCAATCCTCCACGCCCTCCCCTTCCCCAAAAATAAATAGACAAAAAAGATAGCAAGGAGCATAATTCTGATGAATTAAATGAATCTTCGTATTACAACAAACTGATTCAAAGTTTTCAGGGAGAAGAGATATGAATTTTACAAATTTCTTACAAGAAACTTTCTTTGATACTCTCGAGGCTAAATTAATCTTGGTATTTTTTGCCAATTAGTGAATGTAGGGAAAGAAAAGGCCTTGAGGACTTGCACTGCATGAAAAAGATTATCGCAATGGGCTGGCAAACAACTTATATGATTTTTCTGTTGCTAAAATTTACTGATAGTGGAACATAAATTAACATGAGATGATGATGGTTGAAAATATCAAATCAAGAAATTTAAGCAAATTAGAATTCTTAACTTGAATAATGTCCTTTAGCTGCGCCTTCCATTACAAGCTTCTTGATACCGTGAAGAGATATTAGTTCCACGATGCCTTTTTCAATGGTATTCATCTCAATGTGTAGTTTCTCTGCCTGCACCTTAAAAAATGTAGAGTAATGAGCGACATATTATTTTGTCTGTGTATAAAATAACCAGTAAATAATTTTGCTATCAGATAAGATAAATGGAAAAGAGAAACAGAAGTTGTGTAGTGATATCAAATCCTGACTCAATCAAGTTAAAAACTAACACTAACTGGAGAACGAGAATAAAGGAAAATTACCCTGCTTTCTTGCAAAACAATATGTACTTGTCAAGAACCTTTTGCATATCTTCCCTCTAGGCTTCATGACATGAGATCAAGAAGAGAAAGGGTAGTTGATGAAGGATGAGGGAATATTACACTGAGCAAAAAACATGAAATGGAACTATTCAGCTAACTTCAGACAACAAACAAAATTAACATCCTAGCACATACGAGTCATAGATGCTGAGCAGAATTACAAATTCATTTATATTTCCAACTGTGCTTATGAAGAAGGTTCTAAATGAGGCATCATAACCGTGATTTTGTATAAATATTTAGACAGTTATCATAAGAGGTATTGTGACAGTGATCCTGTTTAAAGCCTGCGAGGTAAAGCTAATATGGAAGTAATATGAATAGATCATGAGTTTTAACGACATACCAATAAACTACATCTTTAATGTAATGGCAATTGGTAAGAAAATTACGGGATGGGTACCCTCTCCTTTCAAAAATCTAAAGGAAAATAAATGAATTTCACAAGCTCACTAGTAGCAAGTAGCCAAAATTGCACCAGTTATCAGGAAAAGAAAAAGCAATACAGATAAAACTACAAAGACAGCATGTCCCAGATTGTGATCATACCTGAAAGAAGCAAAAAAGAACAAAGATTCAGAAACGGTCAACATTGATGCGTATATTAACAACTTTTGGAAGAAACAAAAAAGTGAGCGCCATAGAAACTCTAAGATCAGATGATGAAAGATATCCGTAAGACAGAAATAAATCACTCGGCCTGCTAAGCGTCATATTGTAATTCTACCTAACTAAGTTTGTGGACCACAACATAAAGGAATTATCTAAACAGTTACATTTCTCATACAGAATTCGCTTAAATAGCAGCATTATGAATACAAGCCATGATGACAATTATATACTTACGCCACACAATACGCTGAAGTGGAAACTGCCAAAAGTAGACTACAGATAACAACAAATGCAGGATCATCACGTGCCCATTGGTTCTTTGTTTCTGTATTCAATGATATTCATCTCAATGTGTAGTTTCTCTGCTTGCACCTTAAAAGAAATGTAGAGTAACGAGCTACATATTATTTTGTCTGTGAAGATAAAATAACCAGTAAATAATTTCGCTATCAGATAAGCTAAGTGGAAAAGAGAAACAGAAGTTGTGTAGTGATATCAAATCCTGACTCAATCAAGTTAAAAACTAGCACTAACTGGAGAACGAGAATAAAGGAAAATTACCCCTGCTTTGTTGCAAAATAATATGTACTTGTCAAGAACTTTTTGCATATCTTCCCTCTAGGCTTCATGACATGAGATCAAGAAGAGAAAGGCCAGTTGATGACAGATGAGGGCATATTACACTGAGCAAAAAACATGAAATGGAACTATTCAGCTGACTTCAGACAACAAACAAAATTAACATCCTAGCACATACGAGTCATAGATGTTGAGCAGAATTACAAATTCATTTATATTTCCAACTGTGCTTATGAAGAAGGTTCTAAATGAGGTATCATAACCGTGATTTTGTATAAATATTTAGACAGTTATCATAAGAGGTATTGTGACAGTGATCTTGTTTAAAGCCTGCGAGGTAAAGCTAATATGGAAGTAATATGAATAGATCATGAGTTTTAACGATATACCACTATACTACATCTTTAATGTAAAAAGCAATACAGATAAAACTACAAAGACGTTATGTCCCAGACTGTGATCATACCTGAAATAAGCAAAAAAGAACAAAGATTCAGAAACGGTCAGCATTGATGTGTATATTAACAGTTTTTGGAAGAAAAAAAAAGTGAGCGCCATAGAAACTCTAAGATCAGATGATGAAAGATATCCGTAAGACAAATAAATCACTCGGCCTGCTAAGCGTCATATTGTAATTCTACCTAACTAAGTTTGTAGACCACAACATAAAGGAATTATCTCAAAAGTTACATTTCACATACAGAATTCGCTTAAATAGCATCATTATGAATACGAGCCATGATGACAATTATATACTTACGCCACACAATACGCTGAAGTGGAAACTGCCAAAAGTAGACTACAGATAACGACAAATGCAGGATCATCACGTGCCCATTGGTTCTTTGTTTTTGTAACAAAATTTTGATGTTAGCTGAAGTTAGATAACTAATCAACATCAGTGAACTTAATTGCTTCACTTGTCTACTTTCAAAATCCTATATTGCTAGATATAAAGTTATAACCATCTTAAGTGTTATATGAAAGAACCGCAACACACAGAAGGGCGGCAGCAAGGAAAACTACAGTAAGGAAAGAAATTAAAAAAAAGGTATACCAAAGTAGAATTACGCTTGTGATACTTAGTGTGCTGATATCTACTCCAATTGTTAGGTTTGACATGCAAAATGCGAAAAAGGTAACAATAAGAAAGAAAACCCAAAACATTCCTGTACAAGAAAGAATTACACATTTCGAGTACCTCACGTAACTTAAATTTGGAATCTAACTAAAAACAACAATAGCAGCTAGCTCATATGGCAGAACTCAACATTACATTTGAAATATGAAAAAAAAAAGCTTGAAAGAATACCTCAAGTGAAGGGAAGCTGAAAAAATTGATCTAAACTTAAGGATTGATAAACCAGGAAATGAAACTAAAGATTACCCTAGGATCGGGTAAGTTAACCAGAAAAACCAGAATCTGAACATGTTCATTAAAGTTCCTTCTATCTAGAATCATGACATATTAGTTGTTCTCATTGAGAGGATTTGCTCACTAAATATCTCTTCTAAGCTAATCATAAATGGAAGTTCTAAGCATGATTCTGAAATGATGATTAGAATGAATTAGACCCCAGTACTCATGATGGCATTACAATGAAAGAAGCAGATAAGTTTCAGATTAAACGAAGTTGTTTTGATCTAAGCCTATATAACTTGTGAAACCTAAAAGCAATTAACAGCAAGTGCAAGTGGTCAACGGGTACTTAACCTATGCATGCAGCATGGCAAGAAGAAGCTTCAATAAAAAAATTTGCAGCATTACAAGTAAGAAATTAGTAAACTGGATAACCAAAAATCTAGAACAACTAAAGACTTACACCACTTTGGGCAAGGTGCACAGATTAAGCATCTGCCAGAAAGTATATTCGATGTCCATTTGTTGCCACTAAAATGAAATCAACCGAGAAACCATATCAAAACTCAAGTTAAGATATGCATGAGAAACTTATCATTTCCACTTCTCCAGAACCTCAAAGACAAAAGAGAAAGTTCAAAAACAAAATCCCCACTGCACAAATTTTTGGCATATCCAGAAGTACTGAGGCGGAGCTAACCCATAAGGGGAGTAAAAAAAATGAAAGAGAATCTATAGTTCCAGTACCCAACTTAATCGCCAATACCCACTAACTACAATTGCTGAATTGTTCTTGTACTCATACAAGAAGTAATAACACATTAAGCTTGAGCAAACCAATGCAAGATTTTTCTCATAATGAGTTTTAAAAAACTGAAAATAGTTAGCCCCAGGCATTCATGCGTCCATAAGCAAACAAGTTTTCCGAATACATATACTATGTATTTGAAAATTTGAAACCTATCAAAGTTATTCATGTAAATCCAAAAATCTTAATATATAAATTATACCATGAATTATATACAAATTAAGCAACTGATCCAACCAAAAAACTGAAACAGTAAAATCTTAATAATAATTTATAAAATAATCAATAAAAAAAAACGCATAATGGTAGTGAGTGAAGGAATAGAGGAGATCAGATCTATGAAATTGGAGCAGAAAGACAAAAAAAATAAAGCAGAAAACCTTGACGGTTCTACGGAGGTAATGAGGAAAAGCATAAGTGGGTTGGGCATTGAAGTTGGTCCGGCCCTTTGATGTGGTGTGCAGCATATTCTCTCTCTTGAATTCCTTTCAAATTCTTCTTCTTCTTCTTCATCCAAAAGACAGGCACATTAAATCATTCTAGTTAGCAAATAATAGTAAATAGAAACCAACCAACAATGAAAAAGCCAAGTAAGCAGCATAATCAACACACACAACAACAGTATTTCACCAATTGGCATTTAAAATCCTTAAATAATTTTGTCCAACTTTAAATAACAAAATGCAACCTTCAGGACAATATACATTTCAATTGTGAATCCCATCTATAAAATTACACTCACCCAATCACATTTAACCTGTATAACCATTGCTTTCACAAAAACCGCATTGTGAATCCCATCTATAAAATTATACTCATCCAACTGCATTTAACATACATATCACTAAAAAACCATTGCTTTCGCACAAAAACCACAGTGCAAATCCCATCCATAAACAATTATTCATGAAGAAAAATGTCAATAAGAATGTAGTTATTCGAAGACAAAAGGAGATTGAATAGTCCAACTCAAAATACAACTAAAACGACACTTACATTTGTATCAATGAAGCAAAGGAGCCCAAGACACCACAAAATTCACCTCCCAAATTCGAACCGTTGAGAATACTATCAATTAATAAAACAAAATAAAACAAAACAAGCTGGTGTATCATCCCAAGGATGGGGAAGGGCACAGTATTTAGATTCAACATAATCAACCACATTGGCCATCGGAATGTCCAATAATTCAAATAGATATTTCAAGTACATTAAGAGCTTTCAAGAATTTAGAAGTATCACCTAAAACAATAGTTTCAAGACTATTCCAATGCTAGAATCACTGTGAATCGAAAAAAAATTTCTATTAAGTACTTCACTGAATTCTAAGGTATCCAACTAGAGATGCTAAACCAATCAAGACGACTGAACACCAATTTTCTTCATAATTAGGTTTCCCAAGAAAGCTTACTCTTTGCACATTAATTTTTGGATTTATTCAATTGCTGAAGTGATTCCACAAATCATCATCTTCCTAACCTGAAAAATTGATCATAAATCATTGTTCAGCTAATGCAAGAATCAATTGGTTGAAAGATAAATGAATTAAATGAATTATCTATCATGCTTGAAAGATATTTTCATAATAAGGAAATTGTTGTTTCTGTTACAACTAGTACTTATGTAGACATAATCTGAACTAACCAACTATGAAAATGGAGCACATTTGTACTTGAATTAACACTAACAATTTGATTGGCTAAATAAGTTCTTAAAGCTCCATATTTTTAGTTTTGACAAGCCAAAAGTAATTAATTTTCTGTATCACTTCATTTATTACTATGTAATATTTTAACACATGTATTTAACACTTATCCATTAGGGTTCCTAACCACTTCATCATATTCAATGGTACAAAAGATCCGAATCGCTAAACAATGCTTAACACCATTGTGAATATTATCTACTTTTAATCAAAGAGATTGAATAGTCTCATCTTCAGCAGGAAAAAACTAGCAACTAAAACCACTATGAAGACGATTAATGCTCATATCCAACTAAATATACATATAATATATATGCCAGCCTCAGAACCAATTTAAACATAGCAAAATATTTTATACCCCAAGTCTTAAACATCCGACCTGAGGCTTGGGGGTATCTAAGTGATCCTTACCTGATATAAATGACCAAATGATGGACGCACAGACAGACATTTGTAGATAAAAGTGTTCAAGATCAGTATTCCTACTGAAAATATCGGCACAACAACAATAATACACCCTGAGGAGACAACTGGCTATGGAATTGAAGGTTGAAATGGCTAAACACCTGCAGATGCCAAAAAATATGGGTAGCAAGCTAGCAGCTAAAGAGAAGCATTGGATGCCATCAATAACCAATTAAAGTTATTATTTCATTTGAAACAATTGATAAATAAATCTTATATGTTGAAAATTTTACTGCAAGTATACTAACTATAAATTAAGAAAAAATTTTGTTGCACAAATAATTGAATTTCAACTATAGTTAAATTTTAATTAAAAGTTTATTTAAAATTCTCCTTTTATTTTCTTCCTCTCAAATTTTCTTGAATGATATTGTTTTTTTTTGTTTTCTTGAAACTCGTGTACTAATATAGGAAATTAAAAGGAGGAAGTTAGATATTGTGAGTATTTTCAATGGATATTGCGACTTCAATTTAAACGTTAATATTATAATTGACTATTTTGAAATAATTATATTATCATTACTATTATTATTATTTTGAAAAATTCATATAATTATTTAGTTATGAATGTCTATCTTACTCTACACGATGGTAGAATTTCACCTTTTTTTCTAATTTTTTTATATCTTGCCTTTTTTAAAAATCCCTAAGGAAAAGTTTTTTGCTGTCTTTGTTTCCTTTTTTTAAGTTATTAATATTTGATTTATAACAATTAAGAAATTAATTTTATAAGTTGAATATCTTCTGTAAGGCTATGACTATAAATTATGACCCAATTTTGTTGTTAAAACAATTGATTTTTATTTATTATAATCAATTTTGAATTATATATTTTTTTTAAATTTGCTTTCATATACATGATCTCTTGAGAAATATCAAACTAAAAAAACTTTTGAACATTTAAGTCTAACTAAGAGGTAAAGGACTAATTTCTTTTGGAGTATTAATTGGACTATTGGCTTGATTTCTTAATTGTGCAAAGGATGTTTGAGTGATTTGAGTGTAAGTGAGTGGAAGTACCGGGAACTCTTCTATATTTGCAAATTTGTTTGATATTTGAATAATTGGTGACAATGGTCTAGGATTGTTCACCTTTGATATATAATCTTGTGGAGTCCTTTTTTGCTGATTTTTGAATGATGATGATGATTCTCATTTATTCGCCATTTTTAGGAATTTTACCTGTCAAAAATTCCCTAGTTAGAAAATCAAGTAAGGAATTATTTTCTCCTTTGATATACTCTATATCAAATTCAAAAACAGATAATATACCCTGCCATCTAGCAAATATTTGTTTAGATACCAAAATTTTAATATCTTTTTGAAGTATATCTTTAGCGGATTTACAATCTATTCTTAATAGGAATTTTTTATTATATAAATCATCTTGAAATTTTGAAATGCACATTACTATTGCTAAAATTTCTTTTTTAACCGTTGAATAATTCTTTTGCGATCCTATCCATACTTTTGAAGTGTATCTTACTAATTCTACTCTATTATTCAATTTTTGTTTTAAAATTCCACCATACCCTATTTCTGAGGCATCAGTTTCTATAATCGTAAATGCATTAGGATGAGGAATGCCTAAACAAGGTAAACACTTGATTTTCTCTTTACCTTTTTTAACTATTTTAGTGTGTTTAATTGTCCATGCAGGTGGGTTCTTCTGTAATCTTTGATATAATGGTGCACATAATGTTCTCAAATTTGGGAAAAAGTTAGCAACATAGTTTAAACATCTTAAAAATGTTTGTAATTGATTTTTATCCTTAATTTCATTTGGGAATTTTTCTCCAAATTCTAATGCTCTATTAATAGGCTTAATTGTTCCTTTAAAAATTTTATGTCCTAATAATCTAATTTGAGTTTGAAATAATTTCATTTTTGAGGCTGATATTACTAATCCATTCTTAATTACTATTTTTGAAAATATATGCAAATGTCTAAAATATTCATCTATATTTTTAGAATAAATTAATATATCATCTATGTATACTATCATAAATGTGTATGCAGAAAATATGTCATTCATAATATTTTGAAATTCAGAAGGGGCATTTTTTAATCCGAATGGCATTACATTCCATTCGTAATGACCAAAGGGAACTGTAAAAGCTATTTTATACTTATCTTTTTCTGCTATTTGAATTTGCCAATATCCTGATTTTAAATCAAATTTTGAATATACCTTAGCGTTAAATAATATATTTAATAAATCTTTTTTATTAGGTATTGGGTACCTAATCCATTTTAATACTTTATTTAAAGGTTTGTAATTTATTACTAATCTTGGAACTCCTCTTTCTTTTTCAGCTTGATTATTGACATAAAACGCTGGGCAACTCTATGAAGATTTTGATTTTCTAATTAATTTTTTATCTAATAATGATTGAATTTCTGTGCGACAATGTTGTAATAATTCAGAATTCATTTGAATTGGTCTAGCCTTTGTTGGTATATTTTTCTCATTAAAATCTTCTTCATAAGGTAATTCAACTATATGAGTTTTCCTTGACCAAAATTCAGATGGGTGATCAGCACATATTGAATCTTTAAATTTCTTTTCTATTTCAGTAATTCTTGTTATAGTTTCTTCTCGTTTTAATTGTAATTCTATTTGCTGATATGTAATTTCTTCTCTTATATAATTTATTTGATTTTCTTTTTGTTTGACTTGATGGAAAATACTATTAGCCTGTAATAGATTTAATTCTTTTTTCCTTACTGGGGTAATAAATTGAAATAATATTTTATTTCCCATTATATTTAAACTTATTCCTTCTGTTGTCTTCTTAAAGGGAGTAATTTGATATAAAAAAGGGTTTCCTAATATAACATCTTGTGTTAAATCTTCTACTATGATAAATGAATGTTTAAAACAATAATTATTATTACATATAAAACCATTTTTTAATTTATATTTAACTTTTAGTGGATTTTCGTTTGCTGTTTGTAATCTATGATTGACTTATCTGAATAATCATCTTCACTATCTGAATATATTTCATTGATATTTGAATCGCTTTCTTCTAATTCTTCATTAATCATTATTTTCATTATTTTATCTCTTAAATCTTTATCTTCTTCTTTATCAAAAATTTCATTAATTCTTCTTTGAGTTCTACAGTTTGTTGCAATATGGCTTGGTTTGCCACATTTATAACAAACTAATTTTTTCTTTCTATACTTTTTTTTTCTTAAAATCTCGTACTTGTTTTTGATCATTTTGATTGTAATTTTGTGTATTTTTTACTTCTTCTTTTATACTGTTTATATGGATATGTAATTCTTTTAATATGAGTAGAGGGTGCTTTTATTCCTGTTATTCCAAAAGCTTCACAAAATGATCCTAATTCTTTTCTTTCTGAACCATATTTTGCTTGTAATTTTAATTCTTGACATAATTTTAAACCTTCTGACTTTATGAATGAAATTAACTGACCATATGTCCAATCATAAAAATTTATATCTTCTTTTCCGGTTACTATTTTTATAGCATTGAATATCCTATGTGAAAATAAAGTAGGTAATCCTGTAATAAATTTTTCTTTCCAGAATGGTTGATTGCAATCTTCTCTTTTTAATACATATGTTATAAACATATCTTTATACCATCTAAAATCTGTTAGAGTTGAACATCTTAAATTAGTAAGGAATACTTGAGAACTTTTATTATCTGTTGATGGATTTCCTAGAAAATGAACTGTTAAAGCATAAAGTAAAAAATCTGCACTATCTGATACTTTAATTCTTTTAACATTTCCTTGAGCATCTTTTACTATATCACCATTAACATCCTTTTCATCTTCTTCAGTAGTATGATTTAATATTTCATTTTTGTTATCTTGAGTCATTAAATTATCCCACCAGTTCTTTAATTGACCTGAAAACCCTACAGTAAAAGCTACTGCAGTTGTTTTTTGATCATATCTTTCTTGTCTATATGTTACTTTTGCCATTCTCATTTCTTGAAATAATCTTAATATTTCGTATTCTGATTTTCCATCAATATTCCATTCGTAAACTGCTCTTCCGTCATATTGACTAGCTTGAAATTTTGATCTTTCTTCTATTTGTAGATCTGGTGGTGTTAATTTTGGGTAATAGTTTTTTCTTTGATAAGGTGCATATGTATTTGTGGGTCTATTGTAATAATTTTTTCTTTTATAAGGTTTTCTAATTCTATTAATATTATCATCTTGCAGTTCATCTTCAATATCTTCTATTAATTTATTAATTTCATTTTCCTCACTACCTTCAGTATCTTCAGAGTCTTCTATTGAGTTGTCTTGTTGAATATTTTGTATTTTTCCTGTAGATTCAGAGGTTTGGCTTGTACTAGGTTTTGTTTCTTCTAATTTATTTAATATTTTTTTTAATATATCATTATCTTTTTGTGGAAGTTGAATGTTTGCAAATGCATCTTTAACTTGAAAATGAGGTTTAGATATTTCAGTTGGAAAACTTAAATTTTCGTTTTTAAAAGGATTTTTAATAACATTATTATTTTCTTTAGGTATTGTATCTATTTTTGTTGAAATTATATCTAACTGATGTGCTACTGTTGATAATATTTGATTTGAATAATTTAATTGTTGATTAATCTTTTTAATATTTTCTATTTCTGCTGGACCTTTATCTGTTCTAGCTTCTCTAAATGGTGTTGCTAATACTTCTCCTGAACTTGTGTTAATTTTTATATTTAACAAAGGTGGATGTACTGAAGTGAGTACTTCCCCTCCTACTATATTCCAGTTTTTGTATAGTGATGTTTGTACATTTATTGATGGTATAGAATAAATATCTTTTATGTTTTCTTTTTGAGTAATAAATTCTAACCAAGAGAAAAATGGATGATTAAATTGTCTTCTATATAATTCTTTTCTCCATTGATCTTGAAGATTGTTTTGAAATGTCATTTCTAAAGAATTATACCATTTTCTTTTTCCATTATTTTCTTCTTCATTAAATAATTCATCTAAATAATCAAATTTTGGTTTAAATTCATCATTAATAGATTCTGGCAATAACAAATTTTGAGTTCTTCTTAAAAGATATTTATTCTATACCTTCAATAATTGTACAAACATCACTATACAAAAAATGGAATATAGTAGGAGGAGAAGTACTCACTTCAGTACATCTACCTTTGTTAAATATAAAAATTAACACAAGTTCAGGAGAAGTTTTAGCAACACCATTTAGAGAAGCTAGAACAGATAAAGGTCCAGCAGAAATAGAAGATATTAAAAAGATTAATCAACATTTAAATTATTCAAATCAAATATTATCAACAGTAGCACATCAGTTAGATATAGTTTCAACAAAAATAGATACAATACCTAAAGAAAATAATAATGTTATTAAAAATCCTTTTAAAAACGAAAATTTAAGTTTTCCAACTGAAATATCTAAACCTCATTTTCAAGTTAAAGATGCATTTGCAAACATTCAACTTCCACAAAAAGATAATGATATATTAAAAAAAATATTAAATAAATTATAAGAAACAAAATCTAGTACAAGCCAAACCTCTGAATCTACAGAAAAAATACAAAATATTCAATAAGACAACTCAATGAAGACTCTGAAGATACTGAAAGTAGTGAGGAAAATGAAATTAATAAATTAATAGAAGATATTGAAGATGAACTGCAAGATGATAATATTAATAGAATTAGAAAACCTTATAAAAGAAAAAATTATTACAATAGACCCACAAATACATATGCACCTTATCAAAGAAAAAACTATTACCCAAAATTAACACCTCCAGATCTACAAATAGAAGAAAGATCAAAATTTCAAGCTAGTCAATATGACGGAAGAGCAGTTTACGAATGGAATATTGATGAAAAATCAGAATACGAAATATTAAGATTATTTCAAGAAATGGGAATGGCAAAAGTAGCATATAGACAAGAAAGATATGATCAAAAAACAGCTGCGGTAGCTTTTACTGCAGGGTTTTCAGGTTAATGGTGATATAGTAAAAGATGCTCAAGGAAATGTTAAAAGAATTAAAGTATTAGATAGTGCAAATTTTTTACTTTATGCTTTAACAGTTCATTTTCTAGGAAATCCATCAACAGATAATAAAAGTTCTCAAGTATTCCATACTAATTTAAGATGTCCAACTCTAACAGATTTTAGATGGTATAAAGATATTTTTATAATATATGTAATTTAAACACAGAGTTGTTTTTCTTTTTACGTGAGTTGTTTTCCTGAGAAGGAATTCCTATTTACATGTAATCTTAATTCCTGAGGAGGGAGATATATCTTGCTAGACTTTCTTGAATCTTAATGCTGAAATAATTAAATTTATTTTATAAACATATTGATCTGATAGCTTAATGATTCAAATAGTATAATTTGGTATTTTAATTAGTTATGTTCTCAATAAATGTGCAATAAATTAATTTTTAAACAACTAATTAAAATTTTGTAACAAAATAAAATTACAAAATTTAATTAAAAAATAAAAATACTATCATAGACATACATATATTTGTAACCTCTCCATATTTATGGTGTTCTACTATATTATATGTTATATTTAAAAATTTTCAAAGAATATAATTCTTAATTTACCAAAAGTTTATTTAAAAAAAAAAAAAGAAGGTAAAAAAGATTAATCATATTCTAAAACATAAAAAAACTTTATGGAATCAATATATCGAATAAAAATATTAAAATGTAGTCAAAATATATATTAAATATTAAAATATAGAATTAAAAAAGAAAGTATATTTAATAAAAAATTAGATTTTAAAATAAATAAGAAAAATAAAATAGTAGAAAAAATAGATTGAATAGATATTATGAATAATTATGTTATATTATAGAGATACAGTGAATAATTATAATATGTTGAATTTTATTTTAAAGCCTTAGGTTTGAGTGTGTTGTAAAATTTAGTGATAACCTAAATTTTATCGCTTAAAATCAAATAAGAATTTTGTCTGCCTTTTCAATGCTCTTAATTTATTAAAACATTAAATTTTTAGTTATCAAATAGACTTATTTGGTCCAACTCTAAATCAATTAATTTTAAGACTAAAGTTCAGTTATCAAATAGACCCTTAGTGAAAATTTTATGTTTTTGACTTTACAGTAGTACAATAATTCTACCTTTCGAAATTACAAATGAGAAAAAGAATTTTCTTATAGACTTTTAAGTTATAACCATAAAAAATTAATTGAAAATAAAAAAATTATTTAGAATTATAAGTTTTAAAGTTGTATTTGTAAAAATTTAATTGGTGAGAGTTATAATTTTTGAAGTTACGGTAGTAAAAAATAATTGGTAAAAACACAAATCGAGAGAAATTAGAATTAACTATAAAAATTTTAGATTTTGAAAGTACAATAGGAAATAGGATCTTCTATCTAAGATTATCTTGTCTTATCATGATCAAAATTAAAATTACGTCGTAGGGTTCACTCATTTGTTGGTTATGGTGCAATAATTGTAAAGTGATTTTAGTTATATTTATGCTTTACTTCATAATTTTAGTTAAACTACGTTTTGAACATTGGACAGAATATGACAGAATAATATTGGATAGAGGATCTGATCTCCTACAATAGTAAAAAATTAATTTGAGAGAGAGAAAGATTAAAAAGAATTTTTTATCTATTTATGTTAATTAAGACAAATCCTTTCTTATTTTATGCCAACTAAAACTTAAGTTATAAGTATAACAGCCTTGTGGTCGTTCTCACGCTTTACCTCTTACGTGTGAGTTTCCTCTGTTTTGCCAATTTTGCCCCTTTTATTTGTCATTGTTTGGCTTTCAAGATTTGTGGTTATGAGGATTATGATAGGCTTTTTTGAATGTTCCTCAAACACTTAATATTTCCCTTTTGGCCCTTTTCGGTTTCTCCTTTTGGCCTTCTGAAAGTGATAATTCTAAGGAATTGCATGGGCTTTTGGACAGCTCCAATTCTAAAACTCCCCTCTCATCGCACAAGGCGTGGCCTTGTTATTGCTTCCACGATTCAATTAATACATTGCCCTTTTCGACTGTTCCCCAGAAAAACTATTTTCCCAATTTACCCTTCAACTCTTCACGTATTAGCCTTTGAAAACTCATAATCTTGAGGATTTGCATGGTCTTCAAGACAATTTAAATTTCAAGACTCCAATTTTGTCCCGAACTCAATTAATTCCTGTCAGATTTGTCTAAAGAAATACTGCAACAGTGCCTTTGTCTAAATATGTGTGTTGCCTTTTCTTTCATTTTTCCCCTCCTTTCTCTCTCCAATTCAGCTCGTACACATTTAATGCTGTTCAATCATGGTCTGTAATTTTTTTCCCTTCTTTCCATGTTCATTGCTCTCTCTTTGAGTTTAGGACTGCTTTCTCTCACCAATTCAGCTCTGCCGCATTCAATGCTTTTTAATCAACCTCTGAAATTTGTTGTCTTCATTTAACCTCAAATAATCCGCTCTTGCTCTCTCCAATTAAGTTCTCTCAGCCGCATTTAATGATGTTAAATCACTTCGTCATTTTTTCCCCTCAATTTTAAGAAGACAAAATTCATCTTCAACCATTGGATAAAAGCTGTTGCCTTTTGGATAAAAGCTCAAATTACCTTCGGATCCTTTCAATTTCTATTCTCCACTTTGCTTTCATCTTCTTGGACTTGGATTTTTCCTTCCGATTTTTCCTTCCGCTATTTATGCCTTCCTTGGTAATTTTACTTATATTTTGTCCTTCAAGGCTACTCGACCGCTTACCAAACGTTACAATTCTTTATTCTAATAACTGATTAAGTAATTTAAGTAAATTAAAAGTTTAGATTTTAAAATTTTTTAAGAATTTCTTAAACATGGCTCTGATACCAAAATAAGCAGGACCGATAAAACGATGTCAAAATAAACGAAGATATGTATTTGAAATAATTTACCTAACAAAATAAACTAAAGTAAAAGAAAGCTGATATAAGAGAGCTGAGAGTGAATGAAAAGGATTCTAATATTTTTCTTCAAAAAACATTCAATGATGAGTACATTGAAATATTCCTATTTATAAGAAAAGAAATATATCTATTACATTCAATTTTGAAATCCGATTTTGAAATCCGTTGAATACTTTTCTTCTTCCCCATCCTTTTGTTGAGTAGAGTCATCTTTATGTTGAATAGAGAGAACATCTTTATGTCACATCTTTGAGTGGAGAACTTCTTTATGTCACATCTTTTTGAAAATTGCTGGCCTATAGTTCCAATAATCTGTTCTTGTCTTGTTAACATAATAGGCCCACCATTGTTGAATTTCTTCATCTTTCCCTGTTTGTGCTGACTGAATAGATTCTTGATAACTTTTCCCATCTTGATGAATTATTGTTGGATTAGTCTGTCATTCTTCTCTTTTATGCAAAAGTTTGACAATATTTGAATTTTTTCTTCCATACATCCTCATTTTTGCATCCATCTGAAGCCTTTTGCTTTTGAATGCTGTTGCTGCATATTCTTCATCCTGTGAGTCAATAATTGAAATTAATTATTTTTACTTTTTTTTTATTCTTCGAAAGGATCTTGTGCAAACTATCCTCCGAACATATCTTGAGGAGAGGGGCTTGGAGTAGAGTCAATCGACATTTGAGGCTGTTGTTGCTTTTTGTTCTTTTTGAATTCCATAAACTGGAGAAATTCCTCCATATCTTCATCTGTGAATTTGCTTTTTTGAGTGGTTTCTGCCTGTTTTGATGTATTTTGATTTGTTGATTGTGAAGTCTTTTGTTGCGGGGTATTTGGAGTAGTGGGATTTGTCCAAGTTCTTTTGCCAGTGGTCATTAAAGTGGCTACTGCCTTTTGACAGCATAATGTTACGTCGAATTTTTCCCACCACTTGCATTTGAATTGACGGATGAGTGACATTGGTTTTGGCAAAGGTCTGACTTGTTGAATCTGAAAATTTCAGCACCAAATCCATGGTACTCGTAGTGACACATGCCATTGAATCTCTTTATGATATTCCTTCATTTTACTATTATTTTTCCAATATTGAAGTCCTTCTTGTGCTGGAGTCGGCATAATATCCACTTGACATCCATGAGTGACCCACCAATCAAAGAACCATAATGGGAAACTTATTTTACATTCTTTATGGAATTGAACAAACTAAGAGTGATTAAAAGATCTTAAATAGAATGCTCTTTTCCATGCTTGCTTGTAATCTTCATATGAATATCCCGCAGGTTGGAAGGGTATTGAAAAGGGTTTTTTGGAAAACATATTTGACCAATCATCTGAATCTAAAACATGCTTAATAATACATTTTGAGTAAGAAATTTTATTTGTTTCGTCAAATTGATGAGTAATTTTAGCGGACTGAGAGTCGACTAAAATGAATTCATAAAACATTTGATTTTTTTAGTAAATCATCAGAATACCATAATATATCTTCTTTAAATATTTGTTTTGTATAATATATCATTACTAGTACGATCATGATTGAGATGAAATAAAATCGTTATTATTTTATTATTAATATTATTAGTTTTCATATTATTATTTAATTATGAATTATCTAGCGTGCCGTTAACTATGACTAAAGAACTTTGCCTATTTTATATATTTTCTTTATATCTTCCCTTTTTGAATCCGTTAAAGAAAAATGTTTTTGTTTTTGTTTCTGTTTTACTTTTTTTTAAAGTTATTATTTCATTTGAAACAATTGATAAATTAATCTTATATGTTGAAAACTTTACTGCAAGTATACTAACTATAAATTAAGAAACAATTTCGTTGTACAAATAATTGAATTTCAACTATAGTTAAATTTTAATTAAAAGTTTATTTAAAATTCTCCTTTTATTTTCTTCCTCTCAAATTTTCTTGAATGATATTGTTTTTTTTTTGTTTTCTTGAAACTCGTGTACTAATATAGGAAATTAAAAGGAGGAAGTTAGATATTGTGAGTATTTTCAATGGATATTGTGACTTCAATTTAAACGTTAATATTATAATTGACTATTTTGAAATAATTATATTATCATTACTATTATTATTATTTTGAAAAATTCATATAATTTTTTAGTTATGAATGTCTATCTTACTCTTCATGATGATGGTAGAATTTCATCTTTTTTTCTAATTTCTTTATATCTTGCCTTTATTAAAAATCCCTAAGGAAAAGTTTTTTGCTGTCTTTGTTTCCTTTTTTTAAGTTATTAATATTTGATTTATAACAATTAAGAAATTAATTTTATAAGTTGAATATCTTCTGTAAGGCTATGACTATAAATTATGACCCAATTTTGTTGTTAAAACAATTGATTTTAATTTATTATAATCAATTTTGAATTATATATTTTTTTTAAATTTGCTTTCATATACATGATCTCTTGAGAAATATCAAACTAAAAAAACTTTTGAACATTTAAGTCTAACTAAGAGGTAAAGGACTAATTTCTTTTGGAGTAATAATTGGACTATTGGCTTGATTTCTTAATTGTGCAAAGGGTGTTTGAGTGATTTGAGTGTAAGTGAGTGGAAGTACCGGGAACTCTTCTATATTTGCAAATCTGTTTGATGTTTGAATAATTGGTGACAATGGTCTAAGATTGTTCACCTTTGATATATAATCTTGTGGAGTCCTTTTTTGCTGATTTTTGAATGATGATGATGATTCTCCTTTATTCGCCATTTTTAGGAATTTTACCTGTCAAAAATTCCCTAGTTAGAAAATCAGGTAAGGAATTATTTTCTCCTTTGATATACTCTATATCAAATTAAAAAACAGATAATATATCCTGCCATCTAGCAAATATTTGTTTAGATACCAAATTTTTAATATCTTTTTGAAGTATATCTTTAGAGGATTTACAATCTATTCTTAATAGGAATTTTTTATTATATAAATCATCTTGAAATTTTGAAATGCACATTACTATTGCTAAAATTTCTTTTTTAACCGTTGAATAATTCTTTTGCGATCCTATCTATACTTTTGAAGTGTATCTTACTAATTCTATTTTATTATTCAATTTTTGTTTTAAAATTCCACCATACCCTATTTCTGAGGCATCAGTTTCTATAATCATAAATGCATTAGGATAAGGAATGCCTAAACAAGGTAAAGACTTGATTTTCTCTTTACCTTCTTTAACTATTTTAGTGTGCTTAATTGTCCATGCAGGTGGGTTCTTCTGTAATCTTTGATATAATGGTGCACATAATGTTCTCAAATTTGTGAAAAAGTCAGCGACATAGTTTAAACATCCTAAAAATCTTTGTAATTGATTTTTATCCTTAATTTCATCTGGGAATTTTTCTCCAAATTCTAATGCTCTATTAATAGGCTTAATTGTTCCTTTATAAATTTCATGTCCTAAGAATCTAATTTGAATTTGAAAGAATTTCATTTTTGGGGCTGATATTACTAATCCATTCTTAATTACTATTTTTGAAAATATATGCAAATGTCTAAAATGTTCATCTAT
The DNA here is from genome assembly GCA_016586305.1 of Ophiorrhiza pumila. NCBI lineage: Eukaryota > Viridiplantae > Streptophyta > Magnoliopsida > Gentianales > Rubiaceae > Ophiorrhiza > Ophiorrhiza pumila. The sequence continues at coordinate 16,693,657 of BLIW01000005.1, forward strand.
ATTTTTAGAATAAATTAATATATCATCTATCATAAATGTGTATGCAGAAAAAATTGGTCAGGGGTTGTCGCTACCCTGCAATTTTACCCAAACTCAACAGTAAATGCAGCAGTGATGAGTGGGATCGTATCCACAGGGAGAGGGTTGTAATCAAGTATTGAATAATGATAGCAAGTATGAACGATTAAAAAGACACGAAACAATATGTAAATAGACTAAAATGCAGGAATGTTGGAACGAGAGATAACTCAATAAAACGGGAGGTGTTGCCTTGAGGGTGAAACAACTAGTATGGATTTTTCTCTTGTTATCCCTGACTTGTGTGAACAAGTGTGAGGGGACTTCTCTGCTAGTGAGCTGGGATTCGATCAACTTGTCAGTTCTCTCAAACCCATTTCACAATACTCCTCTAACTTCCCTTGTCAAGGCAAGTTATAGGTACGAGTGAGACTCCCCCAGATCCCGACTCTCCTACTGTGAGCCTCGATCACTTGGATATACTCCTTGTCAGGGCAGTCATCCCAGATGTAATCTCAATCCACAATACGAGAATACTCTTAATCCTTTCCTATAGTGACAGTAGTGAGCCTCGATTACTTGGATATACTCCTTGTCAGGGCAGTCATCCCAGATGTAATCTAAACTCACCGTACAGAAACGCTCATTGCCCTTTTCTAAATCATGAAATGTACAGGACTAAGACTCACACAAGCATGTTCATAATCAATACAAGTTGGGATTGATTTCCTTAGGCAAGTTCACAACAATCTCAGTGGTCATCGCAGATTTAATATGAAGTTAATCTAATGCAAAACATCAAACACAACAAGTACAGAATAATGAACATAAATAACACGGATAAAATTCTCAATCGAATGTCTCAAATAAGAGAAAATCCATACATGTAACCCCTCAAGGCAACGCTCTATGTCTAGCCGATCATTTTGATCGGCCCAGAAACTACGATTACAAAGGGGAGAATCAGGATCATGTCACTCTGTTTCCCTTCCCCCTCTCTAAATCGTACTCTCTGGTTCCTCTCAAACCCTAGACTTTGCTCCCCCAAAGTTTCTCTCTCCTCTGATCCCCAATAGAATGAGATCTCTAAAGTCCCGGATCCTCCTCCTCAGCAGCTTCTCTTCACTTTTATACTTTCCCCTTGCTGGGCTGGCCTAGTGACCTTCCTGGAAGTTTCCTTTCTTTGCAGGGAGAATGCCACGTGTCTGCAAAGGTCAATCAAGAGCTGAAGTGAAGACACGTGTTTTGCACAAATCTTAACACTTAAGAATATTAAGCAATTCTCCAAACACTTGGTAGCCATCTGAATGATGCCTTGCGTGCTTTAGTTATGTGCGTGTTTGTTGCTACATGTGTGCTACAAGAAGGTGGATAGAGTGTGTGAGTGCAAATGTATGAATGTATGTAAACTGTACAAGAAATATGCGTAAATGAAATGCAAGAAAGAAATCAAAAATGCATGTGCATGAGTGTGTGTGGCGGGAGCCTAGCGCGCCCGCCGTGTGCGTGGGTGTGTGCATGGCGGGCGCGCTAGTGTATGTGCATTTGTGTGCATGGCGGGCCGTGTGTGTGTGTTTTGTGTATGGCGGGCGCCTAGCGCGTCCCGCCATGTGTGTGTAGTTTTAGTGTGGTACGGGCGCGCTAGGCGCCCGCCGTGTGTGATTTGTGTTTGTAAGTATAAATGTTGTGTGTGCAGGTGTGGTGTGTTAGTGTGTGTAGTGTAAGTGTAAGTGTGGGTGTGAGTGTTATGGAGGTGTTGTGTGATGAGTGACTTGTGAGGGCGCAGGCCTGAGTGAGTGTGTGTCCATATAACATCAAAATCAAACAGTTTCGTGACATTTTCCCCACTCTTAGTCACTTCTTAGACTTGTGAGTTCATGATCATTTATGTGCACAAGTCACTCACAAAGCATTCCTTTTACTCGATTTCTACACATAAAAAGCTAAGTATGCAAGACAAATAAGTCGGTACAACCCGGACTTATCAACCCCCTACACTTGAATCTTTGCTAGTCCCGAGCAAAGGAAGGTAATAACAACCCCACCTTCAAACACTCACAACATCATCAGCAGTCCATTTTCAAATTTTTTCGCAAGCAAGAACTAGTTGAGTTTTACAGTCCATCTAACTTACACAATTTGTCATGTAAGGTGAAGTGAATAAAGACCAAAACGTCAGCGTGCAGTGTGTACTGAGAGTTTCTCATGCTCCCTCACATTGTCTATGCAGAGTACTCAAGTAGACACTTAAACAAAAATTTTTGCACTACAATCCTTTTGTCCACACACACAAACACTTCGTTTTAAAGATAACAACTAAAACTCACTGGGGTTTCCCCCTGGGGATTCCCCCTTATTCAATGCACGTTGGTGCTTATTGTTCTCTTTCGAGATTGATGCCGGGGTTTTGTGGCTCTTTTTTCCCTTTATTCGCCTTTGGCTTTTGTTTTTGTTCTCTTTTCAAATTCAAGCATCCCATGTTCGTGTGTATCTTCAATGGACTATATATCAAAATGCAAGAATAAGTATTTACGAGTAGAAGGCACATACAAGTAAAGAATCATAAGCTCTCTCCTATGTCAAATGTGGTGCTGGCGTTTCTATCTTACTTTAACACCGCACTTTACCCAGCAAATTGAGTGCTATGTAGAATTCATTTGAATTGGTTATGTAGCACTGTGCGACAATGTTGTAATAATTTAGAATTCATTTGAATTGGTCTAGCCTTTGTTGGTATATTTTTCTCATTAAAATCTTCTTCAAAAGGTAATTCAACTATATGAGTTTTCCTTGACCAAAATGCAGATGGGTGATCAGCACATATTGAATCTTTAAATTTCTTTTCTATTTCAGTAATTCTTGTTATAGTTTCTTCTCATTTTAATTGTAATTCTATTTACTGATATGTAATTTCTTCTCTTATATAATTTATTTGATTTTCTTTTTGTTTGACTTGATGGAAATTTGATAAGTTGGTTTCATACCAACTTAATTGGCTTATTTCATTTAGCTTTTGCATTGTTTTTCATGCAAATGTGTGGTGTTTTGTGTTATGTTGTGCACTTATGTGATCTATAACTTGGAAGTGTTAAAATGGTGAAAAAGACCAAAAATGTTGATTAAATAAGGTAAATGTGTGTGTGATGTTAAATGGCAAGGAAAGAGTTAGGAGTGTTTAATGATGTTTGTGAAAATTTGAAGGAAACCTAAACTCCTATTTTGCTTGGTGTGAAGTTGGACAGATTTGGTAGTGTACTTCATTTGAGTGTAACTTTCTCTATACTAATCCAAATGATGAGATCTTGGATGTTCTGGAAAGCTCCTGGCGTGTACAGTTTTCACTTTCTTCTATTTCGGTGTGCAAGTATGAGAAACGGGGGAATCTTTCCAATTGCTACTTCAGGGTTTCATGGTTTGTTTTCATTGTTTAGCTCACTGCCACAGTTTGGTAGATTGTTCATAAATTGAGCTACAGACCTCCAATTTTGATGATTCTTGAACCTATTGAAATCCAAGAGAAAGCTCTACAACATTCATGTTTACTGCAAAGGCCAATTCGGAGTTGACAAATCGGCGAGACTTCGCCACGAAGTCTCACCGGTTTCACAAGATGTGAGAGCGAAGCTTCGTGGCGAAGTCTCGCCATGTAAATGTCTGTCTGCCACAGTTTAGTGTTTTGTTCATAACTTCCTCGTCCCAACTCTAAATTGGGTGATTCAAAAGGATATGGAAAGCTGAGACATGCAGCTACAACTTTTGTGTTTTAAGGGTTTCCAAAATCACAACGCATTAGGGCCATATTGTGGTTGGAAGTTGCTGCACAGTCACACTCACCTTGCTGCACACTCACACACACTTCGCTGCACACACCACCACACTTCGTCGCATGAGCATGCAACGAGCTCATGCGACGAACTCTCATCAGCAGCACACTTCGTTGCATGAGCTCATGTGACGAAGTCTCCCATTCCACACACAGATTTCACTCATTCTTTGCATACACCTTCCTAGTCTTGATGCATATGTTCATGCATGTTTTGTGAGCTTATGTCTCATTGTTTCTTTACAACATTAGTAACTTCATGATAGTATAAATTTCCTACATTTTGTAATCCATGATTTGAGAATGGTTTCTTATGAAGTGTTGTACATTTCAAGATTGAAGAATGAATTGGGTATTTGCTAAGGCATTTATCAAAGTTCATTCATCACTTTGTGTGATCATGTTTCATGAACTCTCATTTTGTACTGGAGATTACATATTGAACTCAATCGAAGGAGCATTTGACATTCCTCTACACTTTAAATGGTGAAATCTTTCAATTTGATGGAATTGAATTGTCTAATGCTGGAATTTGATGAATACGAGTTGAATGTGGAATTTTCTGGCTAATTGTGTGATATCTTAGGGTTCCAAACGGATGAATACATGATTTAGAAGATTTGATGCTATGTAATTGATGTAGTTGATGAAGATTGAAATCGCACTTGAATTTATTACTAGAAATCTGTTGAATTTCATATCTCTGCACTAATATTGAATGGAACGAGCTTCGATTGTGGTCGCCATGCTAAGTTGAGAATTGATTCACCTATATTAGTGAAGATGCATGAGATGAGAACTAAAGTGTGATTGTCTGAGTCTTTACACTTGCTTTATATGATTATTTCATTTCTGAGATTCAGGCCTCGCCATGGGAAGTTTCGATGTAATGAAACATTAGGAAAAAGTGTTAAAGAAACTCTCTGAGTTAATAAACAAAGACATTCAAACTTAGGTCAGGCCTCGCCATAGGATTTCCTAGGATTTGCATGTTAGAGTAGTTAGCTTGGAGAGTTGAGACGTTGCGGAGTGAATTCCACCATTCTCAGGCCTCGCCATGGGCGAGATTGGTGTTAGGAAGTGTAGGAGTGGTGTGGTCGCCATGCTAACCACAAGCTAGGCTTCCAGGCAAGTTAAGTCTCCTTGAGTTTTGCTTTTTCGTCAATTACATAGCATTGATCGGCTAGGTTTGTGTTCATCCGACACAAGGACCCTAGGATATCTGTTTATACTTGTTTGTTGCTTCCTTTTATTCCTTTGTTCTTGTTCCCTTTTGTGTGGACATTTCATTCTATTTTGTGACTTGCTACTGTGACAATTCTTAGAACAATTCTTGAATTCTTGAGACCATCCCCTTCCCTGTAGATACGATCCCTCTCACTACTACTACATTAGTAGTTTTAGGGTAAAATTGTGCTGATACGACTACACGCATCAAAAATACTATTAGCCTGTAATAGATTTAATTCTTTTTCCTTACTGGGGTAATAAATTGAAATAATATTTTATTTCCCATTATATTTAAACTTATTCCTTCTGTTGTCTTCTTAAAGGGAGTAATTTGATATAAAAAAGGGTTTCCTAATATAACATCTTGTGTGAAATCTTCTACTATGATAAATGAATGTTTAAAACAATAATTATTATTACATATAAAACCATTTTTTAATTTATATTTAACTTTTAGTGGATTTCCGTTTGCTGTTTCTAATCTATGATTTGTTTTTGAACAATATTTAACTGGTATTATTCCTTCTTTTATACAACTTTGATCCGCTCCACTATCTATCATAGCAATGCAATTTGTATTATAATTTTGAATTCCTATAGTAACGAAAACATGGCATTTTTCTATATTAATTTTTTCAATTATATTTAAATATTCTTCTTCATTTGTTTTATCATATATTTGAATACCTTTTCTTGTATTACTACTTTCTGGAATATCTTCTTGACTTTGTTGATTTTGTTCATTTAATGTTATTCTGGCTTTTATTTCTAATTCATTTAATTGTAATGTTTTAATATCATTCCTAATTTCTCTTATTTCTAATTTTAATTCTTTAATTTGTTCTGGAATTAAATTTGAACTTGAATTTGTTATTGATTGAGGAATTACACCTTGAATATTCTTATTTGCTGAATATTTAGTATATAATTTGTTTATACTAAATGGTTCTAAAAATTCAGATTTCTTTTCTTCTTGAAGTATTAAATCTTTTAGTCTTAATAAATATTGTCTTTGTTCTTCTGGGTTTTCAATTTTACTTATAATCTCAAATAATATATCTTTATTACTTTTCTCATGGGATATCATATTAATACAATGACATGGTGAAGACTTATCTGAATAATCATCTTCACTATCTGAATATATTTCATTGATATTTGAATCGCTTTCTTCTGATTCTTCATTAATCATTATTTTCATTATTTTATCTCTTAAATCTTTATCTTCTTCTTTATCAAAGATTTCATTAATTCTTCTTTGAGTTCTACAGTTTGTTGCAATATGGCCTGGTTTGCCACATTTATAACAAACTAATTTCTTCTTTCCATACTTCTTTTTCTTAAAATTTCGTACTTGTTTTTGATCATTTTGATTGTAATTTTGTTGGTATTTTTTACTTCTTCTTTTATACGGTTTATATGGATATGTAATTCTTTTAATATGACTAGAGGGTGCTTTTATTCCTGTTATTCCAAAAGCTTCACAAAATGATCCTAATTCTTTTCATTCAGAACCATATTTTGCTTGTAATTTTAATTCTTGACATAATTTTTATCCTTCTGACTTTATGAATGAAATTAACTGACCATATGTCCAATCATAAAATTTATATCTTCTTTTCCGGTTACTATTTTTATAGCATTGAATATCCTATGTAAAAATAAAGTAGGTAATCCTGTAATAAATTTTTCTTTCCAGAATAGTTGATTGCAATCTTCTCTTTTTAATACATATGTTATAAACATATCTTTATACCATCTAAAATCTGTTAGAGTTGGACATCTTAAATTAGTAAGGAATACTTGAGAACTTTTACTATCTGTTGATGGATTTCCTAGAAAATGAACTGTTAAAGCATAAAGTAAAAAATCTGCACTATCTGATACTTTAATTCTTTTAACATTTTCTTGAGCATCTTTTACTATATCACCATTAACATCCTTTTCATCTTCTTCAGTAGTATGATTTAATATTTCATTTTTGTTATCTTGATGGGATGAGCTATCGTAGGCTCACCAATTTAACCTAAAACACTATGTAGTAGCGATGAAGGATCGTATCCACAGGGAGAGGGTTATGTGTCGGTTTCAATTATGATAGCAAATAACAACGAAATGATATAACTCAAATGAAATGGGGAAATAAACAGTAATGTGAAGTGCGTTGCCTCGAGGGATGAACAATTAGCATGGACCTCTGTTCACTATCACGAACTTATGTATCATATGAGGGGTGTATCTACTAGTGATGTGAGGCTGATTGGCCTGTTGGCCCTCACAACTCCAGATCACAGATGTCCTAAATCTTCACTTGATAGAGCAAGATCTCGGTTCCAATTAATACCCTAGAAACCTATCCTATAGGTCAACTCTATTTCTACGCTTAATTGTTTCCCTTGGTAGGGCAAACAACCAAGTTACGCTTTCAAATTGAACTATTCAGATAAACCCAGTCCTGATCATATAATCGACCTTAAGATTGTCAGTTGGCACCACACAACTAAGATCACAAAGCAAATAAGTAACTGAGACTCACAAGATGTTGATTTCAATTCTTTGTATGTTTTATCCAATTGACGTGGGTAGATCCACACAGATCTCAGTGGGTACCGCAGATCAAGTAAGGATTTGAACAGATTTATATAAACCCATTGAAACAAAACATGCAATGAACATCAATCAAGATTTAGCACAGATAAATTCTATTTCAGTTGTCTCAAATGAACCAGAAATCCATACAATTGAACCCTCAAGGCAACACTATGAAGTTAGCCGATCATGATGATCGGCTCACAATCCATGATTACAGCCAATGAATTCAAGCTACAATCTATCTCCCTCTGTATTTTGCTCTTAGTTGTTCTTAGGGTTTTTTGGTGTCTGGACGATGAATTTCTCTCTCTTCCTCCCCGACTGCTTCTTTTTAATCCTTTTTCATCCTTCCCTTTTATACCTTCCCCTTGTCATCCTTGATCATGTTGGTTGAATTGCATCCTCCTCCATGCCTGATTCCTCCACGTGTCCTGTACCAATCAAGGAATAAAATGAGCTCACGTGGTCACCCCTATGACTCAATCGTTACGACTTAGAAAATGCACAATCACAAACACCTAGTGAACATATGCAATGCTATGCTTATGCCTTGTGTGTTTAGTGAGTGTCATGCCTTTGTGTGTGTACATGTGTGTGTGTCTTGAGGGCATTTGTCCTATGGATGCAGTTAAGTGTGCAAGGGTAGTGGTGATGAGCTGATGGGAATGTGCATGTGAGAGTGTAGTAGTAAGCTAGTGCATGAGTGAGGTGATTTAGTTGTAAGCATGCAATTTAGTGAAGTGAGTTGTGAATGAGTATTTGTGTTACGTATTAGTGCACTGAGAGTGAGAGCATTTGAGTGAGTGAGTGAGTGTGTGAGGGTGAGTAGGTCCGACAGCCGTCAGGAGTGACGGCCGACCAACCAGTCGGCCGTCAGGTTGGCGTGTGAGTGCGTGTGTGTGTTTGCCTTGTGTGTGTTTGTGTTGGGTGTGTTTGTGATGCTTGTGTTGTGTGCGTATGCATGAATGTGAAGTGCAAGTATAGGTGTTTGATATAACAATTCATCGCATGCACAACTCATTTCATGTCTCGTTAACACTTCATCGCAAAAAACCATTTTCATCATGTGTTCATTCATCACACTGCATTCAAGACATCAACCAACCCAAACCCCACCAACATCAACTTGTGCATGTGTGTGTGTGTGTGTTTGGTCGGCCGACCCATGTGTGTGTGTGTGTTTGGTCGGCCGTCAGGAGTGACGGCCGACCCATGTGTGTGTGTGTTTGGTCGGCCGTCAGCAGTGACGGCCGACCCATGTGTGTGTGTGTTTGGTCGGCCGTCAGGAGTGACGGCCGACCTGTATGTGTGTGTGTTGTGTGAAGTGATGGTGTGCTAGTGTATGTGACTTGTACCGCACCAAGTGTGATCTAGTTACATCCTCCTTCACGCAATTACATCAATTCATGACACATTTTCTCAACACTCCACTTATTCTCTCGTTTGCAAGCTTTAACACATTTTCACACAAAATATGTTCGACACATGTTCTTTTCATTGTGAATGCATGCAAAGTTCAAGTAAGAGAGAACAAATAAGACCAAATAAGTTGGTGCACACACAACTTATCAACCCCCCACACTTAAAACTTTGCTAGTCCCGAGCAAAGCAATTTACAACACTTCCCCTCATCCATCACTGCACAATACCCCTTTCACACTCACCATATCATGAATTGTCCCGCAAAAAGAAATTTTTTTCGCATGCACAAGGAAACCTGTATTCAGGCAAGTTCACAACTCATCTGACTTATACACTTTGTCAAGCAAGGTGCAGTGAATAAAGACCAAATCGCCAATGTGCAGTGTGTGCTGAGAGTTTCTTGTGTTCCCTTGCATTGTCTATGCAGAGTACTCAAGTAGACACTTAGAACATAATTCTTGCACTACAATCCTTTTGTCCACACACACGATCACTTAAACATTACAAAACTTAATTGAGCTTAATATCGCACATTGGTGCTGAATAATTTTTTCTTTGCAATTCTTGCCGCACATTGGTGCTTGGCTGCCAGGGTTTTGTGGCTATTTTTTCCCTTTATTCCTGCCGCACATTGGTGCTTGGCTGCCCACTGGCTTTTTCTTCACATCTGCATCATTTTCAAACAATTCGTGTTCGTGTGTGTCTTCAATAGACTATATATCCAAAATGCAAGAACAAGTGTTTACGAGTAGAAGGCACATACAAGTAAAGGATCACAGTCTCTCTCCTATGTCAGAAGGGTGATGGCGTTTCTATCTTACTTTAACACCGCACTTTACCCAGCAAAGTCTATGCATCATTTGAACATTGTAAAACTCACAAAAATTTTGCATACATAACAAAGGTAACATTTGGGATTGTTGATGAGATTTGGAGTGCTAGTGTCTTGTGAGTGTGTTGATGTGTTGAATGGAGCAAGACATAGAAAATTTCACACACAACAACAACGTACATTCATATTCATCATCACTGAAACTTAACACAGCACATTACATTCATGGTAAGGCCAGTGCCAGGCACTGTCTTTTCTTTCTTCATATTCCTAGCTTTACATCACACACATTCAACATCTTCTTCTAGGCTCTCGACCCTAAAGTCACACAACAGAATGATTTCAAGCATACAGCACAAACTTTCAAAGCTTTCAATACAACACACCTTCAACATTTTTTTTTCTCAGTCACACATGAAAAACTTGAACCATCAGCACTCAAGGTACCACCGGTGGAATAGACCTCATCGACTCAGACAACCCAGACAACAGACATAACAAAAGCCCAGCAAGCAATCAACAAGAAAAACAAACAACAATAACAATTCAGGAATACTCAGACAGCAACTACATCAGCAGCCCAGACAAGAATAAGAAATAGAATAGCAGCAACAACCCAGAGATTAGCCCCTCACTCTCTTCTCACTCCCTTTCCCCTCCACACTTGTAGTATGCCATGACAGCAATTGGGGATAAAGGGAGAGACACTACCCTATTTAGGTGCCTGGTGGAGGTGGTGGAGCAGAGAACCGAGCAAAACCAGGGAATGGAACATTCATGTTTCTGATGTTGGGGTTTTCATGGTAGTTGGATGTGTTACCCCTTGGTGGCATATTAAAGTTGGATGGGCTGGCCCCCTGATGCATATTAAAGTTGGAGGAGCTGTTCCCCGGATGAATGCCTCCGCCATGCATCACCACTCTCCTCGAGGTGTCGAAAACCATCCTCTGCATTTCCATCTCCTCAATTGATGGGAAGTAAGAATTAGGGCCCAAAGTTTGGTGGTGATACACCATCATCAGATTTAGATTGTGAATTCCTGTCTGGCATTGATTCATTCTGTTCTCTATTTCCGACCAATGTCTGTTATGCTCCTGTGTCATTGAGTTCAACTGCGTCTCCACACTTGTCTGAAAATTCCCCCACCTTTCATCAAGGTGACGGACCATCGAGAGGTGTTGTTCTGTCATTGACGCTTGAACCTCTGCCAGGGCGTTCTGCATTGGTGCAAAATTGGTAAAGTCCTGGACTGGCTGCGTGTTGTGTGCTTGCTGTTCTGGCTCCTCTTCAATTTCCTCAATGTCTGGGTCTGCTTCTTGAGCTTCCTCTTCCCTCCTTTCTCTTTCTGCTTTCTCATGTTTCTGGTAATTTCTCAAGTGGCTATCTCTGATGGGGCTCATTGATGCCTTGCAATCCTCACTTGGGGCAATCCTTATTCCCTGCTTCACTGCATACTCATATAGGAAATGAGGAAAAAACATGGCCTGAGTTTCATCCGTTATGGCTTTGTTAATATGATTCATGACAATCCTCCCAAAGTTCACTGTTAGCCCGTGCTTTATGGCATAGATCAGATTCACCCTGTCTCTGGCAATCTTACTGTTGGGGGTCATTGGCACGATCCTGGAGTTAATGAACAGAAGCCATGTCTTTGCTTCGGCAGTTAAGTTTTTCAGTGCCACGTGTTTTGGATGCCGTTGATGGTTTCTCACCCAGTCGGATCCTGGAATTGTCACTGTGCTCAGTATTGTGTCTGGGTCTCCCGCCCTGCTCAGCTCACTTAGTTGATCGTGAGGATCATCATCGAGTTCATAATGCTTGTTCACCACCTCAGATGTCAGTTTCAAATACTTGCCTCGTACATATACACCTTTCTCCTTTCTGTCTTGCTCTTTCATTCCGGCGGCGTTAGCATAGAACTCCCTAGCAATTGCCACATTGCAGCTTTGAGGAGCCACCATCAACGGCTGCCAACCGTATTCTATGAGCGTGTCGGTGTAGGGATTCATTGTGATTATGCACGGTCTCTCAATATGTATGAGTCTCATAGCAAAGTCACAGTACTTGTTCTGAGCCTTCTCATTTGCAAACTTTGGTATAGGTGAGGTCCTCCTTTTCTTTTGTTCTTGGTCTAACTCCTCTTCTTTCTCCATTTCATCTGGGAAATATTCGTCACCTGAGCTGGAGTCATCTATCACTTGCATGGGCACTCCTACCTTTCCTTTTCCTTTCTGGCCTCTTGATGTTGAGGTTGAAGCTTGACCAGCTTTCTTGGGAGGCATGGTTCCTAAAACACAATATCCCATATCAATCGTTGGTGTCAAGACATGATTTGACAACAAAAATTCATCCAGATCTTAGCGACTTTCTCATTCACAACAAAATCCAAATCCATGTCTATCAACATAGCACCTTATATGCAGTTCATGCATGTAATTAAATTCTAACAACAAGAAATGACTCGAGTCCATATCACATGGGGATTTCATCACTGGTCTCAGGTGTCATTTTGATTTGCACCTCACATTAGTCCTTTTGAATTTTTTTCTCAGCTTTATATCACCACAAAAACGTTCACATACTCATGCCATGCAAGAAGAATTGGACAAAACTCAAAACATCAAAGTTAAAGAACATGATCAAAGCTAAATTGGGGATAAGAATCACTTGATTTGGGTCTTAATTGAGCAAGTTATGGGTGAAAACCGTAAGGTGCCAAACTGGGTCATTCAGCTTTTAACACTTTAGCAACTCAGATTCAGCTCGACTTTCCTTGCCTCATTAGTCTATGTTCCAGTGACAATTAGCAAAAGTTCCAAACATAAATATTGTAGGTTATCATGTTAAAAAAATTTTGCAACTGGAATCATGCATTTTCGACCTTCCAAACTCAAGTTATGCACAAAACACAAAGACATGGCAGTGCTGAAACAATACAGAATTTCAACCAACTTATCCCCTCACTTACCATACTACTACAATCGAAACCACCACCAAGCATGCAAAGGTCAAGAAACTTTTCAACATGAATTCAAAGAGTGTATAAAGGTGGATGACTTACTAGTTTTATGATTAACCCACTACAATGTATAGAAAAATGATGAAGCTTGTGTAGCTCTTTGGTCTCTAAAATGAGTTTCGCCCACTTCCTCTTTCTTGGCCGAATTTCACTTGAAGTGTATGCAGGAGATGATGAATGTGTTCATGCATGAGTGTGGCATTTATAGAAGAAATCTTGTGCTTGAGTCGGCTATCCAAGTGTTAATTGACACAAATATTGCAACCAAAACAAGTAACAACAATTGGCATGTGATTACACAAGAATCCAACTTGCTAAATGACAAAAAGAATGCAAACAAAAGCTTGTTCAATCAAATCACACAAAAGCCTTCCTTTCTTGCTAGAATCGGCCACTTGAACATGTTTCACTACCAAACAGTTTCGTGGGCCCTAGCAAGTTGTTCTCATTATGGCCGATTCTTGCTATCATCCTCTCATCCCATGCATTAATCTTTTCATGCTTTCATTTAGCTACACGACATCTTTCCTACCAAACGAATATCACCATTTCACAAGATTATTGCATGCACTGTCCAACTCTTTCACACAACCTCGGTGAAAGCTTTCAACATGCATGTGTAACATGGTGTGATGTGATGAAGGTGTGCATGAATTTCTTTCCTATTTTATGTAACTGTTCCTCCCTGAATGATTTGATTGTTCACTGCAATGATCAGAAAAATTAGTCAGTATGATAACTTGAATCAGGAAGTAAAAGATATCAGCATAAAGATCTGAAGCTAAGAAGAATCGAATATTTCCCTTTTTCAGATGACGCATCTTGGATTTTGTTCTTGTACCCGGATGAAATATTTTTAGCTTCCTTGGGGAATTTGCCTTCCTCATGTATGAACTGTTCAGAGATGAAAAGAGAGATTCAACCATTTATTTGACTACAGAAATTACTGAAAATAACTAAAACAGAGAAAAAAGTTGAAATAATTGGGTTGCCTCCCAACACAGCGCTTGGTTTATTGTCCTCAGCCAGACATGAAAGAGTTTCTGTCAAGAAGATGGGTCATCAAGGAACTGGGTGTGTCCCTTGTCCTCCACAGCTGATCTGAATATTTTCACTCTATGTCTATTAACCTTCCATCTTGCCCCAGAAGCTTTCTTCTGCACCTCAACAACTCCATATGGGAAAATCTTGGTGATGTTGAATGGTCCAACCCATCTGGATTTCAGCTTACCAGGGAACAATCTCAGCCTGGAGTCATAAACAAGCACTTGCTGCCCCACCTCGAATTCTTTCAGCTTAATCTTGGCGTCATGCCACCTTTTAGTCTTCTCCTTGTACAGGTTTGCACTGATGTAAAAATTCCATCTAAACTCATCCAACTCATTAAGCTTCATCATTCTTGCTTCCTTTGCCAACTTTACATCCATGTTTAGCTTCTGCACTGCCCAATAAGCCCTGTGCTCCAACTCAACTGGAAGGTGGCATTCCTTTCCAAATACAAGCCTGAAGGGTGAAGCGCCAATTGGGGTCTTATAAGCTGTTCTATAAGCCCACAGTGCATCATCAAGCTTGAGTGCCCAATCTTTTCTTCCTGGGTTTACCACTTTCTCCAAGATCCTCTTGATTTCACGGTTTGACACTTCAGCTTGTCCATTGGTTTGGGGGTGGTAGGCTGTGGACACTTTATGTTGTACCCCATACCTAGTCAGGAGAGATTTGAACATTTTGTTACAAAAGTGGCTCCCTCCGTCACTTATAATAGCCCTTGGAGTCCCAAATCTGTTAAGGATATTTCTCTTGACAAACCCCATGACACTTTTGCTGTCATTATGGGGTAATGCTACAGCTTCCACCCACTTTGATACGTAGTCAACTCCAACCAATATGTATTCATTCCCACAAGATCGTGGGAATGGACCCATAAAATCCAAGCCCCAGACATCAAATAAATCCACTACCATCACATTGTTTCGGGGCATCTCATCTCTACTGGATATATTTCCCACGCGTTGGCATTTGTCACACTGGCTTATCCACAGCTTCGAATCTTTAAATATTTGTGGCCAGTAAAATCCGGTTTGTAAAATCTTGTGTCCAGTCCTTTCTACTCTAAAATGTCCTCCAAAAGGTGATTCATGACAAGCCCTGAGAATTTCCTCTTTTTCTTCTTCTGGTACACACCTTCTGATCACTTGGTCACTACACCATTTGTACAGACTACCATCTTCCCAAAAATAATATCTGGCATCATGTTTGAGTTTCTTCCTTTTATCACTGGAGTAGTGTTTTGGTATCTGTCCTGCAACTACAAAATTAGCTAACTCAGCAAACCAGGGAAGTGCTTGGGTGTGAACTCTAAAGACTTGCTCATCTGGGAAATGCTCCTTAATCCACAACTGTAATTGTTCCTCATTCACAGTCCCCATCTCAAGCCGGGACAAGTGGTCTGCTACCACATTTTCGCAACCTTTCCTATCCCTGATTTCAACATCAAATTCTTGCAGTAACAGCACCCAACGTATCAACCTAGGTTTAGCTTCCTTCTTTGCCATGAGGTATTTTAGAGCTGCGTGGTCTGTATGGACTACCACTTTTGATCCCAAAAGATAGGCCCTGAATTTGTCAAAGGCAAACACCACTGCCAACATCTCTTTCTCTGTGGTGGTGTAGTTCAGCTGTGCACCATTAAGCAGCTTGCTAGCATAATATATAACATGGAAAATCTTTCCTCTCTTTTGGCCTAACACAGCTCCCACCGCGTAATCACTGGCATCGCACATTACCTCAAAGGGTTCCCCCCACACTGGTGTGATTATAACGGGCGCCTCTACCAGCTTGGTTTTTAACAGTTCAAAGGCTTCTTTGCACTTCTCATCAAAACAAAGGGTGTGTCCTTCTCCAGCAATGAACACAAGGGTTTGGCCACCTTTGAAAAGTCCTTGATAAATCTTCTGTAAAAGCCAGCATGTCCCATTAAACTCCTCACTCCCTTCACATTGGTTGGGTCTGGGAGTTTGGCTATCACCTCTACCTTAGCCCTGTCCACCTCTAGTCCATTCTTTGAAATCTTGTGCCCCAACACCACCCCTTCATTCACCATGAACTGACACTTTTCCCAGTTCAACACCAAGTTGGTGTCCACACATCTCTTCAATACTAGAGATAAATTTTCCAAGCATCATTCAAATGACATTCCAAACACTGAAAAATCATCCATAAAGATCTCTATGATATTCTCCACCATGTCCTGGAAGATTGCTATCATGCAACGTTGAAAGGTGGCTGGTGCATTACATAGCCCAAAGGGCATCCTCTTGAAGGCATAAGTTCCAAAGAGGCAGGTGAAGGTAGTTTTATCCTGATCTTTTGGGTCAATGGCAATTTGGTTATACCCAGAATATCCATCCAGGAAGCAATAAAAGAGATACCTGGCTATTCGGTCCAGGAGCTGTTCAACAAAAGGTAGAGGGCAGTGATCCTTTCTAGTGGCTTTGTTCAACTTCCTGTAGTCCATGCAGATCCTCCAGGCATTGATGACCCTGGTGGCCAACATTTCATTTGCCTCATTGGTTATCACTGTCACTCCTCCCTTTTTTGGTACACACTGCACCGGGCTAACCCACTCACTATCTGAGATAGGAAATATCATCCCAAAGTCAAGCAGCTTGATTATCTCCTTTTTCACTACTTCCATCATTTGTGGGTTTAGCCTCCTTTGCCTTTCTCTTGATGGGACAGCTCCTTCCTCCAGCAATATCTTATGCATACAAATGCTGGGGCTGATCCCCTTGATATCTGCTATTGTCCGGCCGATTGCTTCCTTGTACATTTTCAGGACTTCCAGCAATTTCTCTTCCTGCCATTTCTCTAACCTTGAAGATATAACCACAGGAAGAGTTTCATTGTCCCCAAGAAATGCATACTTCAGATATGAAGGAAGTGGTTTCAGCTCCAACTTGGGTGGCCTTACAGTAGAAGGTAGCAATTTCTCGTTCCTGCACTCAAGATTTTCTTGCCTCACCTCAGTGGGCTTCACTTCAACATGTTCATCAGTTTCAAAATCAACATTTGATTGCATTTCACACATTGCATTACTTTCAACATTTCCATCACAAGCATTTTCAAATTCTATTTCTACAACAGATTCATCTATCACACAACATTCAATCAAATTTGTCAATTCATGCATAATCTCACGTTCTTCATCATTCAAAACAAATTCAATTGATTCATCCTTGTCTTGATTTGAGGTTTCAAGTAAAGCAACAGAAAACTTTCGCTTATGTTCTAGTTCAAGGAGACAAGGGTTACCTTCCACAGGGTGTACAAAGCAACATTGCTTCACTGATTTGGGGTACTTCATTGCGTAGTCCACATTAAAGACCACTTGCTCCCCATTCACCCTGAATGTAATGGTCTTACTCTTGACCCCTATGAGTGCATCCCCTGTAGCTAGGAAGGGTCTCCCAAATATTAATGGCACCTCCGGGTCTTCCTCCATGTCCAATATGATGAAGTCAACAGGGATCACAAATTTGTCTACAGACATAAGCACATTCTCAATCATTCCAGTGGGTTGCACCAAAGATCTGTCAGCCAATTGGAGTAGTACTGCTACTGGTTTGATTTTACCCCCAAAACCGACATTCTCAGCAATGGAGAGGGGCATCAAATTAATACCCGCTCGAAGATCACAAAGGGCTTTGTTGAAGAATCTAGTACCAATTGTGCATGGTATGGTGCAGCTCCCTGGATCTTTCAACTTTGGAGGTAGGTCATTGTTTACCCATGCCTGACTTTCTTTTGTAAGGGGTATTGGGAAATCACACTGTAGAATCTGTTCCTTGTTGGCAATCAGGTCCTTCAAGAATTTTGCATATCGGGGCATAGCAGTAACCAGGTCCAACAAGGGTACATTGACATTCACATTTTTTACCATATCAAAGAATCTGGAGAATTAGGCTCCCTTCTTAGCTTGAGGTGGGGCTCTCTGAGGGTATGGAGGTAGTGGTGCATACTCTGGGTAGTTGTAAGGACTTTGAGGTCCCCTTTTCTTCTTTGGTTCAGGCGCCTTCACACTCTCCTCTTTGTTCTCCTCTTGGATTTCCTCCTCCACGATAATCTCTTCGTCCATGACTTCTTCTTCAGGATCGTCCTTTTGTTCTTTCTTCTTGTTTCCACTTATTTATTTACCACATCTCAGAGTTATGACATTACAGATTTCTGGTCCTTTTCCTTTTGGGTTCGGCTCTGTATCACTTGGGAGGGTACCTTGGGGTCTCTGATGGCTTGCCTTAGCCAACTGTCCCATCTGCATATCAATGTTCTTGATAGAAGCCTCCAAGTTTTTCACTTGGGTTTCCAATGTGGAGGTCCTCTTCTCATACATGTCCATTTTTCCCAGAATTTTGTGGAGCAAGTCATCAGTTGTCTTTCTCTGTTCCCGGTTGCTTGACTCCCCACTCTGGTAGTACTGCCTTTGCTGAGTTCCCTGATTATTCTGCCCCCAATTGCCTTGGCCTGATTGATTTCGATAACCACTGTATTGTTGGCGGTTGTTGTAGTTGTTGACATACTGCACTGATTCCTGAGTAAGCTCGCACTCATCCGTATGGTGCTCTCCCTTACACAGCCCGCACATCAACACTGGAGCGACCTTAGCAGCCTTTAGATTCTGAACTTGTCTTGTGAGGGCCTCAACTTTTGCTTCTAAAGAGGTTTCTTCATCTAAGTCCAACACACCGCGCTGCTTCCTCATGGTAGTCTTCCTAGCTTCTGGAAATAGGTATTCATCGTCCGCAATCAAGTCAAAGAGTTCCCTCACCTCGGGCACGCTCTTGTTTTTTAAAGCCCCATTAGCACACGCCTTGACCATCAGCGAGGACTCCGGAGTTAGGCCCTTAAAGAATGTGTTGAGCTCCCTGACCTCCCCCAGGTCATTGTTTGGGCATTGGCGGAGTAGGTCGTTGAATCGATCCCAGGCTTTCTTGAAGGTCTCGCCATCCTGTTGCTGAAAACTGCGGATTTCCAATCTCATTCGCTCCAATTTTGCTGGAGGAAAATACTTAGCTAAAAACTTCCGCTCCAGTTCTTCAAAGGTGGCAATGGACTGTCCCCCAATCGAGTTAAACCAGTGCTTAGCTTTCCCTTTGAGAGACAGGGGAAATAGAACTCTTCTCACATCGTCTGGAGTAACCCTCTGCAGCTTAAAGGTGTTGCAAAGTCCTAGGAACCAATCTAGATGCTCATTTGGATCCTCATGACTCAGGCCTTGAAAGATCTGTCCTTGGGTGATCATGGATACGATTTGTGTCGGAATTTGATAACTTTCGACGTCAATTCCCTGATGATTGTTCCTCCGCTCGAAATTTACCGCAAAATGGTCCCCAAATCGAGGTGGTTGGGGCTGAGGCCTCTCCACATTTTGTTCCGCCATTTCTATTATCCTTCCCCTTTCTCTTAAAGTCCTTTCCAATTTTAAGTCAAGAGCAAATTCCGGAGCTTCCCCTCGTAGCCTTGCTCTAGGTAGCATAAACTGGGAATTCTCACAAGAAGAAGAAACAACACTAGGCAGAATATCAATAGAACAAAATCAACAGAGACAGTAATGAATTAAGATTTCAACAAAACAAACAGATCAACAATTTCAAATAAGAATTCGTAAAGTAACAACAAAGTGAAACTATCACAAAAATCAAACTTGACACTCTGCCTCTCCCCGGCAACGGCGCCAAAAATTGGGATGAGCTGTCGTAGGCTCACCAATTTAACCTAAAACACTATGTAGTAGCGATGAAGGATCGTATCCACAGGGAGAGGGTTATGTGTCGGTTTCAATTATGATAGCAAATAACAACGAAATAATATAACTCAAATGAAATGGGGAAATAAACAGTAATGTGAAGTGCGTTGCCTCGAGGGATGAACAATTAGCATGGACCTCTGTTCACTATCATGGACTTGTGTATCATGTGAGGGGTGTATCTACTAGTGATGTGAGGCTGATTGGCCTGTTGGCCCTCACAACTCCAGATCACAGATGTCCTAAATCTTCTCTTGTTAGAGCAAGATCTTGGTTCCAATTAATACCCTAGAACCCTATCCTATAGGTCAACTCTATTTCTACGCTTAATTGTTTCCCTTGGTAGGGCAAACAACCAAGTTACGCTTTAAAATTGAACTATTCAGATAAACCCAGTCCTGATCATATAATCGACCTTAAGATTGTCAGTTGGCACCACACAACTAAGATCACAAAGCAAATAAGTAACTGAGACTCACAAGATGTTGATTTCAATTCTTTGTATGTTTTATCCAATTGACGTGGGTAGATCCACACAGATCTCATTGGGTACCGCAGATCAAGTAAGGATTTGAACAGATTTATATAAATCCATTGAAACAAAACAGGCAATGAACATCAATCAAGATTTAGCACAGATAAATTCTATTTCAGTTGTCTCAAATGAACCAGAAATCCATACAATTGAACCCTCAAGGCAACACTATGAAGTTAGCCGATCATGATGATCGGCTCACAATCCATGATTACAGTCAATGAATTCAAGCTACAATCTATCTCCCTCTGTATTTTGCTCTTAGTTGTTCTTAGGGTTTTTTGGTGTCTGGACGATGAATTTCTCTCTCTTCCTCCCCGACTGCTTTTTTTTATCCTTTTTCATCCTTCCCTTTTATACCTTCCCCTTGTCATCCTTGATCATGTTGGTTGAATTGCATCCTCCTCTATGCCTGATTCCTCCACGTGTCCTGTACCAATCAAGGAATAAAATGAGCTCACGTGGTCACCCCTATGACTCAATCGTTACGACTTAGAAAATGCACAATCACAAACACCTAGTGAACATATGCAATGCTATGCTTATGCCTTGTGTGTTTAGTGAGTGTCATGCCTTTGTGTGTGCACATGTGTGTGTGTCTTGAGGGCATTTGTCCTATGGATGCAGTTAAGTGTGCAAGGGTAGTGGTGATGAGCTGATGGGAATGTGCATGTGAGAGTGTAGTAGTAAGCTAGTGCATGAGTGAGGTGATTTAGTTGTAAGCATGCAAATTAGTGAAGTGAGTTGTGAATGAGTATTTGTGTTACGCATTAGTGCACTGAGAGTGAGAGCATTTGAGTGAGTGAGTGAGTGTGTGAGGGTGAGTAGGTCCGACGGCCGTCAGGAGTGACGGCCGACCAACCAGTCGGCCGTCAGGTTGGCGTGTGAGTGCATGTGTGTGTTTGCTTTGTGTGTGTTTGTGTTGGGTGTGTTTGTGATGCTTGTGTTGTGTGCGTATACATGAATGTGAAGTGCAAGTATAGGTGTTTAATATAATAATTCATCGCATGCACAACTCATTTCATGTCTCGTTAACACTTCATCGCAAAAAACCATTTTCATCATGTGTTCATTCATCACACTGCATTCAAGACATCAACCTACCCAAACCCCACCAACATCAACTTGTGCATGTGTGTGACTGTGTGTTTGGTCGGCCGTCAGGAGTGACGGCCGACCCATGTGTGTGTGTGTTTGGTCGGCCGTCAGGAGTGACGGTCGACCTGTATGTGTGTGTGTTGTGTTGTGTGTGTTCTTTTATGTTGTGTGAAGTGATGGTGTGCTAGTGTATGTGACTTGTACCGCACCAAGTGTGATCTAGTTACATCCTCCTTCACGCAATTACATCAATTCATGACACATTTTCTCAACACTCCACTTATTCTCTCGTTTGCAAGCTTTAACACATTTTCACACAAAATATGTTCGACACATGTTCTTTTCATTGTGAATGCATGCAAAGTTCAAGTAAGAGAGAACAAATAAGACCAAATAAGTTGGTGCACACACAACTTATCACTTGAGTCATTAAATTATCCCACCAATTCTTTAATTGACCTGAAAACCCTGCAGTAAAATTACCGCAGTTGTTTTTTGATCATATCTTTCTTGTCTATATGCTACTTTTGCCATTCCTATTTCTTGAAATAATCTTAATATTTCGTATTCTGATTTTCCATCAATATTCCATTCGTAAACTGCTCTTCCGTCATATTGACTAGCTTGAAATTTTGATCTTTCTTCTATTTATAGATCTGGATGTGTTAATTTTGGGTAATACTTTTTTCTTTGATAAGGTGCATATGTATTTGTGGGTCTATTGTAATAATTTTTTCTTTTATAAGGTTTTCTAATTCTATTAATATTATCATCTTGCAATTCATCTTCAATATCTTCTATTAATTTATTAATTTCATTTTCCTCACTACTTTCAGTATCTTCATAGTCTTCTATTGAGTTGTCTTATTGAATATTTTGTATTTTTCCTGTAGATTCAGAGGTTAGGCTTGTACTAGGTTTTGTTTCTTCTAATTTATTTAATATTTTTTTTAATATATCATTATCTTTTTGTGGAAGTTGAATGTTTGCAAATGCATCTTTAATTTGAAAATGAGGTTTAGATATTTCAGTTAGAAAACTTAAATTTTCGTTTTTAAAAGGATTTTTAATAACATTATTATTTTCTTTAGGTATTGTATCTATTTTTGTTGAAACTATATCTAACTGATGTGCTACTGTTGATAATATTTGATTTGAATAATTTAATTGTTGATTAATCTTTTTAATATCTTCTATTTCTGCTGGACCTTTATCTGTTCTAGCTTCTCTAAATGGTGTTGCTAATACTTCTCCTGAACTTGTGTTAATTTTTATATTTAACAAAGATGGATGTACTGAAGTGAGTACTTCCCCTCCTACTATATTCCATTTTTTGTATAGTGATGTTTGTACATTTATTGATGGTATAGAATAAATATCTTTTATGTTTTCTTTTTGAGTAATAAATTCTAACCAAGAGAAAAATGAATAATTAAATTGTCTTCTATATAATTCTTTTCTTGAAGATTGTTTTGAAATGTCATTTCTAAAGAATTATACCATTTTCTTTTTTCATTATTTTCTTCTTCATTAAATAATTCATCTAAATAATCAAATTTTGGTTTAAATTCATCATTAATAACATTAATAGATTCGGGCTTCATTTATGAATATGTTGGTGAATTCCTTAATGAATTATTATCAATTATTTTGGCCATTGAATGATGAAGGATTTGAAAGAAAATTTCTAGGCATGATGTTTAGCTTTTTGAAGTGAAAAGTTTTCTCACGTCAATTTTTAATTTTTTTGTTCACACAGGCCCTTAAGATCAAGGGAGCTCTGATACCACTGTTGGAATTTTAACACACTAAAACACTTATCAAAGTGTGCTAAAAAAAATTCAAATTTATTATGCTTTATCAATACTCTTTCATAGAGTTATACAATAAAAACTAACTTTAAAATCTTCCTAAAAATATGCCTAAAAATCATCCATAATTATTTTAACAAAAGATAAAGATAAAATAATAAGTCAATCACCAAACATCTAACAATAAAATTTTAACTTACAGTTTTACTAAAAACTGAATTTATTCACTGTAGTAAAAGATTTCAACTTATAACAGATTTGGGTTGGTTGTAAAAAGATTGATATCAAAAAAGAGGTTATGGGTTACTAATCCTTTGAAGCTCTCATTTTTAATTTCTTCTAGTTCCAAATGATTTCACCATAAATGGCCTTGAGCCTGGAAAGAGGAATTAGTGGGGCTGCATCAGAGTCCTTTGAAGCAGTCTTGTTATAAATTTCTTCAAGTCCAAAATAGTGTTTTTGATTGCTTTGTTGACTTTGAGCAAAGAGTCTTTCTCTCCCTCAATGTCTCTCTGCCGACACATTGATTGAACAATCAATGCCACCAAGCACCCAATTAGCAAAACATTTATCAACGCCTTGTTGTTTGCTGCCATGTTCAATGCATCCATAGCTTTCCTTCTTGTGCTTTTCCTTATTGTGTTGTTTGCTACCGTAGGACAATGGAAGCATTTTTTCTGAGGAGATGTCCAGAGTTCCAGTAGATGGTTGGCCTTTTGGAATTTTTTCATCGTAGTTAAGTGGGATAATATTGGCGTTGTTCCCCTATTCAAAATCCAGAAATTCCAAATTTTGTAGCTTTTCTTTTGCTTTGGTGTTGATTTTTTTGAGGGTAGAGGTTGGGATTGACGTTGATTTAATGTTATGATTATCCTTTTATTTATTATAATATGCATTAATAATAAAATAAATATTTAATTATGGTGATTTTAGGCTTAGTGCTGTTAGGGTTGAGAGAATCTGTTAGTTTTGCAAAAAAAGCTCAAACTATAAGGGGTATATTGTATGTTTATAAATTATAGGTAGTTAATCAGTCAATTTTGAATACCACAGGGGTAATAAGCAATTAACCATTTTTGTTATAAAGTTATATCATTTTGGTGAAAAAAAATATATCATGTATAATACTATTATTAAACATGCATGATATGTTGTTTATTTGTTTATTCACGTCAATGTTTTGGTTGGACAATTAATTATGCTTATTGACTTCAATTTGGACATACTATTATGACAATTACCATGAAATAATACCATTATCATTACTATTATTGTGTTGTATTATCATTATTAAATTAAGAATTATCTAGATCACCTTTTCCTATGATTGTAGAATTTTTCCTTGCAAAAACTTATATGAAATAGTTCATATATGAAATATTATTGGAAGATATTTTGCATATATGTTTTTTTTTAAACTCACACACCCTCGCATGCATACCTCAATAATTAACCTATAAACTTGGGTATTGGGATGCTAACTTCCTAATCACTGGGCTAGTCCCAATGGCTATTATGTATATATGTTTTCTACTTTATCAATATTGTAAAGTCGTAAGTTTAGCCTTAAATTTAGGAGTTTACACCTGTTAATGCTTAAATTTAAGCTATATTAGTGTGATTGTCTTAAACCCCGTTTGATAAAATTAAAAATTGACTGAATCTGAAAGTAATAAGTTTCTAAATTTATTAATTTTATCTGTTTGATAATCCAACTGATTTTGACATCTGAAAATATAATATGTGAAGATATGTAGTATATAAGAATTTATATAATATGTATAAATATATAATTTGTGTAAATATCTGTAGTATGTGTAAATATGTATAGTGTGTGAAAATATGTATACTGTATGTAAATATATGTAGTGTATGAAAATTTATGTAGTATGTGTAAATATATTTATATATATATATATAGCGTGTGAAAATTTATGTAGTATATTAATATGTGTAAATATATGTAGTGTATAAATTGTGTAGTATGTGAAAATATGTGTAGTGCATAAAAATGTGTGTATTACGTGTAAATATGTACAGTGTGTGTAAATATGTATAGTGTGTAATTATGTGAAAAAGATTATCTTCTTAATTTAGGTCATATTAAAAATATTTTAAAACTCTATAGTTGACTATACTCTCAAATTAAGCAAATTAAGCCAAATGTTATCGCTTAAACATCTATCAATATTTTGCCTATTTTTTCAATTGCTCGTAATCCATTAAGATGTGCAATGTCTGTTTATCAAACAACCTTAATTGTTTCAGGTATGAATTGATTAATTTTCAAAGTTGTACTGGTTTATCAAATAGATCCTTAGGGCTTGTTTGATAAAACTGAAATCTAAAATTTGAAATTTGAAATCTAAAATCTAAAATCTGAAATAATAAGCATCTGAATGATGAAATAATTAAGCTTATTTGATAAACTATTGATTTGATAATTGAATGGAAAATAGTACGATTTCATTTTTTATTAAATTTACAATATATTACTTTTCAAACAACAAATTAAAATTATTTAAAAATATATACAATATAATTTTCTAAAAAAACAAAATTTCAAAAATTAGTAATTTTGAATATAAAATATTATCAGGCTTCGATACTGAAATATGCTTCAAGCTTACTCCATTGATCAGGCATATAATTACATTGGCTCATTTTGACTAGTAAGTGCAGATTGGTTTTATTGGCTCCCTTGGATGACTACGACTGAAAGAGGATGTATAAAAGGCAATGCCTACATTTGCTAAATATGTAAAGGCTTACAAAAGGGAGGTACTCCTATAGACTTCCAACAGCCTTATAAATTTTGAACATAATTAAATTTTGGTAGATTGACCAGGGTGGTAAACTGGTCCTTTTGTTGATTGGTTTTGATCGCTTTTGATAGCAATCAATTACATTGGCCAGGCATATAATTTTCAATGGGAATCAGAGCATTGCTACTTTGGAAACCCCTAAAGTAGTCTTTCTATAATTCCCAACTTTAGCTCACATAAATTCATATAATGGAGTAGTACTCCAAATTTATGGTTTTCATAATTGTAAGGGTGTAGTCGGGTATATCCGGCACCATATTTTGTCCATGGTATATAAATGTCTGTTTTAGAAAAAAAAAAAAGAAAAAAAGAATATAAAATATTATCATAAAAATGCATATATTTATGAACTCTGCATATTAATGGTTTTCTAGTATATTGGATGTTATCTTTTAAAAAATTTTAAAATGTAATTTTTAATAAATCAAAACTTGATTGAAATAAAAAAAAACATAAAAAAAGATTAATCAAATTGTCAAGCATAATTTTTTTATCAAATAAATTATATTAAATACAAATATTAAAATTTAAAAAAGGTATATTGAATAAAATATGCTCTATTATATTGGATGTTATTTTTTAAAAATTTTAAAAATATAATTTTTAATTAACCAAAACTTGATTTAAATAAAAATATAAGGTAAAAAAGGTTAATCAAGTTGTCAAACATAATTTTTTTATCAAATCAGGTATATTAAATAAAAATATTAAAAAATAGAAAGAATATTTAGTGAATAAAAATATTAGCATATAAAAGGAAGAAATAAAGAATAATAAATAAAAAATATTAAAATATAGAAGTAAAAAATAAATTGGGATAGTAAAATATATTAAAGAGATATTGTTGATATTTATGGTATATTCAATTTTATCTTAAAAATTACATCCGAGCGTATTGTGAAATTAAATGATAAGCTAAATTCTATTGATTAAAATCATAGAAGAAGTTTACCTGCCTTTTTAGACACTATTAATTCATTAAGACATCCAACTTTTAGTTATCAAACAAACTTAATTAATCAATGGCTGAATCAATTAATTTTTCAAGCTAAGTTAGTTTATCAACAGGCTCTTTAGGTAGGATTGATGTTGATTGTTCATCAGCCAGTAGCCATGCCAAGAATTTTCGCTCTTATTGGGCCTATATAAGCTGTTGGGCCTTATGCTGATTGTTGTATTAAAAATATTTTGCAATTTGTTTGCATATGAATTATGACATTCAGTTCTTTTTTCGTATAAATTTCAATTCTATTTTAATATACATTGACCTTAATTTGTATATTGTACCAAAGGACAATGAATGTGTCTCTTTTTCCAAAGATTTTATCAAACAAATAATATCAAATTTTAGGTTGTG
Source organism: Ophiorrhiza pumila (assembly GCA_016586305.1). Taxonomy (NCBI): domain Eukaryota; kingdom Viridiplantae; phylum Streptophyta; class Magnoliopsida; order Gentianales; family Rubiaceae; genus Ophiorrhiza; species Ophiorrhiza pumila. Next base: position 16,721,021 of record BLIW01000005.1, read on the forward strand.
TTTCTTCAAAAATGCAAAAAAGTAATATTGCGAAATAAAAAACAACCAATTTTTTTTTCTCTTTTTTCCAATGAACAAGTTTGAAACTAAATGCATAATTGTTAAAAGCCAACAATATTATGGATCACTTCAACTTCTCGTGTGTATATATATATAAAGGCCAACAGCATTATGGATCAAGTCAACTTCTCCAAAAAATTAAATAAGGTGACAGTCCAATTAAGGTCACTCATTTGGTACTAATGGACCAAAGGAGCGCCGGCCTGTTATCCTTCCACTGCCTAAAGCAGGAGGTTTTCGGTGCTCTGTGAAAACAGCCTCGCGCAGAGCCCTCCTCGGGAACAAAGTGGCTCAAGCTTTTCTTGAGTCACTAAGTTCAGCTTATGGCTTGGAATGGACAGACCAGTAAACAGCGCCCTTGACCATACCTTTTGAGTATGCCTAATGTTCCATCACCCTAATGCTTCCACTTGGATGACAAGCCCACATCACTAAGCTCAGCAATAGGGGTCGTTTATTCCTAAGTTTATCAAGTAAGCAATAATCGTTCTCCTAATTAATGTGGGATTATGATAAGGAGATGTTTGCCGCTTTGAAAGTAAAAAAAATCAAAATCATTCAATAGTTTATCCCTCTAAATACTTATAGAGTCTAGATTGCCTTCCAAGTTAGAATCTAATTCTCAAATGGTTTGCGGGATTTTTTAGCAATAGAACTTTGGCAGGGAATTGATAAAGCCGGGAATTGATACTTTACCGTGACTAAATAACTCGATGGTGTCAGTAAGTGGGTCTCTTTTCTTGCTCCTAGTTTCTCTAAGTCTTAGGTTTTATTTTCTTTTTAATGTTGTTGAGCATTAGGACAATGTTAAAATTGGAGATTTTCCTAGTAAATTTTTTTTTATGAAATTGGAAAATTTCGGCTTCTTAAACAAAAAGCCTTGCTGGGATCTTTTATATTTCTGAATCTTGTTTCATTAACAAACTGCAGTGTTTTAAGGGCTTGTAATTTGTCAAAACTGAAAGGTTTGTAATGAAAAGAAAGCTATGCTAGTATGTGAGAGAAGAAAACTGCAATTTTTTGTACTGTTTGTCTTCAGTTTTAGCTAGCTGCTAGACGTTTTCTTGTTGGTGTTATACAAAAGTCAATTTAATTTTAAAATTATTATTTATATTTATTGACAACTGATTAGGAACCTTTATATTTTAAAATTATTATTTATATTTATTGCCAACTGATTAGGAATCTAAAGGGTCACACACAATAGGATTACTTTTTACGTTAAAATGGTTTATATAATTATATGATAATTATTATACTCTTATATTCACTTTTGGAAAGTGAATTGAGGTTGGTAATAATTAATTTCTTATTAGATAAGAATACCTTTTTTGGAAGGTTATATTATTATAAATAGATGTTTAATGTTAAGATAAGACAACAAAACTCTCTCAATAAGAAATTACGTAAATAAGGAAAAAGGTTTTTCTTATTAGATTTCAAAGGTGTTGTTTAGAGGGATATAGCTTATTAACCTAACGTTAAAATCAATCATTTGAGGATCCTAAAAGTAGTTTTTGTGAATTACCTTTAGAGGCCAGACACTTGTGCTGCTTGCTGGTCGATTAAAACTTGCTCAAAGATTTGCTAGCATCTCTCGAGGTATATTTTATATAGATTATCATTCAAGGTCCTATGGAAATCAATTACATTATAATTGTTATATTTTTCACTGCACTGTTACTATATTGATTTCCATATAGTGGTATCAGAGTCTAATTTGATTTATCTATATATTATATGCTACATCATGAATGATAAATTGTTACATATGTATATTTGATTTAATTGAGTTGTTTGAGAAATTTATTTAAAAATTCGTTTTTAAATATTATGGGTCAAATATGCAATTTTGTTTTATTCAAAATTGTTTTGAAATTTAAAAAAAAAGAGGGACTGACAATTCTGGCCGGCGACTAGAACAAAGACGCCCGACCAGAAATCGCTGGCCGTGGTTGTGGCTGAAGTGGCCGGCAAAAAGCGGCAACAAATATCGATGGTTAGATCGAAATCCCCACCTAAAGCCACCGGATCAGATTTGGAAAGATGGAAGCTGGGCATCCGTGAGAAGGTGGCTGGAGTTCGACGGCGTGAGACGTTGTAGAACTAATACGCGTCTATGGGACGCGATCTCACCGAATATGTTACCGGAAATATGAAACAGAAGCAAAGTTTTTTTTTGGATTTTTTTCTTTCGTTTTCTGGTTGAAGATGATGATGACGTCATCTGACGTCATCATTAATTTAATAATTAAAAAAAAACAGAATGCTATGTGAAGGAGTGTTTTTGGAAACACGAATTCTGGAGCAAAGAGAAAACGAATTTCTTTATTTCTATTTTGACCCCACAAGTTTGCTTCTTATTCTGATTAGTCGATCCTACAATTTTTGAAATTATATTTTGACCACAAATATAATACCCATGACCAAATTAAGGGGCCAATTAGCAAATAAGTAAAACTTAAAGGGCTATTTTGCAAAATCTTCAAAAATGGTCTTAAGACCCAACGTTTTCAGCCTTGTCTTGCCATTCTTTTCTTCACATTTTTTCCTCTTTTTTCTCTCAATGAGGGCAAGAAGAAAAGGGTTGATCAAAAGAGAAAATGGAAGCAATTCTTCCTCAAACTTCAATCCAATTAAGGTAAGGAAACCCTCTAGTCTATTTATACATATTAATATCTTTAATTAGTGTTATAGATTAGTAAGAGTTGAAAGTTTTGTTATGATAGGAAATGGGTTTCAATCCTATAAGTTCAAGAACACTAATCTAAGGATTGTAGCATTCATTTCAGTAAGTATAGAACGTGGATTGATGGGTTAAATCAAATTGTGAGGATATTTTGTTGAAGAAAGTTTATAAGAGTAATATATAAGTGAGTTTATTGAAAAATAGGTTATTCAACATATTCGACATGTAAGAAATTATCAAATGGATTTTAAGTGTTATATGAATGGGTTTTAGAATCGTAAGAAGATGAAATGTCCTTAAATGTAGAATGATTTTCCTAAGCTATTTTTGTAATAATTAGAGAACATTGATAAGACTAAGAATGGTGTCTAAAGGTTATTAGGCTCTATTAATCATTCTTTTGTCATATGTTTATGTTTGTATAGGAAGATGAATTGTATAAGTGGTGGAATCGTTAAAATCAAGTGCGATATTGGATTTGGTTTCAAGTAAGTGGTTTTGATATTTCTTTATGTTTTATAACGTTTGATAAAACACATTTTTGAAAGTTTGATTATGTTGATTATATAAAAGTTGGTTTGAGCATGAATAGATTATAAATTTGGTAGATATAAAAATGTATGCAATGGCTTTTGGTGAATGTGAATCATTTTGTGAAATGATTTCAAGGAATTTGAATTGTTTTGAGCTCATTGAATGTTTAATGATCGATTGGTAGGAACATGTTCCAATTTTCTGTTCTGGCCCTTCCTAGCGGGTTATAGTAGTTAGGAACCCCTCTGTTCTGGCCCAACTGACGGGTTAGAATTGTCAGGACTGGATCCAGTTAAGTTTTGCCGAGAGATATTTGAACTGTTCATGAGCTATCTGATAATCAGTACTCAATGTATTGATAAATGTTGATGCCATTGCTATATGTATATGTGTGTGTGGATTTGAAACGTTTCCAAATGTGATTTTCATGTGTTGAAATGCTTTGTGAAAGTATATAATGTATAACGTGCTCAATCCGATAAAGGAATGTCAATATCACTTACTGAGCATAGTGTTTGCTCATACCATTATTATTGTTATTTTTTCAGATTCTAAGATTTCCTGTACATGTTACGTGGACGATAAGAAGTGGTAGAAGCTATTTTGTGGTTATTGCAATGATGTATAGATAATAGGTATTTTTGGACAAAGGGATATTGGAACATTTGGTTTTGAATGTTGATGTGTATAGATTGTAAATGATTTTTGAAGGAAATGTATAGTTATGAGTTGTATATACAATGTTTTGTTGGATAGATATGTTCATATTATAAGTATATAGGTTTGAAGACGTGTTGTGGCGATTTGGATTGGATAAATATACATATTGTCTAATAAAAGATGTGTTGTGCATAGGTATGAATGTTACACGTTGGAGATGAGGATTATAAGTTGTACATATTGTATTTTATGTAATGTGTGGCCTAAAGTATATGTGTATATACATATATTGTTGGTAGCGGAAAAGTGTAAACAGGAGGCTTCGCACGTTTGGAGTCGGTTTCCATTCGTGTGGCCGTGCCACATCGGATTCGGGGCGTGACATTTAGTGGTATCAAAGAGAAGTCGATGACAATATGTACATATAAGAGATGAAATGTAAGGTTGTTAGCTGTAATCTTAAGTGACGTCATTTCGTTATAAATTGTATATATTATCCTTGTTGGAGTAAGGTGTAGGCTTGAATATGATGTGTTAGAATTTTAGCATTGAATTGTGCTAGAAAGATGAATGTTGGAACATATGTGTTCTTTCTTCTAGATATAATGAAAAATCCTTAGAGTGTTGATGTTTTTAGTTTTGAGAATATATAAAGAGAATAATAATAAAAGTTTGATGTTAATAGAATGATGTTTGTTTTGGGTTTTGGTGTTTTGATTTCAAATTGGTTTTAAAAGAGAAATGTATGCAGATGTAAATGTTTCAGATGCCTTTTGATGTGAATGATTTGAAGAGAAGAATGATTATTTTGTGTATTTTGTAGTTAATAGAAATGAGGTGTGAATCTTGTAGTTATGTATAGGTAATGTTAAATCTTGTTAGAATGATGAACATTGGAGCATTTGTATTTCTCCTTTTGATTATAGTGAAGATTCGTATCATCACGATGTTGTAAGTTTGTGAATATGTAAAGCGAAGATTAATGAATGTTGGTGTTATTGGAACTACGTTTCATTTGGTTGGGAGCATGGATTTTATGATAGTTTGAGAAGAGTATATAAGATTGAAAGAAGAAAAAGAAAAGAATAATGTGCGAACATTAGATTTGATGTCAATGTGCATATTTATAAGTGATTTGGATGTCAATATGTATGATGGGATTGTGTTGGAATTGTTGATGTTAGAGCATGATGTCCAATCTTTTAATAATAGTGAAGATTCGTAGTGTAATGATGTTGTTGATGTGTGAATGTGTATCATGAATTATAATGAATGTTTGGGAGATTGGAATGATGTATATATATCTAATGTACTAAAGGTGATTAGTCTCATTGAAAAATTAGATTTTTTATTTTTGTTATAAACAAAGTTGAGATCTAAATATTGCTTGAATTGCTTAATAAGACAACAAAGGATTCAATCAAGAAGAAAAAGGAACTTGTGTCAATAGTTGAGTTTTCCAAGAAAATGAAGTTTGACCCTGATTTTAAGAAAATCAATAAAAGAGCGCTCAAACTTGACACAAAATAATAAGGACAAAAGTTTAAATGGTATTAAATTATACTATGGTCTATTAAGATAGACATTAGAATTAGAATTAAAAGGTTCATCGAGATTTTGAAGCTGAAGAAACTTGGTGAAGTTTCTACTTCAAGTATGTTTATGATTGAAATAAATGTTTCTGTTTATAAATAAAATCTTGGGTATTAGATACCAGATTTGGATCTCATATTTACATAAATATGCAAGATTTAAGGATAACTAGAAAGTTGGGTAAAGAAAATGTATTCTTATATGTGGTAATTGAATGCGACAAAAGTTGTTTCATTAACCATAGGAATATAGAGTTTTCTTTATTCAGAAGATTAATCCTTAATATAATGGATTGTTATTATCAGTACTTACTAAAATATTATTTATATTTCATGTTTGACATGAATAGATTTACAATAATTCAAAAGAATAAATGTTGTTCTTTTTATTGTGACAATATTTTATGGTACTGATCAATTGAATAACAAACTTTATATATTTAATTTGGATAATTCAGTTTTCAACATAAACACAAAAAAACAAAAATTGATAATTTTATTTCTAACACTGTAGATATGGTTATATAAACAAGAAACACATAGTCAAATTACATAAAGATGTTTATTTGGAATCGCTTGATTATGAATCATTTGATAAATGTGAATCTTATTTACTAGAAAAATGACCAATTCATTTTTTCTTAAAAATGTGAATGATCTACTGAATTACTAACTCTAATACACATTCATGTATGTAGACCTATGTTAATTCTAATTATAGAAAGTTTTCATACTTCAAATGATTATATTAGATATAATCATATATGTACTTATTGAAGCATATAACTAAATTCTTTGAAGAGTTCAAAGAATACAAAATTGAAGTTGAAAAACAACTTTATAAAAGTATTAAAATATTTCGATTATATCGAAATAGTAATACTTGAGTCAAGAATTTTATAATTTTCTTAATAAAAATGAACTTGTTTCTTTATTAAAGTAATAATAAAATTTTATTAGATATTATTCGATTAATGATGAGCCATACAATTCTCCCAAAATTGTTTTGGGAATATACCCTAAATATTGCATTTGATCTTTTAAAGTATGTTCCATTTAAACCTATCGATTCTACTTCATATGAGATATGGTATAGAAAATAACAAAATATTTGGGAGTGTCCTATATTTTATAAAAAGGTAAAATCTGATAAGTTTGATACAAAATTTTCATATATACTATTTTGTGAAATGCCCAAAAGAAAGTTTTGGATATTATTTCTATAATCCCAATGAGCACAAAATATTATTTGAAAATATATCATATTCTAGAAGAATAGTCTATTCTAGAAAAGGCAAGAACTTGATGAAGTTCTTAAGCTATAATTTAGTAATAAAAAGAAGATGGAATTATAGCTTATATCTCATGGTGATGCGGTATGACATGAAGCTCTCAATATACAAGTAAATTGTATGTTTAGTAGGATAAATCGTCCACATGAGATGATGCATTTATCATTAAGAATGATAAACCTACTATCTACAAAGAAGTCTTATTTGATAAGAAATGTAAAAGTGGTTTTGAACCATAAAATCTAAAATAGATTCCATGTATGATAACAAGGTATAGACCTTAGTCAATGCACCTAAAGGGATAAAACCCACACGGTGCAAGTGGGTCTTCAAAAGAAGACAAACATGGATAGTAATATTGTTACCTATAAAGTATGAATATTGGTCATTAAAGGTTACACAAAATCATAGTATTGACTATGATGAAACCGTTTCACTAATTGTCGTGTTGAAATCCATTAAGATTTTACTTGCTATAATTTGCAAATGGGATTAATATATGATACAATCTAAGGGTTTTTATGCCTAAATACCCTAACAAAGTATGCAAATTATAAAAGTTTATTTATGGACTAAAGCAAGCTTCTAAGAGTTTGAATATTTGTTTTGATGAGATAATCAAAAGTTTGATTTTATTAATAAACAAATATGAACCTTGTGTATACAAAAGATTATTAGCAATATTATTTTATTTCTCATATTATATGTAGATGACATATTAATAATGAGAATTTACATAACTACTCTTAAATTAGTTAAGGTGTAGTTGTTCAAAAACCTTCTCAATAAAAGATTTTTGGAGAAACAACTTATGCATTGGAAAAAAGTCTATAGAGATAGATTTGATAAGTCAATATATATATATATATATATATATATACAATTTAAAAGGTTTAAATTCCTATATTTTATAGGATTTACCTTAGGACATGTGTCCAAAAACTGATATTAAGAAATATAGTATGCAAAATATTCTTAAGAAGTAAGATCGTTTATGTATGTTATATAAGATCAAATATCTCATGTGTTATAAGTGTTATGAGCATATTTCAATCTAATTCCAGTGAGAGTTACTAGAAATGGTCAAGAATTTTCTTAAATACTTGAGAAGAATTAAGAATCTATTCTTGTAAGTTGAGTTTAATATATGTGGATTCATAGATACTAATTTTCAATCTTATAAAGATGATTGGAAGTATCAAGATGGATGCGTATTTATCCTAAATATAAATGTTGTTATTTGAAAATATTTCAAATAGATTATAACAACATATTCTACAATAGAGATTAAGTATATAGTTACTTGAGAAATTGCTACAAGATTGTTTGGATGAAAATAGTTTCTTCAAAGTTGAGGAACTAAGTTCTCATCAATGATCCAAACATGCACTAAATTTTATCATTTGATTAGAGTAATCATTGGTAGAATTTAATTAAATATAAAAGAGATTCATGCAAAGGATAATATAATTATTCATTAACTAAACCATTATCCCAAAAGAAACATGATGGTCATGTTTATTCATTTAGTTTGAAGTACTGAATGATTGGTTTGAGTCGTAATGGAAGAATAATTATGTAATTTTATGCAATAAAGATATGGCATAATTATTATTTTGTCACACACACACACACACACACACATATATATATCGATATATATACAAATATGAATAAGTACTTAGAATAATATTTATTATTCTTAAATTTTTCTAGTCATAGTATTAACAATAACAAGGATGTTGTTAATATGGATAGACTAGTATATATAGTGATATATGGGTGAATCATTGGAGAATGTGTTCACTAGAATGATCCGCTTAGAAATTTCCATATCGTTAACTATTTGAGTGCCAATGGTAAATCTCTACATGACAGTAGTATAAGCGATCCTTTGACTTGAAATCATAAGAGTATCTTTAGTGTGGATGTTATGTTTTGACTCTATTTGTCCATAACAGTAATTGGATATATGAGTGATAGATGTTGGATATAACAAAAAGCACAGATTGATAGTTTATGATCAATATAGAATTTACCACTCCTATTAGAATGAGAGTATATTCCTTTCTAGCGCCACTTATTAAAGTTCAACTCAAAATGCGCATAGTTAGTAAGTAAATTTGAAAAAGTTCTAAATTTATTTACAAGGAGTTGAATTTCGGTACAAGAAAGAAATATAATTAGTACAATAAAGATTTGACACTTATACTTTACTCTTGTACTAATTGGAATATAGGATGGTGAAAGGATGATAATTACATTCTACCTAGTTCATGGAAATGTAAAGTCAATCAATTGACTTTTCCTAACTCTTGGGTAGTCATGATGTCTTGGCTAGAGGATGCTCTTGATCTATAAATATAAATGAATTAATTGTTGAATTAATGATAAATTAAAGTTGTTTAATTCATCCTATCTTAGAAGCTCCGTGACTAAATTGTCTTTAGTCTAAATGGGAGTTTGTTGGTTTTGTACAAAAGCCAATTTAATTTTAAGATTATTATTTATATTTATTGCCAACTGATTAGGAAGCTAAAGGGTCACATACAATAGAATTACTTATTGGGTTAAAATAGTTTATATAATTATATGATAGTTATGAATCTATTATACTCTTATATTCACTTTTGGAAAGTGAATTGAGTTTGGTAATAATTCGTTTCTTGTTAGATAATAACACCTTTTTTGGAAGGTTATATTATTATAAATAGATGTTTAATGTTAGGTCAAGACAATACAACTCTCTCAATAAGAAATCACATAAATAAGAAAAAATATTTTTCTTATTAGATTTCAAAGGTGTTGCTTAGAGAAATCTAGCTTATTAACCTAAGTTAAAATCAATTCTTTGAGGATTTTGAAAGTAGTTAGAGTGGATTACTGTTAGAGGCCGAATACTTGTGCGGTTTGTTGGTCGATTAAACTTCGCTTAAGAATTTCGCTAGCATTTCTCGAGGTATATTTTATATAGATTATCATTCAAGGTCCTATGGAAATCAATTACAATATAATTGTTATATTTTTCACTGCATTGTTACTATATTGATTTAAAATCCGTTTTTTGAGGATTTCGAAAGTAGTTCGTGTGGATCACCATTAGAGGCCGAATACTTGTGCGGTTTGTTGGTCTATTAAACATCGTTCAAGAATTTCGCTAGCTTCTCTCGAGGTATATTTTATATAGATTATCATTGAAGGTCCTATGGAAATCAATAACAATATAATTGTTATATTTTACATAATTGTTACTATATTGATTTCCTTACATTTCTCCCCTCTATCCATCCCTTTTTACATATGGAAAAGTTTAGAAATTTGAGCTCATGTTATGCTTAACTCTGTCCGGTCATACTGCTACTAGACTTTCTTATATATATATATTGTATAAGTTATACATGAATAACAATTATTTTCTTCTCTTCTAAATATTTGTTTTTCTGTATGGTATTAGAGTGATGATCTTATTTTTTTATTTACTTTCTTTTCTTTAATCGTGACTTAAAAAGGAAGTAATAATGCAATTACTTTGTCAAAATATGTGTTTGTTGCCTCTTCATATACAACGGTCGATAGTATTATTAATACTTTTCAAAAATTAACTTCAATTATATTGAATGAATTTAATTATCTGATGTTGGGATCAGGTTTGAGACCATGATTAGGTAGAATGAGTGTAGTGATGTTGTGAAACAAGAGTTAATTGACCAGGGATAGATTTTTGATAGGTGCATCAATAGCGAAGACAAAAAGCTCTCCTCCAAAAAGAGAATTAATCATATTTAGAACATCAAAACTGTATGTAGGAGTGACCCAATGATTTAATGGACAATATTTAACTATAGGTTTGCCATCTATATTTTTATGTGTGGGATAACCACATTTGAAAACTTGATTGATATATGAAGAATCTAGTTTAATGGATTTTCTAGAAACACTAGTGTAAAGATAACATGCACTATGAGGATATTTGTGTAAATTTGCATAGAACTCATAAACTAGATCAGTATAAATTGGTTCATCTGTTAACACTATGTTCATTCACTTTTGGTACCGAAATTTGTCTAACACTAAGGGAATAGTACTAAAGTTCTCTTCTCTAACTACCCTAGTAATCATTATATGTTTGGGAAGTAATAGGTGGCGGTTATACCTAACTTGACATTCATTATTAAATAAACAAGTATTGGGAGGAGGAGAAGAAGTTGGTAGGTTACCATGACTCATGATGCGAAATAATATATCATAGTGTTCTATGCGCCCAACAATAGTCTTACGCAATTTAGGAGTATTCTTGGAAGAACTCATAATTATGCAAAGAAAGCAAAACTTATAATCCCTCAAGTGGACTAGACCCAAATTTGGTTGATCGAGTAATCACCAATTTGAAGACTAAATAGATTGGAGAGGGATATGTTAACTATTTCATCTTGAAATGTGAACAAAAGAGCCAAATAATTTCATGTTCACACGAAAGAAAAACTAGGGCTCAAATCAGATTTAGAGCACAAGTTAGTTAAAATTAAGAAGTTGAATAAGTGAAAATGATCTTTAGAGGATTGAGAACAAGTATCTAACGTCAATTAAAGGATTATTAATGAAAGATAAAGGATTGAATTTGAGGGTGTCGTGTGTTCTTGGCGGCTTTGAAAAGATTTGAAAAAGTTGGAAAAAAACCTCTTATTTACCAAGTTGTAATATTTTCAGACAGCCAATCTTAGGAGGGTCGTCCAATAGTGCCATTCAAAATATTGAAAAAAACTTTATAATTTAGGATTGGATGACCAAAATTTGATGAGGTTGTCTGATTTTTTACTAACTTTTTGAATAATTTTGCACGACATTATCTGACTTCCAATCTTTAAAGGGTCGTCTGATCTACAAAATTATTTAGAAAATATAGATTTATGATAGAAAATACAATTTTTAATTCAATTCAACATGAAAAACTCCAATTTGAACTCTTAAAAAAACAAATTGATATCCCGGTAAGGGTTTGGTAAAGATAGTTTGCCAATTGTCCTTTTGTAGGAACATACTCAATTTGGAATTTTCATTTAGAACAAAATCACAAATGAAGTGATGTTTAATATCAATGTGCTTGTTCTAGAGGGTTGAATAGGATTTTTTTATGAGATTGATGGCACTAATGTTATCACACATGATGAGGCCACAATAGAGAGGAGACCCAAGTCCTATGCCCCATGCGGCCCAGTTGGACGAACCCACTAATGGATGAGGGCAGTCCGTGAAGTAAGTTCTTCAAGTGGACACATCTCCCCAGGAAACCCTACGTATAAATAGGAAAGAGATCCAAATTAGGAAGGTAAGTGGTTTTTGGACAGAGATTCCCTTGCAAAAGACGAAAAAGGAAAGAGGCGCTAGATTCGAAAAGATTATGTCCGAAGTCAATCCCTCTCTTTACCCTTTAAATTCATACATTGCCTATCGGAAAGCTCACTCCACTCTTCGGAGGAGCACCCTGGGGCACACCTCGGTGGTGCTTCCTTTTTCAGGCCGTCTTAGTCAGCAGGTGGGAGGCCAAGGACTCCGTCAAGTGTGTTTCATGCAAAAACTTTGAGCACAACTTATAGCCGCTATATATTTGGCCTTAACGATGGATAATGATACGAAATATTGTTTTTTACTAAACCAAGATACAAGTAATTTTCCTAAAAATGGTGTGCCACTAGTACTCAATCCTATATCGGGCGAAGTCGGTGTTAGTGAATTCTACTAAGGGCTTGTTGATAACTCATCTTAAGTCTGAATAATAATTGATTCAGATATAAACCAATTAAGTTAGTTTGATAATCGAATATTGCACATCTTAATGAATTAAGAGGGTCTGAAAATATAGGAAAAATTGTGATAAAATTTTAAACAATATAATCTACCTTAATTTGCTTAATTTGAGATAATGGTCAAGTATAGAGTTTTAAAAATTTTTAATATGACATAATTAACACTGTTTAAATTTTTTTTCTTTTCACACATAATTATACACACTACACACATTTTCACACATTATATACATTTACACCTCCTACACACATTTTCACACAGTACATATTTTGATGCACCATATATTTAAACCTACTATATATTTTCACACATTTTCATATGCCACACATATTTACAAACACTACAATAATTTTATCCCCCACAAATTTACACACACTTTCACCCACTACACATATTTATACATACTAAACATATTTTCACACGTTGCATGTATTTACAAACACTACACATATTTTCACATATTATATTTTTAGATTCAGATGGATGATCAAACAAATAAAATTAATGAATTCAACAACTTATTACTTTTAGATTTCATATTTCATATTTCAAATTCAGTCCGTTTTCAGTTTTATCAAACAAGCCCTAAGTCAAGTGTAGTTGATTTTGGATACCGTAAGCTATGATCAATTGTGTTCTTAAGATATCTAAAAAGTTTCTTTATGACTAATAAATATGTTGGTTTGGTAAATGATTGAAATCTATCACATAAGCACATGACATACAAAATATTCGGCCTACTTACCGTTAAGTAGGGTAGGCTATATATCATTCCTCTAAATAGTTTTTCTTCAATCTTTACATTTTAATCTTTGTCTAAATTAGTTGAGGTATTAATTGGTGTTCCCGTGGATTTAGATTCCTCCATACCATATTTTTGAGTAACTCTTTAGTGTATTTTTCTTTATTTATGAATATTCCTTCGTTCATTTGTTTGATTAATTTGTTATTCGAGGAAAAAGGTTAATTTTCCCATCATGCTCATTTCAAATTCTTCTTTCATTAAAATTGAGAATTCTTCACACAATAATTCATAGTTGCACCAAATATTATGTCATCCACATATATTTGCACAATAAATAGTTCATTATTACAACGTTGAGAAAATAAAATAGTATCTTTGTCTAAATTAGTTGAGGTATTAATTGGTGTATCTGTGGATTTAGATTCCTTCATACCATATTTTTTGAGTAACTTTTTAGTGTATTTTTCTTTATTTATGAATATTCCTTCATTCATTTGTTTGATTAATTTGTTATTCGAGGAAAAATGTTAGTTTTCTCATCATGCTCATTTCAAATTCTTCTTTCATTAAATTTGAGAATTCTTTACACAATAATTCATTAGTTGCACCAAATATTATGTCATCCACATATATTTGCACAATAAATAGTTCATTATTACAATGCTAAGAGAATAAAATAGTATCAATTATATCTTTATGAAATCCTTTTTCTACTAAATCTTCTGTATCATATTTTTGGAATTTGTTTTAGCCTATATAGTGTCTTGATTAGTTTGTATACATTATTTGGAAAATCATTAATTTCAAATTTAGGAGGTTGTTCTATATATACTTGTTCCTATGTATATCTATTTAAAAATGCAATCTTAATATCCGTTTGAAAGAGTTTAAATCCTTTAAAGCAAGCATAACAAGTAACATTCATATAGACTCAAACCTTGCTACGAGGGCAAAAGTTTCATCATAGTTTATCCCTTCCTTATGCATATATTTTTGATTTACCAATCTAACTTTATTTTTTATTACAACTTCCGATTCCTTTAGTTAATAACATTCCTATAGACTCAACCCTTGCTACATGATCAAATGTTTCATCATAGTTTATCCTTTTCTTTTCTATGTATCTTTGAACTACCAATTCAACTTTATTTCTCACTACAATTTCGAATTCATTTAGTTTGTTTCTACGTACCCATTTAGTTCCTCTGATGGAATATTTTTTGGTCTCTCTACTAATATCCAAACTTTACTTCAATCAAATTAATTTAATTCTTCTTGCATGGCCACAATCTAATTATCATCTTTTAAATCTTTATTTATATTTTTAAACTCAATTTGATATAGAAGTGCTAAGTTATTTTCCAGAATTGTTTGAAGGGATAATCTTATATTTAGCCATCTTAGAGAACTTTCCAATGAATAAGTAATTAGGGTAATTTTGAATGAATTTCCATGCTCTAAGTAATGGATGACTTTTTTCTTGCTCTTGAGTTTCATCCATTTTAAGGAAGTTCAATAGGTTGTGATGAATTTTGTGCATATTCATCATTACCTTGGTCATTTATTTAATTTTCTTCTTTTCTTATTTCCTCCTCACTTTCTTCAATTCCTTAATTTTTATTATTTTCATTAAAAGTCACATGAATTGCTTCTTCTACAATTAATGTCCTTTTATTGTGTACTCTATATGCTTTCCTAAATTTCGAATATTCTAAAAAGACTCCATCAGATTTGCTATCAAATTTTCCTAATGTCTCTTTTACATTTAGGATGAAGTATTTGCATCCAAATACTTTATTATATCTTATGCTATGAGTATTTGATAAGCAATTTTATATAGTGTTTTCTTTAATATTGTTCATTTAGAGCACGATTCATTACATTGCATGTGGTGTTTACTGCTTGGACCAAAAGTATTTTTGCAAGTTAGTTTCATAAAATATAGTTATAACCATTTCTTGAATTGTTCTAATTTTTCTTTTTACTACTCCATTTTACTGCATGAATTTAACCACTGAAAAGTTATGTGTAATTCAATTTTTATTGCAATGATTTATAAAGTTTTCATTTACAAATCTGATTCTATTATCGCTTCTAATTTTCACCACATTTAAATCTAATTAATTTTTAACCTTTTTAAGCAGTCTTATATATTCCTTAAAAGTATAACTATTATGAGGTAAGAATATAAACCAAGTGAACATATAATAATCATAAATTATTATAAATATATATCTTTTATCACCTAAACTTGTAGTTTGTGATAAACTAAATAGATCAATATGTTTTAATTCTAATGGTTTTGAAGTGGAAACAATATTATTAGTTTTAAACAAACTTTTAATTTGTTTTCCAAATTGACAAATAACACATTTTATTATTTTCATATTTTTGCTTAGGTAGTCCTCTAACTAATTATTTATTTGATAAGTCATATATGTGATCGATTCCAACTTGTGTTAATCTTCTTTGCCAAAACCAAATTGTGTTATACACGACACTAAGACATTACATGTCTTGCTGTATGATTTTGCCAAATGAAAGATGTATACATTTTTATGTTTAGATTCGCTAAAAATGGTTTTACCTTCTTTAGGATCAAGAATCACGCATTTATCATGTTTAAATAGCTCATCAAAATCATTATCACAAATTTAATTATAATAATAAAATTGAATTTCAAATCACTAATTAAGAGTACATTCTCAATTATATTACTTTCATTGTTGGCCACATTTGTAATACCAATGATTTTACCCTTTTTATCATTTCTAAAAGTAACATGCCTTTTATTTTTAATTTTTAATTTATTAAGTAATAAAGGGTTACCGATTATGTATCTTGAACATCCAATATCAAGAAAGCATTTTGTATTTACAATCGAATTTTTTAGACACATATACACACAAAGACTAAGATATAACTTTTGAAACTCACGTTTTAGTGGACCTTGGGACTTAATTGATTATTAATCTATATTTTTTATCCATTATCTACTGCCACTCTTGCACAATATTTTCTTGACGTGTGCCTTTTCTTGCAACAATAGTCACAAATTATGTAATATTTAAATGAGTAAGAGGTTTTATGGTGCAAATTTGTTCTTTCACTACCATACCTAGTTTTAGAGTTATTCATTCTATTTCATGATGAAGATTATGTGAGTTTTGCATTCCATATCCATAATGACAATAGCGTGAGTCATTTTTAGAACTCGGTCAAATATTCAGTTTAAGTCGAATATTACACACCCCTAATCGTTTATGTCATAGGCCACAATTTTGATGCATATGAGGCAAATATAAAAGATCGCGGATGGAATGCTACTATGTCCTATCAAAATAAATTTTATATAAGCAAAATTGGTCTTCTTGCTGCAAAAATTGATGAGAATTGTTTATAGGAAATGTGATAGTAAAGTAACTAGAGTGATCACCTTGGAGGAGAGCTAAACTAAGCATATGGATAAAAACTAATTACTGAGAAAGTAAGAGTGTGTCAACAACTTGAGAATGGGTCCTAAGCTTTTTTGTTTAGGGCCAAATCTCTAGTTCATGTCGACTATTGAGTTTATATGTCCATTTAGTGTCTTAATTATTCTTATTCTACTTTTTTTCAAAATTTCCATCTTCATATTGAAGTAGCAGTAATACTGCAATTATATATTATATTGAAGATTAGAAGTAGTAACAGTTCATTATAAAATCAAATGCTCAAATGCTAATTTTATGCATTTGTCACTCCTTTTTTTCTCGAGTAAATACTTGTAAACTTTGTGTTATTATTTTATCAAATGAATAACTGATATAAACTTGAAAAAAAGTGCACTATAATTCAAGTAGACATGAAAACCGGAATCGGCAGGGCCAAAATCAGAATCGGGGCCAGCCGGGGTCAAACCGTGAACCAGAACCGGCCATGGCGGGCCGGTTCCGGTTCAATATTTTCCGAACCGTAAAACCGTCGGTTCCCCAAAAAAATAAAAAATATATTTTACAAATATATTATATTTCATTATTTCACACAAATTTCTTGAATTTTCTCACATATACTCTCATAATCTCCTATTACTTTTAAAATTATTTCATTTTATTCAATTATTTACTTTAATATATTTCATTTCATTCACTTTGTCATTATTGTTAGTTGTTTATTTTGTTAATTGTTATTGTTAGTTTAGAAGTAAGATTCTTAAATTTAATCACTTCTGGTGTGTTTTACATTGAATCATGTATATTGATTTTCTTGTGAATGAAAAAGATGATTAACTAATATATTGAATTATTAAATTTTCTCATTATCTCATAGTATTAATGGTTGGTTATTAAACTATAAGTATATTAAAATAAAAGATTACTTATGATTAACCATATTAACTTGAATTATCACGTGTTCTTGTATACTGAATGAATAAATTCATATAAACACATGATTAAACTCATAGTTGTTATGAATAATTGTGACTGTCCACCCCATTTTCTACCCCAATTACTTCACATTATTTCATGTAACTCATGTAACTCATGTAACACCATTTTACCTCATAATCACCCATTACCTATATAACCTATGTAACTCTTGTAACTTACATTTGGGACATTGTAACCTACAAGGTAGAAGTGTGAAGTTCAAGCCTATAAATAGAGGGTTATGTGAATGAAATGGATGGTTGAAGACTTACAATAGACATTTTGAAAATATATTCCATAATTTTGTCATAATTGCTTCCCAACAAGAGCAGCACAAAAGATTGTTTCTTTTTCTTTTGTAAGAATTTTTTGTTTTCAATTGTTGATTACTTTTACTAAATTTGTTTTAAGATTAATACTTAATGTTGCCATTTTATTATCTTATATGAAAATCATGCGTTCAATATCATTTAATTACTTAATGACAATCTTGCTCTACTTTGCTCTCTTTTCTCTCCATCTTTTTAGTATACATATTTCATATTTTATAGTTGTATTCTACTAGTTTTATAGAAATAGTAACATAACATTATATCTCTACTTTTTAGTAGTAGTATAATAATTTGTTACATAATATAATACTATAAGTTTGTAGTATTTTTATAACACGTTATCAGCACGAAACTTTACCGATTGAGAAAGTTGGAGCAAATCAAATTCAAGTTGCATATTGAAACAATTGTTAAGTATAGGTTTGTACTTTTGGTAAGTTCATATGGTAATACTTTTCATTTTCAATTAATTTATTTTCTAATATGAATTTGTACTATTGGATATAATATCAAGGATATTATATATGGATTAATTTGGAAGAAAAATTCAGCCACTTGAAGTTGGTTGTCATTTAAAAAATATGGTATGTTTGATAAAATATGCTATATAATCAAAATGTTGAATACCGTGGCAAGAAACACAATAATCTCCAAAAGTGGGTTAATGAAATAGAAAGAAAGAAAAATGACAAAAAGAATTACTACGAATGTGGTATACAATATCATTGGACTCGTACCTGTCATACTGAGGAGCATATCGTTAAGCTTTATCAAACATCATTGAAAAAAATGCCACGACGTTGATACAAACTTTATTGATAAAATATGATAATAATACTAATATGATAAATCTCGACAAAACAAATCAATTTTTTTAACACCATGAAGGTGCAATATAATCATATTTTATTTAACACCTGAAGGTGTAATATGATTATATAATTTTATTGTTTCGTATCTTTGATGTAAATTTTTAATTATGTAATTTATTTATATTTTTATTAATGTTTATTTATAATGTCTCAAATTCTTCCTGAAGAAGATAATAATGTATGTTTTCTTGAAGAAAAACAAATACCAAATGTTTGAAATCAAATAATGTGGATTTATTTATTAATCACCCCGAAGGTGATACTAGTCACTTGATTAGTGATGAAAATGTCAAAGAATAAATATATTCGTTGCTTACTTTGATGTAATAAATAAATATTTTTGGTTGCTTATTTTGATGTAATGAATAAACATTATCATTAGATGTCCTCAAATAATAATAAAAATAGTTATTATTAATACATTTGTTTTAAATATTTCTTTTATACTTAAAGAAATTAAAACAATTCTCATTTAGAACTTTATTTTGTGAAGAAAATGGACGTTCCAATGATCAAAGACAAAGAATTATGTCTGGCAGATAGTGCAACAACACATTCCATACTAAAAAATAAGAAATATTTTTTTTATATAATCATGAAAGAAGCTCATGTTAGTACTATATCTGGTAGTACAAAATTGATTGAAGGCTCCAGAAGAGTAATAATTTTACTAGGAGGAACAAAATTTTGCATTGAAGATGCATTATATTCTTCTTAATGTCAAAGAAATTTGTTAAGTTTTAAAGATATTCGCCGAAATCGATATCATATTGAGACTAAAAGTGAAGGTAATAATGAATACTTGTATATTACAAGTATAAATTTTGGAAAGAAAATTGTATTAGAAAAATTACCTTCTCATTCCACCGGATTATATTATACATATATTTCTACAGTTGAAATATATGCAACAGTAAATCAGAAGTTTACTGATCATAATGATTTTATTGTTTGGCATGACCGGTTGGGCCATCCTGGTTCTATAATGATGCGAAGAATTTTAGAGAATTCATATGGTCATTCTTTGAAGAGCCAGAAGATTCTTCAATCTAATGAATTCTCATGTGTTGCTTGTCCTCAAGGCAAATTAATTATAAGACCATTACCAATGAAAATTCGTATTGAATCTCCTGCATTATTAGAACGCATATATGGTAATATTTGTGGGCCTATTCATCCACATTGTGGACCATTTAGATATTTTATGGTTTTAATTGATGCATCAACTAGATGGTCACAAGTATGTTTATTATCAACTCGCAACCTGGCGTTTGCGAAATTACTTGCGGAATTAATTCGGTTAGGAGCACATTTTCCAGATTACCCTATTAAAACAATTCGTCTTGATAATGCTGGTGAATTTACATCCCAATCTTTTAATGATTATTGTGTGTCTATTAGGATTAGTGTTAAACATCCTATCGCTTATGTTTATATACAAAACGGTTTGGCAGAATCATTTATTAAACGTCTTCAATTAATTGCGAGACCATTGCTTTTGATAACTAAACTTTCAACAATTGTTTGGGGACATACTATTTTGCATGCTGCAACACTAATTCGCATAAGGCCAACAAATTATCATGAATTCTCTCCCCAACAATTGGTTTTTGGTCAGAAACCAAATATTACTCATCTTAGAATTTTTGGATGTGCGATTTATGTTCCAATTGCTCTACCACAACGTACAAAGATGGGGCCTCAAAGGAGGTCGGGAATATATGTTGGGTATGAATCTCCATCTATAGTGAAATATCTTGAACCAACAACTGGAGATTTATTTACAGCTCGTTTTGTTGATTGTCATTTTGACGAATCAGTTTTCCCAACTTTAGGGGGAGAAAATAAACAGCTGGTTAAGAAAATTAGTTGGAATGAATTATCATTATCTCATTTTGATCCTCGTACAAATCAATATGAACTGGAAGTTCAAAAGATAATTCATTTGCAACGTTTAGCAAATCAATTGCCAAATGCTTTTACTGACCCAAAACGTGTAACTAAGTCATATATACCGGCTGTTAATGCTCCAATTCGAATTGATGTCCCTGAAGGACCTTCTACCACTAATAATCAATTAAAGGTATCCATGAAACGTGGTAAACCAATCGGTTCCAAAGACAAAAATCCTCGACATAGAAAATGAGCAAATAATAATGATGGCAAAATCGAGGTAATTGAGGTTCCAAAAGAATCTTCAAAAATGGAAATTCCCGACATGACAAATAATAAACTTCCAAAAGAAGTTCAGCTACTTGAAAATTCTAATAATCATGAGATCTCAATAAATTATGTTAAGGGGAAAGGTAGAATCGATATACAATCGACGTCGATGATAAATTTGCCTATGCTGCAACAATTACTATCATGAATGAAAACGAGGATCATGAACCAAAGTCTGTGGATGAATGCAGACGAAGAAATGACTGGCCAAACTGGAAGGACGCAATTCAAGCATAGTTAAGACTCGTTGGTAAAACGTAAATTTTTTGGATCAATAATACGTATACCTAAAGATGTGCAGCCAGTGGGTTATAAATGGGTTTTTGTGCAAAAACGAAATAAGAATAATGAAATTGTGCGACATAAGGCTCGACTTGTTGCACAAGGTTTTTTGTCAAAGACCAGGTATTGATTATGAGGAGATATATTCTCCCGTAGTGGATGCGACAATTTTTCGTTATTTGTTTAATCTGGCAGCAAATGAACAACTTGAAATGCATTTAGTGGATGTTGTAACAGCCTATTTGTATGGCTCTCTTGATAATGATATTTATATGAAAATCCCTGAAGGATTCAAGTTGCCTAAGGAAAATAATTCCAGTTCTCGAGAACTTTATTCAATTAAATTGTGCAAATCCTTATATGGGTTAAAACAAGCTGGACGTATGTGGTATAATCACCTTAGTGAATATCTGATTAAACAAGACTATATGAATGATCCCATTTGTCTATGTGTTTTTATTAAAAGATCTACATCCAAATTTGCAATCATTGCAATTTATGTTGATGATTTAAATATTATTGGAACTCCTGAAGAGCTCAAAAAAGCTGTTCTCTTTGAAACAAGAATTTGAAATGAAAGATCTTGGAAAGACAAAATTTTGTCTTGGATTACAAATTGAACACTTGAAAAATGGCATATTTTTGCATCAGTCGGGTTATACAACTAAAGTGCTTAAAAGATTCTATATGGATAAAGCACATCCCTTAAGCATGCCTATAGTTGTAAGATCACTTGATGTGTATAAAGATCCTCTCCGACCTCGTGAAAATGATGAAGAATTTCTTGGTCCAGAAGTATCATATCTTAGTGCGATTGGAGCATTAATGTATCTTGTTAGTCATACACGTCCAGATATCTCATTTGCTGTGAATCTACTAACAAGATATAGTTCTTCACCTACACGAAGGTATTGGAATAGTATAAAAATATATTTCGTTACCTTCAAGGTACGATAGATATGGGTCTCTATTATTTTAAAGTAAGTTTGATCTAATAGGTTATGTAGATGTTGGATATTTATCTGATCCTCATCATGGTCGTTCATAAACGGGTTATGTGTTCACATGTGGTGGTACAGCTATTTCTTGACGTTCTATGAAACAAACTATAGCTGCTACTTCTTCAAATCATGCTGAAATATTGGCAATTCATGAAGTAAGTCGGGAGTGTTTTTGGTTGAGATCACTGATCCATCATATTCAAGAAACATGTGGTTTGCATTTGGATATGAAAGTTCCCACTGTTTTGTTCGAAGATAATGCTGCATGCATTGCTCAATTGAAGGATGGATACATCAAAGGTGACAGAACAAAACACACATCTCACCAAAATTCTTTTTCACGCATGATCGTCAGAAAAATGGTGAAATCTGTGTACAACAAATTCGTTCGAGTGACAGTTTGGCAGATTTGTTCACTAAATCACTACCGACATCAACATTTCAAAAGTTGGTTTATAAGATCGGAATGCGTCAGCTAAAAGATGTCAAATGATGTGCTTAAAGGGGGAGTTATAATACACTGTACTCTTTTTTCCTTAACCAAGCTTTTTTTTCCCGTTAGGGTTTTTTCTGGTAACGTTTTTAACCAGGCAGTGTTATATATATGAGAAATGTACTCTTTTTCCTTCACTAATTTTTATCCCAACGGATTTTTCCTAGTAAGGTTTTAACGAGACATTTTTCTTAAAGATGGATATTCAAGAGGGAGTGTTATGAATAATTGTGAATGTCCACCCCATTTTCTACCTCAATTACTTCACATTATTTCATGTAACTCATGTAACACAATTTTTCCTCATAATCACCCACTACCTATATAACCTATGTAACTTTTGTAACTTATATTTGGGACATTGTAATCTACAAGGTAGAGGTGTGAAGTTCAAGCCTATAAATAGAGGCTTATGTGAATGAAATGGATGGTTGAAGACTTACAACATCTTGCTCTACTTTGCTCTCTTTTCTCTTCATGTTTTTAGTGTACTTATTTCATATTTTATAGTTGTATTCTACTAGTTTTATAGAAATAATAACATAACATTATATCTCTATTTTTTAGTAGTGGTATAATAATTTGTTACATAATATAATACTACAAGTTTGTAGTATTTTTATAACAATAGTTTACTATTCAAATAATATCAATTATTATCCATATTCATTATGGTACAACCATTACTAACATGTTAATGATAATGAATATTTAATTACTAACAAATATAGAGTATTTTTCATTTTATTATATTTTGTATATACATGATACATCATTATATCTACGTGGTAATTCAAGTTACTTTTCAATTACATTAAATTTGTATATATTGTATTTATTTTTTTTCAAATTTAATGTTAAAAAATTCGAACCGTAAAAAACTGTGAACAAATCTGAACCGAAACTGTGATCGAACCGTGAACCGGCGGTTCACGAACCGTAACCGTGAGGCCAATGGCTGGTTCAGGTTCCACCCTTCGTGGAACCGTGAACCACGGTTCACGAACCGTAACCGGCGGTTCGTGAACAGTAGTCATGTCTAGATTCAAGTTTTGGTTTCTTCCACCATGCTTTCGATGTCACTCGTTATTCTTCCACTCCTGTAGGTCCGGGATTCAATCCCGTTTCTCCCAAATTCGATCCCCTTTCTGCTTAGGGATATTCTTGACTTCTCCTAAAGTTGGGGGACATCCCTCAAATGAGGGGAATGGACGTCTACACTACCGTAAAAGTTATAGCTATTATTGAGGAGGAACATGCGACTGCAAAAGCAGCGACTCGTGAAATCCCATCTGTCATTTCAAAGGTTATTAGAGGTTTGGTCACCGCTTCAGAAATCGATTTCTTTAAGGCCTACTGAAATCTTACCATCTGTGATGGACTTATTGTGTCTTTGGGGTACAATTTGTTGGCTCTAGGTCGCTATGCAGGATTATTCCCCCATCTGACACTAAAGTTGAAGATTATTATAGGCGAAAGGAATTATTCAAGAATGCTAGTTTGTTAGCACACACAGAAGCAGCCACAAAAGTTGAAGATTATTATAGGCGAAAGGAATTATTCAAGAATGCTAGTTTGTTAGCACACACAGAAGCAGCCACAAAAGACATGAAGGAGATTTCCGAGTATTATTGGGTTTTTATAAGAAAATTCTCTTCTTTCCTTGGTCGTTTGGTGGTATTATTTTATTGGCGCAAAGATTTAACTGAGAAGGTTGACGCTGAAGTTGAACTTGAAGATGGAAAAGATTTAACCAAGAAGGCTTGTTTGGCTGCCAAGAAGGATGATATGTCAGCAGTCAGAGCAAAAATAATGGACGAGCTTTCCGATATTCATACCAATTGAAACAATTCATACATAATATGCTATAAACATGATACATTATATGCGAATTATAATACACTTGCGCATGAGATCGCGTTATTAAACCCGTCACATATATACAACTGCACACACAGGAGTTTTTGTGTAAGAAAAATTATTTTTCAACTTTTGAAGACATGTAATTCTATCTTAACTTTATTTTAAATCAAAATATAAAATTAATTGTTAAAATTTTCAATATTATTTAAATAGTAACTTTTTGAATTTAAAAGATAAGGTAGAATCATTGGCGTAGTCCTTCTAATCATATGAAATTTAAAAATGTTTGATAATTAAAACATTTTAAAAAAAAGCCTTAATTCATTGATTAATTTAATTGGTGATTTTAATTTTAAAAAGTTAGAAACTTTTTTAAGTGGATCAAATTAACTAAATATAAAGTTACAAATTTTGTTAATGGATCAAATTAAACTAAGAAAAATTGCAAAAACTTAATAAAACAGGTTAATATATGAAACATGATTCATATATAAAACGAATACTTAATAACAGACGCCACCCACGCACACCTTCATACACATTTTTTTGTACTCTTAACATAAAATTGATATGCCAATTTTGATATTTTATTGTAAAAGTATTAGCTTGATATTTTTCAACATAAAATTGATACACGAATTTATTTAACATAAAATTAATACGTAAATTTTGTATTGGAATAATACTTTTCAACATAAAATTGATATGCGAATTTTATTTAAAATAAAATTGGTATGCGAATTTTGTATTGAATTGATAATCCTCAACATAAAATTGATACACGAATTTTATTCAATATAAAATTGATACGCAAATTTTGATATTTTATTGCGTTATACTCTTTAACATAAAATTGATATGAGAATTTTATTCAATATAAAATTGATACGCGAATTTTGTACTGGAGTGATACTCTTCAACATAAAATTGATGAGCAAATTTTATTTACGCGAATTTTGTATTAGATTGGAATTCTTCAAGATAAAATTGATATGCGAATTTTGTACTGGATTGTTTAACATAAAATTAATATGCGAATTTTATTCAAAATAAAATTGATACGCAAATTTTGATACTTCATTGACAAAAAATGATACGCCAATATTTTATTGGATTGAAAGTTTTCAACATAAAGTTAATACACCAATTTTAATCAAAGTAAAATTGATATGTGAATGTTGATACTTCATTGTAGAACTATCAAATTGATACTTTTCAACATAAAAGTCATATGTGAATTTTATTCAATATAAAATTGATATGCAAATTTTGTATTGCATTGATTTTCTTCAAAATAAGCGAATTTGTATTGAATTGATAGTTTTGAACATAAAATTGATACGCAAATTTTGCATTGGATTGAAACCCTTCAACATAAAATTGATTTGTGAATTTTATTCCACATAAAATTAATAAAAGAAATTTGAATTGGATTGATACTCTTTTAATATAAAATTAATACACAAATTTTGATAAAGTGATACCCTATATGCTCTTTAAACATAAAATTGATAAATTTTTTTTTATGGAATTTAACTAAAAAAAAAAAAATACTTTGGGCAAGTCTATATAGGAAATTTTATTTTTTAAAATTTAGTTTACAAGAAAGTCCCTTAGCTTTCCACTCATTTAAAAGTTGCCACTTGTTGTTTTCATCTTTCATGTCCCTTATTATAAAACCCAACCAATTTCTATTTCATGCTCTCCAATCCTCCTTTTCTGATCATTCAAAACTGGGTTTCCATTTTTCTTTGATTTTATCAAGAAAAGAAACCCAGTGAAAATGTCATTGGGGTATGCTCAGAAACTATCTTTCAGAGAAGATGTTGGCACTGTGGGAATGTCTGAAATTTTCGACCCACCTCATGTTTTGCAGCTAAAGGTAATTTAAAAAAAAAAAAATTGGAACTTCTTCTTGTTAATTATTGTTTGTAACACATATATTGTTATTGTTATACTGCAGAATTTACTTTTTCTTTTTCTGGGTTTTAATTATTGTTTTTGATCGTGTTAGTGTGTGTCTTGACTGGGTTTTAAGTGATGATCATTTGAATTATTTGCTCTGGCTTGCATTATCAGTTTTAGTTTTTTCGGTAAACTTTGATGGGAATATTCAAAGCTTTTGATGCAATATGCAAGCTTTTATGGAAGCACATGGATGCCTGTGATTAAGTGCTTTACTTTTGTGGAGATTGCAATTGTGAAAGGTTTCATAACCCATAAAGATTAGCAATTTAGGGAAATTATGGTCACTATAATGGTTGGATGATGGATTTATATGGCTGCTCTTATGAATCTTGGTGGTGATTTAATCCTCCTGATCATGGTGTGTTGTTCCATCTTTGACAAACTCAATAAAAGTATGTTTTCACTGACTGGTGTACTGTTGATAAGCTATTGGTTAGAGCAGGCTTTTGTGGCCATTGCACAAAGTTGATTAGGGGTAGCATTTCTGAATGTCCGAGCCACTGATAGGCGGCCTTAAGAGCATGTTCTTCAGTCTCATGTTTCCTGATGTGCGTATATATTTTTTGTGGCCTATAATATGAATTTTGGAGAGAATATTAGAAATCTGGAATCATGCTGATGGGGCGTATAATTTTGATTTGATGTAGGCAACACGCATTTGTGCACTGCCTATCTCGTTTCTGGATGATAGTTTGCTATTGAACTTGCTTCTGAAGAGTATAAAATGTTGACCATAAACATCTTATTCATAGAATTTAACCAAAAAATTTGTAGCAGCCAGCAGAAAGACTTTTCTTATGGTCCTTTACAGCTGTTTATATTTCCTTTGGAGGGAAAGGAACCAAAGGCGATATAGGTGATACCTAATATTGTTGAGAATATTAGAGAAGTGGCTTGCTGGTGACATGTAAAAATTATTAAAGGAATTTTTGCAGCAAGTAGTTTTATCGTTGTGTAGTTGAGTAGATAAATGTAATACTAAACCTTTATGGTCCTCTGCATTATTGCTTCTTGAAATACTCTCTTTTGATAAAAGTTCTTAAAAATGTTTCTGAGAAAAAGAAAAACATCTTACATATATGGATCAGCAGCAAATCTTTCTGCATAATTTCTGGAGATGTACCGCTAAATGCAAAAACATGGAAATTATTTCGCTTGTTTAAGCCCAAGGTTTGTCTGAACCAATGAAGTAAGACACTGAATTGTTTGGCTCTATCCAGATTCAGTTCTGCTAGTTTGTAGGCTCAATTCTTTGAAACAATTACTTCCTTTTGTCAAAGCATGTGACTCTCACTTGACTTTTGATCCTCCAATTACAACTCATCATACATTAGCTTGTGACTCCAGATAGTGTTTTTTTCCATAAATCTGTTTTCTAACTGGTGGTTACCGAACTACTGTACACGGATGAGTGCAGTGGGTTTAAATAACACATTAGGTTCTTTCCGTTCACTGAATTGAAATTCTAGAAGGTTCTTTGGTGAAAAGTTACCTTTCCCTTTGAAATGATTTCTTTTTTTTTTTTTTAATTCTTCACATATTATTCTGCTTGAAGACTTTAAGACCAAAAGTCTAACTTTTCATGTATTGTCTCTTTTGCGACATCTGGCTCTTATGATTTCCCTCATATTCTGTTACTTGTTTGGAAGATACCCTTGTTTGTCAAATGGATAGGATATCTTCCTTAATCTCTTCAACTCATTATTATTGGCATTCTGTTTACGATGACAATTGTAGCTCTTTTTGATGATTGGAAATGAATTGTGGTTTCAAATTATATATGATATAAGTTGTTTCAGAATGCATTGGATCCCAAATTAGTTTTGTTCGGAAGATGAAATCTTAGGTCCCTAATGTTTCAAAGAAGACGTGTGATTCTTGAGTTGGGTGAAAGCTCTTTTTTCTCTGTATTTTGATGGTCTTGGCTGAATACTTTGATCAAGCATGACTCATTTTTTTTTTACACACACCCACCATCACATGCATCCCCCAGGAATCGAACTCTAGACCTGAAGGTAACCACTGGGCTAGCCCCAATGGCTAGCATGACTTGTTAGATTGCTTGCATAAATCTTAGGCTGCTTTTTTGCTTACTTTCACTGACTCAAGGATTTCTTTGAACCATGCTATGTTCAATATAGTATCAGTTACTACTCTTTTGGTTCATTTCTCATGTTTGCTGATCTAAGAAACAAAGTATGAGCTTATTATTGGTTGCTTATTTGAGGAAAAGGTTTTAGCAATCATGGAATTTGTTAGGCTGTTTCAATCATCTTCTAAATATATTTGATATGTTCAGTGTCATGTATTATTTCTTTCATTCTCTTACGTTAGAAATCAGTTTTCTTTCACAAATGGTAGAATCAGTTTGCTTGAAAAAGTTTGGTATGCTAGTCTGCTGCTTACTTCAGCTAACTTTACCGTTTAATTGTGAAATTTGTAGATTGAAGAACTCGCATCAATACTAGAAAAGGTTAAATGCTTTTCAAGCTGAATTTTCTGTATCTTCTCTTATACTTCTGCCAGTCGAGACATGCAAAAATTTCTCTTATCATTTTGAAACTTCTGAAATATTCTTTCAGAGTCAGCATCTGGTGGTATTTACAGGAGCTGGAATTTCTACATCATGTGGGATACCTGATTTCCGCGGTCCAAAAGGAATTTGGACGGTTCAGGTGACCATGTTTCTCAATCTCACTTTTGTCTGATCTTTTAATTCCTGTTCTCTTATTTAAGCACATTTATCTGCTCTATAAGCATCTTCATTGTTGCTGACTGTGTAGTGCAACCTCCACATGCATCTCTTCCTTTACCACAACAACAACAAAACCTTTCCCCGCTATGTGGGGTCAGGTTCTTTTATGCTGAATTGATGATTGTGGAATTTGCATACCTGAATGCCCTTCATACTGTATTCTGCAGAGTTTGCTGAGTTGTGTCAGAGACACAAATGATACAACATAAATAATTTGCCTTAGATAATCTACCAGATATAATTCAGCCAGAATTTCTTTTCCTATTTCATATTCAGAACCACGTCAGTTTGTAGCTTTTAGGTCCTTTCCAATGATTTTACTTATATATTTATTTTTTCACTCAGTTTGAAAATTTACTACCGCTAAGAACTTGAATGGAGCAATGTACTGTGCTTTAGGCAACTGAACAACCATCTTGCTAACAATGGACATGTTTGCTGTTCCTGTGAAATTCCTGGAAAAGCAAAGCTATTTGATTGCCATAGTTTCCTTTCTGAAAGTATCTAAGGTTGTGCTTCTTGCTGGGTCAGCTTTCTGTCAGGATAAGCAGCCCCGACTTGCCATTTCCTTCGAAGTTTGGTGCTGTGGAAGTGGGCATGAATTAACATCCTTCTTCTATTTCTACGAGTGTTATCTAAAAGCTAAATTTGCTGCCCTTGCATTGTGCCCATCCTTTTCTCTGTGAGTTGTTGGTCTAGGTGGCTGATTCCTCGTGGAAAGCATTGGGGTTGATAATTAATTAAGTAAAAAAATCTCCCTCACATCTTTATTACGTCAAAGTGGTGTTTTGGTTCTCCAAAACTGTTTTTCAAGAGAATTCTGCATTGTGCTGCTCTTTTTCTACAAATTTTGGATGTAATTTTTTACACAAATTCTATTCCTATTTCACCTTTCAATTTCCAAATTTATTTCTTATTAGGGATGTCCCATATTGTAAAGTATTTGAAACTTCTGCCAACTTTTTCCCGGCAATGTTGTTCTAATAAGCTGAGACTCAGCCTTTTACTCTTTTTGTTACAAATAACTGTAAAAAGTTCTGTTTTACATTTTCTCCTGCTGTCCTGCTCAGTTGTGGAAAAGTTTCAGAGAAGTCAAAATTTCTAATAGCTGTTGATCTTCTGAACTCTATAATGAATAACTAGACCTCCTTTGCACGACCCTATAAATATTTTCTGAAGTACCTTTCCTCTTTTCATATTTGCTATAATATTTCCTTGAAGCATATGATTTTCTGCCCTTTATGATCTTAAAACTCTTGGACTAAATAAGCTTTCTCTTAAGGGTTACACAATACGATAGTTCTAGACCAGTATACAAATCATGACTCCTTGAGGTAGTCTGTGATTGCTCACTGTATTGTATCTAATCTGCTTTGCTTACTGTTGTGTACTTGAATAGTTATTTCTTTCTTATTTATACTCATTGAGTTTCAGCGTGAAGGCAAAAGTTTGCCTGAAGCATCTCTGCCTTTTGATCGAGCTATGCCAAGTTCAACACATTTGGCTTTGGTTGCACTGGAAAAGGCTGGAATATTGAAGTTTGTTATTAGCCAGGTTTGTCTTAATGGTTCGTGTCACATATGAGATGTTTATCTTGATGATTTACAAGGACGTTCAAAAGCTACACAAGTATTTCTAGAAAAAGCTGGATTATATTGGTTTGTTATTAGCCAGGTTTGTCCTCATGGTTCCTGTCACATAGGAAGTACTTATTTTGACTGTTACAATGACCTTTGAAAGCTACCCAATATTTCAAAAGCCACTACATCTGATTTTCTAAAAGCCTACCTACTTCTTCTCTACTCTCACTCAGAAGTTTTCTATAATTAAGGGATATTGGATTTGCTGCTTTATGTTGGTTGTAAAGTGCAAACACTTCAGGGCATTGTGTCATTTTGATTTCAACTAAAGATTTTATATACTGACATTGTTTGAAGAAACACTTTCCTCTGGGATATGCATTTTAATTATTTCCCAATTACAACTAGTTTGTTTTTTATCGTCATAAACTCAGATAAATTCCAGAAGAGAAATTGGCCATTTTACTGCCCTACCTCTGCAGAAAAAACGTAAGAAAGGGAAAAAGGGTTGTGTGTTTCCTTGTTGCTTTTTCTCTAGTTGATTCATGTATCTCCCACATAACTCTCTGAGCATTGGTTGGATCATTTCTTGTAGAATGTTGATAGTCTCCACCTTCGTTCTGGAATCCCAAGGGAGAAACTTGCAGAATTACATGGTAACTCATTCAGGGAAATTTGCCCATCATGTGGAACAGAGTAAGAATTGAGCTTCATATGTTCCTTTAAGGGAAAACTGCCAAAATAGTCACTAACATTGCACACAAGTTTATTTGTCATCCACACTAAAAATGATGCATTTTAGTCACTGGCATTTAAAAAACATACCAAATTAGTCACTCAACCAAACTTTATTAGCTTTTTAACAGAGAAAACACACGCTCACATAACGGGACCCTTGAGAGGGTAAAAGTGAAAAATTGATTTATTTTTCAAACAAAACCCTTCGCTACAATCAATTTATTCATCATCCCCTGTCTTCGATCGGTGGACTCTTTATCCATTAGCGACAGAATATGAATAAATCATGAAGAGTTTTGTTTGAAAAATAAATTGATTTTCCGTTTTTACACTTTTATTAAGTGATACATGATGTGAACATGCATTTTCTCTGTTATAAAAGCTAACAGAGCTTGGTTAGTGACTAATTTGGTGCATTTTTTATATGTCAATGACTGAAATGCATCATTTTTTATGTGGATGACAAAATAATTTTTTTTGTATAATGTCAGTGGCTATTTTGACAATTTTTCCTTCCTTTAAATATGCATTCCAAGTCTCTCTCTCTCTCTTTCTCTTTCCCTCCATTTGTTGTGTTAAGACTCCAAAGCATGCACAAGGGCGAAAAATTCTATTCCAATTATCAGTGAAGCTACATTTAAATATACTTTATCTGAAAATGTAATACTATGCGTGCTAAGGTATCTGAGAGACTTTGAGGTGGAGACTATCGGTATGAAAGAGACGACTAGACGTTGTTCTGGGGTGACGTGTGGAGCTAAACTTAGAGATACAGTTCTTGATTGGGAGGTACTTTATATTCTTGTTTTTCTTGTTATTGGTATACTTTGAATGACGGTTCAACGTTAAAAAGTTACTAAATAATATGTTAATTGCTTAGAGCCAACTCTTTTATTGATTGACATGGGCTTGTTTTTATCGTGTTTACCTTGTTGTATAATTGGGAAATTGAAGATATAGTTTCGTCTACATGGCAGTTCTTTTGGTTCTCGCATTCCGTCATATAGTTCAGAATGTGAATATCAATAAGCACGAGGATTGAAATTACTACTAATAAAGAAGGCCAAAAAACATATCTCTTCTTCAGTATCTTATGTATTTCATCCTTGTTTTAGTCAAGGGTATTGAAATCACAGATTGATTCATTAGATATATTCGGTATATTATGATTCAAGGTTCTTAGTTTGACATTTCCCGACAATACTGAAATGGATGGTTGATTCAAGGTTTTTAATTTTTGTTGATTGTCAGGTCATCATTTTTTTGGTTGCATTTGTCCATAGTAGGGAAAATGGGTGTGATTAATGCTGCAGGCAAGATGCATACTAACACATTGACACGTGCAATTTAAATTATCATATGATGGTTTTGAGAAAATACCTCATGACATTGAAAGAGAATTTTTGTAGTTACTAGATTGGAGATTCATAGGGGCAAGGCTATTCCATCATGATGTTGGATGTTATGCGATTGATAAGTTTAATGAATCAAATAGCCTCTGTTCTTGAAAAGGCAACGAATGCTTTTCTGCCCCTTTACCTCATAGAACCCCTAGTTGGAGGAGCTTTGAGTGACAAACTTAGCCCCTGCTAGGCTTTAGAAATTAGGCTTGCACCATAAGCATCTCTCATATCATTAATCTTGACATGTTGGAACCATGACCAAAGTTGTGGGCCTTTCTGGTGAAGCCCAAGGACTTTATTCTGCAAAATAAGCTGCTTCAGATACATAACCTTAACTTTTTGGGTTCAACAGAATTATGCAAATTATGAGTGAACTGTATTTGTAGATAATGGTGAATATAGCCGACCCCACATAGTGGGACAAAGGCTTAGTTTTTGTTGTTGATGAACTGTATTCAAAATGCTACGACAGATTGTGGCAAATTGTGCTGTGTAAATATCTACTCAAAATCATTCTCAGAACTTTTTTTTGTTGTCCCTTAATTCAGCTGTTGTTAATTTCAAATTTCTGGAGGAAGCAAGAAAGTGTATTTAGTTAATTACTTCTTCACTGCGACGTCATGGTGTAATTTGTATTTTAAGCTGTGTGGGTCATTTGCAAGTAAACCAGTCACTCCTGTGTTCTCTTACAAAATACTTGAACTTTGTGCGTTAAAATTCTCAGGAAAATGCTCATGTAAAGGGTCATTCCATGCAAGTTCTTGTACTAAGGTTAGTGGAGGCTTCTTATGGATTCAGCATGCATTTCTCTAGTTCCTTAATAAGAGAAGTGCGTGAACGCATTTGAGCTTAAGAAGTGAATTCACAGAATGACACCTACCCTCAGAAAGATAAGCCAACAGCTTGTTCTTGATTTTTCACCTTCACTCTCCACCTCAAGTGTTCAATCATAATTCTGAACACTAAGAAAATATCTAATCAATGGAGAAAAAGTTTATTGATACCTTTATATAAGAATAAAGGAGATATATAAAATTGTGTAAATTATAGGGATATTAAGATTAATAGAAACAAGGTTGAGAAAAGACAGTAATATAATAGATAATCAATTTGGTTTTATGTCAGGAAGGTCTAGGATGGAACTTATATATTTAATAAGAAAATTATGTGAGCATTATAATGAGATAAAATAAGATTTACATATGGTATTTATTGGCTTTGAAAAGAGTCACGATAGAGTTAATCAGGATATTATGTAGCGCGTGTATTAGAAAAAAAAAGAGGGGTGAGAGTATGTTATATAAGAGTTATAAAAGATATGTATAAAAATATAACATGTGTAAGGAATCCAGTAGGAATATCTGGTAATTTCCCAAATACTATAAGGTTGCATTAGGGATCAATTTTGAACCCATACATTATTGTTTTAGTAATTGACAAGATTACTAAGCATATGCAAAATGCCATTCTTGAATGCGTGTTATTTATAGGTGATATAGTTTTCATCGATGAGATTAGAGAGGATGTAAACGGCAAGTCAGAAGCTTCGAGGAAGGCATTAGAATCAAAAGGTTTTATCGTAAGTAGAGGCAAAACTGATTCTATGGAGTACTACTCTATTAATCGTAGAAGTAGCAATAGGATAAATGTAAAACTTGGCGGGTATGAATTAAATGCATCTAAAAGTTTTAGATATTTAGGATCTATCATTGAAGAAAACAGAAGAATTAATAAAGATGTTACACATAGAATTCAAGCAGGTTAGAACAAATGGAAAAGTGCGTCCTCTATACTATGCGATTGTAAAATACCTCTGATTTTCTTGGAAAATTTTACTAAGCAGCCATAAGACTAGTGATACTTTATGGTTCAGAGTGTTGGGAAATTAAATATGAACATGAACAAATTAGGGTAGCTCCAATAAATGAGAAATAAGATAAAACGCTTAAGATGGTTTGGACATGTACATAAGAGACCTTTAAATGCTCCAGTGAGGTTTGTACAAAACAAGGAATTATTAATTCAAATTAAAAGGGGAAGAGAAAGACCAAAAAAGCAATGGAAAAAAACATAAGAAAAGATATGTTATATTTAAATATAAATGAGAAGATAAGTTTAGATGGAGTACGTGGCAAAGTGTGATCCATATAGCTAAGTGGGATAAAGGCTTAGTTGTTCTTGTTGTAGATAAGAATACAGCTTTGGAGGAGTTGTGAGATTATCAACTGTTGGGGGAGAGGTTTTGGGGCTATATTGCTGAGATGTTAAAAATCGATCTCAAGATTTTTACTTTTCTTAGTAAAATTAAATAAATTAAAAAAAAAAACTAGAAACTTGTATCTAGGAGGTTACCTACTTTACTTATAGATGCAGCAGGGACTTGTTTGATTTTTATGTAGGAGATTCTCATAAACTGGGAACTTGATTAAATGTATGTATTTTCTCTGTTTGTATAGACCTGAAATTGGTAATGTTTGAAAGGAGAATATTGCTGTAAGGTAGATAATAATTGGAAGTTTCTAGTGAGAACACTACCACATGCTATGAGAAGAGGAAACCAAGCCCTTTTCCTCTTTGAAGCAATTTAACAGCTTCCCTTCAACTAAAAGAGTTGTTCGTCTTGATGGAAAGTACCATGCAAGATACATCCTTTTATACGGCCTATTGGAAGAAGTATTTCTTTTATTTTTTTAACTTTTGCTTTGCATGCCAAAGGTCTTGTTGCTTTGTTATCAAATGTCTTGTAACTTTGTGGAGTATGTTATTGACCTTGTGTTTGAACTGGCTTTATGAGTAAGGAAGATCTATAGTGTTCAATCTGCTCTTTACAGCAATTTTGCCACCCTTTGGACGAACAGAAACTGCCAAGATTTACTGGAATGTAAAGATGTAACATATGAACGCTTTCTGATTTTCTTGTTCTAGTGGATCAATGGCACTTATCCCTCTACTATGCTTGTTCAAATGGGAAATCTCCCACTCCCTTTCTACATTGCATTCCCTATGACTTTATAGGTGAAATAGTTGCTAATCTATGAAAAATGAAGTAGAAAACGTGTAGATTATATCAAAGTATGAAGTTTCAAATGCTCATGATGCATATGTCATTCATGTAGGATGAACTGCCTCCAAAAGAGATGAATGCAGCTGCTAAACATTGTAGAATGGCTGATGTTGTTCTATGTCTTGGGACCAGGTTAGGTTTAAGCTTTTCATGCATTTTTCCATATTTTTCTCTCTTGCTAGCTGCATTCAGTTTATTTTCTTTGCAATGGGGATGTGGATTGAAGGTGGCACCACCTAAGGAGTCAAGGGATATTTCTGATCTTGACATGGAGAATGTTATGAAGCTTGGCTATGACTTTTAAGTTTGATTTATGGTTTCAGTTTGGTTGACTGCACATTGGAACCCAGATCTTTTCATAATTCTATATTGAGTTGTGAAATATAAGAGAGAACTGTTTGGTGTTTGCCATTTTCCAAATATAGGAAGATAACTTGAATATTTTCAAATCACTGGGCTGTTCTTTGAAATTTCCTGTATAATCTGATATGATGGCTATAGTTATTAGTACGTTACATTGGGTAAAGAAGGAAAATATGTCAGCAAAGTAATATTAATAGAAGCAAGAGTGTTCAGTAAATGATATGTAAATTAGGTAAGATGGCAGCTAAGATTTCTAATCTATCTCATGTAAGCAGGAAAAGTGTTTAACTACATAATTCAACCCAAAGTGAGAATGTTGAGAAAGATGTGTTGTAAAAGGAATAAAGATAGGATAAGCAATTATAATGGCTATCTTAAGGTTTAGACTTAAAGATTGCACTTAAATCTTTTGTTAAAATTGATGGTCAACAGTTGAAGTCAAAGCTTTTGTGAAAAAATATCATATAGCGGCTTCTATACACTCGCAGTCTTACTTTGTTATTTTCCTTTTTGTCTTTTTTCCTTTACTCCTTTTCCTTTTGTTCTCTTTCAAATTCTTTAGACCAATCAGCCATTAAGTTGATGACAATTGATCCTGTGTCACCACCGACATTGAAGTTGCCAGTCAATATAATGCTCATCAGTTCAAATTGTAGATTGATAATTGACTGGTCAAAAACTAGTGCGATTTCAGGACTTAATTGTTGACAAAGCAAAAAAAATATTAACTTAGCAATTTTATACCTAATAAAATGTTTTGTCCCGATAACGAATCGACTTCAAAAACTGGATGCTTAAAGGAGATCCTTTTCTTCAACTCTTATGTTTGGAAAGAGTGGGGAAGAGCGTTTTAGTGGTGGGTGTGCATGTGGAGAGGTTTGAAAAGTTCATTTTGGCTTTGAAGAAGAATCCTAATCCAACCTTCTTCAAAACATGAAATTGTTGGGACGTAGAACCAAATCAAAATGCCTAGTATTTTACTCCAGCCATAAACAGATTTTTTCTTGAAAAATTTTCTGTGCGGTTAACTTATCGTTAATGCTCTCTTAAGTCTTTGACTCTCTGTCTGAAGATCTTTGTTGGTTTTTCTTTGTAAACTTCTTATATGGTTTTGGGATAATCTTTGCAGTTTGCAAATTACTCCAGCTTGCAACCTTCCTTTGAAATCTCTTCGTGGAGGGGGGAAGATTGTAATTGTCAACCTTCAGGTTATCCTCCTAACCTTGTCTGCCATTCCGCCTCCCTTCCCAACTCTCTCGCTCTCTCTCTCTCTCTCTCTCTCATTCTCTCTTTTTTTTTTGGTGGAAGCATAATTTGGGTGGCTAGTACCAGTACAACAACAACAACTAAGCCTTTATCCCACTAAGTGGGGACGGCTATATGGATCATATTTCGCCACCATGCTCGATCTAAGCTCATTTGTTCATCTATATTTAAATATAACATATTTTTTCTTATAATTTCTTTATAATTCTTTTTTGGCCTTCTTCCCTTTTTAATTGGGTAAATTCCACTTTACCCCTTGTGGTTTGGAAAAATTCCATTTTATTACCTCATAATTCATAATGTCCACATAACCCCCCTGTGCTTTGGATTAATGTGGAAAACAGATGGAAGCCGTTTAAACTTACAGAAATGTGTAAAATTATTACATAACCCTTTAATAAGAGTAAACAACCTATTATTTATTTATTTTTTCTTCTCCCCTACCTTATTTTCCTTGTCTTTCTCTTTTTTCCTTTTTTTTTTCTTTTTGCAATCACATTTTTTTCCCTACTTCACCTTTCTTATTTCTCTCTCTTTATCTTCAACACCATCTCGTCTCTCCTCCCACCATAACCACCATTATTTCACCCACTTCAATCACAAACCCATCACAACCACCATTCCTCCACCCACCTCAATCACAACCGCACCACATCCACCATTCTTCCACTCACTTCAATCACAAACCCACCACATCCACCATTACTCCACCCACTTCAATCACAAACCCACCACATCCACCATTCTTCCATCCACCTCAATTACAAACCCACCACATCCACCACTCTCCTCCACAACCACCATTGTTCCACCCAAATCAATTTCAAACAACTAATTCCCCAGAACAATCCTCTCATTCAATTGCTCACTCAACTCATGCCATTTCCCAAATCCCATAAATATATTCACTCCCAAACCAAGATTTTAACTTTATGTATCCAAGCTCAGACTTTGGACTTCTCTGGCCTTCTTATTACAGCAAGCTATTTCAGTGGCTTCGGCGATATCAAAGAAGTCAAGAACACCAAATCTGTTGAACTTTAAAAAACAAGTCTAAAAGGAAAAGTTGTCATCCCTCCATCACCACATCCATGAGCTGCTTATAATTATCCTTTTTGATTCCCCAACCTAATTCTTCAAAACACGATAAATTTCTAATAATTTAAATTATCCTTTTTGATTGACATGATTAAGCTGTGGATTTGGATTGTGGTTTTGTCGATGTGGTGGAGTTGTTGGTGGAGATGGGTTTATTATCCTTTCATCATCAGCGTCACCATCTCCCCCATCGTCTTCGGAAATTACTGGCTTTCTTGTTCATGGATGTGGTGGTGGAGGGATGGCTCTTCATGCGTGGAAGAGGAAGGGAAAGAGAAAAGAAAGAAAAGAGAAAGGAA
This sequence comes from Ophiorrhiza pumila, assembly GCA_016586305.1. Classification (NCBI taxonomy): domain Eukaryota; kingdom Viridiplantae; phylum Streptophyta; class Magnoliopsida; order Gentianales; family Rubiaceae; genus Ophiorrhiza; species Ophiorrhiza pumila. The sequence continues at coordinate 16,760,407 of BLIW01000005.1, forward strand.
AGGAAAAAAAGGAAACGTATTTATGAACTATTTACATAAAAATAGTTTTGGAATAAAAATAAAAACATTTTAAGTCTTACTCTTAGACTATAGTGTGTGCAACCTGCTTTCGTCAATTTAAATGGATTCTGTCCATTTTTCACATTAGTCCAAAGCCCAGGGGGTTATGTGGACATTATGAAACCATGAGATAATAAAAGGGAACTTTCCCAAACCACAAAGGGGTAAAGTGGAATTTATCCTTTTGGATGTGAACTAATAATTCTCTATTTTTTACTTGTCTCACTTAGGCATCTGAAGGTCCCCTATGTATATGTCCAAACCATCTTAAGTGTGTTTCTCTCATTTTATCATCTATTGTAATTACTCCTACTTTCTTTATAATGCATTCATTACTTATTCTATCTAGTTTAGTGTGTCCATACATCCATCTCAATATTCTCATTTCGGCTCCCCTCATTTTTTTGTTCATGTTCATTTTTCGTCGTCCAATACTCTGAACCGTAAAACATCGCTGGTCTTATTGCTGTTTTATAAAAAAATTTCTTTGATTTCAGCGGTGATAAAAAAGTATGGATAATACGCTTCTCAATTTGTTCCAACCTGCTTGAATTCCATGTGTAACATCTTTATTAATTCCCCCATTATCTTAAATAATAGAGCCTAAATATTTAGAAATTTTAGATTCATTTATTCATGCCTACCAATTTTCACATTTATCCTATTGCTACTTCTACGATTTCTGAAGTGACACTTCATATATTCAGTTTTACCTTATTTATGGTAAAACCTTTTAATTTTAATGCCTTCCTCCAAGCTTCTAACTTGGCATTTACACCCTCTGTCGCCTCATCGATTAAAACTATATCGTTTGCAAATAGCATGCATTCAGAAATAGCTTTCTGCAAATGCTTAGTAATCTCGTCAATTACAAAAGCAAAAAGGTACGGACTTAAAGGTGAACCCTTATGCAACACTATAGTATCCGGGAGTTCACCCAATATCCCTTCTGGTGTCTTTACACATGCTATATCTTTATACATATCTTTTATAACCCCTATATAGGCTAATATCACCTCTCTTTTTCTAATACCAGCCACAATATATCCCCATTGACTCTATAGTAAGCCTTTTCAAGGTCAATAAATGTCATATGATTGTAGAAGCACTTTGAGCTAACAAAAAATTGATTGTATAAGTACTTGCTTGTCAGCAAATAACAGATCAATTTAGCTAGGTATTTGAAAGCCATATGTAACAAATGTAATGAGTAAAATTTTCGATAACATTAGGACATTTGATTTGACAGAATAGAGAAAGAAGTGAAATAACTCTGCTTTCCAGTAAGCCTTGCTCAGCTTTATATTTATATTGTTCTAAAGGCATATAATTACAACACTGCGACTACCACAATAACAAATACTGACCCTCCCCTCCCCCCGAAAACCTAAAACTGGCACAGCACAATTAAATTCACAGATCTTAGGATGGGTTTTGGTAACTATTAGAGAAACACAACAAACAAAACGTAGGAGAGGATCAAAGGCTGAAAGATAAATTCTATCTTTATTACACTAACCAATATTTCTACGAAACAGAAACGTATTATAAACTAGAAAAGTCTAAAGCTCATCATACATCTACCTAAAGCATTTCCTAGAAGCATTATACCAGTTTGTGAAGTTTATGATGCATACTCAAGAGCTCTCCTTATACTTAAAAGATTATTTTATGGATAGAATTCCATAGTGAAGTATGATCCATGTAGCCGACCCCACGTGGGATAAAGGTTTAGTTGTTGTTGTTGTTGTCATTACCTAGTCTGCTTTGACTATCTCTATGTCTTTATTGTGGGTCTTCATTTCTCTGGATACATAATGATGTTATTTCTTTTGCAGCCTACACCAAAGGACAAGAAAGCATGCTTGGTGATCCATGGGTTTGTTGACAAGGTACTAGTGTAAAATTTTGCATCAGTGGGATATTTCAGTTAAACTGCTTCCTGTTATTTTTGAATTTGGAATTGTTCCCAAGGTTTTCGGCTCCTTTAAAGCATAGAAACACTCTTGCATTTGCCATTACTTTGAACCTACTTGAAATGAGATGAATCAAAAAGCTATAACACTAAAGCTCAAGATCTATACTTTGAGCTCTGGCCTGGCTTCGATAAACTCAAGTATCTTGGCCCTGTATGGTTTTTATTCGATTTATTGACTAAAGGTGGTACAATAATAAGATTGATATAGTACTTTCTCTGTTTATTCCAAAATGGGTTCCCTACTTTTTTTTCTTTTCCAGATTTTGACAATACAATATTCTTTTATAAAACAATATATAAAATGATATTCACTCTCTATAAACGTAAACAGAAACAACAACAACTAAGCCTTTACTAAGCAGGGTTGGCTATATGGATCACACTTTGCCATCGTGTTCGTCTAACCTCATTCTCTCATTTATATACAATTGTACTATATTTTTTCTCATGGTTTCTTTTCTATAAATGTAAACGTTTGAATAAAATTGTAGTGTTTTAAACAAATAGAAGGTTATTCCCTACATGTTTTCCAAATTTAAATTCACTAATATAGAGGCACCACATGCCCTAAGCATTTTTTATTTGAACTTTCACATTTTTCAAGCTTTCTTAATTGTTTTGCAAGAACTATGACTTCTGTTATTTAGTTAAGTAATATATCTGTCTGATTGAAGTGATTACTACACAAGATCCCTTGAGATTGAGCTTAAACGGGAACAAAAGCTGAGTCAACCACCAAACTGCTTGAAATTGGTTTGTTTGCTTAGCTAGTGGCAACAATTATCTACTTTCACATATCTAGTGACCCATATGCTAGAAGAAATCTGCAATTCATCATTTATGGTGTTGATTTTTTACCAAATTGTTCAAGAAGGGATAAGAGAATTTGATGGGTATTTATGCTACAAGCACTGTGACACAGTTTGTCTATATCACCAAGAATTTTACTTTGACTTAAAGATCAATTTCAGGTTATTGAGGGGGTAATGCACCTTCTTAATCTTCAAATTCCTCCATATGTTCGAATTGATCTTTTCCAAGTCATTTTCAATCAGTTCCACTGCATTGAAGGTAGATTTGCTTGGAAGTTTTTTGCTCTTTTTTTTTTTATAAATATTTTTAGTTAATGTAAATGCTTGGTTTTACTTTACAATATGTTGTCTTTTTATCATCTTTGTTTCATCATTCCACTCCATTTCTCCATGCAAAAAAAGCTTAGGTGTTAAAATTTCAGATTGAAATGATAAGTATGCATAATATATCATATATTTAACCCCTCAGCCACCCAAAGACGGATGGGGAGGGAGGATAGGAAGAAAGATACAGAAAGGTTACCTGCTCTTTTGTTGTGAGTGCATTAGTTTTGTTAGTAATTATGTTTTATACTTCTAGGAGAGAGTCAAAACTGTAATCAAATAGCGAAAGGAAAATTGATTTCTTGGCTTCTATGAATCATACAAGCTTGTTTCCTTCAAAGGTTTTAAAATGCTATTTGTATTTGCAAGTGGGACATATATTTAAAAGTTGAAGTAGTGGTAACATGTGGTCGCAGTGCTATTTTATTCGAATGTTGTGCAAAAGTTGAAGTCATAGGTGCTTTGGGAAAAGCAAAGTAGATTTGACTGTTAGAATATAATCTTTAGGTCCATATTGGTTTTTCTTTGACAAAAAGGGGGCAGCGTTAGGATTTAACACAAAGGTAGCAAGCAACGACAAAGGAAATATTAGTTTAGAGAGTTTGAATTGGATTAAAATACAGGAAGAGTTTTAAGAAAGAAGGTTTGTAGACCTGCAGAGAGTGATTCTGTGATAAGTTTGGGGGGAAGTTGTGGCTGTGTAAGATTGTTGTTATCATTTGTTCATTCCCATATTGATGTTATGCCATATTAGATTATCTGTGATTCCAGGGTTCCTTTTCTATATTGCTTGCCAAAATTACTTGAGAAAATGAAGTGGTACTCAGGTGCTACAATGTTTTGCTATTTTCCTTCTTTTTTTTTCATATTTTTCCCCTTTCTAAATATTGGAAAGAGCGGGTTAGTTAGGTGGACTAGCACCTTTCTGGCAATAATAACTGAATAATGAGTTCAGGATGCTTTTACAACACCGGTTGGTGGACATGGGAAACTGCCATAAAGGTGTGAAAACTGGGAACTACTCCAAGAATTCATAAGTAGAGTTGTGAGATTCAGTTATTTTGTTCTTTTTCTTTTCTCCTTCATTCTTTCTTGTCCTGACTTCTGGGTGAGGTCACACACGTCACTAGGATGGTTGTTTGAGTAAAATATTGATGTTTTCTATTTGTCATTGTCAGATGAGTTTTAAGGAGGACAGAAATGAGCTCATGATTATTTGTCTACCATTGCTGTTGCCATTTTCATGACCTATAATGTTTTTACCTTCTTATTTTCGGTTGTTTTGTTTGATCTTCAGTCGGATGTCTCTCTAGTTCAATCAGTGAACTTAATTTCATTGAATTTGATAGTAGCTCAGTTCAGTTTCACCTTGTTCTGATAGTTTTGGTGGGGTTTTTTTTGTGGGATATATGAGTCAACTTTTCTGATGATTTGTAAATGTTCAAACATCTTTCTATTATATGCGTGTTAAAGTAATAAAAGTTATATTTATTCAAGAAAAGAAAGTAAGAGTTATCATTTGCTGAACTTCTGTGGATATTCCCTAGTACTTATCTGTTATGATTCTATAATTGAGAGATCAACTGATAATCTGAGCCTATTTGTGCTGATTTGATTATAGTTTTACATGTTTCATTTTTCTAGTTCAACTAGTTAATTCAGGATTTACAGAAATCTTGTTCCCTGACCCATGTCAATTTGTTGTTTGCAGAAAGAAAATATGCAAAATGGTCAATCAGGCTGGTTAGTGTACATGGAGAAAAAGCTCCATTGCCATTCGTTAAATCAGTCGAGGTGTTGTACTTTTATATCCATGATTCACTTGACTAATAGTTCTCCAAGTTTATAAAGTTTATCAGTGTAATATACAATGTGCCACTGTTTTTGGCTGAATGATCATTGGATCATTTATACTTCTACAAGCGCCTCTACCTCAACCAACAGACGAGCCTTGTTCACTTATGAGAACTAATTAGTGCACTTGTTAATTGCCAGATATCTTTCCCTGAGAGGCCAGAACTAAAAGTAGCTGCATTGCAGAAACAACCATATTTGCTAAAAAGGTATGTATTTGAATACAACTTCCATATAGCTTGCAATGAGTGGTACTGGACCGCATTCTACTGTATGCTTTGATACTTTCCTGTTCGGATACTGTTATTATTTTCCTTGGATGTGAACTCTAACCTATTAATATGAGGAGACATCTACTAGGTTCAATCTGTTGAATGTTTCTGTCTTCTAGTAGTTTGTCACATCAAATGAATGATTCTGTTTGGAAAACTGTGTGCATTTATCATTCATAGCAGAAAAGCATGTGAGGTGTAATTGTGTGCATGATTGTGACTGTTCTAACATTTCATTTACTGGGATTAGAGGACACTTTTTTTTAGAGTTATCATGGTGTTCTATCTTTCCCAAACAAAATTACGGTCTTCTATGTTTATTTGCTTCCTGTTTGCATTTCGTTTTTCAATTCTCTTACTGCCGCAGCTTGTACTTCAGGGAAATGCTTAAATCAAGACCACTTAAAATATTGCTGAAGATCAATTTCAGTGATGGCTGTGGTTGTCAGTTTGTCAGCATTGATTTCCCTGTGAATTTCCAGGTAGCATTAATTCCAATGCTGCTGCACTTCTAGCACATGTTCTTTGAATTATAATTATAAGCTGATTCAAATGGGAAAGCTGTGAGGATAGAACTTTAGACAACTTTTAAGTATCATGTGTGAAATCTTTGAAAAATAGCCCATCACTATGACTATCAGGATATTTCGTTGCAGAATTTCTACTACATTTCCATACCAGATGATGAATTTTACTGAAGCTGTTAACTATTTGTCACAAGAGCGCATGGCAGACAAGAAAATCTCTGTTCTTGAATTTCTGATAAAATAAATAATTCACATACAACTTTGCTGGCTCTGACCGTTTGAAATTTTCTTGTATGAGGGGAAAGCAAATATGAAATGGAATTATTTGTTATCATCTGTCACGCAGGAATCCACCAATGATGTCAGTCAAGATAAAGATAAAGCGGTTCAGAAGCTTAAAGATTTGGCTGTACGAGACAAATGTTGTGGCCAGTTTTCAGTCATTGAAAGAAAGATCATTTCAGGACAGAAAAATGAAATTTCCACCTATGCTATTGTTACGAACATAGTTAGATACGATTGCATTGCACCAACTGTGAGATTTCCTGCAGTGAATCGGGATGACAAGAGAGGAAAACAAGTCGATTTGAAGAGTAATGGGTTCTGCATGACGAGATGTGAAGGTGAAGGAACCATAAAGAAATTGAGAGTTCACTAACTCTTATATGACGGTACATATGTAGGAATGATCATGCCAGGAGTTCAAGTTTAAGCAATCAAAAGTTGTATGAAATACTTTACAATACTTTGGATGACAGGAAAGTAAAGCAAAACTAGAAATGTGATTGCTAGGAATTTAATTATATACAATCAAATGTGTGAATTACTTTACAATTAGTTTTGGTTTAATGTTTTTGTTCAGGTTGATTTGTTTTGATCATAAAAAATATGGCTAATTACTAAGAAACCCTTGTGGTTTTGTCGAATTTTCTTATAACCCCATGTTTTATAAAAATGTATCGAGTACCCTCACGTGCTTTGGTGTATCATGGAATTTGGACGGAAAACATGTTTGTTAACCGACATTGAATCTCACTCGTGAGTTCTGCACGTATGAAATACTAAAACTCATTAAATAATGATATATTTACCAAATTGCCCTTTCTTTGACTCGAGAATTCTGTTTGTCTTCCTTATCTCCTTAAGTCCTGTCTTCCTCATCTTCTTCAGTCGTGAGAAGCACATGCTCTTATTCTTCTCCATTGACCACTGCCAAAACACACAAACCTCCTCTTCCACTGCCACCACTACCATGACCTTTAATAGTGGAGACAATATCCTCTAAGAAAACAAGAAAATCAATACCTTACGAAGATAAGGTGAAGATCTCCCTCCGGTAATTCTTCTTTGGTCCCTTTTGCTTCATCACCATGTCAAAATTTTACTGAAGATGTCGGCCACATAGTAGTCTTATCGTCTAAGGACCATGTTCAAACATATCTACGAGTTCTTTAGAATCAAGCGTTAAGAGACGATTTGATGCAGCAGATTCACCGTAATCTACATGCTACTGCCCCGAAGTAAAACGCCATACGACACAATTTGGACTTTGATTATTTCCTCACAAAATCAAATCCTACCACGTAAATCACACAATTTGGAATTAAAGATTTGAATTAGAATTTAGTCACCCAGAATAGTTAGATTTTTAATTAAATTTGATTGTGATTCTTAATTTTCATCTCTGTGATTGAATTAAAATTGGGCTGTGATATTTTCAATTGAGTTTCGTTCTGAAATTGAAATTGTATTTGAATAATGATTCTGAAGGTTAATTAGTGTTTGAATTAAAATCGTTTTATGTGATTTTTAGGATCTACAAAATCAAATCCTACCACGTGAATGACACAATTTGGATTTAAAGATTTGAATTAGAATTTAGTCACCCATGATAGTTAGATTTTTAATTAAATTTGGATTGTTATTCTTAATTTTCATCTCTGTGATTGAATTAAAATTGGGTTGTGATATTTTTAATTGAGTTTCCTTCTGAAATTGAAATTGTATTTGAATAATGATTCTGATAGTGGTTGAATTAAAATCGTTTTATGTGATTTTTAGGATCTACATGTTGCTGCTTGATATTGTGGTGGTGGTAGTGCCGTGGTGATGGTGTTTTGGTGGTGGTTGGCGTGGTTGTGATATAATGGTGGTGGTGGTGTTATGGTTGTGGTGGTACTATGGTGGTGATTGGAATGGTGGTAATGGTATGGTGGTGATGGTTGACGTGATTGTGGTGGTGGTGGGGTTGCGATAGATGGTGATGTTTTGTGGTAGTTGGCAACTTGGTGCATTGGATTTTTTAAAAAAAAAAGAATAATAACAGAAAATAATAAAAAAATAAAAACATAATAGCATGAAACAGGAAAAAGAAAAAAAAACAAGAAATCAAAACAAAAAAATAATTTAATATCAATTTCCATTGTTGTTACCATTGATGGAAAAAAATGGGAAAAAAATGGAAAAAAAGAGCACATGTTTAGAGAGAGAGAATTTTTTTAACTTTATATTTTTACCACAAAAGTTTGATAATTTAAACTTTAATCCCAAAAGTTTAATTTTTTAAAAGTTTACCATTAAAATTTGGAAACAAATGAGAGGGCATTATTGGAATCATTAACAGTGCCGTTATTGGACCTGTTTTCCGTCCACTTTCTATTTCACTTCAAAGCACGTGGGGGTACTCGATATATTTTTATAAAATATGGGGGTTCTAGAGAAATTCGGCAAACCACAAAGGGATTCCTGGTAATTAGCCCTAAAAAATAAAATAAAATAAAAAGAGTTGTTAATTAGTTGTAGCAAAAGGTAATTTTCATCTACATTCCTTTTGGTTTGATGAAAAGAGAAAATGGTCACCAAATCTTTCTAAAATGGCAAATAGATCCTCAAATGTCAATGGATGTTTCGATAAGCATTTTCAATTGAGAATGAGAACAAAAAAATTGGATTACAGTTTTAGAGTAGAGAAATTTTTTACATTCAGGATCTTTTGTTTCATTCCTGTTTAAATCCATGTTTCACTCTTATAAATACATTACCGTATATTCAACTAAAACCCTTCAATTGTTTAGTAAACATAAGGGATAAATATTAAATATGTGGCGTGTATTTATAACAGTGAAATATGGATTGAAACAGTAAATGAAACATAAGATCTTTTCGGGAATTTTTGGATTCAAAATAGGTGTCTAAATTGATGAATTTATTTTTATTAGTTTTGGTGTATGATAAGTTTTTTATTAATTTATTAGTTAAAGTAATTATTTTTTAATTGACAATCTTAGTTGAATTGCAGTTGTCCAAGATCATTTCACTCATAAGCCTACTTTCTAATCTACCCTACTTACTTTGTTCTAAACTACTTCCTCCATACAAAATTGGCCTTGAAATGGACCTTACATACTAAATAAAAATGTTGTAAATCTCTAATTATAAGTGGGACAACGCATATTATTCTTTCTAGAATTTTTGGATGAAAGCTTCAATTGCTTTTTTAACTCTACAAACTGTTGCCTCAACCATTTTGCCTGGATTTCCCGTATACTCATCCTGCTCTCCAATAGCATCCAAGAATTCCTCTCCCTCCTCAGCGATCATGAAATGAATATTTCCAAACTTGCATTGTTATTGAGGTCCAAATTTCTCCCCAACTTTGTAAAACAATTGATTATTTCTTCTGTACTGAATCTCTTTATTCTGCTTTTGCTTTTGTTGCATATATCCCATGACTTTTCCTGTATCTCTTTGCAAATTCCCACTCCTGTCATATTGTAAATTATCTCTCCAAGACTTTACCACCGCCTTATTTTTCTTGGTATACAATTCTAAAGATTGTTCTTGTAACACTGCCACTTTAAAGGCTTCTAACAGTGACTTGAGCTTCATTAATCTCAACATAGGCTTTATCTCCTCTTTGACTCCACTAACGAATGTGGAAATGAAATAAAATTCTTTTAAATGTGGATCTCTCAGTAACACAATGGATTTTAATTCTTCAAACCTTTCTTGGTAATCCAAGACAGTTCCTGAAGTTTATTAAACTCTTCCATTTCATCCTGCATCCCCTTGTCTCCAAATCTTTTACCCAAGGCTAGGCTGAATTCATCCCATGATAGTTGTCTAATACAACACTATCAACAATTTCTAGATTTTTGACAAAGTGTTCTAAAATACAAACTCTCACCCCTAAAAGATATCCACACCGAAGGGTTCCTAAACAACCAATACTCACAAAGAAAAATAATGATTCTAACAGTTTCTCTTGTATGTTTTCAACAATTATTTCTCCAAGAATAGTACCTCCTATGAATCTAGTAACCATTTCTTCCCAAGATTTATCGATAGTAATTTCATCCCACACTCATGCTTCAAAATCTCTTGTTAACCTATAATTCCCAAAATCTCAAAATTCATTATTAAAAGAACCATGCAATACCTCTTTAATGGAAACAACTGGAATGTGTTATTTACCATCACAATCATAAAAAAACATTTGTCTCTTCCAAACTGATATTTTGAAGTTTTGACAATTTTTTGATTGAAGCAAGAAATTTTCTCTTTTCTGCAATATCCTCATGAACCATAACATTGCTAGATAAATCTCGTAACTCCACATTTTCATCATTTATAGGAACAATTTTAACACCGTCACAAGTAGGAGTCTCAAAATTCTCATTAAGATAGGAAAGATTACCTTTCTCACTGCTTATCACCGGTGACTCACACTCGCCATCACCATCATCCCAAGATTTTCTCTCGATAAAGTTGATAGCATGCTCTTTAAGATTGGATAAGATTGGTATTGTGCCAATTTTGTGTTCCTTGAAACTCATAGAACCTTTGAATCCCTTGAAATCAACTTTACCCATTTCTATATCACCCGTCCTGATTGACTCCATAGAATTTTTCAAGATTTCCTCATTGCTAAAATTTGACCACTGACAACATGTATCAAACAGATGTTCTTCAACTTCTTTAGATGCTCTTCCACCATCCAACTCACTTTGTGAATCACAAATGGTTGTCATCACCTTAGGAATTCTAATCTCTTGACTTTTAAAATTCAAAAGTTCGTTCAATTCCATTGCATTCAAAATTCCAGTATCAATTTTTCCAACTTTCTCTTTTACTAGCATCTTTAATAATAGATCAAATTTATTTTCAATACTTGCAAAGATAGCATCCAATCTCTTCGTGTTTTCATTCAAATTCTCACTACCCATGTTTAAAGCTGTAAATTCAAAAATTTAGAAGAGGGTATTTAGAATTCAGAATTAAAATGAGAAATGTTTAAAAAGTGCAAGAAAGATAAGAAGAAGAATTTGGAAGTATTTATTGAGAGAAGAACATGAAAAAAGAAAGAGCAAAGTGCCAAAAACGTCACCAAACTGTATGAAATTAGTAATTTTAGTCACTTAACTATTTTTCAGCCAAAAACATCACCCAACTAATTTTGTTTGGCGAAAAAAGTCCCTCCATCCATTTAGGCCGTTTGAACTAACGGAAATACACTCACGTGACTTGCACACACATATTTATAGGGATAAACTTGTCCAACAAAATTTTATCTCACTAAAAACAAAAACACTCTTTATGCGGGCCTTGTGGCAACTCCATCTATTGCCTCTTTCCCTTCAGAGATTACGCTCTCGAGGTGAATGACAAATCACTATTGCATCCCAGGGAGATACAAATTCATCTGCCATGGGGTTCAATTTGGAGAGCATTTCCTCCAAATCCCTCATCTCCCTCTTAAACCCCTCTTCCCTAGGATCATCATCATCAGAACTATCATCATCAACTCCACCGTTGATCCTCGTATCCACGCCAGTACCACCATTCATGTGATGGTGATGATTATGATTGGTATTATTATTAGAGTGGTTCCGATCAGGCAGCCCATTGCCGTTTACTAGTGGTGGTGGTAAATTGCAGAGTTGTTCATCTTGTGATTGGGTGTCGGCGGCTGACCGTTGTTAGAGCTCTGTTGAGCGGTTATCATCTACTGCTGTGACATAAAGCCGAAGAGGAAGCTTTGATCGGAGGAGGGTGTTAGTGGTGGCGGCTTGGTTGACCTCAGGAGTGAAGGGTACGTTTCGATGATTAGGCGCCGGTATGATCTTAGTTGACTGATAATGAAGGTGAAGTTGGCGGTGATCGCCGTCCCCAACGACATCATTCTGCGGGGGAACATTCAGGTCAGCCCAATTTGATGGCCCAGAAACCCATAAACATTCCCCTGTCTTTCTTTCTTCTCCCTTCTTCATTTTCTTGCAAATTGGTTCAATTTTGATATCATCTTGGCTCGCCGTGATTTCTTTTTCTTAATCTCTAAAGCTTCACATATACGGTGGTTATCGTCATTGTCCATAAATGCCGCTATTGAATCTGATCTTTCAAATTTCAATTTTGGATCACAAACAGATTCATCATCGATTACCAACAAGCTTTTCGACTGCAAAACTTAAATTTCGCAAATAAAATTATGGGGATACACCCAAATCATCATAAACAACAAAAGAGCACCATGGCAATATGTTCCAGATTGAGAAAATAGAAGAATTGACACCAAAACAAAAAAAGTTGACATGGAGACAGGAAAGCTTACAAGATCTCTTGATTTTGGGATCCAGTGCCTTTCAACCCCCAGTTCTGATTTGAGTCCCAACTTGAAACTGCTGACGCGGCATTGTTATGATTGGTTTTCGAAGATGTGAACTGGCCTTTATTCCGTTGCATCCTGCATGTGACAACAAAGTGGCCAAGGAGAAACTCAATCACACAACTAAAACAAAAAGGATGTGGTTTCCAAGATGGATGACAAGATAAAAGAAATGGTAACTATAATTAAGCTTATGAGCTTTGAAATAAAAAAAAAGAGTTGCGAATAAGATGGTGAGTCGCCAAAAATTGGAAAATCCAATGAAGAAATTAAAAAAAATTGCGAAGAAGATGATGAGATCTGCCCTAATGATGAGATTGGATTTTTTGTCTTTAAAATTTATTGAATTTACATTTTTGTCCCTTCAAATTCATGCCGTTATGAATTTGACAGTTTAAATTGACAGAATGACTTGTTCCGCCAAAATATAACAGTTGAGTGACCTTTTTAGCTAAAAAAATAGTTAAGTGACTAAAAGTACTAATTTCATACAGTTTGGTGATGTTTTTGGCACTTTGCTAAAAAAGAAATGACGAAAAGAAAAAAAAAATCACAGGAGAAATGAATGATCAAAGAAAAGGAGAGATTCCAGAAAAGAATAAAGAATCAGAGAAGAAATCAAGAATTTTAGGGTAGAAGATTATTGTCTCTGATACCATTTGTCAGACTTCAGCAATTAAAGAAAGTTTCTGAGAAGAATTTAGGCGAAAACAATTAGAAGAATTAAGAGGTAAAGAGAGAAAAGAGAGAAAGTTTAGATAGAATTCTTGAAGAGAAAATTACAATACCAAAAAATGACCCCTCGTCCTTAGTCTAATCCTTGACTAAATAGACTAAACAATTAATCTGGATCATTCTTTACTAACTGACTACTAATTTGTGATGTTTAATTAATTGGACATAATATCAATTTCCCCTCTTAGACTTATGAATTGTATTAGCCCAACACCACAAGGCTATGACACATTTACAATATGGCACAATCATGACAATTTAGTTCTTGGTTAACCTGTTGACTTGACCTTTCTTCGACCCTTGAGAATGGAATGTGTTAAGAAAAGGGATACAGAAGCACACCTTAGGATCACTCATTTGGAAACACACTTGGAAGCACATTTGGTTTGGTTGGAAGCACGCCTTGGCTTTCTTGGAAGCACACCTTGAAGATAATGCATGGTGAAGTTTTGAAACAATATGAAGATGTTGAATGGCGTGACTGCTCCAAGCCATGCCTTTGAAGACCTCCTTGATGCTCTTCCTTGGTATGGTCACACTAGGCCAAACCTTTAAATCTTCTCTTCTTTGGTGTGGCCATTGATTAGCGTAGTCATGCAGTGTGGTCACGCCCTTAATTTGGCTGAATAACATTTCTTCCAACTTAGCCATGCCACTTTTCATTCTCCTTGACATGGCTATGCGTCATGGCCACACCATATCTTTCTCTTGGTTTGGCATTGTCCCTTTCAAGAAATAGCGTATAGTAGTGTGACTTGTTGTGCTTAGGTTCTTAAATGTTTGGTCGCAATCTTCATTTAACTTGGTGCCTTGCTTCTTTTTCCTTACTTTCTTAGCTAATACTCCATCCTTTGGTTGATACTTGGTTACCTTGCTAAGTGTGCTATGTCTACATGGTTGTCCCTTTTACACTACTTGCTTGTTGCTTGGCACCATGGTGCTTATTCATGTGAAGTTTGCTTGGCGCCATGACCTTGCGCGCCATAATACCTATGGTTTTGCTCCAGTTCCAACCTCTTTCACTTCTTTCCTTCTGTTTTGACTTCAACTTGATTGTTTTTCATCTCTAATCTTTGGTCCTTAATTTAGGTTTCTTCTCTAATTTTAGTCCACGAAATTCATAATCTTAAAAACTAATTAAAACAACATACAAACAACTGTAAAATGCTATTAAACGAGCTAAACCCTATGTGAAAATATTCATATAACTTAGTTTATTACTAACTCATCCGTGAAGTTATCAGAAAGTATAAACACCTAATAAAAAGCAACATCAGCATTAATTCTCTTTCGCTAATATTTTTTTTGAGAAAAGTTCCAATTTGGTCACCAAACTGTAACGAATTAGGAGTTTTAGTCACTAAACTATTTTTTCAGCTGAAAAGGTCATTCAACTATTATTTTTTTGTGAAAGAAATCATTTTGTCCATTTAGTCTGTTTGACCAAACGGACATACGATCACATGCAATGCACATGTTTATTTTCAAGGTTATAATTGTCCAACAAATAGAAAAAGAGTCAACACATGATTCTTTTTTTATTTATTTATTTTCCTTTCCTTCCCTTTTTTTAAAAATCAAAATCAAGAGTAGGTGGAAGGTTTTTTTTTCTTTCTTTCCTTTTTTTTTGTTTTCTTTCCTCTCTAGTCAAGATTGTTTTTTTTTCATTTTTTTCTTTATTTCCTTTTTTTTCCATTTCCCCTCTCTCTTTCCCAAATTTCAACCCACCTTCTCCAATAACAATACAACCTTCACTACCTTCACCACCATCACCACCTTCACCACCTTCACCACCTTCACCACCAACACCACCAAACACCACCAACAATACCAACAATAAATAGGGCAATACAAAAGATATAATAAACTATTGATGAATTCAAAACTTCAATTGTTAAATGGAATCCAATCTTCTTCTTCCCCTTTCCCAGACTTTCTTTCTTTATTTCCTTTTCCATTTGAACACATGTTGCCCACAAAATTTCATCAGTAGACAATATTAATCCAAAAAAGAATGAATTAAAACTTGACCACATAAAAGCAAATTAAGAAATAAAGCTCACGTAAGTATATCAATTTCCTTACTTCTTATCAATTTCATAAGCAAGCAATTTACTCTCGTTTTTTCTAAACCCATCACCAGTCACCACTGCCTTACCTCTTCCTTTTTCTACTTAAATTGTCAAAATCATTTTTTCTATATTGTCAAGGCGGGGAGAGGAATTCGCAACCGCCACTAAAGAAGAACAACATTCACGTCAAAGTGCAAATCGCGGCTACAATTTTGTTGGTAGGGTCTTCTTTGAATCCGCAAATCTTATCCTAAAATACATCCAACAAAAACACAAGATTCTATTGTTGGCTGCTTCGATGGCCTTCTCCTTTCACCACCACCGTTGTTGATTTGGTTCTCTTTTCTTCAGCGAGGCAAGTGAGAAAGAGCACTAAAGGATTGAATTGAGTTATTGGGTGAAGATGAAATTCTAAAATTTAGAAATTTTAATAAAGTTGGAGAGGATAACATCATGTCGTTCTAAAGAATTTTGTTGGACAATTATAACCCTACAAATACGCATGTGCACTGCATGTGATCATATTTCTGTTTACTCAAACAGACTAAATAGACGGAATGATTTCTTTCACAAAAAAATAATAGTTGAATGACCTTTTTCACTGAAAAAATAGTTCAGTAACTAAAATTACTAATTTTGTATAGTTTGGTGACCAAATTGGCACTTTACTCATTTTTTTATTAATAATGAGGTTTAGAAATATATAATTTAAATTGATTATACTTAAGGGTCATATTATATTAAGCTTCATAGTTGTTTCCAAATCACATAGAACTTCTATGGGTTATACATGATACCAAAATTTAGTAAAGACTCTAACCTTCTAGTCTTAAATAGGGGACAAGACCCTATTTGTCCACATGTATAGTCCCGGTCATTCTCATCCAGTATCTTATATATAAAAGAGAAAAACAATACCTAATTCTGGTAAGACATTTTCTCCACACAAGAGCACAATCATTTATGTTCATATAAATAAGAAGAGCAGCTAGAAGGCTTCTCTCTGTATTTCATATTAATAGTTCCTAACTTGATTATTCAAAGAAGACTCTGGGAGGACCACCTCAAGATTTTTTGCATAGGTTTGCTGGATTTCATCAACAAAGATCAAAGTTATGTTAACGCATTAGAACAATCATTATTATTGGTGAGACATCTTGTGTCTTAATCTGCTTCTTTTAATGATGAAAAATATAATTATGTATACTAATGGTTTGTTAAGCATGTGATTAAGTCAGGGATAAACCATGAAGAAGTGAAAATGCAAAGGAATAACAAAACATAAAGACATTAGTATTAAAGGTCCCAAACCCCTAAACCTAAACCTAAAATTTGTAAGTTAGTTCATATGAGTAAGCTAACTGTTTGGAAGCTCAAATGTTTACAAAATGGATTGCACAAAATGAATTTGACACAAATAGATGCATAACATTACACATTTCAAAAATATTTTCAAAAAAAATGAAAGATTCAAAAAAATCTATTTTACATGAATTCATACGACCTCCTGTCCAATTTGGACATCCTAATTTACTTTTTGAATTTTTCATTTTGAACCTGTAAAGTGTATTCAGACGATCTCCCCTGTTTTCGAACGTCCGAATTTACCTTTTTTATTTTTATGTGAAAACTGAGTTCAGATGACCTCCCTTAAGATTCAAACGTCTGAACGTACTTTTGGCCAAAAATTGATTAAATCTATAAAATACATTCGGACAACCTTCATGGCATTCGGATGTCCAGATTCATCGATTTTGAAAATTAGGGTTTTTCCAAAAGTAAATTTGGACGCCCGAACTCTGTTGAAGGTTGTTCAAATTCCATTTTTAATGCCAATAGCAGATAGTTTTGAGCATTTAATGCTCCACCTACCCTAATCTTCCATTGACCATATAAAAGAGATAATTTCTTAGAGGAAAAATAGTGAAGAACATTTATTGAGCTATATCTTTGTGAAAAATCCTCTCAATTCTCTCAAGAGCAAAATCCTTCTCCAACCATTATATTTATTGAGCTTCCATTAAGTGATCTTATTTTCATTTTTGAGCTAACATTTATTGATTGTATTCAAGTGAGTAGGAGAGAAATAGAAGTAGTACATTCATTAGCTTTATCTACTCTAAAGGATGGAGTTCCAATCTTGTATTCAACAAATTGGTAAGATAAAAAAGGTTTCTTCTAGGTGGGAGAGTAAAAAATCATTCTCATAGTTTAGTGTTGCTATTGGGTTGATTTTACCTTGTTTGTAATTGTAGAATTTGAGGGTTTGGATCTCGCCCCTTGGTGAAGAGATCATTTAGTGAATTGTGAAATCCTAAGTTCAAAAGCTTAGATAGTGAATATAGAGTATTCCAAGGGGAGACTTGAGCCACTCTAAAATTGTGTTGTGCCTTTGATTTAATTCTTATTATTTCTCTTTATTATTGCTTTTAAGTTAATTGAATATTGTTCATAAGTTCATTTATTGTTTCCTTTCATATTGTTATTGTTGGTGAGCATTTAAATTACATTGATCTAAACTTAAATTAAATTCAAGTGATTAACTTAATTAATTTTTTAATTGACCTAAGTGTGTCTTAAACCTAATTCACCGCTCTCCCCCTCTTAAGTTGCCTTTAGGATTACAATTGGCATCGTTTGTAGGAAAGTTTCTGAATAATATAAAGTAAAAGTTTTTCCTACACATAAAGAGATACATAAAGGCAAAAAAGGGGGTAGAAACTAGGCAAAAACACTTGAAGGAGATAATTCAATATTGGGTTAAACATCAACCTAAATTCATTAGATAAAGAAAAAGCACCACTAGTAAGGTATACTAATTTTAATATTGAAAAGAATATGTCTAATTCAATCTTTAAATTTGAAATAAAGTGTTCTTCCAATCAAGAATTTATGAAAGTAGTAAAACGTTAGTCTATTATTAATGATAAGCAATAAATATGTCCACAAATAATAAAATTAAACTTTGAACAAAGTGCACCAAGCCCTGCACTTGGTATGTTAAAAATAGATGCATTTGGAAATGATGATTTCATCATTAAATTAATGGTGGTAAAGCATAGCCAATGTATCTATACTCGAAAAAATAAGAACATGACAACATAATGTTGTGCAATAGGGAGAAAATATTGGGTGGTTAATTACCAATGTCTTGTAGGCATGTCACATGTGTGTTGTAATAGGGACATGGATATTTACTCAATATAGGGAGCCACATAATAAGTGGGGCATTATGGTGCACGTGGCATATTATTATTGGTGGTTAACCACCAACTCAGCTGATGAGTTTGTGGTTATTAACTACTTAATATTTTCTCGTGCAATATGTATTTAAAGAGGTTTATCAATAAGTAAATTAATGCAAACAGTGAATGAATAGTATGAAGTTTAGATAACTTAGGTTATGACATATAAGACAAGAGAAATGGTATTGAAAAAGATTAAAAGCTCAACAACTAAGTAATATGCTTGTATATGTGATTATGCAGAAGAGTTGAGGAGGACTCATCTAGACAATACTATCGAAATTCATTTTATTCCATTTAGCGATAAAGGGGAAAGACCTAAATTTATAAGATTTTATTCTGCATGGGGCCATAGCAGGCAGCTTTGTACGAAATAATTCATAAGGCAAGAAAATATCATCTTAGGAGACCATCCACACCAAAGAAGGTGCAAATAGTATGAATCCCCAACTAAAATTAGATATTTCATTAGAAGATCCGACATCAATACACCTCTAAGGTTATCAAGGTACCATTCTCCATTCCTAAAAAATCTATTAAGTGGACAAAAGTTATCATCTCTTACTCATTGAGACAAAGCACTTATAGTCTCCAATAATCATAAAAAAGTCAATTCTACCATCATTCGATAGTCAACCCACATACAAGTCAACCAAATCCCTCATACATAACATTTGTTGGCAAACATAAGAAGATGACCGCATAAGTTGAACAAATACATGATGCACTCATCTACACTATTTAGTGAATATAAAATAAGCCCACAAGAACTTACACTCCAAAAAATTTCACCACAATTTCGTAAAAAATGTAGTAACTTTATAATCTGCTGAGACACTTAGATAATAATCGTAATCCCCAAAAATTCCACTACTGTCCCCAAACTACTCCTAAAAAACTTAGATAATAACCTTATAATCTACTTTATAATTATCAGCTGCATCACAACAACCAAATGATTATGTAAAGATGTCAAAGCATTCTTGATGAGAACAAGTTTGCTATTGGATGACAAAAATTTATCTTTCCAAACTCCAATCATCAGCTGACTTTAGATAATAAAGATTGAAAATACAACATACTTTTCTGCCCAGTGTAAATTGGACAACAAAAATAGGTAAGTGGTAAAGTAAACTTAAACAAAATTCGTTAGCCGAGCCACCCTTCTTTTCACCGTTACCAATACATTATCATTAACGTAAAAACCACTATTCAGTGCATTAACAAGTTGTCAAGACATTTGGTGATATAGTACAAGCACATTCATTACACATACAAAAGACTTTCACTCTCCTAAAGAAAAAAAATCAAAATGTCATCAGTATGCGCCAAGTGGGTCATTAGTATAGTATTCTTTACTATCCTAAAACTCCTAAAACCCCTCTACTTCACAAAGTCATTTAACAAACGAGAAATAACATCTTCCACAAAAATGAACAAAGTAGGAGATAAGGATCACATTATCGCAACCCCCTTATAGGCATAAAAAAATCCCACAGGTTATCCATTAACAAGCACAAAAAAACAACAATTAGATACGCATCTCCATATCATATCACAAAAGGGCAACATATAATACAAATGTTGGTGGAAGAAGTTAAAAACAAAATCCCAAAGCTAACGAGGATAGGTATTAAAATGTAAAGAAAAGAGAGAAAAATATAATACCTTTGAATAAAACGCTTAAATGGATGGTAAAATAACTAGGATAGTCAAAGGTTCATAAAGAAATCCATAGGTGAATCAAAGAGCTGAATATTATTGAAACAACTGATAAAAAACTGATGCCTTTACAATGATTTCTCCTCCTCTTTTTATAGAAGAAAATAAAATTCTAATACATAAATTTTTGAATTCCGAATCTCCATCCTTTGAGTGCATGTCTCTATCTTCTTTTTGAGTGCATGTTCATGTCTCATTTATTTGAGTGGATGTCCTTGAATTACTTTTATTGAGTAGTCTTTGCCTCAATCCCTGCTTTATGTCAATCTCAATCTTTATGTCACTTCTTTGTTTGCTGGAATCTTATCAGATCTTCTTTTGCTTTTTGTGTGAGTAACAGCTGAAATAATTCTTTTGACTAGTTTTTATACAATTATTCCACCACTTTTGAATAATTTCTGCTTTTTTACATTGTTTTTAGTAGATATAGATAATATTGAATCCTGCTGAATCTGACTAATAATAACTGGATTAGGTCCACCAATTTCTCGTTGATGTAACAATTTAATAATGCTTGTTGCTGATGAAGTCTTCAAAGCTTTATAGCCCATATTAAAAGCTTTCTTGAATAATACCTGAAAATAAAAATGCTCACTTATATATATATATATATATCTTTATAACTATAAAGCGGGAGTTTGTGACATTTGCTGCCCCGCGTGCTCAGTTTCAAATGCCGGTAGCCTTTCGATTTTGTTTCTCGCGTGAGTGTGATCTTGGTGGGCCAGCTATTTATTTGGTACCCTTTTCACCTACCTTACGTGTTTATTGCGGGTTTTTAACCGGCTCTGCCTGAGGGTCTTTGCCAATTGCTTTCTCTGCCATTTTCTTTTCTCTAGCTTATTCCGCCTTCTCTAGTTCTTTTCTATTCTTCATGTTTATCTGCCTTTTTTCATTTTTTTTCTGCTTTTGTGAGGCCTGGTATTTTTAATCGGTGTATTTGTGCAATTACATCTCTACTACAGAACCAGACATGAGAATTCGTTTCGTATGGTCCTATATGGATTCCATCTGTGCTTTGAGCTGGATTGTTTGTGTGATTTTATCGATTTTCTTCCGGATTTAGGGGTGGCTTGTTCTATTTGGATGAGCGCTGTTGTTTGAAATTTGTTGTTTTTGGTCACGACTGTTTTCGATATGGTGATGTTCCGTAAAATTTGATGGTGTTCTTTTTACTGCTTACGGTTGGGAGCTTTTAGTTTTGTTGTTGGCTTAGAATTCATTGTTGAATTAGTTTGAGTTTGGTTGTTCCTTCAAGAGGATTTACGGAGAGACACAAAATTAAAATTTTGTTGGGGAACATAAGGTTGCATATTTTTTTTAAAGGATTGTGGCTTATTCTTTTTGCAGAGGGGAGAGGGGGGGGACTGTTTCTGGGTTTACATTTCGTTGTTTGATTTTGTTTCCTTCTTGAAAAGAGGGCAGGGAGAAATAGGGAATAAAACTTTTTTAAAAATAAAGTTGGTTGCTTCTTTGGATTTTTGGGAGTGTTGGTATTCTTTATGATTGTCTTGTTTTCTTTGCCGTTTTTGGTCTGCTTTCCCGGGTTTGGTATTGCTAATTGTTGTTTTGGTTTGGTATATTGCAATTTTTATGGTTAATGCGTCAAAAGGTTTGTTTATTCCATTAAGTATTTATAGCATGCAAAAGCTTTTAGGCAAGTTCTTCTTCCTACGAGATTTTAAAAATGATATCTTTTTTAGGATATAATTCGTTCGAATCCCATTTTTTCATTCATTTCTTTTTTTTATGGAGCATACGATATAGAGGCAGAGTTTTTATAGGATCAAAAAGTTTGAGTGAGCTGCTGGAGAATGATGATGGATTACTTATATATGCATTGAAGATTTTAATCGAGGGTCGATCTCTGCTTTTCACCTTCGCTCTTGTAAATTGGTAATTCTTGATTGGCATTCTTCTTTGATTTACTTCATTTGTCATTCCATTCTTTGTTGTCTTGTTTTATTGAAACCACAAATTAATCAAGCTAGAATGCAATTTTGTTTCCTTATTTCCCACTGACCATGTAATGTTCATATTTCCCGTATTTTTGCCTTTTTAGGTTTCTTTGATTGTTAATACTCCAATGTCTAACATGTACGAGTCCCGTTTAGAATATAAGGATATAATATTTAAGTTTTCTGATTTGGTTTCCCTACTTGTGCACATTGATTTTGTGAATTGAATGTCCTGCTCAAGCTATCATTTTTAGTAAGAATGTAGATCCTACTTTCCGGTGGTTGTGAGTAGCACTCAAAGATTGTGGTTAATTGCAGTTGTTGGAGGGGTGAAAACGATACTACAAAAGAGCATAAAGATGCAAATCAGATGCAAAAAATGTTAAAATAATGACAGAATTGGATGTGTTTAGTTCTTGAGATAGGTGTGACTCGCTAGAGTTGATGAGTACCTGGAGTAGTTCAAAGTATATAGCAAAACCAGAGTTTCTATAGATTTTTCTGAAAGGGTAATGAAGAGGGTCATGTTAAAATGCAATGGATTAAGATTAAGTTAATATGGATCTAGATAGACTCTTGGAAAGTAGGCTTAAAAGAGAGAATAGTTTTGAAACATTTGTTGCCTCCCTTACCTCCTTATTCCTTATGTTCCATATATCTGCAGCTCTGGCAAAACTGTGTTATGCTTATGATGCGTGCAGTCGCTTGCCCTATTTTGATGTTGTTTTCGCCTTGTTTAGGGAGGCCCTGTTGTTTTGTAAGAATGAATTCTGTTTTTCGCATGTTGTTTCAGTTGTTGTGATTTGTTAAACCCCAATGTTTTTGGACTATTAAAAATGATTTCTTCAACTTTTGCCGCTTAATGTTATGACTATTGAATTGTGTTATTTTTGCTTTAGAAAATTGCTGCTGTTGTAAGTTTGTGTATTAAACTGCTTGGTATTTTATTTAAGATTGTTTTTAGTGCTATCGTGAATTTTATGTTACTTCTTTTGTTTGTTCAAATGTATAGGCTGTTCCCATCGCCTTGTTATGGCCTTTGTATCTTTAATACTATTTAGGGCGAGTTGAGACTGCTTTATACCCTTTTGGTGCGGTATCAGCTTTAGGTCTCCATCAAGTCATTATTTTGAAGTCTCTATCACTTTGTGGGCCCGCTTATTATTTCGGTACCCTTTTCACCTGCCTACTGCGCTTTTTGCGTGTTTTTTACCGGCTTACTTTTTGTCGCTTTATTTGTCCTTGCTTTTTTTGCCTGCTTGCTTTCCTCTCCGGCTTCTTCGCTTCTTTGCTGTGCTGCAATGTTTGTCTGCTCTGCTCCTTCGTTTTTCCCTTTTTTGCCTTCCGTGGTCTCTGCTTTTTTTATTCCCACTTCTTGTATGTCTGGTTTGTATTTTTTTTGCCCTTTGTGTGTTTACTGAGTGTTTTTTACCGGCTCCACTTTAAAGTCCTCAATTTTAAGAAGACGAAATTCATCTTCAACCATTGGATAAAAGCTGTTGCGTTTTGGATTAAAGCTCGGTTCCTTTCAAATCCTATTCTCCCCTATGCTTTCATCTTCTTCAACTTGAGTTTTTCCTTCCGCTATTGCCTTTTTGTCATTTGTTGTTGGCCATGATTTGTAATTTTGCAATAAGTTCCTTGAATAAAGTTTCACATTTTTATTCTTCTCGGTAAAGATTGCTACTTTTCTTGCCCTCGATAACGGGTTTCTCTTTAAGAGCTAAGTTAGTTGTGTTGATACATAATCCATTTTGTTAAGTATTTAGAATTTGATTCAGAATTTCTGAGTAATTGGTTTTGCAATCTGATGAGGGTTTTTGCTTGAACAGTATCTTGCAGATACAAAACTGTTTGAAAGTCCAGATGAGGTTCGTAGGAGGGAGGAAGTGCTGGGTAGATTGGACCAGGTAGCCCTATTGTTAATTATTGAGTTTTGTAATTATCTGGCCAAAATTTGGTTATTAGCTTCTAATTGTGAACATGTGAAACAGATTGTTAAGAAGTGGGTGAAGGATGTTTCTCGCTCAAAAGGCTTCAACGAGCAGTTGGTTTAAGAAGTAAATGTGGTGATTTTCACATCCGGTTGTTATCGGCTCGGGGTATGGATCTTAATATTTTTTTGGCACTGTTCTCTATCGTTAGATTTGGATTAACTGTGAGAATTGTTTATTAGCCTTTCTTCTGTTTCCTCTATTTGGATTATGGCTTTTGCAATAATCCTAACCAACTGGAGCACTACTGCTTGTATTGCATGTCGATTTTGTTCAATTACCTATGATACCCATGTAGAGATCAAGTCCATTATATGGTCCTCAGGGCTGCTGTTGTCTCTGTATCATTAACGGTTGTGATGTTGAGTTTTGAATTTATGGGAAATTACTTTTTAGTGGGAATACTCGCATATCTCCAGGAATAGTGGGTGTTTTTGTTGATGCCTCTTCATTTCCTTTCTGTTTTAGCTTTACTGGGTGGATTACGCTTGTGGCATTAGACAAGGATGTCTTTTTTTGGAACTCTAAGTTGGTGGGAACCTATTATTGTTATGGCCTTTTTTGTATATCTTTTTGTGCCACAGTCAGTAATTTATTTTGTTTGAGTTGTCGGATCTAGCGTCACTAACTGGGTTTTCTTTTCTTTATGATTTGTCCATAGGTACATGGCCCTGGCGCAGATATAGAAACCTTATGTGTGGGACCTACGCATGTTACTCGCAATGTAAGTTGCTAAATTTTCTATTCCTTTTGATTTAGTAATTATAACCTTTTTAAAGCGTACTTATGTTTTATGTTTAAAAATTCTCTTGCTCATTAAATGCAGGAAGATTTTTTTGGGGAACTGCATAGAATTCTAGCAAAGATATCTGATGTGAAAGAGTTGCAGTCTGTGCCTGATGCTTATGTCCCACTGATGAAGTTTAAGCTTGATGGGTTTTCCATAGATCTGGATTATGCAAGTTTGCCAAGCTATGTAATACCTGAAGTATGAATGTTATCTCTATTTCTTTTACTTCTCTTAATGTGTGCGTCACAAGTTTTATGGTGTTTATTGGGACACTTTAGTTTTCACTTGTTTCTTGTTGCTCAAAACTGACTTGATGAGGAATTGGTAGGCTCAATTATTTTTCTAGATTCATCTTTTAGTACTGCGCCCTTGTCAAGATAGTTGTAATGCTAAGTGTTTCTTTTATGCAAAATAATCCTATAGGGGCTCATTAATTATCTGCTTTTCACGCTCATAATTTTCAGAGCTCATGTTCAGATATAGGCATCTCAAAATAATTACAGATTTTGTGGATTTTCATGATTACATACCTAAACATATTAGTCTCTTGTAGGACCTGGATATTTCTCAAGAATCCATATTGCAAAGTGTGGATGAGCAAACAGTTCGGATTCTCAATTGTTACAGGGTTACCGATCAAATTATGCATTTAGTTCCAAATATACAGGTTTGCATTGAAATAAATAAGTAGGAATTCATCTGGGCAATTTTTTTCTCACTAATCATTTCTCTGATGTTTCTTCTCTAGAATTTTTGTACTGCACTGAGATGTTTGAGATTGTGGGTAAAATGGCAGGGGATATATTCAAATGTGAGAAAGAAAATCTAACCTGATCTGCTATTTATTCTTATTTGAATAAAATTTTTATTATACTTGTATCTGAACTAATTATGTTTCTTTTTATGGCTAGGTCACGGGCTTTCTTGGTGGTATTAATTGCGCAATACTTGTTGCACGTATATGCCAGCTATATCCCAATGCCCTGCTTAGCACGTTGGTCTCACGGTTTTTCAGAATCTACAAATCATGGCGTTGGCCAAATCCAGTTATGTTATGCTTAATTAAAGAAAGGTCTTCGAATAATTTTTTCTGGGATCCTAGAAGAAATCGTAAGGATAGAGAACACCTGATGCCAATTATAACTTCAGCATATCCTTGCATGAACTCTAGCTATAATGTGTCAAATAACACATTGCAAATCATGATGGGAGATTTTTGTAGAGGAAATGAGATTTGTGAGGTAATTTTATGTCAAATGAATTTGGGTTTCTTTTCTTCTGTCATTTGTTTTTGTTTTGTTTGTTGAGATAGGTATGTTTTTTTTAGCTGACCTGATTTTTCCATCATACTTAGTCTGATTAACTTTAAGCATGCTTAAAAATGAATCCATTATCTAAAACATTTACAGGAAATTCAGTTCCCTTAGCATTATAGATTATTCCTTAGACTTTTGGAGCATATTGAATTTCCGCAAAATCAGCATTACTTATCAAAAGCCTAAAGTTGTGTGAGTTTGCTTGATATGGTCAAATTGGAGATAGTTAAAGCATAAATTGATTGGTGAAGATTTCTGCTTCTGTTGAACGTATCACCTTTTTAACTTCGATTACCATGTATGCAGGGAATAGAGGCAGCCAAAGCTACCTGGGTAACTCTTTTTTAGCCTTTCGCTTTCTTTGAAGCATACAAAAATTATTTGTAAATAGACATAAGGGCAAAAAGTGGTGATGACTTGAGAAACTGAAAGGGCTGGGTCGAATCTAGAATACGTCTGCTTATTTTACTGGTAAGGTTTATCTTTCTCTTGGCTTGGTAAGTTTAGAGCTTTCATTTACCAATTAACTCATTTTTGTAATGAATTAATTAGGTTGAGGGAGATACAAGTGGCATTCTTCAATGCCACCCTTGCCCTGGTGCATTTTAAGATAAGTCTAGACCTCATTACTACTCTTATTTCATGGGGTTACAAAGAAAACAAGGTAGTAGTAGTTCTCAAGAAGGAGAGAAATTTGATATAAGATGGACAGTTGAGAATTTTAAACGTGGAGTGTGTTGTTTCTCTCTTTGGAAACCCACAATGTGGATTAATGTATATTATGTGAAACAGAAACACATCCCACATTTTGTTTTTCCAGAGGGAATCCGCTCTTCCAAGCCTTCAAATACTACTTTTCAGAATTGCTTGTATAAAGATTTTCCTGGAAATGAATCGCTTCAGACAGATGTTGCTGTTAGCAGAAAAAGAAGAAGATATGCTGAAGTTATTGGAGGAGGCAATGGTGATGAGTCTTCATCCTTGGTTATTAGCAATATTGGTGCAAATTTGCTCGCTGAACGAATTGGAACAAAACATTATGAAGCTGAGGCTGCTGACACCATGACAAGAGCGAAGTGTCTAAAGATTATGACCAGCCAAGATCAATCACTTGAAGGATCTGTAGAATGTAGTTCGGCAATTGCACCTTGTGAGACTTAGAGTCTTAATCTTACTTATTTTGATGATTAACAAACAATTATGTTTATGCTAATGGTTGAAAAAGTGTTTCAATGTAATAGATATACAAAGAAGTTAAGCATAGAGCTCTATCATATGGAGAAAGAATTGGAAGAAGCCAAGCATGGAGTTCTATCATATGGAGAAAGAATTAGAAGTGCAAAAGATTTCAAAGTATGGTAAATTAGGTTATTTCCCCAAGCCTAAACCTTATATTATGTAAATAGCTCAAGAAGTTGTTTTACTCTTTTAAGGCTCAAGTAAAAATGTTTTCAAAGTGTTTTTAATCTTCAAATGATGCTCAAGTAAAAATGTTTTCAAAATGATTTTAATCTTCAAATGATGCTCAAGTCAAAATATTTTCAAAATGTTGTTAGTCCTCAAATGAACTTCAAAAGAAGTTGTAAAAGTGAGGAACACACTTGCAAAAATTCATAAAAATTTGCACAAATGATTTGGAAAACAAAAATTGAGATTAAGCTGAAGAAATCTGTCAGGGTTCAGTATTTCAATCATATCTCTCTCATTTTAAGTCTAAATGGAGTGCTTCCGGTGCCATTAGAAAGCTAAGAGAAAGAGCTACAACTTTCATGTTTTACGTTTTTTCAAATTCTGTCGGGATCATATCGAAAAATGGTTGTCAAGTTTCGAACGACTCCCTTGGAGATTCGGCCGTCCGAAACTATTGCATCAAAAATTATACCCTTTCTGTTGAGTTTCGGATGCCTCCATTGGAGTTTCGGACCCTTCTGCCAGTGTTTTGTAGTTTGATCATATCTCTCTCATTTTACATCCAAATTGAATGCTTAAGATACCATTGGAAAGCTAAGAGGAAGAGCTACAACTTTGATGTTTACATTTTTCCAAATTCCGTCTGAAACATATAGAAAAATGGCTGTCAAGTTTCAGACGCCTCCATTGGAGTTTCGGCCGTCCGAAACACCCGTCCGAAACTCATAACGGCTAGTTTTTTAAAGGTCAAACATGAACGTCGTCTTGTCATTTTTTGTGTAGTTTAAATACCACCAAATGCACAAACGTTCAGTAGACTTCTCCCTTGATTCCTTGAGCTTCTAATCTTGAAAAACACTCTCTACAACTCTTGCACTTCATCTTTGATTCATCAAGAAACAAAAGATCAAAATTCTTGAGCCTTCTTTGAGTTCTTCATTTCATTCTTGAGCTATATAGTTTGAGTTGTAAATTTCATTATAGGAATCATATTGTGAGCTTCAATTTATCATATCCACCCAAATTATAGTGGGTTGTAATTTCATTCTAAATCTTCTATTGTGAGGAGGTTGAAATCCTAAGTAGGGATACTTGGGTGGTTGAAATCCTAAGTTAGATACTTGGGTAATTGAAATCCTAAGTTAGATACTTGGGTGGTTGAAATCCTAAGTTGGGATACTTGGGTTGTAAAAGTGGTTCTTTTGATCTCACCACAAGAAAAAGATCAATTCATAGTGAAGGTTGAAATCCTAAGTTGGAGAACTTGGGTAGTGGATGTAGAGTGCTCCAAGGGGGAGACTTGAACCACTCTAAATTGATTGTGTCAATTGCTCTTTATTGCTTTCAGTTTTTACTATTATTTCATATTGTTCATGATTTAATTTACTGCACTTGGATTTAAGTATATATTCATTGTGTTGTTGGAATATTACATCAAACATCATTTTACATTACACTTGATGCAAGTCACACTACTCACTCATCATTGTTGATTGAATTTGTTCAAATTGATGTGATTGTTGTATAAGAAATTTTTAGAAACCTAATTCACCCCCTCCCTCTTAGGTTGCCTTAGACCTTACACACCTTCATCTTCTGGTCTTGCATGCGCATCATCTGTGGATAACTGTGTCATTGAGCAATCTTCAGAGGAGATTGTAGGTTACCAAAGATCTTCAATTGTAATTAATGAGCTTAAAAATAAATCTTTTATACTATTAAGCATGAGTTTAGGACATTTGTTGCCCTTGTAGTGCCGATATTAGCTTTCTACAAAACCAAAGTTGTTGCAATGGTATTATCCTGATACAGTTGCCAAAATATTTTAATCGGCTTTTAGTAAAAAATGCAATGCCCTAATCCATATCTGTCCTACTTATTTTAACATAATATCTAAAAAAAAACTGGCCCAAAAACAAACCAACTTTCACTAAGGCCCAAAATATATCCAAGGACTGCCACCCCAAAAACTAGTATATATTTAAATTCATCCTGTGCTAAAGCTCCTCCATAGAAATCATCTGGACTAGGACTTTGAGTAGAGTCTACTGAAAATTGAGGTTCTGGATTTTGTTGAATTTGTGGTTTATGTTGTAAATTTTTACTTTTCTTGAATGCTAAATAATATTGTAAAAATTCCTCCAAGTCTTCATTTTTCTGTTGAGTGTGGGAAGAAGTTGGTGTAGTAAAACTTGGGCTTGGTTCTTGAACTAGGCTTTGTTTTGGAATGGGTTGAACTGATTTTTGAATAGTTAATAGTGTTGGTTGCTAAGTGTTTTGAATGTGCTGATCTCCTTGGTGATTAATCCATGTCCTTCGACCTGTTACCAGATAGGTAGCGACAGCTTGGGGGCAACATACATTCGTTTGACACGAATCCCACCATTTCATTTTGTGCTGCCTTATTAATGATATTGGCTAGGGCTTTGGTTGTGCTTGAATAACTTGAAAATGCCAGCACCAAATCCAAGGGACTTTGAGTGCTGCATGCCATTGAATCTCTTTCATATAGCCTTGCATTTTTTGTTTCATTTTTCCACTTTTGTAACCCCTCCTTAGGTAAAGTCGGCAAAATACTCTCTTGGAATCCATGAGTATTCCACCAATCATATAACCAAAGTGTGAAATTGTTTTGGCAATCTTTACTAAAAGTAAAAAACCAGGAATGAACGAATGGTCTAAGATAAAAAGCTTTTATCCAAGCTTGTTTGTAATCTTGATAATTATAACCTTGTGGTGTATAAGAAATATAAAATGCTCTTTGGGTATGAAAATCTCTGAAATCATTTAAATTAAGAAGCTTTTTAATAATACACTTAGAATGAGTGATACGACCTGATTCATCTTTGTTGTGAAAAATATCTGCTGAACCAGAATCTATTGATCGAGGTTAAAAATACCTATTTTTACCTCGTTTACTTAAGTTTATGCTTGCCTTTGAGTATTTTATTGTTGTTTATGTGTTGTTTTTGGAATAAATGCAGGATTTCAAGTTCAATGAGGATAAAAGGAACAAAATCCAGATTTGATGTTAAAAAGTGGGAAAAAGAACCAAAAAATTACTCAATCCGGATTACCAAAGAAAAGATGGCACAAAGGAGCAAAAGTGGGATTGCAAGGCAAAACTGGGCAGAACGCAAAGCAAACTTCAAACAAGCATATCTTGGCCTCTACTCAACGAAATGAGAAGTTATTGGATGTTTTGGAAAGAGCTACGAGAGTACTAAAACTTTTATGTTTGCAATTACTCCAAAATTCGCTGGCAAGATGGTTGAAATGGAGGCTCAAGTCAACGTACACTAAAGAATTTGGAAAATCAGAAGCCTATGTCACAGTTTTGGAGAATATTCATAACGTTCAGTCGAGAACTCTAAATTCAATGATTCTTAATGCCTTAGAAAGCCAAGAGGCAGGACTACAATTGTTATGAAGACCAAAATGCCCAGTTCGGCACGAATGACATTCAAAATCGCGTCCTAATATCATCTAAGTGTGCTGTCTGAAATCCTGAAAAACAGTGGCTGTGGGACCAACACTTTCGAAAATTGCATTTCGGCCCCTATTTTAGAATAAGCGGGGTGCTTTATGTAATTATTGATTTTTAGTCATTTTACTAACTATATAAAATTTCTTAAACACTAAGTTAGGTATCTAGGACACAATTAGCAATAGCTCATAAGAACACACCTTTTATTATGTATTCTTGGTGTTTTCATTTCTTGGGAGAGAATTCTTGTAACTCTTGGCTAATTGGAGTGGAAATCAAAGGGAAGCTTGGATCTTTAGCTTAGAATCAATATTTGAAAAGTATCATCATCTTGGGTTGTCTCTTCCTTTGCACTTACTTGCTAAATTCATTGCTTAATTTACCATTTGGGTTTGCTCTAATTAGCCATGATGGGCTAAACTGTGTGGTGTCTTTGGAATTAGGCTATGGGCTTTTGATAATTTGTTTGTGTGGTGATGAAATGTTATGGGCTTGATTATATGTTTCATATGCTTGATTTTAAGGTCACATTTCTTGTGCAATATCCTTGACTTGAAAGTGGGAATTGGGTCATGTTGTGAGTAGAATATTAATCCATTGCATGTTGTGATGAAGAGACCTCTTTGTCCATGATAATGTTGATTGAATCTATTCCATGAATTAGCCCTAAACATATGGAAACCAAGTCTACACTAGCATGACAACCTAGTTGGGGGCTTGGATTGGAAGTTGTGGATTTGCAATGACATAGAATCGATTGCCTTTGATTGATCTATTAATTGTGGTTGAATTTGGTCCGGTTATAGTTTTAGCCACCAAATTTGCACTAGACAACATTAAACCATATTCTTTAAGCTATAACATGAATCACCAATGCTACAAATGATTGAGAAACCTAGTCCTAAATTCCAATGATACACTTATATACTTGATTTCTACTCCCTAATTTTGAAGCTAAAGTCCTAGATCAATTATGTTGACTTTAGTGTAGGTTTAGTCTTGTTGCATTTTATCTTATTTTCTTTTCTTAGTGGCATTTTTCACTACTCTACGTACTCGACACAAACTCTTAACAAGGCCCCCCTCTCCGTGGAATTCAACCCCTTGCTTCCAATTGCTACATATTTAGAGTCAGGGTATTTGTTTGTTTGGGTTGCACGACGAACTCACTCAACATCTACTAATATAAATTCATAAAAAGTTCTATTTTTTGTTGAATCGTCACAAAACCAATAAAAATATGGAGTAAAATTTTTTTGAGTATAATCTCTTAATACTGGAATATCAGGAACTTCTTTAAATGCTGTCAATTGTAGATATTCAAATTTTTCTTTTAAAACATATGGAGATTTTGAATTCGAAGATGTTGGAGTATTATGGATGGGTGACGGGTCATTGCTCTTGGAGTAGAAGGAATTAATTGTGTTTTTGAATGAGGTTGAAGTTTGGCTGAAGGTGTTGCTGCTACTTGAACATAAGGCAAAGCAGGAAAATCTTCTAAAGAAATGAATTTATTGCTTGTTTGAATGGTTGGAGATAATGGTTTTGGAACTAATACCTTAGAGGCATAATCTCCCGTACTCTGCATCTTCTAATTGAATGATTGCACTGGCTTTTTCGACATTCTTGTGTTTTCCTGAAGTTAGAAAGTTTGGTAACGAATTACTATCACCTTTAATATATTCAATACTAAAATAAAAAACTGAAAGTATACCTTGTCACCTAGCAAATATTTGTTTTGACACTAGATATTGAACATCTTTTTGTAATATATCTTTTGCTGATTTACAATCTATTCTTAATAGAAACTGTTTATTATATAAATCATCTTGAAATTTAGAAATGCATAAAACAATTGAAAGTATTTCCTTTTTTATTGTTGAATAATTCTTTTGAGAACCTGTCCATACTTTTTAAATAAATCTAACTAATTTCTCTTTTCCTTCTATTCTTTGTTTTAATATTCCCCCATATCCTATATATGATGTATCCGTTTCTACTATCATAAATACATTAGGTTGAGGAATAAACATAGCAATGATTTTATTTTTTCTTTTGCTTCTTTCACAATTTGAGTATGCTTATCTGTCAATGGTAATGGATTTTTTGAAGTCTTTGATATAAAGGTGCACATAATGTTCTTAATTTTGGGAAGAAGTCTGCTACATAATTTAAACATCCTAAAAATCTTTGTAATTGATTTTTATCTTTTATTTCGTTTGGAAATTTCTCTCCAAATTCTAATGCTCTGTTGATTGGTTTTATTGTTCCTTTGTATATATCATGACCTAAGAATCTAATCTTACTTTGAAACAATTTCATTTTCGGTACTGAAATTACTAAACCATTTTCTTTACTAATTTTAAAAATATATTTAGATGCTTAAAATGTTGATCTATTGTATTTGAAAATACTAATACATCATCTATATATACAATCATAAATGTATATGCTGAAAAAATTTCATTCATTATATTTTGAAATTCTGAAGATGCATTTTTTAATTCGAAAGGCATAACATTCCATTCGTAATGTCCAAATGATACTGTAAATGCTATTTTATATTTATCTTTTTCTGATATTTGAATTTGCCAATATCCAGATTTTAAGTCAAATTTTGAGTATATTTTTGCTTGATATAATCTATCTAATAGATTTTTTTTAATTTGGAATTGGATATCTTATCCATTGTAATACTTTATTTAAAGGTTTATAATTGATTACTAATCTAGGAACTCCTCTTTCTTTTTCAGCTTTGGGCAACTCCAAAGTGACTTGGATTTTCTTATTAATTGCTTATTTAATAATTCTTGAATCTCTTTTTTACAATGTTCTAACAATTCTGAATTCATTTGAATTGGTCTTGCTTTAGTTGGAATTTATTTTTCATTAAAATCTTTTTCATATTGTAATTCTACTATATGAGTTTTCCTTTCCCAAAAAGCAGTTGGATGATCTGAACATATTTCTTTACTAAATTGGTTTTCTAAATCTTGAATTTTTTTATGAGCTCTGGTTTTTGTAATTGAAGTTCTATATATACATAAGATAAATCTTCTTTTAGAAAATTAATTTGTTTTTCTTTTCTTAATATACAATTAATTGTATTTTCTTTATAAATGGAATTTGATTGTAGTTGATCTAATTCTTTTTGTTTTATTGGAGTTATAAATTTAAATATTATTTCATTTCCCATTATTGTTAAACTTATACCATCTTTATCTTTTTTAAATGGTGTTATTTGATATAGAAATGGATTTCCTAATATAAGATCTTGAGTTAAATCTTCTATAATTAAAAATGAATGTTTAAAACAATAATTTGGAGTACATATAAATCCATTAGATAATTTATAATTTATTCTTAAAGGGTTTTCGTTTGCTGTCATTAATCTTTCGTTGAGTTCTATTTATACTATTATCGTTTTCTTTAAATTCATCTTCAATTCTATTTATTTGAGATATTATATATTGTCTTCTTCATCTGAGGTTTCTAAATTATCTGAATCTATATCTTGTTCTAACTCGTCTATTATTGGATTTATTTGATCTAAAGTGTTTATATTATGTATATTATTTTCTGAAGTACTAAGTTTTTCTTTAATCTCTAATTGACTTAATTTATTTAAAATTTTATCTAGCATATTTTGCTCTTCTACTTTTCTTTTTCTTTTGGACTAAATGATAAATTTAATTTTCAAATAAATTTTTTGTTTGAAAATGTGGTTTTGCGATTTCATTTGGAAAGTGTAATTGCTCTGTTGTATTTTGTTTTGAATATATTTTTGTTGATACTAAATCTACCTGTTGAGCAATAGTAGATAAGATTTGATTGGAGTAATTTAATTGTTGATTAATTTTTCTTATATCTTCTATATCAACTGGAGGTTTATCTGATTTAGCTTCCCTAAAAGGTGTCGCTATTATATTTCCTGAAGATGTATTAATTTGAAGATTTAACAATGGTGGATGAATTGAAGATATTACTTCTCCTCCAACCAATTGCCATTTTTTATATAGTTGAGTATGTACATTGATTTGAGGTTCAGTATAAACATTAATAATATTTTCTTTTTGACTAATATATTCTATCCATGAGAAGAAAGGAAAGTTAAACTTTTTAGATTGTAATTCTTTTCGCCATTCTACTTGTAATTTATTTTGAATATGTCATCTAAACTATTATACCAATTTCTTTTATGAACGTTATCCTCATCGTTAAATTCTTCATTTAAATACTCGAAATTTGGTTGAAATGGCTTACTAATAACATTAATACTATCGGGTTTCATAGATAAATATGTAGGTGAATTTACAATTGATTCGTTAATAATTTCAGGGATTGGAGCCTTGAAATGAAGTTTTGTATTCTGTATTGGAATTGCTTAATACAATTCAGGATGATTACTTATATTCATATGTTGACTAAAGCTTCTTGTACTATTTGGAACTAATACCTTGGAGGCATAATCCTCCGTGCTCTGCATCTTCTGATTGAATGATTGCACTGGCTTTTTCGACATTCTTGTGTTTTCCTGTAAGAAATTCTCTAGTAAGAAAGTCTGGTAATGAATTAATATCACCTTTAATATATTCTGTAAGCTCTAAAGGTAACCTAAGAGGGGGGGGGGTTGAATTAGGTTTCTAAAAATTCTAAGTTCAACAATCAATTTAAATTTTCTTAACCAAATTAAATCCAACACAAATGAGTATGTAGTGTGAATCACAACAAGTGTAAGATATATATATATTGATATTCCACAAATTCAATCCACAATATCAACACTTCAATATCATTAACCCAAAGCATAGGCAAATCAAAATAAGTGCAGAAATAAAGAAAATGGAAATCAAGGACACAATCAATTTAGAGTGGTTCAAGTCTCCCCCTTGGAGCACTCTACATCCACTACCCAAGTTTTCCAACTTAGGATTTCAACCTCTTCACTATAAACTGATCTTTTCTTGTGGCAAGATCAAAAGAACCACTTTTACAACCCAAGTAACCTTACTTAGGATTTCAACCAAGGCTCAACCTTTACACTAGCAATTCCAAGCTATGTGTACAAGGTTTTTACTCTCACTTGAGAAACCTTTTACAATCACTTTCAATGAATGTTTAGAGATGAAGTACAATCCCACAAATTGGGTAGATATGATATTGTTTAGCTCACAATATGATTCCTATAATGAAATTTACAACTCAAACTGTATAGCTCAAGAATAAGATGAAGAACTCAAAGAATGCTCAAGAAACTTTTGATCTTTTGTTTCTTTTGAAATCAAATTGAAATGTATGAGTTGTAGAGAGTGTTTTTCAAGATTAGATGCTCAAGGAATCAAGGGAGGAGTTTTTTAAACATTTGTGCATTTGGTGGTATTTAAACTACACAAAAAATGACAAGAAAACGTTCATGTTTGACCTTTAAAAAACTAGCCGTTATGAGTTTCGGACGGTAGTTTCGGACTCAGGGGTCGTCCGAACCTATTTGACTGAAAGCATGTGAAACCCTATCGCGACAGTTTCGGACGGCCGAAACTCGAATGGGTCGTCCGATCCTAAGTTTCGGACGGCCGAAACTCCCTTGCACCGTCCGATCCTAAACTTCAGAGTGCTTGAAATTTTGCACCAATTTCGGACGATCAGAGGTCGTCCGATCCTATATTTCGGACGGCCAAAACTATGCCATGGTCGTCCGATCCTATATATTTTGAACTCATTTTCAATTTTCGTTTTTCAAATCATTTGTGCAACTATGTATGACTTAGTGTAAGTGTTTTGATGAATTTTTAAGGACTAAAAACACATTGAAAATACTTTTACTTGAGCATTAAAAGAGTAGATCAACTTCTTGAGCTATTTACACAAATAAACTAATTTACCATATTTTCATATCTTTTGCACTTCCAATTCTTTCTTCAACCGATAATACTCCATGCTTGGCTTCTTTGTATATCATATTTTCATATCTTTTGCACTTCCAATTCTTTCTTCAACCGATAATACTCCATGCTTGGCTTCTTTGTATATCATATTTTCATATCTTTTGCACTTCCAATTCTTTCTTCAACCGATAATACTCCATGCTTGGCTTCTTTGTATATCTATCACATTGAAACACTTTTTCAACCATTAGCATAAACATAATTGTTTGTTAAACATCAAAATAAGTAAGATTAAGACCCTAGGTCTTCACAATCTCCCCCTTTTTGATGATGACAAACCAATTATGTGATGGAATAAATAATAAGTGCAAAAACATACATTTTGTTGAAGTAAACCTATTTTGATAAATGCTCCCCCTACATGTGTACTTCCTTTTCTTTTTATTTTTCCCACCTTGCTATTTTTCTAATTTCTAACTTTTAAAAGTATATTCATTTCTCCCCCTATCATCTTTCAACTAATGAATTTCATCACTTAATTACATATTTTTCTCCCCCTTTTGTCATCAACAAAATAAGTGATCTTAAAGCTAACATGATACCATTTTTCTTTACTTCAGTCTATTTTGTTTCTTTTTCTTTTCCTTGTTCTTTAATATATTTCTCCCCCTTTTGGCATCATCAAACTAAGAAAGTTAAAATGACATGATAAATAATATTCCTTTCTCCCCTTTGGCATCAATAAAATAAGTGAGCTAAAAATAATATGATTTCATAACATATTTATCTTCCCCTTTCATTCTTTTGTTTTTCTTTTTCTCAAACAACATATCTTTCTCACGCTTTCATTCTATATTTCTCCCCCTTTCATGTTCATTTTTATAACTTATACCTATGTATATTTTTCTCCCCTTAGAATATCTTCTCCCCCTATGTGTATACTTCCATTTCATTGTATGCTTTCTCTTTTCTAATATTCTTCTTCCCCTTTATTTTTCTCCCCTTTTTGATATCATCAAAATAAGAATGTGAAAATAAGAATGTGAACACATATAAAATCATGTTATATCTTTTCATTTACCTTGTTTCCTTTACCTTTGAACAAAAACATATGATATAGGAAACCATCAACAAATCATAGGACTACCTTTCCACTCATTGCAACCTAATGGGTGGCTAGGCAACACTAAAATGGTTAAGTATAGGAAATTTTGTAAAAATTTTGGCAGAGTTTCCTTTGTTTATAAACTAATTCCACATGCCATCAACCCAAAATTTTGACAAAAATCCAATGTACAACATATAAGTATGCAATCATATGACATTCACAAGAGTCATAAAGACTAATGCACAATTAAAATTTCATCAAGGAATATAGTAAAGACCACAAATTTTGAAACAACATGGATACCAAATTAAACCAAGAATGATACCAAATTAATGACATCATCGTCGTCAATAATGAATCATAGGAAAAACATAAGAAACTTATCAAGCTATCTTAGTGATCACATGATTCTTCTCTACAATGTGTTCATTGAAGTGCATAAGGCCATCATAATGCCAATTGAAAATGGAAATCTTCTCAAATGTTTACTACCCAATACAAGCCACAAAAATGCACAATATACCATATTTCAAAGTTTTGCAACTTTAATTTGCACAATATACCATATTGCAAATTTTGCAAACAAATTACTTCACCATTTTGCACAAAATATAAGAACACGATTAACATTCAATTTAATCTTTCACCAATGAAAATAGTCAAATTCAAGAATGGTTAAACAATTGAAGGAATTAGATAATGAACATCAAAATTTCAATAATTAAACACAAATGACTAATGCAAATCCTAGGGTACCACAATCCATATTTTACCTTTCCTTTGAGGTATTAAGTGTGAATGATTTGCACATGATTGAATTATAGCACATTATCATTTGTCATTCACAATAAGCATAGAAACTAATGCATAATTATATTTCCACCAAAGAAGATGGCAAAATCCATGAATGATTAAACAAGATGAATAATGGGATAAATAACTGTTCTTGCAAAATAGACAAAGTCTTAGCAACTCCAAAATGTCCCATTAAACCACCCCTATGTGCTTCTCTAACCAACAAGTCACGTAATAAGCAATTTGGAATGCACAACTTATTTTCTCTTAAACATAAACCGATCATGCCTATAGATCTTTCCTATAGCATATTTTTCACAAGCTTGATAAGCCTTCACACAAATCAAAAATCAATAAGATACAATTCCTTATCAAGTTCAAAAACAAGAATCTTTGCATCAAGTGTAGAGATAAGAGAGTACCTCCTTGAGAGTGAATATGTCACAACATCTTCTTTGCCTTTCTTGTACTTGATGACGTAAGGAAATATCTCCACAAAAACTCCATCCATATTTCACTTAGCTCGTTTTGACTCTTTTTACACAATCTTGCATATTCTTTAAAGGTATCACTTTTATGTGCCAAAAATGTTATCCAATTGAGCCTAGAATAGTCATCTATTATTACAAACGCATATCATTTTGCCACCTAAACTTGTAGTTTGTGATGGTCCAAACAAATTCATATTTATTAACTCCAAAGGTTTAGAAGTAGTTTCCATGTTTTTAGGTTTGAATGTACTTCTAGTTTGTTTTCCATATTAGCATGAATCACAAATTTTGTCTTTTTCACATTTTTGTTTAGGTAAGCCTCTAACTAGTTCTTTAGTTACTAGATCATTTATGTGATCTATTCCTACATGAGCTAGCCTTCTATGCCAAAACAAAGTTGTGTCATGTGCACTAAGACAATTCATGTCTTGTACCATAATAGCACACAAATGAAGTATATACACATTGTTATGCCTAGAATAGGTAAGAATGATTTTTCCATCTTTTTGAACAATACATCAAGAAATTTATCATATATTTGACTTATACTAATCAAGTTGAATTTCAAGTCATCAATCAAAAGCACATTCTCAATCACATTGCTATATTTCAAAAAAATAACTTCAAGTCCACCATGACTTCTAATGTTTGATTGCCATGCTTGATTCTCATTCATTTTCTTGATGTTAGCACAAATACCAAACAATTTTCTTCACAAAACTCACCATTTAAAATCAACAAGTTGATTTGTATTCAAGCATGACTTGCAAAAAGAAATGAACAAAGTTGAAAATCATTTTCTTTACTCAAATGAATCGAATTCATGAAATTTGTTTTGTCCATACTTTCCTTGAGAGAAAATAACACACTCTCTATGCAAGAACATCATAAAATGTTTGATATATTCAACATACCACAAGTATTCAAAACTGAAAATCAATTTCATGTAAGACACTTAGAGTTTTAAGCATTTCAACTTGCCCTTCCAATTTACCCTTATGTGTTTATTTTGCAAGTGACTCACATATAGGAACCCAAACTCTAGTATCTCTAAATAAACACTCAATATGCTCAAAGTAGTCATCATATAAAAGTTTAACACAATCTTTCCATACTTGAATCACTTCATGAGAATTTTCAAGGATCTAATTGGATTTAATGAAAGATATATTTTCCATAAAATTAGCATTCAAAGGATGCTTCCTAAAAATAAAGAAATTATCAAGGAATTGACATTCTTTCAAAGCCACAAAACTAGAATGCAAATGTGCAACACTATTATGCAATTCATTGTCACTTAAGATATGAAGTTTTTATTGTAAGTGTACCATCTTGAAGAGATCCTAAAATGCATTCTTCAATACAAAAACAAATTGTAAATTCAAAATGTTTCCCAAACACAAAGCTACATCTTGAAACATATTAAAAGATCTAACACATGCACTAGTATGCACTAATCCAATTATTTTTCCCTTTTTCATCTTTTCCAAAAATATTAAACAATAAGGAATTTTTGATCATGTGTCTTGAGTTTATAAACATATCTATATTCAATAATCAATGCACTTAAGTTCTTACATCAT
Organism: Ophiorrhiza pumila; assembly: GCA_016586305.1. Classification (NCBI taxonomy): domain Eukaryota; kingdom Viridiplantae; phylum Streptophyta; class Magnoliopsida; order Gentianales; family Rubiaceae; genus Ophiorrhiza; species Ophiorrhiza pumila. Next base: position 16,801,489 of record BLIW01000005.1, read on the forward strand.
TGATATCTTTTCTTATCCATGTTTTTGATCCATTTTCAACATCTATTCTTGCAAAACATTTCCTAGAGGTATGCCCCTTTTTACAACAATAATCACATATCACATGATATTTAAATGAATGTGAAGTCCTATAGTGAGGCCTAACATTGTTAAACCTAGGTTCAAAGTTATACCTCTCATATCCATATCTTTGGTTATATGTGTTATGCATTCCATGTTCATGATATTGGTGAGGTCTATTTTTACAATCTTCTACTCCTTTTTCATGATTATGTGATGTGTGAGCAGTTTTTACAGTTTTGGAGGTTAAGCTTTGATTACCTATCTCATGAGAATATCCTAATCCAAATTTACTATTTCCCATTCTTTGATTTCCTAACAGTTTTTCTAAATTCTCCTTGCCTTGTGTGAATTTAGCTAAACACTCACTAAGGTCTTCAATTCTCTTCCTTAATCCTATGTGTTCTTTCTTAACTTCATCATGCTTTTTAACTTCTTCCCTAACCTTATTACTCTCTATTGTTAACTTTTCATTTTCAGTTTTTAATGTACAGTTTTCTTTTACTACACAATCATACTTAGTGATTAACTCTTGATTACATGAGGTGATTTCTTCCACTTTGGCCTTAAGCTTCTTGTTTTGAGTCTTGGTTTTCTTTAACTCATCTACTAATCTAGCAATGTACAATTCAAGTTCATCTTGATCATAGCAATTATCATCATCATTATCACTAGAAGAAGTACTTATCTCATGGTCTTCAAATCCCATAAAGCACATGTGTGCAACTCCTTCCTCTTCTTCTTCAATTTCTTGTTTGGATTGGTCATCATCCCATGTGACTTTGAAGCTTCTTCATTTGTCATTCTTGTCATTTTTAAACTCCTTCTTTCTCCTTGTACAATCTGCCACAAAATGACCAAGTTGGTTACATTCAAAGCATTTGTTGATTTTGGAGGTTTCTTCCTCATATATTTCCCAAAGTTTCTTCCAAATATCATGTGCATTTTTGCATCCATTAATCTTACATGTTTCATTAACATCTAGGGAGTTATATAAGACATTTGTGACTTTGGCATTCAAAGTAAGATTTCTCCTATCATATTCATCAAGTTCACTCCTCTTCTTTTCTCTAGTTTCATTCCCTATGGTTATTTCAGCCCTATAAGGTCCTTCCTCAACAATGTACCACATCTCAATATCAATGGATTTGAGATAGATTTCCATTCTATCTCTCCAACTACAATAATTAGTTCCATTAAACATTGGGGGTCTAGAGATGGATTCTCCCTCCATAAACATAGCATTGTTTGTTGCCATAATCTTTACTCTAAGGTTGTTAAGCCTAAGCAAATAGAGACCAAGCTCTGATACCAATTGTAAGCTCTAAAGGTAACCTAAGAGGGGGGGGGGTGAATTAGGTTTCTAAAAATTCTAAGTGCAACAATCAATTTAAATTTTCTTAACCAAATTAAATCCAACACAAATGAGTATGTAGTGTGAATCACAACAAGTGTAAGATATATATATATTGATATTCCACAAATTCAATCCACAATATCAACACTTCAATATCAATAACCCAAAGCATAGGCAAATCAAAATAAGTGCAGAAATAAAGAAAATGGAAATCAAGGACACAATCAATTTAGAGTGGTTCAAGTCTCCCCCTTGGAGCACTCTACATCCACTACCCAAGTTTTCCAACTTAGGATTTCAACCTCTTCACTATAAACTGATCTTTTCTTGTGGCAAGATCAAAAGAACCACTTTTACAACCCAAGTAACCTTACTTAGGATTTCAACCAAGGCTCAACCTTTACACTAGCAATTCCAAGCTATGTGTACAAGGTTTTTACTCTCACTTGAGAAACCTTTTACAATCACTTTCAATGAATGTTTAGAGATGAAGTACAATCCCACAAATTGGGTAGATATGATATTGTTTAGCTCACAATATGATTCCTATAATGAAATTTACAACTCAAACTGTATAGCTCAAGAATAAGATGAAGAACTCAAAGAATGCTCAAGAAACTTTTGATCTTTTGTTTCTTTTGAAATCAAATTGAAATGTATGAGTTGTAGAGAGTGTTTTTCAAGATTAGATGCTCAATGAATCAAGGGAGGAGTTTTTTAAACGTTTGTGCATTTGGTGGTATTTAAACTACACAAAAAATGACAAGAAAACGTTCATGTTTGACCTTTAAAAAACTAGCCGTTATGAGTTTCGGACGGTAGTTTCGGACTCAGGGGTCGTCCTAACCTATTTGACTGAAAGCATGTGAAACCCTATCGCGACAGTTTCGGACGGCCGAAACTCGAATGGGTCGTCCGATCCTAAGTTTCGGACGGCCGAAACTCCCCTGCACCGTCCGATCCTAAACTTCAGAGTGCTTGAAATTTTGCACCAATTTCGGACGATCAGAGGTCGTCCGATCCTATATTTCGGACTGCCAAAACTATGACATGGTCGTCCGATCCTATATATTTTGAACTCATTTTCAATTTTCGTTTTTCAAATCATTTGTGCAACTATGTATGACTTAGTGTAAGTGTTTTGATGAATTTTTAAGGACTAAAAACATATTGAAAATACTTTTACTTGAGCATTAAAAGAGTAGATCAACTTCTTGAGCTATTTACACAAATAAACTAATTAACCATATTTTCATATCTTTTGCACTTCCAATTCTTTCTTCAACCGATAATACTCCATGCTTGGCTTCTTTGTATATCATATTTTCATATCTTTTGCACTTCCAATTCTTTCTTCAACCGATAATACTCCATGCTTGGCTTCTTTGTATATCTATCACATTGAAACACTTTTTCAACCATTAGCATAAATATAATTGTTTGTTAAACATCAAAATAAGTAAGATTAAGACCCTAGGTCTTCACATATTCAACACTAAAATCAAAAACTAAAAGTATACCTTGCCACCTAGCAAATATTTGTTTTGACACTAGATTTTGAATATCTTTTTGTAATATATCTTTTGCTGATTTACAATCTATTCTTAATAGAAACTATTTATTATATAAATCATCTTGAAATTTAGAAATGCATAAAACAATTGAAAGTATTTCCTTTTTTACTGTTGAATAATTCTTTTGAGAACCTATCCATACTTTTGAAGTAAATCTAACTAATATTGAAATGAAAAATGTGATGAAGAAATACCATAAGAAAGAAACAAAAAAAAAGTAAGTAATTAGGCAATTCTAATGCTAACTCCATTATGCCGCAATATTTTACTCTATTTTACCGCAACTACAGTAAATTTACTCTAACCATAACTTCATTTCTTACTCTTAAAAGAATATTTTATATAGATTCCTCTTTATACTTTATTTTATATTCATTTTTATCACTTTTATACTACTTCATTATTTTACAAAACAACTCACAATCTTTCTTTTCTTTTGAAAATTAACCCAATACAAATAAATATTATTGTAACAAATAACATGTGTCACTCAAAAATATTAATTATCTTAATATTAAGAAATATAATAAAAATGAAATCTTAAATTTAGACAAAAAATATTACAAACACAAAATTAAAATTACAATTCATTCAATACAATGAAATGCATCCAATGTTTGAAACTAAAATAAAATCCATCAAATGGTTGAAATTAAGATAAAATCTATTCAATAGATGAGATTAAAATGAAATCCATCATAAGGTTGAAATAAGGATAGCAATTATGATAATAATAATAGATAATGTACAAATTCATCCAAATGTTGAGATATTGATGAAATCCATCCAATGGTTGAGATAAGAAAAAAAATCTATTTAACGAATTAGATTAAGATGAAATGCATCCAATAGTTGAGATTGGATAGCAATTATGATGATGTTAGATAATATACAAATTCATCCAATGGTTGAGATTATAATAAAATCCATCATACAGCTACAATGACAAATATGATATTTTCATCATATATATATATATATATATATATGTTTAGGTTTATTTCATTTGCCAACTTCTATATTCATTTATAGTATTTATCTTATTTGTCAACTTCTATATTCATTTATAGTATTCTAGTTTGTGCACTCAACTTCATTTGAAAAAAAAATGTCCACTCAGAATTCAAATTATGGTGATGAGGGGGGAGGGGGGGGGAGAGCGGCCGCACCCCCACGCCTCTTTATAGATCCGCTAGTGTCGATAAGGATATGCTCTTATGTCAAGTGTATATGGACATCTTTGGAGATCCAATTATTGAAAAACACCAATATGGCGAATATTTTTAATCTCGTATAAAAGATACATACAACAACAATAAAATAAAGGTTCGGAAGTTCATAGTAAAAGATTTATACAATGTCGCATCCAAACGATAGTGAAAGCTGTTCGAAAATTGAATGGGTGCATTCATCATATTGAAAAAATGCATCCTAGTGGTGTCTTGGAAAAGATATTATGAGTATATTATCTAATAATTTTTTTTTCAATTAATGTCTATATCTAAGTAAAAATTTTATTTAATGGATTAAAAATGTTGCAGGTACACCTAACAAAGATGTTGTTAAAGCAATGTAAGAACTACAAAAAGTGTTTCAAATTCGACCATGTGTGGGATTTTGTTAAAAATTTTGAGAAGTTTAAGGATGATGTCACACCATCAAGAAAGACAATACAACTCCAAAATTTTAATGTCTCATCCGAGTCAGGTAGTTGATGTGAGGCAAATATGTGTAATAAAATTGTGATCGTAGTTGCTATTTACCCTTACTCAAAAATAATTCTAAACAACCCCTTAACGGTGTAAGTATAGCAAGTTCGTTCCCACAAGGAAATGACTGTGTTGAAATTCTAAGAAAATATTTTTGTGTTTTTATATTTATTAAACTAAAAATTAGAATGCAAATAACAAATAACTAAAACAAAGACGGTGATTTGATTTAAATTACCAATTAAGCAAGTGTACTCCTGAGATTAAATTTAGGGTTACATAAAAAACACATACATACATCCTATCTATGGTCATGCACAACAAGGGTAAATAACATAACTAACGCCCTTCTTTGTGGCGAGAGGCAAGGAATGATTTAGGTATTTATGATAAGTTGGTTTTATACCAACTTATATGTCTTATTTCACTTAGTTTTTGACTTGTTTTTAATGTATTTATGTGGTGTTATGTGTTATTTGTTGCATTTATGTAGTTTGCAACTTGGAGTGCTTTTTTTTGCTTTTTATTTTTTCTTCTTTTTTTTTAAACAAACTAACTTTATATACCATAATGAGCAAAAAGATGCCAGATCTACCCGTCACATCGTTACAAAATAGAAACAAAGTAGAAGCAAAATCCTAAACTTGGAGTACTACTCCATTACATGTAATTTCATAAAATTGGAGACAGGATTAAGAGAAGCACTACTTTAGGGAATGAATAAAAAGGCTTTAAAATGATGCTTGGAGAATGTGGAGAAAACCTTACATGCGCGTTAAGTTCATTTGGTATTTGGGCAGAACTGTTAGTGTACTTCATTTGAGTGTAACCTTCTCAATACTACTCCAAATGATGGGATCTTGGATGTTATGGAAATATCTTTGGGTGTACTTAAATTCTTATGTTTTAACTTTCTTCTAATTCTATGTGTAGTTATGAGACACGAGGGCAACTTTGCAATCACTACTTTAGGGTTTTCATTGTAGACTTCATTGTCACAGGTTGGTAGATTGTTAATATCTTGAGCTACCGAACTCCAATGATGTTGATTCTTGAACCTATGGAAAGACAAGAAAATGATATACAACTCTTATGTTGACCCCAAAGTCCAATTCAGAGACGAAAAACGACGATGCATCGTGGCTGTAAATATTTGCACGGCGATGCGTCGCCATGAAATTCTCTGCTCGCCATACTTCGGTTTTTGGGCCATAACTTTCTCGTCCTAGCTCCGAATTGAGTGATTCAAAATTTTATGGAAAGCTAAGACATGGGCTACAACTTTCATGCTTTCAGGTTTTACAAATTCACAACGTATTAGTGCCATACTTTGGTTGGAACTCGCTGCACAAGCTGATGAGAACTACACACACAGCACCATTGCATCCGTGCGGCGACCTCACTCACATCGCCGTATAGATGTGCGGCGACCTCACATGAGTTGCTGCACATTCGTGCGGCAACTTCACATTCCCATCACACTCACTTGATTCATTCATTGCACACACTCCACTTATTCTTGATTCATTTGTTTTCATTCATGCATTCATTTCTTCTGTACATTCAACACAAACTTCATTCATGTTCATAACACTCATGTTCTACTTTGCTCATGTTTTCACTTTCATTTGTTCTTTGCAACATGCTTTAGTTACACTCACCATTTACACTCATTTTCATCACATCACATTTCCATTCCTCAACACACTGCACCTGCATTCATTTTCATCTATTTTCAAGACATCTCACAATATTCCATTGTATACTCTTCACGCACCGCACACTCTTCATTACACTAACATTTATTAATGCTCTACATTTGCACATTTACATAACATACTCTATGATTTCAATTGTGCTCATCATGTGTTCCTTACATTCTTTTTCATTACACAACATATTTCATCCTCTATCACATTTTTCATTTGCATTCATCTTCACTTCATTTTCACAACCCTTCATGTATACTTTACACTCACACTTTACATCACAACACTTTAACCTTATTTAGCTTTCATATGCATTGCATAGTTTCGTCTCTCACACTTTACAAACATTATCTCATAGCTTCACTACATTCTTCAACATTCCATTCCTTCTCAGGTTACTCACGTAGATGTCTCTTGCACACCCTTCACAATATTCATCTCAAATACACTTCATTTACATTTTTCTTGGTCACAACATTCACAACTTCACAAACTAATTCACAACACTAGCACACACAAGCACTTACACGACGACGCATCATGGCGATGCGTCGCCACACACACAACTGCAGGCGACGTGTCACCATAGAAGGGATATACGGCAGTAGAAAGTTGCAAGCTGTGACGCATCGCCACGATACGTCGCAGTTGTTTTGAGGATTTTTTATGCCAAAATTTTGGCTAAGTATGGAATTTGCTTCTTGTGCAGGTGTTGAGGGAGACGTGATCGCGGGGAGCTTGAAGACGTAGGAAGCTTGATGAAGGCGTGAGGGTCTAGCGCTTAGAAGCATGAATGGATGGTTGGATGATTGTGCACAAGCTGATTTTTGGATTTCTACTAAATACAGTGGCATTCTTGTAAATTAGCTTTCACTTTACGTTTGCGTATTGTTTACGTCTTGTAACCTCTATAAATAGAGGAATTAGTTAACATTTTTAGGAGGAGGGGGGGATAGATAGATCGTTCTAGAATTCATAATGGACTTTTGTATTTTGAGAGCGGGAACTTTCTCTCTCTAACGTTCTCACAAGTTCATTTTCTCTCTCTAGAAATTGTTCACCGATTGTGATTTCGATTGCATATTTGAGCTGATTACTTCATTCCAATCCTCAATTGACAGAGACTTTGATAATTCTACGCAATTTTATTGGTAAATTTGTTCAATTTGATGGAAACGAATTGTCTAATGTTGAAATGTGATGCTTGTGAATTGGTGATGGAGTATCGCGGCTAAATCTGTGATGTCTTAGGGTTGAGACCGGATGATTGTGCAATTAGACTACACAATGCCTTGCAATTGATGCAATTCGTGAAGAATGAGATCGTACTTGCAATTAACGCTTGAATCTTGTTAAGTTCTATGTGTTCATGCTTTTATTGACTGAGTTTAGCCTCGATTGTGGTCGTCATGCTAAGTCTAGGTTAGAATCACATTTAGGAGTAAGGAATGCATGGAATGAGAACTTAAAGTATGAAAATTGAGTCTTCTCACTTATTTTACCTATTCATGAATTGAGATGCGGTTGCCATGCCCGTGGAAATTCATTGAATCATTAGAATAGAGTGAGGAGAGACTATCTAAGGCTAACAAAGACAAACGAACCTAGGTTATGCCTCGCCAAGGGAAAATCTAAGGATTACCATGCTAGAGTAGCTAGTCTTGGGCAGTTGAGATGTTGCGGGTTTCAACCTTCACTCTTAGGCCTCGCCATGGGAGAGAATGGTGACAGAGAGTGTAGGATGACATGTGGTCGCCATGCTGATGGTATTCTACGTTCCTAGGCAACTTGATCTCCCATCTGTTTTTCTTGGGTGGCAATTGCATTGCATTCGAGTGGTATGTTAGTGCAATCATCCGGCACCTAAACCCTAAGACATCAGTTTTGCTACTTGATTTTACACAACACTTATTGTTCTTGTTGCTTGCATTATTTTCAAAGTTCTCTATTTTGATTAGTTAGTACTCAATTTCTTGTTATCTTTTCCTTGTGACAATCTCGGAACAAATACTGAATTCTAAGAAACCATCCCCTTCCCTGTGGATACGATCCCTCTCACCATAACTACACTAGTGAATAGGGTAAAATTGCAAGGTACACGATAAGCCTGTCAATTTACCTATTTAGATATTAACTAATTCATTAAACCCTCCTTGGTGGCGAGGGGCAAGATTTACTTCCTTAATTAACCCAGAATCTAGTGCAACTAACCAACTCAACCAAACACTCAAGTTCAACCGCTCCTTTATAGCGGAGGCAATGCCCGAACCAGTCACGCTAATGCTAAACTAACCCCCCTAACTCCTTCTTTGTGGCGAGAGGCAAGAGCTAAGGTAAAATCAATCTAACAAATTCACAATTAACCCACAAAAGATTCTAAACAACCCACTCAAATCCTCCTTTGTACCGAGAGGTAAGATCAAAGCAAGTTATCTCTAAATAATTTACTGCACTTTAAGAAAATATTCATCATACATAATCCTCGCGATAAATCATGCATAATTATGAAGAACACAGTAAAACCCATTCAAAAAAGACCATAAGATAGAACATAGCATGTAAATTAAGCACAAAAACCCTTATTCATAATCCCGGGAGCACAATAAGTTTAGCCGAGCATGGCTAAATTAAACATCATCATAATAATATTGATAATCAAGCACAATATTGAAAACATAAATTAAAATGAAAGAAAACACCTTGAATAGCGAATCCGTAGATGAAATATTTGTCTCTAAATAAATGAATTCAATAATTAATGATGTTCCCAATTCGTACAGCTGCAATTCTCCCAAGCAATAACCGAAGATGAAACCCTAGCTATTACAAAGAAGAAAAACACTTGCTTTTAATTCTCTCAAAGATGACACACCTTAAAAAGCTGTAACCCTAGCCCTATTTATAGTAATTCTATACAAATATTAGAAAATAAGCCCCTCACGAAAATCATGTCGGATAAGAAGTTTCAAAGTGGGCCAAAATCGCAAATTTCCAAAATTAAGTCGTAAAACTGTGTTTTTCTCCGATGTCGCGAAGTGCATGGTCGCACGTCAAAACGTCCACGCACGTAGCGACATACATGCCTACACGTCTCAACGTGCACCCAAGTCGCGACGTGGGAGGGTCCCGACGTCGCGACGTGGCTTACTGGAAATTTCTCAAAAATCTTCTAAAAAATCATTCAAAAATAGATTTATTTATCATTTTTTACGTCGCGACATGGAGGGTCTCCCGTCGCGCGACGTCCACCCACGTCGCGACGTGGAAGCACTGACGTCGCGACGTGGAGGCGTTTTTCATGAATTCACGAACTTTCTTCTATTTTTCTTCCACTTTGTATCTGATTTAACTCTTTTATGATTTTCCTCTTCCAAGCATGCACCATGATCAACAACCCTACAAATAAAACACCAAAACGAATAAAAAGGAACAAGAACGACCAAAGAATTAAGTATAAACACTACATAAAAGGTAAATAAATTCACCTTATCAGTAGTCCCATTTTTGAATCTCCGATATCGACATCTGTCCGACTTGTCATCATTTTCTATAAATTTGGATGATATTTCTAGTGGTTCGACATCAAAAATGCCCAATGGAGGTAAAAAAAGCCAAATTGCAAAGAAAAATTTATGAAGAATGTTCAAATATTGTTGATCTTATCAAAGAGGGAAATCAACTCGTTTTAAGTTTGATGGTGCAAAACAATTCCACAAGGCAACAATATCTTGAAATCAAAGTAAGAAGTTTGGAACGCAAAGAATTTAAACGAGAAGATAAACTGTTAGCGAGATACTTAAATACTATTACTTATCCATAAATGTATGCCTTTGTGAAATCTAAGAAAAGACGAATTATAGCAAAATGATCTCAACACTACTACAGAATATATAATTTAAAACGGTCTATTTAAAACGGTTATTAATAACCCGTTTTAGATAATTGGGGCGGTGGCATTTTTGTAATAAGAATTACGAAAACGCAAGCTTTCTAGAATGGTTACATTATAACCGTGTTAGAAAGTCTCTTGATGTCATTTTTTAAAACGGTTCGGGAGACAACCGTTTTAGAAACTGTTATTATCTCCGTTTTAAGAACGGTTTCTAACTAACCGTTTTAGAAAATGTACCGATAAAAGTCTCCCCCAGCATTTTCTTCTCCTGTAGAACAGATCTATAGATCGATGTGCAACTCTGAAGAAGTAAAAACCGAGCGGCGCAGTCTGTTGACTATTCCACTTTCTCATCATTTTACATTAGTAAAGACTAAAGAGCAGTAATCATCATCTACGACTATGATGGCGATGCGATCTGTCGTTTCACGCAGTGGACTGGGTCGTTTGATAGAAGCAAGTGGGTGGCGGTCGTCGGCAATCGCTGGCCTCCGCTACTTCACCGACGATAAAGGTCGTGTACTCAGTGAAGAAGAACTTGCTAAGGAGAACGTCTACATTCAGGTTTGCTTTTGATTTTTGATTTTTTTATACTGATTTCTGGTTACAATTAGTATTTTTCTTTGATGGAAGAAATGGGAAAGGGAGAGATTGGAGAAGCAAAAGCTAAAGGCTGAGAAGGAGAAAGCATCTGAGAGTGATAAGAAATCTAATAAGGTCCGTCGACATATATGTCCTCCATTTTGATTCATTCCTTCCTATGTATTTGTATTTGTTGATTTGTGTGATGAAAATATTGATGGGTTTTTGTTTGAATATCTGTTCTGTATCAGAAAGCTGAAAAGTGAAGGAGAAGCTGATAAGAGTTGAAGGAGGAAGAGCTTTGTCTGTGTGTGTGTGTGAGTCTGTGGTGGTGACTTTTTGATTCATGACTTTTGTATTTTAGACTTTTAAGAACGGTTCATCAACCGTGTTAGAAAACAGACTTTTAAGAACGGTTCATCAACCGTTTTAAAAAATGTAGGACTTTCTAGTCCGCCCATATCTAAAACGGTTTGGAAAATCTAAAAGTTTTAAATAACTACTTTTAACCGTTTTAGAAAGTGAATTCTGTAGTAGTGCAACAACATAAACAAAGGCCCTCACCTTTCGAAAATGATGATTTTACCAATTATTTCACCAACAGTAGTGGATCTGGAACTAATTTACCAAGTTATTAATTGAATATTGTACGTTGTTAGTTTGATGATATGTATTTTTACATTTATTTGCAAGTTTATTTTAAATATTATGTATTTCTATATTTATTTTAAATATTTTGTAATATTTGTATTTTGGTATAAATATTAGTGTTTTTAAACTATAATATTTGTAATTTGTGGCATTTTAAATTTTATTAATGTTTTTAATTAATTTTAATAATATTTTTATTTAATTAAGTGCTATAATTATTAATTATCAATAATGAACTAAAATATCAAAAACAAAATTATTTTAAGAAAAACAAAAAGTCTTGAAAAACAAAAAGGACTAGAATTTACATAAAAAAGAAATAAAAAAATAACGCAGCATGCGCAGCACTGTTACTGTGCAAAAATTTTTCCGTCAAAATAGCACAGGATTAAGCATGCGCTATTTTAACGTTTTTTTGTCTTATTCCTTTTTTTTACGCTATTTTGTCGTTGCGTTGGAAATGACCTTATGGTGTAATTTTTTCAAGTAGAAGTGCATGTAATATTGACAATTTTTCTCTCTTCAAATTAATTTTTCAATTTTCGAAAAATATTATTCCTAATTTTTAAAATCAAGGTGAATTAAATTGTGATAAATATGTTTCATAAAAACAAAATATTTTAATAGAATTTCACTGACATATCCCATATAATCAAACAAATTGAAAATGATAATATACTTTCTAGTTTTGAGAATTAAATCGTTGTAAACAATGCTCATTTTCTATCATTTTTTACATTTTATATCTTTTTGTAACTTGTATAAATATGCATGTAAGATAAATGTGTGCGAGTGTAAAAATAAAAAATAAAAGATAAATAAATAAGGGACAAGTTTCTTTCCTTGGTGTTTTCTATGTTCAAAAAATTCATAGTAAAATATAAGAAATCCCTTTTTAAATTATTAACTTGTCTCATGCATATTGATTCTTGTAGTTACTAGACGCGATCTTCTGTTTAAAATTATCCTATCCTATTATGTCTAATACTCAAAATGATGTCGTTTTATTAAAACCACGTAGTAGAGTTCACTTACATCTGATTAATGGCTTAATAATTGCAAATTTATTTTTAGTAATATTTATACTTTTAGTCTCTGATTTTAGTGAAACGACGTCGTTTTGAATATTAAACATAATAGAATAGGTTAATATTAGACAAATGATCCAATAATTACAATTATAATAGTTAATCATTTTAACTTTCTTAATTTCAAATAAATCAATCAATTTTGTTAGCTCTCATTGCATAATTGAATGAATCAATATTTCTAATTAGAATATTATACTAGGAGATTGCAAAAAAAAAAAACTACTTTCTAAATAGAAATTGGATCTATCATTTTATTAATTTTGAATTTAAAAGTCAAGAGAATTAAATATTACAATTCAAATTATAAAGGATCATTGCGAGATAAAACAATAATTTATTAGAATATTTTTTCAATCAACTCAACAAATAGGATCTAGGTACAATGTAAGAGTTCATTTGGCCATCCAAAATTTGATAAAATACTACACTCTTTTACAATACACTTTATTTTATCTTGGTTTTGGGTTGTTTTTATTTTTATTTATTAAGAGTAATGATGAGGTTTTTTATGTGAGATTAAAAGTTCCATTTATACAAACTCCTATCATCATTTATTTATTGAATAATAATAAAATTCCAGGTTAATAAAGTTATAATCTTACTTAAAAAAGATCTTACTTCATATTATTACTCATTATGTTTGTTTTTTTAAACAAAATTACAAAAAAAAAACTGATTACTAAGATGAAAAATTTTGTTTCAAAACCTTCCTATCATTTCTCATCAATTTAATGCTACCACCGTCAACTTGGATGTCTTGTAATGTTTGATTCAGCACATCAAAGAACCAGGCGATCATATAAACCTTGGATAGCATGTTCACAATGGACTAGTTTTACTTACAAGCTCTCTAATTGTTCTATTACATTGTCCTTAATCCTTATAGTATGCTGAGTATAAATCCAGGTAACGAATCTTCGTGTTCGACTCAAAAACCTCTCTTCCCCTTTCTGAGGTTTAAAATCTCCATTAAGCCGAAAAAAAGCTCAAAACTATGGTAAGACCGTCTCATATATGAGATTTAATACACGAACTATTTTATATGCGAATACGTTTTACACTAATATTTTATACTTTATATGCTAATTTTTTGTACCTTATACGTTAAAGTGAAATTCTTATCTAAGTATTGTGTAGACGGTCTCAAAGGATTATGACAAAAAAAAAAAGCCCTTTTAACCTTAAGGATCTATCTCCAATGAATATGAATGCTTAATTTGTTCATGAATTAACCTCGATTTTGCAATGGTGTGGCAATCCTATTACTCTTTTTCCATCTCTGTTCTAGTGAATGCCTCTTCAACTACAATATTGCTATCTCTGTACAAATATTTATGGACATAAAGATCCTAAAGTCAATGAAACTTTGTGATATTGCAACTTGAAATAAGAACTGATACACTTAGCAAAATTGTAGCACAAGTCTCTTTCATCACAAAACAAGATTGACTATGTTTATGCGCTGCATCTTCTTGTGATTCTCACTTCCATCAGTTTGTAAACTTTCTATCAGTTCATCAGACATTTCACCCAAATGTAGCTCTTGTAAACTTGTAATATGTTCCAGGCCTTGTGGTAGAATCTTTAATGCCAGACAATGAACTAAAGAAAGTTCCTTTAGGCTCGATAGCGATCCCTCCTCTATTTCTACAGAATCTAACTGTGAGAGATCCATTAAATGCAACTTATGGAGTTTACTGAAACCCCACTTCTAAACTTTAAGGACTTACCATTGTATGCTTTCTTGATTTGAAGAAACACTAGAGCTGGCAATTTGTGGAGAGCTGGAAGAAAGTCTTCATCAAGACTAGAGAACTCCAAATACAAATGTGTCAAGCTTTCTGCTGATCCCAACCAATGAGGCAGCATTTTCAATTGTCCAACCAGTTCAAGCTTCTGAAGGAATGGAGGGGCAAAAATCAAGTCTTCCAACTGAAGTTCTTCTTCTTCATTGCTGGCCGCGAGACTTAACCGATGAAGGCTTGTCATCATCTGGATTGAATTACAAAGTTTTGCACCATCAAATGCTTTCAGCTTTGTCATGTCTAATCTTTTCTGGTCAGTAAGACATCCAAGTTGCTTGATTATTCCTTCCTCTACTTCTACACAAGCAAGGCTTTGCAAGTTCTGTAGGTTTCCTATTCCTTCTGGCATGCGCAAGCCTTGAAGGAACTTGGAAGTTTTTGGATAATTGATCTTGCTCTTACACACAAGTAGATGTCTCAAATTTCCCAATTTCGTTATACTTCTTGGGAGCTTATCCACATTGGTGCTCCTAACATCCAAAGTCTGCAGATTCTTCAGCTTATCTATTGCCTTTGGAAGATCTTTAAGCCTTGTGTTCCTCAAGTTCAAGTACCTTAAATTGAAGAGATTAAACAATCCATTTGGCAATTTTTCAATGGGAACTTTTTGTAGATCCAGGACTCTTAGGAACTTCAAATTTGATGATACAGCATTTAAAAAGAATGACGAGTACATATCTGATTCAAAAACAAACAGGGAACGAAGTTGGCGAGACGTGGTCTTGCTCAATCCAATATTTTCACTTCTAATATTATAGATCGATAGCATCTGTACATTTCTTGCAATTTGGGACTCACGACAATCATATTTTCCGCAGAAATTCTCCTTTTCTGATGTTGTCGTTGCTAACTCCCACATAACATCATGAACTCGGAAAGTGTCACGCCCCAAATCCGACATGACACGGCCGCACCTTTAGAAACCGACTCCAAAAGTGCGAAACCTCCTGTTATCACTGTTTACTACACCAATAGTATATATATGTGCACCACACATTACGTGATAATCAATATGTA
This sequence comes from Ophiorrhiza pumila, assembly GCA_016586305.1. Lineage (NCBI taxonomy): Eukaryota > Viridiplantae > Streptophyta > Magnoliopsida > Gentianales > Rubiaceae > Ophiorrhiza > Ophiorrhiza pumila. The sequence goes on from BLIW01000005.1 coordinate 16,816,936, forward strand.
CCATCTCAAATTCGTATTGCCACAAGATCATATTCAAACCTATTCCTTTATAATATAACACATATTTCTCCAGCATTCATAGTATAGTACACAACACAATATATACAACTTGTAACTAAATATTTTACTTACAAACTCCAACATACGTTTCCTATTGAAACTATCTTGAAATATATGCACCAAAATCAAGAAACAATACTCCAATATTATTCAATCAAAACGTCTATTACAATTCACTACTATATCCACACTACTATAAACATAATAACAATAAGAATCTCATACTACATCCAAAAGAAATAACAAGAATACTTCACTATTTGCCAATCCAACATAGTTTAACATTATCTATACAATAATATACATCCACAAAATGACTTCATCTACTTCCAATCATCCACAAACCTGTAGAAACCTTAGAGTCTGCAAAAATAACAATATAGGTGGTATGAGCAAAACTATGCCCAGTAAGTAATTAAGACATTCCTCTATTGGTTTGAGCATGTTATATACATAATATATTTTCTCAAATCCATTATTTCACACATGAAATCCACATTTGAAAAGATTTCCAATCAAAACACACATATATATATACATAGCAATGGCATCATCATTTTTCAAACATTCTCAAGTACGTGGAGTACTTGTCATCATTTAGCTCAAGAATAATTTAAATCACTTTCGGTACAATAACTGAATCCAGTTTCTGACTGTTTATCCCGTCAGGTAAGCCAAATTCAAAGGGTTCCTAGCTGTCTATCCCGCTAGGTAGGCCAAATTTAAAGGGTGGAACATGTTCTTACCAATCGATCATTAAACATTCAAGAGCTCAAAACAATTCAATTCATTTAAATCATTCCACAAAATGATTTACATTCACAAAAGCCACTGCATACCTTTCATAGTCATCAAATTCATAATCTTATTTATGTTCAAACCATTTTTATATAAGAACATAGCCAAACTTTCAGAAATATGTTTAATCAAATGTTTATAAACACAAAGGAATATCAAAACCACTTACCTTAAGCCAATATCCAATATCGCACTTGAATTCAAGATTTCCTCCACTTATTCAAATCATTCCTATAAAACATAAACATATGACAAAAGAACAATCAAATAGAGCCTAATAATCTCTTAGACATCATTCTTAACTTAAGAACACTTCATTTCCTTACAATTTCAAAACCCATTAACATATTATTCTCATAACCTTTCTTCAACCAAACATCATCACAATTTAACTTAAACCCATCAATCCATGTTCTATACTTCATCAAATGAAGGCTAAAATCCATAGATTAGGGTTCTTGAACTTATAGGATTGAAACCCATTTCCTATCATAACAAAACTTTCAAACTCTTACTAATCTATAACACTAAATAGAGATCTTAACATGGATAGATAAACTACATAGGTTCCTTACCTTAATTAGAGTGAAGATGGAGTGAGGATTGCTTTCTTTTCCTCCCTTAATCAATCCTTCCTTCTTGCCCTAAATATGGAGAGAAAAGAGGGGGAAATAGGAGAAGTCGTGAAGAGGAAAATGAAGACTTAAGGCTGTGCAACAATGGTTTTAAGACCATTTTATTTTTACAATTTTGCAAAATAACCCTTCTATTATTACTTATTTATTGAGGGATCCCTAATTTTGGTCAGGGGTATTATATTCTACCCTCCTTATAAAAAATTTTAGCCTCGAAACTTAACGTATCTTGTTTCTCAAACAAGCGTGGATATCTTCTTTTACCTCCTCTTTCAACTCCCAAGTTGCCTCGCGGGGGGTGTGAATATAGTCAAACAAATCATACCATTTTCAAATTCTTAACTCTGCCCTAAATTTCCATCAAGACACACGTGTGGTCAAGCCACCAAAACTCGGTTCATATTCATCAGGCATATCTCACCCGATACGCTCTTCCAACATAATTGGCAAGCAATTGAATCCATTGAAGATCCATATAGGAAATTAAATTTCAAGGGAGTTAAACTTCAGCTACCGTCAATGCACAAGTCTCGCATGCCTAGTCCATATTTATTCCCATGAATTCAACCTACGAAATTTGAGAGCAAAATAATTGTCCACAGAAACATGAATGGAGACCCATTCCATGAATTCCATTTTAAAACATAAGTAAGACAAACCGCATCATAAAATTTTACATGCTTATGCATAAGAATTTTGTCAATCCTTAATCTAATAAAACCTTCGCAATTCATCATGATTCCCAATGAAACTCATTCTTCCCTTCCACACGTGATGGGAACTAGTCGGATGAATTTAAGTTTGGTACCCAACAAATCTAAACTTAAAACCCATAATGTATTAGGTTTTATAAATCTTCAAAATTTGTAATGAGAGCATTTACATCAGTCTCCGATTATAGTCACAAAAGTTGTAACTAAGTTCCAACTTTGCCAACGTGGTTTGAAATGGCTAAACCTTTATAGCCAAGGATCAAAATAACGAAAAATCAAAACTATATGAGACTACATTTCGAATGGTAAAACATTCATGTTTCTTTGAATACCAAGTTCCACATAGAACTTGTTCAAAAGTTAGTTTAAAGAATAATATGAAATTCTTATATCAAAATTCAGAAAAGTCGTGCTCAGTTCAAGTCAATGTAACTTGGCAACGACATATCAAAATGATATGAAACCAAAATTATTTGAAACTAGGTTCGGAATACAGAAATTCTTGTGTTGTGGGAATTTCCAAATTCTACTTGCCTAGTGCTGAAAATATTATCATAAATGGTTTCAAAGATTTTTTTACAGAAATCTAGATATGCCAACATAAGTTCAAATAGACATAATCTTTTATTCAATAACATAATGAATATAAAACCAAAATCATATGAAACTAGATTCTGAATGTTAAAAACTTTTATGTTTTAGAAATCCCAAAATTCACTTTACAAAAGCCCTTTTTAAAAATTGTTAAATCTTCATGTAGGACTGAAATCCCGTAATGGATTTCAGATCTGCCATGCAGATTTCAAACATTCGTAACTTTGTAACGAAAGATCCAAATAATACAAAACCAAAACTATGTAAAAGTTGAATCCAAAATCCAGAACTTTTGTGTTCTATAAAATTTCAAATTCAATCCTCAAGATAGAGTAAAAGCAGTTCAAAGTTGTACGGATTGAAAACTCGATAACCTAGATTTCTAGTTCTGGCATAGTAGTTTAAATTGGCTATAACTTAGCAACCAAGAATCAGAAAAACATGAAATCAAAACCATATAAAACTAGATTTATAATACTAAAACTCTTATGTTTTACTCAGTTCCAAATTACACACACAACATAGTCAAAAATCATTTTGGAATAACATGTATTCAACTTCCAAATGAATACGACTTTAAGCTTCAGCTCACGTTTCATTTAAACCTTATAACGAATAGTTTAGAGACACAGTACAAAACCAATATAGCCCATTCAACCTACAAGTCAATCCAATCACCAACGAAGATTAAACCATGAAACACATGGCTATGTTTAACAATATAAAATAAGAACAACAACAACATACCCTTTCATCACCTTTTCCTCAATTTTTCAATTACTGAGAATGGTATGGGAGGATCTATACAGGCATAGCATGGAAGCTCGTACCCAGAAATTTCTCCTTCTGATTCCCAGTTTTGGAGAAAATGGAGGAAAAATGTTGCACCTGCCACACAACTTGAGGAGCTTCTCATGGGCAAAGTCAAGGCTCATCGATTCAGATAGCTCCTGGTGGTCCACAGTACAGAAGCAGGCTAGCTGTATGTTTTGGAAGATGGAATCCTTTCTATTGGGCGACACGAGACAAAGGATCACTAACAATTACCTTTTGGTTAACACTTGTAACTGCTGTATGAAGGCTGACTCACCTAAGGAAAACATTGTCTCCTCCTTCTTGTGGTCATGCTTGTATTCCATAACTAATTGCTTAAGGTGAACCTCTCCTCTTTTGCTCATTAACTCATTTGTAAACTTTCTATTGCATACAGAAATTAATAGCCTATGTAAAAGGAGTAGTACTCCTCTTTTGTGCTCTCCGCTTGATCTCTCCGCCATTAGGCTCTTGCATGTAAATGGAGTTGCGATCAAGTTGGCTTGTTTATGTAAGGGTGATATTATGGTATATCCATCACCCAAACCCCATATTAATATAAGAGGGAGTGGCGCCCCTCGCATGAGGTCCGTTGCCAATTAAAAAAAAGTTGTCATGTATGGAAAAAATTTAAGATATTCAATAAGTGGATGCCATATGGAAGGAACTGAGTTATGTGATTCATACGTCTGTTAGTAATCCTACCCAAACCACTTTTTATTAAAAATTCTTTTATATGCTTTCTCATTGTAATTCTATTGCTCCTTCTTCTTCAATGAAAAATAAAAATACAAAAAATTCTCAATTAATTGAATTCTCTGAAATCGAACAAGCCATACAAAATTGATATATTCCTAAAATTTCTCATAAAGAAATTTATAAATTTGGAATCTTTCACTTTAGAACTAAAAATGCAATTAAAAATGTAGAAAAGACAATTTCTACACAAAACTGGTTTGAAGAAATCCATCTATTAGATTTAGATTATTTATCCTAAATTAGATAAGAATGATATAATTATTTACACATTGATCTTATACAAATTGCATTACAACCTTTAAATAGTCAAGGTTTAGAAACTATAATTTTAGTTGTCTTAAGAGATTGTAGGCATAATAAATTTTATAATTCATTATTAGGATTAATTGAGTCTAGTCTTTGCAATGGTCCAATATATTTTAATACTTTTTCAAATTTTTTAATATCATTAACTGAGAGAAATTTACAAGATATTTTAACAGTTAATTTACAAACTAAAGATTGTGATATGAAACCTAGATCTGAAAAATATTAATTTAACTTATAGATTTTATTACAAATTAATGAATACTATAAGTTTAGGAGCAAAATTATTAGATAATGGAAGAAGTACAATGTTAGTTGAAACTAATTTAAAAATATCAAAATTTCAAGTACCTGAATTCATAAATTAGGATAAAATAAATTTACCTTCAAATTAGATTTTAGAAAATATAAATAAACCATCTATTTCTAAATTCTAAAGCTGCTCAAACTAATGAAGATATTAAAAGAAATGTAGAAATAATCTTTGGACAAATAAAGGAATTAGAGAAACAAATAGCCAAATACCTAAACCAGTATATACACATAAATTACAAGGTGATATAAGTCTTGGTTCGGAAATGAATTTTGAAATAAACACAATTTCACAAGAAAATAAAATTGATTTTACAAAAAAATAAGTAAAATAAAAAAAATAAAATATGTGTTAAAGATTTCAATCTTCCAAAATATACATCATTTAGAACTTGGTTTTTCAAATTCTACAATTCTTGACAACAAAAGTAATTTCAAAGTGGGATGAAGGGGAGCTGCTGAATTTCAACAAAGTTTGCTCCACATCAGATTTAGCAGCATTACAAGCCATCCCAATTGACCCCGAATCGGAGGATGATGGAGAAGACTGCTGGACGGAGAATAGCTTTGAGGAGGATCCACCAGATGAGCTAAACTTGTTCCTTGATGAAATGGATAGACACCAGAAGCCAGCCAAACAAACGAAGCTTATGGCAGCCTTAGTGAGCCCAAAAGCTAGCCTCGCATCGGGAAGGAAACTTAGGGATCGTAATCCTTTTATATGCTATTCGGAAGGTAAAAAATGGAAATTCAGATAAGACATGATCTGAAATAGGAAGAAATGGCAATCAGTAGCTGAGCAATCATGGCAGGGAGATTGGCCTTTGGGCAGGAAGTTTTTTAGGCCACTGCTGAAACTATTATGCGTTTATACTGCTCTATTTGACGTTTGAATCTTAGTAGACATCATGTTCTTGTGGTTATCTTTCCCTCTTGTACTGCTGTCTGTTTAAACAGATTGAGTAGTTGCCTCCTGGTTATGTTTGGGATCAGTTGTATGGACTTGCTGGAAGAGAGGCAAAGGGTAATTTAAATGATAATGGTCTCCTGAATTGGGATTTTATTCTGGGAGAGTATGGGGATAGTTTTTTTGGATTCTCCTTACTTCCTGATTTTGTTTTCTGTCTCAATGGCTGATGAATATGGTTTGGAGCTTAGCTATTGAATAGCCATTGGTTCTGCTGGTTTTTTTGGTGTCGGTGGACTGGTTCATGTTGCTGATATTTCATATGCCTTGGCATGCGGCTGATAACCTCCTGGACTGTGAATATATGCTTGTTTTGGTTTTGTACTAGCCTATGTCATGGACTGTTTGGTGGTCTTTAGGATATGAAGCTGACTATTACTGGAATAGGCTGGGCTGCCTACTGGCAATCTTATAGAACAACCTGCAAAGTTAATTTAAACTCTTTTGAAGAGCATTCATATTTCTGCTACATGTGACGGAACTGGACAGCTTTTCTTGCTCTAATTTCCTTTTGATTCCATTTAATCTTCATGTAAATGTTTTGTAAAGACCTATGGTCTTAATCTTACTTATTTTGATGTTTAACAAACAATTATGTTTATGCTAATGGTTGGAAAAAGTGTCTCAATATGATAGATATTCAAGAGAATCCTAGCATGGAGCTTTAGTGCATGAAGAAAGAATTGGAAATGCAAAAGATACAAAGTTGGTAAAATAGGTCATTTCCAAACCCCTAAACCCTAATTATGTAAATAGCTCAAGAAATTGTTTTACTCTTTTAAGGTTCAAGTAAAAATGATTTCCATATGTTAGTAGTCTTCAAATACACTTCAAAAAGTGATAAACATACTTGCACAAAGTCACACAAAGTTGCACAAATGATTTGGAAAACGAAAATTGAAAACAAGTTTGAGAAAAATAGGATCGGACGCTGAGGGCAGAGTTTCGGACGTCCGAAACTTAGGTTCGGACGCCTCAGATTGGTCACTTGACCGTCCGAAACTCTGGTGAAAAATCAAGCTCTCAGTAGTTTAGGTTCGGACGCCTCAGAGTAGTTTCGGCTGTCGGAAACTTAGGATCGGACGCCTGACAGGGTCCGAAACTAGCGTCCGAAACTCAAGTTTTTAAATAACTGCTAGTTTTTGAAAAGTCAAACATATACGTTTTTTTGTCATTTTTTGAGGGATTTAAATACAAGCCAACACATGAACGTTTGGAGATATATAACATTTGATTCCCCTAGCTTTACATCTAAAAAAAATACTCTCTACAACTCTCACATTTCAATTTGATTTCAAAAGAAACAAAAGATCAAAAGTTTCTTGAGCCTTCTTTGAGTTCTTCATTTCATCATTGAGCTATATAGTTTGAGTTGTAATTTTCTTAATAGGAATCATACTTTGAACTTCACTTCATCTTATTCATCCTTATTGAGGGTTGTAATTTCATTATCAAACATCCATTGTGAGTGATTGTAAAAGGTTTCTCAAGTGAGAGTAAAAACCTTGAGCACATAGCTTGGGATAGCTAGTGAAAAGGTTGAACCTTGGTTGAAATCCTAAGTTGAGATACTTGGGTTGTAAAAGTGGTTCTTTGGATCTCACCACAAGAAGAAGATCAATTCATAGTGAAGTGGTTTGAAATCCTAAGTTGGAAAACTTAGGTAGTGGATGTAGAGTACTCCAAAGAGGAGACTTGAACCACTCTAAATTGATTGTGTCCTTGATTTCAATTGCCTTCATTTCTGCACTTATTTTGATTTGCTTATGCTTTGATTTATTGATGTTAATGTGTTGAAATTGGTGATTACATTTCTGGAATATCAATATATATAACTTACACTTGTTGTGATTCACACTACTCACTCACTTGTGTTGAATTTGAATTGATTAAGTTCACATTAAATTTTTAGAAACCTAATTCACCCCCCCTCTTAGGTTGCCTTAGAGCTAACAATTGGTATCAGATCTTGGTCTCTACTTGTTTAGGCTTAAAAACCTTAGAGTAAAGATTATGGCAACAAACAATGCTATGTTTATGGAGGGACAATCTATCTCTAGGCCTCCAATGTTCAATGGAACCAACTATAGCAGTTGGAGAGATAGAATGGAAATCTATCTCAAATCTATTGATATTGAGATGTGGTATATTGTAGAAGAAGGACCTTTAAAGCTGAGATAACTATAGGGGATGAAACTAGAGAAAAGAAAAGGAGTGAACTCACTGAAACCGATAGGAGAAACCTCACCCTAAATGCTAAAGCAACAAATGCCTTATATAACTCACTAGATGTCAATGAATCAAGTAGAGTTAAAGGATGTAAAAATGCACATGATATTTGGAAAAAACTTAGGGAAATTCATGAGGGAACCGAAGATGTAAAAGAGGAAAAGAAATCATTGCTAGTAACACAATATGAAAGCTTTAAAATGGATAGTAATGAATCCATAGATAAGATGTTTTGTAGATTCAATAGCATAATCAAAGATTTGGAAAGTCTAGGAAAAATATATCCCTTAGGTGAGCAAAATAGAAAGATTTTAAATTCATTACCTAAGGAGTGGGAGTCAAAAGCCATAGTAATTGAAGAAGCTAAAAATCTGAGAGAACTACCCATAGATCAACTAATTAGTTCACTTATGTCATCTGAGCTAAAGATAAAATCTAAAACTCAAAAAGAAGAAGACACTAAGGCTAGGAAGAACATAGCACTTAAAGCGTCAAAGAATGAGAATGATGATGATGAAGATGATGAAGATACAAATGAAAAAGATGATGATGACCTTGTATTTCTTACTAGAAAATTATCTAGGATGATCCAAAGTAGGAAAAACAGGTTTAACAAAGGAAGAAACTTTAGGAGCAAAGATTGGGTGAAAGAAAAGAGAGAAACATCCAAGGTTAACAAATGTTTTGAATGTAATCAACCTGGACATTTTATTGCAGATTGTCCAAGAAGAAAGAAGGAGTTCAAACAAGACAAGAAAGGCAAAGGAAGAAGCTTCAAGGTCACATGGGATGATGACCAATCGGAAAAGGAAATCGAAGGAGAAGAAGAAGGAGTTGCTAATATGTGCTTTATGGGATTTGAAGACATGAGGTAAGTCTTTCTTCTAATGATGATGATGATGATAATTGTAATGATCAAGATGAACTTGAGCTGTACATTGCTAGACTAGTAGATGAGTTAAAGAAAACCAAAACTCAAAACAAGAAGCTTAAGGCCAAAGTGGAAGAAATCACGTCATGTAATCAAGAGTTAATCACTAAGTATGATTGCATAGTAATAGAAAATTGTACATTAAAAAACAGAAAATGAAAAATTAACAATAGGTAGTAACAAGGCTAGAGAAGAGGTTAAAAAGTATGATGAAGTTAAGAAAGAACATGTAGGATTAAATAAGAGAATTGAAGACTTAAGTGATTGCTTAGCTAAATTCACTCAAGGTAAGAACAACTTAGAAATACTTTTAGGAAATCAAAGAATGGGAAATAGTAAATATGGATTAGGATATTCACATGAGATAGGTCAAAGCTCCACGTCCAAACCTATAAAAATTACTCACACATCATATAATCATAAAAAAGGGGCTGAAAAATTTAGACAAAATCAACACCATAGGTACGGAATGCATAACACACATAACCAAAGGTATGGACATAAGAGGTATAACTTTGAACATAGGTTTAACAATGGTGGACCTCATTATAAAACTTCACACTCTTTTAAATATCATGTAATTTGTGATTATTGTTGTAAAAAGGGGCACATGTCAAGAAAATATTTTGCAAGAATGGAAGTAGAAAATGGATCATAGACTTGGATAAGAAAAGACATCAATGTTGCAAGAACTTAAGTACTTTAAATCACACATTGATTCTTGAATGTAGATATGTTTAAAAAAATACAATTTTGGACACAAAATGGTTCCTTGATAGTGGATGCTCAAGACACATGACCTGTAATCCTTTATTGCTTAAAAACTTGGAAACAAGAAACAAAGGATATGTCACTTTTGGAAATGATAAAAAAGGAAAAATAATTGGTATTGGTGATGTAGCCAATAATAATAGCAATGTAATTGAAAATGTGCTTTTGATTGATGACTTGAAATTCAATTTGATTAGCATAAGTCAAATATGTGATAAAGATCTTGATGTGTTGTTTAAACGTGAAAAATGTGTTGTTATTGATCCAATAGATGGTAAAATAGTTCTTACCGGATCTAGGCATAACAATGTGTATACACTTAATTTGTGTGATATTATGGAACAAGAAATGAAATATCTTAATGTGGTACATGACACAACTTGGTTGTGGCATAGAAGGCTAGCTCATGTGAGAATAGATCACATAAATAATCTAGTAGCAAAAGAACTAGTTAGAGGCTTACCTAAACAAAAATATGAAAAAGATAAAGTGTGTGATTCATGTCAATTTGGAAAACAAACTAAAAGTACATTCAAACCTAAAACCATTGTATCAACTTCAAAACCCTTAGAGTTAATACATATGGATTTGTTTGGACCTTTACAAACTACAAGTTTAGGTTGCAAAAGATATATTTTTGTAATAGTAGATGACTATTCTAGGTATGCTTGGGTAATATTCTTGGCACATAAAAGTGATACATTTAAAGAATATGTTAGACTATTTAAAAAGGTTCAAAACGAGTTAAGTTTAAATGTGGTAAAGATTAGAAGTGACAATGGAACCGAATTTGTAAATGAAAGCTTTATAAATCATTGTGATGAAAATGGTATTACACACAATTTTTTAGTAGTCAAATCACCACAACAAAATGGAGTAGTTGAAAGAAATAATAGAACACTTCAAGAAATGGCTAGAACTATGCTTTGTGAAAATGACTTGCCTAAATATTTTTGGGCCGAAGCTGTTAACACCGCATGTTATGTCATGAATCGTGCATTGATTAGACCTTTGTTAAAGAAAACTCCATATGAATTAGTAAATAAGAAAACTCCAAATGTTGAATATTTTAAAGTCTTTGGTTGTAAATGCTTCATTCTTAATGTAAAAGATACCTTGGGATAATTTGATAACAAATCGGATGAAGGAGTATTTTTAGGATATTCCAAAATTAGAAAAGCATATAGAGTATATAACAAAAGATCCATGATAATAGAAGAGGCAATTCATGTAAATTTTGATGAAGGTGACACAATTAAAAATCATGAATAAAGTGATGAAGAAATAGGAATAGAAGAAAATCCATCTAATGAGCAAGATAAAATTGAACTAGACAACAATTCATCTTCACAAATTGATCCTAAAGAAAATATTCAAAACATAGATAATAATCCACAAAAGAGTGATCTTCCAAGGGCTTGGAAATTCATCAAAAGTCATCCTAAAGACTTAATCATAGGAAGTCCATCTAGAGGAGTCAAAACTAGGTCATCATTGCATTTAGATAATAACTTGGTCTTACTCTCACAAATTGAGCCAAAAATATAAATGAAGCATTAAAAGATGATAATTGGATCGTAGCTATGTAAGAAGAATTAAACCAATTTGAAAGAAGTAAAGTGTGGAATCTAGTAGAAAGGCCTAAAGACACTTCAATTATAGAAACTAAATGGATTTTTAGGAATAAACTAAATGAAGTAGGAAGCATAGTAAGAAACAAAGCTGGATTGGTGGCTCAAGGGTATAGGCAAGAGGAAGGCATAGACTATGATGAAAGCTTTGTTCCCGTAGCAAGGCTTGAGTCTATCCGCATGTTACTTGCATATGCTTGTTTTAAAGGATTCAAACTCTTTCAAATGGATGTTAAAAGTGCATTTTTAAATGGATTCATTCAAGAGGAAGTATATGTAGAACAACCTCCCGGTTTTGAAAACAATAAGTTCCCTAATCATGTATATAAATTGGTCAAAGCACTATATGGATTAAAACAAGCCCCTAGAGCTTGGTATGAAAGACTTAGTGGATTTCTAATAGAAAAGAACTTTCACAAGGGAATAATAGATACTACATTGTTTACAAAGTATTATGATGATGAATTACTCATTGTTCAAATATATGTTAATGATATTATTTTTGGTGCTTCAAATGAATCATTATGTGAAGAATTTTCAAATTTAATGAAAGATGAATTTGAAATGAGTCTGATGGGAGAACTAACTTTCTTTCTTGGGTTACAAATAAAACAAATGGATGACGGTATTTTCATAAGTCAAGAAAAATACACTAAAGAATTACTTAAAAAATATGGTATGGATGATTCAAAACCAAATGGAACACCTATAAGTACTTCAACTAAATTAGAAATATGAAAATGGTATAAAAGTTGATGAAACATAATATACGGGAATGATTGGAAGTTTGCTTTATTTGACTGCTAGTAGGCCGGATATTATGTATGATGTGTGCTTATGTGCTAGATTTCAATCCTGTGCTAAACAATCACACTTATTGGCTGTAAAAAGAATACTAAGATACCTCAAAGGAACGATAGAACATGGATTATGGTATCCTAGAACGAACACATTTGAATTAGTAGGGTTTACTGATGCCGATTTTGCCGGATGTAGGGTTGATAGGAAAAGCACGAGTGGAACATGTCAATGCCAAGGAAAATCTCTTGTATCTTGGTCAAGTAGAAAACAAGCTTCCGTATCCTTATCAACGGCAGAAGCCGAATACATAGCAGCCGGAAGTTGTTGTTCTCAAATTCTTTGGATGAAACAGACTCTTCTTGATTTTGGTTTAGATTTTGGATGTGTATCCATTAAATGTGATAACACCAGTGCCATTAATCTAACCAAGAATCCCATTCAACACTCTAGATCAAAACATATTGACATTAAACACCACTTCATTCGTGATCTTGTTCAAAATAAGGAAATCCATATAGAATATGTTTCCACTAAAGAACAATTGGCGGATATCTTTACCAAACCACTCCCGGAGGACCAATTTTCTATCTTAAGAGATAGCATTGGTATAATACAATTAAAGTGATCCGAAAACTTCGATTTTATCTCTTAAAAATGAATTTTCAAAATTCATCGAAGTTTCGGACGCCAGTTTCGGACGCTATAGCCGTCCGAACCTAAATTTCAGAGAAGAGTAAAATTGTTCAGAAGTTTTGGACGCCATTTTCGGATGCCTATAGCCGTCCGAACCTAAACTTCTGAGAGGGTGCATTTTCGCTGGAGTTTCAGACGCCAGTTTCGGACGCCCTCCATTGTTCGGCCGTCCGAAACTATCGCGTTAGGCTTAAAAACTCTGATTTTCAGAACAGTTTCTCAAAACTTTCAAAAGGCTTTCAAACCTCTCTTCGCTCCTCTTACACCCATATTGCGTTTTAACCGTTTAATTTCTAAATTGTTCCAATACAATATTTCCTTTCCATCTAGAGAACATCTTCACCGATTCAAAACACAAAATTCTACATCCAAATTCTTCATATTGATTTAAACCCTAGCTTTTGGGTTAAATATCAATTCTTCACAATTTCAGTGATTTGATTGAAATTTTCAATCATAATGAGTTCATCAAGAGGAAGAAAGCGAACGAAGGTTACGGAACAAACAACGGCCAACAATCCTCCATCTCCATTTATCAATGGTGAGTGCACCTCTAAATACAATAGTTATGTTATCAATCAAAAGAAAATTATTGTCCCTAGGATTGTGAGGAATGAAGATTTTGTGGGTGCCTTAGACAGCCTAGAGTTATTTGACTATCAAGATTGGAATGAAGTTTTATTCACAAATGAGCCTATTCCTACCTTGTTAGTTTATGAGTTTTTTGCCAATTTGCATTCATCAAAAGATGCTGCTGGGGTTGATAAGTTATACACTAGAGTCAATTCTGAGGATATCACCCTAACATCTGAAAGCCTTAATACTTTGTTCAAAACTGATCATCTAAATGCCATAGCTAAAGATGGCAAACCTATCATGAACTACTTTAGGCTTCATTATTGGTCGGATGCTTCTCACGGATTTAATTTCAATGATTTAGTAGCAAGTGCTTTCAACGGTGAGACATTTGGTAGGGCAAGTGAAGCACCAATCAAAAATATGAGTCCTAAACACCGCATACTTTTTCACATCATTACCAAAATCTTTCTTCCAAATCATGGCCATAAGACCGATCCCAACACTATGAACCTTTATCTCCTCTATGCTTTTCTTAAGCAAATTCCCGTCAATTTTGGATATTTAATGCTTAAGTATCTTGATGTTCATATTAAGGATCAACGTCGTAGTTTACCGTATGGCATGCTTATCAAAAAAACCCTTAGGCATCATGGCATAACCGTGGATAATGTTGCTGAATACCCCGTGTCTTCCCGTAATTTTTATGATTCGATATTTCTTAAGTCCATTGAACATTTGACAAGCCAATTGAAGGCCAAGAAGAGGATGAAGACATGATGGAAGGTGACGATGAGGGGGAGGAACAAGCCCATGATGCACCGGAACCTCCTCATGCGCCCCATGTGGATGAAGACTTCAAGACTCTTATTCAAGGGTATTTCGACTCCTTGACTGATCGTATTGATAGTGGGATCGCCGACGTGCATGCAAGCTTAGACAAAAATATGGCCAAGATAAGAGAGCAACTTGAGGAGTTGTCAGTTAGGGTAGACGACTTGGGGCAGGAGATTCATTATGGACATGAAGTGCTTATGACGGATGAACAACGTGAAGCCTTAGCTCAAGCTCATCGCAAAGGGAAGGCACCGGCACGCGATTAGCTATTACACATATGTAATAGACTAGGGTGGTCATTGTTTAACTCTAGGATGGTTTGATGTTTGCTTGTTGACCTGTGGATTTGACACTTTCTTGTTGATGTTTAGTTGTCTTTACTTTTGACATGTTATGGATATTTACTTTTGAATGTGCACTCTTTGATGTCGTGATGATTTGATGACTTGAAATTAATGTTGCTTATTGAAGTTATATGTTGAAATGCTTTATTGTACTACTTTGTGGAAATGTATGGGTTGTTGACAGGTGGAATCAATCCATATACAAAGGAAACTCTGTCAAAAGTTTTCAACAATTATTGCAATTAACCATTTTTTTGTGCATAGCCACCCTTTAGGTTGTAAGGAGTGGAAATGAAGTCCTAAGTTTTTATGTTGTTTACATTTCTCCTCCACCAATGGTCACAAGGTAAAAGAAAGTTAGTGTTGTTTTTGGTTTATATGCTATTAAGGTCAATTTCCTCATATTCTTATTTTGATGATGTCAAAAGGGGGAGAAGATAATAAAAAGAAAAATATTGCATATTAGTATCATGTGATGAATATAATGAGTTGGAAAACAAAGGGGGAGAGAATATAATGATTTGGAAAACAAAGGGGGAGACAAATAAATTGAAGCATACAATAAAAAGGAAGTATACACATAGGGGAAGCATATAAATTTTTTTTAAGTATACACATAGGGGAAGCATATATCATCTTTTGTTTTAAAAAAAATTAAAATAAAATAAAATAAAATAAAAAATACATTATTGCACTTGTTATTTATTATCCTACATAATTGGTTTGTCATCATCAAAAAGGGGGAGATTGTAAAGACCTATGGTCTTAATCTTACTTATTTTGATGTTTAACAAACAATTATGTTTATGCTAATGGTTGGAAAAAGTGTCTCAATATGATAGATATTCAAGAGAAGCCTAGCATGGAGCTTTAGTGCATGAAGAAAGAATTGGAAGTGCAAAAGATACAAAGTTGGTAAAATAGGTCATTTCCAAACCCCTAAACCCTAATTATGTAAATAGCTCAAGAAATTGTTTTACTCTTTTAAGGCTCAAGTAAAAATGATTTCCATATGTTAGTAGTCTTCAAATACACTTCAAAAAGTGATAAACATACTTGCACAAAGTGACACAAAGTTGCACAAATGATTTGGAAAACGAAAATTGAAAACAAGTTTGAGAAAAATAGCATCGGACGCTGAGGGCAGAGTTTCGGATGTCCGAAACTTAGGTTCGGACGCCTCAGATTGGTCACTTGACTTTCTGAAACTCTGGTGAAAAATCAAGCTCTCAGTAGTTTAGGTTCGGACGCCTCAGAGTAGTTTCGGCCGTCCGAAACTTAGGATCGGACGCCTGACAGGGTCCGAAACTAGCGTCCGAAACTCAAGTTTTCAAATAACGGCTAGTTTTTGAAAAGTCAAACATATACGTTTTTTTGTCATTTTTTGAGGGATTTAAATACAAGCCAACACATGAACGTTTGGAGATATATAACACTTGATTCCCTGAACTTTACATCTAAAAAAAAAACACTCTCTACAATTCTCACATTTCAATTTGATTTCAAAAGAAACAAAAGATCAAAAGTTTCTCGAGCCTTCTTTGAGTTCTTCATTTCATCATTGAGCTATATAGTTTGAGTTGTAATTTTCTTAATAGGAATCATACTTTGAACTTCACTTCATCTTATTCATCCTTATTGAGGATTGTAATTTAATTATCAAACATCCATTGTGAGTGATTGTAAAAGGTTTCTCAAGTGAGAGTAAAAACCTTGAGCACATAGCTTGGGATAGCTAGTGAAAAGGTTGAACCTTGGTTGAAATCCTAAGTTGAGATACTTGGGTTGTAAAAGTGGTTCTTTTGATCTCACCACAAGAAGAAGATCAATTCATAGTAAAGAGGTTTGAAATCCTAAGTTGGAAAACTTAGGTAGTAGATGTAGAGTACTCCAAAGAGGAGACTTGAACCACTCTAAATTGATTGTGTCCTTGATTTCCATTGCCTTCATTTCTGCATTTATTTTGATTTGCTTATGCTTCGATACATTGATATTAAAGTGTTGAAATTGTTGATTACATTTCTGGAATATCAATATATACCTTACACTTGTTGTGATTCACACTACTCACTCACTTTTGTTGAATTTGAATTGATTAAGTTCACATTAAATTTTTAGAAACCTAATTCACCCCCCTCTTAGGTTGCCTTAGAGCTAACATGTTTCATGTATTTGGTTTGAGGTGGAAATTAGAAAGACTTACTCTGGTTGTGTCCTAGAGTAATCGCTTTCTTCTTTTCCCGATATTCTTTCAGTCCACATTTTGTAATGGAGTAGTGCTCCTTGTTTACTGTTTTTACCACTTTTTGTAACGATGTGTAAGGGTATATCCTACATTGTGTTTTGGAAATTATGTATATAAAGCCGGATTTCTGAAAAAAAAAAGTAATTTCAAAGTGAATATTATGATTTTATTCAAAATACTGATATCATTCTCTCCTTTATTTCATGGTTTTACACTGAACAAAAAGTAAATTATATAAATGATCAATTTAGTTTGAATGTGCTTCAAGATGCTCATCAATGTTGGATTGGAAAGCCGGATTCGCCCAGTTGCAGTAACTCTCCAATTGGCAGATAGATCATTGGTAACTCCCACTGGCTTGGTAGAAGATGTTTTGGTAAGAATAGATAAATTTACATTACCGGTTGATTTTATTGTGCTTGACATGGAAGAGGACCCCGAGGTTCCTCTCATTTTTGGTCGTCCTTTCTTAGCCACTGGTGATGCATTAATTGGTGTTCGAAACAAAACTGTCACCTTTAGGATTAATAATGATGAAGTAGTTTTTGATGTGAACTATGCTATGAAACAACCCATGCACACAGAGTCTTTGCGTTCTATTCAAGTTGTTGATTGTTCTACAACGTTAGTTGATGAGGGTGTTAAGCATGACTACATTTCTGTTGATAAATTTGTTGATGATGAAGAAATTGATTTGGAAGAGCATGATAAGGAAGATTGCATGATTTTACCTGACAATGCATCTGTGGTAGATTGTTGTTCAATTTGTCCAATAAAAGAAACAAATGTTGAATTGTCAAGCCAAACTTTGGTAGATCATACCTCACAGGAAGCATGTGTTCAGAATTGTTCAAATGATAGTAATGAACATGCTATGCTTGTTGATGATGATGATTGTTCTTTTCTTGATGTCTTGATTAATTGCATAGAATCTCATCTGGAAGAACATTGCAACACAATGAATCAAGATAATGTGGAAATTGTTGAATCTCTTTGTGAAACACCAATTCTTGAAACTGTGAATGAATCTATGTATGTAATTGGTAACTCATCACAAGTGCACGAAGAGCAATTTTTGTTAAAAGAAAACAATTCTGTTTTTGTTTGTGGTGAGAACATTGGGAAAATTTGGGGTGATCACTATTTTACTGTGGATGATGAGGATGAGAAACTTTTTATTGACAGAACTAACATGGTATCAACTTGCTTATTTGATGCATCTATGTTTGAACGTACTGATGGCTTTGTTGAGACCAAGGATGAAAAACCTTTGGTTGAGCCTTGTAGGATTCAAATGGTTGATGTGGTGGAAGAGTTGGATAATGTGTTTCCAACAAGAGAAGAATCACTGAAGGTGTCAAGTGTGGGGGAGTCCCAGTGGTTTAAGGTGCATTTTGTGGAGGATGTTCGTAGTGTCCATGAGCTGGAGAGTGTACTTGATGTTACTCGTCCAGTATCCTACAAAAGGAATACGAATGCTTATGAGTTCTCATCTTTCGTTTGGTGGGGAGATGGGTTCACCGAGTTCATTTCATGAAGAAAGCTTCATAAATAAAGTCTAGCTGGAGACTATCTAAAATCCAGAACTACTTCTTTTCCGTTAGCTTTAATAAGTAGTTTGTTTTCTTCTTTTCGTTTTGTCTTTACGTTTCTTTCATTTTGGAATTCATTCATCAAAACCACTCATGTTAAAGGTGTTTCCCCAGGAAGGACATTGGAAGAGATTAGCCATGCACTCAAAAGGCAAAGTGTGGGGGAGTGATGCCATGGAATTTTTCATATGAGGAAGTTGGACCAGGACATCTCCACAAAGCAACATTGGAATTCATGACAAAATCAATACCAGGGAGCTCCTGAACCTATCTTTTCTTTACATTGAGGACAATGTATGTTTTAAGTGTGGGGGAGTGTATGTTTGCTATGGTTTGTATCTCTTGGACTTAAGATGCTTATTTGTATTGTATTTGACTTGCATGACTTGCATGGGTGATGAAATTTTTTGTGATGAAATTTTTTGTGAACAAGTATGCTATTCTTCTAGTTTGTTGCGTAAAGTTGTGTCGTTTGCATAGTATTTCCCGTTACATGTTGTGTTTTTCATTTTTGTGCAAAATTTTAAAGTTTTTGATGAAAAATTTGAACTTTTTGAATAAGTGATGGAGTTGATGTGTTTCAATGAAATATGGTGTTAGTATTGGTGAGTGTTGTTGTGGAAAAGGTGTCAAGAGCTTGAGTGTTGGACTGGAAAGTGAATAGCACGCACGTATTTGAAACTTTGTTCCTAGTTCACTATGACTTATTCCAAGTTCACCTTTAGTACTTCATTTTGATCTTGCATGTGAAAATTTTTCTGTTTCTGGTCCTAAGTTTGAGGAAATTGGTACATTTTGCTAACTAAGGCCCGATGTTAATGTAAGAAGATATGCCATGCAAAACTAAATGACACAGGAGGTATGTGTATGGAAGCTTACTCTTCTTGCTATGCATTTGTCTGGATGTTTCCAGAGTTCGTGCATGCTAATCAATTTGAAACTCTTATGAACATGTGCATACATAAGAGAAGACATGGGAGAAAAAGCCTTTTGGCATCTGGGAAGGAAAAAGCCACAAGAACCTGGCAAATGATTAAAGGGAAAAAATAGCCAAAATACCCGGGCAAATGGTACCAATGAGTATCACAAATGCACTAATGTGCTTAATAAGGGCAATGTCCCATAGAGCTGTGTGCGCATAGGAAACCATGGATCTTGTGACTGCATGTTCATAAGGGTGGCTAAGGAGATAGGCTTGTAATGAATGAGTGAGACAACTAGATGGTGTATAGCAAGGGAATAGATGAAGTGCATGTCCCCAGCACACACTTGCACCATGACATGTTGGTCTTTATTCATTGTGCCTTAGTTGATAACTTGTGCTGGAAGCCGAGAGCTGGGTGCCAGAAACCTTGGAATGAAATTTTGTGTGGAAAAATGTCTTAATGAACTTGGATGTGGCCATTGTGGATGAATGAACAATGTGTTTGTATACGGGTGATAAAAATGAACTTTGAATGAAAAAATTGCTTGGGGATAAGATAAAATGAGAATTGAATTGAAACTGATAAGTAAGATGTCTTAGAAGAATAAGTGTGAATGTGTGGTATGATGTTGTGAATGGGTTTTAATGAAATTTTGAGTCTTTGCTTGAGGACAAGCAAAAGTTCAAGTGTGGGGGAATTTGATAAGTTGGTTTTATACCAACGAATATGTGTTAAAATGCTTGGCTTTTGTTGGGTGTTTCTTTTACTTATGTGATGTTTTGAGGAGTTTTATGCATTTGTATGATTGCAATGTGAAAATGATGAAATGGTGCAAAAAGAGCAGAAATGAGGAGAAATGGAGTGGAAAGTGTAAAGAAAAAAAATGAAGGAACTAGAAAGGTATTTTCGGCCAAATTAGGGTTTTGGCAGTTTTGAGTGCTGAAATTTTTTTGTGAATAACTCTTTCAATTCTAATCCAAATGAGGAGATCTTGGATGATTTGGAAAGATCTTTGTTTGTACTTTAATTGCCATGTTTTAACTTCCTTAATATTCTGTGTGGAAACATGAGAAACGAGAGCATCTTTGTTGTGTTTGGATTAGGATTTGATAGAGTTCTATCTTTCTGCCACAGTTTGGTATTTCGATGATATCTTGAGTTCCAGGTACCTGATGAGGCTGTTTCGTGATCCATTGGAAAGCTAAGAGGGAGATCTAGAACTCTTAAGTTCACCACTAAGGCTGAATCAGAGGCTAAGACACATTTGTTTGGCATGAAAGTGGAGCATTGTGCTGGAATGGACACTTAGTCGCATATGGTCTCGCTTGAACATTTGGCACATCTCTTGTTGCGCCACTCATGTATCCTTGGCATATCACTTGCACCTTGGCACAACATTTGGCATGCCAATCGTGCACGGGTTCACTAGGCAGTAACAACCTTGGCACACCACCTTACCACACTTGGCGCCTCACTTTGCCTTACCTTGCCGAACACACACACTTGCCTTGCCAAGCTTTGCCAACACACTTTGCCATGCCACTCTTGCCACAACATTTACACCTTGGCACGCCACACATACACACCATTCTTGCACAACATCCTTCACAACTTAGGCACACAACTTGGCATAGGAGAAAACAGGCAGTCATGAGGAAATTTCCTCCACGAGACTTCGTGGGAGGAAAAGTGCAAGAATTTTACTCCACGAAATCTCGTGGAAGAAAAACAAAATGGAAAATTTTGCCCACGAAATTTCGTGGGCAAAAATCTGGTGAAAAATTGCACTACGAGATCTCGTAGTGCATTTGTGTGAAGTTTTCTTTTGGACTTGAAAATCGGTTAAGTGTTCGAAGGTTTGCTTCATGAAAATTTCAGCTCCGTCACAGTTTATTAGTTGGATCATAACTCTTTCGTCTTAGGTCCGAATTGGGTGTTTCAAACAGCTATGAAAAGCTAAGACAAAGAGTTACAACTTTCGTGTTTTAAGTTTTTCCAAATTCACAGTGTATCTGGGCCAAACTTTGGTTGAAAGATGCTAGATAGCATAAGGGTTTCTAGTGTTATTCTTGTTTTCAGAAAATTGGCTAAGTGTTGAAGTTTGATTTTTTTCTGAATTCCAGGCAGCAGAAGGCGTGGTGTTCTGTGGCAAGAAGGCGTGGATTCGCGAAGGCTGGACTGCAAGGAGGTTCGCGGTGAAGCTGAAGGAGTGGAGGCTCCAGGCTCGAAGGCGTGGTTTGGCTCTGATTCTTCAGCTGGATTTCCAAGCGGTGAAGGCGTGAAGCGAGGAAGCTGGAAGGCGTGCTGTGGACGTTGAGGGCGCTGAAGGCGTGTTCTGAGGAAGACTAAAAGCGCTGGGTTGCTGAAGGAAGTTTTCAAGCTTCGAATTTTCACTTCTTGGGCTGAATTTTAGTCAATTCTTTGAAGACACTTATGTAATACTTTATACATTTTATGTTGCGTATTAGTTACGTTTTCCCAACTCTATATATAGGGAAGGTAGCTAACATGTAAACGGGGGATCGGATATTTTTGAACTATCTTTGAATTGGAGCGGGAATTCTCATTTTCTCTCTCTAGATCTATTTTCTCTCACTAAACATTTCTTCTCCGATCTAAATTCCGATTGTGAATTTGGACTGGATTTATCCTTCTCATTCTCAATTGACAAAGGAATCGACAATTCTCTCGAGTAAATCGGTAAATTCTTCCAATTAAATGAGAATGACCTTATCAATGTTGCAATTTGTTGATTTGAGATGAGAAAGATGATCATCGGCTAAATCTATGATATCTTAGGATTCTTAATGGATGAATACGTGATTTAGTAGATTGTATGCTATGCAATTGATCTAATTGTTGAGTATTAAAATCACATTTGAATTATGCATAGACATATGTTGAATTTCATAATTCCTATCTATTTTTTAATGGATCAAGCTTCAATTGTGGTCGACATGCTAAATTGAGGAGTGATTCATCAAAGTTAGCGAAGTTGCATGAACTTGATGTGGTCGACATGCAATTGATCTAATTGCACGGGTTCTTGTGGCTATCCTAGCATCATCATAACATTTTCATACTCTCAACTTCATTATTTTGCATGTTTCATATAACAACATCAAGTCACAAAGCTTTAAGAAAAGTGAAACATACCTTTGTGGAGAGTTAACACTTAGTCTTTGAAGAAATGAAATTGAGAAGTTCAATGTCCACACTATGCTCTTACTAGTGCCGAATTTTGTGTATCTCACTTGTGATGGTTTGAAATGAAGTATCAAGCCATGCTCTCATGCACTTATAAAAACATAAAGGGAATGAAATCGGTCAAACAAGAGAAGTAAATGCTCCCACCAAACACTACCAAACACTCTAGTCACTCAAAGGTGGGACCCCTCTCTTACTCAAGCATGTGACTTCTTCAACATTTCATTACTGCCAACACATTCATAACTCACAAAGCTACAACAACAAAGCTGTACTCACACCAATTCAACCGTCTACTTCCAAAATGTGTTTTCCAAATTCATGAAACAACAAAACAAAGCCTAGAGTCTTTTACATTTTGCGTGTGAACTTATCCTGCTACCCATAGAAACGCCCAACAAAATGTCAGCCTTTTTCCTCATGTCATTTCAATTTCCCATTCACTACTCAATAGCAATCCAATCCCACAAGCAAGTGTTCAGAAGATTTAATTCATGTTCAAAAGTGTTCAGAAGTGCAGATATTCTTATCATCAATGCAAGTGTGCGATGGTCACTAAGAACAAAATAACAAAATACTAATACTACTAATACTACACTACACTCAATTCAATTATGGCAAACAATTCCTTAAAACATAATCATGGTAACCATACATATTCAAAGCACAACTATAATCAAAACATCGTGGCGAAGTCTCCCCCCACACTTGCATAAGACACAGTCCCCGTGAGACAACATTAAACAACCAAGAACAAAGGAACCTGGCCTTCCACTGTTTACAAGCCACGAGAAATTCTTGCAATTCTTTCCTCCTCTTGTAACACAGGCCATTGAGGAGGTCCAAGAAGACCAAGAGGATTTTGAGGAATGTCATCGGAAGTAACATCAACTCCTTTGCTACGAGCCATGGCTGTTATCAAAGCTGGAAAAAACATTGGTGCAAATTTATTACGTTATGCCCTCCTGATGAACTCTAGCATCAATTTACCAATATCAATAAAAAAATCATGTAGAATAGCATAAATCAAAAGAACTCGTTCTCTAGATGCTATATTAGTACGGTTGGTAGGAAAGATCTTAGAATTAATAAACATTAACCACATTTTGGCCTCAGCTGTCAACTCACTGGCGGACACATACAAAGCCTCATGTCTAGCATTTCTTACCCATGTAGCCCCAGGTAAAGCTACGGCAGCCAACAAGTGATCAGTATTATCTGCCCTCACCAACCTACAATAAATATCACCAGGAAAATCATCAAGAAGGAAATGCATATTGATACTATGTCGGGTAACCTTCAAATATTTCCCTCTCACAAACACTGAATGAACACCATTAGCTCGGGAATTAGCATAAAACTCTTTGACTATGTCCATATTCACCACAACAGATGCTCGTGCAAAATAAGCCCAAGAATGTCTGAATATCAATTCCTCAAATCTCCTGGAAGGAACCTGAAATGGTCTCTCAATCAAAACGGCTCTGTTGCTAAAACCATGGTACAAATTCTCAGCATTAGCATTAATAAAATGGGGAAAGTGAGCTGGTTCAGAATCAATCACTAGCTTCTCATCAGTAGAAGAAGCAGAGGAGGATGATGAGGTCGTTCCTGGATCTTCACTAAATATAGCATACTCATAAGGATTTTGGTGAGGATAATAAGCCATGATCGAAGAACGTAAAATTGTTAGTAAAAGAACAAACTGAATGAATAAAGCAATGAAAATGCATAGGAAGTTGGAATTTGAAGTGCTATATAGGGGTTCCATGCTAGATAACAGACAACCACTCGTGAATGTACTAAAAACAAAACGCATATGTCATCACTCGTTGTCTCTATTCCACAATCATGGGAACCATCCTAACCAATGATGCATTAAAAACTGCAAGAAAGTTCACGGGCTGGGAATAAAGCCTTTCCACCAAAATTTTACCTTAGTTGAAAGAAATCGAACCCAGCTTACCCTGATTGGAACGAAAGTATCCTCTGAGAATCTGCAAAATGTACCAACCAATTATGGTAAGAGATTGTGCCATGTATTGTTGATATAGTAGACTCAAACTAAAAATAACAAATAAAAGAAATCATAACAAATCAAGACAAGAAAGAAAATCAGGGTTGCCTCCCAGGAGTGCTTGGTTTACGGTCTTCTGCCTGACCATGCTCTAAAGCTCATTGTGAAGGGAGAGGATCATCTAAGTAAAGCTCTTGGGAAGCTTGTACCAGATTAGCGATGCCTTTGTCCTCAGATGCCAGGTATGGTTTAAGCCTGTGACCATTCACCTTCCACTTATTGCCATTCTTGTCATTTTGAATCTCCACAACTCCATAAGGCTTAACATCAATAACTCGAAAAGGTCCACTCCACCTTGATTTTAACTTGCCAGGAAAGAGTCGCAATCTTGAGTTATATAACAAAACCAATTGTCCTATTGCAAAACTCTTAGCTTGAATATGTGCATCATGCCATCTTTTGGTTCTTTCCTTGTACATCCTTGCATTAGCATAAGCATGGAATCTGAATTCATCAAGTTCATTCAACTCCATCATCCTTTTGGATTGAGCTCCTATAAGATCCATATTCAACTCTTGGATGGCCCAATAAGCACGATGTTCCAACTCCACTGGCAAATGGCATTCCTTTCCAAACACAAGTCGGAAAGGTGATGCACCAATAGGAGTTTTAAAAGCTGTTCTGTATGCCCACAGAGCATCATCTAGCTTCAACGACCAATCTTTTCTATTGGGGTTAACAACCTTCTCCAAAACCCTTTTAATCTCTCTGTTTGAAATTTCAACTTGGCCACTGGTTTGGGGTTGATAAGAAGTAGAGACTTTATGTGTTACCCCATATTTAGCTAGGAGAGCTTCAAAGAGTTTGTTTCAAAAATGAGTACCTCCATCAGATGTGATTGCCCTGGGGGTGCCAAACCGAGTGAAGATGTGTGATTTCAAAAATGCTGTGACACTTCTTGTATCATTGTGAGCAAGAGCCTTGGCTTCAATCCATTTTGATACATAATCCACCACAACTAGGATGTACTCCATAACTCTTGATTTAGGAAAAGGACCCATAAAATCAATACCCCAAACATCAAAAATCTCCACTTCAAGAATGTTGTTTAGAGGCATCTCATTTCTGGAAGAAATGTTTCCAATTCTTTGACAACGATCACAGTTTCCAATCCAAATTTTTGCATCCATGAAAATATAAGGCTAATAGAAGCCACATTGTAAAACCTTGAATCCAATCCTTGTTGAGCCAAAATAACCTCCACAGGGTCCTTCATGACAGGCTCTCAAAATGTCATCTTTCTCTTCTTCTTTAACACATTTACGAATCACTTGATCACTGCACACTTTATATAAGGTATTGTCCTCCCAGAAGTAATACTTGGCATCACTTCGCAACTTCTTTCTTTGCTCAGACGAGTAGTAAGTTGGCACTTGACCAGCCACCACGAAGTTAGCAATCTCTACATACCATGGTAATTTCTCTTGCTCCACCTTAAAGATTTGTTCATCAGGGAAATGCTCCTTCACCAAAAGGTTAGGTGAATCTTGCTCCTGAGACTCCAATCTTGACAAGTGATCTGCAACAACATTTTCTGAGCCTTTCCTATCTTTGATTTCCACATCGAATTCCTGGAGCAACAATACCCACCGAATTAAACGTGGTTTTGCCTCTTTCTTTGCAAGCAAGTATTTCAATGCCGCATGATCTGTATGAACAATAACCTTTGACCCTAGAAAATAGGCACGGAATTTATCAAATGCGAAAACTACAGCCAACATCTCCTATTCTGTAGTCGTATAATTCATTTGTGCTTCATTCAGTAGCCTGCTAGCATAATATATGGTGTGAAACACCTTGTCTCTTCTCTGGCCCAAGACAGCTCCTAAGGCATAATCACTGGCGTCGCACATAATTTCAAACGGTTCACCCCAATGAGGGGTGACTATGACAGGAGCTTCCACCAATTTAGCCTTTAAGGTCTCAAATGCCTCAACACACTCTGTTCCAAACTCAAACTTAACATCCTTTTCTAAGAGACTACAAAAGGGTTGAGCTATCTTGGAAAAATCCTTTATGAAACGCCTGTAAAACCTAGCATGACCAAAAAAGCTTCTGATTCCCTTAACATTGGTAGGTGGAGGGAGCTTGGCAATGACATCTATCTTTGCTCTATCAACTTCAATTCCCACATGAGAAATTTTATGTCCCAAAACAATTCCTTCTTGAACCATGAACTGGCATTTTTCCCAATTCAACACGAGGTTCGTCTCTTCACATCTCTTCAAAACCTTTGCTAAATTTCCCAAACATATATCAAAGGTCATCCCAAAAACAGAGAAATCATCAATGAAGATCTCTATTATAGATTCCACCATGTCGTGAAAAATGGCCATCATACACCTCTGGAAGGTTGCTGGGGCATTGCATAAACCAAAGGGCATTCTTTTATAGCAAAGGTTCGAAAGGGGCATGTAAAAGTTGTCTTATCCTGATCCTTGGGGTCTATGGCTATCTGATTATACCCAGAGTATCCATCCAGGAAATAGTAATACAAGAATCCAGCAATTCTGTCCAGTAACTGCTCCAAGAACGGAAGAGGGAAGTGATCTTTCCTTGTAGCTGTGTTAAGCTTTCTGTAGTCCATGCACACCCTCCAAGCACTTACAATTCTGGTTGCCAGGAGCTCATTAGCCTCATTCTTGATAACCGTAACACCTCCCTTATTTGGAACGCACTGGACTGGACTCACCCACTTACTGTCCGAAATAGGGAAGATCATGCCAAAATCAAGTAGTTTAATCACCTCTTTCTTAACCACCTCCATCATCTGTGGGTTAAGTCGCCTCTGCCTATCCCTCACTGTTACTGAGTTCTCTTCAAGGAGGATCTTATGCATACATAACCTTGGGCTTATTCCCTTGATATCTGCAATTGTCCACCCAATGGCTTGTTTATATTGCCTTAGCACATTCAACAATTTATCCTCTTGCCATGCTTCCAGCTTGGAAGAGATCACCACTGGTAATGTCTCGTTATCCCTAAGAAAAGCATATTTCAAATATGGAGGTAACGGTTTCAGCTCCAACTTTGGTGCTACCATAATGGATGGTAAAAGCTTTTCATTCCTGCAAAGACTTTCATTGCTTCTCACCTCAGTGGATGCATTCAATTCATTAGTTGAAAGCTTAACCTCAACATTTTCTTTCACTTCATCAGAACATGCTTCATTCAACATTTATTTCATTTCACATTCATTTGCTACTTCAACAATCTCACTTTGAATTTCACAAATGGATTCATCAATCACACAACATTCAATGTCATTTTCAATCTCAGCCAAAATATTCTTATCTTCATCATCTAAATCACTTTCATCAAAATTATCCCCACAAACATTCAATTCATCAACAACAGAGAAAACATGCTTTTCATTCAAATTATTAAAAAAAGAACATGCTATAGTTTTGATAGCAAAATAGGACTCAACATTTAGAGGTTGCTTCATAGCATAGTTTACATCAAACACCACCTCTTCATTGTTTATCCTAAACGTGACTGTCTTGTTTCTTACACCAATTAATGCATCACTAGTAGCTAGAAAAGGTCTACCAAAAATGAGAGGAACTTCAGGATCCTCTTCCATATCAAGAATAATGAAATCAACAGGCAATGTAAATTTATCAATGCTTACCAATACATCCTCCATCAAGCCTGTAGGAGTCACCAAAGACCTATCTGCCAACTGGAGTGTTACTGCAACTGGTCAAATCCTTCCACTCAAGCCCATGTTTATTGCAATGGATAATGACATTAGATTCATTCTAGCTCCGAGGTCACAAAGTGCTTTTGCAAAATGTCTGGTTCCAATCTTACAGGGAATGGTACAACTGCCTGGATCCTTCAACTTTGGGGGTAATTTGTGCACCATCCATGCCTGACTACACTCAGATAGCATCATTGGAACTTCACACCTCAAGATTTGCTCCTTATTTGAAATGAGATCCTTTAGATATTTAGCATATTTAGGCATGGCTGTCACCAAATTCAATAAAGGAACATTGACATTCACTTGTTTGATCATATCCAGGAAACGATTGAATTGAGATCCCTTTTTAGGTGGAGGTTTCTTTCTTTCTGGAAATAGGGGCTTGGGAGCATAATCTGGGAAGTTATAAGGATTAGAATTTCTGGTAATCTCATTCCCCACTCTAGCTGGTATTTCCTTCTTCTCAGATTTACTTGCTTCTTGCTCACCATCCTTCTTAAGTTCCAAAACTTCCTCAGCTTCATCTTTCTGGTCTTCCTCTATGCAATCACTCCTATCTTCTGAAGATTTGTTTTCAGGCAAAAGTTTCCCACTCCTCAAGGTGATAGCATTGCAAGCTTCCCTTCCTTTTGGATTTGGTATGGTGTCACTTGGAAAAGAACCCCTAGGTCTCTGATGTACTGCTTTGGCCAATTGCCCAATTTGCATTTCTATGTTCTTGAGAGTGGCTTCGTGATGTTTAACAGTAGATTCCAAACCACCAAACCTTTGTTCATTTTTATCCATCTTTTCCATCAATTTATGAAACATGTCTTCCACAGATGGCTTCCTTTGCTCCGATGTACTGGCTTGATGGTCAAAACCATGAGGTGCATTGGTTGCCCTTCTTTGATCATTTCCTTAATAGTAATTTCCTCCTTGGTTTTGTTGCTGATTCCAATTGCCTTGGTTTCCACCATATTGCCTGTTGCCTCTACTGTAACTGTTCCCAGAGTAGTTACTACCAAATTGTGGTTTATTGCTGTAGTTATTCACATACTGAATGGATTCAGTAGTGATAGCGCATTCATCCGTATGATGTTCACCTTTGCATAATCCACATGAAAGAACTGGGGTCTTGGTTTGAGTTGCTTTAAGAGTCTGCACCTGCTTGGCCAAAGCTTCAAACTTAGCACTGAGTGAAGTCTCTTCATCTACATCAAGTACTCCTCTTAGTTTTCGACCATGTGGCTTTCGAGTCTCCGGAAAGAGATATTCATCTTCAGCTATCTGATTGAACAATTCACGCACTTCAGGCACACTCTTGTCTTTGAGTGCCCCATTCGCACAGGTTTTAACCATCATCAAGGATTCAGGAGTTAGGCCTTTGAAGAAAGTGTTTAATTCCCAAATTTTGCCCAAGTCATGGTTGGGGCATTGCCTTATAAGGTCGTTGAATCTCTCCCAAGCTTCCCTGAAGGATTCACTATCTTGTTGTTGGAAATTCATAATTTCCAACCTTCTCTTTTCAAGCTTAGCTGGAGGGAAGTATTTGGACAAGAATCTTTTTTGTAAATCATCAAATGACATAGCTGCGTTGGCTCCTCCAATGCTCTTGAACCAGTGTTTAGCCTTTCCACACAGAGACAAAGGGAACAAAATTCTGTGAACCTCACCCCTATCAACCCTTGGCAACTTGAAAGTGCTACATAGTCCAAGAAACCAATCGAGGTGGTCGTTAGGATCCTCGTTATCAAGCCCCTGGAAGAATTGGCCCTGGGTGATCATGGAAACAATTTGTGGAGGAATGTGGTAACTTTCCACATCGATGTCCTGATGACCAAATCGATTGTCAAAGTTTACTGCATAGTGGTCTCCAAACCTAGGTGCTTGTGCTTCTTGAGCTGCCATACCTCTCTGTTGCCTTAATTGAGCCCTCAAAGTTTTCGCCAATTCAAGATCCAATGGGAATTGTGGTTTTCCTGTAGACCTGCTAGACCTTGGCATACACAACACACTGTTGTGGAGTATAATAACAAGAATCAAGAACTTCAAATGTGCAACAAAGAAACAGATCACAATTCTCAACACGTATTTAACAAAAAATTGCTTAGAACACAACACACCACAACAGTGAGAACACTAAAGTAAATGACACAAACAGAAACACAAAGTAGAACAAGTAAAAATCAAGAACAATTCGACAAATTCCAGAACCGATTGCCTTCCCCGGCAACGGCGCCAAAAATTGATATGCTAATCGTTCACACCTCAATTTAACCCTAAAACACTACTGTAGAAGTGAAAGAAGGGATCGTATCCTCAGGGAAGGTGTAGTTCAAGAAATTGCAGTGTTTAGCAAGATTTTTGCAAAAATTCCACAATGTAAACTCAGTCAATTATAAAAGATATTCACAGCTCAAAACAAGAGCGAACTTACGAGAACAACAATTGGAAGTAACAAGAATTCAAGTAGATATCCTAGGGTTTGTGAATCAAATCACAGTGAATTCAATCCGTTTACTATGCACTTGACCTCAAGTAATACTGATTTGGAAGAGATCATTGTTGCCTAGAGTCTAGCAACCACTTAGCATGGCGAATACAGTGCTTACTATGCTCCTAAACAGTACGCTCTTCCCATGTCGAAGCCTAAGCATCCTGGATTAAAGCCGCAACTTCTCAACTTCATATCTCTAGCTAATAATCATTCAAAATCTCAAGTATCCTATGGCGAGGCCTAACTCGAGTGTCTTGTTTAAGCTAAATACACAAAGTCTTTCGTTACCTCATTTTTAAGACTCACGATCTCCGATTAGCATGTCGACCACATCTGAGATCGTGTACAAGGTAAAACAGGCAAGAAATTCCTTCATCATCATTCATCATGTTCATTATTCATGCAAATTCCACCGTAAATGATAGATCAAACCTTGAACTGGTATGTCGGCCTCAAACAAAGTATGACTCAACCAAACACAAGTGAAATTGCATGTTATTTCTCAGATTTCAACAATTTTAAACAAACATGAAGAATCCTTAAAAGATTAGGTCAATCACATAGACTTTCACAGTTCTAATTCACATTAATTCGATCGAAACCCTAGGATATCACAAATCTTGCCAGAAAAGTCCATATTTAACTCAGAAGCATCAAATTCCAATATCAAGCAATTAAATTCCATCGAATGAGGAAACTTTACCGATTATAGTATATAGAAGAGTCAATTGTTGCTTCGATTGAGTTTAATATGAGATCTCTGGTACAAATTCGTGATCAAAATTCAAATCAGAGAAGAAATGTTTTGAGAGAGAAAAATAGATCTAGAGAGAGAAAATTGAGGGAAAGAAGAGAATTCCCGCTTGAATTCAAAAGATGGTTCTCGAGTCTGGAATATTCGTCCTCTTAATGGTTAACTAACCCCCTATATATAGAGGTTCATAAAAATGTACGCTAACGTAAAATAACTAGATTATTACAAAAGTACCCTCCTAAGGTATGACAAAATCGGCACAAATGAAATTCCAAGTAGTAGCCTTCAAGTCTGTCCCAGCGCCTTCAAGCCAAGAGCATCGCACCTTCAAGTTTGTTCCAGCTGTTTTGAGCCTCAAGGAATCAAGCCTCCAGTCCATGCTTGAGTCTCTTCTCATCCAGCAACCATCACGCCTTTAATAGTGGAGCAAAACACGCCTTCAGGTTTACCACTTCAACACTTCGTTTTGAACTCAACTTCTGTGAGCCTTCATGCCATCTCCATCCACGCCTTCAGGTACCTGCAATTGCCAAGGAGAAGCTCAACACTTAGCCAAAAATCTTGACTGTGAAAACAACACAAGCCGACGATGCATCGCAGCGATGCATCGTCGTTAAACACCACTTTCACCACGATGCATCGCGGCGATGCATCGTGGTGTTAACCTCGAGAATGGCGATGCATCGCCACGATGCATCGCCGTTTGTGCACAATCAGGCGACGATACATCGTGGCGATGCATCGTCGTAGTGATGTGTGAGTGTGTGTTTTGTTGTGATGTTTTGAGTGAATGTCCTAGAAAAGTAATCTGAGCTACGAAAATCAACAATCTCATGCGAAGTGTTTGTAAAGTGTGGTGAAGAAATGTAACGAGTGAAATCAAGAATGATGAAAAGAGTGAAGATGAAATGTGCCACAAATTAGTACAAGAAATGTTGATCCAAACTTGTAAAGCAGTATCCTGCAATCGTGCGTGATTCCAACGTGTTGAGAAATTGATCAAGCTTAGATGCAAGTAATTCTTTAGCTAAGGAAATAAGAACACGATGCAATGTAGGTGAAATGTTGTGAAGGATGTTGTGAAGTTTGTGTGTTGATGCAAGAATTGAGTGTTGTGAGTGAATGTGTTCTAAGCCTTAACACTACGATTCATCGTAGTGTTATGTGCTTGTGTACAAAATTGCACTACGATGAGGTCGTAGTGCAAATGTGTGTGTGGGCAGAATTGTACTACGATGAAAGTGTAATGAAAAATCCATAAGTGTGCAAATGATCCAGCAACTTCCAACCAATATTCGACTGTGATATACTGGGCATTTGGAAAAACTTAAAACACTAATGTTGTAGCTCTTGATCTCAGCTTCCATAGCCTTTTGAATCATCCAATTCCGAGCTCAGGTGAGAAAGTTTTGCCCAAAATACCAACGCAAGACAGGATGTGAATTTTAAACCTACGATGTATCGTAGGCTTAAAACTGTAATTAGCTCTTCACATTTCCCACGTTGAATTCCCAGCTTTCCTTTTCAGAACTGGCCTTCATCTTGAACACCGAAGTTGTAGATGTCTCTCTTGGCTTTCCATAGGCTTTTGAATCCCCCAATTTGGACCCCGGATGAAGGAGTTATGGCCGTAATACCAAAACATGGCAAAACTGGACATTTGCACTACGATGCATCGTAGTGTAAACTTCATCTTGACACTTCATGATGATAATTCTCCCTTTTCTCTTCCAGATTAGAACTTGGGTTCAACACAAAGATTGTAGAGCTTCTTCTTTTCTTTCCATGAGTACAAGACACAGCAACATTAGACAACCAGAGCTCAAGATATCAACAAGCTCCCAATCCGTGGCAATGAAGGCAACATTGAAACCCTAATGTAGTGTCTACAAAGAAATCCTCGTTTCATGACCTTGCACACACAATTTGGACAAAGTTAAAACATGGAAAATGAAGTACATGCTAAGAGCTTTTCATAACATCCAAGATCTCACCAATTGGTTTAGAATTGAACACGTTACACTCAAAACAATTTGAATACTCAATTCTGCCCAAGAAAACTAATTTAGCCAAAAGATCACATTGCACCTTCGTTTTTGTCTTCTTAACACTTTCACTCATTTTCCATCATTTTCACTCTTTTTGCATCATTTCAAAATTATCAACTTACAAATCACAAACATGCATAAAACACATAAAACACCACTCATTTCATCAAATACAAGACAAAAGCCAAGAGTTTTTTAGTACAAAATGGTTGGTATAAAACCACTCATCACTCTAATTGGTGCTGGTGGAATTAAAATATGGTCCGGATCTTTAATCTAGACAATTTGCTTGTGTTGCTGCTGAAGTTTTGTTAAAATCCAACGGTCGGATTGGGAGATATTGTTGATTGAAGTTGGAATATTCTTGACTATCGAATTGTGAAGGAAGTGTGGCAGCTAGGGTTTTTGTCAGATTCTACCACGTGTCATTGTCAGGTTGTGACACGTGTTGGTCAAAGTCAAAGGTTGACTGATCAAAGTCAACGGTCAAGCTACCACATCATCAAAAACTTTTAACAAACCTACCCCATAGTTTACAATGTGCTGAATTCGTTTTTGGTGTCAGTTTTGCCAAATTTGATTTATTTGTGGTGTTTTGATAGTTTTGATTATTTTTAGGGTGATTTCTTTGTGGTGTTTTGATCTTTGGAACACACTTTGAGACCCCTATCTTCAACGGGAATACAGATTTTACTATATGACAGTGTACGATTCAAGATTTGCTCGTGCGGGATAATCTTGATTCATCACTTGGTAAGACGAAACCTTATGATATGACAGAGAGTAATTGGGTATTTAAGACAAGTTGGAGAGTATTTATCCGTCAAAATTGCTAACCAACAGGTTGTGCTGAAGATGGACCTCTATACACTAAGATGGATAAAGGAGGTAATTCTCATGGTCATGTTAATGTTTTTAATCAACTAGTGTACCAACTTCAAAATACAGGGGAGAAAGTTAAAGATGAGGAGCATGCTCTATTGTTGTCTTCTTTCCCATTGTCTTATAAGCTCGTGATGCAAACCATGTTAGTTGGGAGGACTACTTTAAAGTTTGATGATGGGGTTACTCAGTTGAGGAAGAATGAGAAGATAATAGAAAAAACGAATTTGCCTGCTGGAGAGGAAAGGCAAGCTGTTGCTAAGGATTCTAATCAAGGAAGAAATTGTTCATGAGGAAGAGGTGACTTACGTGGAAGATCTCGACCCAGAGACTATAGTAATATAGAGTGCTATTACTGTAGAAAGAAGGGTCACATCCAGAATAGATGCCCTATCATGAGAGATGACTTGAAGAGTTTGAAAGCACTAAAGATGAAGAGTAAAGAGAAGGTTGAAGATAACGACTCTACCAATGTGGTTGACTATGATGATCAGCTATTAATAGTGAAGAAGACTTAGTCATTTGACTCGGGTTGGGTGATGGACTGTGCAGCTTCTATACACATTTCTAAGGATAAATTTCTATTTGATACTTTGCAAGTTGATGGAGCTTTTGGACACGTTGTTGTTGTGAATGATGAGAAGATGAAGATTGAGAGTGCTAGTACCGCACATCTCAAAACTCACAATAACTTTATGAAGAGATTATATGATATGAAGTATGTGCCTACGTATGGTGATAACATAATTTCATTAGGTAAATTGTGTTCTTATTGGTTCAGATTTTCTTGTGAATGAAATGTCTGCAAAATCTTGAAAGGGGATGAGTTGATGTTGAAAGGAATAAAGAGTGACCATCACATATTTTATGTTGGTGCTTTGAATATTGGGTCTTATGATTTGTTTGACATTCATAGGGAGGAGTTGAAGTCAAAGAAGAAACGAGTCTCATTTTCA
Organism: Ophiorrhiza pumila; assembly: GCA_016586305.1. NCBI lineage: Eukaryota > Viridiplantae > Streptophyta > Magnoliopsida > Gentianales > Rubiaceae > Ophiorrhiza > Ophiorrhiza pumila. Next base: position 16,852,581 of record BLIW01000005.1, read on the forward strand.
GAAGATGTTGTTTTACTTGGAGGTTCAAGATTTGTTGGGATATCTCCTCAAAGCCTAAGTCCAATTTAAAGAGTAGGCCAAATAGGGTTTTAGGTTTAGTATAAATATATATTATTTGTACTAAATTTTGTGTGGGAATGCAGTGTCAAAGACAGACCTAGAGAATAGAATTAAGGTTGGTGAGGCTTTGTATATTAAGAGAGAACATACTTGGTGTAACCCTTTATTCTCATAGTGGATTGAAATAGATGTTGTTACCGTGGATTAGGTCTATTGAGATCAAACCATATTAAATATTGTGTTCTTGTATGTTATTATTATTGTTGTTGTGTTTTTCCTAACGAATGGTATTCGGGATTGAAGGTTGTAATCCTAACAATTTGATGAGTTTAAAATATGTAGTTTTTTTCAATTTTAAAGTTTTCAATAACAAAGTTCGGATTGACCAAATTTCTATTTAACAATTAGGGTTTTAATGCTGCCTTTGAGGATTTGGAGGATTGCTTGGGTGAAGCCAATACCTCATTTAATGAAACTCAATAAGGATGGATGTTTCAAAGGAAATCCGAGATTGGTGAGTAGAGGATCTATAATTAGGGATTCAACTGGCAAATTAGTTGAGGCATTATTATGTGGATTTTCATTATGTACGCCTTTGGAAGCTGAAGCTCAAGTATTATTGAAAGAATTATAACTTTGTCTTACTAGTGGGGTTTGAGTACAGATTAAGTTTGATCAATGTTATTGGTTAATATACTATATTGGAAGTGTGCAACACCTTAGAGGTTTGGGGCTGTTATACACAATCTGTTTCCTTCAAATAAAAGTACATCTCATATATACAGAAAGGGTAACAAACCAGCAGATATTTTGCCTAACATTGGATGTCATCAATAATGCTTTGTACAATATAGAAAAATTGGAATTTACCTGCATTGGTTCGTGGTGTGATCAATTTAAATAGAATGTCAATTTTTTCATTTAGAGTTAAATAGATTCTAATATAAATTGGTGTATTGCATGGTAATTCTTATTTCAGTTTTTTCACTAGATTATAATTGTGAGAGCTTGGTTTATGTCCACTTCTTGTAAAGGAGTAATACTCTTTATTTAAACTTTACTAAATTTGGGAGGTTTCATATTATGTCCCCCTTCCTTTGTATTTATGTACTTTTGGTTTGGCTTTTTACTAAAATTTTGGGGTGGCATCCTATCTTTGTGTATGGGTTTGCTATTAAAAAAAGAAAAACTAAAATTTTAATATGTTATTTCCTATCCCTAATCCTCTCATCTTTCCAAATAATCTTGTCATCTTTCCAACATTGAAAATAGATGCCATTGTCATTACCTTCCTATTTAGAATTACAAGCTTCAAAATAAATTATTCATACCTAAAAACTTGAATTTCAAAGAATTATAAATTTGCAATTGCATCTAATGCAAAATTACATCCTCAAACCAATAAAACAATACAAAAGTTACACAAATATAGCAGAAAAGAATGAAAGAATAGTATTACTACATATTAAATCGATGAATAAAGAAAAAAATAAAAAATTTACATAAGTCAAATTAAGATTTGAACAAGCAGAGGGGACATCTCCAATTTGATGGAGTGAAATAATAATTCAAAAAGAAGAGATTACTATTATTGAATTTTTATTTTCTCTCGTTGGAGCTTGATTAGAATTTTGAATTAGTTTGGACAAGTTATCAAAGCTGGGCCACATTAAGGATTTTTCCATCTATTTGAACATAGTAAACAAACGTCGTCAAATGACAATACCATTCAACTGTGTCTATGTATCCATTTAGCATTATACAACCCGTCCTTATATCTATTTTAGCACTCTACAAACTACTTCAATTGATTTTTCAAGTACAATTGTAAAAAAATATGACCTACGTGCATTTATTATTTCTTTGCATACTTTAATTAAAATTCAAAAAAAGAATTATAAAGAGACTATATAAAAAGATATATTATATTTAAAATTTAAATGAGAACTTGAGTTTAAATCGAGTATGAAGGCAAAATGTGATCTATATAGCCAACTCAACTTAGTGGGATATAGGTGTTGTTATTGTTGTTGTTGTTGTTAGAAACTTCTAACTTCAATTTCATACCAAACAACATCAAGTCCATGGCCTCCTTTTCTTTTCTTTTTTTTTCATTTCCAACCCTCATAGTTTTTTGTCTTATTTACTCCCTAAATCTTCCTCTCTAATTAATTAATTTCTCCACCAAAGTCCATCTCTATAAGTCATTGCTTTCACTGCCACTTGAGAAAATCTGTTGTTCACCTGAGAAAAAGTCCTCTATATAGGATAGTTTAATTGACGAAAAAGATAGTGAGAGCAACAATAAAGTAGATCGACGACTCTTTGATTTTTTCAAAAGATGAAATGACAAAGTTATAGCACATAAAATAGATATTGATGGTGGGGGTTATTTATGGATTTTGGTGGTGATTTGGTGTGTTTATTGATGAAAATCAAAAGTTGGAGTAAACTATATATGCAGTAGAGCAAAAAGATGAAGAAGATTAGGGATCAGGGTGAAGGAAAGAAGAGTATTGGATTTTTCTAGATTTTGTATACTTAATTATGTTTCTAAAATTGCAACCAATCCCCTTATTTTTATTTTTCTTTCAAATTGTCATAAAAAATATTAGAAGGAATATTATAATTTTTTTCTATCCATTGCTCGTTAATTCATTATGGGTATGACACATGACTAACGGAGTTATTTATGAATCAAATGAAAAATAGAATGGAAACCGTTGACATTACAAAATTTAAGTTGGAGAACTATTATGTAACTTTTTGAAAATGAAGAACAAACTCTAACTAACCTCCAAGTTGAGAGACTTTGAGGTCATTTACACATTTTTTCTAAAATTTTCAAATTAAGAGTCGATGGGTCTACCATGCAATTTATACTTAAAAAGGTACCAACTGATTAATCGGATCTCTTCTAGATTACCAAGATAATGATGATGAGTGTGTTTGCTCTTTTGGCTTCTTTTATTGTCTTTGGTCATCCAAGTTGAGTTTATATGCAACCCTTTTACCATTTTCTTCATTTCAAAATTAAATTTCTTCACTTTAACCATATTAATCTCCAAGTCTTACAATTTCACATAAAACAACACATAAGTATTGCAAAAATACTCTAAAAAAGCTAAACTCCAAATGAAGATATGTATACGAGTTAGTAAATTACTAACTCATCATAACCCTACACTTAAATATTTGCTTGTCACAACGTTGATTAACACTACATAAGTATTTTCCATAGGTATTGTGATGTTGAGAAAATATTTTACTCAGTGTCATAACGCCATGTTGTAACGCTAAGAAAATATTTTACTCAGTGTCGCAATGCGACATTATGACACTAAGTAATATTCCTGATAGTGAGAACTTTTTTTGTTGATTGACTTTCATTCTATCTTTTGCAAAAAGTAGGGTACAACTTGTAATATTTTGTTCTTGACTTTTTCTAACATGTATTTAAGGCCTCTCAAGGCCATTTTAAGATAACTAAGTAGGTAGTCATAGTTTAGGTTAACTTTTACAAGAACACATCTTTGGCATGTGTTCTTATTTGGAGGAGAAATCATGCAAATCATGGTTCTAAAAGCATGATTTTAAAGGAAACCTTGGCCCTTTGGCTTTGAACATCAATTGGAAGCCTTTCTTTGTTCTTAATTCAAATAGGTAGTCTCTTTCTCTTATATTTCTATGTTTTTTTCTTACTTTAAATGATTATTGTGATGCTTTTCGAAGTCATGAGAAGCTAAATTGATTAGTACCCTTGAATGTTAGTTATAGGTCTTTAATTTATTGTGTTATTGTGTGATTTTGTGTTGTGGGTAGCTAAGAATCAGTTTTATAAGCTGGCTTCACTATATTTCATGCTAGTAATGCTTAGTATAGACTAGAATGTTGATAGTAGATTGGTGGAGATGCCTTACCTTCTCTAGCCTCTCACCACAGGTGAAAATGGTTGAGTATTAAGAGTCCAATGGAGGTGGTAATCGAATTTGGTAGACCCACTTTAGTCTAATTATTACCTCTCACCACATAGGAAAAATTAGGTTAGAGTATGACTTCTATATATGTAGTGACTAGGTTTGGCTCTTGTCTCTCACACCAAAAGAGGAGTTGGATTAGAGAGATGGGAGGATTGGGATAGATATTGAAATCTTAGTTGACATATACTAATTGGTCATTAACTTTCACCACATTGAAGGGAATAGTTAGACAGTCAATTTCTAGTAGGTGTTAACTCACTTAGGTTCTTGCTCCTCAACCAAAAGAGATAGATTTAAGTGAGTCAATCATTCCTAGTATTAACAATCCCACTGGATTGGCTACACATAATATTCACATTAGAGATAGGCAACAATTCAAGTGTACGCTTTCTTTACTTGATTTCTCTTTCATATTTTCATGACTATTAGGTAGTTATTAGTTTAATTTAGTTTATTTTATACTTGATTTTACTCCCACAACTTCACACACACACATACACACACCACACACTTAAACTAGTCTAAAAGGCTAACTCCTTTCCTTTTGGATTCAATCCCTACTCTATCTTGCAATGAATGTACGATCTATTAATGCACCTTAAATGTATGAGACATTAGTATTGATTCGGCTAGACTTTGATGCTAATTTGACACTCTCTATAGCTGCTTATCACCAATACTTTGTTGGTAGCTACACTTTATTACTCTATGCTTCGAAAATATATACTTTACCACCCCGTAGACAATCAATATGTTAGCTAACAAACTACTTTTTGAGACATGTATGAGATGACAAAAATGGCCCCTATGAAAAATATTAAATATGTTATTCAAAAAATAAAAAAAATAACAATAAGAAAAAGGCAAAAGACTTCTAACATTTGTGTGTGTCTACATATATATATGTCTGTGTGTGTGTGTATTATTATTTATAAATAGCTTTTTGATTTCTTATTTATGGAATACAAAAAAGCACACAAGGGTAAGATACCTCATGTTTGATAAGTTCATTTTATCCTCTCTATGAGATGTAAGGAAATCAACATAATAACAACGCAGCCGGAAATATAACAATTATATTGTAATTGATTTTCATAGGACCTTAAATGATAATCTATATAAAATATGCCTCGAGAGATGCTAGCAAAATCCTCGAGCGAGGTTTGATCTACCAAAAGCCGCACAAGTGTTCGGCCTCTAACGGTAATCCTCACGAACTACTTTCGAGATCCTCAAATGATTGATTTTAACGTTAGATTAATAAGATAGATCCATCCAAACAATACCTCTGAAATCTAATAAGAAAAACCTTTTTCTTATTTACGTGATTTCTTATTGACAGAGTTGTGTTGTCTTGACCTAACATTAAACATCTATTTATAATAATATAACCTTCCAAAAAAGTGTTCTTGTCTGACAAGAAATGAATTATTACCAAACTCAATTCACTTTCCAAAAATGAATATAAGAGTATAATAGATGTCATAGTTATCATATAATTATATAAACCATTTTAACCCAATAAGTAATTCTATTGTGTGTGACCATTTAGGTTCCTAATCACTTGGCAATAAATGTAAATAATAATCTTTGAATTAAATTGGCTTTTGTACAAAACCAACAAACTCCCACTTGGACTAAAGACAATTTAGTCATGGAGTGTCTAAGATATGATAAATTAAACAACTTTAATTTATCATTAATTCAAAAATTAATTCATTTATATTTATAGATCAAGAGTGGCCTCTAGCCAAGACATCATGACCACCCAAGAGTTAGGAAAAGTCAATTGATCGACTTCACCTATTCATGAACTAGGTACCATGTAATTTTCATCCTTTCACTATCCTATAGTCCAATTAGTACAAGAGTAAAGTAAAAGTACAAACTCTTTATTATACTAATTATATTTCTTTCTTGTACCGAAATTCAACTCCTTGTAAATAAATTTAAAACTTTTCCAAATTTACTTACTAAATATGTGCACTTTGACTTAAACTTCAACAAGTGGTGCCAGAAAGGAATATACTTTCCCACTATTAGGAGTGGTAAATCTTATATCGATCATAAACTATTAATCCGTGCTTCTTATTATATCCAGCGTCTACCGCTCACATATCCAGTTATGGTTATGGACAAATATAGTCAAAACATAACATCCACACTAAAGATACTCTTATGATCTCAAGTCAAAGGATCGCTTACACTACTGTCAAGTAGAGATTATACCATTGGTACTCATATAGTTAACAATATGGAAATCTCTATACGGATCATTCCAGTGAACATATTCTCTAATGATTCACACATATATCAATATATATACTTGTTGGCATATGGGATAATTACGCCCATGAAATATTAGTCTGGCATTATCTCAAGTATGAGATAAAGTTATATACGTTTGATACGTATATCAGATACTGATAAAGATAAGAAGACTATCCCTATTTTGAAGCTTTCTTGTAGCTCAAGAATAGGAGTCTATTATCTTTATATATGGAGAATACCAGACTAAGGAAATAATAACGATAGAAAATATCATTATACTATTCTTCTTCCTCAGTATTATATTTGGTTCTGTGCTTTGTATTTGATTGGTGGATAACAATAGATCCTCGAGTAGTTTCTATTACCGGGAGTTTCTTTGCTTATCAGAGCAGTGAGTTCTATACGTAGAAAAGACGTGGGTTAGAACAAGATCCCAGCTTCCGCTCTTCCAGGTCAGTTTTCTAGAAAACCTTCATTGGTATCAGAGCCAATGGTTATGTTCTTCCCATGTTTTTTTCATGTAATTACTTATTATGTGAGTTTTAAATGGCAATTATGAATTTTCTTTGAGGAATTTTTTTTATGGAAATAAATTATGAAATTCATAATTTTAGATCTGATTCTTGCCATTTTTGACTCACTTATCATATGAAGTAAATGATAAGTAATACATGGTTAGAAACTAGACTTCAAAACGAATCCATCGATATAAAGTATGTGAAAATCGGATATACGGTTAATTAGATATGACTGTTTTAAGTTTTTTTTTTCGTTTTGATTTGTTTTTCTTATTATTGACATAAAATATGTGGACTGTCCAACTCAATATTCTGAGGCTCCACACCTCTTCCAGCCCATCCCACGAATGGGCAAGGCAGGCCCGTGACATCTTCTGGATCGAGCAAAGATTGACTGCTACTTGTGGTCTGTTGTTCATATGGATTGAATGGCTTGGGCCTGTGCATTGGATGCACAGCTTGCACGCAAGCCAGCCACACCTGCAAGACATCTTGAGCTTGAGTTTGGGCTTAAGGATGTAAACAAACTAAATAATCAGAAAATAAAAGTGCTCTGAATGCTTTTCTCAGAAAAGCTTTATGTAAGTCTTACATGATTTATATGCATATGTTATGAATTTTTATTTTCTTGTGAATATTCATAAAAAAATGAAATAAAAAAAATTCAGAAAACAAGAAAAATGTTCTTGCAACTACAGAATATTTCTGTAGCAATGAGTTTCTGGATTTTATATTTTTTTTATATTTTCTGCATGCTATTTATTATTTTTGTGATTTGGCACAAAATAGAATAAATATAAATAAATTACAAAAAATTCAGAAAAATTGAATTAATATTCTGAGGTGTTATTTTTAGTTCCAGAATGTTAAACATGAATTTTTCGGACTGTATATATATTTTTTCTAATTTTTCTTGCTTATTTATCATTTTTGGTAAATTTGCACAAAAATTGAGATAAATATAAATAAATTACAGAAAATTCAGAAAAATTAAATTAATATTCTAAGGTGTTATGTTTAGTTCTAGAATGTTAAACATGAATTTTTCTGACTGTATATAGTTTTTTGTAATTTTGCATGCTTATTTATCATTTTTGTGAATTTGCACAAAAATTGAAATAAATATAATTAAATTACAAAAAATTCAGAAAAATTAAATTAATATTCTGAGGTGTTAATTGTAGTTCCATAATGTTAAACATGAATTTTTCTGACTGTATATAGTTTTTTGTAATTTTGCATGCTTATTTATCATTTTTGTGAATTTGCACAAAAATTGAGATAAATATAATTAAATTACAGAAAATTCAGAAAAATTAAATTAATATTATGAGGTGTTAATTGTAGTTCCAGAATATTAAACATGAATTTTTCTGACTGTATATAGTTTTTTTGTAATTTTGAATGCTTATTTATCATTTTTGTAAATTTGCACAAAATTTGAAATAAATATAAATAAATTACAAAAAAAATCCAAAAAAATTACATTAATATTTTGAGGTGTTATTAAAGTTCCCTAATGTTAATTTTGAATTTTTATAACTGTTATTAATTTTTGTAATTTAAAAGCATGCCTATTTCTTATTTTGTGAATTTTCACAAAAATTGAAATGAATATAAATAAATTACAGAAAAATCCAGAAAAATTACATTAATATTCTGAGGTGTTATTAAAGTTCCAGAATATTTATTTTGAAATTTTCTAACTGTGATTTGTTTTGTAATTTAAAAGCATGCCTATTTCTTATTTTTGTGAATTTGCACAAAACAAATTTGGAATAAATATAAATAAATTACAGAAAAATTCAAAAAAATCACTTTAATATTCTGAGATGTTATTAAAGTTCCAGAATGTTAATTTTTGAATTTTTCTAACTGTGATTATGTTTTTGTAATTTAAAGCATGCCTATTTCTTATTTTGTTAATTTGCACAAAAATTGAAATAAATATAAATAAATTACATAAAAATCCAGAAAAAATTACATTAATATTCTGAGGTGTTATTAAAGTTCCAAAATATTAATTTTTGAATTTTTCTAACTGTGATTATGTTTTTGTAATTTAAAGCATGCCTATTTCTTATTTTGTGAATTTGCACAAAAATTGAAATAAATATAAATAAATTACAAGAAAATCCAGAAAAATTACATTAATATTATGAGGTGTTATTAAAGTTCCATAATGTTAATTTTGAATTTTGCTAACTGTGATCATGTTTTTGTAATTTAAAGCATGCCTATTTCTTATTTTGTGAATTTGCACAAAAATTGAAATAAATATAAATAAATTATAGAAAAATCCAGAAAAATTGCATTAATATTCTGAGGTGTTATTAAAGTTCCAGAATGTTAATTATGAATTTTTCTAACTGTGATTATGTTTTTGTAATTTAAAATGCATGTTTATTTCCTGACAATAATTCATGAATATAAAAATGAATTATTTAAACATGCAAGTATTTTTAAGTTGAATGAATCAGTTTTGTTCCTTAAAAATAACAATAAAGTGAAGGGGGTTTTGCGCAAAAAATTTGTATAATTATAATTTTAAATATTTTTTGATATAATGTGATTCCTAGCATAGCGAAGTTTCCTTTATACATGAATGTTTTGATTATAATTATTACAAATTAATGATTGATGCAAAATCTATATATATGTGTTAATCAAGATCCTTTTGTGCACTGCTTAAAAGACAGCTTTCAAACAAGATAATTATTAATTTAAATTATGGTGATAAATTTGTTGGTGTTTTTTTTCAAATTGGACACCATAAAATTTAAATATGGGCTTGGTAGAGTAGTGGGCCTTAGTGGCCTTAAACTATATTATGGCTTAATCCAATATATTATTATTCAACATCAAGATCTTGGGCTTATAATAAGTTCAAAAGTAATAAATAATATAACTTGCATAAAGTTGTTGAGTTATATTGGCAATGATCTAATGTGTGAACAATATGCCACCGCGAATAAGTTGTTCTTATTCATGAGTTTGGTAATATTTCTACGAGAAAGTGGCATATTTTAGACCTTCATGAAGGGTGTGATATGTAAAGAGGTAGAAATTATTTATATTATATGAGTATTGAATTAAAATAGTGATTAATCATGTAATCATTTTTTAATCAGTGGGAGCATACTAATATAGTTAAGGGAAGAGCGCTTAATTAGTGGCTGCTAATCTTTCTTTATGTTAGTTATCAAGTTTTAATTTTCGCAAAGCATTTAGGCTTTATGTGAAAGCGAACTAGATAAACTCCTAATAATCTCAATGAGAGATTTATACTCAAGAAAAATACCAAACAAAAGAAAATTAGTTTTTGCAAAAGGAACGAATCAAAACTCTACTAATAGAATGGTCAATTAGAACTTCACTCGTGATAGCACTGAGTTGAAATGTACATATATATATATGTATATATTGACCACATGTCTCACATATTACTTGTTATTTTTTTTAAGAAAGTAACAATTGTAATTAGTTGTTGAATTTCTCCTATTGTGGATGAAAGATTCAACAATAACCTATTCACAGAGTTGAATGAGTTGAAGAATCTCTGCAATTGTGGATGGAAGATTCAAAAATAACTAATTACACAACTAAATTAGTTGTTGAAACTCTCCAAATCATGGATGATAGATTCAAGAACAACTAATTATATGATGAGAAATTGAGTAGAGTTTGTGAGATTTTATTGAATTTTTGTGTTGGAAGTAAATAGATACATAAGGAGAAAAGGTTCCAAGTGGGATAATGTTCTCACAAATTGAAAATTTGACTTGTGTAACCATTGTCTCTATAATGTATTTAATACTTCATGACTTCAATAAAATTTATATTTTGTTCTTATTATACTTCAACTAATTTTTCTAAAAATGTTTAAGAGGCAAGAAATTGATATTAATTATGGAACAAATTGATTTTGGTTTCTAATTATATGATATTGGATTTTATGATTCCAATATGTATTAAAGTTCTCTCATATCTTCTAGAGAGGATAAGAATAATGATTCACTAAAATGACATAACAAATTGAGTCATTTAAGGCGAGAAATAAGAATAGCTAGAGGGACCTACTCGCACAAAACAATCTTGCCTATTAGTAAATATTATTTTGGGAGAGAAATTAATTAATAAACCATTTTCAAAAGGCTAAATGGGCAATGCTTAATCCATCTTGACATCTGTAGACCAATACATATAAGGGTTGGACATAATAATTCCTATTACTTTAATAGATGACCAGACGCGTTTTGATTATACTTTTCTGATCTCCCATAATTTTTGAGGTAGAGAATTAGTTTGACTTAATCAAAACTGGGAGTATCTATTCAAAGAATAATATATAGAAAAGGAATTATTTAGCAAAAAAATTGATTTCTATATTTTGCAACAAAATGTTGTGGCAAATAATGAGAATCGATCTTTGCTTGATATAATCATTGGTGCTAATAATTTTTTTTTAATTTCCTATTAGGGGAGATATACAAATTAAGCAGCTGCCTATGTACTTAACTACGTACCCTTATAATCAGTTTCTTCCATAAATCATGGATCGGCAGAAATTCATATTTGAATAATTTGCGATCATGAAATATACGTGCTACCTATGACACTTTTCTCATTAAGTATGAGAATTTGTGACTTAGAGGTAAGAAATTTATCTTTGTTAGATATCTACGCCTCACAAGGTTAAGTGTTTATTGGTAGACAATTAAAAGGAAGTGTAACTAATATTGAGTCACGAGATGTGGAATTTCTAGAAAAGAATTTCCCTAACTTATGCGAGGTAAAGAATAATTTATAACTCTATGCATTGGAAAGTACTGAAGGGGGTGATTTTATTACTCCAATGGAAATCGAGATAACTAATTCTCGACCTCTTGAAGATAGTGGGAGCAAATTTCCATTGAATAGTTCAGTACAAACCAATGAGAGTTCTAAACAATTTCGACCTCAAAGAAGTAAACGAAAAATTTCTCGTCGTCATTTTGAGACTGATGGGGAAACTTTCATGGTTGCTTCTTATGATGAAAATGAGCCAAAGAACTTCCATCAGGCTATTTCATCAAAAGTTAGAGAAGAATGGATTACTTTAATGGAGTCTATTGAGACTAATCAAGTTTGGGACTTGATTAACTATTCTTTCGGACTAAAGACCATTGGGGACAAATGGTTCCCAAAGTCAAAGGTAAAAGAATCTAGTTCCATTGAAAGGTGAATAGATGACCTTAGTTTGGCTCTTGTTACATATTTTGATTTGAAATTTTGTGAAATGAATGTTAAAGATAACATTTCTCATTGGAGAAATTGGATGAAAGATTCGCAAGAATCTGTTCATTGACTTTGTTATAGGAGATTGAAAGTGCAAAGTTTGCTAGCTCAATCAATCTTACTATTACAAGAAGTAATAATCCAGATAGTTATATCCAAAACTTTATCGAGCCAACTAAAATTTGGGCTTACGATGGTTAATAGATATTACTATATGTATCTTAAACATTCTAAAGGAAGTTTCATATATTTCATCATATGTATACGATATTAAGTAAGCCAAACTAACTAGGAGACGATTGTCACCACTAATAAGCGGTTGCCTTCAAATTTTGAAATGAAGGACATATGACACTCCTGTGGTAAAAAAGTGAGTCTATAAGCCTTGAAAATTGCCCTAACACTCTTAAAAGTAATGAGTAAATAAGCTTTGTTCCATATGAGAGTAAAGTGGAGAAATGAGTTTTCTCACTTTGGATACTCATCTGATATCTACAATATGGTTGGGTTAGTTAGCCAATACCAAGCAATACCTAATTTAAATTTTTGAAAAGCTATTAAAACGTATATTTCGCTAATTGGAATATGACTTTAGATTATGATGCGAATGGTTGGCCGAGGCTCCAACTCCTAGACCAAATTCGATCTCCACAAGCAAAGGATCGTGCTGCACAAACAAGATAATCCACAGACACAAGCAACAATTCGGGCGGAAAGAAACTCAAGGGGAAAAACGTCAAGAATGAGTAAATCAAACCCCACGTTTTTTAATACAAAAGAACTTAATTTAACTTATGAAAATTCAATTAGTTAAACAAGTTAATTTGGCCTGCTCTTTAAATAAAGAACAATGGTGAAGTCACCTATAGGTCAAGCTAAAGGTAATCTTCTATAATGGACAATTAAATAATTCTCTAAGGCTTTGGACAACTCAAAGAGTTAATCTCAATTTCTGCAAAGCTAAAACTTTCATTCATCAACTTCATATGTAAAACGTTACAACCATCTCTCTATTTATAGAGATGAATTTCGGCCATGCTTGGGAAACAAGGAAAGAAAACCCTAGTAGTTGTAAAATACAACTTGAATTCTAAACTAACTAACTTTCCAAATTGGAATAGGAAACTAACAACTAACAAACTAATCCTTTTCCAAAAAGGATTAAGGAAAACGTTTCAAAGGTGGCCAAATCCAATTTGACTTCCTTTGTTTCCTAAACTTTTACTTGCCATTATCATGCAAGATAATTGGGCCAAGTAATTTATTAAACTACCAATTAATTAAAGCCCACATTAAGTGTTTTGGACTTAATTAATTAACAACAAAATAAAACCCTAAATTACTTAAATGGCGTGATCCATATCAAGCCCAAATACACGCCTCTTCATGGACTTGAACTCTCGGCCTTTGCAAGCTTCTTCAAGGTGGAATTTCTTTAAGCTCCAATGTAGAACTTTAAGGAACATCTTCATGAATTGTGATTGAAGAAACATGCCAAAGAACTCCATGATGAGATGATGGAGAAGTCTCGGCCTCCAAGTCTTCAAAGTGTGATAACAACAAAGTGTGCAAAGCTTCTTTCATCCTTTTGCTCCTTGATCTCGTCATTGGTCCATCAAGATTCTTCAAGGGATCATGGAAACACGGCTTTAGCACCAAGGATGTGGATGGATTGCTATCATTCCCTCCCTCCTCGAATCACCTACATCAAACAAAGATAAATCAGAAACATTGAATGTAGATGAAACATTACCATACTCACTTGGAAGCTCGACTTTGTAAGCATTATCTCCAATCCTTTCCAAAATACGAAAAGGACCATCTCCTCTTGGATGAAGTTTAGATTTCCTCTTTTCAGGAAACCTTTCCTTCCTCAAGTGAATCCAAACCCAATCTCCTGGTTCGAAAATCACTCTCTTCCTTCCTTTATTGGCTTGCTGTGCATATTGTTCATTACGCCTTTCAATGGTATTCCGAACCCTTTCATGTAACCCCTTAATAAATTCAGCTTTCTTTTTACCTTCAACATTAACAAATTCATTAATAGGAAAAGGCAAAATATCAAGTGGAGCCAAAGGATTGAAACCATATACTATCTCAAATGGTGAACAAGATGTCGAACTATGAAAAGTTCTATTATATGCAAACTCAATATGTGGAAGACAACTTTCCCAATTCTTTAAGTTTCTTTGGATGATGGCTCGAAGTAAGGTAGATAAAGTGCGGTTAACTACTTCAGTTTGTCCATCAGTTTGTGGATGTGCAACAGTAGACAAGAACTTAACATCCCTATCACTAACAATACTTTGTGGAATGCCATGCAATCTAACAATTTCCTTAAAGAACAAATCAGCAATATGTGTAGCATCATTAGTTTTGGAACATGCAATAAAATGTGCCATTTTACTAAATCGATCCACTACTACAAATATGCTATCTGTACCATTGCGTGATCTAGGCAATCCAAGAACAAAATCCATAGAAATATCAACCCAAGGATGACTAGGAACAGGCAAAGGTGTATACAATCCATGAGGCAAAATTTTCGATTTGGCTTGTTTACACACAATACATTTATCACAAACACTTTTCATATCTTTAATCATGTTAGGCCAATAAAAGTGTTCATTCAAAACAGTAAGTGTTTTAGCAATTCCAAAATGCCCCATTAACCCTCCCCCATGGGTTTCCTTAACAAGTAAATCACGAATGGAACAAAGGGGTATGCACAATTTATTCTTTCTAAACAAGAAACCATCATGCAAGTAGTAGTCACCATTCGGTTTCGAAACACAATCACTAAAGGCGGCAGCAAAATCATGATCATCTTTGTACAAATCTTTTATCAATTCAAATCCAAGTAACTTAGCATGCATATAGGTGAACAATGAATAACGCCTAGATAATGCATCAGCTACAATGTTTTCTTGACCAGATTTATACTTAATCACATATGGAAAAGTTTCAATAAATTCTAACCATTTAGCATGCCTCTTATTCAACTTACCTTGAGTTTTCAAGAATTTAAGGCTTTCATGATCAGAATGAATTATAAACTCTTTAGGCCATAAGTAATGTTGCCAAACCTGTAATGACCTTACCAAAGCATACAACTCCTTGTCATAAGTTGCATACTTTAAAGCTGCCCCATTAAGCTTTTCACTAAAGTAAGCCACGGGTCTTGATTCCTGCATTAAAACAGCACCAATACCAATCCCGGAGGCATCACAGTGTATCTCAAAAGCTTTATGAAAATTAGGCAATGCAAGTAAAGGGGCGTGAGTCAACATATATTTTAGTTTAGTAAAGGCGGTTTCATGCTCATCTTTCCATTCAAAAGTAATGTTCTTTTTAACAAGTTCATTCAAAGGTGCAGCTATAGAACTAAAGTCTTTAACAAACCTTCTATAAAAACTTGCTAAGCCATGAAAACTCCTAACTTCACTAGCATTCTTAGGTCTCGGCCACTCCTCAATAGCCTTGACTTTTGACTCATCAACAGAAATACCATGAGAACTAACAACATAACCCAAAAAGACAATTGATTCCATGCAAAAAGAACACTTTTTGAGGTTAGCATACAATCGGTTCTCACGTAATATAACAAACACTTGTTTTAAATGTTCAACATGCTCATCAAGTGATTTGCTATAAATAAGGATGTCATCAAAATAAACCACAACAAATTTACCAATGAAAGACATAAACACGTGATTCATTAGCCTCATAAAAGTACTAGGTGCATTAGTTAGACCAAAAGGCATGACTAACCATTCATACAAACCATACTTTGTTTTAAAGGCTGTTTTCCATTCATCACCTTCTTTCATTCTAATTTGATAGTAGCCACTTTTTAAATCAATCTTGGTGAAAATACACGAACCATACAATTCATCAAGCATATCATCTAATCTAGGAATTGGATGTCTATACTTAATGGTGATTTTGTTTATGGCACGACAATCAACACACATTCTCCAAGATTCATCCTTTTTAGGAACTAATATGATAGGAACAGCACAAGGACTTAGAGATTCATGCACAATACCTTTGTCAAGGAGTTCATCCACTTGAATCTCTTTTGTTTCCTCAGGATTGGCTCTATAAGCTGGACGATTTGGAATTTGTGCACCAGGAATGAAATCAATTTGATGTTCAATTCCTCTTATAGGCGGCAATCCAATGGGTAAGTCCTCGGGAAACACATCTTTATATTCCTGCAAGAGGGAGTAAACAACACTAGGCAAAGAAGCAAGGTGATCACTATCAACAATAAGTACAAAATCCTTGCGGATCATCAAATACAATGATTGCCTATCTAGTATTGCTCTCTTAACATCACTCTTAGAAGCAAAATAATAAGATTTAGAAGGAACACTATTTCGGCTATTAAAAGATTTAGAATCAATGCTTCGGCCTACACTAGTTACATTATTTTTATCTTCTTGTTCTTTCTTCTCCTTTGCTTCCATCTCACGGCAAGATTGCACAATCCTTGATTGATCTTCATAAGCTTGGCTTGGACTCAATGCCCTAAGGTTGTACTTTCGGCCATGATAATCAAATGAATAATAATTCTTCTTTGCATGATATGTAACATCTCTATCAAATTGCCATGGACGACCAAGTAATATGTGACTAGCTTCCATTGTTACAACATCACACACAATTTCATCAACATACTTTCCAATGGTGAAAGAAAATTTAACTTGTTTAGTCACTTTACTCTCGGCAGTGTTATTAAGCCATTGAAGCTTATATGGATTTGGATGTTTCATGCAAGTCAAGTTTAGCTTCTTAACAAATAATGTGCTTGCCACATTTGTACAACTACCACTATCAACAATCACACTACAAATCTTACCTTCAACCATGCATCGAGCGTGAAATATGTTTTCTCTTTGAGACAAATCATCTTCAATTAGTGGTTGTGCACTCAAGACTCGGCGAGTAACTAAAGAGAATTCACCAACATCATATGTAGTAAGATCTTCACTATCTTCCTCACTTTGGTACTTCTCTTCAAGTGGTGGCATGTCGGCACATTCTTCATCACTTTCAACCTCTCCATTATCACGAATTATCATCATTTTTCTGGTTGGGCAGTCACTTTGATAATGGCCATAACCTTGACACTTATAACATCTAATGTCCCTCAATCTCTCATTCGGTTTGGGAGTTGTTTTGGCTGAAGGTTCAGCAAGTTGGCGGACTGTTTTGGGAACATTATTTGAAGTGTTTTGAGGCTGATTTTGGGTGAAGACTTTCGGCTTTTGTGGAGGGGTGTAATTCGGTTTTGATCTCTCCTCCAAGACGACAATGGTTGTTGGAAATTTCGCCCTTTACCTTTCATATGCTTCTCAATTTTGATAGCTTTGTGAACAAGTTCATTAATATCAATGTAACTTTGAAGATCAACTTGATAAGCCAATTCAGAATTCATACCTCTAAGGAACCTCTATTGGCTTTTATCATCAATGCCTCCATCTCATGGTAGTAATCTTCAATTGTTCGGCTACCTTGCAAAAGGGTATGTAATTTTCGATTGAGCTCTCTATTATAATGTGAAGGAACATACTTCTTCCTCATGATTGCCTTCATTTGATTCCAAGTCTTAACTGGCCTTTCACCATCTTGTCTTCTAGCTCGAACAACTTGATCCCACCAAAGACTAGCATAATCTTTAAGGTGCATAAAAGCAATTCGGTATTGCTTTTTCTCGGGGACATCATTACCTTCAAAGAAGTGTTCTAAATCTCGAACCCAATCAAAGAAAGCTTCGGGATCTGATTTGCCATGAAAGGTAGAGATGGTGAGTTTAACAGACTCAATGGAAACTTTAGACTTTTCACCTTTAGAAGAGCTCGTGTACTCCTCCGCCTCCTCATTATAATTATCATCGGATTCATCATGATCTTCAAACTTAAGCTTTCTTGAGGCGGAGCTTTTTGTAGATGACTCCAAATTATCAAGTCGAAGATTGATCTTTTGAAGCATGTTGAATAGGACCTCATTGGCCAACTTTTGTTCGGCCTCGGTGATTGGTTTACCACATTTTTGTTCCTCCATTGGTACCTGCAATTTAGTAAAGAAAACACAAAAATATATGTATATATACCTCTCGGGTTCCTCACTATTGGGTAGTAGGTACTCTCCACTCTATTTAGGTAGTGTTCTCTCTTGTTTATCCTAGCTAAAACTCTCAATTAATGAATGTGTTGGGATGATTAAGACTCACCAAGTTCAATTAATTAAATAGCAAAATCTCAATCAACAAGTTCCATACAAAACTTTCACAAGAAAAATCAAGAGAGTTAACAAAGAGATCACGTCTTAAGAGGTTTAGAACACGTGTGGGTTACAAACTGATTTACCACCAGAAATTATAAAATTCAGAAACTAGACTCAAAGATGAAGAGAATGGATTTTGAATCACTTAATTCCGATTTGTATTGAGAAAGCTATGGCACTTTTAATCCAAGGTGGTTTTCAAGTTACAAACTCAAGAACAATGTGTTCTTTAACTAAAATTAAATAAAATAAATAAATAACAGAAATAAATAATGCAAAGTCCGAATTAATATATTTTTTGTTCTTTTTCTGTTTTTTTTTTGAATTGACCGTTTTTTTTTTATATATACGGTCTCCTTTTTTTTTTTGTTCCGACAACTACAAGACAAAAGCAAACTTTTAAGGTTTTGAACACAAACCTTGGACAAACAAAAACTACTAGGTTCGGACAAGAACCTTAAACAATGCAAACTTTAAAGTTTTTTTTTAAGACAAGAACCTAGTACAAAGTACTTAGGTTTAATGTTTGAAGCCAACAACCTAGGATTTAAGGTTTATAATGTTTTGTCTTCTTGTCTTAACCTTAACAACCTTAAAATTATCAAACTTTAATATCTCACCAAGGAAAAGGAATTTGTATGTGCCACTTTCACAAAATATTCAAGATTTTCAACAAGGATCAAGAATATGGCTCAAGATTCAAATTTGGACAACTTTGGATTTTCAAGAAAATCAAGAAGTTCAAGAAAGTGTTCAAGAACTTATCTTTTTCAAGTGTGATAAAAGTTTGATCAAAACACACTATGACAAGAATGAGATAAAGAAACTAACAAAAAAAGAAGATCAAGAAACGAATAAGAATTGAGCAACTTATGAAAATTTGACCGAGAAACCCTAGTATGAAACCCTAGTTTTGGACGAAATTTTTCCTAGCAATTTGACGTGTTGGACAGCAATGAAACACCAAGAATTCCACACTATGATGATGAACAAAACAATGCAGAACTTAGATACGAAAAAATGCAAGAAAACGCAACAAGAAACAACACAAAAAGATCACAAAAACGCAAAACACAAGAAGGAGTGATTTCGGGCAGATTGTGAGCACTCAATGTTCATGCGATTTTAGCAATTTTAATGGATGAATTTGAGACGACCTAGGACAGCAAGAAGGACACAATATAGCAGCAAGAAAGATGCACGAAAAACTGCAGAAAATTGACGCAATAAAACGGCAGAAAAGACGCACAAAAACAGAAATTTTCGCGGAAGAGATTAGACGGATTAACCTGAAATTTTTGGGCAACAACTTGTTCTCTGATACCAATTGATGCGAATGGTTGGCCGAGGATCCAACTCCTGGACCAAATTCGATCTCCACAAGCAAAAGATCGTGCTGCACAAACAAGATAATCCACGGACACAAGCAACAATTCGGGCGGAAATAAACTCAAGGGGAAAAACGCCAAGAATGAGTAAATCAAACCCCACGTTTTTTAATACAAAAGAACTTAATTTAACTTATGAAAATTCAATTAGTTAAACAAGTTAATTTGGCCTGCTCTTTAAATAAAGAACAATGGTGAAGTCACCTATAGGTCACGCTAAAGGTAATCTTCTACAATGGACAATTAAATAATTCTCCAATGCTTTGGACAACTCAAAGAGTTAATCTCAATTTCAGCAAAGCTAAAACTTTCATTCATCAACTTCATATGTAAAACGTTACAACCATCTCTCTATTTATAGAGATGAATTTCGGCCATGCTTGGGAAACAAGGAAAGAAAACCCTAGTAGTTGTAAAATACAACTTGACTTCTAAACTAACTAACTTTCCAAATTGGAATAGGAAACTAACAACTAACAAACTAATCCTTTTCCAAAAAGGATTAAGGAAAACGTTTCAAAGGTGGCCAAATCCAATTTGACTTCCTTTGTTTCCTAAACTTTTACTTGCCATTATCATGCAAGATAATTGGGCCAAGTAATTTATTAAACTACCAATTAATTAAAGCCCACATTAAGTGTTTTGGACTTAATTAATTAACAACAAAATAAAACTCTAAATTACTTAAATGGCGTGATCCATATCAAGCCCAAATACACGCCTCTTCATGGACTTGAACTCTCGGCCTTTGCAAGCTTCTTCAAGGTGGAATTTCCTTAAGCTCCAATGTAGAACTTTGAGGAACATCTTCATGAATTGTGATTGAAGAAACATGCCAAAGAACTCCATGATGATATGATGGAGAAGTCTCAGCCTCCAAGTCTTCAAAGTGTGATAACAACAAAGTGTGCAAAGCTTCTTTCATCCTTTTGCTCCTTGATCTCGTCATTGGTCCATCAAGATTCTTCAAGGGATCATGGAAACTCGGCTTTGGCACCAAGGATGTGGATGGATTGCTATCAGATTACATGTTATCAAGGTTTGGATTTACGACTTATTAGAAGTACAAACGCTGATTAGAGCGATTATCTGGATAAGTGTAAATTAACCTATGTATATATTTGCTTACTTAATGATGATATTATATCATAGATGAGTAAGAAATAAATATCTAAATCATTGTCTATAGAGCAAGCGAAATTAATACCTTGTACATTAGTAGTACAAGAGGTAATGTGTTCGAGAAAGTTCCTTGTGAATCTTGGCATTGTTATAGACTCATTGGATTCTACATTTGTTTACGGTAACAGTATAGTTACTTTAAACTTTTACCAAGGATTCCAAGTATTATAAAAGAACTAAAACACATTTTAATAAGCAGTGGCACAAAAGTAAATGTTTTTATAGTATATTTTATGTGAACCAAATATTTGCTTATCATGTGACTAAACGCACAATAAGGTGATGCATTTTTGTTTATGATAGAGCAACATGGTTGCATAGAACTTTTTATTTGTACTATAAATATTTGTAACAGTTTACAAATATCTTGATTTTAATATAATTGGATGTACATATTTGATTTCTTCAAATTATGTGACATTGATTATAGCACATATATGAATGTATGTTTTTGTAATATACATGGATAGGCTGATTTGCTTACTCACACAAGCAACCTTTTGGCGCTAATGAGAGCGAGCAAAAGATGAGACATTAAGTATGTTGCCTTGACGTTAATCAAGATGAGATCTTATCTAAGATTGCATATGGATAACCCAAAATCTATATATAAACCTGATTTATAGCCGGATGTGAGACTTTTAAGTGTAATTGGAGTTACACTAGAAGACAAAATAAGTCTCAAGTAAGGCGCTTAATTAGCGACTTGACTAAGATCAGTATGGCATAATACTTATATTCCATAACATTTTGTTTGTACAACATGTGCTTTGCGACTATGGATGAACTTCCTCACCGTGTGAGTCCTAAAGGATCTTGAATGCCTTATTAGAAATACCCTTTGTGACTTTAGACTGTATCATGAAATTTAAAGTTAGTGTTTGCTACTTTAGCATGACTACCAATGGTCATGGTTAATTCGGCCGGATGGGGCATGTCTAGGAAAGCAGCTAATTTTAAGTTGAATGATATTAGGGCAAAGGAAAACTGTTTGGATTATATCATTACACTATACTTATTCGTCGACGGGTTATGGCGCTTTTTAGTAAGTGACATAATTATGAGTGTAATGTAGATAATGGAGGTCAAGTATGCT
This sequence comes from Ophiorrhiza pumila, assembly GCA_016586305.1. Lineage (NCBI taxonomy): Eukaryota > Viridiplantae > Streptophyta > Magnoliopsida > Gentianales > Rubiaceae > Ophiorrhiza > Ophiorrhiza pumila. The sequence goes on from BLIW01000005.1 coordinate 16,874,644, forward strand.
CTTTGAGGGATAAGAGATACTTGACCAGACATAATCAAATAAGTCTGGGGTATAATGAGTCACGACAGTCTTCTCTATTTTAGTGGTTGATGTCTCTATGCTGGCCTTAAATGGTTTCTAGTATAGAGCTCCCACAAACAGGTGAACTCAGCGGTCGCACCAATTATTTACTAGTATGGACAGATATAATGAGTAAGTTGAAGAATAAAGTAAGAAATGACTTCCCATCATGTGCGAGTGGGAGATGTTGGCATATGGGATAATTACGCCCATGAAATATTAGTCTGGCATTATCTCAAGTATGAGATAAAGTTATATACATTTGATACGTATATCAGATACTGATAAAGATAAGAAGACTATCCCTATTTTGAAGCTTTCTTGTAGCTCAAGAATAGGAGTCTATTATCTTTATATATGGAGAATACCATACTAAGGAAATAATAACGATAGAAAATATCGTTATATGTATTCTTCTTCCTCAGTATTATATCTAGTTCTGTGACTTGTATCTAATTGGTGGATAACAATAGATCCTCGAGTAGTTTCTATTACCGGGAGTTTCTTTGCTTATTAGAGCAGTTCCAGGCGGCTTATCAGAGCAGTGAGTTCCATACGTAGAAAAGACGTGGGTTAGAACAAGATCCCAGCTTCCGCTCTTCCAGGTCAGTTTCCTGGAAAACCTTCAATACTAGTCTATTCGCATTAACAACGTCCTTGTTATTGTTAATACTATGACTAGGAAAATTTAAAAATAATAAATATTATTCTAAGAACTTTATCATATTGTATATATATCGACATATATATGTTACAAAATGATAAATAAGTCATATCTTTATTTCATAAAAATACATAATCATTCTTCCATTACGACTCAAACCAATCATTCAGAACTTTATACTGAATGAATGAACATGACTATCATGTTTCTTTTAGAATAATGGTTTAGGCAATGAATAATTATATTATCCTTTACAGGAATCTCTTGTATCTTTACTTAAATTCTATTAGTGATTACTCTAATCAAATGATAAAATTTTAGTACATGTTTGGATCATTGCTGAGACCTTAGTTTCTCAATTATTGAAGAAACTATTTCCATTCAAACAATCTTGTAGCAACTTCTCAAGCAACTATATACTTAATCTCTATTGTAGAATATGTTGTTATAATCTATTTGAAACATTTTCAAATAACAACATTTATATTTAATATAAATACATATCCATCTTAATACTTGCAACAAGCTTTATAAGATTGAGAACTAGTATCTATGAATTCATATATATTTAGCTCAACATTCAAGAATAGGTCTTTAATTCTTCTCAAGTATTAAAGGAAATTCTTGACTACTTCAAGTGATTTTCACTAGTATTTGATTAAAACCCGCTCATAACACTTAGAGCATGGGAGACATTTGGTCTTATTTAGCATACATAATTGACCATACTTCTTAAGAACATTTTGCATACAATATTTCTTAATATCAATTTTTGGACACGTCCTTAGAAAGGTAAATCCCATCAAACATAAAATGTAAACCTTATAGACTGATCCATATTAAACTTCTTTAATACCTTATCAATATACATTTATATTGAATATATAAGTCTAAACAACTTATTAAAACTATCTCTATAAACTTTGCCCAATGCATAAGTTGTTTCTCCAAAAATCTTTTATTGAGAAGGTTTTTTGAACAACTACACTTTAACTAATTTAAGAGCGGTTATGTAAATTCTCATTATTAATATGTCATCTACATATAATATGAGAAATACAATAATATTGCCAATAATCTTTTGTATACACAAGATTCATATTTGTTTTTAATAAATCAAACTTTTTTATTATCTCATCAAAACAAATATTCTAACTCTTAAAAGCTTGCTTTAGTCCATAAATGAACTTTTATAATTTGCATACTTTGCTAGGATTTTTTAATATAAAACCATTAGATTGTATCATATACATGTCTTCTTGTAAATTATAACAAGTAAAATCTTAATGGATTTCAACATGGAAATTGGTGAAAAGGTTTCATCATAGTCAATACTATGATTTTGTGTAACCTTCAGTGACCAATATTCATGTTTCATAGGTAACAATATTACCATATATGCTTGTCTTATTTTGAAGACCCACTTGCACCCTACAAGTTTTATCCCTTCAGGTGGATTGACTAAGGTCTATAATTTGTTGTCATACATAGAATCCATTTTAGATTTTATGGTTCAAAATCACTTTTAGAGTTCTTATCAAATAAGACTTCTTTGTAGGTAGTAGGTTTATCATTCTTAATGATAAATATATCATCTTAGGTAGATGACTTATCCAACTAAATCTATATTTTACTTATGTATCGAGAGCTTCATGTCCTACCGCATCACAATGAGGTACAAGCTCTAATTTCATCTTCTTTTCTTTATTAATTTATGGTTTAAGAACTTCATTAAGTTATATATGCTCCCACTTGCCTTTTCTAGAATAAACTCTTTTCTAAAAAACATGACATGTTTAAAGACAAACATTTTGTGCTCAGTGGGATTATAGAAGTAATATACAAAACTTTATTTTAGACATTCCACAAAATAGTATATATGAAAATTTTGTATCAAACTTATTTAGTTTTACCTTTTATTAAATACATTACACTCCCAAACAATTTGGTTCTTTCCTATACCATATCTCATATGAGTTAGAATTGATAGGTTTAAATGGAATATAATTTAAAATATCAAATACAATATTTAGGGTATATTCTTAAAACAATTTTGAGAGAATTGTATGGCTCATCATTAATTGAATAATATCTAATAAAATTCAATTATTACTTTAATAAAGAAACAAGTTTATTTTTATTAAGATAATCATAAAATTCTTGATTCAAGTATTCTCCATTTCAATCTAATCGAAATATTTTAATACTTTTTATCAAGTTATTTTTCAATTTTAATTTTGTATTCTTTGAACTCTTCAAAGAATTTAGTTATATACTTCAATATGTATATATATGACCATATCTAATATAATCATTTGAAGTATGAATAACTTTCTCTATAATTAACATAGGTATATATATATCAATATATATTAGACTTAGTAATTCAGTAAATCTTTCACCTTTTAAGTAAAAGGTAAATTGATTTTTTTTATAAATAAGATTCACATTTATCAAATGATGATTCATAGTTAAGTAATTCCAAATAAACATCTTTATGCAATTTGGCTATATGTTTCTCATTTATATAACCATATCTACAGTGTTAGAGAAAAATTATCGATTTTTGTTTCTTTGTGTTTATGTTTGAAAACTGGATTATCCAAATCAAATATGTAAAGTTTGTTATTCAATTTACTAGCACCACAAAATATTGTCACAATAAAAAGAATAATATTTATTCTTTTGAATTATTGTAAATCTATTCCTGTCAAATATGAAATAGAAATAATATTTTAGTGAATATTGATAATAACAATCGTTTATATTAAGGATTAATCTTATGAATAAAGAAAACTCTATATTCCTATGGTTAATATAGCAACTTTTGCTGCATTCAATTACCACATGTAGGAATATATTTTCTTTATCCAACTTTCTACTTATTCTTAAATCTTGCATATTTATGTAAATATGATATCCAAATCTCGTATCTAATACCTAAGATTTTATTTTATAAGTAGAGAATTTTATTTCAATCATAAACATTTTTGCAGTAGAAACTTCACCAAGCTTCTTCTGCTTCAAAATATAAATGAACCTTTTAATTTAATTTCAGTGTCTATCTTAATAGACCATAGTAGAATTTAATACTCTTTAAACCTTTGCCCTTATTATTTTGTGTTAATTTTAAGCACCCTTTGAATTGATATTCTTAAAATCAGGGTCCAACTTTCTTTTCTTAGAAAACTCAATCATTAACACAATTTCTTTTTTTCTATTGATTAAATCCTTTGTTATCTTAAATAAATTAAGCAATGTAGGCAATATTTAAATCTCAACTTTGTTCACAAAAAACACAATTTTTCAAAGAGACTAATCACCTTTAGCACATTAGATGATACTAAAGATCTGTTTGCCATTTTTTGCTATAAGTGAGCTCGTGAGAGATATCATATATCTTTAATTTTAGCTCTTATATCATACAATCCTTTCATCTAATGAATATATAATAAATTTATATAAAATATAAATCATATTTGACACATACTATTCAAATAATCATATTAAATGAATATATAATATATTTATATCAAATATAAATTGTATATGACATGTTATTCAAATAATTATATTAAATAATAGATTTATATCAAATATAAATTGCATGTCGTCTTATTCAAATAATCACATTAAATGAATATATAATTTTCCTGTCATGAATCTATATGTATATTATTTCTAATCTTATTTGAAATCATTTAATTGAATTATTTGAAACCTTTGTGGGTCAAAATATAGTTTTCAAAACTATAGGGCCAACTGTTCAGAAAAATAATGAAGGTGTAGAGTCAATATTTAATTAAAAAAATATTTTTCTTATATTGCTCCAGAATTTGATTTCAGAACCACGCCTTGGAGAGAAAACAATTATAATTTTTTAAAAATAAAATAGGAACATATGATGACGACATTAAATGACACCATCTTCTTCTTCTTCGTACGAAAGTCTGAAAGAAAAACATTGCTCTCTGTTTTTTGTTTATTTTTCGATCATTTTTCGGCGATTTCTTTGGCGAGATCTCGTAGCATAGACGATAAGTTTCATGAAAGCCCGGCCTTCCCATCGGCGTCACACGTCGATCTAATCGATGGCATCCTCGATTTTGCCGAATTTTGATCAAATCGAATTTGATCAAGGTGGCTGTTTCTCGTCGACCTTCTCAGCTTCTGCCACTTGTGGCCAATCGCCGAAGCTAGCTCCCACTATGGTAGAACTCTCCTGGCCGTTGTTGGGTTTTTCTCGCTGGAAAAATTCTGGTTGTGCGACTCTTCGCGGATCAGAATTCTCTTTGGCCTTCTTTTTTCTTTTTTTTTTAAAAATTTTCAAAACTATTTTTAATAAAACAAAATTACATATTTCAACTTTTTTTTTTGAAATCGATCATATATATACATAGCGGGCAAAATGCGATGCCGGATATCCCCAAGAGCATCGTTACAGAAAGACAGCAAGAAATGTTGAGTACATGATTATATAATTAAATAACAAAGATGGAATTAATAAAATTTCTATTCTAGAACAACTAGAGTATAACTTTCTATTTTCCAATTATCAATCCTATACATCTGATATGAATTATAGAGATTGCACTTTGTACCACCATTCAACTGCATATGTGAGTCTAGCAATATCGGGTCTGCCTTCTGAGCATTTTCCTTCCACTTTACCAAGGCAGCCCAGAATCACCAGTTTATCAAGCATGTCCAACCACTTCGATGGCAGTTTAAGCCAATAAACTCAGCACAGTGGCAACATAAGTACATTTCCATCATTCCAGACCATAGTTTCAGCAAGTAGGTAGCCTCAACCAACCTTGTGCAAAGCACAGTCAGCAAGATAACACATAATCAACATGTTATCCAACAAAGCAAATGGCCAAGCCTCTTCAAAGTTTAAGCCAACCACAATATCAAGCAAATGCCCAGAAGATGCAGTCACCATTTCACCAAGGCAGCTTCAGCAGATGACTATTTCAAGGAAAAACTCTTCACACATAGCCGCCAAATTAAATGCAGTAATTGACAACAAAAATCAACAACCTCATTAGCAATGTAACAATAAAGTACATGAAACACCCTGTAAACACACGGCAACAACTTTTACAGTAAAAGCACATTTCATCAGCAGCCTTACAAATGCGTTCATTCACCTGAATACACTGAAAGCATATTTCACCAAATTATATGGACTAGATTCAGTTTGCATCACGATGAGTATAGCAACAACCAAAGCAAACTAAAATCCAAACAAACAAAATCCAGAAAGGTTACTTCCATACAAGAATTCTGAGTCTTCAATCCAAAAAAAGGATTCAGTTTCCACAGTGAGGATCAATCAGAGTAGCATTCGACAGTGGCTCTAAGCTCATTGGCTCAAACAAATTGAGAAATCAAGCATGAATTGAGAGTTTACTTTCAGCATTGAGTGAGAGTGCAGACTTGAAAAATCTGAAATTCCACCATCGACCAAGGTTGTGATGAAGGGAAGACGTCAAACTAGCAACTGGAAGTTTGTCGGCCAGTGAGAGTTTAGCCAGTGGAGTTCATTTATTGAGGCTGGTACCAGTTTTAAGCTTTCAGCTTTAAGCTGGTACCAGCAATATCAGCTGAGAGAAAAGACTGGGATCCCGATCTATCAGCATCTTGAACCCCGGAGCTCTTCAGATTCAGGAGAGGCTTCATTTTTTGGTAACTAGGTCCTTCAGCCTAGCTCTCTTCTTCTAGGTCCACCCTCCACCCCTTTGAGTCCTGGATGTAAGATAGCTTCAAATAGCAGATGGGATCATCAAGATTCCGATCTGGCGAGCCCAAGCTTGGCTTGAAGCTCCCAGACACTGGTGGATGCAGGGGGGTGGGGGGGTGCGGCTGCCCCCTGAGATTTGAAAAATTATACTTGGGCCATGTAAAAATTTTAAAAAATTCAATTGAATCCTTAAGAAAATTATAATTTTGCACCCCCAAAATCAAAATATAATTTCTAGTATGTAATTTTGCCCCCCCAAACTATCATTTCTGGATCCGCCACTGTGTCCCAGATCTTCAGCTTTGAGCACCGGGGTCTCAGTCAATGTGACGAATATGATCGCCGGATTGGACTAGTTCAGCCTCCCGATTTCTTCCCTCATTTGGTCGTGCTGGTGGAGCTAAATCAAAGAGATGAGCTAGACGGAGCAGATCCGAGAAGAAGCAGCAGCCTTTCTCGCCTTTGACACTGGAACCTCACGTCTTTGATGCTCCAAGTTACAGATCAGTGCGATGACTGACGTCCTTTAGCTGAAGCTTGCCTCTGTGATAATATCTCGGAGCTCGTGTCATTGACTTCAGCTTTAGGGGATGAGGGTGAAGATCCCGGTTTGTTGATCCTTTGAGATCTGATCCTTGGAGATTGAAATCGATGACTACAATAAGAGAATAAGCGGTCGTGTTCGGGAAGGAAAGAAAGATTGAAAGATTGAAAGATTGAGTGATTCAGGTGTTGAATCGGGCCTTTCAGCTGAAATCGGAACAATTTCTAGTGAGAAGCTAGAGAAAAATTTCAACCTATTATTTAAAAAACGAATTTTTTAAAATAATTTCACGCACACCAAATAATTCAATTAAATCAAATATACATACATAAATAATTTATCATTCATGACACAGTATATTATGTATAGGTTAATCAAATTAGCCTTTGATACCACTGTAAGGAAATCAACATAGTAACAACTATATTGTAATTGATTTCCATAGGACCTTGAATGATAATCTATATAAAATATTCCTCGAGAGATGCTAGCAAAATCCTCGAGCGAGGTTTAATCGACCAACAAGCCGCACAAGTGTCCGACCTCTAATGGTAATCCACACGAACTACTTTTGGGATCCTCAAATGATTGATTTTAACGTTAGGTTAATAAGGTATATCCCTCTAAACAACACCTTTAAAATCTAATAAGAAAAATCATTTTTCTTATTTACGTGATTTCTTATTGAGAGAGTTGTGTTATCTTGACCTAACATTAAACATCCATTTATAATAATATAACCTTCCAAAAAGGTGTTCTTGTCTAACAAGAAACAAATTATTACCAAACTCAATTTACTTTCCAAAAGTGAATATAAGAGTATAATAGATGCCATAATTATCATATAATTATATAAACCATTTTAACCCAATAAGTAATTCTATTATGTGTGACCCTTTATGTTCCTAATCACTTAGCAATAAATATAAATAATAATCTTAGAATTAAATTGGCTTTTGTACAAAGCCATCATAAGGTTGTAATAGATGCTCTCTATTTTTTTTTTAAAAGTCTGGACATTGAACAGTGCCTCAATATCTCTTCAAAATTTTATTTCATTGATACGATTTAGTTAGATTTTATTTTTATTTTTTTGCTAAATTGTTATAGACCCTTAATACTCTTATTTCTCTTTTCATATTTAGATATTTCAATTTGGTAAGAGAAGAGAGCAGTTAATGTTACAAAATAAATTTGTTATTATATTAGTGAAAATTAGAGTAATCTAGTGAGGTATAGTTACCCACAAATCAAAGAGTGACAAAATGTAACTAAGTCTAAATTTTATAAATCCAAATTTGACAATAGATCCATATATTTGTATTGTTACTTAACCAAGATTGAAAACAAACAAAAAGACCAAAGTTGAAAATATTTTTAAAAAAACTAGGTCAACCAGTCAAACTCAGGTTTGGACCAATTTTTGAAAAGTGGTTTTTAAAGAAAAATTCAACCGATCAAAGACCGATTTTTGGTCAAACCAACTAGTCCAGTCCTATTTTCAAAACACTAATTAGGGACGCGAAAATGAACTATTGTATAATTATGACAAAAAAATACATTTTATTCATAATGTTACTAATTTTAAAATACATAAAAAATAACAACTTCTCAAATTAAAATCAAAACAAAAAAGATGAAGTTTTATATATGATCAAAATCATGCATTTGAAATTGTGTTAATCACTCTTTCATACTATAAAAACATGGATAGTATAATTTGTAACAATAATTTCAAGAATACCCTTTTGTATATAAGTAATCAATGAATTTGCAATAAATATATGTGGTTTGGGTTAAGAAGAATTTATAAATAAGAATTAGATTTAAAAAAATAGGTCAAGAATATATGAATATTAGGTTAAGAAGAATTTATAACTAAGAATTAGATAAAAAATGGCCAAGAAAATATGAATACTGGGTTAAGAAAAATTTATAAATAAGAATTATACAGAAAAATGGGCAAAGAATATATCGGTATTGGGGTAAGGAGAATTTGAAAATAAAAATTGCACTGAACAAATTTAATACATAGAGAATAATAATATATCTAAATGTAGAGTTTCGCACTAATTTTCAATGGTAGAGTTTCGCTCCAATGGTAGAGTTTTGCACTAATTTTCAATAGAAATACTACATCAATTGTATATTAGCATTAGTTTTACAACATGCTATTAGTGCAAAACTCTACCATTGGAGCAGTCAACAACAAGTTCAAATATTAGATTGATTGTTGCAAATATGTTTATATTTTTGGAAACTTTTGAGGTAATGTTTTTCTTCTTCTCAATTCAGAGGCAACATTTTCCTTTTACTTAATTTATTTTATTTTCATTTTGACTAACCTTACAAAACAAGAATTTATACTATTTCAAATTTTTGAAAAAAAAAATATTCATAATTTTATTTGTTATTTCTTCCTAAAGAAGAAATGGATGCCAAATACTTGGTATTAAATAATAGTGATGATAACATTTGTCTCATTAATAATGTTAATATGCACAGCATTCTTAAAAATAAAAAGTATTTTGCCTATTTGAAAATAAAAAAATTAATGTTAATACAATAAGTAATAGTGCTAAATTAATTGAAAACTACGTAAGAGGTGTTGTATTTATTCCTTAAGGAACTAAATTCGTCATAAATAATGCACTTCTATCTATAACGTTTCAAAGAAATTTATTGAATTTTAAATATATTTTCCAAAATAGATATCGTTATTGAGACTATGAATGAGACAAATAGTTGATTTTTATTAATTACAAAGTATCATTTTTGGCAGAAAATATATATTGGAAAAAGCACCATCTTATTCATCTAATTTATATTATACAAAAATAAATGCAATTGAAAGTCAACACATTTTTCTAACTCATAATATGTAGGAACAATAATACTAATTAAATTACTCACTGCATATATAGGAACTAGTATGGGTTCATCGCGCCCTGCGCATTGATTCATGTCTATGGTAAAAATGCCCATGGTAAAAAAATTGTTAATGAATTATTATAATTTACAGTGCATAATAACTAATGAACTACTAAAATGGAATATAGATTTAGTGCAAATATAAATAGTGTAGCATGCCAATGTCCTTTATAATTTAATTAATTGTCTTATAGAGCATGTCATGTTTAATAAGTAATTACATTAATGATATAATAAGTCCACTCTAATATACTTCTATATATTTCATTATAAGCATATATATATTTAATATATTTTAATAATTAATGTTACACGTTTTTACACGCTACATATTTGTACGAATTTATTGTATGGAATAAATATAAATATATATAGTGTTTGAAAATGTGTGGAATAAATATAAATATATGTAATGTGTGAAAAAATGTGCAGTATATGTAAAAATATATAGTGTGTGAAAATGTGCAGAGTAAATATAAATATGTTTAGTGTTTAAAAATGTATATAGTATGCGTAAAAATGTATAATATGTGAAAATGTGCGGAGTAAGTGTAAATATGTATAGTGGGAGAAAATGTGCATATTATGTACAATATTTATAAATTTATATAGTCTTAGAAATCATGTTTAATATGTGTAAATCTATAAAATTTATGAAGAATGCATAAATGTGAGTGCATGAAAATATATGTGAAAATATATGTAGTATATGTAAATATGTATAATACAAGTAGTGTATATAAATCTGTGAAGTACATATAAAAATGTATTTAGTGATTATAAACATGCATAGAATGTGAAAAATGTGCAGTATATATAAATATGTATAATACGTGAAGTACTAAATATGTAGTGCGAGTAAAACATATAGTGTGTGAAAATGTGTTTAAGAAATATAAATAAGTATAATGTGTTAAATGTGTGTATTATGTATAAATATATGTATTGAATGAAACAATTAGTAGTACAATTTAAGCGTAAATATGCTTAGTATGTGAAATTCTGTGACGTATGTATAATTATGTGCGAAGGTTTTTTCCTTTGTTACTATTTTTTAGATTGTTGTTGATAGCATTTTCTTTTGGGATTTTTTGTAATTTTATTTTCATGTTTATTATATAATGGAAAAAAAATGATGCAACAAGTGGTGTGAATGCTGATGTTTTAAAAAAATGATATTTTTGTTCTTTTTTTTTTAACTTTGCACTTTGTTATAATCGAGTATTGAATGTTGCACGAATTTTTAAAACATACAAACTTTTTTAATTTTCTGAATACTTAGATTTTATATGGGATTGAATTATTGAAATTTTGGTGAATTACAAAATCCTACAGGTGAAAATGAAAGTATTGGTAAGTTAAAGTTGCACCTACTAAAAAAGGCCTATCTTAGGTAAATTGTTCATATTTCATTGAAAGTTGTATGATCTTATTTATTGAAGTTATTTTAATTTTGTACCTAAAATGCATGGGTAAATTTTAAAAGTTTCATTTGTTATTGTAATTAGAAAATTTGAGATGAATTTTAAAAGGTTAATCTCACATAGTATTTGCAAGCAGGTCATGGAAAAATAAACAAAGGATATAATATAATTATAATAAAAGATCACAAGGAACATATTTTTTTTCAATCAACGGAATGCTAACAGTAAGTATTTATCCTCATAAGTTGGTAAGAAATTATCCTTAAAGCTCTTTTATTTTTCATTACAGAAAATTGCTTGACTTTTGTTGTTACATTTGGAGCATTTTTTACATTTTGTAACCAATGATTTGCACATCAAAATCCCAAACTGTCTGAAGTTTGAATCCAGATAAGCATTAGTTGTTTGGAAAGTATGTCCAATACTAAGAATTTCAGGATGGAGTATTTCTTACGTTAGGTCTTTCGAGCCATCCCATGGCAAGAGAAGTGTTTTTTTTGAATGAAATATGTTATTTATTAAAAATAATTGTTATTATAAGGTATAATAATGATTTATGAATTGATAAAATTTTAATATATATTAGTATAAAAAGAAACTAGGTAGCATGCAAATTCATTTTAATGCATTTCCCTAATAGAGCATACAAAGTTTGATAAGTTATTAGATTATTATCCATCCTAAATATAATAATAAATAAGTCATTTAAAGTAGAAATATTTAAAACTTAATAATACATTAGTTGATCTTGAAAATCAAAATATCAACCTAGGAGAATATTACATGCTCTAAGAACAAAAAAATATCTATTTAGAAACAGCATGTAAAATTATAATACGCAAATTAAAATGTTAAGAGTTTAAATAGAGCAGTAAATTAGAAACTAGCACAGCTTTAGAATAGGATCAGTTTTGCAATTCTCAGATCATATATCTACGTTCTTCAAAATATCCACAGAGTGCAAATTTGTTTGGATCACTTCCAGCAACACGAAAAATGCAAACATCATGCACTTCCAAACTATTGTCAAGCGCAAATTTACATCATCCTCCAGCAAATATGAACTTCTTGTTATCTTTAATTTGAAAATTGACCTTTCACTCAGTACGATCTGCTTCAAGAACAGCAAGTTGATTGTTGTTAGTCATATACTTGCGAACCCAATTAGACTTGATAGTCTAAAACCACACAAAGAACGAAGTAGTATCAATTAATAAATCATATGTATAATAATGTAAATAAATAAAAAGAAAAAGATAAAATTAGGATATGTTATATATATATATATATTAATATTTCTTCATATTATGTTCAGAGGTAATAAAGGATTTACCAGTGTAAATCCTGCTGATACGTATGAGTGCTTCATTATCATAACTAGTTCTTCAGTTATCTCTTCTTCAGATGTATGCTCTGCCATAGGTGAATCTGTGTCCATCATCTTTTTCATTGGCAAGACCTATTTGACCTTTTTCTCTTTTTTTAAAGATGCATAAAGAATATATAAATAAATAATTAAATTTCTTACGTTTAATTTAAGGATGGAAAGTCAAACTGTTTATTTTATATTCTAATAATTGTTTAAACGGTAATATATTTTCTACTTGTATTATGTAAATAAAAAAAAGGGCGAATTCCCTTTTACCTCCCTGTGGTTAGGCATAATCACCCTATCGCTACCTCGTGGTTTAAAAATACCCACATAACTCCCTCGTGCTTTGGACTAATGTGGAAAACCGACGGAATCCGTCTAAACTGACGGATGTGTGCTACACGCGCAAGAATATGTGTGTGGAGAAATAAAGTGCGATTAAAATTCAATTTTTGTTACAAAATTACCCTTATTCACGTTTTCTTATTTCTTTTTTTATTTTCTTTCTTTTTCCCCTTTTCCCTTCGTCTTCTCTGTCTAAATTTCTTCTCAAAACACCACCTTATAATCAAAGCATCACTTCATCGGGAAAAACTCATTAGTCAAGCCCAAGCTTTTCATATTTTTCTCAGCATAATTAGCAAATCTATAAACAATCTCAGCTTTCTAAGCAATAAGGCATGCAGGTTTTAAGGAAATCTGAGATCAAAAATTGATCTCTCAGAACCCACCAAGGAAAATTGACGAGTTTCAAAATTGATGAGTTTCAAAACCCACCAAGGAAATCTGAGATCTCTCATAACCCAATTGAGTTGCAGCTTTTAAGGTAAAAGTGGTGACAAAACCTCAGTTAATCTATCAAATTTCCAAGGAAAAAATGACAATTCAGAAACAATATATAGCTGGAAATATGAAAAAGAATGCGTGAACTTTATCAGTAAGAACTTTTCGATAGTAAAGGTTCATTTCATTCCAGGCTTGTTGCAGTGATTGGCTGAAGGAGCGAGTAAAAAACAAAAAGAAATGAGGAGATTTGATCCGTGGCCAGTGTTTTTTCGGAGAGAATGGAATCGGAACTGGTCTTTTCTGGTGGGTTTCGCTGTCACCGGTGCCATCATCACCAAGTTCTCCCTCGGTCTCAGTGAGGAGGACGCCAAGAACTCTCCCTTTGCGCAGAGGCACAAGAAACACTGATTAGAGGCTTTCTCGGGTGTTTTCAAGGAGTTTTTGGTTGGTTTTCATCAAATTTCGGATTTAGGCAGCCACCAAAATCACTGTTCATCAGTGTTTTGTCAGCCTTGTTCGTCGATTTCGTGGCACGGATCGGACCATATGAGTTATGGATCTTATTCCTTACATGCTTAGGAATTTATCTTGATTTATTGGGAATTTTTCAACCAATTTTGGTAGATTTTCTTGGCAATATTCAGTTTGGTCGGATTCTAGTCAACTCGCCGGATTTCTTTCTCCCTCTTGTTGCTATGATCATGCCTAGGTCTATATTGCTTTTATCTCCAGATTAAAGGTTGGTTTCTTGCATCATTTGTGCTTGTTTCATTGGATTTGATTTTGAACACTTGGAGAAGAAGGTGAATAGTAGAGGGCAGCTTGAATTTCAAAATTGGAAATAGAGGTCAGGTTCGATTTTTCTGATAAATGGAGATTATGAGCATGTTGGGAAAGGGTTTCATCTCTGTGCGCGTTTTTTTTCCTTTATCAAAAGAATGAGAGGACGGAGTCGGAGATTGACAGTTGATATCGGGAGGAAGAAGAGGATGAGTAGAAGAGTATAGCGTGTGAAGAGGACGGAGCCGGAGATTGGGAAATGTCAAAGCCGTTTCTGAGTTCTATAGAGAATTCGGGCGGATTTTCTTATATACGGGTTTGACTCATCAATGTTTGACTATATATTTAAGTAAGGGTATTATTGTAATTTCGCACACATCCGTCAGTTAAGACGGATTCCGTCCATTTTCCACATTAGTCCGAACCACGAGGGGGTTATGTGGGTATTTTGAAACCACGAGGTAGCGATAGGGTGATTATGCCTAACCACAGGGGGGTAAAATGGTATTCGTCCTAAAAAAAATCATGTAGAAAGTGAACAATTACATAGAATAAATTATTCTAAATTATATTTTAACGGAAGAGAAATTGTTATTAATTACTTTTTTTGAGCTCAAAATCATTTATAGGTGTGTTTGTTTGATCCATGGCAACATTATGGTCATCACTAACATGGTTATGAATGAAGTAAGATGAGTCCTTCTCACATAAAGTGTGACCACTAAAAATCAACATTCCAAAAGCATCTCCTTTACTGTACTCAAAGAATAGAAAATCACCTTCTTCCAAGCAATGGTCTTTCACAAAACTTGCCCATTATCCAGCAAAATGAAACACATTGTTATCTTCAATTGTGGTTAGTTTCCGTGAAAACAAACCTGAATGATACACATTCACTTTTTGTGGCAAGATGTGTTTTAAATTTTCCACAAAACATTGTGGGATAAGCTGTAAAATTGTAAGAAATTTATAAATCAGAAAAAAAAAATACATATAAGTCCAAGAAAATACAATTACAATACATTTCCAAATTCAATTATAAATTGTAGCATAATGCAATCATAAATAAGAAAGAGTTACTTCTGTTAATATAACTTATATATTTTTTATATAAATTAATCTATCATATGTTCATCTTATAACGAATGATGATGGCAACAAAAATAGATAAAAAAACAATGAACTAAATTTTCATAAAAATACTATTTTTTTGTTGTATGAATTCTTGTACTTCTAACAGAAGCATGATTTCTCAAACTTCCTCCAATACAGCTCCACACATGTATTGTCCAAATATGTAGCCATTGTTGTATGCGAAATCTAACTTGTCTGTATTCGTAAGAGATATAATTAGTATGAATTTATATATAGTTAAAATTTAAATATATATATTTCATAATATTGATTAAACTGTATGATAGGTATAAATTTATGAAAAAATACACAATAAGAAAAATTAAAACAGTGATGTTCTGAGAAGAATTTAACAAAATAGTATTGCAAGAAAGTAATCCTTGAGGAAAAAATATTAAAATAACATATGAAAACTAAATATATCTATTTAACAATTAACACACTTGTTATTTTAATTAATTTATTCGATATTCACATTCAAAGTATTTATGTACACATACCCAATTAAAGTAAAAATTCAGAGATCTATTACACTTGCAGAAGATCGAGAAGACAATCGAGTAAAAGATCTAGTAGAAGATTGAGTAGAAGATGGAGTAAAAGATGTAGTAAACTTGGAGAGAAGGAGCAGACTCATAATATATCGAGCAGATATGTTGAAAGGTAGCAAACATCCGGTGCTATTATTCTTCACTTTATAGACTTGGTCATAGGATAAACTTGAGCAAAGCATATATAAATATATATATATATACATATATATATATGGAATATTTAATACCTAATTATAACTTGAAAATAGAAAATGGGCTTATAGTGATTCCAAACTTTAAACACAATTTTGGACTATTACAAATAAGAGTAATGATATACAGAGTGAAAAATATTAGTGAAATCCAATAGTGAGTGACGTGGCAGCTATAAAAAGACAAAATTATCCATTATGTATAAAAGTACAAAATTATGTACCAACTTATAAAAAATTGACTCGTGTACAATCACTTATCCCTTAAGATTCACTTATCATTTGGTTAGGATATTAGTTTATTTTTAAAAATGAGAAAACTAACTAAAATGACACGTGTTAATTTTTTATAAAGTGCTACATGAAAGTTGTGCAACATACCCAATTTTATCTTTTTATACCTGCCACGTCAGTCACTTTATGTTTTCACTCTAATTTTTCACCCCCTATCATTACTTTACAAATAATGGTGTAATTGATTGAAGTTGTAGTATAGTTAAAGTGGTCTATAGTCCTATTGAACTGATAAGCCCAAAGACATTCATATAACCAATAGTACTTAAGTAATATGGTTGAAACTCCTAATAAAAGAAGTTGATCAGTCATCTCTATAAGCTTTTCTTTTTCTCATTCTTCATGTTTCCCACTTTTTTTTATTTCTCCTCTAAAATAAGCACCCTCTTAGTCATAACACTAATGTAACTCTTTTGATCTTGAAGTTCAGTTTTCAACCATCGTTTAATCATCGATTCCATTAGAGATGTGAAAAAATCGTCAATCACAATATAACTCATGAGTGTCACGACAACTTGATACACCAGATTATGTCAATCAATTATTTTGAAGCTATCATATTTCTCGTGCTCATCTTGTTTGCTATAGGAGTCTTCATAAAAAAGGATAAAGTTTTGAGGACTTCTTACAACACACCGTATCGAACTCAATTTCATCAAATCCTTTAGCATTCTTAGTTGCATGAAACTGTTCTAGTTCATAATAATTAATGGCTGATTTGAGTATAAATGTTATTTCCTCTTCTGCAAACTTTAGTAGAAACTTTATTGGTTATCGCCACATATCTCACAATAAGAATCTTTGTATTATTCCTAATAAGGATTTCAACTACTACTATAACATTCTTCTCCATAACTACCCTATCAAGTAAAATTGTACTGATCATACTAACAAATGCTTTATCATCCATTGTAAATCCATGCAGAACAACACTATGACCTCTTTAGTAAAAGTACAAGTTTTAAAATAAAGATTCATTAGAATGTCTACTGGATGATCAAGTTGACTCATTTTTTCATACTCACCTATAATAACATTATTGCCAATGATAGTAGGCAAGACTTTCCAACTAATATTGGACTTTATTGCATGAACAATAGAATATCCTAGACATTTATTCTGATCTTAAAACGATGCTGTTTATATCACTTGCATTGAATAATATATCATTTAGAGAAGAAATAGCAATATGAACATCACAAAAAGGATAGTAGTTCTGCAGAATGAGAAGAGGAGTAGTAAATAAGAAGTTTACTAATCCCAATAATTTTATAATTTGGCACGACCACTTTAGACATATTGATCTATAATAATAAGGCGAATAATTGAAAATTGGCATGACCATTCATTAAAAAATCAATGGGTGTTAAACTCTAATGATTTTTCTTATGTTACTTGTTTTCAAATTATCCAATTGAGAAATTGTTTCTAGATAATGCTTGTGAATAGTTATCACATAGTTTTGATGATTATTGCATGTCAATTGGATTATGCATTGAACATTTGATAGCGGCTTTTGAGATAGGGTAAATAGAATTAAAATTAGCCGAATCAAAAATAAAAATATTACCCTAATCTCTCGCATGTTTAAGGTGTATCAATCTACTATACATTCATAACAAGAGAGAATAGGAGTCAAATTCATAGAGGAGATTGAAATTAAAGATTAGTGTGGGTATGTGTGGTAGTTAAAACAAATATCAAACAAATAAGAGAGCAAAGGAAAGAAAATACTAATCTAAACTAGCAAATGGGCATGAAGAAATTGGGAGAGAAATCAAATAATATAGGTATATCCTAGGAATATTGGCTTGGACTAACAATCACTTGTGGTATGGATGAATCATGCCTATGGTTGATTAACTATAGGATTAAATTTTGTCCTAATGGAACAAACCTAAGTCGCTTGTCTACTGCACCAAGGCTTAAAATTCATATACCCATCCTTATTCTTTTCAGTGATAATGTTAAGTCAAATTAATCCCACAACCCGTTAAAGAGTTAACTAACCCAACTAAGATTCATTTGTGAATTAGGTTAAATGATTAAGGTAATTCTCTTCTCTTGCCAGAGATAAAGAGTTATCAATCCCAAACATAATCTTACATCAACTTAGTCTTCATACAGTTGTTTTTTTATCATCACACATACATCGGGTGAATTTTGATCTACGTTGTTGTATATAGATCAATCCAACCAAGTATATAGACTATTAATCATTTCATGCCCTAATTCTCTTCTTAAATGTTTAATTTATTAGATCTGGTTACTTTCACCTACATGTTAATTGTTAATTTGCCAATTGCACAACACATGAAGTTCCCAAATTCGACAAATCCAACACGTAAGATAATAAATATTTACTCAATCACCTATTTTTTTCTTTTTTTTCTTAAAACTCTTCATCGTGATTTTCTCTAAAATTCTACTTGTGTTTTCGTAATGGATACGTATAACTTCTGGTGAAATTATGGAATGTGGTTGGTGATGAGAAAGTACTCGAGCGGGAAACAATGGCGGTTGGACGAACTTATTTTGTGATGGACTATTTTAATATTTTTCCTCCATCTGAATAGAAGGTAGTTGCACTCTATGTGGCCAAATGCAAAGCAATTGGAATGGAAAATCAGAGAAATCCTAATTCAGTGGGAAATCTAAGAGATGGGGTTGGAGGGACAAAAAAAAATTTATATCTTATTATAACATCAGACAGGATATAATGAAGGAGTACGAGGATCATTTTGAGTTGTACTTTATGATTGTTGGAATCACATCTACTATTGGTAGAATTGTTTTCCTTATGGTGTTGAAGTTCCAATTGATTTCGTGTGAATAGCAGGACAACTAACAATGGAATCAACTATGGAGGTGATATATTTTAGTGTTATTTTTAAGGGGTGAGCTAATTTTCTTGTCTATAATCAAATGCGGTCACTTTTATAATATTGGTACTTCATTTGTTAGTAATGGATTACAAAGAAAAAAGTCCAAGAGAAAAAACTTCACTGTAGCCACATGAGAGATCAAAATAATGAATTCCCAAATTGTAATGTTTAATATTTCATTAAGTTCAACCTTCATAGCCATGAGTTTACAAGATTGTTCTCCAAAAAATGAAGAACACCAAGAACACATACTAGTTGTGTTCTTGGGAGAAAAAGATAAAAAAATATCCTACCGTACTTGTTTCTAAATTAAGCTACCCTATTATAATCTACTATTTACCTTTCTAGCTACTTGATTATTTGATTTAATTCTCGTTACAAAATCGACCTTCAATCGATTCAATTCTCATTACAAAATTGACCTTCAAAAGGCCCTTATATACTAGCAAAAAAGTTAAGTTCTAATAATCACATGATGGATCTCACTTATTATACTTTTAGAATTTATAAGATGGTACTTTACAAGAAAATAGTCTTCAAATCGTACTAGGCTCATGGTTGAATCCCTAGAATATAACACCCTAACTCGAGTTTCTCTTTGATAGATGACTTTGGCTAAGTATCAAGTACACTCTCAGTAGAACTATGACCCATAGTCCAAGGGTTAAGAGCATAAGTTAAGAATAAAGACAAAATATTAAACTTGACCTATATGGTGTAAGTTGAATAAAACTAAGGGTCCTAGGGTTAACTATGGTTACTATAACTAATTTGACCAAACTAAGGCTAACTAGGTTTAGTTTGGGCAAATAAGGTCAAACTAGTATTAACTAGATAAAATTAGAGTTGATATAACCTAATTAGGACTAATTAGGTTTACTAGTCCTAACTAAGTCAAACTATTATTGACAAGATCAAAATAGGTCAAGCCTAAGAGTTCTAACTATAGTAGGTCAAGACTAGACCCTATAGTTCATGTTGGGACGGCTAGGGTCGCTCATGACTATGTTTCATGATTTAAGATGGAGGAATTGCCTAAGATTAGAAGTTGAGAAGATTAGTTGTAGTGTTTCAATGTCACGGTACCATGCCGTGACAGGCATAACTAGAGAGTGGCTTGGATTCTTGGTTTCTAAGTTTGGAAACTTTTGATGTCACATCACCATGCCATGACATTGGTGTGAAGTAATTGGGTTGAAAGATGACTAAAGTTTCTAAGTTGATTGCTCAAGGTCAATGAAGTCACGGCACCATGCCGTGACATGAATAAACTAAGTTGGAGTAGTTGGAGGTTGAGTGTATTGATGTCACGGTACCATGTCATGTCATTGTTACACTAATTTTTGAATTGGAAGAGTTCCTAAGGTTATGAAGTGTTTTGATATCATGGCACTATGTCATGACATTGTTTGCCTAAATTAGGTTAGAGGGCACTTTTTAAGGGTTCAATGTGTTGTGATGTCAGAACACCATCTCGTCACATTGTTTGCCTAAGGTGAAGTTTCTAGGGTTGAGAGATTAATTCTAATTATAGTAGAGTCACAGTCGTGACTCTAGAAGCCTGAGGTTGGTCTTTTACTAGCCTAGAAGGGTTTCTAGTGCGTGTCGTGACATTCACTACTACAGAAATCACTTTCTAAAACGGTTAAAAGTAGTTATTTAAAACGGATTTTAGATTTTCCAGACCGTTTTAGATATGGGCGGACTAGAAAGTCCTACATTTTTTAAAACGGTTAAGAAACCGTTCTTAATACTATTTTTTACAACGGTTTATAACCGTTCTAGATATTTTTAGTTAACCGTCCTTAATGTTGGTTTTAAAAACGGGTTTCTAACCGTGTTGAAATGTTTTCTTAACTGTTCTAAAAGATTTGAAAAATTCCTGCTTACAGTACGCCGATTGTAAAATGTTTTTAAAATTTTGTTTTTAACACGGTTGATGAACCGTTCTTAAAAGTCTGTTTTCTAACACGGTTGATGAACCGTTCTTAAAAGTCTGTTTTTTTAACACGGTTGATGAACCGTTCTTAAAAGTCTATTTTGTCTTTAAAATCAAATATATATTTATTGAATTTTTTCTTATAATTGACTGTTCCCTAAAGTTCGCAGCACAGCCAAATATATACATATGAATAACACATCCATTTCAAATTGAAAAAACAATTGCCGTACATACAAGAAATAAACTATATATATATATACAACAAATATACTAATATCTACAGAAAAAATACTAAGATATATAGTAATGAATAAAAAACAGTACATAATTGCAAGTATGTTCTATCAAAATAACGGGAGAAATCTATTTAATTGCGAACGCTTGGAGCTCACATTTCATTACATAATTGCCCCATATTTCTCGAACCTCATCCAAATCTTTGTTTTGAAATGGTTTTGCGTCCTTCTTGAAGCACTAAAACATTAAAAAAACTATAATTAATTGTAGTTGATTGAGATATTAAAAAAATATAATAACACATGCAACCATTAATAATGAAATTGAAAAACAAGACGAATACCTTATTGAGACTCAAGTGATCTATGCCTGGATGGAGTGCGATCAATCGCATATAGTACATGACATAATATCCACACTCCCAATCTCCCCATTGCCTCTTGTGCTACAAATAAAAAAAAACCATTTTTTTAGATAATAAAATTTCTTACGAATATATAACAAGTTGACAAAATAACATGTTTACTTTCATCTCTATCCATTGAATTGTTCTATGTGTGGTTGAGCTTTCTTCACACATAGAATGATATACCCTCGCACAGCTGCAAAAAGAAAAAGAAGAAAAAATGGGCATCAACTATCCATGTGTATGAACATGTAATAATGCGTGTTATATAATATTTTAAAAAATTAATCACAAATATAACCTACGTGCTCATTAATAACACAGCATCATCTCGGGGGGCCGAATGTACAGGATCAAACCAATAAACAGACATATCCCGTGGCATTATGGCCATTAACATCCAGTGATCACTGTTTAAGAAAATGCAACATACATATCAATTATTAAATTCATTATAAGATTGACAATAAATTAAAATGATATAAGTTTAATTACCCTAGAAAATATGGTGCAAGGTAGATGCTGTTGTTGCCATTCTTCATGGCTGATGCCATATATTGTACCCTATCAGTGTCATTATTCCCAATTTTTTGTATATAGTCTGGGGATATGAACCCTACTCCAGTCTGACCCTGTTCATTAGCCAATGTATAAAGTGCCCTATACAATACATTAAACAAACATAACAGTCATATTTATTAATCTATAGAGGTTGTAAACAAAATGGAAATTGAAAAATATATAAGTAAACTATTGAAATAAATTCTAACTTACTTAATGAACACTTGCATGCAATGACTTGTCACCTTGTCGAACCTAAAAAATTCGTTTAGGCTCTCCTTTGGAATAGATATATCATATGCTTGGCCCACAATTTCTGGTATCATCTTTATTGTGTAAACAATGTCATTCGCATGGAATTGTACCAGGACATATAATTGTCGTAAAGAGCCCACCAATTTTTTTATTGCGTCTTGTTGTTCTCCTGTGTGGGCATCTTTCGAAGTTTGGGGCTTAGGGGTTTGCTTTGCCTTTTTTGAAGTGTAAACTTTCCTCCCCTTCTTCGGCACCTGTGAAAAAATTGTAGTGTAATTAGAAAGATTGATAGTTGTAAGGTATTAGAAACTATAATGGATCTTATTTAATTAAACCTGAACGTGTAGCCCTGAACTAAGCTCAACTAGTGATCTAGGCCATAGCAAAATCTGTCCGATTGCTCTCCCCACTGTCGTGGCCTCATCGTCCGGAAATGGTACCAAAGCATCGGCAACATACGAGGTCAATATGGTGACCCTCACTTTATCAGCCGTTACCTTTTTTCTATGATGAAGTGATAAAGTATACGCTCTGCCGGTGGCCACAAAACACCTCTCATTAAGTTCATTGTTAACAAAAAGTTGAACTTCAGCTCCGTCCTACGATAAAAGTCAATAATAACATAAACTATACAGGGATAAAATAAATCTTAAAGCCACGTATATAAAAAAAAAGAATACATTACCTGAAAATCTCCGAGTAAATCTGGATTGCAGGAACTGGAACAACTCACAATGTTCTCTTTCAAGACTTCCTCTCCTACTGTCACAGGCGTCGGATCCTTTTGGGCATTCAGGTTCATGGCTGATTCAACTGTGTGGCTCGTATTGCTCGAGTCAGCCGTAAGCCGTCCCTTTTTATAAGCTGGAACTGTCTTACCCATTGCCTAAAATAATTCTTTGACAGCGTCTGACCAAAATCGGAGCTCCTCCTGGCAATCCAATAGCGCATCCGACTTTGACATAACAGTATTGGTAGAGGACGGGGATCCAAAGACTTCTTGCACTCGCTTCCGACCACCAACACCTCTAATACGGCCGGGGTGATCCTTTTTCCCCGTCGCTACAACAAGAATGTCTTCTTTTCCCGACGCAATTGTCTCTCCTTGACTTTCGCGGAGCGCAAATCATCCTACGAGATGGCAATAACAGTCCTCAATTAGTAATGACATTTTATAAACTATATTAAACTATATAGTTTAATTTGGAAATGGGTGAATTATACTTACAATCGCACTGCTAACATTTCTAGCCTCGTCGGTCGAGTATTCGCCACTCTTCTTTTTGTGCCCTTCTTTAAATAGCACATGGAGGGGAATTGGTGAAGGTGGTGAAGTTGTCGCGCGTGCCTCCTCTTTGGCCATACCATTCTCAATATTCATCTGTATTTTCTTCTCCTATTTCTCAGCAGTTAATCTGTGGGCAAGCAAAGAATATCCACCACGAGACATTGTGTGACGGAGTTTGTTCTGATTGGAGCTCTCTAAACTAACACTGCGCCTCATCTATTTGAAAAAAAAGAAACCAAAATTATAAGTGTGTATTTGTTAAAGATTAAATGAACAATATATTAAAATAAAACAGAAATCCATTACCTGCCATTCTTCAGTGGACCAAATAGTACAGAATAAATTCCATGAATCCTTATTGAGAAAAGGATAATCTACACATGGGTCTTTACCCTTTTTCGAACCAGAAATATATCGATTTAGGCTCGATTTCCAAGACAGCCAACGTTCTCCCGCAGATGATAACCACTTTTTTTTTAGTTTCTCTGTGATCTGAAATTCAAATGTTTCCTACACCAAATAAAATATAACATTAGTATAAATATAACTACAAAACAATTAAAACCTATAAAAGTGAAACAACCAATTCAAACTTAGGCAATAAAATCTTAAACACATACCACTACTTCTTCCCATATGTTATCCTTTATCCGCTGTTCAACAGATGGCCAGTCTTTGAATTTGACAATATCTACTTTACTGCGCGCCATCAATCCAATGAAGCTAATCTATCTGGTTCGCGCGTCTGATGTCAAGGGTTCGTCATAGTTATCAAATTGGATCGGTAATTTTTCGCACCTGGCCCTCATGTTCATCAGTTCTTGGCAAATTGTCCCTTTCCTACCAGCTGATGGTTGAAGTTTATCATCATTGGACAGAGTGCGTGAGCGCCTTTTGGGTCCCATTGAATAAATTATACTATAATGTACAGGAAAAGCCAATAGTTGTTAGTTATTTTCAACATAAAACACTTGGAAATTTCCTAAAAACAACCAAATAACACAAGTTTCGACATAATCAACCTAAAACAGACATAAAACAGTTGAAATTTTCAAAAAACAACCAAATAAGTGAAGTGTCGACATAATCAACCCAAAGCAGACCCAAAACTGTTGAAATTTCTAAAAAACAACCAAATAACACAAGTTTCGACATAATCGTCATAAAACAGTCCTAAAACAGTTGAAATTTCCAAAAAACAACCAAATAAGTGAAGTGTCGACATAATCCACATATAACATTCATGAAACAGTTGAAATTTCAAAAAAAACAACCAAATAACACAAGTTTCGACATAATCGTCATAAAATAGTCCTAAAACAGTTGAAATTTCCAAAAAAAAACCAAATAACAAAAGTTTCGACATAATCGACATAAAACAGTCCTAAAACAGTTGAAATTTCCAAAAAACAACCAAATAAGTGAAGTGTCAACATAATCCACATATAACAGTCATAAAACAGTTGAAAGTTCCAAAAAACAACCAAATAAGTGAAGTGTCGACATAATCCACATATAACAGTCATAAAACAGTTGAAAGTTCCAAAAAACAACCAAATAACACAAGTTTCGACATAATCGACATAAAACAGACCCAAAACTGTTGAAATTTCGAAAAAAACAACTAAATAACACAAGTTTCGACATAATCGTCATGAAACAGTCCTAAAACAGTTGAAATTTCCAAACAACAACCAAATAACACAAGTTTCGACATAATCAACATAAAACAGTACTAAAACAGGTGAAATTTCCAAAAAACAACCAAATAACACAAGTTTCAACATAATCGTCGTAAAACAGTCCTAAAACAGTTGAAATTTCCAAAAAACAACCAAATAAGTGAAGTGTCGACATAATCAACCCAAAACAGACCCAAAACTGTTGAAATTTCAAAAAAACAACCAAATAGGTCAGGTTTCGACATAATCCACGTATAACAGTCGTAAAACAGTTGAAAGTTCCAAAAAACAACCAAATAACACACGAATTTTATCAAACCAGCAACCACACTCTTAAACACCCAAACGTTTAAGTACTTGGAAGCAGGCATATTTACTTGGAAATGCAAAAAGACAACACAAGAATCAAACTAAAAAAAACACTAATTTGTTGTTCTAAAACCAAACACTTAAACACATTTTGTATCCCACATAAACAATTAGAAAAAGAAACCCTGCTTTTAAACACCAATTAACGCCGTATTTCCAAAATCCGAACTCACCTCTCTTTGGTGACTTCAGGGGATTGGCGACGGTGCGAACGGTGGCAAACTCGGGACTGTCACGCTGTGACGGAGGCGACGACGACGATTGGCGACGGCGACGGCGGCGGCAAAGGTTGGGATGGGTGGCGAATGGCGATAAGGTGAAGTGAATGGCGGTGAAGTTATTTGCGCGAAATGAAAACATATAAGTGTTTGAAATATTTTTGAGTTTCTTGTATATATATATGTAAAAGGCTAGAATGGCGATGAGTTTCTTGAAATATTTTTGAGTTTCTAACACGGTTCAAGTGCAACCGTACTAGAAAGTCCGGAAATCTGATATTTTTTTAATTACTTGTCAAAAAATTAAAAGAGCAGTTTCATTAAACAAAGCTGCATTTTCAGAGTTTTTACGTGTATGAAGATAAAAAATCGGGACATTTTTTTCTGAACTGTGATTATGAAGGTAAAAACTGTGTGTTTATTATAAACAGAACCGAAGTTTCTATCATAAAAATTGCATTATTAAATAACCAAGTGTTTTTATTTATTTTTTTATACACACGTAAAATTGTGGTTTGGAAATTAATTTTGTTGAACATATCTTCATAATTTTCAAGCAACTTAATAAAATAATCGGGCACTTTAAATAGATCCAATATCCGCGACCATTAATGAAATATACACACGTAAAATAGTAACTACTAACAAGACAAATTATAATTAAAAAAAATTCAAGAAGTTGTCTTTCGTTTCTTAGAAAATGGATCGTCAACCCATATGCCTTCCACATGGTCAGTACGAAGTATGAATTCATCCATATTACGGTCCTCTTCAACAGGTCTAACTGGGGGTACACCTAAGGAAAATGGCGGCACTTCATTACTCACATCATTATCAATCTCAACATCATTATCAATCTCAAACCCAAAGTTTTGTTTTTTTCCTTGTAGAACAACGGACCATTTTTTATCACAAGGATCAGTGACATAAAACACCTGTTTTGCCTGGGATGCAAGTATGAATGGTTCCCCCTTGAAACCTTCCCGATTCAAGTCAACAAGCGTAAATCCCAATTCATCAATTCGAACGTTATTGTTGTTCTCAACCCATTTGCACTTGAATACTTTGAATTTAACATAGTCAAGCTCCCATATCTCCTCAATCACCCCATAATAAGACATATTGGCATATACTGGATTTTTATCCTTCGAACTAGCCACATGTAATGCCTCAGACACTAATGTAACCCCACTATTTTGCGTTGTACTCTAATCATCTTGACTCTTGATATCAAATGAAAATCCATTTATGTCATAGCCCAAATATGATAACACAACATGGTTGGGCTTATATGCTAACCACCTCAACATCTCTGACACTGTTTTCCCCTCATCAATAGTACTACTGAACCAGTTGACAAAGGTCCGATTGTGTTCATTGAGCACATATTTGTCAGTCCATCCCCGATTACACTCTCTTATTTGACTCATATGAGCCATCACATATGGCACTACTTCTTCAAAGTTGCGAAGGATGTAAAGGTATGCATTTTGCAATTCAT
The DNA here is from genome assembly GCA_016586305.1 of Ophiorrhiza pumila. Classification (NCBI taxonomy): domain Eukaryota; kingdom Viridiplantae; phylum Streptophyta; class Magnoliopsida; order Gentianales; family Rubiaceae; genus Ophiorrhiza; species Ophiorrhiza pumila. Next base: position 16,902,468 of record BLIW01000005.1, read on the forward strand.
CATTCAGGGGGGTGCACAACTTGGCAACCGATGTCCCCTTTCCTTTCATCCTTCCCTCATGTCAAGATTTAGGTAGTCCAATAGCATTGGTGTCACACAGATACCCAGTGCAAAACTCAATAACCTCCTCAGCTATATATCTTTCAACAATGCTAGCATCTGGACGATAGCGATTTTTAACATAACCTTTGAAAACTTTCATATACCGCTCAAATGGATACATCCAGTGCAAATATACAGGACCACAAATCTTAATCTCCCTCACCAAATGAACCACCAAGTGCACCATAATGTCAAAAAAATTAGGTGAAAAATACATTTCAAGCTGACACAAAACCATGACAATTTCATCTTGTAACTCATCAAGTCTGTCATGATCAACAATCTTGCTACATATCGCATTGAAAAAGAAACAAAGTCTGGTTATGCCAAACTTGACATGTTGTAAATTCAAAAAAAAACAACCAAATAGGTGACGTTTCGACATAAGCAACCCAAAACAGTCCTAAAACAGTTGAAATTTCCAACACACAACCAAATAACACAAGTTTCGACATAATCAACCTAAAACAATCCCAAAACAGTTGTAAATTTCCAAAAAATAACCAAATAGGTGACGTTTCGACATAAGCAACCCAAAACAGTCCTAAAACAGTTGAAATTTCCAACACACAACCAAATAACACAAGTTTCGACATAATCAACCTAAAACAATCCCAAAATAGAGCTCACATTCCAAAAAACAACCAAATAGGTGAAGTTTCAACATAATTAACATAAAACAATCCCAAAACAGTTATAAATTCAAAAAAACAACCAAATAGGTGACGTTTCGACATAAGCAACCCAAAACAGTCCTAAAACAGTTGAAATTTCCAACACACAATCAAATAACACAAGTTTCGACATAATCAACCAAAAATGGTATATAAACAAAGTCTGGTTATACCATACCTGACATGTTTTGGCAAGATGGATCGAATAGCTACAGGTAACAACTGCTGCATCAACACATGATAGTCATGGGACTTCAATCCAACAAATTTCAGATCTTTCATCGAAACAGTTCGGCTTACATTTAAAGAATATCCAGATGGGACTTTGATGCTATGAATACTCTTACACAAACTTTGTTTCTCTTTACGTGACAACGTATAACATGCAGGGGGTAGGTACGTGCGCTATCCTCGAAGCTTAGGTGCTAGATAGGCCCGTATGCCCATATCGACCAAATCAAGTCTCGCTTTATAACCATCCTTTGTTTTTCCAGGTATGTTCAACAGAGTACCCAACAAACTATCACATATGTTCTTCTTAATATGCATTATATCGAGACAGTGTCTAACATCAAGTTTCTCCCAATATGGAAGATCAAAAAAGATAGATTTTTTCTTCCAACAACTCTTATCCTTTTTACGAGACTTTGTTTGTTTGCCGAATTCTACATTGATGTCCTTAACACGAGAATAAATAGTCTCACCACTCACTGCAGATGGAGCGTTTCTGAAATCTTGCTTCCCATTAAAAGCTCTTTTCATTCGGCAATACGAATGAGAATTAGGAAGAAATCTACGATGCCCAAGATACATTGTCTTGCTCCCATGCACAAGCTGGCAGGAATCTGTACTCTCTTCACATATAGGGCATGCATTGTGTCCTTTGACAGAAAATCCGGATAAATTACCAAAAGCAGGAAAATCATTTATGGTACAAAATACCATGGCACGCAAAGTGAATGACTCCTGACGATATGCATCAAACATCAACTCCCCTTCATCCCACAACCTTTTCAAATCATCAATTAATGGGGCCAAATAAACATCTATGTCATTTCCTGGCTGTCGTGGACCTGAAATCATTAATGACATAAGTATATACTTGCGTTTCATGCACAAGTAAGGAGGTAGATTGTAAATAACCAACATCACTGGCCACGAGCTATGTGTGGTGCTTAGATTGCCATAAGGATTCATCCGATCTGTACACAATCCCAGTCTCAAATTTCTTGTCTCTCTACCAAATGATGGTGATAGCTTAAAGTCGTATCAGCTCAATTTTACCCTAAACACTAATGTAGTAGCGTAAGTAGGGATCGTATCCGCAGGGAAGGCTTGGGCCAAGAATCTCAATGTTTGCTCACAGAATGTCATGAAAGAAATAAAACTAGACACTAACTAGTAAAGAATCAAATGCAACAAATAAAGTGTAAAAACAGGAAGAAAGTGGATGCTCTAGAGTATTTCTACCAGTTGAATGCACATTAGGCCATGATTGTAATGCTCTTGACACACAAGTAAATCAATGAGGAGATCTCTATTGCCCAGGAGGCTAGCTAACACTTAGCATGACAACCACAGTGTCTTCTATACTCCTTAACATTCCACTTTTCCCATGGCGAGGCCTAAGTAGAACGGATTCAACCCGCAATGCCTCAACTCTCCAAAGTTAGCAAATCTAGCATGCCATTCCTACGGTATCCCATGGCGAGGCCTGACCTAGGACCTAGAGTGTTTGCTTACTTTAGAAAGTTTCTTTTCACTTTTTCCTAACAATTCAATGATTCTCCACCGGCATGGCGACCGCATCTCAAATCATGATTCAAGCAAAGCAAGTGGAAGACTCAATCATCATACATTTAGTCTTCATTTCATGCAATTCTCACAGATATTGGTAAATCTCACTTCAACTCAGCATGGCGACCACAATCAAAGTTCAATTCATTCAATAAAAGTGTGAATTCATGAAACTCAACAAGATTTAATCATTAAAATCACATATGATTTCATCCTTAAGAAATTATGTCAATTGCATAGCATTGCATGGTCTAATTATACATTTAACCGTTTGAAACTCTAGAACATAAGAAATCTAACCATAGAACTCCATTACCAATTCGCGATCAACAATTTGGAACTTGAAACAATTCATTTTCAATAAATGGAAAGAGTTTACCAATTGAATTCTTCCAAGAGCTTCCTTAATTGATATGAGAATTACAATTATCGGAGCAAATCTTTGATCGGAATAGAAAATGGAACTCAAAAGCTAGAGAGAGAAACTAGAGAGAGAAAGTAGATCGTCAAATTAATTCCCGCTCTCCAGCTCTCAAAAGTTTGTTACAAAATGTAAAATCTAACTAATGGATTAAAAATAATCTCCGGGCTCCCCTTTTTGTAAAAGCTAACTAAACCTCTATATATAGAGGTTACAAGAATCGTAAACAGTACGCGAACGTAAAATAACTTCAATATTACAAGAATACTACTACTAAAAATGCCTAAGTAATGTAAATGACGACAACCAAAAAGGAAGGTCTTCAATGTTGCGCCAGCGCCTTAGAGCCAGAGGTTCAGCGCCTTCAGCAGCTTCCGCGCGCCTTCAGGCCAAGAACATTGCGCGCCTTCAAGTCTGTTCCAGCGCTTTCAGGCCAAGAGCAATCACGCCTCTAGACTTCTTGGAAAACACTTGAGCGCTCGGCCACTTCACGCCTTTACTTCCTGGACCAATCACTGATAAGTCGGGTTTGTACCGACTTATTTGCTTCACTTGTTTGATCTTTTGTATAAACTTTTCATGAAAATGATGACAGATGAACAAGTATGTGGTTGAAATGTTTACATCTAGTGAAATGTGGGAATTGGCTAAGAGTTGTGTTTTTGTGAAGAAAGTAATGATTTTTGAGTTATGTAACACTCTTGGTCATGCACCACATTAAGTCCCAAGCACTCCACTACACAACACTTGCTTGCACACACTTCACACACTCCGCACAACACACATTACACTGTGCGGGCGCACACTCACACACACACCGGCCTGTGCGGGCGCCTATGCGCCAGCACAGGCCACACACACACACCAGGCGCCCGCACAAGCCACACACACGCACGCCTATGCGGGCGCCTAGCGCCCGCACAGCCCACACACCCGCACAGCACACTCACGCACGCACACACGCGGGCGCCTGTGCGCACGCACACACGCGGGCGCCTGTGAGCCCGCACCCTCACTCGCACACATGCACATTTCATTTACACTTTCTCACCCGCGCACTTGTACATATTTCTTATCCTTGCATCTACGCACCTAGTACCACGGTCATGCTCCCACCACACTCGCACAGGCATATTTAAACCAAGCATGCACAAACTGTTTGAGTGCACCAACTGTTTGATTAATTGTGCGCTAAAACATTTATCAGTTGACCTCACTGCTTTGGTTGACCGTCATTTGGCAGAATACGTGGCACTCACCTCGCCTAAGGAGGAAACTTCCAGGAAGCTTAAGCAGACACGTGGCATTCTCCCCGTGAAGAAAGGAAATTTCTAGGAAGCATCATCGGCATCTCCACGGGGAGAAAAGTATAAAAGGCAGAGGAATATCAGAAAAGGGAGGACTTTTCCGAGGCGGCCGCACACAACACAACATAGCATTCTTATATTAGGGTTCATAGTTTAGATTAGTTTCTTTTCTCTCTTTTCCCTTTCATACATTTTACTGTCTTGAGGATCAATTGAATGGATCTTTAGCTAATTTGAGACATTCGGATTGCTCATTATGTGTTTGATATTGTTTCATATATTTATTTGATGTTTTATTTCAATGCTTACTCACTCACGCTTAGGCCCTTCATGTGATTTGCGGTACCCACTGAAGTCAATCTAGTGCTATTAATGGAAATTGAAATAACATCACTAGAATAGGGAACAAATTGGATGAGTCCTATGATCTGTGTATGGTTGCGACTTCAATTGTGCGGTGCCTACTGACAATTGAAGTCAATATAATGGAAAAGACTTAGGATTATTTGAACATTAGAACTTGAACTTTGGATGACTGTCTTGTCTGGGAGAGTTAGGGTTCTAGTGTAAGATAGGGATCGGGAATTAAGAAGCCGAGCCTAGGTCTTGCCCTACCAAAGGAAGACGGAGGAGTATGGTGAATTAGGGTTGTGAGACCTACCAAAGAGATCGACCCTAAGCTCACTAGAAGGTTGATCCCCTCATTCATGCTGTTACACAAGTCGATGATAATAGGCTGAGGTCCATACCAATTGGTTCATCCTCAAGGCAGTGCTTGCATACTAACCTTGCATTCATTCTCATTTTTGCATGCATATTGTTTTGCATTCGTCCCATTTGCTTTGGTTTCTTGAACAAGTGATCTCTTGACATCCAAACCTTCCCTGTGGATACGATCCTACTTGCCACTTCTACATTAGTTGAGTAAGTTTGGGTATTTGACGAGGTCGAGCGACCGACCCCCGCCAAAATGGCGCCGTTGCCGGGGAAGGCACGGTTGTTGGGGATTATTTGTTCTCTTGAATTGTTTGTTCTTGTGTTTTTGTCATTTGGTTTTTGGTGGGGTTATTCTTTTTATTCTGTTTGTTATTATGTTTGATAGTTAGTTTATATTTTTGTTCTTGGTTCCAGTACTGTGTTTAGCTGGTGGTAAGTGCAGGTGATTTGAAAATTCACTAAAATTGGATTGTGCACACCACAAAAGGCCAAATATGTCTAGGTGGTTTGGGGACTCTTTTGAGCCTTATTATGATTACCCACCAGATTGGATGGATGACACACGACTAACACCTGGAATATTTGGCAACTTCTCCCCACCAAGATATTATGAGACATGGCACGACCAACAACAGAGCAATGGGTCCTATCTCAGAGAAGAGCAAGACCGAGGATACATGTTGTCTCAAATTTTGGACAAAGCGGATAGAATTAAAACAAGGTTGGCTCAAAAGAAAGAGAAGGCTACAGAACCACTACAGAGACTTGATCACATGAGTGCCTTAATGAGCAACTTGTGGGAACGTGAGACAGCAGTTCAAGATGACCAAGGCCATTCAGAAGGTATATCTCTCCTTACTAAAACACCCACTCCTGAGGAAAATCATTTTGATGTGAATGCGATTGTTGATTGTGGTTTAAAGAGTCCGAGGGAGTTGGAGTCTACAAATGTTGGAGATGTTATGCATGAGTGCTTTGTTGATGAGTTTTTTGTGCATGAACGTTTGAGTCCTTCTTGTGAGAATGATGTCTCTTGTGATGAGTTTAGTGATGAAGAACTTAGGGGCTATCTGGTTTTTTACTGCCAAAATAGAGCGTGTCTCAAATGTTGAGTCTTATATCAACTTTATGAATTACCATGAGGATGATGACATTGTTAAACTTCCCTTAGATACTCCCCCTGTCCTGGAATGCCCAGTGAATTGTCGAGAGACACATTTTATCAATCCTTGTGTGAGCATGAATGAAACCAAAATTGCACTTGATAAGGAAAAAGATGACATGACCATTGAGCACTTTGTTGAGACACCAAATCTTGAAATTGTGCATGAATATGTAATTGTGAATGGAGTCCAACAAATAGAGAACAATGGGATGCCTTTGTTAAGTGTGCATAGTGAACCGAATTTTGTTAACAAAGGAATAACTCCAATTGATCCATGTGTTAGCTTGAGTTACGATGATTTAATGTTCTGTAAGGAAATTGCTAACATGGTGGAAAATTGCTTTGTTGATGTATCCATTTTTGAAATCACTAATGAATTTGTTGAGACTATGGATGCACAATCTGTGGTTGAGCCTTGCAGGGTTTCAGAGCCAAGCTTGGTGGGAGAAGTGAAAGAGGTGTTTCCTATGGGGGAACATACATGGTTTAAAGTGGAGTTCATTGAGATTGTTTCCCATGTGCATGAGCTCCAACACCTCTTTTTGAAAAACAATTGCTCAGTTCCATACTAGAAAAAAAGGAGTGCTTATGAAAAAGTATTCTTTTGGTACAGAGATGGATACTCTGAATCTTGAAGAAGGAAGGCTCATGAATAAAGTCTAGCTGGAGACTGAATAAATCCAGAACTATTTGCTCTACCTTCTGTGAATAAATTTTTGTTTGAGTTTTTAGTTTGCTTTTGTTTTTGGTCTTGCCTTACGTAGATAGTTGTCTCTTGTGTGCAGGAGCTTAAAGCAAAAGCCTCTCAAATGCCAAGTGTGGGGGTGTCTTCAAAGTGCTATTAACTTGACCCATCATACACCACCATGACCCAAGGTCATGGTGTGGCACTCACTTGCACACCACATTTTTTCTCCACTCTCTTGCACATCACAAGTCACAATCTCACACTCTCGCACAGTAGGTTATGTATCACCACCACTTTAACAAAAAGTTTCCAAAAAGCCACTATTCACCTATAATTGCACAGTATAAGGTATGAGCTCATTCCCTTGTGATTTATTGAATTCCATTCTCTGTGGGAAATACCTTCTTGAATTTTCATGATTTATTTGAGGTGAATGTTGTCTAGTTGGTTGGGCTTTCATGCATATCATAGAAAATGTGAAGTGGTGACCATGTGTGAAATTTTAATTTGCCATGAACATAGTGCATTATTGGGACGCCTTTATTGCATGGAGTTCTACTCTAGGATGAAAAATATGGTTAGTGTGCTATATGAATGTATGATTTATCCATATTGTGAGTTGTGTGCTTTTGATGCAAGGATACATGAGTCCAAGTGTGGGGGGAGCTGCAAGTGCAAAGACTGATTCAAGAAGAGCAAAAGCTGATGAGCATGGTGCAAATGGTGCTCAAAGGTCTACAGTCATGAATGGAAAATTTGAGGAAAAAGGCACTCAACCCAACAAACATTGGAACCTACAGGCTACAAACAAAAAGGGAGTTCCTGAACCTACTCACTTTCTTTACATTTGGGACAATGTAAATTTTAAGTGTGGGGGAGGGAATGTTTGCTATGGTTTGTGCCTTTGAGGATTCACATGCTTAGTCTCCTTCATGAAAATTTTGAAAAATTTTTTATGTGCTTGCTTGGTTAGCTATGCTACCGCTGATGCTTTTACATGATGCTATGTTTGAGAGGCACTAGCCTTTGATCTGAATTTCATTATGTGTGCTGCTTTGTTTGTTAAGGAAAAATTGGTGGTGTTGTGACATTATTATTCATGTAGGAAGAATTTTTAGGTGTTTTGTGTCTAGTGTGGAATAAAAGGCAGTGACTAGCACTAGCCTTGTTATGTGCTTTCTATGTCTAGTTGCAATAAGTGTGAAGTGTCTTTGTTGTGTTGTGTGAAAATTATCTCTATCCAATAGTACACTAATACTTCCAATACAATAGCACCTCCAATATCATCATCAAATCCATCAATCGGTTATTCAATTGTTCATGCATGCAAAATTTTTGAGTTTGACAGTATACATTTGATGCATACAAATTGCTGGGTAAAGTGCGATGTTAAAGTAAGATAGAAACGCCAGCAACAAATTTGACATAGGAGAGAGCTTATGTTCCTTTACGTGTATGTGCTTTCTACTCGTAAACACTTATTCTTGCATTTTGAGTATATAGTCTATTGAAGACACACATGAACACTAATCGTTTGAAAATTATGCAAATGTTAAAGAAAAGCCAGCAGGCCAATAAAGGGAAAAAATAGCCACAAAACCCTGGGCAGCTAAGCACCAATGTGCGGCATGAATTTCAAAAGAAAAGTAATAAGCACCAATGTGCAAGTTGATTTCTGTTAAGCTTTATAATGTTTAAGTGTTCGTGTGTGTGGACAAAAGGATTGTAGTGCAAGAATTTTTTATTAAGTGTCTACTTGAGTACTCTGCATAGACAATGTGAGGAAACATGAGGAACTCTCAGCACACACTACACGCTGACGGTTTGGTCTTTATTCATTTCACCTTACTTGGAAAATTGTGTAAGTTAGATGAACTGGAAACTTGCCCAACTAAATGTTTTCTTGTGCGTGCGAAAAGTTTGAAATGGATAGCTGATGATATTGTGAGTGTTTGAATATGGGATGGACAAGAGCTTAGTTATTGTTTTACTTTGCTCGGGACTAGCAAAGGTTTAAGTGTGGGGGGAAGATAAGTCGGGTTTGTACCGACTTATTTGCTTCACTTGTTTGATCTTTTGTATAAACTTTTCATGAAAATGATGATATATGAACAAGTATGTGGTTGAAACGTTTACATCCGGTGAAATGTGGGAATTGGCTAAGAGTTGTGTTTTTGTGAAGAAAGTAATGATTTTTGAGTTATGTAACACTCTTGGTCATGCACCACATTAAGTCCCAAGCACTCCACTACACAACACTTGCTTGCACACACTTCACACACTCCCACAACACACATTACACTGTGCGGGCGCATCACACACACACCGGCCTGTGCGGGCGCCTATGCGCCAGCACAGGCCACACACACACACCAGGCACCCGCACAAGCCACACACACGCACGCCTGTGCGGGCGCCTGGCGCCCGCACAGCACACTCACGCACGCACACACGCGGGCGCCTGTGCGCCCGCACCCTCACTCGCACACATGCACATTTCATTTACACTTTCTCACTCGCGCACTTGTACATATTTCTTATCCTTGCATCTACGCACCTAGTACCAAACTCATGCTCCCACCACACTCGCACAGGCATATTTAAACCAAGCATGCACAAACTGTTTGAGTGCACCAACTGTTTGATTAATTGTGCACTAAAACATTTATCAGTTGACCTCACTGCTTTGGTTGACCGTCATTTGGTAGAATACGTGGCACTCACCTCGCCTAATGAGGAAACTTCCAGGAAGCTTAAGCAGACACGTGGCATTCTCCCCGTGAAGAAAGGAAATTTCTAGGAAGCATCATCGGCACCTCCAGGGGAGAAAAGTATAAAAGGCAGAGGAATATCAGAAAAGGGAGGACTTTTCGGAGGCGGCCGCACACAACACAACATAGCATTCTTAGATTAGGGTTCATAGTTTAGATTAGTTTCTTTTCTCTCTTTTCCCTTTCATACATTTTACTGTCTTGAGGATCAATTGAATGGATCTTTAGCTTATTTGAGACATTCGGATTGCTCATTACGTGTTTGATATTGTTTCATATATCTATTTGATATTTTATTTCAATGCTTACTCACTCACGCTTGGTAGGGTAGGACCTAGGCTCGGCTTCCCAATTCTCCTCTATCCTCCCTTGGTAGGGCAGGACCTAGGCTCGGCTTCCCAATTCTTGAATCCCTACTTTGTACTTACTCCCTAACTCCCCCTCTATTTCCTTTCCCCGGAAGCGGCGCCATTTTGGTGGAGGTCGGTCGCTCGACCTCGTCAAATACCCAAACTTACTCAACTAATGTAGAAGTGGCAAGTGGGATCGTATCCACAGGGAAGGTTTGGATGTCAAGAGATCACTTGTTCAAGAAACCAAAGCAAATAGGACGAATGTAAAACAATATGCATGCAAAAATGAGAATGAATGCAAGGTTAGTATGCAAGTACTGTCTTGAGGATCAATTGAATGGATCTTTAGTTTATTTGAGACATTCGGATTGCTCATTACGTGTTTGATATTGTTTCATATATCTATTTGATGTTTTATTTCAATGCTTACTCACTCACGCTTAGGCACTTCATGTTATTTGCGGTGCCCACTGAAGTCAATCTAGTGCTATTAATGGAAATTGAAATAACATCACTAGAATAGGGAACAACTTGGATGAGTCCTATGATCTGTGTATGGTTGCGACTTCAATTGTGCGGTACCCACTGACAATTGAAGTCAATATAATGGAAAATACTTAGGATTATTTGAACATTAGAACTTGAACTTTGGATGACTGTCTTGTCTGGGGGAGTTAGGGTTCTAGTGTCAGATAGGGATCGGGAATTAGGAAGCCGAGCCTAGGTCTTGCCCTACCAAGGGAAGACGAAGGAGTATGGTGAATTAGGGTTGTGAGACCTACCAAGGAGATCGACCCTAAGCTCACTAGAAGGTCGATCCCCTCATTCATGCTGTTACACAAGTCGATGATAATAGGCTGAGGTCCATACCAATTGGTTCATCCTCAAGGCAGTGCTTGCATACTAACCTTGCATTCATTCTCATTTTTGCATGCATATTGTTTTACATTCGTCCCATTTGCTTTGGTTTCTTGAACAAGTGATCTCTTGACATCCAAACCTTCCCTGTGGATACAATCCCACTTGCCACTTCTACATTAGTTGAGTAAGTTTGGGTATTTGACGAGGTCGAACGACCGACCTCCACCAATCACGCCTTCCATCCGCCAGCTTCCACTTTTCTTTTTGAACTCAGCAGTCATGCGCCTTTGGGCCATCTGCCTCCAAGCCTTCACTGCCCCCTGCACAACATCAAAAACTTCAGCACTAAAACCATTTTTTCCTTCGTCAAGATCAGAGCTCCAAACCACTTGGTGGGCGAGGTCTTGCGGCGAGACCTCGCCGTGTAGTGTGTGTGTGTGGCGAGACCTCGCGGCGAGGTTTCGCTGTGTAATGCTTTTGCCGGCGAGCCGTCTTGTGCGTGAGTGTGTGAGTTTGAGTGTTGTGAAGAATGTTTCAATGTTTGTGGAAATCAAAGTGCTGTGAATACATGCGAACTGAGGGTGTGAAGTGAGAGTGATATTGTGAATGTGAAGTGGAGTTAGTGGTGTGAAGGAATTCAATATGGATGATGATTATGGAGTGCTGGAAATGAATTACAACTTATAACACAAGAATGATGTTGTAAATGTGTGAGATGGAAGGAATTGTGAAGTGTTTGTGAAGATTGTAGTGTAGTGAACTTAGTGAACTTAGTGTAGTGTAGTGTATTGCTATTGGGGTGTGCAAGAGTATTGCGGCGAGGTGACCTCGCTGCAATGTGTGTGTGCGAGTGTTTGTGCGAGTGGTGCACTGAGTTTGTGCGAGTGATGCAGTGAGAGTAGTGCTAGTGTGCGAGAGTGTGCATGCGGCGAGGTGAGCTCGCCGCATGATGTGCGTACGTGTGTGCATGCACGGCGAGGTGAGTTCGCCGCAAGAAGTGTGCAAGTGCTAGTGGTGTGTGCGAGAGTGCATGTGCGAGTGTAGTGTGGTGAGTGCTAGAGTCTCGTGCGAGAGTGTTAGAGTGATGTGCTTAGAGTATGCAAGTGCTAGTGTTAGTGTGGTGCGAGTGCAGTGCAAGAGTGTTGTGCGAGGTTCATGCGGCGAGGTGACCTCGCCGTTTGGATGTGGTGCAGTGATGGTGCGATTGTGTGCAAGAATGTAGCAAGTGTGTAGTGTGACTGTGGTGCGAGTGCAGTGAGGTATTGTGCAATGAGTGCATGTGAGTGAAGTGTTGTGAATGCAAGAATGAAGTGTGGTGAGTGCATAAGTATTTAGCCAGAAAAATCATCCAACTTCCATGCAGGATTCGTGTAGCCTAGACACTGAATTGGACTTTTCAGTAAACATGAAAGTTGTAGAACTTCCTCTTGGCTTTCTATAGGTTCAGGAATCACCATGATTAGAGGTCTGTAGCTCAAGTTGTTAACAATCTACCAAACTGTGGCAATATGAATTCAATAACTAAATCCTGAAGGTAGAGGTCATAAAGGAGCCCCCGTTTCTCATACTTGCACACATAATTGGAAGCAAGTTACAACGTAAGAAATGCAATACACTCAACGAGCTTTCGATAGCTACCAAAAACTCACCATTCGGATTTGAATTGAGAGAGTTATACACAAAACAAATAGGACATCCAAACTGCCAAAAACCCTAAATTGGCCAATTATGCACTTTTAGTTTCTTAATTCTCAACCTTTGCACTTATCACTTCATTTACCAACATTTTTACACTTTTTGCACCATTTACGCATTATCAACTTTCCACCACATATATGCGTAAAGCAACACAATGCACCACATATTTATAGGAAAATCAAGACAAAAGACAAGTTAAATAGCACATATAAGTTGGTATAAAACCAACTTATCAGACGGATACATTGAATCAATCTTTTTCCACTGATCCTAGTCAGCAGGATGCCTTATCATCTTGTCCTCCAGGGGAATATTCCGATTTGCATACCACGTCAAATTTTTAGCATCTTCTGAATTGGCAAACAATCGTTTAAATCTCGGTATAATTGGGAGATACCATAATACTTTTGCTGGAGAAGCTTTCCTCAGTGCATCACCATCGACACAAGATAAAGTTTTTTTGAAACGAGATGTCTGACACTTGGACATACCTGTAGATTCTCGTACTCATTTATGTACAGTATGCAATCATTTGGGCAAGCATGTATCCTTTTATACTCTATGCCCATAGGACACATAATTTTTTTAGCCTCATAAATGCGATCCGGCAATTCATTACCATCCGGTAATATGTCCTTCAGTAACTTCAATAAAGCTGTAAAACTTGTATCACTCCACCCATTTGCCGCTTTCAGATGGTACAATTTCAAAACTCCAGACAACCGTGTGTACTTTGTACACCCAGGATAAAGAGGCTTTTCGCTATCATTTAATAGGGAAGCAAGCACTTCGGGCTTATCACCAAAACCACCGACCACATCATCCACCATGTCATCCAATCGATCATTCTTAATTGTATCATCATCGTGTGCTTCATAATTTTCTTCAATTGATGAACTTCCACTCTCACCATGCCATCTCCAAATTTTATACCCAGGATCAAATCCTCTCCGATATAAATGGTCCCGTATCGTATTAGGGTCGTCATATACGGCAAAATTTTTACAATCTTTACACGGGCAATATACGAACTTAACATCTTTAAAAACAAATTCAATAAATTTCTCAACCTCTTTTTCAAATACATCTGTTGTCCGATCACCAAATAGTATATCTTTGAGTTCTATTACTTTTTTAACCTTTAAATTATAAAAAGACATGATTTATAATAAGATACCCAACCGAATAAAATGCATACTCCATAAGAACATTATGTATTTTAATTCAATAAAACAAACATTATGTCAAGCATAATAAATAAATGTGCAATTTGTTATGCAAATATATCACTACATGCATGTATCAAAATAATATTAACACATTATGAAGCCCATATAAAATAATAAAACATATATCGATCATTATTTAAATCAACACAAAATTTTTAATCCCACCAAAAAAAAACTAAAATACAAAAGTCATGACCACATGCTTTTTATCAAATGAGAAGCAATATCAAAGAATGTAAAGAATATATAACCTATCAAAGTTGTGTTTGCACAAAATGCAAGTAGTTGTATCTTCCTACATAAGCCCTTTGGACTGCACCGCTCGGTTTTTACTTCTTCAGAGTTGCACATCGATCTATAGATCTGTTCTACAGGAGAAGAAAATGCTGGGGAGATTTTTATCGGTACATTTTCTAAAACGGTTAGTTAGAAACCGTTCTTAAAACGGAGATGATAACAGTTTCTAAAACGGTTGTCTCCCGAACCGTTTTAGAAACTGACATCAAGAGACTTTCTAACACGGTTATAATGTAACCGTTTTAGAAAGTTTCGTTTTTCTAATTCTTATTACAAAAATGCCACCGCCCCAATTATCTAAAACGGGTTATTAATAACCGTTTTAAATAGACCGTTTTAAATTATATATTCTGTAGTAGTGATTAATGGCCTTAGGTTAAGTAAAAAATGCCTAATATGTGTTAGAGTCCAAGTTCTAGGTTTCTAAGGTTCTAAACTCTATGGTTGCTAAGATTCCTTAAGGCTATGTTTGGATTGAGGGAAAGGAAAGGAAATGGAGGGATTAGTATTTGTGTGTTTGGATAATTTTTTTTAGAGGGAGGGGAAAGGAAATAGAGGGATTAGGAGAGATTAGATATAACTGTTTGAGTCAATTTCTATTTCCGTCCAAAATTGGGCGGAAACGGAAGGAAACCATTTATTGTTAATAATTATTCATTATAAAATTATTTTTTAACGTAAAATTTTGTTTAAAAATTATAACGTAAACTTTTATGTGTAAATAACTCTTATAAAGATTTGAGAAATTAATATATTGTAATTCTATCTCTATCTAGAGTTCTAATTTTATCAAAATTTAGTTGATTTCTATAATTTAATAATTCTTCATGTGTATTATTCAAATTATTATGATATATTAATAAAATTGAGTTTCAATTTCTTACAAAATTTTCAGCATGTTAGAGTTCTATTTTATTAGAATTTGATTTGATTTATAAAACTTTAATAATCTCCCTAATTTTTTTAAAGTTGAATCAACATTTAACTAAAAACTTTTATGTTAAAAAAAGTATCGTCATAAAATTTAGAATAATTATCTATTAATAATAAGTTTATTCACATCCAAAAGATTAGCATTTATGCTTCAAACATCATTGTCTTATATAAAAATACAATAATCTCCTAAAAAATTATAAAAACTACAAAAAAATAATTTTTGATTTTTTATAAAAAATAACACGCTTATCTAAAATTAACATATATTTTTATTTGATTGTTGTGTTTATATTTATTTATTTTATTAGTTCTATTATTTTTAATTTTATTTTGTCTTATATAAAATATAATATTAATAAAATAAATAGTAGATTAAGATTAAAAAAAAGTAAGTGTAAATTGATTGATTTAATTTATTATATTAGTTGGTAAATTAGTTATACAATATAAAAAATTTGTCTTTTTTTTTCTTCTAATCTCTAATAATATTTGTAGTATATCATTTCCTTTCTTTTCCACCCTATCCAAACAGACAAGAGGGAAACTGTTTTCCTCTACTCTACTCTCTTTTCCTTTCCTCTGATTTCTTTTCCTTTCCTCTCCCTCCATTTCTCTCAATCCAAATATAGCCTAAAAGTATGAATATATTGCACTAAAATGACGTTAGTTCTATAGTTTCTATTCCTTTTTTCACCAATCACTATCACTACCTCTCTTGTCTTTTTATCCACATCACTTCCCCGCTTTATCTTCTGTATTCTCATGCCGTTGAAAGCTCTATCTCCAGGCACAGTCGTCAGAGAAGCTATGGCACGAGTTTGGTGAAAGTTTATACTTCACCCATGTAGAAATTGTGCAAAAGAAATATAAGCGTCCAGAACAATTACTGTGGCAGCCGCACCGTGCAAATCCCATCATGGCAGCCGCACCGTGCAAATCCCATCATGGCAGCCGCACCGTGCAAATATCATCATGGTGTATGCACAATGTGTTCCCATGTATGCTTGAGCAATTGTTACCCCTTGTGTTAGTCTTGTGTTAATGCATGTGAACGAGAGTTGTAGTGTGATGGATTGAAGCAACAAATAATGCAAGAATGGTGCAAGAATGATGCATGCAATGTGCTGAAGTTGTGTGCATGTGGTGTGCGTGTATGTGCATAAGTGTTGTGTGAGAGTGAAGCAAGTGTTGGGCATGCTTATGCACAAGTGTGTGCAAGTGTTGCAGCAAGTGCACAAGTGGTGTGCCGTGTGATGCACTTAAGCCATGCATTGTGGTGCAAGTGTATAGCAAATGTGTGGCAATGAGAGTTGAGTGTGAAAACTAGCAAACCATCTCCTTCCAACCAAAATATGGGCCTGATGTGTTGTGCATTTGGCAAAACCTAAACCATGAACGTCGTAGCCCTTTGTCTTAGCTTTCCATAACCTTTTGAATCGCGCGCAATTTGGAGCTTGGACACGAAAGTTATGCTCAAAATACTGAACCATGGCAGGAAGGAATTTTCATGGTGCGGCCGCACCGTGAAAATTCCACTTTTCAACATGAGTTTCCACTTATAGGCGATATATGTGTGCCTCTTCTCAGAATTGGACTTTGTGGTAAACATAAGAGTTTTAGACCTTTCACTTGGATTTCCATAGATGCAAGCCTCACCATTATAGGAAGTCTGTAGCTCGAGATATTAACAATCTATTAAACCGTGGCAGTGAGGTTCAACAATGAAAACCTGAAAGTAGCAATCCTAAAGATTACCCCGTTTCTCATACTGGCACACATAATTAGAAGAAAGTTAAAACATAAGAAATGCAGTAAACGCAAATAGCTTTCCAGAACATCAAAGATCGCCTCATTTGGACTAGTATTGAGAGAGATACACCCAATTGAAGTTAGACTATCTATTCTGCCAAAGCATGAAATAAACATATTTAGGCATTCTTCAAATTCCACAAACACCATTCCAACGGATTTGGCTTCTTTCCTTAATTTTCAACCTAAACACACATTTGCTTCATTTCATCATCAATTTTGGACTTTTTCACCATTTTAGCACTTCCAAGTTGAAAACCACATAAATGCACACAATGGCACAAAACACTACACAATTGCATGAAACACAAGGCAAAAGCTAAGTGATATAACACATATAAGTTGGTATAAAACCAACTTATCAAATTCCCCCACACTTGAACTCTTGCTTGCCCTCAAGCAAGGACACAACAATCTCACGCTTACACAACTCAAACTTCTCATGTTAATCACTCACATTCAAACCGTTACTCCCTTGTTTACTAAGTCCATCTCTAAGTTCATCAAAACATTTTTCACACAAAAACTCTCAAAAGTTTTCCCGTTCCAAATTTTTAGAGTTCAACACACATTGTCAACCAAGGCAAAATGAATAAAGACCAAAATGTCATACGTGCAAGTGTGTGCTGAGGAATACTGGCTCAGTGCTCAATGTATGCATAACCTTTTTATTCTACCTTACGATTCACTGTATATCAATCTCCTTATCCACACATAGGAACAAATGTCACCCAAGATCAATGGCGCACATTGGTGCTTCTCTTAGATCATTTACATTACACTTTAGTGCTTTCTTTTGTCACACACATTGGTGTATAATTGCCTGGGTCTTGTGGCTCTTTTTTCCCACTTTTCGCCTGGGTTTTATGGTTGTTTTTTCCCATAATTGCTTGCCCAGGGCATTTCGGCTTTTCATTCCCAATTGCCAAAGGCTTTTTCTCCATATCCTTTCTTGTGTAACCACTAGTTCGTATATGTCTTTAAGGGACTATATATGCAAGAACACTCAAATTCCAAGGAGATGCATAACAAAGAACAACTCAAACCAAATTTCCTCATATGTCATTGAATAGTTTGCATGGCATATCTATCTTACTTTAACATCATGCCTTGGCCAACAAAAATGTGCCAATTTCTTTCAAATTTAGAACCAGAAATGAAAAAATATTTCGCATGCATTAACATAAAAATTTGATGAACCAGAGGTTGAACATAGCTAAACAAAAGAACAAAGGTCCAAATGCAAAGTGATACTTCATTTCATTCATTTCATTTCCCACACTATCACTACACCTCTTTTCATTTCATTTCACATATTTCATTCTATTAGGACATAATCACACTCCTAAAAAACTTAAAAGCACTAACCAACCAACACAGCAACACTTAACACTTCAAACATTCCATGGATAGCCAAGTTTTCCCACAGAAATGACAACTACAGCTAACTTGTGTTCAAGGACATCACTTATTCACGAAAACTTCCAAATGTTGCAAAAAAGTTAACACGTGCACAAAAAGTGGAAAGCACAACATATACGGGATATAACATGCAAAAGCTCGAAATAACACCACAAAACTAAAAAGTAACATGCTTCGCATCACATAGCATAAAACATTTCATTCATGAAAGAAAGTGAGCACATAAAGTCCCAAAAAACACAAACCAAAGCAAACATTCCCTCCCCCACACTTAAAACTTACATTGCCCTCAATGTAAAGTAAAGATAGGTTTAGGAGTTCCCTAATATGTATATGCCATGAAATCCAATGTTTGCTTGGTAAAGTGTCTTTGTCCATAGTGTTCTCCCGTATGAAAAATTTCCTGCACATAGTGAAACCAAGCTTATTAGAAATTACTCACTCAAGCACACTCCATGTTGATGCAAGGAAAGACATGACATGAAGGTTGTATGCAAGCAAAGTGTCGCACCATGACCAGGGGTCATGGTGGTGTAAAAATATGCAACTGGTAACACTAAATGGCACATGCATAATTTATGCTTGAAATGTAAAACAAAGTGATTGCGTTCAGCACGAGAGTGGTCCATGGCACCACTACCCTACACTTAGCCTCATGTGTGCATGGCCTATTCTCCTTGCAACTTCTTTCATTTGCTTGTCCTGATAACATGAGTGGTTTAATGAGTATAACAAAATGCAAGAAAACATAAAGAACTAGTTTACCCAAAATACTTTATTCAAAGCAACGTGAGAGAAAAATATTTCTGGGTTTCTTAAGTCTCCAGCTAAACTTTATTCATTAAGCATTCTTCTTCAAGATTTAGAGTACCCATCTCTATACCAGAAAAATACTCTTTCATAAGCACTCTTCTTCCTCCTATAAGGCACTTGTGAAATATTTCTAATGAGATGAGTAATCACATACACATGGGGAGCAACCTCTATAAATTTCACTTTGTACTATTGAGGCTCCCCCATAAGAGGCACCTCATTTAATTCTTCTACCATTGGAGGCACACCATTCACCTCTTCCACCATACTAGGCCCATCGTTTACTTCTCCCACCACACTAGGCACTTTAATCCTACAAGGCTCAACCAAGGGTTGTACATCCATGGTCTCAACAAATCCATCAGTAATTTCGAAAATGGATGTATCAATAAAGCAATTTTCCACAATGTTAACAATTTCGTTAAAAAATTTTCACATCTTCATCATCTAGACTAACATGTGGAAATTCTTGAGGCTTTTCTTTGTCAACAACACAAAAACAATTATCATTAATTAACAAGAGTATCTCATTTTGCACTTCTTGTGAGTCCACATTTAGACATTTAGATTCAATCAGCATTTCAAGAGTTGGTGCCTCAACAAGAGTTTCAAGCAATATGTTGACATTCTCATTAGCCATTGCAACTTTAACCTCATTCATGATATGACAATGATCATCAAGAAGTGTCTCTGTACAATTCACAAAGCTATCAAAAGGAGAAGACTCTAATGATTGGTTATCAACATCACCTGACTCATGGAATTCCATAAAATTAACGTAAGACTCAGCATTGGTCACACTTCCCATCTTTTCACTAAGAAAGCATAAGGCCCTAAATTCATCAGTATCAAACTCATCATCCTAGACCGTATGCTTAACAGAAAAGTTAAAACTTGACTCATGCCAAAAAGGTTTTTCAACAATGCATTTTTGTGAGACAACCTCAAAATTTGTAGATTCCACCTCCCAAGGATAATTTTTGCCACGTTCAACATTAGCTTTCATTTCCAAATGATACTCCTTAGGAGTTGGTGTTCTAGAAATTAGAGGTGTACCTTGTGGATAGCATGGTTCATATTGACTTGGTAGCTCACTTTGTTCTCCCACATTGCTCCATAATGCCTCTAGTTGAAGACTCCTTTGTTGGCCTCTTGAAAACTCTTCTTGAGAAAATCTCATTTCTTCCTTTTGTGAGTTTCTATCAAGTCTTTCCAAAAATTGAGAAAGCATGTCATACAACCTATTGCTTTGTGCTTGATTATGCCATTGCTCCTCATATAGTGGTGGAGAGAAGTCCCCAAATGTTCTAGGTGTTGGTCGTGTGTCATCCATCCAATCTGGTGGGTAATCATAATGAGGCTCTACAAAGTCCCCATACCACCTAGACATCTTGGGTACTTATAGTGTGCAATATTCTTTTTCAATTGAGTTCAAGTATCCTGCACTAGCCACAAATACACCACAGTAGACAGAACAAAACACAAAAACAAAAACAACAATGAAACATAACAAAACTACTAAGCTACAGAAAGGAAAACAAAACAAAACAGAGCAAATACAAATTCAAGAAACCATGCCTTCCCCGGCAACGACGCCAAAAATTGACAAGCATGTAGCGTACTTGCACAATTTTACCCTATTCACTAATATAGTAGCGGTGGTAGGGATCGTATCCGCAGGGAAGGGAGTGGATTCTTGAATTCAATGTTTGCTCACGGATGTCACAAAGAGAACTAAAACACAACACTAACTAGTAAAGTATCAAGTGCAGCAAATAAAGTGTAAAAACAAGAAGAGAGTAGATGTTCTAGAGTTTTTCCACCGGTTGAATGCACATTAGACCACGATTGCAATGCTCTTGACACACAAGTAACACAACGAGGAGATCACAATTGCCTAGGAGACTAGCCTGCAATCAGCATGGCGACCGCATTGTCTTCTACCCATCTTAACGTCACTCTTTCCCATGGCGAGGCCTAAGAGTGGCGGATGCATACCGCAATGTCTCAACTCTCCAAGGTTGAATCTAGCATGCAAATCCTAAGGTATCCCATGGCGAGGCCTAACCTAGGTCCTAGAGTGTTCGCTTACTCCAGAGAGTTTCTTCTCACTTATTCCTAACAACTCAAGTGATCCTCCACCGGCATGGCGACCGCATCTCAGATCATGATCAGGCAAAGCAAGTGGAAGACTCAACAATCATACATTTAGTCCTTGTTTCATGCAATTCTCACATATATTGGTGAATCTCGCCTCAACTCAGCATGGCGACCGGAATCAAAGTTCAATTCATTCAATAAAAGTGCGAATTCATGAAACTCAACAAGATTCAAGCATTAAAACCACATATGATTTCATTCTTAAGAAATTGTGTCAATTGCATAGCATTGCATAGTCTAATTATACATTTACCCGGTTAGAACCCTAGAACATAAGAAACTTAGCCACAGAACTCCATTCTCAATTCACGATCCTCAAATTGCAACTTGAAACAGTTCATTTTCATTAAATGGAAAGAGTTTACCAATTGAATTGCTTCAAGAGCTTCCAATTCACAAGAGAAACACGAATTGCCTCCTTAATTGATATGAAAATTACAATGATCAGAGCAAATCCTCGATCGGAATCGAAAACGGAGTCCTATTTCTAGAGAGAGAAAATGTAGAGAGAGAAAAATTCCCCCTCCGAAAAATACAAAAGTCTGTTGTCTATTCTAGAATGATCTCCCGTAAAAGTCTAGCTAAATCCTCTATATATAGAGGTTACAAAACACGTAAATAAAACGCAAACGTAAAATAACCAAGATATTACAAAAAATGCCATTACAACATGTCATAAAATTCAACACTAGCTCGCGCACATGTCCAGTCCACGCCTTTAAGTTCTGACCTCAGCGCCTTCTCCATCAACAGCACGTCTTCAGCCATTTCTGTCCACGCCATACCAAAACTATACAAAAAAAACACTTCCAATACTTAGCCAAATTTCCCTCATCATACATGAATTATTACATGGTGCGGCTTCCATAGCAGCCGCACCATGCAACTTCTCACACGGTGCAGCTGCCATAGCAGCCGTATCATGCTAATTTCATCATGGCAGCTGCACCGTTCAAATATCATCATGGTGTGTGCACAATGTGTTCCCATGTATGCTTGAGCAATTGTTACCCCTTGTGTTAGTCTTGTGTTAATGCATGTGAACGAGTGTTGTAGTGTGATGGATTGAAGCAACAAATAATGGAAGAATGGTGCAAGAATGATGCATGCAATGTGCTGAAGTTGTGTGCATGTGGTGTGCGTGTATGTGCATAAGTGTTGTGTGAGAGTGCAGCAAGTGTTGGGCATGCTTATGCACAAGTGTGTGCAAGTGTTGCAGCAAGTGCACAAGTGGTGTACCGTGTGATGCACTTAAGCCATGCATTGTGGTGCAAGTGTATAGCAAATGTGTGGCAATGAGAGTTGAGTGTGAAAACTAGCAAACCAACTCCTTGCAACCAAAATATGGGCCCGATGTGTTGTGAATTTGGCAAACCCTAAACCATGAAAGTAGTAGCCCTTTATCTTAGCTTTCCATAACCTTTTGAATCGTGCAATTCGGAGTTTGGACACGAAAGTTATGCTCAAAATACTGAACCATGGCAGGAAGAAATTTTCATGGTGCGGCCGCACCGTGAAAATTCCACTTTTCAACATGAGTTTCCACTTATAGGCGATATATGTGTGCCTCTGCTCAGAATTGAACTTTGTGGTAAACATAAGAGTTTTAGAGCTTTCGCTTGGCTTTCCATAGATGCAAGTCTCACTATCGTAGGAAGTCTGTAGCTCGAGATATTAACAATCTATTAAACCGTGGCAGTGAGGTTCAACAATGAAAACCTGAAAGTAGCAATCCTAAAGATGACCCCGTTTCTCATACTGGCACACAGAATTAAAAGAATGTTAAAACATAAGAAATTCAGTACACGCAAAGAGCTTTCCAGAACATCCAAGATCGCCTCATTTGGACTAGTATTGAGAGAGATACACCCAATTGAAATTAGACTATCTATTCTGCCAAAGCATGAAATAAACATATTTAGGCTTTCTTCAAATTCCACAAACACCATTCCAACGGATTTGGCTTCGTTCCTTGATTTTCAACCTAAACACACATTTGCTTCATTTCATCATCATTTTTGGACTTTGTCACCATTTTAGCACTTCCAAGTTGAAAACCACATAAATGCACACAATGGCACAAAACACTACACAATTGCATAAAACACAAGGCAAAAGCTAAGTGATATAACACATATAAGTTGGTATAAAACCAACTTATCAATTACAATAGAGGAGTTGGAGCTATTGAAAACTCAACTACCAAAGACAAAAGAGTGAAAGATCTAATAATGCAATATGGTTTAATTTGTTCTCCAACTTCAGAAGTCTTGAGAAATTTGTATGCATAAAATTTGTTTGAAATCTAAAAGATGAGAAGACTGTCATAAGTTCATGCGCTACAGAAATTTAGCTACCTCGAATTTCAGTGGAGGCTTGTATGATTTTATGAGAGAATAGAAACTCTAATTCCTAACATCTCCAAATAAATATCACGTATTCCTGATGTCATGTGTTCCCTTCTTTTGGAATGACATGGTTGTCTTTGTAAAATTGCTATGTTTGGGTATTTTGCAAATTATTCTTGATCTGATTTGGGGTCCTTCTCAATCACTAAAGTTCCAATCTTTTTTTGAAAACTCATAAAAATCCACTTTCATAAATCTCTTTTTCAATCACTAAAGTTCCAAACTTTCTGAAAAGCCATCAATAATATGTCAAAACCAAATCGATTTGAAGATAGAACCAATTTGAACATTATCAGAAGGAAGGCTATGGTTTCCAAACAAAATTATAACACCATTTAAGAAATCATTAGCAAAAAAATATTCTTTAATCTAGTTGCCAAAATAACAACTTTCATTGGAGACACATGGGCTGATTTGAATGTTGGTGTAATACCCATAAATTTTAGAAAAATTAAAATATCTATGATTATTTGATATAGGAAACTATTTAATAGGTTATGCTTATAGTGATAAATATACGTGAGAAATTAAATAATTTTAAGTTTCATAGGGAATTATTTAAAATAAATAGAATAAGATACAAATTTGTTGGAAATTTAATATCTAAAATAAAAGGAAATAAAATACTTTACGTACAAGAAAAAGAACAGAATACTTTACATACAAGGAATCTAACACATGTAAACCCTAGAGAAACAAGGCTAAAAAGTAGGAATAGAATACTTTATGTATAAGGAAACTAGTACATGTAAACCCTAATCAAACTCTATAAATAGGACCCTTACATACATCAGAAAATTCACGTAAAGACTTTTGGAGCAAGAGGAAAGGCTGATAGCAACCACAATAACCAGTAAGTAAATTCTAGATCCCTTATATAGTTAAAAATTCTTAGATCTTTTTAAATTATTATTATGATTCACGTTAAGATTTATATATCTAGATTCATAAAAAATTTTAGAAACTTTCTGTTGTGATTAAGCGTATATGAAACAGAAGATGATAGTAAATTATTGTGGATGATTTTAATACCTGAAATAAGTAATCATGAAGGATTGATATATATACGTAATCATGGTTGAATTGATTGATATATATATATACATTTACATACAAAATCATGATTGAATTTTATATATATATATATATATATATATATATGCATATGTGTACGTGATGATCAGAAAGTAATCATGAGGGATTATTGTTTTTCTGATCATGAAGGAATTGTATGTGGTATACTATAGGTAAACTGTATATATATATATATATATATATATCATGATTGGTAATCCTTAAATAATCATGACTGGATTTTTATTTACTTATATATATAAGTAATCATCAAGTAATCATGATATATATATATATATATGCATATGTGTACGTGATGATCAGAAAGTGATCATGAAGAATTATTTTTTTTTCTGATCATGAAGGAATTTATGTTGTATACTGTATGTAAACTATATATATATATATCATGATTGGTAATCATTAAATAATCATGACAGAATTTTTAAATACTTATATATATAAGTGATCATCAAGTAATCATGATTGAATTATATATACATATGTGTACGTGATGATCAGAAAGTGATCATAAAGGATTATTTTCTTTTATACTGTATATATATGATATGTAATCATTAAGTAGTCATGGCAGAATTTCAAATACCTGTATATGTACATGATCATCAATTAAACATGAAGGAACTATATATATATATATATATATGCATATGTGTATGTGATCAGAAAGTGATAATTATTATGTAATTACGAAAACATAAATTGTTTAATATAACAAGAATAAATAGTTCTTTTAAATTAACTTGTTCTTTATATGTTCATAATTAAGTAACGCACTACATATTATACATGATCTCAACTTAATGAATGATTCTATGGATTACATGTCCTAACGGTAGGATCACGTGTTCCGAATATGTATGTCATGGCATAATTAAACCTCGACCCAAGGGGGATTTAATTATGTAATGAAGATCCTCGACTCAAGGGGGATCTATGTATGTCATGTATGTGGCCTAAGGGTCTAATGGCCGACCTAGCAGGAATACAGCTAGGCTGAGTACTCAGTAAGCCGTGAATACATGTTATGTCATGGTTTCTCATTCATAAAGATG
This sequence comes from Ophiorrhiza pumila, assembly GCA_016586305.1. NCBI lineage: Eukaryota > Viridiplantae > Streptophyta > Magnoliopsida > Gentianales > Rubiaceae > Ophiorrhiza > Ophiorrhiza pumila. The sequence goes on from BLIW01000005.1 coordinate 16,928,246, forward strand.
TCTCACGTAAATAATATATATATGTGTGTGTGTGTGTGTGTGTGTGTGTATGTATATGAATGTACAAATCATATGAAAGTCTAAGTAAAGAAATATTAAGGTTATTACGTAAGACAATTATTGATGGTTGTTTGTCTGATTAAATGTTTACTTGAAAGAATATTATTTTGAAGTATTACTAGTTTAAATGATCTAGGGTTTACTTACTGGCGATTCACTCATTCTTTTACATATACAATATTTTACAGATGAAGTTGATGTAGTAGATAAGGACGAGATCGGGGTTTGGAAATGGTAAAGGATGAAGGGATCAAGTACTTAGTATAGGAACATATGAATAAATTTATGATTTTTAGACCCATGACTATGCTTTGAGTATTTATGATGGATAATTATTAATTACTATTTTGTAAGGATGATTATTAAGGTATTAGTTTTATGTTATTATTGAGTAATGACAGTAAGATGTGCCTCATGATCTCAAGATTATGGAAACTAAATATTGAGATTACGGCTTGTTTAAATCTTCAAAAATCGGGGCGTGACATTTAGTAGTATCAGAGAATTAAGATCTTCTGTTAGGAGGAAAGTAGACAAGATTAGAATTTTAGAGAATATTAGAACTAATAAATATGTATAAATATATATATATATTTTTATATTCTAGATATGTATGTGCATATGAATACATGATCAATTTATTTTCTTTCAGAATTTAGAACAACTATGTGAAACCCTGACATAGTTTTGCTGTGAATTTGTGTAGAGAGAATGGATAGGTACCCATACATAAGTCACAGAGAGAACAAGCCTTGCAATTGTCAAAGGCGTTACCCGTCTTGCCATGTTTGTGGCCTAATGCGAAAGTTAGAGAGAGAGAATTATTTATTCCACATGGAGGAGACAGAGATTGAAATGTTAGAAATGAACTTACTTGACCGTAACTATCGCCTGAACGGTTATCGTAATCAGATAGTCAACCTACAAAATTTGTTGAATCAAAAGAATGTAGAGTGCCAAGAATTAACAGATAAGCTGGAGCTCAAAAGATGGAAGAAACGATATTACAAACATCTAGTAGAAGAGCATGAAAGAGAAGAAGTCGAGGACAATCCCATAGAAGAATCTGAACATGATTATATGGAGGTATAAGATGACACTTCTATGGTAGAATTTGAAGATAACGAAGAACCTAGAGAAGATTTTGAAGAGGTAGAACAAGACCTAGAACGTGAAGAGAATGCTAATGAGGAAGCCATCCTCGTTGAAAACTCAAAAGAAAGTGAAGAGAATGTTAATGAGGAAGTCATTCTCATTGAGGATTCAGAGGAGGAGCTTAATGAAGAGAACGAAGAAGCAACAACTCAAGAGTATACTCTTGGGTATTCCTTCAACATTCTCAGGGGTTCTAAAGTTATTAGTTAGGAATCGTGGTTAGTAGTATTATTCTATGCCGATAAGGCCATTAGGAGTAATAAATAGGAATTTAGCAAGTTATTTAGCAATAGGTTAATGATTATTGGATATTCAAAGTAGTTAGGAGGTTACATTAAATTAAATGTTATAGGTATAACACCCAAAGGATATTCCATATAATAAGATTTCAAATAAATACTAGTATTTGTTGCTATGCTTTACGAAACTCATATTACAACTTTCGTCAATGATATACCCTTCTAAACAATGCGTTGTTGGCTATTGAAAGTAAATCACAAACATATTGCTTCTTGTAGGGAGTAATGGCACACAAAGAATAACATGATGAGCAAGCTAATGGAGGAAACCAAGAGAACCCACCTCCAATAAACCTTAATAATTTGATAAACCTGCTCACCCAGACCATTCAGGCCCAAACTCACATTCAACAACACTTGTTGAATATGGCGCAGTAAAATCCAATACCCAATCAAGAAGGAGTTCGTTTCCATTATGAAAACATGAGGAAGAATAGAGTATCTAAGTTCGATGGAAATTCTGATCCGGGAATTGCGGAGAATTGGATAGAAGAGGTGGAGGTCAGTTTCAGAATGTTGCAAATCCCAGATGAACTAAAGGTAGAAATCATTGAACCTTTTCTGATGGGTGGAGTCAAACGATGGTAGGATAATACTAAACCTTCTGTCACTATTCAGATAACATGGGATAACTTTAGAAACCTATTTCTAAAAAATTATTATCCGGATTCAGTTCGGCTGAGAAAGATGAGCAAGTTTGACAATCTCAAACAGACCATAGACATGTCGGTAATGGATTACGCTTTCAAATTCAACAATTTAGGGAGGTTTTCACCTCCCGTTATGAGAGACGAAAGTTTCAAAATGTTCAAATTTAAGAACGGACTTCAAAGTCGTATCCAAACCGAATTGGTAAGAGCTAGAGCTCAAGGATTTTAAGAATTATTGGATGCTGCAATAGAAGTTGAGGCTGACATTAAGAGACGTGAAGGCGATTTCATCAAAGGGAGAGTAAAAACTAGTACTTATCCCAACGATGTAAAGAGGAAAAGGGAAATTTCAGATGAAATAAACGTTTCAAGGAACACTAAGATCAAACCTGAATGCCTCACTGAAATAAATGTTTCAAGGAACACTAAGATCAAACCTGAATGCCCCACCTGTCATAAGAATCATTTTGGAGAATGCTTGTTAAAAACAGGCAGGTGTTTTAACTGCGAAAAACCTGGTCATCTCGTGAAGGACTATCCAACTGGAAGTGATACTAATGCCAAGTTTATCCCTAACAAAGTAGGACAGGAACAAGCTAATGCTAGAATTTTTACTATGACCCAGGATGAGGTCGAGAATGCCAGTGGCAGTGACGTAGTTACAGGTACAATATACGTACACTCCATACCTGCTCATGTATTGTTTGATTGTGGTGCATCACATTCTTTTGTGTCAAAGAAATTCACTAAATATGCTAAGTTGCCTTTATATGCTTTAACCAATCCTTACTGAGTAACTACACCGGAAGGGAAGGTACTTACTGCTTCATTTATATGTAACGAGTGCCCACTAGAGATCAATAAAGAAACATTGAGTGGGACACTTATCCAGCTTCAGATACATGGTTTTGACGTCATTTTAGGAATGGATTGGTTATCTAAAAATTTTGCCAAAATTGACTGCCGAACAAAAAGGGAAGAATTTAATTTTCCAAATCGAGAAAGTTTTGAATTTTTAGGAGATAAGACGAAACATTATGGGAAGAACTTACACTTCATATCTGCAACTAAAGCATGGAAAGCTCTTACAAGGGGATGTGAAGGATATTTAGCCTATATGGGAGAGGAGAAAATTGATGTGGTAAATATAACAAACATTCCAGTGATTAAGGAATTTGAGGATGTTTTTCCTAAAGAATTACTTGGATTACCGCCAGAAAGAGAAGTGAATTTTGAGATATCTCTTAAACCTGGCACAGAACCCATCTCAAAGGCACCATATAGAATGACCCCTTTGGAATTAAAAGAATTGAAGAAACAACTACAGGAATTATTAGACTTGAAGTTCATTAGACCAAGTGTCTCACCATGGGGTGCACCCGTATTGTTTGTAAAGAAAAAGGATGGTAGCTTTAGATTGTGTATCAACTATCGAGAGTTGAATAAGATTACAATCAAGAATAAATATCCTCTTTCGAGAATAGATGATTTATTCGATCAGTTGAAGGGAGCCAAGATATTCTTAAAAATGGACTTGAAATCGGGGTATCACTAGTTAAGGATAAAATCTGAAGATGTATTGAAAAGTGTATTTCGGACAAGATATGGACATTATGAATTCATGGTAATGCCGTTTGGGATGACTAATGCACCTGCAATGTTTATGGATTTAATGCATCGAACTATGAAGGAATTTTTAGATAAGTTTGTGGTGGTTTTTATTGATGACATTCTGATATACTCTCCTGATGAAGAAACACACAGAGAACATTTAAGGTTACTATTGGAAGTATTAAGGAAATAGAAGTTATACGCGAAATTTAGCAAATGTGAGTTTTGGTTAAGAAGCGTAGCCTTTCTTGGACACGTAGTTTCTGATAATCGTGTGTCAGTAGACCTAAAGAAGATTGAAGTTGTCACCGATTGGCCAACCCCAACAAATATTACTGAAATGAGGAGTTTCTTAGGCTTAGCTGGGCATTATCAAAAATATGTGGAGGATTTCTCGAAAATAGCAGTACCTTTAACAAGATTAACACAAAAAAGAGCTAAATTTGAGTGGACCCTAATATACGAGGAGAGTTTTCAAAAATTAAAAAGGATGTTAGTTTCAGCTCCAGTACTGTCCTTGCCACAAGGAGATGAGGGTTTTGTGGTTTATAGTGATGCTTCTAAAAATGGTCTAGGATGCGTTTTGATGTAGAATGAAAAAGTCATTTCTTATGCCTCTCGACAGTTAAAACCATACGAACAGAACTATCCTACTCACGACTTGGAGCTAGCTATAGTAGTCTTTGCTTTAAAAATCTGGAGACATTATCTCTACGGAGTAACATGTGAGATTTTTACTGATCATAAGAGTTTGAAATATATATTCACGCAGAAAGAACTCAATATGCGGCAAAGGAGATGGTTTGAGTTGATTAAGGATTATGATTTAAAGATCAGCTATTATCCTGGAAAAGCAAATAAGGTAGCTGATGCATTAAGTAGAAAGAGTAATACTCTGAAGGCAGATGTTCTAACTCGGCAAATGGAGAAATTGAACCTAGAATAAGTAAACTCCATAAACGAAGTGTTAGCTACTCTAACTTTACAACCAAGCTTAGTGGAGAGAATTAAGGAGAGGCAAGGGACAGATGAAGAAACTCTAATTATAAAAAGAAAAATTGAAGACGGAGTAACACAAGATTTTAGAACGAAAGAAGATGGAAGTATATGGAAAGGTGAAAGAATACTTGTACCTAAAGATGAACAATTAAAGGAGGACCTGTTGAAAGAAGCACACAACACTAAATTTTCTATCCATCCAGGTAATACAAAAATTTATAGGGATTTGAAGACACACTACTGGTGGTGTGGAATGAAAAGAGACATAGCCGAATTTGTGGCTAAATGCATGGTATGCCAGAAAATCAAAGCGGACCATCAAAAGCCTGGTGGACTATTACAACCACTAGAGATTACAGTTTGGAAATGGTAAAGTATTCCATGGACTTTGTTGTGGGCTTACCGCGTACAAAAAGGGAAAATGATGCAATATGGGTAATAGTAGACCGTTTGATGAAATTCGCACACTTTTTGCCTATAAGATTTAACCTGAGTAAGGATAAACTAGTGGAACTCTATATTGATCAGATTGTAAGACTACATAGTGTTCTAACGAGTATAGTTTCGGATAGAGACCCAAGGTTCACTTCGAAGTTTTGGAAGGAATTTCAAAAACAAATGCAAACTGCGGTGAATTTGAGTACTGCTTATCATCCACAAACTGATGGACAAACTGAGAGGACTATTCAAACCTTGGAGGATATGTTAAGAGCTTTGTGTTATAGAATTTGAAGGGAGTTGGGACAAATATGTGTCATTAACAGAATTCTCTTATAATAATAGTTACCATAGCAGCATACAAATGGCACCCTACGAAGCTCTATATGGAAAGAAGTATCGGTCACCATTATACTGGGATGATATAGAAGAGAAATATACTACAGGTCCTGAATTACTTCAACTAGCAAGGTATAAAGTGAAAATCATTAGAACAAATTTGAAAGCTGCACAGGATAGACAAAAGAGTTGGGCAGATTTAAAAAGAAGGCCAATGGAATTCAACATAGGCGATAGGGTGTACATTAAGGTTTCGCCCACAAAAGAGTCATGCGATTTGGAGGATCAAGAAAATTGAACCCAAGATATATAGGACCCTATGACATTCTTGAGCGAATTGGGAATTTAGCCTATCGACTAGCATTACCACCAAACCTGTCTCGAGTCCACAATGTATTTCATGTATCGCAACTTAGGAGATACATACATGATTCAAACCATGTACTGGAGAAAGATGATAACATTCAACTGGAGGAGAACCTAACTTATAAAGAATACCCTCTGAGAATTATGGACCACAAGATACAAGAATTACGATATAAAAGCATCCCATATGTGAAGGTTCAATGGACAAATCACACGCCAAGAGAAGCCACATGGGAATTAGAAAAAAAGATGCGAGAGAGGTATCCTCAACTATATGAAGAATAGAATCAGCAAGTTTCGAGGATGAAACATATTTTAAGGATGTAAGAATGTAATACCCAGAAATTTTACTAGAAATTAGAATATCTTTGTATCATTTTTATATAGAAAACTATTTAATAGATTATGCTTATAGTGATAAAATTTAATTACAAATAAATTGTACAAGAGTAGTCATTATCATAAGTAAAGGATAAATAACGCATGAAAGAAGAAGTATTCTAAATCGTTCAAAGAGTAGGGCAAAGCAAGTTTCGAGGACGAAACTTATTTTAAGGAGGTAAGAATGTAATACCCAGAAATTTTAGAAAAATTAAAATATCTATGTATTATTTGATATAGGAAACTATTTAATAGGTTATGCTTATAGTGATAAAGATATGTGAGAAATTAAATAGTTTTAAGTTTCTTAGGGAATTATTTAAAAGAAATAGAATAAGATACAAATTTGTTGGAAATTTAATATCTAAAATAAAAGGAAATAAAATACTTTACGTACAAGAAAAGGAGCAGAATACTTTACGTACAAGGAATCTAACACATGTAAACTCTAGAGAAATAAGGCTAAAAACTAGGAATAGAATACTTTATGTGTAAGGAAACTGGTACATATAAACCCTAATCAAACACTATAAATAGGACCCTTACATACATCAGAAAATTCACGTAAAGACTTTTGGAGCAAGAGGAAAGGCTGATAGCAACCACAATAACCAGTAAGTAAATTCTAGATCCCTTCTATAGTTAAAAATTCTTAGATATTTTTAAATTATTATTATGATTCACATTAAGATTTATATATCTAGATTCATAAAAAAATTTAGAAACTTTCTGTTGTGATTGAGCGTATATGAAACAGAAGATGATAGTAAATTATTGTGGATGATTTTATTACCTGAAATAAGTAATCATTAAGGATTGATATATATACGTAATCATGGTTGAATTGATTGATATATATATACACATGCATACGAAATCATGATTGAATTTTATATATATATATATATATATATATATATATATGCATATGTGTACATGATGATCAGAAAGTAATCATGAGGGATTATTGTTTTTCTGATCATGAAGGAATTGTATGTGGTATACTGTAGGTAAAGTGTATATATATATATATATATATATATATCATGATTGGTAATCATTTAATAATCATGATAGGATTTTTAAATACTTATATATATATATAAGTGATCATCAAGTAATCATGATTGAAATATATATATATTTATATATATATGCATATGTGTACATGATGATCAGAAAGTGATCATATAGAATTTTTTTTTCTGATCATGAAGGAATTTTATGTTGTATACTGTATGTAAACTATATATATATATATATATATATATCTCATGATTGGTAATTATTAAATAATCATGACAGAATTTTTAAATACTTATATATATATAAGTGATCATCAAGTAATCATGATTGAATTATATATATATATATATATATATACATATGTGTACGTGATGATCAGAAAGTGATCATAAAGAATTATTTTCTTTTATATTGTATATATATGATATGTAATCATTAAGTAGTCATGGCAGAATTTCAAATACCTGTATATGTATATGATCATTAATTAAACATGAAGGAACTATATATATATATATATATATATGCACATGTGTATGTGACCAGAAAGTGATAATTATTATGTAATTACGAAAACATAAATTGTTTAATATAACAAGAATAAATAGTTCTTTTAAATTAACTTGTTCTTTATATGTTCATAATTAAGTAACGCACTACATATTATACGTGATCTCAACTTAATGAATGATTCTATGGATTACATGTCCTAACGGTAGGAATACGTGTTCCAAATATATATGTCATGGCATAATTAATCCTCGACCCAAGGAGGATTTAATTATGTAATGAAGATCCTCGACTCAAGGGGGATCTATGTATGTCATGTATGTGACCTAAGGGTCTAATGGCCGACCTAGCGGGAATACAACTAGGCTGAGTACTCAGTAAGCCGTGAATACATGTTATGTCACGATTTCTCATTCATTAAGTTGTCTCACGTAAATAATGTGTGTGTGTGTGTGTGTGTGTGTATGTGTATGAATGTACAAATCATATGAAAGTCCAAGTAACGAATAAGTTAAGGTTATTAAGTAAGATAATTATTGGTGGTTGTTTGTCTAATTAAATGTTTATTTGAAAGGATATTATTTTGAAGTATTACTAGTTTAAATGATCTAGGGTTTACTTGCTGGGCGATTCGCTTATTCTTTTATATATACAATATTTTACAGATGAAGTTGATGGAGTAGATAAAGACGAGACCGGGGTCTGGGAATTGTAAAGGATGAAGGGATCAAGTACTTAGTATAGGAACATATGAATAAATTTATGGGTTTTAGACCCATGACTATGCTTTGAGTATTTATGATGGATAATTATTAATTACTATTTTGTAAGGATGATTATTAAGGTATTAGTTTTATGTTATTATTGAGTAATGACAGTAAAATGTGCCTCGTGATCTCAAGATTATGGAAACTAAATCTTGAGATTACGGCGTGTTTCGGTCCTCGAAAATAGGGGCGTGACAGTTGGCACATAAGTATTCTATTATTTGGGATTAACAGATTCAAAGAGAGAGAAAAGAAATAGATAAAGAGAAAGAGAGACAAAGAGAGAGAAATTAGAGATGAAGCCAAAGTTTGGCCTGCTTGGTTATATGTAATGGGTTGTTTGATAATTTTATTCCCTAATTTTAAGTATTTAGACAGATTGCTCTTAAAAAAATTGATTTCCATTTGCACTAATAGATGAATTGGACAGAATGATTTGAATATGTACGCTTAAAGAGTTTAGTGACATTTTTTACTATTTTAAAAATTTGCCGACCAAAAGACGGATTGGAAAAAACTTTAGTGACTATTCTGACAGTTTGCTCTTTTTTTTATAACAAATCTTTAAAAAAATTTTATTATAAAATAAAAAAAATTCCATATCCAAACGGAGTTTTAACTTCATTCCTATTTATCAAACAATTACCATAATCCAAATTCTATCCCGTAGTATCATAATTATGAACTTGTCTAAAAATCCTTGTATTCATGTATATTCTCTCTCATCACTATTTATATTTAATTGAATATTCCATCCACAGTTATCCATAAAGGCATAAGCATTCATGTTTCTAATTTTGAAGAGATAAAAACAAGAGAACAACAACAACAACAATAATAATAATAAAACACTAGTGCTGGTCTAAACAAGAACACATGGATCCAATAAAAATCAGACACTTGTGTAATAGTGTAGTGTCACAACCATTAGTCCCCATTTAACTAATTTGAGTGGTTTTTGCCTTTTTGGTAACACATTCTTTTTCTAAAATGATATCCTATGGGTATTCTTTAGTTTTATGATGCAATCTTTTTTTTTTAATATTTATTATAAGAAAAAAATATTTTGAAGTTATTTATATTGATGAATTTGTTTTGGTAGGAATTTGTATTGGAGAATTTTTTATTGATAAAATTTTAAAATTCAAACTTGAATTAATATTTTATAAGTTTCTCTTTTAGTTGAAAATTGGATTAGAAAGAATTGTTTATTATTAAAAATTTAAAATTCAAATTCAAACTTATTATTTTATTTATAAAAAATACTATAGCAAAATAATTAGTGTATCATTGTTTTTTATTTTAAAAATTTTGGAACAAAAAATGTATAAAACAAACAAGTCAAATTGGATTTGTGACACTAAAATAATGACAAACAAACGGACCTAATTTCAATCAAAATTGAGGTAATTTATTTCATACTTACTGATAATTCATCCTAAATTAATACAAGAACTTAATTTTTTTTATTTTTTTGGGAGAAAAGCAATATATTTTTACTAACATCAATTTCCTGTTTTTTTTGGGTAACTTTTAAGTGCTAATGATGGTAATTCTCAAACAAACCGTGCCCAATAGAAGAAAATCAGTATCTTAGTCATAATATACTACTCCAATGAGCAAACATAATTTTTAGTAAGAACTTTAAACATCCTTTAAAAAGGCTAAGCATTTATTATTTACTAAAATGAGAGCATATTAGTTTTGTTCCAAAAGGAGGAATCGCCCACCTTAGGCGCCCTCACACCCAGCCCGACAGGATTGTGGAGGCGGTAAATCATGGTGACTCAACTAATCAACAGAGGTTAGACCTTTGCTCATTGCGCACAAGGAGCACCCCTCACTTAGAGAGGTTGCTCCCACACTGTCGTTGGTGGGACTCGATTCTTGGTCTCTTGTTCCAAACTTCACCTCTGCGACCAACTGAGCTGCCCATGTGGGCGAGAGCATATTAGTCTACATCATCACATGTCGCCTTCTATTCCCTTTCTCACCAAATTTAATAATTTGTGTGCTTTATTTTTTGCATATTTATTGATTTTTATTTTTTTGAATAATTGAAGTGTAACGCTTTGATTTTCGATGACCGAAACACACCGTAACCTTAAGATTTAGTTTTCATAATCTCGAGATCACAAGGCACCTTTTACTGTCATTTCTCAATAATTTAAAACTAATACTTTATTAATCATCCTTACAAAATAATAATTAATAAATATCCATCATAAATATCCAAAACATAGTCATGGGTCTAAAATCCATAACTTTATTCAAAAGTTCCTATACTAGGTACTTGATCCATTCATCCTTTACCATTCCCAGACCCCGGTCTCGTCCTTATCTACTCCATCAACTTCATCTGTAAAATATTATATATATATATATATATACCATTCCCAGACCCCGGTCTCGTCCTTATCTACTCCATCAACTTCATCTGTAAAATATTATATATATATATATATAAGAATGAGCGAATCGCCCAGCAAATAAACCCTAGATCATTTAAAATAGTCATACTTCACAAAATAATATATTTTCAAAATAACATTTAATCAAACAGACAAACTTCAATAATCGACTTACACAATAACGTTAACTTATTCGTCACTTATACTTTCATTTGGTTCGTACTTTCACATATAAATAAAATTAAAAACATGTTCACGTGATGTATCTTAATGAATGTATTTCCATGACATACATGCATTCACGGCTAACTGATTACTCAGCCTAGCTGTATTCCTGCTAGGTCGGCAATTAGGCCCTTAGGCCACATACATGACATTCATAGATCCCCCTTGAGTCGAGAATCTTCATTACATAATTAAATCCCCCATAGATCGAGGATTAATTATGCCATGACATACATATTCGGAACACATGTCCCTACCGTTAGGACATGTAAGTCTTGATACCATTCATTAATTTTACATTATGTAAACATGCTAATTCTAAAACGAGATAATCCCAAAATATTTATATTTTTTACGTTTAGTTCAAATTTAAGCTGAAAGAGAAGAAGTGTATCTCATAATTTTTTTATGACATCATGCAAGTCAAAGTTATTGACTAATTCGTGTACATGTTCAGAAATCAGTTAAGTCACATTACATTAATAACTTTGATGAAATTGTAACGTATGAAGTGCATTCAAAAATTTTAATATATATATATATATATATAGAGAGAGAGAGAGAGATAAGAAATATTCTTACAACTCAAATACTGTATTTTCTTTATAAAAATAGCACAGCTCAAGTACTATATTTTCTTTATAAAAATAGCAAGTGTAATATATAAATACAAGAAGGAGCAATAAATATTATTATAAAAATAGCACGTGTAATATATAAGTGCAGGGAGGAGCAACAAATATTACCTTCATTAACATTTATCATTCTGTTACGCAAGTCCAATTAAATATTCTAAGTTCTTGAAAACAAAGCAATCATTATTTTAACACACAAAAAAAGAGATCATTGTACATATTTATCTTTGTATGCATCAGAGTAGTAAAATATTTTGCATACATACATGAAAATTCACTTATGGTCACACGCAACCAAAATTGTATTACGCACTCAAATTATTTGGGCACGTAATTTGTAATACATATAAGTTATTTAATAAAAAGATTAAACACATGTTAATTATAATACATATATGTTATTTAATAAAATGATTAAATATTTAATATTTTAGAAAGGATCTAGAAATTTACTTACCTTAATTACGTGTTCCTATAAATTCCTCAAACTTCCTCCCTTTAAAACTTCTGTGGCCGTCTTTTATCTTCGCCTCTTATTTCTTTTTGTGCAGAATTTTAATGTCTTGGGGTTCTATTTATAGGTATTAATTAGGGTTTACACGTATTGTAGTTTCTTGTACGTGAGGTTTTCTATTCCTAATTTTTAGCCTTACTTTTCTAGGGTTTACATGTATTAAATTTCTTGTACGTAAAGTATTCTGTTCCTTTCCTTGGACATAAAGTATTTTATTTTCTTTTTTTTTAGGTAGTAAAATTCCAACAATTTTTATCTTATTCTATTTATTTTAAATAATTCCCTAAGAAACTTAAAACTATTTAATTTCTCATGTATCATTATCACTATAAGCATAACCTATTAAATAATTTTTTATATAAAAATAATATATAGATATTTTAATTTTACTAAAATTTCTGGGTATTACATTCTTACCTCCTTAAAATAAGTTTCGTCCTCGAAATTTGCTTTGCCCTATTCTTTGAACAAGTGAGATTACTTCTCTTGCATATTTTTTTTTAATTCCAAATGACTTGTCTAGACATGTAATTTTTTACTGTACCTTTACAAATGATATAATCTTATGATGTCGTTCTTGTACTTCGTGATCCACAATTTCCAAATGATATTTTTCATAAGTTTTGTTCTCCTCTGGTAGAATATTATCATCTTCCTCTAGAAAAATGGATTGAATCAAGTATGTATTTCCTAAGCTGTGATACATGGAATACATTGTATATACAAGAAATATTCAGCAGTAAAGTTAGTAGATAAGCTAACTTCCAAATAGGATCATATATATATTGGATTTAACTTTTTTAATCTTCCGAATCATATAGCTCTTTTGGTATGTGAAACCTTGAGATACACTTTATCTCCAATATTGAAATCTATTGGCATTCTCTTTAAATCCGTCCAACTCTTTTGTTTGTCTTGTGTCGTCCCTAAGTTTTTTTTTCCGAATGATTCTAACTTTATCTTTTGCCAATTGAAGTAATTTAGGATCAATGATTTTTTTGCCAACTTTATCGCAATACAACGTAATCGTCACTTTCTCTTATAAGATGCTTCATAGAGTGACATACTACTATGATAACTATTATCATAAGAAAATTCTACCAATATAATATACTTGTCTCAACTCCCATTAAAGGCCATTGTCATAACGCTATGTATATCTCTTCTAAGGTTTGAATGGTTTGTTCAGTTCGACTATTTGTCTGTAGGTAATCTCAGTGCTTAAATTTATTTTCGCTATCATTAGTCTTTGGAATTCCTTCCAAAATAGTGAGGTAAATATTGGATCCCTATTTGATACTATACTTATAGGAACATTCTGAGATCTTACAATTTGATTAGTGTAGAGGTGAACCAAGCTATATATCCTTTCCTACTTTGTATTTAGTAATTAGAAAGTCAGTCAAAAAAAAAATTTTGTCCAATAATCCTCTATCACCCATATAGTATCATTTTTATCTTCAATTCTTGGTACACTCAATAAATTATCTAAAAATTTTCTCCCATCTCCATATAGGTATATTGAATGGTTATAGAAGTCTTTCGAGTCTCTAATGTTCAATTTCAACTATTTGTCTCCTTATTCCATTCCATCAATAATGTGTTTTTAAATTCATATATACTTTTGTACTTCTTAGGTGGATTGAAAACTTAAAGTTGTGAGTTTCTTTAATAATTCTATTTCCAAATATTCATTTTTGGTTATGCACAATCATTTGTCCTTTTATATGTTTCCTAACCTTGAATCCTAGAAATATCTTATCATCAATTCTTCTTTTTATTCTTCATCCATGCCCTGTTTTACTTTGATTTTGTCTACCAAGCTCGAGCATAAGGTAATAAATTTATCTCTTCTATTGAATCGAATTCTTGCGCCCTCAATTCTTCCATTTATTGCTCTAATATAATAACCACGTACCAAGTCACTATTCCTTTACCCTAAGTGTTGGCTACCTTATTGGGTTTTTTTTTCTAAGATGGTACTAATTTTTTTTTAGTTCATAATCTTTAATCAATTTTCACTATTTCTTTTGTCTCATATTGGATTCCCTCTAAATACATAAGAGTACTTTAAGTTATTATGAGAGGTAGATATTTCACATATAATGTCATGTACGGAATATCTAAAAAAAATTATTTTTCTTTTAACTAGTGATTAGTGCAATTAACTCCCAAAATATAACTAGGATAATTTTACTTTTAGGGTTTCAATTGTTTAGAAGCAAATGTAATGACTTATATTAACACATATTTTAAATTATCCCTAAATACATCACTATAAACAATAAACTTTTCTTTTAGTAAGGAAATACCAAAATCGACATTGAAATCAATGTCTTCTTTAACCATCAAAAACTTTCTTCTCATGTCCATGAATATTCAAACTTAACTATCTTTTGTATTAACTTAGTTACAGATATAGGTATTTTTGAGAAATCCTTCATAAGTTAAAATAATAAATAGATAATTCCAAAACTTTTTACATTGAAAACTTTCGTTAAGGTTGGCCAATTTTGACGTATTTTTAATTTTTTTTTGCGTCAACTAATAGTCCCTTAACTTTATGTTCCAAGAATGTTACACTTTTCAAACAAAATTTACACTTACTAAATTTTAGCATATAATTTTTTTTTTATTTTTGAACACTTTTCTTAGATGTCTTCAATAAATCTCTTCATTAGGCGTGTATATCAAAATATTTCCTATAAATATAATTATATACTTATCCAAATACTCTTTCATAACTCAATCCATCATATTTATAAAAGCTCCAGGAGCACTAGTCAATCCTACGTGTATCACCAAAATTTGTAATGCCTATATCTCGTCCTAGATTCACTTTTTAGTACATCTTCAGGATTTATCCTTAATTAGTAATATCTTGACCACAAATATATTTTGAAAAATATTTTGACTCCTTTAAATTGATCGAATAGATCCTTTAGCATTACAAAGAGGTTCTTATTCTTACTCGATCAAAACCTTAAACTTCAAGTTTTTTTTTACAAAATAGGTGCCCCCCATAGCAAAATATTTCATCAAATAAATTTTTGTATCTAAAATCCCTTGTAATCACTACTTCAACTCTTCAATTCTAAAGGGCATTTTATGTAGTGCTTTCGAAATTAATTTCCTTATTAATTTGAATATACTTCAAAATCAATTTCTTTCTCTTTGTTAATTCTTATAATTTTCCAGGGAATACTTTCACAAATTCATTTACTATTAGAAGATTTTTTTTTTGGTATAGCTTTGAAAACGATTATTTAAACCTTATCACCTTATAGTTCTCATCTCCCATATTTTGCAAGCGAGCACTCTCCTAATATATCAACTCTATGGTTGTTATTCATCCCTAAAATATCCATTGTCCATTTCAACCCTTACTAAAATTACTAATTTTCCTCAAAGTTTTCCTTCTAAGCCTTTTCTTTTCTAACATGAAGTGTTATTAATACAAATAGTAGCTCTACTCTCTCAACTCCAAATCTCAATTTTTTTTCGATATTTTCTTTCATACCATACTAAATATAATAAGAATTGAAATTAAATTACTTATACTTTGTTATATAATACCAAATATATATCACTTCCTCAAAATTCCTTTAAATCTCCATATGTTGCTTCTAATATACATTTTTGTTTGTATTTATTCATCCATACTTAAGATAGGAAGAGACGTATAAGTGTTACCTATCAAAATTCACACTTATGGAATTCTCTAATCCTCAAAATAGTAGCCTTACTAGTTTTTAAAACGAAGACCTAAGAATCTTTTTCTCTGATACCATTAAATGTAACGCCCTGATTTTCGAGGACCGAAACACATCGTAACCTCAAGATTTAGTTTCCATAATCTCGAGATCGCAAGGCACCTCTTACTGTTATTTCTCAATAATATAAAACTAATTCTTTATTAATCATCCTTACAAAATAATAATTAATAAATATCCATCATAAATATCCAAAACATAATCATGGATCTAAAACCTATAACTTTATTCAAAAGTTCCTACACTAGGTACTTGATCCATTCATACCATTCCCAAACCCCGGTCTCGTCCTTATCTACTCTATCAACTTCACCTGTAAAATATTATATATATAGAAGAATGAGTGAATCTCCTAGCAAGTAAATCCTAGATCATTTAAAATAGTCATACTTCACAAAATAATATCTTTTCAAAATAAACATTTAATCAAACAAACAAACTTCAATAATCGACTTACACAATAACATTAACTTATTCGTCACTTATACTTTCATATGGTTCGTACTTTCACATATAAATAAAACTAAAAACATGTTCACATGATATATCTTAATGAATGTATTTCTATGACATACGTACATTCACGGCTTACTTAGTACTCAGCCTAGCTGTATTCCCGCTAGGTCAGCCATTAGGCCCTTAGGCCACATACATGACATTCATAGATCCCTTTGAGTCGAGGAACTTCATTACATAATTAAATTCCCCTTGGGTCGAGGATTAATTATGCCATGACATACATGTTTAGAATACGTGTCCCTACCGTTAGGACATGTAAGTCTTGATACCATTAATTAATTTTACATTATGCAAATATGCTAATTCTAAAACGAGATAATCCCAAAATATTTATATTTTTTACGTTTAGTTCAAATTTAAGCTTAAAGAGAAGAAGTTTATCTCATAATTTTTTTATGACATCGTGCAAGTCAAAGTTATTGACTAATTCGTGTACATGTTCAGAAATCAGTTAAATCACATTACATGCATTAATAACTTTGATGAAATTGTACAGTGCGAAGTGCATTCAAAAATTTTAATATATATATATAGAGAGAGAGAGATAAGAAATATACTTACAACTCAAATACTGTATTTTCTTTATAAAAATAGCACAACTCAAGTACTATATTTTCTTTATAAAAATAGCACGTGTAATATAAGTACAAGGAGGAGCAATAAATATTATTATAAAAATAGCACGTGTAATATATAAGTGCAAGGAGGAGCAATAAATATTACCTTCATTAACATTTATCATTCTGTTACGCAAGTCCAATTAAATATTCTAAGTTCTTGAAAACAAAGCAATCATTATTTTAACACACAAAAAAAGAGATCATTGTACATATTTATCTTTGTATGCATCAGGTAGTAAAATATTTTGCATACATACATGAAAATTCACTTATGGTCACACGCAACCAAAATTGTATTACGCACTCAAATTATTTGTGCACGGAATTTATAATACATATAAGTTATTTAATAAAAAGATTAAACACACGTAAATTATGCATCTACGTTATTTAATAAAATGATTAAATAATTAATATTTTAGAAAGGATCTAGAAATTTACTTACCTTAATTACGCGTTCCTATAAATTCCTCAAACTTTCTCCCTTTAAAACTTCTGTGGCCGTCTTTTATTTTCGCCTCTTGTTTCTTTTTGTGCAGAATTTTAATGTCTTGGGGTTCTATTTATAGGTATTAATTAGGGTTTACACGTATTGTAGTTTCTTGTACATGAGATTTTCTATTCCTAATTTTTAGCCTTACTTTTCTAGGGTTTACATGTATTAAATTTCTTGTACGCAAAGTATTCTGTTCCTTTCCTTGTACGTAAAATATTTTATTTCCTTTTTTTTAGGTAGTAAAATTCCAACAATTTGTATCTTATTCTATTTATTTTAAATAATTCCCTAAGAAACTTAAAACTATTTAATTTCTCACGTTTCATTATCACTATAAGCATAACCTATTAAATAATTTTATATATAAAAATAATACATAGATATTTTAATTTTGCTAAAATTTATGGGTATTACATGAAGTATATGTCTAGTAATATTTTTTTTCATCTTTTAATATGATAAAATCATGTTTTCTTTTACAAACAATTATTCGGGTTAAAAATAAATTTAGCAAATCGAAACAAATAAACTGCAACAATAAAAAATAAAATGAAATTTAGTACGCTTTTAGACACTCTAAAACACACCAACACACATTTCATATTGAATCTGGTGAAATAAGAGCTTATTAAAATCTGAAATTTGCAAAGATTACATATTATGTATCTAAATTCCATTATGATATTTTCAATAACCAAATTTCAAATTTGCAAAGATTATATATTGTAAGATCGAAATAATCCAATAAACCAAAACCCACAACAAAGATGCTCAAAATAATAAGCCGCAGGCTTCTATTTAAAACCACAATCAAGTAATTAATTGATTAACAATAAAAACAATATAGTATTGCACGAAAACCTAGGACAGCAATTTTGAGGCAGCAACAAATCTTATTTATGGACAAAGCCGAATGGCTTTAACTTAACAAAAACAGAGGACGAAGTTTTTTCTGAGCTTTGACGACGCAAACTTCTCTAAAAAGGCGACGGCCTTTTCTTTCTTATTTTTTGGTGTTACAAAATACTTCTAACCTAACAATCTATTTATAGGTTAGAAAACTAACTAAAACTAACAAGGATTTGAACTCTAATCCTTTTACAATTTTGTTTCCTAAAACAAAACAACTAATTAAAACACCAATCTAAATAGGATTTAGTTTAATCCTATATTTGCCTCCCTTAAACTAAATCTGCATGATTAATCATACCCAAAAGCTTCTTCAACTTCACGAATGTCTCCATCTTCAATGCCTTCGTGAAAATGTCCGCCACTTGATCTTCAGATTTGCAATAGTTAATTGCAATCTCTTTGTCTCGAACCAATTCACGTATAAAGTGAAACTTGATATCGATATGCTTGCTCCGTCCATGAAACACTGGATTCTTTGTCAATTCAATAGCTTATTTGCTATCACAAAATACTGTAGTCGGACCATTTTGTTTATGTTGAAGAAACCCAAGCATCCTCCTTAACCATAATGCTTGAGTAGCACTGTTTGCTGCTGCAATATATTCTGCCTCTGCTGTTGATAATGCAAAACTCCAAGAAAACACACCTGATCTAGTAAAAAATGCATACCCAGAAGTACTTTTTCGTTGAACTGTATCACCAGCCCAATCACTATCCGTGAACCCAAAAAGTTCAACTGGATCACCAGATGAATAAAGAATTCCATCTCCTTGAGTACCTTTAATGTACCTCAAAATTCTCTTTACTGCATGTAAATGTGACTGTCGTGGATTTTCCATAAACCTGCTAATCAAACCGACACTAAAAGTAATGTCTGGTCTTGTAGAAGTCAAATATCTCAAACTTCCAACTATACTTTTAAAGTATGTTGGATTTACAGGTCCACATGTTCCTTCTTTTGTTAACTTCAAATTTTCCTCGCCAGGAGTCAATATTGGTTTAGCTCCATCCATCTTGAACTTTTTCAAGATATCTCCTGCATATTTTTTTCTGAGAAATAAATATGCCTTGATCAGACTGTAAAACCTCAATTCCAAGAAAATATGACATTAGACCCAAATCAGTCATCTCAAACTGTTTAATCATGGCCTCCCTGAATTCAGCAATCATCTCTTGATTGTTGCTTGTAAAAATTAAATCATCTACATACAAGCATATCAAAAGAACGTCACATTGACTAGATGATTTCACATATAAAGTATGCTCATATGGACACCTTTGAAAACCATGATCCACAAAGAAAGTATCAATACGTGTATACCACGCCCTTGGAGATTGTTTTAAGCCATATAAAGCTCTTTTTAACTTGTAAACCTTATCTTCTTGACCTTTTCTAACAAAACCTGCAGGTTGCTCAACATATACTTCTTCTTCAAGAACACCATTCAAAAATGCAAACTTAACATCCATTTGATAAACCCTCCAATTATTTTGTGCAGACAAAGAAATTATCAAACGAACAGTATCAAGTCTGGCAACAGGAGCAAATACCTCAAAATAGTCAATGCCAGGTTTCTGTTTGTAACCTTTAGCAACAAGTCTCGCCTTGTATCTATCCACTTCTCCATCAGGTTTATATTTTGTCTTATAAACCCACTTCACTCCAATTGCTTTCTTCTCACTTGGAAGATTTGTAAGCTCCCAAGTATCATTCTTCTCAATGGCATGAATTTCTTCACCCATTGCTTTTATCCAACAATCATCATGAGCAGCATATTTAAAATCAACTGGGTCACAATCTGCAAATAAAGCGAAATTCACAACATCTTCATCAGATAAATCATCATTAGTATTCTCACCCACAACATAATCCTGCAATCGAGCTGGTAATTGTCGTTGTCGTTGTGGTCGACTAGACTTTGCAGGAGTTATTTGCACACTTGAAGATGAAGGATCACGAGGTGGTTGTTCAGCTTGCACTGGTTGCTGTCTATTTTCTTCCTCCTCAATTATTAAAGGTACTAGTGGTTGACCAACTGATATTGTTGGTTCTTTAGAAGACCAATTCCATGCTCCTTGTTCATCAAAAGTAACATCTCTACTCACAATAATCTTTCTTGTATCAGGATTAAACAACCTATAGCCTTTTGTCTGTAGACTATAGCCAACAAAGATGCACTTCTCTGCCTTATCATCCAATTTCTTTCTCAAGACATCTGGAACATGAGAATATGCAAGACAACCAAATACTCTTAAGTGACTGACATTTGGTTTCTTACCAGACCAAACCTCGTATGGAGTAATTCCACGATTACACCTCGTACCACACCTGTTCAAAATATAAACAGCACTAGAAACTGCCTCAGCCCAAAATTCCTTGGGCATAGTTTTTGCCAACATCATGGATCTCACCAAATCCATCACTGTTCTGTTTTTCCTTTCTGCCACCCCATTTTGTTGAGGAGTGTATCTGGCTGTCATCTGATGTTTAATACCATGATTCGTCAAGAATTCATCACATACAGTGTATTCTGTACCTCTATCAGTTCTCAAGGTTTTAATGTAGTACCCACTTTGTTTTTCTACATATACCTTGAATTTCTTGAAAACATCACAAGCATCAGATTTATTCTTCAGAAAATAAACTCATGCTTTCCTGCTAAAATCATCAATAAAGGTGATAAAATACTTACTACCACCATAAGATGGTACCTCAACGGAGCACAAGTCTGAATGAACCAGCTCCAACAGATGATTAGCTCTCCAAGCCTTGCCTTTTTGAAAAGAATGTCTGTGTTTCTTTCCCTTTATACAAGACTCACACTGTCTAGAAGAAAAATCAATAGAAGGCAGTCCCAAAACTATATTTTTCTTGGAAAGAAAATCCAAACCACCAAAATTAAAATGGCCAAATCTCATATGCCACAACCAAGTATCATTTGAAATAGTGGAACTAAAGCAAGTCGAATCACCATAGTTTAGAGATATAGGGAACAATCTACTCTGGTTCATATTCACTTTTGCAATTAATCCCAACCTTGCATCACTGATCATGCAAGTGCCATGTTTAAAATTCAAATCATACCCCTTTTCAAATAACTGTCCAAGACTTAACAGATTATGATAAAGATTGGGCACAAAAAACACATCACCAATAAAGCTTCTTGACCCATTTTTCAAAGTAATGGGTATATTTCCTTTTCCAAGAACAGGCACAACAGTATTATTTCCAAATTTAACTGTACTTTTAAACGACTCATCCAAATTAGAAAATAACTCCTTTTTTCCACACATGTGATTACTACAACCAGAATCCAAATACCAATTATCATTCTTTGTTTGTTCACATTCAGCAGTAGAAAATAAAACAGCCTCTTGTTTATTCTCATTCCCATTAGTTTCAGCAACTTGGACATGCACTTCAGATTTTGCACTCCAACAATCCTTTTTATAATGGCCAAATTTTCCACAATTATAGCATTGAATTTTACTCTTATGGGAATTATTAGACTGTTGAAAATTAAAACCATTATTTTCTCTTTGCTGAAAAAATTGGTTATCTCTACCGCAACCTCGGTAATTGTTTCTACCACGTCCTCTTCCTCTGAAATTCTGGCCATGAGCATTTGTCGCAGCAACATTGGAGTTATTCTTTAATTTATCTGTCTGGGCCTGCAATGCCTTCTCCGTAGTCTCTTTCTCCACAGAATCATTCAACTTTCCATTAATGCGTTGTTCATGTGTAATTAATGTACCTTGCAATTGTTCAACTGACAATGTAGATAAATCTTTGGTTTCTTGCGTTATAGCCACCACATAATCAAATTTAATGGGCAGTGTATTGAGAACTTTCTCAACAAAAACGTCATCTTTTAAAACGTGCCCATTTAATTCCATCTCGTCTCTGATCAGTGACAGACGAGAGAAGTACTCCTCAATGGATTCAGTCTTTTCCATTGTGCAAAGCTCAAACTTCCGTTTCAACACCATCAAATTACTCTGTTGAACTTTGTCAACACCTTTGTATGTCTTTTCCAAAATATCCCAAGCCTTTTTTGCAGTTTTGGCCGTTGAGATTTTCAGATAAACCGATTGATCAATGGATTGATGAATTTGAGACAAAGCCATTTTTCCTTGCCTCTTTCTACCTGCAGTAGCCTCTTCAGGTAATTCATTTTCAACATATTGGAGTAAATCAAAAATTTCCAAATGGGTTTCCATCTGACCTCTCCAAATATTATAATTTTGTTTTCCCGTAAGTTTGGGAACAACACAAATTATATTTGTTGTTGCCATGACCACCAAACAACCAAGCTCTGATACCAATTTGTAAGATCGAAATAATCCAATAAACAAAAACCCACAACAAAGATGCTCAAAATAATAAGCCGCAGGCTTCTATTTAAAACCACAATCAAGGAATTAATTGATTAACAATAAAAACAATATAGTATTGCACGAAAACCTAGGACAGCAATTTTGAGGCAGCAACAAATCTTATTTATGGACAAAGCCGAATGGCTTTAACTTAACAAAACAGAGGACGAAGTTTTTTCTGAACTTTGATGACGCAAACTTCTCTAAAAAGGCGACGGCCTTTTCTTTCTTATTTTTTTGGTGTTACAAAATACTTCTAACCTAACAATCTATTTATAGGTTAGAAAACTAACTAAAACTAACAAGGATTTGAACTCTAATCCTTTTACAATTTTGTTTCCTAAAACAAAACAACTAATTAAAACACCAATCTAAATAGGATTTAGTTTAATCCTACATATATTGAGTATGATAAAATATTTAGCAATAATCAATGTCAAAATGAAGGAAACAGACAATGAGAATTATTACCATATTAATCAATGTCAGATTGAAGGAACATATCAACCACAAAATCAATGTGAATTATTACAATTATTAACTTCTGCATAATTTCATCAATCATTTTTTATATTTAGTTAGTTACCTAATCAACATATTATTATACTACATATAAACCATTGTAATTCTTAATAAAGAATAGGGTAAAATACACTAAATTCTCTTGTACTATTGCTTTGTTTCACAAACACTCCTTATAGTTTTAATTGAAATATTTAACCCCCTTAATTTTCTAATTTTAGAATAATTAGTCTAATATGTTAATTGTCCTTAAATAATTAAACAAAATTGAACGTATGATTTTATTATAAGATAATAAAATGACAAGGTTAACTTCAAAATAAAGAATTATTTAATAAAAGTAATCAATAACTGAAAATAAAAAATTTGACAAAAGAATAAGAAGGAATCCTTTTATGCTTTTCTAAGGAAGAAATCATGACAAATATTGTAGGATATATCTTGAAAAATCTCTTTCATTGTTGGTGAGTTTTATGTCAATTTATTCTGGTTTATATTTTTCAGAGTATAATTAAGTGTTTTAAATATTGAACAATTCTTATAGTAATACAATTAGTGTTGTAAGTATTGAACAATTTTAATAAGGTTAATATTATATTTACATTGACTCTATTCATTTTTTTTTCATAAATTAATTGGTTGTCGTAAGTATTGAAGTGTTTTAGTCGGATTAAAATTATATTTACATTAACTATATTTAACGTCGTTATTGATTTTCTTTAACTTAAAAAGTTAAGGGAATTAATTGTTGTAATTAAAACTATAGGGAATAAGGAAGGAACAGAGCAATAGTGTAGGGGGTTTTAGTGTATTTTACCCTAAAGAATATACAAACAAATTTGAAATTAATTTCATTTTCTTGTACATTCTTTAGATTATAGAAATTTGATGGTAAAAAAATTTAATGTAAAAAAAAAAAATCAATGTACTAAACAAAAGGTGTTCAGTGACAAGTGATCATGAGCAAAGGACTTGTGAAACTAATTCATCCGCTAACTTTAAAATGGATAAGTTACTTTTGCCAAAAATGACATTTGCATTCCAAAACAATGATTTATAAAAATTTCCAACTAACTTTTGGTGCCCTAAGGTGATGAATACGATAAATTTTGTTGAAAATAAGGCAAGTTTTTTTTTTATCAAATAACACCATATTAGGACTGAAAAGTGACTTTCGACCAAAAAAAATATTATTTTGAGTACAAAAATGATGGACAATATAAAAAATAAATAAAAATGTCCTATACGGTGTCATTTTTCGATATATAAAATGTAATTAATACATGAAATTGACCATTAATCAGGTCGAAATCGTTTTGCCATCTTATAGGAGTTTCTGTCCAAAATTATATCTGTGTCCAAAATTAAATTACATACTAAGATTCACTCCTTCTTTGGTTAGAGTCTAATTGTAAAGTTATTTTAGTGATATTTATGATTTTATTTCCTAATTATCCTAATAATTGTAAAGTTATTTTAGTAATATTTAGGTTTTTATTTTTTAATTATCCTAATAATTGTAAAGTTATTTAAGTGATATTGTTTTTATTTCCTACTTTTAATTAAATTAGATGGTTTTGAAATGGCGGATTAACTTACTTTTAAATATATGAATAGGGATTAATTACATCTTGAGTTGTTGGCAAACAAAACTTTTATATAATGACAAAAATCTGATTCGATTCTCCTAAAACCCGCAATCTTTTTCCAACACGAAAATCTCCCTATTTTTTATCGGTAAAAGAAAATTTTCCCACCAATCATGTTGTGGTGGCTGTTGAAAATCCCATTTTTCAGTTTTGTCGTTAACTGGAACATGGCATGTTTCTTAAACATTCGAAAAAGAAAACGAGTTTCTCATAACAGAATCATTGTTGGGTTGTACCAAGATTGCACGTTACTTGTTGCTTCTAGATTTTTTACAGTTGTTTGGCGTCCGTCTTTTCACTGACATCCTCATAATATTTCAGGAAAGTACAGTTTTCTTGTGGGGACTAAGTTGATTCTAAAGTAGGACAACTGCCTGTGCTTCTCTCTTTGGTAAGTTATGCGTTGTAATCTCGTACTTCTTTGATATTCAGAACCCACAAAATATCTTCAATATTTTTGTCCCTGCTGAATTGGGTTTTTGTTAAATACTAAGAAAACGTTGGAAGATTCAACTTTTTTGGCAAAAGTTAGAATCTTGGATATTCTTTATCCCTTAGTAAGTGCAAGCATTAATTCACTACTCATGTTGATTATTACCAGCCTGCCTTTTTCTATTATTATATGCTGTTGAATGTGTAGGTTCTGCGTTTTTGGTTTAGAGTTTTAAGTTTGCTATTGGAAATAAAGTTTGTTTTGCTGACTATCGGCGTCATTAGTTCAAATGGATTTCTATTGAATTTCGTTGTTGATTTCTTTATGTCTTAAATGCCTGCATTGCTCCTCTGATGAATATGAAAATGGTTAGATCTCTAAATACATATGAAGAGGATTAAGGATTGACTGCGAGTTTAACTTGTGGGAGTTGGGAATTTTGATTGTTATGGACCCAATTTGGTGAAAGGCGTGTCTATTGTGCTTTTTTCAGCTTTATTATGTGGAACTTATGTTGAATTATGTGCGAGGAGATGAGGTTATTGACTTTGTAGTGAAGCTCTTTTGGGTGGCGAGAGAATTTGTTTGGTATTTCTTTTTATCTTCCTTTTTCTTAGAATTATCTGGGTTTGCAAGTTTAAATGCACATGGGACTTTTTTCGTGATTATTTTGGAAAGGATACTGTTTTCTTGTATTTTTTTTCTGTCTTTAACTGTTGGATTAAAGATGCATTTGAGTTTTGATATTCGTCGCATTGTTTATGCATATACACTATTACATGCACCATTTAAGGTCACTTGATCCTGCCTCTCATTGTGTCACAATTTTATTGTTGATTTCTTTAGGTTTATCCATTTAGATGGCGGCAATATTGGCTTCTCAGAGCTGCTATTGCCGCAATGAGGAAGTATTCAGCATTGGAAAATCAAGCCAAAACCTTGGGTTTTCAGATTCAATATCAATATGGAGTTCTTGGAAGTTTGAGACACACCAGTATAATTTACCAAAAACCAAAGACAAATGTTGGTATCAAGTGGCCATGCAACAAACAGAGCCGAGCGTAAAATTAGGTACCAATGGAAGGCCAATTAAAATGGTACCTGCAAGTGGAGTAGCAAAGAGAAAAACACCTTCAGTAAACAATGCTGAGATGCTAAATGGTTCAAAAAGGATTAGCCCTGGAGCAAGTATAAAGAGAAATGAAACATCAATAGAAAAGATAGTGAATGGTTCAAAAAGGTCTGTAAATGGAGCAATTGTTGTGAATCAAGCAAGCTTAGTGAAGAGAGATCCTGCCCCACCCTTGATCAAGACTTCCAAATCAATTGAGCTCCCCCCAATTGAAGATATGAGGGATTTGCCTTCAGATGAAGGCTTCAGTTGGGCGAGTGAAAACTATAATTCCTGGCAACGAAGCATCGATGTTTGGTCGTTTGTGCTTTCTTTGCGTGTTCGTGTTCTTTTGGACAATGCAAAGTGGGCCTATCCGGGAGGCTTTACGGAAGACAAGCAGGTGAGATTGAAATGGCTTTGTACTTCTTTCTGTTCTTGTCTTCCCAATCTGGATTATGTTATTATTTTTAAGATGTCATATTATGTCTAGTTGGCAAGGCAGTCTCTTATCAGTTTTCTCGGCCATAGAGGATTTTGATTAGTGAATGACCTTAGCTATTTACAATTCTTCCAATATTTAGGGAGCTAGAAGACGCAAAACTGCTTTGTGGTTACGAGAGTGCGTGCTGCAACTTGGACCCACATTTATTAAACTTGGGCAGTTGTCCTCAACAAGGTCCGATCTATTTCCCCGAGAATTTGTGGATGAGCTTGCCAAGTTGCAGGTCTGGTTGTGTGATATGCACAAATCTCATTCTAACCTCAAATCAGATATCAAATAGTTTATTCTTCTTAGTATGCGGCATAACATTCAACTTTATTGGCCAAACATTGTGACATATAATTCAGGATAGAGTTCCTGCCTTTCCATCAAAGAAAGCAAAAGAGTTTATTGAAAAGGAACTTGGAGCTTCAGTTCATATGATATTCAAGGAGTTTGAAGAAAGGCCAATTGCAGCTGCTAGCCTTGGTCAGGTTTGCTTTGTATTTTTGTTTTCTTTCCTGTCTATGAAATCAATAAAATGGTTGTAAAGTGTTGTATGCTGCAAATATTTTGCAACCCTTGCATTATGATTTGGTATTGAAGACAAAATTAAAAATGGCCCATATAGATTTCATTTTGCAGTTTTTTCCTATGTTGTGTAGTTCAATTAATATGAGAAAAGATTTCAAGCATCCAAACTTTTTTTCAACTTATATACTTCTCGTAGATTTTGAAAACTAAGTTTTAGAAACATTCAGAAAATGCTACAACTTAAACTAAGATTAGTGCTTCCTTTATCACTTTTATTTTTTTGGGTATGTGGTGAATCCTCTTCTTCTGTTTTCTCTTTAATTGGAAAATCATTTCTTTGTGGATTCTTTGTATAGAGATGTGAAAAGGGGAGACTTTAGGAGGCATCAGATCCGCGCTGTTTTTTGAATGCTTAATCATCACAAGGACATGCTTATATATGTGCTGGTGGATATGCGTGTCAAAAAAAAAATCGCGTTCTCTTTACAGTCAATTGTGTTTATGCTTTTATATTTAATGCTTTGATGGAATGTTGTTAGGTGCATCGTGCAATCTTACATAATGGAGAAATGGTCGTCATCAAAGTACAAAGACCAGGTCTAAAGAGACTTTTTGACATCGATTTACGTAAGTATTGTAACTGTATAACAACTACTTCTAGTTCTACTTTTATATTCTCTTTCTTTTTCTCTGTTTTTTTTCCTGAAAGCATTCGGTATTCTTTTTGTCCAGGTAACTTGAAGTTGATTGCAGAATTCTTTCAGAAAAGTGAAACACTTGGTGGTCCAACAAGGGACTGGATAGGAATATATGAAGAATGTTCTAAGTAAATAGCAATAGACAATCCCTATTTCTTCTCCTTTCTTTCTTTATTCTTTGCTGTTCCTTCTGAGTTATTATGTAGGAATGAAATTAGTCAATACAAATACCTTTCTTAAGGGATTGCATATTCATCTACATGAATAATTGCATGGTAAAGCTAGAAGGTGCCTGAATAATGTTTGCTTAGATAGCTTCAACTCTTTCTTTTAGTGAGTTTTCATAGCTTCAACATTCTCACATGAATCAGCTGCTGTTAACATACTAATAACAACTCACATGTTGGTGCAAACTCTTGGTGGCAGTCTACCCATGTGATTGCTTTGGTGTTTATTTCTTTATTTTATCATAGTACCTGAATGTTATTTTAATTCTATTTCACATTGAATAGAATTCCTTAGATCAGAGACAGTACAAATATGGTACTTTCATTGGTCCTCAATTGGCCACTGGAAGGACTAAGGAGCTAGTTCGGTCAAGTATCTTCTTCTATATTTTTCTTCTCTACTTGAACTTCTACCTCATACTATTGGTCTATGGATAACAAGCTTTTGTTTTGTTTGATTTGAGAAGAATTACTATGCAATATTTTTGCCATAAATTCCCAAAGTAAGCACAAGAATAGGTACAACTTTTTATGAAATGAATAATATAAGGCTTATATGACTATCTGGTCGAAAGTACATGTAGAGACTTCTAATCTTGCAATGCAATCACAGGGATGGGGATTCCTCGAATGGCCTTGAAACTGTCGTAAGATGTCTCATTACTTTGTTATCAATCAGTACTCGCACTGTCTCAAGACTTTGTGATTTGTCTCTTTCTTCCTTTGATTAATATTTTGTTAATAATCCCAATAGGATCTATCAGAAATCTCTTTGAAACAAGTTGTTAGTTTATTCAATCATTCACAAGATGGCTTCGCTATGAAGCACCTATCACAGTCCTCATGGATCCACTTTATGGCACCCAAGCAGTATGCAAATAATACCTTCTTCGCCTAATTTTGATCCTCTCATGTTTCTCTTCTGAACATTCTCAAGATAGGAGTCATAATTTTACCAAACATATGTCTGTAGACATTTTGTCGTGTTGTAGAAAAATGATGAATAATTTGGTATAATTTGCTACCATGAAGGTTTTCAAGAAAAATGGTTATTATTGGTGCTTCTGTACCTACACCGGCTCTGAGATTCTTTTGTTCTATAATTACCTGGAGTCGCAGTATTTTCCTTTATTTGTTGTTGTACCTTTCCATTTGATATGCCTATTGTGATTGAGGTATCCGGTGCATTCTTCATGTATTAAGTATGACTTATTGTTGCATAATAGAATAGAGAGAGAATTTACCTAGAATAATATAGGATCAAGTTCCTGCTGATTGAATAAATGAGAACCATTTTCGAGCATCCTTGTATTTTCAGGTTTCTCTTTGCAATCGAGTTGGTGACTAAATTCAGAATGCAGTAACTATTCTGGAAATGGTCTCTACTGTTGCAACCAGAAAGTCGGGTTTTGGATGACTAGAAAGATAATTTTTGGTGTTCTTTCTCCACTTCCTTATCGGCACTCATAAAGCAACTACAATCTTTTGAATGTGTGGAAAGACTGTCTAATGATTTGTTTGCGAAACTTCAGTCATCAGTCAATTTTCAACCATTCTATTCTTGGATTGTTAAACACAGGAATGAGAAGCTTGCTCTAAGATCTATCACCTTGAGAGCAAGACTCTAGTTAGATAGAGCTGGGAGAAAAGTTGTACTTCTATTGCATCAAATACCCACTCAGTCAAAATACAACTAGTTCTGATTCCCAGGCCAATTTTTTTTGGCAGATATCCACCTTACAAATGGTCTTATTCCAATTCTTCATTTTTATGTTAATTTTCTCCTAAAATATGAAGTTAAGAACTATGTCCTATTTGATTGGCTGTTGCCATAATTAGTGGTGAGAAATATGATGCTTTCTAATTAGAAAATAGTTAGGCAAAAGGGATTAGGTAAGGAAAATTTTAGTGCCTAATTTTGGTTATGTTGGTGCTAACTTTTGTTCAACGGAAATTTCAGGATTTTGTACGAGGAAATTGATTATATAAATGAAGGGAAGAATGCTGATAGATTTCGTCGGGATTTCAGAAATATAAAGTGGGTTCGAGTACCTGTATGTTTCCAGCTATTCTTCTGATTTGCTCGCTTTAATTCTCTGTATCTGTGTGAGTGTGTGTCTCCCTTATACTTTTGTGTGTTCCATTGGCCTCCCTCCCACTAGTGATATAACTCGGGAAGTATGTTCTCTTCAGTTGTTTTAGACAGTACCCTTTTTTCTGCCAGAAAAAAAAAAAAATTATTTGAATGCCATCTAATTTCTTATTCGCCAAAAGTTTGGAAAATCTGGTAATTCAAGAGATTTGTACTTGATGTATGCTCGATTCCCTTGTCAAGTTCTGTTTCTTTTCTGTCACGCAAACATCTAAACCTTGGGGAAGAAATGTGATGTTATTGAAACTGTTTACTCTAGGCAACTCATTAATTGATTGAAAGCAACAGTCTTGTGTTTCTGTTGCTAATCAAGACAGCAATTTTGTTGGGTGGATGCATTATAAACCTAGGTCTGGTGATTACTTTGCATCCAGTTGTAATCTTGAGAGGGTTATATGCCAATGTAGCACTCTTACTATTATATGTCTGATTTAAGATAGCCTTTCTAGTGAAATGTCATCCATCAGAATATATTGATTTTAAGTTCTTTTCTTGTTAAAGAAGGGGTAAGAAGCTTCTTTCCTCCTTATCCTGTTAATTTTATTCTTTGTTGTTGTTTCTGTATGTGCACTTTAGCTTGTATATTGGGATTACACGGCAATAAAGGTGTTGACATTGGAGTATGTTCCAGGTCTGTATTTGAACTTTCTTCACACAGAATATCTTGCAACTTAAAGCTACCAGACCTTTGACCTAAAAATGCATTGAATCTTTGCACAATGGATTCTATGACCTTCATGAGCAGGTATTAAGATCAACGAGTTGGACAAGATAGATGCACGTGGTTTTAGTAGAACTCGAATCTCATCACGTGCTATTGAGGCCTATTTAATTCAGGTAAAAACGTTTTACCAAGTTACTTTAATCATGTGGATGAGCTCTATTTTTTCAGACTCATTGATTCTAAGGCCATGCTACATATTTAGATCCTGAAGACGGGTTTCTTTCATGCTGATCCTCATCCTGGAAATCTGGCTATAGATGTGGACGAAGCGCTTATCTACTATGACTTTGGTATGATGGGAGATATAAAGAGTTTCACAAAGGAGAGATTGCTGGAACTTTTCTATGCTGTTTATGAGAAGGATGCGAAAAAGGTCTATTTTCATGTTCTTGTTCTTTTCATATTTTTATGGAAAGGACACTTGAGTCAAAAGTTTTGTGGTGAACTTTTAATGGTCTTTGTTTGCTCCTCGAGTCTGCCTATTTCCTTTTCGTAAAACAAAGTGTAGTTGATGTGTATGTAATTTTTTTTTATATATTATCTTTTATTAAGATGGTTTGGACATGTGTACAGGAGACCTCTAGATGCACCAATGCGGCGTATAGAAAATAAAAAACATTAACTCAAATTAAAAGGGGAAGGGGGAGACCTAAAAAGAATTGGAAAGAAACGATAAAAAAGATAAGATATGTTAAACTTAAATATAATTGAAAACATGTGTATAGATAGAATACGATGGCAGAGTATGATCCATGCAGTCGACCCCACATAGTGGGATAAAGGCTTAGCTGTTGTTGTTGTATCTTTTAGTAAGATAACCAACAAAATGAATTTTCCCTCACATTATTGTACTGTCATTTCTTTTCTACCTTCTTTTAGTAAGATAACCAAACAAAAATGAATTTTCCCTCAGATTACTGCTGTTAGTTTAATTTGAGTATTGAATTTTTCCGCTCTAAACTTGAAACATTTCTTAGATTCTTGTTGAAATAGAGGTATGATGATCTTAGATTTCTTCATGTCACTCATTGAATCCTGTCAAAAAGTATTTGTTATGAACCAGAATGTCTCCCTGTTTGGAATTGAGAGAGATCATTTCTAATTTTCAATCACTCTAGCAAGTATATCAGAATTTTCTGAGTCTCAGAACATTGTTAGGTATTACTCTTGAATCCAATTAGAAGGACCGCCACAATGCAGCTGCCAGAAGATTAATTTAATGTCCAAGCTTTACTTTCTAATTTAGGACTTATGAGTCTCAAATGTGATTCAGAATATAATAACTCAAGCTAAATTTTTTATTTATCGTGGTTCTTTAAGGAAAAGTCATTTTGTATCATTCTTTTAGTTTGTCAATAATTTCTGGGTGTTTTAGCTTGGGATGTCAGTACCATAGATTATTGCTGTCTCTGTCTTTTTACTTTGGAATCAGTAAAACTAACTTTAGCTGAAGTACATGCGATTGGTAACTGTTTTACGAGTGTAAAAA
This sequence comes from Ophiorrhiza pumila, assembly GCA_016586305.1. Taxonomy (NCBI): domain Eukaryota; kingdom Viridiplantae; phylum Streptophyta; class Magnoliopsida; order Gentianales; family Rubiaceae; genus Ophiorrhiza; species Ophiorrhiza pumila. The sequence continues at coordinate 16,961,352 of BLIW01000005.1, forward strand.
GAATGGTATGACATCCATATTGCTCTTTAATTTCTTGCTAAGATGTGTGATTGGAGTGGTAGTTAGAAAAAACTGTAACTGCCATTTTTTTTTTCTAAATTTTCATTTATTTATTTTCAAACTGCCAAGTTTAAACACATGAGGACCAAAATGTTCATATAACTTTCTGCTCATTAAAGTTCTTCTTTTCTCATTGTGCGCCCATTTATATATTTCTTTGCTGTTGAGCATGAGAAGAAAACTGATGACAACTAATTGAGATTTTCAGCCTTTATTACAAATTGTCTATTTGTGTTAGAGTACTAGTATTATCTGACCTGGTTCCTGTTTTACACGTATAATTTCTGCCTATCTGGAAAATTATTGATGTTGCAGCACTAAATTTGAAATTTTGTGGGACTTTGAGCATCATTCAGGACTCAAGAGGGTTGGGGGGAGAAAGGAAAAAACCAGCATAGAAAAAGGAAAAGAAAGAAAAAGGTGAAGATAAAAAGATTATCTGAAACTAAGATGGAAGGGAAAAATGTATTTACTCCCTAAACTTCAAATGCTTGGCAGTTTAAGCATATTATTTATTTTTAAGCAAAAGTGACTAAGAAGCAACATAGATTGATGTTCTCTCATTTGGACATGGTATAAGAATGCAAGTTTTCAACCTGGTTTTTTTGTGCCGTGGCTTTGTATGGATCTTTCCTGATTTCATAAGCTAAGCAGAAAGGCTCCTATCCAGGTAATGCAGAGTCTCATAGACCTTGGAGCACTTCTCCCAACTGGGGACATGTCATCGGTATGGTAACAAAATCAGTACTTTACTCATGTCCAATACTATAATCCAGTGTTAAGTGATGAGGAGTTTTCCATCACTTGCTTATTGCTTTCTGTAATTATTTCTTATTAATAGGTGAGGAGATCAATACAATTTTTCTTGGATAATTTGTTGAATCAAAGGCCAGATCAACAGCAAACTCTTTCTGCAATTGGCGAGGTTAGCTAAAGTTCATTTATTTATTGCAAACATATTGTCATTGCCAGTTTAGGATATTCTACTCTTTCAGTTTAGGAGTTTATCATTTTTTATAGATGAAACATCTGCAATATATTCCTGATAGAAAATGTAGTACTCCTCATTATCTATGAAAAATGGCAAAGGTTATACTTTTCTTTTTTTTTCCTCTGTCTAAGATATCTTCTTAGAACTTAAGTATCACTTCAATAGTGATAAAGTAAATATTTATATTATATATATCTATATATATTTATATTATATATTTATATTATATTATTTATATATATATCACATCAATAGTGATAAAGTAAAGAAAACAAGAGATTTAACACAAATTAGGTGTATAAAAAGATGAAAATGAAAAAGTTTTAGTTGACGACGATGTAATAAAGGATCATTGGAAGAGATACTTCTATACCTATTTAATGAAAGGAATGGCAATGAAATCACATCAGGTGAATTAGGTCAATTGGAGCAAAATAAAAACTTTGCATGCTACAGAAAAATTCAACTTTTAGAAGTAGAAAAAGCACTAAACAAAATGAAAAATGGTAAAGCTGTTGGTCCTGATAATATTCCAATTGAGGCATAGAAGTATCTTGGAAAAGTTGGGATTACATTGCTTACAAATTTTTTAACATAATTATGCAAACTAAAAACATGCCTAACCAATGGAGAAAGAGTACCCTAATACCTTTATATAAGAATAAAGGAGACATACAAAACTGTGCAAATTATAGAGGCCTTAAAATTAATGAGTCATACTATAAAATTATGGGAGAGAATAATAGAAACAAGGTTAAGAAATAAGACTAAGATATTAGATAATCAATTTGGTTTTATGCCAAGGAGATCTACAATGGAAGCTATACATTCAATTAGACGATTATGTGAGCACTATAATGAGAGAAAACAAGACTTACATTTGGTATTTATTGATCTCGAAAAGGCATATGATAGAGTTAATAGGGATGTAATGTGGAGGATATTATAAAAAAGAGGGGTAAGAGTAACGTATATGGGAGTTATAAAAGACATGTTGAAAGACATAACAACTTGTGTAAGGAAGCTAGTAGGGATATCCGAGGATTTTCAGAATACTATAGGTTTGCATCAAGGATCCACTTTAAGCCCGTACCTTTTTGCTTTAGTAATTGACGAAATTACAAAGCATTTGCAAAAAGCCATTCTTGAATTTATGTTGTTTGCCGATGATATAGTATTAATTGATAAAACAAGAGAGGGAGTAAACGCTAAGTTAGAAGCTTGGAGGGAAACACTATAATCGAAAGGTTTTACCATAAGTAGAGGTAAAAATGAATATATAACATGCCACTTTAGTAACAATAGAAGTTAACAATAGGATAAATGTAAAAATTGGTGAGCATGAATCAAAGAGTTTTAAATATTTAGGATCTATCATTGAAGAAAATGGGGAAATTGATAAAGATGCTACACATAGGATTCAAGCAGGTTGGAACAAATGGAGAAGTGCGCCTTCTATATTTTGTGATCATAAAGTATCGTTGAAATTGAAGGAAAAATTTTATAAAACAACTATAAGACTAGAGATGCTTTATGGATCAGAATGTTGGGCGACTAAGTATGATCATGAACCAAAAATGAGGGTAGCAGAAATGAAAATGTTAAGATGGATGTGTGGACATACTAGATTAGATAGAAATGAATGTATTAGAAAGAAAGTGGGGGTAGCTCCAATAGATGAGAAAATGAGAGAAACATGTTTAAGATGGTTTGGACATATGCATAGAATACCCATAGATGCACCAGTGTGACGTGTAGAACGTAGAGAAAAATCAGTCCAAATTAAAAAGCTCACACTTACATAGCCCATACTCGGTCCTTTTTCTAAATTTAGCCAACCTGATTTCACATGTTCACATCCATGAATGAGAAGATTGAGGTACATTGTTAAGAAAAACTTGTATGTGATTAGTTTAAATGAACATATACACAATTCCATACTCTAATACGAAAAATTTCAACAATAATGCATGACATTTTCAAAAATCAAGCAAAACTTGCTTCGTATAAGGAACAAGAATACAACAATAACTAAGGTTTTATCCCATTAAGTGGGATTGGCTATATGTATCACACTTCACCATAATATGAAGTAACAAGAATGATTGCTTAAATTATAATTTAGAATGCAGCAAGTGCATTAAACATCAAACAAACAATACACTATGATTAATGAATTCTAGTGCATTGGCAATCTATAATCCATTTAATGTTATCTTCTCAATTTCCCTAAAAAGCAGTGGACTATTACATTAGGTTTTTGTAATATAAAGTAAGCTGTTCTTAACTTTTAAGATAAAAAACAATTTAATGATATTGACTCTGTGGGAAAGTATATATTATGTCTATATTTCTTTTAAATTTATACTTTTTTTTTGCTTCTATATGCAACTTAGTTTTATAAATACATGAAAAAAAGTTAAAAAGTAATATATACTCGTTATGGCTGGGCTTGGATTAGACTGAGCTTGATGCAGCATGAGATTGGAACATTACAAGTTCAAGCTTGCTTGTTCAGCTGAAGCACAGCATAGCCTAGCCGAGCCCAGCTGAAGATAAGGCTCAGCCCTTAACTTTTAGAGCCGAGCTTGGCTCCAGCCCGATTGACGCTCCTAAAAACCATGCTTTGACATCTTAGAGAGAACTTGATTTGGGGATCTTGGAATTATCAAAATCCATCAACTTATCATGATGTCCTTGTGCTTAGCTAGAGAAAATAAGTGCAGAAACTAATAGAATTGGTTTAGCCTAATTTATACAGACCAAATAATGAGGATTCAAAGCTGCTGCAGTAAAACGTTTCATTAATCTTTAATTACCGCCAAAACAAATATTGGCTTTTCTCTGAAATAATACTATCTTGATCCTTTCATAAACTACATCAATTGTCCTGCTAGCTAGTGATCCATAGTAATGATGGTAGAGTGAGAATCTGCAAGATTACTGTTATCTTCCATAGGTTACGTCCTGATATTTAAACTCTTCTCTTATTGGTGGTTGTAATTCTTCACTTACATATTGAGGCACACTTTGCTTTCCCACCTTCTACATGGCAAACTGGGCTGTTTCTTCTCCTGTTTAATGTTGGAGAAATTATTTGCAGGATTTATTTGCTATAGCGACAGATCAGCCATTTCGCTTTCCTTCAACTTTTACCTTTGTGCTCAGAGCATTTTCAACACTTGAAGGTTGCTATCTCTCTCTCTCTCTTTGTGGACTGTTCTTACTATCATAAAGTAATAACTCTTTCTCTCTGTCCGTTATCTGAACTTCTCTACTAACATCAAACAAAACCTTCTTGTTTATATTTTAACTATTGACTGTAAGAGTTCAGATTATTTCATCAGAATTTTCTTGCATTGTTTTATTCCCTTGTCATAGTTTAACCTCAGAATCTGACCGCATGTTTGAACTTTATTAGTACTTTCATTTCCATTAGACCAATTGGCCCTCCATTAAGAGGAATTGATCTGTTGAAAAATCAAGATTTGAGAACTTTTGATGTTAGGAAATGGTCGAAAAGAGCACTAGTAATGAAAAGTTTGAGACCTCTATATGCTGAAGGAAATCCCATTTCAGTAGTGAGCCAATCCTGCTACCCAGAAGTAAAAAGTTCACTGCACAACTCTGGCCCACATCATTGGTTTAAGCAATCTCCATTCAACACCTATGATTGCACAATGACCATTTGGCTGATCTTTGCAGTTAGGGCCTGCAATTGAGTCCATAGGCAATTAGTGTTAAAAGTTTATATGGAAACATGAGATAGTAAGTTCATGATATTTGTGATATTAATTTGTGAAGTCAGGCGATTTTGTCCAAAATCCGGGAATAGCATTCTTATGAACATATGTGGTACACAAATTAGTCAAACTTAAACCATAACCTTTCTCCTGTATCCAAATAAAAAGAATTTAGAAACTCAAGTGGGCACACCACGAAAAAGCATTAGGACAAAGCAGTTATTTCTTTTTGTCCTTCCATTTTCATGTTTGCAGATTTTGTGCACCTTCTGCTAGTTTTAAGTTTCTGTCATTTTGTCATAAAGAGACTTACTATCAGCTATCTACTTTTGGAAAAATTTTCGAACATGCTTATTCTTGTCAACTTTAAATTGTATTTTAAGGATTTTCTTAAAATACCTGGGATATTGTTAGCATTTTTAGCAAGTGGTAATCAAATTATCAAATCAATCACTCGATTGTTTTTATTGGGATTTTTAATGGTGTAAGTTTCTTTGTCAAAATACATTGAAAATACGAAGAACAGTGAAATTTGCAAGAAAGTAAACAGCTTAAAGTAAAAAAAGATGCTCAAATTCCAATGTTTGATTATCCAGATATTCTCTTTGCAAAACAATCTTAGTTAGGTTGCTTTATGCAACTAAATAGTTAGTTGGAACAAAAGTATAACCCATATTCAACAGACCCTAATAGATTAAACCTATAATCCTGATGGGTGCATGAATCGGGTTAAAGCTCCCATAAAAACAATATTACAACCAGTATGTTAACTTATTTATGTGGATATTCATGCTGAAAATATATGCTACTCTCTCTGATTTTCTCTTCAGGAACCTATACTTTTAGGAGTTTTAGAGATTTTTCTTTCTACTTTTTCCTTGTCTATTGCTAAAAAAATAAACATTACTGTTCAATCTGTTGTTTACAAACCAAACGAACAATATCTTTAAAAAAATGATTTTGTTATTTATCCAGTAAATCAGAAAAGTAATAAAGCGGAAAGGGAATCTGTATAAAAATGACTTTTCTATTCTCAACAAACTATAGATGTATTGATTCTAGCTTTTTCGCGCTCTGATTTTTATTTTTTTTTTTGGGTGAATGGGATGTCTTTGGTGGTTTTACTATCTTATATATAGAAACCTTTGTCGCTCAAAAATAAGCTGAATAAAGTACAGCTCATATTTTCTTTGATTTATCATGAGCATATATTAATAGGGCAGGGAGTTAAAAGGGCTTGATAATCTGTCATTGCAGCCCATGTCTTTCCCAGTTATAACAAAATTTATCTTACTGCAACGAAATTCCAATGTCAAAAGATTGATCATTTTCATCTGTGGACATTATCTTTTGTTTCTAAATCAGTTTGGATACATGTCCTTCATTCCACTTCATGAAAGTTTTCTACTTTCATATTTGACATTCTTTGAAATTACAGAGTATAGAAATATTCTTCATCCTTTTAATGGGATATATCAAAGTTTATTAAGCTGTTCTTCAAACATCAACACATTTGACCTTCTGTTGAAAATCTCATAAATCAAAATTGATGAAATAGTTTTATCCTTATTTCCACTCATCTTTTCAACCAAGGGGAAATGGGGTGTCAAAGAATATCATCTCTATCTAACTAGGAAACCTGTTAATGATTTGGCCCTCAAGGGCTTTTGAATAGTCTTTCTTTCATTATCCTTTCTCTGCTACTTTCTTGCTGACTGATGCCAACGAAAATGGTGCAAGAAGATTGCATATCTAAAGCAATATTGTCCAGTTTTAACCATGTTTCATATATTTGAAGCTATGTTATCTCATTGCCTACCTCCATGTACAAATCCTGGCTCCGGGATGTTGGTTGAATTCATTTCCGGTTCTCGTTCTATATTGGTTAAATTCATCTCCCGTTCTCATTCTATATGTGACCTTGATCACTATGTCCATTGAACTTGGAACAGCTGAACTCCCAGCCTTTTCAATGATTGCTATACTCTCAAATTTAACCTTCTGATTGCATGATACCTGTTTTTTCTTTTTTCTTTTTTCTTTTTGAAGATAACTGGTATTGCCCAAATATTTTGTTTACTTTATTTCGAAGTTGGTCTTTACCAGGCATTGGCTACATACTGGATCCAGATTTTTCATTTGCTAAGATTGCGGCACCATACGCACAGGTGATAATATTCAACATAAAATTTTCTCATCTATGTATAAAATACTGAAGCTGCTGATTCTAAATTGCAGTTGTCAATTCCTTTTGAATATGATTCTTATATAGTTCTTTCCTACAGGAACTCTTGGATATGAGGCAGAAGCAAAGGACTGGGCCACAACTTGTTCAAGAATTACGAAAACAAGCTAATAATGTAATATACCTGCCTGCCTTTCTTCTTGTTAGCCCAAAAGCAAAGGCTGGGGGTGGGGGAATTGAGTCCAAGTTTTAATTTTATCCAAAATTTAGCTCTTTGGGGAACTACTTAGAGTGAACAGGGTTATACAGGTTGAGCAAAACTAGGTAGTGGTCCAAAATCCTCTTCCAGGATGGGGACTCATAGCACTCTCTCTCTAGACTTTTTATTTCAAAAGGCTGTAATGAGGCCCTCATCTGAAATATAGCGGTTTTTCTTTGAAAAACTTTCAAACTTTAATCTTTCAAAACAACTTTTATGAACCCCCACATCATGGATTAAGTGATTTTCTCTAACTTTTCATTTTCTCAAGTGTGAAACATTTGTAGCATGAGTTCAAAAGCATTTTGTTCAACTCATGTGGCATATCTGCATCAATTGAGTTCTTCATAAACCCCTTTGACTCTTCATGTGCTCTTCTATTCACTTTCTTGATCAACTTTTCATCTATCACTTAAGCATTCTCAAACACATTCGTTTTTCCACATTGGTTTGTTAATCATCAAAACAAGCAAGTATAACTTCTTTAATGTTTCATTTTTGGAATCTTTTTCAGATGTTAAAGGCCATTTTCTTAACGTCTCTTTGATGCAAAAAGTTTTGGTGCTATTGTAACACATTCAGACATGATTGATATTTTCTGTTATTTTCTGTCTTCCCTCACGTTGTCATTATTACTTTGTTTATATATTTTCTCTTTTGTCATTAATACCATCAATGTTCTCAATGTTATTCAACAAATTCCTTGACTTAATTCTCAGGCCAGAACGTACACAATGTCCATGCCTTACAGAATTCAGCGGATAGAAGAGTTTGTAAAAGAACTCGAGTCAGGAGATTTAAAACTCCGGGTTCGAGTCCTGGAGGTAATTCAAATATTAGATAATTTCTTGTATTTAACTGAAGCTTCATTCGTTTTTTGGACGTACCCTTTGCCCACCCCCACCACCATGACACCACCCCCGAACACACACACACAGCAAACCAGTTTCTTCTCAAACTTTGCATTGGGATATATCTCCTTGTTGATGACAATCTTTTGTATAAAAATGTTGCAACTGCATGTATCAGTCCGAGAGAGCTGCTAGGAAAGCGACCATACTGCAAATGGCAACCATGTATACAGTTTTAGGTGGTACCCTGCTGAACCTTGGTGTCACTTTTAGTAATCAAGGCAGTCAAATTATAGCAAATGGATCTTTTCTTGGTGCAGGTAACATCTTGTACAGACAGATTTTGTCATCAAAATAGTCTTAAGACCTGTGTACTCTTTCTTAAGCCATCAAACTGAGATTTAAGTTTAACCACCATATGCAGGTGTTTTCCTCGCGCTGTTCATAAGGTCCATGCAAAGGGTGAAGAATCTTGATAAATTCGAGAAAATGATATGATATCTTGGCGTTTGATCTTCCACAACGTACTTCCTCATCTTTTAACCCTTTGATACAGCAAATCTTTTTCTTCCAACTTGATAGTTGTGCTTCTTCAATATAGATAGATTAATATGTCAATAGTAAGAACATACTCTATAACCATTGTTTTCATGTACAGAATTGATACTCTACCAAACTTTTAAGTTCCAAATCCAACTCTAGGAACATTTTCCTTAGTCATTTTATGAGATAAATAAATATTGTGAGGAAGTATAGAAAATGTTATCTTTGCTTATTTCTCTGTTGTCTTTCATGCACTTCTGAACATTTTTTAATTTGCTTCATTAAGTTATGTCTATGCTCCCACATCTCCACCAGCCAACCCTCTCCTTTGCTCATATCACAGGAGAAAAGCTAGACGAAATATCATTCATTTTGTGTCATGAATTGTTTTAATCAACAATTCAACCTCAGATGTTGTCTTGATTTCCAATGTCTTTCTCAGTTTGCGAAAATAGGTTGATGGATTTTAGAATTTTGTCTTAGAGCAAGTTATAATAATGGGGAAAATTGCAAAAAAAAATTCTAATTTTTTTTTTTTCATTAGTCACGTTCAAAATAATGCAACTTTGTCACTTACATTCAAACATAATGCCGAATTTATCCTTCTTTTCAAATTTTATTTGATTTTTTGAATGAAAGTAGAGACATGTATATCATCTAATTATCACACAGAGTGTGAGTTATGAAAAAAAAAAATCTAACCAATCTAGTGAGTGATGAAAAACCAATTTTGGAAATTTTTTTTAACAAGGGTATTGGAACTTATAGAATTAATAGAGAGAGTATAACTTTTTATAAATTATTAATAAAGGCAATGGAAAGTTTTCTACCAAACAAATATGTATTTCTTAAATAAATTTTTTACATGAAAATATTAAAGTATTTAATTTTAAAACTTATATATTTATAAAGAATTAAATACATATTGCTCAGTTAATACTAACGTTATTAAGTTTTAATTACTTAATTATATATTTTTAAGAAACTTAATTTTTTTAGTGTTGTAATGTATATAAGAATGTAGGTAAAAAACGTATGATTTTTTTTTTTTTTTTTTTGAAATTGAGAAACTAAAAGAGAAGTTACGTAATGAAACATTACAAACAGATAAATTTTACAATATTTTTTTTGGTACTTGATTATGAAATTTAATATTTGTAATTGTAAAATTAGATATATAACATTAAAATTTTTTGAATTTTTTGAAAATTTGAGATTATACATAAGTATTGTACTATCATTTAATTTCAAAATTTTTCTTTAATACTAGATATTTAATTAAGTTCAAAAATACATAAATATTTTGTTGAGATGTCTTGTCTCAAATTTTGAACGTTCAAAAATTTTAAATGTTAAACATCTAATTATGAAATTATAAATACTTATTTTCATACTTTGGTATCCAAAAAATTGTACGTACAATAAAATGGCATAATTTACATTTTATCGCATAAATGCTCTATTAGTTTTTTAGTTTTTTCAAAAATACTTCTTTTCATAAATTCTAATGTTAAATTATAATAGGAAAAAAAATTGGAAATTTAAATTATTTGTTGTCGCTATATAATTAAGAAATCAAAATTAAAAAATATTAAATTTTGTCAGATTAATACAAAATAAAAGATAAATATTTAATTTTTGATAAATATATAAACAATAACTTTAAAAATTAATTACCTGGCCAATTTTGACGATAAAGAATTCTTTTTTCTTAATACATTTATATGATTGTTTAGCATAAAACATACCTATGCTTTTATTAATAATTTAATAAAAGCCACGCTCTCTTTACTAATTTAGTAGCTTCCACTATCCTTATTAAAAAATTTCCCAAAAATTTTCAATAAGATGTGAGTGATGTTTTTTATTTTATTTTATTTTTTTGTAATTTTCTCTTACAAATAACACCAATGCACTATTTAGGCCCTGAAAGTTGAATGATCCAAAAAAAAAAAGAAAGAAACAATAGGAAAGAGAAGCATATTCATGAGAGAGTAAACTAGAAGATGTCTCTTGTTAAATGGGTTCATATATGTGACCTATACATATGAATATTTTTTAGGGTAAATTACATCAATTGTCCCTTAACATAGGGGTTAGTTTCGAATTTGTCCCTCAACTTCAAAACGTTCCATTTTAATCCCTCATCTTGCATTTTGAATGTTAAATCATTCTCGATCTGTTTTTTGTTCATGTATAAACATGCTACATCTCTCATGTGCGTGTTATTTGACAAATCGAAGTGCAACATGAACTAATTTCGTTTATCTTTTATTTATTTCATTGTTACTCTTTCTTACCTTCATCCTTTTTGTCATGTGCCACGCACATGAGAGACAGAATCTATCTACATATTGATCAAAAATAGATTGAGGACGATTTAAAATGTAAGATGAGGGACTAAATAGAACGTTTTGAAGTTGAGGGAGAAATTTGAAATCAACTCCTAAGTTAAGCAACGATTGACGTAATTTACCCTCTGTAAATAAGTACAAAACCTATCACTTTTCAACAAGTATCTATTTTCGCGTATCACTTTTATATTCAAAAATGTTAATCTAATTCTTCTCCAATGAATACTCCTCAACAAATATCAATTTTTACGTGTCACTTTTCAATCAAAAATATCAATCTAATACTTGTACAATGAAGTATCTATTTTTGCGTATCACTTTTATGTTCAAAAGTATCAAACTAATACTTGTACAATGAAAACTCCTCAACAAGTATGAATTTTCGTGTATCAATTTTTAATCTAAAATTATTAGTCTGATACCTGTACAATAAAGAATCAATTTTTTAGATATCACTTTTATGTTCAAAAGTATCAAACTAATACTTGTATAATGTAGACTCCTCAAACAAGTATGAATTTTCACGGATTACTTTTCAATTCAAAAGTATCAATCTAATACTTATACAAGGAAGTATCAATTTTTCCGCATCACTTTTATGTTCAAAATTATCAAACTAGTACTTGTACAATGAAGACTCCTAAAAAAATATCAATTTTTACGTATTAATTCAATCCAAAAATATCAATCTAATACTTGTACAATATAGACTTTCAACAAGTATCAATTTTGGTGTATCACTTTGATATTTAAAAGTAACACTCCTCAATAAGTATCTATTTTTACGTATAACTTTTCAGTGCAAAAATATCAATATAATACTTGTACAATGAAAACTTTCAACAAATATCAATTTTTGCGTATCACTTTTAATTTCAAAAGTATCATTTTAAGATTTTGCAATGAAGTATCAATTTTCGTGTATTATTTTTATATTCAAACTTATCAATTCAATAATTGTATAATAATGATTTTCAATACGTATCAATTTTTGTGTATCACTTTTATGTTGAAAAGTAATGCCCCTCAATAAGTATCAATTTTTGAGTATCACCTTTCATTTCAAAAGTATTAATCTAATACTTAAACAATGAAGACTCCTCAACAAATATCAATTTGTACGTATTATTATTCAATCCAAAAGTAGCAATTTAATACTTGTACAAATATAGACTTTCAACAGGTATCAATTTTGGTTTATCACTTTTATGTTTAAAAGTAACACTCCTCAATAGGTATCTATTTTTACATATAACTTTTCAGTTCAAAAATATCAATCTAATACTTGTACAATGAAAACTTTCAACAAATATCAATTTTTGCATATCACTTTTTAATCCAAAAGTATCACTTTAACACTTTGCAATGAAGTATCAATTTTTGTGTATTATTTTTATGTTCAAAATTGTCAATCCAATACTTGTACAATAAAAACTTTCAATACGTTTCAATTTTTGCGTATCACTTTTATGTTGAAAAGTAACAACCCTCAATAAGTATCAAATTTGGAGTATCACTTTTCATTCTAAAAGGATTAATCTAATACTTGCACAATAAAAACTTTCAACAAGTATTAGTATTATTTTTTTGTTGAAATTTAAAACTGCTCAACAAGTATCAATTTTTGCGTATCACTTTTCAGCTAAAAAGTATCAATCTAATACGTATAGAATGAAAACTTAACAACTAACAATTTTTGCATGTTACTTGTATATCCCAAAGTGATACTTTTAATGTGATGCTTATGCTTGTAACTTTTAAATAGTTTAGTTATATTTAGTGATACTTTCTAATTCCATACTAATACTTTGGATGAAAAAATAGCAAATTTATTTTTAAGAAGTAACACATGAGGCAAAAAAAAAAAACATGAGGTTTAATTTGTAAAAAAATAATTATGGATTAAACCAATCTTACATTAGGAATCTTACTCCTGAACTCAATGTATTAAATTACATTTCTTGAACTAGTATTTCTATTCCGCATAATATTTTGAAAATGTTCATTGATTCTCTTCCTTTTATCACTGATCGAACAGAATCCAAAACTATTATTGAGTTGCTATTTGTTGCAGAATCCTCATTTTCATCTCTAATATTACTAATGTAATTGCAAGAAGACTTGTGTTGTATTTTTCTTCAACCATTTTCCTTGTTTCTTTAGATTATTGGCATAAGTAGAAATTGACAATATGTCGTCGATTTTATTCCAAACTTCTCTTTTACCCAATTTTGTCCATTTGTTTTTTTGAGAAATAAAGTTGTGATATTTTCAGAAAGAGTGCATATTAAGTACTATCAAACAATAGTGACACAGTATACCAAACTCCTCAAAATATTTGCAAGAGCTTGATACAAACTTATTGACAATGTTGAACGTGACACGTTGTGGAGTGCTCTTAGAATTAGACAAAATATGATAAACCAATATGTTATCTTCAATATGTACAATTGTTGAAGTTGCATAAGTAGATTTTAGAAACTAAGCTTCAAAATATCTGAACATTGTAATTGTGTATGCCTCGACAGCATATTTAACCATTCCAGTTAATGGCAGAACAAATGTAGGATCCAACCTTGAACATTGGAATTCATCAGCTTGGTCAACATTTGCCCAACGATTTACTATTTCTTTGAAAGCCCAATGCATTCAATTAAGCTGGTGGTTTTTTCACATTAAAGCCTATATTGTTGTTTGTGCTCTCACTTGTGTATGATTGTATTCTAACATAAAAGAAATCCTTGTAGAGTGTAATCCACTATTTTCTTTTAAGGCATATAATATCGTAAACTATGAATGATTTTTTAAATCATATGTTGATATCATAGAACTAAATCAAGTTCAAATTACACCATAATTAAGAGATTAGTGAACCATACGACGTAGTTTTAATTAAGACAAAATAAGACAGACAAAATGTTGGACAGAAGATCCCATATCCCTAAAATATAAAACCAACCCCTCAATTTTCCTTAAAATAAAAAAGAAAAAATTACCAAAATAGTCACTTATATAATATATAATAAAAATTTATTTTATCATCCATCTAAATTATTGTCAAATTAGTCAATCAAACAATTTGATTATTCATTAAAACGAAGGAGATTTGGATTTGAAATATCCAAAAATTTTCGTTCCACATCTTTTTCCAGCAGATTTTATTGGTTATTGAATTCTTGTGAGAAACGTTCGTATCAATTACGAATTTGGGTAAAATCACCGGAAATACACCTTTGTCGCCAATCACCACCGCGAACCACTATGTCTTCCATAGCATATGAAACCGAAATTGTAATCCTCGATGCAGCGACTCTCTACCTCTTCGCTAATCTCACAATTTCCTCCTAACTGCCGCCTATTTTCCTCCTTTTTCCCCTAACTCTCTCCTAATGACGTTGACGAAAGATCTATAGGAGTTGATCTTGGCTATGATTTACCAAAATCATCAAATAGGTAGTGTTTGATCCAACTGGGTCCATCTAATAGAGTCGACGAAATTGAGGCAGAGGCGTTTTGATTTTGGTTATAAATAAAAAATTAAAGAGGCAAAACTATAGATAATGTGAATGCTTATTATGCAGATAAAATTTTTGGCAAAATGTTCATAGGATTTATCTCAAGTGGAATAAACCAAAGGTTGCCCATAAACTGTTTGTAAAAATGCTTAGTTGAAGTTTGTAATAATTTCACATTGGCGTTAGCTCTTTTATTTTGTACTAGTATGCAGCAGCGCTCTACGCGCGCCTATTTATGCCCATGGTTTGTGAAAAAAGTTTGTTAGTGAATTATTAGAATTTATAGTGTATAATAACTGTTGATGTACTAATATTATATATATATATATATATATAGTAGAAAAATAAACAGTTAAGCATTTGAATTCCGTTTATAAATAGATGTAATTGTCTTATAGAGCGTCTCATAAGATATAATAAGTTTATTGTAAAACACACACACACATATATATATATATAGATATAGATATATATATGTAAAGTATATGTAAATACGTATATTATTTGAAAATATGTATATTATGAATAAATATGAATAATGTATAGTGTGTGAATTGTGAATAGCATACGTAAAATGTAAACTTTGTGAAAATATACGCAATAAGTATAAATATGTATAATGTTAAAAAACACATTTAGTATGTAAAACACATTTAGTATGTATAAATATATAGAGTGCGTGAAAATTGTGTAATATGTGTAAATACGTGTTTATTGACTCTAAATATGTATAGGGGGTGAAAAAGTGTGTAGTATATATAAATTATATGTTTGAATTTTTGTGGTGAATGTGTAAATATGTATAGTGCGTAAAAATATGTAAATATTTATAGTGTGTAAAATGTTTAAATATTCATCGTGTGTGAAAATGTGTAAGGTATGTATACATATGAATGTTGTGCAAAAATGTGTATAGCATATAATAAAAATGTATAATTTATGAAGTATAGGTAAATATCTATTGTGTGCGAAAATTGGTATAGTATGCGTAACATATATTGCATGTGAAAATATTGGTAATATATAACATGTATGCGAATGCATGTCATATGTATAAATATGTGCACATATTGCACATGTTTTAACACACAACATATATTTATACATATTACACATATGCAATGCAATAAAGTGTATATTTAAAAAGTGTATAGTCCGTGCAAATATATAAAATATGCCAAAATGTGTAAATATGCATAGTCTGTAAAAATATATATTGTGTTATAATGTGTAATGTATGTGTTTGAAAATGTAAGTCACATGTGTAAATATGTATAAAAATGTATAGTTGATGAAAATGTTTTAAATGTATAGGGTTTGAAAATGCGCGTAGTAACTATAAATATATATAGTGTGTAAAAATGTATGTACTATGTATAAATATATATAGTGTGTAAAAAAGTATGTAGTATATGTAAATATGTATAGGGTATGAAAATGTCTAAATATGTATAATGCATTTGAAATGTGCGTTGTAACTTTAAATATGTATAATGTGTAAAAATTTGTGTAGTATGTATAAATATATATAGAGTGTGAAAAATTGTGTAGCTTGTGTAAAATTGTATAGTGTGTAAAAATGCGTAAAATCTGAATATTATATGAAAATGTGTATAATATATATAATGTGTGAAGTACGTGTAAATATGTATAGTGCATGAGATATGTATAAATATGTATAGTGCGTGACAATGTGTGTAAAATGTATAATGTATGAAAATATGTTTAGTAAGTACAGATATATATATATATATGTATATATATCGTGTGAAAAAACATGTAGTATGTATAAATATGTATATTGTGCGAAAAGTGTAACATATGTGTAAATATGAATAGTGCTTGAAAATGTGTATAATGTGTATTCGTATAGTGTTCAAAAATGTTAATGATATGTATAAATATGTATTATTGGTAAAGAAGTGTAAATGTATTTAGTGTAGGAAAATGTGTATAGTATATATCAAAATGTGTATAGTAAGTATAAATATGTTTAAAGTGAAAATGTGTCTAGTATGCATAAATATGTATAATACTTGAAGTATATCTACATATATATCATGCGTGAAAATATGTATAATACATGTAAAATGTATAGTGTATGAAAATGCATGTAACAAGTATAAATAAGTATAATGTGTGAAAAATATGTGTAATATGTATAAATACATATTTTGTTTGAAAAAGTGAGTAGTACTGTTTAAATGTAAATACGTAAATTGTGTGAAATTTTCTGGAGTATGTATAATTATATATAGTATGTGTAAATGTGTATACTATTATTTTTTTTAATTTTTTATACGTTTCATAGACGAATTATGTCTATTTTCAGTTTTTGGAGTATGTATAATTATATATAGTATGTGTAAATGTGTGTACCATGTATAAATGTGTATAATGCGTTAAAATGTGTAATATTTATATATTGTTATATAGTGTTCAAAAACATGTTTAATATGTATAAATATATGTAATTGATGAAGAATGCGTAAATGTGTATAGTGCGTGAAAATATATTTAGTATATTTAAATATGTATAATTTGAAAAGTGTATATAAATACGTGTATTATACGTACAAATGTAATTATTGGTTATAAATATGTTAAAAATGTGAAAAATGTGCAGTATATATAAGTATGTATAATACTTGAAATATGAAATATGTAGTGTGAGTAAAAGATGTAGTGTATGAAATTATGTTTAGAAAATACATATAGGTATAGGTATAATGTGTGAGAAATGTGTATAGAAATTAATGTATATTGTATGAAACATTTAGTAGTACAATTTAATAGTAAATATTTATAGTATGTCTGTGGTGTATGTATAATGTGTAAAAATATTTAAAGTATAAATATGTATATTGTGTGAAAATTTCTGTAATATGTATAAATATATGTATTGTGTGAAAAAAATGTGTAATATGTGTAAATATATATTTGTGTGAAAAGTGTAAAATATGTGTAAATATGAATAATGCATGAAAATGTGTAAATATGAATAATGCATGAAAATATGTGTAATATGTATAAATTTGTATTGTGTTTGGAAATGTGTTTAATATGTAAAAAAATTGTATAATTAGTGAAGAATGCGTAAATGAGTATCTTATGCTAAAATATATATAGTATATGTAAAAATATGTGTAGTGATTATAAATATTTATAAGTATTTATAATACGTGAAGTATATGTACATATGTATAGTGCATGTAAAACATATAATAAGTATAATGTGTGAAAAAGTTATGTAATATGTATAAATATACAAATTGTTTGAAACCATTAGTAGTACAATTTAGGTGTAAATATACACAGTGTGTGAAATTATATAGTTTATGTATAATCATGTGTGAAAGTTTTTTCTTTTCTTATTATTCTTTTAGAATGCGTTGTTGAATTTTTCAAAATATTATTATATAATATTTAAGCATTTTTTTATTTAATCTAATTTTATTTTCATGATTACTACACAATGGAAAAGAAATGATGCAATGCAACAAGTGCTTTGAATGCTTAGGTTTATAAAAAAATTGATTATTTTTTTTTGTTTTTTTGAACTTTTTACTTGTTATAATTGAGTATTAAATGTAGTATGATTTTTTAGAAAGATTCAGAGTTTTATCATTTTCTGAATATTTTTTCATTTTATTTGGGATTAATTATTGAAATTTTGGTGAATTATAAAATCCAAAATATGAAAATGAATGTATTGGTAGGTTAGAGTTGCATCCCCTAAAACAAAGTACAAAAATGGAAATAACAAAATAACTTGTTCATGTTTACAAGTTTAAAAAAACGAATGAATTATAAATTAATTAATTTGCACCAACGATCAAAAGCCAGGAAATGAAAAGACACAAGCAGAGTGAGAAAATCTCAGAATTAAAACAGCTAAATCCACATACTGCTTCATCTTCAGTTTGAAAATTGGAAAAAAAATGAAAGAAGAGTTGAAAAGCAGGCATAAATTCTTAACTCAAGACATCACCAATGATGAATTGTCAACCTACTCACAATTCAGAAAGAAAAACAATCCACAATATTGACTTAAACACGCAAACAAGCTTACAGATTTTTGAAGACTTGGCATTATTTTGGATTCTCACCAGATCCAACAACCAAAAAAGAAACAAAGGATGCCCGTACGAGCTAATCAGCCCCGAGCACCATTAAAGCAATGATAAAACAGCCTCAACGTCAACTGCAAGGTTGGCGCATTCAAGCACTTCCATTTTGGGAAATTGCGCACATGACATCTAATATATGATCTAGTCATAGCATACACTGACCTATTGGGCAAAGGCATCACACCCATGAATGGTAACTCACAGGCCAGCAACTCAACCAACATGGTCGTCATCACAGACAGTATAGCATAGTTAAGTGCATTGCTTCTGACAGAGCTTAAATCCTACAATCAAAACTCATCAAGTCATCAAAGTTCTTTCACAAATGCATCCTCCAAATTCAAACTCTAATGACTTGCATCTCGTTCATAAACTTATCCAAGAAATACCATCAAGCAAGGAAGAAATACAATGTAAGACCTGATGCATTTTGAAAGAAGCAACCGAGATTTGTAGGCTCAAGTTACTCCGCCAAATAAAAATAGAATAAAGCTTGAAAAAGAGAAGCAAAGAAATCTAATCCATCAGAGCAAACATTTAAACAAACTAATCCTAGGCTATTGTTACCAATCCCATAATGCAGCTAATGGATAATGGATAACCACCAACCAGTTTTATCTAGTCCTAAGTTATCATTACAAATCCCACAATAAACCTAACCAACAACTACCAGCCCGTTCAATTGTTTACTTCCATATATGATCGCATGATGTTCTCCAGAAAATTTAATAGTTATAGAATATATATACTCTAAAGGATATCATATGACAACATTCAACACTAAACAACTACCACTGCAACAGAGACTATATAATAACGTGTAATGCAGAGGATAAAAAATTCTGGGAATATCCATCAATAGAACACAAGATTTAAAATGGAAAAAAAAAAGGAAAACTAAAAAACTTCAAACCTCAACAGGAGTGGAGCTCTCTTTGGGCAAAGGCTGTTGTGGAGCAGCGGCAGGGAAAGGATCAATTGGAGCAACCATCCATAGACACAAAAATTATTATAAAAAATATTTGAACCGAACACATAAAAGACACTGTCATTTCTTTCTTTTCCAAACTCGCTTCATCTGTTATCAATTATTCAACATCTAATCTGCAAAATAAATTGAAGGAAAAAAACATAGGAAGCAAAAGAACGTCAATGAAATTGATCCAAACTAAACTTTGTTGAAACTTAATATATATTGTCTGTAGCTAAACCAAATGCACATACATGTAATAGATTATCTAGTGTGCTCTATAAGACATTCTTTGCTGGAATGAAAGAACCCATAAAACTGGAGCACATGACAAGTAAGAATTCAGTTTTCAAATGTATTGTATATGAAAACAGATAAATGAAAAATGAACTACAGAAGCTCTTGATTTTGTTGGGGGAAAAAAGGTAAGGCTACTCAATACAAAATATTAGATAAACATAAAAAGTGTCTGCACCTATGCACTGTTCAAAAGCAATCCAGCCAACAAAATGAATGAAATCACGTCGTCAATGCAAGCTAGAAATATTAAAAAGATTCAATAGCACAATCACATTAATTCATACACAATTAAATGCTACTAAGATTATTTGATACCTGAGCCAAAGTTACATGTCGCCATTTTAACCAATGACGAATCTCCCTGAAGTCTTGAACAGCACACCTCATTTTAATACTACCTCTAAAAGAAATATAGTGAAAAAAATCTACAAATTTTGAAATTATAGTAAGCACCACTAAGTTGACATATCTAGCAAATGATGCAACATACACAAGGAAACTGAGAATGCATGACATCAATGATATATTGTGAAGAAATTATCATTCTTCTATTTCTCCTCCATAATATATTAAACCATATATCTTTCTTCACAATAAATCTCTTTTAATTTGAGAGATGCTTTAGTGAGAAATAGTTTGATTAAAATATGAGGCAAACGCAAAAGAATGACTTTCAGAAATAGCTTTTAACAGGAACAATTTTCCTGACAACTTCTGAAAAAAGGCACACATATTATTCGACAAGAACTTCTTGTGAGACTCCACAAGTTAAGTCGACAAGATAAACAAAATTCTAACATCCAACTTGTCCACTATTAACACGTAATTTCATGTTAATGAACGAAGAATTTAAAAAGGAAAATAACAGATTATACATAATTTGTTTGAAGATACCTTCTCCCTCACAACTATTGTACTTTCAATCATTCAGAGGTGCAAGAGGGATGTGAATCTTCAATATTGATATTCATTGGAACCTGAGCAAAAGAAACATAACATGTACACCTTAAAAGCCAAGACTTTAAATTGTCTATTGATTTTGATATTATAAAATGAATCCTTCACCACCGACTGCATCATTCTCATGATCACTGATCCAATTTATTGCACCCTCAAAATTTGAATTACTTGAAAATCAAGTTGGCATGAATGAAATGGATGTTAATTTTCTGTTCATGTTAGCAGTAAGTACCATTACACACCTCTAAATGTCTTGAAGATGTACAAGTTGAAATTTGTTATCGTTCACCAAAAAGCAGCTTTGTTTTCCATTCAGAGAGAAAACTGTAGCCTGAAACACATCCCGAAACAGAGTTAAATTCATAAAAATCCATGAATTCATTTACGTAAAATCATAAAAATGCCTTTTTTTTAACTTACCGAAACAGAGTTATCAAATTGGGTAGTGGAAACATTGCCACTGGTGAGAATATCTTCCAATGAATGCAGTGCATCGTGGAGTTGCTTCAAATGTCCTTATTTGGGTTGGTTTAGATTTCCTGAGTAACAATTATTGTTAACAAACAAAGCATTCAGCAAATAATATTATTGAGAAGGTTAGAAACAGAGATATAGAATTAGTTTCTTACCATACTCATCCAATGGAGCATCATAGTCATACGTTGTAGTAATATATGGACCGCCAGCGTTTCTTCCGAAATTAGTTCCACCATGATACTGAGATAAATCAAGAAAAGGGTCAATTTAATGATCAGGATCAGGAGAATTTGTGATGATATTGTAGAATATTGGATTCATGGATAGAAGTAAAAAAAAAAACAGAATTAGCATAGCAACCATGTAGTAATTCTGTAAAGTGCCTCCGGTTTGGAAGAATTTTGCAACAGAATAAGCAAGATCCTCTGCAGTTCTCAAAGGATCACCTCCACCCCAACTCTTGAACCTGTTAATCAGTGAAAAGCATTAATAATTTGGAAGATTTTTAAACTAAATTATTAGAAAATCACCGTTGAATGAATGAATGACTGACCATCCTGTCCAATTCTCAGTCCACCTCTTAGGATGGCTGTGATCGGTTGGTTGCTAGTCGTGACAGTACCAGCCATTGCAGGCCTGAATCTGTTATTAACGATACAATCACTCCGAATTAGAAAATATTGAGCTAAACAAATTTAACTATGAAAAATTCAACTCAATATATAGTATTAATTAGCATTGGTTTTGGAGCATCATTCTGTTGGCACATAATCCATGGAACTCCAATGTCGAGTGAATCAGCCATATTTGCGCACCAATCAATATATGCTTTGCCAGCAGCTCCATAGGATGACATGACATTCCCATATTCATTCTCAATCTGTGTAAAAAAAGTTTTTTAGGATAAAAAAAAACTTTGTTTTTACCAATGTAGATGGAACAAACAGTTAAGAATTAATTATTAATCCATACCTGTGCAAGAATAATTGGACCTCCTTGTGATGCAAAGAGCTTCTCTTGTTTAACCATGTCTACTATCAAAGTTGTAAAGTTTTGCATCTCATTCTGCATAAAAAAACCATTAAAATCTTAAACTTCATATTTTAACTTTATTCAAAGATTAAAAAAAATAAAGAAAAGATCATGTTTACCATGTAGACATAGTTGGCAGTTCGAAGCTCAATGCCGGGCATGTTATGCAACCGTAAAGGAAAGCCTCTAGAGAATGTGCAGAATCATTAATTAATACCAAGAAAAAGTTAGATACATAAGACGATGAGAATCAATTTTTAACAAGAAAAATTTAGTTAGAAACAAAAAAAAGAATGAATTGATTTACCCATAGTTTCATTCAGCACTGACATAAGGTCCAATATGAAGAATAACATAAAGTCCCTCACTTTGAACAGTTTTGATAAACCTTATGAGATCCAAATTTCCAGTAAAATCATATTGACGACGAAGTGGCTCATGTGCATTCCAGAAAACATAAGTCTCGATTGCATCCAAGCCTCCTTCTTTAGATTTCTTTATCAGATCAGGCGAGATTTTTATTTTTTTTAAACAAAAACAAGTAAGTTTTAGCATTGATTCATAAAAGTGAAGAATTAACAAAAGACAGCAAAGTGAAAACTAAACTAATTGTGTCAGAAGTATACTTATCTGCTGCAACTCTCGCCCCAACTCCACTCCCACACAGTTCATTCCCTGACAAAAATAAGGATGGCATTAAACAATTGTTGTGTGACATCAAAAACAGTTCTTTAGGCAAAATTTTCATTTCTATAAAATCTTGGTAAAACAGGTAAACAGCAACTCTGCTGTGTGAACTGACTATAATTGGTAAATGTTCATACCAAGTTCCCAACCATAATTTTCGTAACCCTTCTTCACAGTATAACATATGAGAGATTCGGCATTAGAGGAATCCCAAGCTCCAACAGCTGAACCATCAGACCTTATTGATCTCCCATTCAGAGCATTCAAACCAAAGATAATTTCAGCTCTGGATTGAACACAATGGCTTATTGAGTCTCAGCTTTAGGGAAACAATGAAAAACAAATATCAGTTTCACTAAGAAAACAATGTTCATACCCTGATTTGTTGAAGAAGGCGTTCAACTCGTCCCATCTGCACAAAGTCAAGCACCCTTGAGTAAAAGCAAACAACTCTGATGGACTTACAACAAATGAATTACAGGGTTACTTACGATCTTGACTTTGATATATAACCTTATCTTGCAAGGTGCCACCCACTCTAATCTTTAATGGAGAAAAAGCTAAAAATTCATGAGAAATTAGTAACTTGAGCTGCCATTAATGAAAGTAATAAAAGTGAAATTGCTGTGTTTTCAGTAATTATAGAATAAACAAAATCAATACCTTTTATTGCGTTCAAGAGAATTACATTGGAAAGATCCTGCACATAAAACAAAGAAAACAGCAGAGCAAACAAGCGAACATTTTCGCTTTGGACAATTTAAAGATTGCTTAAACTATAACTAAATGAAGTCTAAAACTTTTAACTCTGACTAATAAAAGATGTAAACCCTAACAAAAACAAAACCCGTATGTACTACGTTCGAGCTAACCGCGTTGAGGTTGGGCGTGGATGAAAGCTGGAAGGTGTGAAATGGCATAAAATTGAAGGGAAAAAAATAACGCAAAAACTGAGAAAATACAAAGATTGTGGCTTTGACGAGGGAAAGAAAAAGAACAAAATATAGTGGTAAAAAAAATAAAAACATCAGAAGGCCGAACGCTCGACATTCTCAGAGTAGAGAGTCGGCAGAGAAAGGGGAAGGAGAGCGGCAGGGAAAATTGTGAAGATAAAGATGAGGAAAAAAGAGTTTAACCCTAAATTTTCCTTTCATCGAGATTCGCAATTTCCAAACAGAGAGAAGTACTACCAAAAAGTATTGTTGCAGTATCCATTAAAACCGATTTGATAGGCATTAATTAGGTTGATGACAAAACTGGAGGGGGATATCTGAATTGTCCAGAAGAATATGTATATTGTTATAAAATAATGGCTTTTCAAAGCCTAAAAGCTGAAAATCAAGAGGGCAAAATGGGGAAACATATTTTGTGGGGAACCTATTGAAAAGGAAACGAAATAATCCAGCGGACAAATCAATAACAAGGCCGCGCATCGCGCGATGAGGGAGGGGGTACAGTATTAGAGCTGTCCAAATGGCCACGGATTCCCTACAATTTACCACCAAAACCACACACTTTGACAGCAAAATTATGAGACATAAAAGGGGCAGGGTGGGAAAAATTTGAGAAGATCACGCGTGCAGGTTCAAGCGGGAGAACGACCACCAAGCCGCTTATACTTATAACTTAATATATATAATATAAGAGGTGGAAACGAAATGTGGAAAATGGGAATCTGAAAGTGATGGGGATGAAAGTGGGAAACAGAGGAATTGGGAAAATTTAGACACGGAAGAGGAGCCGCGCAATGCGCGATGAGGGAGAGGGCAGAGTATTAGAGCTGTCCAAATGGGCACGGATTTGACTAAAATTTACAAAGGCAACCACAGACTTTGAGGAGAAAATTATGAGAGACTTTGAGGAGAAATTGAGAAGGTCACACGAACGGGTTGAAGCGTGAGAGACGACCACAACGTGGTTATACTAATAACTTAATAAAGTTTGTAAGTAGATTTAATTTCAAATTTTTTTTAACCATTACAGCTAAAGAGGGGGTGAAAGAGGAAAAAAAAAGTATATGCACTATACTCCTAAGTTGTTTGCATTACCCGGATTTGGGCCATTTTACACAAAATTTTTAACCACACTGTAATTTACGGTTAGTGAAAAATGATAACCATAACTAACCATTAAAATTTAAAAATCACAAATTGCCGTGTATACTTTTTCTTTGCGGTATAGTGCGGTTTATACAGTTTGAAATTGTGAAAAAAAAAGAAAAATAACAATAAATTTCAATATAAGAAAAAAATAATTATCTACACAAATTTTAGATTACACATTTTTTTAATCTATCATAAATTTAATGCGACAATATTTTCATCAGATTCATAATTTAATACAATTATGCAAGTGTATCAAAAGGAGACTAATATTCATATCATAAAAAAGTATCATATTATAATAATTAAAAATTTAAAAATCACGATTCAATTAATTATATAAAAGTTGGTCTAATAACTATTCTTGTACGTGAAAAGAAAATTGTTTATATGTATAAGTAATACAATATAGAAGCATGAATAAAAAGAATGTAGGTGATAACAAAAATAAAGAATATTAATTTATTTAAAATTTGAAATATATGTAGTGTATATTTTTTCATATATGACAAAAACTACTAAATAATAAAATAAGTAAAATAAGTGTTTAAATGCAAGCAATTAAGTCAAATTATCAATACTTATCATGTAAAATTATATAAATAATTATATTATTATTATTATATTCTTGCGGTTCAATTTGTTTTTGCGATTTTAATTTTACAAGATAAAATCACACTCTATCATGCGGTTTTAAAATATTGAAACCAAAACCAACAATTAATGTTTGGTTTCAATATTTTAATGGTTGAAACGACACAAAATCTTCCATCCAAGATTTTGTCTGTCTTATTCTGTCTTAATTAAAACTACGTTTTCACTAATGGCTACTGTTAATGCCAGAGCAATTATTAATCTCCAGAGCAATAAATTATTCTATTTCCCAATTTATCCTTAATGAGTCAAACTCCTGATTTTCTCTCTTCACCTTATATTGATTTTCTATTTCCATCTTATCACAATAGCTTATCAATTCTTTCTAATATCTTTTCTTTAAAGTTTGATTTTTTTTTCTTTATACTAATTTCTTTTCCAAATTTTTATTAATATAACACTTATTTTCACTGACACTTATATTTAAAAAAATTATATAACTTAGTTAAAAATTAGTTTCTACTCAGAAAAAAAAATTTAAAATTATATTAATTACTTTTTCAACAATTTTAAATTATATTAATTAATTTTTCATATTTAGTGTAAAATTAAAAATAAATTAGTTCAATTTTTCAAATTTTTTAATTAATCAACAAATAACACCAATAAAAAAATAAGATAAAATTTTTTGTTTAAAATTTTCATTAACATGGAGACTGAAAAATTAGAAACTAAAAGAATTAATTAGTTTTAATATATTATGAGCAATTTAACATTTAAAAATGTTAACAGATCACAAGAAAAAAAATTATTAATAACATTTTAAAATTTAAATTTAAATTAATGTTTTATGATTTTATTTTGGTAATAAAATGGTGTTAGGAAATTTTTTTTATTATTATAAATTTAAAAGTCAAATTTAAGTAGAATAATTTATTTAAAAAAAATGTTAATATTTAAAAATGATAATAGATCACAAGAAAAAAATTATTAATAAAATTTAAAATTAAATTTTGAATTAATATTTTATGATTTTATTTTGGTAGAAAAAATGTTTTAGGAAGAAATTTATATTATTATAAATTTAAAAGTCAAATTTAAATATAATAATTATTTATAAAAAAATACGTAACAAAAAAATTATTGTAACAATGTTTTTGGTTTTAAAAATTTTGGTAAAAAAAATAGACAAAACAAATAAGTTAAATTGAATTTCTGAAATAAAATACCAAAATAACTCTAAACAAACTGAACCTAAATTTTTTGAAGTGTATATTGACAAATATTTTATAATTTAATTGAGAGAACAAAACTATTAATAAATATAAGTGTTGTATTATTTTATATAAATTTTCTTTTTGTATAAGTTGCAAATGAAAATAAGTTTTATATTAATAAATATGTAGGAGAAAAATCCGTGTAAGTGAGAAGAAACTCAAACATGAGAGAAAATATGTTAAAACTTAAAAAGAATGGATAAATCTTAATGGGGGAGAGAACATAAGAACTTTAACTCATTAAGGGTGAATTAAGAATATGATTTTGTTGTTCCTCTTGGCTAATATTTGCTCTGGTAATAACAGTTAGTGTCTAATAATTATAAATTAATTTTAGTGATATTTATGCATGTAGTACCTAATTTTAATGAAACTAGGTCGTTTTGAATGTTAGACATAATAAGATAGGATAAATATTGGATAAAAGATCTAAAACCAACCACGTGCCGTGTTTTTAAATTTTGTTGTACACCACCAAATTAAAGTATGATCACCTAATGTATGGTGAATTTCTCCAAAAATCAATTTGGTACATTATTTATTTTAGTGTGATTGAACAATTTGCATCAATATGATTATATGAGTGATGAAAATAGTTTTATAAATAAATATGAGGGTTTATTTTTGCAATGTTCCCATTCAAAGGTTATCATGAAATATAGTGCAATAATTCAAATTCAAAAGTATTTTACTCTATTTTCCCCTATTCTTCTTTATTTGTCTTAAACAACCCCTTCTTCCAAAGTTAGAGCATCCTTCTTCCCACTTTTTCCTTCCTTTTTTTTTTCTTCCCTCTCTCTCTCTCTCTCTCTCTCACACACACACACACACACAGACACAGACACACAGTGTCTCCTCCCCACTCCCATTAGCCCTCTGTTCACTGATCCCCTTATTTTTTTTTTTGCATTCGCTCACTCCCCAATATCGCCAAAATCCAGAATCACATTTCAACCCTTTATCCATCCTTGCTTTCCTAATTTTATTTGTAGGCCGGTCGTGGAGGACATCAATCGCAGTAAACAACACTGAATATAGAACAGATTGGCAGCAATTTGAGCAATTTGTTTTCAGGTATTATCCTCCCGATAGCGCATGGAAATTTGATTAAACTGTCGGAGAATTAGCCATTTTTCTTTTGCTTAAAGCTTGACGGTTTTGGTTTAGTGGTTTGTATTTGGGGTGGAATTGGGTTTATACACTATGTGTAGAGAAAATTGTGTAGTGTGAGGAGTAAGGATAGAGACTTCATGGTCGAAAGCTTTTGTGAATCTAAAAATTGAACTTTTAGGGCAGAAGATGAGAAGGGTTCTATTGTGGAATGTTTTTTGGGGCAAAAGATGTGAAGGGTTTGTTGTAAAACTAGTATCTTTAGGGAAAAAGGTTTGAAGGATACCTGAAAAATGTTATTTTTTTTGGGGATGAAATAAAAAATGTTATATTTAGGGCAAAGATGAGAAGGTTTATTCTTGGATGCTTGTCCTTGTGGGAGCTGCTGGGATAATTGTACGACAATGGTAATTAGTATCTGATGTGGGCACTTTGTTCCTTGAAGATTGTTTCAAGGCTAAGGCACTTGTGCTTGAGGCTTCTTTTCTTTATTTGAAACGTTTTTCTCATACAGTGCCATTACTAATGGAATTTACTGATTCCTTTTTTATTTTTCTTGTATTACTATCAAAGCACACAAGCTTCAGCATGGAAAACAGCAAACTAAAAGACTTATAAACTCTAATTCTTACAAAAGACTTTTGGATCAAAATATCATACTAAATATAGCTCCCAATGTGTATCAGTGTTCAGTGATCCCACTTGTTTAAATCTCTTCTATATGTTAGTGTAGTCTTAAATTTGAAATTCTGTATTTATAGCAATAGCATAGGCACGGGCTTGAGAAGGCTCTCTGGTGGCAGTCTCGCATGTTGCACATGATGTTAATGATTTTAAATTTTATATTTATAACAATAGCATAGAGCACGGGCTTGAGAAGGCTCTTTGGTGGTGTTCTCATATCTTTTGCATGACATTGTTAATAATTTTGGTATTGGTGCTTCATTGAGTGTTTTTTCATTTATGTTTGATAATTTGATTGATATGTATTTTCATCTGTAAGTTTTCTTATCCGCGTCTGTGGTATAACTTGATTCACATCCGTGGCAAGGTTGTTCAATTTTGTTTTTTTATTGTATTTTGTTTCTATGTATGCTACAGATTCTTTCTCCTCTCTTTCAAGTTGGCAAATGAAAATGCTTGATGGTCTGCCCTAGGGTTCCTATATAGCACGGCAATTCAACGACCCATGATTGACACAACGTTGTTGTAGATCGTGGAAACGCTGAAGATGTCTAGGCAATCAACATCTTCTGCTTTTCATAAATCCAAGACTCTTGACAACAAATATGTAAGATTTTGTTTTTCCAATTTCCAATGATTTTGTTTAATCGTTAAGATCAATGCCTTTTGCTTCTATATTTTAATGATTTTCCTCTCATTATCATAATTATTTTCATGTTGGAGAATTCTTTCCTAGTTTGGAAAATTACAAATTAAATAGTTGCTTAGCTTTTTAAAAGTTTTAAGTGCAGTGGAGTTTCAAGGTTCTTTCTGAGTTTTTTGGGCTTTTGGAGTTTTGGTTAATTGGGTGTTTGTTAATGTATTATCTGTTTATTTATTATTTATCAAGTTGCTAGGCAATGAGATTAGTTGGGGGGTTTTGGGTTTTCGTTGAGTTATTGGGCTTTTGGAGTTCTGTTGATTTGGTTACTTGTTAATGTATTTATCTATTTTTTTATAATTCACAAGATGCTAGGGGATGAGATTGGAAAAGGAGCGTATGGGCGAGTGTACAAAGGGTTGGATTTGGAAAATGGTGATTTTGTTGCAATTAAGCAAGTCTCTTTGGAGAATATTGCTCAAGAGGATCTCAACATCATCATGGTATGGTTTCTACTTGATATATTGCCCTTCATCTTTTTTTCCTTGTTCTAGTGCTCTTAAGGAAAATTTCGTATTAATTTATTGTTTAATTCATGACAAAAGATACCATCATGATACCATAATCTTATTTTATTTGGGGCTGTAGTATGGCCATAGTTGCAAAAGTTGCATGAGGCATGCAGCTTGCAACGAAGTTGTACCATAGGAAAAAATCTAGTACCTTACAATCCTGTAATCATGTGTTTTAGTTGAAGTTGAAGCAAGCTACATGTGTTTGGTTTTTTAGTCGAAGTTGAAGCATGTTTCATGAGTTTAGGTCTATGTTGAAGAGAATAACCAGAAATTCTATTCAACTAGCTGATAGAAGAAGACAAGATATACCACAATTCCAGCACTATAAATGTGGAAAAACTCAAATACTATCCAAAGACTTGGATACGACATTTTAGAAATTTTAGGCAATACTATATTTCTGACCTCTTTATGGCGAAACATAGTGTGAAAAAAGGTCTTTGTCTCTATGAAGCGCAAACTGGAATGCAAATACAAACACACTATATATAGTGTATAAAAATTTATTTCTTATTCATCACTTGGGAAAGGTTAGGTGTTTTAAGTACAAAACTAACATTTCTCCAAATCACATGATGGTGATAATAAAAAAAATGCAATTCTTGCATCTAAGAAAAAGTTAGGCTTCAAAAGTTTTTACTTATTCTAAAAATTAATAATTTGTAGTGTATGCACGTGATATTTTTAATGTTTGATTGCATGTAAATTAGGTTTATAATAAAAAAAATTAAAAATAAAATAGGAATAATATGAGCAGAACATTTTCTTCCTATGCAATATATAGTATTAGGTGAAAAGAAAAAGAAATATATAGAATTAGTAAAAGTGGAAAAGACCCATTATTGGTAATAGGTTATTGCACTATGATTAGTGTGCGTTACCGAGTGTGATATTTCCCTCATTTTGATGGGTACCAACCTTACGCCAACTGCAACAAACCTCCTTGCATAGAAAAGACTAATCTGTAGAAAAGAAAATAGAGTTTTCATGACAGTTGATATGCCTTTCCTTAAATATTTTCATTGGGGAAAGGATTTTGAGCCCTGTTTAGTTGCTTTGTAGTCTATGCAGATCTGGATTTTCAAAATCAGAGAATTTTCATTTGCAATGATAAACAGACTTGATGCTTGCGGGTTTTGTCTTATTGAACTAGTTGATGGTTTCTGTTATTTTCATGTTTGACTTGCTAATTGGTGTTTTGGATGGTTTTGTGGGTTGGATGTGCTGATGTTGCAGCAAGAGATCGATTTACTTAAGGTAAACTTCTCATCCTCTGGCTTCTAGACTGATACTTGTGCAAAAATGTACATATTCATGTAATTTGATGCCAGTGATAAAAGAACACCTCGCTGTTAAAAGCATATGTGGTGCAGAATTGAAGAGGAGCTTTAGCCAATAGCATTACATAATCTAGATTGATGAAGAGAAGATCACACAAATCTGTAGAACAAAGGCTTCCCAAAATTTGATAATTTTGTCCTAAAAATTAGGAAAAGCTGTACTTCTGTATATAAAATGAGTATTTACAGAGTAGCTAAACCATAAATTTGTCCTAGATTGTATCCTTACTAGAACACATATATCACATGTGCGCCAACTGTTAAAACAGCAGCCTTGCACCACCTTAGGACTAAAACAACTGAAACCAATTATCTTAATTACTATGGATCAAGTTGAGCCTGGACCAATATGAGTTCAAATGTCGCCCTCTGCATATTGCTGAATTGTTCTGTCTCCCTAATCATCCAAAGATTCCTGCAAATCATTAATTGTATATGGAATTCTGGCAAATAAAAATTTTTAGGACAACTAGTTCATTGGACATGCCCCCATGCTGCACAATATTGTCCTCCTGTTTTCATGCATCTTCAACATCTATCATTGCTACATGAATGGAGTTTCATCTTTTCCTTTCTGCAATCTTGCAGAATTTGAACCACAAAAATATTGTGAAGTATTTGGGCTCTTTGAAGACAAAGACCCATCTTCATATTATTCTTGAGTGAGTATGCTTGAAGAATCTTCTCACTGTTTTCTTTTTCTTTTGATTATTGTTGAAGGCATTTCTAATTATATAGGAAAAATCTTTATCTCAAAGGTATGTGGAGAATGGTTCACTTGCCAACATAATCAAGCCCAACAAATTTGGGCCATTTCCAGAGTCATTAGTGGCTGTTTATATATCTCAGGTTTGAAAGTGATTTTATACTTCACACAGTTGGTTATGATGGTTTCATTTTATTACAGTTTGCCCCTTTTTACCAGGTTTTGGAAGGATTAGTGTATCTACATGAACAGGGTGTAATTCATCGGGATATCAAGGGTGCAAATATTTTGACAACAAAGGAGGTACCCTTACTGTAGTATGTTTTTAGCATTTGTTTGTATTGCATCGTTTATCTGCACAAATTTTGTGTTTGTATATTTTAATGGCTGTGGATGTGGATTTCTATCTTATTTCTGATTTAGTCTGTGGATCCATTCTGTGCATCTGTTTGTGTCTTGCAGATCTTCAGGGAATTATGTTCTTAATTTTATTGTGGCATCACAGAATTCTTAAAAGTATATTGTGCTTTCAGGGTCTTGTCAAACTTGCAGATTTTGGAGTTGCAACTAAGCTAACGGAAGCAGATGTTAATACGCATTCAGTTGTTGGAACTCCCTACTGGATGGCCCCTGAGGTACTTTTCAGCTAGTCTTTGACTGTTATTTGAGCATAATTCCTTCTTTCTCTTTGTATGGCACTTCTTTTGTTTTTCTTTCATTTTCTGATTTTCAGGCTTTGTAGTTATCCATTGGTTGGATTTGATAGAGAGTAAGAAAATGTATTTGGGTTTTGTTAACATAGATAAATAACATTGGAGATTTATTTTCTTTTATTGACTAGATTATGCTTGATGTTGTAGTTTATCAGCAGCCTCAAAGGGTGCCTTTACCAAACACTCTGTTTGAAGAGTGGCAACTCCATTTTATACTGTTGGCATATGGAAATTTGTTAGATTATCTTGGTTTGTTAAAGTTTTACTTCAAAAGTTGAAGACTTTATATTTTACAGATGCTTTATTCTGAGTGTAGTTGTAAGGCCAAACTTTTGCAATGCATTTAACTCAGTGAAAATTTCGGTGCGAATTGAAATGCTAAAATGGGCCAATTTTATTAATATAATTTGGATGAGCAAGATCTGAAATGGGATGTTTCTAAATTTCTAGTGGGTATGTCTGTGCAAAATGAAATGATTTGTCAGTTGTATGTATGGTGAGGTATGATAGGGGTCTGAGAAGCTCCTTGAGCACATTAGAAATTTACGTATGCATGTCACGTGTACAATTTAGCAAATAGAGAACATTATTGATCGGATCAATTCTTGATTTGTCAATTTACTACATTATCGAATGTGTGATGTGAAATGTAATAGTCAAATTCTAGACTGGGAATTGGAATCTTCATCCTAATTGTTTCAGGTCATTGAAATGTCTGGAGTTTGTGCTGCATCAGACATTTGGAGTGTTGGCTGCACTGTCATTGAGCTTCTTACATGTGTACCACCATACTATGATCTCCAGCCAATGCCTGCTCTCTTTCGCATTGTGCAGGTTCTTTTAATAATCTATGCTATCATTCCCTTCTGCTCTAACAGCGATAAAAACTCTTCGACTTAGTAGAACAGGTTTCAGTGGTTGTTCTGATGCCTTTGTCAATTTGCAGGCAGTATCATTGCTTTCTGCTAATTTGACAAGTAAATTTTTTCCCTTGCAATTTAAAGATGTTTGCTAATTGCAGTAGTTTGATCTCTTATTTTCTCAGGATGCCCATCCTCCTATACCAGATAGCTTATCTCCTGACATTACTGATTTTCTACGTCAATGCTTTAAGAAGGTGAGATGTAAGCCCATCACATTTTGCTTGTATACCTCTGTATTTTTCAAGTTTCTTTCGACATTAATTTCCTAGTTGCAGATTTTCCTTATGTGTTTTCTGTTTTAATGCTTCAATATGTAGAGAAATGCAAGATGACAGTATAATTAATGGAGTAGGCATGTGCATCACCATGAAAAAGAATGCAAGATGACAGCTTAGAATTTGATTTAATATAAAGGAAAAGCTCAACAATCTAAATAGAAACCATGAAAAAGAGGCAAATTGGTGCCCTCTTCTCACAGCACCATTGCTGGCTCAGTTAATATTTTGTTTGATCTTTAATTTATTGCATTTTTTTATAACCGACCTCACATGAATAAAAAATGGGGGTAGCAGAAATGAGAATGTTAAGATGGATATATGATACACTAGATTGTATAGAATAAGTAATGAATGCGTTAGAAAGAAAGTGAGTGTAGCTCCAATAGATGAGAAAATGAGAGGACGGTTAAGATGGCTTGGACATTTGAGTAGTAGACATCTAGATACATCAGTGCGGCATGTAGAAAATAGAGAAACATGAATTCAAATTAAAAAGGGAAATGGGAGGCCTAAACGGAATTGAAAAGATAAGATATGATGTATTTAAATAGAAATGAAAACGTGTATGAATAGAATACAATGGTGAACTATGATCCATACAGCCGACCCACATTGTAGGATAAAGGCTTAGATTGTTGTTGTTGTTGTCAATTGACTGCAGTTTTTCCTGTTACCTAGCTAAGAAAGATAAATTGTTCATAAATTTTAATCTCGTGAATTGCTCTATTGACAATAAGGAACAAATTTCAGGATGCTAGACAAAGGCCTGATGCCAAGACATTACTTTTGCATCCTTGGATACAAAACTCAAGGCGTGCTTTGCAATCTTCTCTCCGTCATAGTGGAACATTAAGGTAGGTATTTGAATATTTTTGAGTTAATTACATCTACCTCCCCTGTTTCTCGAGCAAACTTCTGGTACAATTCCCAGTTGTTTGGCAATAAAGGGATAACTGTTGAAGATGAAAAGCTAATTGAATAGGAGCTTCCACTTCAATTTGGATGAATGTGTGCTTGTTTGTTTGGCAAACTGTCCTATATGGCAAAGTACACTGATGCAATAGGATTTGATAGAATCAACTATGTTTTGTGCATGGCTTTGAACTGACATTCTGCTGAGTGATGTATTTCACGTCAACATATTTTATTGTTTAGGGAACTTACATAAACATGTAGTTTTGCATATGGACATTAGCCGTCTAATGTTGTTGCCTTGTCATTTCTTGACTGGCCTACATACTTTATTTGTGAAAACCATTTTTGTTTATTTCTTAAACTTATATTGGCCATACTATTATTAAAACAATGCATGATCTTAACATATATAAACTTTAGTATCATCTAAGGGGTTGTTTGATAACTCTTTGGTTGGAAATTAATGGATTAAGAGCATTTTGGGTTCGGTACATGTGATAACAGAATTCCCATGAGCCAGAATCCATCAAGCACCGCTTACTTTGTATGATTAGTTTTAAGTGAAACATTGTAAGGGATTGTTTGATAACTCCACTAAGGGCTGAAAGTAATCGACTAAGAGAAAACAATTCGACTGAAATGTTGAACATAATTCACTGAATTTTTTAGTGGGGGCTGACACTTGCTCAACTTCTCCTTAATTCACTGAATTTCACGCACACACTCTCTTCCTTTGCGGCGCACTGTTGTACACGATTTGTCAACTTAAAGACATACTTTGACACTTTTCATTTCTCTAGCATGTAGACACATTCTCACTTGACAAACAAACACTACACAAGAACATGCGCACGTGCCTCACATGAACATACACATGTATACAAGCAGGCAGATTCTCTGTCTCCTGTTTTCCACACTTGCATATTCTTTCTGCACATGTACATAATCACTTTCCCTTTCTCCAATTAGGCATAAATACATTGTCACTTTTTCCTACACTTTGTTTTTCATACACCAAACAATTATTAAAATTACTTTGTTTTGTAGCAAACTTCTTTTCTACACTGAAGTTTTTGTAGTTTTATCAGATAGCCATAAATCTGTGTTTTGGCTTTCTTACAATCCAATGTTTCCATGAACATGATAATTTTGAGAAGTCTGGTTTTGCGGGTATGATAAAATTATATATACCGATTTGAAGGGGAAAAGTAACTAGTGCCATCACTACATTGGAAGTAAGTGCAAGTTTATTAAATACAAGAAGATGATTATGTGGTTTTCATTCTCAAGATGAGTTTTACAAGCTCTCTCTTTCTATTGTTATTTGAAGTTGCCTGTTTAATACTTCGGCAACTATGGCCCCTATTTTCTGTTACACAATGTGCACCTCTGATGCTAATCAGCCAGTTTACTGGTTTGCTTTTGAAATGAATCACCCTCTGAGTTGCTAACATTATTATGGCCTGGGTTTTATGCGGCACAAGAAAATCTGGAATAGGTGATGATTACATTTCTGTGCGGGTAACTAAACTTCAAATTTATGCATTTCTGTGCGGGTAACTAAACTTCAAATTTATGCTTAGTGCTCAGGAACAATTTGGTTCTGATTGTTTTCTAGATTTAATTGAAAAAAAATAGTTACTCATATCTTTTAAGACATTTTTCATCAGTCAACAATAATAAATCATGGAAAAGATTTTTGCAGCAAAGAGGGAGAGAAGTATAATGTGTGGTTAATTACAAACTACCCTCTTGAAAAATACTCTTTTCTCACCTTTCCTACTCCAAAGTTCAATTGATCAATTTACATCCTAAACTTTCAAAATTTCCCAATTTAATACAAGCGATTCAAGAATTTCAAATCAAATGTAACTTTGTCAAGTAGGATAAAATTGAAGCTCTTATGGACTTATTAAAATGGGTTTGACTTAACTATCCAAAAAAAAAAAAGAAAAGAAAATGACTGATTTTTCATCATTTTATTGGAAGTTGAATTTCAGTTATGTCGGCTTTGTGAATATTAATGTGTTAGGTGAATCTAGCCGGTTCAACTTCTAAGAAAGTAGGTATGACTTTGTGACTTCATTTATTACAATTATTAGATCAAAACATGTTAAATTATCAAAACCAACTTACGGTTATTGGGTTTATTGCATCAGATTGGAAAAAAATTGGAAGTTCAAAAAATTGAAAGTTCAGGGATAGATTGATCCAATTGAACTTTGAAGGGGTTTTGTGGGAAAAAAGGTATTTTTCAAGTGGGGATTAGTTAACCCTATAATGAATGTAAACTTCCTGATTAAATGATGGTTTACAGAACAAAGATGGACTAGATTTGGGAATAAAATAATTACATTTTGCATGGTTAGAAAGTTAATTTCCTGTTTATGGAACTATCTTTCGTCAGAAATGACCATTCTATATTTTTGGTTGTCCTCTTGCCAATTATGAAAATAATGCTTTAAAAAGAATAATTGTTGGAAGATAAAGCCTCGGTATATCATTGTGTGCTTCCTTAATGAATTGATGAAAGTTAGAACTAAATCAGTTTGCTCATCTTGTTAAAAGACCCATGTGCATCCAACTCAAAACCAATTGGCAATTAGTGGAGTAGCCCAAGATCTTATTAATTCGGTTATGAGCTCTTACAAAGCCGATGTGGGATATTATTTCTAACACATCTGAATTTTGTAGACCAATTAAGCTGGCATATAGTTGTAGATTAACATCAAATATCAAGGAGATTAGTTTTTGGATTTCTTTGTTTTATTTCGTATTTTTTGTTCTGTATATCTTAAGTTTGTATATAACCTAATTTCGCATTCTTATTCATGTTGCCATCTTATGTGTTTTTTCTGATATCTTGGGTTCGGTTTGCATCTATATGCATGAGCATCTGAATAACATTTGAAGACATGATATGGCCTTTCAGGAACATCGACGAAGATGATTCAGATGCTGCAGAATTATCAAATGGAGAGGAGCAGAGCACAGTTGAAGGCCTTTCAGCTGAGAGAGTAAAAGCTCTAATTTCACCTGAATTTTGTTTCACGGAACTTCTTTTTATCTGTTATTTGCACATGTTATGATATCACATAGTATAATTGGTAATATTGAGTATTCACAGTCTAATGACACGTTTTTTGTCCTAGGGCTCTAGAGAGGAGCTGCTAACAACAGAAGCTGCTGACGTTAGTAACTCAATAGAGGGCGATAGATCTGGTGATAATACTGCGGGGGAAAGAGTAGATGCCAATGAAGATGAAGCTATATCAGATCAATTCCCCACCTTAGCTATCCACGAAAAGAACACCACGGGAAGCCACTCGAATAGACATGCTACAAGCAATGAAGCTACTCCTAACTTGAAAGAGCATCACGAGTCATCCCATTTGGCTGAGAAGGAAAAAGTGCTCATAAACGGCGAGCTGGAATCTTCAGAGGTAAAAGCAAAAGGTGTTGTATCCAAAAAGCTTGAGGAAATTGGAAGTAATGTGCATGGCGATTATGATTCATTTGCATTCGGAGGAAAGAGTGAAGATTTTACTTCCCGAAAGGTAAAGCTGAACCAGTGCCTATTTGTGTGTCTAGTAATTATGCAACAAGGTCCATTTCTTTTCCCTTTGCTTTTGGTTATAAATGTCATTGCCTTCATCCTGTCAAGGTATAAGAAAAGAGATTATTTGTAAATAGTTGCCGGAAAGCATGGAGAGATGTTATAACTGGAAAACAAACATACCCCAGTGGTAAAGGTGCTTCTTTCTCTATACGTGATTGGGATCTTGAGTATTTCCCCCAGCCACCCACTCCCCTATATATGCCAGAAACTATTTGAAGCAGCTTGAAACAATCCCTGCTAAGTTGTTATGTAGCCTCATTTAAACCTGTATGTATCTATAGCTTGTATTTGAAGATACTATTCACGAGTGAGTCAGCATATGAAATTTCTCTTATCCCTCCCTATTTCATCCATAACTCAGTTACCTCCTAGCCAAAATTTTAAAGGTAACTGACCTCTGACTGAATTTTTGTCTTCTAGCATTAATTTTGAGAACATGAGTAGCTTTTGATTTCCTACTCAACCTTTCGTCCATTCATTTACTGCAAAACTCTTAAGCCCATAATCTTCGGCTTCTCCACCTCATTCTTGTCTCAACTGAGTTCAAGGTTAAACTCGCTAATAATGGGGTCTAAAAACTTGGGAGTAGAGTAGTGCAGGAGATCAGCGGCCAGGAATCTAAGGTAAAGTTTTAAGAGGCATGTTCTTGTGCATAGTGTGTGCTCTTTTGATTTTCTTAACTCTGTCGACTTAATTATTGTTGCAGTTCGACGATGTGTTAGTAGTGGTGGGAAATTGAAGGAGGTACATGTACTGAGAATTGTTCATTTCACGGACTGGCAGTGACTGACGAGAAATTTGGGTAGTGAGTACGTGCGTGTTTGTGGGAGAGTCAATGGTCTTCAATTCACTTTACAAAGTGATGTCTCATAAAAATCCCAATCAGTTTCGTCAGTTGTATGGATTGCTGATTACCAGTTTGCATAGAAGAAAACACTGTCCTTGGTAGCTGCATAGTTGACATATATGAGTAATGATGCCATAACTTTAGCAACTTATTGTTAACAGAAGTTAGCGGGAGGGGAAAAAAAAAAAAGAAGTTAGCGGGAGGGAGGCCCAAAATATAGATATTCTTGTGGTAAAAATCAATTTTAGCTGCTTCTTGACTCTTACACCCAGAAGAATGCATGAAACTTACACGGGGATATTTGCAAGAGTGTGTAAGCTTGTTCATTTCTAAGCTAGATGTTCATCAAGGCTTATAGACAGGTTAATAGCTGTAAAGAAAGTATTCAGGTTTGCTTCCCCCCATCCCATAACACCACTCCACCCCACAAAATGCCCAACCCACCCCAACCCCCCCGCCCCACACACACACACTCCCCACTTCCCAGCCCACTTTGTGCCAAAAAAAAATGGTTGCATTGTGTAATTGCCATTTGCTATTTTTTGTTTTCCGCATGTGATCATGTTATCTAGAATATGCAAGATTATAGGTTTACATATTTCTTATGAATTTCTCTATATGGTCACTTCTGCAGGCTGTTAAGGCATCAATAATTTCCAGTGATAATGAACTGAGTAGATTTAGTGATACTCCTGGAGATGCCTCCTTGGATGATCTATTTCATCCACTTGAGAATAATCTGGTGGCTCGTGCGGCTGGAGCCTCAACTTCTGCATCTTCGTCAAATGTAAATCAAGCTAACGTGTTTGCTGACTCCGGGAAAAATGATTTAGCTACTAAGTTGCGAGCTACAATTGCTCAGAAAATGGAGAATGATGCTGGACAAGCAAGTGGTGGTGATCTGCTTCGTCTTATGATCGGTGTGCTAAAAGACGATGTAATTGACATGGATGGTTTGGTATGGTTTGATTACCACTTAATTCTCCTGGAGATTTTTTGTACTTGTGTCTGAGAATCGTGTTTCTTTTGGTTATTTTGCTTCCCAGGGTTTTGATGATAAGCTGCCAGCAGAAAACCTTTTTCACCTTCAGGTATGCTTTGGTTATTCTGTTTTGCTTAGTGTCTTGACCTTTGATTGTTTTTAAACTTGTTTGTAATTCTGTGCCCAGTATATCCGCTTCCTTTTGTGGGAAAAAAATATAGGTGGCAGAAGTAGGTTTAGTATGCTGATGAAATAGAAGGGAACAAAATGTTTTCCACTTGTAATGAACTAATGCTCATCCGAAAGGCTCATCTGGTAGAAAGTAAGACAGTTGAATATTCAAACTACAACATTTTGTTTTTGTAAAGTTTTTTTTTTTTTTTTTAATTTTAAGAAGAAATTTCATCATGTTGAATTCTTTATGGTCCTATTTTCCATTTTTACAGCAATAAGCCTTGTGCCTAAATCTGTGAGTTACATTCTCATTGAAGTCTGTATAAGATATTTATTCAACTTATGAATTTTAGATGAATTTGAGTCAAGAAATTATTGTTCCAATTTGAAGGCTTCTCAAAGACGATTTAGTGTTAGACTGAAGATATTGATCTTTGCTTTTGGTATTCTATGTTTTCGTGCTTGATTATGAAAAGATTGTTTTTCTGCGGTCTCATACTAATGGATCAATTCTTTTTTCCTTGGTAAGAACTTATGGATTGTTACTAAGTTTGATTTAATTCTTATAAACCTAGTTTCCATTGGTACTTCTGTTCAAGAGTCAGCTTGTATTCCTTATAGCACTCTGTTATTATGGGGAACTATAAGTAAATCTAATAACAAGTACCTATTGTAAGGAAGCTTGTTGGTAAGTTTACGGTGCTAGTAATAGCACAGATACTTCTATAATAACTAGTTATTAAATAAAAACGCAGCTGTGGTAATTCTATGTAGTTGCTTGCCACCCCACCTCCATTGAAAAGAAAAGGGACAGAACCGTAAGCCTTAAAAGCCTGTATAGCTAGTTTAATGATATGCTTTTGCAGAGAAATCTTTTAACCTGTGGCCTTTATGCGCAATATCTTGCTAATGAACTATTTACGATACTCTACTGACTCCCTGGGCCACACAAAGGAGAGGAGATAAAGTAAAAAATAAAGAACAGAAATGAGAAGGTAGCTTATTAATTGCTTCTCTTTCTAGGCGGTAGAGTTCAGCAAGTTAGTGTCATCACTGAGACCAGATGAACCAGAAGAGGTTATCGTTGCTGCTTGTCAGAAGTTAACTGTGTTCTTTCACCAGAGGCCTGAACAGAAAATTGTCTTTGTTACTCAGCATGGTTTACTTCCTCTCATGGAATTACTTGAAGTTCCAAAAACT
Source organism: Ophiorrhiza pumila (assembly GCA_016586305.1). Lineage (NCBI taxonomy): Eukaryota > Viridiplantae > Streptophyta > Magnoliopsida > Gentianales > Rubiaceae > Ophiorrhiza > Ophiorrhiza pumila. The sequence goes on from BLIW01000005.1 coordinate 17,003,088, forward strand.
CGGGTATGTCTTTTCATATTTCTTTGTTTTAGTTTCAAACTGACTTGCTTATATGTTTTAGAGTACCTCTTGACATTGTCTCATTTTAATTTTCAGGTCATGTGTTCCGTTTTGCAACTTCTAAACCAGATAATCAAAGCTAACACCGACTTTCAGGAGAATGCCTGTCTAGTGGGTCTTGTGAGTTCGATTTTTCTTTGTTGTGATAAAATGTTTGTGTTCATATACAAGCAACCACAGTGTATAATTATTGCGAAATACTTCCAAATACAGTTGTGAGTACTCTTGCACTGACCTGATCAATATTCAATGGCCTCAGTTTCAAAGAATATCTTGATGTATGTGTTGAATTAGATTCCTCCCATAACTTCAAATCAACTTTTAAACTGCTAATGTTGCTAAAAGATTGATATATCCTCATGTAGAGCCAGGTTCCTTAGCTGTGTGACTCTTCACAGTGCCCTGTCCTAGCTCCTCTTAAGTTATATATTCATGCTGGATAAATCTTCTTATTGCATCTTATACTGGTTTAACCTTGAACTCCACAAACAGTAGGTCAATGTTACAATATAACCTCCAAATACATTTCCAACCTTCTAAAGTTATTTGCCGTATTAGATTATGATACCTGGTTGAGTTCAGCTTTTAGCTATAAATTCTTCCTACACTTGTTGAAGGAAGGAAAGCAAAATAGAGGCATGATACATTCTGTAATTTTCTGTGCGTATGGGCTTGATCATTGATTTTAGCATGTATTTAGTGTTAAAGTACATTGACAGATCCCTGTTGTGATGAGCTTTGCCGTGCCTGATCGTCCTCGGGAAGTTCGCATGGAAGCAGCTTGTTTTCTGCAGCAACTTTGCCAGTCCAGGTAAAGTTTTTCTTTCAGTGTCTTCAGTTGTTGGCATAAAAATTTGGCACCAAAATCTAAGTGTTCTATTTTGTGCAGCTCCTTCACATTGCAAATGTTTATTGCTTGCCGTGGGATACCAATTCTGGTGGGTTTTCTAGAGGCTGATTATGCGAAGTATAGGTCTGTACTTTGTTCCTATAATGTTGCATGTATTGTCTGCTTGAAGGTTAGCATGTTTATTTATTAATTTGTTTGTTTAGAAAAGGTTTTAGTGAGCTTTAAGGGAGGGGCTTGGAAATCCTGAGGTCTCTTCATTGTGAATGGAAGGTCATGGTTTTGATGCAAATAATAGCCCCTTACAAGCGAACTGCTTTTACCAGACTTGAGAATTTCTGTAACTGGAGCCTTCTGCACTCTATTTTTGTGGCTATTACTTTACGTAGGGATTATTTGGCATTATAACTAAGGAATATTTATGGTAAAAAATAAGTGAATTGAGATGGCTGAGAATATGACACAGAATATGCTTAGCTGGACCAGTTTACAGCAAGTGAAAACAATGTTGTTAATAGCACATCAACAATACAAAGATCAAAAAAGAGGAAACTTTTAGAGAATAACTTATAGATTCTGTAAATCTAAGAACTGAACAATGAAAAGGTAATCAGATGACACTTGGATAGTGTTGAGTATATCATGACAACTGTTCTTCCAAATACATTAATGCTCTATTTCGTTGGCAGGAAACTGAAGTAGTATTTGGATCTTTTTCTAGAAATTAAATTATCTTAGAACATGAATCCAGTAAGATTCGTTTTTTCATTTCAAATATGAAATAATTCATCTTGGAGCTATACAGATTCCAATATAGCGTATGGATCAATGGAAAGCTACAAGTTATGGAAATTTATTTGTATCAAGTGCACAAGTGTACTACTTCACACGTTACTGAAATTGGACGCAAAATATGCGTGACGTTGTGTGGATTCAAACGTACTATTATTCTGCTTGGGCCAGGTTTCCTGGTTGATTAAAGAATCGGTGATCATATGTATGAGATATGTGATAGAGTGGCACATTGCACAAGAATCGCAATACTATGAAACACAAGAGTAGGATGGAGGGATGGATTTAATTTCATAAAATTATATTGGATCAGGATTAAGTTTATGCATGTCCGCACATTTATGCTTTTAATTGTGTATGAATGAACTATTTCTGTCATTCTTTAGATGGGGGACTTCTTATCATAAAGCCACATGCCTGAAAACCTTTTGCAGATTGCCAGTAACTCACCACCATTTTCTAGTAAAGGACTTAAAAGTGCAGTTTGAAATAGTATGCAGCATCTGTTATGAATTGAAGAAGTTGCATATGTTTTTGAGCCGAGGAAAATTTCATTTTTAACTGAAAACTACATCCTATAAGCTGTAAATAAGGAAGTTGACTTTTAGAAAAGTTAAATTTCCTTCTACCAGTATGAGGATGTAATAGATGTATCAATGCCAATGGATAAAAATAAATGACAAATAATTAAAATAAGTAGTATTAAGTGGTGATAGAACAAAGTTGAGTTAAATGGTATATTTTCAAATCTTGACTCAGAGGCTGGAATATTTGCATAAGATGATTGTGACTCTAAACTTAAGTGAAGAAGTTGGGAGGAAGAGGAGAGGTTCTAAAAAGTAGAGATGTGAAAGGAATAAATTGAGATTTATGCTGCAAAGGTGTTAAAAGTGTTTTCTGGCTCTCTTTTTCTGAATTTCTACGGAAAGTAAGCAACACTGCACTTTCCTACTTCAAAGTAAACATATTACTGTTCCCTAGATGAAGAAACTTAATTATGTGTTGAGTTTTAAAAAGTTCTAATCAGATTATTTTGAGGGCAAGAATCGTTGCCAACAAAAAGAGGCCAATGACTTCAAGTATCTATATGGCATAGAGCAGTTTCTTTCTCTGGTAATAACTGAGGACATAAACATTCTTAAAATATAGAAAGGAGACTAATAAATAAGAGAAGCTATATATGAGCAATGGAATGTGTAAAACATTTTGCTTAGTGTAACTAATGGAGACTAATATGTAGCTTACCTGCCTATTAGTAAAACTTTGCCATTCAAATGATATAGATCATACTAAAAATCGTATAAAGATAGAATACAATGGCGAAGTATGATCCATGTAGCTGACCCCACATAGTGGGATAAAGGCTTGGTTGTTGTAACTGACGAATAGAAATTGCATTAGAGTCGTAGATGATTTCCTTGCATATTCGTTTTAATATTTGATGCCTTGCAAGGAAACATGTTTTCGTTATTTTGCGTAGTTTCTTGTATTTAGATTTACCCTCTATACCTGCAGAATAAGGCTCTCACTAATTCAATTTTCTTGGTTTTATGTGATTTCCTCCATATCCAGGGAAATGGTTCATCTGGCCATTGATGGCATGTGGCAGGTATTTAAGCTTCAACGCTCAACCCCTAGGAATGATTTTTGTCGTATAGCTGCGAAAAATGGTATATTACTTAGGCTCATCAACACTCTTTATAGTTTGAATGAGGCAACACGTCTAGCTTCTTTAGCTGGTGGTGGTGGTTTGCCACCAGAAGTTGTGGCTCCGCGACCACGTTCTGGTTCGTTGGATCCTTCCTTGTTGCAGACTGAAACATCACCTTTTGGAATTGATCAACCCGATCACTTTAAACTTAAGCATGGATCAGTGGATCATGTATCACCAGCTGGAACACAGGAAATGCCACGTGCTTCAGCTTCATATTCACCAGATTCCAGATACTTTTCTCCTGATACTGAAAGACCACAGTCGAGCAACACCACAGCAGAAGCTTCAGGGAGTTCAAAACTGCCAGATTCAGCATCATCCGAAAAAGTAGCGAGTGTAGCAGCAAAGGAATTTCCCATTGCTAATCCTAGAGACAGAGAGGGTACTGATCGAAAGAAAAATGATCCTTCCCGCATTGAGTTTGAACCTAGGCTGCAAAGAGGTGCTAGTACTGCAAATGGAACATCCATGGAACGGCCTCCTAAATTGACCGAGGGTGGATTAAGTGGAATTTCTTCTGCAACCAGTACCCAGCAAGAGAATGTTCGCCCCCTTCTAAGTCTGTTGGACAAGGAGCCTCCATCTCGCCATTTTTCTGGTCAGCTTGAGTATGTACGGCATCTCACAGGATTGGAGAAACATGAAAGTGTGCTGCCTCTTTTACATGCATCTAGTGAAAAGAAATCAAATGGCTTAGAGTTTTTGATGGCTGAATTTGCAGGTACCAAAATCTGTTATTTGTTTTATTCTACTTTTACCAAAACTTCCATTGTCCGGTAAAGAAAAAATCAGAAGTTATTTTGATTGTTACTACAAGTTATGCTTCCTTGGTAGCTTCAAGGAAGCAGTCATGGTGATATCATCATTGGCAACTTTTGGCATTTATTTACATATTACAGAATGCTTTCATAGTAGATGGAAAAACATGTGCTTCCATGCTTTTCCTAACATGTAATGCAATGAACTGGCTTTTCTGGTCTTACACTTCTGCTTGGCATGGTATTGAACTACTGTAACTTAAATGCAGAGAATTGATTGTTGATAAGTACCCATGTGGTTTGTCATCATAAGTTATTGAGTTATACACCATGTAATATAAGAATGTAACTTCTTATTTTTATTTATTTATTCTTCTAAAACAGAATTGCAAATCCAACGAATGGAATCAATTTGTAGGATTAAGATTATTGAATTTTAAGCTAAAGATTGGAGTGAGTTTGGACCTACATCACATATTGTGTTTGATGTTGCACTTGGGTAATTGTTGATACATGACTCTTGGGTGTGTAGAGGTCTCTGGGCGTGGGAGGGATAACAGTAACTTGGAGTCTGTACCCAGGAATTCTTACAAAGCAGCAAATAAAAAGGTTGGACCACCAGCATTAAATGACGGAATTGCTTCCACATCAGGACTTGCATCTCAAACTACATCCGGGGTTCTATCTGGCTCTGGGGTTCTGAACGCTAGACCAGGGAGCGCCACGTCATCTGGGTTACTTTCTCATATGGTATCACCTTGGAATGCAGATGTTGCTAGGGAATATCTGGAAAAAGTGGCAGATCTGCTTCTTGAGTTTGCTGGAGCAGACACAACTGTGAAATCATATATGTGCAGCCAAAGTTTGCTTAGTCGTCTTTTCCAGATGTTCAATAAAATAGAACCCCCTATTCTTTTGAAGGTAGAAGAAAAAAATGATTTAATTGCTCACATTGAGTTCTATTTCTCTCAATTCTGATTGTCTGATTGTCTGCCTTTCCCTCTAAATAGTTGTTGAAGTGCATCAACCATCTTTCCATGGATCCTCATTGTTTAGAACATCTTCAGCGAGCAGATGCAATCAAATATTTGATTCCAAATCTTGATCTCAAAGAGGGTCCTCTTGTTTCTCAAATACATCATGAGGTAAGGCTTTTAAATGCATGCATATTGCCCATAATTGTTACTCACCTGAGGTGCCAAGGAACTATATTGTTAGTGGACAGTGTAGGAAGCTGTATTTTGCTACAGTACTTTGTTGGTCAAAGAAAATTTTGTGTGCACTGTTGAGGACTATAGTAACCAATTCTCTTTCAGTCAAACTTGAGTGTGTAAATATCTTAGGTTTTGTGTTTTGACTTAGTCTCTACCGCCTTCAAGCTATAAACAGTCCAAAATTACATTGCTCAATCACAACTGAGACTGTCTTTCTTTTTTTTTTTAAATAATTTGTCTTCCTGGAATTTCTTTTGACTTCGGGTCAGAAATTGCATGTAAACACGTCTTCTTTTGGCTAGGTACTGATTTGATTCTTTAACTGCTTGCAAATATGTAAAGCTCCTAAAAAAGGTGAACTATAGTGTGTTTGTTATTTATATTCAGAGAACAAATTTGTAGAGCAGCTCAAGCAGAAATTAGGGCACATCTCATACAGTTACAACTAAAGTAGCATTCATTGTCATATGAGTGCCTAGGCTACAGGCAAGATTGCGGTTCTATCCGTCTGAGAAGCACTAGTACCTTCATATTTTGCAACAGTGCGTAATTATTCATGAATGACGAGGTGAACAACACGAGAAGATTGAAAAGTATCAAAGAGAACGGGAAACTTTAAATCCAAAGAGAATGTGGTCATATGGTAGATTATGGTTTGGAATTAGTGTGGGATGTAATTTTAGGTTTATCCTGCTGTATTAATGTACATTTTGTGCTCAAGGAGGCTTGGCAATTTTGGAATAGAGTTTTTGCTGTAGGATGCTGTGCTTGCAGACTTTATTATACCAAGGCTCGCTGTATAAGATCAATACAATCCAGTTGTTAGGATAGCATAGGCTAGTTGTACCCAGTTGGACTTGTTAGGATTGGTGTATTGTTCCACAAGATTGTGGTTGCCAACTAGTAGCTACTTGGGCTTAAAGCATTTTAGGCTGGTGGTTTGGGCTCCAACTTACTGGGCTGGTGTGCGCAAGAGTGTTTAAAGTAGATACTAGACCTCTACCTTTGGGCAAGATTGGTCATTTTATTGGGTGATGACAAAGATGTCAGGTTTGACGGAGATTATACTATCCCAATTTTGGATGCAGTAGCGATTTGGGCTTAAGCATTTGGGGCAGTGGTTCTTACTGGTGCATGGCTAGTACAAACTCACAGTGGTTCTTACTGGTGCATGGCTAGTACAAACTCATGTCCATAACTTATTTGCTTGAACAACTGAGCCACCTATGATGAAGTGTATTTGCCTTGTCGAAGACCATGATTCAACCCTTTTGGACAATGAAATCCCTCTTGCATGGGATTGTGGCCTGGAAATGTCCTATCTTCTTCTTCTCCTTATCCTTGTTTGACTAGTTCTCTACACTATTTCCGCTCCTGAGCGTATTTCCTGCACGGAGTTAGCAAGCCAACTGGCATCCCAATTCATCCAGTTAGCCAATCTTTCAACATTGTCACTACATTGAAGCCTGACTTTCCGAGCCCACAAATAGTAGCATCTCCTAAACGCTTTATAGCCATAGAAACACCACAAAAATAGCTGCTGATGGTTCTAGTTTAGTGCCTAAGGTTAAATGCTTCAATCAATCTGGTGCCAGTTATTTTCCAGATTTTCTGTCTTTTTTTTTTTTCTTTCTCTGTTCATTTTTCCCCTTGTATTTTGTAAAGGAACAAGTTGCCTCCACTGCTTATGTTTCCAAATATATGAATGTTAAGTTAGTATAACAAATGCATTCTTCATAGTAGTTATTTTGCTTGCAAATTTCATTGAACATCCATATTTCAGTGCTTTCTGACTGATCTTATCAATCGAAGGTACTCCATGCGCTCTTCAATCTCTGTAAGATCAACAAGAGGAGACAGGAACAGGCAGCAGAAAATGGGATCATTCCACATTTAATGCAATTCATCATGTCTGATTCTCCATTAAAGCAATATGCCTTGCCTCTGCTTTGTGATATGGCCCATGCTTCACGTAATTCCAGGGAGCAGTTACGGGCGCATGGTGGGTTGGATGTGTACTTGAGCCTCCTAGAAGATGAGCTCTGGTCTGTCACAGCATTGGATTCCATTGCTGTCTGCTTGGCTCATGATAATGACAGCAGGAAAGTTGAACAAGCTTTAGTCAGAAAGGATGCTGTACAGAAACTGGTCAAGTTTTTTGAAAGCTGTCCAGAACAGCACTTTCTGCATATACTGGAGCCTTTCTTGAAAATCATTACGTATGTGTCTTTCAATCTGCCTTTTATGTATATGGATACTCTTTTATATGCAGATTATATCAGTTCTATTTTTTTTCCAGATTGGTTTTCCTTATTCTTTTGTTAGATGATGGGTTTTGAGAACTGGGGAATTTTTCTATGTTTTTTGGTTCATCCATAAATAATTAAAGGATTCGTTGTTGATGAAACCTCTATGGAAATAAAGGGGTTTCCGGGATGGTTTTGTTGGGACCAGTTGAAATAACATCTTCTATGGTTTGCTCAGGATGTTCATTATATGAATTTGCCAAAAAGTTAAGCGTCACAGTGTTCTCTTGGCCCCTAACTTGTCCTTGGATATCTGTGTTAAGTCCTTTTTCAATGGAGGAGCAAACCACCTGTAAGAGTTTGCTGCCTAATGTGTTGTCTTCTCCTGAAATAATGAAGTGAAAGTCAATTAACTCGTCTGTTATTACAATCTGGCTAGTGTTACAAAGTTGATTCCTGGGATTATCCTCTTCAGAACTTACATGTGTTTTTCTGATCCAGAAAATCTTCGCGAATTAACACAACTCTTGCTGTTAATGGATTGACACCGCTGCTGATCTCAAGACTGGACCACCAGGATGCTATAGCTCGCTTGAATCTGCTGAAGTTAATAAAGGTTAATATCTGATTGGTCCAGTTCATATAATGCTATGTATGATACATGTTACTAATATTGTGTGTTGTCAACGGTTCTGGAATCTGTTACTGGCCAAGAAATGTTGAGTGTGTGTCATTTGTAAAAGATTATCAATATTTTCCTGGGTAATATTATCTTGCATTTCAGAGTTGATTCCATATTATACCTTTCTGGGGAGATCCTCAGCTGCCCAAAAGGGGGAGGCAAAATAAGAATGAATCCTTTCTGCTTAACATTTGCTAGTCTATATGGGGAAAAGGATCTGAGTGGTTTACTAGTGTTAGGATTCCTGCTGTCTTGGTCATAGAAGTAAGGAGTCAAGGTTATTTTTCTCGAGGGGAAATGCATCCATTTTAGAATGAAATCTCTTTAGGGGCTACTATGTGGATTATTTGGGTCAATTATGAGTTCTTTGCCATATTTGGATTAGTGTAAAAGCTAAAGGTATTTCATCCATCCATTTATGAAACTTAATGATGCTGGTTAACTTCTTGCATTCTGTCCTAATTATTTTTTGAAGTTTTTCCCACTAGTCTTTCTGTTTGAATTGCTCAACTTTGTTATACTTATACTTACCTTGAAGCTATTGAGAATTTCTAAACCAATTGAGCTGCACTTCAATAGTATAGGGTTTAGTCAACTTTGTCCATTGATGGATTTATTCATTTCATTTTTTTTTTTTACTCTGTTCTTCCATTTTTTGGCTGAAAATCTAAAATTTTACTAGAATTTTCTGATAAATTTTGGTCTATCTAGTGCATTGGGTGGCAGAAATGAGAATGTTGAGATAGATGTGTGGACATATTAGACTAGACTGAATAAGTAATAAATGCATTAGAAAGAAAGTAGGGATAGCTCCAATAAATGAGAAAATGAGATAAGCATGTTTAAGATCATTTGGACATGTACATTTGAGACCTTTAGATGTCCAGTGAGGCATGTAGAGAATAGAGAGAATTATTAATTAAGAAAGAGGAAGCCCAAAAAAAGAATGGGAAAGAAATTATAAGAAAATATATGTTATATTTAAATTTAAATGAGAAAATAAGTTTTGACTGAGTATGGTGGCTAACTGTGATTCATATATTTGACCCCACTTAGTGGAATAATACTTAGTTGTTGTAGCACATTGGGGGAAGTTAAAATGCTGTAGCATTCTAGTAATAAGACTGGTGATGCTTTATGGTTCGAAGTATAGGATGACTAAATATGAACATGAAATAAAAATGAGTGTAACCGAAATGAGAATATTGAGATGGTTGTGTTTATATGCTAGAATAGATAGAATAAGTAATGATTGCATTAGAAAAAAAAAAGTACCTCCAATAGATGAGAAAATGAGCGAAACACGCATAAAATGGTTTTGGACGTGTACATAGGAGACTTTTAGATGCCTCACTGAGGCATGTAGAAAATAGAGAATTATTAGTTGAAATTAAAAGGGAAGAGGAAGACTAAAAAAGAATTATAAAGAAACTATAAGAAAAGATATTTTATATCTAAATATAAATGAATGAGCAAATGAAGTTTAGATTAAGTACGGTGATGAAATGTAATCTATATAGCCGACCTCACTTAGTGGGATCCTTACTCAGTGGGATAAAGGCTTAATAGTTGTTGTATTCTAGTAATAAGAATGTTTTTAACACTTTTAGGAAGTGGGCCTGAAATGATATTGACTTGTTCGTATGACTGGAACTTTATGCTTGCCATGGCTTACTGACTTTTGAGCTTTCTCTTCTTAGGCTGTTTATGAGCATCATCCACGCCCAAAGCAATTGATTGTGGAAAATGATCTACCGCATAAGCTACAGAATCTGATTGAGGAGCGTAGAGATGGGCAGAGTTCTGGTGGCCAGGTTCTGGTGAAACAGATGGCAACATCTCTGCTTAAAGCACTTCATATTAACACAGTTTTGTAAATTCGAGTGCTCAATTGTTCTCTTCAGGCTGTAAAGTGGGTAATCATCGAGGGTGTAATTAGGTTAAATCTTTTGCCAAGTTTTTAGTTCTTATTTTGCCTTTTCAGTCCTGGCAAAATTCTCGTGATTTCAACACACTAATATTTAGAAGAATTTTTTTTTTTCCATTTTTACAAGAGCGCTATTTCAGGATTGCTCTTTGCTCTCTTTGAAGGAAACTTGGGGTGGCGTATATGTATAAATGTGAGATGTGGTTTCTGTGTAAATGCGAACTAATTTTTTATTCTCTTAACTTCTTTGGCTTGAATGTTGAGTATAATCTTTCCATGATCCGTTTTGAGGGAAGCTTGGACTGATTGGAGTGGCTACTATGTATAAATGTGAGCTGTGGTTTCTTGTACACATGAGATATTCTTTATTTTCTCATCTTTGTTTATTTATATATTCTGTATTTTCCCGGGCTTGGTCGGTCTCATGTCCCTGAGAGGAGGGTTGCGTCAATTTAATAGTCCGTGTAAAGACTTTGCAATTCAAATGATATGGACTATGTTGATTTTTCCTGCTTTTGGTAACTTTTGTTTCCTATTGAAAAGCCTAAATTATCAATAAAAAAATGCAGGAATATAGATTATTAATGTACCTGAAGAACATCATTCCTATGGTCCTTCAAAAAAGAAGAGATATGAAAGTAAATGTAAACAGTGAATGTCATTTACTCCAAATAGAGAATTATGGTGTGTTGGAAAAGAACTGTAAATGTGCAATAACTATATTTGACCTTTTGGGGTGCTTAATTTCTTGCATGCATGCGAATGATTACACATGATTTTGTGTTTTCTTAACTGTTAACATGCTTGCTAATGATTGAACATTCCAAAGTAAACAAAAACGTTTCATTGTTTCCATCGAACTTTGCTTTTTGGAAAGATAAAGGTACAGCAGCAGCCATATGAGCCAATCAAAATCTGCATTAAATCACTTACAAGATACTCCCTCTCTTCTTCAAAGAGCGTCGTTCTAGTTAATGGCACACTAATTAAGAACAGAGTTGAATTCTCTTATTCAACCTTATTTATAATCACAATTTCTCTCATCTATTACATATCAATGCACAATTATTGAGTGAATGAGGTGGATTAGTATTAAGAGTCTATTCATATTCCACCTCTCTCAAATCTGATTACTACTGATTTAACAATACTACTGGTAATGTGTTCTTACTTTGTACTCTTATCTTTTTTTTTATATTCTGTTTGTTTATTGGATAATACAATAAAATTATTTCATTTTAATGTCATTTTTTTCTGATTATACTACTATTACTTAATTAGCCTAAAGATTGTAATGCAACCATCGGATTTTATATTTTTACTATTGCATTTGTCCTGTAATGTGAATTTTAAGAAGATTTTATTATTTCTTTTATAAAATTATTATTTTTTTCATGTCTTGAATATATAATTAATATTGTTTTATTATAAAAAGTTGTAATATGATGTCTCATAGTTTAGCTTCATTATACTTATGAAATACGAAAGAAGTTGAAATCTTAAAAGATAATGATCATGACTAATTGAATTATCCATATGTTATTGTTTTACACTTATTTTTTTTATACATAAAATTATTTATTTATACATAATTATCTTAATATAAATTAAGTTTATTATTTTTTTAAACCGCACCATCAAATTTATTATTTTTTATTTATCAAATTGCATTTATTCAATGTACCGTATAGTTTAAGAAAATTATAATAGTTCCTCCTTCCCAACTTTTTTTTTTCACTCTACTGGCATTATCATTTAAAACAAACAAAGGAAATCAATTTGAAAAAATAAGAACTAAACCAATTATAATAAACTTAATTAAAAAGAAATCAGAAATAATCATTTATGAAAAACAAAAGAAAATCAATTTAAAAAAATAATAACATGAACCAATTAAAATAAAGTTAATTAAAAAGAAAACATGGTGTCAATAAAACCAACACATATTTATAAATACAGTCCATACATAAAATCATTCAAAAATATATAAAAGATAAATATATAAAATAGTATCAATACAAAGAAATCCAAATATGCCCATCTTTGAAGTTTTGCTCATCCATGGTGTTGTTTGATGATGTAAGTATAGACATTTAAAGTATCTTAATGTAGTATTTATTGTTTGTGGACATTTGAAGAGTCATGGTTTAATTAGTCTCGTAGAATTCAATAGCAAATTTTTTTGAGAACAGAAATGAGTGTAATTAATTACATAAATAAATGGAATGAAGGGTAAAAATGGAACCTTCAAAATTTTTTGTATTGAAATTTGCAAGATAACACTTATTTAAGAACAAAAAATATTACTCAAAACGACACTTTTTGGAGAACAGAGGGAGTAATAGATGTAAACAGTATAACTCTGCCCTTCCACTAAAACCGGTTGTGATGCCTGTATGCCAAATCTATAAAGTGTGGTGAATCTTATTATGGGCTTGGTATGTTTGTACGGTTAGGGGTAATTTTAATATTATATTGTTGATTTGAATTAAAAAAATTGTCAATTATATAATAATAACTGTTGTACAATTTAAATATAATATTAACAATGTAATTATGTTTCTCATTGTAATTGGGCCTTAAATCAAATTCATTGCCATTGAATAATTTGAACCAAACACTTCTCACTTTATCTAATATTTGGATTGATTAAATCTATTCTTGAGATATGTCCACTTTATCTAATAGTCTTTGTTTCATGGAATGGAGTTTGTGGAAACAACTTTGCCCAAATATTGAGTTCGTGAGTGCTACAAGAGGTAATTGAAATTATTTCCTGTTCTCAAAGCAAAATTTGATTTGTGCGTAGCTATATGTTATGTTTTTATCCTTATGCCGGAAGTTCAAATTGAGTCTCAATAGCATATTGCAAATTTATTTGAATTAATGAGTTTAATTCTTGCCTTAAATTTTCTAATTTGCTTATTGTTTGATTGCTATTTTATGTGATTTTAAGTCATATTGAACTCAAAAGGCTATTTTGTTTTTGTTGTATGATTTTTATTATTAGTAATATTCATGGATGATGTACAAGAATATAAAGATAAGTTATGATAAGGAATGCAATTATCATTTACGTCAATGGTCAGAAAGCATTTGCTTTAATGGGTATAATATAATCGTGGCATAAAAGAAAAAAAAAAAGAAAAAAAGTGTCGATGTGATAGCTTAGAAAATTAATTCATTCAAGTTCAAGAAACTTGATGAAAAATTTCATACAAGTTCGAAAAACTTTATGATTATTATACAATACTTATTCTGTTCTCTAATAAGTGTCGTTTGAAGAAAAGTGATAAATTCTCTTATTTACCCATATTTATAACCATAACTTTCTTTATCTTCTTTTAAATAATATTACATAAATAAATGGGATGAAGAGCAAAATTGGAAGTTTTTAGAATTTTTGTATTGAAATTTGTAAAATGATATTTATTTAAAAATAAAAAATAAGAATTAAAATGATACTTATTAAAGAATTGATGTAGTATATATTGATGTCTTGCATGGCCTACAACAAAAGGCAAAAAGCAAAAAGTAAAAATCACCAAAGAATTGGTGATTATGACAACAATGCGAAAAACAAAATCACCCCAGAGTTGGTGATTATTACAATATACATTGATGGCTTGCAGCAAATAATCATATGAGTTCAAGAAACTTGTGGAAATTCATCTAAGTTTAGGAAACTTGGTGAGGAAAGTAAAATAAATGGCCTAGAGGTCGGCCAGAAGATTTCATGCAACTTCAAAAGCTTTGATGAAGTTAAAAAAAAAAAGAAAACGGTCAAAATAGTCACTCACATTATAAAAAAAATTTATTTTGTCATCCCATAAAAAATGATGCATTTTAGTCACTAACATTAAAAAAAAGCACCAAAATAGTCACTCAATTAAACTCTGTTGGTTTTTTTAACTGAAAAAATGCACGTTCACATTACGGATCACTTAATAAAAGGGTAAAAGTGGAAAATCGAATTATTTTTCACACAAAATCCTTCGCTACAATTGATTTATTGATCATTTGTCGCTTTTTACCGGTGGACTTTTTCACTATTAACTGAAGAGTATGAATAAGAAAAATAAATTAATTTTTCACTTTTACACATTTATTAAGTGTATATGATATGAACGTCTGTTTTTTTAGTTAAAAAAGCTATTAGAGTATGATTTTTTTGTCAAAAAAACCTAATAAAATTTTGTTGGTGACTAATTTAGTACTTTTTTTAAATGTCAGTGACTAAAATACATCATTTTCAATGTGAGTGACAAAATAAATTTTTGTGTGTAATGTGAGTGGCTATTTAGGCAATTTTCCTTATCTAGATTCTACAATTGATGTAGGTGGTGATGAATCTGAATGTGAAAATTCAATTTGTGAAGAACATGAAGTCTCTTACTATCATAATTCAAGTTTTGATTTACCTTTACTGTATTTAGTTCATGAGATTCAAACTAGAAAACTGTTGGGACCATTATGTTCCTATGTGGGTATTGCTAGTTTAGAAACCATTCAATTTGAATATCTTCTAAAAGTGGAAAATGTTATTGCTATTCATTTATTTAGTACAGAACAGATGCTACTTTTGGATTAGTTCAGTCACTAATATTATGGGTTGTTGTTATTGATCATACTTTGATCATAAATGACAGTAACAAAATTGTGTTGCAAATAAAAGTTTTGTTAAATGATGATAAATCAGTGATCCAGGGGTTGATTAAATGGAAAAATTTACCATTGAAAGAAGCTATGTAAGAAGACCTTGCTTTTAAAGAAAAGTTTTGTTAAATGATGGTGAATCGGTGATTCAAGAGTTAAGTGGAAACATTTACCATTGGAAGAAGAACTACTAAGAAGACCTTGCTTTTATATGTTCACAGTTTCCTAAACTGAAACTTTAATTCTTTTTGTCGTTTAAATTAATTCTTTTTGGTTTCAACTTCCAATGGTCCTATGAAATTTTGGAACTAGAACCGAATAAGCTATTCTAGTTACTAGCTCTGTTCTCCAATAAGTGTCGTTTTAGAGTTGTGCACAATAATTAAGAAAAGTGATAAATTCTCTTATTTACCCATATTTATAACCATAACTTTCTCTCTCTTCTTTTAAATAACATTACATAGATAAATGAGACAAAGGGTAAAATTGGAATTTTTTAGACTTTTTGCATTGAAATTTGTAGAATGACACATATTTGAGAACAAAAAATGGGAGCTAAAACGACACTTATTAAAGAACAGAGGGAGTATGTTACAAACCAACTAAAAAATTTAAATTAAAAAAACTCTTTTTTGTCATTTTCTAAAATTTATATATACTTCTACCTCTCTTTATTTTTTTATATAATAATGATAATTCTCTTCCTAATCTTCTTTCTCATTTTTCTAATCTTTCATAATTATCTTCCTTTTAAAACTCTATATATTAATTAACTTAAAATTGTTATTGTAATTCTATTATTATATTATACTATTTGAATTCCAATTAATAGCTCAATTATTCTTTCAACTCCCTTAATTTTTGTATCTTTCTTTCTCATCTTTTTAATCCTTCCCATTTATTGCTCTCAAAACTCTAATTTTGGAATTCAATTCCAATTGTTACTTTAATAAGGTTATTATGTTGACTTACATTTATTGTGATACTTCATGTTTAATTTCCTATAACATTTTATATAAATGCATGCGTATCTTTTTATTGTTGTTAATCATTAGCCGTTTAAATATTCAATAGAAAGACACATGACACATTTTCTTTCAATTCCTTATTCTTCTAAAATATTTCTTTCTCACTTTTCTTATTCTTCTTAATTCTTTTCCTTTTAAAATACTATTTAAAATTTAATCAATAGTTGAGTTATTCTTTAATTTTTTTTATTTTTCTAAGATAATAAAAATTATCAACCAATTTACATTTATTATCAACATGAGATAGCAAATATAAATCCATCCCCGCAAATGTCATGGAGGTGACTAATGATAATGATAACTTTAGTTTATTAACAATTAGAAACAATTTTATATTGTATATTTTTCTAATTTTTAGATTATTAAAACAATAGCAACAACCCTTTGTACCATACTAAGTCTTTTAGTTTATTGAAATTTTGAGATAATTTGAAGGAAAATGGTCAGAAATGTCACCCACATCTCACACAAAAAAAAGAACTTATTTCGCGATTTACATTGCAAAATAATACAATTTAGCCATTGAAATTAAAAAATAGTCAAACTTGTCCCTTAACCAAACTCAACGCTTTGTACGTGACATGATGAAGTTCGAAAAAGGGCCTTGCTGAGATGTGAAGAAATGTTCCCTATTGTGATACCTTTAAATAAGCCCAGCTCCGAAGTCCACCAAAAGTTGATGGTAAGCTCGACTCGATCCGGAAGAAGGCCCAGCTCAAATGGACGGGACTTGACAAAATGAAAGAATCTGTTAGCAAACGTCCCCAGGGAGTCCTGGGGAGATCCACTCTGATGCTTAAGTCAGAAGCAAGCCCTGATGAGAAAATAGTATTAAGTTCAAGTCTAGAGAGTCCAACCCCCCACTAATTATACTCAAGTTTTATTTATAGGAAGTAAGGTACCTTTATGATGTCACCTCTAGCCTTTCCTTGTAGGGAAAGGAACTCTTCATCCATTTAATCTCGGTCGTCCATCGGTGTCTACTTTTTACACCTCATTAATAGCCTCCCAGATCGGTTGGGTGCGAGCTCCCATCTGATCTGGATTTGGGTTCTCTTTTCTCTCGCCCTACTCAGATTTCGTTACGGATGGGTCGGACTGCACAAAGGGGGTTAATGGGCCGTGTAATAAATGCATGCCCTAGAAAAACTAAATGTCACCACGTGGTTGACGTCGATTTGCCAACCATTGACATGACCCTCCTTGGCGCCTTCTTCTGCCTATATATAGTGGAGAATGCCTGAAGACTCCCTTGTCTTCTTCGAATCGTTCCAGCTGCTCCCAAAACCATCCCAGCCTTCCTCAGTTAGTTTCTTCCTTTTTACTCTTGCACAGAACGACTCGCAGTATCCCTTTCCTACCACCAAGTAAGTATGTCCTCTCCAGCTCGTTCCTCTTCTTCAGTTGAGTTGTATGTTGTTTATAAGAATAGTGATGAATCTGAGTCTGTTCCGTACGCTTGTCTGGAGGCTAGGAGAAAATTAAGATCCTACATGAAATTAGTTAATTCTGTAATCAGGTATGATATTCTCAATAACTCCATTACTGAGGCAGTCCGTTTAACTCAGGTGGATTCTCCCCTTGAACCTTCCGTAGAAACCTCTCAGGGTGTTCCTTCTCCCTCCAACTCCTTAGAAATGTCGTCAAAGAATAATGATGTAGTAGGAGTCTCATCGAACAACAAACCTCCTGGTGCTGGGGGCGTAGAGATTGACCCCTCGGACAATAAGTCTTTAACAGGTGGCGCCTCTGAGGGTGGTCGCTCCAGGAGTGATGCTCCCACGGGGGAGGGCTCCGATAATAAGGGGACCACCTTGGGCGAGGAGGAAAGGACTTCCTCCGTTTCAGAGTTTATGCGTTCTTCTCTCAGTCCTAGGAAGTTGAAGATGATAGCTAAGAAGTTTTATATTCCCTCTAAGTATAAGACGATAGTCCCCTCATCCAAGCAGGTTGCCTCTCGCCCCCCACTAGGTCTCACTACCGTGTACATGGGCCAACTCCAGTGCGGCCTCAGGTTTCCCTTGACGCCTTTCTTTAAGAAAATAATAGATTTTTATAAAGTAAACTTAGCCCAGCTGATTCCTAATGCTATTAAAGCCTTGGTCGCGTTTGAGACCTTTTGCAAGTATTCCAAGGTGAATTGTACCGTTTCTCTTTGTAGATATTACTATAGCCTTAAAACTATGGGGAGGGATGTGGTTTGGTTCTATTTGACTCGTAGGTCTAACTCGGAGGCCTTTCTGCCGCCCCCTCTAGTTGCTTGAAGAATTGGAAGAGCAAATTTTTCTTCGTAAAGTTAGAACCCATGAGCGTTGTTTGGAGGTCTCCTAGTACCGTTACAGATAGGTTCCCTACTTTTGACATGGATCATGAGTCTATAGCGATCATTCGCAAAGATCTTTGGAGATGTACACCCTGGAAAGTTCCTCTTATGACCGAAGGGTGTTTAGTGGCTTTAGGGATGAGCAAGGCTAACCTGGGCCTTTCTCCAGAGGAGCTCGACGAATATGGTACAATTCCTTTCTGCTCTATCTCTATCTGAATTGGCGCATTTTCGTTCGTGATTTGTTCATTGGGCACTTATCTTTTTGTTTTCTCTTTGTAGTAATGGACTTTTTATCTGTCATGAAGAACCGCAAGGCTGCCGGGAAAAAAGCTAAGGCTAAAAAGCTCAAGGAGGCATCTGCAGGGTCTCTAGAAAGGCCTGTATCGCCATCTCTACCTCCCGTAGGGGAGACTGCAATTACTCAGGGGAACGTTTCCCCTACTAACCCTTCTGGCTCTATGTCTCCCCTTGGGGATACTTCGCGGCCAGCTTCATCATCTCAGGAAGAGCAGAAAGTACCTCACGCCCAGACCTCGTACAAGAGGAAACATCCAGGGAGGAATGTCACTATTGAGTTCAAGAAGGCTAAGATGGGTCGACCTGCAAGCACGTCGACTGATTTTTCCTTGTTGTCTGGCCAGCATGTCTCACCAATTGAGCCTTCCAAGTCTTACCAGACAATTCCGATGGCACAATTCAATCCCATGTAGGATTACCAAGTAAACGACCGCTTGAACCTGGAGACGTGTCAAGAGTTTTCCTCTGGCATCATTCATCCCATGGAGAAGAGAGCTAATACGAAATTCGGATCGATTCGCTCCAAACCCCGGCTTGTATGTCACGGAAGCAATTGCAGGACCTTCGAATAAAACCAATGAACAAGAACAATCTAACAAGTAGATTGGAATTTACACGCCAATTGATAAAGCCGCTTCGCACAAACTAATCAATTCTCAAGATTTGTTAGCTTGAAAACCTTTCGCAGGAAATCAAATTCACAAAGATAAAACAATCGCTGTTTTATTTCTCAAATCAAAATTCTTCTCTAAAAAAAAACGCAACTAAGATGCCTATTTATAGGCTACAAGCTTACCCTAACTTGCTAAACAAGTAGTCTAATTGGAAAAGGAAACTAACACTTAATTAATCCAAATTAGGAAACTTTTCCTATTTAGAAACAACTTATTAACCTAAACTAAAAATAAATAAAACTGGAAATTTCCTAATAATTCACATGTTAATTACATGCAAGGATTATTAACCATGTGAGACAAAAATTACTAAAAATTAAATAAAACACAAAACACTAAAATTCCGAAATTGTCCGCGTCATGATGTGACGTGCGACTTCACAGCGTGTTTTCACCTTGATCCCGTCAGAATATGGAAAAATGAAAAACATCAAAGTTTTAGCTATGGACCTTAGCTTTCTAATGCCACTAGAATCAATCCATTCTGAGTTACGATGAGAGAGATATGGCCCAATTACTAAAATGTGGCAGAATCTTTCAGCAAACAATATTTGACGCCTATTGTCATGATTTCCTTTGTTATCCCATTTTAGAGCCTCGGATCTCCTTGGGACCAACATGAGGCTTATTCTCCATCCTATTCCAGGCCTCCATACATGAGATTCATCTTTAACAATTGGAACAAGTACCTTGGATTTTCTGGAACATGTGATCACACATGATTTCGTATCAAGAGCCATGGCAAGCATGGAGGATTCCGAGCTGGATCCTCTCATGAGTCTAGGACTCACTCAGGTAGGTCTTCTTCTTCTTTAGCCCTTCTCTTCTGTCTGTAACTTCCTTGTCACTCTCTAGATAGGCATGCCGTAGTTTATCTTTGGTTTACCCAGCATGTCATTCTTCTGTAGGGCTTGTTTTTGGCCAAGGAGATATCGTCTCGTTATAGGAAAAGCCTCGAATCTGTCAAAGATCTTAATGCCAATCTGACTAAGGCTCGTCAGGGGCAAGTCGAGGCTGAAAGGCGTCAGTTAGAAGTCGAGAGACTCAAGCAAGGTGTGGAAAGAGACTTGGCTAGTTCCTAGGAAGAAACTCGTAAGTTGGAGAAGAAGTACAAGTTCTACTCTGAGAAAGTATCTAATTAAGTAACTGACCGATGAGAAAAAGGCCCTAGAGGTTCGTTGCTAATTCTATTCTGGAGAAGGGGCGTCCCGGTTGGTCAAGAACCTTCTCACATCCCCTCAGTTTGTCGATTTTATGGCCGATCTTTGTAATTCTGTGAGGGATCAGGCTACATTCGCTTATCAAGAAGTCAAGAAGCTTCATCCTGAGATTGAGGTGGACAAGCTGGAAGGCTATGATTTGAACTCGGAATGAAATCTGAACGTCTTGATGTCCAACTTGATATCGGGACGAGTGTACCTCCCCGTTGAGGACTTCATCCCTTTATTTCCGGCTGGAACTGCCAATGTCACTGCTAGGATCAAAGAAGGCGATGCTCCTACAGGGACCCAAGTTATCACTCGTGAGGAAACTAGCCTCGTTGGTGATACTGAGGACCCTTTGTCTGGTTGATAATAGAGTAGGCCAATTTTTGTTTTGTAATTGCTTGGTGTCTCTTGTAATAAGTTAGGCCTTACTCTATTCAAATCCCCTGTTGATGAAGAACATATCCTAGATGGGTTATTTTGCAACATTAGTTTATCGTTTATGTAAGACTTATCTTTCCATATATATATATGCGTTTTTGTCATAGTCTTGTTTATTTTGATCATTTTGATAATGCTAATTCTCCTCTGTGCGTCTTTTTTTTGAAATGCACATAAGTAAAGGAAGACCTCCTGAGGTAAAACATGCGAACGGCCGTATAGTTCATAAGATTAATATCCAGAAACGAAAGAAGAGGAGCCTTGCTAGCTTTCGCAGGTCTTTCTTTAACTAATCTGGAGCTAGTGGGAGATGGGCCCGTATTTTTTCAAACTCGGCTTATTTTATCGCCTATGATAATTAGGTATTCTGTGTTCTTTCTTAATTCGTACCCAAAAATTATCGCCCAGGTTTTGCCCGAATTTTTCAGGCCTCATCTTTTTTGAAGTATTTCTAGATTGTTGTCTGGGTTTCCCGGGTCTTTGCTATGACATTCGCGTTTCGCCTGAATAACTCAGGTCTTACCCTTTTTGAAGTTGGGATTTTCAGAATTTTGCCCGGATTTCCCAGATCTTTGCTACCGCATTTGCGCCTTGCCTGAATATCTCAGGTTTTGCCATTTTTTGAGTATATCTGGAATTTTGTCTTGATTTCCCAGGTCTTTGCTATTGTTTTTATGTTTTGCCTGAATACCTCAGGTCTTGCCGTTTTTGGAGTTTATCCAAAATTTTGCATGGATTTCCTAGGTCTCTGCTACCACGTTTATGCCTTGCCTGAATATCTCAGGTCTTGCCGTTTTTTGAGTATATCTGGAATTTTGCCTGGATTTCCCAGGTCTTTGGTATTTGTGACAACAAAATCTCGTATATGGAGTCCCGGACTAATATGTAATTAAATAAGACCAGATTTGAAATGGGAAGAAATATAGAATTTATCCAGAATTGGTATATAATATAGCACTTCAAAATTTCATAACCACAAATCGCCTTTTACAAATCGAACTTTCTCAAGTATGCAATATTCCACCTTCGGGGGATGACTTTTTCGTCCAGTGTAGACAATTGGTAGCTTCCAGACCTTCCTGCTTCTGTGACTTGATAAGGGCCTTCCCATGTGATATCCAGCTTCTTTTGTCCCTCGATTCTGCTAGCTTCATTCTTCCTCATCACCAAATCCCCAGGCTTGAAGGAGGTACTTTTGACCCTCATATAGTATCTAGCCATATTGGCCTTGTACCTGCTTTCTCGAGCTGCTGCCAATTCTCTCATTTCTTCAATCAGATCAAGATTTACCCTTAGCTCCTCATCATTCCCAGCGAGGTCGTAGTTAAGCACTCGGAGGCTAGGTAGTCCGATATCCACGGGTACCACTGCTTCTGTGCCATATACTATACTGAAAGGAGTTTCTTTAGTGGCTGACTTGGGCGTGGTTCGATAGGACCATAGTACATGGTTAAGCTGTTCTACCCAATCACCTTTGGCTTTTTCCAGCCGGGTCTTCAATCCTTGTATAATTGTCCGATTAGTAACTTCGGTCTGCCCATTAGCTTGGGGGTGAGCTACCGAAGTAAACTGTTGCTAGATGTTCAATTCCGTGCACCAAGACTTGAAAGGCTCTTCTTCAAATTGTCTCCCATTATCAGAGATGAGGACTTTTGGAATTCCGAACTGACAGATGAGATTCTTCCAAAAGAATTTCATCATACTTTTTCCAGTGATAGATGCCATGGCTTCTGCCTCTACCCACTTGGTAAAATAATCAATTGTGACTATCAGAAATTTAACCCGACCTGGGGCTTCAGGAAAAGGTCCTGCAATGTCAATGCCCCATTGTACAAATGGCCACACTGACTGTATTGACACCATCTCATTCTGGGAGACCCTGGGAATGACTACACGTGCCTGGCATTTTTCACATCGCCTTACTAGATTATACGCATCTTCGTGCAAAGTAGGCCAATAATATCCCAGACGAATCACTTTCTTCGCCAACATCCTTGAGCCGACATGATTTCCACAAGCCCCCAGATGGATCTCTTTGAGTACACAGTCAGCTTGATCAGAATCTGCACATCTAAGCCAAGGCATAAGATAACCCTTTTTATATAAAACACGATCCATCAAAGCATACCTTACAGCTCTCATTTTCACCTTTCGTGCCTCCATCTTACAGTTGGGCAATATTCCTTCCTCCAAGTATTTTATAATGGGAGTCATCCAGGTTTCTTGTTCTTCGCCCACAACATTAATAGTTGTCTCTTTAGTACTTCGGGTTGGGAGTATCTCCACCAGATGTGCATACGTAAATGAGGCCAACTTACTAAGGGCATCTGCCCCTTTATTTTGAGATCGAAGGACCTGATCTATCAGGAACTCTTCAAATTTCGCCTTCAACTCTAATGCTTTCTCCAAGTACTTTCTCATGACCGCCTCTTGGGATTCATATCCCCCCGTCACCTAGTTCACGATGAGCAGGGAGTCACTATATACTTGCAACTTTTCAACTTTCATTTCCCTTGCGATTTTTATCCCTGTTAATAAAGCTTTATATTCAGCTTCATTATTAGTAGCTTTGAACTCAAACCTCAGAGCATAGGTGAGTTCATGTCCTTTCGGATTTTTCAAGATTAGCACTACTCCAGCACATTCCTCGCTAGATGCTCCGTCCATGTACAAGGTCCAAAAATCCCCTTGTACAACATCTTTCTTGCCCTCTCCGTCAGCCTTCTTCAACTGCAGTGGGTTATCTTCTTCAACCGGGGCTTCTGCGATGAAATCTGGCAACACTTGTCCTTTCAAAGATGGCCTTGGATGAAAAGTCAACTCATATTCTCCCAATTCAATAGCCCATTTCATCAGCCTTCCTGAAGACTCGGGTCTCTGTAATACTTGCCTCAATGGCGTATCGGTTAAGACCTGGATCGGATGCCCCTGAAAGTATGGCTTTAGCCTTCTAGCAGCGTTAATCAGGGCCAATGCTAATTTCTCCATGACCAGATATCTTTGTTCAGCCCCCAGCAGGGCTCGACTGACATAATATACAGGTAGCTGGGATTTTTCTTTATTTCTTACCAGAACGGCACTTACGATTTTTTTTCCAGCAGCCAAATATAGACATAAAGTCTCTCCCGGATTAGGAATTGATAAGAATGCAGAGTTTTCAGATATTCTTTTAATTCCCCAAAGGCCTTTTGGCATTCTTCGTTCCATTCGAAATTTCTCGCCCTCTTGAGAACATTGAAAAGGGCAGTCCTTGGTCTGTTGACTTTGATAGAATCTGTTCAATGCAGCTAGCCTTCCTGTCAATACTTGTACGTCTTTCACATTTCTAGGTGAGGCCATGTCCACAATAGCTTGTACCTTCTCCGGATTAGCTTCTATGCCCTTGCTTGAGACCATATAACCTAAGAACTTTCCAGACCCTACTCCAAAGGCACATTTTTTAGGGTTTAATTTTAGCCCGGTTCTTCTTAACTGTTCAAGCGTTTCTTCGACATCCATCAGGAAAGTCTCTATCCTCCTACTTTTAATAAGCATGTCGTCCACATATACTTCCATATTGCGCCCTATCTGATATACAAAAATGGCATTCATCATTCTTTGATAAGTAGCCCCTGCATTTTTTAGCCCAAACGACATCTTTTTATATCAGAAAATTCTATCCCCGGTGATGAATACCATTTTCTCAGCGTCCCTCTCATCTATCAATATCTGGTGGTAGCCTTTATAAGCATCAAGAAAACAGAGGACCTCATATCCAGCCACAACATCGATTTTTTGATCTATGATGGGCAAAGGGTAACAGTCCTTTGGACAAGCTTTATTCAAATCAGAGTAGTCGACGCACATTCTCCATCCTGCCTTAGGCTTTAGGACTATAACTGGGTTGGAAAGCCAGGTCGGGTAATAAACCTCATTGATTATATCTGCCATTAACAATTCCTTCACTCCCTTCTTTATAATAGCATCTTTCTCAAGTGCCATGGGTCTTCTCTTATGCTTCACTGATACCTCTGAAGGGTCGATATTTAACTTGTGACGGCCAATTTTGGGGAAACGCCTCTCATGTCCTCGGTACCCCAAGCGAACACATCCTGGTAAGTTTTCAAGAGCTGGACCAGAGCAGATTTCGATTCCGCTGGCAACGAGGCCCCAACCTGTACCATTTTACCTTGTGAGGTGTCACTTATGTTAACATTCTCCACCTCATCGGTGAGCTGTGGCCGATTCGCTAACTCCTCATCAGTTAGCCTTACATCTGAACTTATGCAGTTAATCTTTAGCCCCCCTTTTTTCTTTCCCTTGCATTTTAACGCATTATCATGTGACACTCTTTTGCCATAGCTTGATCCCCTCTTATCACCGCTATCCTTTCCTCAGTCGAGAACTTCATTACCAAGTGGTAGGGTGACCAAATTGCTTTGAGCTGTACCATCGCAGGTCGTCCCAAAATGACATTATAAGGTGAAGCCACATCTAAAACCGCAAAATCCACATAAATGAGTTTATCTTTTGGGAAATCCCCCACTGTAACTGGTACTGACAGAATGCCGATAGGTTGTTGCACCTACCCTGAAAACCCTACTAGGTGCGTTTTGTAGGGCTACAAAAGTTCTTTTCCAATTCCCAACTTCTCATATGCGTTTCGGTACATGATGTCTACCGAGCTCCCATCATCAATATATACTCGGTGCACCTCTTTGTTCGCAATTATCGCCTTGATCAATAAGGCGTCCATGTGAGGGAACCTGTTTGGCACAGTATCCTCCTCAGAAAAAGTGATAGTTTCATTGGGTTTGAACCTCTTGTTCACGGGTTCTTGTTCGGGGATCCTCCGGCACAAAGCTCTCCTTGCCGAGGTGGAGTCTCCTCCTGCTGGTCCTCCGACTATGGAATGTATAACACCGGTAATCTTCCTGTGACCCTCATCAGTAGATGGGTTGTTTCCATCTCGTAATATTTTCTCGTTTTGATCCAGTCACCCATATTTATTTTCAGGCTCTCGTCGCTCTTGTTAGTGGCCCCTCCTGACCCTCGTTGATATGCGATTTGACAAACTCTTTAAGGTGTCCATTCTGGATGAGAGACTCCAGTTCTCTTTTTAAATCCCGACAATCTTCCGTGTCATGTCCATGCTGTTCGTGGTATCGACAGTACAATCCTTTGTTCAACCTCTCATTAGGTGTTACCATCTTTGATGGTGGGTGGAGTACGCCTTTGTTGATGAGTATAGCCAGGATGTCAGCCCTAGACTTGTTCAACTGGGTAAACCCCTTGTGTTTCGGAAATGGGCCATATCCACGGCATCCGCTACTGCCACGACTTCCTCCATTCTTAGGAGGGGGTGCGCTTTTTTCCCCAGCCCGAGCGTACCCTCCTTCTTTTTTCTTAGTGAGGAGTCTATCATTATCCCTTTTTCTTCTGTCGGCTTCTTCCCCTTTAGCACACTTCTCAGCTTGATTCATCAGAGTCTGGATATCGGGTGGTGGTGAGTCTGTGACTAACTTTCTATAGAGTTTTCCAGACCTTAACCTGTTGATGAAGGCTCCAATCACAACCTCCTCAGATCGGGCATTGTACTTGCAAACTTTCGTCGTTGAACCTGTCGATGTAATATCGCAAAGACTCCCTTTCTTCTTGTTTTATGTTCATAAGCTCCGCGATAGATTTCTCAAATTTCCTTCTTTGCAGGAAACGATTCTGGAAGTGCTCTGCCAACTAGGAGAAAGACGACACCGTCCCCCTCGGCAAGCTTTCAAAACATGCTCTGGCTTTTCCTTGAAGGGTTGTTGGGAATGTTTGGCACACAGCGGGTTTCAGAGCCGCAGTTAACATCATACTGTACTTGAAACGGTGCAGATGGTCCTTGGGGTCTGTATCCCCCGTATAAGTTTCCAGTGCGGGAGCTCTGAATCCAGGAGGAATGGGAAAATTTTGTATCTCTTTCACAAAAGGAGAATCTTCGCATACCATAGCTGTTCCCCCTGCTCCACAATAAGGCCTGTTGCAAACGAGAGGGGCTCCCCACTGTGGCTGGGGGAGGTCTCCGTCCCAATGGTCCCAGAATGTCCTTCCTTCCTCACTTCTTATTTTCGTCCCTCTATACAATCTGGGTTGAGACCAGTCTGGGGCCAAGCCTGATCGGTCTGGAATTCTTTCCTCCTCCCAATTCTGATATCCCCCCTCCTACTGGTATCTCCAGCCCTCTTCTTCGTGTCGCCTCACCTCTTCCAGTTCCCTCACAGGAGACCGCATCCCTCGTCGTCTTATCTCTTCCCTCGCCCTCAAGGGAGATCTTACCTCCCTACTCAGAGGCCTTTATCTCTTTTGCCTTGATTGTGGGGGCGTGGAAGACACAATGACATGATCTTGGTTTAGGTTCTTCTCCTTCTCCAGTAGAGCCCGTATTTCCTCGAGATGGTCTCTCAGGAAAGCCACCACTTCGGGAGCATCTAGCTGTTGGGGGTGTCGCGATGTTTTATCCCTTCCTAACGAAGAATGAGACGGGTGTCTTTCTTCTTGTTCTGTTGTGATCTGTTTATCCTTTTGCTATTCCAGCAACCTCTGGGATCGTGTGGTAGTCATAACTTTTTGTTCCAGTATTTCCCACAGACGGCGCCAATGATGAAGTCCGAAAAAGGGCCTTGCTGAGATGTGAAGAAATGTTCCCTACTGTGATACCTTTAAATAAGCCCAGCTTCGAAGTCCACCAAAAGTTGATGATAAGCTCGACTCGATCCGGACGAAGGCCCACCTCAAATGGACGGGACCTGACAAAATGAAAGAAGCCGTTAGAGAACGTCCCCAGGGAGTCGTGGGGAGATCCACTCCGATGCTTAAGTCAGAAGCAAGCCTTGATGAGAAAATAGTAAAAAGTTCAAGTTTAGAGAGTCTAACCCCTCACTAATTACACTCAAGCTTTATTTATAGGAAGTAAGGTACCTTGATGATATCAACCTTTCCTTGTAGGGAAAGGAACTCTTCATCCATTTAATCTCGGTCGTCCATCGTGTCTACTTTTTACACCTCATCATGACACGTTAATTATGGAATGAAATATAATTGGATAGAAAGAATGATTGAGGTGGTATTAAGGAATTTCAGTTTTTTATTTTCTATATATCTATATTTCATATCACCAAACACGTAATGGAATGAAATATAATTGCACAGAAAAGAAAAGAAGGATTGAGGTATTAAAGAATTTCATTTTTTAAATTTTTTTTTTAATTTTTTAATCACTTATCAAATAAGTTACTATCCTATTTTATGCTAATTAACAAGCTCTCAAATATAATATTTTATTTTATGCAATTGTTCCTAAATATCTATCTTATTTTATGCAATTTTATGCCAATTAGGATGGCAAGTTTTCAAATATCTATCATATTTCACAAACATATTGTGATACCATCTTATATATAAAACATGATACGCGAATTATATTTTATACGTTAATACATTAGTGTTTTTATGCATTATACATTAATTTTTTTATACTTTATATGTTAAAGTGAAATTTATTCGCAAATCTCATATATAAAGCGGTCTCATAGGAGGATGACCAATCCTATTTTATACCAATAAGGCATTCCTAATATATATTCTATTTTATCAATGCAAAAAAATTTTAAGAGACCGTCTCATATATAAGACGTTATACGTGAATTATACTTTATATTCTATTGCGCTAATTTTTATATGTTATACACTGATATTTGATACTTTATACGTTAATATGCTAATTTTTTATACTTTATACACTACTTTTTTTTATACTTTATATGTTTAAGTGAAATTTATATACTTTATACACTTCTTTTTTTATACTTTATATGTTAAAGTGAAATTTATACATAAGTCTCACATATGGGACAGTCTTATAGGAGAATGACCTTTTTTTTTATAATCTAAAAGTAGGATTTTACATTATTTCAATTATTAAATCTGATTAAAATTTATGGTATTCTCCGTCGCTTCTTGATTTTATTCATTTATCACTCCATTCTTTTTAAAATAAAATTCCGCTGTCTTTTCCAACCATCATATGACTCATCTCCAAGAAAATAAATACCATAAAGAAAAGACACGTATAAAGCTAGAGGACCTTTTAGTGTAGTGAACTCTATTTTAAAATGAAAATAAAATCCCACAAGATCATGTACTAACTAAAATAAACAACCCCTTCACAGTTTCAAATAACTACAATATCCATAGTTACTCTATCAATGCATCTTTCTTATCATGTTATCTACAATACGTTTCGATTCTCTTTTTTGCACTTCATTTGCCACTTCTATATATTAATAGAGCAATAACAGGGGAGTGAAATTTTGGAGTGAAAGATTGGAGTGACTGACGTGGCAGTGATAAAAAGACAAACTAATACCCTAACCAAATGATGAGTGAACCCTAATGGGTAAGGGATAAGTTTGTCTTTTTATCACTGTCACGTCAGTCACTCCAATCTTTCGCTCCAGAATTTCACTCCCCCTATCATTTCTCATATTAATAATATTAATTTATTGACATTTTGATATGTAAATATTTATTTGTGTTAACATTTATACCATTAAAAGTTACACTTATTCTATTCTATTTTAATAAAAAAAATCTGTTTTTTTTGTTTGGTTTCATTTAATATTTTAAAACTATTTTTGAAATCATCAAAAACAATTTTAAAATATAAAATGAAATTGAAAAATAATTTTTATAGTAAAACAAATTGGGAAGAATGTAAATTTTTATGCTGTAAATGTTGATATATATATATATATATATATATGTATGTATATCAAAATATTAGTAAGCGAGTAATACATAAAGTGTCTACTACATAATACATTCTGACAACGTTTGTTGAGTCATGAAAAATTCACCTCAAACTTAGCCAATTTTAAGTGATATATTGTTGTGACTCAAGGTTATTGTCATACGACTTCAAGCGTAATGTGTGTAATGTTAAGCCGAGTTGAAGCCTTGAAGGTAATTCAACTTTTAACTGAAATCGGAATCCATGAGAAGTTGAATTCTGAACGCCAACCTCATGTGTATTGTGAAGCTGAGTTCCAGCCTATTTAACCTCTTAGAGTAACAATATTGAAAATGTCCAAAACGGGTATCTCATTTTGGAAAGATTTCGACAAGATTAATGATATATAGAGTGATATATAGAGTGAAAAATTAGAGTGAAAACGAAAAGTGATTGACGTGAAAGTTATAAAAGACAAACTTATTTATTATCCATTAGGATTCAATTATCATTTGGTTAAGGTATTAGTTTGTCTTTTTGTAACTGCTACGTCAGTCACTTTACGTTTTCACTCTAATTTTTCACTCCCCCTATTATTACTCTATCGACAATCAAGGAAGTCTTCTCTATCATTGTAGGAAATAGCATTCTCATCTTTATAGACATAAAGTCATAACTTATTTTATTGTTGTTTGTTAGGTGCCTTTTGCATGGAAAGTTTACTCAGCCACCACTCTCATTCCAATTATATCAATTATATCTCATACTCTTAATTGAGATTTCTTGTACACATGTAGGCTTCTTATTAGATTATGATAAATTATCAAAACATATCCAACACACAACAATTTGGTAATTCATATCTTTCACACTTGTGCATTCATCCCATTCATCACTAGGTTATTTATTTATTTATTTGGTTTATTTTTATTTTTTCAACGTAAATACTATAAACAGAAAAAGACTAATTGGTGCCGTTCAATAATGGATCTATAATTTTTGTGTATCATCATCTATTAAAATTTTGTCATTGTTTATAATCATCTTTTTTAACTATATCTATTAAAATTTTGACACGGTGTATAATCATTCTTTTCTCATAATTCACTAATCGTGTTTTCTCAGAATTTACTAATCACCTGTTATATTTATACAAAGTTATATCTATTAAAATTTTGTCATTGTGTATAATCATCTTTTTTACTATATCTATTAAAATTTTGACACGTTGTATAATCATCCTTTTCTCATAATTACTAATCACGTGTTTTTAGAGTTTACTAATCAACTATTGTATTTATACATAGTGATACATGATACTAATATCCAAAATCCGTTCAAATACTGGGATGTGTTCCATAGTTAACATTCATGCCGTGTTTTGTCTTCGCGTGTATGAATTAATAACTCAATCCCAAACAAAAAGACGAATCCCCCAAAGAAAAAACATAAAAGGGATCACCATTTTTGGCCTTCTCTGCACAGTTTCCTCCGTAAATATCTCCGCACAACCCACATTTGAAGAAAGTGAAAAAAATCGGGGAAAGAAAGGGTCATTTTGAATTCTTTGAAGAGGGAATAAACAATGGCAGAGGAAGTGGGAAACAAGCAAGTGATACTGAAGAAGTATGTGAAAGGGTTCCCAAAAGCGAGTGATATGGAATTGAAAACAACCACGGTTAAGTTGAAACTTCCACAGGATTCTTCAGGGGTTATCTTGGTTAAAAATCTTTACTTATCATGTGACCCTTACATGAGATCCCGCATGCAAAAGCTTGAAGGGCACTACACTGAGTCCTTTACTCCTGGCTCTGTAAGTTTTTACCATGCAATGCCAATTCTGCTTTATTTTTTTAAAAAAAAAAATTTGTTGGATATTCTGGGAATCATGTAATTTAGAGTTCTCGTTTGCTTGGGATATTGATCATGTTGTTTGAAGGCATCTTGTGTTTAAAGATAATTCAACACTGAAAAGGTTGCTGCTTTGTATACTTTAGGCATCTTGTGTTTAAGATACTTGCTTGGGGTATTGATTATATAACAAATTATCTCTACTGCATTGTGATCTTGCTAATGTCCAAATGTCAAAATGCACTATCTTTTTCCTTCAAATTTCTCATAATGTATTGCGGAATAACAATATTTGAGACTTATTACCATCTTAATAAGTATTCTTTTTTTGTCATCACATTAGCGAGTTATAGCAACTTTAGCACATAATGTGTGTTATATATACCGAGATTCCCGTCAGAACATACATGTGCATTCACCTCATGAAGGGATGGTGGAGGTATTCAAGAGAGAGAGCCTAAAGTATTCTCTTCTTCTGTGGGTGAGATTGTGATTCAAAATCATAAGGGAAAATTATTAAAACATTATTGTGTCTCTACATAAGGTTAGTTGTATAGTATCTAGAATTTCAGATGAGGATTCTACATATCTAAGAAGGAATAAATGTTACTCCATAGCTGCAGCACAGTTGGATCTAATTCATATATTATAGAACATGTTTTTCAGTTTGTCAGGATGGGTTGCATCTTTAGTATCTAGGATTTGTTAGGGATCTTTTGACTTGTTATCTTCCCTTGAGTGACACAGTACCTACATGATTTTTTTGGTGGCATAACTAAACTTGTTTGTGCTCAGTGGAAATTAGAAATTGTATTGTTTTCACTGTGACTTGCTCATGCTTTTTTAATAAAATCCATGATGTTGGATTTTTGGCTGTTACTTATCAGTGACAGTTATCTAGTCAAGTTAATATGTAGAAATCATATATATGAAGCCATCATACTAAAGTTTTCAACTGAAAGGGCATAAGGTTTGTGACTTTTCATTACTGAACTCTATCGAAATCTTTTATAACTTTGTGTCATGAATTATCTTGTAGCCTATAACGGGACTTGGAGTGGCTAGAGTGTTGGAGTCTAGACATCCAAACTTCAAGCAAGGTGATCTCATTTGGGGAATGCTTGGATGGGAAGAATACAGCACTATTGCTGCTCCAAATACTCACTTCAAAATTGAACATACAGATATTCCCCTTTCTTACTATACAGGAATTCTTGGTAAGTTCTTCCGTCCATGGAAATTTGTTTTTTGACTGTTGAAAATGGAGCAAGAAATGGAATGTTTTTCGGTTATAAGTAAAGCATATTATACTTCGTTCACAGTGCACTAGCAAAGTAGTAACTTCCCGCACTAGATATCTTAATAATGAGACAACTTACTTTACTCTGAATGAGATGAGAATCATTTAGTTTGACAGTTTAGTTGTCTGATATTCAAACTGTTGTTTTTCTGGAACCTTGAGTTTTAACTGTGTAAAACAGAAAGAAGTGAAAGTAGGTTTGCGCAGTTTCTTGGAGTTGTAACGAAGGAAACACATTCTTTTTATCGATAGTGAGCTTTTTTTGGTGGGAAAAGTGATAAGCACTCGAATAAGATCAACTTTCTCCCAATTTGGTTTGGTGACATTCTTTTCACCCAAAGAATTCATGATTATGAAGAGTAGGCATGGCAAATTTTTTATGGGGCTTCCTTTAGATAATGGCTGGGCATTAGCACCATCAGCTAATAGCTTAAGTCTGTTACTCCTATTTTTGTAGAGTTATTTCTTCCTTGAAGATATTCATCAGATTTGCGGGAACTGGAAGAACATCTGCCTGCATTTCTTGCCACCGCGTGTTACATTTTGTTAGGTTGATGTTTTGAAAACTGGTCATTCACACTTTGGCATAATTGGTGCTAATTAAGTTACCTTTCCTGTTTGAAATTTGACATTCTTATGGTGTCAATTAGGTGAAAATTTCATCTTATCACAGGCACATGTGCTTTGTAAAATGTTAAAAAACCTTTTTCTTTGATGCTTCTATTTACAGTTTCTTCTCTTCAAAAACTTCCTGTTCACCATCCTTTGCTTCCCCCAACCCTTTCTTTAACGTCTTCTTCTATTTGCTTCTGTTCCTTTCAGGTATGCCTGGTATGACAGCTTATGCTGGTTTTTTTGAGGTTTGCACTCCAAAGAAGGGAGAGCGTGTATACATTTCAGCTGCTTCTGGAGCTGTTGGTCAACTTGTTGGGCAGTTCGCAAAGTTGTTCGGCTGTTATGTTGTTGGAAGTGCTGGAACCAAAGAAAAGGTTGGTAACACTGAAAAGCATGCTATCAATTTTTTGGTTATCGACAAAGGAGTTTTCACAATAGCTTGCGATTCATTTACCTGCATCTGGATGATTGACAAGCTTGCATTAGTCTTCATGAAAATCAATTCTTGTTCTGTTGAATAGATCCTTACAAGCATTATGAGTGTCGCAAGAACCATTAAGTATCTTAGCACACAAATTGCATCCTTCTTTCCAACAAAGAATGCTGGTTGTTATGACAGACATTCACCCAATGAAAAACAAACAAGAGACTACTCACCTATAACTACTTGCAAAACTGAAATCCTATTTTGAAGAAAATTGAGGTTTTGGATGCCATATATTGCCCTTCTATTTCTCAGACACCTGCAGCAGTCATTATAATTATGCTTCATGAAACAAAAAATATTCAGACATTCCTAGTTGAGCAACCAATCTGATACATTACACCACAAATATAAAAAGTAAAAGGAAAAGAGAAAGTTCCCCATATTAGGGGCTGCCTTGTACTCTTGATGCCTTTAGTCCTTTCGCATACTTGTCACAATACTGTTTCTGCGCTAACATATTTTGTTGATATATGGTTGCTTGGGCAAACTAGAGGGATAATGAAAACCAATACCTTAATCTCTCTCTCTCTCTCTCACTCTCTCTCTATATATATATATATGATTTCTCTGCTCCTGATACTCATGTTCTTTTTCACAAAGGTTGACTTGTTGAAAAACAAATTTGGGTTTGATGAAGCTTTCAATTACAAAGAAGAGCAAGATCTTCATGCGGCATTGAAAAGGTAAGTTTTGATTCTCTTGTTCAAAGTAGAACTGCCCACTCCACAGATAGGATGCTGTTGCTGTCAAGAACATTAGTAATTTTGTGCCTTGAGCTGAAGACAGAATAGTTTTGAATCTCCAAATCTAATTCATATATGAAAACTCAGTATAGCTTTGTTTATAATTTTTCCGTTTCCAATTCCCTATTGGCACCTGAGAGGAAGATGATTTTCTACTGCTGAAAACACCTCCATGTTCCTTACTTTAAGTCTTCTTTCTGTAGGTACTTTCCAGATGGAATTGATATTTACTTTGAGAATGTGGGAGGAAAGATGCTGGATGCCGTGCTTCTCAACATGAGACTCCACGGTCGCATTGCAGTGTGCGGTATGATCTCGCAATATAATCTTGTTCAGCAGGAGGGCGTTCATAATCTGTTCTGCCTCATCACAAAACAACTGCGCATGGAAGGATTTCTGGTGCCTGATTACTATCATCTCTATCCAAAGTTCCTTGATATGGTTCTCCCACAAATAAAGGAAGGAAAAATTACTTATGTTGAAGACAAAGTTGAAGGTCTTGAAAATGCCCCGGGTGCGCTTGTAGGACTATTCTCAGGTCGTAATGTTGGGAAGCAGGTTGTAGTTGTTGCCCATGAATAATGTGCATGTTATGGATGTTTGTTTTTTCAACTTAATTGTGTGCTTTGGTTTTCTCTACTGTCTAAAGTTGTTTATTTAACAAACACTAGCCTTGTTACCATTTCTATTGGCCAACAAGGATTGAGGAAGAATGCCTTTTTGATTTTCATGCGTAATTGAAATTTGATTCAATATAAATAATGAGTTTTTCGTCAAGAATAGAGGCATTTTTTTTTAAAATCAAAATTAATGAGAACTTTTACAAAAGATGAAATGATCAGATTGTGTATAGGATTACAGATTTATAATCATCAATAGAAAAACTATAGGAGTAAAAGTTCGAAATGGTTACTAAACTATTTTGGTTACTGAACTATTTTTTTGGTAAAAAAAGTCCTTCATCTATTATTTTTAACAAAATAAGTAATTCCATCAATATCAACAGATAAATCTATGATGAAAATGGATTTTGTTAATATTAAGATAAATCTATTTAATAGTCTAGAATATTCTCATATTATAAAGCTGCTGAAATCTAATTCTAGACTATTAAATGGTTCCAATATTTCTATGACACAAATGCGTAATAAATTATATGTTTTATCTTGTTTTAAATCTGCCCCATGGATAATTGATTTGGGAGAATCTGAAAATATGACTAATTCATCACATTTATTTGAATCTTCTTCACTATGTACTGAAAATAAAAAAGTTAGGACAATTGATGGTAATTTCTCACAAATTGTAGGAAAATATCTCATAAAAATATTTGAAAATAGATCTTACATCTGTTCTCCATATTCCTAAATTTGCCTGCAATCTCATGCCTGCTAGCAAATTATGTAGAGATGCTAATTGCTATGGTATTTTTTATGAATTCTAATATATTTTTCAAGAAAATAGTTCCATTTCTAGTGTTTTGTTGACAAAGAATCCTAGAGTAAACAATTTAAAGGCTTGACTAGTATCAACTCTACTTCTTTTTATAGGTTAGGATATTCTAGTTTTACCTATATTAAAAGACTCCTTCCCGAATTGTTTAAAGGATTGGATAATTCAAAACTTCATTGTGAAATGTGTATTTTATCAAATAATTATTAAAATTTTTATTCTCCAAGGTCATATCAACCCTCTCTTTTCTCTTATTCATAGTGATGTTTGGGGTCCTTTGATGATTAACACTTTTCGAGGAAAAATGGTTTGTGACATTCATTGATGATCATACTCATTTATGTTAGGTATATTTGATGAGTAACATATCTAAGGTTGTACATTTGTTTAAAATTTTTTATATCATGGTTGAAAACCAATCTCTTCATACTTATAATGGCCCGAGAGTATTTTAATGAAATCCTTGGAAAATTTCTAAAAAAAAAGGGTATTCAACTATAGTCAACTTGCGTTGATACTCCTCAACAGAATGGTATTACTAAAAAGTAAAACAAACATTTGCTCAAGGTATCTCATTCTCTTATGTTATCAATGCATCTTCCAAAATTTTGTTGGGGTGAAACTATTTTAACAACATCTTATTTAATAAATAGATTGCCTACTTGGGTTCTCAATTATAATACACCGCTTAATCATTTTTAAAAATTCTTTCCTCATGCTCGTATCTATTTAAAGTTGCTATTAAAAATTTTTGGGTGTACTGCTTATGTTTACTTGTCAAATAAGGGACAATAAAAATTAGATCCACGGGATGAAAAATATGTCTTCATTGAATATGCTCCC
The DNA here is from genome assembly GCA_016586305.1 of Ophiorrhiza pumila. NCBI lineage: Eukaryota > Viridiplantae > Streptophyta > Magnoliopsida > Gentianales > Rubiaceae > Ophiorrhiza > Ophiorrhiza pumila. The sequence continues at coordinate 17,039,995 of BLIW01000005.1, forward strand.
AACAAGAAGTGCCCGTGAATTAGCATAGAATTCTCTAACTATGTCCATATTCACTACGATTGAAGCTCGTGCAAAATGAGACCACGATTGCCTGAAGATCACATCCTCAAATCTCCTGGAAGGGACCTCGAATGGCCTCTCAATCATAACAGCTCTATTGCTAAAACCATAGTACAAATTCTCAGCATTAGCATTAATAAAATGAGGAAAGTTAGCTGGTTCAACATCAAGCACCACCGCATCATCAGTGGAAGAGGAAGAAGAGGATGAAGTAGTTCCAGGATCTTCACTAAAGATAGCATATTCATAAGGATTCTGATGAGGAGAAAAATCAGCCATGATCAAGAAATGAACAATGTCTAATAAGAGCAACAATGTAAAGAAAGGTAATGAGCATGCAAAAGAACGATATTCAATATATAGAATTGCCATCTAGCTACCCAACAAACACATGTGAATGATTCTGAAAAATGAAAGCCTACATGTCTGAGCTTATTGTCCGCATTATTCTATTATTGAAACCATCCAAAACAGCAATGCTTCAATAATGCTCTCAAGTTCACGGGACTAGAATCAATTCTTACCATCAGAATTTTTACCTGAGTTGTAGAAAAATACACTCATTTACCCAAATGAATAGAAAAAACCAAAGATTCATTTCCTGCTTTTAGCAATAAAGCCCATCATCATCCTCATGCAAATCTGCCAAAAAAAAAAATTAACCCTGAGTTATGTTCGAAGATTTTGCCACAATTTGAAACCAAAATCGACACAAACTAAAAATTAACAAAGAAAAATAATTCCAACTAAACAAAAGAAAAGAAACAATGGAAAGAAACACTGGGTTGCCTCCCAGGAGCGCTTGGTTTACAGTCCACAGCCCGACCATGCTTCAAAGCTCAATTGGAGATGATAGGATCATCAAGGTATAGCTCATGTGGATCTCGTTCCACATTAGTGCTATCCTTGTTCTGAGAAGTTAAGTAAGGCTTTAGACGATGACCATTCACTTTCCACACATTGCCATTCTTTTCATTCTTGATTTCCACTACCCCATAAGGTTTTACATCAACAACTCTAAAAGGACCACTCCACCTTGATTTCAATTTTCCAGGAAACAATCTGAGTTTAGAGTTATAAAGCAATACCAATTGCCCTGGAACAAAAATCTTGGATTGAATCTTGGCATCATGAATTCTTTTAGTCCTCTCCTTGTACATCTTGGCACTCATGTAAGCATTGAATCGAAATTCATCCAGTTCATTCAATTCCAACATTCTTTTTGATTGAGCCTCAGACAAATTCATGTTCAATGTTTGAATAGCCCAATACGCCTTATGTTCAAGTTTCACTGGCAAGTGACACTCTTTACCAAAAATCAATCGAAAAGGAGAAGCTCCAATTGGGGTCTTGTAGGCTGTTCTGTATGCCCACAATGCATCATCTAACTTCAAAGACCAATCTTTCCTACCTGGATTTACCACTTTTTCAAGAACCCTCTTTATCTCCCGATTGGAAATTTCAGTTTGGCCAGAAGTCTGTGGATGGTAAGCTGTTGAAACTTTGTGAGTAACACCATATTTGGCCAACAAAGACTCGAAAAGCTTGTTACAGAAATGAGTCCCTCCATCACTAATTATAGCCCTGGGAGCTCCAAACCTATTAAAGATGTATTTCTTCAAGAAGGCAGTTACACTTTTTGCATCGTTGTGAGCCAAAGCCACAGCTTCTACCCATTTAGAAACGTAATCCACTGCCACCAGGATGTACTCCATACCTCTTGACTTAGGGAATGGCCCCATGAAGTCAATCCCCCACACATCAAAAATCTCTACCTCCAAGATGTTATTCAAGGGCATCTCATTTCTTGAAGAGATGTTACCAGTTCGTTGACAACGATCACATTTTCCAACCTAGATTCTGGCATCCATGAAGATATGTGGCCAATAAAACCCACATTGCAAGATTTTGAAGCCTGTCCTAGTTGATCCAAAATGACCACCACAGGGGCCTTCATAGCATGCCTTTAAGATATCCTCCTTTTCTTCTTCCTTGACACACTTCCTTATCACTTGATCACTGCATATTTTATATAAAGAATTGTCTTCCCAGAAGTAATATTTAGCATCACTTCTCAATCTTTTCTTCTGATCACTGGAGTAGTAAGGTGGAATTTTGCCAGCAACAACAAAATTTGCAATCTCGGCGAACCAAGGCAATGTCCTTTCAACCACTTTGAACACCTGCTCATCAGGGACATGCTCCTTCACCAAAACGTCAGGTGAATCTTGCTCTTGAGACTCCAATCTTGACAAGTGATCTGCCACCACATTTTCTGAGCCTTTCCTATCTTTGATTTCTACATCGAATTCCTGGAGCAACAAAACTCACCTAATCAAACGTGGTTTTGCTTCCTTCTTTGCAAGCAGATACTTCAATGCAGCATGGTCTGTATGAACAATGACCTTTGACCCCAAAAGGTAAGCAGGGAATTTATCAAATGCAAAGACCACTGCTAACATTTCCTTTTCAGTAGTTGTATAATTCATTTGAGCCTCATTGAGCAATCTGCTAGCATAATAGATAGCATAAAAGATCTTGTCTCTTCTCTGGCCAAGGACTGCTCCTAAAGCATAATCACTGGCGTCGCACATAATTTCAAAGGGTTCACCCCAATAAGGAGTGACTATCACAGGGGCTTCCACCAATTTCGTTTTCAAAGTTTCAAATGCCTCAACACATTCTGTTCCAAACTCAAATTTGACATCTTTTTCCAAGAGGCTGCACAAGGGTCTAGCTATCTTTGAAAAATCCTTAATAAACCTTCTATAAAACCTAGTATGTCCGAGAAAGCTTCTGATACCCTTAACATTGGTAGGTGGAGGAAGTTTAGCAATGACATCTATCTTCGCCAGATCTACCTCCATCCCAGCATGAGAAATTTTATGGCCTAGGACAATCCCTTCTTGAACCATGAATTAACACTTTTCCCAATTCAACACCAAGTTCGTTTATTCACACCTTCTCAACACTTTAGCCAAATTTTCCAAACATCCATCGAATGTCATACCAAAGACAGAAAAATCATCCATGAATATTTCAATTATTGATTCCACCATGTCATGGAATATTGCCATCATACATCTCTGGAAGGTAGCTGGGGCGTTGCACAGACCAAATGGCATTCTTTTATAAGCAAATGTGCCAAAGGGACAAGTGAAAGTTGTCTTATCCTGGTCCTTGGGATCAATTGCAATATGATTGTACCCAGAATATCCATCCAGAAAACAATAGAAAAGGTAGCCAGCAATTCTATCCAACAATTGTTCCAAGAATGGAAAAGGGAAATGGTTTTTTCTAGTTGCCTTATTTAGCTTCCTGTAATCCATGCAAACTCTCCAGGCACTGACCACTCTTGTTGCTAGAAGTTCATTAGCCTCATTCTTTATAACCGTGACCCCTCCTTTTTTCGGAAAGCATTGAACAGGACTAACCCACTCCCTGTCTGAAATTGGAAAAATCATCCCAAAGTCAAGCAATTTGATAACCTCTTTCTTCACAACTTCCATCATCTGGGGGTTTAGTCTTCTCTGTTTATCCCGTACTGGCACAGCATTTTCCTCAAGCAAAATCTTGTGCATACATAAACCTGGACTAATGCCTTTTATATCAGCAATTGTCCATCCAATAGCCAACTTATGTTTCCTCAAAACTTCCACAAGCTTTTTCTCTTGCCAACCTTCAAGCTTTGAAGATATAACAACTGGCAATGTCTCATTTTCTCCCAAGAAAGCATATTTGAGATAAGGTGGAAGTGGTTTTAATTCCATCTTTGGTGCCACCACAATGGAAGGTAAAAGCTTTTCATTCCTGCAAAGAAATTCTTCCTTCCTCACCTCAGTGGGATTACAAATCTCATTAGTCAAAACATGTGGCAACATAAACGAATCATGTTCATTGTCCTTCACAGTTTCATGCATTTTAACTTCCACAACATCACTTTGCATTTCACAAATCGATTCTTCCAAGTAGCAACATTCAATAATATCCTCAATTTCAGAAATAATTTTCTTGTCCTCATCATCTAAGTCAATTCCATCAAAATCATCCTCATAAACACCTAACTCATCAACAACAGAGAAATCATGCATATTGTTCAAATCATTCAAAGAAGAACATGTTATGGCTTTGATAGCAAAACAAGACTCCATATTTAGAGGTTGCTTCATAGCATAGTTTACATCAAAAACCACTTCCTCATTGTTAATCCTAAACGTGACTGTCTTGTTTCTCACACCAATCAAAGCATCACCAGTGGCTAAGAAGGGACGACCAAAAATGAGGGGAACTTCAAGGTCCTCTTCCATGTCAAGCACAATAAAATCAACTGGTAATGTAAATTTATCTATTCTTACCAAAACATCTTCTACCAAACTAGTGGGAGTTACCAATGATCTATCTACCAATTGGAGAGTTACTGCAACTGGGCGAATCTGGCTTTCCAATCCAATATTGATGGCAATGGATAATGGCATTAAGTTGATTCCAGCACCCAAATCACACAACGCCTTTGCAAAATACCTTGTGCCTATTTTGCATGGGATAGTGCAACTCCCAGGATCCTTAAGCTTCGGAGGAAGATCATGAACCATCCAAGCTTGAGTGCACTCAGAAACCATCATGGGAACATCACATCTCAAGATTTGTTCTTTGTTGGAAATGAGATCCTTGAGATATTTGGCATATTTTGGCATTGATGTCACTAAATCCATCAAAGGAAGATTCACGTTCACTTGCTTGAGTACATCCAGGAAACGATTGAATTGAGGGCCCTTTTTAGGTGGAAGTTTCTTCCTTTCTGGAAATGGAGCTTTTGGAGCATAATCTGGGAAGTTATAAGGATTGGAATTTCTGGTAATCTCATTCCCCACCCTTGCTGGTATTTCCTTCCTATTAGACTTATTTCCTCTTGCTCACCATTCTTCTCAGGTTCCAAAACTTCCTCAGCTTCATCTTTTTGGTCCTCCTCCAAGCCATCACTTTTGTCTTCTGCATGTTTGCTTCCAGGCAACAATTTTCCACTCCTCAAAGTAATAGCATTGCATGCTTCTCTTCCCTTGGGATTTGGTACTGTGTCACTAGGAAGAGCTCCTTTTGGCCTCTGGTGAACAGCATTGGCCAGCTAACCAAGTTGCATCTCGATATTCTTCAGAGTAGCTTCATGATGCTTCACAGTGGACTCCAAACCTCCAAATCTCTGTTCGTTCTTATCCATCTTTTCCATCAGCTTTTGAAACATATCTTCCACAGTTGGCTTCTTTTGTTCTGATGTGCTAGCCTGATTATCAAAACCAGGAGGTGGTTGATTCATTGCTCTCCTTGAGTCATTACCTTGATAGTAATTTCCTCCTTGGTTCTGCTGTTGATTCCAATTTCCTTGGTTTCCACCATATTGGGGTTTGTTACTGTAATTGTTCACATACTGAATGGATTCAGTAGTGATTGCACATTCATCCGTGTGATGTTCCCCTTTGCATAGTCCACATAAAAGTACTGGGGCTTTGGTTTGAGTCGCCTTTAAAGTCTGCACCTTCTTAGCCAATGCTTCAAACTTAGCACTAAGTGAAGTCTCCTCATCTACATCAAGAACTCCTCTTTGTCTCCTGACATGTGGCTTCCTAGTCTCTGGGAAAAGGTATTCATCCTCAGCTATCTGGTTAAACAGGTCATGCACCTCAGGCACAGATTTGTCCTTAAGTGCTCCATTAGCACAAGCTTTAACCATCAAAGATGATTCAGGAGTTAGGCCTTTGAAGAAAGTATTTAATATTCTAATCTCGCCCCAAGCCATGATTGGGCCATTGCCTAATCAAATCGTTGAATCTCTCCCAAGCTTCTCTAAATGACTCACCGTCTTGTTGTTGGAAGTTCATAATTTCCAACCTTCTCTTTTCAAGCTTAGCTGGAGGGAAGTACTTAGACAAGAAACTTTTCTGTAGATCATCAAATGACATTCCAGCATTTGCTCCCCTAATACTCTTGAACCAATGTTTAGCCTTTCCACGCAGAGATAATGGGAACAAAATTCTATGAACCTCACCCCTGTCAACCCTTGGCAACTTGAAAGTGCTACATAACCCGAGAAACCAATCAAGGTGGTCATTGGGATCCTCATTGTCAAGACCTTGGAAGAACTGGCCTTGGGTGATCATTGAGACGATTTGTGGAGGAATGTGGTAACTTTCCACATCGATGTCCTGATGACCAAATCGATTGTCAAAATTTACTGCATAGTGGTCTCCAAACCTGGGTGCTTGTACTCCTTGTGCTGCCATATTTCCCTGCCTTGCTTGAATCCTTATAGTTCTTTCCAATTCAAGGTCCAATTCAAATTCTGGATTTCCTCTAGATCTTACAGACCTGGGCATACACAAACAGAAATAGTAGGTAACAGCAATATAAACTCAAATCAAGAGAAGTAAAACTCAACACTCAAGTACACCAAATGAAACCGAACAAATGGATCAATTTGTAAATCAAACCAATATGAGAAGGTAAAAGTAACAGAATCGACACACAGTAAAGAGTAAAAATGTGCAATTCAAGAAACCTGGTACTAAGCAAACGAAGTAACTAAATCAAAGCAATAAAACACACAAACTAAAACAGAACAACAACAAATTCCAAGAACCGTGCCTAATTCCCCGGCAACGGCGCCAAAAATTGATGTCGAGTGTCGCAGCTCGTCAATTTATCCTAATTTCACTGAATATAGTAGCAGTGAGCTAGGTTTCGTTCCTCAGGAAAATAGTCGATTCAAGAAGTTTGATATGCTCAGTTATGCCACCAAAATATAACAAGATTAAAAGAACACTAAATACAAAATTTAACAGGAAGTGAATTGGTTTAACTCCACACAATTACGAATTGAAATGAACACACAAGTAAGACTCAGAGAAGTAAAAGCAAAGTTCTCAAGAAAATTAAGCTGATAATCTAGGCTACTTCCGGGTGAATGCAACTTTTCATACATGCAGTATTACTAACATACAATCAAAACATATGAGGAGAATCACAATTGGAAACAGAAATAATAGTTAGCATGGTCACTACACTACAATTTTAGTCTCCCGACACCATCCTATCCTCTGGTCAGGCCTAAGGATGGTGAAGCGTGAACAAGCTGTCTCAATTCCCCACTCAAATTAATCAGGCATGAACACCTAGAATCTCCCATGGTGAGGCCCGATCCTAGCATGTAAATTCATCATTTGAGTAGGATAATCTCTTATCACCTTGTTCTCAGGATTATACAGACTCAAAGCTTCCTATGATGAGGTCTAGACTTAAGATCTGTGCAAATTCAAACAGGTTTAAGAACTCATGCATTCTCAGGTTCTTATTCATGATTTTCATCCAAATCTTACAAAAGAAGACTCAATTCAGCATGACGACCGCAATCAAATCTCATTTCATCAAATTCAGATCAAAAGCATGCACTTAACAAGTTTTACAAATTCATAGCTGAGAATTTCCATTTCTTATAATAGATTGTTAGTTCTACTGCGCAATTACAATTTCAACCTAGCATTCACCCTCAGTATCCTAGATTATCATACAATTAGCCACGAATCTCCATTTCAGCTTCACGATTAACAAATTGGAAGATTAAACAGTTCATAATCATTAATTGGAAGAGTTTACCAATTAAGAGTCTTAAAAGCTTCCAAATTCCGAGAGGATTGTCACTTTTCTTCTCAATTTCAAGGAGATGTATAATGATGAAAGCAAATCTTTGATCGGAATCCAAATTGAAACAGCAAACTTAGAGAGATAAAGTAGAGAGAGAAAGTAGATCTCAAGAACACTTCTCGCCATTCAAAATCAAAAGTCCGTTACAATATGGAAAATGTGTGTAGTGAATAATGAATCGGATCCCTTAAAATATTGACTATTCCTCTATATATAGAGGTTACAAGAATCGTAAATGATACGCAAATGTAAAGCAACTAAGAGTTTACATAAGTGCCGTTTCAAAGAATGTCTCAAAAAACACGTATATGAATTCTCAAGTTGTCAACCCACGCCTTCTGTTTAAATTTCCAGCGCCTTCAATAGAGTTCTGGCGCCTTCCATCTGACCAGAAACACGCTTCCAGTTACAGTCCATAGCTCCTTCATTGTTCAGTCATCATCACGCCTTCATAGGTGAGGCAAAACACGCCTTCGGGCTCACCACTTCAGCCTCCCTTTGTAGACTCAATTTCTGTGCGCCTTCAAGCCTTCCACGACCACGCCTCCTTGCACCTGCACAAGAGAGAGAACAAATTCCAAGCAGTTAGCCATTTTCAGTTGCTGAACTAAAATCCAAAAGCATTAAGCTGGAGAGGTCTCGCGGCGAGACCTCGCCGTGTAGTGTACGTGTGTGGCGAGACCTCGCGGCGAGGTCTCGCCGTGTACTTCCATTGCTGGCGAGGTCTCGTGGCGAGACCTCACCACACATTGTGCAAGTGTGTGTTTTGTGAGATGAGGAGTGAACAAAAGTGAAGTGTGATGGTTATGATTTGTGAGTGAATGTGAGGTGTATGTGCTGAAAAATGAGTGTTATGAGAAGAACATGAAAGCTAGAGTATGTAGAAAACAAGTGTGAATGTTGTGGAGTATGAATGTGTTTGTGCGAGTATTTGTGTGTTTCGGTGAAGTGAAGTATTTGTGAATTGTGAATGTAAATGAGTGTTGTTATGAATGTGAAACTGTTGGTGAGCTTGAGTGTGATAATGTGAAAATGGTGAAGAAATGTGTAAGCAATGTTAAACCAAGAATGACCTAAAGAATTGAAAATGGAATGAGAATATGATTGTGTTGAAAACTCATGGAACGCTAGGTTAATGTGATGTTCATAATGAAATGAAAATGGATGAAATGAAAATTTATAGTATGAATGTTTGCTTTTATTCAAGTCTATGTGATGCAGTGTAGAATTCATGTTCAAAGTTTGAAGTGAAATACAAAGGAATTGTTGTGTGCAGATGTGTGAAACATGAGATGAGTAGTGTGATTGTGTATGCATGCGGCGAGGTGACCTCACCGCATGATGTGCGTGCATGAGTGATGCTAGTGTAGTGCGAGTGCTGTGCGAGTGATGCGAGAGTGCATGTGGTATATGCGAGTGTGCTCGTGCGGTGTGTGCGAGATTGCGCAAGTGCGTGCGAGAGTTGTGCGGCGAGGTGACCTCGCCGCACATTGTGTGTGCGGAGTGCAAATGCGGCGAGGTGACCTCGCCGCATGTGAGTAGTGCTACGTGTGTGCATTAGTGTTGCGTGAGTGTATGCGACGAGCTGAGCTCGTCGCATGTGAGTGTGTGCATGAGTGTTGCGGCGAGGTGACCTCGCCGCATGTGAGGTATGTGCGAGAGTGTGCGAGTGATGGTGAGTGTTGCTAGTGCTTGTGTGCGAGTGATGTGCGAGGTGGTGAACGTGTGTGCTCGTGCGGCTGTGCAAGAGTGTAGTGTGAAGTGAGTGCTCGAGAGGTGTTTGTGTGAATGCTTGTGAAGGTGTTGTGAATGTAAGCCTTCAATATGGCTGAATGTTTATTTCAGCTTGAAACCCAACTTCCACACCAAAGTCATGTGCCTTAACTCCTAAACTGGACTTGATGGTAAACATAAAAGTTTGAGACCTATCTCATGGCTTTCTAATGGATCAAGGTTCAATTTATTCTATAAAAGTTTGAGACCTATCTCACTTCAACTCAGCATGGCGACCACAATCAAAGTTCAATTCATTCAATAAAAGTGTGAATTCATGAAACTCAACAAGATTTAATCATTAAAATCACATATGATTTCATCCTTAAGAAATTATGTCAATTGCATAGCATTGCATAGTCTAATTATACATTTAACCGGTTGAAACTCTAGAACATGAGAGATCTAACCATAGAACTCCATTACCAATTCACGATCAACAATTTGGAACTTGAAACAATTCATTTTCAATACATGGAAAGAGTTTACCAATTGAATTCTTCCAAGAGCTTCCTTAATTGATATGAGAATTACAATGATCGGAGAAAATCTTTGATCGGAATAGAAAATGGAGCTCAAAAGCTAGAGAGAGAAACTAGAGAGAGAAAGTAGATCTTCAAATGAATTCCCGCTCTCCAGCTCTCAAAAGTTTGTTACAAAATGTAAAATCTAACTAATTGATGAAAAATAATAGTCTCCGGGATCTCTTTTACACATTAGCTACATGTTCTATATATAGAGCTATGAAAATGTAACTAATACGCAACCGTAAACTACCTAAGGTATTACAAAAGTGCCCTTAAAAGAAATGACTAAAAATCAGCCTAAATTGTGAAAATTCCAAGTTTGAAGAAAATGTTCAGCATTCCAGCGCCTTCAGTAGTACATTTCGGCGCCTTCATCAACCTTGCCAACCTAAGTCACGCTTTCAAGCCTCAGTGTCCGCGCCTTCACTGCTCAGCACTCCAGGTGAAGAAATCAGACCAAGTTCGCGCCTTCGAGCTTGGACTCCTCACGCCTTCAGCGACTCCGCGAACCTCCAAGCAGTCGACCCTTTACGAAATCACGCCTTCCCGCCTTGACACTTCATGCCTTCTGCTGCCTTGCTGCACTCCTGAAATCAGAAGTTCCAACACTTAGCCAATTTCCTGAAAACTCAAGAACACAATATTTTATGGCAGCAACTTCCAGCCTAAATTCGACCATAATGCACTGTGTATTAAAAGAATCTTAAAACACGAAAGTTGTAACCCTTTGTCTTAGCTTTCCATGGCCATTTGAATCACCTAATTTGGAGCTAAAACGAGAGAGTTACAACCCAACTACTGAAGTGCAACAAAGCTGAAAACCCATGAAGCAACTCTTCCAACACTTTGCCATTTTTTCAGCACCCATCACGTAGGCTAAAAATTTTTGTTTCAAACTTGGCCTAGGACATGTCGTAGGCCAAAATCCTTCTTCCAAAATTTTGATCTTTCTTCAAGAATGGCTTACGACATGTCGTAAGCCATTTTTTTCTCTTCCAAGTTTGGCCTACGACATGTCGTAGGCCATTTTTCCTTCTTTACTCGCTGAATGTGTCAAGTCGTGCTCAAGTGGTGTGGCAAGGTGGCGCGCCAAGTGAATTGTGCAAGTGTTCGTGCCAAAGTGAACAAGTGAATGCTTGGCAAGGTGTTGCTTGGCAAGGTGTGGCAAAGTGCTTGCCGTGATGTGCCAAAGTGTGCACTTGAGCTCTGCATTGTGGTGCAAGTGTGTACAAGTGTTACGCATACATGTGATTAACAAGTAAGCACCAAGTGTGACATCAAGCTGTGTAAAATCAACAACCATCGAGTGCAACAACTTCAGCTCAAAGATGCAAGGAAAACACAAGCAAAGATACTTGGAACCTTTTACCTCTCAAATTCTGAAAACTTACAAACTGTCTCCTTCCAACCAAGATTTGGCCCTGATGCACTGCGAACTGGGCAAAACCTAAAACACGAAAATTTTAGCCCTAAGTCTTAGCTTTCCACAGCCTTTTGAAGCATCCAAATCGGAGTTAATATGAGAGAGTTATGACCAAAAAACTGAGGCGTGGCAAAGCTGGATTTTAAGCCTACGACATGTAATGATAGAGAAATGGCTACGTGTTGGAGAAAGCTCAAGAGCGAGAATGAAGTTCTTGGAGAAAGGTTGGAATCTCACCTCACCTTGAACCTTAGAGCTTTGGCCTTAACTTTAAACTTAGAACCCTTGACTAGCAACCTAACTCTTGACGTAACCATTAACACCTCACCATCTTTGACCATGACATGGCTTGAGACTTCACCCTAGACCTAAACCCTCACTAACCCTAAACAAAAGACTAACCCTAGGACACATGCATACACAAAACTTGTATCAAGATAAGCTTGGCCATGACATTTGTCATGGCCAAGTAACTCTTTGATTTCTTTCTCTTCATATAATGGCTGACCAACTAAAACACACTTACAACTTTGTTTTTTCCATCTCTAACCTCATCCCACATAAACTAGTACTAGGTAAATACTTAGGGCTTAGGCTAACTCATTCATTTCATGTATTGCATATAGAACACAACAAACAAATAAACTTAGGCACATGTCATGGAGTAGTACTCCACATTTATTTCTTTTACTTTGTAACGATGTGTTTGGGTATATCCAGCATCGTAATTTGTCCACTAGTTATATATATTCTCGGTTTCGCTAAAAAAAACAAATAAACTCAGGCACATGTCACGGTCAACTTACGCTTAAAACCTAAACTAAATCGCACACACACCATACATTATCACAGACAATTAACCATAAAACTTAGGAAACCCTTACTCAAAGGTCACAGCCAATTAACCATAAACTCTCAAAACCATTGCACATTGACCGTGACATTTTTCACGATCAAAGAAATCAAAAACCTAAACACCCTCACACATAGTGCACATTGGCAAATTAACCCTAAAAACCTAAAAAAAATGAACCTCACTCAAATATTGGTTGTGACAAATGTCATTGCCAAAACCCTCACAAAAACCTCATTCCCACACATCTCACACACTTAATGCATACATTGGTTGTGACATTTGTCACGACCAAGGTACTCTTCTTCTTCCATATTTACACACTTGCATATTAGAGTTAGGTATGAAGCATACCTTTGCCATGACAAATTTCACAGGCAACTTACACATTCGATACATACTTCACACAAATATTGCATTCTAGTCTAACTTTCATGCATACATGTCACAACCAACTTACTCTTTCATTTCATCATTTACACACACAATCCACCATAGTTAGGCCATGCATATGCATATTGGCCGTGACACTTGTCACGACCAACGTACCCTCAACTTAGTGATAATGTCAATATTTTGATATTTATCTATATTTATTTTAGATTATATTGGGATTATTATATGGAAAAAGCGTTGATAATTGTAGGTTTATATGGAGAAAGTTGTTGGACACTAAAATTGTAAGAATTGTAGAAAATGTATCTAGACACCCTTTTAGGAAGATTTAGAAACATATTCTAAAGGGATAATTGAAGAAGTTAAGTTGAAAAACAAAAGGCAAGCAAAGAAGTTGAAGAAAAAGTCTCTTATTTATTTGGAGAAAATTTTGTCAAAGACGTGTGAAGATTGAGATTGGTATTGACATTAGTTTTATGGATTTATTTCAAATAATTATCTTTTTGAGATAATTAGACAATTATAGTTTTCAAAGATAATTTTCCCATTTTTGGGGAATTAGATTAATATTAGGTAATTGTTTAGTAGCTCTATAAATAAAGAGTTAAGCTACAAAATAAGGGGGAGCCTTCAGATTATTATCTCGAAACCAAGTTCTAACATTCAACCTTAGAGAACTATTTTCATATATCAAAGAAACAAACAATAATGACTCAACTCTAATAATTGCCCTGTTTATATTTTTCATACAGATAATGTATCCCAGTGTAACCTTTTGCAGAACTTCTCCTTGTTTTAGCTCTTACAAATCCTCTCCTTATATCCTAATGTTACCTCTAGCACCTCTAGCAAAACCTCTCCTTATTTTAAGGTTGCTTCAAATCAATTGAAGAGCTGATATAAAAATATTGAAACTGATATGCCTTGATCTCTTATTGCCAAATTATCTTCTTTAGAAGAAAAGGACGTTAACATATTTTCACATTCAAACTTTTGCACACTTGCAAATTTAGCATGCCACTCGTAAATGCATGTTATGCATCCCAAGCAGCTTATGTTAGAAACAACGTCACCAATATAGGCGTTGATGTGGATGACGTTGATGAGGTGGATCTGTTTTTGTTTTTAAGAATTTATGAAATCAAACAGGGAATTAAACTTCATCTCGCACATTTAGAAAACTAACTTCCTAATCGCTCAATTCTCCCTCTCCAAATTGCTTCCAAAATCTATCTCACCAAAATGGATTCGCAAAAGATTTTTCTAGAATCTTTTGCTAAAGCAATTGTCAAAAGCAACATTAAAATATCTCTATTTTATTGTAATGCTCCATTCTTGAAAGAAGAAATCAAAAGCATCACAAAATCTATCGAGGAGATGATAAAATTTTCAATGACCTCAGTAGCCAGCAACAAACTGTTGGCATTAACTTTGAAGAGCACTAACGGATAAGAGCAAGAGGTGCTTGTGGAAAAATTTTAAAAAGTTCATGCTACCAAATCATTTTCATGTCAAGAAGTCTTTTTCCCTTTTGCAGCTTATTTTTGCCACTTGCTCCCAAAAGGTGAAATCTACACTCTTTACGTAGTGAAGCTTGAAACAAACACTCCAATCTATACACTTGTTGCCATATGCCACATGTATACATCGATATTGCTAGTATCTGATGTGGTTTTCCAATTGCTCAACCCTATACTCTTTTGTATATTGGTGCGCGGGGAAAGAAAAGATCAAGAGATCTATTTATTAGAGTGCACAAAAAAAGGTTTACAATTTGTTTTGCTTTCAGAAAAGAAAATATTTACAATTTGTTTCATGTATTTTTTTTCTCTGTTAGTGAATCTATAAATTGCAATATTTATTGCGTGCACATTCTAAGCACGCCTTGCTTTATTTCTCTTATTCATAAGAATAATATATCCCAGTGTTACCCCTAGCAAAACCTCTTCGTATTATTCATTCACAAATTCAAATCAACAAAATTTTTATTTGAAAATGTTAAAAATGAGATGTCTAAATCCCTTATTTTCAAATTATTTCATGTAGAAAAAAGTGGACAAACTTTTGCATGCTTGAAATATTTAGCTTACTAATCGAAAAAAATATGGTATCAAACCATTATATAATGATTATATTACCAATTGATATTCCAATGTCAAGAACACAAAAAAACCATTGATGTTGATGAGATAAATTCTTTCTCTTTTGTAAGAATTTCTAAAGTAAAAAAAGAAATAAAGTTCATATCACAAATCTAAACAACAAATTTCTTAACTGCTCACTTGTCCCTCGCCAAATTGAGTCCAAAATTTTCTCACCAAAATTGATTTGAAAATTTTTTTCCCTCAATCTTTTGCCAATTCTAATTATAATAAAACTCGAATCAATATTCAAATGTGAATTAATATTTGAATCGAATTTACTTGAATTAGGATTTTCTAATAGAATTCAAAAAAATTTTCTAATTTGTTATTTAGTTCAAATGTTTATTTTTCACATTCGGATCAATTCAAAATTCAAATTGAAATTCAAATATGCTAATTCGAAATTGAAAAACAAATTCGAATCGAATCAAATTTGGGATCAATACTAAAAATGAATACCCCTAATATTATCCTGAAACCAAGTTCTAACATTCAACCTCAGGGAACTATTTTCATATACTAAAGAAACAAACATTGAGGATTCAAAATTCAAATAATTGCTCTGTTTTTATTTTTCATAGCGATAACGTATCTCGGTGTTACATTTTGCAGAACCTCTCCTAGTGTTAGTTTTGACAAATCCTCTCCTTATCGCAGTGTTACCACAAGAAAAACGTCTCCTTATTCAATGGTTGCCACAAATAAATTGAAGAGCTGGTATAAAAATATTGAAACTGATATGCCTAGATCTCTTATTGCCAAATTATCTCCTATAGAAGAAGATGACGTTGACATATTTTCACATTCAAACTTTTGCACACTTGCAAATTTAGCATGCCACTCATAAATGCATGTTATGCATCCATATACAGCTTATGTCAGCAACAGTTACGTCACTAATATAGGTGTTGATGTTATTGATGTTGATTAGGTGGATCTGTTCTCGTTTTTCAAAATTTTTGAAATCAAGCAGGGAAATGAACTTCATCTCACACGTTTGGAAAACCAACTGTCTAATTGCTCATTTCTTCCTCTCCAAATTACATCCAAAATCCATTTCAACAAAATTGATTTTTAAAGATATTTCCAGAATCTTTTGCTAAAGCAAATGTCAAAAGCAATAGTAAATATCCCTATTTTATTGTAATGCTCCAGCCTTAAAAGAAGAAATCAAAAGCTGCACAAAATCTATCGAGAAGATGATAGAATTTTCAATGACCATTGTAGGCATCAACAAACTGTTGGCAATAACTTTAAGAGCACTAACGGATCAGGGCAATAGGTGGTTGTGGAAAAGGTTAAAAAAGTTGATACTACCAAATTATTTTAATGTCAAGAATATTTTTCCCTTTTGCAGCTTATTTTTGCCACTTGCTTCCAAATGATAAAATCTACACAGTTTACGTGGTAGGGTTTGAAACAAACGCTCTAATCAATACACTTGTTGACATATGCCACACGGAGACATCGATGTGGTCATCATCTCATGTGGCCTTCCAATTTCTTAAATTTTCTCCAGGTCATGGCGATACATACCATTGGTTCACATATGTAGATCTTTTGTTTATTGGTGTAGGGAAAGAAATGATCTAGAGATCTGTTTATTAGTTTGCACAAAAAATAAAAGATTTAGTATTTGTTTTACTATGGGAAAAGAAAATATTTACCATTTGTTTCATATATTTCTTTTCTCTGTTAGTGAATCTATAAATTGAAATATTTATAGCGTGCACATTGCGTGCACATTCCGTGCACATCTTACTCTATTTCTCTTATTCATAGGGATAATATATCCCAGTGTTACCTCTAGCAAAATCTCTTCGTATTATTCATTCACAAATTCAAATCAACTAAAATTTTTGTTTGAAAATGTTGAAATGATATGTCTATATCCCTTATTTTCAAATTATTTTCTTTAGAAAAAGTGGACAAACTTTTGCATGCTTGCAATATTTAGCTTCCTGTTCGAAAACAATTTGGTATCAAATTATTCTATAATGGTTTTATTATCAATTGATAATCTAATGTCAACAACAAACAAAAAATCCTTGATGTTGATGAAATAAGTTCTTTCTCGTTTTTAAGAATTTCTAAAGCAAAAGAAGAAATAAAGTTCATATCACAAATCTAAACAACCAAATTCTTAACTGCTCACTTGTTCCTTGTGAAATTGCGTCCAAAATTTTCTCACCAAAATTGATTTGAAATTTTTTTCCTCAATCTTTTGCCAATTCTAATTATAATAAAACTCATATCAATATTGAAATGAGAATTAATATATGAATCGAATTTACTTGAATTAGGATTTTCGAATAGAATTCGAAATTTTTTTTCTAATTCGTTATTTGGTTCAAATATTTAATTTTGACATTCGGATCAATTCAAAATTCAATTTGAAATTCAAATATGCTAATTCGAAATTGAAAAACAAATTCGAATCGAATCGAATTTGGGATCAATACTAAAAATGAACACCTCTAATATTATCCTGAAACCAAGTTCTAACAATCTACCTCAGAGAACTATTTTCATATATTAAAGAAACAAACAATGAGGATTCAAACTCAAATAATTGCTCTATTTCTATTTTTCACAGCGATAACGTATCTCAATTTTACCTTTTGCCGAATCTCTCTAAGTGTTAGTTATGAAAAATGCTCTCCTTAACGCAGTGTTACCACAAGAAAAACCTCTCTTTATTCAATAGTTAATTCAAATCAATTGAAGAGATAATATAAAATTGTTGAAACTAATATGCCTAGATCTGTTATTGCCAAATTGTCTCCTTTAGAAGAAAAGGACATTCACATTCAAACTTTTGCGTGCTTTGAAATTTAACATGCCACTCAAAAATGCACGTTATGCATCCCTATATAGCTTATGTCAGCAGCAGTTACGTTACCAATATAGGTGCTGATGTTGATGATGTTGATGAGGTGGATCTGTTCTTGTTTTTCAAAATTTTTTAATTCAAGCAGGGATATGAACATCATCTCACACATTTGGAAAACCAACTTCCTAATCGCTCATTTCTCCCTCTCCAAATTGCATCTAAAATCCATCTCAACAAAATTGATTAGCAAGAATCTTTTGCTAAAGCAAATGTCAAAAGCAGCATTAAATATCCCTATTTTGTTGTAAAATCAAAAACTTCACAAAATCTATCGAGGAGACGATAGAATTTTCAATGACCATTGTAGGCAGCAACAAACTGTTGGCATTAACTTTGGAGAGCACTGACGGACCAGGGCAATAGGTGGTTGTGAAAAAGGTTAAAAAAGTTGATACTACCAAATCATTTTAATGTTAAGAAGTCATTTTTCCTTTTGCAGCTTATGTTTGCCACTTGCTCCCAAATGATGAAATCTACACTGTTTACGTGGTTGAGTATGAAACAAATGCTCTAATCAATACACTTGTTGACATATGCCACATGGATACTTCGATGTGGCCTGCATCTCATGTGGCTTTCCAATTGCTAAAATTTCTCCAGGTTAAGGCGATGCTTGCTATTGGTTCACATATATAGATATTTTATTTATTGGTGTAGGGAAAGAAAATATCTAGAGATTTGTTTATTAGATTGCACAAAAAATAAAAGATTTAGTATTTGTTTTGCTTTGGGAAAAGAAAATATTTACCAATTGTTTCATGTATTTCTTTTCTCATTTAGTAATCTAAAAATTGCAATATTTATCGCGTGCACATTGCGTGCACATTCCGTGCATGTCTTGCTCTATTTCTCTTATTCATAGGGATAATATATCCCATTGTTACCTCTAGCAAAACCTCTTAGTATTATTCATTCACAAATTCAAATCAACAAAATTTTTGTTTGAAAATGTTGAAAATGAGATGTCTATATCTCTTATTTTCAAATTATTTTGTTTAGAAAAAGTGGACAAACTTTTGCATGCTTGCAATATTTAGCTTAATAATCGAGAAAAATATGGTATCAAACCATTATATAATAGTTATATTACTAATTGAAATTTCAATGTCAACAACAAAAAAAACCACTGAAGTTGATGAGATAAATTCTTTGTCTTTTGTAAGATTTTCTAAAGTAAAAAAAGAAATAAAGTTCATATCACAAACCTAAACAACCAATTTCTTAACTGCTTAATTGTGCCTCGTCAAATTGCGTCAAAACTTTTCTCACCAAAATTGATTTGAAATTTTTTTTCCCTCAATCTCTTGCCAATTATAATTATAATAAAACTCGAATCAATATTCAAATGTAAATTAATATTTGATTCGAATTTACTTGAATTAGGATTTTCTAATAGAAATGGAAAAAAATTTTCTAATTCGTTATTCAGTTCAAATATTTATTTTTGACATTCAGATCAATTCAAAATTCAATTTGAAATTCAAATAAGCTAATTCGAAATTGAAAAACAAATTCAAATCGAATCTAATTTTGGATCAATACTAAAAATGAACACCCCTAATATTATCCTAAAACCAAGTTCTAACATTCAAACTCAGACAACTATTTTCATATACTAAAAAAGACAAACAATGAGGATTCAAAACTTAAATAATTGCTCTCTTTTTTTTTGGGAGCGCCAATCCCAGAAAAGTTATTAAGAAACAAATTCCATTACAATATAAAAATAGAAAAAAAGCCAAATAAGGGATACCATCCCCATTACAAAATGCTATGATCAAAACCTAAAACTAGGCATCCGAATCCGGTCCAAATGAACCAAACCCCTCAATCTAGGCGGAAACATACCTAAATGCAGGAATTCCATTCTGTACCCCAAACCCAATCCAATACCTGCAATCATACAAGCCGGCCGATTACCTTCAACATAAACGGATGAAAAATTCGTAACCTTGGCTCGCCATACGTCCTCAACCAAACCCCGAAGTCGCCAAGGCACCACAGCCGTACCATTGAAAATTTGCACCAAATGCTTAGAATTCAATTCCACAACAATATCCGCCAGATCCCAATGTGCACACAACCTAAGGCCTTCGAGAATCACCTCCACCTCCGCCTTTAAACACGAATAGTCCCGCCATCCCAACGCAATCGCCCCTAGAAACTCTCCATGTGAAGACCGAACAATTACACCCCCACCCCCATCACCATCAGTATGTCGAACCAGACCCATAACATTAATCTTACATCTTCCCACCCCAGATGCTTGCCAACATATAGAAACAGGACGAGAAACCGACTGTCGAACACAACAAAAATCCACAATATCCCCGCGCCACATGTCCCCTGAAAAATCAACACGAAAATGAACTTTCAACAACATTTGAATATCTCGCAAAATCAGTTGTAACAACCCCTCAAAATAAAACTTAGCACCATAAAAAATTATGTAATTCCTCAACTTCCACACATGCCAACAAATAAGGAGAGGCAAAATTCGACCAACAAAACGCGCGCACTTGGTATCACCCCAATCCCACCAAGTAAGGCACCAACCCCTCCAATTTCAAGGCCCATGCCGCACACTCCAGCCGCAAAAAAATTCCAAACACGGGAGATCACAGGACATCCACCAAACAGATGTTCACTCGAGTCTTCTTCTGCCTCACACACACAACACCGAAAAGGTCCATTTATACCAATCATCGTCAACCAATGCAGCAGAGGCAAACGACCAAACCACAACCGAATCATAAATATAGAAATCTTAGAGAATACTCCTTTACCCCACAATCGCGACAAGAACGGATGCTTCTCAGTAGGACCACTAAACAACAAATATGCCGAAGCAATCGAAAAACAACCCACAGTATCCAACATCCAGTATGGCTCCGACACTGTAAAAAACTTGGCTTTCAAAATCAAGGAAACAATATGTATAGGAACCACAGATAAGAGCTTATCCACCATCCATCTTCCCTATTGCCTGAATGTCCTAACCGGGCAAAAACCCCGAGACCCAGTAAACTCCGCTAAAGTCCCCGAAGGCAACCACCGATCAAAGAAGAAATCCACATCCGACTCCCCAAGAAACCAACCAATATGAACCTCAACGACCTCCCGAACACGCAACATTCTCCCTCAAACCACCGAAACTGTTGGTCTAAGAGGAACCACCGCAGGATAGAACTTTGTACAATACTTTCGACGCAGAAATTCTGACCATAATGAATTCCCTCTACGAAAAGCCCACCATAATTTCGTCGAAAAGGAATCAACCACATGTTTTAACCGACGCACCCCCAAGTCACCACTTTGTTCCGGACTACAAACCTTCTCCCAACTAAGCCAAGGTACCCCCCATTTATCATCAGTCCCCCCCTACAAAAAGGAAGCAAAAATGCTCTGAATAGTCTGAATGGTAGACTGAGGGGGGATCACACGCCGCAATTAAATGGACATGTAAGGACATGAGCACTGATTTCAGCAGAGTAAGCCGGCCACCCCTTGACAACATTACACACTTCCAACCGCCAAGAATCCGACGGACCTTCGTAATCATGGGTTCAAAATAAGCCACTCTCTTCCGCCCCAGAAACAAATGATAGCCCAAGTATGTCATCGAAAACGACTTAAGCGAAAAACCTGTAACTCGAGATACCCGACCAGATAAACCACTTTTAGGATGAACCAAATAGCCACTCTTAGCGACATTAATGAGCTGAACGGACTCCTCCTGGTACTCCTTTAAAGCCCTCATAACCTGTCTTAAAGAGCCAAGCTTTCCTGAAGAAAAAAATTAGGACATCATCAGCATATGCCAAATGCATAAAAGTGAGGCGCCTCTTTACATTACAATACCCATGAAACCACGGTGAACGAGGGAGCTCATTTAACAACGAGGACGCCTCTTTACATTACAATACTCAAATAATTGCTCTGTTTCTATTTTTCATAGCGATAACGTATCTCGGTGTTACCTTTTGTAGAACCTCTCCTAGTGTTAGTTCTGACAAATTCTCTCCTTATCGCAGTGTTACCACAAGCCGAACCTCTCCTTATTCAATGTTTGCTTTAAATCAATTGAAGAGCTAGTATAAATATTGAAATTGATATGCCTAGATCTCTTATTGCCAAATTGTCTCCTATAGAAGAAGAGGACGTTGACAAATTTTCACATTCAAACTTTTGCACACTTGCAAATTTAGCATGCCACTCGTAAATGTACGTTATGCATGCCTATACATCTTATGTCAGCAACAATTACGCCACAAATATAGGTGTTGATGTTGATGAAGTTGATGAGGTGGATCTGTTGTCATTTTTCAACATTTTTTGAAATCAATCAGGGAAATGAACTTCATCTAACACATTTGAAAAACCAACTTCCTAATCGCTCATTTCTCCCTCTCCAAATTGCATCCAAAATATATCTCAACAAAACTGATTTGCAAAAGATTTTTCCAAAATATTTAGCTAAAGTAAATGTCAAAAGTAACACTAAATATCCCTATTTTATTGTAATGCTCCAGCCTTAAAAGAAGAAATCAAAAGCAGCACAAAATCTATTGAGGAGATGATAGATTTTCAATGACCATTGTAGGCAGCAACAAACTGCTGGCATTAAATTTTGAGAGCATTGACAGATCATGGCAACAGGTTGTTGTGGAAAAGGTTAAAAAAGTTGATACTACCAAATCATTTTAATGTCAAGAAGCCTTTTTCCCTTTTGCAGCTTATTTTTGCCACTTGCTTCCAAATGATGAAATTTACACTGTTTACGTGGTTGGGTTTGAACCAAACGCTCTAATCAATGCACTTGTTGACATATGCCATATGGATATATCGATGTGGCCAGCATCTCATGTTGCTTTCCAATTGCTCAAATTTTCTCCACGTCAAGCCGATGCATGCCATTGGTTCACATATATAGATCTTTTGTTTATTGGTACAGGGAAAGAAAAGATCCAGAGATGTGTTTACTAGATTGCACAAAAAATAAAAGATTTAGAATTTGTTTTATTATGGGAAAAGAAAATATTTACCATTTGTTTCATGTATTTCTTTTCTCTGTTAGTAAATCTATAAATTGCAATATTTATCGCATGCACATTCCGTGCACGTCTTGCTTTATTTCTTTTATTCATAAGGATAATATATCCCAATGTCACCTCTAGCAAAACCTCTTCGAATTATTCATTCACAAATTCAAATAAACTAAAATTTTGTTTGAAAATGTTGAAAATGATATATCTATATCCCTTATTTTCAAATTATTTCCTTTAGAAAAAGTGGACAAACTTTTGCATGCTAGCAATATTTAGATGATTAATCGAAAAAAATATGGTATCAAACCATTATATAATGGTTATATTACCAATTGATATTCCAATGTCAACAAGAAAAAAAACAATTGATGTTGATGAGATAAATTCTTTCTCATTTTTAAGAATTTCTAATGTAAAAAAAAGAAATAAAGTTCATATCATAAATCTAAACAACCAATTTCTTAACTGCTCACTTGTCCCTCATCAAATTGTGTCCAAAATGTTTTCACCAAAATTGATTTGAAAATTTTTTTCCCTCAATCTTTTGCCAATTCTAATTATAATAAAACTCGAATCAATATTCAAATGTGAATTAATATTTGAATCGAATTTACTTGAATTAGAATTTTTGAATAGAATTCGAATTTTTTTTTCTAATTCGTTATTCGGTTCAAATATTTATTTTTGACATTCAGATCAATTCAAAATTCAATTTGAAATTCAAATATGCTAATTCAAAATTGAAAAACAAATTCGAATCAAATCGAATTTGTGATCAATACTAAAAATGAACACCCCTAATATTATCCTGAAACCAAGTTCTAACATTCAACCTCAGAGAACTATTTTTATATACTAAAAAAATAAACAATGAGGATTCAAAACTCAAATAATTGCTCTGTTTCTATTTTTCATAGCGATAACGTATCTCGGTGTTACCTTTTGTAGAACCTCTCCTAGTGTTAGTTCTGACAAATCCTCTCCTTATCGTGCAGTGTTACCACAAGCAGAATCTCTCCTTATTCAATGGTTGCATCAAAACAATTGAAGAGATAGTATAAAATTGTTGAAATTGATATGCCTAGATCTCTTATTGCGTAATTGTCTCATTTAGAAAAAGAGGACGTTTATATATTTTCACATTTAAACTTTTGCACGCTTGCAAATTTAACATGCCACTCAAAAAGGCATGTTATGCATCCCTATACAGCTTATGTGAGCAGCAGTTACATCACCAATATAGGTGTTGATGTTGATGATGTTGATGAGGTTGATCTATTCTTGTTTTTCAAAATTTTTTTAAATCAAGATGGGAATTGAACTTCATCTCACACATTTGGAAAAGTAACTTCCTAATCGCTCAGTTCTCCTTCTCCAAATTGCATCCAAAATCCATCTCAACAAAATTGATTTGCAAAAGATTTTTTCAGAATCTTTTGCTAAAGCAAATGTGAAAAGCAACATTAAATATCCCTATTTTATTGTAATGCTCCAGCCTTAAAAGAAGAAATCAAAAGCTACACAAAATCTATCGAGGAGATGATAGAATTTTCAATGACCATTGTAGGCAGCATCAAACTATTGGCATTAACTTTGGAGAGCACTGACGGATCAGAGCAATAGGTGGTTATGGAAAAGGTTAAAAAAATTGATACTACCAAATTTTTTTAATGTCAAGATGTCTTTTTCCCTTTTGCAGCTTATTTTTGCCACTTGCTCCCAAATGATGAAATCTACACTGTTTATGAGGATGGGTTTGAAACAAACGCTCTAATCAATACCCTTGTTGACATATACCACATGGATACATCGATGTCACCGGCATCTCATATGGCTTTCCAATTGCTCAAATTTTCTCCAGATCAAGGCAATGCTTGCATTGGTTCACATATATAGATCTTTTGTTTATTGGTGCAGGGAAAGAAAAGATCTAGAGATCTGTTTATTAGATTGCACAAAAAATAAAATATTTAGTATTTGTTTTGCTTTGGGAAAATTAAATATTTACCATTTGTTTCTTGTATTTCTTTTCTCATTTAGTGAATCTATAAATTGCAATATTTATCGCGTGCACATTCCATGCTCGTCTTACTTTATTTTTTCTTATTCATAGGGATAATATGTACCAGTGTTACCTCTAGCAAAACCTCTTCATATTGTTCATTCACAAATTCAAATCAACAAAAATTTTTCTTTGAAAATGTTGAAAATGAGATGTCTATATCCCTTATTTTCAAATTATTTCCTTTAGAAAAAGTGGACAAACTTTGAAATGCTTGCAATATTTAGTTTACTAATCGAAAAAATATGGTATCAAACTATTATATAATGGTTATATTACCAATTGATATTCCAATGTCAACAACAAAAAAAAACCATTGATGTTGATGAGATAAATTCTTTTCTCTTTTGTAAGAATTTCTAAAGTAAAAAAAGAAATAAAGTTCATATCACAAATCTAAACAACCAATTTCTTAACTGCTTACTTGTCCCTCGTCAAATTGCGTCCAAAATTTTCTCACCAAAATTGATTTGAACAACCAATCTTTTGCCAATTATAATTACAATAAAACTCGAATCAATATTCAAATGTGAATTAATATTTGAATCGAATTTACTTGAATTAGGATTTTCGAATAGAATTTGAAGAAAATTTTCTCATTCGTTATTCGGTTCAAATATTTATTTTTGACAATCGGATAAATTCAAAATTCAATTTGAAATTCAAATATGCTAATTCGATTGAAAAACAAATTTGAATCGATCGAATTTGGGATCAATACTAAAAATGAACACCGCTAATATTATCCTGAAACCAAGTTCTAACATTCAACCTCAGAGAACTATTTTCATATACTAAAGAAACAAACAATGAGGATTCAAAACTCAAATAATTGCTCTGTTTCTATTTTTTATTACGATAACGTATCTCGGTGTTACCTTTTGCAGAACCTCCCCTAGTGTTAGTTCGGACAAATCCTCCCCTTATCGCAGTGTTACCACAAGCAAAACCTCTCCTTATTCACTGGTTGCTTCAAATCAATTAAAGAGATAGTATAAAATTGTTGAAACTGATATGCTAAGATCTCTTACTGCCAAATTGTCTCATTTAGAAGAAGAGGACGTTGACATATTTTCACATTCAAACTTCTGCGCACTTGCAAATTTAGCATGCCACTCGTAAATGCACATTATGCATCCTTATACAGCTTAGGTCAGCAACAGTTATGTCAATAAATATAGGTGTTGATGTTGATGATGTTGATGAGATGGATCTGTTCTCGTTTTTCAAAAATTTTTGAAATCTAGCAAGGAAATGAACTTCATCTCACACATTTGGAAAACCAACTTCCTAATTGCTCATTTCTCCCTCTCCAAATTGCATCCAAAATCTATCTCAACAAAATTGATTTGTAAAAGATTTTTCCAGAATATTTTGCTAAAGCAAATGTCAAAAGCAACATTAAATGTACCCATTTTATTATAATGCTCCATCCTTAAAAGAAGAAATCAAAAGGTAAATAAAATCTATTGAGGAGATGATAGAATTTTTAATGACCATTGTAGGCAGCAAAAAACTGTTGGCATTAACTTTTGAGAGCACTGATGGATCAAGGCAATAGATGGTTGTGGAAAAGGTTAAAAAAATTTATACTACGTACCAAATCATTTGAGAGCACTGATGGATCAAGGCAATAGATGGCTTATTTTGACACTTGCTCCCAAATGATGAAATCTACACTATTTACGTTGTTGAGTTTGAAACAAACGCTCTAATCAATACACTTGTTGACATATGCCATGTGGATGCATCGATGTGGCCAACATCTCATGTGGCCTTGAAATTGCTCAAATTTTCTATAGGTAAAGGGGATGCATGCCATTGGTTCACATATATAAATATTTTGTTCATTGGTGCAGGGAAATAAAAGATCTAGATATCTGTTTTTTAGATTGCACAAAAAAAAGATTTAGAATTTGTTTTGCTTTGGGAAAAGAAAATATTTAACATTTGTTTCATGTATTTCTTTTTTCATTTGGTGAATCTATAAATTGGAATATTTATCGCGTGCACATTGCGTGCACTTTTCGTGCACGTCTTGCTCTATTTCTTTTATTCATAGGGATAATATATCCCAGTGTTACCTCTAGCAAAACCTCTTTGTATTATTTATTCACAAATTGAAATCAACTAAAATTTTTGTTTGAAAATGTTGAAAATTATATGTCTATATCCCTTATTTTAAAATTATTTCCTTTAAAAAAAGTGGACAAACTTTTGCATGCTTGCAATATTTAGATTACTAATCGAAAAAATATGGTATCAAACCATTACATAATGGTTATATTACCAATTCATATTCCAATGTCAACAAGAAAAAAAACCATTGATGTTGATGAGAAAAATTCTTTCTCATTTTTAAGAATTTCTAAAGTAAAACAAAGAAATAAAGTTCATATCACAAATCTAAACAACCAATTTCTTAACTGCTCACTTGTCCCTCGTCAAATTGCGTCCAAACTTTTTTCACCAAAATTGATTTGAAAAAATTTTGCCCTCAATCTTTTGCCAATTATAATTATAATAAAACTCGAATCAATATTCAAATGTGAATTAATATTTGAATCGAATTTACTTGAATTAGGATTTTCGGATAGAATTTGAAAAAATTTTCTAATTAGTTATTCAGTTCAAATATTCATTTTTGACATTCGGATCAATTCAAAATTCAATTTGAAATTCAAATATGCTAATTTGAAATTGAAAAATAAATTCTAATCGAATCGAATTTAGGATCAATACTAAAAAGGAACACACCTAACATTATCCTGAAACCAAGTTCTACCATTCAACCTCAGGGAACTATTTTCATATATATATATATATTAAAGAAACAAACAATGAGGATTCAAAACTAAAATAATTGCTCTATTTCTATTTTTCATAGCAATAACGTATCTCGGTGTTACCTCTTGCATAACCTTTCCACGTGTTAGTTCTGACAAATCTTCTCCTTATTCCAGTGTTACCACAAGCAAAACCTCTCCTTATTCAATTGTTTCTTCAAATCAATTGAAGAGATATTATAAAATTGTTGAAACTGATATGCCTAAATCTCTTATTGCTAAATTGTCTCATTTAGAAGAAGAGGACGTTGACATATTTTCACAATCAAACTTTTCCACGCTTGCAAATTTAACATGCCACTAAAAAATGCACGTTATGCATCCCTATACAGCTTATGTCAGTAGCAGTTACGTCACCAATATAGGTGTTAATGTTGATGAGGTGGCTAAGTTCTTGTTTTTCAAAAATTTTAAATCAAGTAAGGAAATGAACTTTAACTCGCACATTTGGAAAACCAACTTCCTAATCGCTCATTTCTCCCTCTCCAAATTGTTTCCAAAATCCATCTCAACAAAATTGATTTGCAAAAGATTTTTCCAGAATCTTTTGCTAAAGCAAATGTCAAAAGCAACATTAAATATCACTACTTTATTGTAATGCTCAAGCCTTAAAAGAAGAAATCAAAAGCTACAAAAAATCTATCGAGGAGATGATAGAATTTTCAAGGACCGTTGTAGGCAGCAAGAAACTGTTGGCATTAACTTCGGAGAGCACTGACGGATCAGGGCAATTGGTGGTTGTGGAAAAGGTTAAAAAAGTTGATACTACAAAATCATTTTCTTGACAAGAAGTCTTTTTCCCTTTTGCAGCATATTTTTGACACTTGCTCCCAAATGATGAAATCTACACTGTCTAAGTGGTTGAGTTTGAAACAAACGCTCTAATCAATACAGTTATTGACATATGCCACATGGATACATCGATGTGGCCAGCATCTCATGTGGCTTTCCAATTGCTCAAATTTTCTCCAAGTCAAGGCGATGCATGCCATTGGTTCACATATATGGATCTTTTATTTATTGGTGTAGGGAAAGTAAAGATTTAGAGTTCTGTTTATTAGATTGCACAAAAAATAAAAGATTTAGTATTTGTTTTGCTTTGGGAAAAGAAAATATTTACCATTTGTTTCATGTATTTCTTTTCTCATTTAGTGAATCTATAAATTGAAATATTTATCGTGTGCACATTCCATGCACGTTTTGTTCTATTTCTCTTATTCATAGGGATAATATATTCCAGTGTTACCTCTAGCAAAACCTCTTTGTATTATTCATTCACAAATTCAAATCAACTAAAATTTTTGTTTGAAAATGTTGAAAATGATATGTCTATATCCTTTATTTTCAAATTATTTCCTTTTGAAAAAGTGGACAAACTTTTGCATGCTTGCAATATTTAGCTTACTAATCGAAAAAAATATGGTATCAAACCATTATATAATGGTTATATTACCAATTGATATTCCAATGTCAACAAGAAAAAAAAATCATTGATGTTGATGAGATAAATTCTTTCTCATTTTTAAGAATTTCTAAAGTAAAAAAAAATAAAGTTCATATCACAAATCTAAATAACCAATTTCTTAACTGCTCACTTGTCCCTCGTCAAATTGTGTCCAAAATTTTCTCACCAAAATTGATTAGAAAAATTTTTCCCTTAATCTTTTGCCAATTCTAATTATAATAAAACTCGAATCAATATTCAAATGTGAATTAATATTTGAATCGAATTTACTTGAATTAGGATTTTTTGAATAGAATTCAAAATTTTTTTTCTAATTCGTTATTCGGTTCAAAAATTTATTTTTGACATTCGGATCATTTCAAAATTAAATTTGAAATTTAGATATGCTAATTCGAAATTTAAAAACAAATTCGAATCGAATCGAATTTGAGATCAATACTAAAAATGAACACCCCTAATATTATCTTGAAACCAAGTTCTAACAATCAACCTCAGAGAGCTATTTTCATATGTTAAAGAAACAAACAATGAGGATTCAAACCCAAATAATTGCTCTGTTTCTTTTTTCATAGCGATAATGTATCTCGGTTTTACCTTTTGCAGAACCTCTTCTAGTGTTAGTTCTGACAAATTGATGAGTTGGTTTTATACTAACTATTTTATGCTAAATCTCTTGGCTTTTGTCTTGTGTTTGATGCAATGTGTGGTGATTTGTGCTGTTTGTACATAGAAATGGTGTACTAGTTGAAATGATGAAATGGTGCAAAAAGAGTGAAAATGAGGGTAAATGTAGTGAAAAGTGTCAAAAGAAGAATGAAGGAACCAAAAATGCATTTTCGGCCAAATTAGGGTTTGTGGCAGTTTTGAGTGTGCAATTTGTCTTGTGAATAACTCTTGCAATTCTAATCCAAATGAGGAGATCTTGGATGATTTGGAAAGCTCTTTGTTTTTAATTTAATTTCAATGTTTTAACTTTCTCCAAATTCTATATGCAAACATGAGAAACGAAGGCATCTTTGTCGTGTTCGGACTAGGAGTTGATAGAGTTTTATCTTTCTACCACAGCTTGGTATTTTGACGATAACTTGAGCTTTAGGTACCCAATGAGGATGATTCTTGAACCTATAGAAAGCCAAAATAAAGTTCTACAACTTTCAAGTTTACTGAAAAGTCTAATTCAGAGGCTAGGCCACACAATTATTGCATGGAAGTTGGTTGACTGTTCTGGCCTAACAACACTAGCACTCACACTCACCATACATTACTTACCTCTCGCAGCACTTATGCGCACTCACCGCACCACACTCGCACACTAGCACTTGCACACTTCATGCGGCGAACTCACCTCGCCGCATGCATCACTCGCACACACATTGTGCGGCGATGTCACCTCGCCGCACAACCACCTCACGCACATGCACACTACACTCGCACACAAGCACTCGCCACTCATGCACTCACCGCACTCCACTCGCACAAGCTCACTGCACTCTCCACACAACACCTTTGCACAACACTCTCGCACACAAGCACTCAACTTTCGCACAACACTCTCGCACACACCCACATTATCGCCGCATGAACCACGCATACACCATGCGGCGAGGTCACCTCGCCGCATGAACATCTCACACACTCACTGCATTTCACTCACCTCGCCACAACACAAGTACACATCCTTGCACATTAGGCATTTCACTACGAACGACTTGTACACATGATGCTTCACTGTTCACTACATTCTTCATCCATAATTCACAACTCCCACAACATTATAGCATTTCATTTCATAAATTCATAACATTTTGCACATACTTCATGGATCACATAATTTTCACACTCGGTTTAGATTTCACTCACCATTCACATTCATTTTCTTCACAACATCTTGATTATGTTTCATTATTCATTCTTGCGAAATATCGACAACATCAACAATCACTCACAATTTGAACTCGGAATTCACACATTTTATTTACCTCATTCTTCCATTCACTCTACTTATGAAAATATTCACAACAACATATCATACTGTTGATCACCCAAACCTCACAACACCTCACACTTTTGTTCACTCAAAACTCATACACTCGTACAATGCGGCGAGACCTCGCCGCGAGGTCTCGCCAGCAAACACTACACACGGCGAGACCTCGCCACGAGGTCTCGCCAGCTTGATTTCTTGGTGCGCTGATTTTGGCAAACAGGAAAATGGCTAAGTGTTGATTGTTGCCTTTTGTGTACAGGGAGGAAGAAGGCGTGTAGTCTATTGGCTTGAAAGCGCTCAAAAACTGAGCTCAGGAAGGGGAGCTGCAGTGGGATTCCCGAAGGCGTGTTCTTCTTCACTCATGAAGGTGTGATCATTGCTAAACGAGAAGGGATTCTGGACTGAAATTGAAGGCGCGATTCTACTGTGCAGGAAGGCGTTGTAGCTGCTGTGAAGGCACATTCCAGAATGGTCTGAAAGCGCGAGAAAGCAACTGAAGGCGCACGATCGAAAGCCCAAAGGCGCTGGAATGCTGGGCATTTATTCAAAATCCGAATTTTCATATTTTGGGCTGATTGTTGGGTTTTCAATACGAGGGCATTCTTGTAATATTCTAGTCACCTTACGGTTGCGTATTAGTTACATTTTCATAAACTCTATATATAGGAGATGTAGCTAATATGAAAAGGGTGATCCCGGGAGACTATTATTTTTCATCCATTAGTTAGGATTTTAGTTTGTAACCAACTTTTGAGAATTAGAGAGCGGGATTAAATTGTGAGATCTACTTTCTCTCTCTAGTTTCTCTCTCTAGAATTTGGGCTCCGATTCCATTTCCGATCAAGGAATTGCTCTGTTCATTGGATTTGTTACTCAATTAAGGAAGCAATTTCCATCACCTTGTGAATTGGAAGTAATTGAGGCATATCGTTGGGTAACTTCTTTCCATTAGGTGAACATGAATTGCTTGCTATTGCTTATTGAAGATTGTGAAATGGAAATGGAGTACCGTAGCTAGGTCTTGTGATATCCTAGGATTTGAACGGATGAATGTTTAATTCAGTTGATGTGTTGTCTTGCAATTGACTTAATTCACTAAGTATGAAATCACACATGAATCTACACTTTGAACTTGTTACATTTCATATTTCTGAACTGGTCTTGGATGATTTGAACTCCAATTGTGGTCGCCATGCCAAATTGGAGGTAGATTCACCGTCATTTAGTGAGGATACATGAAATGAGAACTTGAATGCGATTTCTTGAGTCTTTTCACTTGTTCAAACCGATCACTGCATTTCTGAGATTCTGGCCTCGCCATGGGATGTTTTGAAGGAATGTACCTTAGAGAAGAAGTGTAAAAGAGATTTCCTATGATAATAACGAAGGCATTCAAAACTAGGTTGGGCCTCGCCATGGGAGTTCCTAGGCTTTGCATGTTGGAGTAGTTGTCTTAGGAAGTTGAGATTCTGTAGTTTATAACACTAATCTAGGCCTCGCCATGGGAAAGGTAAGTGTTATGGGATCTAGCATGTAGTGCGGTCGTCATGCCGGCTATAGGTTAGGTTCTCGGGGAACTAAGATCTCCTCTGTTCATATTTGCTTGTCAATTGCATCTCATCAAGTCACTGAGAACTCAAGAATCCTAGGATATCCATTCACACTTGTTCGTTGCATTTAGGATTCATTTCTTTCTCTCTCCTCATTTGTATTTCATTTTCCTTTGTTTAAATTACATTCTGTGTTGGTTGCATTTACATTCTTATTTTCTGTGCTTGTTGTTTTGTTTGGTGACAATTCTTTAGAGCAAATTCTGAGTTCTTGAACCATCCATTTCTCTGTGGATACGATCCCTCTCACTACTACTACATTAGTAGTTTAGGGTAAAATTGAGAGTACGCGACTTTAAGCTATCAATTTTTGGCGCCGTTGCTGGGGAAGGAACTGTTTCTTGAATTTTGATTTGTTCTGTTTTCTTTTCTTGTGTAGTTTAGTAGTCTTGTTATTTTTCATTTTGGTAACTTTTGTTGCATTTTGTAGTTTTCGTTTTGTTGTCTGCTTTGGTGTATTTGTGTCAAGTGCAGGACATTGAAGTTCTCTGTAATTGAGTATTGCACAAGTACCCAAGCATGTCTAGATGGTACGAGGACTTCTCTCCACCACCATATAAAGGGCAATGGCAAAATCAAGCACAAAGCAACAACTCACATCACATTGGGACACAAGAGCTTCCTGTGGAGGACATGTTTTCTCAACTTATGGAAAAACTTGACAGAGGCTTACAAAAGGGAGAGCAATGGCATAACCAACAACAAAGCAATGAGTGTTATCTGAGAGAAGAGGAAAAATTGGAAAATATGTTGTCTCAAGTTTTGGAGAGAATTGATAGAAATGAAACAAGGTTCGCTCAACTGGAAGAAGAGCTTCAAGGGCGACAAGAAAGGTTTGATCAAATCAACGCTTTAATAAGCAACCTATGGGAACAAATTGAGACACCAACTTTAGATGCACAATACCACTCACAAGGTACACCTCTCATTTCTAGCGTACCACCTCCTGAGGACAATCATTTTGATATGCATGCTAATGTTGATTGTGGCTTAAAGTGTCTAAGAGATGAGGAGTCTACATGTTTTGGGGATAGTGTACATGAGTGCTTTGTTGCTGATTCTTTTGAGCATAAATATGTGCACTTTGATGTTGAGGATGATGGCTTCTTTAGTGATCTTGATAGTGATGACTCTCGTGTTCTAAGTTGCCATGTTACTAAGCTGGAAAATGTGTCTAAAGTGGAGTCTTGCATTAATTTCATGGAATTCAATGAGTCAAATGATGTTGATTGCCTAGCTTTAGATGCTTTTCCTCTTGATAGCTTTGTGAATTGCATAGAGTCACTTTTTGAAGATCAATGTGATTTCCTAAAGGAGGATAATGTTGCATTTGTTAATGAGAGTGTTAACACATTGATTGAAACTCTGGTTGAGGCACAAATTTTTGAAATGGTCAATGAATCTAAGTGTCTAAATGGTGACTCACAAGAAGTGCAAAGTGAGATACTTTTGTTAATTGATGATAATGCTTGTTGTGTTGTTGAGAAAGAAAAGCCTCAAGAATTTCCCAATGTTAGTTTTGATGATAAGGATGTTAACATTTTGAATGACAATGACAATGAGTGCCATGCTATACTTGATGATGCTGATTGTTATTCTCTGAATGTAACTTTTCTTGATGACTTGATAAATTGCATAAAGTCACATCTTGATGAACATTGTAATATCATGAATCAAGATAATGTTGAACTTGCTAATGAAAATGTCGACATTAGTCTAGCTGCTAAAGATGTTAACATTTTGAATGACAGTGATAACATGGTGAACAACTGTGAGTTTGAGACATTTGTTTTTAAACTTACTGGTGGTTTTGAGTTTGCTGATTTGTTTGTTGAGACCATGGATGTACAAGCCTTGGTTGAGCCCTGTAGGGTTGGAGAGTTTAATGTGGTGGAAGAAGTAATCGATAGGCCTAGTAAGGTGGAAGAGTTGAATGATTTGCCTCTAATGGTGAAAGAGTTTAATGAGGTGCCTTCAATGGAGGAGCCTCTGTGGTTCAAGGTGGAATTTGTAAAGGTGGCTTCCCATGTACAAGCGCATAAGCACCACTTTAAAAACATTCATCAAGTGCCTTACAAGAGAAGGAAGAGCGTTTATGAGAGATGATGACTTGGTTTTGTACTAACGATTTTGTGTTGAAAACCTTGGCTTTTGTCTTTTGTTTGATGAGAATGTTTGGTGTTTTAGTTGTTTTATACATATTTGTGATGTTCTAGATGATAATGTGAAATGGTACAAAAAGGATGAAAAAATGATGGAAGATGAGAGAAAAGTGTAGAGGTTGAGAGGTGAGAAACTGAAAGTGCATATATGGCAAAATTAGGGTTTGGACAGTTTTGATATGCAACTTCATTTGTGAATAACTCTTCCAATTCTTATCCAAATGAAGAGATCTTGTATGTCCTGGGAAGCTCTGTGAGTGTACTTCATTTCTTATGTTTTAACTTTCTTCAAAGTCTGTGTGTAAATATGAGAAACGAAGGCATCTTTATGATTGCTACTTCAGGATTTAGTTATTGAATTCATATTGCCACAGTTTGGTAGATTGTTAATACCTTGCGTTACAGACCTCCAATTAAGGTGATTCTTGATCTATTGGAAAGCCATGAGATAGACCTAGAAATGTTTACCATCAAGTCCATTTTAGGAGCTAAGCCATATGAATTTGGTGTAGAAGTTGGTTCTTAAAGCTGAAACAAGCATTCAGCTACAATGAAGGCTCACACTCACATTACATCTCACAAGCACTCACACAAACACCTCACAAGCACTCACTTCACACTATACTCTTGCACAGCCTCACAGCTACTCTCGCACACACTCACACTATCACTGCCTTACACTCATGCGGCGAGGTTACCTCGCCGCATACACTACGCACACACATTGCGCGGTGAGGTCACCTCGCCGCGCAACTCTCTCGCACTCACTGCACACTACACGCACATCTTCACTGCACACATGCACATATACTCTCGCACACTCTCGCACACAAGCACTGCACACACCTCACTATACTCATGCGCATATATGCACACTACTCTTGCACTACACCAGCACTACACTTGCGCACTAGTATGCACATATACGCACGAGTACATATGCGCACATCATGATCTCGCCGCATGCAACTTCACACGCTCATTGTTTCCAATACACACATGCATTCAAACATATTTGTGCATATTTCACTTCACACATGGAAATTCTGCTATAGATCATACTTGCATAATTTACACTTTAACTTCACACAACATTTCTAACTATATGTAGCTCTCATCACTTCACATATTTTATACTTAGGTGCATTTCATCATCACCCATTTTTCATAACTCTCATAACAACTTTCATTCATACTTCAGAATGTGCATAAGACCTTTCACTTAGATTTCATAACACATTTGGTTCACAGCATGATAAGTCGATGTTTAGTCGACTTATTTACTCCGCTTTCTTTATTCTTTGTTGTGAATTATGAGTGAAAATGATGCTTGGTGTGTCAATGGTATGCAAAATGTGCAGTATTTGGAAACATTGATAAATGGCTAAGTATCGTGTGATAATGTGAATATTTTGTGATTTTGTGCAAAATATTTAGTCATGTATGCCACTGACCTCCAACTCTTCTTTGAAGTCTATAACTATTCACACAAGCACACATCACACAAAGCTTAAAGTCCACAACCATTCACACTACACAAACTCTCACAAGCACACAAACGCACAACTCATTCAGCACACACAAAAACAATCACACACGGCGGTCGCACGATGCGATCGCCCACACACACACACGCACACACGATGCGGCCGCCACTCACACACTGCGGTCGCATCGTGCGACCGCCACCCCACTAGCACACGAGCACTGTTTGTTGTTCTTGTTGCATCTTTTCTTTTATGTTTTCATTCCATTTTATTCATGCATTTCTCTTGAACGTTTGGCATGCATCAACTTCACACACATGCACTTCAATGCATATTTCCTCCCTTTGTTATTATTAGTCTATTTTACTTTTGTCATGTCTTGAGTTAGGAAATCTTTCATGCATTGTTACTTCATCATTTTAGTTAGTCATTTCCTCATGCATTTCGCAGACACCAACTCCGTATTCTGTCCAACTTATTTGGCAAACTTAGTAGTTAAGCTTTCCAATATTGTGGCCTGATTGTTGTCATCTCTTAAGTACACGTGTCTTCACCAAATGATCTGTTGTAAATGCAGGAGCACGTGTCAACATCTTGGCACACAAAGGAAATTTCCAGGAAGCTCACCAAGCTAAGTCGGCAATGCAAAACTATAAAAGCTGGAGAGAAAGGAAGATCAGGAGTTTTTTGGGACGAGGGGATCAACTGAGAAAAGAGAGAGGAGTTCTGAGAGTCTAGGGTTTTAAGGATCAGAGTGGAGTTCATTCAACTCTATCCGTTTGTAATAGCGATGTTTGATCTGGCTTTGTTAAACTCATTTTCAAAGCCGATCAACATGATCGGCTAGATTTTTAGTGCTGCTTGAGGGATTAGGTGTAATGACTTAATATCGTTTTGAGACATTTGAATTGCGTATTTCGTGTTTGGTTTAAGTTCCATGTCAGTTAGTGTTTCATTTCAATATTTACTCACTCACGATTACGGCTTTATATGATTTGCGGTATCCACTGAAATCAATTCAGTGCAATTAAAGGAAATTGGAATGAAACCAACAGAACATAGAACAACCTATGTATGAGTCCTAAGATCTGAGTGAGGATGCGATTTTATACTGTGCGGTATCCACTGACAGTAGAGGTCAAGGAATGAAAAGACTTAGGATCATTTGCGCAATAGTACTTGTCTTAGTGTAGTGTCAGATAGGGATCTGGAATTAGGAAGCGAGCCTAAATCTTGCCCTATCAAGGGAAGATAGAGGAGCATGGTGGGTTAGGATTGTGAGACCTATCAAGGAGATCAATCTTAAGTTCACTAGAAAACCGACCCCCTCATACATGTGTTAACACTAAGTCAAGAATAACCGATTGAAGTCATTACCACTGGCCTCCCTCAAGGCAGCACACCTTTCTCCTTTTGGTTGATTTCTCGTTTGTTTTCTATTTAGTCTACACATCGCTTAATTGCTTATTCTATCACTGTACAATTCTTAATTCTACCCTTTCCCTGAGGATACGATCCCACTTACCGCTAGCTTCTAGTTAGTTGTTTTGGGTAAAATTGCGAGAGTAGACGACGCTCTCGCCAATTTTTGGCGCCGTTGCTGGGGATAGGCACAGCGTTGAGAGTTGTTTGTGATAGTTTTACTTTGCTTGTTACTTTATGAATTCTTATTTGAAATTTTTGGTTTGTTTGTTTTGGTTGAAATTTTAATCCATTACTTGTCTCTGTTAATTTTGTCCTACTAATCTTTTGTTCTAGTGCTGTTTCTTTATTTTGAGAATTTCCAGTTTATGCACCCTAGAGCAAGACTACGTGGTGAAGCTCCAGAGTTGGCACTTGACTTAGAATTAGAAAGGACTTTAAGGCAGAGAAGAAGGGAAATTGAAATGGCAGAACAGAATGAAGAGAGACCTCAGCCCCAACCACCTCGGTTTGGGGACCATTTCGCGGTCAACTTTGAGAGGAGAAACAATCACCAGGGAATTGACGTTGAGAGTTACCAAATCCCGACACAAATTTTGTCCATGATCACCCAAGGGCAGATCTTTCAAGGCTTAAGCAACGAAGACCCTAATGAGCATTTGGATTGGTTTTTGGGACTATGCAATACCTTCAAGCTGCAAAGAGTGACTCCGGATGATGTGAGAAGGGTGCTCTTCCCACTGTCCTTGAAAGGAAAAACAAAGCATTGGTTTAACTCAATTGGGGGTCCAGCTATATCAACATTTGAGGAACTTGAGCGGAAGTTTTTAGCTAAGTATTTTCCTCCAGCAAAGTTGGAGCGAATGAGGTTGGAGATCCGCAATTTTCAGCAGCAGGATGCCCAGGCCTTCAAGGAGAACTGGGACCGATTCAATGACTTACTCCGCCAATGCCCAAACAATGACCTTCGGGAGGTCAGGGAACTCAACATATTCTTCAAAGGTCTATCACCAGAAGCCTCACTAATGGTCAAGGCCAGCGCCAATGGAGCTTTGAAAGATAAAAGTATCCCCGAGGTCAAAGAACTTTTTGACTCAATTGCAGACGATGAATTCCTATTTCCTGAAACTAGAAAGATGCCTGCGCGAAAGCAACGGGGAGTGCTGGAGCTGGATGAGGAGACATCATTGGAAGCAAAAGTTGAGGCCCTTACAAGACAAATTCAAAACCTAAAGGCTGCCAAGGTCGCTCCGGTATTGATGTGCGAGCTATGTAAGGGAGATCACCACACGGACGAGTGCGAGCTCACACAAGAATCAGTCCAGTATGTCGCCAATTACAACAACCGCCAGCAGCAGTACGGAGGTGGTTATCGAAATCAGTCAGGGCAAGGAAGCTGGGGACAGAATAATCAGCAAAGGCAGTACTACCAAAGTGGGGAGTCAAGCAACCGGGAACAGAAAAAGTCCACGGATGGACATGTTTGAGAAAAGGACCTCCACGGTGGAAACTCAAGCGAAAAGCACGGAGGCCGCCATCAAAAACCTCGAGATGCAAGTGGGCCAGTTGGCTAAAGCCAACCATCAAAAACCTCAAGGCGCCCTTCCAAGTGATACGGAGCCAAATCCCAAGGGAAAGGAAAGGGAGATGTGCAATGCCATAACGTTGAGGTGTGGAAAGGAGCTTAGTGGAACCAAGAGACAGGAGGAAGAGAAAGTTTCAAAGGAAGAAAAAAAGGATGATCCTGAAGAGGAAGTCATGGACGAAGAGATCGTTATGGAGGAGAAGATCCCAGAAGGGGACAAAGGGGAGTATGTGAAGGTCCCAGAAGGTAAAAAGAAGAGGGGAGCTCAAGAGCCATGCGATGAGTCGCCATATGCACCACCTCCTCCTTTCCCCCAGAGACTTCGACCTCCACCAAAGAAGGGGGTCCAATTTACAAAATTTTTGGACATGGTGAAGAATGTAAATGTGAATGTTCCATTGCTGGATTTGGTCACAGCCATGCCGAGATATGCGAAATTCTTGAAGGACCTAATTGCCAACAAGGAGAAGATTTTGCGTTGTGAATTACCAATTCCACTCACTAAGGAGAGCCAAGCATGGATCAACAATGAGCTGCCTCCTAAACTCAA
This sequence comes from Ophiorrhiza pumila, assembly GCA_016586305.1. Lineage (NCBI taxonomy): Eukaryota > Viridiplantae > Streptophyta > Magnoliopsida > Gentianales > Rubiaceae > Ophiorrhiza > Ophiorrhiza pumila. Next base: position 17,079,980 of record BLIW01000005.1, read on the forward strand.
AGACCCTGGTAGCTGTACAGTTCCATGCTCCATTGGTGAGAGATTTTTCAGCAAGGCCTTGTGTGACCTCGGAGCAGGCATCAACCTCATGCCTTTATCCATAGCAGAGAGCATAGGATTGGGGTCACGAATTAAATCGGTAGCAGTCATGCTCCAATTGGCGGATAGGTTATTGGTTCAACCGACTGGGATGGTGGAGGATGTTCTGGTATCTGTGGATAAATTTGTACTCCTCGTGGACTTCATAGTGTTGGACATGGAGAAAGACCCTGAAGTGCCACTCATCTTCGGAAGGCCATTCTTAGCTACAGGCGATGCTCTCATTGGAGTAAAGGGAAAGACCATAACTTTTAGGGTCAATGGTGAGGAGGTCATCTTCAATGTCGACTATGCCATGAAACACCCTCACTCCATAGAACAATGTTGCCTAGCTAGCTTGGTGGAAGGTAATCCCCAACCTCTGAATTTTGAGCATAAACGGAAATTTTCTCTTGCTGAAAATGATTTTTGGGATGATGACATGTGTGAAAATTTTGAAACTGTATTAGTCATTGAAGAGTCTGATACATTGCATGAATTGAGCCCGTGGGGTAAAAAAGTTGATTGTGGGTCGTCTGTGAAAGAAATGGACTTTGCATGTGATTTTGATGAAAGTTATGAAAATGGTAAAAGTTTGAATAAAATGGTAAATGTGCATGAAATTCATGAAATGCAAAATTTTGGAGAAAAATTGAAGTTAAGTGTTGAAAAGGATAAACAAGAAGAAAAATTTGCATTATGTGACCAATTGTCTGATGCCATTGTTGAGACTGACGAAAAGATGAAAGTTGTGCCCACTAAGGTGAGGCTTAAAACTGTCAACAACAGGGACAATGTTTTGGAGCCACCAGATGAAAAGCGGACCAAGAAAAAACATCCCCCACTGCTTAAACATCTCAAACGTCTGATTTGGCGAGAGAAAAAGAAGACTTTAGACCCACCACCCAAAAGGGTGGGAGTCGGGACCTCAAGAGAGAAGAAAGGAAACAAAGGTCATGAAATGAAAGTCAACCAACCACTTTGGAGGGACACTGGGCACACCCAGTACCTCGACCCTCCACAACTTGGATAACAACACTGCTGTGTCTAGCTGAAGAAAATAAACTAAGCGCTCTGTTGGGAGGCAACCCAACCTGTTTAATTCATGTCTTTATTTTGTTTCGTTTTGGCAGCACGATAACTCCAATAAATAATTGGAACTCATCTCTCGAATCTTTTCAGGAATGAGGAAGCTAATGGGCCCCGAAGAAAAACTGAGAAAAATCGAAAAAGGGGCACAAGAGGTCAATGGGAGAGAGTTGCCCGAAAGACGAGATAGGCACAATTAGGATGTCAGGTAACAGTGTAGAATATTCTCTACTCTGACAAAAGGTGAGAATAAAATCTGTGATGTAACACCCAAAGCAATGAGAAAATATTTGATTCTACCAAACACTTTCACGTGAATCTTGCTTGTACTTGTAAATTCCAAAGCAATCTCAGCATAGGGAAGAATCACGCCAATCGTGTCAAGAGACAGGGTAGTATAGTCGAATGCAGCATGAAAAGATTTATGCATGGGTGAAAAGATTTTTGCATGACATGATAATTGGTGGGTGATCGGCCAAGCAAGGGAAATTGAAAAATGGTGATAACATGTGATGATGTGGACCCACACTTATTGTTTGGTAGCTGAAATCACTCTTGCATGACCGAACTCTTTGATGGCTTGAGCATTTGATGGCTTGTGAAATGCGGGGGCCACAAGCATTATTTGATGACCAAAATTTGTGTCAAATGGCCGAAACTAGCTAACAAAAGGTTGATGTGATTTTACAAATCTTTGTTGTCACCTTCTTGTCAAGTAGTGAATTGTCTTGTAATGAAGTCACATGCTAGTTGTTTTCTTGTTCCCTCTAACCGATTCAAGCATGAAATTTTGCCCATAAATACCATGAACATGCATCTGCATTGCATCACATGATTTGTGCACAATAGCTCATCTTGAAAAGGGCCATAACACCTGCACGACCGAAATTGACATCATTGCATGCATTCGTGTGAAAACTCGGCCGAGAGGAAAAGCAGAGGAAAGAAAAAATTTTTCCAAAGAGCCAAGGAGCTGCACGGTTCCCACCCTTTGCATTTTTCAATCGACACTTTTAGTGGGTTAATCTCTAGCCAAGTAAGTTCTCTACACCCATGTTACCTTACAATCTAAATTGAATTCTTGCAATTGTGGATATCATGGGGTTGTAGTAAATGAGATGGGAGGAATGTTGATGTTTTCATTATTTCGAGACTTCCTGACTAATTGCCATGTTTTGTTTTTTTTTATGCTTTCGTAAGGAACTCATGTTCGTGAATGGGATAAAATTTGTCAAACGATATGCCTACATGCATGTGGAATTCTGGTGTGTAAATGACGATAGGCTATGAAATGTGGAAATTTTGATTTTGATGGCACGAACGAACCTGAGACATAAATTTTTGTGGAAATGAAATCATGTCATAATTTCATGAGCAAATTTTATGCCTTGTGAAATCTTGTGAAGTTCAATGCTTTCGTGATTAATTAATGGGTTATGTTCTCTGAAAGACATGGGATTGAAATGCAATGATGAGTATGAGAACTAAAATTGTGGCATGATGGTTGGGAACTAGTGAAAGCCCTTGTGTTGCAAATTGTCAATGTAATGCGCGACTTTATTCCAGAAGCCTTAATTGTTTGATGAAAAATGTTACCATGAAAATCAAATTAAGGTTACTACTCAGGCATACTCCTTTGAATAGTTGTGGACCTCATTATGGTATGTTGAGCTTGAATGGAACTCTGCTTATTGAGACTATAATTTTTTCAGGTATCACAACATGGCACCCAAGAAAGCATCACAGACCACTGCGACCACACAAAAAGGACAAGCGTCTAGAGGGAAAGCCAAAGTGAGGGAATACGAATCATCTGACGACTCTAGCTCAGACGAAGAGTATGCCCCAGAGGGAGAGAACGTGCAAGACACCACTCAGAAGAAAAGAAAGGTTGCTCAGCAGAACATCCTTCAGCGATTTTATAACGCCGAGGCCCAAACAAAATTCTGCGAGTTCGCCATTAGACCCATCCACATAGAAAGGGCACTGGTCATTACAGAAAAGTCCTACGTCGATATCATCAAGCACTACAATTGGCAAAAACTGACTGAGGCACCTGATAGTTGCAATGTGGCCATCGCCAAGGAATTCTACGCCAACGCTGCAGGGGCGGGTGAGAAGGAAGTGCTCTCAAAGGGTGTATTCATACGGGGGAAGTACATTAAGCTCACGTCCCAGTTAGTGAACGAACATTACGGGCTCCAGGACTGTGCTCCAGACGATTTTGATGAACTGAAGAACGCGGGAGACATGGACATAATCTTGGGGGCACTGAGTCTACCGGGGGTCGATTGGGTCAGAAGTCGACATGGGCACCCAAGATACGTCAAGCTAAAAGATCTGACGGCGGAAGCCAAAACTTGGCTACTCTTCATCAACTCCCGCCTGATGCCTACAACCCATACCACCAGGATTTCCACCAATAGGCTTTGTCTGGTATATGCCATTAAAAACAGACTGACGGTGGATGTGGGCCAGCTTATAATCACATACATCGGTCACGCGGTAGCTGATGAACACCAAGCCCTGTACTTCCCTCTCTTTCTGTGTGAACAAGCTGTGAAAGCAGGGGTCAAATTGAATGCTGGAGAGGAGAGTCGCAACCCGGCACTGCCCATAAAAGATGGCCAACTCAAGCAATATCGAACTGTAGAGAGAGCAGACAGAGAAAGATTGGAAGAAGAAGCAAGAGAAAGGGACAGAGAAGCGCAAGAACAAATGGATAATATTGATGATGATCAAGCCGCACCAGCTCAACCCCAGCCTAACCGACAGCCACCTCAGCCGCTAGGGAATTTCAACCATATGCAGCATGCTTTAGAGGGAATGCAAACAGCAATTCAAAATCAACAGAACACCCTGACGAAGCATATGGAAAACATAGAGGGGCGGTGGACGAGAGTGGAAACTTGTATGGGGCTCATTAGTACAAGGATAGATTCAATAAGTAAAGAGCATACCTCTCAATGGACAACACTGGACAACAAAATAACCCAGTGCCAAACAGAGGTCCACAACTTGAACTTAATGATGGTACATCACCACAAAACCCGAGGCCCAGATTCATATTTCCCTCCTCTGGAAGAAATGGAAGGTCACTCCCGTATGATTGTGGATACCTCGAGTACTACACGAGTGGTGATGCAACAAGGCATAAGCTCCAATGCTGGTTCGGCCTCACCAAACTTCAGGCCAAACCCAATTCCCAGGATTCTCCCGTTTCTCTGGCCAACCACCACTTCCCGACGCTTGATACTGGGTAGACTCTTTCCTTTCTCACAATGGGGACCATTGCTTCATTCTAAGTGTGGGGGGGAGAGTTTTGGCTTATGGTGGTGGCTGTGAGTTATGTTTTTGTGAACTTGCTGGCTTGATGGTTTATGCTTGTGTGAATGATGCTTACTTCCTGTTATGCTGATGTTTTGTTTGTGAGGCCTAGGGCCCCTTGAAAAAATTTCAATTGCTGCGTTTGCTACGTGCAGAGATGTGTAGTTGGTGTGTAGTATATTAGTATTAGGAGGTGTGTTTTTCTTGTATTTTTTGTCTATTTTCTTTCACGTGCTGTTGTGTTGGAATTAAACCGAGGCAGTGATTAGCACTGACCTTGAAGTGTGTTATTGTGATTTTTCCATTCCAAGTAAGATGTAGTGTGTGGCTTTAAATTTATGAATGTGAAAGTTGATGTTATGATTGTGCAAGAGGTCCACCACTATTATTCATTTAACAAACGCACTTCCAATTTCATCAACAATCTACCAAGTGTTTGATGTTTGATGTATGCGAAAAATTTTCTTTCACAAGTTCACGGTATTCAGTCGATGCATACAGAGTGCTAAGTAAAGTATAACGTTAAGGTAAGATAGAAGTGCCAGCAACATCTTTGACATAGGAGAATGCTTATGCTTCATAACTTGTATGTGCACTCTACTTGTACACACTTGTTCTTGCATTTTTAATATATAGTCCATTGAAGACACGCACGAACATGAATGCTTGAGTTATGATGTTTATGCTAAGAAAAAGCCAAATGGGCGAATAAAGGGAAACAATAGCCACAAAACCCTGGCAGCCAAGCACAAAAGTGCGGCATGAATAAGCACCAATGTGCATATTAAGTTTTATGTTTGTTAAATACGCAAAGTGTTCGTGTGTGTGGACAAAGGGACTTTAGTGCAAGAATTTTGGGTTAAGTGTCTGCTTGAGTACTTTGCATAGACAACGTTGTGGGCATAAGGAATTCTCAGCACACACTTCACGTGGGCGCCTTGGTCTTTATTCGTAATACCTTACTTGGCGACTTTGTGTAAATCGAATAAACTGTGGACTTGCTTATTCAAACGATGTTATGCATGCGAAAGTTTTATAATGGATAGTTGATGAGGTTGAGAGAGTTGTTTGTGATGTTGGTGGTTGGATTTACTATGCTCGGGACTAGCAAAGACTTAAGTGTGGGGGGATGATAAGTCGATGTTTAGTCGACTTATTTGCTCCGCTTTCTTTATTCTTTGTTGTGAATTATGAGTGAAAATGATGCTTGGTGTGTCAATGGTATGCAAAATGTGCAGTATTTGGAAACATTGATAAATGGCTAAGTATCGTGTGATAATGTGAATATTTTGTGATTTTGTGCAAAATATTTAGTCATGTATGCAACTGACCTCCAACTCTTCTTTGAAATCCATAACTATTCACACAAGCACACATCACACAAAGCTTAAAGTCCACAACCATTCACACTACACAAACTCTCACAAGCACACAAACGCACAACTCATTCAGCACACACAAAAACAATCACACACGGCGGTCGCACGATGCGACCGCCCACACACACACACGCACACACGATGCGGCCGCCACTCACACACGGCGGTCGCATCGTGCAACCGCCACCCCACTAGCACACGAGCACTGTTTGTTGTTCTTGTTGCATCTTTTCTTTTCTGTTTTCATTACATTTTATTCATGCATTTCTCTTGAATGTTTGGCATGCATCAACTTCACACACATGCACTTCAATGCATATTTCCTCCCTTTGTTATTATTAGTCTATTTTACTTTTGTTATGTCTTGAGTTAGGAAGTCTTTCATGCATTGTTACTTCATCATTTTAGTTAGTCATTTCCTCATGCATTTCGTAGACACCAACTCCGCATTCTGTCCAACTTATTTGGCAAACTTAGTAGTTAAGCTTTCCAATATTGTGGCCTGATTGTTGTCATCTCTTAAGTACAAGTGTCTTCACCAAATGATCTGTTGTAAATGCAGGAGCACGTGTCAACATCTTTGCACACAAAGGAAATTTCCAGGAAGCTCACCAAGCTAAGTCGGCAATGCAAAACTATAAAAGCTGGAGAGAAAGGAAGATCAGGAGTTTTTCGGGACGAGGGGATCAACTGAGAAAAGAGAGAGGAGTTCTGAGAGTCTAGGGTTTTAAGGATCAGAGTGGAGTTCATTCAACTCTATCCGTTTGTAATAGCGATGTTTGATCTGGCTTTGTTAAACTCATTTTCAAAGCCGATCAAGATTTTTAGTGCTGCTTGAGGGATTAGGTGTAATGACTTAATATCGTTTTGAGACATTTGAATTGCGTATTTCGTGTTTGGTTTAAGTTCCATGTCAGTTAGTGTTTCATTTCAATATTTACTCACTCACGATTACGGCTTTATATGATTTGCGGTATCCACTGAAATCAATTCAGTGCAATTAAAGGAAATTGGAATGAAACCAACAGAACATAGAACAACCTATGTATGAGTCCTAAGATCTGAGTGAGGAAGCGATTTTCTACTGTGCGGTATCCACTGACAGTGGAGGTCAAGGAATGAAAAGACTTAGGATCATTTGCACACTAGTACTTGTCTTAGTGTAGTGTCAGATAGGGATCTGGAATTAGGAAGCGAGCCTAAATCTTGCCCTATCAAGGGAAGATAGAGGAGCATGGTGGGTTAGGATTGTGAGACCTATCAAGGAGATCAATCTTAAATTCACCAGAAAACCGACCCCCTCATACATGTGTTAACACTAAGTCAAGGATAACCGATTGAAGTCATTACCACTGGCCTCCCTCAAGGCATCACACCTTTCTTCTTTTGGTTGATTTCTCGTTTGTTTTCTATTTTTAGTCTACACATTGCTTAATTGCTTATTCTATCACTGTACAATTCTTAATTCTACCCTTTCCCTGAGGATACGATCCCACTTACCGCTTGCTTCTAGTTAGTTGTTTTGTGTAAAATTGCGAGAGTAGACGACGCTCTCGCCACAGCACTACACACAAATGCTTCAAATCTCATGACATTCTCATTTCTCATTCTTGAAACATTAACAGCATCGAAATTCATCTCACTCCACACACTCACAATATCACTTTCACTCTCATCTTCACCTCACAGATTCACCATATTCACAATCACTATCATCTCACACTTCTTACAACATTTTCATTCACTAAAACTCACCACATTTCACAACACTCAAACAGACCACATTACACTCACACTCACACACTCGCACATTGGCTGGCGAGACCTCGCCGAGAGGTCTCGCCAGCAAACACAAGGCACGGCGAGGTCTCGCCGCGAGACCTCGCCGGCAAAAGCAACAAACGGCGAGACCTCACCGTGAGGTCTCGCCACACACACACACTACACGGCGAGACCTCGCTGAGAGGTCTCGCCACATTGATTTCTTGCTGCACTGATTTTGGCAAACAAGCAAAATGGCTAAGTGTTGAAGCTTTGGTGTTTTGCGTACAGGTGCAAAGAAGGCGTGGTCATGGAGGGTCTGAAGGCGCACGAAAGTTGAGTTCAGGAAGTAAGGATGCAGCTGGGAGTTCAAAGGCGTGAATTGCCTAGCTAATGGAGGAGTGAAGTTGCTGGACCAAGAGTGGGTTTCAGCGCGCTGGTGAAAGCGTGGAAGCTGCTGGCCAAAAGGCGCTGACGCTGAATTAAAGACGTGAAGAGAAGAGGCCTGAAGGCGCACGAGGTTGATGAAGGCACTGGAAATTAACACCAAAGGCGCTGGAGTGCTGAATATTTCTTCAAACTTGGAATTTTTATTTCTTTGGGCTGATTTTTGGTTTTTCCTTTTCAAGGACACTTTTGTAATATCTTTAGTTATTTTTAGTTAGCGTATTAGTTACATTTCTATTCCTCTATATATAGGAGATGTAGTTAGAATATTTAGAGACTTTGGATCCCGGAGACTATTATTTTTCATCCATTAGTTAGATTTTACATTTTGGAACAAAATTTTGAGAGCTGGAGAGCGGGAATTATTTTGAAGATCTACTTTCTAATCGGAACTGGCAAAAGTGCCCAAAACAAATTTTGTATCCTTATCCCTTAGCTAAATTCTCCAACTTGAATCAACTCATTTGGACCACATTTGAGACATTTATGACCAAAATACCGAATGGTGCTAAAACTGGGCAGATTCAAAATTTCAGCATTCTGATTTCAGCCTTCACTTCACGTTTTAAGTCGATTTAGTCTATTATCCAGGCATAACTAGCCAAAATGTCCAACATAAACAATGAAACTTATCATGTTAGCTAAATTCTAGGACTGGAATCATGCAGTTTCAACATTCCAAGCTCAAGTTATGATCAAAACACAGAAACGTGGCAAAGCTGGAACAATTGAAATTCAACATTTTAAACCTTCACCCCACACATATCATGCATTTAGTTCCTTGGCTAATCACAATGTTAACTTGCATATTCATCATTGCATTGTCTAAGAAACAACATCAACATTTCCATGCTCTCTACTCATTACTTGCATGCTTCATACAACAACAACAATCACAAAGCTTTGAGAGGAGTGAAACATACCTTTGTGGAGAGTTAACACTTAGTCTTTGAGGAAAATAGAATTTAGAAGTTCAATGTCATCAATATACTCTTACTACCACCGAACTTGTGTTGACAACTTGTGGTGTCTTGAAGCAACAAGCAATACACTACGCATTCATAAGAAAACAAGGGAAAAGAAGAAACTATGCCATTCACTCAATTACTCCATCGGTCAAATAACAAGTAGAATTAATATGCCCACCAAACACTAGCAAACATTCAAGTCATTCAAAGGTGGGACCCATTCACTTTCAAGACATGTGAAGTTTCAGCCCTTGTTTGGTAGCAATGCATTCATATCTCTCAAAGCAACAACAACACAACTTTCTCATCACCTCGGTCAGCTCATCATTCAAGCTTCCAATATTCATGAAGAATAATAAACGACAAAACAAAGTCTAGCACTATTTCCTTTTGCATGTGAATTTTTCTTGAACTCCATTATACATAAAAAAACGTCCAACAAGATGTCAGCCTTATTCCTCATTTCATTTCAACATCCTATTCACGACTCAATAGCAATCCAATCCTCACTTCAATTTTCTTCAGCTTTTCAGAAGATTTGATTCGTGTTCAAAAGTATTCAGAAGTGCAGATGTGCTCATCATCAATGCATGTGCCAAATGTTCACCATTAATACTAAGAAATCGAAAAGAAAGTTAACAAAGAATTAACAGGAATTTGTTTAAAACATACACAAACACTCAAATAACACACATTTACACTAAAACTTACATCACCTAAAAACAAAAAAATTTCACAAAAAATTTCATTTCATGACGGAAAAGAAGCATGTAGAGTCCAAGAAACACAAACCATTGCAACCATTCCTCCCCCACACTTAAATCTTACATTGTCCTCAATGTAAAATAAAGTTAGGATTAGGAACTCCCTGGTTATCGATAAGTCATGAAGTCCAATGCTTGTTTTGTGAAGTGCTCTTATTTGAAAATTTCTTGCAACTCCTTCTTATGCATACACCTACATCATAAGTGGCCGAGTAGAAGCAAAAATTCAAGTTGACATAGCAATTAATTGAACTAAAAAGTAAAGTAAGGGTAAAATGAAAAGAGGTAGTTCTAGGTTTTGTAGTCTCCAGCTAGACTTTATTCATGAAACTTTCTTCTTCAAGAATCGGAATAACCCTCTCTGTACCAGAAAAATGATATTTCAACAATACTCATTATCCTCCAGTATGGCACTTGTAAAATAGTGGCAAAGAGGTGCTTGAGCTCATGCATATGGGGAGCAATCTCTACAAATTTAATTTCGAACCACTGAGGCTCCCCCATTGTCGGCACCTCTTTTACTTCTTCTTCCATTGGAAACACATCATTTACTTCCCCCACCATACTAACCATTTCAATCCTGCAAGGCTCAACCAATGGTTCTATGTCCATGGTCTCAACAAATCCAGCAGTAAATTCAAAACCAAATGACTCAAACTCACAGTCATTCAAAATGTTAACATCTTTAGCAACTAGACTAATATCAACATTTTCATTAGCACGTTCAACATTATCTTGATTCATGATATCACAATGTTCATCAAGATATGACTCTATGCAATTTATCAAGTCATCAAGAAAAGTTACATTCAGAGAATAACAATCAGCATCATCAAATATAGCACGGCACTCATTGTCATTATCATTCAAAATGTTAACATTTTTATCATCAAACTAACATTAGGAAATTCTTGAGGCTTTTCTTTCTCAACAACACAACAAGCATTATCATCAACTAACAAGAGTATCTCACTTTGCACTTCTTGTGAATCACCATTTAGACACTTAAGATTCATTGACCATTTCAAAACTTGGTGCCTCAACCAGAGTTTCAAACAATGTGCTAACAATTTCATTAACAAATGCAACATTATCCTCCTTCATGAAATCACATTGATCTTCAAGAAGTGACTCTATGCAATTCACAAAGCTATCAAGAGGAAAAACATCTAAAGCTAGGCAATCGACATCATTTGACTCATTGAATTCCATGAAATTAATGTAAGATTCCACTTTAGACACATTTTCCACCTTAGTAACATGGCAACTTAGAACACAAGAGTCATCAGTATCAAGATTACTAAAGAAGCCATCATCTTCGACATCAAAGTGCACATATTCATGCTCAAAAAAATCAGCAAGAAAGCACTCATGTACACTATCCCCAAAACATGTAGACTCCTCCTCCCTTAGACACTTTAAGCCACAATCAACATTAGCATGCATATCAAAATAATTGTCCTCAAGAATGAGAGGTGTACCTTGTGAGTGGTATCGTGCATCTAAAGTTGGTGTCTCAATTTGTTCCCATAGGTTGCTTATTAAAGTGTTGATTCGATCAAACCTTTCTTGTTGCCCTTGAAGCTCTTCTTCCAGTTGAGCGAACCTTGTTTCATTTCTATCAATTCTCTCCAAAACTTGAGACAACATGTTTTCCAATTTTGCCTCTTCTCTCAGATCACACTCATTGCTTTGTTGTTGGTAATACTATTGCTCTCCCTTTTGTAAGCCTCTGTCAAGTTTTTCCATAAGTTGAGAAAACATGTCTTCCACAAGAAGCTCTTGTGTCCCAATGTGGTGTGAGTTGTTGCTTTGTGCTTGATTTTGCCATTGCCCTTCATATGGTGGTAGAGAGAAGTCCTCGTACCATCTAGACATGCTTGGGTACTTGTGCAATACTCAATTACAGTGAACTTCAATGTCCTGCACTTGACACAAATACAACAAAGCAGACAACAAAACACGAAAACTACAAAATGCAACAAAAGTTACCAAAATGAGAAATAACAAGCCTACTAAACTACACAAGAAAAGAAAACAGAGCAAATCAAAATTCCAGAAACCGTGCCTTCCCCGGCAACGGTGCCAAAAATTGACAGCTTAAAGTCGTATCAGCTTAATTTTACCCGAAATACTAATGTAGTAGCGTAAGTAGGGATCGTATCCACAGGGAAGGCTTGGGCCAAGAATATCAATGTTTGCTCACAGAATGTCACGAAAGAAATAAAACTAGACACTACTAGTAAAGAATCAAATGCAACAAATAAAGTGTGAAAACCGGAAAAGAGTGGATGCTCTAGAGTATTTCCACCAGTTGAATGCACATTAGGCCATGATTGCAATGCTCTTGACACACAAGTAAAACAATGAGGAGATCTCTATTGCCCAGGAGGCTAGCTAACACTTAGCATGGCGACCACAGTGTTTTCTATACTCCTTAACATTCCACTTTTCCCATGGCGAGGCCTAAGTAGAATGGATTCAACCCGCAATGCCTCAACTCTCCAAAGTTAGCAAGTCTAACATGCAATTCCTAGGAACTCCCATGGCGAGGTCCGACCTAGGTATGGATGCCTTCGTTGCTATCTCAGAGAGTTTCTTTAACACTTTTTCCTAAAGTCACATTCCATCGAAGTTTCCCATGGCGAGGCCTAAATCTCAGTAATGAATTGATCGGATAAGACAAGTGTAAAGACTCAGAAAATCACTTTCAAGTTCTCATCTCACGCAATTCTCACAGATATTGGTAAAATCGCACTTCAACTCAGTATGGCGACCACAATCAAAGTTCAATTCATTCAATAAAAGTGTGAATTCATGAAACTCAACAAGATTCAATCATTAAAATCACATATGATTTCATCCTTAAGGAATTATGTCAATTGCATAGCATTGCATAGTCTAATTATACATTTAACCGGTTGAAACTCTAGAACATGAGAGATCTAACCATAGAATTCCATTACCAATTCACGATCAACAATTTGGAATTTGAAACGATTCATCTTCAATAAATGGAAAGAGTTTACCAATTGAATTTTTCCAAAAGCTTCCTTAATTGTTATGAAAATTACAATGATCGGAGCAAATCTTTGATCGGAACAGAAAATGGAGCTCAAAAGCTAGAGAGAGAAACTAGAGAGAGAAAGTAGATCTTCAAATGAATTCCAGCTCTCCAGCTCTCAAAAGTTTGTTACAAAATGTAAAATCTAACTAATGGATGAAAAATAATAGTCTCCGGGATCTCATTTACATATTAGCTGCATCTCCTATATATAGAATTAGGAAAATGTAACTAATACATAAACGTAAAATATCTAAGTTATTACAAAATTGCCCCTCAAAAGACAAAGCAAAAGTCAGCCCAAAAGGTGAAAAATCTGAAATTGAAGGCAAGGATAAAAAATTCCAGCGCCTTCAGGCTTCTTGCATTCACGCCTTCAGCAGCTCCGCAATCCTCCAAGAAACCCATCAGCCAACGAACCACGCCTCCTCGCCTTTGAGCCTCACGCCTTCAATTCGTCTTGCAGAACCCTTGAGTGTTCAGCTTCTTTGCGCTTTTACTTCCCAAGCAACTCATGCCTTCATGCTTTCAGTTTCCATTTTCCTTATTGAACTCAGCAGTCGTGCGCCTTCTAGCCTACCACCTCCACGCCTTCACTGCACCTGTACACAAAACACAAAAGCTTCAGCACTTAGCCATTTTGCTTGTTTGCCAAAATCAGTGCAGCAATAAATCAATGTGGCGAGACCTCGCAGCGAGGTCTCGCCGTGAAGTGTGTGTGTGTAGCGAGACCTCGCGGTGAGGTATCGCCGTGTGTTGCTTTTGCCGGCGAGGTCTCGCGGCGAGACCTCGCCGTGTCTTGTGTTTGCTGGCGAGACCTCTCAGAGTAGACCTCTCAGTTTCGATTAGAAAGTAGACTTATTTCACAGTTAAGACCGAGTTCATGCAGAAGTATTAGTCTGAAATTTCTGAAATCTAGCCTGTTTGGAGTGCCTCGGTTTTTTGGCCATAACTTGTTTAATTTTGGTCCGAATGGTGTAATTCTTGTCCTCAGATTTAGCTTAGGATGTGCTTATCAAATTTGCAGTAGAAAGTGTTGACTAAATTGAAATGCTTCACTATGTTCCGTGGATTATTGTTTGAAGTGTCAAAGCTGAATTTTGCAAACTTTGTGCACAACATATTTCAAGAATGAGGATATTGCATTTTGGGTTATATTTTGGTTACATTGATCATTTCCAGCTCTGAAAATTTTCCATGATATGAGAGTTTTCATTTGAGGTTTGACATACTTGTGGGTTATATGTTATAGTCTGAGAGTGTGGAATTGGAGAGGGAAATGCTTTTTATTGTGGAATTGGAAATTTGTGCATAAAGGTATACGAGTTGTATGACATGAGTTTTACATTGTGTGCTTGGGTTGTTTTCGAGTTCATGATTGTTTGAGGCAATGGAGGAATTTCAATGTCATATTTTCATTAATGATATTTGGAGAGTGAGTTTTGACATTTTACACTTTGCAAATTATTTGTCAAGATTGTGTCAAATGTTCATATGAATTAATTGATTTCTTGGTTGCAATTGTACTTCACAGAATGGCCCCAAAGAAGGAAACTACTCCTAACAAAGCTTCCACTTCACGAAGAGGGAAGGGAAAGGCTAAAAAAACACCAGTGGTTGATTCAGATTCGGATTATTGTCCTGATGAGGACTTGCCACTTTTTGAAGATCCACCTGAGTACACATTGCAAGCCACACCTCCAAAGAAGAGAAAAGGAGCATCGAGCCAAGAACTACCAATATTCCTCGATGAACTTGCTCAGCAAAGATGGGAGCAAGGGATAGGAATGAAAAAGTTGCATTTAGAAAGGGCATTCGCAGTTGAAGGTGGTCCTTTCGAAGAATTGATGGCTTTCCATTGTTTTGACAAGAAGCTGACCAGTGCTCCGGGGTTATGCAATGCAAGTTTAGCACGGGAGTTTTATGCTAATGCCAAATTTCCAAATGAAGATGGTGCATTTTATGTTCGAGGGAAATGGGTGCATATTTCGAGTGAGATAATCAACAGTCATCTGGGGACACCCAGCTTTTCTCATGATCCATTGCCAATTTCAGAGAACGACGATGAATATGATTTTGCATTATCAACAGAACTTGCCCTGCCAGGAGTAAAATGGGAGATGAATACAAGAGGGGAGCGTAAGCATATACGAGGGGAGTGGCTGAGGAGTGATGTTAAGATATGGCTGATGTTTGTATTATCTCGGCTTATGCCCAGCTCCCAATCCACCGAGGTGCTTCGAAGTAGATTGCATTTGATTTCAGCAATTCGATGAAGGAAGCCAATTGATGTGGGGAGAAAGATTTATTCTCTTATTCAATCTGGAATTGCAATGGACAGTGCTGCTCTATATTTTCCGGTATTGCCTAAGGAACTCTGTATGGCTCAGGGAGTGGACACTGTGGCTGGAGATTGGAGAAGGAATCCAGGGCCTATTGGAACATCTCTGTACATCAAGTATCATGCAATGGAAAAGGAGTTGAGAAAGGCTAAGAAACTGGAACAAAGAAGTCTAAGAGTAAAACTGGTCATTCAGCTTCTGAGGCAGAGGAAGAAACACGGGTGTATGATTTTAGCGCTCTACAAGGAACAATTCAAGAATTTCAACACTCTGTGAAAAATCAGTTCCAGGACTTCCAACAATCTGTTGATAGGTGCTTCTCTAATATGGAGGAAAGGTGGGAAAGGATGCACGAACGCATGGACAATATGCATCAGGAGCTAACTTCACACATAGATCATAAGTTTGATGATTTGACTTCAGTGGCTCAGCAACAATTTGAGGTACTCTACCATCAGAAAATAATGATGCAACTGGAATTGGACAAGTGCAACAAGATGGCGGTCTACTACCACAGTGAGGCTGGTCCCCCAAAACCAACACCAACATCCGCACAGTGAGCTGGTTATCGAATTCCGAATCTATCAATGGATGTGGTTAGTGGTGTTGTTCATGAGCTTCCAGCAGGGGTGCCAGCAATGCCTTCTCTCCCACCACTGCCTATATTTGGAAGAATCCCTTCTATGCCTCCAACTCCAGAAATTCTCCCGAATTCCGAATTCATGCCAGCAACACGGTTTTCGTTAATTGCATCTGGCCAACCTCTCGAAGGCCCTGTCCATGGCCCTTTCCATTATGTACCTCAGTCTTTTGGTGTTCCTGCATTTGCTACAGTATCTTTGGGTGGGCAATCTTTCTCGTCAGCAGCTGCATTTGGATCTCCTTCTTCTTCGGCTCCATCATCATCCTCTCAGGGAGTGCCCCCTACTTCTTAAACCTTTACATTGGGGACAATGTTTATTTCAAGTGTGGGGGGAAGATTTGATGTGTTGTTGATGGTTGGCTTGATGTTGATATTGTTTTGATTGTTTAATGCTTTGATTGATGTGTTTTGATGCTTTGAGGGGGTTCAATTTTTTTTGAAAAGTGGCTTGGACGTGTCTTGAAGTATGTTGATTTGTTGAAGTATGAAGTTTGCTGTTGAAGAAATTTTTGAGAAATATTGTGAAGATGATGTGTCTTGCTTTTGAAGCATGATTGAGTGAAGCCTTGAAGTGGTTTGTGTTTCTGGTTTTGTTGATGTGTATCTAAGAAGTTGAAATGTGAAACTTTGCTGAAGAGTAGATGATCTTGTTTGGGTTGGTTCTGTGAAGTGAAGTGTTTGAAGAGTTATGTGTGATGTTATCTTTTAGTAGAGGAAGTTGAATTTGAATAAATAATGTAGTTTTTTTAGTATGGGGTAGTGATTGTACTAAGTGAATGTTGAAAGTGTAGTGTTGAGTGTAGGTCGTTGAAAGTGTGTTTTTGTAAGGTTAGGATACTTTGTACTAGACTTTGGCTCTTTTGAAGTCTTGTTTGAATTTATGGTTTATCAAGTGTTATTTTCATATTGTGCATGTAAAAATTGTTTTGATGTCTCTAATTCCAATCTTGATGAAATTGGTACATTTTGCTGACTAAGGCCCGATGTTAATGTAAGATAGATATGCCATGCAAAATTCAATTGACATAGGAGGTAATGTGTATGGATTCGTTTCTTTTTGTTATGCATTTATCTGGTGTCTCCAGAATTCGTGCATGCTTAGTCAATTTGGGATTCTTATGAACATGTGCTTGCACAAGAAATGATATGGAGAAAAAGCCATATTGGCAACTGGGAAGGAAAAAGCCATAAGAACCTGGCATTCAAATTTGGAGAAAAAGCCATAAAACCCAGGCAATATTGTTAGTCACCAATGTGTGAAACAAATGTGCACTAATGTGCAGAATAAGGGCAATGTCCCATAGAGTACCAATGTACGCATAGGTACCATTGATCTTGTGATTGCATGTTCATAAGGATGTACAAGGAGATTGGCATGTATTGAATGGTATGTGAGACCATCTAGATGGTGTATAGCAAGGGAATAGATGAAGTTCATGTTCCTCAGCACACACTTGCACGCATGACATTTTGGTCTTTAGTCATCGTGCCTTGGTTGATAATTTTTGCTAAAAGTTGATAGGTTGGAATTAAGGATATGTTAAGAGTTTTGATATTGCATAAAAAATTTTTTTTTGATGAACTCAAATGAGAACAAGTTTGACAGAAGAGTGAAGTCTAGTATTAAGTGTTTGTGAAGTGTGAGTTTGCTTGAGGACAAGCAAAAAGAGAGCATTTTTCTGGTATAGAGAGGGGTATTTCGATTCTTGAGGAAGAATCATGAATAGAGTCTAGCTAGAGACTACAAAACCCATAACTACTTCTTTTCTCCCTTAGCTTTAATAAGTGTTTTAGTTAAACTAGTATTTACATTTTCTTATATGTTGCTTTGCTCATTCAGCTACTCATGTTGTCAGGGTTTACATATGAAGGAAGTTGCAAGAGAAATAAGCCATGCACACAAGGCTAAGTGTGGGGGAGTGGTGTCAAGGGCCATTCACCTGTTGCATTCAATCACTTTGTGTTACAATTCAAGCATGAGTTGTGCGTGTGCCATTTAGTGTTATTAATTGCATATTTTTATACCATCATGACTCTTAGTCATGGTGCGACACTGGCCTTGCATGTTCTTCTATGTCATGTCTACCTTGCATCAATATGTTGTGTATTTGAGTGAGTGAGTTCTAATAAGCTTTGTTTTACCGTGTGCAGGAATTTTTCATGCGAGAAAAAATTTCAAACAAGAGCACTACACAAAGCAAACATTGGACTTCATGACTTATCAATAACTAGGGAGTTCCTAATCCTATCTTTACTTTACATTGAGGACAATGTAAGATTTAAGTGTGGGGGAGGGAATGTTTGCTATGGTTTGTGTTTCTTGGAATTTATATGCTTACTTTCTGTCATGAAATTTTTTGTGCAAGGTGATGTAATTTTTAATGTAAATGTGTGTTGTTTTGAAATTGTTGCCTGTTATTTTAAGTTTTGTTGTGTCATTTTGAGTTTATTACCCGTATGTGTGGTGTTTTTCATAATTTGTGCAAAAAATTTAAAAAAAAATTTATGTTTTGTGCAAAAATTTTAAAATTTTTGAATAAGTGATGTTTTAAGTGTTAAGGAGTGTGAGTGTGCTGGTTAAAGTGTCAAATGTGTAATGAAAGAAACGGAGGTGTGGTGACAGTGAGGCAATGGAATGTAGAACACTTTGTACTATGCTTCTGCTCTTTTGTAAGCTATGTTCACAATTTGAAGTTCATCCATCTTTACTTTTGTATTGCATGCGAAAATGGTTTTGTTATCTTTGATTCCAATCTTGATGAAATTGGTACATTTTGTTAGTCAAGGCATCATGTTAAAGTAAGATAGATATGCCATGCAACTTTGTTCTTGGACATAGGAGGAAAATGATTCAATACATTCTTATTGTTGTGCATTATTTCGGTTGTTTTGGATGCTCTAGCATGCATAATCTTTTAGAGACATCTAAGAACTTTTAGTCACACAAGAAATGATATGGAGAAAAGCCTTTGGCAATTGGGAATGAAAAGCCGAAATACCCTTGGCAAGCATAATTGAGAAAAAACAGCCATAAAACTCAGGCAGCTAAAGGGAAAAAGAAGCCAAAAGACCCAAGGCATGCACACCAATGTGTGCAAGAAAACAAAATCATCAAAGTGAAAAAGCAAGTGAAATGTGTATCAATAGAAAAGCACCAATGTGCGACCATTGATCTTGTGTGATTTTGAGTTCTTGTTTGTGGACATTGTGATTGTGTATGAAGGAGATGTTTTGGAACAAAAGGAATAATGCATGCTTAAAAAATGGATGAATCAGAATACCTCACCACACACTTGCACGCATGACATTTTGGTCTTTATTCATCGTGCCTTGGTTGATAATTTGTGTTGAAATTTGATAGATTGGAGTTAAGGAAGAGTAATGAGTTTTGATTTTGCATGAAAAATTTGTTTTGATGAACTCAAATGAGAACAAGTTAACAAAGGAGTGGAGTCTAGTGTTAAGTGGTTGTGAAGTGTAAGTTTGCTTGAGGACAAGCAAAGGCTCAAGTGTGGGGGAATTTGATGAGTTGGTTTTATACTAACTATTTTATGCTAAATCTCTTGGCTTTTGTCTTGTATTTGATGCAAATGTGTGGTGATTTGTGCTGTTTGTACATAGAAATGGTGTACTAGTTGAAATGATGAAATGGTGCAAAAAGAGTGAAAATGAGGGAAAATGTAGTGAAAAGTGTCAAAAGAAGAATGAAGGAACCAAAAATGCATTTTCGGCCAAATTAGGGTTTGTGGCAGTTTTGAGTGTGCAATTTGTCTTGTGAATAACTCTTTCAATTCTAATCCAAATGAGGAGATATTGGATGATTTGGAAAGCTTGTTGTTTTTACTTTAATTGCAATGTTTTAACTTTCTCCAAATTCTTTATGCAAACATAAGAAACGAAGGCATCTTTATCATGTTCGGACTAGGAGTTGATAGAGTTTTATCTTTCTGCCACAGCTTGGTATTTTGATGATAACGTGAGCTTTAGGTACCCAATCAGGATGATTCTTGAACCTATAGAAAGCCAAAAGAAAGTTCTACAACTTTCAAGTTTACTGAAAAGTCTAATTCAGAGGCTAGGCCACACATTTATTGCATGAAATTTGGTTGACTGTTCTGGCCTAACAACACTAGCACTCACACTCACCATACATTACTTACCTCTCGCAGCACTTATGCGCACTCACCGCACCACACTCGCACACTAGCACTTGCACACTTCATGCGGCGAACTTACCTCGCCGCATGCATCACTCGCACACACATTGTGCGGAGAGGTCACCTCGCCGCACAACCATCTCACGCACATGCACACTACACTCGCACACAAGCACTCGCCACTCATGCACTTACCGCACTCCACTCGCACAAGCTCACTGCACTCTCCACACAACACCTTCGCACAACACTCTCGCACACAAGCACTCAACTTTTGCACAACACTCTCGCACACACCCACATTATCGCCGCATGAACCACGCATACACCATGACCTCGCCGCATGAACATCTCACACACTCACTGCATTTCACTCACCTCGCCACAACACAAGTACACATCCTTGCACATTAGGCATTTCACTATGAAAGACTTGTACACATGATGCTTCACAGTTCACTACATTCTTCATCCACAATTCACAACTCCCACAACATTATAGCATTTCATTTCATAAATTCATAACATTTTGCACATACTTCATGGATCACATAATTTTCACACTCAGTTTAGATTTCACTCACCATTCACATTTATTTTCTTCACAACATCTTGATTATGTTTCATTATTCATTCTTGCAAAATATAGACAACATCAACAATCACTCACAATTTGAACTCGAAATTCACACATTTTATTTACCTCATTCTTCCATTCACTCCACTTATGAAAATATTCACAACAACATATCACACTGTTGATCACCCAAACCTCACAACACCTCACACTTTTGTTCACTCAAAACTCACACACTCGCACAATGCGGCGAGACCTCGCCGCGAGGTCTCGCCAGCAAACACTACACACGGCGAGGTCTCACCGCGAGATCTCCTCGGCAAAAGCAATACACGGTGAGACCTCACCACAAGGTCTCGCCACACACACACACTTCACGACGAGGCGAGGTCTCGCCAGCTTGATTTCTTGGTGCGCTGATTTTGGCAAACAGGAAATTGGCTAAGTGTTGATTGTTACCTTTTGTGTACAGGGAGGAAGAGGACGTGGAGTCTATTGGCTTGAAAGCGCTCAAAAACTGAGCTCAGGAAGGGGAGCTGCAGTGGGATTCCCGAAGGCGTGTTCTTCTTCACTCATGAAGGTGTGATCATTGCTGAACGAGAAGGGATTCTCGACTGAAATTGAAGGCGCGATTCTACTGTGCAGGAAGGCGTTGTAGCTGCTGTGAAGGCGCATTCCAGAATGGTCTGAAGGCGCGAGGAAGCAACTGAAGGCGCACGATCGAAAGCCCAAAGGCGCTGGAATGTTGGGCATTTCTTCAAAATCCGAATTTTCATATTTTGGGCTGATTGTTGGGTTTTCAATACGAGGGCATTCTTGTAATATTCTAGTCACCTTACGGTTGCGTATTAGTTACATTTTCATAAACTCTATATATAGGAGATGTAGCTAATATGAAAAGGGTGATCCCGGGGGACTATTATTTTTCATCCATTAGTTAGGATTTTAGTTTGTAACCAACTTTTGAGAGTTAGAGAGCGAGAATAAATTGTGAGATCTACTTTCTCTCTCTAGTTTCTCTCTCTAGACTTTGGGCTCCGATTCCATTTCCGATCAAGGAATTGCTCTGTTCATTGGATTTGTTACTCAATTAAGGAAGCAATTTCCATCACCTTGTGAATTGGAAGTAATTGAGGCATATCGTTGGGTAACTTCTTTCCATTTGGTGAACATGAATTGCTTGCTATTGCTTGTTGAAGATTGTGAAATGGAAATGGAGTACCGTAGCTAGATCTTGTGATATCCTAGGATTTGAACGGATGAATGTTTAATTCAGTTGATGTGTTGTCTTGCAATTGACTTAATTCACTAAGTATGAAATCACACATGAATCTATACTTTGAACTTGTTACATTTCATATTTCTGAACTGGTCTTGGATGATTTGAACTCCAATTGTGGTCGCCATGCCAAATTGGAGGTAGATTCACCGTCATTTAGTGAGGATACATGAAATGAGAACTTGAATGCGATTTCTTGAGTCTTTTCACTTGTTCAAACCGATCACTGCATTTCTGAGATTCTGGCCTCGCCATGGGATGTTTTGAAGGAATGTAACTTAGAGAAGAAGTGTAAAAGAGATTTCCTATGATAATAACGAAGGCATTCAAAACTAGGTTGGGCCTCGCCATGGGAGTTCCTAGGCTTTACATGTTGGAGTAGTTGTCTTAGGAAGTTGAGATTCTGTAGTTTATAACACTAATCTAGGCCTCGCCATGGGAAAGGTAAGAGTTATGTGATCTAGCATGTAGTGCGGTCGTCATGCCGGCTATAGGTTAGGGTCTCGGAGAACTAAGATCTCCCCTGTTCATATTTTCTTGTCAATTGCATCTCATCAAGTCACTGAGAACTCAAGAATCCTAGGATATCCATTCACACTTGTTCGTTGCATTTAGGATTCATTTCTTTCTCTCTCCTCATTTGTATTTCATTTTCCTTTGTTTACATTACATTATGTGTTGGTTGCATTTACATTCTTATTTTCTGTGCTTGTTGTTTTGTTTGGTGACAATTCTTTAGAGCAAATTCTGAGTTCTTGAACCATCCCCTTCTCTGTGGATACGATCCCTCTCACTACTACTACATTAGTAGTTTAGGGTAAAATTGAGAGTACGCGACTTTAAGCTATCACAAATCCTCTCCTTATCACAGTGTTACCACATGCAAAATCTCTTCTTGTTCAATGGTTGCTTGAAATCAATTGAAGAGGTAGTATAAAATTGTTGAAACTGACATGTTCAGATCTCTTATTGCCAAATTGTCTCCTTTAGAAGAAGTGGACGTTGACATATTTTCACATTCAAACTTTTGCACGCTTGCAAATTTAACATGCCACTCAAAAATGCACGTTATGCATCCCTATACAGCTTATGTCAGTAGCAGTTACGTCACCAATATAGGTGTTAATGTTGATGAGGTGGCTATGTTCTTGTTTTTCAAAAATTTTAAATCAAGTAAGGAAGTGAACTTTAACTCACACATTTGGAAAACTAACTTCCTAATCGCTTATTTCTCCCTCTCCAAATTGCATCCAAAAGCCATCTCAACAAAATTGATTTTCCAAAATCTTTTGCAAAAGCAAATGTCAAAAGCAACATTAAATATCACTATTTTATTGTAATGCTCAAGCCTAAAAAGAAGAAATCAAAAGCTGCACAAAATCTATCGAGGAGATGATAGAATTTTCAATGAGCATTTTAGGCAGCAACAAACTGTTGTCATTAACTTGGGAGAGCACTCACCGATCAGGGCAATTGGTGGTTGTGGAAAAGGTTAAAAAAGTTGATACTACAAAATCATTTTCTTGACAAGAAGTCTTATTCCCTTTTGCAGCTTATTTTTGCCACTTGCTCCCAAACGATGAAATCTATACTGTCTACGTGGTTGAGTTTGAAACAAACGCTCTAATCAATACAGTTATTGACATATGCCACATGGATACATCGATGTGGCCAGCATCTCATGTGGCTTTCCAATTGTTCAAATTTTCTCCAAGTCTAGGCGATGCATGCCATTGGTTCACATATATGGATCTTTTTTTTATTGGTGTAGGGAAAGTAATGATCTAGAGTTCTGTTTATTAGATTGCACAAAAAATAAAAGATTTAGTATTTGTTTTGCTTTGGGAAAAGAAAATATTTACCATTTGTTTCATCTATTTCTTTTCTCATTTAGTGAATCTATAAATTGCAATATTTATCGTGTGCACATTGCGTGCACATTCCGTGCACGTTTTGTTCTATTTCTCTTATTCATATGGATAATATATTCCAGTGTTACCTCTAGCAAAACCTCTTTGCATTATTCATTCACAAATTCAAATCAACTAAAATTTTTGTTTGAAAATGTTGAAAATGATATGTCTATATCCCTTATTTTCAAATTATTTCGTTTTGAAAAAGTGGACAAACTTTTTCATGCTTGCAATATTTAGCTTACTAATCGAAAAAAATATGGTATCAAACCATTATATAATGGTTATATTAACAATTGATATTCCAATGTCAACAAGAAAAAAAATCATTGATGTTGATGAGATAAATTCTTTCTCATTTTTAAGAATTTCTAAAGTAAAAAAAAATAAAGTTCATATCACAAATCTAAATAACCAATTTCTTAACTGCTCACTTGTCCCTCGTCAAATTGTGTCCAAAATTTTCTCACCAAAATTGATTTGAAAATTTTGTCCCTTAATCTTTTGCCAATTCTAATTATAATAAAACTCGAATCAATATTCAAATGTGAATTAATATTTGAATCGAATTTACTTGAATTAGGATTTTTGAATAGAATTCAAAAAACAATTTTCTAATTCGTTATTCGGTTCAAATATTTATTTTTGACATTCGGATCTATTCAAATTTCAATTTGAAATTCAAATATGCTAATTCAAAATTGAAAAACAAATTCGTATCGAATCGAATTTGAGATCAATTCTAAAAATGAACACCCCTAATATTATCTTGAAACCAAGTTCTAACAATCAACCTCAGAGAATTATTTTCATATGTTAAAGAAACTAACAATGAGGATTCAAACCCAAATAATTGCTCCGTTTCATTTTTCATAGCGATAATGTATGTCGGTTTTGCCTTTTGCAGAACCTCTTCTAGTGTTAGTTCTGACAAATCCTCTCCTTATCACAGTGTTACCACAAGCAAAATCACTTTTTGTTCAATGGTTTCTTGAAATCAATTGAAGAGGTAATATAAAATTGTTGAAACTGACATGCCTAGATCTCTTTTTGCCAAATTGTCTCCTTTAGAAGAAGTGGACGTTGACATATTTTCACATTCAAACTTTTGCACGCTTGCAAATTTAACATGCCACTAAAACATGCACGTTATGCATCCCTATACAGCTTATGTCAGCAGTAGTTACGTCACCAATATAGGTGTTAATGTTGATGAGGTGGCTATGTTCTTGTTTTTCAAAAATTTTAAATCAAGTAAGGAAGTGAACTTTAACTCACACATTTGGAAAACTAACTTTCTAATCGCTCATTTCTCCCTCTCCAAATTGCATTCAAAAGCCATCTCAAAAAAATTGATTTGCAAAAGATTTTTCCAAAATCTTTTGCTAAAGCAAATGTCAAAAGCAACATTAAATATCACTATTTTATTGTAATGCTCAAGCCTTAAAAGAAGAAATCAAAAGCTAAAAAAAATCTATCGAAGAGATGATAGAATTTTCAAGTACCATTGTAGGCAGCAACAAACTATTGACATTAACTTCGGAGAGCACTGACGGATTAGGGCAATTGGTGGTTGTGGAAAAGGTTAAAAAAGTTGATAGTACAAAATCATTTTCTTGACAAGAAGTCTTTTTCCCTTTTGCAGCTTATTTTTGCCACTTGCTCCCAAATGATGAAATCTATACTGTCTACGTGGTTGATTTTGAAACAAACGCTCTAATCAATACAATTATTGACATATGCCACATGGATACATCGATGTGGCCAGCATCTCATGTGGCTTTCCAATTGCTCAAATTTTCTCCAAGTCAAGGCGATGCATGCCATTGGTTCACATATATGGATATTTTATTTATTGTTATAGGGAAACTAAAGATCTAGAGATTTAGTTCTATTTATTAGATTGCACAAAAAATAAAAGATTTAGTATTGGTTTTGCTATGGGAAAAGAAAATATTTACCATTTGTTTCATGTATTTCTTTTCTCATTTAGTGAATCTATAAATTGCAATATTTATCGTGTGCACATTGCGTGCACATTCCGTGCACGTTTTGTTTTATTTCTCTTATTCATAGGGATAATATATTCTAGTGTTACCTCTAGCAAAACCTCTTTGTATTATTCATTCACAAATTCAAATCAACTAAAATTTTTGTTTGAAAATGTTGAAAATGATATGTCTATATCCCTTATTTTCAAATTATTTCCTTTTGAAGGAGTGGACAAACTTTTGCATGCTTGCAATATTTAGCCTACTAATCGAAAAAAATATGGTATCAAACCATTATATAATGGTTATATTACCAATTGATATTCCAATGTCGACAAGAAAAAAAATCATTGATGTTGATGAGATAAATTCTTTCTCATTTTTAAGAATTTCTAAAGTTAAAAAAAAATAAAGTTCATATCACAAATCTAAAAAACTAATTTCTTAACTACTCACTTGTCCCTCGTCAAATTGTGTCCAAGGTTTTCTCACCAAAATTGATTTGAAAATTTTGTCCCTTAATCTTTTGCCAATTCTAATTATAATAAAACTCGAATCAATATTCAAATGTGAATTAATATTTGAATCGAATTACTTGAATTAGGACTTTTGAATAGAATTCAAAAAAAATTTTCTAATTCGTTATTCGGTTCAAATATTTATTTTTGACATTCGGATCAATTCAAAATTCGATTTGAAATTCAAATATGCTAATTCGAAATTGAAAAACAAATTCGATTCGAACAGAATTTGAGATCAATACTAAAAATGAACACCCCTAATATTATCTTGAAACCAAGTTCTAATAATCAACCTCAGAGAACTATTTTCATATGTTAAAGAAACAAATAATGAGGATTCAAACCCAAATAATTGCTTTGTTTCTTTTTTCATAGCGATAATGTATCTCGGTTTTACCTTTTGCAGAACCTCTTCTAGTGTTAGTTCTGACAAATCCTCTCCTTATCACAGTGTTACCACAAGCAAAGTCTCTTCTTGTTCAATGGTTGCTTGAAATCAATTGAAGAGGTAGTATAAAATTGTTGAAACTGACATGCCGAGATCTCTTATTGCCAAATTGTCTCCTTTAGAAGAAGTGGACGTTGACATATTTTCACATTCAAACTTTTGCACGCTTGCAAATTTAACATGCCACTCAAAAATGCACGTTATGCATCCCTATACAGCTTATGTCAGCAGCAGTTACGTCACCAATATAGGTGTTAATGTTGATGAGGTGGCTATGTTCTTGTCTTTCAAAAATTTTAAATCAAGTAAGGAAGTGAACTTTAACTCACACATTTGGAAAACTAACTTCCTAATCGCTTATTTCTCCCTCTCCAAATTGCATCCAAAAGCCATCTCAACAAAATTGATTTGCAAAAGATTTTTCCAAAATCTTTTGCTAAAGCAAATGTCAAAAGCAACATTAAATATCACTATTTTATTGTAATGCTCAAGCCTTAAAAGAAGAAATCAAAAGCTGCACAAAATCTATCGAGGAGATGATAGAATTTTCAATGAGCATTGTAGGCAGCAACAAACTGTTGTCATTAACTTGGGAGAGCACTCACCGATCAAGGCAATTGGTGGTTGTGGAAAAGGTTAAAATAGTTGATACTACAAAA
Source organism: Ophiorrhiza pumila (assembly GCA_016586305.1). Lineage (NCBI taxonomy): Eukaryota > Viridiplantae > Streptophyta > Magnoliopsida > Gentianales > Rubiaceae > Ophiorrhiza > Ophiorrhiza pumila. Next base: position 17,107,387 of record BLIW01000005.1, read on the forward strand.
TCATTTTCTTAACAAGAAGTCTTATTCCCTTTTGCAGCTTATTTTTGCCACTTGCTCCCAAACGATGAAATCTATACTGTCTATGTGGTTGAGTTTGAAACAAACGCTCTAATCAATACAGTTATTGACATATGCCACATGGATACATCGATGTGGCCAGCATCTCATGTGGCTTTCCAATTGTTCAAATTTTCTCCAAGTCTAGGCGATGCATGCCATTGGTTCACATATATGGATCTTTTATTTATTGGTGTAGGGAAAGTAATGATCTAGAGTTCTGTTTATTAGATTGTACAAAAAATAAAAGATTTAGTATTTGTTTTGCTTTGGGAAAAGAAAATATTTACCATTTGTTTCATGTATTTCTTTTCTCATTTAGTGAATCTATAAATTGCAATATTTATCGTGTGCACATAGCGTGCACATTCCGTGCACGTTTTGTTCTATTTCTCTTATTCATATGGATAATATATTCCAGTGTTACCTCTAGCAAAACCTCTTTGTATTATTCATTCACAAATTCAAATCAACTAAAATTTTTGTTTGAAAATGTTGAAAATGATATATCTATATCCCTTATTTTCAAATTATTTCCTTTTGAAAAAGTGGACAAACTTTTGCATGCTTGCAATATTTAGCTTACTAATCGAAAAAAATATGGTATCAAAACATTTTATAATGGTTATATTACCAATTGATATTCCAATGTCAACAAGAAAAAAAATCATTGATGTTGATGAGATAAATTCTTTCTCATTTTTAAGAATTTCTAAAGTAAAAAAAATAAAGTTCATATCACAAATCTAAATAACCAATTTCTTAACTGCTCACTTGTCCCTCGTCAAATTGTGTCCAAAATTTTCTCACCAAAATTGATTTGAAAATTTTGTCCCTTAATCTTTTGCCAATTCTAATTATAATAAAACTCGAATCAATATTCAAATGTGAATTAATATTTGAATCGAATTTACTTGAATTAGGATTTTTGAATAGAATTCAAAAAAAAATTTCTAATTCGTTATTCGGTTCAAATATTTATTTTTGACATTCGGATCAATTCAAAATTCAATTTGAAATTCAAATATGCTAATTCAAAATTGAAAAACAAATTCGTATCGAATCGAATTTGAGATCAATACTAAAAATGAACACCCCTAATATTATCTTGAAACCAAGTTCTAACAATCAACCTCAGAGAACTATTTTCATATGTTAAAGAAACAAACAATGAGGATTCAAACCCAAATAATTGCTCTGTTTCATTTTTCATAGCGATAATGTATCTCGGTTTTACCTTTTGCAGAACCTCTTCTAGTGTTAGTTCTGACAAATCCTGTCCTTATCCCAGTGTTACCACAAGCAAAATCACTTCTTGTTCAATGGTTGCTTGAAATCATTTGAAGAGGTAGTATAAAATTGTTGAAACTGACATGCCTAGATCTCTTATTGCCAAATTGTCTCCTTTAGAAGAAGTGGACGTTGACATATTTTCACATTCAAACTTTTGCACGCTTGCAAATTTAACATGCCACTAAAAAATGCACGTTATGCATCCCTATACAGCTTATGTCAGTAGCAGTTACGTTCACCAATATATGTGTTAATGTTGATGAGGTGGCTATGTTCTTGTTTTTCAAAAATTTTAAATCAAGTAAGGAAATGAACTTTATTTCACACATTTGGAAAACTAACTTCCTAATCGCTCATTTCTCCCTCTCCAAATTGCATCCAAAAGCCATCTCAACAAAATTGATTTGCAAAAGATTTTTCCAGAATCATTTGCTAAAGCAAATGTCAAAAACAACATTAAATATCACTATTTTATTTTAATGCTCAAGCCTTAAAAGAAGAAATCAAAAGCTGCACAAAATCTATCGAGAAGATGATAGAATTTTCAATGAGCATTGTAGGCAACAACAAACTATTGGCATTAACTTGGGAGAGCACTCACCGATCAGGCCAATTGGTGGTTATGGAAAAGGTTAAAAAAGTTGATACTACCAAATCATTTTCATGTCAAGAAGTCTTTTTCCCTTTTGCAGCTTATTTTTGCCACTTGCTCCCAAATGATGAAATCTACACTGTCTAAGTGGTTGAGTTTGAAACAAACGCTCTAATCAATACACTTGTTGACATATGCCACATGGATACATCGATGTGGCTTTCTAATTGCTTAAATTGTCTCCAGGTTAAGGCAATGCATGCCATTGGTTCGCATATATGGATCTTTTGTTTATTTGTGCGGGGAAAGAAAAGATCTAGAGATCTGTTTAATAGATTGCACAAAAAACAAAAGATTTAGAATTACACATCATTGTACAAAAGTACAAGCATATTTTTCCTATCTAGCATGGCTTGCTTAACTTCGCTTTTTTGAGCATATATGCCAATCTCTTCTCTTTTTCTTTCTTTTTTATTTCCTGACCTTTCTTCTTCTTTTCAACCTTTGAGTCTTGTGACTCAAAAACTTCGACAACACTAGTGATGAGTTTGTCCCTTTCCCAACACTCCTTAACAATCTTAGCTTGCTGTTGAGAAGCCTCCCATGGTTTTAAGGGTGAGAGTGTATAATGCTTACTATTCAATTCCACCGTGTATCAATTCTTTTCTCTATCACGATGAACACGTCTATCAAATTTCCATGGTCTACCAATCAGAACAACATCACAAAGAACTTCATCCTGATAACTCCCAACAAAAAATAGTACCTTAACTTGCTTATTAACCCTTACCTCACAACTTTAATTCAACCAATGAAGTTTATAAGGTTTGACATGCTTAATATATGGTATATTTAACTTTGAAACCAAAAGGGTATGACAAGCGTGTCGCGTACTTGTACAATTTAACCCTACCCGCTAATGTAGATGTGATGAGAGGGATCGTATCCTCAGGGAAGGTGTTTGGTTTCAAGAACTAACGAAATGTTACTCAAGTTGTGTTGCCAAATTTGCACTATCTAGAACCAGTAGAAGTAATAACAAACTACCGAAATAAAGGTAACAAGATAAATGCAAGAAGAACAGTAAGAAGGTAACAAGATTTGAGACAGACGTCCTAGAGTTACTGTACCAAAAAACTGTGAATTAAACACGATCGCTATGCATTAGACCCCATGCAAAACAAGTTAGGAGGAGAAAATTGTTGCCTAAGAGGCTAGTGAACTCTCAGCATGTCAACCGCAAAGTTCTCTATACTTCCTAACATCCTACTTTTCCCATGTCGAGGCCTAAGCAAGATGATTGAATACCGCAATGTCTCGACTTCCAAACACTAGCTATTCAACATACAAAACCTTAAGTCTCCCATGGCGAGGCCCGACCTAATGTTTCTAAACTCAAGCTAGTACCATAGAATCATCCTTCACTCGGTTCTAATGACTCTACGACCTCCGATTGGCATGGCGACCACATCTCGGATCATGAACAAAGCTAAACAAGCGAAGGAACTCCATATTCATACATTTAGTCTTCATTTCATGCAATTTCCACTCTTTTTGGTGAATCAAACCTCGACCTAGCATGGCGACTACAATCTAAGTTCAATTTAGTCAATGAGAGTACAAATTCCATGAAATTTCACTTAATCGAGCATTCAACAACATGTATGATCACATCCATAAAAATTAGGTCAATTGCATAGCACTTCACGGTTTAATTAAACAATTGTCTTGCCAAAACCCTAGGGCATCATCGAATTAGCCACGGCACTCCATTTCTAATTCACGATCAACAATCCGCAATGGAAAGCAATTCATTTTCGTTAATTGGAAGAGTTTACCGAATGAAATGCCTCAATTGCTCTCAATTCACAGATGAATTGCATAAAGCCTCCTCAATTGAGTAATGTCTTACAATGATTGGAACAATTGCTTGATCGGAATCGGAATCGGAGTACGATTTGCAGTGAGAGAAATTTCTAGTGAGAGAGTTTTTAGAAAGAGAATAAATTCCCACTCCAAAAATCAAAATTCTATTAAGAGTCTAGAATGATCCCTCAAATCTATGACTAAATCCTCTATTTATAAAGGTTACAAAATGTAACAAATACGCAAACATAAACTAACAACTAATTTACAGAAATGCCACAGCATAAAATGATCTATCAGAAATCGCTCATGATCCATGCCTTTGAGCCAAAAGTCTTCACACCCTCCTTGTTCCCCGCATGCTTCCAATACCCTCGAAGGTCACACGCCTTCACATGTCACTGCAAAAAGTAACAAATTCCATACTTAGAAAATTAATACAAAAATTACAAGCACAAAATGCCCGAACATGATCACATTCTAAGCGGTGAGACCTCGTGGCGAGGTCTCGCCATCACAACCCAAAACCGGCGAGACCTCGTGGCGAGGTCTCGCCACACAAAACAAAATCAGCGAGACCTCGTGGCGAGGTATCGCCACACAAAACCGCAACACAAGGTCTCGCCACTTTATATGCAAGTGTGCTTGAGTGTTCATGAAATGTACGCAAGATAACTGTAAAGGGAATTAGTGTTGTGAAGTGTGTGCAAGATAGAATGAAAGAATGAAGAAAGAAGTAATAACATGCAGAACGTATGCTTGAAACTATATGAGACACAAAGTTTGTAATGCACACACAAGAATGTTGAAATGAATTGCATGTGTTGTGAAATGTATATGGTAAGAAGCGAGAGATGTTTGGATAGGATAAATGGAGGATTGAAAACATCTCGGGAATGAATGAAAGTAACGTTTAAAGAAGGATAGCAGTGAGATACTATGAAAATGAATATGAAGATAACATGATGGAAATGAAGATTGCTCACATACTATGTAGTGCACTATTCACTCATGAAATGGAAACTGTAATGTTTGTAAAACATTCTCAAACATGGAATGGAAAATGAATGCTTCATGAAATTGCAAATGTTGTAAAGAAAACAATGATACATGAGCTCACAATATGAACGACAAAATACATCAACACTAAGTGAAATGTATACAAAACATGAGTGAAATGTGGGTGTGTGGAATGTGAGGACTCGTCGCACATCCATGCGACGAGGTATGAGAGCTCGCCGCACATCCGTGCAGCGAGGTGTGTGAGCTCGCCGCACATTCGTGCGGCGAGGTGTGTGCAATGAGAGAGCTTGCCGCACATTCGTGCTGCGAGGTGAGCGCTTGTGTGCGGCGACGTGAGTGCTCGTGTGCTTACCTCAAAACTTCTCAATATCACACATTCAATTCACTCCTAAAACTCATTTTATCTAGCAAACTTCACACCCAATTCTCACAGATAGTATTATAACAACTTCAAGCATTACTTCCATTTCCACACAAGCATAAATCACACACACTTCATACAACAACCTCATCAACCTTACTATCAAAGCATCGTTCATTACCATATCAAGTAGGTTTTTTCAAAGAAAGCTTTACATCATCCTTGACTTCTTCACACCCATTTCAACATTAATACCACATAAAATGCACTCAAAACTAACAAACGCCAAGCGATAACTACAAAATCCAGTCAGTATAAAACTGACTCATCAATTTCCCCCACACTTGAGCTCTTGTTTGTCCTCAAGTAGACTTTACCCTTTAAACACTAACCACTTTTGCATAAGTCAATGCTCCCTTATCCATTATGCTCTCCTCTGAGTTCATCAAAATATTTTTTCATACAACAACTCTCATAATTTTCTGGTTTCCAAACTGTCAGAACACAGCACGTATTATCAACCAAGGCATGATGAATAAAGACCAAAATGTCATGCGTGCAAGTGTGTGTTGAGGCCCTAGCTCAGTTGCTTTTCCTAGATGCATAACCCTTTTGTATTTATTCTTACCGCTTAGTGCTTACCAATCTCCTTATCCACGTATAAGAACAAAAAGTACACAAGATCAATGGTAACCTAAGTGCACATTGGTGCTCCTATTTATCATTCACTTCCTTTCGTATTTTGTACTTTGGTGCATTCTTTTTCTACATACACATTGGTGCATGCTTGCTTGGGTTTTGCTGCTTCTTTTTCCCGCTTTGCCTGGGTCTTTAGGCTATTTTTCCTATTAAACTTGCCAAGGGTCTTTCAACTTTTCATTCCCAGTTGCCAAAGACTTTTTTGACCAAATCCTTTCTTGTGTAACCACTTGTTCAAATATGTCTTTAAGGAACTGATCATGCACAAGCACCTAAATACCAGGGATATGCATAGCAAAGAGAACCAACTGAAACCAAGTTACCTCCTATGTCAAAAAAAAAGATTTTGCATGGCATATCTATCTTACTTTAACATGATGCCTTGGCCAACAAAATGTACAAATTTCCTTCAAATTTGGAATCAAAACATAAAAAAAATTCATGCAAAAAGTTGAAAAGGAATACGATGAACTCAAATTCAAACATAGCCAACAAAGGAACAATGGCTTACTACAAAAAGATCTTCCATTTAACACATTCTAAAACACCACACAACATATATACCACTTACTTGTTCCCTACACATGACACATCCAATTTTTTTTCAAAACAAACTAAAACAAAAACAACCAAAAGCACAACACATAATTGAAACTCCCCATTCAATTCACATGCTGTCAACTTATCATGGATACGCTTCTCAGATCTTAGCATCAACTTCCTAGTACAATTACGCCCAAAACCAATATGTAAACAACACAGCATCCTAAGTCTTCAGTGTAGCTAACTCCCCCAACAAAAAAACCCCAAAAGCATAAGCATGGCACCCCCAACAAAACTTCAGTACACATCCACAACAACAACAACTTCAGCAACAAGATAAGCACGACAAACTTTAAACTTCAAAACAAAATAAGCACAGCAACTTCAACTACCCACATTCTCCTATAAGCAGAACTTAAAGCATCATCTTCAAGAACCAACCCCCCACACTTGAAATGAACTTTGTCTACAATGTAAAAGATTAAGAAGTAGGAGCTCCCTGAGAATGGGCAGATAAAGAGGGCGAAGAAAATAATGCTGTGGTAGAAAAGGAAGATCCGGTGAAAGGAGGAGCCACCCAATGGAATGGTCTATGAATAGGACCCTGAAGAGGTTGTCCTCAACCAAACATAGGAATCCTTGTTGGCTGGCATGAACTCCGGATCCACACAAAATGTAGGTGTAGGAGGCGCTTGCAGAATCCGGCCAAAAATAGGCAGAGGCTTGAGAAAAGATCGATTAGGAACCCCTGGAGGAAGCTCATGAATCACACCACTTACATCATCCATCAACAAATTCGGAATGACATATCCAGCCAATTAAGCAGAAGTTGGTGATGGTTTGGGTGGACCAGGAGACGAATGATAATACACTGCCATTTTGTTACATCTATCCACCTCCATTTGCATCACAACCTGTCGATGATACAGTACCTCAAATTGCTACTCAGCAATGGAAGATATATCATCCAGCTTGGTGATCATATTAGACGAATGCGAAGTCCAATCCTGATCCATATCATTCATTTGCTCATGCATCTCCTCCAGTCTTTCATCCAAGTGTTGATAACGAGTATCCACAGATTGTTGAAATTCTTGCAGTGCCCCTTGAAAAGTACGAAAATCATACGGTTGCTGTTCTTCAGTTGATTCACAAGATAGCGGTCCAGACTTGTCCCGAGGTTTTTTAACTCCCGCTAGCCTTGTTTGCTTTATATCCTTCTCCATACGCAGATATTTGGAATACAATGGTGTACCAATCGGGCCCGGATTCCTGCGCGCCAATCTCCAGTTTCACTATCAACACCTTGAGCTGCACAGATTTCTTCAATCAAGACCGGAAAATAGAGAGTTGCATTATCAGCCTCAATACCAGCTTGTAGGCTGGAGAGAATGATATGACCAATATCTATTGATCTCCGCCCTCAAATTGCTGATATCAGATATAATCGATTGCGCAATACTTCAGTGGTTTGAGAACTTGGCAAAAGACGAGACAAGACAAACATTAGCCATATCTTAACATCACTTCTTAACCATTTACTACGAATATGCTTATGATCCCCCCATTTGTTGAGTGCCCATTTCGCTCCTGGTAGTGCAAGCTCCTCCAATAAAGATTGGTCTGACTCATCATCTTCCGAAAATGGCAAAGGAACCTGGGGAAAACTAGGAGTGCCGAGATGAGTATTAATGATCTCGCGCTTGTAAATTGCACCCATTTCCCCCTCACATAAAAACTCCAGCTGAATTTGAAATTTGGCATTGGCGTAGAACTCTCTAACAAGACTGGCATTACAAAAACCCGGTGTAAAAGTGAGCTTCTAGTCAAAACGATGGAACTCCATCAATTTCTGAAATGGTCCTATTTCCACAGCGAATGCCCTTTCGAGGTGTAGCATCTTCATACCCATCCCCTGTCCCCAGCGTTTTTGTGCTCCACTACTCACAAACATAGATGGTTTCGAGGGTTGATCTGAGGAGCCCTTCATTTTTTTCGGAATTGGTGCTTGCATCATGTATTTCGGGCGTTCTTCAAAAAGTGGCAAGTCCTCCTCAGGGCAATAGTCAGAGTCGGAGTCTTCAAGATGTTTCTGTGCCTTGCCCTTTCCCTTTTTCGATGGAGTTCCCTTCTGAGAAGTAGAATCTTTTTTTGGAGCCATCAGCTTTACAAGTCCTAAGCAAACAAATAAACATTAGCTTCAACGAATTAGTTCAACCCCTACTTACTGAATGCTCACAAATATGACCACTATAAACACGTACAACTCATTTACCAAAACTTGCCAAAGACCACAAATGTGTATCCTTACCAACCAAAGCCACAACTTGGAGCTTAGCTCACACACCAGTTCATAAGTACGATGGTACTGAAACCATAAAGAATCTCACAACATGTAAAACATGAAAGTCTTAGCTCTATGTGTCCTTGAAATGCAGCAACTTAAAACACTCAAATAAGAGAAGAATTAACCAAGTTACGACCAAATTATTGAAGTGTGACATGGCTGGGCAGATTGGTTAACAAAAATTCCAACTCAAACCATCAATACAATACCCAAGATAACATTATCAACAACTCGAATTATCCCAAAACTCCAAACATCAAAGTTATAGATCAAGTTCTTGGCCAACTTTGGGAACAAGAATCAACCAATTTGAAGTTGAAATGAACAAATAACACCCAAGACACCGAAGGGTGTCATACTAGGCACATTCAGCATATTCACGTTACAAATTCTCAGAAGAGTAACATCATTACTAACTCAAGATGGCTGTGTTCCATTCAGATTTAATGAAAGTGTAAAACATAAACATTGTAGCCTATCCTCTTAACAAAATGTCCCAACTGGAATCAAGCATTTTGAAGGTCATATGCTCAAGTTATGTGCAAAATACAAAAACTTGTCAAAGCTGAATCTCCTTGAGTAAGTCATTTTAAACCTTCCCCTAAACTTGACATGCATTTAACTCTTGAACAATCAACACAATATTCCATTAACTCATCATTTTCTTCACAACTTAGAAACATTGTTACCATGCTCATACACTCACCACACTTCACGGCACAAGGAATAAAATCCACAAGAAATGAAGATAGAAGAGAATTGAGGCATACCTTTGGCGGAAACCACAACCCGAGAGCTTGAAGGAAATAGGGAATTGAATAGAATCAAAGATATCAATGTTGTCTTGCACGAATGCTGAGCTTATAAGTAAGGAAAGATAAGAACCATGATGGATATTTATAACTCAAAAATCATTTCCACAACCATTCAGTCAAAGCATATTCAATGACACCACCAACCAAACACAAGACAACAATACTTCATTCAAGTGTGGGACCCCACTTCATTCAAGTCATGTGAACCATCCCACCTTTCTCTGCCAATTCCGAAATAATGCACTAATATATCATTAAAAAAATCATTCAAATTTTTTTTTCAGCCTTATGTCTTACCAGTTTACTTCAAAATCCTATCTATTACAATACTTCACTGCAGCTTTTAATGCCTTTTCAGTTTTTTAGACATATTCAATCATTATCAAAGGGGGTAGATTTCAATATCATCAATTCATTTCTATAAGTCTCTACCAAAAATTTCTTCTTCCCCTTGATTGCAATTACGCATATGGAAAACATATTCAGCAATATCAACGCAAGATTAGACATAAGAACAAGAGTTGATTTCATCATTTAACAAAAGACTTCATCATGGCAAACATTTAGACATCATCGCAATTTCACATAGCAATTTCACATAGCACACTCCCTCTACTCTAATCATGTTCAACATCACCCGGACCCACTCATAGTAACAATAACCATTAAACACCAAAATCATAGATCACATAAAATCAATAACGTCACACACCCCTCCCCCGCACTTGTACAACATCACGGTCCCCATGGCATGAAAAAGAAAAGGAACTGCCCTATTTACATTCCTCTGCGAAGTCGGGTCCCCCATCTTTGGGTCTTATGGGGGTTCCTCAGTGGCGTAATTTCTGCGTACATACCTTACTGAAAAAGTCATCAAAAGATTATGAGATTGTACCACGAATTTGCGTTACACTACACACTAACTAACTCTACACTATAACTAGAAAAATAAGATAAAGATTGAGAACAAGAAGCTGGGTTGTCTCCTAGAAGCGCTTGGTTTAAGGTCAACAGCCCGACCATGTGACTTGGTATAAATGCAAAGGTAAAGGATCATCCAAGAATAGCTTGTGTGGAGCTTGTGTCAACTCGGCGATACCCTTCTCTGAACTTATCAAATATGGCTTAAGTCTGTGACCATTCACTTGCCATGAATTCCCATTCTTGGTGTTGAGTATCTCCACCACTCTATAAGGCATGACCTTAACAACTGTAAATGGACCAATCCATCGTGACTTCAATTTGCCAGGAAATAGTCTCAACCGAGAGTTATACAACAACACCTTTTGCCCTGGCGCAAAACTTTTAGTCTGAATCTTTGCATCATGTAGCTTCTTAGTCCTCTCTTTATAAAGCTTAGAACTCACATATGCATTGAATCTAAACTCATCTAACTCATTCAACTCCAGCATCCTTTTTTATTGAGCCCTATGTAAGTCCATGTTAAGCTTCTAGATTGCCCAATAGGCATTATGTTCCAACTCTACTGGGAGGTAACACTCTTTCCCAACCACAAGTCTAAAGGGAGAAGCCCCGATTGGTGTCTTGTACGCAGTCCTGTATGCCCATAGAGCCTCGTCCAATTTGGATGCCCAGTCCTTTCTTCCCAGATTAACAACTTTCTCCAAAACCCTCTTAATCTCCCGATTTGATACTTCAACTTGACCACTTGTCTGGGGATGATATGCTGTAGAAACCTTGTGTTTAACCCCATACTTAGCCAAAAGAGCTTCAAAAATTTTATTACAAAAGTGTGATCCTCCATCACTGATGATTGCTTGAGGGGCTCCAAATCTATTAAAGATGTGTCTTTTGAGAAATGTCGTAACACTCTTAGCATCATTGTGCTGCAATGCAATAGCCTCAATCCACTTCGACACATAGTCCACCACTACAAGAATGTGTTGCATGCCACACAACTTCGGGAAAGAACCCATTAAATCAATACCCCAGACATCAAACAATTCTATCTCTAGGATGTTATTCAAGGGCATCTCGTTCCGTGAAGAAATATTCCCACTCTGGCACCTATCACATTTTCCTACCCAAATCCTTGCATCCATGAATATGTAAGGCCAATAAAAGCCACATTGTAACACTTTGAATCCTGTTCTGGTAGAACCAAAATGCCCTCCACAGGCCTCAAGAGTAGTATCTTTCTCCTCTTCTTTGACACTTTTCCTTATAATTTGATCATTACACACCTTGTATAATGCATTGTCATTCCAAAAGTAGTGCTTTGCATCACATTTCAACTTCTTCTTCTGTTCATGCGAATAATAAGTGGCAACTTGCCTGCAACCACAAAATTTACCATCTCTGCATACCACGGCAAGTCCTCTTTCTCCATTTTGAACACTTGCTCATCAGGGAAATGGTCTCTTATCAATAACTTGGAATTATCTTGCTCATGAGACTCTAATCTTGATAAGTGGTCAGAAACCACATTTTCTGAGCCTTTACGATCTTTTATCTCAACATCAAACTCCTAAAGTAGAAGTACCCATCGGATGAGTCGTGGCTTTGCTTCCTTTTTCGCTAAAAGATACCTCAAAGCTGCATGATCTGTATGTACTATGACTTTGGATCCCAACAACTAAGCACGGAATTTGTCAAAAGCAAAAACCACAGCCAACATTTCCTTTTCAGTGGTCGTATAGTTCATTTGTGCCTCATTTAACAATTTACTTGCGTAATAAATTGTGTGAAACACCTTGTCTCTTCTTTTCCCCAAAACCGCACCTAGTGTAAAGTCACTGGCATCACATATTATTTCAAATGGTTCACCCCACTGTAGAGTGACTATGACTGGTGCTTGTACAAGCTTTGCTTTTAGTAGCTCAAAGGCCTCAACACATTCTTTTTCAAACTCAAACTTGACGTCTTTTTCCAACAAGCTGCATAATAGCCTGGCTATCTTAGAAAAGTCCTTGATAAATCTTCTGTAGAATCCTGCATGTCCAAGAAAGCTTCTGATTCCCTTCACATTTGTAGGTGGGGGAAGCTTGGCAATCACATCGATCTTGGCCCTGTCAACTTCAATTCCCTTGCTAGAAATCTTATGACGAAGCACGATACCTTCTTGTACCATGAATTGGCACTTCTCCCAGTTAAGCACTAAATTTGTTTCCTCACACCTTTTCAACACCTTGGCTAAGTTGTCCAGACAACCGTAAAATGTCATGCCAAATACAGAGAAGTCATCCATAAAGATTTTAATAATAGACTCCACCATGTCATGAAATATAGCCGCCATCATATAACGCTGAAAAGTAGCAGGAGCATTGCACAAGCCAAAGGGCATACACTTGTAAGCGAAAGTACCAAAGGGACAGGTGAAGGTCGTCTTCTCTTGGTCCTTGGGATCAATTACGATTTGATTATATCCTGAATACCCATCTAGAATGCAATAGAAGAGAAAACCCGCAATTCGATCCAAAAGTTGTTCCAAGAATGGGAGTGGGAAATGATCCTTCCTAGTTGCTTTGCTGAGCTTCCTGTAATTCATGCACACTCTCCAAGCACTAATTATTCTAGCTACCAGGAGCTCATCTGCATCATTTTTCACGAAACTCCTCCCTTTTTTGGTACGCACTGCACAGGACTTACCCATTCGCTGTCTGAAATGGGAAATATCATGCCAAAATCCAATAATTTAATGATTTCCTTCTTCACAACCTCCATCATTTGTGGGTTTAATCTTCTTTGTCTGTCACGAACTGGCACAAAATTTTCTTCTAGCAAGATCTTGTGCATACAAATGCCAGGACTTATTCTTTTTATATCTGCGATAGTCCATCCAATTGCTTGTTTGTATAGCCTCAAGACTCCCAACAATTTTTCCTCTTGCCATCCTTCAAGTTTGGATGAGATCACTACTGGGAGTGTCTCATTGTCTCCCAAAAACGCATACTTCTGATATGATGGTAAAGGCTTGAATTCAAGCTTTGGAGGCATCATAATAGAAGGCATGAGCTTGTCATTCCTGTACAACATTAGATCACTCCTCACCGCAGTGGGTTCCAAAACATCATTAGATACAACATGGCACTCTTCATATTTCAATTTCTTTACACATGTTTCTTCTAACAATTCTTTCATCATGCATACATCTCCTACTTCAATAACGTCAGTTTGAATTTTAAGTATAGATTCATCTAACATACAACATTTAACAATATTCTCAACTTCAGACAAGATTTTCTATCTTTAACATCTAATTCAAACTCCTCTACTTCTTCACACACATTCATCTCATAAACAAAAGAAAAATCATGCTTAACATTCTCAATCATTTCATGCAAAGTGGAATATGCTACAGTATTAATGGCAAAACATGATTCAATATTCATAGGATGTTTCATGGCATAGTTAACATAAAAAACGACTTCTTCATTATTTATGCGAAAAGTTACTGTCTTATTCCTTTCCCCAATCAGAGCATCACCTGTTGCCAAAAAAGGTCGACCAAAGATAAGGGGCACTTCTGGATCCTCCTCTATATCAAGTACAATAAAATCAACCAGAAGTATAAATTTATCTATTCCCACCAAGACGTCTTCGACCATTCTAGTAGGCTTTACCAAAGATCTATCTGCCAGTTGGAGAGTTACAGCTACTGGACGAATTCTTCCCTTGAGCCCCATTGATAGCAATAGAAAGAGGCATGAGGTTTACGCCAGCACCCAAATCACATAAAGCTTTCTCAAAGTACCTTGTGCCAATCTTGCAGGGTATCATGCAACTACTAGGATCTTTCAACTTGGGTGGCAAATTGTGCCCAACCCAGGCTCCACTGTACTCTGTGAGTGTCAAGGGCACTTCACACCACAAAATTTGTTCTTTATTTGAAATCAAATCTTTGAGGAACTTTACATATTTAGGCGCTGCACCCACCAAGTCCAACAATGGTAAACTCACATTAACTTGTTTAACTGTGTTCAAGAATCTATCAAATTGTGGCCCTCTCTTTGCCTTTGGTCGCACTCTTTCAGGGAATGGAGGCTTTGGAGCATATTCTAGAAAATTGTAAGGACTTGGAGGTCTTAGAGGTCCTCTGATCTTTTTAATCACTTCCTTTTCTCCATTATCTTGCACCTTCTCTGGTGCCAAGTCCTCATTGGCACAATCTTGTTCAGGTTCAACTACCCCTTTCTCTACATTTTTACAAGTTTCGTCTCTAGGTTTAGGGATCTTATGCACTTCCTTCCCACTTCTCAGAGTAATTGCATTACATACTTCCTTCCCTTTTGGATTTGGAATGGTGTCACTTAGAAGTGAACCATTAGTCCTGTGATGCACAGCATTGGCCAATTGATGAAATTGCATCTCAATATTCTTCAGAGTAGCCTCATGATGTCGTACAGTAGTCTCCAACCCACCAAACCTTTGTTCATTCTTGTCCATTTACTCCATAAGTTTATGGAACATATCTTCTACTGATGGCTTCCTTTGCTCTGAGGAATTCAGTTGATGATCAAAGCCTGGAGGTGGTTGTGTGGATCTTCTTTGTTCATTTCCATAATATTGGCCCCCTCATTGAGTCTGATTTTGGTTTCCCCAACTGTTTTGGCCTCCACCACCATATTGTTTATTATTGCCTCCAGAGTAGTTGTTAGGATATTGTGGCTTGTTATAGTTATTCACATATTGTAAAGACTCAGTTGTAATGGCACACTCATCCGTGTGGTGCTCACCTTTCACAATCCACAATATAACATAGGAGCTTTGGTGTGTGTAGCTTTCAGAGTTTGCACTTGCTTAGCTAAAGCCTCAAACTTGGCACTCAAAGAAGTTTCTTCATCCAGGTCTACCACTCCTCTCTGCCTTCGACCATGAAGTTTTCTAGTATCAGGGAACAAATACTTATCTTCTGCAATTTTGTCAAATAGATCCCTTACTTCAGGCACGCTCTTATCTTTCAAGACACCATTAGCACATGCCTTAACCATCATAGAAAACTCAGCTGTGAGGCCTTTGAATAAAGTGTTCAATTCTCTGATTTGTCCCAAATCGTGGTTAGGACATTGTCGGATCAAATCATTAAAACATTCCCATGCTTCCCGGAAGGATTCTCCATTATGCTGTTGAAAGTTCATTATATCCATTCTCATCTTCTCCAACTTAGCTGGAGGGAAGTACTTGGCCAAGAATCTCTTTTGGAGTTCCTCAAAATTAGTCATAGCATTCGCACCCCCAATGGATCTGAACCAATACTTTGCTTTGCCCCTCAGAGATAATGGAAAAAGAATCCTATGGACTTCACTCTGATCCACTCTTGAAAGTTTGAAAGTGCTGCAGAGGCCTAAGAACCAATCCAAATGTTCGTTAGGATCTTCATTGTCTAATCCTTGAAAGAACTGACCTTGAGTTATCATTGAAACTATTTGAGTGGGGATATGGAAACTCTCAACGTCTATGCCCTGTTGATCAAGTCCACTCTCGAAATTGATTGCGTAGTGGTCACCAAACCGTGGTGCTCGTGCTCCTTGGTTGGCCATTTTCTTTTCTTTCTGTCTGCTTCTCAAGGTTTTTGGTAACTCGAGATCAAGTGTATATTCTGGCTCTCCTTCAGATCGAAGCCTGGGGCATACAACACACCATAGGTGATAACAAAACACAAACTACACCGTAGTAACAAAGGTTGTAAATGTAGACAAAAGAAACAAAACAAAGCACTCAATCACAAGAACTTCAAGAATATATTGCACCTTGTAGTAGAGGAATGCAACGACAGAATTGTAAGAATGTAATAAGAAGACAGAAGTGAACAAAACAGACCAAAACAATAAACAATTAAACAAAAACAGAACAACACAGTAAAATCAAGAAACCATGCCTTCCCTGGCAGCGGCTCCAAAAATCGACAAGCGTGTCACGTACTTATACAATTTAACCCTACCCAATAATGTATATGTGATGAGAGGGATAGTATCCTCAGGGAAGGTGTTTGGTTTCAAGAACTCACGAAATGTTGCTCAAGTTGTGTTGCCAAATTTGCACTATCTAGAACCAGTAGAAGTAATAACAAACTACCGAAATAAAGGTAACAAGACAAATGCAAGAAGAACAGTAAGAAGGTAACAAGATCTGAGACAGACGTCCTAGAGTTACTGTACCAGAAAACTGTGAATTAAACACGATCGCTATGCATTAGACCTCATGCAAAACAAGTTAGGAGGAGACAATTGTTGCCTAAGAGGCTAGTGAACTCTCAGCATGTCAACCCCAAAGTTTTCTATACTTCCTAACATCCTACTTTCCCATGTCGAGGCCTAAGAAAGATGATTGAATACCGCAACATCTCGACTTCCAAACACTAGCTATTCAACATACAAAACCTTAAGTCTCCCATGGCGAGGCCCGACCTAATGTTTCTAAACTCAAGCTAGCACCATAGAATCATCCTTCACTCGGTTCTAATGACTCTACGACCTCCGATTGGCATGGCGACCACATCTCGGATCATGAACAAAGCTAAACAAGCGAAGGAACTCCATATTCATACATTTAGTCTTCATTTCATGCAATTTCCACTCTTTTTGGTGAATCAAACCTCGACCTAGCATGGCGACCACAATCTAAGTTCAATTCAGTCAATGAGAGTACAAATTCCATGAAATTTCACTTAATCGAGCATTCAACAACATGTATGATCACATCCATAGAAATTAGGTCAATTGCATAGTACTTCTCGGTTTAATTACACAATTGTCTGGCCAAAACCCTAGGGCATCACCGAATTAGCCACGACACTCCATTTCTAATTCATGATCAATAATCCACAATGGAAAGCAATTTATTTTCATTAATTGGAAGTGCATACAAAACATGAGTGAAATGTGGGACCTCGCCACGAGTGAAATGTGGATTTTTGGAATGTGAGGACTCATCGCACATCCATGCGATGAGGTATGAGAGCTCGCCGCACATCCATGCGGCGAGGTGTGTGAGCTCGCCGTACATTCGTGCGGCGAGGTGTGTGTAATGATAGAGCTCGCCGCACATTCGTGCGGCGAGGTGAGTGCTCATGTGCTTACCTCAAAACTTCTCAATATAACACATTAAATTCACTCCTAAAACTCATTTTACCTAGCAAACTTCACACCCAATTCTCACAGATAGTATTATAACAACTTCAAGCATTACTTCCATTTCCACACAAGCATAAATCACACACAATTCATACAACAACCTCATCAACCTTAATATCAAAGCATCTTTCAACATCGTTCATTACCATATCAAGTAGGTTTTTTCAAAGAAAGCTTTACATCATCCTTGACTTCGTCACACCCATTTCAACATTAATACCACATAAAATGCACTCAAAACTAACAAAAGCCAAGCGATAGCTACAAAATCCAGTCAGTATAAAACTGACTCATCTGGTTACTAGCCAAGTTACTGCAACTGCCGCCATCTATTCATACTACACAAACAATCATTATTTAAACAACGAGTATGACATATATTTTTCCTTTACACTAAATCACCTATTTCCTATGGCTGTATACTCAAAGTTCACATGGTTACCAAAGAGGGATAGTGTGTACTTTCGGTTCTTCTAATAGCTCATCTTTTTCACCATCACTTCCTTCAATAAGGGCTAGCATGTCATCATCACTTGAATGCACACTGTCAGTATCTCTATTGTCCAAAAAGTATATGGCTTTCTAACTAGGACAACTTGCTTGCATGTGCTCATATCCTTGGCACTTAAAATATTTGGAGCTGTATTTGGGGTAGTGATAGCCGCATTGGGTGCCTGCTTGGCAATGGATTTAAAGGGAACGTTTGGCTTAAACGGCACTGCTGAAGTACTTGCCTTGAATTCTTTTTTCTAACCTTGATTTTGGTTAGAAAATTTCATGTTTGCCTTTATGTGCCATTCAATTTTCATGGCCTTGTGTAGTAACTTATCCATATCCATGAAGGTTTGTAAATCCACCATGTATGCAACCTCAGGATTCAATCCACCAATGAATCATTGCATAGTAGCTTTAGGGTACTCCTCAATATCAGTCTTGGCCATTATTATCTCCATCTCCTTATAGTACTATTCAACTGTACGGCTACCTTGTGTTAATGTGTAAAGAGTTTTATGAAGGTATCGGGCATAGTAACATGGAATATACCTCTTCTTCATTTGGGATCTCATCTCCCTCTAAGTACGAATTGGGGGTTCTTCATTCCTTCTCCTAACCTTTACTAATTGGTCCCACTAAATAGCAGCATATTCCTTTAGTTAGTACTTGCCTATACAAAGTTTTCCAGCTTTATTGAATTAACTATTCTCGAAGATTTCATCCATAGCACGCAACCAATCAAGAAACAGCTCGGGGTCGACTTTATGAATATAAAGGAATATTATAGGTCTTATTACCAGTTGTCTAACCAGAACCAACTTTAGTTCCAAGTTCCTCCTTATCAAAGTTTATCCTTATAGCAGGATTCTCCCTAGAAGGAGTTTGGCTTTGAGCCTTGAGATTCTGAACTCGTAACTCCATGCGCTAAAGAATTTGGATTATTTGATCATCCAGAAAATTTGTTTCATTAGGATGTTTGGAGCTTTCCTTAGCCATTGTTCTTACAATGTTAGTTAAAACACAAAACAAAAACAATAGTTTGTATAGAGGTCCTCACTTTTGGGGAGTAGATACTCTTCTCTCATATATATTGCTTTTCTGATTTCTCCATTACCTTACTCTCAAAAAATTAATTTTAATTACACAAATCAAGACTAGAGTATTTAGCACACGTTTTGGGCAAAATATGGAGTAAGCAATTTATAATGGAGTCCAATAAAAGAGAAATAAAGACTATTAACAAATTGGTGTCAAAGATCTCCTTTTTTTCGTCAATTCAAGTTGCAACTCTATTCTTATTTTACCTTGAGACATTTTTTAAAAAAAATAGCACGCCTCTTTTTTTTTCTTTTTTTTTGGCATTTTTTTGTATTTAGTTTCTTTCAAGGCAATTCAATTCCCACACAATTTTGCAACAACACAATAAGCTAAATTATAGAGAATCTACCACCAACAAGTTTCCGAAATTAACGAAAAGTTGAACAAAAATCCTACAAAATTCAAACTTTAATCAAAGATCAAAGCTTGTAACAAAGAAAGTAGCAAAAAGCAAGAATTTCAAGAAAGAAAGATTTTTTTATAAAAAAAAAACGAAAATAAGTTCTTAAAGTTTGAGAAGCAAAATTCAAGAAGATCACAAAGAAAAATTCACACAAAAGAAAAATAATAATAAATTAAATTTGACCTTTTGGAAAAGCCAGGATCTTTGGATTCTCTGATACCACTTGATAGCAAAATCCACCTTTAAGAGATGTAAAATGCCAATTGTTTTGTGTTGTCCCTTTTCAATAGCTTTCCAAACAACCAAAAATGCAGCAAATAAAGAAAACAAATGATATGTGTGAATCAAAAACTCACTCCAAGCCCAAAACATGATTTGAATCAATTTAACCTAAGTGAACTTAAGCTACACTAAATTCAGCATTCTCAAACTAAGAACAAAAAGATCAATTTAAGTGTTTTAATCCATAATCTATATTTTGGTGAAATTCCTAGGGCTCAACCTAAGCTTCTAGGGGATTCTCTAATCACAAAATCAAACTAAGTTCTATGATTATGATTTGAATTGATCACCCACAACTCAAGGATTTGGACAAGTAATACTTCTTCTATAATAATTCTTCACAAATTCTTGTTGCAAATTTCAATCTTCTCTATTAAATTTTGCAGCTTAAGAGCCTTTAAAGAGTTACAAGAATTTTGGAAATAACCAAAAAGGAACTAGTTTCCTAATGGGTTTCAAACTCTTACTTATTTTTCCTAAAACCAACCCATCACACATTTTAGGCCATGCAAGACCTTTCACTTTATGGAAAACCCCTAATGGTCATCACCCATCACACATTTTAATGATCATGCAAGATCAAATAACCAAGCCTTATTCTAAAAACAAAAACAAATAAAACAAATTAAGAAAAGCCCTAGTTTGGAAATTTCCTAATGTCGCGATATGGAGAGGTCTGGACGTCTAAACGTGGACCAATGTCGCGCGACGTACGATGGTGGACATCGCGATGTGTGGAAAAACACGTCCCATCAATTAATTCCAATTTTTCCAACCTCCAAACTAGTGAGCCACGTTGCGATGTAGGGTCCTTGGATGTCACAACGTGGATTGACATCGCAACGTGCGATCGTAAACATCACGATGTGAGAGTCTTGTTCAACGTCCATGATTTGCCTCTGGACGTCACGACGTGTAGGGTGCTAGATGTCACAGCATGGAGCCATCTTCACCAAAAATCATGATTTTGTCTCCAAACTTGGTTCCTCATGAAGAGTTAAAGTTACAAGGTTCCAAAGCTTCAATTCTCGCATTCTTTGGTCAAGTCCAACCTCACGAACCATATAGTCTTCATCCAGAACACATAGAACCAAAGTTAAGAGTTTCTTTGGTCTTCTTAATCCTTGAACGAGTCATTGGATTGCCAAATCCTTGCAATGGATCACATCCTCCACTTAAAGTACTTATCTCGGATAGTCCACCATCATATGTCCTATAATGTACTTCACACTGAAACATCAACACAACTATTTCTTCAAACTAGGAATGTGTTAAGCACCAACTTCTTTCTTTATTTCTGATACTCCCATTTTTTCTAAAAAATATATATATCATAAACACAATACATAGAAAGCTATACACCAATTTCTTTCTCTATTTCTCATGCTTTCAATTCTTCAAAAATTATCATAAACAATACATAGAAAGCTTTTTTTAGGCAACAACTCTCTCAATGGGCTGGGGTTGCCAACCCCATATTTATTAATGTCAAAAAATGAGGACATGTACCGAGCCTCAAAATACAAAATAGAAGTACTAATCCTTAAGAAAATTAAATGACACGTTTCCTAATACAAAAATTAGGTACTTTAAGTCTATCCATATTTTTAGCTCCCTAAGTATTCTTGGTAGCTGTGAAAACACTGATAAGTAAGATCTTGTTGAAGAAGGCATCCCTTGTTAGCTAAAGTATCTTCTGGTTGATTTCTCTCTCGAAAAACATATACTAAGGAAACTATACATGTATACTCCATAAGCTTATCCACCAATCGAGCAATCTTCTATGTAGGCATTAACTCCCCATTAATAATCTTCAAGAGCAATGTCGAGTCACTATCAGCATATATCATCCAAAACCCTAAATGATCACTGTTAAGTCAGTTTTATACTGACTTGAAAATATTAGTTTTACTTGGCTTTTGTTGTGTTTTTACGCATCTTGTGCAAATTGTATGTTGATTGGTAAGTTTATGTGATGAATTGTGTGTAGCGTTTTTTGGTTAAAAAATTTGTGTATTAGTGTGCATTAAGTGTTGCATGAAAACTCAAGTTTGTGCATGAAGACACAACACTAAACACATACCTTGCACACACTTGTTTCAAATTCACTGCACCACCCGCATGGCTCACACACATTTGCCGCGCACTCACCGTACATCACGCACGAGCCTTGCACATATCGCATGCGAGCATTGCTACACTTCACTGTGCACTATGCACACATCTTGTGCACAAGCATACACTTACTCATCATCACACACTTATGCACTCACTGCCGCACGGGCACGTACACCCACACACACTATGCATGCAGCCCTCGCACAATATTCGCGCACGCTGCATACACAGCGCGCGCAGCTACTCGTACATAGCCCGCTTGCATGCACGCAGGCGCACGCACACGCGCTGCTGCACGCACGGAGTAGCAGTTGGCACCAGCCGGGCGCTAATGTGTGGCACCACGCATACACATGCGCTACACTTGCTACACATCGCACATACTCTTACTACACCTCATGCACAACACAAGCAAACTTCATGCAACACAAGCACTCCACATGTACATTGTAGGCAAATCATTGGCACACATGGTCACACACCTATTGCACACTCTTGTTACTTTCCAACACTTGCACTCATGCACACAACTTAAGCACAAATTCATGCTCAATATTCATACACATGCATCCACACCAACATGAGCAGAAGCATACTTGTATGCATACTTGATCACTCGCACAATGGCACACACACACATTTGTACACACTATGGAAATTATATGATGCGGCCGCCCGTGAAAAACTTTTCATGGGGCGGCTACACCGTGAAAAAAATTGCATAGTGCAGCCGCCCGTGAGAAAATTTTCATAGAGGCGGCCGCATCGTGTAAACAATTTTCATGTAAACATGTGTTTTGTGTTTGAAATTTTTTCTAAGTGTTGAGAATTTTCTCATTCTTGTGTAGGTCCATGGAGGTGTGCTGTCTTGTAGCGCAGGAGCGTGATTGGTGCAGTGAAAGTGTGGTACAGGCTGGCTCAAAGGCATGAAGCTTCAGAATGGCTGCTGACATGAAGACTTGTGCACTTGCTTATTTTGGATAGTTTTTCTTTCTCAGTGTCATTTTTGTAATTAAGTGCTTAGTTTACGATTGCGTATAGAATAAGCTTTAGACCTCTATTGATAGAGGGTTTGTCATTACTTTAGGGACTTTTGACTTTTTGGATCCGGAGATTAATCTAAAACTTGAGAGCGAGAATTTCTCTCTCTAGAATATCTCTCTCTAGAAATTTCCTCTCACTAGAATTTGATCACTGTTTTTGACTTCGATTGGATCTTTGGACCAATTACAGCAATTCAATTCTTATTTAACAAATTATTTGACAATTCTCAGCAATTCAATCGGTAAATTCTTCCAATTTAGTGGAGATGAATTGTTTAACGTTGTGTTTTGACGTTTATGAGATGAGAATAGAGTTTTCTGGCTAAACTTGTGATGCTCTAGGATTTTGATGGATGAACGCTTAATTTAGAAGATTCAATGCAGTGCAATTAACGTAATCTATGAAGAAACAAAATCATACTCTGTTTGCTCTATGAATTGAGTTAAATTTCATGAATTCGCACTGGTATTGTTGAATTGAACTTTAATTGCGGTCGACATGCTGAATTAAGGTTAGATTCACCAATATTTGTTGAGAATGAGTGAGATGATAACTAGAGTATAAATTATTGAGTCTTTTCACTTGCTTTGATCATTCGTCTTCTAGAATTCGGTCGCCATGCCGATTTGAGATCACGAAAACTTTAGAATAAAGTGTAAAGAGATTCTCTGGTGCTAACGAAAGCTTAAGAACCTAAATTTAGGCCTTGCCATAGGAAGTCTTTAGGAGATGATTGCTAGATAGTTAGAAACGGGGAATTGAGACGTTGCGGCGCGAATTCTTTATTCTTAGGCCTCGCCATAGAAAAGAATAATGTTCAGAAGATTAGAGTGCAGTGCGGTCGACATGCCGACTGTAGGCTAGGTTTCTAGGCAACTGAGTTCTCCTCTAAACTTGCACGCGCATTAATTGCATTGCACGAGTTGTCTGGGTGAGTATTCATCCGGTGAAAAAACTCTAGAGCATTATTTTCTCGCTATTTTCATCTACATTCTGTTTTCTGTGCTTGTTGTTCTATTTTTATGACAATATCTAGAGTAATTTTTTGAATTCTTGAACCACGCTCTTCCCTGTAGAATGAAACCCTACTACCACTAGTTATAGTTAATTAGGGATAAATTGGTGAGCACGCGACAGCTAGTATCAATTTTTGACACCCCTGCCATGAAAGGCACGGTTTCGTGAATTTAGTTTTGTTCTGTTCTGTTTTTGTTTTGTGTTACGTTTGCTTCTTTACATTTCCAATTGTTACTTTTCTGTTTGTTTAAGCTACTCTACTACCAGACATTACTCTCGGTATGTGATTGATTTCTACAGGATTCTAGGTCTTGTATGCCCAGATCTCATAGGTATGCAGGAGAACCATAATATCACCTTGATCTTGAGTTGGAGAGAACTTTGAGAATTTAGAAAAGAGATAGGAGAATGGCTAATCAGGAAGCAAGACCACCGAGATTTGGTGACCATTATTCCATCAACTTCGAAAATGGTTTTGATCAGCAAGACATCGATATGGAGAGTTATCATATTCCTACACAGATCGTGTCTATGATCACCCAAGGATAATTCTTCCAAGGAATAGATAATGAGGACCCGAATGAACATCTTGATTGGTTTTTGGGACTATGTAGCACCTTCAAACTTCAATGCCTCGGAGTGAAGTTAATAGAATTCTCTTTCCTCTGTCTTTGAGAGGCAAGGCAAAGCACTGGTTCAAATCTATTGGAGGCACAGCTGCTGTGACATCTTTTGAAGAGCTACAGAAGAAATTCTTAGATAAATACTTTCCACCAGCAAAGCTAGAGAAAATGAGGATGGACATCATGAACTTCCAACAACATGAAGGAGAGACATTTTGTGAAGCTTGGGAGCGCTTTAATGACTTGATTAGACAATATCCAAACTATGACCTTGGTGAAATTAGAGAGCTGAACACTTTCCTTCAGGGACTTGTGGCAGAATCTTCAATGATGGTCAAGGCGTGTGCCAATGGAGCTTTGAAGGACAAAAGTGTTCCAAAAATAAGGGAGCTTTTCAATAAAATTGCTAAAGATGAATATCTCTTCCCTAAAACAAGGAAGCCACATGTGAGGAAACAACGAGGCATTCTGGACCTTGATGATGAAACATCTTTGGGAGCTAAATTCGAAGCTCTTGCAAAGCAAGTGCAACACTCAAGGCCACACAAGCCAAAACTCCTGTGCTTTCTTCTGGACTTTGCAAGGGAGAGCATTATACTGACGAATGTGCTATTACTAGAGAGTCGTTGTAATATGTCAACAACTACAACAAGCCGCAGTATTCTGGAAATTACTCCTGAGGTAATAGACAATATAGTAGTGGTCTAAGCAATTGGGAACAGCAGAATCAAAATCAAAAAGGACAATATTTCCAAGGCAATGATCAAATGAGAGCTTCCAACCCACCTTCTAGGTTTGATCAGCAACCTAATGTACAAGAGCCAAAGAATCCTTCCATGGAAGATATGTTCCACCGTATCATGGACAAGTTGGATAAAATTGAACAAAGGTTCGTAGCATTGGAAACTAGTGTCAAGCACCATGATGAAATAATCAAAAATATTGAAATGCAAGTGGGGCAACTAGCAAATGCAGTACATCATCGACCTAGTGGATCTCTCCCAAGTGATACAGTTCTAAATCCTAAGGGTAAGGAAGTTTGTAATGCCATTACCTTAAGGAGTGGTAAGCAACTGCAATGGACCACTACAGAATGTGACATAGACCAAAATGAAGCTGGAGTTGAAGCTGAGGAAGGTTATGCATATAAGGCCAGAGTACCTGAAAAGGAGGAGGTGAAGGATAATGAAAAGAAGGAGGTGACCAAAAAGGTTAGGGGACCACCAAGTCCTTACACTTATCCAGAGTATGCTCATTCTCCTCCATTTCAAGAAAGAGTGAAACCACCACCAAAGAGAGGGCTACAGTTTGATCGATTTTTGAATATTGTAAGACAAGTTAGTGTGAGCCTTCCATTGCTGGACTTGGTGAGTGTTGTGCCAAAGTATGCAAAATTCCTTAAAGATCTCATTTCCAACAAAGAGCAAATTCTTCAGTGTGAAGCTCCAATAATGCTCACCGAATGTAGTCAAGCTTGGGTGGTGCATAATCTACCTCCCGAATTGAAATATCTAGGTAGTTGACAATTCCATGCAAGATTGGCGCAAGATACTTCAAAAAGGCATTATGTGATCTTGGTGCTGGAATCAACTTGATGCCCCTCTCCCTTGCTATTAATGTGGGTCTTGGTGAAAGGATACGCCCTGTGGCTGGTTGATAAGTTTTTGGTGAAGCCAACGGGCATGGTAGAGGATGTGCTAGTGATGGTTGACAAATTCACACTACCAGTGGACTTTATTGTTCTTGATATGGAGGAAAATTCCGAGGTACCTCTTATTTTTGGTAGACCTTTTCTTGCCACTGGAGACGCATTGATAGGAGTGAGAAGCAAAATGATAACATTTAGAATTAATAATGAACAAGTCATTTTTTATGTCAATTATGCTATGAAGCACCCCATGCATGTAGAGCCTTGTTTTGCAATTAGGGCCATAGCATGGAACATGCATGTGATTGATGAATATGTGAATCGTGGTTATGTTTGTTGTGATGAATTGAATGTTCGTGATGAAGTAGTTGATAATGTAGAGTTAGATAATGAAGATTGCATGATTATTTCTAAAATTACAAATGAAGTAGAATGCTATGTTTTAGAAATCAATTTTTTGAAATGCAAGGCGAAGTGTTAGTAGAAGATACATTACAGGAAGCATGTGTTAAGGATTGTGAAAAAAGAAACTTGTGTTATGAACTTTGAAATTGATAGTGATTGCCATGCTATTTCTAATAATGTTTGTGCACCTACTGAGGTGAGGTATGGAGAAATGTTATGCAGTAATGAAAAATTCATGCCTTCTATCATAGTGCCACCCAAGTTGGAACTCAAACCTTTGCCACCTTACTTGAAATATGCTTTCTTGGGTGAGAATAAAACCTTATCCGTAGTGATCTCTTCAAAGTTATAAGGTTGGCAAGAAGAAAAGTTGGTGTGTTGAGGAAGTTCAATCAAGCTATAGGATGGACCATTGCAGATATCAAGGGAATTAGTCCACGCATATGCATGCACAAAATCTTGTTGGAGGAAAATTATGTTCCAGTACGAGATAGACAAAGAAGGCTAAATCCCCAAATGATAGAGGTGGTGAAGAAAGAAGTAATAGTGCTTTTGGATTTCGGCATGATTTTTCCAATTTGGACAGTGAGTGGGTGAACCCCGTATAATGTGTGCCCAAGAAAGGTGGAGTTATTGCGGTCAAGAACGATGCTAATGAGCTACTAGCGGCTAGAATCATCAGCGTATGGCGCGTATGCATGGATTACCGCAAGCTCAACAAAAAAACAAGGATCATTTTCCACTACCTTTCTTGGAGTAACTCTTGGATAGAATTGTTGGGTTTCTCTTCTACTATTTCTTGGATAGGTACTCAGGCTACAACCAAATACAATTGACCCTAAGGATCAAGAGAAGACTACATTCACTTGCCCATTCGGTACCTTTGCCTACAAAAGAATGCCATTGGCTTATGCAATGCCCCTGCAACTTTTCAAAGATGCATGATAGCCATATTTCATGACATGGTTGAATAAATCATCGAGATTTTCAAGTAAGGTGGATGTTTAGACAATTTGGCATGACCTTTGATGGATGTTTAGACAATTTGGCAAGAGTGCTGCAAAGATGTGAGGAAACTCATTTGGTGCTTAATTGGGAGAAATGCCAATTTATGGTACAAGAATGCATAGTTTTGGGACATAAAATTTCTCATAAAGGAATCAAAGTGGATAGGGCCAAAGTGGATGTCATTACCAAACTACTGCCTCCTACCAATGTTAAAGGCATAAGATGTTTCTTGGGACATGCTGGATTTTATAGAAGATTCATCAAGGATTTTTCAAAGATTGCAAGAACATTGTGTAGTTTGTTGGAGAAAGGTGTCAGATTTGTTTTTTATGAAGAATGTTCAAAGGCTTTTGAGCTAATAAAGACAAGGCTTGTAGAAGCCCCGATCATAGTTACACCACAATGGGATGAACTTTTTGAGAGTATGTGTGATGCTAGTGACTATGCTCTTGGAGCTGTGCTTGGGCGGAGATGAAACAAAGTTTTTCACACAAACTAATATGCAAGAAAATTGTTGAATGAGGCTCAAATGAATTACACCACAACTAAAAAGGAGATGCTTGCTGTAGTTTTTGTATTTGATAAATTTCGTGCATATTTGCTGGGCTCCAAAGTGATTGTGCACACTGACCATGCAGCCTTGAAATACTTATTGGCGAAAAAGGAAGCCAAGCCTAGGCTCATCAAATGGGTGTTGTTACTTCAGGAATTTGATGTGGAAATCAAGAACTGTAAGGGATCTGAAAATGTTGTAGCCGATCACTTGTCAAATTTGGACTCTTATGGGTAAGACAAGTCAAATGTTTTGATCTGAGAGCATTTTCCTGATGAGCAAGTTTTTAAAGTGGATAATGAGGACTTGTCTTGGTACGCTGAAATAGCAAACTTTGTTGTGGCTGGGAAAGTGCCTGCATACTACTCGCACGAGCAGAGGAAGAAATTGAGGCACGATGCAAGGTACTTCTTTTGGGATGACAATGCTCTCTATAAAGTTTGTAGTGACCAAGTGATAAGAAAATGTGTGAAAGAGGGAGAGAAAGATGAGATTTTGAAGACATGCCATGAAGCCCCATTCGGAGGACTTTTTGGTGCTACTAGGACGGGCTTCAAGGTGCTACAAAGTGGATTCTATTGGCCTCATATCTTTGTGGATGCACGAATATGGGTCAGTCAGTGTGATAAATATCAGAGAAGTGAAAATATCTCTTTGCACAATGAAATGCCCTTAACAACATTCTAGAAGTGGAGCTTTTTGATATATAGGTTATTGACTTCATGGGGCCTTTCCCAAAATCCTGCGGTATGGAATACATCTTAGTTGCGGTGGATTATGTGTCGAAGAGGGTTGAAGCTGTGGCGCTCCAGGATAAAGATGCATGAAGTGTGGCTGCATTTTTGAAGAAGCACATTTTTAACATATTTGGCACTTCTCGAGCTATCATAAGTGATGGGGGCTCTCATTTTTGCAACAAGATATTTGCATCACTTTTGGCCAAGTATGGTGTGAAGAATAAAGTCTCTACCACTTACCATCCCCAAACAAGTGGCCAAGCTAAGATCTCTAACAGAGAGATTAAGAGGATATTGGAAAAACTTGTAGGGCCAAATAGGAAAGACTAGGCTTTAAAGTTAGATAATGCGTTGTGGGCATACAGAAAGACGTATAAAACTGCTATTGGTGCTTCACCATTTTGGCTTGTGTATGGTAAGGAGTGCCATTTGCCAGTGGAACTTGAGCATAAAGCCTTCTAGGCAATTCAAAGGCTTAATATGGATTTGCATGGAGCACAGTCCAAGAGAATGATGGAGTTGAATGAGCTTGGTGAGTTTCGGTTCAATTCCTATGTTAGTGCCAAACTGTATAAAGAGATAACCAAGAAGTTGCATGATGCGAGGATTAAGGCGAAAAGTTTTGGCCCCTGCCAAATGGTCTTATTGTATGATTCTAGGCTCATGATCTTTCCTGGAAAATTGAAGTCACGATGGTCTAGACCATTTTGTGTCACTAAGGTCATGCCTTATGGAGTTATGGAGATCTTGAATAAGAAAACTGGCAATGCTTGGCAAGTGAATGGGCAAAGGCTCAAGCCTTATGAAGGACACACGAAGCAAGCCACGGGAGAAGCAATTCTTGGAGCACCAAATGAGCTCTTTTTGGATGATCCTTTGCAATAACACATCGTTGCATCATGTCGGGCTGTCAACATTAACACAATCACTATTGGGAGGCAACCCAGAATGATTTCTTTTCCTTACATTCATGTTGTTAATTTTTTATTTTTGTTAACTTTGGTTTTATAGTTTTAATTGCTGCATTAATATTTCAATTGTGTTATCATTTCGGTTGTAGTTTGAGAAATGTCTCTGAATTTATGCAAATGCACGAGTACACAGTTCGGATGATTAGGCTTCAATGAATGCTATGGTAAGGTTTTTGGTAAGACACACATACACATGGAGTTTTTTATGATTATGGAACTATTTCTTTTTGAGCATGAATGAATTGTCTGAAAAGATGAAAAGTTAGAAAAACATTGATGGAAAATGGGTGAAGAAACACGCGTAAAGCCTAAATTCATTTGGACACTTGTGTCTTGTGAGTAAATAATGGAGGAATAGTGATTTTTGTCTACACACTTGCAGCTGGACATATTAATTGCATACACCAATAAATGCATTAGAAAGGCCCACATATTAGTTGTATTTGTCTACAAGTTGTTGGCTTCATTTAAGTGGTATCTTGACCGATAGTTTATTCCCTTGTCTCTTGAGTCTATAAATGCACAATATTGGTAAGACTTGAAGCCACTGACACTCATGGTTGGGACATTGAGTTGGACTTGCTGCAAAGAAATCATTCTTCAATTTCCATTCTCAAACTTTCCTTCTTTTCTCTCCAGCTCAAGGTATGAATCATTACTCATGTTTTATTGTTTAAGTGAGGGATTAAGTTGTCCATGCTTTTCAATTGTGCTTAGAGCTTCTAAGTTGCTATGTTTGTGTTGAATTCTTGCTGGAGATTTGAATACATACCACACTAGTTGAATATTAGACCATGCTTTATAAGATGCTATTAACATGTTAAGTGTGGGGGAATTTGTTAATGCTTATATGCTTAACTCAGTTTTGCCTCTGTTTAGTAATTGAAGCCTAACTTGAACAATTGACCTCCAAACTTTGTAATTCTAACTGGGATGATTAGCTAAGACTTTGAACTATAAAAATTATTTTTTATACTTTTGCTAATTTTGCATGCATAGCTGTCTATTTTGGAGGTTGAAAATGTGGTTCATGCTGAAATCGATAGTAGATGACAGGCTTATTTCGCCTAGTTTTTGGTACAGTCTGGTGTTTTACCTATAACTTGCTCATTTGAGCTCCAAACTGGGTGATTTAAGTTCCTAGATTTAGCTAAGAGTTAGCTAAGAGTTAACTGGTGTTTTGTCTTGTAAGTTTTGGCAAATTCTTCCTACATAGCATATCATTTTGCGTGTCTAATTTGTGGTTAAAGCTGGAAATTCTGCATGTGTATTCTGCTCAGTTTTGTCACTTCTCGGTATTTTGGCCATAAATTGATCAATTTAACTCCAAATTTGGTGCTTTAATTTATGCATTTATCTTGAACTCAGGACAAGGATTTTTGTGTTTTAGGTTTTGCCAAATTCTACTTGTGCTGAGTTCCATGTTAGGTGCGAAGTTCTTGTTCGTGCTGAAATTTCAGTATGCTTTTTGTGAACATTTTGCCTATTGTGCCTTAGGGTAGTAATCTTGGACCTAGCTCAATCATTCATAGCTCACAGGCAAGTGGTTTTCAAGTTGTTGAGTATAGCTAATTTGCCAAGCTTAAGTTCTTGTTTCATAGGTATAATATCTATAGAACTCCATGTTGTGTCGCCCGATGCGGACTAAGCTAAAAGTTCTTATCTCTAATTGGTGATTGGTGTGTGAGCTCGGTTTGAATTTTGTGATTCACTCGTGCTCTTAACTTGTTGAATACCTTGCTATAGTTAGCTAACACATGAAGTTGCCAATTCATTTTGGGGTATGCCTTGTTTCACCTTGCATTGAATTGCATTCGGCGTTTTGTATGTGCTTACATGTTGGAAAGTGATTGTGTGTACACATTTTGTTGTGCTGGATTTCTTTGCCTCGAGTATTCTTAGTGTTTTTTGAAGTTGGCATGTATTTGCTACATTGTTCCACGGTATTGTGTGTGGTGCTCATTTTATGTCATTTAATCTCAGGTATTTGAATGGGTCCTAAGAAAGCAGTGATTTCTCGTAAAGGCAAAGCCAAGGCTCGTGCGCCGATTGATTCAGACACTAACTATTTTTTAGAGGACTTGCCTATTTTTAAGAATCCACTCGAAGTGACGGTGAATCCACCCTTGCCTAATAAGCGTAAAGGGGCAGCTCGCATCTTAGTATTTATTAATGCAGAAGCACAAACGAGATGGGAGGAAAGTGTGCATGTGAAAAAACTACATCTGGAGCCGGCGTTCATTGTTGACAAAGGGCTTTTCCGCAAATTAATGAAATTTCATAAGTTTAATAAGAAGTTGGTTCTGGCCTCGGAGTTCTTAAACATCAATATCGCTCGAGAATATTATGCCAATGGTAAGTTTCTGAATAAGGATGGGGCGGTCTATGTTTGAGAAAGTGGATCAACATTGACAGCGAGGTGGTTAATGCATATTTGGGCACGCTGAGCTATCTTGCCAATTATTTTGAGTGCTTGGATAACGCGGCTACAGAACAAGCCTTACTAGAAGAGCTCGCTCACCCTGGGTCTTCATGGGTGTTAAATCAACGTGGTGAGCGCAAGCACATCCTTTAGCGATTTTTGCGGAGCGATGTAAAAATCTGGTTAATGTTCATCTTGTCCAGGCTCATGCCCAATTCCCACGTCGTGAAGGTTATGCGTGGGCGTTTATATTTGAACTCAGCGATTCGGAATCGTAAACCTTTGGATGTTGGGCGTATCATTGTTGATCACATATGAGCAGGCATTGATGATGATGTAGCCGCAGTTTACTTCCCTGTGCTTATTATAGAGCTATGTTGTGCCGAAGAGATAGATGATGACATGGGCGCAGACTGGTGCAAGGTCCAGGGTCCCATCGCCACTCCCCTCTATGCGAAATATGTGCAAATGGACAGAGAATTGACTCAATCACCACCTCTGACTGCCATGCCTTTGAATGATCCACATGTTCCTTTTGGCTACCAAGAACACCAACCTCAACCTTTTGATTTTACTTCTTTCAATAGAGCCCTTCATGATCTTCATAGTTCTGTGGACACTCGTTTCCAATGTTTGGATGAGCGGCTTGAGAGCATGCACGAGAAGATAGATAACATGCACCAAAATTGGTCTACTCATATTTTTGCCATTGGTACTAAATTGGATGATATCGCCTCTATAGCGGAGTAGCAATTTGAAGTCTTATACCATCAGTAATTCAACATGCAATGTGAGATAGATCAGATCAACAAGTTGACTGTTTATTACCACACTCCTCCTAGGCCTCCTAAACCACGACTAAATTCTAATCACGTGGCGATGTATACCGTGCCTAATTTAACAATGAATCCACAAACTGGTGTTATGCAAGAGCTTCACCTGGAGTGCCTGCAGTTTTATCTCTCTAGCCATTGCCTACCTTTGGTCGGTTGCCCACATATCCTCCCACCCCAATTTTTCAGTACGACCCCGCTTTTATGCCTGCAACACGTTTGCCGAACTTCAATGAAGCTGCTATTGCTGGGCAGCCATTCCAAGGTCTTGTATTCGCTGATGCAACTGCTTTCACTGGACCATTTTCGGGACCTTCTTTTTCTACTTATGCGGCATTTTCTGTTCCCTCGTTTTCTATGCCTTCGTCATCTACTCGGTGAGCCCCTCATTCTTAGTTCTTTCATTGAGGACAATACTTCTTTGAAGTGTGGGGGATATGAATGTTTTGCTATGTTGGTTATGGTGGGTGAGTTGTGTTGCTTTTTCTTGTGTGCTGTTGGTCTTGTGGTTCATTTGCCATTGGGGATGTTGTTTTTTATTAGGGAGTATGGTATCATGTTTGTTTTGTTTACTAATTTTGCGATGGATGATGTTGGGGGAATGATTGTGCAGTGGGTTGGTTTGCCATGTTGCGAGAAAATGATGTTGTTGTGATATTTTGATGTGTCTGCCTTGTGTTAATTCGAAGTGCTTTGAGTATTAAGTGTGGTCGCTTATGCTTGGTAGTATGATGTTATATGGTAGGGGTATGAAAATGCTAGAATGATGATTTGTGAGCTGATAGTGTTGAGTTAGGAAAGTATGGTAGTGAGTGTATGTGGGTTTGTGTTTGTGATCTGTTTATGCTATTAATGAAAAGTGGTGGGTTGTGTGAGTGGACAAGAAATGTAATATCATCTTGTGTTCTAAGCACTTGTCTCTTGATGTACTATGTCATGACTCAAGTTCATCACTTTATTCTTTTGTGTATGCGTGCGAGCAACAAAAATTTTTTTTGATGGCAACTAGCTTGATGAGTTTAGCATATTTTGTTAGCTAAGGCACGATGTCAATGTAAGATAGATATGCCATGCGAAAATCTTAAATGAAATAGGAGGTAATCTGTATGGAGTTTGCTCTTTGCTATGTGCCATTCTAGCATTTTGGTATTCTTGCATACATAATCCTTGAAGTCACATATGAACATGTGGTTACATGAGAAGGAATTTGGAGAAAAAGCCTTTGGCAACTGGGGATGAAAAACCATAAGACCCTGGCAAGCAATTGTGGGAAAAAACAGCCATAAGGCCCGGGCAAGTAATGGGAAAAAAAAGCTACAAAACCCAGGCAGCCAAGCACAAATGAGTTTGGCAAATAATGCACCAATGTGCATAAGAAAAGAAGAGGAAAAAAATCCTATAGAAGTAAATGTGCACTAGGTTATCATTGATCTTCTGTGTTGCTTATTCATGTGTGTGGACAAGAAGATTGTTGTGCAATGAATGGTTAGACAAAATGCTAAGGAGTATGCATATATAGAGAGTAAATGAATTCAGCGTTCCTTAGCACACACTTGCATGCATGACATTTTGGTCTTTATTCGTTATGCCTTTGTTGATAATGTGTGTTGAATTCTGAGAGTTTGGAACCAAGAAAATTTCTGGTAGTTTTTTTTGTGAAAAATGTTTTGATGAACTCGGTCTTTGGCACTGTGGATAGGGGACAATGTTTTGAGTACAATTGATAAATCATTGTTAGAAATGAGGAGTGTGAGCTTTGCTTGGGACAAGCAAAAGTCTAAGTGTGCGTGAAATTGATAAGTCAGTTTTATACTAACTTAAAAATGTTAGTTTTACTTGGCTTTTGTTGTGTTTTTACGCATCTTGTGCAAATTGTATGTTGACTGGTAAGTTTATGTGATGAATTGTGTGTAGTGTTGTTTGGTAAAAAAGGGCCGAAATTGGTGTATTAGTGCGCACAAGTGTTGCATGAAAGCTCAAGTTTGTGCATGAAGACACAACACTAAACACATACCTTGCACACACTTGTTTCACATTCACTGCACCACCGCACAGCTCACATACACTCGCTGCGCACTCACCGCACATCTCGCACCAGCCTTGCACATATCGCATGCGAGCATTTCTTCACTTCACCGTGAACCGTGCACTCATCTTGTGCACAGGCATGCACTTACTCATCACACACTTATGCACTCACTGCAGCACTCACACGCACACTAACGCACAAGATGCGTACAGCCCTCGCACAACATCCTTGCACGCTCGGGCACAGCGTGAGCAGCCACTCGCACACAGCCTGCGCGGATGTTCGCTGGCATGCACACACGCTGCTGCGCGCACAGCGTAGCAGTTGGCACCAGTCGCGCGCTAGCATGTGGCACTACGCACACACATGCACTACACTTGCTTCACATCACACACACTATTGCTACACCTCATGCACAACATAAGCAAACTTCATGTAACACAAGCACACCACATGTACATTGTAGGCACATCATTGGCACAAATGGGCACACACCTGTTGCACACTCTTGTTACTTTCCAACACTTGCACTCATGCACACAACTCAAGCACAAATTCGTGCTCAATATTCACACACATGCACCAACACCAGCATGAGCATAAGCATACTTGCATGCATACTTGATCACTCGCACAATGGCACACATACACATTTGGACACATCATGGAAATTACATGGTGCGGCCGCCCAAACCACGTAAAAGAGCCAGCATTTCTGCTTCCAAGCTTGAAACAAGCCGACATTCCATAACACTTGCAACCATAAAATGCCCCTCACTATTACGTATTACATCACCACATCCCCCAATTCCTAGATTTCCTTTAGCATAGCCATCAACATTAAGATTATATGATCCAAATGATGGCCAAGCCCAAACCACCGAGTGACTGATAAGGTGAATTTATTCACCTTTTATTAAGTGTTTTGCACTTAATTCTTTAGTCGTTCTTGTTCTATTTAATTCGTTGTAGTGTCTTATTTGTAGGTTTGTCGACCATGGTGAATGCTTGGAGGATAAAAGTCATATGAAAGTCAAATCGGGTGCAAAGTGAAGGATGAATGGAAGAATGTTTGTGAAAATTGGAGATTTGCTCCACGACACAACGTCGGGATCCTCCCACATCGCGACGTGGAGAAAATGGGAATTAAAAATCGACTTTTAGAATTTAGGAAATTTTATGGTAGATCACAATATCCCACGTCGCGACGTCGGGATCCTCCCATGTCGCGACGTGGACCCTGCACGTCACGACGTCGACATTAATAAGCAATTCCAAATTATTTTTGAAAAATTACGTTTTTGGCCCACTTTGAAGTTTCGTGTCCGACAAGGTTTTTGTGAAGGTCTTATTTGCGAATATTTTTATAGAGTCACTATAAATAGGGCCGGGTTTTCATATTTTGAGGGTGTGATAATTTTGAGAGCATTAAGCAAGAGTTTTTCTCTTTGTAATAACTAGGGTTTTCTTCTTTGTTTATTGTACAGGGAATTGCAGCTATACAGTCATTTGTTATTGAATTCATTCTTTTACGAGTTAAAGATCTCATCCATGGATTTACAATTCAAGGTGTTATCTTTTTTTTTTAAGTTATGTTTTCAATTATGTGCTTAATTATTAATTCTATGATGTTCGATTTAGCCATACTCGACTAAATATATTGTGCTCCCGAGATTATGAATAAGGGTTTGTGTACTTAATTTACATGTTTATGTCCTATTTTATGGTCTTGGATTAATGAGTTTTATTGTGTTCTTCATAATTATGCATGATTTGGCACGCGAGTTGTGTATGATGAATATATTTTTATAATGCAGTAAATTATCTAGAGATGCCTTGCTTTAATCTTGTCTCTTACCACGTACGGGATTAGGGTAGGTTGTTTGGAATCTCTTGTGGGTTGGTTATGAATTTGTTAGGCTAATTTTACCTTAACTCTTGCCTCTTACCACATAGGAGGAGTTTGGGGGATTAGTTTAGTATTAGAGTGACTTGATTCGCCGTTGCCTCTTACCACATAGGAGCGGTTGGATTAGAGGGTTTGTTTGTTGGTAGTTGCATTAGATTTCGGGTTAATTAATAAAATAAACCTTGCCTCTTACCACATAGGAGATTTTCATATATTAATTAATATCTAGTAGGTAAATGCCTAGATCATTCCTTGCCTCTTACCACATAGGGGGCGTGAATTATGTTATTTACCCTTGTTTTGCATGACCATAGATCGAATGTACTCGTACTTTTTAATAACCCTAAAATATAATATCGGGAGTACACTTGCTTAATTGGTAACTTAAATCGATCAAATCATCATTTTCTTTAATTGTGCTTTGTCATTTATTTTATTATTTTTAGTTAAATGATTATAAAAAAAATTTAAAACATTTTCTCTAAAATTTCAACATAAGCCTTTCTATGTGGGAACGAACTTGCTTTACTATTACCGTTAAGGGATTGTTTAGCTTTATCTTTAATCAGATGTAGATAACAACTACGAACGTATTCTTTTAAGTATATTTAGCCCTATCAGTGACTTTCATAGGCACCTGAATATGAGTAACATATTCAAGAATTTCAGTCCATCTATTAGGTAATTTAATAGAGAACCGAATAAAGAACAAAGATCTCAACCTAGAACTTGAAAATGTACTTGCGCACTCGTCCCACCTTGCTCATCAAAAAATTCCTTATTCCTCCTAATCCATAAATACCACAATATTAAGCATGGAATCATTCCATAGAGAAAACGAGCATACACATACCCTTTTAAACTCCACCACTCCAGACACAAGACTCTCCACTCAAAACTCCCTTTGATCCCGCACAAATCACCAAAGGATTGCCAAACCTCCAATGCAAAAGAAGACATGCAAAACCGATTCATCCATTGGTGTCACTCAACACACACACGGATAAGGAGCGTTGAAGACAATTTTTCCTCTCCATGCTGACAACGGCAATCTTCCAAACTCCAACCCCCCATCATAAACATCGATATCTTAAAAGGTAGTAAAGGTTGCCAGCATTTCTTATAGAAACAATTACCCGCACCTTTATCCCGAACCAGTTCGTATGCAGATGAAACCTGAAAATTTCCTGACTTTTTAAGCATCCAAATTGTCCGGGGCTGTAACTGAGAGCAATGAAA
Organism: Ophiorrhiza pumila; assembly: GCA_016586305.1. Taxonomy (NCBI): domain Eukaryota; kingdom Viridiplantae; phylum Streptophyta; class Magnoliopsida; order Gentianales; family Rubiaceae; genus Ophiorrhiza; species Ophiorrhiza pumila. The sequence continues at coordinate 17,145,910 of BLIW01000005.1, forward strand.
TCGTCGAAAATCATCTACAATGTCCTGGGGGAAATTCAACTCCAACTCTTCCGATTGCCAACCATTATTATAAAAACTAGACAACTGACAATGACCCTCCTGAGAAGCAAAAGTCGACAAAATGCCAACCAAACACCAGTTATCAAAATACATGTCAACCGAACCATCACCAATCAACCAACCAATATATTGTTCAAAAAAGCCTCTAGCATGCAAAAGCCTTTTCCATACATGTGATGATGCCTGAGTTAGTCGAACACAAACAGGGTGCACCTTCCTACAATATTTTGCATGTAAGAAATAGGCCCACAAGGAAAAACTAGTTCTGAAATTCCACCATAATTTTTTCTTGCTCTAGAAGTGATCATAGGGAAGCATCCAGGTGATTTGGTATTGTCAATTCTGTCAGCATCATCATCATCATTACCATCTCAATCAACAATCCATGATATACTACTAAAAGACATTGTAAATCCAAAACTTCCATCTCCAAGTAATAAGCAAGTATCTGAATCAGAAAAAGTGGTCTTGACAACAAAGTTGGCTTTGTTATGTATAGATTCAAATCCTCAAATGAGGCCAACTATGAACCAAGTTTCTTCCCAATTATATATCAACGCAAAGGCCATCTCTACAATGCATGTTTCCTGTCATCACAATTGGAAAACTTCTGGCTCTCCAATTCTAAAACATTTGTATTGTTCAATGATTTTCTTTACAATAATTCTCTCTTTTTTCTGGGTCCAGACGTTCAATTCAATCCAGAATGTATGTATAAACTTCTCATGCATCCCTACTACTAAATCTTACTCTTATACCATCAATTCAAGTCCTTTAGTACTATCATTTGCAATAATGATAATTTGGAAAAATGTTAATGGGTTGTTACAGCAGAGTTTGACTAAAATTTAGATTTCAAAATCAAATTCAGAAGATAAAAATCAAATTAGTTTAATTAGTCAAGTTCTAGATTTTTTTTTCATTTTAAAAAAATATATATTAAAAGATGGAGGTACTTTAAAACATCTCGTGTACACTCACATAGTCACATGTCAATGGCCATGCAGAGTCAAAATTTTATTATTTTAAAATATTTAAATCAAAAGATTTATGTTTAGATGTGTATTTATGCTCTTCTGAGACTATATATGGATGATTTATTGATTCAGATAAATCATATATATTGACCATAGTGCTGTGTTTATTTTGTGTACATTTCAACTTGTCTTATTACAAAATTGTACAAATTAATATTTGAAGCAACCCTAAACAATTATTCCTGCACATTAATTGTTTCAAGCTTATTAGAGGAATAGTGCTTAACATATCTAAACAATCCTTAAAGGAAGGAGATGGAAGTGGAGTTAAATTAAACACAAGTGGAAGCTATCAGCTTTTGGAGACTGAAGTTCTCAACTAATTATTTAAGGTTACGTTGTTTAGTAGGTTGTTTATTATGTGTTTATTTTATAAATCTAATTTGATCGACTTATTTATTTTGACTATTTTTTTCCTACAAAAAATTTTTTAAAAAAATAATGTTATGGTAACAACTTGGTGAATTGGTCAAGAATTGATCATTAATTAATTTCTTAATTTGTTAAAAAGGCTTGGATGAAGCCTTTATAGAATATTGGAGAAAAAAAATGTAGTATTTCCAATTCGTCATTTCTACTCTTAACAATGGAGGGAAATGTTTATTTTTGCAAACAGAAATTTGAACTTTTAAGTATGGGATCCAAATGTGTATAGACGATGCTTTATCTCTGTAGCAAGAGCGAGGCAAATCAATTTTGCATCATTTACTCCTCCTGTTTACCAGATTGCATGGTTGTAGCTAGATATTACAATTGATATTCAATTACAGAATATCATAAATCCTTGGTAGGAGATTATTACAACCCATGAAATTGAAAGGGGTTTGAAAATAAGTTTTCTCATGTCCAAACAAATTCAAACTCACATTTGGCTAGCTGTGATATATATATATATATATATATATATATATATATAAATGGACAGCACGATCCCTACTAGGGAATTATTAGTTGGGTTTTCCAAGTTTTAAATCATTCATTTTGTGAGGACATTCCACCCACTTCGAATCTTCTGTATCATTTTATGGATTCAAACTACGTGATTCGATAAAAATAGCATTCATAAAATAAAACATGGATTGAAATATAGAATGAAATGAAATTAATACATTAGAAAACACATAAAAACTATTCGAATTGATACTAGTGATCATGAGGAAGAATAATATTGATGAAGTTTATAAATAAATAAATAAATTTCCCACGTTTAATTCATCATCTTGTCTAGACCAAAGTTAATTTGTAGTTTGCTGTCTTTGAATTGAGAAAATGGTAATTTCAATTAGAGCATATACTTGAGTTGAAAAGCAAGAAATTAGTTCATTAATTATTGTAGACAACGGACAGCAGGAAATTTGTATAGATTAATTAATGACGTTTTGACTCGACAAGAAAGAAATTAGTTTAATCATTTTGAGTCAATTTTTTAGTATTGAGAAACATTGATCGATCCCTTGATGTAGATATAGTCACGGTTCACAAATTGTCAGTTACGGTTCCACAAAGGGTGAAATCTAAATCGGCCCTTGGCCTTACGGTTAGGGTTACGATTCATGAACCGCTGATTCACAATTCCATAATGGTTCCGGTTTGTTCACGATTTTTTATGGTTCGAATTTTTTAATATTAAATTTGAAAAAAATAAAGACAATATCTACAAATTTGATATAATTGAAATGATGTAATGATGTATACACAAAATATAGTAAAATAAAAAATACTCTATATTTGTTAGTAATTAAATATTCATTACCATTAACATGTTACTAATGGTACTTTGTACCATAATGAATATGGATAATAATTGATACTATTTGAATATTAGACTATGAGTTTAGTCATGTATTTATATAAATTTATTCATTCATTATACAAGAATACGTGATAATTCAAGTTAATATAGATAATCATATGTAATCTTTTATTTTAATATACTTGTAGTTTAATAATCAACCATTAATACTATTAGATAATGAGTAAGTTTAATAATTCAATTAGTTAATCACCTTTTTCATTCACAAGAAAAACAATATACATGAATTCAATGTAAAACACACTATAAGTTATTAAATTCAAAAATCTTACTTCTAAACTAACAATAACAATTAACAAAATAAATAACTAACAATGAGAATTAGATAACAAAGTGAATGAAATGAAATATATTAAAGTATATAATTGAATAAAATGAAATAATTTTAGAAGTAATAAGAGATTATGAGACAATATGTGATAAATTTTACGAAATTTGTGTGAATTACAAAAATATAATATATTTGTAAAAGAAAAATAAAAAACTAATTTTTTATTTTTCTTTGGAACCATCAGTTCACAGTTCGAAAAATATTGAACCGGAACCGACCCACCATAGCAGGTTTGGTTCACAGTTCGGGCCCGACAGACCTCAGTTCCGGTCCCGGTTAAAACCGGAACTGTGACCATGTCTACTTTTATATATTCCACAAAATCCGAATCTAATAGCTAATCTTTCTTTTGTCTCCTTTATTGGGAGTGTTTGTCTTCCTTCGTGGGAGTTTCTCTCTCTTTTGAAAATATTTTTCTCCACATTTGAACCCTTTAGTCTCCTCGTGTGAGAGTTTGTCATCTCTTTATTTGAGAGAATTTGTCTCTTTTGTTAGAGATTTTTAACAAATTCGATCTGTTTCTTTCTATTTCATGTGTTTTTAGATTAAAAAAAAAGACTTTTCATCTCTTAATTTGAATGTTTTCTCCAAAAAGATTATACCTTTGAAACTTGAGGATTTGAAATGGAGAAAAAAGAGTGAAGGAAAAAGAAATGAGATGGAGTGAACTCTTCTCCATCTTTAGTAGATTTGTGCAGATGCAATTCTAGCTTCGTTGGTTACAGAAGAAAAATCTTCAGCTAGTGATACGGTGGATTTTCACTGTGATTGAATGTTAATTTTGGTTTAGCTATTGCGATGTAAGATTCGACTTTAATTTTAACTTTTGCTTCTAAGTTGAAGAATCTTCCCCATTTTTAATTGAATTGAAATATTAACATGATAGATACAAGAACTTGTCATTAACTATTCTAAAACCTTGTTGTTTGTAGCTGGTTTATGTCCTTAGGTCAGTTGTCAAATTGTTTGTAATGTATTGTATTATATTGTTAGAGTTATTTCAACACTAGTCAATTTGTTTGTAAGGCACATAGTCACAAGTTAGAAAAATTATTTTTCTATCTTGTTCATGAACTATTTGTGCAATCAGATGTGCAGCTAATTAGTTGAAATGTAACATCATTTTTTTTTATTTGTAACATTAATTTTATGGAATAAAAATATCGCTTTTGACCAAGAAAAAAAATGATGCATCTCACAAATATCATAACCTTTTGGTACTTAAGTAGAATTAGTCCAGGCTGGGGCAGGGACTTTAAATCTCACAAGACTTCATAAAGAAAGTCTGTGCGTAATGGTTAGGCCAGTGAGTACTCTTGAACAAATTAAGAAAATTTCTCCATGATATTAAAACTGATTTAAAAGTTTCAGAAGACTTTGAAAGATCAAGGTTAGATACGTGGTGTCCTAGTGTGTTGGAACACTATCTATGACACCTAATAAAAGCGATAATGGACAATATTAAAAATACGAAAAATAAAGAGACAGGAAGTTGGTAACGCAGTTTGGCAATTGCCTGCGTCTGCGGGGCCACGCCCAAATAAAAACAATCCACTAGGTTAACAAAGTTACAAGACACTCGGTCTAACACAAAGTGAGACTCCTTCTTTTCTTTGTCGCCGCCTCTTGCTAACTTCCCAAGTGAATTTGTTTTGCGAGCTCCACTCGACTTGAGCGATTCTTCCCAGAATCTCTAAGAGACAAGATTCCCTTGTCAATGGTGACTCCTCCCAAAATTCGTGTTATTGCAAGATCTCCTTGCCAAAGTTCAGAACTCCTCTCGAGTTCCTTGCAGCCTCCTCCCGAGACTGAGTTTCAACAAAGAATACAAGGATTGCACCTTCAATACTATTGCATTAAGATGCGAACAGCTAACATAGTTAATCAAAGAATTCCAACAAAGCAGTGTGTTCAAAGTATACTCAAAGACCGAAAGAATAACCAAAATTTCACACACGAAAACCTTGTGGTTGGAAAGATCATATAGAGCACACAAAATCTTTCTATGTTTATCTCCAAGATTATTTCCAAATAAATTGTATAGAAAGATGAAAACCATGTGCATCATATGCTTATCTTTTCCAAAGATAGTTCTCCAAAGATAATCACCAAGAATACTAAGATAAGCACCAAAAATATCAAGATTGCATAATCTCCAAAATCAACCTTCCTTGCATAGATTGAATTAATTGATTTCTACAGCTAGTCACGATCTTTCCTTATTTGCCAAAAAATCAATGCCAACTTAAACATAAATGCCAACTCATCTTTAGCATCAACAATCTCCCCCTTTGGTATTTTTTTGGCAAAATTGAAAACTCCCCCTGTATGCTGGACAGAAGTTCACTGAAACTCCCCCTGAATAGGAACTTGCAAAAGAAACATCTTTGCACAAGACATTGTGCATGACACAATAAAATACATCAATATCCCAACATACAATTGTTTTAGAGATTACAAAACAATATATATCAAATACTCCCCCTTTTTGCCACAAAAAGACAAAATAGTATAAAACAACAATAAAACCATAACAAATTGTCTGAATAAGGCAACATAAAAAAATTCAGAGCAATATCAATCAGAATCCTCCACATCATAGGGCACTAGGCCAACTGAGTCTGTAGCAAATGAATGCCAGCATCTGCTTCTGAAACATTTTCATCTTTACCAGTAACATTCCCACCAGATTGGGCGCTGAAAGGATCCTGACTGTCAGTAACACCAGGAGTGACACTAGAAGTACCCTCACCAGAACCAGCAGAAAGAACTGGAGTTCTGTCACAATCATTTCCTCATCAGGATCAGAGTTGGCAGTTTCTTCAACAATAGGACTTTCAGGTTCCATCTCTGATTCTGCAAAAACAGAAGACAGGTTTTGAGAAATACCTGCTGTAACATCCTAAGTAATATCAGGTGGAACAGTTGAAGAGCCAGCAACATCATCCGCTACAGTTTCAGCCTTTGCATCAAAATGCTTTTTTAGCCGACTTTATGGCTACAAAGTCATCAAACAATGAAGAGACTTCTTTCTTTCTCTTCTCAATTTCAGTTTGCTGGGCAATCAAAGACTTTAGTTCCTCTTCCATCACCTTAATAGTGCACGATAGTAAGACTGTATTCCAAGCTCTTCTTTTTCTGAGTCAGAAACATCCTCCATATCATTGACATGATCACCCTTCAGAAGCTTATAACTGATTCTGATTTCTTCCTTGTCCGTCTTTAGAATCTCTCTAGCTCGAATCACAGAATGTTATGAGGAGAGAATGCCATAAATTAAAAACGGAAAAGGATAAGATATCCTTTCATTCTTGCAGTCTGCATGCTTAACAATTATATCAAATAGAAACTGTCCTACATCAAACTCAATAAAATTCTCAATCTTGAGCAACAGAGTAGCTATGGACTTGTTCACACCAGTTCCATATGAGGTAGGAAGCCAATTCCTTATGGCAATCTTATGCAGAATTGCATACTTAACAGAAAGTTGGGAGGTAGAAAAATCTTTCCCTCTAAGCCATACTCGTCTAACACCTCCTGTGATATCAGTAATGATCTTACTGTAGTCAGGAGTGAACTCTTCCACATTAGCCCAATGGCTGCCTAGGTAAGTGTTTATAACATCTGGGGAAATTCAAACAGATGGCCTCTCACAAACACATGTCCACCATCGGGATGCTCAAAATCCTTCATATTAGGGTCTAAATTGCAGTAAAATTCCTGAACAACTCTTCTAACATATGGCTTTAAACCCTTAGTCGTCCTTCCTAAGCCTTGACTAACCAACTGATCAACAAGTTTTTGACAGTCTTTAAAATCACCTTCATGGATATTTCTATCACCCCAAATATTTCTCCTAGAAACTTTATTCCACAAACCAGTATTATATTCATATTTGAAATCATCCAAATTAATAGAAAAATCTGATGACTTACTCGAAGTGGCAGGTGACTTGCCCTTTGACATCGATTTGGAATGAGTGACTCACTGAGATTCAGAGGCTGGATTTTCTTTCTGTCTCTTTGCCTTGGTGACTTAACAGGTTCTAGATCAGAGAGATCGTGAACATCATCATTAGAGGAAACATCATCTCTGACTTCTTTTTCTTTAGCCAAAGCATCATTCGAAAAATCTTCATCACAATCCGAAACCTTTTTCTCTTAGGCTCTGTGGTAACTTTAGAGGTATATGGTGCTTTAGGAGGCGCATCACCTATCTTGAATGGACCACCACTAGTTTGTCCAAATCTTGTTCTCACTCCTAAAAGATCTATAGACTGAATTGGAGTGACCATCTCAGCTTTTGAAGACAAATCAATCCCAGAATCTGAAGACATCTCATATGAATGAGAGGAACTCCTATCTTCTTTTGACGAATTTGGAGAAACAGGAGCAACAACAATATGAACTTCATCATCATCTACAGTTTTCACCACCTTTCTAACCCGAGATGAAGACTTTGACTAAGACATCTCTGAGATTTGGGGGCACTTGACTCAATTAAACTTTCAGTACTTTTGATTATGATCAAGATAGTGAAAGCGGCAGAGATGTGTCCAACACTTTGAGAAGAAGAACCACAAGAGACCAAAACATTTGAAATATCAGAGAGAAAATTAATGACTGAAATAAGTGCCATCAGAATTTTCATGAAATAGAGAGACTCTTCAATTCCTTGAAATCAGTCGAGAATCCTCAAAATGCCACGTGTCAAGTGAGGAGCTGAAGATCAAAATCCACAACTACAGAATCGCCTAAAAAACATGAGGTGGGAAACCAGAAAAGACAAAAACAAATATTCTACTATTTTTGTTTTTCATTATTATTTTTTTTCTATAAATATAAATACAATACAAAAAAAACTTACAACACTGAAGAACCTTTTCACATGACACAAAGGCCTAATGCAAATCTTAGTTCTTCAAATCTCGCTCCATCCAAAGCTTTAGTAAAAATATCAGCAATTTGTTTTTCTATCACCATATGTTCCAAACAATAGTTTTGTCCTCCACAAGCTATCGAATAAAATGATGTCGAATATCAATATGCTTGGTACGAGAATGTTGAACAGGATTCTTAGAAATATTGATAGCACTCATATTATCACAATAGAGTGTCATGACATCTTGCGTGACACCATAATCTTTCCGCATTTACTTCATCTAGAGAAGCTGTGTACAGCAACTATCCGCTGTAATATACTCTGCCTCGACAGTAGACAAGGAAATAGATTTTTGCTTCTTGTTAAACTATGACACCAAGTTGTTTCCCAAGTAAAAACATCCACCATAAGTGCTTTTTTGATCATCTGAACTCCCAGCCCAGTCAGCATCACAATATCCAACTAAATTGGTATTTGTATCAAATGAATACCAAATCCCATAGTCAGTTGTCCCGCTAATATACTTGAGGATTTACTTGACTGACATCATGTGTGACTCTCAAGGATTTGCTTGAAATTGAGCACATAAATCAACACTGTAGCAGATATTTGGGGGACTAGCAGTTAGGTACAAGAGACTACCAATCATACTTCTATATAAGTTCGCATTGATAGAAATCTCTTTTTCATCTTTGAATATCTTCTCATGAGTCCCAATCGGTGTTCTCCTTGAACGCACATTCTCCAATTCAAACTTCTTTAACAAATTCTTGGCATGCTTGCTTTGAGAAATGAAAATCCCATCATTTCTTTGCTGAATCTGAAGTCCAAGAAAATAATTAAGCTCACCAACCATACTTAACTCAAATTCCTTAGTCATTTGATCGACAAATTCATTCACCATCACCTGTGACACGGAGCCAAATACTATTTCATCAACATATATTTGATCGAGTAAAAACTAACCTTTAGCATGGTGAATGAAAAGGGTTTTATCTACTCCCCCTCTCTCATATCCCTTTGTCAACAAATACTGCGTCAGCCTCTCGTACCATGCCTTAGGAGCTTGTTTGAGCCCGTATAACGCCTTTTTCAAATTTTAGACAAATTCGGGATGATGAGGATCTTCAAAACCCTTTGGTTGAGCAACATACACCTCCTCATTAAGAAGACCATTGAGAAAAGTACTTTTCACGTCCATTTGATACAACTTGAACCGTAATACATATGCAATTGCTAACAATAGACGAATGGACTCAAGTCGAGCAACCGGTGTGAATGTCTCATCAAAGTCAACTCCTTCAATTTGTGTATACCCCTGTGCAACTAATCGAGCTTTGTTGCGAGTGATATTTCCATGCTTGCTCGTCGATCTTGTTCTTATATATCCACTTTGTTCCAATGACATTCATATTAGGGGGGCACTGAACTAGATCCCAAACTTGATTCCGAGTGAATTGACCAAGTTTTTCTTGCATAGCACCAATCCAATATTCATCTAGTAAGGCTTCTTTCACACTCCTAGGCTCAATAGATGAAGTAAAGCATGCCATTTGGATCATATCTCTATAGTTTACTCTTGGCTTATCTCTTGTCCGAACACCATCATTTAGGTTTTCAATAACTTCATCAGTAGGATGATTCTTCTGAACACGAGTGGATGGTTACCTGCGAGGTGAGATGACATCCTCCTCATTATCAACCACTGTACTCTGATCGGTAACACCACTTGTGACAATGGTCGAAACACTGCCTGAAACACCGGAGCTTACTTCATTTAGGGATTCTATAACATCTTCTTTAGAAACATCAACTAATTTCAGAGAATCATCGACTTGAACATTCACAAATTCTATGACAATTCAAGTTCTTTTGTTATAGACTCGATAAGCTCGACTATTGACAGCATATCCAAGAAAAATAGCTTCATCACTCTTGTGGTCAAGCTTTCCTTTATGTTCCCTGTCATTCAGCACATAACAAGTACTACTGAAAGGATGGCAATAGTTAACAGATAGAGTTCTACCTTTCCATATTTCATAGGGCGTCATTTCAATTCCTCCACAACTTGATTGATAGTATAACAAGTTGTCCGATTCTTTCTCTCAACGACTCAGTTTTGCTGAGGATTTTTAGGCGCATAGAATTCATGAGCTATTCCATGCTGATTATAGAAATAAGAGAAATCTGAGTTTTCAAACTCTCGTCCATGGTCACTACGAATCCGAACAATCTTCACAATAGTACAACTCTTTTCTTGCTAAAGTCAAATACACAATGCCTTGAAAGTAGTAAATGTGTCGAATTTTTATCAAAGAAATTCCACCAATGTATATCGTGAGAAATCATCAACAGTCACATAAGCATACCGTTTTCCTCCAATACTCTCTATGGACATAGCACCCATTAAATCCATATGAAGCAGCTCAAGCACACCAGTTGTTTCTGGTATCTGAGACTTAGGATGTAATACCTTTGTTTTCCAATTTGATAAGGTCCACACACTCTTTCTTCATCAAACTTCAGCATGGGAATCCCACGAACAGGTCCATTAGAGACAATCTTTTGCAGCATTCTGACATTCACATGACCCAATTTTCGATGCCATAAAATAGAATCGTCCAAGCTTGATCCAAGACACGTAGATAAGGCAGAAATGAGATAACAATTATCCGAAGATCTTACTCTTTCCATGATGCATATGTTGTTTTGATCAATTACTTTGCACTTTCCCCTAGTGAAATTCACATTCAGATCTTGATCACACAAATGCCTAATGCTGATCAAATTAGCCTTTAGACCGTTTACCAGAAAGACATTATCCAATTTTGGTAACCATGACACATCTAGTGTACATTTTCCAATAACACGAGCTGTGACACCATTCCCAAAAGTTACTTTACCCCATACTTTCAGATACAATATTCTTCAAAAACTTCTCATCACTAGTTATATATTTGGAACACCCACTGTCAAAGTACCACTCATCAGTTGTGGTAGCCTTTAGTGAAGTATATTTGAAGTTGCACCTCAAATTTGGCTTCATTACCCAACTCTGTTGTGAATCTCTACGAGAATAAGACTTTCTAGCAGTACCTTGTCTCAATTCAGCAAGATAAATAAAACATCTAGGACGAATATGACCATGACGATTGCAATAATGGCAAATAGGAATAAATCTGTTACCTTTGCCTCTAGAAGCAGAATAATGAGGATTTGACTTTTTCACGTTCTTTGCAGTATTCATAGCAACTTGCTTCACTTTGAAATTATCCACTTGTAGTGATACTGGTTGTGACACGAAGTTTTCTCCTTTATAACCCAGTCCAGAGTGATCACCACTGGATTTACCGGTCTAAAGAATTTCATCCAGCTTGGAAGAACCTGAATTTAACATTTTGACACCTTTCTTTATGTGATTTAGCTCGTTGGTCAGATTCTTCACTTCCTTCTGGCTTACTCTCAGTTTGGCTTCCAAATCTGCAGCAGAGTTTTGAAGATTGGATTCCCAATTTGAGTATGAAGATGCTGATTCACTTTAACAAGTTCAATCCATTTATCATGAAGATTCTTGTACTCTACTAGGATATCTTCTTCGATCACACAATCTTCATCTTCGACACTACATGCCGACATATTTCCAGTGACACCTTCTGTAACATTCTTGACCACACCATTGTCTGATTGTTCAGTTTTAGAAGTAAGAGCCACATGATTATTCTGAAATTTATCTACTTTATTTGAATTATCTTCACTCCAGGTTGTATTGAGAGAATTCATCTTCTTTCTCAATGTATTAGCACAATCTGCCTGAACATGCCCAAAACCATCACATTCTCTACACTGAATTTCCCTGTTCGTGAATGACTGATCAGATGTGTGATTTTTTCCCTGTACTTTTAATTGCTTGCCAATTCATTCTCGGAGTTGCTGACACTGGCCTTGACACCTTGATTATTTCTGCCAAATATTTTCATGACTCTACTAAGATTCTTAGATATTAATGCGATAGAGTCCTCAAAGTTATCTTCATTAGGATCAACCGACTTTTGCATCTCTGCCATTAAGGCTATCCCTTTGACTTTCTTTGCTTTCGAGTCTACTCCAAGATTCATCTCAAATGTTCTAAGAGATCCCATTAGTTCTTCTAGCTTCATCTTTGAGACATCTTTTGCTTCTTCAATGGCAGTAACTTTATAAGCAAATCGTTGAGGCAGAGATCGTAGAGTTTTCCTCACAAGTTTTTCTTCAGAAAAACTTTCACCAAGAGCAAACGCCTTATTGGTAGCATCACAGAGTTTGGCATTGAATTCAGCAATACTCTCGTCTTCATGCATCTTTAAATTCTCAAATCTTGTAGTTAGTATCTGCATCTTTGATAACTTCACAGCTGACGTTCCTTTATAAGTAGTTTAAAGAATTTCCCAGGCCTTCTTGGCAATCAATCATGTACAAATAAGTCTAAAATGAGCAGGGTCAACGCAGTTGAAAATAGCATTAAGAGCCTTTGAATTACTGTTTGCCAAGACATCTTCAGTAGCAAATCAATTTTATTCTAACTTGGGGGATATGACAATACCAGCTATGTCAGTAATCATTGGGGGGTCCCATCCTGTCAGAATTGATTTTCAAGCCTTCTCATCAATAGCTTTAATGAAGGCTCTCATTCTTACCTTCCAATAAGCATAATTGCTGCCATCCAATAAAGGTGGACGCATTGTTGAACCTCTTTCCTTCATAGAGTCCATTACACCAAAAACCAAGATCAAGTCCTGCGGATCCCGCCTAAGAAACAAAGACGACCAGTCTCTGATACCAATTTAAAGATCAAGGTTAGATACGCGGTGTCCTAGTGTGTTGGAACACTATCTATGACACTTGTAATAAAAGCGATAATGGATAGTATTAAAACTACGGAAAATAAAGAGGCAGGAAGTTGGTAACGCATTTCGACAATTGCCTACGTCTGTGGGGCCACGCCCAGATAAAAACAATCCACTAGATTAACAAAGTTACAAGACACTCGGTCTAACACAAAATGAGACTCCCTCTTTTCTTTGACGCCGCATCTTCCTAACTTCCCAAATGAATTTGTTTTGCGAGCTCCCCTCGACTAGAGCTATTCTTCCCAAAATCTCTAAGAGACAATATCCTCTTGTCAATGGTGACTCCACTCGGAATCCGTGTTATGTCAAGATCCCCTTATCTTTTCCAAAGATAATCACTAAGAATACCATGATAAGCACAAAAAATATCAAGATTGCATAATCTCCAAAATCAACCTTCCTTGCATAGATTAATTTAATTGATTTCTAAAGTCAGTCATGATCTTTCCTTATTTGCCAAAAAATCAATGCCAACTCATAAACATAAATGCCAACTCATCTTTAGCATTAACAGACTTGATGATAAAGCAAGTCTTCGCGGAAATTAACCAGGCTTGAATATGGAAAATCGATCTTCTTCATTATGTTGATTTATTTAAAACTGCAGAGGATAATTTTCTTGAAAATTAACACTTAATTATTTTAGATTTTTAGATTTTAATTTTATCAAATATTCCTAAATTTAATGGAATGACCATTAATGTCTTATTTTTATTAAATGAATGGGTAAATTGAAAAACAAAAAGAGTTAGTGACAAAAAATATATAGATGAATGTGTAAATTAAAACAAAAGATGTATAGTGATAAAAAATATATAAATGAATGAGTAAATTGGTTTCTTGGCCTCTAATTTTAGTGTGTGAGAGTTAGAGATACATGTGAAGGGTGTGCGTGAAAGAAAAAACCTAAAAAAGTTTAATGACAAAATTATACAATTGAAGAAGTTTAGCTGTCCTTAAAGTTTCTAACTTTTTTAACCAATCCTTACCTAAAACGAGCTTATATTCATTGTTAAAGAAAACAAAAAAAAAAAGGAAACTATAAGTGTGAAAAATGAAAAAAAAAAGAGATAAATCCTTATACAATATACAGTATACAATATTTTTAATTCTAATTTTTAAACTTAAAGCAACAGACGATTATAGACTATACAATATTTTTTAATTCTAATTTATTAAATCCCTAACTAAGATAAACATATATTCATATTTCTGCATAAAGAATGGTAGTAACCGCATAACCATGGGCGGAACTAAAGGGGGGCAAGCAAGTGCGGCCGCCCCTCGTTATTCCCAAAATTGAGGGTTACTGTGACTCTCGCCCCTTAGCCTGCCCAATATAGTAAAAAATGCGACAAAAACATCTCAATTGATCTATGGTGATTGTATATAGGCAAAGGTTGTAGAGATAAAAGAGGGAAGTGAATCTTATGGATTGGTTTGTAATTAGTTGGATGATTAGAATTTGGGAGATAGGATGTGGTCTCCTCTTCTATTTTATATTTTAATTCACGATAATGAAAAGTGCTAGTTAAATTTGATTTTAACTACTTAGCTTATCATAAAATAAAGGGTTATTTTCAATTTACCCCCATGAAAGATTAGCTTTAATCACTTTGCCCCCATAAAAGATTTTTATTAACACTTTACACCGTTGACTATCAATTAAATATACTAATTGATAATATCATTAATTATTAATTTTAAATGATAATTTTATCCATAAATAAAAAATAAATTAAATTATATTGTCCCTCTTATATTTAAGCATTAATTTCAATTTATCTACTCCATAATTTTGTATTAATACTTAAATATTATTAGTTTGAGGTATAAAATATTTGATCAATTTTTTTAACAAATTAAGATACTTGTTTATTTTTTTCATCGTTTTTTCTTTTCCTTTTATTTCATCTTCTTTTATATAAATAAATATGTCATGTTTCTTGTAATTTATGATTTTTTTACTCATTTTAGTTTGTTGTGTTTTTATAATATGATTATTTATCTTATTTGTATTATTAACAATTTAAAACATTGATTTAATATCTTAAATTTTTTTTATTATATTATTATATATATTAAATTAATCTAATCAACATAATAAAATTATATAATGACAAAATAAATAAATAAAATAATTATTTGCTTATTAGTTTTAAGGTGTATATTTGTTATAAATATATATTTTCCTAATAGAGATATCTTTTATACTTAATAAGTTTAATAAAAAATTAATTCACTCTAAATTAAAAATCCATAGATATTAGTGGTAAAATAAAATGTTTCATTAATTTTTTATTAAAGAATTAAAAAATTGGACAAAGTATGTATTATTTTATTACCTTCCAAAAAATTAAATAATTCATATGAGGTTTTTATTGACCAAGTACATTAAAATAGTTAACAAATTATAAAAAATAGTAAACCATATCCAAAATCTAATTTTTTTTAGTAAGATTATATATATTATTCTATTATTTAAAATAATAATAAGAAATTTAATTTGTTAAAGTATATATAAAGAAAAAAGAAAATAAATTGATGATAAAATAAGACATGATTTTGAGAATTAAATTTAAGGGTAAATTAGTCTAAAATATAAAAAAATAAAAAAGAATAATTTTTTTAAGGCAAAATTTAAAATTTTCGTTTAAAAATATTAACAGAATATCCTTATTGGTGCAAAATGCTAATAAAAATCTTTTATGGGGGCAAAGTGATTAAAGATCATCTTTTATAGGGGTAAATTGAAGATAACCCTAAAATAAACAAGTTAATTTTCTTTACCAAATTTAGAAAAATAAACAACCTAATCAAAGTGTTCAAGCTGATAATAAATCTATATGCCCATAAGTTAAATTCGAATTATTTTTGTCTATCTTCTCAAAATTCAAAATTTTGAATACGTTGAAACACTAAATTAAATTTATTGTATGAGTTTTTTTTCTTATTAGGGGTAATTATTAAGGCATTTCTTTTAATAAGAAAAATTTATTGTACCACAAATTCATCATACATTGAAGATATAATTAAAATGAATAAATTTTGTAAAGTTTATTATGTGTATATATTTATATTTTCATGTTATGTTTATCAAGTTGATACCTTATTTACTTTATATATATATATATATATATATATATTTAAAGAAAAAAATTTATTTCACATTATAACATGTGAAGCCGGATTATATATGAAATGAGAATTAATCGCGATTTTAACAAACAATAAAATGATAAAAAAAATTAGAATTATGATTTCAACGGCCATTAATTGTCCGTTCATATATAATACACATGTTATATAAAAACCGATTTCACAAGAAATTTTATATTTTTATTTTATACTTTTCATAAGCACCCCTCAATTTTTTTTCTAGTTCTGCCACTGCGCATAACAATTTATGCTTATAAACTCTGTTTCTGAAATTTCCCGGAGAGCGCTCTCACGACAGATCAACTAATACAGCGGATTGAAGCTTCAATTAATTGATTACTACTTTGCAGTTTCAATATCTCTGCCTTCACAATCTTGATAGAGGAATCTGATCTTATATTGTATTAACAATCAAAGCTTCCTTTTCCAAGCTTCTATAATTTGGACATTAACTTATAACTAAAGCAAGGAGAAACAATTGGGACTAAGGAGGTCTTTTCTTGCTCACCAAATAGCCTGATGATCTTTTATTACATTTGCTCTTTCAATCTCTACTTCACTCTTATAAATTTTCACCACGTATTTAAATACTTTTACATTAGTATTCATTAATCACTTTATAAGCTTTTAGTTAAATATATGTAGCATGGCGTGAATTTATAAATTGAAACAGATATTAAAATAGAGAATGGAAGAAAAAATTTGGAGTGACCAAATAGGGACTAATTTTTTTTCTTTAGTCAAAAGCGAGAAATTCATTAATATTAAAACAAATATACATATATTAGCCTAGATAAAGTGCAATAAGTAAAAAACTCAATGCATTACAAACAACCCATTTGACAAATGACCTAAAGTCATGTCAGGTTGAGTTTTACAAAACAAAATCTCTAATAACCAAACACTTCCAAAGGTAAAACTGGATTCTGAATCCCCTTCCTAACGAAGGTAAAATTGAAGTGATTTTCTTCAAATCCGATAGATCTACACTCTATTGAAGTCACAAATCTCCATTGAAGTAGTAGATCTTCTTTGCTTATTGTTTTTTTTTCCATTTAAAAAAAAAGGGTTATCTTCAATTTACCACTATGAAAGATGATCTTTAATCACTTTGCCCCCATCAAAGATTTTTCTTAGTACTTTGCACCGATAAGGATATTCTGTTACTATATTTAAGTGAAAATTTTAAATTTTGCCTTAAAAAATTACTTTTTTTATATTTTAGACTATTTTACCCTTAAATTTAATTCTGAAAATCTTATTCTACTTTATCATCATTTTATTTTCTTTTTTTATATATACTTTAACAAATTAAATTTCTTATCATTATTTTAAATAATAGAATAATATATATAATCTTACTAAAAAAATTAGATTTTGGATACGGTTTACTATTTTTTGTAATTTGTTAACTATTTTTAATGTAATTGGTCAATAAAAATCTCATATAAATTATTTAAGTTTTTGGAATGTAATAAATAATACATACTTTGTCCAATTTTTTTAATTCTTTAATGAAAAATTAATGAAACATTTTATTTTACCTCTCTAATATCTATGGATTATTAATTTAAAGTGAATGAATTTTTAATTAAATTTATTAAGTATAAAAGATATCTCTATTAGAAAACTATATATTTATAGTAAATATACACCTTACAACTAATAAGCAAATAATTATTTTATTTATTTATTTTGTCATTATATAATTTTATTATGTTGATCATATTACTTTAATATATATAATAATATAATAAAAAAATTAAGATATTAAACCAATGATTTAAAATGTCAATACTACAAATAAGATAAACAATCATATTACAAAGACACAACAAACTAAAATGAGTAAAAAAAATAATAAATTACAAGAAACTTGACATATTTATTTATATAAAAGAAGATGAAATAAAGAAAAAGAAAAAAAATGAATAAAATAAACAAGTATCTTATTTTGTTAAAAAAATTGATCAAGTATTTTATGGCTTAAACTAATAATATTTAAGTATTAAGACAAAATTATGGTGTAGATAAATTGAAATTAATTTTTAAATATAAGAGGGACAAATATAATTTAATTTATTTCTTATTGATGGATAAAATTGTCATTTAAAATTAATAATTAATGATGTTATCAGTTAGCATCTTTAATTGATAGTCAACGGTAGAAAGTGTTAATAAAAATCTTTTATGGGGGCAAAGTGATTAGAGTCCATCTCTCATGGGGGTAAATTGAAGATAACCAAAAAAAAAAACTCAAAAAAAAGGAGACAAATTCTCTCAAATGAAATGAGAAAACTCTCATAATGGAAGACACATAACTTCCAATAAGGAAGACAACGGAGAGGTGAAGGAAACTTTTGGATTTTAAAGAAGTACTAGTGGCGAAGCGGCGGAGCCGCATCCCCTTAGGATTTTGAAAACTTTGGATTGGTTTGACGAGGAGAGGGGGATATATAAGTTTTTAAATAGGGATTAATTAAGAAGATGAGTAATATAATATGTTAAAATCTCTATAAAGATTAGCGGATTGATCATGTTATTTGTTCAAATAATCTGTTTTTGGGTCAATTTGGCAATTAGATCTTTGGAGTTGTGGTCGGCATTAAAAAACCTGATAATTATGATAAAACAAAATACTAATATGTAATTAATTTTGCAAATCCGGAAGAAAAATTACAAAATTAATTTGATCATTCCCGTAGACAGACAGTAAATTTGTATAGATATTAGATAGGCAATTTGAATGGACGAGAAAGAAATTACTTTGATTATTGTAGGTGATACTGATAGGAGAAATATCCTTTGATCCACAAAATGTCGTAGTCTTTTGGTAGAAAATGAGTGCACACGACTTGTTCATATACATAAGGCAAGTCTTTGCGTAAACTTTGATTATTGTAGGTGACTGATAGGAGAAACATCCTTTGATCCACAAAATGTCGTAGACTCGTAGTCTTTTGATAGAAAATGAATGCACAAGACTTGTTCATATATATAAAGCAAGTCTTTGCATAATGGATGACGACTGATTTAAAAGTTTCAGAAAACTTCATGTCTTTGATTAATGTTTGGCGTAGACATGAGTACACATGCAGTTACGTTGACTTGCAAGTGTGATGTATATATAGTTCAATATAGACTGAACAGGCACAGGAATTAATTAATTAATTAATGGTGATGATGATATCAATCTTAATTTGGACCTATAAATATACACTTTGATATTTGTAATGATCAAGGCAGATTGATCAGTCCTGGAAAAGTAGTGAATATGTTGCTTCTCAACAACAACTCCATCATCTCATCTCCACATTATTATTTGATATTTATATGCTTCACCACCATTTTCATTTTCATTATTACTGCAAATGCTTCTCATGATCATCAAATCCATGCAAACGCTCAAGAAAAAGCTGCCCTTCTAGCAGGGAAGTCTAGCCTTGATAATGATACTCAGTCGCCATTGTTATCCAGCTGGCGGTCTTCCTCCAGCCCAACAGCAGCAACAATTGGGTTGGAATTGGATGTAACGAAGCCGGAGGGATTTCGGTGATTAACATCACCGGTTCTGGCATCAGAGGTACACTCCATAATCTCAACTTCTCGTCCTTATCCAGTCTAACTATCATGGAACTTTCAGATAATGAACTCTACGGGATCATTCCAGTTAACATTGCAAACCTTTCTAGACTCACCGTTCTTCACTTGGCTCAGAATCATTTTTCTGGAGTGATTCCAAACGAAATTGGTCAACTCACCAATCTTTTGGACTTAAACCTTTTCAACAACTCTTTGAATGGCTCAATCCCACAAGAAATTGGGTTTTTAAGGTCTCTCACAAGGCTCGGTTTAGGAGATAATGAGTTGAGTGGATCAATCCCGAATTCTATTGGAAACCTGAATGACTTGAGATATTTAGCCCTTGCACAAAATTTCCTTTCAGGACAGATTCCTTCCTCTGTTTATAATCTGACAAAACTCAACGAACTTTATTTGTGGAGCAATAAACTAACAGGTCCCATATCTGAAGATATTGGAAAGATCACATCTCTTGTTAAACTTGATCTCTATGAAAACTCACTCATTCAAGAAATCCCACAATCCGTTGGGAATTTAACAAATTTGAATATCTTGTATCTTGTTTATAATCAACTTTCAGGATACATTCCAGAAGAAATTGGAAAGCTCAAATCTCTTGTTAAACTTGATCTCTATCAAAACTTTCTCATCAATCATATTCCACAATCCATTGAGAATTTAACAAATTTGGAAGTCTTGAATCTGTATTCTAATAATCTTTCAGGACCCATCCCAGAAGAAATTGGAAAGCTCACATCTCTTGTAGAACTCACTCTCTCAAATAACTATCTCACTCATCAAATTCCACAGTCTGTTGGAAATTTAACAAATTTAACCCTCTTACATCTAAATGATAATCATCTTTCTGGACCTATCCAAGAAGAAATTGGAAAGCTCACATCTCTTGTGCAACTCGCTCTCTATGATAACCATCTCACTAATGAAATTCCCAATTCTATAGGGAATTTGGGGAAGTTAAGTATTTTATATCTTTTTCAAAACAATCTCACAGGACATATTCCTTCCTCCATTGGAAACTTAACGAGTATCACGGAATTGGGGCTTCAAATTAACAATTTATCGGGGCCTATTCCTCCGGAATTGGGAAAGTTGAAGAAACTTGTTGATCTCCGTCTTTTCACAAACTCATTGAGTGGTGTCCTTCCCTTTGAATTCAATAATGTTACTGCTCATTTACAAGGGTTACATCTAGCTCAAAACTATCTTAGCGGTCATTGACCCCAAGATGTTTGCAGTGGTGGGTCACTAACGAAATTTATCATCGGTTACAATAATTTTATAGGTGCCATACCAACAAGCTTAAAAAATTGTTCCACTTTACAACATCTCAATGTCATGGTAAACAAATTAACTGGAAACATTTCTGAAGATTTTGGAGTGTATCCACACTTGGAGGCGATTGAATTAAGTGGTAATAATTTCTATGGAGAGTTATCCTGGGATTGGGGTAAATTTCTAAGTTTGTCGTCCTTGTCAATCTGCATAACTAACATTTCTGGGAAAATACCAATTCAGCTTGGAGAGGCATTTCAATTACAGAGACTTTATCTTTTTTCAAATCACTTAAATGGGAAGATTCCCACAAGTTTGGCCAACTTGACTTCATTGCTTAAGCTTAAATTACATGACAATAACCTTTCCGGCAGAATATCGTCAGAAATTTGTCAATTGTCTAAACTTCTAATTCTTAGTATGTCTGCAAATAATTTTAGTGGCTCAATTCCTGAACAAATTGGAGATTGTGCACAACTATTGGAATTGCGTTTGAGCCAAAATGCACTCAGTGGAAGTATTCCTTCTCAGATGGGAAAAATGAACAGGTTTACAATTCTTGATCTGAGCCAAAATATGTTGTCAAACAAAATGCCACAAGAGTTAGGGGAGTTGAAAAGTATTGAGAAGATGAATCTTTCCCATAATAGGATATCAGGCTCCATCCCTTCAAGTTTTGACCATTGCTTCAGCTTGGTTTCTGTGGACATATCCTCCAATCAATTGGAAGGTCCTCTTCCTAATATTACAGCATTCCAAAAAGCTCCATTTGAAGCCTTACGAAACAACAAAAATTTATGTGGCAATGTTGTTGGCTTGAAGTCTTGCAGCCAAATATCAACAAAAGAGAAGAAGGCTAGTAAAGGGATGACAAGAAAAAGAACAATTCTTCTGATTGTGCTTTCAATTCTAGCAATCTTGTTTTTCTTTATTATGCTCGTGGCAGTCTTCCTTTATGTAAGGCGACGCAGAATACGAGTTGAAAGTAAGGCAAAAGAACCAAACGAAAATTTATTCTCTATTTGGAGTTTTGATGGGAAAATGGTCTATGAGCACATCATTGATGCTACAGAAAATTTCGACTCCAAACATTGCATTGGAGCGGGAGGATCTGGAAGTGTTTTTAGAGCTAAGATTCCAGATGGTCAAGTTTATGCTGTGAAAAAATTTCATGGAATAGAAGGTATAGAATCGAACAAACCAAAAGCTTTCACCAGCGAGATCCGTGCACTAACAAAAGTTAGGCATCGCAGCATTGTGAAGCTCTATGGATTTTGTTCACACCCATTGCATTCATTCTTGGTTTATGAATTCTTAGAAGGTGAAAGCCTTATGCGGGTGTTGAGCAATGTTGAAACAGCAGTAGAGTTCGAATGGATTAAGAGGGTAAACTCCATTAAAGATGTGGCCAGCACATTATCATATATGCATCATGATTGTTCGCCTTCTATAATTCATCGAGACATATCCAGCAAGAATATCATGTTTAATTCTGAACATCAGGCTCATATTTCCGATTTTGGCGCTGCAATTCTTAAAATCTGATTCATCTAATTGGACTTCGTTTGTCGGAACGTACGGATATGCTGCTCCAGGTATTCTTTTTGTCTTGTGGTGCATTTTTCATTTACATCATACGTATGATTAATCTATGACTTGATTTATTGATTTCATTAATTAATGCATGCAGAACTTGCATATACAATGGAAGTAAATGAAAAATGTGATGTTTATAGCTTTGGAGTCCTAACTCTAGAAGTGATCATGGGAAAGCATCCAGGTGATTTCGTATTGTCAATAATGTCAACGTCATCGTTATCTCAATCAACAAGCCATGATATACTACTGAAAGACATTGTGGATCCAAGACTTCCATTTCCAAGTAATAAGCAAGTATCAGAATCAGAAAAAAATGATATTGCTGGCAAAACTGGCTTTGTTATGTATAGATCCAAATCCTCAAATGAGGCCAACCATGAACCAAGTTTCTGCCCAATTATTGAAGCAAAGGCCATCTCTACAATGCATGTTTCCTGTCATCACAATTGGACAACTTCTGGCTCTCGAATTGTAAAACATTTGAGGTTTTGTATCCTTTAATGATTTTGTTTAGAATAATTAATTACCTCATCTTTTTGTCCAGATTTTAAATTCATTCCAATATGTATGTATAAACTTCTCATCCCTACTAGTAAATCTACTCTTATACCATCAACTCAAGTCCTTTAGTCCATTTGCAATAATGACTTGATTGGAATGAATTTTAAAAAAAAAAGAAAAAAAAAGACAATTTGTAAGAACGTACATGCATGGTTTATGTTACAACAGATCAGTTTGACAATTAAGTGAATCCACTTGACTAAATTTTCGATTTCAAAATCAAATTCACAAGAACAAATTAAAATCAAATTAGTTTAATTAATGTAGTTTTAGATTTAGTTTTTATTGTTTTAAAAAGGGTAAACTACCTTGGAAGCCACTAAACTCTTTAGATAGTATACTTTGGGTCACTAATCTTTTTTTTATTTCAATTTGGTCACACAACTATAAAAAGTGGTATACTAGTAGTCATTCCGTTAAATTCAACCGTAATCTATAAATTTTTCCGCTAAATTTAATCCTTTTTTTAAATTTTTTAAGATAATATTATACCTAAAAATGAGATAAAATGATAGGATTTACAATTTAGGATAGTGGGTATTCATTTAACAAAGTTGGGTTTAAATTTTATACTTAAAAATATTGTTTAATAAAAAAATATATTTGAATTTAACGGAAAAATTTAAAAATAACGGCCTAAATTAACGGAATGACTACAAATATACCATTTTTTATAGTTGAGTGGTCAAAGTGAAACAAAAAAGTTTAATAGCCCCCAAAGTAACAAAAGATGGGGGCATTTTAAAACATGTCATGCATTACCACATGTTATGGGATATTGATGAATATAGAAGTGCATAGACTAGAATTGCCTAGAGTACTATTGGTTGATTAAAGGAAATAATGCAGATTCAAAATTTTATTATTTTAATAATATTTAAATCAAAAGATTTATATTTAGATAGATCATATATGTAGACAGTACTATTGTGTTTGTTTTGTGTAAATATTTGAGGCTATTATAACTTTAATACACTTGATAATTTTTTATTAATATATTCAAGCAAAATTGATCGATGCATGTAATACTCTACTAATTTTTTTTCTACCCCTAAATTTTGAATCAGCTCTTTAGAATATCTTGCATAAATTTTCTTTGAAATTTGTAATCTGGCTGCCTACATCAATATCTTGATTACGCAACAAAGATTGAAAATTCTCTTTTTTCTATGATTAACTGTTGTGTGTATGAAAAAGGAACGGTACGATAATGATATGAATGTGTTAGTTAGGGTAAATTACTCTAACTGTCCTTGAAATTGGGGTTCATTTGGTTTGTCCTTTATTTTTAAGAAGCTTTATTTGCATTCTTCATGTTGAATTTTTAGTTTACAATGATTATTTGTTTATTTTTCATGGTAAAAAAATTCATAACAATTTAACATGCATTGATAACTTTGATTTTTGTTGATTTATTTGTGTAATTTTAATGTATTTAATTAGGATAATTTGTTTTGTTTTGTGCAGGATTTATGAAATTTGTGAGGGAAGTTCTCTTACTGTGGCAAGCCAAACATGGAACAGAAGGTTGCTGATTTGGATAAAGAAGCAATCAAGGATTAGGTGTTTGTTGAAACGTATGAAACTTTTGGGGAGAATCAAATTTGTTCCCCGAATTTTTGGAAGATTTAATGCTGAATATTTTAGTGAAGTTTAAGAAGGAATGCCGTTGCAGAATTTTAGAATTTTAGTTTTTCCGCTTTGCCTATAAATAGAGAGGAACACATTAGCTTGAGGGCTTCCATCCATTCTCTAATTCTGTGACGTATTGTTTTAGTTTGAATTTATTTAATCTAGAGTTGTAGTTTTAAAGTGGAGTTTTAAGTATTTTAATTAAGTTCTTTTATACGGTTTGTTAGTTTCAATTACGTATTTAAAATTTGAAATTTAATCCCATCAGTGTTTTCTTTTAATTGAGTTTTTTAATTTAAGGATTCCAATTAGATAAAGTTGTGAGTTTGATTACGGTTAAAAGTCTTGGAAGCATTAATCTGTTGCACATTGGTTTCATATTTTCAATCCATTGGATTAATGATTCTATTGAAGTTTATCCATTAAATAATTCCATGTTCTAATTTATGAATACTGCACATTTAATGTGAAAAGAATCAGTAGTGTATTAAAGGTTTTCTAGTTGTACTTAAATTCTGCATCCTTGAGTTAATCAGAAATTAAGTGTCTCACTTTTAATTCAGTTCTTAAATGGATAATATGTTTATGCATTGCTACAGTATTTTCTACTTAAATGTTTTCTAGTTTTAATTTTCTTCTTTCTTTCTTTAAATTCATTAAAGTAACTCTTTTAATTTAGTTTTAGTTAATCCCATTAATTTTCCATATGATACTTTTATTGAGTGTTAAAATGATATAATTCCAGTACATTCATAATTAAAGGTGTAACAGTTCAAGTGGTTCAATGCTTACAAGCTGAAAGCATTTTCTGAATTCAACCAACATCCGTTCGAACGGGAGGCTTCTCCATAACACTAATAAGCTTACTTAATCCTTTCTTTTAGTTTAATATTTTATTTTGTATTCAGTAATTATTTTAAGTGTTCTTTTAGTTATGGCTGTAGCTTAATTTTATTTTCTGGTATTAATAATGAAGTGTTAATTAAAATATGATCGTGAGACCAAAATGCTTTTATTAAATTAATTTGAATAAATTCTATAAATTCACTGTGTTTAATGATTATTTTGTGATTAATTTAACGTTGATCGCGTTTCTTTAATTTATGCAATGCCAAATTAATTTTTTGATAAATATCTATAATTAATTGGTTAATTAATTAAGTGGTAAAACTACATTCAAGTATGAGGGAATTAAAGGATAGTAAATTATAACATACTGTTGATGATTGTAATTTACTAAAATTAGATTTTTCTAATTATTAATGCAATTAAATCTTTAATTTTAGTATTGACTAATTCCAACTAAATTAAGATTTAATTAGGGGTAATTAATTTATAGCTAATTCTTATTAATTATATATTAATTAAGGAAAAATTGAATTATATCAGAGCTAATTCTCGAAAATCTATAACCAATTAGTTTGTAAAAGTTAATTATTTTGTGAGTCTATGATCGATCTAAAATTGATTAGTGTGGATTTTTTAATTGTTGAATTTTTCTTATTTGACAGATTTTAATTTTTGTGATTTTTTTTATAATTCTAATTAACTTGTTTAATTAATTTTTAAGTTTAATTAATTTGACATATTGAAATTAAGTTGTGACACTGTAGAATTAACTAAAATCGACTGTGTTTTTGTTCCTCGAAGGATCGACCCCTACTTCTATGTGCTATTTGTATTATTTGAAGTAGGCATTTATTGTGGTTTTGAAATGACGAGCTAAATTTTTGCGCCATTATCGGAGAACGACATAATACTTTCATTTTAGTTAATTCTTTTTGTTCCTTAGTGTATGACTTGTTTGTCTAACTATAATCTCTTATATGATGCAGAGATCGAGAAGATAGCGAGGAAATTAAGAAAAGAGATGAGGGAAAGAGGCCGAGGGCATTTTTCAGATTCTGTTACAGAACCTCCGTTTGCCCAAACGGAAGATAATTCAGCAACACAATCGGATCAAAACACATCATTTGATAACTTTGACATGGTAGAAAATCAGAACAGAAATGGTGGAAATCCAAATAGAGGAAATAATCAAGGAGGTGGAAATAATCTGGGAGGAGGACAACAAGCACCCATTCGGGAAAGAACCACTACTACAAAATGAGGCTATAGCATCACTTTGAAGGCAACACTTTAAAAAGTAGTGCTATTGAGACAATTTTTAGAAAAGTTGTAATACTTTGAAATAAGTGTTGCATATATAAGTTTAATGCAACACTTTTTTACAAGTGTTGCAATTACTATTTGAATATGCAACGATTTTTTTACAAGTGTTGCAATTACTAATAGAATATACAACACTTTCAAAAAGTGTTGCATTTATTTACTATCTAGAGCAACATTTATATAATATCTGCAACACTTTATAAAATATTGCATACAAGTCTAATTAGGTAGGAAACATGAATTCACAACTTTAATTATTTTTGTGAAATTGCTAAGGAAAAAAAACGTAAAACAATTGATGAAATAATTGACCTAAAGCGTTAAGGATGAGACTTTGAGTAATATGTTATTTTAAATACAAGTTCTAAATTTTTAGATGAAAATTTCAGATTTTATTTATTTATTCTTGTATATTCATTAAATTAGTTTTATTTGAATAAAATAGTTTGCTAAGTGATATTTTACTTCTATTAATTATAGTTTAATTTGTACAAAAAAATTATTAGGAAAATATTGATTATTTAATTTTAAATAAAAAGATTGTATTAATATTTTAAAAAATTAATAATTGTTGAGTTAAGAGAATATTTAAGTATACACTAATTCTTATTGTCAACATATAAAATATTTGTAAATATTATCATAACATTAAAAGATTATGAAATTTAATATAGTTTATAATAGCCTTATAAATAAATATACAAAAGTAGATAGCTTGGAAAAAAAAAGAAAATTAGATAAGAAAAATTGAAAATAAAATAAAAATATTGTAATTATTTATGTAGAACTGAGCTAATTTTCAATTTTGTAGAATCAGCATTTAACACCAAAACGACATCGTAGTTCTTCTATTATCAGTATAGTGGACTCCCTAAGACTTAAGAAATTTTTCCAACTCTGATCTGTAAACGAATAAACCCTTTCTACTATGCTCTGAAGCCATCTCAACCCCTCACCTGCTCGTTCCAGCTCCAAACAACTCCAAACAACTCCAAACAACCACAGATCTGAGCCATCTTCCAGTCGAGCTGTGGGAACTACATCGGAGCTATCGTACTGATATCCACAGCCGATCTGAGCTGAAATTAGCTCGTCAGTAGCTCGTCGCTTTTGGGCTCCGATTGCTGCAATTCTCCGGCACGGATTCTGTTGAGACGCAATTTTTATTCCTACTGGGAGCTGGGAACACTCCAATTCGGGCACCCTGCAGAACTAGAACAAATATTTGGCCCATAAACTTTCTCAAGAAACTATGGGTAATCGGCAGCTTCAAAGAAAAGATCCAGACCCGCTCCGCTAAGGTCCGATTCAAGGCATCCGAAGATCCATTCTTCATCGACTCATTGTTGCCAGATCCATGGAAGACCCATGGAAGTTCTTCACCGATCGGTTAGGCCCGCCGCTAAGGTCCGATCGCCTCTCATTGCTGGCAGATTCATGGAAGATCCATTGAAGTTTCACCGATCGGTTCTCAAGGAACCTGCTGCTAAAGTCCGATCGTTTCTCATTGCTGGCTGCCGAGTCAGAGCAAACGAGGAACAGACACAAATGGTTCCTGCACCTATTCTTAGCTTCGGATAGTGGTGGAGCTAGCCAAAATCAGAGCCAAACACTGGTAAGAAAGGTAGAAATCTCTTGCTGTGAAGGATATGTTCGTATACTTCTTCAAGCTACCAGGCCTAAATTGTTTAGTAAGATTACTGCAATTCCCCCTCTTAAAGATTAAATGTGGTGGTTTTTTGGATTTTGATTTTGAAACGAATGATTCACAACCCCAGATTCTGTTACTGGTCTTATGCCAATACTGGCTGTGAATTTGAAAGCCTGCATTCTTAATGCTGAAAGTGAACTCTCAGCTCATGCTTGATTTATCAACTTGTTTGAGCCATCTTCTTGAACATTGAGGCTCTGTCGTATGCTTGTTTGGTTATCCTTGGATTGAAAACTCAGAAAGCTTGCTGGGAATTAACCTTCTAGATTTGGTTTGTTTGGATGCTGTTGCTATAATCATAGTGATGCAATCTGAATCTAATCCATAAAATTTGTTGAAATATGCTTTCAGTGTGCTCAAGTGGCTGAATACATTTGTTAGGCTGTTGATGAAGTGTGATTTTAGTGAAATGTGTTCTCGTGTGCTCACAATGTGTCTCATATACTTTGGAGTTACGGTGCTGATGAAGGTTGTGATTGTTGTTATCAATTACTTTATTTAGTTGGTGTTCTATGAGGATTGTGATCTTTGGCATGGCTGCCACTGAGGGAGTTTTTGCTTGGATTTGTTACCTGTGAAATGGTAACTGCCCCTGGTGTCCCAATAGTTCTTGTTGGAACAAAACTTGGTGAGATTCATTTCCATTTTAATTAGATTGTGCTTTTTGGATGTAGCATGGGATGAGGCAAAGTTCTATTCAATAGACTTCTCTCACCAAAATATGGAGAAAGGGGTACAAGTCACAATGATTACATTGTTACACACCAAAATTTTCTTTTTCTGCCTCGTGATACCCTGAGATGGATTTTTTATTTGGTTGCCTTGCTAGAATGAATTTGACCACCATATCCAGCATCTCCTCAGTTTTTTCTGCTGCTGTTCTATTCCGTGTCATTAAATTTGGTTAGCTGGATTTGTAGGTGAATTTTTCTCATGTTTTATATTCTTAGACTTTTCACCCTCATGGTCTTTTGTTATGATATGTTATATAAATGAGTCAGTGTAATGTGTTGTCTCTTGCAGTTCCTGACTGTAGCTTATTTAAATTATGATGGTAGTCTTTGACTTTGTTGAAGTAATGGTGACTTTAGGTGGGCAATTTTAAGGTGAGCAATATGATGAACAGTCTCTTTCCTCAAATATATTTTTAGTTCAATTGTTTTCCACTTAAACATCACTTCTTCTCATCCTTTGATTCTCTTGGTTAATTCTCTATTTCATTATTTTAGTGGCATTTCAGTCCTACTGTTTATCTTTATTTTTTTTTCTTTCTCAGATATAGCATTTTGCCCAAAAAGGTTGGTGGAAGACGTAGAAGAATTCGGAAGCCTTTCAGTTACAAAGATTGTGAACCTATCTTTGATAATGTAGGCATCATGGTTCATGGGAAAATCAATTTCTGCCGAGAGATGAGGAAGATTATCAAGGTGAAATCGGTAGCAGATTTAAAGATGTCACTGCCATCACGGTTTATCAAATTGAACTCTCACTCTAGGTGAATGATGCACAAACTAAATTAAGTCACTAGGGAGTCTTTTGCAATAACACTTAGAAATGCTTAAAATGAATGGTTGATGGCTGCTGATGTTAGGCCATTTTTACCAATGTTTGAGTTCATAAGCTGTTGGTGTTTTGTTGCAATAACACTTTGCAAGGAACACTTTACTGGGTTAATGTGCATTAAAATCAGATTTTGTTTTATTTTGTATTTTGATTGTGCTCACGCTTATATATTCAACTTGTTTAAATAACTTATTTTTATTTTTTTTCTTTCTTGCACAGGAAATCATATTACTTTTGGTGAAGGACGTTTATTGCTATGTAAAGATACTTTTGTGGATATTCAACGACAACGTCACATTTAGAGTACAAATATTGATAATAATTTTTGGAAGGTGCCATTAGTTGGACTAAATTTTGTAAATTCCTTGTGGGAATATTTTTTGGCATAACTTCATCTATTACTTTTGTATTTGACACTAGAAGTACTTTTGTAATACGAATATTATTTTGGATTATATATTTTATATTATTGTATTTCAGTAAATGATATTGAATTAGTAACAATATAGTTGGAAAAATAAATGTTGCTATTAATTGTCTTTTTCAAAATGAAACACAAATAAGAGTGTTACTTATTTATAAAAAGTGATGCTTTAGAGCAGTTTAATATATTTAAAAGTGATACATTTGATAAGAAAAAGTGTTGCATTATTGGGTTAAAAGATTGTAAGAAGTGTTCTATTTCATAGCATGAAGTGTTGCCTTTCGTCTCATAAAATGTTGCAATTGGTTAAAGGTAATAAATAAAAAAGTGTTGCATTTTCAGAGAAAAAAGTGTTGCACAAAGAAAAGCGTTGCATATTCTTAAAATTGCAACATATCTAAAAAGTGTTGCCTAAAATAAAAAAAGTGTTGCTATAGGTCTAAGGCGATACATTTTTATAACACACTTTGTAAAGTGTTGCTTTAGGCCTATAACAACATTTTTAGGGCCAAAAACAACACTTTTGGGGTGTTGCTATAGTCTCATTTTGTAGTAGTGAACATTAAGGGAGTTAACTAGTCCCGTAATAAATTATTAGCTCTCCTATATTGTATTGCCAGCCATAACTGTTAATTTTGAACTCAAACCGTCATACCTTAACTTGTTGCCTAAGTTTAATGGTTTAGTCGGAAAAGATCAGCATAACTTCTTGAATGAATTTTTCAGAGTTTGTGAGACATTGAATAATAGGGGGGGTGACGCAAGAATATATTAAATTAGTAAGTTTTCCGTTTACCCAAATGGGAGAATCTAATATATGGTTTAGTAGTCTAACTCCAAATTCTATACGTTCATAGTAAGATTTACAAAGAATCTTTTTGCATAATTTTTTCCCTACATCAAGAATTGCATCAATAAGAAAAGAAATTTGTGGAATCAATCAAGATATTGATGAATCTTAGCATGCATATGGGTTAAGATTTAAAATAATAGTTGTCCTCAACATCAAATTTATGAAGAATTACTAATTCAATATTTTTATGAAGGCATGCTATCGGAAGAAAGGATGGCAGTTGATGCTTCAAGTGGTGGCACATTCATGGATAAAACTTCAGCGCAAGCTAGAGCTTTGATTAAACAAATGTGTGAGTCCGGTCAACAATATCATGTTTCCCTTTTGGCCAAACAGATAAATATGGCAAACATGTCATCTTTTGAGACCCGACTGGATGCATTGACTACTTCAGCAGAACGTTTAGTGGCAACCTTAGACAATACCCAACAAATTTGTGAAATATGTAATAATCCAGGGCATCCAAATGATTTGTGCCCATCGGTTCAAGATGAACAATCAGTTCAAGTGAATGCAACAAATCAACAGTATGATCCCCACTCCAATACATTCAATCCAGGGTGGAAAGATTATCCTAATCTGATATAAGGGAATAGACAACAACTAGTTTCTAGAATCTTATATCCTCCATAGTTCAGGTCACAACAAAAAGTAATGGTTTGATTGCCCAACCACCTTCCATGCCCATTTCAAGAGGAGGAGTACCTTTGGAAGACTTGATTACAAATTTAACCACCATCACTCAAAACATGCAACAAGGATTTATTAAATCAAAAGTGGAGGTACAAAAATTTCAACAAAAAAACTAGGGCAAGTATAACAGGGTTGAGTAATCAAATTACTTAGTTGTCCACTATCATTAATGCTTTAGAAGGGAATCGAAGAAAGCTTCCGTCACAAGTTCTTCTGAATCCAAAAGAAAATGTTAATCAAATAACATTGATAAGTGGCACCATTTGGAAGAGCCCACACCAAAGATCCAAGAAATGAAAGTAGGAAACAAGGTTCCGTTAGACCAAACGGATGGCAATAAAAAATTTGAGGTAAAAATTGATTTAAATAAAAATATTTCTGATATTAAAATACCTCATCCTTTTCCTAAAAGGTTGAACAGAGATGCGAAGAATGATGATATGAGTAATATTCTCACCATATTTAACAAGATTAAAATCAATATTCCCTTTCTTGAAATAATCAGTAAAATGCCAAAATGTGCAAAGTTTCTGAAAGATGTTTTAGCCAGAAAGATTATACAACCAAGGGATGAAAAAGTGGTGGTAGGAGAAAATGTTTTGGCAGTAATTCAAAAGAAACTACCCTCAAAATGCAAAGACCCAGGTATATTTGCAATACCTTGTGTAATTGGGGAGAAAAGGGTAGAAAGATCCATGCTAGATTTAGTAGCATCTATCAATGTAATGCCATTTTTTTACTTATAACGAATTAAACTTTGGACCCCTTTCTGACAAACAAGTTGTGATACAGTTAGCAGACAGATCATTGTCATACCTACTTGGAGTTCTTGAGAATGTATTTGTTAAAGTGAATGAATTCTTATATCATGCTAATTTTTATGTTTTTGACATGGGTAATACTGATAATAAAAATTCAGCAGTATTATTGTTAAGGAGACCTTTTATGAAAACTGCAAAAGCACAAATTAATGTTGATAAATGTACCTTAACATTTGAATTCAATTGGGAGTTTGTAACTTTTAATATTTTTGATACTATGAAAAATTTCCAAGATATTGATAATTGTAATGTTGTTGATGTATTCACCAAATAACTCAAACCCTCCAACTACTTTTTTCTCTGTCTATTTCTTTCTTTTTTTAGAAAACATTGCTAGGGTTTTGGATATGGTGGCCCTTTAGCCTCGGGCTAAAGGGCAACCACCAGCCAACTTGAGGTAGCCGGAGTTTGCACAGAAATCTTTCTCTCAACTATTTCAGGCCGACGAATCACATCCGCAACTCAGCATCCCATTGACAACACACAGAGGGGAGATTGTGATAAAATTTACAAACTCTAATATTGAGAGGTTATCTACACTATTTAAACTCGCGCTTGTGGGAAAGTTCTCACATGGAAGACCAGCTCTGGAGGAGATTCGGCGTTTTCTTGCAAAACTCGATCTAAAAGGCTCAGTGGAGACGGGATTAATAGATTATCGATATATGCTTATGATATTTTCGAATTAAACTGATTTTCATAGGATGTGAACTCGAAGCATAGGCAACTCGACAAATATCCGATGAGAGTATTCAGGTGGAGTCCATCATTCCAAACCTCAAAGGAAACCTCGGTTGTTCCGGTCTGGTTTACACTACCTAATCTGCCATTTCATTTGTTTGACAAAAGATTCTTGAACTCTCTCATGAAAAGCGTTGGAGTTTCATTTACAATTGATGCATCTATGGTTAACTATTGCAAGACCAAGTGCTGTGAGAGTATGTGTGAGGTGGACTTACTAAAACACATTCCATCTATGATCTACACACGGTGATGATGGGAATGAATTCTGGCAAGAAATAGTTCCAGAAAACTTGCCTAGTTATTGTACGGGATGTTATAGGAAAGGACATAACGAATCACAATGTAATAATTTTAAAGAAACTGTGAATGATGATGGAACTATGAAATCTACTCAGCAATGGAAGGAAAAAATAGCTGCAGGCGACGACGGGAAACAAGTGTTAATTTATGATAAAATGAATGATCAAAACTTGGAGGCTACGCAAGGTAAGTTATTATTGCAGAATAAGACGGCTAAAGCGAAGGAGAATGAACTTAATATGCACCAGAATGCTAGGGATACACAATTGACTGGCGAATATCATCTTCCAATTCATTCGATTCATGAGGCTGCTCAGAAGTCTGATGCTAGACATGAAGATTGTGTTGGCGAAGATAATACGACTATAATGGATAAATAGGCACAAGATTCTACTTCAAAAAAAGTTGTAGACCCTCCAATACCTACTGCAGGAGACCCTCAAAGAAAGGAGGAAATCACGAATCAAAATTTTGATCAGATTATAGAGGAAGGACCAGTAGCGGTTAATCAGAATAAGGGGATTCTTGACGATTTGAATCGAGATAGACCGTCCGCTGACTTGGTGAATTTGGAGGAACCACGCTTATTAGAGGCTGGTGGAGAAATTGGGTCAAGTGAGGATTTGGATTCTGACACATTCTCTATGAAATCTCTAGACAGTGCTCGATGAGAAAAGGATAAGACTCAATCTAAAATTCTGGAGCAACTGAGCCTGGACGCACCGGCTAGGAGAAAAACTCAACATACTGTTACAAAAAATAACTCAGGTAGAACACTTAGGTCTAAGGTACGATCATGTAAAGCTATAAGTTTACTCTCTGGTCATCCATGAATTTTTTATTTTGGAATGCCCGTGGGGTGGGTAATATAGATACTATAAGAAGAACCAGGAAATTGAGGAAGGAGTATGGCTAATTATTTCTATGTATTGTGGAACCAAAACTTAGTTTGCTAGAATTTGATGAAATACGAATAAAGCTGAAGTTTGATGTGTCTTTGGCGATTGACAAGGGGCGTATCTGGGTGTTTTTCTCCAATTCTATACAGGTTACATTGTTGAGGCAACACGTACAACATCTAACATTAAGTGTTATATTGTCGGGTATGCTATGTCCGATCGTTGTATCTTGTGTTCATATGTTGAGTACCAGAATTGGTCGACGGGAATTATGGGCGGACTTGGTTGGGCTGAATAGAGGAACAAATACTTGGTTAGTGATGGGGGATTTCAATGTTGTAGTTGCACGTGATGAGAAATGGAGGGGGGTCGTGCCTTTCATCATCGCGAAGCTCAAGATTTTCTAGACTTTATTCAAGATGCTGAATTGCTTGATACTGGGCATACTGGAGCTCGTTTTACGTGGTATAATAACTGGAAGTATCCCCCGCACATTTGGAAATGTCTGGATAGAGTGCTAATACACCCAGCCTGGACTGATGAATTTGAGACATCGATTGTTCATTTTAGCAGGACGACATTGGATCATGCCCCCCTTCTGGTCCAGCTTAAATTGAAAAATAGAACTGGAGTTCGTTCTTTTTGATTTATGAACTTTTGGCCACTGCGAAGTGATTTTTTAACGGTAATAAAAGAAGCATGGCAATAACCTTGTAATGCTAGGCCTTTAGTTCGTATATGTTTGAAGTTGAAGGCTGTTAAGAAGGCCCTTAGTGACTGGAATAAGGTGGTGGTGGGAAATATTTTTTCAAAAGTACGGGATGCTGAGAGGAAGGTACAGCTAGCAGAGTTGAATCTGGAGAACACAGATGATGAGGCAGCAAGGGTGGAGTATAGTAGGTCTCTGAGCTAAGGTATGCCTTGCGGGACTAGGAAATTTTCTGGAAACAGAAAACCCATGCTAAATGGATGAAGGAGGGTGACCTTAATACTAGGTTCTTTCTTGCATCCATGTGGCAAAAAAGGAGACGGGCTGTAATACTTCTATTCAGCGGGCAGATGGTTCTATCATCACTAATATACCTGCTATTCAAGATGCCGTGATGGAGTTCTTTCAACAACTACTGTTGGGGGATTCTCCATTGATTTTAGCAGTGGATGTGAATGTGTTGCCAAGGGTGCTAGAGGAGACGGACCGTGTTATGCTTAAGGTAACAATGGATGAGATTCAGACTTCTCTGTGGATGATAGATGATGATAGTGCGTCGGGCCAAGATGGTGTTTCTAGCGCATTTTTCAAGTGTGCGTGGGATATCATTAGTGTGGATCTTTTTCAGGCAGTCCAGGAGTTTTTCTATAGTGGTACGTTGCCAAAATCTATTACTGTCACGACTTTGATCTTGATTCCAAAGTGTGAGAACCCACAACACTTTGGGGAGTACCAGCCAATTAGTTTGTGTATGGTTCTCAACAAGATTATCACAAAGGTTTTGGCAAATAGACAGCGGAATTTCCTTCCGCAATTGATTTCTAAGAACCAAAGCGTGTTTGTTCATGGTCGGGTTATTGCAGATAATATATTGCTTGCACAAGAATTGGTCGGGTCTATCAATACTTAAGCAAGAAATGGTAACGTGGTGCTCAAACTAGATATGCTTAAGGCTTATGATCACGTATTCTGGTTCTTCTTATGTCAGGGGCTCCGAAGATTTGGCTTGGTGAACGTTGGGTGGATATGATATGGAGATATGTCTCAAATTACTGGTTCTCTGTAATGATTAATGGATAGCCATACGGTTTTTTTCCGTCCACTAGAGGGCTTCGCCAGGGTAATCCTCTCTTCCCAGGTTTATTTATATTGGTGGCACAATATTTTTCGGTGCTACTGAACTCCTTATTAACTCAGCGATCCTTCACTCCTTTCTGTACCACTCGAAATACGATTGCAATCACGCACTTAGCTTATGTGGATAATATCCTCATTTTCTCCGCTGGAGACGAGGCATTGATTAAATATGTAATGGATGCAATTCAAAAATATGAAGGGCTTTCTGGTCAGATGGTTAGTGTTAATAAAAGTTATTTCGTTGTTGGGAAGTCATCCTTGATGGTGGTATGTCAACGTGTGGCGAGATTGACCAGTTTCTCTTATGAGGAATTCCCATTTACCTATTTGATTTTTATCGGCCGCATTAAAGGAAAATATTTCCAATTGATTTTATCTAAAATTTAGCGACAGATTCTGAGTTGGAAGCATAAGTATTTATCCTTTGGGTCAGTGAATAGCCTGGACATTACCCCATTTTTCCGATTGCATGGATTATCTTGATTAAACATGTCCTTTCGTCTATTCCATCGCATATCTCATCAGTTGTGCAACCTCCTAAGGGAATTTTACAACTATTATCGACGATGTTAGCCTAGATTTTCTAGACAGGTATGGGAGATCGTCGACAACATTGGATTAGCTAGTTAAAACTTTGTCAACTGGTAAATGAGGGTGGTGTTGGCTTTAGGGATGTTGCTGAGGGGGCGAATGCATTCCTGGGTAAAATTTGGTGGGCATTCCGGCAGGGTGATTCTTTATGGTCTCAGTTTATGAACGGTAAATATTGCCACCGTGTACATTTGGCATGAGTACAACCTTCATGGTCGGCCTCGTATATATGGAAAAGAATGTTGCATGTACGGGAGATTATTGAACCGTTAATTGGATGGCTTCCAGGGGATGGCTCTCTTGATTTGTTCCATGATAACTGGAGGCTAATGGGATCCTTATCGAAGTTTACAACTGATAGAGTCGCTATTTAAGGACGGTCATTGGTTTCTAGGTGACTATGCGGATATCCTTCTAGCTGCAATGCAAAATAACCAGCAGAATGTGACGTTATCGCCAAAAGCTCCAGTTGCGATATGGATGGGAGCACAAGATAGTCAACTTTCAGTTAAATCCGCATATGAGCTTATGAGGACTAAGGGTACTCGAGTGCGATTTTTGAAGAATATTTGGCGGAAAGGTATTCCTTTCAAGACTTCCTTCTTTTTATTGAGATTACTTTATGAGCGTATCCCATTCTCCAAGTGGTTAACTAAAGTGGGGTTTCACGGGCCTTTTCCATGTATGTGTTGTCAGAACCCTGTGGAGAAGTCTATTGAACATTGCTTTATTCATGGGAGAATTGCGGATAGCTTATGAAACTTTTTTGGGTCCTCATGTAGAATCCGTTACAGAGATGGTGGTTGGCGAATGAGATGTGCTGCTTGGTGGTCGTTAAGGGGTAATCCATATAGTAAGCTAGTATTTATAATTATCCCGTCCCTAATCTTTTGGCATATCTGGCGTTGGCGGACAGCGGCAATGTCTAACAAAATTTTTGCTCCTATTGAGCAGATTTGTAGTCGTGTAATCATGGACTTCCGAGATGTTTGGATGATATACTTCCCTAAAGTGCTTCTTCAGATAGAATAACATGATATTGTGGTCTTTGTTCAGTCACACTCATATACCTTTACGTGTATGCAGGTGGTATGGGTTTTGCCAACTTGTGGAGAGTACAAGTTAAACACCGATGGCTGTTCTAGGGGTAATCCAAATATAGTGGGGGTGGTGCACTGGTGCGAGACTCGAATGGTAAATTGTTTAATGCCCGAGCCATGGTTTCACTTTGTTACTAGCTTAGAGGCGGAGCTGTTAGCTCTCTTAGGAGGACTGGAACTTTGCATGGGTATAGTGCAATTACGGGTGCATGTGGAGACAGATTCTATCTTGATAGTACGTATTGTGAAAAGAGAGTGTGCCACTCCTTGGAAGCCTATAAAGCTGGTGGAGAAGATTCGAGGATTTCCTTGCATGTCTACTATTACACATATCTACCGTGAAGCGAATTAACCTGCAGACAGACTGGCTAACGTGGGATGTGAGTTGCACTAAGATATCCAGTATACTTTGTTTCCAGAGCTACCACGGCAAGTGAAGGGATGCATTAATATGGATCGACTTCAAATTCCGAATTTCCGTTTTAGAAAGTGTTTATGATTGATGTATTGATAAGGTTTGTAGACCATGGTACATTCTCAGAGGAGAAAAGACATAAGAGAGCCAAATCGAATGCAAAGTGGAGAAAAAATTGAAGTTCATGATGAGAGTGAAGATCTGCTTCACGTCGCGACGTTCGAACTCTTCCACGTCGCGATGTGGGTGGACGTTGCGACGTGCGCATATGCACGTCGCGCCGTGGAAAAATGGGAAATAAAATCAAGTTTTGTCGATTTTTGGCTAATTTTGGAGCAGATTGGCAGTAAGCCACGTTGCGACGTCGGGACCCTCCCACGTCGTGACATGGGTGGACATCGCGACATGGGACCATGCACGTCGCGATGTCGGTAATCGCGTACAATTCCGAGTTATTTTTGGCAATTTGCGATTTTGGCCAAAAAAAAACTTTTCTATTACCAAAACTCTAGATTAGCAACTCTAAAGGAGGAAGTACTCCTTATTTCATTTTCTGAAACTTGAAATAGGTGTATCAATGTAATGGAGGAGTCCTCCCAATTTATAGCTTTTCAAGTGTACTAATGGTGTGGTTATATCCGCTATTGAATTTTGTATCCTATATGTCTATTAATAAATAGGGAGTGGCCCCCCCCTCCCCCCCCGTAAATGGCATTATTTGCAAAAAAAAAGTTATGTTGTTGATGTGTTTAAACCTATTGTCCAAGAATATCTTGAGACAAATTTGTGCAGGATAAATTAGAGCAAGTCGTCACAGCAAAGTTGATAGATTTTGAGGCAAAAGAAAATCAAGACGACAAGATAAAGAATGCAATAACATAATTGCATTCACTGGATAAATTTTCAATTAAAACATATTCGTCCCATTTGTCCAAACAGAAGCCGCCTGATAAATTGCTATATTCTAGTATGGAGCTTCCGATGTTGGACAATGGTTGAAGTCATCTTATGCAGCACATTTAGTCTAGCCAAAGACTTTAAACAAAAGCGCTGATTGGGAGGCAACCCAGTGATTTTTATTTTTTAGTTATTTTCACAGTTTTGAATATTTAGTTTTATTTCTCTAATTTTAATTTTTCTTCTTTCAGAGTACAAGTGTTTAATTGCTGAATAAAGGTTCCGTTTGCCAAACAAAGGACAAAGACAGTCAAAACCATATCAAACTCTATCCTCCAATTACTCCAAATCTGAATTCCAAAAGAAATTACTATTACCATGTTTCAATTTTTTCAACATCATCTCCAATGAGGACAAAAATCCTAAATATGGCAGTATTTGTTTCATTTCTCTTCTACATTATTTTTGTTTTTAGTCTTGTGAGTTACGTGTTGAAGCCTTATTCAAACTTTTGCTTTTGCTTGGGACAAGCAAAGTTTTAGTGTAGGGAGGTGAATTTATGTGTTTATTTATTTTTTGTGTGTTTTTCTTATTTAAAAAAATCAAAATTTTAAAAAAAAATCAGAAAATTAAAAAAAAAGAAACTTGAAAAAAAATTATTTTTTTTCTTTTTTCTGTTTGTTTCCAAAATTCTAAAGTTAAATATTATTCATGAGAATCGAAATTTGGTTTGGAAGTTGGTGGAATCCTTGTGCTTTAATTTCACAAAATCCTTTTATGTTTCAAAAAGTAATAAAATGAAAGAATGAATTTTACTTACCTACCTAAAGTGAGGATTGAGCCTAAGCATGTAAAACCACTTTTTGGTGATTGAATGATTTTTTTCTTATTGAGTGAAAGAATGTACAATGATGATCTTACAAATTTTGCATTGTTGTGCATATAGAACCATTGATTTTTGGAATTATTACGTGAAAATGATAAAGGCATTTTGGTTTAACCAAGTTTGGCTTTAGTTTCTTTCCTACCCTAAAATAAATATTTAGTTACCCTTTTGAAGTCTGAAACTTTTTCTTTGATATGTTAACCCATTTAAAATACACCTTTGCCCTTTTAACTTTCTATTTTCCCTTTTCTCATTGTACTTATAGCAAGACGAATAATGTTTGAAATAATACTCTTAGGTTGGTTTGGAAGTAAGCAAATGCAATTTGAAAATTGTGAAGAACTAAGTGTTCTTTTGTAGAAATAAAAAAAAAGAAAGAAAGGATATGTTTGATCAAACAAGAACAGGACAGAAAAAAAGAAAAAAAACAGAAAAAGAGAAAAATAAAAAATATATATTTGCTTGTTTGAAGTTGATGCAAAGACCTAGTGTGGGGATTATTTGCTTAGTTGTGATTGAAAGCACCTTAAGTTGATTTTTAGCCATTTCATCCTTCTTTTCTTTATCCTACCTCCTTTACCTTAACCCCAATACAACCATCAAAAGACTTTTGGATTCATGTATTTGATTTTGGCAAGTTATGGTTAAAATGTGACATATTTGTAAAATTATGGTAAGAAGTCTTGTACAATTCTATTCGAGTGGATGACCTAAATAAGAGATATTGAATGCTTAGTTGAAACTTAAATGATGTTTATGAGAGTATTCACTTTCGTGATTTTTTTATTTTGAAGAAAATGATATTTTTTGTTTTGAAGCAAGGACTATTTTGTGGAATGAAAGTTGAATTTCGAATTAAATGGGCGGCGTTTGCTTTTTAGAATTTTGAATAAATTTAGGTGCTAGTATATGCTTAGGAACAAGAATAATTCTAGTGTGGGGAATTTTGATAACTATTATTTTTTTTGATTTATTTTTGTAATTTTAATATGTTTGATTGGATAATTTTTTATGTTTTAAGTAGGATTTATTTTGTGAGGGAAGTACTCTTATTGTGGTAAGTTAAACATGGAACAGAAGATTGTTGACTTGGATAAAGAAGCAGTCAAAGATTAGGTATTTGTTGAAACGTATGAAGCTTTTGGGGAGAATCAAATTTGTTCCATAGATTTTTGAAAGATTTAATGCTGAATATTTTAGTGGAGTTTAAGAAGGAATGTGTTGCATAATTTTAGGATTTTAGTTTTTGTCTATAAATAGAGAGGAGCACATTAGCTTGAGGGAATCCACCCATTCTTTAATTATGTGAAGTATTGTTTCAGTTTGAATTTATTTAATCTAGAGCTGTAGTTTTAAAGTAGAGTTTTAAATATTTTAATTAATTTTTTTTAGTTTCAATTACGTATTTAAATTTTGGAATTTAATCCCATCAGTCTGTTCTTTAAATTGAGTTTTTTAATTTAAGGATTCTAATTGGATAAAGTTGTGAGTTTGATTATGGTTAAAAGTCTTGGAAGCATTAATCTGTTGCACGTTGGTTTCATATTTTCAATCCATTGGATAAATGATTCCATTGAAGTTTGTCCATTAACAATTTCATTTTCTAATTTATGAATACTGCGCATTTAATGTGAAAAGAATTAGTAGTGCATTAAAGGTTTTCTAGTTGTACTTAAATTCTGCGTCCTTGAGTTAATCATAAATTAAGTGTCTCACATTTAATTCAGTTCTTAAATGGATAATATGCCTGTGCATTAGTCATGGCCACGGTTCCGGTTTTAACCGAAACCGGACCGTAACCGGCCCATGCCGGGCCCAACCCGTGAACCGGAACCAGCCCAGGCGGGCCGGTTCCGGTTCACAGTTTTTGTGAACCGTGAACCGGCGGTTCAAACCGCCGGTTTTTGAAAAAAAAAAAAAAAACCTATTGGGCCTGATCTGGAAAGACACCTTGTCATGGGCTAACCAAAAGTCCATGCTGTAGCCCTCCCATTGCTTTAGACTTAATTGTTTGGATCACCTTGTATAATTGATAAAGCCCATGTTACAATTGAATTATTAAACTTTCTCATTATCTAATATTATTAATAGATGATTATTAAACTATAAGTATATTAAAATAAAAGATTACTTATAATTAACCATATTAACTTGAATTATTGCGTGTTCTTGTGTGTAATGAATGGATAAATTCATATAAATACATAATTAAACTCATAGTTTAATATTCAAATAATATCAATTATTATTCATATTCATTATGGTACAACTATTAGTAACATGTTAATGGTAATTAATATTTAACTAATAACAAATATAGAGTATTTTTCATTTTATTATATTTTGTTTATACATCATTACATCTACATATTAATTTAATTTACTTTTCAATTATATTAAATTTGTATATATTGTATTTATTTTTTTCAAATTTAATGTTAAAAAATTCGAACCATAAAAAACCGTTAACAAACCGGAACCGGAACCATGACGAATCGGAACCGTGACGGAACCGTGAACCGGCGGTTCATGAACCGTAACCGTAACCGTGAGGCCAAGGGCCGGTTCAGGTTCCACCCTTCGTGGAACCGTGAACCGGCGGTTCACGAACCATAACCGGCGGTTCGTGAACCATGGTCATGTCTACTGTGCATTGCTACTGTATTTTCTACTTAAATGTTTTCTAGTTTTAATTTTCTTCTTTCCTTCTTCAAATTTATTAAAGTAATTCTTTTAATTTAGTTTTAGTTAATCCCATTAATTTTCCATAGGATAATTTCATTCAGTGTTAAAATGATATAATTTTATTACATTCATAATTAAAGGTGCAACAGTTCAAATGGTTCAATGTTTGCAAGCTGAAAGCATTTTCTGAACAAGATGCTGGTACTAATTTTATTACATTCTATAGCACCACGTAAACTTGGTAAATCTATATATTCTTCACACAAAAAACCAAGATCCGGTACTGATACGGAACTTGATAGATATTTAACAACTACTTTTGAGGTTTGTGATGAAGATAAGAATTTTCACGAGTGGTCCGTGCTAGAATGGTGGAAGGGAAAGGAGAAGGATTATCCAATTCTTTCTATTATCGCAAAGCATAATCTTGCAATTCCGGCATCAACCGTAGCGGTGGAGCAAGCTTTTAGTGCGGGAGGAATCATTTTAGACGAGCACCGGTCCCGATTATTACCAAGATCGTTAGAAATTTAAGCATTAGTGGATGATTGGCACAAGGCAGTTTTGAGAGCACAAGAAATGGACAAGTCGGATGACATTGATTTAGATTACGACACCGACATTTCCGAAACGAGCAATGTTAGTACCGGATCTTCAACCGGAGTTTCCTATTTCACGGATTTCGTCCATCCCGATCCCGATGATGATATTGAAGAGTTAGATGATTAAAATTTAGGTCAATTAACTTGTACTCAAATTACTTTTATGAATGAAAAGTTTAATTTTTAGAAAATGTTGTATCATGATTCATTATTCATATATGTAAATGGCCAACTCGAAATTCGATATTTAGGCCAAAATTTTATATTTCAATAATAAAATGAGGTATTTTTTCATTTATATCAAACTTGTAAACTTGTACGTATTATATCAAACTTGTTACTTTTCACATTATAAATTTGTAAATTTGTTAATTATATCAAACTTCTCTTATTTTTCACATCTTAAATTATACTAAACTTCTTTTTTTTTCATCTTGT
Source organism: Ophiorrhiza pumila (assembly GCA_016586305.1). Classification (NCBI taxonomy): domain Eukaryota; kingdom Viridiplantae; phylum Streptophyta; class Magnoliopsida; order Gentianales; family Rubiaceae; genus Ophiorrhiza; species Ophiorrhiza pumila. The sequence goes on from BLIW01000005.1 coordinate 17,190,384, forward strand.
AAATTTGTAAATTATATCAAACTTCTCTTAATTTTCACATTGTAAATTATATTAAATTTCTTTTTTTTTCACCTTGCAAATTTGTAAATTTGTAAATTTGTAAATTTGTGAATTATATTAAACTTCTCTTATTTTTCACATTGTAAATTATAACAAACTTTTTTTTTTCACCTTGTAAATTTGTGAATTATATCAAACTTCTCTTATTTTTCACATTGTAAATTATACCAAATTCTTTTTTTTCACCTTGTAAATTTGTGAATTATATCAAACTTCTCTTATTTTTCACATTGTAAATTATAACAAACTTCTTTTTTTTCACCTTATAAATTTGTAAATTATATCAAACTTCTCTTATTTTTCACATTGTAAATTATACCAAACTTCTTTTGTTTCATCTTGTAAATTTTGTAAAGTATGTCATACTTCATATTGTTATTTTTTTTAAAAGTCGAACTGTGAGAAAACTGTACCAAAACCGGAACCAGAATCGAAACCGGAACCGGAACCAGAACCGAAATCGGGACAAAATCGGAACCGGGATGGAACCGGAATCGGGACGGAACCTGAACCATGACCGAACCGTGAACCGGCGGTTCACGAACCTTAACCGTAACCTTGACTCCAAGGGCCGGTTCAGGTTCCACCCTTCGTGAAACCTTGAACCGGCGGTTCACGAACCGTGGTCATGTCAAATTTAAAGTAGGCATTTATTTTGGCTTTGAAACGACGAGCCAAATTTTGACGCCGTTGCATATATCAAATTCTATGAATATGTATACACTTTTATTTGTTATATATGTGTTAAATATTTTTTTAAGTTGAATTTTAAGTCAAAAAAAATGAACGAATGACAATTTCAAATCAAATTATAAAATAAGAGAAAAAAATAATTTTTTTTAAATATTATGGACAAAAACTAAATAAACCCCCAAGTTAAAGGACGGCTAAAGTAATTTACTCAATGTGTTAAATTAAGTAAATCATTCATCTTGATGATATTACACTAGCATTCCTGTACTTTATTTTAATCATGTACACATTTGAAGACAGATTAGGATAGGATTTGGAAAATGGATATTATGACAGTAGTCATCTTGGAAGTAGGAATAGAGTAGATTTGGGTGAATAATATTGGAATTGAGTGATGCTGTTTGATATTTTTTTAAACAAAGGATAGATCCTTTATTGATTTACTCATGGCTTAAGATTTGGTTATACAAAATCCTTAAAGTGAGCATTAATTTAACAAGTCACATAATTGTGTTGATTTCTAAGTTATATGTATGAACTGCTTACTAATTTTAACATTATATATTTTGAACCAAAAAAAAGTGGGTTCTCTCTCTAGATGAGAGAACACCATCAAATCTAAAAATTTTTGAAAAATTTTTCTACCAAGAAAAAAAATTTCATTATATATAAAAAAATACCCTATCAAAATACATTCTTATTTGGGAGATGTTATTGCCAGAGCAAAAATTAGCATCCAGATCAACAAATTACTAATTTATCCTTAATCAATCAACTCCTTATCTTTCTCTCTCCACCTTATCATCATAGCTTATCCATTCTTTCTAATATACTTCCTTTGAACTTATATCTTTCTCTTTTACAAGAATTTCCTTCCCAAATTCTTATTAATATAACAATTATTTTCTCAAATTTATATTAAAAAAATTATATAAAAATAATATCATAATTATTTTTATTTATACCTTTTATTGTTCTCACAATTAAATTATAAAATATTTGTCAATATAAACTTCAAAAATTTTTAGGCTCTATTTGTTTAATGTTGTTTTAGTGTTTTATTTCACAAATTCAAATTGGCTTATTTGTTTGTCTATTTTGTTTTCCAAATTTTTAAAACTAAACTCAATGTTACGGTAATTATTTTTGCTACAGTATTTTTTTATATATTTTTTAAATAAATTATTATATTTAAATTTGACTTCTAAATTTTTAATAATAAAAATTATTCCTAACACAATTTTTTACCAAAATAAATTCATAAAATATTAATTTAAATTTAAAATTTTATTAATAAAACATTCTCCAATATAAGTACACCTCCAAAATTTTTCTTTCTTATAATAAATCTCAAAATAAAAAATTCAACTATTAAACAAAAAAAAATTCTTATTCAAGGCCAACCATACTTTTTACTAAATTACTAACGCATAAACATATAGGAGCTAGTATAAGCTATTGTTTTTGTTTCTACTGACAATGTTCAAAGTAATATTTTATTAAAATTGTTTGCATAACTTAAAACTAATCAGGAAGACACCACTACCATATTTAGAATAAAAATTTGGATCCCCAGTGTATTTTTTTTATCTTACAATTTAATCTATAAATTTTGCACAATAAAATGACAATAAATTTTACTTTGGAATTTGAATGTATATATTTACTTCTATTTCTCATTTGAGAGATTTTTTTCTATTGAGATCTATTCACATTTGAAATATTAATTTGCTCATAATATTGAAACTAACTAACTAACTCTTTTAGTTTCTAATTTTTCGATCAGCATTTTAGTGAAAATTTTAAACAAAGAATTTTAACTTTTTTTTTGTATTATTTGATGATTAATAAAAAAATGAACTAATTCCTTTTTCTAATTTTACACTAAATATGAAACATCAATTTTAAATATAATCCAAAATTCATTTTTCTGATTAGGAAATAATTTTTTACCAAGTTATATATATATATATTGATGTCGAGTGTCGTGGCTCGTCAATTTATCCTAATTTCACTGAATATAGTAGAAGTGAGCTAGGTTTCGTTCCTCAGGGAAATAGTCGATTCAAGAAGTTTGATATGCTCAATTATGACACCAAAATATAACAAAACTAAAGAATATTGATTACAAAATTTAACAGGAAGTAAATTGGTTTAACTCCACACGAATACGAATTGAAATGAACACACAAGTAAGACTCAAAGAAGTAAAAGAAAAGTTCTCAAGAAAATGAAGCTGCTAATCTAGGCTACTTCCGGGTGAATGCAACTTCTCATACATGCAGTATTACTAACATACAATCAAAGCAGATGAGGAGAATCACAAATGGAGACCGAAATTATAGTTAGCATGGTCACTACACTACAATTTTAGTCTCCCGACACCATCCTATCCTATGATCGGGCCTAAGAATGGTGAAGTAAACCGTGTCGTCTCAATTCCCCACTCAAATTACTCAGGCATGATCACCTAGAATCTCCCATGGTGAGGCCCGATCCTAGCATGTAAATTCATCATTTAAGTAGGACAATCTCTTATCACCTTGTTCTCAGGATTATACAGACTCAAAGCTTCCTATGCTGAGGTCTAGCCTTAAGATCTGTGCAAATTCAAACAGGTTTAAGAACTCATGCATTCTCAGGTTCTTATTCATGATTTTCCTCCAAATCTTACAAAAGAAGACTCAATTCAGCATGACGACCGCAATCAAATCTCACTTCATCAAATTCAGATCAAAAGCATGCACTTAACAAGTTTTACAAATTCATAGCTGAGAATTTTCATTTCTTATATTAGATTGTTAGTTCTACTGCACATTTACAATTTCAACCTAGCATTCACCCTCAGTATCCTAGATTATCACAAAATTAGCCACAAATCTCCATTTCAGCTTCACAATCAACAAATTGGAAGGTTAAACAGTTCATAATCATTAATTGGAAGAGTTTACCAATTAAGAGTCTTAAAATCTTCCAAATGCCGAGAGAATTGTCACTTTTCTTCTCAATTTCCAGGAGATGTACAATGATGAGAACAAATCTTTGATCCAAAACCAAAATGAAGCAACAAACTTAGAGAGATAAAGTAGAGAGAGAAAGTAGATCTCAAGAACACTTCCCGCTCTTCAAAATGAAATGTCGGTTACAATATGGGAAATAAAATGTGAATAGTGAATAATGAATCTGATCCTTAAAATGTTGACTATTCCTCTATATATAGAGGTTACAAAAGAAACGTAAATGGTACGCAAACGTATAATGACTAAAGTATTACATGAGTACCACTACTAAAATTGCCTAAGTAATGAAAATGTAGATAAGAAAACCAAAGTGTTCTTAAAACTGCTCCAACGCCTTCAAGCTTGAAATCCGGCGCTTTCAGCTATTCCTCAGCGCCTTTAGGCTAAAATCTCCGCGCCTTCAACACAGTTTTAGCGCCTTCCAGCTTGCCTTGATCACACCTCCAGTACAGTCTATGATTCCTTCTCGTTCAGCCATCTTCACGCCTTTATAAGCTAGGATAACCGCGCCTTCAGGGACAAAGCTGCAACACTCATCTTCCACTCAGCACGCATGCGCCTTCTCGCCTTCTTGTAGCACGCCTTCCCTGGCATATGTGCACCACCTGAAGAACAAGAGCAACACTTAGCCATTTCAGCAACAAAATCCGAAAATCAAGACTTCAAGCCTACGATGCATCGCTGCCACTCAGCACGCATGCGCCTTCTCGCCTTCTTGTAGCACGCCTTCCCTGGCATATGTGCACCACCTGAAAAACAAGAGCAACACTTAGCCATTTCAGCAACAAAATCCGAAAATCAAGACTTCAAGCCTACGATGCATCGCTGCGATGCATCGTAGCGTAAACTCATTGCACGACGATGCATCGTCGGCAAAACGCAACACAATGGTGATGCATCGTGGCGATGCATCGCCATGTATTCTGAACTTCAATATGTGTGTGATGTTTTCTTTGTAGCTTGTAGTGAAATTGTGTAATAAGATGAGTGTAATGGAATGAGTGAAATGAATGGTGAAAGAAATGAAATGAGATGAAGTGAAATCGATGAAGAAAGCACAAGGAAATTGAATGAATGAAATAGAAAAACTCATGAATTTAAGCTCACTGCCATGAATACTTACCAAGTGATGGAACATTCAACACAATGAAAACAATTCGAGTAAATGAGTGTATCTAAACTATTGTGAAATAAGTGAGAAGTGTGGTGAACAAATGTTGTGAAATTGAAATTGAAATTGAAATGAACAAAGCAAAGGTGCAAATGAAAAGAAGTTGGAAGCTTAAAACCGAAATGCATGAAATGTGGTTTGGAATTTTAAGTAAAACAAGCATGAATGTATGAAGTGAAAATTTACACTACGATGAATTGTTGTGTTAAAGTGTGTGAGTGAATTTGCACTACGATGCATCGTAGCACAATTTTTTTTGTGCTTGAGCAGAATTGCACTACGATGAATCGTAGTGAAATTTCCATATTGTGCACACAATTCACCAATCTTTCACCCGAAATTCAACTGTGATGCGTTGGGAATTTGGAGAAACTTAAAGAACCTATATTGTAGCTCTTGATCCCAGCTTTCCATACCCTTTTGAATCATCCAAATTGGAGCTCAGGTGAGAAAGTTATGGCCGAAATACCAACGCAAGGCAGAATGTGCATTTTAAGCCTACGATGCATCGTAGGCTTAAAACCCTAATTTGATTTTGCCATTTCCCACGTTGAATTTCCCACTTTCCATTCAAAACTGGCCTTCATCTTGAACACCAAAGTTATAGATCTCACTCTTGGCTTTCCATAGGATTTTGAATCACCCAATTGGGACCCTGGATGAAGAAGTTATGGCCGAAATACCAAGACATGGCAGAACTGGACATTTGCACTACGATGCATCGTAGTGCAAATTTCATCTTAGCGCTTCATGGCGAAAATTCTCCCTTTTCTCTTCCAAATTAGAAATCGAGCTCAACACAAGAGTTGTAGAGTTTCCTCGTAGTGCAAATTTCATCTTAGCGCTTCATGGCGAAAATTCTCCCTTTTCTCCTCCAAATTAGAAATCGAGCTCAACACAAGAGTTGTAGAGTTTCCTCTTGCCTTTCCATGAGTACAAGAAACAACAACAATGGACATGTAGAGCTCAAGATGTCAACAATCTCCCAAACTGTGACAATGAAGGCAACCTTGAAACCCTAATGTAGTGTCGACAAAGAAGTCCTTGTTTCATGACCTTGCACCCAGAATTTGGACAAAGTTAAAACATAGCAGATGAAGTCCATGCTAAGAGCTTTTCATAACATCCAAGATCTCACCAATTGGATTAGAATTGAACAAGTTACACTCAAAACAATTCGCATACTCAACTCTGCCCAAAAAACCTAGTTTCTCCAAGAGATCATATTAAGTTTCTCCAATTTTTTACTTAACACATTTCACTTCATTTCCATCATTTTTCACTCTTTTTGCATCATTTAAACATTATCAACTTGTAAATCACAAACATGCATAAAACACATAAAACACCACTCATTTCATTAAAAACAAGAAAAAAGCCAAAATTTCTTAGTACAAAATAGTTGGTATAAAACCAACTCATCAAATTCCCCCACACTTGAGCTTTTGCTTGTCCCCAAGCAAAGTCTCAAAACAAAACATTTTCATCACTTGTATTTGACACCTTGTTCACTTACCCACAATGATTCATTCGAGTTCATCAAAAAACTTTTTCCACACACGCATATATATATTCCAAGGTTTCTGGCACTAACTCTCAGATCTCAACACAAGTTATCTACTAAAGCACAATGAATAAAGACCAACATGTCATGCGTGTAGTGGGTGCTGAGGAACATGGACTTCATCTATTCCCTTGTTATACACCATCTAGCCTGTCTCACAATCCATTCAATACATGCCAATCTCTTTGTCCATTCTTATAAACATGCAATCACAAGATCAATGGTACCTATGCGTACATTGGTACTCTATGGGACATTGCCCTTATTTTGCACATTAGTGCTGCACATTGGTGCTCATATTGATGACTGAAATAATGCCTGGGTTTTATGGCTTTTTTCTCCATATTTGATTGCCAGGTTCTTATGGCTTTTTCCTTCCCAGTTGCCAATATGGATTTTTCTCCCATATCATTTCTTGTGCAAGCACATGTTCATAAGAATCCCAAATTGACTAAACATGCACGAATTCTGGAGACACCAGATAAATGCATAACAAAAAGAAACGAATCCATACACATTACCTCCTATGTCAATTGAGTTTTGCATGGCATATCTATCTTACATTAACATCGGGTTTTAGGTAACAAAATGTGCCAATTTCTTCAAATTTAGTACCAAAAACAAAAAAATTTCACATGCAATATCAAAAGATATAATAAAGATGAACTTGGATAAACCAAAGTGGACTAAGAACAAAGTTTCACATACAAAGTGACTACTCATTCTCCTGAAATTTGATTAGGTTTGTTCACTCCTTTTTCCGTTTCATTCCTCTTTTTGCATTTATTCAATGCACTTTCAGCACACATTTTTCTTCGCACAACACTTTCAATTCCACAATTTGCATGCAGGATGATAAGTTCGAAACATCACCAAATTATTCTTTTTTTTTCACACAAATTCCCATCGCAATTCATACTTTTCACACAACACAACACACCCTTATTTCATTAAAAGAGCACGGATCCGAGTACTAGTACAAAGTTGTCCTACACTTCTACTTATCACAAGCCAAACCCTACTCCATGATCTAAAATTTTATTCAACACATACCACGCTAAACACAAATTAAACAAAGTAGACAGAATAGGCAATCTTCTTAGCACTTCTTCACAAGACTTCAACTTCTCCCAACTTCACAAGGCATATCATTCTTCAAAAGTAAACTTCTTCAACTCATCATCACTTCACAAGTCATCAACACAAAACAACTTCCAATCTTCAACTTCAAGAACTTCACATAAATTTTCAACTCAGACTATTACACATGAAATCTTCACCGAATCCCCCATTTTCAACAATATTAAGCACCCACATGCAATAGAAAAAAAAATTAAAATCAATCAATCAATCAACACACCGAGTATCAAGCAACATAGCAACCACATCACACATCACACAACTGCCTCCCCCCACACTTAAATTAAACATTGTCCTCAATGTAATAGGCTAAGAGGGAAGAGGAACTCCCTGAGAGAACGATGATGAAGCTGATGTAGAAGGAGATCCGAACGCAGCTGTACATGGCAAAGACTGTCCATCCAATGGTGCTGTAACAAATGAGGAAGTACCAAACGACGATGGAGCAAAGGAAGAAGGGAATTCAAATGCCGCTGTAGATGACAATGATGCTGTAGCAAATGTGGGAGCAACAAAGGGCTGATGCACATACTGAAAAGGGCCGTGAGTTGGTCCTTCAATATTTTGATTAGTTGCTAACAATGGAAATCTTGTAGCAGGTGTAAACCCCGGATTTGGTAGGAATGTGGGAGTATAAGGCATAGAAGGAATTCTACCAAATGTAGGTAATGACGGAAGGGACGGCATCGCAGCTAACTGTACCGAAGTTGGAGTTGGTTTTGGAGGTCCTGCATCCGAATGATAATAGACCGTCATCTTGTTGCTCCTATCGATCTCCTGTTGCATGCACCATTGCCTATGATAAAGCACTTCAAATTGCTGCTGGGCTACTGTGGTCATGTCATCCAATCTGTGATCCATGCTCGAGGCATGAGTTGTCCATTCCTGATACATAGTCTCTATGCCCTCGTGCATCCTTTCCATCCTTTCATCTATGTTCATGAAGCGATGTTCAATAGATTGTAGCCTCCCATCCATATCATCAAAACGACTTCCAATGTTATCAAAACGACTTCCAATTGAATGCTGAAAATCATTAAGACTATTCTGGAAAGCACTGAAATCATATACATTCTGCTGGTGCCCAGATTGGTCATTATGCCCTGAAGACTCAACATTAGCTCGACGAACTCCTCGTCCAGCTGCCTGTGCTTTCACTATCTCACGATCAATATTGAGGTACTTATTGTATAAATGAGGCGCAATAGGCAGCTTTGTTGGTCTCCAATCGCCACCAAGCTCATCATTCACTCCCTGAGCTTTGCATATTTCCTCAAGAAGCAATGGATAATAGATAGCAGCAGACTCATCCTCAATCCCCTCTTTTATGTCGTTCAGAATAACTCGGCCCACATCAATAGACCTGCACCCCCTAATTGATGAGATTAGATACAACCGTTTTCGTGTCACTTCAGTCACTTGCGAACTTGGCATCAAACGTGAGAGCACAAACGACAACCACACTTTAACATCAGCCTTAAGGAATTGGTGGCGAACATGCTTGTGCTCCCCTCACTGATTTACTACCCATTCGGCCCCAGGATGTGCAAGCTCGTTGAGTAACTCTTGATCTCCATCTTCCTCCATTGGACATGCAAAAGGATCTATTGGAAAACTCGGTGTACCCAAATATTCATTGATTATCTCACTGGTGATTTTCACCATACTCCCCTCACATAGATAGCACCTTCCTTATTTGGAGATTTACCATTCGCATAAAGTTCCTGAGCAATACTGACATTGCAAAAAGGAGGGGCTGTCGTCAACTTCTGGTTAAATTTATGGAATTCCATGAGCTTCTTGAAAGGTCCCATATCCACAGTGAAAGCTCTCTCCAGATGAAGTTTCTTTATGGGCAATCCCATCTCCCAGCGTCGCTGTGCTTCATCATCAACCCACATTGATGGTGTATCAACACCCTTTCTTTTCTTGGGGGTCGGAGCTTGGATTGTAACTCTGGGAGGGTCTTCAAAAATTGGGAGATCTTCTGCAAAATATTCTGAGTCCGTGTCTTCATGCAATGGTGCTTTTCCTTTCGCCCTTGCTTTTCCTTTCTTAGAACTTTCGCCCTTTGAAGTTGATGCTGCCTTCTTAGAAGCTGTGACCTTTTGTAAACTCAAGTCCTTCTTTGGGGCCATATCTGTGAGAATAACAAACACCATGAATACCATAAAAACATTTTTAGACAATCCAAATCATAACCTCACATTTTAAGAGTTAGCTCAGAATGTATAAACTATCAACATCAAGTAGCAATATTGGATCGGTTTTCTCAAATGAAATCTCCAGCTTACACTCATTGAAAACCGAATGAATACCCTGTTTAAGCATGAATAATTTTACAATACTTCAAACATGAAAATTAGCGAGCATGATCTGAGCTAAAAATGTGGATAAAAATCAACCCATTTGGACTTATCATGAGCAAGTTACGGTGAAAATACCAAAGGCTACCAAAATGGGCCATTTCTGTATTCATGGCACTATTTCCTAGCTTTAGCTCTACCTTCCTCTATTCATTAGCCTATCTTCCGATTTCAATTAGCCAAAGTGGTAAACATAAACATTGTAGGTTATCCTGTAGGCTAAAATCTGCAATTGGTCTCATTCCATTCGGATTTGAATTGAGGAAATTATAACCAGAAAACCGAGAAGTGTCAAAAAATGGTCAATTCAGCAATTTCAGCAGGCATGAACATTTATTGTCTTCCCAAATAGACAATGATCCAGCTAAATCAAGCAAAAGTGTATAACATAAACAATGAAGCCCTTCCTCCTAGCTAAACCCCACCACCGGAATCAACATATTTGGACATTTCATTTGCAAGTTCTACTCAAAATACCGTGACATGTCAAGCTGGGCAGATTCATCAAACTCAAATCCTGATTTCAACATGTACTTCACATTCTTAGCTTTTTTAGCGTATGTGCCAGCCACAATTAACAAAAGTGTACAAAATAAACATTGAAGGTTATCATGTTGGCTAAACAATGCAACTGGAAGCACATCATTTCAACGTTCCTACCTCAAGTAATGCCCTAAAAACAGAGATGTGGCAAAGCTGGAATTCTTGAAAATTCAAATTTTTAATCAATCCACCTCCACACTTAACATGTAGCTAGGCAACAAGTCATGTTTACTAATTATCTACATTATCCTAGCACAATTTTCATTCCTTGTTCATACAACAATCAACCATTTAGCATACAAGGCATAAGAAAAATTCACCAAACACAAATCAAGATAACAAAGTGAACCCTTTGAAATTATGTGCGATGCCAGTGATTATGCCTTAGGAGCTGTCTTAGGCCAGAGAAGAGACAAAGTGTTTCACACTATCTATTATACTAGTAGGCTATCGAATGAGGCCCAAATGAATTATACAACTACAGAAAAGGAAATGCTAGCAGTGGTCTTCGCATTTGATAAATTCCGTGCCTACCTTTTGGGGTCAAAGGTCATTGTTCATACAGACCATGCTGCATTGAAGTATCTGCTTGCAAAGAAAGAGGCAAAACCACATTTGATTAGGTGGGTTTTGTTGCTCCAGGAATTCGATGTGGAAATCAAAGATAGGAAAGGCTCAGAAAATGTTGTGGCAGATCACTTGTCAAGATTGGAGTCTCAAGACCAAGATTCACCTGACGTTTTGGTGAAGGAGCATTTCCCTGATGAGCAGGTGTTCAAAGTGGTTGAAAGGACACTGCCTTGGTTCGCCGAGATTGCAAATTTTGTTGTTGCTGAAAAAATTCCATCTTATTACTCCAGTGATCAGAAGAAAAGACTGAGAAGTGATGCTAAATATTTCTTCTGGGAAGACAATTCTTTATATAAAATATGTAGTGATCAAGTGATAAGAAAATGTGTCAAAGAAGAAGAAAAGGAGGACATCTTAAAGGCATGCCATGAAGGACCCTGTGGTGGTCATTTTGGATCAACTAGGACAGGCTTCAAAATCTTGCAATGTGGGTTTTATTGGCCACATATCTTCATGGATGCCAGAATCTGGGTTGGAAAATGTGATCGTTGTCAACGAATTGGTAATATCTCTTCAAGAAATGAGATGCCGTTGAACAACATCTTGGAGGTAGAGATTTTTGATGTGTGGGGATTTTTAATCAATCCACCTCCACACTTAACATATAGCTAGGCAACAAGTCATGTTTACTAATTATCTACATTATCCTAGCACAATTTTCATTCCTTGTTCATACAACAATCAACCATTTAGCATACAAGGCATAAGAAAAATTCACCAAACACAAATCAAGATAACAAAATAAAAACGACACATACCTTTTGTGGGGAGTTAATACTCAATCCTTGAAGAAATGAACTTAAGAAGCTCAATGTCCACACTATGCTCTTACTAGTGCCGAAATGTGTGTATCTTTCTTGTGGTAACTTGAAATGAAATGTCAAACAATGTTCTTTATACTTATAGAAAACCAAAAATAAAGATACCATGCAAGCATTCAATCGGTCAACTAATATCACCAACATGCAATCAAGTCACTTACATGTGGGACCCAATCCTATGCAACAACATGTGAACTTTTCAGCCTTCACCAATTCTTATGCATTCATTTTTTTCAATACAACACTATACCTTCTTCGGTCAACTCACCTTACACATCATGAATACAAGACAAGGCTAAAGCATTCATATCATTCAAAGCAATAACCACAAAGCTCCACTTACTCTATTCAATTCAGCCGTTCCTTCTAACAATGTTCTCAAACATCATGAACAACAAAACAAAACAAATAACTTCTCCACTTTGCATGTGAACTTATCCTGCAACACATAGAAACGTCCAACAAAATGTCAGCCTTTTTCCTTTCATTTCATATGAATTTCCTATTCATGACTCAATAGCAATCCACTCTCCACGTCAATTTTTATCAGCTTTTTAGAAAATTGAATTCGTGTTCAAAAGGGTTCAAAAATACAGATATTCTCTTCATCAATGCATGTGTGAATAAAACTGAACATCACAACAAAGAAATTTTATTAACACAAAATACAGAAAACAACACAAAATTTAGACATCACAACCTGTCTAGTAACAAAATCACCAAAAGGCTAATACTACTAATACTATACTCAATTCAATCATGGCAATTAATCTCCTTAAACTTAATCATGGTACCCCCCCACACTTGCATAAGACACGGTCCCCGTGAGAAACAATAACAATTAAGAACAAAGGAACCTGGCCATCCACGTTTCACAAACCATGAGACAATCTTGCAATTCTTTCTTCCTCTTGTAACACAGGCCATTGAAGAGGTCCCAAAAGACCAAGAGGATGTTGAGGATTATCAGCTGAAGTGATATCAACACCCTTCGCACAAGCCATGGCTGTTATCAAAGCTGGAAAATACATTGGTCCAAACTCACTTCTTTGTGCTCGCCTGATGAACTCTAACACCAACTTCCCAACATCAATAGAGAAATCATGTAAAATAGCATAAATCAAAAGAACGCGTTCTCTAGATGCAATATCTGCACGGTTAGTAGGTAACAGCCTGAAATTGATAAACATCAACCATAATTTTGCCTCAGCTGTGAGTTCACTGGTAGGTACATATAAAGCCTCGCGTCGAGCATTCCTCACCCATCTAGTACCAGGTAAAGTCACTGAAGCCAACAACCGAACAGTATCGGCAGCCCGAAGCAACCTACAATAAGTGTTACCAGGAAAATCATCAAGGCGATAAAGCATATTGATACTATGTCGGGTGACCCTCAAATACTTCCCTCTTACAAACACTGAGTGAACACCATTAGCCCGTGAATTAGCATAAAATTCTCTAACTATGTCCATATTCACTACTACTGAAGCTCGTGCAAAATGAGACCACGATTGCCTGAAGATCACATCCTCAAATCTCCTGGAAGGGACCTCGAATGGCCTCTCAATCATAACAGCTCTATTGCTAAAACCATGGTACAAATTCTCAGCATTAGCATTAATAAAATGAGGAAAGTTAGCTGGTTCAACATCAAGCACCACCGCATCATCATTAGAAGAGGAAGAAGAAGAAGAAGTAGTTCCTGGATCTTCACTAAAGATAGCATATTCATAAGGATTCTGATGAGGATAATAATCAGCCATGATCAAGAAATGAAAAAAAATGTCTAATAAGAGCTACAATGTAAAGAAGAGTAATGAGCATGCAAAAGAACGATATTCAATGTATAGAATTGCCATCTAGCTACCCAACAAACGCATGTGAATGATTCTGAAAAAACGAAATCCTACATGTCTGAGCTTATTGTCCGCATTATTCTATTATTGAAACCATCCAAACCAGCAATGCATCAATAATGCTCTCAAGTTCACGAGACTAGAATCAATTCTTACCATTAGAACTTTTACCTGAGTTGTAGAAAAAATACACTAATTTACCCCAAATGAGTAGAAAAAACCAAAGATTCATTTCCTGCTTTTAGCAATAATGCCCATCCTCATCCTCATGCAAATCTGCCAACGGATAACCCTGAGTTAAGTTCGAAGATTTTGCCACAATTTGAAACCAAATTCGACACAAACTAAAAATTAACAAAGAAAAATAGTTCCAACCACACAAAAGAAAAGAAACAATGGAAAGAAACACTGGGTTGCCTCCCAGGAGTGCTTGGTTTACAGTCCACAGCCCGACCGTGCTTCATAGCTCAATTGAAGATGATAGGATCATCAAGGTATAGCTCATGTGGATCTTGTTCCACATTAGTGCTATCCTTGTCCTGAGAAGTTAAGTAAGGCTTGAGAAGATGGCCATTCACTTTCCACACATTGCCATTCTTTTCATTCTTGATTTCCACTACCCCATAAGGTTTTACATCAACAACTCTAAAAGGACCACTCCACCTTGATTTCAATTTTCCAGGAAACAATCTGAGTTTAGAGTTATAAAGCAATACCAATTGCCCTGGAACAAAAATCTTGGATTGAATCTTGGAATCATGAATTCTTTTAGTCCTCTCCTTATACATCTTGGCACTCATGTAAGCATTGAATCTGAATTCATCCAGTTCATTCAATTCCAACATTCTTTTTTATTGAGCCTCAGACAGATTCATGTTCAATGTTTGAATAGCCCAATACGCCTTATGTTCAAGTTCCACTGGCAAGTGACACTCTTTACCAAAAACCAATCGAAAATGAGAAGCTCCAATTGGGGGTCTTGTAGGCTGTTCTGTATGCCCACAATGCATCATCTAACTTCAAAGACCAATCTTTCCTACCTGGATTTACCACTTTTCAAGAACTCTCTTGATCTCCCGATTGGAAATTTCAGCTTGACCAGAAGTTTGTGGATGGTAAGCTGTGGAAACTTTGTGAGTAACACCATATTTGGCCAACAAAGATTCGAAGAGCTTGTTACAGAAATGAGTTCCTCCATCACTTATTATAGCCCTGGGAGCTCCAAACCTATTAAAGATGTATTTCTTCAAGAAGGTAGTTACACTTTTGGCATCGTTGTGAGCCAAAGCCACAGCTTCCACCCATTTAGAAACATAATCTACTGCCACCAGGATGTACTCCATTCCTCTTGACTTAGGGAATGGCCCCATGAAGTCAATCCCCCACACATCAAAAATCTCTACCTCCAAGATGTTGTTCAACGGCATCTCATTTCTTGAAGAGATATTACCAGTCCGTTGACAACGATCACATTTTTCAACCCAGATTCTGGCATCCATGAATATATGTGGCCAATAAAACCCACATTGCAAGATTTTGAAGCCTGTCCTAGTTGATCCAAAATGACCACCACAGGGTCCTTCATGGCATGCCTTTAAGATGTCCTCCTTTTCTTCTTCTTTGACACATTTTCTTATCACTTGATCACTGCATATTTTATATAAAGAATTGTCTTCCCAGAAGAAATATTTAGCATCACTTCTCAGTCTTTTCTTCTGATCACTGGAGTAATAAGATGGAATTTTGCCAGCAACAACAAAATTTGCAATCTCGGTGAACCAAGGCAGTGTCCTTTCAACCACTTTGAACACCTGCTCATCAGGGAAATGCTCCTTCACCAAAACATCAGGTGAATCTTGCTCTTGAGACTCCAATCTTGACAAGTGATCTGCCACAACATTTTCTGAGCCTTTCCTATCTTTGATTTCCACATCGAATTCATGGAGCAACAAAACCCACCTAATCAAACGTGGTTTTGCCTCTTTCTTTGCAAGCAGTACGCGTCAATGCAGCATTGGTCTGTAGTGAACATGACGCTTTGACCGCCAAAAGGTAGGCACGGAATTTATAATGAGAAGACCACCTGCTAGCATTCTCCCTTTTCTGTAGTTGTATAATTCATTTGGAGCCTCATTCAATAGCCTGCTAGCATAATAGATAGTGTGAAAAACTTTGTCTCTTCCTCTGGCCTAGAACAGCTCCTAAGGCATAATCACTGTGGCGGATCTGCACATAATTTAAAGGGTTCACTCCCTAGTGAGGAGTAATATCCACCGTGGAGCTTCCACCAATTTTGTTTTCAAAAGTTTCAAATGCCTCAACAGTTATGCAGCTCCAACTGCAAATTTGACATCTTTTTTCCAAGAGGCTGCACAAGGGTTCCTAGCCTATCTTTGAAAAAATCCATTAATAAAGCCTTCTATAAAACGCCAGCATGTCCGAGAAAGCTTCTGCATACCCTTAACATTGGTAGGTGGAGAAAGTTTGGCGATGACATCTATCTTAGCTCGATCTACCTCCATCCCAGCATGAGAAATTTTATGGCCTAACACAATACCTTCTTGAACCATGAACTGACATTTTTCCCAATTCAACACCAGGTTCGTTTCTTCACACCTTCTCAACACCTTAGCCAAATTTTCCAAACATCCATCGAATGTCATTCCAAACACAGAGAAGTCGTCCATGAAGATCTCAATAATTGATTCAACCATATAGTGAAAAATGGCCATCATGCACCTCTGAAAGGTAGCCGGGGCGTTGCACAGACCAAATGGCATTCTTTTATAAGCAAATGTGCCAAAAGGACAAGTGAAAGTTGTCTTATCCTGGTCCTTGGGATCAATTGCAATCTGGTTGTAACCAGAATATCCATCCAGAAAATAATAGAAAAGGTAGCGTAGCAATTCTATCCAACAATTGTTCCAAGAATGGAAGACGGAAATGGTCTTTTCTAGTTGCCTTATTTAGCTTCCTGTAATCCATACAAACTCTCCAGGCACTGACCACTATTGTTGCTAGAAGTTCATTAGCCTCATTCTTTATAACCGTGACCCCTCCTTTTTTCGGAACGCATTGAACAGGACTAACCCACTCACTATCTGAAATTGGAAAAATCATCCCAAAGTCAAGCAATTTGATAACCTCTTTCTTCACAACTTCCATCATCTGGGGATTTAGTCTTCTCTGTCTATCCCGTACTGGCACAGCATTTTCCTCAAGCAAAATCTTGTGCATACATAAACCTGGACTTATGCCTTTTATATCAACAATTGTCCATCCAATAGCCAACTTATGTTTCCTCAAAACTTCCAAAAGCTTTCCTCTTGCCAACCTTCAAGTTTTGAAGATATAACAACTGGCAATGTCTCATTTTTTCCCAAGAAAGCATATTTGAGATAAGGTGGAAGTGGTTTCAACTCAAGCTTTGGTGCCACCACAATGGATGGTAAATGCTTTTCATTCCTGCAAAGAAATTCTTCCTTCCTCACCTCAGTGGGATTACAAATTTCATTAGTCAAAACATGTGACAACATCAACGAATCATGCTCATTTTCCTTCACAGTTTCATGCATTTTAACTTCCACAACATCACTTTGCATTTCACAAATCGATTCTTCCAAATAGCAACATTCAATAATATCCTCAATTTCAGAAACAATTTTCTTGTCCTCATTATCTAAGTCAATTCCATCAAAATCATCCTCACAAACACTTAACTCATCAATAACAGAGAAATCATGCATATTGTTCGAATTATTCAAAGAAGAACATGTTATGGCTCTGATAGCAAAACAAGACTCCATATTTAGAGGTTGCTTCATAGCATAGTTTACATCAAAAACCACTTCCTCATTGTTAATCCTAAACGTGACTGTCTTGTTTTTCACACCAATTAAAGCATCACCAGTAGCAAGAAAAGGTCTTCCAAAAATGAGAGGGACCTCTTCCATATCAAGTATAATGAAATCAACAGGTAAGGTAAATTTATCAATACTTACCAACACATCCTCCACCAAGCCTGTAGGAATCACCAAGGATCTATCTGCCAACTGTAGTGTCACTGCAACTGGTCGAATCCTTCCACTCAAGCCCACATTTATTGCAATAGATAATGGCATCAGGTTGATTCCAGCTCCAAGGTCACAGAGGGTTTTTGCAAAATATCTGGTTCCAATCTTACAGGGAATGGTACAGCTACCTGTATCCTTAAGCTTTGGAGGTAATTTATGAACCATCCATGCTTGACTGCACTCTGATAGCATCATTGGAACTTCACATCTCAAGATTTGCTCCTTGTTTGAAATGAGATCCTTTAAATACTTAGCATATTTAGGCATGACTGTCACCAAATCTAACAAATGAACATTGACATTCACTTGTTTGATCATATCCAAGAAACGATTGAATTGAGGTCCCTTCTTAGGTAGAAGTTTCTGGTCCTTTCTGGAATTGGAGCTTTTGAGAGCATTAATCTGGCGAAATTATAGGATTGGAATTTTTGTGTATCTCATTCCCCACCCTTGCTGGCTATTTTCCTTCCGTTTAGACTTATTTTCCTCTGCTCAACATTCTTCTCAGGTTCCAAAACTTCCTCAGCTTCATCTTTTTGGTCCTCCTCCAAGCCATCACTCTCGTCTTCTGCATGTTTACTTCCAGGCAACAATTTTCCACTCCTCAAAGTAATAGCATTGCATGCTTCTCTCCCCTTGGGATTTGGTACTGTGTCACTCGGGAGTGCCCCTTTTGGCCTCTGGTGAACAGCATTGGCCAACTGACCAAGTTGCATCTCGATATTCTTCAAAGTAGTCTCGTGATGCTTCACAGTGGACTCCAAACCTCCGAATCTCTGTTCGTTCTTATCCATCTTTTCCATCAGCTTTTGAAACATATCTTCTACAGTTGGCTTCTTTTGTTCTGATGTGCTAGCCTGATTATCAAAACCAGGAGGTGGTTGATTCGTTGCTCTCCTTGAGTCGTTACCTTGATAGTAATTTCCTCCTTGGTTCTGCTGTTGATTCCAATTGCCTTGGTTTCCACCATATTGTCTGTTTCCTCCATTGTAATTGTTCCCAGAATAGTTTCCAGCATATTGGGGCTTGTTACTGTAGTTATTCACATACTGAATGGATTCAGTAGTGATTGCACATTCATCCGTGTGATGTTCCCCTTTGCAAAGTCCACATGAAAGTACTGAGGCTTTGGTTTGAGTCGCCTTTAAAGTCTGCACCTGCTTAGCCAATGCTTCAAACTTATCACTAAGTGAAGTCTCCTCATCTACATCAAGAACTCCTCTTTGTCTCCTGACATGTGGCTTTCTAGTCTCTGGAAAAAGGTATTTATCCTCAGCTATCTGGTTAAACAGTTCACGCACCTCAGGCACAGATTTGTCTTTAAGTGCCCCATTAGCACAAGCTTTAACCATCAAAGAGGATTCAGGAGTTAGGCCTTTGAAGAAGGTGTTTAATTCCCTAATCTCTCCCAAGTCATGGTTGGGGCATTGCCTAATCAAATCGTTGAATCTCTCCCAAGCTTCCCTAAATGACTCACTATCTTGTTGTTGGAAGTTCATAATTTCCAACCTTCTCTTTTCAAGCTTAGCTGGAGGGAAGTATTTGGACAAGAACCTCTTCTGTAGATCATCAAACGACATTCCAGCATTTGTTCCCCCAATGCTTTTGAACCAATGTTTAGCCTTTCCACGCAGAGATAATGGAAACAAAATTCTGTGAACCTCACCCCTGTCGACCCTTGGCAACTTGAAAGTGCTACATAACCCGAGAAACCAATCAAGGTGGTCATTAGGATCCTCGTTGTCAAGACCTTGGAAGAATTGGCCCTGGGTGATCATTGACACGATTTGTGGAGGAATGTTGTAACTTTCCACGTCGATGTCCTGATGACCAAATCGATTGTCAAAATTACTGCATAGTGGTCTCCAAACCTCGGTGTTTCTGCTCCTTGTGCAGCCATATCTCTCTGCTTTGCTTGAATCCTTAGAGTTCTTTCCAATTCAAGGTCAAGTATGAATTCAGATTCCCCTGACGATCTTAGAGACCTGGGCATACACAACACCAAGTGATATCAAGAGAAGAAAATAACAAGAATTAAACTCAGAACTCAGAAAAACACATTCAACACTCAAGTTTCACCAAAATGAACAGAACAAATGGATCAATTTGGAAACCAAAACCAATACAAGATGGTAAAAGTAACAGAATCAACACACCAGTAAAGAATAAAAATATTCAATTCAAGAACCTGGTACTAAGCAAACGAAGTAACTAAAATCAAAGCAATAAAACACACAAACTAAGAACAGAACAACAACAAATTCCAAGAACCGTGCCTAGTTTCCCCGGCAACGGCGCCAAAAATTGATGTCGAGTGTCGTGGCTCGTCAATTTATCCTAATTTCACTGAATATAGTAGCAGTGAGCTAAGTTTCGTTCCTCAGGGAAATAGTCGATTCAAGAAGTTTGATATGCTCAATTATGACACCAAAATATAACAAAACTAAAGAATACTGATTACAAAATTTAAACAGGAAGTAAATTGGTTAACTCCACACGAATACGAATTGAATGAACACACAAGTAAGACTCAAAGAAGTAAAAGAAAAGTTCTCAAGAAAATTAAGCCTGATAATCTAGGCTACTTCCGGGTGAATGCAACTTCCTCATACATGCAGTATTACTAACATACAATCAAAGCAGATGAGGAGAATCACAAATGGAGACCGAAATTATAAGTTAGCATGGTCACTACACTACAATTTTAGTCTCCTGACACCATCCTATCTATGATCGGGCCTAAGAATGGTGAAGTAAACCGTGTCGTCTCAATTCCCCACTCAAATTACTCAGGCATGATCACCTAGAATCTCCCATGGTGAGGCCCGATCCTAGCAGTAAATTTCATTCATTTAAGTAGGACAATCTCTTATCACCTTGTTCTCAGGATTATACAGACTCAAAGCTTCCTATGCTGAGGTCTAGCCTTAAGATCTGTGCAAATTCAAACAGGTTTAAGAACTCATGCATTCTCAGGTTCTTATTCATGATTTTCCTCCAAATCTTACAAAAGAAGACTCAATTCAGCATGACGACCGCAATCAAATCTCACTTCATCAAATTCAGATCAAAAGCATGCACTTAACAAGTTTTACAAATTCATAGCTGAGAATTTTTATTTCTTATATTAGATTGTTAGTTCTACTGCACATTTACAATTTCAACCTAGCATTCACCCTCAGTATCCTAGATTATCACAAAATTAGCCACAAATCTCCATTTCAGCTTCACAATCAACAAATTGGAAGGTTAAACAGTTCATAATCATTAATTGGAAGAGTTTACCAATTAAGAGTCTTAAAAGCTTCCAAATGCCGAGAGAATTGTCACTTTTCTTCTCAATTTCAAGGAGATGTACAATGATGAGAACAAATCTTTGATCCAAAACCAAAATGAAGCAACAAACTTAGAGAGATAAAGTAGAGAGAGAAAGTAGATCTCAAGAACACTTTCCGCTCTTCAAAATCAAAAGTCGATTACAATATGGGAAATAAAATATGAATAGTGAATAATGAATCGGATCCTTAAAATGTTGACTATTCCTCTATATATAGAGGTTACAAAAGAAACGTAAATGGTACGCAAACGTATAATGACTAAAGTATTACATGAGTACCACTACTAAAATTGCCTAAGTAATGAAAATGTAGATAAGAAATCCAAAGTGTTCTTAAGACTGCACCAACGCCTTCAAGCTTGAAATCCGGCACTTTCAGCTGTTCCTCAGTGCCTTCAGGCTAAAATCTCCGCGCCTTCAACACAGTTTTAGCGCCTTCCAGCTTGCCTTGATCACGCCTCCAGTACAGTCTATGATTCCTTCTCGTTCAGCCATCTTCACGCCTTTATAAGCTAGGATGACCGCGCCTTCAGGGACAAAGCTGCAACACTCATCTTCCACTCAGCACGCATGTGCCTTCTCGCCTTCTTGTAGCACGCCTTCCCTCGCATATGTGCACCACCTGAAGAACAAGAGCAACACTTAGCCATTTCAGCAACAAAAACCGAAAATCAAGACTTCAAGCCTACGATGCATCGCTGCGATGCATCGTAGCGTAAACTCATTGCACGACGATGCATCGTCGGCAAAACGCAACACAATGGCGATGCATCGCCCGTGTATTCTGAACTTTAGTATGTGTGTGATGTTTTCTTTGTAGCTTGTAGTGAAATTGTGTAATAAGATGAGTGTAATGGAATGAGTGAAATGAATGGTGAAAGAAATGAAATGAGATGAAGTGAAATCGATGAAGAAAGCACAAGGAAATTGAATGAATGAAATAGAAAAACTCATGAATTTAAGCTCACTGCCATGAATACGTACCAAGTGATGGAACATTCAACACAATGAAAACAATTCGAGTAAATGAGTGTATCTAAACTATTGTGAAATAAGTGAGAAGTGTGATGAACAAATGTTGTGAAATTGAAATTGAAATTGAAATTGAAATGAACAAAGCAAAGGTGCAAATGAAAAGAAGTTGGAAGCTTAAAACCGAAACGCATGAAATTTGGTTTGGAATTTTAAGTAAAACAAGCATGAATGTATGAAGTGAAAATTTACACTACGATGAATTGTTGTGTTAAAGTGTGTGAGTGAATTCGCACTACGATGCATCGTAGCACAATTGTTTTGTGCTTGAGCAGAATTGCACTACGATGAATCGTAGTGAAATTTCCATATTGTGCACACAATTCACCAATCGTTCACCCGAAATTCAACTGTGATGCGTTGGGAATTTGGAGAAACTTAAAGCATCAATATTGTAGCTCTTGATCCCAGCTTTCCATAGCCTTTTGAATCATCCAAATTGGAGCTCAGGTGAGAAAGTTATGGCCGAAATACCAACGCAAGGCAGAATGTGCATTTTAAGCCTACGATGCATCGTAGGCTTAAAACCCTAATTTGATTTTGCCATTTCCCACGTTGAATTTCCAACTTTCCCTTCAGAACGGGCCTTCACGTTGAACACCAAAGTTATAGATCTCACTCTTGGCTTTCCATAGGATTTTTAATCACCCAATTTGGACCCCGGATGAAGAAGTTATGGCCGAAATACCAAGACATGGCAAAACTGGACATTTGCACTACGATGCATCGTAGTGCAAATTTCATCTTAGCGCTTCATGGCGAAAATTCTCCCTTTTCTCTTCCAAATTAGAAATCGAGCTCAACACAAGAGTTGTAGAGTTTCCTCTTGCCTTTCCATGAGTACAAGAAACAACACCAATGGACATGTAGAGCTCAAGATGTCAACAATCTCCCAAACTGTGACAATGAAGGCAACATTGAAACCCTAATGTAGTGTTGACAAAGAAGTCCTTGTTTCATGACCTTGCACACAGAATTTGGACAAAGTTAAAACATAGCAGATGAAGTCCATGCTAAGAGCTTTTCATAACATCCAAGATCTCACCAATTGGATTAGAATTAAACAAGTTACACTCAAAACAATTCGCATACTCAACTCTGCCCAAAAAACCTAGTTTCTCCAAGAGATCATATTAAGTTTCTCCAATTTTTTACTTAACACATTTCACTTCATTTCCATCATTTTTCACTCTTTTTGCATCATTTAAACATTATCAACTTGTAAATCACAAACATGCATAAAACACATAAAACACCACTCATTTCATTAAAAACAAGACAAAAGCCAAGATTTCTTAGTACAAAATAGTTGGTATAAAACCAACTCATCATATATATATATATTAAAGATAAATTTTAGTGAAAATAAGTGTTATATTAATAAAAAATTAGAAAAAAAATCGTGTAAAAGAGAAAGAATCTGGAAATTCAAAAGAAATATGTTAGAAAGAATAGATAATCTATAATGATAAGGTTGAGAGAGAAATATAAGGAGTTGATTGATTAAGAATAAATTAGGAATTAAGTAATTTGTTGCTCTTGATGCTAATATTTGCTCTGGCAATAACAGCTCCCTTCTTATTTTTGCTCCCAACTGCATCCTCCAAATTAGGTTTTTAAAATCCAAATATTAGGAAAAAGGGATAAAAGCCAAACCAACTTAGTGCCATACTGTTTCCTACTATCCAAAGGTACGTTCAAAACCCAAACCGTAATGCGATATTAAACTCAGAGTTAATTTATTAATTTAACAACAAATAAATTTTTAATATTAATAATTCCAATAATTCTCAACTTGGGGGTAAGTATTTTGGTTCTCAATTTTGAAAAAAAAATTACATTTTGTTCTATAAATTTAAATTTAATTGCACAAGTGATCCCTAACTCATCTTTCAACTATTTGACAATTAATATATTTAGTCATGCGGTATTAAAAGACGTTGTTTTGAAAAATAAGAGTGTCACATGACTAACTGTGTTGTTTGTCAAATGGATTGAAAATCACATAAAACTAAAATTGAGGGATCAAAATGTACTGTTTTTAATATTGAAAATAATAACGATATTTATTCCTAATTATGTTAAGGGACTATTCTACGTAATGGAGCTAGCTTGAATTTTGGACTTTGGTTTGGGACAAAAACGTGAGAGGCAAAGAGAAGAAAAATACACACTCACACACACTTTGGACGCTCTTGATGATCATTAAAGCTTCCCACCTTTGTTGAACATTTCTCTTCCCTTGCATTAAACGGTTCACTGTATATCACGGCTCATTTACACTAGATTAATTGTTTCGGTGGTGGACGAGAATCATGAGATGTTACATGAAGGCCAAACCCCGCAATTGAAAAGTTCAACACTGTATGGGAACGACCACAAGTGTAATAAGCAGACCCCAGCAGAAGAGAAAACTAGCCAAACTTTTAATGCTTGGAGCCTTGGGGGAGCTATCCTAGTCCTCAAATTTTGGTTAATTAACTCTTTGATGGCCCAAAGGCAAAAAAAAAAAAAAAGTGAGCCATTAAAACTGAACCCAACACAATGGACAGAAGGGGATTAGTACTATGACATATACCTTCAAAACCCTTCTAGCACGGCTTCTTGAAGAAGAAAAAACAAAGTGAAAAAACGATAAAATGAGCTCTCACTAAACTCGTTAGTTTACCTTCTCATTACATATATTAACCAATATTCTTCTAATATGCTTGAAACAATTAACGTGCACGATTAATTATTGTTCTAATTAATTAAGGATATGTTTGTTTAGTACGTGTTAATTAACTGGTTTTATTTTACAAATCTAATAATTTGATTGGCTTATTTATTTTGTCTATTTTTCCTACAAAAAATTTTAAAATAAAAAATAATGTTATGGTAACAACTTGGTGTATTGGTCAAGAATTGATCATTAATTAATTTCTTAATTAGTCCAGGCAGGATCTTTAAATCTCACAAGACTTGATCGATAAAGCATCCAAGTCTGTGCGTAATGGTTGGGGCAGGGAGTCTTGAACGAGCAAAGAAAATTTTCTCCATGATACTAAAACTTCTTTAAAAGTTTCAGAAGACTTTCGGCTTGAATATGGAAAATCCATATTCTTCATGATGATGTTGATTTATTTAAAACTTGAGAGGATAATTTTCTTTTCGGAATTGATCAAGAGTAGAATTTTCAAATCGTTTTATAGACAAAAAAAAAACCAAAAGAATTACTAAATTCTTGGTGATGCATGTTTTCGTAACCTGCAATGTCAAGAAAAACAAAGATGCATGGCATGACTTTTCAGTTTGTTTAATTTGTATTTCCTTTTCCAATATTAATTTGTCCACATTATTTGGTTGACACGTAACAAATGAAAATTTGAGCAAAGATTGTTTAATTCTAAAATTCATTTTTAGAAAAAGTTTAGTGTAGGGGTTGATGGCTTTAGATGAAACATTATTGTAACATTATTAAAAATCTAAAATTCATTTTAGAATTTTTTTTAGAATTTTTAGTGTAGGGTTTGATTCTAAAATTCATTTTTAGAATTTTTTATTATTAAAAATCTAAAAGTCAAAATTAAATTTAATAATTTATTTATAAAAATATAAAAAATGTTATAGCAAAAATAATTATTGTAACATTATTTTTTTTGTTTTACAAATTTTGATAGAAAAAATGGACAACACAAATAAATCAAATTGAATTTGTGAAATAAAACACTAAGACAACGGTAAACAAATCGAGCCTAAATTTTTTAAATATATATTGGTAAATATTTTATAATTTAATTGAGAGAACAATAAAAGTTATTAATAGAAATAAGTGTCATATTATTTGTATATAATTTTTTTCTTATAATTTGAGGGTGAAAATAAATATTATATTAATAAAAAATTGGGAGAAAATTCAGTGTAAAGGAGAAGAAAACAGAAGTTACGGGAAAATATTATAAAGAATTGATAAGTTTTAATGATAAGGTAGAAAGAAAATAAAGATAAGTTGTAATGATAAATGGAGAAAAATAAAAGAGTTAATTGATTAAGGGTAAATTTGGAAGATGTGTGATTTATTGCTTTGAAAGCTAATTATTACTCTGGCAATAACAGCAACCTACTTTACAAAGTTGGTATAATTTATGTGCAATTCTATTTTTATTTCTATGGATCCAAACAACTATTGCAACTCATAGTCGATCAACAAAGCAACTATTTCAACTCTTAGTCGATTAACAAATGATCTAATATCTGCAATAATCTCACCGTACTCCGAGAGATCAACATCCTTAGAATTGATGGTTTAAATAACCAAGGGCATGTCCCCAAAAAGGTGTCAGACTTTTAAAGTACCTTTACTCCGCTAATGGTAGTGCTTCTCTAGCAGTTAGAGATTCAACAATTGCGTATCTTAGATTATACTATGAAATATTACTACAAAACATGTTACTTTTTGTGACAAGGTATTGTAATAAATTTGTGTTTCATTCCAACAAAATATTTTAATGTGACAAATTTTATATTTGTTAGAAAAAGTTATATTTATATTGATAAACCCTAAATTTGTAGCTAAAAAAGTGTCTTGTAGTGACAAAATTAAAATTTTATCGCCTAATCATTTTTGTGATAGTAAAGTTTTGTCGCGAAAGTATCATTTGAGACAAATAATATTTGTCAAAAGATGTTTATAACTTACGTGATAATTTATATGTCATTGTGACAGATACTTTTGTTGTAATATGGTATCCCTTATTATGATAATAACGCTTTGTTAGGATAAAGTTATTTTTGACAAATTAATTTTTTTCACAAGAATTACATGACATAAGTGACAATGTATGTATTATTGTGACGAATATAATTGTCGGATTATATTAACTATTATTGTGATAATATGTACTGTTTTGTCAGTAAAAAAGTTGTTTGTGATAAACATAAATTGTCACATGTGAGATATTTTTAGTGACACAGTATTTCTTATTGTGAAAAATGCATTTGTTAAAATGTAATTGCTTTTAATATGACAATGATGTTTCGTCAATACAAAGAAATTTGTGATAAATAACAGTTGTCACGAGATTTGCTATATTCAGTGACAATCCACATTTGCATATGACAAATATTTTTGTTAGAACTTTGCCTCTTTATTGTGATAAAAAACATTTGTCAATATATCTTTCGTGACTAATATTTAGTTATTCATAACTACATTTATTACAATGTCTTAAATTATTGTCCTGACAACAATAATTCGTTAATAAAATGTCATTTATGAGCATTAATACTAATAAAATATTTGGACTTTTTGTGTGGAAATTTGTAATTGTTTTTATCAATATATTTGTTAAAAAATAAAAACTTTTTCTCTCTCAACAATTTTTAAAGAAAATTATTTGTAGAAAAACATTTATTATTTATATTTGTTTATGATTATTTTCTCACAATTTAATAGTTTTTCTTTTAACAATAATTTTTTGTCAAATAATATAAAAATAAATAAGTTAAATGACAACAAATCTATTTAAAATATTAAAATTAATGATAAAAAACAAAAACATATTAGTTTTGTTTTGAATTAGAATAAATTTCTAAAAAATATTACAAACTAAAATATTAAAGTTCTAAATAAGAGTGACAAAATTGTCTACTTAATCATTCACTCTTCTGTATCTTCCTCAAAAAACTCATCATCTTCACTACCATAATTTTGATGAAGGTCCTCATTAGTTGTATCATCAATGAATCTTTATTGATATTTTGATTTTCATGGTTTGGCCTCAATTTGTTGAGTCTTTGCATAGCTTTATCACTAACATCTTGTCTGCTCACCATAATAAAATCTTGATCATCATCATCTTCATTCACTAAAACAATACCATTTGATTGATATTGTTGCAATGCTTCATGTGACATTTCCATCTCTTCCCCAATTGTTTCTTTTGCAGTACAAATTTCATTTTCTGGTAGGTCCTATAGATGTTTATGTTCGACCTTTTGCACAACCTTCCAATTAGAACCTAATTTTGTGTCATCCACATAAAACACCTATCGAACTTGATTTGGCAATACAAAAGGGTCATCCTTATGCCTCCGTGATCTAGTATCAACACTAATGAAATTACCATTATTTTGCATACTTTTTTATTTCCTGTATCAAACCATTCAAATTGAAAAAGAACTACATTTCGATTACCTAAAAATGAAAGTTCAACAACTCCATCTAAAGTGCCAAAAAACTCAACCATATTTCCTTCATGATGTACTTCAACAAAAATACCATGATTTTGAGTTCTCCGATTACTATCACGATATTTAGTGTGAAAACAAACCTCATTCACAATGCATGCAGAATAAATTTTCTTAGAAAATCTATTGGGGCCATTAGCCAATGCCCAAATATCATCTGTCACTTCACATGACTTCTGGTAATGCAAATGATTAATCTACACAAAAAAATAAAGAAGTTAGTTTATTTTTCACTTGATAAATTGTAATAAATTTTATTATATATTTTGTATAACACTTACATGTTGTCGAAACCATGAAGGGAACTCTCTCATTTGTCCGTTTAGAATATTTACGGGACTTATTTGCAATAAGTTTGCTTCATGAAACCTATAAATACATTTATGAGTTTAGATTACTTTTATATTTAAAAATTATATTATACAAAGACATGAATTATTAAAGTAAAACAAAAATTAATTATTAAATTACTTACTTGAGGTATTTGTCAACTTCATCACAATTATTTAAAATAAATTAATAAGCTGCATCAAACTCTTTATCTGATAATATATGTCCTGATTTGGCAAGTCCAAACGGACGATAATGTATGGAAAATATAGGAAGTTTAACATTTTGCAAACTCTGACCACCATCATAATTTCTTTCTTCTCGATTGAATTGTGTTTCAATTGTAGGAAGATACAATGACAAATATGTCAAGCATTCATTTGCAATATATCCCTCTGCGATTGAACCCTCAGGATGTGCTTTGTTACGGACAAACTTCTTATGATAGCCAAGATTCCTTGAACAAATGAAAAAAACACACAAATGGTATCAACATATCTACAATGTTATAATATCAATAAATTTAATAAAATAATAATATAAATAGAAAAATTACTTTTCAATTGGATACATCCATCGAGGATGTACTGGTCCTGCAATCTTTGCCTCTTTTGGCAAATGAATTGCTAAGTGAACCATCACATCAAAAAAAGCTGGAGGATATATAGATTCCAACTTGCAAAGAATCAAAGGTATATTATGCTCTAATTTTTCAACATCCTCAACTTTTAAAGTCTTAGAACATAATTCTTTAAAGAAATTTTCCAACTCATACAAAACTTGTCTTACATCGTTGCGCAAGTATCCTCGAAGTCCAATTGGAATGATCGTTTGTAAAAGAACATGACAATCATTTGATTTCAAACCTGACACCTTTCCATCCTTTACATATCTTGAAATATTTGAAGCAAAACCATCAGGAAACTTGATTGATCTTAAAAATTCAATAAAGCATTTCTTTTCATTAGCAGTCAACACATAAAAAGCCGATGGCTTTATAGTTTGATTTTCTTTTTTAATTAAATGCAACTCCTTTCTAATTTTCATATCACGTAGATCTTCACGTGCTTTTTCAGTGTCTTTGGTTTTTCTAGGAATATTAAGCAATGTTGCAAACACATTATCACAAATATTCTTCTCTACATGCATAACATCCAGAATATGTCTAATTAACAACTTAGACCAATATGGTAATTCAAAAAAAATGCTCATTTTAACCCAATTACCTTTACCAATTGACTACGTTTTCGCTTTTTAAACTTCGGATTTTTTACTAGTTTCTCAAAGTCATCTTTTAAAGATTTCAACCATTCTAAAACATCTTCTCCTATCAGCTCCTTTGATTTTGCACGCAACTCATATTGACCATTAAATTTAGACTTGCTTTTACATCAATGATGGTTTGAAGGCAAATATTTTCGATGCCCCATGAACATATTTTACTTCTTGTGCCTTGAGATTCTGTCTTATCAAAACAACAAGGACAAGCATTATAACCTTGTGTTACCCAACTAGATAAATAACCATATGCTGGAAAGTCACTCACAATCCATACTAATGCTGCACGCATTAGAAAATTTGCTCCACTATACCCATCAAAAGTTTCAATCCCATTATTCTATATATCTTTCAAATCTTCAATCAATGACCTCAAGTAAACATCTATATCTTTGCCAGGTGAACGTGGTCCAGGAATCAGCAATGGCATTATAAGATATGGTTTACGCATTATTTGATATGATGGTAAGTTGTAAACCATGAGTATAACTGGCCACATACTATATGAATTGCTCATATTTCCAAATGGATTGAATCCATCAGTGGCCAGTCCAAGCCTAACATTTCGAGGTTCATTTCCAAAATGTGGAAATTTCTTGTCCAACTCTTTCCGAGCAGGAGAATCCACTGGATGTCGCATAACACCATCATCCACTCGTTTGTCTTTATGCCATCTTATATCAGGTGCAGTTTTAGATGACAAAACAAGTCTTTGGAGTCTTGGTTTTATTGGAAACTATCGAAGCACTTTTTGAGGAATTCTCTTAGTTTTACCATCAACAAGACTCCATCTATATTCTTTACATACAGGACAAAACTCATTATCTTTGTTTTCTTTCCAAAAAAGTGCACAATCATACTTACATACATCAATGCATTCATAACTTAAACCAATACCTGATAAGATATTCATGGCTTTATAAAGTGATGGTGGAAGGATCTCTCATTCTGGTAGCAATTTCTTCAAAAAATCTAGCAACATATTAAATGATTTGTTTGTCCATTTATTCATCACCTTTATATGCATCAAAGTGGTAATGGTGGACAATAATGAAAATTTAGATCCAGGATAAATTGGTCGTTTCGCATCTTTAAGCAAGAACTCGAAGTCCTCTAATGTTAACCCGATGTGCTATTAGAATGTTGTGCCTCCTTGATCTCTTCTAATAGTTCTTATAATTCATCATTGTCATCATGATTGTCATTATTATCTACCATTTCATTATAATCATCATCCAGAAGACTACTGTTATGTCAACCATCATTCATACCATCAAAATTTGGTACTATTTCACCATGATAAATCAAATTCCTATATAATTTCGAAAACCCGTGCACATGTAGATGACAACTAATTTCCAATTCAGTTTTAGATCTTCCATTGTTGCATTCACGTCATGGGCAAAGCATTAAATTATTTTCATCCAAAGCATTTTTCTTAGCAAATTCAAGAAAATCTTTCACACCTTTCTTGTAATTATCACTAAATGTATCTCGATCATCAATCCAACTCTTGTCCATGTCACTTCCAATAAAATAATCTATATCCATATATGAAATAAAATTAACAATACTAATTAAAATACTTGCATCATTAGAAAACTGAATTAATTAATATAGTGTTACTTCAAAAACTTTTCTAAAATTAATTAGGAATTAAAGTAGTGTTATTTCTTATAGTAATAATCTGAATAAATCTCTATAAACCTTAAAACGACAGTTGCACCTCAAGTGAACACTGAAAACTCTTAGGGATTTGCTCACTTGACATGCTAAAATTGTCTTCAACTAATAAAAATCCAACAACAAAGTTGGTGGACAAGTCCTAGACTTGGCTTCCAAAGCTATCAAATCTAGATATACCCACCTTTAAGAAGAAGATAAAGATCCTGTCAAGAAAATGTATGATTTCCAATCCAAAAAAGTTAATACTTTTATCAGGCATGATGGAACCAAGAAGGTATATATGAGGTTTAGTTAATGTAATATTCATGTTAAAGTTCATCTCAAAAGACATACAATTGAAATTACTATCCATATTACATTATAAATATACTATTCATAAATGAGTCAAATTTAATATCATACTGATAAATCGTCCCACTAATAAATGCGATTAAAGACCAAATGTGATGATTCTCAACTTGCATTAATCTAATTCCAAGCTTAATGCTTACTTCATATATTATTCATGAATGACACATTTTTTGGTCAGTTTCGTAAATGATGTAACATGATTTCTCTCACAAGCATAAATGAAAAGAAAAATGTGGACAACCTGATTTATTCTGGCATGACTAAGAATGAATCCAACTACTAGACAATAATTAATACTGGATTGTTTTATTTTGTGTCATTAACACACACACACATATATATATATGTGTGTGAATATTCATGCCACCATTATATTTGGACTCTAACATAAGAACTGGTTTGGATTAGTTATAATAGGAGTAGTAACTTGGACACAAAAGTTTAAATTTATGAACAATAATTAATACTGGATTGTTTTATTATGAACTGATGTTTGGACTCGATTCAATTGAAAAGAAAATTGCGTATAAAACAATCGAAACCAATTAATCAATTTTTGTTATTCGACAATTTTTCTTATTATCATCTCTTTTGTCTTGAAATTTTTAGGTGATAAAAATATATAAATATTTAAGGATAACTCATAATAGTATTACGTATGTTAGAAGGGAGCAATCTTTAGTATAGTATTAGTTTAAATGTATTTAGGGTGGATATATAAATATGTAAGCATAACTACCATTAGTTTAATTCGTATACTAAATGCAGGATTTCTATCCCAACTGAGATCTTAATTGAACATATTATATATTTAACTCTATAAATATAAGTGAAACTATTCAACCCCATTCCAAAGGTAGACATTTTAATAGAGCATATTATATATTTTAATCTATAAATATACGAATCAAACTTTTTTTTCCTTATTTGTATATAGTTTTATGAAATTATGTATATTAACTTGTATATACGGAGGAAAATATATTTGTGATTTGACACTTTATTTAAGAGTAGTGACTAAACAATTCTCTCTACTTCGTCCATTGACTAAACAATTAGTGTTACATGATTATACTAAATAGTTTAAGAAACTACAATAATTTTAACTTTATTACTATATTTTTAACTTATGTTGTTATAATTCAACTTTTATGTACTATAAATTACAATTTTAGAGATTTTAACTAGTTGCAGTCTTTAATTTCTACTACAATTCTAAACAATTTAAGAAACTATAATAATTTTAACTTAACAACTATATTTTGAACTTTTGTAACTTTTTTAATTTGTTATAGTTAAATTTTTATGTAATTCGTGTTAAAATTTGTTAGAGAGTTTAGATTATTCTTGAATTCCTATTACAACTCAAAATAAGAGTATTGGGGGATTTTAGTTTTAATCTTTAGTTCTTATTATTATTCTATACTACATTAAATGAAACGGTATATGAGTTAAATTTTGTTTGAATGTTTAACACCTATTATAACTTTATTTCATATAGTTAAATATAAATTCTAGCAAACACTTTGGTAAATGAATTAGAAAATGAATTAGTGTTATTTCTTATAGCAATAAAGAAAATAAAGTTCAAATTTGACTTCATGGTAATTTGTTCCTAATCCAACTCTAAATTTAGTTTCGATTTTAATTCCTTTCACAACTCTTTATTGTATGATTAAATAATATGATTTCCTCAAAAAATTAATGTATTCGCTCATGTTCAAACCCTAAATTATATGTTAGTCTTTATATTTATAAATCTTTAATATTATATTAAATACAAAATTTCTTAAAAAAAAAATAATCTTTACTTTTACTCACCGTGGATTAATTTCTTTTATTTTATTTACTTACTTGACAGTCTTAATCAGACTTCATCTTCAATTTCTGGTAATTAATATTAATGGTTTAAATACACATATTTATATGTATCACACATGGTCTATGATTTACTACACACTTATACTAGTAGTTATGGTTAAACATATGCCTTTTTTATTAAGAATTAAATGCAACACTTTCATCAAAAAATTAAAAAATCAAATTGTCTAAATAAATTAAACTAAATAATACTATAATACCACATCTAAACAATAAAAATCACAGTGCTATTGTAGCTTTTTCATCAATAACACAATAACATAATTATATGAAATAAATTTGAAAACAATTACACAATGTGAACTTCAATGAAAAAGAAAAGCAATTTATTAAGCTAGTATTTTATTTTTTATACAATATTATTTTAATAATGTGAAACTTCATTTAACAGAATAAGTTAGAAAAGAATATTATTTTTTTTAATTACATCAGACATTCGATACATCTTTGTAATAGTTATTATAACTTGTATTATCATTACTAAAATAATGCAATCATCATTATAAACACAAGAAAATAACAAGAAGAAAACATGAAAAGTAATATTGTTAGATAATGTCGTATAAAAATTTTGAAAAAAAAATTAGAAGATTTGATTACCTTATATCAATCGCCAATATAATTTTTTTGATTGATGATCTCTATGGTAATCGGTAGGTGATTCTTTGAGTTTTGACTATAAGATAATGTTTTAAATTAATAATAACTATTTATACACAAAATATTTCCTATTTCCTATTTCATTGGGAGTTTTATAATAATATATAGTTTCCTTAAATTATCAGTTTCATTTATAGAATAGGATTCCCTCATAATAATATCTATTTTGAAAATGTTTCCTTATCAATCCAATTCTTTTTTGTCGTTTTCATACCAATCAAATTTTCCTTTAAATTTTTTGTATCAATCCAATCCCAGTTCATAGTTTCCTTATCAATCATATATTGCTTTTCATATTGCTTTTCATGATAGTTTCTCAAAATTTAAGTTTAATTAGCTTTTCAACAATTGTTTCTAAAATTTATTGTTTCCTTATCAATAGAATTATACTTTAGGAATTTGAGTCTAACATGACGTTCATCCATATATTTTAATTAAGATAATTAGGGTTTCCCACCATTCTTTCTAAAGTTTCATTTATTTCTCTCTATGTTTTTCAAAAAATTTTAAAAATATTTCCGCCTCTTTAATTAGTTTACTTTTATTTATTGAATCCCAAATCACCACCATTTTCTCTTGTAGCATTCGTTTTCCTTTTGAACATTCATCTAAATTTTTGTTTTGCTTCAAGATTTGCACGCAAACTACAATCTCCATTCTATACAAAGGTAATCAGGTTTTATCTCGATCTTATGAAGTATGCTTTTAAGATTTATTTTTCAATGAACATGTTACGTGTTTTAACTTTTATCTTATTATGATTTTTTTCTTGTATAGATTTATTTTTTATATGTTGTTAAGATTTTTTTTAATCTCGGTTCAATTTAAATTTGTATTAACTTTTTTTGTTGAATTCCAATAAGTTTTGTTCCTAAAAAATTCTTTTTAAAGGTGGTTTCATGTCTAATTTGGCAACCTGGAATGCCTTGCTGGTTATTTTTGGTGGGTCTAAAGTTCTTGGTTTCTACTATTTTCTTGAGTTTTTGCAATTTTGGATTGAAAAGCATTGCTTTTGCAATGATTTTCATGATTGTAGTGGAATTTTGTAACGGTTTTTGATCACATGCAATGAATAGTGCTATCCATTTTATTTGCGGTTTTAAAGTTCAGATTTTTGCATTAAATTCAGGGATGATAATAAGTTTGATTCATTTCAATTTGTTTATTTTACTTCGCTTGTGTAGCGTCAATATTACTTTGTCTTGGACGTGTTTAGGAGGGAACCTTTTGTTTATATTTTCCAATATTCGACACTGTTTGAAGCATACGAAATTCTCAAATTGTCCCTTTGTTCAGAGTGATACTACCAGTTCATGGAAATCTCAAGTTTTTTTGAATCGAGATTCTACTATTAAGGAGTTGTTTTGATTTCTTATGCGTGGTATTTTGACTTTGTATACTAAATTTGCCATCTTTCTGTAAGTATGATCTAGCTGAGCTGAAAATTTTTTAGGATGTTGAAGATTCATTCTTTTTTCATCTTTGAAATTTAAACGGATAACTGGGATGCCTTATCTCTATTTTAGTGCATGCTGCTTTGGCTCTGCTAATGGTCACTTGAGATATAAAGCAAACAATGATAAAGTTGTAGAAGTGATTCTGGTTTTTTGAACTGACGTTTGGCACATAGTGTTCACTTTATAATGCCAAGACTACATTTGCCTACTTAGTTGGTGAAGGAGTTTTTGATATTTTATATGTTCTTTATGAGTGCATTTTAGATCTCCTTAATTATTGTATTCTTTTGCTTACTTTTCTCCTTTGGGTTATTATGTAAATGAGCAATTAATTCTGCAGCATACTAGCTAGTTATATATTTTCTTGGTAGGTTTCATGATATTAGTTTTGAGTGGAATTTCCTAACCATAGTTAACTCTGAGTGGGGTTGATAATTACAGTTATGTTATAATCACCACTACATCTCTAAGCTCACCGAACTTGTTTCGCTTTTCAATGTTGCTGAATGTCATGTAGTATTTATTCTCTATGTGTTTGGTAAGTTGTGCTAATGTTGTTGATGTTTCGTGTTGTATATCTTTTGAAAAAAAAATGTCTCAACTTATCTTGTATAGCCAGTTTGGATAATTATCTTTTCCCTCCTCTCCTCTATAAAGCACTACCAATCAAGCAGTCTCATTTTTATTAGTTTGTGATTGGCAGGGGGTAAATTCTATTATCTAATGTGATGGGCTAAACATATTCATAGATTAAATTATAGCATTAAGATATTTTGAATGGCTATATATGCAGTAAACTATCTTATTTTATTCTTATTATTGATTCTTGGTTCTATTTTGAATGGCTTGTCGCAATTTTTTACTCTTGGCTCTATTTTTTGTATGGTTTTGGTGGCAAGCTTTTGGTGAATTCATCTCTTACCCAATCTTCAAACATGCTAATATTAGAAGGCGGATCATCAAGCAATCGAACTAGAACGAGTGCTAATGACAATATTTGCTTCTATTATGTGTTTATATTTTAGTATTAAATATTATGTAATTTTGAATGTAAAACTACTAGTTATTTTTTACAGGTTCTATTAAGTTAAAGAGAGGAAGAGGTTCAACACGTTGTCTGAACTTGGATAAAAGAGTTTTGCAAGTAATTGATACACAATTTTCTTAAAATATTATTAATAAATTAATTTTGAATTTTTATAATACCATAACCTTTCTTTTTTTTCTTCTTTAAGGATGGAAAGAAGATTTCTATCGTATTTGTTCGAGGAGAAAACATTCCACAAGAAAATGATGGAGATTTCGCTAGAGGTGTTGGATTTCTTATCAAAACTAATGCTCCCATGGCAGGAATACGTTATTGGCATGAAGTTCCAGATTCAGAAAAAGAACAGCTATACTTTGTCTTAACTGTAAGTAGTGTGAAAGTTACTTTAATAATTATGTTCAACATATAAATCATATTCATATAATGTTAAAAATTTTAATGTTTTCAGAAATGGTTTGAAATTGAGGATTGGTCTACAGCTCGAGTAAAAGAATGCATATATGCTATATTTCAAACTTAATATAGGCGTTGGAGAAGCATATTAAAACAAGGATATGACAAATTGAAAAGTAATGGGCTGGATTCACGATCATTGAGTCCTTGGGTAGAGGTGAGATTAGAGGCCTGGCATCAAGTTTGCTCAACGATTGAGAGCGAAAAATTTCAGGTAATATTTAAATTGCATATTTATTTGTAATCTAGTTTAAGATTTATTTATTGTCTCAAATAATGTTGATATTTATGTATACATACAAATTTCATCACTTGAATTTACGGTGTAAATTTTATTTTTTAGAATCAATCGAGGGCAAATACAAAAAATCGCAAGTTGATACCATATCCTCATACTGGAGGTTCTTAGACATTCCTTAGGCTCTATAAGAAAATGGTAAAAAAAATTTCTTATTTATTGTATTTTAATAACTTCTAAATAACCACATGTATTGAAATATATTGATTTTCATTGTTTTCCTATTTATTAGATTTTAATAGCATTTAAATAATTGCATGTATTTAAATTTCTTTTATTTCCCACAATAGGTTAATCGTAGTAAAATAACACTTTGGGGAATGACACACAAGAAAAAAAATGGAGAATTTGTCAACGATAAGGCCCGCACAATATTTGTAAGTATTTAATACTTGAAATTATAGTAGACTCTACAAATTTTACAATATTGAATAAATTAATTTTAATTTGATAGAAAAAATTATCATCTAAGGAGCAAGAGCAACAATCATTGGATGAAGGAACATAGCCGATGGATGAAGATAATATAATGAGTGATA
Organism: Ophiorrhiza pumila; assembly: GCA_016586305.1. NCBI lineage: Eukaryota > Viridiplantae > Streptophyta > Magnoliopsida > Gentianales > Rubiaceae > Ophiorrhiza > Ophiorrhiza pumila. The sequence continues at coordinate 17,228,899 of BLIW01000005.1, forward strand.
CACTTGGAAAGAAACAAGGATATATTAGAGGAATGGGCCATGGAGTTGAGGTACTCCGAGAGAGGAACAAAGCTTCTGCCATTATTTTGCTAGATCTCACACTCAAAGATCGCTTAAACCAAACTGAAGCATAATTTGCAAGCACAAAAGCTGAACTTGTGGCAGCCAAGACTCAAATTGCAGATCTCGTTGAAGTGAACAAAACTTAGCGGTTGAATAATCTAGATTCTCAAAATAAAGACATGAGAGAGTTCATGATGGAGATGCGGAAAAAGCACGATGAAAATAATAATTATTAATATTTATTATCTCTTATTTATTTAGGTGGTTATTTTGAATAAATATTCGTCTTGGTTTTGTTTTGTTTGCTACTTTTTAAGTGCTAGTTTTTTTAATACAATTTATTTAACATTTATAATTTCCTTTTATTTACATTTTTATCAACAAAATAATTGATAAAAAATAAATTACGTACAATTTATGACACGGATGAGTAATTATTATGATAAATTTATTATTCAAACAAATCTTATTCTTTTTATACTTACAAACAAGTATAGTTTTTTTGACAAAGTACTCATTACAATAAATTATAATTTTACGACAAACTATAATTTTTTATAGCAATTGATTTTTTTGACAAAAATGTACTAAAAATTGAGAAAATATTCATCATTATAAACTCAACTTCAATGACAACAATATTTTATGTCACATTAATTTCTTAACATTTCAGACAAAAAATGTAATAAATATCGACAAACTATTAGTTACAATACCATACTATTATATGACAACTTTAGTATTTCTCACTTCAACTAGTTAGTAGATGTGACAAATTAATATACTTACTAACAAAATATGATGTAATTATTCAAACACTAATTGTCCCTATAAATGACATTCTTATGACAATTCTTACATTTGTCACTTGAATACATTTATTTTTGTGACAAACTCATATATATAGTGATGTATGATTGGTAAGTACTGACAAATAAATTATCATTATATGTCACATCTTATAACAACTCTAGTATTTGTCGTTATAACATGCTAATTATTGTGACAAAAACAACTATCATGTGATAAAAAATATAGTTAATATTGACAAACAATTTGGCATTATAAATTCTATTTTTATGACAAATATAGATTTGTAACACAAATGTTTTAATTTATTATGACAACTTATTATGTTTGTCATAACAGCTTATTGCGACGGGGTTATTTTGATAATATGGGTGACGAATGTTTTTGCCACAAAAAGCATATAGTGACAAAATATGTACCTTCATTGACAATTATTTTTACCACAAAAAAGTGATTTTTTTGTAGTGTATTTTACAAAATCACTATATTTTTTTAATCTAAAGTTATATTTCACAAAATTGAGTTTTTTTCTTTTGTTTTGCTTTTCTAACATTCTAGTTTATATACTTTCAATTGAATTTGAAACAAAGAGTAAATTATTAAATGTAAGCAAAAACTCATGTGCTCTACCGTCATATATATGCGATGTCATACACGAATATGTTATATTTGATATGCAAATTTCTTTATATTTGATATACGAATATTTTTTTAATACGCTAATGTTGGTATACTTGATATATTAATTTTTTATACGTTATAAGCTAATATGCTAATTTTTTATAATGTATCAAAAAAATTTGTATCATGATTATGAAAAGAATATTAGAGTGTAATTATTATTATTTTTTGTGAAACTATTAACAATTTTATTAAAAAATTAAATTTTAATATTTACAGATGTTAACCGAGCAGCAAAAGCAAGCATCAATGATTGTGATAACAATCTTGATAATGAAAAGAATAAAACAGAGGAACATAAGATGAAGGCCCGATACAGATTCTATGTTACGAGGGCATGAGTATGTTAACGAAATTATCAATGGATATCCAATGCATGCTATTGAAATATTGCGAATACAGAAAAAAAAAATTTTGGAATTATGTGACCAGTTTCGAAATAGAGGTTGGTTAGAAAACTGCCGTTTTGTTTCTGTGGAAGAAAAATAGCAATTTTTTTAATAAGTATGAGTCAACAACATACCAATCGTGCGATTAAAAAGAGATTTAATCATTCAGCTCATATTGTGCATATATATTTCCATGAAGTGCTACGAGCTATGCTAATATTTTCAAAAGAGATGATTCTTCCAAATTTTGAATACAATCATCTAAGTCAACAGAAACATCAACTCCTGCAAATATTTCAGGTATTGCTATTAGCTTGCATATAGATTTTTATAATTTTAAATTTTTTATGTAGAATTATATATATATATATATATATATATTAAAGGGTGTTGTAGGTGCATTAGATGGAACTCTTATACCTATGGTTATAGCACCAAAAGAACCAAAAGACATATCGAAGAAGGAGAAAAGGGACATGACATCAAAATGTTCACACTATCTGCGATTTTGACATGATTTCACATTTGTATTACCTGGTTGGGAAGGTGTGGCACATGATTCAAGATTTCTATATGAGACACTTAAAAATTCAGCATGCAACTTTCCCATACCTCCAGAATGTTAAGGTTAAAAAATAGTTTTATTAAATGATATATTTTGCTTTCAAATTTGATGTTTTTCTTCTCTTTTTTTTTGCAGATAAATATTATTTGTGTGATGCAGTCTACGCACATACACGTGGTTTTATGACATCTTATCGAAATGTACGATATTGGTTGTCTGATTTTCGTATTGGTGGATGCCCAAGAACCAAAAAAGAACGATTTAATCAAGGGCATGCAAAATTTAGAAATATTATTGAGCAAGGTTTTGGACCATTAAAAAACCTTTTTCCTATTCTCGGTAAAATGGCACCATATCCTTGTTCGGCACAAAGAAATATTGTGATTGCATGTATTACTATTAGGGCTGATATCGAGCCGAGCCGAGCCGAGCCCGAGCTTTAGTGGGCTCTAGCTCGGCTGGTGTATTTTTCTTCAGGCTCGAGCTCGAGTCGAGCCTAGAACTAGAGCTCGAGTAAAAAATTTCGAGCTCGAGCTCGGCTCGGGCTCGGCTCGTTAGTGTTTAGTCGAGCTCGAGCTCGTTTTAGTTTTTTTTTTTATTTTTTCACAAATAAAGATTATTCAATCATGACACAATAACTTATCAAATATTTTGATAATAGTTAACACAATTTATTAGTTATATTCAAATGTAAATAAAATAAATTACAATATACATTGTTTAAAGAAACAACACCAACTAAATAATTCAAAACATAACATACATTATAAATTCTCACAAAAAAATAACTTTTTTACAATTGTATAATTTTTTAACATAAATTTCCACTCAAATAAATAGATCAATTCAAACGCCTATAAAAGATTAACTTATTATAATAAATTCAAACACTCGTATATCGTGATTTGTGTCTTAATAAATATATATATAAATAAAATTATTTCTAGTATTTAGTATATAAGTACAATATATATTATATAATTAATATTTTAATCGAGTTTTTAACGAGCTTTAATCGAGCTATAAACGAGCTTTTTATCGAGTTGTTCATGAATGTAAACGAGCTTTCACCAATGTGTTCATTTAATGTTCATTTATTAATCGAGCCTAAAATCTTGTTCGTGTTCGTTTATTTATTAAATAAACGAGCTCGAGCCGAGCTTTAATCGAGCCGATCTCGATCTTGTTCGTGAACGTTCGTGTTCGTTCTCAGTCCTAATTACTATGCACAATTATTTGCAAAAGACTTCAAGAGATGATTTTCTATTTTCAACAATTTGCTGATGATGATATTACCGTAGAGAATGAAGAGAATGGAGATGATTTGGCAAGACAAGAATTAGATAGAGGATTAGACAACCTGATCAGTTATATATGCTTAATTTTCGTGACCAAATCGGAAATTGTTTATCAAAATCTTGAATTGATTTTAGACATTGATGGTTGTATTTTTATTTTTTTTAACTTTATAATAATTAAAATAAAATTCACTTTATTTGGTTTGCTATTGCAAATTTTGCAATTTTTATTTTCTATAGAAACTATATTGTACATATTTTTATACTAATTATGATCAGTAGTTTAAAAAGTAATGTATTGCATATTTATTGACAAAATATGTAATTGAAGGGCAAAATTATACATTTGAGACATTCAACAATGAGTTAATATGTTTATCAAACAATATTAATCATTCAGTATTCAAATTCAGACATTTAAATTTGGCTTCTTCTGTATTTAAAATTCAATCACTTAATTATTTCAAATTTTAGATTTCATATTTTAATTTTCAGTTTTCAAATTTCAGTTTTAACAAACATCCCCTAAGTCTCATTTTCCTCTTTTTTTCGAACATTCACTTTATTAACTAAAGCATAGATACTTAAACATACACAAGATCATTAGGACTTTTATTCTCTCTTTTTTTACCTCTCTTTCTTCTAAGTTTTCACATTCATATGATTGTATATCACTATACAAGTCACGTGTTACTTAGGATACTATCTCACTTTATTCACATGCCTTTGGTACTTTTGTGACTTTTTATCCCTATTATCAGTCATATGAATTCACTTAGACTTTTATTTTAAGAGTGGTCTCATAACCCAGTGGCAATATTTATTCTATATTAACAACTTAAATAAAGCAAACAAATGCTAATCATTTCTTTAAATATTAAAGTATCCATACTAGCTTTTGAAGGATCGTTAGGCCAAGGTCAATTTAAATAAAGTTTAAAAAATACACCAATCTATCATATTTCACATAAATATATTTATCTCCATGTATTTCTCACTAGTGCATATAAAAACAATCAACTCAAAATGCAAAAACTTTTACAAAGAACACTTCTATTATTTAGTATAGACCTTTTCCTGTTTAAACTAAACATTATAAGCTACATAATAACACGTCAATTACACAACCTCACTTTTAATTAACAACTACAATTATTATTATTGTTGCTAAATCCAAACAAATTCAACTCAAAATAAATGATTATTTGCAAAAATATATACATAATAAAAAATAACAATCGACGAAAATTCACAGGTATTCAAAACATTTGGTTACTAACAATAAAAACATGAACTCATGAAATCAATGGAACATTTAAATCTAAAAAACACTAAAAATTCAAACATGAACATCCAAAAATCAACAAATTTTTAATTAAGCACATTCTTCAAATATCGTTATCAAATACTAATCGCCTCCCCTACATTTAAAATGTGCATTATCCTTAATGCACGTGAGGGGGTTATAAAACCCTATTACGATGTATCGACATATTCTTCTTGGGTGTGCTCTTGTGTTGGATGATGAAATGTTATAACCTATTGCCTTTTCATGGATGCCATACCTGAAAAACATAATAAAATACTAACTTTATTTATGAATTCAAGAAAATTAATAATTGAACGTTAAAAGTGCATAACACTTTAATCATGAATAGCTCAAACTCATTTAATCACCTTCCATTGCTCTATGATACAATCACAAGAATATAATATGCCTCACCTGTCATAGATGCTATATAATGCATAGAAGATCACTAATTAGCATGTTTTTGATGAGTGGAATAACATCTAAGGATACTTGAACTGTTGAACATCTTTACTTCACTTGGATAATCAATAAGTTATATTATGCCATATTTTTGTTCCCAACACATTTGGATGCATAGTAAACACATATGCTTGTCAAAGTTGTCCAATTCTTCTCATCGATACAAGAAAGTTTAAGTTTGCATTATACACAATTGGTGTTTCTTTGATGCAAGATATTGCATTAAAATTCTTCCTAAAAGTTAGTAAAATACAATGAATGTAAAAGAATTCAAGAAATATAAAAAAATCGTGCATTGAATTCATTGTGGCATTTTTTCATACATATGTTCAATGTGTGTTCACATCACAGTCAATAAAATTGAGAAGATTAATCTACCTAGCTATTAGTGGCATTCAATTTCAAATAGATCCTTCACCAATTCAATACAAAGGTGCATTAAAAGGACATAACACAATCAAATTGAGCAAAAATATTAAAACTCTTATCTCAAAAGTCATGTGAAGTTACCCTCATTAGATTGTCTTCATGTGTGAAAGTGATAAAATTTAACTTCTTAGATGTTATGAGTGAATGTGGTTGAATGTTTGTAAAGTGGGTATTAAATAAATGAGAGTGAAGGAAGTGTGCATGGTGAAACAACAAAGGAAGAAAGAAAGAAGAAAATGAGAAAAAATATCTTCAATGCTAGTGCTGCGACACCCAAGTTGGACACTTAAATACGTTTTTAAAAAATCTTTACGAAGAATAGTGGAAGTTTCAAAATTAATAAAAACAAATGTGTAACTTTTACATAATTTTTAAAAGGGGCAACAAAATTATTGGTTAAAAATTATAAATAGAAATATATTTTTATATATTTACAAACACCCTCAAATTTGTTACGGAAAACAAATTCTATTATTGTTATTCATTTTTTAACAAAAAGCTTAAAACAATAACACTTATATTTACGTCTTTTCGAAGTCAATTCACTACAATTGTTGAACTTTTGTTTTACCTTCATTAATCATAAACTCCATCAATTCCTTTCACTAAATATATCTCTACCAAATTGGTTACTTTTCACCATTTTTTTGTAGTTCCAGTTTGGAGATCATTTTAGTAAGTTAAACAAAGTTAGAACTTACAATATTGACTCTAGTAAAAGCATCCAATGGGTAATAAGTTGAAACATATGGTACAATGCATCTTCCTCTTCAAATATTCAAATCAATTACATTGCACCCAATCAAGAAGCAAACTCTTTTCTGAAAAAAAGAAAGAAAGAAAAAGCTGTTTTTAATCCATATAGAAGCTTAAACAGTCTTAAACATATGTTGCTGATACATACATCAAATAATTTTCATTCTTCACGTCCCTCCCTGCAAACCAAATGAGTTTGTTAGGTCTCTTCCTGTGGCTTTGAGGTTGCTTTCTTTCTATAGAATTGGGGAATTATTTCTTCTCCATGTCCTATCCAAACTTTTGCTTGGATATCCTTTCTCATACTAATACGATTTTTAACAACAGCAAATGTGACATATAGATTTATTCCATTCTCCCAATTTTCTTCGTTTGTATACTTCACATTCACAGGTTTATATTGGACTCAAAGCACTGATCATCATAGTGAAAGATTGCTCTTAATGCGGTACACTGCATGAGAGAGTTGGTGCAAAAATTTATGAGAGGTATAATTCTGGCCGCAGCGTAAAATCTGGAAAAATGGCCATTTTCAAAGCATTCACTATCTATCAGTCCCTAAGTATACTTGTTCCAACACTCGACGTCTATTTCAGAAATAGTTTCACAGAAACACTCTCGCAAACATTTCATCTCTTCATTTTTTAGTTAAATTCCTTGTGTGGATTCAGCTCCACACCCGCTTGGAGAAGAGCCTTCTCTACACCCGCATCTTGATTTTCTAAAGTTGCTCATCATATGGTCTATCTCCGTATCTGCCCGAAGAACTTTCTCCAGGTTGATTCTTACATGATCCGTATCTTGGACCTTGATATGGGCAACATGTGGATCTACGTATTCAACTAGTGTTGGTACTTGAATATCTCTAACTTGATCCACAATAATACAGTCAAACCCTCTATCCCCCATTTGGTCCGCTTGAGTTTAAGAATTTCTAGTTGAGATTTCTATGTCAATCTTCGTAATATTCTGTCAGCATGACTTGGCCAGAAGGGTTCAAGTAGGGGTGGTTTCTTTCCAACTCATAGAACACAAAAAGGCAAAAGTACGTTTGCTGTTGAATAAAATATTGCTATAAAGGAGGTATTAATTTATTGCATATATTTACTAATTATAATGTTAACTTTTTTAGGAGGTTTGATTATATTGTTGTTATGTCTTTCGTTGATTTCAATTGTATAATAAGAGTAAAACTTAAATATTTTTTAAATAACTTCTAAACTTTTTAGTTGTTAATTGTAATGTACTTGAAAGTTGTGAATTTGCTATATTATTATTTAATAAAATTTCCTATTAATTATCCAAATTTTAAATTAGACTAAATATATAATTGTAGCTAGGCCTAATCTCACTTATTCTGCATAAAATTTACTCCTTCATAATCTAAGCTTCTTTTATTGTCTTTAATAGAATTTACTTGGTGGATATGAAATACTAATATAATATTATAGAAAAAGTGTTCAAATGAAGTCACATACAACTAGGGGTGTTCATTTTTAGTATTAATTCGAAATTTAATTCGATTCTAATTCTAAACATAAATATTTGAATCAAAGAATGAACTAGAGAATTTTTTTTTCAAATTTTATTCGAAAATCCTAATTGGAAATAGAGCTCAAGTAAATTCGACTTCGAATACTGATTCAAATTTGATTATAATTTGAATATTGATTCAAATTTGATTATAATTCGAATTCTAAATATAATTTACACTATTTAATGTATATCAATACTTGTATATATTTCATATATTATATAAATAGAAATCATTAAATTATACATAATATATATGATAACTTTGATTTTTGTTGATTTTATTTTTTAAGTTTTAATGTGTTTAATTAGGTTAAATTGTTATGTTTTGTGCAGGAAATTGTTATGTTATGTTAATTAATTATTGAGTCAATGATCGAGAATTTTTGCAATTTAATTATTGAGTTGATTCTCTACAAATTTTTGCTTGGCTCGTCGTTTATAAGCCAAAATAAATGCCTACATCAAAGAATACAAATAGCACAAGGAAGTATGGTCGATTCCTCGAGGAACAGAATCCAATTTGATTTTAGTTAATTAAATACAGTGTCGCAGCTCATTTTCAATATATCAAATTAATATAATTAAACTTAAAACAAATTGAACAGGTTAACTAAAAATATCACAAGAAAATCACAAGAATTAAAATTCGGCAAATAAGCAAATCCACACTAATTAAATACTCATCGATCATTGACTCAATAATTAATTAATATTTATAAATCAACCAATTATAGATTACTGAAAATCCGACGCAACCCAATTTCTTCTTAGATTATTGATAATTAGGAAGAACCAGTTTAAATTAATTATTCCTCTAATTAACACACAATTCGGCTGCAATCATCCAACACCAAATTTAATGCCCTAACAGTATTAAGAATTGAAGAAACCCAATTTTAACAAACTATAATTAGAATCAACAGTTGTAATTAATCAATCTTATCTACTAAATACATATACTTGATGGGAGATTAATTGGCTTTAGTCAAATTAATTAAATTTAATCAACATTTAAATAATTCAAATAACTAACGTTATGCAAAGAGAACTTTTCGAAATTCATTAAACATTAATTTATCAAGCTCATTTTGATCTCACGATTAAATATTAATTAGTACTTCATTACTTAATACCGAAAAATAATTTTAAGCAACAACCATAATTAAAAGAACTCTTAACCTAGTTACTAAATACAAAATAAAATAAAAAAACTAAGAGAGAGAGTTAAATATAAACTTATTGGTATAGCTTGGAATGCCCTCCCGTTTGATCGAACGGATGCTGGCTGAATTCAGAAAAGAATCCAACTGTGCCAATATTGATCCAAGAGGTAGCTTATGGGATAAAATTTGAACTAAATTTGCACAGATTAAAAGCAAAGGCTTCCCTTAATAGATAATTATCAATGAAAATCTTATTTAAAAGTCATAACTCTCTTTTAATGTTGATTAATCAAGTCCTGAATTTTTATCATTATGCTTAAGGAATTCGAATTCAAATCAAAAACTTAACTAAAAGAATTGAAAGCTGGAATTTTAATTAAATACAATATTGATAACAGAATTAATTTCCTAACTTAAAATCTGGAAAATCATATTTATAACGCAAGAACTAAAACTTAAAATGTAGGAATTTTTGTTACGGGATAAACTTGCGAAATAAACCTTCAATCAAACTAAGTAACTAATTATGTAATTAATTCTGTGAATTTAAAATTCCAACAAAAACTTAACCTTCAAAGCTTTTAAATTAATTAAAGACTACAGAAAAAAAATAAAACTTAAAATAAGACTTTTTCAATTAAAAGGGGATGATCAAACTATTCTGTTCATTCTCTATTTAAAGGCAAAAAGCTGAACTCTCTTTCTAAACTTCTGCCACACAATTTTGCTTATGATCCATCAAAACTCACAACGTCAAATATTCCACAAAAATCAAGGAATAAATTTGATTCTTCGCAAAAACTTCACGCCCAATCTCAATCCAAATCCTTAACTGCCTCTTTACTTGATCACATTATCTTACTTTTTCCATGAATTATCACATCTCACTATAGTGAATTTTTATCTTCCAATTCTCTATTTTCTGCACAAAACATAACAATTTAACCTAATTAAACACATTAAAACTTAAAAAATAAAACCAACAAAAATCAAAGTTATCAAAATTCCCCACAGTAGAATTATGCTTGTTCCCAAGTATATACAAAACAATAATATAATACTAAACACATTGTATCCTTAAGAAATCCAAAGTCAAATATCTCTCATTCAAATCGAGTTCCACATTCATTCCACAATTCCGGTCCTTGTGTTAAAGTCACAAAACATACTTTTCTTCAAAGTCAAAAAGTACAAGAATGAATACTCTACTAAACATCATTTAGTCTTCAACTAAGCACTCAATATATATCATTAAGAACCTTCACTCAAACAGAATTGTACAAGATTTCCTACCATAATTTTACAAATATCACTACAAGAAAAACCCTCTTTGGTGACTGACACTATATAGTCACCAAAAAATCGAAAGTGGTCACCAAAAGGGTTTGGTGACAAAATATTTGTTTATCACCAGCTTATCACCAATGCCCAATAACTAGGGTGACCACTTTTTTTTGTCACCAAAAGATAATTTTGGTGACTAAAAACAAAATGGTCACCAATATGGTGACTGGAAATGTGGCCACCAATTTAGTCACCAAAGTATGCAGGTTGGTCACCAAAGCGCCACTTTTTGGTGACAAAAAACAGCATGTGACATGCTGTTTTGTGACCAAAAATATGGTCACCAATGAAGATGAATTGGTGACTAAATATTTGGTCAACAAAGGTCATGAACTACCACAAACATTTGATGTTTTAGTGACTAAAATTGTGGTCACCAAAGAATAATTGGTGACCATATTATAAACAAGCATTGGTGATTATTAGGGTAGTCACCAAATGGTGACCAAATATTTGGTCAATAATGGAGTAGTCTCACAATGTAATTTTTTTTGATTAAAATGGTGACCAAATCTTTTGGTCAATTTTTTATATGGTGACGAAATATTTTTAGTCACTATTAAAAAAAATACGTCCAATTTATAGGATTTGGTGACTAAAATTTTGGTCAATAATGATGTCAACATTTTCATTTGGTGACAAGAAAATAAAACATGTTCATAATAACAATAAATATCACCAATATATCGAACAAACATTAAAATAAAACCTGTTCACAAATATATTGGACAAACAATAAAATAAAACTCGTTCACAAAATATACCAATACATGGCAAATATCCAACATTGTACTATCCAAGAAATATACCATAATATTATTAATATTGTAATATCCAAGAAATATAACACAAAAGTACTAATCCATCATACAAAAAGTTGATACTTCAACCCTCTAGTGTAAAAAACGCCCACCATTTCTTTCTTCATCTATTAGGAGAGTTGACACTTCAACTGTTTGGTTTTCTTCAACCTTCATAATAGTTCGAATAAACAAGTTAAAAACTTCTTGTAACATATCATGTAACATGCAAGACATGGTAATACATATTCTTTTGAATTTAACACAGTTTAAATCAATCAAAGTGTATTTTCAAAATATACCGAGCCAATGTAACTAAAGTTTCACAATTTAGTCGAACTATTAGCAACAATGCGCCACGAGAGTAACATTAAAGCATTGAAAGTTACAAGAATAACTATAATCAAATCAAACAAGACTTTGACTGCAAATGTGCATACGACATGTTCGTGCATAATTTTTTAGCTTTCACAAATTATAAACCAATCAATTTATATTTCCACAGTATAACCATACGACATGTTAATGCATATACTTCGAGGGTTTCACAAATCTTAAACTAATCAAAAACTACTTTCAATGTGTAATCGTACCAATTTAATAAATATTTCATAGTTTAGTCCCACTATTGGAAACAACACTCAACATGAGTTACATTCAAGCATTATCCAAAACCAAACATTACTTGGATAGCAAATGTACATAAGACATGTTCATGTATATTCATGTGGGTTTCACAATTTCATACTAATGAAATTATTTTGTTCAAAGTGTAATCGTACCAATCTAACCAATTTCAACAAACTTACGTTGAGACATTTAACCATAATACTTGGGCAGCAAGTTCATTTAATGGCACTATTTGATACAAAACAAGACTTGGGCAGCAAGAGATTGTAAATATTATTCATGCAACTTATGTTTGGTAACTCTCTACATAATCCAGTTAATTAAGACAACTTATGTTTGGTAACTCTCTATGTTTGGCCTCTCTGTCTCATCCCACTCCCTAATGAGTGTTCAAAAGGAATCAAAGATTGAGAACTTGTATATTAATTAACTTCAACTAAACTATGATTTTTGGTTGGCAATTAGTTGATGTCATGATTCTAGACACACAAAATTGGGAATGATCCCAGAAGCAACAAAGGATATTCTTTAATTAACAAATATTCCTACTTAATATTATTGCTTTTCTTTTTTTGTTTTCATCACCCAAACAAGTAAAAAAAAAGCCCACTATCCACCAAATTAATGCATGGCTTAAAGTAAAATTAAATTGGCATTGGAAAAGTACCAAAATTTGCCATATGCATCTCTGAAAACAAATGCTAAAGTTGTTTGGTTATTTATTTATTTTCTATGATGCCTGTTTGGTGGATACAAAATCCCTTAAAAATCCATATCCCATGATTTTCTCATAATGTTTCATCCATATCAGTCCAGTCTTGTCTAGTGAAGAAAGTTCCACCAAATTCCAAAGACGAAGAAAAGTCATGCACAAAGCACAAGATAGTTGATATAATAAATGAACACCAGTTACTTTGGATGTTTTGTGAAGTTAAATGAAATATTGCATTTAGAGAAAAAAAATTATGGTCCTTGTAGTTGGATATCACTTAAAAGATTCACATCTGGGGTGCTGGATATCACTTAATGGGCTAATTGGGCTTGTTCATCTTTAAGGACTCAAGCCCCCAAATGTATTTTCCATTGAAACATAAGTTAGAGGCCCATTTAATTCGGACTCAATCAAGTCAACAGCCCTATTTTCCTCTTTGAAATGGAAAAAAGAAAAAAAAAAAAGGAAAACAAGGATACATTCCTGCATCACTATATAATCTCTCACATATGATTTTCCTAGTATTTTCTGATGATGAAAAAAAAAGTTAAGTATGAACAAAAGAAACTTATCAAGAACCAAAATCAACTTAATTTATTTATGATTTCTGCATGATTACAATTTAGTGGTCAAATTATTTGTTAATAATTTTGCATCACACTTGATACAAAGTGTTTCAAAGAAATAAAAAATATTAATTCCAATTCTGCTGTCTAGAGTTTTTTTTTAGCAAATAAATAATGTGCTATATTGATTGATCCAGGTGAGGTTGGTAATGGTTGAATAATGACCTAACCTAGATAAAAGCTAAAGATCATTGAAAAGAAAAACATTTTTAACTGCATACAAAATGCAAATGTTTGCACTAAATCTTGACTTTACTTCCAAAATGGATACAATTAATATATTCTTTGTTATAATCTGATCATGTAGTAATCAATTACTAGTACATTTATGACAGGCAGCAGCTAGATTAACACAATGAGATGAATAATATTTATCTCCAAGTATATTAATCCTAACAATGAAAATTGAAAATGATGGTTGATCTGAACTTACATCATAACCATTGTATTCCTTTCACAATCATTATCCACAGGATTCCATGAATACATAACACACAGACCCCACCTTTGCATTTTGGTTTTGGGTCCCAATCACCACATGTATTCTAATGGTAAAGTACAGAATGTTTGAATGTTTGAACTTGGACAATTATATATCTATTCTTTATATTGAAAATAGAAAAACAGAGCAGAATCCATTTCCTTTCGATTGGCGTGAACAGAGGAAAAGGGCAATACCTGCAACACGTCGATGAATGGCAGGCTATATTCTGACCCACCAACCCTGCGGCGGCAGAGCGGTCTCAGCTTATTGAGCGGTCTTCAGGTAGACAACAAGAATGTCGGTTGAGCGGTCTTTAGGGGTCTAATAAGAGTTAGATGGGCAACAGAGATTAGGTAGAGCCGACATTTTTCAAGTGTGTGAAAATTGGGAGTAGATGCGGCAGCCTTGTGAGGATTTGTTAGATAGGGCTAAAATTGATTAAGTGTTGAGAGGATTGGGCATGTGTCTATGGGTGAGAGCCTTTCTAATTGAGTGTTTGAGTGTTTTTTATAATGTCTAATTATTTGAGTGTTTAGTGAGTAATGCCTAATTATTTTATAATTTTTTTTAAAAATAAGTCTTTCTAATTTTGTTTTTAATTTTTTTACATTGATAATTATTTTTAATTTCATACGCATTAAAAGTACAACAAAATAATTAATAATAAGTAATACTTATACTTATAGTTTTATAAGTTTACTAATAGTGCAAAATTGTATTAAGAGATATTATTTATTTTTAATAAATTAAATTTCTAATTTTTAAGTTTTATATTTTACTAATAAATAAGAATAAAAATTATAAAAATAATGTTGCAAAAATAATATAACATGATTTAGTAATGAGCTTGGTCATTTGGAAAGTGACACTTACATCATTACTTTGCTAAATCAGCTAATATAAGCTATATATTTACACTAATGTTTAAACTAATTCAGCTATAGCTCACCCATAATGTGTAAAAAAAATGTAAACTAAAGTAAATAACATACATAATTTTAATAAAATAGGATCATAAAACATATTGAAAGAATGATTAATTTAAAATATATAAAAAGAGTAAGGGTATTAGTGAAATAATGAGTAAATTATTCTTTTGAATTCAAATATTATAATATAAAAATATTTTATTTGAATGTTACTAACTCACACTAAATTTAGTTAATAAGAAATAATTTATGGCGTTCTCAAAATGTGATGGGGCAAAAATAAAAATATTAGGGTGTCTTACTATTAATATTAATAACTTAATAGGTCCAACACAAATAATGATTCATTATTGTGGCCTTAATTTAGCCCATCAATTCCTTTGGGCACTATATTATATTGCTAGGCCATTATGTTGGCCCAAATTGAATTCTTATCAAATATTACATTTATAAGTCTTATATTTTATTTACATATTTGTGGCCTTTCTTAAATTAATTTAGCCTACATTGAATTCTTAAATTAATTTAAGATCAATTCTTAAATGTTATGGGGCAAAAATAAAAATATTAGGGTGTCTTACTATTAATATTAATAACTTAATAGGTCCAACACAAATAATGATTCATTATTGTGGACTTAATTTAGCCCATCAATTTCTTTGGGCACTATATTATATTGCTAGGTCATTACGTTGGCCCAAATTGAATTCTTATCAAATATTACATTTATAAGTCTAATATTTTATTTACATATTTGTGGCCTTTTTTTAATTAATTGAGCCTACATTGAATTCTTAAATTAATTTAAGATCAATTCTTAAATGTGATGGGGCAAAAATAAACATATTAGGGTGTCTTACTATTAATATTAATAACTTAATAGGTCCAACACAAATAATGATTCATTATTGTGGACTTAATTTAGCCCATCAATTCCTTTGGGCACTATATTATATTGCTAGGCCATTATGTTGGCCCAAATTGAATTCTTATCAAATATTACATTTATAAGTCCAATATTTTATTTACATAATTGTGGCCTTTCTTAAATTAATTTAGCCAACATTGAATTCTTAAATTAATTTAAGATCAATTCAAATTTATAAGGCCATTTTTGTTATTTAATTAGAGATGTAATTCAAATTTATAAATTTGAGGGATCAAAGTGCAATTTCTTGTTAGAAACCCCAACGTATTTTTGTTGTTTAATTAAAGAACTAATTTCTTTAAATTAAGATCAATTGAAATTTATAATGCTATTTTTGTTATTTAATTATAAATCTGATAAGTTGGTTTTATACCAACTTATATGTGTTAATTTACTTCGCTTTTGCTTTGATTTTCATGTGATTGTGTGGTGTTTTATGTGTATTGTGCATATTTGAGATGAGCTAGTTGAAAATGAAGAAACGGTGCAAAACGTATGAAAATGATGGTAAATGCAAAGTAAAGTGCAAAGGCAAACGAAGGAACCAAGAATGCATATTTGGCCATTTTAGGGTTTTGGGCAGCATGGTTGTGCAAATTCGTTTGAGCATAACTTCTTTAATATTAATCCAAATGATGAGTTCTTGGATGTTCTGGACAGATCTTTGAGTTGTCTTCAATTCTTATGATTTAACTTTCTTCTAATTCAGTGTGTAAATATGAGAAACGAAGGCATCTTTATGATTGCTACTTCAGGATTTAGTTATTGAATTCATTTTGCCACAGTTTGGTAGATTGTTAATAACTTGAGCTACAGACCTCCAATTAAGGTGATTCTTGATCCATTGGAAAGCCACGAGATAGGTCTCAAACTTTTATGTTTACCATCAAGTCCAGTTTAGGAGTTAAGGCACATGCATTTGGTGTGGAAGTTGGGTCTCAAGCTGAAACAAACATTCAGCCATATTGAAGGCTTACATTCACAACACCTTCACAAGCATTCACACAAACACCTCACGAGCACTCACTTCACACTACACTCTCGCACAGCCTCACAGCAACACTCTCGCAACTCTCACACACACCTCACATGTGGCGAGGTCACCTCGCCGCATACACTACACACAAGTCTCTTGCACTCACTGCACACTACCAGCACGAACCCTCACTCGCACACACATGCGGCGAGGTCACCTCGCCGCACCTCCTCACTCGCACACACGCACGACATCCCAGCACACACCATGCAGCGAGATGACCTCGCCGCATGCACACTCGCACCTACTCACACTTCACTCTTGCGCACACAAGCACTCATTCGCACACTACTATCACTTCACTCTTATGCATACTAGCACTTCACTAATACACACTTGCTGCACAAGTACTTTGCACACACTGATGTACATTTCACTTGGTTGGTCATTCTTTACCCACAATTTATAAAGTCTTGTGTAGCATTTGGTGGAGATTCTTTAATCAATGCCGCAAACACTCACAACTCCATCATGAATTCATAGAAGGTTTACATATTGCACACATCCATTTTCGTAGCACGAACTTCATAGGATTTCTTTCATTGCATTTTATATACGCAAGACATTCTTTGATCAACAACACTCACAACACCAACATTCACTCATGTTTTAACCTTCATCCTCACTTCACAGCTTCACTATTTACAGATTCATTCACAATTCACAAACTTTACAAACTTCACAATTCACTATCATCTCACACTACTCACAACATTTTCATTCATTTAAACTCACCACATTTCACAACACTCAAACATACCACATTACACTCACTCTCACACACTCGCACATTTGCCGGCGAGACCTCGCCAGCAACCACCTTAGACGGCGAGGTCTCGTGGAGAGACCTCACCACGAGACCTCGCCAGCAAAAGTCTTAGACGGCGAGGTCTCGCCGCGAGACCTCGCCAGCATATAGGCATGGATGTTGTTTTCAGCAACTGAAAATGGCTAACTGCTGGGAATTTGTTTTCTCTCTTGTGCAGGTGCGAGGAGGCGTGGTCGTGGAAGGCTTGAAGGCGCACAGAAAGTGAGTCTACAAAGGGAGGCTGAAGTTGGATGCTTGAAGGCGTGCTCTACTGTACTTATGAAGGCGTGAAGTGGGCTGAGCGTACAAGGATTGACAGCAACGGGTTAGAGGCGTGGTTCCCAGGGGCGTAGAGGCGTGGAAGCTGATGAGAAGGCGCAATTCTGCAAAGCTGAAGGCGCTGAAATGCTGGAGGAGTTCTACAATTTCGGATTTTTCATATTTTAGGCTGATTTTTAGTTCTTTCACTTAAGGCCACTTGTGTAACACTTTATACATTTTATGTTACGTATTAGTTACATTTTCCCAACTCTATATATAGGGAAGGTAGCTAGCATGTAAGGGGATTTTTGGAGGATTCTAGATTTTAGAACCATCGTTTGAATTTTAGCGGGAGCTTTTCTCCCTCTCATTTTCTCTCTCTAGATCTATTTTCTCTCACTAAACATTTCTTCTCCGATCTACATTTCGATTGTGAATTTGGACGGGATTTATCTTTCTTATTCTCAATTGACAAAGGAATCGACAATTCTCTCGATTTAATCGGTAAATTCTTCCAATTAAATGAGAATGACCTTATCAATGTTGCAATTTGTTGATTTTGAGATGAGAAAGATGATCATCGGCTAAATCTTTGATATCTTAGGATTCTTAATGGATGAATACGCGATTTAGTAGATTGTATGCTATGCAATTGATCTAATTGTTGAGTATTGAAATCAAACTTGAATTATGCATAGACATATGTTGAATTTCATGATTCCTAGCTATTTTTGAATGGATCAAGCTTCAATTGTGGTCGACATGCTAAATTGAGGAATGAATCATCAAAGTTAGCGAAGTTGCATGAACTGAGAACTAAATTGTGATTGTTTAAGCCTTTACACTTGTTTTCTGTAATCAAATCAATTCTGAAACTCAGGCCTCGCCATAGGAAGTGTTAATGAATTGAAACCTTAGGAAAAGTGTCAAAGGAGCTTTCTGTGTTAACAACAATGATATGTGAACCCTAGGATGGACCTCGCCATGGGAGTTCTTAGGACTTTGCATGTTAGAGTAGTTAGCTTGGAGAGTTGAGACTTTGCGGAGCTTATTCCACCATTATCGGGCCTCACCATGGGAGAGGATGGTGACAGGGGGTACAGAAAGTGGTGTGGTCGCCATGCTAACCACAGTTTGGACTTCTAGGCAAATTAGGTCTCCAAGGCGTTTAATAGCTTATTGATTGAATAGCATAAATTTACTAAGCCTGTGTTCAACCAATACAAGAATCCTGAGATATCTATTTCATCCTTGTTTGTTGCTACCTTTTGTACCGCTGTTTTCATATTTTTTGTGTTGTAATTACATTCTTTCTAGTACTTAGATTCTGTGACAAGACTTTTAGAACAATTTGCTCAATTTTCTTGACCTACGCCTTCCCTGTGGATTACGATCCCTGCTTCCACTTCTACAGTAGTTGTTAGGGTAAAATTGACGAGGTGCGACACTCGATATCAATTTTTGGCGCCGTTGCCGGGGAAGGCAATCGGTTCTGGAATTTGTTGAATTGTTCTTGATTTTTTTTACTTGTTCTACTTGTGTTTTTGTTTGTGGCATTTACCTTAGCTTTTATTTTGTGTTGTTTACTGTTCGTGTTGAGAATTGTGATCTGTTTCTGTGTTGCATATTTGAAGTTCTTGTTCCTTTGTTATTACACTCCACAACTGTGTGTTGTGTATGCCAAGATCTAGCAGGTTTGCAGGAGAACCACAATTCTTATTGGATCTTGAGTTGGAGAAAACTTTGAGAGTACACTTGAAGCAACAGAGAGAAATGGCAGCTCAAGGAGCCCAAGCACCAAGGTTTGGAGACCATTATGCAGTAAATTTTGACAATCGATTTGGTCATCAGGACATCGATGTGGAAAGTTACCACATTCCTCCACAAATTGTTTCAATGATCACCTAGGACCAATTCTTCCAAGGTCTTGACAACGAGGATCCTAATGACTACCTTTGATTGGTTTCTCGGGTTATGTAGCACTTTTAAGTTGCCAAGAGTTGACAGGGGTGAAGTTCACAGGATTTTGTTTCCTTTATCTTTGCGTGGAAAGGCTAAACATTGGTTCAAGAGCATTGGGGGAACAAATGCTGGAATGTCATTTGATGATCTACAGAAGAGGTTCTTGTCCAAATACTTCCCTCCAGCTAAGCTTGAAAAGAGAAGGTTGGAAATTATGAACTTTCAGCAACAAGAAGGTGAGACATTTAGAGAAGCTTGGGAGAGATTCAACGACCTAATCAGATAATGCCCCAATCATGACTTGGGAGAGATCAGGGAACTAAACACTTTCTTCAAAGGCTTAACTCCTGAATCCTCTTTGATGGTTAAGGCATGTGCTAACGGGGCACTCAAAGACAAGTCTGGGCTTGAAGTACGAGAGCTATTTAATCAAATTGCTGAGGATGAGTATATCTTTCCAGAGACCCGCAAAACTCATGTTAGAAAACAAAGGGGAGTCCTGGATGTAGATGAGGAGACTTCGCTTAGTGCAAAGTTTGAAGCATTGGTCAAGCAGGTGCAGACTCTTAAGGCAACACAAACAAAAGCTCCACTTCTTTCATGTGGTATATGCAAGGGTGAACATTATACTGATGAGTGCCCAGTCACCACTGAGTCCATTCAATACGTGAATAACTATGGCAACAGACCACAGTACTCTGGTAATTACTCAGGAGGTAACAATAGAGGCTATGGTGGTAATCAAGGAACTTGGGGACAACAGAACCAAAACCAGAGAGGTCAATATACTCAAGGGAATGATCAAGGGAGAACTGCCAATCCTCTACCAGGGTTTGATCAGCAAGCTAGTACTTCAGAGCCGAGGAACTCATCAGTGGAAGAAATGCTCCGGAGTCTTATAGAAAAGGTGGATAAAAATAAAGAAAGATTTGTTGCTTTGGAGACATCTGTAAGACATCATGATGGCACATTTAAAAACATTGAGATGCAATTGGGTCAACTCGCGAATGCTATACATCATAGACCTATTGGTTCTCTTCCTAGTGATACGGTGCCAAATCCTAAGAACAATATTGGATGTAAAGCCATAACTTTAAGGAATGGAAAACTTTTGCCTGGGAATAAATCGTCAGAAGTTAAGAGTGATTGTGAAGAAGAAGACCAGAAAGATGAAGCTGAGGAAGTTTTGGAACTTAAGAAGGATAATGAGCAAGAGGATGGTAAGACTGTGAAGAAGGACATACTAGCTAGGACAGGAAATGAGATCACTAAGAATTCCAATCCTTACAACTACCCTGAGTATGCTCCTAAACCTCCTTTTCCAGAGAGGAAGAAACCATCTCCTCAAAAAGGCCCTCAGTTCAAGAGGTTCCTGGAGGTACTGAAGCAAGTAAATGTGAATCTTCCCTTGATGGATTTAGTGACTTCAATGCCAAAATATGCTAAGTATCTCAAGGATCTCATCTCCAACAAAGAGCAAATCCTGAGATGTGAGGTTCCCATGATGATTTCTGAGTGCACTCAAGCATGGATGGTTCATGATCTTTCTCCGAAGTTTAAGGATCCTGGGAGTTGCACTATCCCATGCAAAATAGGCACATGGCATTTCACAAAGGCTTTATGTGATTTTGGTGCTGGGATCAATTTAATGCCATTGTCCATAGCTATCAGTGCTGGATTGGAAAGCCGGATTCGCCCAGTTACGGTAACTCTACAATTGGTAGACAGGTCATTGGTGACTCCTACAGGTTTGGTTGAAGATGTTCTGGTAAGAGTTGATAAATTCACTTTGCCTGTTGATTTCATTGTTCTTGACATGGAAGAGGACCCTGAGGTACCTTTAATTTTTGGTAGGCCATTTTTAGCTACTGGTGATGCTTTAATTGGAGTTCGAAACAAAACTGTCACCTTTAGAATTAATAATGAGGAAGTAGTTTTTGATGTGAATTATGCAATGAAACAACCTATGCATTTAGAATCTTGTTGTTCCATTCAGGTTGTTGAATGTTCTCCAACTTTCGTTGATGAGGGTGTTAAGCATGACTATATTTCTGTTGATGAAATTGTGGATGATGAAGAAATTGATTGTGATGAGCTTGATGTAGAAGATTGCATGTTTTCATTAGAGGGTGTACGCATAGAAGAATGTGGTTACATAGATATATCAAACTTTGAAATGCCAAGTCAATCTTTGGTAGATCATACCTCACAGGAAGCATGTGTTAAGAATTGTTCAAATAATAGTGAGAGACATGTTTTTCTTGATGATGATGATGGTTGTTCTTTTCTTGATACTTTGATAAATTGCATAGAGTCACATCTGGAAGGACATTGTGATACCATAAATCAAAATAATGTGGAAATTGCTGAGACTCTTTGTAAACCATCAACTTTTGAAACTGAGAAGGAATCTGAGTGTGTAATGGGTACTTCACATCCATTGCATAATGCGAAATTTTTGTTACACAATGACAATGTTTTTCGTGATAATAATGTTGAGAAAATTTGTGGAGTCAAAAATGTTTGTTTTGAGGATTAGGATGTTAACATTCTGAATGATAAGGATAATATGATGAACAATTGTGAATTTGAGACATTTACTTTTGAAATTTCTGAAGAAATTGTTGAGACCATGGATGTGCACTCCTTGGTTGAGCCTTGCAGGTCTACTATGGATAATGTGGTAGAAGAGAGTTATGATGTGCTTCAAAAGAATGTGAAATTTGGAGAAAGTTTTTCTCATGATCCTGTGCTTACACATTTCCTCAACACTCCAGTGTCTTCTGGGAAGAAGGAGCATGCTTATGAGAGTTCATCTTTTGTGTGGTGCAGGGATGGATTTACTGAATTCTTTTCATAACCAAGACATACGTTGTGGATGAATAAAGTCTAGCTGGAGACTATCTAAATCCAGAGCTACTCTTCTCCTTTAGCTTTAATAAGTAGTTTGTTTTCATTTTTTTGTTTTGTCTTTGTGTTTCTTTCATTTTGGAATTCATTCATCAAAACCACTCATGTTAAAGGTGTTTGACCAGGAGGGACATTACAAGAGATTATCCATGCACTAAAAAGGCTAAGTGTGGGGGAGTGATGCCATAGAATGTTTCATATGAGGAAGATGGATCAAGAAATCTCCACCGAGCAAACATTGGAATGCATGACAATATCAATACCAGGGAGCTCCTAAACCTATCTTTTATTTACATTGAGGACAATGTATGTTTTAAGTGTGGGGGAGTGTATGTTTGCTATGGTTTGTATGTCTTGAACTTTGGATACTTAGTTCTCTTGCATGAGTGATGAAATTATAATAAAATTTTTTGTGAATTTTTTTTGTGAAATTTTTGTGCTATGTGATGAAGAATATGCTATTTTCTAAGTTTTGTGGTGAATTTTGAGTGTTAGCATATTATGTCTAGTTATATGTGATGTTTTTATTGTTGTGCAATTTTTCATGTTTTGTGCAAAGTTTAAGACCTTTGTGACATTTGACATGTTGAAATTGTTTTGTGAATTTTTTGGTAAAATTTTGAACTTTTTGTGAATAAAGTGATGGTGTTAAACATAGATTGAGTGTTGGTGGTTTCAATTCTTTAAATGTGAGTTGAGCTGGAATGAGAAAAATGAGTGTGGGTAAAGTAATGAGAAGGAGATTCGTGAAAATCTGAGTACAGTGGTGAAATGGATAGAATGGAGAAACACTTTATACTATGCGTTTACTTCTTTTGTTAAGCTATGTTCAAAATTTGATGTTCATTCATCCTTACTTTTGTATTGCATGCGAAAATTGTTTTGAGGTCTTTGATTCCAATCTTGATGAAATTGGTACATTTTCCTGACTAAGGCCCGATGTTAATGTAAGATAGATATGCCATGCAAAAACTCAATTGACACAGAAGGTAATGTGTATGGATTCGTTTCTTTTTGTTATGCATTTATCTGGTGTCTCCAAAATTCGTGCGTGTTTAGTCAAATTGGGATTCTTATGAACATGTGCTTGCACAGGAAATGATATGGGAGAAAAAGCCATATTGGCAACTGGGAAGGAAAAAGCCATAAGAACCTGGCATACAAATTTGGAGAAAAAAGCCATAAAACCCAGGCATTATTTCAGTCATCAATGTGTGAAATAAAAGTGCACCAATGTGCAGAATAAGGGCAATGTCCCATAGAGTACCAATGTACGCATAGGTACCATTGATATTGTGATTGCATGTTCATAAGGGTGTACAAGGAGATTGGCATGTATTGAATGGTATGTGAGACCAGCTAGATGGTGTATAGCAAGGGAATAGATGAAGTTCATGTTCCTCAGCACACACTTGCACGCATGACATTTTGGTCTTTATTCATTGTGCCTTGGTTGATAATTTGTGCTAAAAGTTGATAGCTTGGAATTGAGGATATGTTAAGAGTTTTAATATTGCATGAAAAAATTGTTTTGATGAACTCAAATGAGAACAAGTTTGACAGAGGAGTGGAGTCTAGTATCAAGTGTTTGTGAAGTGTGAGTTTGTTTGAGGGCAAGCAAAAGTTCAAGTGTGGGGGAATTTGATAAGTTGGTTTTATACCAACTTATATGTGTTAATTTACTTGGCTTTTGCTTTGATTTTCATGTGATTGTGTGGTGTTTTATGTGTATTGTGCATATTTGAGATGAGCTAGTTGATAATGAAGAAACGGTGCAAAACGTATGAAAATGATGGTAAATGCAAAGTAAAGTGCAAAGGCAAATGAAGGAACAAGGAATGCATATTTGGCCATTTTAGGGTTTTGGGCAGCATGGTTGTGCAAATTCGTTTGAGCATAACTTCTTTAATCTTAATCCAAATGATAAGTTCTTGGATGTTCTGGAAAGCTCTTTGAGTTGTCTTCAATTCTTATGTTTTAACGTTCTTCTAATTCTGTGTGTAAATATGAGAAACGAAGGCATCTTTATGATTGCTACTTCAGGATTTAGTTATTGAATTCATTTTGCCACAGTTTGGTAGATTGTTAATAACTTGAGCTAAAGAACTCCAATTAAAGTGATTCTTGATCCATTGGAAAGCCACGAGATAGGTCTCAAACTTTTATGTTTACCATCAAGTCCAGTTTAGGCGTTAAGGCACATGCATTTGGTGTGGAAGTTGGGTCTCAAGCTGAAACAAACATTCAGCCATATTGAAGGCTTACATTCACAACACCTTCACAAGCATTCACACAAACACCTCACGAGCACTCACTTCACACTACACTCTCGCACAGCCTCACAGCAACACTCTCGCAACTTTCACACATACCTCACATGCGGCGAGGTCACCTCGCCGCATACACTACACACAAGTCTCTCGCACTCACTGCACACTACCAGCACGAACCCTCACTCGCACACACGCACGACATCCCAGCACACACCATGCGGAGAGATGACCTCGCCGCATGCACACTCGCACCTACTCACACTTCACTATTGCGCACACAAGCACTCATTCGCACACTACTATCACGTCACTCTTATGCATACTAGCACTTCACTAATACACACTTGTTGCACAAGTACTTTGCACACACTGATGTACATTTCACTTGGTTGGTCTTTCTTTACCCACAATTTATAAAGTTTTGTGTAGCATTTGGTGGAGATTCTTTAATCAATGCCGCAAACACTCACAACTCCATCATGAATTCATAGAAGGTTTACATATTGCACACATCCATTTTCGTAGCACGAACTTCATAGGATTTCTTTCATTGCATTTTATATACGCAAGACATTCTTTGATCAACAACACTCACAACACCAACATTCACTCATGTTTTAACCTTCATCCTCACTTCACAGCTTCACTATTTACAGATTCATTCACAATTCACAAACTTTACAAACTTCACAATTCACTATCATCTCACACTACTCACAACATTTTCATTCATTTAAACTCACCACATTTCACAACACTCAAACATACCACATTACACTCACTCTCACACACTCGCACATTTGCCGGCGAGACCTCGCCGCGAGGTCTCGCCAGCAACCACCTTAGACGGCGAGGTCTCGTGGCGAGACCTCACCACGATACCTCGCCAGCAAAAGTCTTAGACGGCGAGGTCTCGCCGCGAGATTCAAACATGTGACCATAGCCTTCATTAAGATAAAGTAATAAGCACGGTGTGTGGTCGTCCAATTCACGTGACCCAGGCTTTGATCACGTGCCTGATTCAAAGCAAAAGACCTCTTTTTTCAAAACTGCGCCGTTTGGACTTTAGGGTTTTCTATCTCTGTCTTTCTATCTCTATCTTTCTTTCTTCATCTTTGCGCCGCTCACCCTCATCTCTATCTTTCTTTCTTTCTTCTTCTTCTTCTTCTTCTTCTCCTCCTTCTCCTCCTTCTCCTCATATTTGTATGTTATTCTATGTGAATTTGTGTCTATTTAACATCATATATGTGTTTAACTATAGAAAGTTCCAAAACAGAGTGACTTCTTCTCAGATTTTTTTTTTCTATTTGCCAATGTATATTTTCATGTTAAAGGATAGCAAATCGGTAAAGGAGCCAATTTAAGCACTTATTCATCTGACCAAATGGAGCAGAATGTGTATATGAAACATTTTTTCCACTGCCTTTTGGTGTTGCAGATCCTGATGCTAACCGCATCTGAATGTGTTAATTTGTGACTTAGTTTCTGTTTAGGTATCTATTGATTGTCAGAAAATTTGAGGCCTTGTTGGGTTATCGTTTCTTGCAGGGAGCTTTACAGTTTGAGCATGAAATTGATTCTTAGTAGCTTATTTTTATTTCATTTGGTGAAGATTAGTGTTGTTATGCAATACACATAGTCAATTTTTTTATTAATGAAATTACTGCAATCTTCACTTCCAGATATGGTCTGTGGCAATAAAGGATCGCGACGTTATGGAAAAAGGACGTAGAGCTTTTGTTTCCTACATTCGTGCTTACAAGGAGCATCACTGCTCCTATATTTTTAGGTTACTGAAGTTCATGATGTGTGTTGATTTTGACTTTCTCTTCTTTTTGGTTTTTTATTGACTTTTTGGTTTTCTGTCTGCAGGTGGAAAGAACTTGAGATTGGGAAATTGGGTATGGGTTATGGTTTATTGCAGCTTCCTTCGACGCCTGAAGTGACGAATCACAATCTTTCTACTGAGGGCTTTACACCAGTTGAAGATATAAATCTTGAGGGAATCAAGTACAAGTAAGAATATTCTCCAAATAATTTGGTTTACCCAATAGGATTTCACAGAATTATAATTGTGAAATTGTTTTGGTCTTTTGGTTCTGGATTTTTTGCGTTTGTTAAAAAGAAAAGAAAAAATGAGGAATGAAATGTCATTTTCCCAAGAGCACTTGAAGTCTTGGAGAAGTCCAGTCATGTACGTGTAACTGCAGAAGCAGCCCAGAGCTTTCAGCAGGTGATCTCTTTATTTCTATTATTGTCTGTATACTGCTGTTTGCATACTTGCGCTATTTATTCTCTTTGCTTAATCTCTTTTCTACTTTTCTTTTATTTGTGTTTGTGTCCAAAAGAAGCTAAGTCAATGGACATGTTTATATTTTTTTTCTCATCCTCACACTTATTCTTCTGCGTTTCCTATTTTGTAGGAGAATATTATACTAAAACAACAGCTTCAGGCACTGATACAAGAAAACAACATTTTGAAGAGAGCTGTTTCCATCCAACATGAGCGATAGAAGGAGTTTGAGGATAAGAACCAGGAGTTACATCAGTTAAAGTAGCTTGTGGCTCAATACCAGGAGCAGTTGAGAATGCTTGAGGTAATTGCTAACTCAAAACTTCTTTCAGTAATCTCAATGCTATTTTTAATGAAATCCAAATCTCCATCAAATTTGTGGGTCTTCTTTACTATTTAAGAGGTATGATGATGTTAAATCGGCGAGCCACCAAGGAGACTCATCTGACGTATATTATCCTTTTGATATACTTGATTACACCAAAGAAAAAGTGTATCCCAGAATAGATCTTCCGCTAATTGAACAGTCTTATACTTAAATCTTTGAATTGTTTTCTTTATTTCCCTTTGCAGTTTCTTCTGGGACATAGTTTTCTATATCTAAAGCATTCAAATTCGTATTTCCTATTCTTATTATTTAAAAAAAGAAATTGGGACAGTGTGGTTGTTTTTTAGAGACATGATAAAAGGAATTGCTCTGGCTGTAGTGATTGGTCCACCCATCGTTGCTGCCATTATTGTAATTGTACAGGTATAATTTTGACTTAGTATTTTACATGATTTGGTTACTGCTCTCCAGAAGAGATGGGGATGTTTTATTCAAGTTCACATATACAAACTCCATGATAGTTAATTGACAATATTAATTTTTTTTGGCAGCAAGGAGGTCCTTACCTGGCAACATACCTGTGGGGATTTATGTTTGTTCTTTCCCTTGTGATGATGACTCTTTACCCTGTTTTAATAGCCCCACTTTTCAACAAGTTTACACCAGTAAGTAATGCCAAATCTTTATACATATGAAATAAAACAGTGGCAGTTCTTTATACATTGGGAAAAAAATATTGGTGGAAATTCTTCGCGACAAGATATTGTTTATACTGTATGTTTTAAAAATAATTTTCTTTCGGATTCTGTTGAAAATAGCTTCCAAATGGAGAGCTTAGAACAAAATATGAGAGTCTTGCTTCCTCTCTGAAGTTTCCTTTGAAGAAGCTGTTTGTTGTTGATGGATCCACAAGGTCCAGTCATAGCAATGTGAGGATTTTTATTTGTTAGTTTGTTTTTCTTGCATTTGGCCTCATGTATTGGATTGTGAAGTGTCTGCATTAGAGTAAATATAGTATCTTGTGTTAGTAATTTACATGTAATGATGTGTTCTACTTATTTGAGTTGTGCGGAAGCTAACTTACTGCAGAGCCTTTACTATCTTTTAGGATGTCATTTCAGCTATGATTCAAGGGAAGGGCGCATATACCATTTGGTGATGAAATAAATTTGGTTCTCAAGTTTTGACTATATATCAAGTTTTTTTAACTGCATTCAAGTTTTATGTTGTAAGTACTCATTTGTCCCTGATGTTAATCAAGATTGGAAAATGTATAAGTCAATTCTAAGGCCAATCGGCTTCTTGGCAGGAAATTAGATGCTTTTTCTCCAAAACCTTGGTGGTGTATTGATTGGAAAACAAAAATCACAAGGATATTTTGTATAAGCCTATCCCAATAAACATGAGCTTTAGTTTCTATTTTCTATTAAAATTATCTCATTTTGTATTCTGTGAATATTTGACATGTGGGCATTTCCTGCAGGCATACATGTATGGGTTCTTTAACAATAAACGCATTGTTCTTTACGACACATTGCTTCAGCAGGTATGGAGATTACATTTTTTGAAAACATTTTCAACTATATACTGCAGTTTGTGTTTTCCAGATAGAAAATGCCAGATTTATGTGTCTCATAGTGTATTAGTGTTGGTTTGTAGATTATTAATGATATATAGACTTTCGGATGACCTTGACTTTTATTTCGTCATTGCTGAGTTGGAATAAATGCCTTTAATCTTTCTCTCTCTCTCTGCCTCTCTCATTTATTTTATTTATCGGATTGGCCAATGCAGTGCAAGAATGATGAGGAAGTAGTTACTGTTATTGCACATGAATTGGGGCATTGGAAACTAAACCATACAATGTACTCCTTCATTGCTGTTTAGGTATGGCAATTAATCCCAGGCTACTATTCTTGTTATCATTGTGCTCTTATATTGAGTTATTGGTATTGCTTTCATCCATGTGACTTGTGCAATTACACTTCTTTGGGTACTTAATTTCCAACTTTTGAAAGACATAACGATGTGAGGATCTCTGGTATCTTTTTGGTTCATGATATTGTTTGGTGCTAAATGTCTGCATGTTCTTTGTGCGAATTAAACATGTTTACTTAATTAGTTGATTTTGCAAACAATTTGACACCATTGGAAACTTGGGAGAAGGCAACACATGAATGTTTAGCAGCAGTCAATGCAATTTGAGGATGTGGTTCTTAAGAATGCACATTGTTTATTTATATGCATGTGGTTTTGAAGCTTGATTGAAGAAACAGTTAATTGAATGAATTCAAATGGTGCTTAATGTTTAGATTCGTGTTTTATGACTTTCTAAGCCTCCTGATTATGTTGCCAACTACAAGTGATAATGAGCTTTCATGCTTATTTGATTTTATAAATTTGGCATGTTCATTGGTTGGGTTTTCTATTTATGTGGTTTCTAATTTGAGTCCAAAATTTTTGAAACCATGGATGTTTAGATCCTAAAAAATCTAACTTTCTATCTATTGCACATCTCAATTGTTCCATACTGTAGTCTCTCATTTGGGTTGTAAGTCCTTGAAGAGCGTTTAAATGCTTAATATTTAGTTTTTATGCACTGCAAATCTTAACATTCTTGCAATTTGGAGGGTACACCCTTGTCAGGAACTCAAAGGATTTGTTTCAGAGTTTTGGGTTTGGCTCACAACCAGTTCTAATAGGGCTTATTATATTTCATGTAATATTGCGCATTGCAGTGGTTTCCCTCTCCCCACTACTGATTTTTTTTTTTCCGACATTTTTCTTGATTTAGATTCCTCCCAAGGGCTGGTTTGACATGTTAGCACATCCATGTATCTAGAAGTAGATTGTCTTATGTAGCTTGAGTTTATCTTCTTGTTAGATGGAAATACCAATTGTGTAGGATTATTTCTTTCCATTTACAAGAGAAGTGATAAGTGTTTACTTGATCTTGTTGGTTGTAGCACACTGTGATACCTTTCCAGCACCTTGTTAGCTTTGGTCTTAATCTTGTTAGCCGATCTTTTGGATTGAAGTTTTTGGATCTTTTGCTACAGATTTTTTAAAATTTGCCAACTATAATGGGATACTAAGAAAGTCTAGATCATTTTAGTTGAAAG
The DNA here is from genome assembly GCA_016586305.1 of Ophiorrhiza pumila. Classification (NCBI taxonomy): domain Eukaryota; kingdom Viridiplantae; phylum Streptophyta; class Magnoliopsida; order Gentianales; family Rubiaceae; genus Ophiorrhiza; species Ophiorrhiza pumila. Next base: position 17,259,806 of record BLIW01000005.1, read on the forward strand.
TTCCAAAGCTTGCATTTTGTTCCGATTTTTGTCCCTTGCTCTTATTCTTTTTTTTTCTAGGTCTCATTTCTGTTGTTTTTCCTGACTTTGTTTTTTATTTTGGCACTATGTAGTTTTCTAGGAATTTACAACTTTGTAGCTCTTGAGATGTTAATAATTTTACTTTGACTACGCTTTTTCTTTTGTCTTTGGGAGGGGAATTATGTGTGGTTGCTTTGAAATTGATTGGTCTTTGGGTATGTTGTACTTGCTACTCCATTTCCTACTCAGGTTTGCAACTTTGTAAGCAGTCTAGATGTTAATATTTCTACAAGATGTCAAACCAGTATCCTACAGTATTTTTGTACCTATAAGAATAACTTTTAAAGTATATCTTATTAAAAGGGGAGATCAAGTGCTTCCAATTCTATGTACTTCATCTAGCAGCAGAATGCATGTTGAGATTTTTCTCTTTGGTAGTTTTCTTGGTTTTAAAGGCTCATATTGCTTCAACAGCAGAATGTTGTTGAACAACAGAAGCAGTTATTTCAGTCCCAAAGAGCCAATCCAGAGGCATCATCAAGTCTGTTTTCTTTCCTTTTTAACATTTGCTGAAGTGCTTTTAATTATGCTTCTGTCAGTGTTCTCGACGTGTTCTTATGCACTGTTATTTCTTCTATTCCAGTTTTAGATACTATGTCTAGCAGATATTTTGTGAAATCTGAGAAAATCCCCGGTGGACTGGCGACTTTTACGCCCCGAGAATTTTTCCATTTTGGCTGGCATCAGAGCATGATGATATTATTGGCAATGGCAACAGCCAGCAGCACTGAGCAGGTTAGTGAGAAATGAGCGACAAATTTATCCAAATTTTATTTTCTTCTCTGTAGCTGTCTTGATGATGGTCTACTTCCCACGTGTTCCATAACGAATGCAGGGTTAATAAAAAGTGACCTACCCAACAATATAGGCGGAAACTTAATAGCCAAAACAACACTACTATTGTACAGCTTTCAGTTTCATTATTGGTATGGACAAACTCCAATAAAAGCAACAGTGAAGAGATTTTTTTTTTTCTTCTTTTTGGTTTTTCTTTTGCTTTTTTTACCTTTTGTAGGCAAGTGATTTGGATGATGGATTGATTATTGAGTTGTGGCAGCTGTGAGCTTACCTATTTTCTCAAGGAATTTTTGTGTATTGCTTTCCAAGGTTGTGTTGTTTCAATGATAGTACGAGTTACATGAGCCAGACTCATTAGAAAACTTTGAAAGTTGAGAATGTTTACGTACAATTCTTGAATTTTACACTTTCTCCAGCCCATTGTCAAACTGAAAAAGAAGCAATGCCTCATTGACCTTTTCATCAAGATTATCTTATTAGTTGGTGGATTGATGCCAAAGTGTACGACTTTGTATTTGAGTTTACACATGAAGAATTATGTTTTTCAAGTTATTGAGTCAATTTTTTTATGATTAACAACTTGTGAGTGAAGTTTTAAGGAAAAGAAGCAAACCCCATATCTAAAAATTTCCCAGCTTTTATTATGGTGCTAAATCCAGTCGAATTGAAGCCCAGAAAAACAACAAAAGTGTTTATTCTACTATTCAATGAAATGGTATTTTCCTTCTGGTTTCTGTCCCTTTTGTCTAGGATGATAAAAGCAATCCCACTTTACTGCTTGATCAAGTTGAGGGTTACTCATGTTTTGTTGACTAAAATAAAACAAGAGAAAGGAAATGACAATCCCATCACCCCATTCCTGTGACAATTTTGATTGACAAAAAGGCTTTTAATTGCATTGAATGGAAGTTTTAGTTTTGGTAATGAATTTTCAGATGTCTCATTAAAGAAGCAATTAAAGTATTAAACTCAACTATGCAATTGACAAATGCATGATGAATTAGCACACTGTGAGCTTAGAATTTTAGCAGCCTGCAAATGAGGGGAACCAGTCAAATGTTTTCTTTTAATTTTTGACAAAAAAAACAGTTCAATCATACCAACTGGACATTGAACGATTAATCTAATCCAACTACTCAAATTTTCTAACTTATAATAATTGAAGGCTCATTTATTGTTTGCAAGTACAAAACTAATAAGATAAAATTAAACAGTTCCTCACATATTATTCAAACTTCATGAATCAGAAAGATTTTTAATTTTAAGTCGAATGATTATGATTATTATAGGAGGTAAACACACGAGTGTTCCAACATAAAAACTCATTAAAACCAAATATTAGTACATGTATTGTGCAACAAATATTATATTACTTATACCTATTACAATGAATTAAAATTATAATGGAAAATAACATTTTTTTACTATAATATTGGTAAAAAAATACTTTTGTACTGCAGTGTGAGTTCTGCAAAATCAAGTTCCACTCCTCCTAGATATTTACCACCATTAATATTTTCATGCTTAATGCTCCTGGTGACTTTTCTGACCATTAATATTTTTCGAATTTGCCATTTGCCAAATATATTACTCTCCTAATTTTTTTTTCCAATGCAAAATATATTACTCTCCTAATTTCTCCCATTATTTGTCTCTCTTAAATTTGATTCTTTTTTTTTGATAAATGTGCTCTTTCAAAATTCATGTGTAATAAAAAAAATATAATTTTTTTTATACTTTTTGACAATCCATACAAAATAACAATACTTATATCAGAAAAGGTTTAACTAAAAAACATCACATTTGGCATTTTTGTAATTTATCTTAACAATTATTTTTAGTAATTAAATGGTAAAACTTGATTCTTTTCATAATTTGAATTTGATGTATAATTTGAATAAGCTTGGCTACTGGAGCACCATTTTTGTTTGCATTTTTTCTGACAGATAATTGGGACTTTACCATAAGTGCATTTACCCAAATTTGTTTTTAATTTTGTAGCGAGAGGAGGGATGAGGAATTAAGTTCTTTTATTTGGATGCTCATTCATTTGTGTGTGTGTTTGCTTTCAGTTTGCATACTCGATCGTTGTAGTACTTTTAGTCCTCGTGGTTTGGAGAATTGAGTAGAAGTTAACTCTTTTCTTTTGTTACTTGGAAAATAAAGGAAAATAGTGCTAAAGACGATTTTTCTTTCCCCTTGTTACCAACAAAGAAAATGAATTGGTTGAATGTGGGCTGATTCTGATCAAAGTCCTTTGTTTCACCAGATGTGATAATAAAGTTTCAATGAAATAGAAAAACCATTAAAAGAAAGATAAAGAAGAAGGGAAATTCTGATTAATATATATCCTCTACGTTTGCACAATCTACTCTCTCTTTGTTGTTAACTAGATTTATTACTTGTTTAAAGTAGAATGCTTTATGTTCATGATGAAGAACATAAGATATGTTTGATAGCAGATAGAAATGTGCTCCCATTGTTCTTCATGTGTGTACTTTTACTTTTACTTTTAAATGCCACTTCTTTTGGTAATTATCTTTTTGCGCCTGTCTAATGGTATTTTTAGAGTAGGGGTTCGTATAGCTTATGTATCATACTTCGTTCTACCAGACAGTGCCTTAGACTTTGACGCCAAATTCGATCTATGACTGTATATATGTTGCAGCGTAAACTGCCAATGTTACCTCCAATAGTATAGATAATCTAGGTTCACTTAATCCTGGAGTGGACAGACTCGCTTTTTCAATGTTTTCGGACATGGATAACGATAGGAAGGTACTAGATCGCTGGATTGGTCGCACAATAATATGTTCTTGTTGCAAGCTCTCTTACGAGCATGCATAGAGCGTAATTGATGGTCTATTTGATGATCAAAGTCCTGATCTTGTGCTAAATGATAGGCCAGAGTTACATGGCTGCTTTGAGTGGTCTCATGTAGTTAGATCTGTTAAAAGCCTTCATGAAAAATATGCACAACATGTTAAAAATCTATAATATGAAAATAATTGTAGGATGAGCAAATGTATGACAGTATGTATAGTGTATATATAATGTGTAGTATGAATAAATGTATGTACAAGTATGAATAAATATGTATAATATGTAAAATGTGTACATATGTAATTTATGAAAATCTATGAATTATGCAAAATATTTATAATGAACAAAATTGTATATGGTAATTTACGTAGTGTTGAAGATATATGCAAGATGTGTACAAATTTATAGTTTGAAAACAAGTATTATATGTGCAAAATGTATGGATGTATTTATAGTGTGTGCATATATAATTTGTGAAAATGCATGAATGATTCAAAAATATTTATAATGTGTGAAATTGTACATGGTATGTGTAACTTATATAGTGTTGAAGATATGTGTAAAATGTATACAAATTAATATTTTGAAAATAAGTATTATATGTGCAAATATATGTAAGTATTTATAGTGTGGACATATATGTGTAATAAATATAAGTGTTTGTACAAGTATGTATAATTGTACATATGGAGTTTGGGAAAATATAAGAGGGACGTGCAAATATATATATTGTGTGCAATTGTATATATTATATGCTGTGTTGAAAATATGTGCAAAAGGTGTATATATTTATAGTGTTAAAATAAGTGTGATATGTGCAAATATATATAAGTATGTATAGTGTATACATATATGTATGTATATACTTGTAAAAAAGTATGTGAACATATGTAGTGTGTGTGAATATAAGGAGAATGTGCAAATATTTATAATGGGTACATATTCATAGTAGATAGTATGTGTAATTACGTACAGTTAAACATATGTGCAAAATGTGTAAAATATTATAGTGTGAAACTAAGTGTAATATGTGCAACATATATGGAATTATATATAGTGTATACATATACGTAAATTATGAATAAGTGTGTATACAAGTATGTGTTCGAATGTGAGAAGAATGTGCAAATATTTATAGTGTGTGCGCGCAAATGTAAATATTATGTGTAATATATGTAGTGTCGAAAATATGTGGAAAATAAGTAAAAAATTATAGTGTGATAAATTATTAAATATGTTCATATATATGAAAATATGTTTAGTGTATATATATATGCATAATATGTATAAGTGTCAGTACATATATGTATATTATGTGTATTATGAAAATTTGGAGTAAATCTAATAACATGTGTAAATATATAGTGTATAAGAAATATGTGTAATATGTATATGTATGTGTAGTGAGTAAAATATGTATACTATGCGTAAACATGTATAGTGTGTGAAAATATGTGCAGTATGTGTATATGTGTTCATATGCATAATGTATTAAAATGTATAAATTATGTATAAATATATGTAGCATATGAAAATATGCAAGTATGTGTGCAAATATAGTGTTTCAAAAAATGTGTATTATGTGTAAATATTTATATTGTGGGAAATGTGCATAAATGTATAGCATGTGAAATGTGTACTATGTATAAATATGTCGAGTTTATTAAATTGTGTAGTGTGTATTAATATATGTAGCGTGTAAAAATATATAGTGTGTGAAAATATGTGTAGTATATATAAATATGTATAGTGTGTAAAAATATGTGAAGCATGTGTTAATATGTGTATGAGAAATAAGTGTAAAATGTGTGGAAGTATGTATAGTGTATAAATATATGTGCATTATGAATAAGTGTGTGTACAAGTATGCGTAAATATATGCACATATGAAATGTGTTAAAATGTAAGAAAAATGTGCAAATATTTAAAGTGTGTTCAAATGTAAATATTATATGCAATATATGTAGCATCGAAAATATGTGGAAAATAAGTAAAAAATTATAGTGTGATAAATAATTAAATATGTGCCTATATATGAAAATATGTTTAGTATATACATATATGCGTAGTATGTATAAGTGTGTGTATAAGTATGTATAATATGTGTAGTATGTAACACATATACATTGTACTGTGTGCAGATATAAGAAGAATTAGCAAATATTTATAATATGTGAAAATATATATAGTATATGTATATACGTAGTGTGCACATTATGTGCAAAATGTGTACAACTCTATAGTGTCAAAATAAGTATAATATATGCAAATATACGAAAGCGCGTATAGTGTATACATATATATGTATATGTATAAGTGTGTGTACAAGTATTGGCAACCATGTATCTTATGAAAATATTTAAATATGTACAGAAATGTATAGCAGTGAAGTTATAGGTAGGTTTGTGGAACTATTAACCGTAAATGTTAGTACATGTATTGTACAATAAATATTATATTACTTATATCTATTATACTGAATTAAAATTATAACGAAAAATAACATATAATTACAGCGCGCTGGCGTGCTGATTGCCAACTAGTACTTAATAAACTTGCCACTTCACCAACATCAAAATTAATGTAATTTGTAGCATTTTATTAATTTTATTAAGACAATAAATTTTATGGAAATATTTATTTTATATATCATAATATAGCACATGAGATTTAAACACAAAACTTTCCTTATAACACCCAAAAGTTAAATGTTTTGCCATTTTAATAGTCACTTATTATTTAACCTACTTAAGTTTATATGATAAACAACAAATTAATTCTATTAATAATTGGTGACCACTTTTCTGGTCACCAAAATATTCAAAAGTGATGGAAATCTCCTTTTCCCTATGACCTTTGTTGACCAAAAATATCGTCACTAAATATTTTCATATTAGAGACCACTTTTCTGGTCACCAAAGGTTTTGTACCCAAGTTTTATTGACTAAACATTTTCTTGTCACCAAATTTGGTCACCAAAGGGTGTGTGATAGGCAGGAATGCTTCCCGCTATGGCGTTTAATGACCAAATATTGACGAATTTTTTTTCTGATCACCAAATTTTTAGTTGTTACCAAAATTTAGTGACTGAACGTTTTTTGGTCACCAAAAGGTACTCTTGGGTGACCAAAAATTTCTGGTCATTACGATTTCAGTCACCAAAGGGGGGTTTATCTTGTAGTGTATGTCACATTCAACCATAACTCGCCAAAATCAAAGACATGAATCCAAAGGTCTTTTAAGGGGTTGTATTGGGTTAGGGTGAAATAGGTAGGATAGAAAAGAAGGATCAAGGGATAAAATTAGCTCAATGTGCAATTCAATCTCAACTAAGCGAATAATCCCCACACTAGGTATTTTGCGTCAACTTTAAAAAAGCAAATATTTTTTTTTTCTGTCATGTTCTTGTTTGGCCAAACGGAACTCTTCAAATAGAACCTTTTTCTTTTTTTTCTTTTTTTTTATTTCAACAAAATAACACTTAGATCTTCAAATATTCAAATTGCATTTGCTTGCTTCTAAACCAATCTAAGAGGAGTTTTTCAAACATCATTTATCTTGTTATACGCACATTGAAAATGGGAAAATATAAAGTTTAAAGGCTTTGGTATATTTTTAGTTAGTTGAAAGAACAAAAAAAATGTTTCAAGCTTCAAAAAGGGTTTCACTAAAGATGGAATTCAAGGCATGAAAGAAAAGAAAGCAAAACTTGATTAACCCATGTGCCTTTATCATTATCATGATTTAATTTTCACTTTCATGATTTTCATATGCACAACAAAGTAAAATTTGTAATGAATTCATTGTACAACCTTTCACTTGATATGGAAATATTATTTAACCACCAAAAAGTAGTTTTGCGTGCTTAGACTCAATCATCACTAGGTAAGTAAAATTCATTCTTGCATTTTATCACATTTTGAAACATATAAGGATTCATTTGATCTTTAAACACAAGGATTCCTCTAACTTCAAAACCAATCTCGACTATCATTAGTGATATTCAAGAATAGATTCTTTTGGAAAGGCAAAAAATAAGAAAAAAAAAATCTTTTGTAATAATTTTTTTTATTTAGTTTTTTGAACTATCTTATGAAAAAGACAATTATTTCACAATAAAAACATATAACCATATATAATCCACCTCCTCACACTTAATGATACGAAACCCGGATCGATTCGCTCCAAACCCTGGCTTGTATGTCACGGAAGCAATTGCAGGACCTTCGAATAAAATCGATGAACAAGAACAATCTAACAAGTAGATTGAAATTTACATGCCAATTGATAAAGCCGCTTCGCGCAAACTAATCAATTCTCAGATTTGTTAGTTTGAAAACCCTTCACAGGAAATCAAATTCACAAAGATAAAACAATCGCTGTTTTATTTCTCAAATCAAAATTCTATTCTCTAAAAAAAACGCAACTAAGATGCCTATTTATAGGCTACAAGCTTACCCTAACTTGCTAAATAAGTAGTCTAATTGGAAAAGGAAACTAGTATTTAATTAATCCAAATTAGGAAACTTTTCCTATTTGGAAACAACTTATTAACCTAAATTCCTAAAAACTACATTACATGCCATTATCATGCAAGATAATTTGGGCCATGTAATTAACTAATTAATCACGAAATTAATAAGCCCATAATTAACGTTTGGACTTAATCTTATTACAACTCAAATTAAAGAAAATCCAAAAATCCCGAAATTGTCCGCATCAGGACATGATGTGTAATTTCACGGCGTGTTTTCACCTTGATCCCGTCAGAATATGGAAAAATGCAAAACAGCAAAGTTTTAGCTCTGGATCTTAGCTTTCTAATGCCACTAGAATCAACCCATTCCAAGTTACGGTGAGAGAGATATGACCCGATTACTAAAACGTGGCAGAATCTCTCAGCAAACAATATTTGACGCCTCTTGTCATGATTTCCTTTGTTATCCCATTTTAGAGTCTCGGATCTCCTTGCGACCAACATGAGGCTTATTCTCCATCCTATTCCAGGCATCCATACATGAGATTCATCTTTAACAATTGGAACAAGTACCTTGAATTTTCTAGAACATGTGATCACACATGATTTCGTATCACTTAATGCTTGCTTGTCCTAAGAAAAAGTACACTACTACAGAATTCACTTTCTAAAACGGTTAAAAGTAGTTATTTAAAACGGGTTTTAGATTTTTCAAACCGTTTTAGATATGGGCGGACTAGAAAGTCCTACATTTTTTAAAACGGTTAAGAAACCGTTCTTAATACTATTTTTTACAACGGTTTACAACCGTTCTTAAAAGTCTGTTTTCTAACACGGTTGATGAACCGTTCTTAAAAGTATATTTTTTAACATAGGGACACCGCACACACATAAACGCAAAATTTACAAAAGGTAACCTTACTGGAGTGGATCAAATTTCAACAAAGACAAAAGCTTTCTATACCTTAGTGACTATACAGATATCATAACTTTAATAAAACAAAGTACCTCTAACTGCTTCTTGTATTGCAGTTATACAAGCGTCACAATCTGTATTGTAACCAATCATAGACAGCATAACGGCACTCATTGGCAGGAAGATTGGCAGTAAAATCATCATAGCTTTCATCAGGTCGACCAAGCTTCTCAACCATCACCTGCTGCTTTGTTTCCTCAATCTTGAACACAATGAAGCGATAGTTCCTCTTCAATTTTAACTCCAAGAACTTTAGCTTGCATTGATCATCCATAGCCATTCCAGATGCAGAATTCGCCTGCAAAATGTTTTATCAGAGAAGGACAAACCTCAATTCTTGATGTATGCATTATTTTGATCGGTGCAACTGAATCTTTGTCAAATTAAGTGAGCCAAAGCCACACCCTCCAATCAAATTAACCTGCAGTTTGAATTGCTACGAGAAATAATGCAGTGCTGCAATTCTGATGTTGGTTTAACATATTTAGTGATTCCTAATCCCAGGATGCCAATGATCATTTGTAATTGTAATTGGATTTGTGTAAGATAAATCCCTGAAATTAAATACATTTAGACAACAAATAAATCTACGTTAAATGAATCTTGTTCTATGCATAGCCAATGAAACTTGTATCCAATAGATACATCATCAGAATAAGAATGCTGATCCTTCATTACAATGTCATGAAAGCAAGAAAACAAGTTCATGATTACCATTTTGACCACCAATGAGGTAATGAGCCTGTGAAACCTGAAAGAAAGAAGATAGAGAGGTAATGAGCCTGTCGACCTTCGTATAATGGTGTTTACTGCTCCAATGGACTGATTACGAAAACACAACTTGATTTAGAAATAAATAAGTCATATACAACACAACTACAAAATAATAAAATAATGAACCACAGAACATTCCTACAGAGGCTAATTTTATAGGCATATCTAGTCAGACAGTTAATCTGGAAGTTCAAGAAGTTATGACCTCTGACTGCCAGTGTACAAACAAACAGCGGAGACTAGCTAAATTACAGGAAATGTGAATTCCACAGGGTTACACAGGGCTGTTATTTGAAAATATGTATCTTGAAACATCTAAATCAGTCCCCAGCTTCAGTGCATATCAAGTTAAACAGAATGAAGGAGGCAAAATATTAAAGAGATTTAACCATGAGACCAAGCAAAAATACTACCTGAAATGCATACACTTTTAAATGGGCCAATTTGCACCAAATACAATGGATGTGGAACTATCATACCTTAGCCAGGGATCAACTTCATCACAGCACCCTACTGCTGCTTCCTTATGCGGAATTCCAATAATGAAAAACCAAACGAAGAACATGAAGCAGAGTACAACTACAAAGATCAAAATCAAAACCTACTTGGGTAGTTTTCTCAATGCCTTTAACAGATTCATACTAGCTCACCTTGCATTGAATAACATAACAAAGGAATCTACAGATGAACTATCAAAAAAGTGCACAAAATGTTTTCATGTAGTCTTTCTGGCTGAGTACAGAACATACCTGAAACCAGCAAAATCACTGCATGAATATACCCTAAAGAATTCCTTGATATCCCACATAAACAATTAGAAAAAGAAACCCTGCTTTTAAACACCAATTAACGCCGTATTTCCAAAATCCGAACTCACCTCTCTTTGGTGACTTCGGGGGATTGGCGACGGCGCGAACGGCGGCAAACTCGGGACTGTCACGCGGCGACGACGACGATTGGCGACGGCGACGGCGGCGGCAAAGGTTGGGACGGGTGGCGAACGGCGATGAGGTGAAGTGAATGGCGGTGAAGTTATTTGCGCGAAATGAAAACAGATAGGTGTTTGAAATATTTTTGTTCTACAGGAGAAGAAAATGCTGGGGGAGATTTGTATCGGTACATTTTCTAAAACGGTTAGTTAGAAACCGTTCTTAAAACGGAGATGATAACAGTTTCTAAAACGGTTGTCTCCCGAACCATTTTAGAAACTGACATCAAGAGACTTTCTAACACGGTTATAATGTAACCGTTTTAGAAAGTTTGCGTTTTCCTAATTCTTATTACAAAAATGCCACCGCCCCAATTATCTAAAACGGGTTATTAATAACTGTTTTAAATAGACCGTTTTAAATTATATATTCTGTAGTAGTGGTAAAAGCATAAGAAAGGCTTCAACAAACAACCCACAAGACTAAAAAAACAAAAACTGTAGCAACGGAAAGAAACAAATACTGCCCTTTTTATGACTTTTGTCCTTATTAAAAACGGTGTTGCAGAAATTAAAATTTATTTTAGAAAAAAATTAAACATTCATTAGATCATGAAATTCAAAAGTTAATTACTAAGGTTAGGCAAACTATTAAACAAAGCAACTATTAGGGAATTGGGCAGAAAGTTTTAAAGTTAACAAATTTCATAAATACAATAACTGAAATATGTATAAATATGTTCATTAATTATTTATTATAATTTGCATTGATTTATCTACTGGTAAATCAATCATTTTAGCACAACATAGTTACAATGGTATCAAATATTATTTCATAATGTGTCACACAGAAAAATTATAATTAAATAGATGCAATAATTTATTTTTTTGTCAAAATTACTACATGGAAGTGTTATTCTTTTCCAAACAATAAATTATATCCGTCACCAAAAAGATGATATGATTGGCAACCACCTTACAATGCATAAAGAATTCCAAAGAAATTCTCCAAACCTTCTCGTCTATTTCTCTCTCTTTCATTTGTCTCTTTCAAAACCAATGTGTTTTCTATATACTTTCCATATTATGTTTCTCAACATTAACAGTTTCTGGTATAAGAAAATAGATAAGATATTCTATCACGAGCATAAATGACGCCAAAAATACAAAGATCCATATTCTCATGAAGTATGCTCAGTTGCAAAAAAATACCGGCTGAGATGAGCATATTGATGCTCTCTTGTATTGGTTTAGGGTTTAGGGTTTTTAAATGATTTTGTATTGAAAAAAAAAGATTTAGGAAATGGTCCCTTAATGTTTTGTCAAGCAGCAGTACTTATTCAATTTATGTCTTTTGACATTGGTTTGTATGCTTTTCTTTTACATTATTAATAAAATTAGGGATGGCATCCCACCCGAGATTTGCCAATAAAAAAAATATTTGCATAATAGTCCCTTACTTTTGATTTGCATTACTTTGAATTTACACAATTTAGTTTGTAATGATTTTTGTTTCTTATTACCTTTCAAAATATTGTCACATGATGCAGACATGAATTTTTCTATCAAAACAATATGATAAAATTGGATAGAAAGCCTAATTTAGTATAATATTTTAATGTAAATAACGAAATTACATCATTAATATGAATTATGAAAAAAAATCATAAAAAAATATGATGTTGATTTTTTTGGGTAATTTTTCCTAAAAATTAGCATAATATTTTCTTTTATAAATAATAGAAAATGACGGTCCAAATATTAATGGGCTCAAGAGTGAAATAAGTTTTAAAAAATAGTGGATCCCAATGTTTTGGGGAATCTTATATGCATAATATTTTAAGGATTATTCTTCTGTGAGACCATATCATATATCAGACTTGTATATGAATTTCACTTTAGAATACACATTAGAAAAATTAGCATATCAAATATAGAAAAATTAGCATATCAAATATAAAAAATTAGCGTATAAAATATTAAATTTAGTGTATTAGTTTATAAAGTATCAAATATTAGTGTACAACATATAAAAAATTAGAATATAAGTATAATTCATATATTAGTCTCATATGTGAGATGGTCTCACAAATGTTTTTGCATTTTTTTTAAATATAAAATTACTATTTCCCCATAAGAAACTACCAAAAGGTCTACAAATCCTCGTCTTCTTTTTTTTTTTATTTTCTGTAAGCAAGAAAGATCACTAAGTCTTAACTATTGTCATCTATTGATACTTTTTTTTCTCCTTCATATGGTTGAACTGATTAACTCATTATTGGGAAAAAATTAATTTGCATTTTGTTATTAAAATTTACATGAAGTGTCTAATATTGTTTATTTATATTTTTAGCTGAAAGGATATTACAAACGCAAAAACTCATGTGCGACCATCACATATATGCAACATCATACGCGAATCTATTATATTTGAAATGTGAATTTTTTTACATTTGAGATGCGAATATTTTTTTAATATGTTAATGATGATATATTTTATACGCTAATTTTTTATACTTTATATGCTAATCTTTGATATTTTATACGCTATTTGTTTATACTTTATATGCTAAAGTTAAAATTGATATGTTATTACACTAATTTTTAATACTTTGTACATTAATTTTTTAAATTTATACGGCAAAGTGAAAATTGATATGCTAATTTTTTTTATACGCTAATTTTTGAATTTAATACGCGAATCCCATATATGTGACTATCATACAAGAATCTACCTCTAGAACAAAAGAATGTAAGAAAGGAAAGTAATAAGCTAATAGTACTTGTCAAATGTCAAAATGAGTAACTTTTTTTTTTGTTGGTTTAAAAGGTGCAAAATTTAAAAAAAATATATAAAAAAATGACATGTTTTATTATAAATGTAAACGTATGTGCTCATATAACATACTGAAATATAATTCATATTGCTAAATTCCGTAGTGAGATAAAAGTTTAATTGATATTGTTTGAAAGTTGCAAAAAAAAACTTGGATTATGAGACAATTTTTGCCTTCGAATGTAAGCAAAAAGCCAAAAATCTGTTATAAAAATACTACAAACTTGTAGTATTATATTACGTAATAAATTATTATACCACTTACTAGAAAGTAGAGATATAATGTTGTTACTATTTCTATAAGATTAGTAGACTACAACTAACAAATATGAAAAAAGTATATTAGAAAGATGGAGAAAAAAGTAGAGCCAATGTAGTAAGTGTTCAACCATCACATTTCTTTCACATAAGCCTCTATTTATAGGCTTGAACTTTACACCTCTACCTTATAGGTTACAATGTCTTAAATGTAAGTTACATAGGTTACATAGGTAGTAGGTAATTATGATGAAGAATGGTGTTACATGAGTTACATAAAATAATGTGAAATAATGGGGTAAAACATAGGGTATATGAATAGACATTCACAATTGTTCATAACACTCCCCATTGGATGTCAAGATAAATGCTTAGTTAAAATCTTACTAGGAAAAACCCAATGGGATAAAAACTTTGTGAAGGAAAAAGAGTACATTTTCCTCATATAACATTGCCTTGTTAAAAACCTTACCAAGAAAAATCCTAATAGGAAAAAAACCTTGGTTAAGCTAAAAAGAGTAAAATGTATAATAACTCCACCTCTTGACCAGTTCATTTGACATCTTTCAATCAATGCATTCCAATCTTATAAACTAACTTTTCAAATTTTGAAGTTGGTAGTGATTTAGTGAACATATCTGCCAAATTGTCACTCGAGCGAATTTTTTGTACACGAATTTCACCATTCTTTTGAAGATCATGAGTGAAAAAGAATTTTGGTGAGATATGTTTTGTTCTATCGCCTTTGATGTATCCATCCTTCAGTTGAGAAATGCATGCAGCACTATCTTCAAATAAAACAGTAGGAACTTTCTTGTCCAAATGTAAACCACATGTTTTTCAAATATGATGGATCACTAATCTCAACCAAAAACACTTATGACTTTCTTCATGAATTGCCAATATTTCAACATGGTTTGAAGAAGTGATAGCTATAGTTTGTTTCATAGAACGCCAAGAAATAGCTATACCACCACATATGAACATAACTTGTGAACGAGTATGATGAGGATCAGATAAATATCCAACATCTGCATAACCTATTAGATCAAACTTGATTGTCTTAGAATAATAAAAACTCATATCTATCGTACCTTGAAGGTAACGAAATATATATTTTATACCATGCAAATGCCTTCATGTAGGTGAAGAACTATATCTTGCTAGTAGATTCACAGCAAATGAGATATCAGGATGTGTATGACTAGCAAGATACATTAATGCTCTAATACTACTAAGATATGGTACTTATGGACCAAGTAATTCTTCATTATTTTCACGAGGCCAGAATGAACTTTATGCACATCAATTGATCTTACAACCATAGGCGTGCTAAATGGATGAGCTTTATCCATATAGAATATTTTAAGCACTTTAGCTGTATAACCTAAATGATGCAAAAATATGTCATTTTTCAAGTGCTCAATTTGCAATCCAATACAAAATTTTGTCTTTCCAAGATCTTTCATTTTAAATTCTTGTTTCAAAGAGTTAACAACTTTTTCGAGCTCTTCATGAGTTCCAATAATATTTAAATCATCAACGTAAATTGAAATGATTGCAAATTCGGATGTAGATCTTTTAATAAAAACACATGGACAAATGGGATCATTCATATAGCCTTGTATCATCAAATATTCACTAAGGTGATTATACTACATGCTTCCAACTTGTTTTAATCCATATAAGAATTTGCACAATTTAATTGAATAAAGTTCTCAAGAACTAGAATTATATTCCTTAGGAAACTTTAATCCTTCAGGAATTTTCATATAAATATCATTATCAAGAGAGCCATACAAATAGGCTGTTACAACATCCATTAAACGCATTTCAAGTCGTTCATTTGCTGCTAGAAGCAAATCACAAAAAATTGTTGCATCCACCACGGGAGAATATATCTCCTCATAATTCATTTGCAATTTCATTATTCTCATTTCGTTTTCGTACAAAAATCCATTTATAATCCACTGGTTGCACATCTTCAGGTGTGCGTACTATTGATCCAAAAACTTTACGTTTTGCCAACTAGTTTAACTCATCTTGAATTGCGTCTTTCCATTTTAGCCAATCATTTCTTTGTCTGCATTCATTCATAGACTTTGGTTCATGATCCTCGTTTTCATTCATGAGAGTAATTGTTGCAATATATGCAAATTTATCATCGACGTTTGTTGTGTATCGATTCTACCTTTCCCCAATCATGACATAATTTATTGAGATCTCATGACTATCAGAATTTTCAGGTACCTGAAGTTCTTCTGGAAGTTTATTATCTGTCATGTCGGGAATTTTCATTTTTGAATATTCTTCTGAAACCTCAATTACCTCAATTTTGTTGTCATTATTATTTGCTCCTATTTTTCTTTCGAGAATTTTTGTCTTTGGAACCGATTGGTCTAGCACGTTTCATGGATGCTTATAATTGATTACTAGTAGTAGAAGGTATTTCAAGGACATCAATTCGAATTAGAGTATTAACAGCCGGTACATGTGACTTAGTCACAAGTTTTGGGTCAGTAAAATCATTTGGCAATTGATTTGTTAAACGTTGCAAATGAATTATCTTTTGAACTTTCAATTCACATTGATTTGTATGAGGATCAAAATGAGATAATGATAATTCATTCCAACTAATTTTCTTAACCAGCTGTTTATTTTCTCCCCTAATGTTGGGAAAACTGATTCGTCAAAATGTCAATCAGCAAAACGAGTCGTAAATAAATCTCCAATTATTGGCTCAAGATATTTTACTATAGATGGAGATTCATATCCAACGTATATTCCTAACCTCCTTTGAGGTCCTATTTTTGTGCGTTATGATGGAGCAATTAGAATATAAATCGCATATGCAAAAATTCTAAGATGGGCAGTATTTGGTTCTTGACCAAAAACCAATTGTAGGGGAGAGAATTCATAATAATTTGTTAGCCTTATACAAATTATTGTTGTAGCATGCAAAATAGCATGTCCCTAAGCAGTTGTTGGGAGTTTAGTTCTCAAAAGTAATGGCCTTGCAATTAATTGAAGGCGTTTAATAAACGATTCTGCTAAATTATTTTGTGTATGAACATAAGGGACATGATGTTCAACACTTATCCCAATAGACATACAATAATTATTAAAATATTAGGATGTAACTTCACCAACATTATCAAGACGAATTGTCTTGATAGGATAATCTGGAAAATGTGCTCGTAACTGAATTAATTTCCCAAGTAATTTCGCAAAGGCCAAGTTGCTAGTTGATAATAAATATAAATGTGTCATCTAATTGATGCATCAATTAAAACCATAAAATATCTAAATGGTCCTCATAGTGGGTGAATAGGCCCACAAATGTCACCATGTATGCGTTCTAAAAATGCAGGAGATTCGGTACGAATTTTCATTGGTGATGGTCTTATAATTAATTTTCCTTGAGAACAACCAACACATGAGAATTTATTAGATTGAAGAATCTTCTAGCTCTTCAAAGAATGACCATATGAATTCTCTAATATTCTTCGCATCATTATAGAACCGGGATGGCCTAACCGGTCATGCCAAACAACAAAATCATTATCATCAGTAAAATTCTTGTTTACTATCGCATATATTTCAACTGTAGAAATATATGTATAATATAATCCGGAGGAATGAGAAGGTAATTTTTCTAATATAATTTTCTTTCCAAAATCCATACTTGTAATATACAAGTATTCATTATTACCTTCACTTTTAGTCTTAATATAATATCTATTTCGGCGAATATCTTTAAAACTTAACAAATTTCTTTGAGACTTAGAAGAAAATAATGCATCTTCAATGCAAAATTTTGTTCTCTTGGCAAAATTATTATTGCTCTTCCAGAGTCTTCAATCAATTTTGTACTACTAGATAAAGTACTGACATGAGTTTTTTTTTATGATTATATAAGAAAAATACTTCTTATCTTTTAGTATAGAATATGTTGTTGCGCTGTTTGCGAGACATAATTCTTTGTCATTGATCATTGAAACGTCCATATTCTTCACAAAAGAAAATTTCTGAATGAGAAATGTTTTAATTTCTTTAAGTATAAAATAAATATTTAAAACAAATGCATTAATAATAAGTATTTTTATTATTATTTGGGAACATCTAATGATAATGTTTATTCATTACATCAAAATAAGCAACCAAAATTATTTATTCATTGCATCAAAGTAAGCAATTAAAATATTTATTCATTACATCAAAGTAAGCAATTAAAACACTTATTTTTGGACATTTTCATCACTAATCAAGTGACTAGTATCACATTCAGGGTGATTGACAAAGAAATCCACATTATTTGATTCTAAACATTTCTTAGTTATTTTTTTCCAAGAAAACATACATTCATATCTTCTTCAAAATTTTTTTGAGACATTATAAATAAATATTAATAAAAAATATAAATAAATTGCATAATTGAAAATTTACATACAAGATACAAACCAATAAAATTATAAAATATGATTAAATTGCACCTTCAGGGTGTCCAAAAATAATTTGTTATCTCGAGATTTATCATATTAGCATTATAATCATTTTTATTAATAGAATTTGTCTCGACATCCTGGCACTTCTTTTTCAATGATGTTTGATAAATTTTAACTAAATGTTTTGTAGTACGATAGGTACTCGTCTAATGATCTTCTATACCACATTGGTAGTATTTCTTTTTGCCATTTTTCGTTCTTTCTATTTCATTAACCCACTTCAGGGGGTTATTTTGTTTATTGTCGCGATAATCATCATTTTGATTATATGGCATATTTTATCAAACATATAAAGCTTTTGAAATGACAACCAACTTCAAGTGGTTGAATTTTTTTTCCAAATTACTCAATATATAATAGCCATGACATTATATCAAAGAGTATAAATTCATAGTAGAAAATGAATTAATTATAAAGAAAAAAATATTACCACATGAACTCACCAAAAGTACAAATCTATACTTAACAATTGTTTCAATATACAACTTGAATTTGATTTGCTCCAACTTTCTCAATTGGTATAGAATTCGTGCTGATAATGTCTTATAAAAATACTACAAACTTGTAGTATTATATTACGTAATAAATTATTATACCACCTACTAGAATGTAGAGATATAATGTTGTTACGATTCTTATAAGATTAGTAGACTACAACTAACAAATATGAAACATATATATTAGAATGATGGAGAGAAAAATAGAGCGAAATAGAGCCAATGTAGTAAATATTCAACCATCACATTTCTTAAGATAAAGTAATAAGAGCCAAAGGCTTAGCTCCTTGGTCGTCCTTCCCACACTATGGTTACATGCGCATCTCAAAGGAACGTCCCCCTTCTTGGCAAACGACGTCATTTTCATCCCTCTCCTTGTGTTGCTGGCCCTCTCTATCTATTACGTGGATGTCAAATCCTGATTAATGCTACTATAATAAATGCCTTCTCCGCCGAATTGAAAACAACTGCTTCCCTATTAGGATAGCTAAATATTTGACAGCATGTAATTAATGCACTCTCTATCTCTCCTCTCTCACATCTTCTCCACTCCCAAACACATCTTGTCTCTTATCTCTAGCCTCTTCTCCACTCCCAAACGCATCTCATCTCTCATGTCATTTACTTTTCTCTGCTGCATTAATATCTGTTCTGTCAACTTCTTGCTGATGGAATATCTTGTCGCTATGTTGCTCGATACCTCTGTGTTGCTCGAGAAAGTAGCTTCCTTGGATTCTTGGGTTTCTCCTACCCTCTGGGCTCTAATGGTCTTTCTATCTCAGTTAATATACCTATGTTGTGCTCTTATACCATCGAATGCTTACAGACTTGTGGTAATGTCACCTGTCAACTCAACGAATGGGGAAGTCCTCTTCCCTGTGTATTAATTTTTTTTACCTTTCTCATCAGTCTTTTGTTATTATTGTAATCTTCATGATTTGTTTTGTTCTGCTTTTTCTCTATTTTTTGAACCTTGCATATCTTCTACCTCTAAATTTCTTCGGTTCGTTTTCCGTTTGCCTGGTTATCATCATCGTTGTCCGTAACTGTGTTTGGATACGGTTGTACTTCTCCGGATTTTAAAGACATTCCTATTTTAAACAAATTGGATTTTCCGTGTCGGCTACCGCGTTCTTCTGGCTTGTTTCTTCCCTATTAATTTGGTATTTTTGCTATTTCTTTGACCGATCTACAATCTCTTTTCGTATATCGTGTGTGTTTTGTTGTTGTTCGTGCTTATCTACATTCATGCTCCGTGTTGTTGCGCCAAGTTCTTTTGCTTTCTTCTTACCTAAAGATCTCGTCAATTTGTGGTTTCTTCTTTCTTTTTTCATCTATTTGTCCACAGTATCTCCTTCTGTCTCGTTTGCATTTTGTGCTCCATTGCTGCTGTATATAATGCTCTTGCCTGATAATTCTGTTAGTGTTATGTTGATGCTTTGTTTGTTCCACCTATTTATTCGATTGCTCTCCTGATCAATGTGTGCGCTTTATTTTTTTTTAGCTTGGGCCTTTTGGTTGTGCATCTCCATGTAACTACAGTTATTATTCTAACATCTTCAATAGCTTTGTTTTGCCCTTCTGCACATCACCCGATCTACACTCTCTCTTTGTATATAGTATGTATGTAATGATTGTTCATGGCGAACCTTATTCACCCTCCATTGCTGCTGCATTTAATACTTTTGCTTGTTTATCTTGGGGCTTTTTTGTTGTGCATCTCCACGTAACTACAGTAATTGTTCCAGCATCTTCAGTATCTTTGTTGTTGTCTTCTGCACATCACCTGATCCACACTATCTCTTTGTATATCTTATGTATGTAATGATTGTTCATGGCGAACCTTGTTCAGCCTCTCTTGTTGCTGCATTTAGTGCTTTTACTTATTTGTTGGCTAATAATGATTTTGTTATGGTCTTGTTGGTGCTCTATTTGTTTCGTCTATTTATTGTTATGTTTTCCGCTTGTTGTGTTTTCCACTTGAAATTCATATGACCAGTGTTCTGTTATGCTGTCAACAGGATTGTACTTCTCCCTTCATCTAGGTATCTTCTACCTTCTTTCAAGGATCTGCGCTATCATCTGACATATAGGTAAGATGGACCTACATTAATGGTGAACTGTGAGAGGTGGTACTATTCAAACTACTTCCTCTTCCCTTACTTGCTGCTGGTGCATGATTTGTTGTGGCTACTTGTGTGTTTACCTCTTTATATATATTCATATTCGTTCACCCACGATTGATTTCTACTTGCAAGTAGCCATCGGTGTGCATGTGTATTCTTTACCTGATGCTATTTGTTTGTTTGCTTCGTACCGATTAATTGATCTTAACCCCACGTCGTCAGCGTTATGCCCAAATGCCGCAATAATGAAAAAAAAACTTTTGGAGCTGTAAAAAGGCAGAGGCTGCTTAGTCAGGGAAATGAGAGCGCTTGCTCTACGAAAGAAGCTAATAACAATACTACCCCTTCTTGTAAGTTTAATTTGTGATGCTTTCCTATTTCCAATAATAAATTCATCTTCGTCCCAGCCAATAATTGTCAATCAAAGCGTTTTATAAAAAGTTTGTTTAAAATCGCACTTGAGTTACAAAGTGTAGTATCCAACTTATTTGTGTTCTTGTTGTTGTGGAATAATGTGGTGATCACCAATTTTTACATTAACATTTGCTTCTGATGATTATGGAATAATAGGGTGATCACCAATTTTGACAGTAACATTTACTTCCTATGATGTTATTTAAATTTATGAACCATATGTATAAATTGAACGTTCAATTTTGTATGCCATTTTGAATATGGTATTTGATAAAAATATATTGAGATGAACTTTTATTCCAAGTCTTGTATAGCCATTAAATGTATTTACTTGATTAGCTTCTTCTCATGTCTTAATAGTTTATAAACAAATTTATAATGGACAATATGGATTGCAGCCTATCTGATAATATTTTTTTCTTGTTGCAAAGCAAACTTTACCATCTACTATTACTGTAACCAACCCTAGAATGATATCGTGTAAATTCAATGTCGTGGAATTTTCAAATATTTTGTATTTTGCCAGACAATGGGGAGGGTTTTGTCAAAGACCATCAGTTTCAAGAAGGGGATATAATAACTTTCAAATACACAAAACATCAGGCTATTTGTGCAATAGTGTTCAGGGGTGAAACATCATGTGAGAAAGAGTCGAGTTACTTTATTGATTCTCGAACTAGCACATGTATCTATACCAAAAAAGAAAATTGCCCTTCTTTCAGTCATTTCAAGAGTAGCCCTTTCAAATCGCAAGGTACTAAAGATGCACAACATTCTCATCTTCACTTGAACAAATCGGAAACGAAGATATTACATTCAGTTGTTTCTAAAGAACACATTCATCCTTATGATTGTCCAAAAGAAATATTAAGATTGAACCCATTGTTAACCCAATTCCTTGTAATGATAATAAGTGTGATCTCTCAATGACAATTTTGGCCTTGTCGTAATCTCAGCAATGCACCCCTCCTAATATCTCAGGCCGAAAAGAGTGCAGCTTCGAGGTAAATGCAATGCGGTGCGCAAACAAGATAGATACCAGTGTGTCAAAAAGAAAGAGATCAATCCTCAATAGCTTTCCTACAAATGACAATGGTAGTCCTTCTATTCCAATTTTTTTACTTTAATTAATTGATAATAAGTATTTTTAGATCAGTTGTATGATATAATGCATATTATTTTGAATTAGTTTATTCTATGTTATGTGCTCTTTACATTACATTTAACGCATTTATCTTGGTTTAATGCCATCTATCCAAGCCTATGAAAAGGGAAGCAATGCAAAGGCAGCAATGGTAACCAAACTTCCAAAGGCAAGATCACTGCCGCATGACACTGCAGATAATCGCGAAGGAAACAGTCAAAATATGATCATTGTCATGGCCAGGTCATATGTATCAGATGGATTTACGTTGGTAATTTCTTCATTATGCCTAAATAAACATACTGTTTCAATTAATATTTAGCATAATATAGATATATTGTTTAGCCAAAATGTCACTTATCTGGTTCTTAATCCATTAGTAGAATATTCTATATTTTCCCCCCAAACTTGTGAATGAGTAAATTTGTAATTAGCTTATTACTATGGTCACACACTTATCAATACATAATAGTATTTGTATTGAGTTTTTTAACATGCTAGACACTAAAGTTCTTTTATACAAGTGCAGAATTTAAAATCCAGTAGGCACATCTGTACATGCCCAAAAAGACGCAGCATACTATTCTCAACACCGATGGTCGTCAATGGACAATTAATTACCTTGTAAGAGATAAATGTTTTGTGTTTGCTGCTGGATGGAAACAGTTTGTCCTTGATAATGGAATCCAAGTAGGGGACATATGTGAGTTTCAAGTCATCGATAAGAGGCCAAAGAAATTTGTTATGAATGTCATATTTCCCCAGGTCACAAATCTTAATAGGAAACTATTGTCCTTCAGACATTGCAGTACTTTCGTATTTCAACAAACCAGTTATAAGTATTTTTATTTTGTAGTATATTTTGCATAACTCTTGTTGCAGTTTGTTGCATAAACAAACTCTTCGTTTGCTATATTTTGCGCATTTGATATGTAAAACTAATTCGCTTGTACAGATTAGTTACCTACAACTATTATAAATGCATCTATTTTCCTCTCACTATTTCGAGTTTATTAGGATGAGAGTTGATTAAATCATTCCTATATGAAGCTATGTTACTATAAACACTTGGTGCAACTTATCCATGGTAATTAAATATTCAACCATTAATAATATCTAATAGAGCAATGATAGGGGGAGTGAAATTCTACAGTGAAATCCCATAGTGACTGACGTGGCATGTGTAAAAAGACAAACTAATACCCTAACCAAATGATGAGTGAACCCTACTGGATAATGGATAAGTTTGTCTTTTTATAACTACCACGTTAGTCACTATGGGATTTCAGTATAATTTTTCACTATGTATATCATTACTATATCTAATAATACTCCATCTAAGTGTATATCAAGTTCATTACCATCTTAAAGAAAATGATTTAATAATGTCTTGTTCCGAAATATAATGTCAAGTGTAGAGCATTTACTCTGGTAATTTATGAGCAAAAAAAGTTACGCATGTGCAAGCATGTCATGTTTTTTACAGTTTTCTCAAATTGTTTATCTTTGTAACAATTATCTCGAGGGTTTCTTAATTATTTTATAGTTATATATAATAATTTGGCGTGACTTATAAGTTTTTCTTCCTCTCTTAAACCCTACAGTTTTTCTCCGCCTAATAAGAATTCCGTTACATTAATAATATATAATTTACAAAGATCATTATTTTAATATGAAATTTATATGATTTTATTATTGTGATGGTATTCACAATTTAATAAAAATATAGTTTTTTTATAAAAAAAATCATGAAGGATTTATATTCTAAAATAATTATCTTTGAAAAGTATTTATATTCTAAAATAATTATATTCCAAATTTGTTATTACATATTGTGTGATGAAATGTATACACCATGGATAAATCAATGTAATGTAAACAAATGAGTAAATATGTAAGAGAAAGCATAATGTGACATATATGCAAATATATATAATTTTTGTAAATATGTATAGTGTGTGAAATATATATATATAATTTTGTAAATAAATATAATGCATATAAATATACAAAGTGTGTGACAATGCATGTATTATGTATTAAAAGTCATATTGGTGTGTGTAATTAAATATTCAGGAATATAAAATATAGTACTTGTCTATATGTAGTATGCAAAATAAGCATAACGTGTTAGAATTTTATAATATGAAAATAGTTATAGGATTAGCAAATGTGTCAAGGTATGTATAGTGTATATATAATGCGTATTGTAAATAAATGCATTTACAAGTATGTATAAATATGTGTAATATGTAAAATGTTTACATATGTAATTTGTAATCATGAATCAATTATGCAAAAAATTTATAATTAACAAAATTGTATACTGTATGTGTAATTTACGTAGCGTTGAAGATATATGCAATATGTGTACAAATTATAGTCAGAAAACAAGTATTATATGTCCAAAATATATAGATGTATTTATATTGTGTTTATATATAATTTGTGAAAATTTATGAATGATTCAAAAATATTTTTAATCTGCGAAATTGTATATAGCATGTGTAATTTATGTATTGTTGGAAATATATGAAAAATGTGTACAAATTTACAATTTAAAAATAAGTATTAAATGTGCAAATATATGAAAGTACTTATAGTATGGACATATATGTGTAACTTATATAAGTGTTTGCATGAATATGTATTATTGTACTAATGGAGTTTCGGAAAATTTAAGGACGTGCAAATATATATAATGTATACAATCCTATATATTATATGTTGGTGTATAAAATATGTGCAACGGATCTATATATTTATAGTGTTAAAATAAGTGTGATATGCGCATATATATATATATATATATATATAAGTGTGTGAAATATTTGTAAATATGTATTGTTTGTGAAAATGTATGTAGTATTGATAAATAGATTACATATGCATAAATATGTGTAATATATATAAAAATATATAGCATGTGTATTATGTGGAAATATACATAGTGGATGAAAATATATTGAATATGTATATATATATAAATATATATATGTATAGCCAGAGAGGGAAGCGGGTATGTAACCCGTTGTTTCATGGTTTATGTATATAGATCTTGTAGATATGCTAACTTGCAGGATGAATTTAAACTGTAACTTTGTGCCTGTTGTTTTACCAACATGGATCCGAAGGCGTGTGAAGAATGAAAGGCGAAAAGGATCGTATTGAGGGTACCAGATCTAATCTGGTATGGTAACAAGTTATAGTACGGAATTTATACTGCAACTTAGTAGATCTACATAATCTCTGCCCAGAAATCATGAAACAAAAGGTTAGATCTCATGGATCCCGAAGGTGATGTGCCAATCGGAGGGATTTTACATCTGATTTAATAAACGTGTTTATTTTCTGTCTACTATCTTTTCTGCTAATTATCTGCTTTACTTTTATTTGTTTCAATATGTCTTCTATTTTTAATCGTTTTTCAAAAGGAGCTTCAAGCTCTTCTTCAAACTCCTCTTCAAACTTTTCAAACAATGTTATTTTCAAGAAAGAAGTAAATCTTGAAAATATTGAACAATCAATAGATAACTGAAAAATTTCTAAAAAACCATCAAGTGAAGTTTATAAAGATAAATGGAACTTGGTATCAGATTATACTGTTAAAACAGTAGAACAAGTTGTTAATCTAAATAATGATTACGAAAACATCAAGCTAATGTCCAGAAAAACAATTGAAAAACATCGGCAAAAATATAATTATTTGCACTTTGGACTAGTTCAAGTTGCTGCAAAACTACTAAACAGAGAAGGTTTAGATACATCTTTGCTTCTTTGCCTTAGAGATTGTAGATTTTTGAATTTTAATGATTCTTTACTAGGCATGATTGAAATCAACTTATGTGAAGGACCTGTTTACTTTGATTGTTTTCCAAACTGTACTGTTTCTCTGAAGGATACAAACATACTTGATGCTTTAACTTTAAATGTTAAAGTAGCCAATTTTAAAGCTAAAAAAGGAACACTTCCTGTAACAATCTTATTCAGGATTCAGTATAAAGCTATGAATTCTGCTTTTAACACAGGAGTAGTAACTACTTCAAAGAAGGGAGAAACAGTCATGTTTCAAATAGATCTAGCTAAATTTAGGTTGTCCATTCCTAGAAACATTAAATGGAGTCAGGTAACCCTGCCTGAAAATTGGTTTTTTCAAGAAGCAAACCCACCGGTTCCAGTACAAAATACAGTGGTATCTAATATTAAACAATTTCCTAGTGGAGGAGTCGAGATCACATTTGATAGGACCCAAAGCCTTAGGATTACAGGTAACATTAGTAGCCAAAGTTCTAGAAGGTCTTTTGAAGTCCAGTCTTCTAGGCAACCAGCAAGATCTTCTACATCTTCTGTTGACACTCGTATCCATGGTTTAGATAATTCGTCCAGGATACCACAAGCCAGATACATAGCAGAAACTCAAACAGATTCTCCTAAACAAAGTGAGAGCAATAGCCTTCCTAGATCACCTACATATTCTACCATAACTGATAATGTAGATGAAAAATTAGGTGAACTGAGGATGCTTAAAAAAGACTTTACGATAGATAAAGAAAGATTTAGAAAAGATTTCTTTAGTGAAGAAAATCAAGAAAAGAGAAAATAGTTTTTTGAAAACTATAAAAACGAAAATAGAAAAGAAATACAAGAAAAATATTATGATTTCTTAAGAATACATGAGTTGCATTTAGCATTCTTTGCATGGTTTGAGCATTATTCAACTAACAATTGTATAGCTTATCCTTTTTTAAACAAAAACGAGATTTGTGTTACAAAGACTTGGCAGATTATTGATGGTGAGACAATAAGGTCAGAACTTCCGCCATCATCATCATTCACAACCTCATACAAGTCAGTGGAAATTAAGGCAATTCCTTTCAAACATAAAGAGGCGAAAGATGCGGATCCAGTAAATGCAAGAGATATCCAGAGCATTTACGAACAAAATAACTATACCAACAAGTATCTGCAAGCTATTGGAGAATATATCCTCACCAAGCCTATCCAAACTACCTCCACACATATCTCAAACACCTTCTCAAATAAACTTCTTTTTAAACCACATGAGATACCATCCAAAATAGCCAATCAATTGGCAAATAGATCTTTGACCGAGTTATAAAAAAGGATAGCAAAGATTGAAGAATCCTTTACTACCCCAAAATCTAAACAAAAGTCAAGTGACCCAGCCTCAGCCTCAGCTTCTGTGAACCAAGCCACGTGTGTCTTGGATAAAGGAGAAATGACAGAGGAAGAATAGTTTCAATCAAAATCTCCAGCAGTAGAGATTGCCAAACTAAGACATCGGATTTCATTCGGTGACAAACAACTTTCAAACTGGTAAAAACCTCAGAAGTTGTACTATCCCAGGGCAACTTATCCAGACATGGTATTGGAAGAAAAACCCAATATTCTTCAAAATAGTTATAATGCAAACAATATCTATGAGTGGAACATAGATGAAAAGACAAAGTATAGCATGATGACTGCTCTCGAAAAAATGACAATGGTGGCAACGGCATACAGAACATCGAATGCTTGCACAGATCTATTGGCAGCTCATATTTTAAATGATGGCTTCATAGGACAATTAAAAGGATGGTGAGATGAATATCTCACTGAAGAAGAAATACAGAGTATTATGCACTCAGTCAAAATAGATGACCAAGGAGAACCAATTCTGCAAGATGGTGATACTATCTCTGATGCAGTATCAACTTTGATATTTACTATTGCTAAAACTTTCATTAGTGATCCAGGTATTTTCAGGAATCGGTCATCTGAACTATTAAACAATCTGAAGTGTAAAAACTTATCGAATTTTCGATGGTACAAAGACACATTCTTCACCCGTATGTATGCCAGACCTGATGGCAACCATGCATATTGGAAGGAGAAATTTCTAGATGGGCTTCCAAAATCACTTCGAGATATGGTTCAAGAAGAACTCAGAAGCATATACAATGGAGTTGTTCTATATGAACAGATTATATATGGATAATTGACAACCCAGATCCAACAGGTTGCCTTGCGAATATGCCGGCAGGACAAAATGTTCAGACAACTTGCGAAGGACAGAGCACAAAAGAGAAAAGATCTTGGTTCTTTCTATGAGTAGTTTGGACTTCCTAGTTGTAGCCAAACCCAGAAAACAAAACATCATAAATACATATCCAAACCCAGATATACCAAACATTTTCCTAAATGGAGAATTACATACAGACAACCAAAACCACTACCACAACCATCCAATCCCCAACCTAAACCATATCAGCCTCCAAGTCTACCAAACATCATTTGCCATAAATGTCATAAACCAGGACATATTGCCAAATATTGTCGCCTTAGATGGAAAATCCAGGCTTTGGAAATAGATGATAATATCCTAAATCAAATTTCAAACCTCCTTGCTAAAACAGAGGGTGAGGAATCAGGTTACAGTAAAGATAATCACATTAACCAAATCGAAGACGATGATGTTGATAGTTCTACTTCCAGTGATGATTCACATCCAGAAGGTCCAGTTATCAATGTTTTAACCAAAGAACAGGACTTGCTTCTTGAAATGATAGACAATTTGAAAGATCCAGATCAGAAAAAATACTATCTCAGCCAGTTCAAGAAGGCAACCAGTAACAACCATCTACTTCCAGATTTAGAAGTGATCACACTGCAAACCACCCAAGAGTTTTAAACACCTATAACCTTACCAATATCCTAAACAGATTCCCTCAAAAATCCTCCAAACAAATTACCGTGCAGGATTTAGAAGCAGAAGTTGCAAAACTCAAAATGGAGGTTAGGGAAATTAAAGCTAAACAAGAGCTTGATCACCTGGTTCTTCAGAATCTCATCGATCAGCTGATATAAACAAAAGATAAGGGCAAAGTCAAAGAGGATGAAGAAATTGAACAATTCCTAGAGCCCTTGAACTACTTGAATGACAAAATCCCAAATATTTTGTCAACTGTCACTTTTAGAAGGCATAATGTTCAGATCAAACTAGTAGTACAAAATAGTTTTGTACTAGAAACTGCAGCATTATGGGACACAGGAGCTGACCTTAGCTGTATTGATGAAGGGATTATCCCGTCAAAGTTCTTTGAGAAAACCAGAGAAGGACTTCGTTAAGCAAATGGGTCTAAACTCAATATTTCCTACAAGCTTACTGATGTTGAGTTAAGTTTTCTTCAGCAACAGTGAAGGTATCATTTCTGTTGGCAAAAAATCTTACTCATCCAGTTATTTTGGGTATAGATTTTCTTATACAATTGATGCCTTACATAACAACATTTGAAGAGATTTTACCACAAAATCTTGGAAAAGATGTTCTTCTTCCGTTTATCAAGTCTCCAATACATAAGGAGCTGAACACTTTGTCCAACAAAATTAAGCAGATCAATTTCTTAAGAGAAGAAATTGAATATAAAAGGATCGAGGCACAATTGGTTCAACCAATGATTCAAAACAGAATCAAGAAGCTACAAAGAAAAATTGAGCCGCAAATCTGGGCTGAGGTGCCAACTGCTTTTTGGAAAAGAAAGCAACATATTATTTATCTCCATTATGAGAAGGATTTTAAGGAGATAGACATTCCAACAAAAGTAAAACCAATCCAGATGAATCAAGAGCTTTTTGTACACTTCAAAACAGAAATCAATGATCTTCTTAAAAAACAAATTATTAGACCAAGCTAATCTCCCTGGAGTTGCTTAGCATTCTATGTGAATAAAAATTTAGAGATTGAAATAGGAGTGCCAAGATTGGTAATAAACTATAAAGCTTTAAACAGGGCCCTCCAGTGGATTAGGTATCCAATTCCCAACAAAAAAAATCTTTTGCAAAGGCTTAATGCTGCAAAGGTATTTTCTAAATTTGGCATGCTGGATTCTGGCAAATTTAGATTAATCCATCTGACAGGTACAAAACAGCTTTTACAGTACCATTTGGACACTATGAATTGAACGTAATGCCTTTTGGTTTAAAAAAAGCTCCATCATAATTTCAAAGGATTATGAATGATATTTTTAATCCTAACTCAAACTTTACTATTGTTTATATAGATGATGTTTTAGTCTTTTCAGACAACTTGGATCAACATTTCAAACATCGTAGTATCTTTTTACAGGTTGCTAAGAATAATGGTCTAGTTGTGTCTAAGAAAAAGAATAGTTTGTTCCAAACTAGAGTAAGGTTTTTAGAACATTATATCCATTTAGGCACAATCATTCCAGTAGAACGATCTATCTAGTTTGCGGATAGGTTTCCTGAACAGATCCTAGAAAAACAACAGTTGCAGAGGTTTTTAGGATGCTTGAATTATATAGCTAATTTTATTCCTGAATTAGCTAATATTATCAAACCTTTGCATGACAGGTTAAAGAAATCACCTCCACCATGGACCGATATCCATACTGAGGCGGTAAGATGGGTAAAAACCCAAGTCAAGGCCTTGCCTTGTCTGAATCTGCCAAACCAGAGTTTTCCAAAGATCATTGAAACAGATGCATCTAATCTGGGTTATGGCGAAATACTTAAACAAGTACAAGACAACAAAGAAAGAGTTGTTGCCTTTACTTCTAAACATTGGAATAGTTCTCAACAGAACTATTCCACAATCAAAAAGAAATTTTATCTATTGTTTTATGTATTTCAAAATTTCAACCTCCTTGCTGAAACAACGGGTTACATTCCCACTTCCCCCTCTGACTCTGATACCAAGAGTGGAGAGTTAGGCCCCGAGGAGGAAAACTAAATTGCAGAGAGGAAACAGGGTCGTAGTAGGACTGCCACTGAATTGTTAGAAGATCAGTGTGATATGCTAATGTCGTATGCTCCAATTTTACCCTAAACTACTGTAGTAGTAGTAAGATGGATCGATCCACAGGGAAGGGAATTGGTTTCGAGAACTCTCAAAACGTAGCTGTAATGGTGTCACAAAGAATGCAATTTCAAGAACTAGTGAAAATAACAACAAGAACAGAGAGGTAAAAGGAATTAAATAGATGATATCGATAGCAACAAGAACAAGAAGGAATAAACAAAAGAAATGCAAATCCAGTAAATGCAAAGAAATGCGGTAACAAGTTTTAGTCAGACATCCGAGGGTTTTTATTACCGAATGAGTGCACTATAAACTACCAAATGCAATGCAATTGACACACAAGTAGAACAGAGAGGAGATCCAGCTGCCTAGGAGCCTAGAATACCATATATTTTTCTTCACGATGCGGCCGCACCATGTACTTTTCTTTATGCGGCCGCCCCATGAAATTTCACGGTGTGCTCGTGTGTATGTGTAACATTGTGCAAGTGTTCATGAGCGTGTGTGCATGTACTTGTGAAGTGCATGTGGGTTCGAGTGAGTATGCACAAGTGTATGCATGTGTCGCTAAAGTTGTGTACATGAAATATGCTTTTGGTGCCTAAGTTGTGCATGAAGAGTGTAAGCGTTGGGCATGAGATGTGCTTTGTGGTGCATGAGTTGCTGCAAGTGTGTGCATTGAGTGTGCTGTGAAGTACCCATATGTGTGTTGTGAAGTGCATGAAGTCTGGTGCTAGTGCCCGCGCGCGTGCTTTGCTGCAACAGGCATGCGCGTGCAACTGGTGTGTGTGCGCTGCGCGCATGGTGCGCACAGCGTGCATACGTGAGTGTGCCATGTGGCGCGGAGCGCATGTAAGGTGTGCGAGGGCCGCGCGCAGCCTATGTGCATGGTTGTGCCATGCTGCGCGCGGTGTGCGCTCATCATGCGTGCAATGTGTTGCAAAGGCTGTGTGCAGTGCGTGCGCGTGCTGCTCGCACCATGTGCATGTGTTCAAATGTGCATAACATGTGGGCATCAACTTGTGTAAGATAAACAACAAATGTGTGCATCAAATTCAGCTCTAAGAAGCTAGGAAAAACACAAGTATTAAAGTTTGGAACTTTTGAGAAATGACAACCCGTCACATTGCCACCAATATCTGGTCCTGATGCGTTGTGAATTTAGAAAACCCTAAAACTTGAGAGTTGTAGCCCTATGGCGTAGCTATCCACCCCTATTTGAATCACCCAATTCGGAGCTTTGACGACAAAGTTGTGGCCAAAACACTGAACTGCGCTAGGAAGAAATTTCAATGTGGCCGCACCGTGCATTTTTCCTTTCTCAGCACAATGTACCCCTTCTATGCAATATATGGGTGCTTTCGCCTCCGAATTGGACTTTGTGGTAGGCATAAGAGTTGTAGAGCTTTCGCTTGGCTTTCTATGAGTTTAAGAATCAGCATCATTGGAAGTTTGTAACCCAAGATATTTACATTCTACCAAACTGTGGCAGTGAGCTCAACATTCAAAACCTGAAGTAGTGATCACAAATATGCTCACGTTTCTCATACTTGCACATAGAATTAGAAGAAAGTTAAAACATAATAATTGAAGTACACTCAAAGGGCCGTCCGGAACATTCAAGAGCTCATCATTTAGTTAGTATTGAGAAAGTTACACTCATATGAAGTACACTAGCGGTTCTGCCCATACATGAAGTAAACATGTTAAGGCATCATTTCATGCCTTCTTGACTTCTTTCCTCGTTCTTTAACGTCACAGACACATTTGTCTCATTTAATCAATATTTTTGGTATTTTTCTTCATGTTAAAACTCCAAGTTGTAACCCACGTAAATGCACAAAATGACGTAACACTATACAATTGCATGAAAAACAAGTCAAAAGCTAAGTGAAATAGCACATATAAGTTGGTATAAAACCAACTTATGAATTTCCCCCACACTTGAACTCTTGTTTGCCCTCAAGCAAGGACACAACATCACACTTACACAACTCTTGCTTGCCCTCAAACAAACTCAACACACTCTCCTTTCTAACTGTGTTCACCATCTGTTACCACACACTGCCCGTTGCCCACTATGCCAATCACAAAATTCTTCAAAACATTTCTCACACATCAAAAACCAACCATAATTCCCATGGTACCAAACTCTCAGAATTCAGTACACATTATCAACCAGGACATAATGAATAAAAACCAAAATGTCATGCGTGCAAGTGTGTGATGAGGAAAACCGAATCCATTTGCTCTCTTTCTATGTACACTCCTTAATATCTTGCCTACTCATTCACTGCACAACAATCTTCTTGTCCACTCACATGAACTTACAGCACATGAGATCAATGGTAACCTACTGTACATTGGTGCTTCTATTGGATATTATCCTTTCTCTTTCATTTTGCACTTTGGTGCATTCATTTGTCACACACATTAGTGCATGGCTGCCTGGGTCTTGTAGCTCTTTTTTCCCACTTTATGCCTGGGTATTATGGCTATTTTTTCCCATATTTGCTTGCCAGGGTCTTACGGCTTTTCATTCCCAATTGCCAAAGGCTTTTCCTCTATATCCCTTCTCATCTAACTGCATGTTC
Source organism: Ophiorrhiza pumila (assembly GCA_016586305.1). Classification (NCBI taxonomy): domain Eukaryota; kingdom Viridiplantae; phylum Streptophyta; class Magnoliopsida; order Gentianales; family Rubiaceae; genus Ophiorrhiza; species Ophiorrhiza pumila. The sequence goes on from BLIW01000005.1 coordinate 17,293,858, forward strand.
ATATGTGTCTTCAAGGGACTATCCATGCAAGAACACCAAAACATAAAGAGAACGCATAGATAAATGCAAACTCAATTCAGGCTTCCTCCTATGCCGATTAATATTGTTTTGCATGGCATATCTATCTTACTTTAACATCATGCTTTGGCCAACAAAATATGCCAAACGCATCAAGCTCGGTGCCATAAACAGAACATTTCGCATTCATACACAAAAAAATAAGGTGATAAACATGGATCATGGCATAATGACTTCGGAAGCAAGTGCCCAAATACAGAATGATTCAACACTATTTTCCAACACTCATGAACCCCATTCAACTCATTTGATTCATTTTAATTCAGCACAAACACTACATTTCATTTAAGCCCAACACAACTACATTATTGTACAACACATGTACAAATACTAACATCTCCTAGCAACTCAACATTTTCCACTTACAAGTCATCTTTGTATCATTCTCATAAACCCCACACATTACATTATAGCTCCAACAAGCATTCCCAATACTCAACACTCAAACTTTCCATGGATAGACCAGTGCTTTCACAAAAATTCCAACTACACATAACTTGTTCAAAACCATCACTTATTAACAAAAATTTCAAAATTTTGCTAAAATTTGCACAAAAAAATGAAAAGCACGACATATAAGAGATATAATATGCAAAAGCTCAAAATAACACCACAAAACTAAAACGTAGCATGCTTTGCAACACATAGCACAAAAAGTTTCATTCATGAAAGAAAGTAAGCATATAAAGTTCAAGAGACACAAACCATAGCAAATATTTCCTCTCCCACACTTAAAACTTACATTGTCCTCAATGTAAAGTAAAAATAGGTTTAGAAGCTCCATGGTGTTGATATGTTATGAATTCCAATGTTTGCTTGGTGGAGTGTCTTTTTTCCTAGTGCTCTTACTCATGAAAAATGTCCTACACATGGTGAAACAAAGCTTATTAAAAATTACTCACTCAAGTACACTGCATGTTGGTGCACGGTAGACAAGACACCATGAGTGGCCCAATGAGTATCACAAAATGCAAGAAAACGTACAGACTAGTTTAACCAAAATGCTTTATTAAAGCTAAGGGGGAAAAGAAGTAGTTCTGGGTTTTGTAAGTCTCCAGCTAGACTATATCAATCCTCCTTCTTTAAAATTTGAAATATCCATCTCTGCAGAATTCGAAATATCCATCTCTGTACCATAAAGACAATATTTCATAAACACTTCTCTTTCTCTTGTAAGCCACTTGAGTAGTATCGTCAAGGAGGTGATTAAACTCATGCACATTGGGAGCAACCTCTTAAAATTTCATTTTGAACCACTGAGGCTCCCCCATTGAAGGCACCTCATTTAATCCTTCCACCTTACTAAGCTCTGGAACCCTGCGAGGCTCAACCAAGGGTTGTACATCCATGGTCTCAACAACCTCATCAATAATCTCAAAAATGGATGTATCAACAAAACAATTTTCCACCATGTTAGCTATGTCATTAACAATTCTTACATCTTCATCATTCAGACTAACATGGAAACGTGCTTGAGCCTTTTCTTTGGTTACAACACAAAAAACATTCTCATCAATTAACAAGGGTAACTCATACTGCCCTTCTTGTTAAAAACTATTTATACACGTAGATTTATTTACCATTTCCAGAATTGGTGCCTCAACAAGAGTTTCACTCGATGGGTTAACATTATCTTCAGTGATTAGACATTACTTATGTTCATGCTACCACAATGATCAACATAACGTGACTCCATACAATTCACAAGGCAAACAAGAGGAGAAGCATATAAGGCATAGCTCTTAATTTCATTAGATATAGCATGGCAATCACTCACGTTTTGAGAATTTGTAGCACATACTTCAAGTAAGGTACGCTCAACTAACACTTCATCCTGTGTTTCAATAACTTCATCTTGCGTTTCAAAGATTGACTTATCTAAAACACAACATTCTACTATGTTTGCAATTTCAGAAATGATCATGCAATCTTTATTATCTAACTCTGCATTAACAGCAACTTCCTCATTGCATGCATACAATTCTTCAACAGAAATGCAACTACATTTCACATCTTCATTAGTCACATACATGTTTCATGCTATGGCTCTAATTGCACAACAAGGTTCTACAGGAATAGGATGCTCTATAGCATAGTTAACATCAAAAACAACTTGTTCACCATTGATTCGAAATGTTACCGTTTTGCTTCTTACTCCAATTAAAGCATCACCTGTGGGCTGTGGCAAGGAAAGGTCTACTAAAGATGAGAGGTACCTCAAGGTCCTCTTCCATGTCCAGTACAATGAAATCTACATGCAACGTGAATTTGTCTACTCTCATCAATACATCTTCTACCAATCACGTGGATTTCACCAATGATCTATCTGCCAATTGCAAAGTTACAGCCACAGGACGAATTCTTCTACTTAGCCCAATATTAATAGCAACTGAGAGGGGCATTAGATTAATCTCAGCACCAAGATCACAAAGTGCTCTTTCAAAATACCTTGTGCCTATCGTACATGGGATGGTGCAACTGCCAGGATCCTTCAATTTTGTTAGCAAATTGTGCCTCATTGAAGCCTCACTACACTCTGTAAGCATTAGTGGCAACTCACACCTAAGAATTTGTTCCTTGTTGGATATAATATCCTTGAGAAATTTTGCGTACTTAGGCACCGCACTGACCAAATCAAGAAGAGGTAAGATTACATTAACTTGTTTCACCACGTTAAGAAACCAATCGAATTGTGGCCCTTTCTTCTTTTGTGGTTTGACTCTTTCAGGGAATGGAGGCCTTGGAGCATACTCGGGGTAGTTGTAAGGACTTGGTAGTCCTCTAACCTTTTTAATCACATTATTCTCTTCATTGTTTTTCCCCTCTTCCTTTTCAAATGTCACGGCCTCTTATGCACCAATTTTCTCAACTTCACCTCCCACTTCTGATGAGAATGAGCCCGTGTCTATGTCCATGGTGTTAAAGTCAATTAAATGCTGAAAGTTTCTGTCACGTTTTGGTATATTTCCCATATCTCACTCGATATAACTCCGAATTACGTGATTCAAGAAGCCCTGGAACGATAAGAGATAGGCCTACAACGTTTATCTTTTACATTGTACGAGATTTGGAAGTTGACGTGATTCTGGAAGATTACCATCGCGAATCCATGGACTACATTGAAGACCAAGTAATGGCGTATTGGGTTTCATTAATTGTTCACGCCACTTTTAATGTTTCAATTGGGTTTATTTCTGAGTGTAATAATTAAGTCCATTAAACATTTAATTATGGGCTAAGTTATTACTTGACCCAATTATCTTGCATGATAATGGCAAGTAAAAGTTTAGGAAACTTAAGAAGTCAATTTGGTTTTTGCTTCTTAAAAGTTTAGGAAAGTAATTGAAGAAGGCAAAACGTGTTTTGCTTTCCTCAAAACTGTGTTTTAGAATCCTTTTCCATAAAGGATTTATTTAGGGTTTCATATTTTTGTAGCCTATTTATAGGTGAGTTTTTCACATGAAATAATAAGTTAAATTTTGATAAATTAAGCATTGCTTAAAACCTTCTTGAAGCCGTGAAAGTTGTTAAGAAAAAAACATTAATATTCAATTGATTTAAGTTGAAGATTCATAAGAACCGTGATTCTTAAGCTAAGACCTTAGGAAGAACTTACTCGTTCTTGATTTAAAGAACAAGCCAAACTGAAAACTTTTCAACTCTTGATTTACATAGGTTGGATTGGATTCTTTTTGTAATAACGTGTGGGTTTGATTGCCTTCAATCAATTCTACCCGTTCAATATCCTTTGTGTTTTCTTGTTTTTTTGTGTTATTCCGCATTGTCATTGTTATCTTGTTCGTGATTCTTGGAAAACAACCGATCCAAAGGTGAGGGTTTCGTGTGGTTGAGGATCTCCATCCAAGGCCATTCGTATCAATTGGTATCAAGCCCAAGGTTGTTGTTTCGTCCCCAAAAAAAAATCAGGTTTTGTTCTTCTCGATTTTTGTCCTTCTTTTGCGTCTTTCTTGTTGCTGTTTGTTGCGTCAATTTCTGCAATTTTTGTGGAGTCTTTTTGTTGCTGATTTCCTGTCTTTGTTGCTGTCTCAAGTCGTCATAGTTCAGCCTTTAAAATTTCTTCAAAAATCGCATGCAATTTTGTGCTAGAATCTGTCAAAAAAAAACCGTGTTGATCTTGCTCTCGGATTTTTTGCGTTTTTTTTTGTTGTGTTGCATGCTTGCTGTTTTCTTTCGATCCTTGCAGTTGTTCTTTGGTGTCTAAATTCTGCACTCTTTGATTGTCTTCATAGTGTTGAATTCCTTGTGTTTTCATTGTTGTGTCACACGTCAAAAAGAATTTTAGGGTTTCGTCAAAAATTCTTGAAGTTTCGTCAAAAATTTTAGGGTTTTTAAACCTGCCGCGACAGTTTCGGCCGTCCGAAACTACGACAGGTGTCCGAAACTAGCGTCCGAAACCTGGGGAAAAAGTTGAGCTCCCAGTAGTTTAGGTTCGGACGGTGGTGGTCGTCCGAAACAGGCGTCCAAAATTTGAGTTCAAAATCGTCCTTCCTGTAGTTTAGGTTCGGACGGTGGTGGTCGTCCGAAACAAGCGTCCGAAACTTGGGACAAAAATTCTGCTCCCAGAAGTTTAGGTTCGGACGGGGTAGAGCGTCCGAAACAGGCGTCCGAAAGTAAAAAAAAAAAACCGATTAAAAAAATTACGGTCAATTCAAAAAATATATATATATAAAAATAATAACTTCGGACTTTATTTTATTTATTTTCTATTTTTTTGTTTCATTTGAAAGAATTAAGTGTTCTTAAGTTGTGCTTGAAAATCACCAATATTAGGAGTGACATATCTTGCTCATCATTAATTTGGACTAGAGTGATTCAAGCCCTTCTTTTTGTTTTCTCTTGTCTACTCTTTGAATTCTTTAGTTTCTGAGACTAATCAAGTTGTATCCACACGTGTTCTTAAATACTCTTGTGACGTGAATTGCTTAAAACTTCTCTGATTTTGCTTGTGTGAATTGATTTGTTGAATTATTCGGTTGAGACTTGTCTTATAATCAACGAAACAGTAAGCTAAATTAGTTTGAGAGATTCATTATTGAGAGATTAGCTAGGGTATACATGAGAAAACCCTCCACACTAGAGATGAGTGTAACTACTCACCCATATTGTGAGAACCCGTGAAATATATCTATATTTTTTTTTGTTGTTTTCACTAACATTGAAGGTTTATTAATCAATGGTGAAAAATAGTAATAATACTCTTAAGTTGGAGATTGATGAATTAATGCAAACACTCCAAAAGATGATACAATCTCATGATGAAATTAAGGAGTCCAACACCACATCTTCAGCACGTGTGGTTGAGGATCTCCATCCAAGGCCATTTGTATCAACTTCTTCTTCACACTGGGCATTCTCACCTCCTGAATTGTTATTCCCTGGCAAGAGCTTGCCACTCCTCAGTGTAATAGCATTACACACCTCCTTGCCCTTAGGATTAGGAATTGTGTCACTTGGTAGGGAGCCACTAGGCCTATGATGCACTGCATTTGCTAACTACCCCAACTGCATTTCAATCTTTTTGAGTGTGGCATCGTGATATCTTACAGTTGTCTCCAAAGTAGCGAATCTTTCCTCATTTTTATCCATCTTTTCCATGAGTCGATGGAACATATCTTCTAAGGATGGTTTCCTTTGCTCTAAAGCATGAGGCTGATGATCAAAGCTTGGAGGTGGTTGTGAAGATCTCCTCTGCTCACTACCTTGAAAATACTGGCCTCCTTGATTTTGATTTTGTTGCCCCCAATTACCTTGGCTTTCACCATACTGCTTATTGCCTCCAGAATAGTTGCCAAAATATTGTGGCTTATGAAAGTTGTTAACATACTGCAATGATTCAGTTGTAATAGCACATTCATCTGTGTGGTGCTCTCTCTTACACAAGCCACAAGACAACACTAGAGCCTTTGCTTGTGTGGCTTTCAATGTCTGAACTTGTTTAGCCAGAGCCTCAAACTTAGCACTTAGAGAAGTTTCTTCATCAAGGTCTAAGACACCTCTCTGCTTTCTACCGTGTGGTTTTCTTGTCTCCGGGAAAAGGTACTCATCCTCAGCAATTTTCTCAAAGAGTTTCCTTACTTCAGGAACACTCTTGTCTTTTAAAGAACCATTAGCACAAGCTTTTACCATCATGGAAGATTCAGCTGTGAGTCCTTTGAAGAAAGTGTTCAATTCTCTGATTTCCCCCAAATCATGATTGGGACATTGTCTGATTAAATTATTAAAACACTCCCATGCCTGTCGGAATGATTCTCCATCATGCTGTTGAAAGTTCATTATATCCATACGCATCTTCTCTAGCTTTGCAGGAGCGAAATACTTTGCTAGGAATTTCTTCTGCAATTCCTCAACAGATGTTATCGCATTTGTGCCCCAATGGATTTGAACCAATGTTTGGCTTTGCCTCCCAAGGAAAATGGAAAAAGAATTCTGTGAACTTTACTTCTTGGCCCTTTTTGAAGTTTAAAAGTGTTGTATAGCCCCAAGATCCAGTCAAGATGTTGGTTAGGATCTTCATTGTCTAAGCCTTGGAAGAATTGGCCCTGAGTAATCATGGATACGATTTGAGTAGGGATGTGGTAACTCTTCACATCAATATCCTGTTAGTCAAACCCATTCTCAAAATTTATAGCATGGTGATCACCAAATCTTGGTGATCTCACTCCTTGGTTGGCCATTTCTCTCTGTCATTGTTGAATCCTCAAAGTTTTTGGCAATTCAAGATCAAGTGAATATTCAGGTTCTCCAGAAGACCTTAGAATCCTGGGCATACACAGCACACCACAAGTGAAGTATGATAGGAAAGAAACAAAAACACACTGACAAGAATCTCAAATGTACACAAAAGAAACAGAACAAAATAGAACAACACAAGAAAACTCAACAAACCGTGTCTTCCCCGGCAGCGGCGCCAAAAATTGATATGCTAAAGTCGTATGCTACAATTTTACCCTAAACTACTGTAGTAGTAGTAGTGAGAGGGATCGATCCACAGGGAAGGGGATTGTTGTCGAGAACTCTCAGAACGTAGCTGTAATGGTGTCACAAAGAATGCAATTTCAAGAACTAATGAAAATAACAACAAGAACAGAGAGGTAAAAGGAATTAAACAGATGATATCGATAGCAACAAGAACAAGAAGGAATAAACAAAAGAAATGCAAATGCAGTAAATGCAAAGAAATGCAGTAACAAGTTTTAGTCAGACATCCTAGGGTTTTTATTACCAGATGAGTGCACTATAAACTACCAAATGCCATGCAATTGACACAAAAGTAGAGCAGAGAGGAGATCCAGCTGACTAGGAGCCTAAAATACCATCAGCATGGCGACCGCATGTTATCCTACACTCCCTAACAACACTCTTTCCCATGGCGAGGCCTAAAAGTGATGGTTGAAAACCGCAGCATCTCAACTTCCCAAGACTCACTACTCTAGTATGCAAATCCTAAGGTCTTCCCATGGCGAGGCCTGAACTAGGTTTGTTTGTCTTCGTTAGCCATCGAAAGTCTCTCTCACTCTATTCTAAGGTTTCAATAAACTTCCACAGGCATGGCCGACTGCATCTCAGATCATGATCAAACACAACAAGTGAGAAGACTCGATTATCATACTTTAAGTTCTCATTTCATGCACTCTTACTCCTATCAATGAATTTGACCTCAACTCAGCATGGCGACCACAATCGAGGCACAAATCAGTCAATAAAAACACGAATATATGAAACTTAACAAGATTCATGCATTAATTACAAATATGATCTCATTCTTTATGTATTGTGTTAATTACAGAGCTTCATGTAGTCTAATTGCACATTCATCTGGTTCAAACCCTAGAACATCATGAATTTAGCCACGAAACTCTATTATCAATTCGCGATCATCAATTGGCAATGAGAAACAGTTCATTTTCATTCATTGGAAAGAATTTACCAATTCAATTACTTCAAATGCGTCCAATCCACAAAAGATTTGTGAATTTTCTCCTTAATTGAGTCGAAGATTACAATGATCAGTCCAAATCCTCGATCGAAATCACAAACGGAGCAAGAATTCTAGAGAGAGAAAGTTAGAGAGAGAAAATTCCCGTTCACAAAATCTAAAGTCTGGTAAAAATCTAGAATGATCGATCCCCTAAAATGTTGACTAATTCCTCTATATATAGAGGTCTAAAGCTTAATCTTCATGCCAACGTAAACTAAACACTTAATTACAGAAATGCCACTGCAATGTAGAAAATGTCTCAAACACTATGCACTGGCATGAATTCCAAGTCAGCCCAAAATCCAGCTCCCCGTCTTCAAGCGTAAGCTCTTCACCCCACGATCACACTTTCCACGCTCCTGAGCCCCACGATCACACTCCTTCAAAGTTCTGCACAAGAAGAAGAAAGTTAAACACTTAGAAAATTTCAAAGACAGCAAAATGAAATTTACACGGTGCGGCCGCCTGATGCGGTTACACCATACACTTCTTTTTATGGTGCGGCCGCATCATTTTTTCTTCACGGTACGGCCGCCTGATGCAGCCGCACCATATATTTTTCTTCACGGTACGGCCGCCTGAGGCAGCCGCACCATATATTTTTCTTCACGGTGCGGCCGCACACCATGTACTTTTCTTCACAGTGCGGCCGCAACAAGTAATTTCATGGTGTGCTCGTGTGTATGTGTAACATTATGTAAGTGTTCATGAGCGTGTGTGCATGTACTTGTGAAGTGCATGTGGGTTGGAGTGAGTATGCACAAGTGTATGCATGTGTCGCTAAAGTTGTGTGCATGAAATGTGCTTTTGGTGCCTAAGTTATGCATGAAGAGTGCAAGAGTTGCGCATGAGATGTTCTTTTTGGTTAATGAGTTGCCGCAAGTGTGTGCATTGAGTGTGCTGTTAAGTGCCCATGTGTGTGCTGTGAAGTGCATGAAGTGTGTGCTGTCGCTCGCACGGTGGCGCTCGTCTGGTGCTAGTGCCCGCGGTCACGCGCGCGGGCTATGTGCTTGCTGCCGCGCGCATGCGCACGCAACTGGTGTGTGTAGCACATGCGCACGCAACTGGTGAGTGTGCATGCCGCAAGCTATGTGCATGCTGCGTGTAAGGTGTGCGAGGGCCACACGCAGCCTATGTGCGTGGTTGTGCCATGTTGCGCGCACACGAGCAATGTGTTGCAAAAGCTGTGTGCGGTGCGTGCGCGCAGTGCATGTGTGCAAATGTGCATAACATATGGGCATCAACTTGTGTAAGATAAACAACAAATGTTTGCATCAAATTCAGCTCTAAGAAGCAAGGAAAAACACAAGGATTAAATTTTGGAACTTTTTACCTCTCAAATTCTGAAAAACAAAAACCTGTCACCTTGCAACCTATATCTGGTCCTGATGTGTTTTGCATTTTGGAAAACCTAAAACATAAACATTGTATCCCTATGTCTTACCTATCCACAGCCTTTTGAAGCACCCAATTCCGTGCTTTGACGACAAAGTTATGGCCAAAACACTGAACTGCGCCAGGAAGAAATTTCATGGTTCGGCCACATCAGGCGGCCGCACCGTGCATTGGCTTTCATTGTGCTGCCGCACCGTGCATTTTTCCTTTCTCAGCACGATGTACCCCTTCTATGCAATATATGTGTGCCTTCACCTCCGAATTGAACTTTGTGGTAGACATAAGAGTTGTAGAGCTTTCGCTTGGCTTTCCATTGGTTTAAGAATCAGCATCATTGGAAGTCTGTAATCCAAGATATTAACATTCTACCAAACTGTGGCAGTGAGCTCAACATTCAAAACCTGAAATAGTGATCATAAATATGCTCCCGTTTCTCATACTTGCACATAGAATTAGAAGAATGTCAAAACATAATAATTGAAGTACACTCAAAGAGCATTCCGGAACATCCAAGATCTTATCATTTGGATTAGTATTGAGAAAGTTACACTTAAATGAAATACACTAATGGTTTTGCCAATATATGAAGTAAGCATGTTAAGGCATCATTTCAAGCGTTCTTGACTTCTTTCCTCGTTCTTTAACCTCACACACATATTTGTCTTATTTAATCAACATTTTTGGTATTTTTCTTCATTTTAACACTCCAAGTTGTAACCCACGTAAAGGCACAAAATGACACGTAACACTACACAATTGCATGAAAAACAAGTCAAAAACTAAGTGAAATAGCACATATAAGTTGGTATAAAACCAACTTATCACAGTGCTAAATTAAATAATAGAAAGTAAAAGACATGAAAATTAAATAACAGAAATGAAATTTAGATAGTTAGCTCATGAACAAAATCTGAAAGCCAGGCGGGGAAGTGGGTATATTACCCGTTGTTTCATGGTTTCTGTATATAGATCTTGCATATCTGCAAACTTGCAGGATGAATTTAAACATTAACTTGGTGCCTGTTGTTTTACCAACATTGATCCGAAGCCGTGTGAAGAATGAAAGGCGAAAAGAATAGTGTTGAGGGTACCAAATCTAATCTGGAATGGTAACAAATTATAGTACGGAATTTATACTGCAACTTAGTAGATCTACTTAATCTCTGCCCAGAAATCATGAAACAAAAGATTAGATATCATGGATACTAAAGGTGATGTGCCAATCGGAGGGATTTTACATCTGATTTGATATCCCTCCGATTGGCACATCACCTTCGGGATCCATTAGATCTAACATTTTGTTTCATAATTTCTGGGCAGAGATTATGTAGATCTACTAAGTTGCAGTATAAATTCCGTACTATAACTTGTTACCATATTAGATTAGATCTGGTACCCTCAACACGATTTTTTTTGTCTTTCATTCTTCACACGACTTCAGATCCATGTTGATAAAACAACAGGCACCAAGTTACAGTTTAAATTCATCCTGCAAGTTAGCAAATCTGCAAGATCTATATACAAAAACCATGAAACAACGGGTTACATACCCACTTCCCCCTCTGGCTCTGAAACAAAAGGCATCAGTTTAAATTCCCCCTCTGGCTTTGATACCAAGAGCGGAGAGTTAGGCCCCAGAGAGGAAAACTAAAATTGCAGAAAGGAAAATGGGTCGCAGTAGGACTGCCACTGAATTGTTAGAAGATTAGTGCTAAATTAAATAATAGAAAGTCAAAGACATGAAAATTAAATAACAGAAATGATAGTTAGATAGTTAGCTCATGAACAAAATATGAAATAGAACATATTTATTACTATCTCATGGATTAATGATCTTATACAAGGATAACTCCTTAATCAAGTCAAGCAAAGGTTTCCTAGCAAAGGTATCTTTGCAATGGTTCCAGAGCTTCGGTAAAACCATAGTACTTGCAAAAGAAGAGAAAAGAGAAGAGAGAATGCGGAGCCTTTCATTGTAGAGAGAGAGAGGGAGAGTCTAAAAATTTCTAAGGGATTATAAATGTCGGTGCCTTCCTCTCCTAGGAAGGGGGTATTTATAACTAAATTGAGGGATTTTTTTAAGTGGTTGACTAACACTATTTCTATTAACTATTACAATCAAATAGCTATAGTTGTTACGGTATTGGGGAGAAAATGCCGTAACAGTCATCTTCATTTTGGTCAAATATCAAGTCTTCCTCGTCTGTCCCCGAGATTGGGCTTGCTTGTGTTGGGCCAGTGCTGGAGGTACTGGGCTCATTCTGCTAGAGTTGGGCTAATAAATTTTCCAATTGTTGAACATAGTCATCTTTATTGGAGATGGCTACCAGTTTAGATACTGTGAGTGCCTTTTGCTAAAGAAATTGGCACATTCTTGGATCTGTTGGTGATAAAAATTTGGGATTCTTTTGAAACCATGCATCAATCTGCTTGGGATGAATGCAGTCAATATTAAATTCCTTCCACTAGTTTGTGTATCCTTGCCGAATTAGCTGTGGAGGAAATTTATCATCTTGTTTGGAAAATTCAAACTTCCAAGCATAAATCCTGGATAATGAAAAGATTGAAAAGAAGTGTAGTAGTACATGTACATGCACTTCTAAGGTTGTAAATTTTTCTGAGAAAATTTGTAATCCCAGTTGAACTTCTGCTGGAAAAATTGCTGGTTTGGTCCAAAACAATTCCACCATTGAATAAACTAAATTGGAAAATGATATTTTGTTCCTCCTTTGAAGTAGAAGAACCAAGAATGTTTGTTTACTTTGTTCTGTGTAGAAAAAGTATTAAACCATACTTGTCTGTAATCCAGTAAGTGAATCCTGGGGGAGAACACGCTAGGGAAAAATTTCTAGGAGTATTTAGATTAGTTCCCCAATGAGAAGGTTAAGAATTTTTAAAATTTGTGCTGTTGAATGGGTAACTAAATCTCTATCTTCTTTGTCAATGTATTTCTTAAGTGCAATAGACCCAGTATCTATATGGATAAACTCATAAAATTTTTGGGTTATGTTTGGAGTAGGTGGAACAAAATTTAAAGTCTTTGGGAGTATTGATTTTGCAACCTCGTTAGGGTTGTTGACAAAAAAGTCGGGTTCTGTTTGACAAATCAAAATGTAATTTTGATTTTTAAAATACTCCTGGTTTGAAAATGTTTTCTTAAAAACATTTGTTTAAGTTGAAACCTGTTTTTATTTTGTGGAGATAGAAGCCACCACATTTGAATAATTAGTAGGGTTTGCAACTACTACTGAAGTTTCGGGATTTTTAGTAGAGCTTGAAACTACTACTAAAGTTTGAGGGTTTTTCAAATTAGTAGGGCTTGAAACCACTACTGGAATTTGAGGAGATTTCACAAGTTGAAATCCGACTAATGAGGCCCATTGTTGGATAAATTCAAACTGGGCTTTTTGTATATGGGCTTTCTCATCTTCTTCCACAATATCTGCCCAAATTTTTGGATTTAGGATTGAAATGGGTAGGTTTGCAGTCTCTGTTTTTAATGCTTCAAGTTGAAGAAGGCTTAAAGCATAATCTGTAGGCTGCTTTTCTGCATTCTGGTTTGAAGATTGGTTTAAGGTTAACTGTTTGTTTGAAGACGAAGCTTTACTTTGTTTGCCATGGATCTATATGATGCTTTTCGGCATCAGTGGTAAATCTTCCTTCTTTTTCCTTAGAGGCATTATTACCTACCCTGCAAGAATTCACGAGTCAAAAAGTCAGGCAAAGAATTTGTTTCTCCTTTTAAATAATCAATATCAAAATGAAAGACAGATAAAATGGCTTGCCATCTTACAAAAATTTGTTTAGAAGTAAGATTTTTAATGTGCTTTTGCAAAACATCTTTTGCAGATTTACAGTCTACTATAACAAGAAATTTCTGGTTAAGCAGATCAGATTGAAATTTTGAAATACATAAAACAATAGCTAAAATTTCTTTTTTGATTGTAGAATAGTTCTGTTGAGCACTATTCCAATGTTTGGAAGTAAAGGCAACAACTCTTTCTTTGTTGTCTTGTACTTGTTTAAGTATTCCACCATAACCCAGATCAGATGTATTTGTCTCAATGATCTTTGGAAGACTTGGGTTTGGTAGATTCAGACAAGGCAAAGTCTTGACTTGGGTTTTTACCCTTCTTACCGCTTCGGTATGGATATCGGTCCATGATAGATGTGATTTCTTTAACCTGTCATGCAAATGTTTGATAATATTAGCTAATTCAGGAATAAAATCAGCTATATAATTCAAGCATCCTAAAAACCTCTACAACTGTTGTTTTTCTAGGATCTTATCAGGAAACCTATCCGCAAACTAGATAGATCGTTCTATTAGAATGATTGTGCCTAAATGGATATAATGTCCTAAAAATCTTACTCTAGTTTGGAACAAACTAATCTTTTTCTTAGACACAACTAGACCATTATTCTTAACAACCTGTAAAAAGATATTAAGATGTTTAAAATGTTGATCTAAGTTGTTTGAATAGATTAACACATCATCTATGTAAACAATAGTAAAGTTTGAGTAGGGATTAAAAATATCATTCATAATCCTTTGAAATTCTGATAGAGCATTTTTTAAATCAAAAGGCATTACGTTCCATTCATAGTGTCCAAATGGTACTGTAAAAGTTGTTCTATACCTGTCATATGGATTAATCTGAATTTGCCAAAATCTAGATTTCATGTCAAATTTAGAAAATACCTTTACCGCGTTAAGCCTTTGCAAAAGATCTTTTTCTTTTTAGAAATTGGATACCTGATCAACTGTAGTGCTTTGTTTAAAGCCTTATAATTTATTACCAATCTGGGCACTCCTCTTTCGATTTCTAAATTTTTGTTCACATAGAATACCGGGCAACTCCAGGGAGATTGGCTTGGCCTGATAATCTGGTTTTTCAGGAGATCATTAATTTCTATTTTGCAGTATTCCAGAAGATCCTGATTCATCTGGATTGGTCTGGCTTTTGTTGGAATGTCTATTTCCTTAAAATCCTTTTTATAAGGAAGATAAACAATATGTTGCTTTCTTTTCCAGAAAATAGTTGGCACCTCCGCACAAAATTGATGCTCAATTTTCTCTTGTAACCTCTTGATTCTGTTTTGAACCATTGGTTATGCCAATTGTGCCTCAATCCTTTTATATTCAATTTCTTCTTTCAAGAAATTGATCTGTTTGATCTTGTTAGACAATGGATTTAGTTCCTTGTATACTAGAGGCCTAGTAAAAGGAAGAAGAACATCTTTTCCAAGATTTTGTGGCAAAATTCCTTCAAATGTTGTCATGTAAGGCATCATATGTATAATAAAACATGTGCCCAAAATAACTGGATGAGTAAGATTTTTTGCCAACAGAAATAATACCTTCACCATTGCTGAAGGAAACTTAACCTCAACATCAGTAAGCTTGTAAGAAATATTGAGTTTAGACCCGTTTGCTGAACGAAGTCCTTCTTTGGTTTTCTAAAAGAACTTTGACAGGATAATCCCTTCATCAATGCAGCTGAGGTCAGCTCCCGTGTCCAAATGCTGTAGTTACGAGTACAAAACTATTTTGTACTACCAGTTTGATCTGAACATCATGCCTTCTGAAAGTGACAGTTGACAAAATATTTGGGATTTTATCATTTAAGGAGTTTAAGGGCTCTAGAAACTGTTCAATTTCTTTGTCCTCTTTGACTTTTTCCTTATCCTTTGTTTGTATCAGCTTATCGGTGATATTTTGTAGAACTAGTTGATCAAGCTCTTGTCTAGCTTTAATTTCCCTGACCTCCATTTTGAGTTTTGCAACTTCTGCTTCTAAATCTTGCACTGTAATTTGTTTGGAAAATTTTTGAGGGAATCTGTTTAGGATATTGGTATGGTTATAGGTGTTTAAAACTCTTAGGTGGTTTTCAGGGTGATCACTTCTAAATCTGAAAGTAGATGGTTGTTCACTGGTTGCTTTCTTGAACTTGCTGAGATAGTGTTTTTTCTGATCTGGAACTTCCAGATTGTCTATTATTTCAAGAATCAAGTCCTGTTCTTTGGTTAAGACGTTGATAACTGGACCTTCTGGATGTGAATCATTACTGGAAGTAGAACTATCAATATCATCGTCTTCGATTTGGTTAATGTGATTATCTTCGCTGTAACTTGATTCCTCATCCTCTATTTCAGCAAGGAGGTTTGAAATTTGATTTAGGATATTGTCATCTATTTCCAAAGCTTGGATTTTTCATCTGAGACGACAGTATTTTGCAATGTGTCCAGGTTTATGACATTTGTGACAAAGGATGTTTGGTAAGGCTAATCTTGGAGGTTGATATGTTTTAGGTTGCGGATTGGATGGTTTTCGTAATGGTTTTGGTTATCTATATGTAATTCTCCGTTTAGGAAAATGTTTGGTATATCTGGGTTTGGGATTTTGTTTACGAGGTTTTGATTTATGGTTTTGACTACAGCTAGGAAGTTGTTCATAGAAAGAACCAAGATCTCTCCTCCTTTGTGCTCTGTCATTCGCAAGTTGTCTAAGCATTTTGTCTTGCCTGCAGATTTGCAAGGCAACTGATACGGATGGTATAGAATTCAGATCCTAAACCATGCGAAATCCACCTCCTTTGGATCGTTGTTTCACCAAAACACCAAACACGAACAAGACCAACAAGACACTTGCGGAATTAACAAAACAGAAACAAAGATATTGACACGAAAAGATTTGATATGAAGTAATCAAACCCCCACGTATTGAAAAAAAGGATTCGGTCAACTCATGTAAATCAAGAGTTAAACAAAATCAGTTTGGCTTGTTCTTTAAATCAAGAACTAGTAAGGTCTTAGCTTCTAGGTTCACGGTTCTTATGAAAATTCAACTAAACTTAGAAGAATTAATTCACGATTTTTTTACAACTTTTCAAGGCTGCAAAAGTTCTTTAGCAAAGCTAAAATTATCAAATTTCATATATCTAAAAAAACGTGTAAAGGCTACCTTTATATTGGCTACAAAAAGTGTTAATGATTGGTATTTTTCCAATATGGGATAATTGCCAATCATGTTTCCTAATCCTACAAAAACCACTCGGTTTTGGACTTCTAGAAGACACGTAAAAAGGCTCCTAAAATTTAGGGAATTACTTTCCTAAATTTTCCTAAAAAGTAGGAGTTTAGTTTCCTAAACTTAAAACACTCGGCTTACCTTTTTTTTAAGAAGCAAAAACCGAATTGACTTCTTAAGTTTCCTAATTTTTTACTTCCCATTATCATGTAAGATAATTAGGCCAAGTAATGAACAATTATTTAATCCCAAAATTAAAAAGCCCACTAATTACAAATTGGACTTAATTAATTAAAACACAAATTAAACCCTAAAATTAATGAAGTAAAGTAGTGATCCAACAATTGGCAAAGCCCAAGCACGCATTTTTGGTCTTCAATAAATAACATCCATGAATTAGTAAATCCTAATCCCATTAGGTTTGTGAATCCTAGTCTCATTAGGATTTGCTTCTATGGAATTCGGATAAGATGATGATTGGTGAATCCTAATCCTTTTAGGATTGAGCTTGTAAATCCTACTCCCATCAGGATTGAGCTTGGTAATCCTATTCCCAATAGGATTTAGTTTGGTAATCCTATTCCTAGTAGGATTTAGAGTAGATTGCTTGGACGGATTCTCATCATTCCCTCCCTCCTCGGAAAGGATTCATCCTCGAATCTTGAAATTGAGCTCCTGGATCAAACATCAATATCACGAACTCCACAAGAATCAAGTCGAGTTGGATTGAATCACATCTCGGCCAACAATGCATTATATTCTGCAAGATCAAAACAAATGTATAAGCCGAAGGAAAATTCAAGAATTGAGAACAAGACCTTAAATAATTTTCTCCCACCAAAATAATAAGCCGGGCAGAATATCTATGCAAAATTGAAACACATAAAGCATGATTATTCTTAACAAGTTGTGCAAAATGTATATTGTGAAAGTCATGAAAAACACAACATTGGTAAGAAAATTCATAACAATTATGCAAATATACATCATGTAATAAATGCAAATCAAAAAACCTATTACTAAATGCATCACAAACCAATGTAATACTTCATATAAATGTGAACTTAGTAGTTTTGACAATATGAAAGTATTCAAGACAAACTTAGTAATAACATGCATGGACACATTAACACTAACAAAGAAAATGACTTTAATTTGTAAAATAAGAAAAGAATTTAAACATTTATTAATGTAATTACAAATATTATCCAAGGATTCATAAGAATATTCATAGCAATGAAACATATATACATCCCGGATTAAATGTAAATCACAATAAAATTTGAAAAACTTTGCAAGCATTCTTAAGTTATCAAATATGAGAATACAATTCCAAAGTTTGAAATCAGAATGTAAACTATCTAATAAATAGATGGTAACACAATACTTCACCTTTTGGAATTGAAAAGAAATTAAGATCTTAGATAACTTACCGAACAAATGCTGAACTATCAAAATACCTCTTTGAACTTGATGGATTTGATTATTGAACGGATTGAAAACAGAATATGCATATGTACGAACCGAATAATCAAAACAAAAGTTATTCCAGCAAGTATATTCAACATAATTAACACTTTGGTTAGTTTTCACAAAGGTTTGGATTTGTTCGAAATTATAAGTACTTAAACAATAATATGATCGAACTAAAGGTTCAAAAGTATGTGAAAAATTTTGAAATTGATTCAAAATAGAATACAAATTTTAGAAATCAATTAAATTGACTTTAGCAAAATTTGTGACATACAAATTATTGAAATCAACCAAAAAGCTCTCATACTTACCTAACTTACCTTGCTTATCTTGTGGAAAACAAGCTAAGGCAGATTGGACTCCTTCCAATTGATAATGAGCTGTTTCAAACTCCATTAAACACTTAGGAACTCCATGAATTTGCAAGACAAAAGAACTAGGCAGCAAACAATGTAATTCGTGATCACTAGTATTCATAAGTACAAGATGTTGTTCAACTTGCAATGAACTCTTCTGTCTCTTTTGAGTTTGAACACTCATCTCACTTTCTAAATTTTTCAGCTCATCACTCTTTTTATCACTCTTATTTTGCTCACGGCCTATGCTAGTATTTACAATCTTTTGTTTCTCTAGCTCACTCTTTTGTTTCTCTTTTCATCACGCATTTTAGCACAAGATGTAGCAATTCGTGCTTGATCTTCAGAAATTTCACAAGGTGTTAAAGCACGGAGATTAAACTTTTAACCATCGTTCATGAATGAATAGCAATTTTTAAGATCATTATAAAAACCCTTAGAAGCAAGTTGCCATGGTTTTCCCAATAAAAGATGGGCTGTTTGCATAGGAAATATGTCACATAGTACCTCATCTTTGTACCTTCCAATTGAGAATACAACCTTGACTTGCATTGACACCCATACTTCACCACAAATATCATTCCATTGCAGCAAGTAAGGATTTGGATGTGGAGTGGTTTGCAAATTCAACCTTTCTATCATTAGCTCACTAGCAAAGTTAGAGCTTCTTCCACAATCAATCACCACAGCACACACTTTAGTTTGGACATTGCACCTTGTTTGAAACTCTTTTACACATGATGTAGAAATAGTTTTAGACTCCTTTAGTTCATCTTGAGGGTGTATCATCTTTCGGAGTTATTCCATCAATTCAATAATTTCCAAATTAAGATCATTTGTGCTTTAAAATTCTTCCGGGCCTATCAGCTGAAAAGCTGAAAGGCCCGATCCAACATACAAAAAACTGCATTTAATTTGGTAGAATCTGCATCTATATGAAAGAATCGGAACTCATCTTCAAGCTTTGAAAACAAAGCAAGCATCATCTGCTCTGAAAACAAAAGCAAGCATCCTGCCAAACCCGAGGAAGCTAGCAGGAGCTGATCTAGAGCTACAACTCAACTTCGAAGGCTGAAGAGAGTATATCGAAACCCCTATGCAACTTCGAAGGTTGTACACTGCGTCGGCGGCTGGAGGTCCAACTAATTTTTCGATCTGGGCTCAAGAGTCCCATCTCAAATGCTTCATGAGCTCAACAAAGTTAGATCTAATTGTCCAATCAAGGTGAACCGGCTGGCGGCTGAAAGAGAACATTCAAAAGAGATGGGGAAGTTTGGGCAGAGCCAGTGGAGGTAGATCTGAGGAAGCCTCCCCCCACTCGATTCTGGAGTGTGCTGCTCAAGAGTTCACAATCATTTCAAAACTTTGACATTCAGAAGCTCAAAGCAGATCTCGGCATCTGCAAAGGTATAACTTGACACTTGAAATGATGGATCCGCTGGGTCTTTGAAATGAGAAGCTAAACTTTTATGGCTTGATTGTGGTTTAAATTGATTAATCCGATTGTGGTGAATCCAATATTTGGAGAAAATTTTAGGTGATTTTAATGTGATGATAAAATTGATTTATTGGTATTTTTGTGGCTTGGTTGATGTTTAAGTCGTATGCTACCTTTGGCTTTGTTTTGGAATTACTAGAGATTGTGTTGCAAACTCCTCAATTAAACAGCCCCTATTGCTCAACGGAAGTGTAGGGTTTCCAAACTCAAAATCTAGTAAGGAATTCAATTTTTGTAAACCAAAAAGACCAGAAAACAGAAATGAAGGAATAATGGTTTAAACTGGATAACTCAAAGGGAAAAATGCAATCGGGATAAATCAACTTGTATCTACTTGCTGCAATGGAACTTCTACTCAAACACTTCTTCAAACTACCCAAAATTAAGCCGAATTTGCTTGGTTTCTTGTGGTAGTTTAATCATGTGATGGTTTCTCTTAATGGCTGAAATGAAATTGGTTTTGGAATCAGGATGGTGTGTTGGAATAGAGGCAGTGGTGCTGAGTGTTAATTTTGTGTTGTTTGGAGCTGCCTAAAGTGCTAAGATTGTTTTGCTTAGATTGCTAAGAAGGTGTTGGGCTTGTTCTGATTGTCAATGAGTTTTGTGACACCTTGGAACCTAGTTTGGACAGGAACTGGGTCAAATTAGACACTATGGAAGGAAAACTAAGATGGAAAAGCACATACTGACCTACATTTGTATAATTATGAATGTTTGTTTGAAAGCATGAACTTCATATGCTATGAGGTTGGACATTTGCTTAGGATACTCAAGGACTGTCAAGCTTCTACTTATTTCAGATGACCGATAGAACAGTTGATCATTTAGGCATATACTTTTGGGTGGAAAAGAGAGCATGGCTACTTTTGATCTTCTAAAGTAGCTTTTCTCTAATTTCCTTTTCATAAATTGATATGGAAATTCATGTAATGGAGTAGTACTCCAAATTTATGGCCTTCAATTGTGTAACAGTGTGGTCGGATATATCCGGCACCGTATTTTGTCCAACTTTTATATATTTTTTGTTTCGATAAAAAAAATCATTTGTGCTTTTTCTCACTAGTGATTATATAAACCTGCAAAGTTAGTGAAAAAAACGTAAGAGTATATATATATAAATATAGCTCACAGGTTCTCACAATTTGGGGAGTAGGTACTCTTCTCTCTAGTGTATTGGCTTTTCTCGTGTATTACCTAGCTAATACTCTCAAGTATTGAATGTGTTGAAATATTGAGACTTACCAAGTTCAATGACTTATAGAACACATCTCAACTAATAAGTTCCACAACAAAAATTTACGCAAGTAAAAACCAATGAGTATTTTAACAAAGAAATCACGTCACAAGAGTATTTAGAATTAATTGTGGGTGTAACTTGATTTAACTTCAGAATCTAAAGAAAACAGAAAATAGGTTCGGACGGTTGGAGTCGTCCGAAAGGTCGTCCTAAACTTTGTGAAAATTTTGGTCCTCTCAGAAGTTTAGGTTCGGACGGTTCGGGTCGTCCGAAACTTTGTGAAAATTTTGGTCCTCTCAGAATTTTAGGTTCGAACGGTTAGGGTCGTCCGAAAAGGTCTTCCGAAACTTTGTGAAAATTTTGGTCCTCTCAAAAATTTAGGTTCGGACAGTTAGGGTCGTCCGAAACTTTGTGAAAATTTTGGTCCTCTCAGAAGTTTAGGCTCGGAAGGTTGGACAGAAATAGACTCAAAAACGAAAAGATAGCTTTTTGAATCACTTGATTCCGATTTGTATTGAAGAAGTTATGGCAAAAGTAATATTGGTGATCTTTAAAACACCTTTTAGGAAACAAGTTGCAAAAAACGAATTTGGCTTTCTCTTTTGTCCAACTTTCTAAATTTAAATTTGACCAATTACCTTTGGGCTGGATTTTACTTGGTCTCTTTTTTTTTGTGTGTATTTGACCGAATAGCCTTTGGGCTTTCTTTTTTTTTTAAATCAGTCTCTTTCTTTCTTTCAAATTTCGGACAACAATGTTTAAATTTCAGCAACCAATATGTCTCAAGATATCATCAAAATAACGGAATTTCACAATGCCAAAAGAAGCAATTCTTCAAAATTCAAGACAAAGATCAAGGATATGCTCAAAAAATCGGAATTCAACAATTCTTGAATTTTCAAGAATTTCAAGAAGTTCAAGAACTTGATCAAGAATTAATCTTTTTGATTTGGAACTAAAGACAACTGAGTATAGACACAAGAAATATTCAAACACAAAAGAAATTAGAGCAAACGGATTAGAAACAAGTAAGATAGGAATTAAAATCCGAAACCCTAGCTTGATGAAACCCTAATTTTTTTTTTGACGTGTAAGAACAGCAATGAATACACAAGAATTCAGCACGGTGATGGTGAACAAAACAATGCAGAATTGACGCAAAAACAACGCAAAAACAGCAGCAATAAGACACGACACAAACAGCAAGAAAACGCTAAAACAACACAAGATCGAACTAGAAGTTAAAAAACTCAAAAACAGAACAAAACCTGAATTTGGGAAGACAACCTTTGCTTTGATACCACTTGATGTGAATGGTCGAGGCTCGCACTCCTGGACCAAACAATCCACCACAAAATTCGAATCGTTGCTGCACAAAAACGTTAGAATCCAAGACACCAAACAGATTTTGGACGGACAAGAAATCAAGGGGAACGAAAAGGAATGACTTGAAGTAAATCAAACCCCCACGTTAATACAAATAGATTTGGCTTAACTTGTAAAAATTCAAGAGCTAAACTTAGTCGATTTGGCTTGTTCTTGAAATCAAGAACTTGGTGAAGTCACCTAAAGGTCACGCTAAAGGTCACGCTAAAGGTAAACTACCTACAATGAAGAACAAAATTATTCTCCAAAGCTTTGACAACACAAGGTGTTAATCTGATTTTAGCAAGGCTAAAACTTTCAAAATTCCTTCTCTAAAAAACGTTAAAGGCCTATCCTCTTTATAGGAAGAAAATCGGTCATACAAAGATTAGGAAACAAGAAACCCTAGTTGTTGCAAAATAAACCTTGACTTCTTAACTAACTAATGGAAAGAGGTGTCGCGTACTCTTCAATTTAACCCTATAAGTAACTGTAGTAGTAGCGAGAGGGATCGTATCCACAGGGAAGGAGAATTGGTTTCAAGGAATACAGTGATTTTGTTTAGAACAGACAATGAGCACAAACACAACAAAAACAGAGAACAACTAAGAAAAATACACAAAAATGTGGTAACAAGTCTTAGTAAGCTGTCCTAGGGTTTTACACCGGATGAATATGCAAATAGACTACTCAAATGCAAAACAATTGACATACACTGGAAAACAAAGAGGAGAACAAGCTGCCTGAGAACCTAGACTATGATCAGCATGGCGACCACATCATATTCTACGCTCCCTGACTTCACTCTTTCCCATGGCGAGGCCTAGAGTGAAGGTTGTAACCCGCAGAGTCTCAACTTCCCAGGATCCACTACTATAGCATGTAAAACCTAAGGTTTTCCCATGGCGAGGCCTAACCTAGGTCCGTCTGTCTTCGTAGCATGACGACCACAATCGAAGCATGATTCAATCAACAAAAGCACAAATGAGTGAAACTTAGCAAAATTCAAGCATAATTCTCCAGTATGAGTTCATTCTCAATGATTTATGTCAAGTGCAAGGCATTTCATAGTCTAATTACACTTCATCCGGATCAAAACCCTAGAACAATGCAAATTTAGCAACAAAGTTCCATTTCCAGTTCACGATCGTCAATAGATAACATAGAGGAAATCATATTCATTAATTGGGAAGAATTTACCAAATGATGTGCTTCAATTGCTTCCAATTCACGACAAAACTGTGAATTCCCCCTTAATTGAGTAGAAAATTACAATGTTCGGAACAAATTCTCGATCAGAATTGAGAACGGAACTAAAATGCTAGAGAGAGAAAGTAGAGAGAGAAAGTAAATCTCGAGAGAAAATTTCCCGCTCTCAAAATCAAAAGTCTGTTTAGAAACTAGAATATGAATTCCCGGGAATCTCCCAATCTACTAACTATCTCCTCTATATATAGAGGTTACAAAAATTGTAAACAGTACGCAAACGTAAAATGACTACATTGTTACCGTAATGCCATAACATAAAATGAAAATCAAAGAAAAAAAAGAAAAGAGAACAAAAACGACACTCGGTCAATGCCTCTATTCACGCCTTTGAGCCTCGAGTCCAGCGCCTTCATCCGTATCCTTGCGCCCTTAAGTCAATACCCTCACGCCTTCACCACCTACACACACCAAAAAGCAAAACTCCTAAGTACTTTGCCATTTTTTCATTGCAAAACAAACACTCTTCTCATTACCATGGCGAGACCTCTCTAAGAGGTCTCACCATTTTGAGAAATTGCGTGGCGAGACCTCTTAAGAGGTCTCGCCACACAAACCGTAAACGGCGAGACCTCTTAGAGAGAGGTATCGCCATGTAAATCTCCAAGCTAAGAGGTCTCGCCACTTTGGTGCAAGTGTGCGAGTGTTGTGAGGTTTGTGATGTGAAGGTGAGTGTGAGTGAAATTAGTGTTGTGAATATTTGCGAGCATGAATAATGAAATGCAATGAAATGTGAAGTGTGTGTAAAATGTTATGAACTAAATGTGGCCAAGAGTGTTGTGTACAAACCGGATGTAAAATGGAAAGCATGATGTTCAAGAAACTTAATCAAACCTTGAATGGAGAATGAGTGCATGATCTTGCAAATAACGAATTAAAACACAACAATTCATGAATTCATAATAAGAAACACAAAGGACTTTAATCTTGAGCAACTTATGTACAAAGCATGAATGACAATATGGTAGAACGAAAGTGAACATGCAAGAACACCATGAAACAATGTGGAAGTAGCCAAAATAATGAATGTTCAAGTGTACATATAATGCATGAGAAATGGTGAGAAATGTGTGAGTGGCGAGGTGACTTCGCCGCACACACTTGTGCGGCGAAGTGTGCATGATTCATGCGACGAGCTCACCTCGTCGCATGATGTGTCCGTGTAATGCATGCGAGAGTGTGGCGGCGAGCCAACGTGAGTGTGTGAGTGTGCCAATTCTTCTGCGGCGAGGTCACCTCGCCGCATGGTGAGTGTGTGCAAATGTGTGCAAGAATGCTGCAACTTCCAACCCAAATATGTCCCTGATGTGTTGTGAATTTAGAAAAACTTAAAACATGAAAGTTGTAGACCTTAATTTCAGCTTTCCATAGCCACTTGAATCACCCAATTTGGAGTTCATATGACAAGGTTGTAACCAAAATACTGAGCTGTGGCAAGAAACTGTGCATCGAATGCTTAAAAACCCTAATTAGGATCTTGCCATTCCCACGGTGAATTTCTAGTCTACCTTTCAAAACTAGACTTTTCCTTGAACATCCAAGTTATAGCTTCCTCTCTTAGCTTTCCATAGGATCAAAAATCATCGAAATTGGAGATCTGTAGCTCAGGATATTGTCAATCTATCAAACTGTGGCAAGAAGAGCAAACCCTAAAAACCCTAATCCAAGCACAACAAAGAAGCCTTCGTTTCTCATGATTTCATACCGAATTGGAAGAAAGTTAAAACATGACCATTAAAGTACACACAAAGAGATTTCCAAAACACCCAAGTTCAACTTATTTGGATCAATATTGAAAAAGTTACACTCAAAATAAGTTGCACAACCAAGCTGCCAAAACCCTAATCTAGCCGAGCAAAGCGCCTTTAAGTTTCTTCATTTTCAACCTAGACACACATCACCTCATTCACCATCATTTTTACCCTTTTTTGCACCATTTAAACGTTACCAAATAGAAAAACACATATATGCACAAAACAGCTTATATCACCACACATTTTCCTAAAACACAAGACAAAAGCTAAGAGATATAGCACAAAATAGTTGGTATAAAACCAACTCATCAAATTCCCCCACTCTTGAGCTTTTGCTTGTCCTCAAGCAAACTTATTCTTCCTATACACTTAGAACTAGACTTCACTCCTCTGGCCAACTCGTTCTCATTCGAGTTCATCAAAAACAAAAAAATTTTCATGCATAAGACTCTCACCAAGTCCCGAACCCCAACCCGTCAAATTTCAGCACAAATTATCAATCAAGGCACGATGAATAAAGACCAAAATGTCATGCGTGCAAGTGTGTGTTGAGGAATACTGGTCCATCTATTCTTTATGCATGCATTACTTCTTTTGTTACAAAACATCTCTTCGCATAAACAATCACAATGTCCACACACAAGAACTCAAAATCACACAAGATCAATGGTCGCATATTGGTGCTTCTCTTAGTTAATTTTAGATTTCATTTGCTTCCGAACTTTAGTGCTTTTACTTTATTACACACATTGGTGTGCTTGCCTGGGTCTTTTGGCTTCTTTTTCCCTTTAGCTGCCTGGGTTTTTTGGCTATTTTTTCCCAATTATGCTTGCCAAGGGTATTTTGGCTTTTCATTCCCAATTGCCA
Source organism: Ophiorrhiza pumila (assembly GCA_016586305.1). Classification (NCBI taxonomy): domain Eukaryota; kingdom Viridiplantae; phylum Streptophyta; class Magnoliopsida; order Gentianales; family Rubiaceae; genus Ophiorrhiza; species Ophiorrhiza pumila. Next base: position 17,320,176 of record BLIW01000005.1, read on the forward strand.
AAGGCTTTTTCTCCATATCCTTTCTTGTGTGACTAAAAATTTCTAGATGTCTTTAAAGGACTATGTATGCTAGAGCATCCAAAACAACAGAGTAATGCATAACAATATGAACAAATTGAATCATTTTCCTCCTATGTCCAAGAACATGTTTGCATGGCATATCTATCTTACATTAACATGATGCCTTGACTAACAAATATACTGATTTCATCAAGATTGGAATCAAGGACGACAAAACAATTTTCGCATGCGGAATGAAAATATAACTTAATGAACTACAAATTTCGAACATAGTTTACTAGAGGAGTCAAGCCCAATACAAAGTGTTCTAGACTTCTACTTACTCCTCATAACAACTTACACTACCACCTAGACTTTTATTCAACATTCAATGACCAAACTCACTACTTACTATACTAGAAACATAGTTAACACACTAGCCATTCAAACTCAACTTCTAGAATAACCATCAAACATAGTGTCTCGACTTAATTTCACAAGACTTCAAGTCTTCAATAATGCATAACAAACTTCAAGAAACTTGCCAACAGCTTCAACTCAGAACCACTTCACAATTCATCAAAATATCCTCCATAACCCAAACCCCTCAATAACATGTCAAGCATCTCCAAAAAAAAATTCAGCCCACCATCTCAACAAACAAAGCACAAAACAATCACAACAACTTCAACAACATCCTCACACCAACCAATCATGAACATATCAGCAAATAACACATCTTCCACCCCCCACACTTGAAATAGACATTGCCCACAATGTAAAATTCTAAGAAGGAGGGGCTCCCTGGGAAGGTGATGGCGCCGAAGAAGAAGGAGATGAAAATGAAGCTGCCGTTGAAGATAAATGTCCACCAAAAGGAGCTGCTGTTGCAAATGAAGGAACACCAAAAAGTCGGGCCACATAATGAAAAGGACAATGAATCGGTCCTTCAAGAGGCTGTCCAGAGCCGATCAAAGGAATCCTTGTGGCAGACATAAAATCAGGATTCGGTATAAAAGTGGGAGTCTGAGGCATCAGAGGAATATGGCCAAATGTTGGCAACGGGTTCAGTGCAGGCATCGCTGGAACCTCAGGTGGAAGTTCATGCACGATTCCACTGACGACGTCACATGACAAATTCGGGATTCGATACCCAGCTAACTGCGCCAAAGTCGAAGTTGGTTTTAGAGGTCCCGACTCAGAATGGTAGTAGACAGTCATCTTATTGCACCTATCGAGCTCCCGTTGCATACACGCATGTCTATGATACAGCACTTCGAATTGTTGTTGAGCGACCGTTGACATGTCATCCAATTTCTGGTCCATACTCGAAGCATGTGCTGTCCACTCTTGCTGCATGTGCTCCACACCCGCATGCATCCGTTCCAGCCGCTCATCCATGTTTGAGAAACGATGCTCAACTGATTGCCGAAAGTTTTGTAATGCTCCTTGCAAATTACTGAAATCATATAGCTGTGGTTCCTCATATAGCTGTGGTTCCTCATCTGCCTTAGAAGGTGGAGGGTCAGACTTGCTCCACGACTTCTTAGCCCCAGCTTTCTTTGCCTTCATCATTTCCTTCTCTAAGGCCTGGTACTTGACATAAAGGGGAGTACCAATTGGGCCTGGATTCCGTCGCCATTCTCCAGCCTCTGTATCCACTACTTGGGCCATACAAAGCTCTTCAAGCAAGACAGGGAAATAGAGAGCTGCACTATCCATATCAACTCCAGATTGTATAGTAAGAAGAATTTTTCGCCAAACATCAATTGGCTTCCTCGCACGGATAGCTGATATCAAGTGCAATCGATTGCGTAGCACTTCAGTGGATTGCGAACTTGGCATAAGATGTGACAGTACAAACATGAGCCAGATTTTTACATCACTCTGCAGCCACTCTCCACGGATATGCTTGCGTTCACCCTGTCTATTCAACTCCCATTTAGCTCCCGGTAAAGCTAGCTCTTCTGACAATGCGTAATCACACTCATTGTCTTCCAAAATTGGCAAAGGGTCATGAGAAAAACTGGGAGTACCAAGATGATTATTTATGATCTCTCTTGTAATCTGTGCCCACTTTCCCCTCACGTAGAATTCTCCAGCTTCATTCAGAAATTTTGCGTTAGCATAGAATTCTCTTGCTAGACTAGCGTTACAAAACCCTGGTGCACTCGTGAGTGTTTTATCAAAACAATGAAATGCCATCAATTCTTGGAATGGACCTCCTTCAACCGCAAATGCCCTCTCCAGATGGAGCTTTTTCATACCAATCCCCTCTTCCCATCGTTTATGAGCCCTTTTGTCTAAAAACACCGAGGGTTCACCACCTTGATCAGAAGACCCCTTCCTCTTCTTTGGAGTCGTAGCTTGCATGGTATATTGAGGAGGATCCTCGAATAGTGGCAAATCTTCATCTAGAAAATACTCCGAATCAGAGTCTACAAGTAGTGGTTTCTGAGTTTTTCCTTTTCCTTTCTTTGAAGTTGAAGCCTTTTGTGACATTGGATCTTTTTTAGGTTCCATTCCTGCCAAGAACAACCAACAAAAACAAGCTTTGTGTGAGTTGAATCTTCCTTTACACAACAATATCAGTAAAAATTTTGACATTGAAAATTTATCTATGTACTCCCAACATCCATTTCCTCAAAAAGAACATATTCATAAAATCATTCCAACAACAAAATAAAAACCCAAAACATAAAAACCTGTATCTCCTCATCTAATGTCTATATGAACAACTTCCAATCCTCTAAAATAAACTCATGGCAACTCGGCATTCATTTTCCCAACACATTTTAGCTTATCAATCTCCACATTTCCAAGACTTCAACACGTCAACAGGTTAAATCTACCAAGAAATCCCAACCTCAAATATGTAACATCACAACTTGGCTATCTCCAAGAGCTGGATTCACTCCATTTAAACAAGACATACCCAAGTTGTAATCTCATCACTACCGAAATGTACTCTAACAGAATGTTGGCAAATTTCAGCTTGACACTTCATGAGATAGACCAAATAACATATTGAAACATTTCGAATTAGCCAAAACTTTAAACTGCAAATTTGTAAAGCACAATCTTGTCTAAATTAGGGGACAAAATTCACACCATTTGGACCAAAAATGAGCAAGTTATGGCCAACAAAACCGAGGCATTCCCAACAGGCCAAATCCAGAATTTTTCAGACTACAACATTAACATGCATACAGCCTTATCTCTAAAACAAGACTACATTCTAGTCAAAACAGGCAAATGTGCCCAACATAAACATTGTATCCCTATCTCTTAGCAACATTCTCCAACTGGAATCACCTCATTTGGACATACCCAGCTCAAGTTATAGTCAAAATACAGAAACATGTCAAAGCTGGACTGATTGAAAAACAAAATTTTTCAAACGCCCCCCCCCCCCCCCCCCACACTTAACATGCATGTTCTCCTTGGCTAAGCTACATGATATCTTCCATGTTAATCATTTCCATCATCTTAACAACAACATAACCATTATCATGTCCCTACATTCATTCCGTTGAACGATTCACACAAAAACCAAAATCCACAAATCTTAAAAAAAATTGAGACATACCTTTGTGGAGAGCTATAGCTTAGTCTTGGAAGAAATAGAATTTGGGAAGATCAATTTATGCAATGTGGTCTTACTAATGCCGAGCTTGTGTTTCCAACTTGTGAAATCTTGAAATAACAAGTCATAACTCTTTGCACTTATAGAACACAAAGGAAGGGAAATCATGAAAGTGCATTCACTCGGTCAACTTGGAACATTATTGTTCCCACCAAACACTAGCAAACAAATAAGTCACTCAAATGTGGGACCCAATTATATTCAAGGCATGTGAATTTTCAGCCTTTCAATGTGGGACCCAATTATTACTCACAAAACTACAAACACGAGAGCCACTTCGGTAAAGCTCACCATGCAAGCTCCAAATGCAATCTCTCACCAAACATGAAAACTTTTAAGCAACAAGACAACAAAAGTAAAAAGCTTATTCCCTACATTGCATGTGAATTTTTAAGCAACAAGCCAAAATTTCAGCTTTTCCCTACATTTCATTTCAACATCCTATTCACAGCACTGTTGCACCCCAATGCATCTACTCGGTATTTCATCAGCTTTTCAAATGATTTAATTCGTGCTCAGAGGGTGCAGATGTCCTCACCATCAATACATGTGCGCAAAACCTATCTAGTAAACAAAATGTTCATCATTAACACTAAGTATACACAAAATACAACATCAAGACATTACAACATATCTAGTAAGATACTAAACAATATAATGAAATGCTACTACTACTAATACTACACTAGATTCAATCATGGCAAAACAATCTCTCAAAACACAACTAAGTTCTCCATCATCTTGGAATCCACAACTCGAGATAGGACATCTTGTTCAAACGCCTCCCCCCCTCCCCACACTTGCATAAAAACACGGTCCCCGTGAGAAAAATAACAGGCAAAGAATAAAGGAACCTGGCCTTCTACACGCCTCGGGAGAGTCTGGCAATTTGTTCTTCCTCTTGAAATACATACCATTGAGGAGTTCCCATAAGACCAAAAGGATGTTGAGGATTTTCATTTGAAGTGATGTCAACTCCCTTGCTCCGAGCCATTGCTGTTAACAAAGCTGGAAAGAACATAGGTGCAAATTCACTTCGTTGTGCCCGCCTTATGAACCCTAGCATCAATTTCCCAATATCAATAGAAAAATCATGCTGAATAGCATAGATCAAAAGAACACGATCCTTAAATGCTATATTTATACGATTAGTAGGCAAGATCTTGGAGTTGATAAACAATAACCACATTTTTGCCTCTGCTGTCAGCTCACTCGTGGGCACATATAAGGCTTCATTCCGAGCATTTCTCACCCATGTAGCACCAGGTAATGCCACAACAGCCAACAAATGATCAGTATTCCCCGCCGTCACCAAACGGCAATATGTATCACCGGGATAATCAGGAAGAAGGAAATGCAAATTAATGCTGTAGCGATTGACTTTCAAGTACTTCCCTCGCACAAAAACTGAATGGACACTATCAGCACAGGAATTGGCATAGAATTCTCAAACTATCTCCAGGTTAACAACAGATGCTCTTGCAAAATGAGCCCAATAATGTCTCCTAATCAATTCTTCAAATCTATGGGAAGGATCCTCAAATGGTCTCTCAATGACGACCGCTCTGTTGGTAAAGCTATTGTATAAGCTTTCAGTAGTAGCATTAACAAACTGTGGGGAACTAACCGGATCAAAATCAATCACCATATCCTCATCGGCTGAAGAAGAAGAAGAAGAAGAAGAAGTAGTAGTTCCCGGATCTTCACTGAATATTGCATATTCATAAGGATTCTGATGAGGAAAGTATGCCATGATCTAAGAATGTGGCGAGAGCGTCGTCTCTCTCACAATTTTACCCAAAACAACTAACTAGAAGCAAGCGGTAAGTGGGATCGAATCCTCAGGGAAAGGGTAGAATTAAGAATTGTACAGTGATAGAATAAGCAATTAAGCGATGTGTAGACTAAATAGAAAACAAACGAGAAATCAACCAAAATGAGAAAGTTGTGCTGCCTTGAGGGAGGCCAGTGGTAATGACTTCAATCGGTTATCCTTGACTTAGTGTTGACACATGTATGAGGGGGTCGGTTTTCTAGTGAACTTAAAATTGATCTCCTTGATAGGTCTCACAATCCTAACCCACCATGCTCCTCTATCTTCCCTTGCTAGGGCAAGATTTAGGCTCGCTTCCTAATTCCAGATCCCTATCTGACACTACACTAAGACAAGCACTAGTGTGCAAATGATCCTAAGTCTTTTCATTCCTTGACTTCCACTGTCAGTGGATACCGCACAGTAGAAAATCGCTTCCTCACCCAGATCTTAGGACTCATACATAGGTTGTTCTATGTTCTGTGGTTTCATTCCAATTTCCTTTAATTGCACTGAATTGATTTCAGTGGATACCGCAAATCATATAAAGGCATAATCGTGAGTGAATAAATATTGTAATGGAACACTAACTGACATGGAACTTTAACCAAACACAAAATATGCAATTCAAATGTCTCAAACGATATTAAGTCATTACACTTAATCCCTCAAAGCAGCACTGAAAATCTAGCCGATCATGTTGATCGGCTTTGAAAATGAGTTTAACAAAGCCAAATCAAACATTGCTATTACAAACAGATAGAGTTGAATGATCTCTACTCTAATCTCTAAAACCCTAGACTCTCAGAACTCCTCTCTCTTTTCTCAGTTGATTACCCCGTCAAAAAGCTCTTGATCCTCCTTTCTCTCCAGCTTTTATAATTTTGCATTGCCGACTTAGCTTGGTGAGCTTCCAGGAAATTTCCTTTGTGTGCCAAGATGTTGACACGTGGTCCTGCATTTACAACAGATCATTCGGTGAAGACACGTGTACTTAAGAAACGACAATAATCAGGACACAATATTGGAAAGCTTAACTACTAAGTTTGCTAAGTAAGTTAGACAGAATGCGGAGTTGGTGTCTACGAAATGCATGAGGAAATGGCTAACTAAAATGATGAAGTAACAACGCCTGAAAGACTTCCTAACCCAAGACATGACAAAAGTAAAATAGGCTAAAAATAACAAAGGGAGGAAATATGCATTGAAGTGCATGTGTGTGAAGTTGATGCATGCCAAGAGAAATGCATGAATAAAATGGAATGAAAACAGAAAAGAAAAGATGCAACAAGAACAAACAAAGAGTGCTCGTGTGCTAGTGGGGTGGCAGTCGCACGATGAGACCGCCGTGTGTGAGTGGCGGCCGCATCGTGTGTGAGTGGCGGCCGCATCGTGCGGCCGCCGTGAGTGGGTGGCGGCCGCATCGTGCTTGTGTGTGTGTGGGCGGTCGCATCGTGCGACCGCTGTGTGTGTGTGTGGCGGTCGCATCGTGCGACCGCCATGTGCAATGTGTGCGTGTGTTGTGTTTTGTGTGAAGTGTGCTGGTTGTGGATTAAATGTGTTGTGTGTTGTCTGAAGTTGTGGACCTCCAAGAAGAGAAGGAGGTCAGTGTAGTGAGCTCAGGAGTAAGTGTGAGTGCTGCGTAAGTGAAGTGGTGGACTTGTGAATAGTGATTGTGGACCTCCAAGGTGTGGACTTGCAAATCATGGACTTGTGCATAGTGAATTGTGGACTTCTATGAAGACTCGGAGGTCAGCGATCTTGGAGGTCAGTGATGTGCATGACTAAGTGTGTTGAATATTCGAAGATCATAGCATTTTCACATTGTTTTACAACACTTAGACATTTCTTCAGCAATTTCCAACTCATGCACATCCTAGCATACAATCTATACACCAAGCATCAATTTCACTCATAATTCACAACAAAGAATAAAGAAAGCAGAGCAAATAAGTCGACTAAACCTCGACTTATCATCCCCCCACACTTAAGTCTTTGCTAGTCCCGAGCAAAGTATAGCCAACTGTCCACCTCACATTCAACACTCTCAACATCATCAGCTATCCACTTAAAATTGTTGCATGCAACGGAAAAACATTGATCAAGTTTACAGTCTCTTCGACTTCATACAACAGTTATCAAAGTAAGGTGAAGTGAATAAAGACCAACCAGTCAGCGTGCAAGTGTGTGCTGGAGAGCATATGTCCCCTTAATCTGTCTATGCAAAGTACTCAAGTAGGCACTTTAGTTAAGAATTCTTGCACTACAGGTCTTTTGTCCACACACACGAACACTTTAAACATAAAATGAAAGACAAGAACTTAACTAAGCTTACTGGGGATTCCCCTTATTCAATGCACATTGGTGCTTATTGCTTTCTTTTCAGAACTCATAGCCGCACATTGTACTTGGCTGCCAGGGTTTTGTGGCTATTTTTCCCTTTATTTATCGCAATCCGTGTTCCTGTGTGTCTTCAAGAGACTATATATATAAATGCAAGAAAAAGTGTTTACGAGTAGAAGGCATGTACAAACAAAAGAAACATTGAGCTCTCCCTATGTCAATTTTGTGCTGGCGTTCCTATCTTACATTAACACCGCACTATTACCATCAACATCGTATCCAATCGAATGAATACTGTAAACTCAAAAATTTTCGGCATACATTGAACAGTTTGTGGATTGGTGGATTTGTTGATACAATTGGAAGTAGCGAATGTAATGGATGTGCAAGCTGTGTTAGATGGACAGTGGCGATCTTTGCACAACAAAACAATACCACTCTTACATTCAATAACGAACTGAAAATTAAAGCACAACTACATCACACTACGATTTTAAAATGGAAAAGCACACTCTAATGTCAGTCGCTTAATCACTGCTCGGTCTTAATTCCAACAACAACAGCACGTGAAAGAAAATAGACAAAAAATACAAGAAAAAACACACCACCTAATACTAATATACTACACACCACTTCCGATCCCCTGCACACGTAGCAAACACAGCATAAAAATTGAAATTTTTCAAAGGCCCTAGGCCTCACAAACATCAGCATAACAGGAAGCAAGCATCATTCACACAAGCATAAACCATCAAGCCAGCAAGTTCACACAAACATAACTCACAGCCACCACCATAAGCCAAAACTCTCCCCCCACACTTAGAATGAAGCAATGGTCCCCATTGTGAGAAAGAAAAGAGTCTACCCGGTTTAAGATGCTGGTGGTGGAGGCTGGTGGGAAAAATGGGAGAAACTCGGGAAAGAGGATTGCGCATTTCAAAAAGTCGGTGTATTTGATTCGCGCTCATCACTTGCAGACCCCCACACTTGAACTCAAGAATCCTTGCATCTAAAGAACACAACTCCATATATGAATTGTAAATCATGTATTCATGTATGCACACTAACCATGTATTCCATTATGAAGTAGGACTTCATGCAATAAAGGTGTCCCAATAATGCATTATGTTCATGGTAATTTTAAACTTCACATGGTTACCACTTCACACTCTCTATAACATGCATGACAACCCAACTAACTAGACACATTCACTCAATTAAGACTATGAAGGATCAAGAAGGTATTTCCCATAGAGAATAGAGTTCAATAAAGCATCAGGGAATGAGCTCATACCTTCTGTTGTGAACATGAGTGAATGGTGACTTGTTGGGAACTAGGTGTTAAAGTTGTGGTGCTACATAAATAGACTGTGGCATATGTGAGTTGTGACTTGTGATGTGTAAAAGAGTAGAGAGAAAGTGTGGTGTGCAAGTGAGTGCCACACCATGACCTTGGGTCTTGGAGGTGTACAGTGGGTCATTTTAACAGCACTTTGAAGACACACCCTCACTTAGCATTTGAGTGGCTTTTATTTGAGGATCCTGCACATAAGAGAAACTCTAGTAAGACAAAACCAACAACAAAATCAAGCTAAGAATTCGAACAACAACTTATTCAAGAAAAGTAGAGAGAGTAGATCAGGATTTATTCAGTCTCCAGCTCGACTTTATTCATGAAGCCTCCTCCTTTAAGATTCAGAATAGCCATCTCTGTACCAGAAAAATGCTCTCTCATAAGCACTCTTTTTCCTTTTGTGGGGCAAATTTTGCAAGCTCTTGAGAATGTACTTGAGCTCATGAACTAGAGGAACAACTTCTGTGAATTCCACCTTGTACCATTGCTGTTCCTCCAGGATAGGCACCTCCTCTTCTTCTTCCATTATGCATGTTGGGACTACTTTCAATGGTTCAACTTCAGTTGGAAACATTGGTGTCTCGTCCCTACCAGTCCATTCTTTCCTACAAGGCTCAAAAAATGGCTTTGCATACAATGATTTATCAAACTCAACAATAAGCTCATCAATGTATGCATCAACAAAGCAAGATCTCACTCTGTTAGTTACTTCTTTACAAATCATCAAATTCTCATCATTCAAACCAACATAGTGACTCCTTGGAAACGTTTGCTCACAATTTAGACAATCAACATTAGAAGCATATATGCAGGGCTTAAAGACATCAAAGTCCTCTTGGAGGTCAAGAGCTCTCATAAACCATAATGTTTTTTTCCAACAACCTGTTATATTGACAATGTCCTCATGCAATGTAAATTCATTGTTACTCAAGTCAATATTTGAGGAATGCTTCCCTTCAATAATGCATGGAGAAGAAAAATTTTTACCAAATTTTACCTCACTCCAAGTTGCATTGATTGAATCCAACCTTGATTGTCTTTTTTTAATAAGTGCACCCAAAGTCTCCAACAACTCATTGCTTTGATCTTTGATCAGCCATGGTTCTTCATAGCCTTTGTGATGCTCAAGCCCCTTTTCAACACAGCTCCTGCAGTGAGCAACAATATATTCCCAGGTAGTTTGAACATCATTTAATTTACAATTCAAATCAACCAAGTGAGACTCAAGTGACTCCCAACAATCTAATGGGAAGAAGGCATCAAATAGTCAAGATTGTGGTTGTGTGTGATCCATCACATTTGGTGGGCCAATAAGATCAAGCTCAAGATGATCCCCAGCAACCCAAGACATACTTGGAACAACAACCAATACACAAAAATGCAAAATAACACAAAACGATGAACATAACTAAATGTAAAATAGCAACTAAAACATCAAAACTAGAAAATCACAAAACTCAAAACTATCACTAAATCAACTCTCAACGCTATGCCTCTCCCCGGCAACGGCGCCAAAAATTGGCGAGAGCGTCGTCTCTCTCGCAATTTTACCCAAAACAACTAACTAGAAGCAAGCGGTAAGTGGGATCGAATCCTCAGGGAAAGGGTAGAATTAAGAATTGTACAGTGATAGAATAAGCAATTAAGCGATGTGTAGACTAAATAGAAAACAAACGAGAAATCAACCAAAAGGAGAAAGGTGTGCTGCCTTGAGGGAGGCCAGTGGTAATGACTTCAATCGGTTATCCTTGACTTAGTGTTGACACATGTATGAGGCGGTCGGTTTTCTAGTGAAATTAAGATTGATCTCCTTGATAGGTCTCACAATCCTAACCCACCATGCTCCTCTATCTTCCCTTGCTTGGGCAAGATTTAGGCTCGCTTCCTAATTCCAGATCCCTATCTGACACTACACTAAGACAAGCACTAGTGTGCAAATGATCCTAAGTCTTTTCATTCCTTGACTTCCACTGTCAGTGGATACCGCACAGTAGAAAATCGCTTCCTCACCCAGATCTTAGGACTCATACATAGGTTGTTCTATGTTCTGTGGTTTCATTCCAATTTTCTTTAATTGCACTGAATTGATTTCAGTGGATACCGCAAATCATATAAAGGCATAATCGTGAGTGAATAAATATTGAAATGGAACACTAACTGACATGGAACTTTAACCAAACACAAAATATGCAATTCAAATGTCTCAAAACGATATTAAGTCATTACACTTAATCCCTCAAAACAGCACTGAAAATCTAGCCGATCATGTTGATCGGCTTTGAAAATGAGTTTAACAAAGCCAGATCAAACATTGCTATTACAAACGGATAGAGTTGAATGATCTCTACTCTAATCTCTAAAACCCTAGACTCTCAGAACTCCTCTCTCTTTTCTCAGTTGATTCCCCCGTCAAAAAGCTCTTGATCCTCCTTTCTCTCCAGCTTTTATAATTTTGCATTGCCGACTTAGCTTGGTGAGCTTCCTGGAAATTTCCTTTGTGTGCCAAGATGTTGACACGTGGTCCTGCATTTACAACAGATCATTCGGTGAAGACACGTGTACTTAAGAAACGACAATAATCAGGACACAATATTGGAAAGCTTAACTACTAAGTTTGCTAAGTAAGTTAGACAGAATGCGGAGTTGGTGTCTACGAAATGCATGAGGAAATGGCTAACTAAAATGATGAAGTAACAACGCCTGAAAGACTTCCTAACCCAAGACATGACAAAAGTAAAATAGGCTAAAAATAACAAATGGAGGAAATATGCATTGAAGTGCATGTGTGTGAAGTTGATGCATGCCAAGAGAAATGCATGAATAAAATGGAATGAAAACAGAAAAGAAAAGATGCAACAAGAACAAACAAATAGTGCTCGTGTGCTAGTGGGGTGGGGGACGCACGATGCGACCGCCGTGTGTGAGTGGCGGCCGCATCGTGTGAGCGTGTGTGAGAGGGCGGCCGCATCGTGCGGCCGCCGTGAGTGGGTTTTGGCCGCATCGTGCTTGTGTGTGAGTGGGCGGTCGCATCGTGCGACCGCCATGTGTGTGTGTGGCGGTCGCATCGTGCGACCGCCATGTGCAATGTGTGCGTGTGTTGTGTTTTGTGTGAAGTGTGCTGGTTGTGGATTAAATGTGTTGTGTGTTGTCTGAAGTTGTGGTCCTCCAAGAAGAGAAGGAGGTCAGTGTAGTGAGCTCAGGAGTAAGTGTGAGTGCTGCGTAAGTGAAGTGGTGGACTTGTGAATAGTGATTGTGGACCTCCAAGGTGTGGACTTGCAAATCATGGACTTGTGCATAGTGAATTGTGGACTTCTATGAAGACTCGGAGGTCAGCGATCTTGGAGGTCAGTGATGTGCATGACTAAGTGTGTTGAATATTCGAAGATCATAGCATTTTCACATTGTTTTACAACACTTAGACATTTCTTCAGCAATTTCCAACTCATGCACATCCTAGCATACAATCTATACACCAAGCATCAATTTCACTCATAATTCACAACAAAGAATAAAGAAAGCAGAGCAAATAAGTCGACTAAACCTCGACTTATCATCCCCCCACACTTAAGTCTTTGCTAGTCCCGAGCAAAGTATAGCCAACTGTCCACCCTCACATTCAACACTCTCAACATCATCAGCTATCCACTTAAAATTGTTGCATGCAACGGAAAAACATTTGATCAAGTTTACAGTCTCTTCGACTTCATACAAGTTATCAAGTAAGGTGAAGTGAATAAAGACCAAACCGTCAGCGTGCAAGTGTGTGCTGGGAGAAGCATATGTCCCCTTAATCTGTCTATGCAAAGTACTCAAGTAGGCACTTTAGTTAAGAATTCTTGCACTACAGTCTTTTGTCCACACACACGAACACTTTAAACATAAAATGAAAGACAAGAACTTAACTAAGCTTACTGGGGATTTCCCCTTATTCAATGCACATTGGTGCTTATTGCTTTCTTTTCGAAACTCATGCCGCACATTGGTACTTGGCTGCCAGGGTTTTATGGCTATTTTTCCCTTTATTTATCGCAATCCGTGTTCGTGTGTTTCTTCAAGAGACTATATATATAAATGCAAGAAAAAGTGTTTACGAGTAGAAGGCATGTACAAACAAAGAAACATGAGCTCTCCCCTATGTCAAATTTTGTGCTGGCGTTCCTATCTTACATTAACACCGCACTTTACCCATCAACATCGTATCCAATCGAATGAATACTGTAAAACTCAAAAATTTTCGCATACATTGAACAGTTTGCGGATTGGTGGATTTGTTGATACAATTGGAAGTGCGAATGTAATGGATGTGCAAGTGTGTTAGATGGACAGTGGCGATCTTTGCACAACACAACAATACACTCTTACATTCATAACGAACTGAAAATTAAAGCACACTACATCACACTACGATTTTAAAATGAAAAGCACACTCTAATGTCAGTGCTAATCACTGCCTCGGTTTAATTCCAACACAATAGCACGTGAAAGAAAATAGACAAAAAATACAAGAAAAACACACCACCTAATACTAATATACTACACACCACTTCCGATCCCCTGCACACGTAGCAAACACAGCATAAAAATTGAAATTTTTCAAAGGCCCTAGGCCTCACAAACATCAGCATAACAGGAAGCAAGCATCATTCACACAAGCATAAACCATCAAGCCAGCAAGTTCACACAAACATAACTCACAGCCACCACCATAAGCCAAAACTCTCCCCCCACACTTAGAATGAAGCAATGGTCCCCATTGTGAGAAAGGAAAGAGTCTACCCGGTTTAAGATGCTGGTGGTGGAGGCTGGTGGGAAAAATGGGAGAAACTCGGGAAAGAGGATTGCGCATTTCAAAAAGTCGGTGTATTTGATTCGCGCTCATCACTTGCAGACCCCCACACTTGAACTCAAGAATCCTTGCATCTAAAGAACACAACTCCATATATGAATTGTAAATCATGTATTCATGTATGCACACTAACCATGTATTCCATTATGAAGTAGGACTTCATGCAATAAAGGTGTCCTAATAATGCATTATGTTCATGGTAATTTTAAACTTCACATGGTTACCACTTCACACTCTCTATAACATGCATGACAACCCAACTAACTAGACACATTCACCTCAATTAAGACTATGAAGGATCAAGAAGGTATTTCCCATAGAGAATAGAGTTCAATAAAGCATCAGGGAATGAGCTCATACCTTCTGTTGTATGAACATGAGTGAATGGTCACTTGTTGGGAATTAGGTGTTAAAGTGGTGGTGCTACATAAATAGACTGTGCATATGTGAGTTGTGACTTGTGATGTGTAAAAGAGTAGAGAAAGTGTGGTATGCAAGTGAGTGCCACACCATGACCTTGGGTCTTGGTGGTGTACAGTGGGTCATTTTAACAGCACTTTGATGACACACCCTCGCTTAGCATTTGAGTGGCTTTTATTTGAGGATCCTGCACATAAGAGAAACTCTAGTAAGAGAAAACCAACAACAAAATCAAGCTAAAAATTCAAACAACAACTTATTCAAGAAAAGTAGAGAGAGTAGATCTGGATTTATTCAGTCTCCAGCTCGACTTTATTCATGAAGCCTCCTCCTTTAAGATTCAGAATAGCCATATCTGTACCAGAAAAATGCTCTCTCATAAGCACTCTTTTTCCTTTTGTGGGGCAAATTTTGCAAGCTCTTGAGAAGGTACTTGAGCTCATGAACTAGAGGAACAACTTCTGTGAATTCCACCTTGTACCATTACTGTTCCTCCAGGATAGGCACCTCCTCTTCTTCTTCCATTATGCATGTTGGGACTACTTTCAATGGTTCAACTTCAGTTGGAAACATTGGTGTCTCGTCCCTACCAGTCCATTCTTTCCTACAAGGCTCAAAAAATGGCTTTGCATACAATGATTTATCAAACTCAACAATAAGGTCATCAATGTATGCATCAACAAAGCAAGATCTCACTATGTTAGTTACTTCCTTACAAATCATCAAATTCTCATCATTCAAACCAACATAGTGACTCCTTGGAAACGTTTGCTCACAATTTAGACAATCAACATTAGAAGCATATATGCAGGGCTTAAAGACATCAAAGTCCTCTTGGAGGTCAAGAGCTCTCATAAACCATAATGTTTTTTTCCAACAACCTGTTATATTGACAATGTCCTCATGCAATGTAAATTCATTGTTACTCAAGTCAATATTTGAGGAATGCTTCCCTTCAATAATGCATGGAGAAGAAAAATTTTTACCAAATTTTACCTCACTCCAAGTTGCATTGATTGAATCCAACCTTGATTGTCTTTTTTTAATAAGTGCACCCAAAGTCTCCAACAACTCATTGCTTTGATCTTTGATCAGCCATGGTTCTTCATAGCCTTTGTGATGCTCAAGCCCCTTTTCAACACAGCTCCTGCAGTGAGCAACAATATATTCCCAGGTAGTTTGAACATCATTTAATTTACAATTCAAATCAACCAAGTGAGACTCAAGTGACTCCCAACAATCTAATGGGAAGAAGGCATCAAATAGTCTAGATTGTGGTTGTGTGTGATCCACCACATTTGGTGGGCCAATAAGATCAAGCTCAAGATGATCCCCAGCAACCCAAGACATATTTGGAACAACAACCAATACACAAAAATGCAAAATAACACAAAACGATGAACATAACTAAATGTAAAATAGTAACTAAAACATCAAAACTAGAAAATCACAAAACTCAAAACTATCACTAAATCAACTCTCAACGCTATGCCTCTCCCCGGCAACGGCGCCAAAAATTGGCGAGAGCGTCGTCTCTCTCGCAATTTTACCCAAAACAACTAACTAGAAGCAAGCGGTAAGTGGGATCGAATCCTCAGGGAAAGGGTAGAATTAAGAATTGTACAGTGATAGAATAAGCAATTAAGCGATGTGTAGACTAAATAGAAAACAAACGAGAAATCAACCAAAAGGAGAAAGGTGTGCTGCCTTGAGGAAGGCCAGTGGTAATGACTTCAATCGGTTATCCTTGACTTAGTGTTGACACATGTATGAGGGGGTCGATTTTCTAGTGAACTTAAGATTGATCTCCTTGATAGGTCTCACAATCCTAACCCACCATGCTCCTCTATCTTCCCTTGCTAGGGCAAGATTTAGGCTCGCTTCCTAATTCCAGATCCCTATCTGACACTACACTAAGACAAGCACTAGTGTGCAAATGATCCTAAGTCTTTTCATTCCTTGACTTCCACTATCAGTGGATACCGCACAGTAGAAAATCGCTTCCTCACCCAGATCTTAGGACTCATACATAGGTTGTTCTATGTTCTGTGGTTTCATTCCAATTTCCTTTAATTGCACTGAATTGATTTCAGTGGATACCGCAAATCATATAAAGGCATAATCGTGAGTGAATAAATATTGAAATGGAACACTAACTGACATGAAACTTTAACCGAACACAAAATATGCAATTCAAATGTCTCAAAACGATATTAAGTCATTACACTTAATCCCTCAAAGCAGCACTGAAAATCTAGCCGATCATGTTGATCGGCTTTGAAAATGAGTTTAACAAAGCCAGATCAAACATTGCTATTACAAATGGATAGAGTTGAATGATCTCTACTCTAATCTCTAAAACCCTAGACTCTCAGAACTCCTCTCTCTTTTCTCAGTTGATTCCCCCGTCAAAAAGCTCTTGATCCTCCTTTCTCTCCAGCTTTTATAATTTTGCATTGCCGACTTAGCTTGGTAGCTTCCTGGAAATTTCCTTTGTGTGCCAAGATGTTGACACGTGCTCCTGCATTTACAACAGATCATTCGGTGAAGACAAGTGTACTTAAGAAACGACAATAATCAGGACACAATATTGGAAAGCTTAACTACTAAGTTTGCTAAGTAAGTTAGACAGAATGCGGAGTTGGTGTCTACGAAATGCATGAGGAAATGGCTAACTAAAATGATGAAGTAACAACGCCTGAAAGACTTCTTAACCCAAGACATGACAAAAGTAAAATAGGCTAAAAATAACAAAGGGAGGAAATATGCATTGAAGTGCATGTGTGTGAAGTTGATGCATGCCAAGAGAAATGCATGAATAAAATGGAATGAAAACAGAAAAGAAAAGATGCAACAAGAACAAACAAACAGTGCTCGTGTGCTAGTGGGGTGGCGGTCGCACGATGCGACCGCCGTGTGTGAGTGGCGGCCGCATCGTGTGTGCGTGTGTGAGAGGGCGACCGCATCGTGCGGCCGCCGTGAGTGGGTGGCGGCCGCATTGTGCTTGTGTGTGTGTGGGCGGTCGCATTGTGCGACCGTCGTGTGTGTGTGTGGCGGTCGCATCGTGCGACCGCCATGTGCAATGTGTGCGTGTGTTGTGTGAAGTGTGAAGTGTGAAGTGTGTTGGTTGTGGATTAAATGTGTTGTGTGTTGTGTGAAGTTGTGGACCTCCAAGAAGAGAATGAGGTCAGTGTAGTGAGCTCAGGAGTAAGTGTGAGTACTGCGTAAGTGAAGTGGTGGACTTGTGAATAGTGATTGTGGACCTCCAAGGTGTGGACTTGCAAATCATGGACTTGTGCATAGTGAATTGTGGACTTCTATGAAGACTCGGAGGTCAGCGATCTTGGAGGTCAGTGATGTGCATGACTAAGTGTGTTGAATATTCGAAGATCATAGCATTTTCACATTGTTTTACAACACTTAGACATTTCTTCAGCAATTTCCAACTCATGCACATCCTAGCATACAATCTATACACCAAGCATCAATTTCACTCATAATTCACAACAAAGAATAAAGAAAGCAGAGCAAATAAGTCGACTAAACCTCGACTTATCAGAATGCAAAGTTCCTAACAAGAGATACATGTTAGTGAACAAAGTATGAACTTATAAAGAAAATACACAACACATAATAACTCCATGGTAGCTAGCAAACAAGCACATGTGAACGAAACGTAAAAACAAAACAAACATAAGGACAATATATGCCAGAAAAAAAAATCTTTCTCCTTATGTCAGAGCTTGTTGCCTTCTCCACTCCATTATTAGAAACTTACTTGCCAATCATGCACATAAGTTCAAAGGTCTAGCATCAACATGTACTTTAATGCATTTACCTTGGTGGTATAAAATGTGAAACCGTCTTACCCAGGGTGAAAAGAAAGCCAAGACTCACTATTACACTTAACATGTATCCTCAGAATTGCTGTGATAAACTGCAAAGATCCAGCAACAAGTTATAAGATTGTGCCATATTGCCAAACACACTATACAAAGTAAAAATATCGACAACTTAAAAGAGCAAAAACTAAGAAAGAAAATCTGGGTTGCCTCCCATAAGCGCTTGGTTTACGGTCTACAGCCCGACCATACTTCTTGGTTCATATGGAAGGTGAAGGATCATCCAAGAATAACTCATGTTGAGCTTGTGTCAAATTAGAGATTCCCGTGTCTTGAAAAGTCAAGTATGGTTTAAGCCTGTGACCATTCACTTTCCAGATGTTACCATTCTTGTCATTTTGAATCTCCACAACACCATAAGGTTTTACATCAACAACACGGAATGGACCACTCTATCTTGACCTTAATTTCCCAGGAAAAAGTCTAAGCCGAGAGTTGTATAGCAACACCAACTGTCCTGGAGCAAAACTCTTTGATTGGATTCTTGCATCATGAAGTCTCTTTGTTTTCTCCTTGTAAAGCTTAGAACTCATATAAGCATTAAATCTAAATTCGTCCAATTCATTCAACTCAAGCATCCTCTTTGATTGAGACAAATCCATGTTCAACTTCTGAATTGCCCAATAAGCCTTATGTTCCAACTCTACTGGAAGATGACACTCTTTACCAAACACAAGCCGAAATGGGGAAGCACCTATAGGAGTTTTGTATGCTATCCTGTACGCCGATAATGCATCATCCAGTTTCATAGACCAATCTTTCCATCCTGGATTAACAACCTTTTCAAGTACCCTCTTAATTTCACGATTTGAAACCTCAGCTTGGCCAGAAGTTTGAGGATGATAAGCTGTAGAAACATTATGTTTCACTCCATACTTGGCCAACAAAGCTTCAAAAATCTTGTTACAAAAATGAGTTCCGCCATCACTTATGATTGCTCTGGGGGCTCCAAATCGATTAAAAATGTGTTTCTTCACGAAAGCAATCACACTTTTTGTATCATTATGAGCCAGAGCCACAGCTTCAACCCATTTGGAAACATAATCAACTGCGACCAAAATGTACTCCATGCCTCTGGATTTTAGAAATGGAACCATGAAATCAATTCCCCATACATCAAATATTTCCACTTCAGGGATGCTATTCAAAGGCATTTCATTTCTGGAAGAAATGTTCCCTGTTCTTTGACATCGATCACAATTACCAACCCAAATTCTTACATCCAAGAAAATATGAGGCCAATAGAAACCACATTATAAAACTTTGAAGCCTGTTCTTGTTGAGCCAAAATGTCCACCATATGGTCCTTCATGACATGCTCTCAAAATGTCTTCTTTTTCTTCCTCTTTGATGCACTTGCGTATGATTTGATCACTGCAGATTTTATACAATGCATTGTCCTCCCAAAAATAATATTTTGCATGACTTCTCAATCTCTTCTTCTGGTCATTAGAAAAATAAGAAGGAACTTGGCCAGCCACAACATAATTGGCTATCTCTGCATACCAAGGCAATGGCCTCTCATCTGCTCTAAACACTTGCTCGTCTGGAAAATGTTCCTTCACCAAAATGTTTGAATCCTCTTAAGCTTCTAACTCCAATCTTGAAATATGGTCAGCCACCACATTCTCTGAACCTTTACGATCCTTGATTTCAACATCAAACTCTTGAAGCAATAACACCCAACGAGTCAACCTTGGCTTGGCTTCTTTCTTTGCTAACAAATATTTCAAAGCAGCATGATCTGTATGCACAATGACTTTCGATCCCAACAAGTATGCTCTGAATTTGTCAAATGCAAAAACAACCGCCAACATCTCTTTCTCCGTTGTTGTATAATTCAACTGAGCCTCATTGAGCAACTTACTGGCATAATAAATGGTGTGAAAAATTTTATCCCTTCTCTGAACAAGAACAGCTCCCAATGCATAGTCACTTGCATCGCACATAATCTCAAAGGGCTCACCCCAATGAGGAGTAACTATCACAGGAGCTTCCACCAATTTAGCTTTCAACGTCTCAAACGCTTCAATGCATTCTGTTCCAAATTCAAATTTTACATCCTTCTCCAATAGGCTACACAATGGCCTAGAAATTTTAGAGAAATCTTTGATGAAACGTCTATAGAAGCCAGCATGCCCAAGAAAACTTCTTATTCCCTTCACATTGGTTGGAGAATGAAGTTTTGCAATAACGTCAATCTTAGCCCTATCCACTTCAATTCCCTTATGAGAAATCTTATGGCCCAGTACAATGCCTTCTTGGACCATGAATTGGCATTTTTCCCAATTCAACACAAGATTAGTTTCCTCACATCAATTCAACACTTTTTCCAGGTTCTCCAAACAACCATCGAATGTCATACCAGAGACAGAAAAATCATCCATGGATATTTCAATTATTGACTCCACCATGTCATGGAAGATTGCCATCATACACCTCTGGAAAGTTACGGGGGCGTTACACAAGCCAAAATGCATTCTTTTGTAAGCAAATGTGCCAAAGGGACAAGTAAAAGTTGTCTTGTCTTGGTCTTTGGGATCGATTGCAATTTGATTATAACCAGAATATCCATCCAATAAGCAATAAAAAAGGTACCCAGCAATCCGATCCAACAATTGCTCCAGAAAAGGAAGTGGAAAATGATCCTTTCTCGTTGCCTTGTTAAGCTTCCTGTAGTCCATACAAACTCTCCAGGCACTAACCACTCTTGTTGCAAGAAGTTCGTTTGCATCATTCTTCACAACTGTAACTCCTCCCTTTTTCGGAACACATTGAACAGGACTCACCCATTCACTGTCTGAGATGGGAAAGATCATTCCAAAATCAAGCAATTTGATAACTTCTTTCTTAACAACTTCCATCATTTGAGGATTCAATCTCATTTGTCTATCTCTCACTAGTACTGAATTATCCTCCAAAAGAATCTTATGCATACACAAGCTAGGACTTATGCCCTTTATATCTGCAATGGTCCATCCTATAGCCAATTTGTATTGCCTCAATACTCTCAGCAATTTCTCCTCTTGCCAATCTTCAAGTTTAGAAGAGATCACAACGGGTAGTGTTTCACTTTCTCCCAGAAAAGCATACTTGAGATATGAAGGCAAAGGTTTAAGCTCAAGTTTTGGTGGTACCACAATAGATGGCATCAATTTCTCATTCCTGCAAAAAATTTCTTCCTTCCTCACCTCAGTAGGAGAACAAACTTCATTAGTAGAAACAATAGTTTCATGTTCATTTTCGCATTTCCTATCACACACTTCCTGTAACATGTTCTCTCCTACACTTTCATGCATTTTCACCTCAACAACATTGTTTTGCATCTCACAGATTGATTCATCCAAATAACAACATTCAACAAGATTTTCAATTTCATTTATAATTTTGCTATCTTCCTCATCCAACTCAACATCATCTTTTTCATCATTACACAAATTCAACTCATCAAGACACATAAATTCATGCTTTCCATTTACATCATTCACATTCACAGCACATGCAATAGATCGAATAGCAAAACAAGTCTCCATATTCAATGGATGTCTCATTGCATAATTCACATCAAAGACCACTTGTTCATCATTGATTCTAAAAGTGACAGTTTTATTTCTTACCCCAATTAAAGCATCCCCAGTAGCAAGAAAAGGACAACCAAAAATAAGAGGTACCTCTGGGTCCTTCTCCATGTCTAGGATAATGAAATCCACAGGTAGAGTGAATTTGTCAATTCTTACCAAAACATCTTCTACCATTCCTGTAGGCTTCACTAAATATCTGTCTGCCAACTGGAGAGTTACAGCTACAGGTTGAATTCTTCCACTCAAGCCAACATTCACAGCAATAGACAGAGGCATGAGATTTATTCCAGCTCCCAAATCACAGAGTGCTTTCTCAAAATATCTCATGCCTATTGTGCAAGGAATAGTACAGCTGCCAGGGTCTTTCAACTTTGGTGGCAAATTTTGCCCAATCCAAGCTCCACTGCACTCAGAGACCATCATTGGGACTTCGCATTGCAAAATCTGTTCCTTGTTGGAGATGAGGTCCTTGAGGTATTTTGCATATTTGGGCACAGCTCCTATCAAGTCCAACAATGGTAAGCTCACATTTACTTGTCTCACCACATTTAAAAATCTGTCAAATTGTGGCCCTTTCTTTGGTGGTGGTCTCACTCTTTCAGGGAATTGAGCTTTTGGAGCATATTCTGGATAATTGTATGGACTAGGTGGTCCACGAACCTTCTTGGTTACCTCCTTATCTTCTTTGCTTTGCGCCTCCTCCTTCTCTGGTGAGCACATTCTTTCTCAGATGATGTATCCTCTTGGCCAACCTCTTTCTCAGATTCCCCTACTTCCTTCTTGTCATCTTCATAAACACCATCACTCTTGTTGGTCTTGTGCACTTCCTTTCCACTTCTCAAAGTTATAGCATTGCATGTTTCCTTTCCTTTCGGATTTGGGATAGTATCACTTGGTAGTGCACCACGAGGCCTCTAATGTACAGCATTTGCAAGTTGCCCAAGCTGCATTTCAATATTCTTGAGTGTAGCTTCATGGTGTTTTACTTTTGATTCCAAGCCTCCAAACCTCTGCTCGTTCTTATCCATCTTTTCCATGAGTTTGTTAAACATTTTCTCTATGGATGGTTTCCTTTGCTCTGAAGTACCAGCTTGATAATCGAAACCAGGAGGTGCATTTGTTGCTCTTCTTTGGTCATTTCCTTGATAATATTGCCCTCCTTGATTTTGTTGTTGTCCCCAATTGCCTTGTCCACCATTGTAAGATCGATTCCCTCCAGAGTAATTTCCTCCAGAATAATTTCCACCATACAGAGGTTTGTTGTTGTAATTGTTCACGTACTGAAGAGACTCAGTTGTGATGGCACACTCGTCAGTGTGGTGTTCACCTTTACACAAACCACAAGAAAGAACTGGAGCCTTGGTCTGAGCAGCTTTCAAAGTTTGCACTTGCTTAGCAAGGGCTTCAAACTTGGCACTCAACGAAGTTTCCTCATCAAGATCTAGAACCCCTCGTTGTCTTCTACCATGAGGTTTACGGGTCTCAGGGAAGAGATACTCATTCTCAGCAATCTGGTTAAACAACTCTCGAACCTCCGGCACACTCTTATGCTTTAATGCACCATTGGCAAAAGCTTTTACCATCATGGAAGACTCAGGTGCGAGACCTTTGAAAAATGTATTCAATTCTCTGACTTCACCAAGGTCATTGTTGGGACATTGACGGATTAGATCATTAAAACGTTCCCATGCTTCTCTGAATGATTCACTATCTTGCTGTTGAAAATTCATAATCTCCATTCTCCTCTTCTCAAGCTTAGCTGGTGGAAAATATTTCGCCAAGAATTTCTTCTGAAGTTCCTCAAAAGAAATTGTTGCATCTGTTCCCCCAATAGTCTTAAACCAATGTTTTGCTTTACCTCTCAAGGAAAGAGGAAAAAGGATTCTGTGCACTTCACTTCTCTCCACTCTTGGAAGTTTAAATGTACTACACAAACCTAAAAACCAATCAAGATGATCATTAGGGTCTTCATTGTCTAATCCTTGGAAAACTTGACCTTGAGTAATCATTGATACAATCTGAGTGGGGATGTGGTAACTTTCAACATCTATGTCTTGCTGTCCAAATCCATTGTCAAAATTCACAGCATAATGATCACCAAAGCGCAGTGCCCTCATTCCAGGATTAGCCATGTCTCTTTGCTTGGCTTGAACTCTCAAAGTCTTTGGCAGTTCAAGGTCTAATGCAAACTCAGGATCTCCAGAGGATCGTAGCCTGGGCATACAATAACACCAAGAGTGAAGTATAACCGAAATATTTCAGAACACAAAAGCAAAAACTCGAAATGTAAACAACAGACAACAAAACAAAAACCACAAGCGACAACAATAACAAGGAAACAGAACAAAATATAAAAATAAGAACAGAGTAAACAAACAAAACAGAACACACAAAATTAAATGATGAAACTCAAGAATCACTTAATCAAACTCTAGAAACCGTGCCTTTCCCGGCAACGGTGCCAAAAATTAGAAAGAGGTGTCGTGTACTCTTCAATTTAACCCTATAACTAACTGTAGTAGTAGCGAGAGGGATTGTATCCACAGGGAAGGAGAATTGGTTTCAAGGAATACAGTGATTTTGTTTAGAACAGACAATGAGCACAAACACAACAAAAACAGAGAACAACTAAGAAAATACACAGAAATGTGGTAACAAGTCTTAGTAAGCTGTCCTAGGGTTTTACACCGGATGAATATGCAAATAGACTACTCAAATGCAAAACAATTGACATACACTGGAAAACAAAGAGGATAACAAGCTGCCTGAGAACCTAGACTATGATCAGCATGGCGACCACATCATATTCTACGCTCCCTGACTTCACTCTTTCCCATGGCGAGGCCTAGAGTGAAGGTTGTAACCCGCAGAGTCTCAACTTCCCAGGATCCACTACTATAGCATGTAAAACCTAATGTTTTCCTATGGCGAGGCCTAACCTAGGTCCGTCTGTCTTCGTAAAGCTCGAGAAATCTCTTCTCACTCAATTCTTAGGTTTCAATGAACTTCCACCGGCATGACGATCGCATCTCGGTTCATGATCAAGCAATACGAGTGAAAAGACTCATTTACCATACTGTGTGTTCTCATTTCAAGCATTTCTACTCCCGTTGATGAATTAAACCCCAACCTAGCATGACGACCACAATCGAAGCATGATTCAATCAACAAAAGCACAAATGAGTGAAACTTAGCAAA
Organism: Ophiorrhiza pumila; assembly: GCA_016586305.1. Lineage (NCBI taxonomy): Eukaryota > Viridiplantae > Streptophyta > Magnoliopsida > Gentianales > Rubiaceae > Ophiorrhiza > Ophiorrhiza pumila. Next base: position 17,345,279 of record BLIW01000005.1, read on the forward strand.
ATTTAAGCATAATTCTCCAGTATGAGTTCATTCTCAATGATTTATGTCAAGTGCAAGGCATTTCATAGTCTAATTACACTTCATCCGGATCAAAACCCTAGAACAATGCAAATTTAGCCACAAAGTTCCATTTCCAATTCACGATCGTTAATAGTTAACACAGAGCAAATCATATTCATTAATTGGGAAGAATTTACCAAATGATGTGCTTCAATTGGTTCCAATTCACGACAAAACCGTGAATTCCCCCTTAATTGAGTAGAAAATTACAATGTTCGGAACAAATTCTTGATCGGAATTGAGAACGGAACTAAAATGCTAGATAGAGAAAGTAAATCTCGAGAGAAAATTTCCCGCGCTCTCAAAATCAAAAGTCTGTTTAGAAACTAGAATATGAATTCCCAGGAATCTCCCAATCTACTAACTATCTCCTCTATATATAGAGGTTACAAAAGTCGTAAACAGTACGCAAACGTAAAATGACTACATTGTTACCGTAATGCCATAACATAAAATGAAAATCAAAGAAAAAAAAGAAAAGAGAACAAAAACGACACTCGGTCAATGCCTCCATTCACGCCTTTGAGCCTCGAGTCCAGCGCCTTCATCCGTTTCCTTGCGCCCTCAAGTCAATACCCTCGCGCCTTCACCACCTGCACACACCAAAAAGCAAAACTCCTAAGTACTTTGCCATTTTTTCATCGCAGAACAAACACTCTTCTCATTAACATGGCGAGACCTCTTAGAGAGGTCTCGCCACACAAACCAATTTTCATGGCGAGACCTCTCTAAGAGGTCTCGCCACACAATTTCTCAAAAAAAGAGGTCTCGCCACACAAACCGTAAAATGGCGAGACCTCTCTAAAAAGTCTCGCCAAGTAAATCTCCAAGTTGAGGTCTCGCCACTTTGGTGCAAGTGTGCGAGTGTTGTGAGGTTTGTGATGTGAAGGTGAGTGTGAGTGAAATTGGTGTTGTGAATATTTGCAAGCATGAATAATGAAATGCAATGAAAAGTGAAGTGTGTGTAAAATGTTATGAACTAAATATGGCCAAGAGTGTTGTGTACAACCCGGATGTAAAATGGAAAGCATGATGTTCAAGAAACTTAATCAAACCTTGAATGGAGAATGAGTGCATGATCTTGCAAATAACGAAATAAAACACAACAATTCATGAATTCATAATAAGAAACACAAAGGACTTTAATCTTGAGCAACTTATGTACAAAGCATGAATGACAATATGGTAGAACAAAAGTGAACATGCAAGAACACCATGAAACAATGCGGAAGTAGCCAAAATAATGAATGTTCAAGTGTACATATAATGCATGAGAAATGGTGAGAAATGTGTGAGTGGCGAGGTGACTTCGCCGCACACACCTGTGCGGCGAAGTGTGCATGATTCATGCGATGAGCTCACCTCGTCGCATGATGTGTGCGCGTGGTGCATGCGAGAGTGTGGCGGCGAGGTGAGCTCGCCGCCCAACGTGAGTGTGTGAGTGTGCCAATTCTTCTGCGGCGAGGTGATGGTGAGTGTGTGCAAAAGTGTGCAAGAATGCTGCAACTTCCAACCCAAATATGTCCCCGATGTGTTGTGAATTCAGAAAAACTTAAAACATGAAAGTTGTAGCCCTTAATTTCAGCTTTCCATAGCCATTTGAATCACCCAATTTGGAGTTCAGATGACAAGGTTGTAACCAAAATACTGAGCTGTGGCAGGAAAATGTGCATCGAAGGCTTAAAAACCCTAATTAGGATCTTGCCATTCCCACGGTGAATTTCTAGTCTACCTTTCAAAACTAGACTTTTCCTTGAACATCCAAGTTATAGCTTCCTCTCTTAGCTTTCCATAGAATCAAAAATCATCGAAATTGGAGATCTGTAGCTCAGGATATTGTCAATCTATCAAACTGTGGCAAGAAGAGCAAACCCTAAAAACCCTAATCCAAGCACTACAAAGAAGCCTTCATTTCTCATGATTGCACACCGAATTGGAAGAATGTTAAAACATGACAATTAAAGTACATACAAAGAGATTTCCAAAACACCCAAGTTCAACTTATTTGGATCAATATTGAAAAAGTTACACTCAAAATAAGTTGCACAACCAAGCTGCCAAAACCCTAATCTAGCCGAGCAAAGCACCTTTAAGTTTCTTCATTTTCAACCTGGACATACATCACCTCATTCACCATCATTTTTACCCTTTTTTGCACCATTTAAATGTTACCAAATAGCAAAACACATATATGCACAAAACAGCATATATCACCACACATTTGCCTAAAACACAAGACAAAAGCTAAGAGATATAGCACAAAATAGTTGGTATAAAATCAACTCATCAACTAACTAACTTAGTTTCCTAATTCTTGAAGAAGCAAAACACGGTTTTGCTAACTTGTTTCCTAAACTTTTACTTGCCATTATCATGCAAGATAATTGGGCCAAGTAATCAACTTATTAAAACCGAAATATTAAGCCCAAAAATAATGTTCAATGGACTTAATTTATTACAAATTAAATAAACTATAAGACTTAATAAGAATAAATTTTGTTTTCCCGCGAGTCCAGCAAGCAGCCTGATTTTCACGTGCCAATTTGCACATGATGCATTTCGAATCAGCGAAAGTGTAAAACATACAAATTGTAGAGAATTATCTTATGTTTCCACAGCCACTTGAATCAGCATAATCGGAGATCATATGAAAGAGATATGCCAATAATACCAAACTATGGCATAAGTCCTCAACAATGTGTGCAAGGCGGATTTCATCCTTGGCACCTTGGACATGGACATGGACACGGGCTTATTCTCATCAATCCCTCCCTTATCATTTGGTATCAGAGACATACTTGTGCGAACCACACCCTGCTCCTTGGGTTGCGACCGACAGATCGCCGACTGAGGCAGTCGAGGCCCCGGGAGTCCGTCAGATCGCCGACTGAGGCAGTCAGCTCTTTAAGAGTGGGTGAATGATGTGAATCCCACATCGGTCCACAAGGAGGTCCAGGCTAGTATATAAGGTTGGGTCAAACCTCACTTGGACACTATGGTTTTCAGGTTGAGTTAGGATCCACTTTATCAGCAACTTGTTGGATTTGGGTTGTCAATTGTCCATATGTAATCTGTTCATATTGAACTACTCCATTGTATATGCTTATGAGTTCTTCCTAAACCATGTCTCGAAGTGATTTTGGAAGCCCATCCAGAAATTTTTCCTTCTAATATGCCTAGTTACCATAAGGTCTGGCATATATTCGGGTAAAGAATGTATCTTTGTACCATCAGAAATCCGATAAGTTTTTGCACTTCAGATTATTCAAAAGTTCATAAGACCGGTCTCTGAAAATTCCTGGATCACCAACAAAAGTTTTGGCAATGGTGAATATCAAAGTTGATACTGCATCAGAAATAGTATCACCATCTTGCAAAATTAGTTCTCCTTGGTCATCTATTTTGACTGAGTGCATAATACTCTGTCTTTCTTCTTCACTGAGATGTTCATTCCACCATCCTTTTAGTTGCCCTGTAAAGCCAGCAACTAGAATATGAGCTGCTAATTGGTCTGTGCAAGCATGCGATGTTCTGTACGCTGTTGCCACCATTTTCATCTGTTGAAGAGCAGTCATCATACTATACTCTGTCTGTCCATCTATGTTCCACTCATAGATATTGTTGGCATTGTAACTGTTTTGAAAAATATTGGGTTTTTCTTCCAGCACCATATCCGGATAAGTTGCTCTAGGATAGTACAATTTCTGAGGTCTTTTCCAGTTTGAAAGTTGTTTGTCACCGAATGAACTCCGATGTCTTAGTTTGGCAATATCTACTGCTGGAGATTCTGATTGAGACTGTTCTTCCTCTGTCATTTCTCCTTTATCCAAGACACACATGGCTTGGTTCACAGAAGCTGAGGCTGAGGCTGGGTCACTTGACTTTTGTTTAGATTTTGGGGTAGTAAAGGATTCTTCAATTTTTGCTATTCTTTTTTCTAACTCGTTCAAAGGTTTATTGATATGTGGTATGTATAAATATTATGATATGTGAAAATATGTGTCCTATGATTAATTATAGTGTTTAAAAATATGTGACGTATTTGTACAAATGTATAGAGGTTGAAAATGTGTATATATAAATATATATATAATGTGTAAAATGTATGTAATATATAAAAAGGTGCAATGTGTGAAAATCTGTTAAATATATATAGTGTGAGAAGGTGTTTGAAATTTTTATAAATATGTATAGTATATCAAAATGTGTGTAATATGTGTTGATATATGAATATTAACAACTCTATAGTATCAATATGAGTCTAATATATGCAAATATACAAAATTGCGTTTAGTGTATACATATATGTATATATGTATAAGTGTGTGTACAAGTATTGGCAACAATGCATCTTTTAAAAATGTATAAATATGTATAGATATGTATTGCGAGTGAAGTTATGGATATGTTTGTTGAAATATTAACCGTAAATATTAATACATGTATTATGCAATAAATATTATATTACTTATACCTATTAAACTGAATTAAAATTATAACGAGATATAACATATTATTACACCGCGCTGGCGCGGGGATTACCAACTAGTTTCACATAAGCCTCTATTTATAGGTTTGAACTTCACACCTCTATCTTGTAGGCTATAATGTCCTAAATGTAAATTACATAGGTTACATAGGTACTGGGTGATTATGATGAAGAATGGTGTTACATGAGTTACATGGAATAATGTGAAATAATGGGGCAGAACATAGTGGCTGAACTAGAACGTATTTTTATGGGAGGCTTAATTGTATTTAGAAAAAAAATCTCACGGCTAAAGTATCAAATTAATAATCATAATAATAAATATATACGCATACCGATAAAATAATTATTTGTTCACACTTTAGCTACTAGCGCCGGAAGAACAAATAAGAGGAGACAATTGTGTTCTACAAGTCTGCATCTATTGAAAACATTGCAAAATAATTACACAAATAAATAATCATAATCCACAAAATCATAAAATATTTTAATATATTTTAACACATTTATTAACTCACTATTTACTAACAAGTCTCTTTTTTTTGTAATTAAATAATTATAATTTATAAATTTAAAATTAATTAATCACAATTCACTAATAAATTATTAATAAATATTTAATTATGATAATCAATTATAATTCACAAAAATATGCACAAAAAAATTTAAATATTACCAAAACATAAAAATATAAAAAACTTACACATATTACTAAAAACTTGCATTAAAAATTAAATATTAATAAAAACTTAAATATTGGAAAATAAACATAAAAACATGCAAAATTACTTCAAGATATTACTAATTACTAAAAGTTTAAAAGCTAACATAAAAAAAATTTAAATATAAATAAAAACTTAAATATTAAAAATATAATATATATATATATATATATATATATAATACTTACATCAAATCTTGGCAGCAAGGAAGAGGACTGATGAAGGCAGCACCAAAGCAAAGTTCACAAAAACATATCCGCAGTTGATTTCGAGCATAAGAACAGCAGCAGCTGGCAGCAGCAAGCAGGAGTCCAAAGTTTCTTTCAAAGTTTAACTCAATTAGATACTTATGTTTTGTTGAAGACTAAAAACTTTGAAAACAGAGAATGGGGACAAATGGACAATGAGTAAAACATGTTTATTAATTCAGACTAGTAAATTTTTATTTTTTTTTTACACTTAAGTAAAACGACGTCACTGAGTAAAACATGTTTATTAATTCAGACTTGTAAATTTTTATTTTTATTTTTTTACACTTAAGTAAAACGAAGTCGTTTTACTTAAGTGTAAAAAAAAAATTGAAACAGGGTCGTCTTCTTCAGACTTCAAATCTTAAGACTGAAGTTGAAGTTTCTTTGGTTGGCTCTAGCTGGGCGGGACGCGGGACAGCTAGACAGGTGCAACGTCGTTTTACTTAAGTGAAAAAAAAAAAATTGAAACAGGGTTGTCTTCTTCAGACTTCATATCTGAAGACTGAAGCTGAAGTTTCTTCGGTTGGCTCTGGCTGGGCGGACGCGGGACAGCCAGACAGGTGCAGCACCTCGCCGCTTCTGATAGGGTGTGCTAGGGGGTGGATTATATATACCACCCCCTTGCTCCCCAAAATGAGGGGGGTAGGGGGCGGCTGCACTGGCTCGCCCTCCCTGCGTCCGCCACTAGTAGAACATGAGGTATATGAATGAACATTCACAATTGTTTATAACAAAATCTACATTTATTTGGAAAAGTACAACAATCACACTTACATTGTAATGTAGTCACAACTATCCCCCTAATAAATTCATTCCATTAAGAAATTTATTGCATGATGGTAAAAAAAAAATGCCAAAGCCCAATGCTTCTAACAAAGTATAGATTAGCACATATAAAGCATTGACATGTCAATTATCATTCTTACTTAGCACAATTATTTTTTATCACACCAATTACACTACTGCCATTTCCTCTCTAAACCAAATACACTAAAGGATTACACAAGTTCTACAACAAGGGCTGAAGCACCACCACCACCATTGCAAACACCACCAACTCCGAATTTGCCATTCTTCTGCCTCAGAACCTGCAAAGAATCGAAACTGCAATGAGTCGCCAAACATCAACAGCACTTGATAATTTATATTTTCACTGATATCGTGTATTCTGAACAACTAAGTTTCAAACTAAGGACTGCCTCCCCTCCATTCATCCTATAGGTAAAGACCCTTCACTCCTTGAGGGCTAAGGCTTAGTCAGTTCTCAACTTTTTCTTGTTTCCATTTTTCTTTCCCAGTCGACAAAAAACTGTCTTATATATACTCCTAACGTTAACCTACAAAGGAGAAGACTCCACTGAAAGGCCTAGAGGGTCCTACAGGCCAGACAAGAATGCTACTTTTCCCGCTGGCTTTCTTTTGGCATGACTAAAACTGCAAGGCTTGGATTTGAACCTAGGACCTTAGCTTGGATATAGTTAAAGTGGGATGGACTTTTTCTTTTTACTTAGGCGAGCTCTTTTTGAACCTTACTATGGAATTTATTCAAGTAATCATTCACTAATGAACAATCAATCCAATGCAAATGGTAACATACCCCCAAAAGTGTGACCAAGATACGGGCTCCACTGCACCCTAGAGGATGCCCCAACGAAACGGCTCCACCATGTATATTGACTTTTTCCTGCAGGCAAAATAAGGTAGCAAGATAAGTAGCAGTAAATGGGTAAAACTAGTCCCTCTATAACGTTATAGAAATGGTACAGTCGAGAAGAAAACAATTGCCATAGTTTCAATTGTTTTCAAAAAATTTGATAATCCATCAAAGTGAATCTTAATGAGTTGAAAGATGACTCAAAATAACGTATCTGGAATACCTATTTTGTGAAAAAGCGTAACATACATAACCCCAGAATAGACAGTAATTGAAGTATTCAGTGCTTTCACATTAGTTACTGAATCCAAATTGCACAAACCTTTCCATTACCAAAATTTAGTTTTGTGAACTGAAACAAAGTTCCCTCACATTCTTTTTGACAGTGACGAATTAGTGAAAGTTCGGCAAACAGAGAGGAGCAAAACCAGGAAAGTAAAAGCTAAACAGAAATGAGAACTGATGGAAACACTTGTCTGCGAACAATAAATTTAAAGTCATATGCCAATCATTTTGAACAATAAACATATGTGAACATAATGGAAGAAAATGGTTTAAATGGAAAAAAGCAACTGACGAAAGCATCATTGCAGACTTGTGCATTGGAACAAAGAGAAAATGAACATGCACAGGCACTAAAGCTCAGACATGCATAGAGAAGTCTAAGAACTCACTGGATTAAGCCCAAGAAGCTTTTGATTTGCTAGAGCCACAACCTGCATGCCCAATTGTTGAGATCATTAACTAGCATACCCTTATAAATTACATGCTTACTACTTGAATTAATAGGGGTATTAAGCATACTGCAAAGGCTTCATTAATTTCATAGAAATCAATCTGAGATGCTTCCAGGCCAGCGTTTGAAATAGCTTTTGGAATTGCAAGTGCTGGAGCTGTCGTGAATAACTCTGGTGCCTGCAAGTACAATCGATTAGATAAAAGCCACCATAAGTTCACGCACATCACAAAACATGAAGAAATACAAATAAGAAGAGAGATAGAGAGACAGACAGAGTAAGAGGAGACAAAGTGTTCGCTCTAATGATTCAAAATTCTAAAACCGTGTAATACATGACATAGTGAAACAAGCTCAAGACAATTTAATATCCTCAATACCTCCAAAAAAAACAAATTTATGAAGAAATTGGTGAGTTTCTAGTAAATGTAAGTTCTCTACTGTACCTGTGCAGCATCAGCATATCCTGTGATCTTTGCAATAACTTCCAGCCCAAGCTCAACAGCCTTCTTTCCACTAACCAAGACTAAAGCAGCTGCACCATCACTGAAATAGCAAAATATAGCTGTTAAAAAATTTCAAGAACATTTAGTGTCCTTACACTCGTGAAAATGGAATAATATTTCCAAAAGCCTTCATGTCTTTGTACCAATGGTGAGGAACTCACTACTTAACAAACAGAAAACTATGAGTAGCTTCTAACAAATGGAGGTATGCTAAAATACCTACACTGTAGTTTTTGACAGACCATGAGCACAAGTTAATAATTGTATGTCTCAACTACAGAAAATAATGGATAAAGCATTAACATACCTAATGCTGGAAGCATTGCCTGCAGTAACGCTGCCTCCAGTTTCCTTGAAACTAGGACGAAGCTTCCTTAACTTTGAAGCATCAAACTGCAAGAAAGAGTTGCAGTGGCACGTTAGTAGGCCCATAGAAATGATGCAGATGAGCTACACAGACATAAACGTATAAGCCAGCACAAACACAGAAACACATAAGTGTATTTGTTACATACAGATAAGACACTAGACAATACTGCTAACTCATTATGAGATTAAATGATGTTGAAGCAAGAAATTTTATGATCCTTATGCAGAGTTGACAAACATCAGTTTTACCGTCCATTCCCAATTTTCACCCTAGGACTAGGCACTCAGAGAAACTGCATCTGACTGAATAGGAGAACTCAACATTTTCTGACACTGCAAGATTATCTTTCAGTCTGCTTGTAATATAAAACATACTTCAATCTCCCTTGCCAAAACAAGGTAGTTTAATGTAGATGAGATGGTCATACATTTCTGCTGCCCAATCAATAAAAATGTTGTTATACTCATTTTCTTCTGCTTTTTATGTTCTTCTCATGTTCAAAAATACAAATGAATTGACTTCCAAGGCGAGACACCACGATAGGAAAAATATTTTAAAAAAGAAATTGCCAGAACAAAAATACGCATATAAAGACATAATGTCAAATGGTAAAATCTTACATATATATTCCAAATACTAGCTGATAATACTCACCTTTCCTAGACCTTCATCTTTATCAACAATAGTAGAAGGTTTTCCTCTTCCACCTGACACTTCAACCTGCATGATATTAAATTATGATTCTTAAGCTCTTATGCAACAACTGGTATTTGGTAAAAGAAAATAATCCAAGTTCAACTTGTCTTACTGGCACAATCTCCCATGAGAAAGCACCACCAGCTTGAGCAGCAATGCCACGCTCAAAGCTTTGAACAGCAAAATTATCCTGAAAAAAATAGTATGCGTAAAACAGCGTTCCATAAAACAGAATCTTGATTCTTGTAAGAGAAAACTGCGAGGAAGAAAATAATCATGTTGCCATCAATGATTTCCAATCGAATTTGTTTTTCTTTTGCTATTTTATTCAAATAGTAGTATATATAAATATAATGTCTGAAATATTCCAGTTCTTCTGAATCAACTAGGCCACTATTCTAAATAAAAAAGGAAAACAGTAACAAAACAAATGGGAAATGTATGTTATTATGTATGTGTGAATGAATAAACCAATTCATACCAATGTGTATGAATACAGTGAATCCAATTCACAGTATACAATTCACAAAAAGCTGTAAAATTGCAAAAAGAAGTGGATGAATGTATGAACAAACCTGCTCCTCTCTTGATACACTATGATTTTCAGCGCATAATTCAGCACAAACTCCCATCCCGTAATCATTATATACATCCCACAGTCCATCTTTCATCATTCCATCCACAAGCGTGTCATGTCCAAGTCGAGATCCCTTCCTGCAGGTCAAGAATCAAAATGTAGTCAAACTTGTAGGAATGTTAGCTTGTTAATATGTTACTTCTCATGGCAATGAAAATTATTTATTGACAAACATAAAGTGCAGTTATGATTTCAGGATTATGATTTGGTATGATTGAGAAGAAGAGAGGACAGAACAAGAAGTTAACTATCAATCCAAAGAGAAGCATTACAGAGAAAGTAAACCGAACAAGTTCGGTATCATAGCAACATATCATAAGCGTCCCATGGGAAAACCAATTTCAAATCATATTTGATGTGACAGTTGGAGTATATCTCGAAGCATGAACACCAACCTTGCTTCTCCAAGGTATTTCGGAACGTTGGACATGCTTTCCATGCCACCAGCTACAACAACATCATTAATACCCAACTGAATGCTCTGCACTGCAAGCATAGTTGCTGCAAGGACCAATAAATTAATACTTGTTACTTGTGGACAAAAATTCCTACAAATAAGGTGGGGAACAACTTTTTTAGATTAAACCAACCATTGTTTCTTACGAAATTGCATACCTTTCATCCCTGAGGCACAGACTTTATTAATGGTGGTACAAACCACTGTATTGGGGATTCCTGCACCTAATGCTGCCTGCCTGGCTGGAGCCTGCCCCAAGTTTGCACTGAGCACATTTCCAAAGTAAACTTCTTGTACAAGTGAGGGATCAACATTTGCCCTTTTAAGAGCACCTAAATGTAGCATGCAAATAGAGAGAGTTCATATGCAAAGTACATACAAACATCAAGCAAAAAATATGTATATGTACAAGATATGACAAGAAGATAATAATAGTCGTACTCTCAATAGCTATAGATCCAAGTTTTGTTGCTGGCAATGATGAAAGTGTGCCAAGAAAACCACCCATTGGTGTACGGGCAACACCAACAATGCAAACATCTGTTGAAATCACAAGGTAAACTTTCATATAACAAGCAACCGAAGGAAGATTTGAAACAAAAATTTCATCATGTGAGCAGAGATTAATGGTGCAACAGAGCCACTAACTCATAACAATAATCATGCATCCACAATTGACTAAAAACTGATGCTTTCCTGCCAATGAAACCAATGCTGTAGCTCATTTTCTAACTCCAGGTAGAGACCTAGAAGTTTAAACTGCTTTTCTGCTGAGGAAACAGATGACACATCTAGTTTTTAAATTTCAGTAATCAATTAGAAGTCTGATCTGACGAAACTAGCCAACTTATAGTTCTACAAACTCTAGAAAAATTCATTTCATTAGCATGTACGCTAACTTTTTTGTTTGTTCTTTTTTTTTTTTTTTATGGCTATAGAGTTTTGACAACACCAAAGTAGCAAAGGAAGACAGGCCCATGCAATTTTCACTCAAACTGCAAAAAAAAAACATTCTGTAAGGAATAAACTACTTTCTTGAGAATGGAAGTATAAAGAGTGAAACCTAACAGCAGAAAAGAAGAAAGGACAATTAATATTTCACTCAAGAATAGAAGAGCTGCAATAAGCAATGGGAGCAAGCACATTGACCATATAAATAAGTATTGATAGGCAAAAAAACAAAAAAAAAACATTACTTTTTCTCAGGAACTTTAATAACTAGTGCATCTGCTTTCTCTTGCTCATTCACATATCTAATCAGTTGTTTGTTTATGCTAAATTTTCAATTAAGATGGTTAAACTGCAATAGCAAATATCAATTCAATAATTCTTCTGTTCAAAAGTGTACAAAATGCCAAGATCAGTTACTGTCCCTAAAGGCAACTAATGTCATTGAAGTTCAAGTAGTTGGGATGCTAATTTGATTTGTCTTCATCTAGGTTTCCTCCATTCTCAATATGTAGTTTTTGGGATAAGTTCCTTTTCTCTGGTACAAAAAGAACCAATCTTGGAGTTGGTTCACACTTTCCATCAGAAGACTAAAATGGAACAAAGCACACAACTTGGCAATCTCCAATCAATTTAAATTGACATAGATTTCAGAAATTTATAATCTTTAACTTTAATTGCAAAACTGGAAGTACAAGTATAGATTCTTCAAGCATATCATCACTCCGGAAAGAAGCATATCATCCTTTCCACCATAAGGTCAAGATGAACATTATTGCAAAGAAAACTAAAAAACAAAAAGAACCCATCTTTCTTCTGAAAAATCATTTCCAATTATGAATTTCTCTACAAGGACTATCAGAATGGTTTCGAAGATAAATCCCAGACAAACAATAAAGCAATCAAGTGTTTTACCTGTTGGCTTTATGGAGTTCTCTGGTGCTGCTGCTGGAGCCATGTGATTGAACAATATTTATTCAAACAACCCTGTCCAGTTCAAATTCAATTAAAATGTTTACCAATCATTGCTATACACAAATATTCTCAATTAAATCACTGCAACTTGAATGCTTTTACATTTATCCAGATTAACAAATCCCTCAAAAATATCAAACTTCGAAAAGACTAGTCATTCTTTCTTTCAATGAAGAACCCTTCTACCTCAAAATTATCGAAATTAGTACAAAGTCCAAAAACACAATAAACCACCCGCAAAAAGTAATGTTTCAGCATGAATTATTGAGATTTAAGAAAAAAAAAACAGATTAAATCAAAACAATTAAAACACTTCTGAACCCTTGATCCACCATTGTTAAATGGATTCAAAAATTTGAAAAAACGAAATATATAAACATGTCCATACAGAAAATAAGGCTGATTTATTAATGGGATCTAAACAACTCCAATAAATAAATGCATATATACTTTTGTATGTGTGTGATCTGCTCAAACAACAGACAGTAGAATTCACAGAGACAGAAATACATATGAATTAGAATGAAACATGTTGAGGTAAGAATCGAATGCAGTACCTCTTCTATAGAAAGAAGTGACAGTAATGGAGGAAACAGATTGTAGAGGGGAAGTGAGTTGATGGGCAGTTGGGCACACTCTGTATTGAAGTTGAAAATGTTTGTTGAAACTTATGTACTATATATAGTAGGTGGTTGGGGAGTGGGAGGGGAATTTTAGGAAGACAACAGAGGACAAGATAAAAATGTATTGTAACCGCTCCGAGGGCATTAGTGGTAATACCAGTAGCAGATTGTATTCAATGTGCACGGTTTGAATTCGCTTGATAATAGAGTGTGGGGTATTTTTAACTTTTGCTGGTGGAACTGGGTTTGGGTGTCCCGCATTTACACCTTTTTTTTATCCAAAATGTATTGTAAGCACTTTTTTTTTTCATTTAGTTATTATGGTTTGTACGGTTTATATATGAAATGAGTAATTAATTAATTATTTTTAATTTTTAATTTTAATTTTTTATTATTTTATTAAATTATAATTATAATTAACTTACTGTATATACATGAATCTAATTTATTATTACTTTTATCGCGTTAAAATCGCAATTAACTTGGAGTTGTAATTCCACTTACAAGTCTCTCCCACAAGAAAATCGCAATTAACTTGGAGTTGTAATTCCACTTACAAGTCTCTCCCACAAGAAAACCCCACCCATTTTCCCTATCATTTATCTTCACAGTTTATAGATAATTGAATAAATTACATAATACCTATAAATTATTCAATAGTATGCTTTTAATAATTTTCTTTTTGTTTTTAATTTTGATCTCTCATCTATAAAAAGTAGTATGCTGATGGCTATTATGTTACATGTATTTATTATCTTTGAATTATTCATTAAATTTGAAATATTTACATTTTATTAATTCATAATAAATATAAATATTTTAGTACAACTTTGTTAGATAAGCACGACTACCCTAAAGTCTGATTTCTATTAATTTGTTAGATGAGCATATAAGCAATTTTAAGGAATCCCATTTAATAATTTGACATATTATTTAGACAACTTAATATAAATTAATAATTTACAATTAACACTAAAATTTTATTTCCTATTAATACCAGCTCGATAAATAAATAATTTTAAAAAGTTGCATCTTATAGTACTATACCAACCGGCCAAGCTAAAGGTGATGCTATGAATATATGCAATTATGAATTGGCCACATTGGTCCACTTCGTTACACAAGCAATTTGAAAGACTTGAATTTGTTGGAACTTTGAAGGGACTAAAAATGGCAACAAAAAAAAAAACATTTAAAACCGACTTTGTTGACTGAGAAACAAACATTATGTTTGTTTCCAATTTTTAAAATTTTACTTTATTGGTAGGCAGTGGGACTTCAATTATGGAGAGTATATATAATAGTGTGGCTGGGGGTGCCATTGTTGAACTTTTCTTGATATTGAAAGTTAATAGTCATAAGTTAGTGAACGAAGAAATTTAGTTTAAAGGAAAAGGACATGAGAAAATGTCAAAATGATGTTGGTTGGAATGCTATCAAGTCCTATGTTGTTGGAATTCAATTTTTTTAAATGGGAGAGGAGAAATTTGTTTTCTTTGAATTATGCGACAACGAAATGAGATTCAACTTAATAAGTTAAACATTTTTTTTAAACTCATATTCTATGTAAGATTCTTGTTTTTGCCATTACCAAATCATAGAACAAAATTGTTTTATATGTATATATTGTCAAAAGATGTTACAAGCATTGTCACGTAGAGGGGACCACTCTTAAAATTTGAAAATTTATGTCGTTTTGTTAAGAAATTTAATTTTTTTTTAGTTAAATCTTGTAAATAAAATTTTTGCCTTTCTAAAAATTAAAATATTATATTTAATGATCTTATACAATTTTGACCCCTAAACTCGACTTCTTGATCGGTCACTAGAAACAAGACCAATTATATAAGTAAACGATTTTAATAAAAACATTTCGATAGGTGGCTAAATTTTTATATAAATTGTTATATGCTAGTAAATTGAGCTATAAAAATATATATTTTTTAATTTTTTTTATAAAACACACACCCTCACATATATTCTATAAGACTCAAGAACCTAGAGGTATACAAATATGTTTGGCAAAGAATGTCAAAAGGCGTAAATAAGACTATTTTTGGAATATCGCAACGTAATTAATCATCTCTCAAAAAAAATGGCGTTTACTAAGTGTATGTTTTATTTTTATATTTGAGTCAATTGATTTATTTATTAAGGTTAGATTGATTGTTACAGGAATCGTTGTTGTCCAAACTTAACAGCCTTATTCCATTAAGTATAAAAAGTTAGGCAAAATTGCGTATTGGTTTGGAGACAAATATGCTCTAATTTGGTTGTTTGCATCTTTGTTTCTTGCTAACATACTTTATTCTCTATTAATTATTATTTAGTTCTCGATCCAAAATATCCTTGTACTAATATTAAACCCAACCCAAAAAAAGTGGGAATCGACAATTTAAAAAAAAAAAATCCTTTTTGGAAGTTAATTTTGTAAACAGTGAATATGTTTGAAGCAAGTATATCACTTAAAAAGAGCCATTAGAGTTAGCCCAATAGTCAAAGAAGTAGCATCCCACCATCAGGTCTCTCTTGTCTAATATTCAAGTGTTGGGGGATGCATGTGAGAGTACACGTGTGAATTTTTTTTTTTAAGTATATTAGTTAAAGGATTTCATTTATATAAATGCTTGAATAACTCTTTTTCATCAAATAAATCAACAAGTTTTTTATTTTTTAGGTAAATCAAAAACCTTTTATTAATCTATCTTTTATTAAACCATTCAAAACATTCAGTAATCAATGTAAAATTAGAGAATTTACAAACTTTACTAGGGATTATAATGAATCTGATGATTCTTCTCTCTTTAATTTGATTTTTCTTTTTGAAACTTATGAAAATTACTAAAGTTATTTAATTTATGCTAATTTTTGTATTAAAAAGGTATTGTCAAAAAGTAATTTTCTACCATTGAAAGTCAAATTTTTAGTGTCACCTAATATAAATGCCGCTACCTTTCAAACATGTTATTGATTTATTTGGAATATAGATTTTGCAAATTTTATAAGGGTAATATTAAAAGTGAAATTCTTTTATCATGATATATATATAATTGCAACTAGTTAAAATGATTAAAATAGTGTAGTTTCTACCCTTTTCATGAAGAAAATGGGTAAATTACAAGAAACTTCTATATGGTTTCAAAACTTTTCAAGTTACCCCCTTATACTTTAAAAACCTTCATTACTTCCTTGTGATTTAAAAAAAAATGCACAAAATATATATATTTAAAATATTTATTTTTATAAATTTATCTAATTCAATATGTAGGCATAGCTTTTATTGTTGATTTGAAATAGTTGCACTGTATCTTTTTCTAAAATCATTGATTTTTCAATATTTTTCTATTTGAGATATGAAAGTGTCTCGGAAAGATTTGATTACATAACTTATAAATCTATTTAATGTAATTATTAAAACTAAAAACATGTCTAACCAATAGAGAAAAAATTCACTCTTCTTTTCTTTATATGCTTTTTTGAGATTAATAAATATTATATCTAAGTCTTGTTTTATCTCATTATCTATATTACTCACATAATGTTCTTATTAAATGTATAGCTTCCATTGTAGGCATATAGCTTCCATTATCTATATTACTCACATAATGTTCTTATTAAAAAATACACTCATATAGATAATGAGTCAATAGGGATGTAATGTGGAGGGTATTAGAGAAAAGAGGAGTAAGAGTAACTTATATAGGAGTTATAAACATAAAAATGTAACAACTTGTACATAAGGACTCAGTACGAATATCCAATGATTTTTCAAATACTATAAATTTGCACTAGAGATTCGCTTTAAACCCACACCTTTTGTTTTAGTAATTGATGAAATTATGAAGCATTTGCAAACAGTCTTTCTTGAATGTATATTGTTTATCTATGATATAATTTTAATTGAT
Organism: Ophiorrhiza pumila; assembly: GCA_016586305.1. Lineage (NCBI taxonomy): Eukaryota > Viridiplantae > Streptophyta > Magnoliopsida > Gentianales > Rubiaceae > Ophiorrhiza > Ophiorrhiza pumila. Next base: position 17,362,308 of record BLIW01000005.1, read on the forward strand.
GACACAAGAGAGGAAGTAAATGTTAAATGAAAAGTTTGGAGATAAACATTAAAATCGAAAGGTTTTACAATAAATAGAGGTAGAATTGAATATATGGGACGCCACTTTGTTGTTTGAAAAAAAGGACCAAATTACATGATAATAATTTATAAATTTTTAAACGATACATAAATAACTTGAAAATCTCTTTTTTGTAATTTACCCTTAAAACAATGTCGCTGCCAAAGTTTAATTTAAATGTAGAAGTCCTACTGTCCAAACATGTTTTGGGTTTATTGAAATATTAACTTTACGAATGGTGATAAATTTTTTTATTGACAATTCACATCTCTATATTTTATATAATTCTCTAGACTTGATATTTCATACTTGTGTAATAAATGTACCTGAAATTTGTGGCAATAAATCTAATTGTGTATGTTGGTTTTGTACAAAAGCCAATTTAATTTTAAGATTATTATTTATATTTATTGCCAAGTGATTAGGAACCTAAAGGGTCACACACAATAGAACTACTTCTTGGGTTAAAATGATTTACATAATTATATGATAATTATGACATCTATTATACTCTTGTTCACTTTTGGAAAGTGAATAGAGTTTGGTAATAATTCGTTTCTTGTTTGACAAGACAACCTTTTTGGAAGCCTGTATTATTATATATAGATGCTTAATGTTAGGTCATAAACAACACAAAAAAACACAAACACAAACACAACACAACTCTCTCAATAAGAAATTACGTAAATAAGAAAAGGGTTTTCTTATTAGATTTATAAGGTGTTGTTTAGAGGGATCTAGCTTATTAACCTAATGTTAAAATCAATCCTTTGAGGATCCCGAAAGTAGTTCGTGTGGATTACCGTTAGAGGCCGGACACGTGAGCGGCTTGTTGTCGATTAAACCTCGCTCAAGGATTTTGCTAGCATCTCTCGAGGTATATTTTGTATAGATTATCATTAAAGGTCCTATGGAAATCAATTATAATATAATTGTTATATTTTCCGCTGCGTTGTTACTATGTTGATTTCCTTACAGTGGTATCAGAGCCTAATTTGATTTATCTATACGAAATATATCATGTCATGAATGATAAATTGTTTATATATGTATGTTGGATTTAATTGATGTATTTGAAAAATTATTTCTTAAAAATTTGTTTTTAAAATTATGGGTCAAATATGCAATTTTGTTTTATTCAAATTTGATTTTGAAATTTTTCAAAAAAAAATGAGGGCTGGGTCTGATCCGAATCAAGCCAAATTGTTTGGCAAGTCGGACGGCGAAGTGAAGTTTGATCAAAAAAACAAAAAAAGGAAAGCACGCAGAAGAAGAATCTGCGAGTTCCTTTCTCGTTTTTTTTTTGAAGTTGATGATGACGTCAGATGATGTCATCATATGTTTTTATTATTTATAAAAAAAAAACGGAAGCAGAAGATGAATCTGCACGTTTTTGGGAAAAGATGACGTCATCACCTGTTTTTATTATAATAATTTAAAAAAAAAAAGAAAAGAGGCTTTTAGAAAGCGTGATTTTTGAAACCAAAAGCTGGAGCAATTAAGAAAAATGTTTTCTTAATTGAAAATTTAACCCAGCTCTTTTTTTTTCTTTTCTGATCAATTGGCCCTATAGTTTTGGAAACTATATTTTGACCCATAAAAGTTTCAAAACTACAATTAAATGATTTCTAATATAATTAGAAATAATATACATATAGATTCATGACAGAAAAATTACATATTCATTTAATGTGATCATTTGAATAATATGACATATGTAATTTATATTTGAAATAAATTTATTATATATTCATTTAATGTGATTATTTGAATAATATGACATATGTAATTTATATTTGATATAAATTTATTATATATTCATTTAATGTGATTATTTAAATAAGATGATATGTAATTTATATTTGATATGAATCTATTATTTAATATGATTATTTGAATATCATGTCATATAAAATTTATATTTGATATAAATTTATTATATATTCATTTAATATGATTATTTGAATAACATGTGTCATATACAATTTATATTTGATATAAATTTATTATATATTTATTTAATATTATTATTTGAATAACATGTGTCATATATGATTTATATATGATATAAATTTATTATATAATCATTTAATATGATTATTTGAATAATATGTCATATGTGATTTATATTTGATAAAATAATATATTTATTTAATTGCATATTGTATGTTAAATTGATCAAATAATTTTCACATATGATATGTATGTATGATGAGACCGTAAATTAATCCCTTAATTAAATATTAAATCATAATTAGTTGCCTTCTATTATTATAGTTTAAACAAATTTTTATTAGAGCAACTTGTTGAGTTGCCTCAAGGTTGTTTTACTTTAAATACGTTTATGCTATGAGATTAGATCTCTGAATAATGGGCTTGATTTAACAAAAACTTTTGACTTGTTGAGTTGCCTCAAGGTCAAAACGTTTTTTAGGCAAAGAGTTAGGGGACATATGAGATATGTGTATCAAGAGTTGATGGCCTAACTATCTAGAAGTTACAGATAGTTGTAATTGGTAACTGTTACCTACTTGTTGAGATTATTTTGATTTGTTGAGTTGCCTCAAGATTAAAATAATTAAAATGAGATTCTAGCCACTAAGAATTTTGTGAAAATTCTCGAATCAATTTAAGGGATATTGATTTGAATAAAATAGTGGGAGCAAAACCCAAAAATTTCATAAGTCCGTATTTATTTTATTTTGGTTTTGCTTATTGCATAAATATGAAATAATTTTATATCTTTATTTTCTTTTGTAGAAAATTATCTATAATATATTGTTTGACAATATATTAATTGCTCAAATTTTATGGATTGAATTTTACAACCTAAAAATTGTTTTTAGGTATGAGAAGTTATTTTATGTCCTTAAAATCTTTTTCTTGATGATGATATTGATCAAATAATTAAAGATACATGTCAAAAACATAAAGATGATTTTGATAATGTATATTGTCTTATGCTAAAAAGTATTCATGAATCTTAATTACAATAGTTGTATGTGAACGTGTATGCTTTTACAATATTTCATTAGATGAAATAATTGTATGATATAAGAGTTGAAATTGAGATATATGATATCTTTCTTACGAACTCATTTAGAGCAAAATGGCAAATAATCTTTAGTATCATCTAATGTACTAAAGGTGATTAGTCTCATTGAAAAATTTGATTTTTTAATTTTGTTATGAACAAAGTTGAGATCTAAATATTTGCTTGAATTGCTCAATAAGACAACAAAGGATTAAATCAAGAAGAAAAAAGGAAATTGTGTTAATATTTGAGTTATTTAAGAAAGTGAAGTTGGACCCTGATTTTAAGAAAATCAATAAAAAAGGCGCTCAAACTTAACACAAAATAATAAGGACAAAAGTTTATATGGTATTAAATTCTACTATGGTCTATTAAGATAGACATTGGAATTAGAATTAAAAGGTTCATTGAGATTTTGAAGCAGAAGAAACTTGGTGAAGTTTCTACTTCAAATATGTTTATGATTGAAATAAATGTTTCTGCTTATAAAAAAAATCTTGGGTATTAGATACCAGATTTGGATCTCATATTTACATAAATATGCAAGATTTAAGGATAAATAGAAAGTTGGGTAAAGAAAATGTATTCTTATATGTGGTAATTGAATGCGACAAAAGTTGTTACATTAACCATAAGAATATAGAGTTTTCTTCATTCAGAAGATTAATCCTTAATATAAAGGATTGTTATTATCAGTACTTACTAAAATATTATTTCTATTTCATGTTTGACATAAATAGATATACAATAATACAAAAGAATAAATGTTGTTCTTTTCATTGTGATAATATTTTAAGGTGCTGGTTAATTGGATAACAAACTTTATATATTTGATTTGGATAATCTTCTTTTCAAACATAAACACAAAGAAACAAAAATTGATAATTTTATCTCTAATATTGTAGATATGGTTATATAAATGAGAAACGCATAGCCAAATTGCATAAAGATGTTTATTTGGAATCACTTGATTATGAATAATTTGATAAATGCGAATCTTATTTATTAGAAAATAACCAATTTACCTTTTACTTAAAAAGGTGAAAGATCTACTGAATTACTAAATCTAATACATATTGATGTATATAGACCTATGTTAATTGTAATTAGAGAAAGTTTTTCATACTTCAAATGATTATATTAAATATAGTCATATATGTACTTATTGAAGTATATAACTAAATTCTTTGAAGAGTTCAAAGAATATAAAATTGAAGTTGAAAAACAACTTGATAAAAGTATTAAAATATTTCGATTAGATCGAAACAGAGAATACTTGAGTCAAGAATTTATAATTATCGTAATAAAATGAACTTGTTTCTTTATTAAAGTAATAATCGAATTTTATTAGATATTATTCGATTAATGATGAGCTATACAATTCTCTCAAAATTGTTTTGAGAATATACAATAAATATTGCATTTGATCTTTTAAAGTATATTCCATTTAAACCTATTGGTTTTACCTCATATGAGATATGATATGGGAAATAACCAAAATATTTGGAGTGTTCTATATTTTATAAAAAGTAAAATCTGATAAGTTTGATACAAAATTTTTATATATACTATTTTGTGGAATGTCCAAAAGAAAGTTTTGGATATTATTTCTATAATCCCAATGAGCACAAAATGTTTGTCTCAAAATATGTCATATTTCTAGAAGAATAGTCTATTCTAGAAAAGGCAAGTGGGAGCATGTAGAACTTGATGAAGTTCTTAAACCATAATTTAGTAATGAAAAGAAAATGGAATTAGAGCTTGTACTTCATGGTGATGCGGTAGGACATGAAGCTCTTAATACACAAGTAAATTGTATGTTTAGTAGGATAAATCGTCCACATGAGATGATGTGTTTATCATTAAGAATGATAAACCTACTATCTACAAAGAAGTCTTATTTGATAAGAAATATAAAAGTGGTTTTGAACCATAAAATCTAAAATGGATTCCATGTATGACAACAATGTATAGACCTTAGTCAATGCACCTAAAGGGATAAAATCCATAAGGTGCAAGTGAGTCTTCAAAAGAAGACAAACATGGATGGTAATATTGTTACCCATAAAGCATGAATATTGGTTACTAAAGGTTATACAAAATCATAGTATTGACTATGATGAAACCTTTTCACCAATTGCCGTGTTAAAATCCATTATGATTTTACTTGTTGTAATTTGCAAAGGGATTAGTATATAATACAATCTAAGGGTTTTTATTCAAAAATCCTAGCAAAGTATGCAAATTATAAAAGTTCATTTATGGACTAAAGCAAGCTTTTAAGAGTTCAAATATTTGTTTTGATGAGATAATCAAAAAGTTTGATTTAATCAAAAAACAAATATGAATCTTGTGTATACAAAAGATTATTGGCAATATTATTGTATTTCTCATATTATATGTAGATGACATATTAATAATGAGAATTTACATAACTACTCTTAATTAGTTAAGGTGTAGTTGTTCAAAAACCTTCTCAATTAAAGATTTTTAGAGAAACAACTTATGCATTGGGAAAAGTCTATAGAGATAGATTTGATAAGTTGTTTGGTCATATAGAGTCAATATATATATTTGTATATGTATTGATAAGATGTTAAAATGTTTAACATGCATGGATCAGTTTACAAGGTTTACATTCCTATATTTGATGGGATTTACCTTAGGACATGTGTCCAAAGACTGATATTAAGAAATATAGTATGCAAAATATTCTTAAGAAGTAAGATCATTTATGTATATTATATAAGACCAAATATCTTCTGAGCTATAAGTATTATGAGCATATTTTAATCCAATTCCAGTGAGAGTCACTAGAAGTGGTCAAGAATTTTCTTAAATACTTGAGAAGTATTAAGGATCTATTCTTGAAAGTTGAGCTTATTATATATGGATTCATAGATACTAGTTTTCAATCTTATAAAGATGATTGCAAGTATCAAGATGGATACATATTTATCCTAAATATAAATATTGTTATTTGAAAATGTTTCAAATAGATTATAACAACATATGCTACAATAGAGATTAAGTATATAGTTGCTTGAGAAGTAGCTACAAGATTGTTTGGATGGAAATAGTTTATTCAATAGTTGAGGAACTAAGGTCTCATCAATGATCCAAACATGTACTAAAATTTTATCATTTGATTAGAGTAATCACTGATAGAATTTAAGTAAAGATACAAGAGATTCCAGCAAATGATAATATAATTATTCATTGACTAAACCATTATCCCAAAAGAAACATGATGGTCACGTTTATTCATTTGATTTGAAGTACTGAATGATTGGTTTGAGTCATAATGGAAGAATAATTATGTAATTTTATGCAATAAAGATATGGCATATTTATCATTTTGTAACATATATATGTCGATATATATACAATATGATAAAGTCCTTAGAATAATATTTATTATTCTTAAATTTCCCTAGTCATAGTATTAACAATAACAAGGACGTTGTTAATACGGATAGACTAGTATATATAGTGATATATAGGTGAATCATTGGAGAATGTGTTCACTGGAATGATCAGCTTAGAGATTTCCATATCGTTAACTATTTAAGTGCCAATGGTATAATCTCTACGTGACAGTAGTGTAAGTGATCCTTTGACTTGAGATCATAAGAGTATCTTTAATGTGGATGTTATGTTTTGACTTTATTTGTCCATAACCGTAAAAGGATATGCGAGCGGTAGATGTTGGATATAACAAGAAGCACGGATTGATAGTTTATGATCGATATAGGATTCACCACTCCTAATAGTGGGAGAGTATATTCCTTTCTGGCGCCACTTGTTGAAGTTCAACTCAAAGTGCACATATTTAGTAAGTAAATTTGGAAAGTTCTAAATTTATTTACAAGGAGTTGAATTTCGGTACAAGAAAGAAATATAATTGGTACAATAAAGAGTTGGCACTTAGACTTTACTCTTGTACCAATTGGAATATAGGATGGTGAAAGGATGATAATTACATGGTACCTGGTTCATGGATAGGTGAAGTCGATCAATTGACTTTTCTTAACTCTTGGGTGGTCATGATGTCTTGGCTAGAGGCCGCTCTTGATCTATGAATATAAATGAATTAATTGTTGAATTAATGATAAATTAAAGTCGTTTAATTTATCCTATCTTAGAAGCTCTGTGACTAAATTGTCTTTAGTCCAAGTGGGAGTTTGTTGGTTTTGTACAAAAGCCAATTTAATTTTAAGATTATTATTTATATTTATTGCCAAGTGATTAGGAACCTAAAGGGTCACACACAATAGAACTACTTCTTGGGTTAAAATGATTTACATAATTATATGATAATTATGGCATCTATTATACTCTTGTTCACTTTTGGAAAGTGAATAGAGTTTGGTAATAATTCGTTTCTTGTTTGACAAGACAACCTTTTTGGAAGACTGTATTATTATATATAGATGCTTAATGTTAGGCCATAAACAACACAAAAAAACACAAACACAACACAACTCTCTCAATAAGAAATCACGTAAATAAGAAAAGGGTTTTCTTATTAGATTTATAAGGTGTTGTTTAGAGGGATCTAGCTTATTAACCTAATGTTAAAATCAATCCTTTGAGGATCCCGAAAGTAATTCGTGTGGATTACCGTTAGAGGCCGGACACATGTGCGGCTTGTTGGTCGATTAAACCTCGCTCAAGGATTTTGCTAGCATCTCTCGAGGTATATTTTGTATAGATTATCATTAAAGGTCTTATGGAAATCAATTATAATATAATTGTTATATTTTCCGCTGCGTTGTTACTATGTTGATTTCCTTATAGTATAATCACTTGTGTCACCTTTAATGTTAGCTAACCTCGCAGGCTCGCACCAACTTCGCATGAAACATTGTAGGTTTGTGTATTTATACGGTGTCTTGCATGGCTGATATAAGCTCAAAACTCATAAATGGCTTACTCGTAGAGCACGAATGGCCAAATTAAGGGATGAAGAGGTCACTAGATCAACTTGGTTTGATTGAACGAAAAAAATTAAATACATTATAAATAAATTTAAATTATAATTATAATGATAATTAAAAAAAAAAAACCATGTATCAAATTACAAATATTTACTATATTATGTCTAAAATTTATAATATTAATAAATAAAATTAATTTATCTAAAAATTATATTATTTAATATCAAATATAATAATTCTAAAATGAAAGAAAAAAAGTATAAAATATCTCAAAATTTATGAAATTTTTACGTTATCAATAAATAACTAAAAATGGTAAAAAACCATACATCTATTATTTATCTATTTATTTATTTTGAGTGGGATAAGAAAGATATTTAAAAAAAGAAAAAAGAAAAAAGGTTAATTAGTCAAATCCAAGTTTTGACCGGTTATACCAAAAATTTGACTGATCATTTTAAAAAGACAATTTTTTGAAATAAAAGCGAACCATACCAAGAATCAGTTATCGGTATTCGGTCGAACCAATTGAACTTGCCGCTTCTATCTGATTTTCGAAAAACTTATTCATATAAAGTATTGTTTGGTCACATTAGACTTTCACAATTTTGTCTTTTAAAAAGCACTTTGCAATATGGATGAAATAAATCTCAACCTTATAAGTCAGACACTTTTTTTTAAGTCGTATTGGATATAGAATTTGTTCTCTCTTTTATACCTCATCAATGTACAAACTAATAAAAAGCAAAACATGTTTATAATCCAGTAGCTTATACAAGTTCTACAAAAAAAAAAAAAGGAAGAAAAAGAAAAATGTATGCATGCTTATAAAGTTGAAAATAAATTATTTTCATCCAACGGTGTAAAACTTAGGTATATAGATATATTCCATGAGCTGTCCAAATACTAAGCTCCAAATAATTGATGGTAATAGCTTGCGTAGGGATTGAAATTTTAAAAAAAAAAACCCAAATAATTTTTTTATTGAAAAATGGAGAATGCAATTAAATGTCTATAAAAATTTCTTATAATTAATTAGTTCGTGTATCACGTATCTTCAAGCCTGGAAACAGTGTTAACCATATAACAACTCTTTTATTTTTTTTAAAAAAATATCTCTCCAATGTATTGCTATATTCATATTACTGTTTGGACAAGACATTTTCTTATTTTGGAGAGAAAAAGTATTTCTCTATTTAGAGTTTTGAGAAGAAATCCATTTAGATTGGGAAGGAAAATTTTATTTTCTTTAATTCTTATATTTGAGAATTTTTCATTATTTATTTATTTTAATTATAATATTTAAAAAAAAAGAACCAATGTCGACAAATCAGGTCCCATTCAATAATTTTTAAAATAAATGACCTCAATAGTACCCTAATTTAACTTTGAGATTATGCATCGTTCTGGTTCTTATTTTTTAAAAAAAAAAATCATATAATGGTTCCTTAGCTTGAATTTTACAATGTGAACGATTTTCAACTCATTTCTTTATTCAATTAGCTAATGTCTCCACTTAACACTTTTTTGAATAGTAACCGGCATCACACAACAGACAAAATTGTTAATTAGATAAATAAGAAATGAATTGAGAATTATTCACTTGAAAATTCAAATTTTAGGAACCATTATATAAATTTTTTAAGAATGATAGTCACTTTTAAGTTAAAAAACTATTAAAATTAGAGTAATGATAGAGAGTATGATAACTTGTGAATTGAGAACTCCGATTGTCACGCCTTAGACCCGCAAGCCCAGTGAACCTGTGGGTCCACATGCGCACGCAAGCCCGTGATGCGATTAGGGTCAGATGCATCCAAGCCCAACTTCGTTTGGCTCGTCCTTGCTATGCCAAAATGGATATCCTGAAGTTGAACTTGCATGCTAGACCCTACACTTATATCATAGTCATCATCCTTATACATATTCGATATGGAATTGGGGTATTACAGATTAAATATATATATATATATATATATTATATAAACCTCCCAAAATTTTTAATTCTAACAATCTCTTTTTAATTAATTATAATTTAACTATAATAACTTAAACATTATATTAAAATTATATTCTATGACATTATATTTGAGGTTTTAATATTAATTGGGAGCAACACCTCCTCTACCATAATAAAATTTGGTGAGTGCTCTACAATTATTAAAAGTATAAATATCACCGAAATAAAATCTACAACTATTAAGCCCTAACTCAGATATACGATATAGTTTTAATCATAGTTTTAGTGAAACCAGGTTGTTAAAACCACATAGTAGGGTTCACTCACATTTATTTAGGCTTAATAATTTTATATTTAATTTTGACGATATTTATACTTTTACTCACTGGTTCGTGATTTTAGTGATATTTTGGTTTGTGATTTTAGTTTGTGGTTTTGATGATATTTTAATTTGTTTTGCGGTAGACAATTAAGGGTATGAGTTAATTATATTGTATAAGAGGGGTGTATGATTAATAAAGTGAAAAAAAAACCATGTTACTCTATGAAATGATTGGATACCTGATAAACTATTTATCAGGATAATTCTGATTAACTTTAAACTGTTTATTTATACCAAGTAAGACAAATTTCTTTCCTATTTTATGCTAAGATCAATGATAGGGGGAGTGAAATTCTACAGTGAAATCCCATAGTTACTGATATGGCATGTGTAAAAAAACAAACTAATACCCTAACCAAATGATGAGTGAACCCTACTGGATAATGGATAAGTTTGTCTTTTTATAACTGCCACATCAGTCACTATGGGATTTCACTATAATTTTTCACTATGTATATCATTACTCTTATGCTAATTAGGAATCCACATCATTAAAGTTCCCAAATCGCTTAAAAATTTTTGTACTCTATATTATTACTCGTTATAAATTCTAATTTCTAATCAAGTCAAACCTTAGGTTGGGTTCCTTCTATTCTTTAATACAAATTAAGAAAATGATACCCAGGAAAAGTATCTAGGCCAAATTGCTTTTTTTAGAAAGAAAAGAAAAAATACAAGATAAAATATTTCCACCCAAATATGAAATAACCATTCTCAAACGGTTACTTCTCTAAGAAAGATGAGAACAAGAGAAAACAAGCCCTTATTGCAAGAACTAAAAAATGTCAACAAAAGTGTGTATTTTTCTTCCAATCACTTTTTCTTTTTTCAAATTTAGTATTGCCTGCTAACATAAAAAAACGACCATAATCTTGTCAGTTAACACAAAAGTCTATTCATGGTAGGTTTTGATGTCCGGAAAATAATTCCCACGCTCATATTGACACTAACGTGTATTTGGTTTCCATAAACATCTTTTTCGAAGAAAATTTTGACTTCTCATTTTGATAGATTTTAAATGGGAAAATTGCAAAAATCATTATTCATATTTGTTGATTTTTTTTTCATCATTCACATTTAAAATGATACAATTTTGTTATTTATATTAAAAAATTGTAACAAATTTATCTATTTATCGAATTTGATTTAATTTTTTAAAGGAAATTATACACATGTTCCAATGATGACACGTGTACATTTTTTTTTGCTGAAAAAAGTAAATAAAATCAAATAAAATGATCAATTTAGTACTAATTTTTAGAGTGAGTGACACAATTGCATCATTTTAAATGTGACTAATAAAAAAAGTTTTTCAATAAAATGTATTTTGCAATTTTTCTATTTTAAATTACAAGGTCAAGAATTTGAATTGCAAATTTAAACGGTAAGATTGGGTGTTAATTTTTTGATTTTACAGTCAAGAGCATTTTGAAATAGCTACTAATGATCAAGTATGAATTTGTGCATGTTATATGTCAACATTCCCTCTTGCACCATGAAGGCATGTGTATGGAGCCCCCTACAGTTTCACAGCTGAAGGAGGCGATTAGAAGCCACCTCCCAGGCTTAATTTTTTTTTATGTGAAACCAAACAAAAGCTAAGTTTTGTTAATACAGAGTGTAAAAAGCGCTCTGTTTGGATATAGTGTTTTTGGATTTTATTATGAATTTTTTTTTTCTTGGGATTTGTTATGAGAAAGGAATATTTTGGGAGTGTTTGAATTAATAATTTTGTTTTGTTGGGATTTGTATAAGAGATTATTTTATTGATAAAAAGTTTGAAATTTAAATTTGAATTAATATTTTATTAGTTTGTTTTGGTGGGAATTGTGTTAAAAAGAATTGTTTATTATTAAAATTTAAAATTTAAAATTAAAATTTATAAAAAATACTGTAGCAAAAATAATTATTGTAACATCATTTTTAATTTTAAAAAATTTTGTAGAAAAATTTAAAAAAATAAATAAATTATTTATAATTATAAAATAAAGGGCGAATACCATTTTACCCCCCTGTGGTTAGGCATAATCACCCTATCGCTACCTCGTGGTTTCAAAATACTCACATAACCCCCTTCTGCTTTGGACTAATGTGAAAAACGGATGGAATCTGTTAAAATTGACGGAATTGATTTACACGCGCAGGTTACTGCGCGTAATACATAAATTTTTTTACTTTTATTCCAAAATTACCCTTTCCTTTTCCTTTTCCTTTTCCTTTCTTCTTCCTTCCTTTCTTTTCTCTTTCCTTTCTTTCTGTCGGCCGACTCGTTTTCTTCACCGTCAAGCTGGTTTCGAAAGCTGCAAAGATTTCATCAGATCGAAACCCAGATCTTCACCTGATCTTTGCCTCAAAGATTTCATCAGATCGAAACCCAGAAGCTGGTTTCGAAAGCTGCACATCGGCCTTCCCAAAGATCTTTAGATCGAAATCTATCTCTTGAATCTGGCTGCACATCGGCCTTCCAGCTCGAAACGCCAGCGGCTGGAAGAAGCTCAAAGCAGTTATGCTCAAGGATCGGACGTTGCCGAATTGCTGGCAGCAGCCCCAAGCTGAACCTATGCTCCTTCTGGCCGGAACCCTACCGGAATACACTCACTTCATTACAAGGTCCACCACACCGGAGAAGTCGCACTGATTTTGGACTCAATACTCACCCTAATTTTGGGCTTCTTTTGCTTCTGTATTTGCTGAATGGTGCCGTTTCTCTGCACTCTCAATCACTTTTGAATTTTGACTCACTTCATTTGCTCTCTGTATATTCTGAATGGGGCTATTTTTTGACATTTTTGGGTGACTTTAAATTGCTTTGACGAATGCAAATGTTGATATTGCTTTGATGTTCTGAAACTTCTGATAATGGAAATTAACTTGACCGCTTTAGTCCTTTCCCAGAAGCCTCCAATTTCAACACTGCAAATTGTTCATACAGTTTTTTCTTTAACAAAGTTTCATCAATCCCTCAATTTTTCTTAGCTGTTTGTGGTGTTAGATTAGAACTGAGATGGGAAGACTCGATCTGAGGATAGCAATCGAGCATGAACGACGTTCCCCAAGTATTTTGTATTATTGGCCGGGACAGAAATTTTCCTTCATCTGAATCCTTTGCGTCTTCTTGATCCTGTTCCGTTGATGTTCCCCAAGTATTTTGTAAGGAAAATTTGAATTTTGAATTATTCTTTTGTGTAGATTTGGGTTTGGTCGGAGCTATTTTGTAAGGAGAATTTGAATTTTGAATTATTCTTTTGGAAAAATAATGATTATGGTATGTGATTGAAGTGGGTTAATGATGATTGTAATGGGTGGAGAAGTGATGGTTGTGGTGAGTTTGTGATTTAAGTTAGAGAAATTACAGTGGTTATGGTGGGAGGAGAGAGAAGATAGTGGTGGTCATGGTGGTGGTTATGGTGGGAGGAGATAAAGAAGAAAGAGAAAGATGAGATAAGAACAGTAAGAAAATGGAAGAAAGAGAAAAACAAGAAATAAAGTAAGTTGGAAGAAAATTAATTAAATAATATGATTTTTTTTAACTTTTATGTAAGGGTTATATAGTAATTTTATGCATTTCTGTGAGTTTGAACGGTTTCCGTCCGTTTTCCACATTAGTCCAAAGTAGAAGGGGGTTATGTGGGTATTTTGAAACCACGAGGTAGCAATAGGGTGATTATGCCTAACCACAGGGGGGTAAAATGGTATTCGCCCTAAAATAAATTCAAAAAATACAACAACCAAACAGAGGCTAAAATACAAGGACAGGCGGGAAGTTATCAATCCAATAGGAAAGAGTGGTGTACTTCTTTTGTTGTGGAGTGAGCATTTAACAGTGTACCAAATCCTTAAGTCTGAGTTCAGTATTGAGATTAAATTTGAAAGCGAAGAAACTAATGGAAAATGTTGGGGAGTGTTTGTCTATTCCAGTACAGAGGAGGATGTAAGGAAGCAATAGTGGGACAACTAAAGTGGATTACTAATGTTAAGTGAATAAATGATAATAAAGTTTTACTCATGTTGAGTTATAATTTGATCAAAGTCACCAGCCCAACAAAAATGAAAACAATCAGCTTTGACAGACTTAAAAGATTCCATTAGATGTCTCCAATATCTATTAACTCCGGTGCTTTTTTTTTATTTTTATGACCAGATCCCAATTTACGTTGTAATATATTGGATCTCAAGATAATCGTCTCTTAACGGTAAATCGCGGGCCTTATTCCTGCGCGTAAGTACCATAAGCCTTTCTCCACTTTATCTAAGAATAAGAATAACCATCCAAGGAAACTTGACCACGGCACATGATCAGCCCTTTGGTCACGTGCGTTGGCCGCGTCGCTGCTTCAAAGGAGGGTCCCCCAACCATAAAAACGACGTCGTCCTTCAGACCTTTTGCATCCAACGCAGCTTCGGCCTTCGTATTCTCATCCTGTCAAATCCTCGTAAATGCTCCGCTGCTTCGGTAATAAATGCTGGTATGGGACGCCGAAACCGTCTCCTCCCACAGCTGAATAATTGTCTCCATCTCATTAATGCTTCTCTAACCTCTCCTCATGCCTCACCTCGCACCTACGGCTGAAATTCACCTCTTCTCTCTCACCTTTTCTCCCCCCGCCGCTCCTTCTCATCATTCCACTCAAGTATTGCTTTTCCATTAGATCAATGTGCTCCTCTCGGGCCGCATTAATATTAGTCATGTCAACTGTGCATTTGTACCAGCTGGTTGCGGATGGATATTTTGCCTCTGTGTTGTTCGAGGGGGGGAAAAAAGAAAGTACCTCTTACTCCTTTCTTGCAGCTCCCCTGCATTTTCGGCCTTTGGTTACCCTTACGGGGTATAATGGTCTTTGTCGAATTGGATGCTTCCAGGACCGGCAGCAGTGCTCTCTATCAAATCAAACAATGGGAAGTTTTCTTCTTTGTATTTATCTTTCTCACGAAATATTTGTTGTTCTTCTCCTTCTCTTTTGTTCTGGTTTTCATTCGTTCTGTTTTTCAAAAAATTTCCCTCTGATCTCGTCGGCTGCGTTTTTTTTTCCCTTGTAATTGTCTTTAACTGCGTTTTCCTACGGTTGGCCTGTTTCGGATTTCAAACATATAACTGTTCCTAAATAAATTGGCGTTCCCGCCTCCTACCTTCGGCAGATTCTTCGCTTCTTTACTGTTTCGGTATGTTATTTACCCTGTTGCGCCGGCTGTTTTCTTCCTTGCTGCTTTGATATTATAGTATGTTCTCCAGAACCTCTGTATACGTCCCCTTCTACCGTCGTTTGCTTAATCAGTTACTTATTTATTCATTTAGTTCATTTAGCTTATTTTGTAATATAAGCCACTTAACACTAATGTAATGAATCTTCGTTTTCAGTTTTTCCTTATTTATTCCTACTGATTTCGTTCATGGTTGGTTGCTCGCCTCTTTAGTTCGTTCTGTTTATTATCGTCGTTGGTTTGTCTTTGTACCCCACCTGTGTTTAATGCTGGTTCATACTGATCTTCGTTTATTCTTTTTTGCTGTTGTGTCTAATGCTTGTGCTTGTTTATTGTCTCATTCTTCTGTGCTTTTCTTACTCCTGCTCCTTTTTTTTCGCCTGTCTATTTTTATATTGTAGTCATTAGTGTTTGTGTTCTCTTTTTCCTTACCTGTCCTGCATGTTGTTCATCTCGGCATATTTATACCGGCTCTTTCACTATGTTCACGTCATTTGTCTGGCCCATCCATTTCCTCTCTTTGTATATCCTGCATCTTTTTTTATGCCTACTCATGTTTGAAATTAACCGTGCGTGCTTCTTGCTGCACTTCAGGCTTTTGTTTCTTGTAGGTTGCTCCTTATTTGGTTACTGCCTATCAACACTTTCGAATCTCCTTCCTATTTTCTATGTTTACTCTTGCGTTTTCAGTGTTCTTTTTCACTTCAAAGACATATGACCAGTTTTCGTTCTCGGCTTCCACAGGTTGCCACCCCTCTTCTTGTGTGCCTGTGCTTTGCTTTCTTGCAGAGGTTTACGCTGCTCACTGCCGGATAGGTAAGATGGGTATAAACTGCCGCATGTGTATACATTGTTGCTTATCTATGAGGCTTGCTGTCATTCAAGCTACTTGTAGTGAAGGTGTTTTCATGCATTTGTTGCTGTAACAATGCGTTATTTTTCGTGCTCTTTACATGTTTATGTTATGTTAAGTTTGCTGTTCTACCCCATGTGCATTGGATTCTTGTTGTTTATTGTTCATTTATTTATTTATGGAGTATATGCATTCAATGAAAAGCTAACCCTACCAAATTTCCCCTTTCGGTGCTTTCGAATTTCTAACTCATCTAATTGTGATATGTCTATGTTTTCACTGCTTTACAGCCATTGTGCGTGTCGTACTGTGTATATGTTGTATGGGTATATTCACTTCCTTATGCAGTCGCGCTCCCTTTTCGTGCTTTCGTTTTGCTTACATGTTGGCCTTGCTTCCCATTGTGGTCTTCGTCGTTCACTCTTGCTTCTGTACATGTTATGTGTGCATGCTATTCTGTATCCTGCTGTTCCAACTGTTTTCCCCCTCCTGTTTATCTGCTGCTGCTGTAATATATGTATAGGAAATAATTGTGGTTTGGTCGATAGGAAAGAAAGCCTCTTCTTGTAATGATGTGGAAATCTATGCTGATGTATGGTGTTAGTTTGATGGACTTGTTGGCGTTGCTTGCTATGATGCTCTTGCTACTTTTACCTGTTGTTTACATACATGTTTTTGGTACTTGCCGGTTCATATACGGTCTGCCCTGGATGTTTTCCACCTCTATGTAGTGCTGAAAAGCGCCTGTGTCTCTTTTTGACATGTTGCATTTTGTATGCTTGCTTCTTAATGGCTAATCGTTCAGCCTCCGCTGTTCCTGTTAGATGGATAAAAATGCAATGCAGCGTCAATGGTATGCACGGATGCCGCAGGAGCAAAAAAAAAGAATGCTCCAACGCCGTAGGAATCTCAGACTGTTAAAAAAACAAAAAAAGGCTAGTGAAGCAAGCGAAGTGTCTTGCTCTACAAGCAGGACCAGTCCTTCTGCTGCTAGCGATGCTCATGGTTTGGATGTGCAGGGTGAGAAATGCGCTTGTTCATTTCTCATGTACCGTGCCACCTCATATACCTATCCTCTTCTCACTTTTTCACGTGTTAACTCACCGCTTTTCCAACACAGTGAATTAATCTTTCACTTAATAGGCAAAAAAAATATTTCCTCGTGCAGCTGCTGCATTGTCTATTAGCTCCAATGGTCGTCTTGATGTGGGGGATGTAGGACTTAGTCGGCCAATTATAGTACCTGTGCAGAATTTCCAAGGTAAATCAGTTTAGGATTCACTCTGATACATTTCAGCGTCTTCTGTTATAATTAGTTAATAAGGTTTACCATCCAATCTTACAGTTCGGGGTTCTGCAGCAAAAATGACTCCTCCCAGTAACTGCCTTTCCTTGCAACCTTTTTTTACTTGCCCATGGCGGCTATTTTAAGTTGCGTATTGATTTCCTACATCTTTCTAAAACGTATCTTCCTATGTGTTTCAAAAAATAAAATAAACTTGGCCCCCATGTCATGTCTATGAACTCATTCACTATAGTTAACTCCTGGCAGGTCTTGCTCAGAAGATGGAAACTTCTCATACTGTTTTCTACAAAATGTTTCTCTTTTATAATATTGTTCATCACGAAAAATGCACCGTTCTTTTACTTGTTACTGTCTTTTAAGGTTGGATTCAAAACAATGTACATCTCATTTTAAACTCATCGTTATATTCTGACGTACATCTCGCCAAAAGATTGCTACAAATGTTTACCTGACTTTATTTTATATTGTGTCTGTTTATTATCAACATGATAAACCAAGCTATGCACCAGCCTTTTAATTGTTATATTTTTTTATAGTGCCATCCGAAAGAAATTGCAGCCCATGTTTTCGTACATTGTACTTGGTGTCCTTTTAATTGTAGTCTTTCTGCTGCAGAAAAACGCCCTCTGAATAGGAAAAAAAAACCCACAGAAAGTTTGGTACTGCCCCCTGCCATTGACTGCGAACATTGTGATGCTGCCAGGTTTTATTTGGAACCTCCTGGTTTTTGTTGTTCGGAAGGAGATGTTTCGTTAGTTCTTACACCTTTGCCTTATCTACTCTGAGATTTGTTAGAGGGGGGCAATGAGCAGTCTGTTCAGTTTAGGAAACATATTAGGACCTATAACAATAACTTTGCTTTTACGTCTTTAGGGGAGCTAACCAAGAACAAATCTGGGATATACGCGTTCCGTGTGCAAGGTCAGGTTTACCACTTTTTAGGTAGTTTATTTCCAGATGATGACAGGTTAGGTGGTGTGCAGTTTTATTTCTATGATACTGAGGAGGAGATCAATAGGAGGCTCAGTTCTTCAGATAGATTTCGTGAGGATACGTTGCGGACACTTGTTAATGTCCTTCGTGATAACCCTTACTCAAAATTTTTCAAGGATCTTAGGCACGTTTCAGATGTAGACCAACATACTATAGTCTTGAATGGGTATCCAGGTTTAGATCAACGTGTCTACAACCTGCCTTCTATTTCACAAGTTGCAGCTATTTTCCGAGAGAAGCTGCTCGAAAGTAATACTAAAACTGCCCATATACGAGTTTATGGTCATACAAATGTCTCTCATAAAATCCACCATTATTATGCTTGTTATGACAGTCTTCAGTACCCTCTCTTGTTTCCTTGAGGAGAGTCGGGCTGGTATTTTGGCATTAAGAAATTACTGAAGAAGAATCGACACCGGGAATTATGTACTTGTGAGGCAAATGTGCCCATTGATCCGTCTTTTGTACGAGATCCTGCTGAGTTAGTGTATTCAGAAGAGCAAGGTTATTATCTTTTATTTAAGTACACAGATTTTATTCTTTGCTTTATTATTATGTTTCAGTGATCATGAAGGGAATGACTGATTGCTATATTTTTCTTGTTGTAGTTGCTTTTCGGGGGAGTGATGTTGAGCACTGTGTATCTGCAAGGGAATACTATTGTTACAAACTTCAGATAAGGCAAAACGATCGATCACTACTCCTGAATTCTGGTAGGCTTTTGCAGCAATTTGTTGTCGATATGTATATAAAAATTGAAACAACGAGGTTAGATTTTATTAGGAAAAACCAAAATGAGATTAGATCTGAAATGTTGAATGGCATAGTAGACAGTGTTGTTGTTGGTGAATGTGATGGGAAAAAAATTGGCCGTAGGGTTTATTTGCCTTCATCTTTTATAGGTGGTCCTAGGGATATGCGTATAAGATATTTGGATGCAATGTCTGTGGTTCAACAAAATGGTAAACCAGATCTTTTCCTAACTATGACTTGTAATCCAAACTGGAAGGAAATTCAGGATAACTAAGAATGTTATCAGAATGCTTTTGATCGTCCAGATTTGCTGGCTAGGGTTTTTAGAGCTAGATTTGAGCTTCTCAAAGTTGAGATTGTCAAAAAAAAACTTTTTGGGGACGTGGCTGCATTTGTTTATAGTATAGAATTTCAAAAAAGGGGAATGCCTCATGCTCATGTGCTGCTAATTTTAAAACCTGGATTTAAACCTTTGAATTCCGAGGCTTATGATCGTATTGTCTCCGCCGAAATACCTGATTCTAATGAAGATCCGCACTTGTATTCTGTTGTCGTTAGACATATGATGCATGGTCCTTGTGGACATCTGAATAGGCAAAACCCATGCATAAGAAATGGCCAGTGTAAAAACAAATATCCTAAAGAGTTTGTGCCTTATACATCGCATGTTGATGATGGCTACCCGCAATATCGTAGGCGAAATAATGGTAAGAAAGCTATCGTGCGACGTCATGAATTAGATAATAGATGGGTAGTTCCTTATAATCCTTATTTGTTGGCTCTTTTTGACTGTCATATGAACTTGGAAATTTGTTCAACTGTTAAAATGGTAAAGTATATTTATAAATATGTTTATAAAGGGCATGATCTTGTTAGTTATAATATTGTCGGCCAGAAAGATGAGCAACCCATTGATGAAATTAAGAACTTCCAAGATGGAAGATGGATTGGCCCTCCTGAAGCAATGTGGAGGATTTTCTCCTTCAAATTAAGTGAAATACATCCAGCTGTTTATACACTTCAAGTACATCTTGAAGGCTCGCAGGTAGTTTCGTTTCATAAGAATGCTGATCTTGCAGCAATGGTTCAGTCTGGTACATTTTCAAAAACTATGTTAACTGAATTTTTTTTATGAATCGCACAAATGAAAGGGCTATACAATTAAAATGTTTGTATAGGGAGTTTCCTAGATATTTTGTTTGGAGTCCCAAGGGTAAGCAGTGGGCCGAACGGAAACGTGGTTTTGTCATTGGTAGAATGGTTAGTTTCAACCCTTCTGAAGGTGATTGTTACTATCTAAGATTATTACTCTCACATGTAAGGGGTCCGACGTCTTATTCTAATTTGCGTACTGTTGATGGTAATTTGCTGCCTTCATTTAGAGAGGCTGCTCTTAAAATGGGCTTCTTAAATTCTGATACTTACATTGAGGATACACTTGATGAGTGCTCTACTTTTCATATGCCGTCTGCATTCAGGTTTTTATTTGCTGTTCTTTAGCATATTGTTCGCCCAATGAACCTAGGAAATTGTGGAATAGATTCCAATCAGAATTGTCGTCAGATTATAATAATATAAGCCTATATGGTCATCTTAGTGATATAGATATTACAAAACTTGTATTAAAAGATATAAACAGGAGTTTGGAACAGATGGGGAAGAATCTGAATGATTATTGCTTAGTACCATCGTCATTTCTGATCGACAATGATGTGGATCGATTGACAAGAGAACTTGATAGTGAGATTAACATTCAGGTTACAGCTGAAGATTTGGCACTTTCTTCTAAACTTAACACTGACCAAAAAGTTGTGTATAATTTAGTTGTGCAGGCTGCGTTGTTAGGTCAAAGTAAATGCTTTTTTGTTGATGGCCCTGGCGGCACGGGCAAGACGTTTTTGTACCGTGCTATTCTGGCATCAATAAGGAGTAAAGGATTTATTGCGATTGCCGTTGCAACTTCTGGAGTTGCTGCATCAATCTTGCCAGGTGGTAGGACTGCACACTCTTGATTTAAACTCCCTTTAGATCCTGGTGCTGGTAAAGTCTCCCAACTGAGTAAACAAAGTAGTGTTGCTAAAATGATTGTTAGGGCTAAATTAATATTATGGGATGAGGCTACAATGGCTGAGAACGTCCTTATTGAATCTCTTGATTGTTTACTTAAAGACTTGACTGGAATTGATGAACCTTTTGGTGGCAAATGTGTTGTGTTTGGTGGGGATTTCCGTCAGACTTTACCTGTCATAGCTCGGGAAACAAGAGAAATGCAAGTTAATGCTAGCATTGTAAACTCCATTTTATGGCCATCGCTGCATAAGATCTCATTGCGGCAGAATATGAGGTCTGCTTTAGATCCTCAATTTGCTGAATATTTATTAAAAATTGGAGAAGGTTTGCTCCCTATGGATGAAGATGCCAATATTACGCTCCCGGCGGATATAGTTATACCATATGATGAAGGAGAGGCATCGTTGAAAAGGTTAGTAACCTCTGACCATATTTATTACTACATGCTGGCCATGTGCTTTGGTAACTTTAATATTCTCTTTCCATCCACTCTTATATAGTGACCGTTTTAATGTTTTCTGATTAATAGGTTGCTGGACTTTGTCTTCTCAGACTTACAGCTGTTTTCTGCGATTCCTTATGAACTGATAAACATGTGTATTCTTTGCCCAACAAATAGCTCTGCTGATGATATCAACGATGTGTTGATTAGTCAGTTCCCCGGCCAGCCTTATGTTTATACTAGCACAGATAAAACTATTGATCAAAAATATCAGGGTGATTTTGAAGATCTTCTGAATTCATTAAAACCTAATGGCTTTCCTCCTCATAAATTACTCCTAAAAGAAAACTGCCCTATAATGCTTTTGAGAAATTTAAATCCTGTTGAGGGCCTGTGCAATGGCACGCGCTTGATTTGTCGTGATCTAAGTGCTCATAGTTTATGTGCAGAAATTGCTACAGGCCAGTGCATAGGTAAGAAGGTTTTCTTGCCAAAGATTCCATTGGTGAATAGTGATACTGAAAAACACGGTGTCGCGTTTAAGCGCATTCAGTTTCCAGTAAAGTTGTGTTTTTCTATGACCATAAACAAAGCACAAGGTCAAACGCTAGAGTATGTCGGTCTTTATCTTCACGAGCCTGTGTTTTCACACGGCCAGTTATATGTTGCTCTTTCAAGAGCAAAAACTGCAAAGGCTATTAAGGTTCTTATTTTGCCCACCTATGATAGATGAAAAAAAAAATGATTGCAAGACAGAAACGTTGTTTTCAGCGAAATCCTGATTTTGGCAGAACCAAGGAATTCTTGAATTGTCAGCGCACAAAAATCCTTATCTGTTTTATTTTATTCGTTGTTACCTTGTTGAACAAATGTGATTTATGTAATGTGTACATTGAAGATGTCAACTGATATTTACAAAAAAACTGACTTCTGCTCAACTTCTGATAGTACTCTGCATCAACTATCTGCATTGTTTTAGTCATTGCTACCTTATTGAATCAATTTGATTTATGTATCTGTACATCAGGATGACAACATGACATGCCAATAGATCAGCTGAATAATACAATGCGTCCCTGGTATGCTGTTATTCATGTTGACGAAAACTCCAGCCATCGAAGGAATAAGCAGCCCAACTAGGCTTCAGAAGTTCATATTTTCTCTGATTCAAAAGTATGTTGTCTTCTATTGCTGTAAAACAGAAAAAAATGCCGCACTAAATCTGTTTTTCTCCTAAACGTAGATCTGAATTCATGTTATTTCTTTTCTGGTAAGGGGCTAAAGTTGAAGGCATCATTTTTTATGCCGATATTCAACGCATGGGCCCTAAACTTCAGGCTCTTAAAAAATACCGAATTGGCAATGCTGATATCAGAACAGCAAATCCAAAATATGCTCGCGAAGGAATTACAATGCAGTGGGTTATTAGTTCAAGGACAGTCATTGAAGAAATTATTGACAAGCCAAGCATAATCCGCTTGCACTATAACTATACAAAGTTTGATAATCTTGGAGACTATATTCATGAAGATGACAAAACGAAGAGAGTTGGTAAGTAGTGTGTTAATACATTTGTGCCTTGTAGAATTTACTTGTGCTTGATACATATTTACACTCTTATGAATGAATGAACAGATGTAATTGATGTTGCTATTGATGTCTTACCTGTGAATACTGTTACAAAACCATGGGGAGAGAGCACTGTGCAGAAGTTTGTCTTGGTTAATGAGCAGTAAGTGTGTTCATACTTATAATAATTATGCTTTTATAAATGTCGTACTAGAATAAATTCCTGCTGTTATGGAGATAACATCTTATTGTTCTACTTAATTTTTTTTTATCTCAATAATGGTGCTTTAGGATGCAGTCCATCATGATTTCTATGTGGAATCAGTTTATTCTCGTTGAAGGAAAGGCAATAAGCGATGACCTTCGAAATTTCCCTGTTGTGATTTGTCGTCGAGTCAGACCTTCATACTATAATGGTGAATCCCATAGTGCTTGTTTTTTAGTTACATATAAAAATTCCTACAGTTATTTATTTTTGCCCCCATTGTAAACTTCAACAGCAGTTGAGCTTGTGACATGTCGAGATTCCATGATACTTGTTAATCCGCCCGATGAGGAAGCAATGCGCTTAAAAAATTGGTACATGTGCACAATCCTTTCCTAATGCAAAATTTTTATTATTATCTTATTGACAAGCTGAATCTCTTGATTGTCTCGTGTCAATAGGATGGCGCGCAATGAAAAAGAATTGGCTGAATTTGTCCGGACAAAATCCTATCTAAAATATGGCCCTGATATTACATTGCGCAGTGAAAAAAAAATCACTTTGATTGCAAACATGTTGCCTACTCATAATGTTGGTGTAGTAGTTCCAATTTATTTCTTTTTAGCGTCGAAATTCTGAACGATTTTGACAATCTTACTTCTCTGCTTACTGTTTGCTACTGCCATTAGGTCGCATTGGTCAAGGCCAATATATCATTTAAAAATATTATGCAAAGTTATTGGTACATGGGCTGCATGAATTGTTTTGCTTCTACATTAGCATCTCCTGGTTATGAATATCAGTGCAATTTGTGCGGTGAGAAACAGATGCCGCAGCCCAGGTTTGGACTTTAAATTAGATTTCCATATTAACACAACTATGTGTTACCCGATGTCTTTGCCTTACTGAAACACCTCCAACTGTAGGTGTCGTTTGGAATTAGATTTGAATGATGAGAGTGGGACAATCACTGCATCCGTTTTTGGTGAACACGCAGAAAAATACTTGGCTTCTCGGCATTTGATGCAATGATGCATATAGACAATGTGAGATAATGCTTGCTGAAATTCATTGTGTGGTTTGTTCATTGGCGTTTAGTAATATTTGATTATGTCTCATAATTGTGTTTCTCTTTTTATGATGTTCCCTTAGGGTACCACTCCCTCTTTAGATGCTGTGCACCAAAACCTTGAGTCAAAAATGTTTCATGTTCATGTGAAACAACCAAAGGCAAAAAGTGAGGGATCTGTAAAGCGATACACGATAGTCAGCATTTCTGATTATGTTGAATCTGACCCTATTTCGAAGTTGCCTTCAAGTGACCATGCTAGGCTGCCATCAGAATCTTCGCAGCCTGAAACTGATACAACTGAAACCATTGCCGAAACAATACTAAGTGTGGATACTCCAGGTATTCACATTTACTTATGTCTAATAATGCTTATATATTAATTCGCTTTATGATGGCTGAGACAATATATACTTTGTTTTTACACTGGATACCAGCTAAGCAAGTCACTAGAACTAAAACTCGTCGCTCTCTTGCTGAAACAATGGAGTCAGATTTCACCAATGCAGAAGATGCGTTGCAGTCTATTGGAGAGGGAACTAGCAAGAAACAAAAAAACAAAACGATCTCATGAATAGAACAACATAGTATGTGTTTATCCTGGGAGGCAGTTATTAGCTTTTGCTGAAAGTATCTCATCGCAAGACCTTTTTGTTGTATAATATATAGGCTTGCTATAAATTTTTATCATGTTTTATCTATGTGGTTATTATTATACTAATTAGACAGCAGCCTTGCTTGAAATACTGGTATTATTAAGAAAACTATCTAGGTAATCCTGTTAATAGTACAGCCATTTTGCTGGCCATAACATGTTTGTGGCCTAACTCTGAAAGGTGTTCTACTTTTGTACACTTCTATAAATTAATGTATTGTGTTATGTGGAATTGCTAATGTCAATGTCCTTGCTTCTCCTGTTAAAGGTCGCTATTCTGTTGCATTAGATGGATTAATCTTTATGTTTCTTATTATCATCATGTCTATATCAGAAATTGATAATCGTTGCTTACATAACGTAAAGCCTGTGGACAAATCTTAAACATCTTTTCTATTTGATCCTTTGTCGACACAGTCCTTCTTTGAAAATTGGTAGGTGAATTGTGTGGTTATATTCTTATTATATTATTACATTATATTCCATGATGATGTAAAAGCCAAAGTGCAGCTCTACAATTGTCTACTTCTATGAAAGTATGCAATCAAAGATGGATCTCATCACTAACTAAAGAACACTAACCCTTTTGCAAGTAAGTGTTGAAAGACAAAAGACGAAGTCCATCTCTAGACTGGTCTACAAGATCATTATTATCTATGATGATGATAGGTTCCATGGCTCACTACAGGACAGCAAGCCTTATGAGAGCATGCGTTGAAACTTGAAAGACAACCCATGCTCCATTCAAGGACAGCATCCAATGCTTTTATCTTGCTACTTACTTTTCAGCAGATTTGACGTTTATGAAGTACAACTTTATCTACTTTCGATAAAATTGTGGCTTACAAATCTGGTGCCAATAGAAAAAATGATACGTGCTAATTAAAAGATGCAAACGCCCTTATTTCGCCTCCTAACTATTATTTACTTAGAAGAATATGCATTCTATTCCTTTTTAAATGAAAGCTCATGCTGCACATTTTTTTCTTCATACTAAATAGACTGATTACTGAAAGACTATAACAATTTATTGCTGTCTCCCCATATGTACAACTACATGGAAAAAACTATCGTTTAATTGTTCTATTTTGTCATCTCTTAAAATGAAGTCCTGCTTATCAATCAGTACATAATGCTCTATAATTCTCAATTTACTCTCCAACTTTGGTCTGTTCATTCATAGCCCTGCTCTACAATTTTCTAGGCTGTACTTTTGCTATCATATAGTGCTTTTTACAAACTATTTACATATAAATAACTTGTTATTATTGTTATATGAAATGTACTCTTCCTCTATAAATTCATTTGCTCTGTTTATTTAAACAGATCATTATTTTAGATGTTCTAGAAAAGCAATATAAAGATTTTGAATTCCCACAGGATAGACACCGGACGAGGTCTTTAGTTTTTCCTTTCGCGAAAAAACAAACATATTGTGTTGTTCTGTATTAATTAGGTACGTCTTTTCTAATATGATGGTCAATACATTATTTACATGCTTCTAATGTGTCATAGTAGAAACATAATAAACACATGGCTTGAAGATTATATTGACTCTTTCAATATTTCTATTGGTCTTTTGCAGAATTTCTTTCATAAAATGGACAAATTATGTAATCTATTTATGAAATGGAAAAGGGTGCAAAAGTATAATGAAATGAACTATTATCTGAAGTCATTTTCTGGTGAGCTGGTCCATGTGTTGGATATCAGATTTGCAGAAAATGAAATCACCAATTTTACCCTTTCAGATAGTTTTTGGAACTCCTATCCATTCTTGAATAACTATTTAGGTGAGCCAAACTTTTATTCATTGAAATCTGTAGAAGATTGGCTGCAAATTGTTATTCGAGCAGATCCAATTGCTTTTGCAAGTGAACTGGAGAAGCCAATGCATACTGATTCGAATACATTTAAACAAATTAGAAAACCATGGTGCTTTTTACTTGTGTGCACAGATACACAAAAACAGGTAATATATATTATTACATTCTTATTTTCGAAGGTGCTTATGTATTAATGTCATTCTTTTAAATAGGAAATCCCATATCAAATACATGATGCGCTTGGATTAACAAAAAATTATGAAGAAATTGAAATATTTGATGGCTTGAAAAAATGGATGGTGGTCATACATGATCGACATTTTAGTCTCGGATGGGATGAATATTGTGACGCTAATATCATCAAGCCAAGAGATCGTATTTTCTTTAGGTACCGTGATCAAAAACAATTTGATCAAATTCATATCACAACCTTTTACATTCAGAGCTTTATGGCGTGGACTTCACCACTTACTATGCTTACAAATTATAGAAGCATGATAATTGGTAAGATATATATAGATGCACATATATATTACAAGATGTTTTATTTTTGTTTTTTCTTTTCTTATTTTTTTATATCTTCTTTCAGGTGAGGAAAATACCGATCATTGCCACAAAATCATCTCCTCCTCAATACATCCGTTGTTTTGCCAGGATATGAATATGAAATGTTGTTTCTATGTAAAATTTAAAACATCAAAGAGAGCTAAATTGGTAAGTATTAATTATTTATATTAGATCAACTTTTTTTATTTCTAATGTTTGATTTTTTATAGAAATTGCCATCATTGATGAAATCCATGAGCAGCACCAGACATAATCCGCGAATCAACTTGGTCATTGGGGAGAAAATTTATGACATCAAATTTCAAAATAATACTTTAACGGATAATTGGAATTATTTTGTGGTCGACCATGAACTTACGGACAATGATGAACTTTTGTTTGTTCCGCAATATGTTAATAGCAATGTTCTTACATATGCTATTGTCATTTTTAACGAGTACGGAGTTGAAAAATTGTACCCTTGGCATTTTAAATTTCTTTCTATAAAATGACCAATCTTAATATATTTGTTTTGGTGTGATTGTTCAAATTTATATTTATAATAGTTTGATATATGTAGTATTGCCTATTATCATAATAAAAAATATACACCTATTCTATTCAATATAAAATACACTTCCATTTAGTATTGTACCTTTTATAAATTTCAAATTTCATGTGCAATCTACGAACATACTAACTAAAACAACCATTGAATTAATGCCTTCGGATCATCTTTTGAAGATCATATGATAATCAAACAATATAAAGAAAAACTTCTCGTTTTATATTCTTCACAAAATAAATATATATATATATATATATGATCGAATATGAAATACTACGTAGGTGTGAAATAATTTTTGCAATAAATTCTTGTTTACATTGGAAATTTCGTAAAATGGCCTTCGACCAATCTCAAAACAATCAGATTGATATAACCTTGTTCTAAACTATCTTATTTTTTTCGGTTGGATATTGTTCTAGGCTTATTAAAAAAATGGGCCTTCTCACTTAATTCTGTAGATTGATCGACCCAAAAAAATTTACTTCTATACCTTAATTAGGCCCGGATTTATACACGGTCATTGAGGATAAGGGAACCTTCCACAAAAATCCCAAGTCGCTCTACCCTCGTTTGCATCGGATGAAATATTTTCCGGCAGTCATTCAAATCTACGTAATTCAACTTAACAAATCGATCGATCTACAGCATTATTCTGGATATCGAGTCAATCGTGCAGTTTTAAGGTATTCCATTTATACGTTTTCCTTTTTATGATTATTAATATATATATACGATTGTCAGCTTATATTGTTAGTGAATATATGAATGTATTTGATATGTATTTAGATTCATCGTATAGAACAATATCGTCCCCACTCACTATCATCGCTCAATCCTTTGCTGGTCACCTCAGCAACACCAACCTCGCCTCCATCTCCATTGCCACCGCCGTCATTTTCTCCATCACCTTCGGCTTCTTCGTGAGTTCCCCTCCTTCAACAAAAAGTCTTCAGCTTTTTTACTTTTTTTATTATTTGATTGCAAACCCATCACCTTGCCCCCTGCATTGTTTCAGTTAAGTGATGCTAAAATCTGCAAATATTTGGATTTGTGTTCATATTGGGGGTTCAATAATGGTTCTGCTGAATTATACCCTTCTCATTCTGGATTTGTGTACATTCTGATATTTTCCATATTATTTTATATGACTCTTCTTCCATCTCCATTTATGACTTCCGAGCAATTACAACAGGAATGCAGCTGTTAAGATTTTATGTTCACATATAACTCTTCTTTGATCTCCATCCATCCCTTGCTTAAATTATTAAAATTTAGTATCTCCGACTTTAATGTCATGTTTCATTTTGTTTAAAATATTCAAATATTTAGACGGTGTTTATGACAGTCAATTAGTAGCTTAGTAATAAGCTCAGTTTCCATTGATTATTTTTATCTCTATTTACATACAAAATTAGTAACTTTGATTGACTCTACGGTTTATTATTGTACAGGATAAAGATTTGAAGTGCTACTACAAATCATGGAAGCTCTACAGAATCAACAAATTGAACTTTACTGGAATCTTTTTGGAGAAGTACAATTCTTTCAAGAGTACAACAAAACGTACCAAGAACGGCTTGTAAGTTACGTCTATTGAATTCATGGTTTATGTAATTTTAAAGTATGTTTATAATCAATCCCATTATATGTCTGAAGCTTACATTGTGATGTACATCTATCCAATTGAAAAATGTTCCTTTTCAACTTTAATTAACTTTCTTCTTTTTTTTTTCTCCTTGGAAACTTTTATTACCTTAAACAAATGATTTCATTATGTATTAATTTTGTAGCCTATCCCTCGACGGTTCAGTGACAAATTAAAAGAGATACTACCGCGTACATTATATGTGCAATATCTTGGAAAGGCATCTTGGGAGTTTCATATAGTCGTATATTCTGATATCTATTACTTTGAGGGACAGTGGGAAGTCTTTGTACGGGATCTTAATATACAAGAAGGAGATATGATTGTGTTTAGTTACAATAAAAACAACTACTTAGATGTTGAGCTCTTCAGTTTTGCAACTGGTTGTGGGAAAGAGGAATCCTACTACATTGACGGTAGGATTGATGATGTGACTACTGGATTTGTATATCATAAGGATGATATACAAGATAACAATCAGGGAGAGCCTCAAATGAAACATGGGCTGATGAAAAAAAACAAGAAAGCAACCAGTCCAGGTGATGCAACGTATTTGGAGGTTGATGAACAACGTGTGCAAGCCCGTCAAAATCGCAATAGGCGTGATTATTCTGGCAGATCCATAACCATTGAAAAACAACTAAGCTCTGGAAAATTCCAAGAATGCTTTGAGTGAGTACAAAGAATGAATGTTACTTGAAATTTCTTTTACATCATCTATCAATTAATTATTTAATTGTTTCATTTTTAATGTTGTAGGCGTCTATGGGAAGACACTTCCAAATCAAACACACATTTATGTACATATTTCGATAGCCTATGGTTTTCTTTGTACATGAAGGATTGTAATAGGGAAAAAGTGTTGAAATGGACCAAATCGAAGGATATACTATCCAAAAGATATGTTTTTATTCCCATCGTCATATGGTACGTATATTTAATTCAGATTTTCTACTTTTCATGACATACCTTGCTATAATGTTTTAGTCATTCAACATCTAATGGTCAGGTCTCATTGGAACCTCTTGATACTGTGCAATTTCGATGAATTGGCACAATCAGATTCCATGTCTCCTTGCATGTTGATATTAGATTCCCTTCGCGATCTGAATTGTGAAAGACTTGAACCAGCAATCAGGAGGTAATGCTTTAACGAATAAATAAGTCTTACATTGCAATGCTAATATTAATGACTAACTTACTCTATCTTCTATTAATAGATTTGTTTTTGACATCTGTAAAGTAATGAATTGTCCTATAGATAATAGAAGGGCTCAGAGAATTCCTCTACGTATTCCAAAGGTGGTAATGCTTTCCTTCCAATTTTTTACAATGAAGTCTTTCATTTAAGTACATATAATAGATTATAATTTTAGGTCCCCCAACAAAATAATGCTGAAGATTGTGGAAGGTTTGTTCTATTCTATGCGAAGCTTTTCCTAGACAACGCTCCATACAAGATTTCACTTTCTAATGGCTATCCATACTTTGTGAGTAATAGTAATCAAGTTTTTATGATTATTGGAATTATTATTTATTTCGTGTGCTCTTTGTTCAACATACTATATGTGATATAATGTGTGTATATATATATATATATTTTACTTTCTTTGTTTATTTTCAAAGTATTGATTCATTTGTTTTTACATTTTATCACTATTATAGATGCAGGAGAACTGGTTCACATATGCAGAATTACAGCTCTTTTGCTCTTCATTTCCGTTGCTGACTAATAGTATGCTACCTACTATGTGAAACGTGAAGACTTTTATAGTACATTGTCTATATATTTTCCAGTCACCCTAGACTCAAAATGATTGATGATGACTTTCTGCCAGAGTATTTAGATGATGAATTATATAATGCTGGTTTGCCACTCCAATACAATTATTTAAGTTTGCAAAATTTATATCTATTTCATATATAATTAAAGATAGGCTTCAATCACTTTTATCCCTATAAAAAGGACTTATTAATACTTTCCACAGTTTACTATCAATTAAATATATTAATTGTAAACATCATAACTTATTAATTTAAAGTGAAAGTTTTAGAAGACACTTCTAAATTGTTCATATCAATTTTTTATTCACCAAGGATATTAAAATTGAGTTACAAATTTTTAAAAATGCCAAAGCATTTTCATAATTTAATTCTTTTAGTAACATTATATATATTATTATATTATTTAGAATAATGATGGCACAATTAAATTATTAAAGTAATTGTAAAGCTACACCAAAAAAAACCATAAAGTAAGATCATATTTTGATCATTAAACTAAATGGTCAAATTGCCTAACATGTTAAAAAAGGAAAAAAAGATATATAGTACCAGAAAAAGCTTATCAATGCAAGTGCTAATACAATTTCTTTATGGAAACAAAGTTATTAAATATCATCTCTCATGAAAATAAATTCAATATTACTCTTATAAATAAGATATATTTTTTCATAAATTATCAATGTTTTCCTATTTCTATCTCTACCATTTCTATCAACAACTAATGACAAGTTGATATTTACATTCATTTAGAAAAAAACATAATACGTATTCTTATTGTAAATACTCAGGTGTTTTGATTTAAGTAATTTCAGTCAATTAAATTTTCGGAAAACAACTAATAATAGCTGCAAAATATTACATGCAGGATTTTTTCCCACTCAATTGCTCCCAGAAATTAATCATAATATCGGGCCTGTCTGCTACCTTTTCACCGCACCAGCTACTCTAAATTGCACGAAAAAGACCATCAAACTAGAAAAGCCCTTTTATATTAGATCCATCTGGGTTAACTTAATAACAAAGACCAGCAATTGACAAAAAAGCTTTTATATTAGATCCATATCAATTCAAAAAATTAACCTTCTCATTTAGAAAGCCCAACAATTATTACACTAAAACCTAATTGTCATCGTCTTCACCTTGTATCCCGATTTCTGTGTTTCCTCTTTTAACTTCAATAGCTGATATCAATTCAAAGACTTCTCAAGCATTCCATCACATTGAAGGCTGAATTGAAGAAAAACAGGTATCATTCTCTTCTTTAGAATCCCCCCTACATTATTTACCTCTTCTGCTTCAAATTGGTTTAATCGAACTTCAATCGTATTTACTTATCTTCTCCCGACTATTTATCTGCATCAAATTTTAAAGTTCTTAGATTATTTACACTCAAAATAATAGCCTACAAAAGTTTCTTTCAAACGCCTTATTTTAACTAGAAACATTATATCACTTTCCAAATCAAATTTACGGTTATTCAGTGACATGAAGATCTTTCTACAATATACCCTTTAATTGTAATCTCTTGTTAACAATTAAATTTCAATTTTTTGCTGGCATTATTTCTTGGCTGTGAAAACAAAAAGAATAACACTATGGAGATTTACTGATTCTTTCCCAATCATCGGTTAAACAGGTATTTCTATGGATAACACTTGCAATGCCATCTTTGCTGATCTGTATTGGACTAAATTTCAGAAGATCCGTTTCTACAGGCTGTTCAAAGAAGAATTCCGCAAGCGCCTTGTAAGTTATACTTGAAATGATATCCTATTCGCAATAATAATTTCTTATTTGTCATGACCAAACTTTTCACTTTCAGTTTATGCGATTTAGGTATAATAATTGTTCAAAGCATAGTCAAAGCAAGTCTTATTGCGTATTTTACATATCCATTTATAAACAAAATTGAAATTGATAATTTTAAATGCAGCCTATTCCCGAATATTGTTCCTTTCTTGCAAAACAGATTTTTCCATCCACTATTACTGTCACCCATCCTGGAATGCTGTCATGGAAATTCGATATTGTCAAGTCTTCAAATGTGTTATATTTTGCTGGCGAATGGGAAGGTTTTGTGAAGGACCATCAACTTGAAGAAGGAGATTTAATTACCTTCGAATACACAAAACATCAAGATATCCAAACAATAGTATTCAAGGGAGATACAACATGCGAGAAAGAATCAAGTTACTTTATTGATTCTCGAACTAGCACTGGTGTGTACAGCGGAAAAAAACAACCCCCTTCTTTCACTCAATTCAAGAGTAACCCTACAAATTCGCAAGCTAATGAAGGTACACAGCCTCCTCATCGTCATCATCTTAATACTCCGGAAGATTGCACATTCAAGGTAAATAAAGTGTGGAATGCAGACAATGTAGATGCCAATCTGGCAAAAAGAAAGAAATCAATCCTTAGTTCTACTCATACAAATGACAATGGTAATCCTTCTATTTTATTTTATTTAATTTATTAATTTCTTAATAATAAGTCTTACTACATTAGTCATATTGTATAATGTATATAATCCTCAATTAGTTTATTATCTATTATGTATTCTTTACAATAAATTTAACTCATTTACCTTGGTTTCATGTTTTCTTATATAAGTTCATAAGAAGGGCAACATTGCACCAATGATAACAACACTTCCAAAGACAGCATCACTGCCGCATCACACTACAAATTATCGCAAAGAAAGCAGCCACAATATGATCATCGTTATGTCCAAGGCATATGTATTATCTGGTTTTACATTGGTAATTTTATATGCCTACATATGCATAGTATTTTAGATACTATTTAGTATACATTGATTATATTGTTTCGCCAAATTCTTAATTATCTTATTCTTAATCCATTATTATGATATTTAGATCAACCAAATTCACAGCTCCCATCCCTTCAATCATCCCTCAAATTACCAACCTAACCTAAAACACCTTTCAAACTTGTCCCTTTTGCTCCCACTATATATAGCTTCTGCTTGTCAGTCGTACTAACCAAAACCAAACTCATCTTTTACTTCTTTCAGTGATCATTGGTCACATACACTGCAATAAAATCGAATGTGGTTTTTCCAACTATCTGGATCCTTATCTTTCATCCTTTTCACTTTTGCGTTTGTGACATTTTTTCCCCTTTTCTGATTTGGATTTTTTATCATTGATGTGTGATTATGTATATAAACAGAAATTGGAACTGTTACAATTAGCTGGTTGCTATGAAAGAACACTAATCACTAAATGATAGTATTTCTGTTGACTGCTTTTAATATGAGTGCAGACTTTGAAATCACAATGGGCGATAATAAACATGCCAAAAAAGTCGCAGCATATTTTTCTCAAGACTAATGACAAAGAATGGACGATTAATTATCTTGTCCAAGAGAAATGCTTTGTCTTCGCTGGTGGATGGAGACAATTTGTCATTGAGAATGGAATCCAAGTTGGAGACATCTGTGAATTTCAAGTTGTTGATGAAAGCCCAAAGAAATTTGCTATGGATGTCCATATTTCTTCTACTGATAAATCTTAATTACAAACTCTTGTCATTGGAGCACAGTAGTATTATTCTATTTAAACAAATCATCTATAAGTATGCTTATTTTGTAGAATATTTTGTTGCACTCTTATTGTAGCTTTTGCCAGAAAAAGACTCTTGCTTTAGCAAATTTCTGCAACTGATATATGTAAACTAACCGTATTTTGTATGTAAACTAATTCGCGTGTATAAATATATCTACTTTCCCCTTATTGTTTTCAATTTATGAAATGATTCACATTTTCATTAATATAATATATAATTTGTCTAAATAAATATAATGTTATGACTATTCAAATTATATGACAATGCAAGTAATATGTATTAAGAGACATTAGAATGTGTTAATAAATATTTCGTGAATAAATATATAGTCATTATATATATGTAATATACAAAATAGAAATAGCGTGTTAAAATTCTATAATATGGAAATAATTATCAAATTATCAAATGTGATAATGTGTAATTCAAATACATTGTAGTGTGTGCAAATATAAAAAAAAATTGCTCATTTTTATAATGTCTTATAATATATATAGCATGAGTGAATATGTATTGTCCACATTATGTACAATAATACCAAAATAAGTCTAATATATGCAAATATACAAAAATACATATAGTATATAAATATATGTATATGTATCGATGTGTGCGTACCACAATTGTCAATCATCAATCTTATGAAACTATTTAAATATGTACATACATGTATAAAAAGTAAAATATAAACTGTTAATATTCATATATATATATATATATATATATTGACAAATATTATATTATTTATATCTATTACACTAAATTAACATTACACAAGGTTATTATTACATATAATACACCGCGCTTGCGCGGTCATAAATTTACAGAATATTACACCGCGCTGGCGCGGTGTTACCAACTAGTCTATAAATAGGAGGGATGACCATTGAGCCAAGGGCTACTGTTGCTGGCTGCATTGCATTAAAAAAAAAAAGATCAGTTTCAGGCTTTCAGCTTACTCAAATTATTGTCTTATTGCTGAAACCTCGACTTTAGGGTTAAAGATTTTGAAATGATTTCACTCTTGACTTTTTTTTAAAAAAATATTGCTGCTATTAATATAAGCTAGCCTGATGACTGTTGCTGGCTGCATTGCATTAAAAAAAAAAAGATCAGTTTCAGTTTACTCAAATTATTGTCTTATTGCTGAAACCTCGACTTTAGGGTTAAAGATTTTGAAATGATTTCACTCTTGACTTTTTTTTTAAATATTATCTTTAATTTATGCTTTTTTAAAATAAAAAATAAAATTTCAGTTTACATCTCTAAGTTTTTCTTCCCGTTTTTTTTTAACTTTTACAAGACAAAAATTCTTGTTCCTTCTGGGATGTTAAAACATTTCAGATTGACATGCTTTAAAATCTTTTGAATTGGTTTTATAGAAGCCAACTTTATAAACAAAACAAAGTAAATTTGACTCTAAAAAAATGAGGAAACAAAAGTGAAGTAAAATAGTCCAACTGTCATTGGAAATTGTAAAGGTCAACCTCAATAAATAACCAACTCATGACAGTGTCAAAGTATTGTTGGAGTTGGATGAAGGGTTTACTAATGAAGTTGGATTAGTCCAAAAACATACCCCTCTAATCAAATATAAGTGTCCATTGAAAAAATTTCACACTTATTAAGAAAAACCTCAAAATGACTAAAATATTCCTATTTAATGTTAATCAACATTAATGATGAGTAACAAATTTTGTTGAAATATCAAAACAAGATAAAACATGTTAAACATCATTTATTTGA
Organism: Ophiorrhiza pumila; assembly: GCA_016586305.1. Taxonomy (NCBI): domain Eukaryota; kingdom Viridiplantae; phylum Streptophyta; class Magnoliopsida; order Gentianales; family Rubiaceae; genus Ophiorrhiza; species Ophiorrhiza pumila. Next base: position 17,399,505 of record BLIW01000005.1, read on the forward strand.
TCAGAATAGTATATAATAAGGTTAAAGAGTGTAGGTACCTAGTCCAAAATTAATCTAGCTAGCAAGCATATCATTTATTTATTTTTTGAGATAGAATAAGGACTTGAGGAATTCATTTTGAAGAATTCCAAAAAGAGTTAATTGCAAAAAAAAAAAAAAAAAAAAACTCTCGCGAATTATTATACTTATGCGAATTTTTCTATGATATGAACTTTCAGTTATAACACTTTGTATTTTAAATTTATTTAAACATGTTAAAAACCACCCTCTCCAAGGGGGAATAGTGTTTTTTAATTAAATGTTTAGAGATGAATTGATGATAAAGTGTACAATAAGAATTTTGAAGAAAAATTTGCGAAAGGACAATAATTCGGAGGGATTTTTTGCGATCAACTCTTCCAAAAATTGTCTTATAGATCCTTCAAAAAATAATTAAAACTTCACCTCTTTAAAAATTAAAATATAACTTCAATCAATAATTTTATAAAAACTTGTCCAATCAAATTAGACTTTTTGGATCCATCGTTACAAACAAGGCAAACTTTTTTTTTCTGGGTTTAACTCTTTGAAAGATATTCTAAACCAGAAAATAGAGAGAATTTGGGAATCGAGCAAGTAATAAAAGAAAGCAAAAAGTTTCAAAATAGTTTCCCTCAACTCTGTCTCTCTGCAGCTTTTTCCTGTCTAATCTTTTCTTCAAACAATTGATTGATCTGCCCAAGCCGTCGAGATAATATTAAATAAGGTAAAATATATTAAACCCTCTTATACTGTTATACTTTTATCCCTCATAGTTTTAATTACAACAATTAACCCTCTTAACTTTTCAAAATAAAGAAAATCAATAGCGACGTTAAATATAGTCAATAAAAAGATAATTTAAAAAAAATAAATAAATAAATAAAAAGATAATTTAAACTTTGTTAAAACTGTTCGATACTTATCACAACCAATTAATTTATGAAAAAAAATGAATAGAGTCAATATAAATGTAATTTTAACCTTATCAGATTGTTCAATACCTACCATAAATTAGAATTGTTCAATACATACAACACTAATTTTATTCCCATTAGAATTGTTCAATATTTACAACACCCAATCAAACTTTAAAAAATATAAAACAGAATTAATTGACATGATAATTGACATAAAACTCATCAACAATGAAAGAGATTTTTCAAGATATATCCTACGTTTTTTGTCATGATTTCTTCTCTAGAAAAGTATAAAAAAGATTCCTTCTTATTCTTTTGTTAGAATTTTTAATTTTTTAGTTATTGATTGATTTTATTAAATAATTATTTATTTTAAGATTAATCTTGTCATTTATTATTTTATAATAAAGTCATATGCTCAATTCTAATGAGAATAAAATTAGTGTTGTAAGTATTGAACAATTCTATTTTATGGTAGGTATTGAACAATCTGATCAGGTTAAAGTTCTATTTATATTGGCTCTATTAATTTTTTTTTTTCATAAATTAATTGGTTGTGATAAGTATCGAAGAGTTTTAACAAGGTTTAAATTATCTTTTTATTGACTGTATTTAACATCGTTATTGATTTTCTTTATCTTGAAAAGTTAAGGGGGTTAATTGTTGTAATTAACACTATAAGGGATAAAGGTAAAACAGAGCAATAGTTTAGGGAGGTTTAGTGTATTTTACCCTATTAAATATGTGAGTGGAACCAAAATGGTATTTCAAAAGTACTCACAAATTAACCAAAAAAAAAATTCATGAACAAATAAATCTCAAATGTGAATTTGACCTTCTTGCTTAATGTTATTTTCTCCATTGCATGCCAATATTGGAGTCGTATTGTGCCAGTGTCTGCTGCTATCAGCGTACATGTTCGACTGTGGTTGAAGTTCTGTCTTAGTTCAAAATGCAAATGTGCAATTGTGAGAGTCTATGTTGACTTCAACGTTTTCATGAATTGGAAGTTTTTTTTTTTTTTTCTTTGATAAGCCATAAATTCATTTAATAAAAAGAAACATCATGCAAGGCAGCCAAGTGACGGAAAATGCTCAAAAACTGAAAAATTTGTTCTGAAAAGTGCAACTAGACTAGAAGTAGAAAATAGAAGGGTAAATTATTTCAACGTGCCTTAATTTGGATATTCATTTCTTTTTTATCTCTAATTTTTTTAAAAATTATTTTCATCCCTCATCTTGTATTTTTAATTTTTAACGGTTATTTATTTATTTTTCATGTTAGACAAATTCAATTTTGATGATCATTTAACATGCATATGTCTAACTCTATCAATTTGTATGCATTTCTATTTGTCATATATGTGTTAAATATCTATTTAACTTGAATTTTAAGTGAAAAAAAACAAATGACGATTTTAAATCAAATTGTAACATAAGGGACAAAAATGAATTTTTTAAAGATTATGGACAAAAACAAAATAAACCCCTAAATTGAGAGACCATTGAAATAATTTACTCAAAATAGAATGGATTGGAAGTTAAAAATCAAACTTGTTTCTTGATGAACCCTATAACTTCATTTTTTTTAGACAAAAGTGATAATTTTTCAAAGAGAAAATTGCAAAAACCACCTTTTACATTTGTTGGAAAAACTTTTTTCATCAATTCTATTTAAAATGATGCAATTTCATCACTTATATTTAAATATTGTACCAAATTTATCTTTTTATCCAATTTCTTTTAACTTTTTATCAAAAAATATACATATGTACAAAATTTTCATGTATTAGAAGTTGAAAATCAAATTTGTTTCTTAATGAAGTTTGCCTTATAACTTCATTTTTTTTTAGACAAAAGTGATAATTTTTCATAGAAAAATTACAAAAACCGTTCTTTATATTTGTTAGGAAAAACTTTTTAATCACTCACACATAAAATAATACAATTTCGTCACTTATATTTAAGCATTGCACCAAATTTATTTTTCTATTCAATTTTGTTTGATTTTTAATGAAAAATATACATGTGTACATTGTTCAATAATAATACGTGTATATTTTTTTTAAAAAAATAGATAAAATTAAATCAAAAGGTCAAATTTAGTGCGAATTTTTAGTATGAGTAACAAAATCGTATTATTTTAAATGTGGGTAATGAAAAACATTTTCAGTAAAATGTAAAAAATGTTTTTTTTTGCAATTTTCTCTTTTTCATAAATTCCAAGAATTATATATATATCAATCAACTAATTGTGAATCTAATTCACTATTATAAAATGTCATACTACAAAGTGCTTGCTAACTAGTTGTGAATTTAATTGCACTATTTGAACAAGTAATTAATAATTTTTTTCATTTCAAATGGCGCAATGAATTACATGTTATATTAGTTAAGGACAACCTTGTCTAACAAATTTACCCGTGAAAGGTTTTAGTAATTGTGAATAGCTTACCTACATAAAAGAATTTTAAAATAGTCTTTAAGAGTCTCATTAGTAATAAAATTAGAATGTGAATAAGGAAAGAATGATTTTTAGTCCGTAGAATAAGAGATCAAGATTCCCTAATTTTTATAAACACAAAAACTTCTATGCAACTGTTGTATATATGCGACCGGTTTAATGATGTGCGCCCACGCACAAGTGTATTACAATTCGCGTAAAATGTATAACATTTATGGCGTATTATTTATCAATTGTTTTAATTGGTATAAATAATATTACTACAAAATGAACCTATAGCATCACCCAAAAAGTATTGTTTTTGGCCCTAAAAATATTGCTATAAGCCTGAAGCAACACTTTACAAAGTGTGTTGTAAAAATGTATCTCCTTAGACTTATGTCAATACTTTTTCTATTTTAAGCAATACTTTCTAGATGTGTTGCAATTTTTAGAAAATGCAACGCTTCTTTATGTGCAACACTTTTTTGTCTTCAAATGCAACACTTATTTATTTATTACTTTTAAACTATTGTAATACTTATCTTATGGAATGCAACACTTTTTTACAATTTTTTAACCCAATAATGCAATACATTTTTTTTTATCAAATGCATCATTTATTGGCACATAATTAACATTTCTATTTGTATTTTATTTGTAAAAAGCTAACACTTTCCAACATTAACAAGAACACTTATTTTTTGACCAATATATTATTACTAACTTAATATCATCCATTCGAACACAATTCTATAATATATATATATATATATATATATAATCCAAAGTAACAAAAGTATTTATAGTGTTAAATAGAAAAGTAATTGAAGAAATTAGTGTCAAATAAAAGTATTTATAGTCTTAAATACAGAAGTAATTGAAGAAATAAGTGTCAAAATATTACAAAATTTAACCTAACTAATGACATCTTCTAAAAATAGCATTAGAATCAAGCTCATCATCATTCAAAAGTTGTTCTTAGAATCAAGCTCGTGATCATCATTCAAAAGTTTTGCTCATTTCTTACCTGCATTCAACATTAGATTCAAGTTAGTGAATGACTGATATATTAACAAATTATGCAAATTGATTGCTATATTAATAGATTACAAATGAATTGTAAGTTAGCAAGAAATGTAAGGGATTATGAAATTATGCCACTAAGAAAATTACCATAAAATGCGTAATGCATATTTATAGAAGAAAGTTAGCCAAGTCAATGCAGCAGTACATATCTATGTTTGCATGTATTCTGCTATGCATACTTTGTTCAAGAAAAAGTTACATAGGTGACTTGATAATAAAGGTGACTTGATAATAAACTAATTAATTGTGACTTGATAATAAAGTGCATTGATTCCAACAATAACTTTGTTCAAGAAAAAGTGAAGGTAAAGTTACATAGGATTGATCCCAGCAAGTATTTTCAACTTTCTCTTCTCACCTATTAAATCACCCACCTAGCTCTAGTTCACGCATTTTCACCATTAATAGACTATCATTAAACATTAATATCGCTTTGGTTCATTTCTAACTGCAAAATAAACCATCATTAATCAATTAATGCACAAATATGTTAAAATGATGTTAGATCGAGCACGTTGCCGAAGTTAAATCAAAGAACTAATGCGAATGCAAAATAAAGGTGGAGCAATGCTCCAATATCATTTCATAGATAGCTACTCCATCGACCACATACATAAAACAACTCACCAAAAGCAGACAAGAGAAAAGTGCAACAATGATATTTGAAAATGACAACTCACCAAAATCAAACAAGAGAAAAGTGTAGTAATGATATTTGTAAAAGAAGTCACTCTTATTTTATCATTGACAACATGCAAACACTTTATTTCATTCCAACAAGGCAGAAAAACTGAATGAAAAATATCAAAAATGAAAAATTGTTAACAAAAAATTGTCAAGACACCTATGGTGAATGGCACAAAAAATTAGAGCAAAAGACTATAAATTGATTGAAATTAAAAGTCTCTCAAGCAAGATTATTCTTTTTTTTTAAAAAACCTAATGACTAGTAATGGGTTAAAATGAAAGACCCCAAACAATTTTTTGTTTCACAAACCAGCACGTACTTGAAATTTTGATATATCCTTAGATTTGCTTCAATAGATGCAAAAGTGCATCATGAATTAAAATGACCACAACATGCAGAATCAGTACATTAAAACTCATGTGGTTCAAGAAGAATGGGTGAAATGCATGTTTAGTTTACAACTATTAGTTTTAGACCACCTAAATAAATGAATAAGAATTTAACATATATTGTTTTTCATAGGGATGCCCATCTTAGAGCCCAAGAAAAAAAAGGAAATGTATAAGAAAATGTCACTCATTCCACGTGCTTACCACTATGATTATAGATTCTTGGAGTGGATTATCATTCCTTATAATTAAACTAGGCAAAAATTTGATATAATAAATTTTTCACTAAGCAACAAATCATAATCTTTAAAAAGAGAGAAACAAATAACTATAGTGACAGGTGGTGGTACATCAGTTTTATACCTTAGCTTTTTTAATGTACAATTCATGACTAAGAATCGTCCTAAGTGAGCCTTTTTGAAAAGGGGAAAAAAAATCTGATAATCTGATTACATTTAAGTATATAAACAATTATTTCTTTCTAAAAAAATAATTTTAAATTAGTATGCAAAATTAAAGAATGTTATAACATTCAACATGTTTACCTAACTATTGAAGGAAACTTGAAAAAAAGTTGCAAGAGTTTGCAAGTATGCTAATCTAGCAAGTCAAAGAAAATATTTATGCACACTAAAGCACAAAATAAAAGTAGAGTCCTAAATAACATAGAACTTATCATTTTAAAACAAAATTCAATTTAAACACAAAACATACTATCTTCAATATATCAATTCCCTAAAAAAGGGACCACATTGAATCTGTAAGGAATGCGATATAAAGAAATTCATTGTTCATTTCAATATATTTTTAGATGAGAACTGAAAAAAAAATGTTTGAAAACACAAAAAGTGCCTGAAAAAAGAAAATACACATATAACTTACATGTCTCTGCCAGACTTCACATGATCAACAATAAGGGAGAAAACTCCTACAAAGTAATGTTAAACAGAAAAAACCAAAGAATTACAAACAACATACAGGTTCAACTAACCATATGACATACACATTGGGAAAGTTTTATAAAGAAAAGAAAGGAGAGAGAGAAAAATGAAATAAGGTAAAAGGCAAATAGAAAAGAGGTCTATCGTGTGTATTTGAACTTAGTGTAATCGTTAGAGAGAAAATGGGTTGTTATTTTTTGGGGTTGATATTAGGGAATCATTTGGCTTTACCATAAAGAAAATGAGCATTGTGATAACAAATCAAGTGCTGAAAGGTAGCAAAGCCATTGGGCTAGCTCAGTGGTTAGAGAGTTAGCTTCCCAACCTACAGGTCTGGAGTTCGATTCCTGTAGGACCCATGTGAGGGTGTGTGTTATAAAAAAAAAAATTAAAAAAAAAAAAAAAAAAAAGTGCTGAAAGGTAGCAAGTATTAGGAACGTACATACCTTTAACCACTTGACCACGTCCAAGTTCAAACCCAATTTGGTAACTCTTTCCAAAGTTAAAATGAAATACAATTCCATCTGTGTGTTTCTCATTCAAAGAAAGTCAAAAATGATCCAGCAGTGGAGAGAAACAAATAAAGTTGGCAAACTCTGAAGGTGTATTAAATTTTCACAGCATAAAATCTTTTAGCATTTGGAAAATTTAGTGTCACTGTAGAGCGTTTTCAAATGAACTGGAGCATACAAAATAAAATCAACTTTCACATGAGACTTTCATTTATAAAAGCTAGAAAAGAGAGAAAAATGTGTAACTGCTCAGTTCTAAAAGAAAATACAAGTAAATATAATTGCACTATTAACTAGAGCTCAATGCTCCCTTGCAAAAATGTAACAGAAAAGTCTATATAGACTTCAAAGCTGTTCGGTAAAATTTTTTTTAAGTCTTGTAACAAACTAGTGCTCTAAAAATCAAAAAAAAAAAAAACTAAAACTCAAATTCTTCCAACCAAAGATTTAATCAGTTGAATATTAGTAATTGACACAAAAATCAGATGTGCAGATATATGTAGATCGATGTTAGTTCATATCCATAATGGTAAAATTTATTGTGCACTACCATACTCAATCCACTTCTTAATCCCATTAACAATAACAAGAATTGTTAACTTCTACATTATTCATAGCTTTTGACGTGATACATAAAAGACAATAAATGTATCGATACTCAACAAAGTTTGATCCAAAGAAAACCTGTTTTGACTTTCTTTAGTAACCCATAATGCTTCCAATTCAAAATGATAATACCAAAATACACTTCCTCCAAAATATAGTAACTTACAAGAATGAGTCAGCCCTTAGACCATCTCTAACCACAAAACCTATTTTGCGGTAAACTTACTTCAAAATTAGTTACATTAAATTTCTCAGCAACCCATAACTCAATTTTTCAAACCATAAAGAATATTCTTTATATATTCTTATCTATACATCATTTTATATCTTTTTTAATTACTTTCATAGTATTAAATTAATTTACAAAATAAAATTCATAATATTATTTTAATATTTTTTTCATCTAAAATAATAAAATTTATTATTTAATGATTAAAAAATTAAATTTATTTATTGCATAAAAATTTAATTTATTATTTAATGATTAAAAAATTAAATTTATTTATTGCATAAATTTAAAATTTTTAGTTATAATAAATTTTACAAAATAACCTAAAATTGAATATTAATAAACACATTTTTAAATTACAAAACATAAAAGCTTACAAAAAAAATTAGATTAAAATCCAAATTATAAAATATTACAATTGAAAAATAGGATTACCAAAACACAATTGAAACAAATTAAAATAATTGTAATTAAGATCAATTAATTGAAGAAAGTAAAGAAACTAAAGTATAATTGAAAAAAAATAAATATTAAATAATTGAAATAATAAAAGTAAAAACAAAAAAAAAATGAAAAAATGAAAAAAAAAAATAGAAAACGGAACATGAAATTTGCGCAAAATAAAGCGTTGATAAGAGATGCAGTGCAATTTTTTGTCGTCTTTTGTGCAATTCATGCTAAAATAGCATGCATTGGATTTAGAGAAAGTTAGGTTGACTTTGCTGCATGGCCCAGCCAGGGAATCCCATATCACATCCACACTGTTTCTTTCACATGTATTTATTTGAAAAATTTGTAAAAATTATTTTTTACATTTGTTAACAAAAGGTTTTTTTATTACTCACATCTAGTCATGGCCAACCGGAACCGACCCGGCCCGAGCCCGAAACCGGAACCGGCCCATGCCGGGCCCAAACCGTGAACCGGAACCAGCCCAGGCGGGCCGGTTCCGGTTCATAATTTTTGTGAACCATGAACCGCCGGTTCAAACCGCCGGTTCACAAAAAAAAAAAAAATTGGACGTCCGAGATTAACTAACCGTTGGATGATCCAATTCCAACGTCTAGAACCGGCGGTTCATCAAAAAAAAAATAATAATAAAAAATAAAAAAAAGTGTGATGGCCGTTGCATCCAACGGCCATCATTACTTTTATGACCGTTGGCAATCCAACGGCCATAAATTGGGCCGTTGGAAAGCCAACGGTTGTGGCTTTGTGACTTTGTGTCACACAATTTCAGATTAAGGCTTTTTGCCTTTTTTTTTTTCATTTTTCTTCTATAAATACATAAAATTTTTCCAATTCATTTTCACACCATTCTCCTCTCTCAATCTCAATTCTCTCAATTCTCTCAATTCTCCCAATTCTCTCAATACTCAATACTCAATTATATTATCTACTTTTTTTGTTATCATTAAATTATTTTTACTCATTAATTCATTATATTCAAAATTCAATTCTTTACTTTAAATTATTTTATTTTATTCAAATCTTTAGCTAATTATTTTTGAAAATTATTTATTTTATTAAATATTGATTTCTCATTAATAATTTTTATTATTTGAAATATTTTAATTTATTTAAACACTTTTATTATAGACTTTTAAAGTTATAATTTTATTTATATAAATATTTATATTTATTCAATTACTTAATTTTAATTTACTATAAAATGGATAGTTTTAATAGAGATATTGTTGGTAGCTCACAATTTGGTGCAAACCAAAATGAGCAAATTTTTAGTGGTGGTGGAGAAACCGAAAGCCCCAACGTTGAAGAAAGGCTAAAATCGGATATGTTCAAGAGGCATTACACAATGATATTGGATTCCAACCAACAACCAATCAAGTCGAAATGCAATTATTGTCCCAGAAATAAATTATATGCTTTCAAGAAAGGATCGGGCTGTGGAACTTTGGCGCGGCATTTGAAGGAAAAACATCCACATGAAATCGGCCTTTCCACCAACCAATCGCAATTATCCGGGTTTGTTCCCTCTACTACTCCTCCTTTTAAATATTCGGATGAAAAAAATAAAAAAGAATTAGCCAAAATGATAGCCATAGAACATTTATCATTTGGTTTTGGTGAAAAAGTAGGATTTAATTATTATTGTCAAGAGGCATTAAATCCACAAGCTAAAAGAATGCCTAGAACAACAATAACAAGAGAATTAAAGAAAATTTATAAAGGTGAAAAACAAATTTTAATTGAAACTTTTTCAAAATTAAATGGTAGTGTTTCTATATGTTCCAATATTTGGAGTGATTTATGGCAAATGCATTCTTATATGGGAGTAACTTGTCATTGGATTGATAGTGATTGGAAAATACAAAAAAGAATTATTGCTTTTCGTCATTTTGAAGCAAGACATACCGCAAATAATATATCTAATTTGTTGAATATTATTTTAGATGAATATGATTTATCTAGAAATTTTTTTTCAATTGGCTTTGATAATGCTTCGGCTAATACGGCTTCAATTAGTCAATTAAAAACTCTTTGTCAACCAATAATAGGTGGAAAATTTTTTCATATTAGGTGTGCATGCCACATATTAAATTTAGCGGTACAAGATGGTTTAAAAATACTAAATACGTATATTACTCCTATTAAAGAGGCAATTAGTCTTTTATGGATCCGTCCAAATTTAATGAAACTATGGGTAAAATTTTGTACGGAAAATGGACGCAAACCAAAAAGATTTAGTAAAGATGTTCCTAATAGGTGGAATTAAACTTATAAATTATTGAATGCATCTATACAATATAGTACTTTGTTATGTACTTTTTTTATGCAAAATCATGTAGATGATATTTCTTTGCATCCTAATATGTGGGAAATTTGTTGTAAATTATTACAACTTTTAAAAGTTTTTAAAGATGCTACTGAAATTTTATCTGGTGTTTATTATCCTACTTCTCATCTATTTATTCACATTGCATGTGATGTTGTCGGTATTTTACAACAATTTAAAGATGACTCTGTTTTATCACTTCCTATATATGATATGTTAATAAAATGGCTTAACTATTATCGAAAAATTCCACCTACATATTTAATTGCTTCTTTTTTTGATCCACGTCAAAAACTTAATATTTTAGAAGAATATATTACTGCATATAATAGTTGTGTAGATTCATTTGTTTCTAACAATGTAGAATATAAACCTCAAGATACTAAGGAGATTATAGGAGAAGTAAAATTTCTTCTTCGTGATTTATTTAATGAATTTCTTTCTAAATATGGTAGTCAAGTTCCTATTAGTACCGGATCTAATATTGATGGTTCTACTAGTAGTGCATCACATCAAAATACTAGTACTCCATCAATGTTTTCTATAGCACCACGTAAACTTGGTAAATCTATATACTCTTCACACAAAAAACCAAGATCAGGTACTGATACGGAACTTGATAGATATTTAACAACTACTTTTGAGGTTTGTGATGAAGATAAGGATTTTCACGAGTGGTCCGTGCTAGAATGGTGGAAGGGAAAGGAGAAGGATTATCCAATCCTTTCTATTATCGCAAAACATATTCTTGTAATTCCGGCATCAACCGTAGCGGTGGAGCAAGCTTTTAGTGCGGGAGGAATCATTTTAGACGAGCACCGGTCCCGATTATTACCAAGATCATTAGAAATCCAAGCATTAGTAGATGATTGGCACAAGGCATTTTTGAGAGCACAAGAAATGGACAAGTCGGATGACATTGATTTAGATTACGACACCGACATTTCCGAAACGAGCAATGTTAGTACCGGATCTTCAACAGGAGTTTCCTATTTCACGGATTTCGTCCATCCCGATCCCGATGATGACATTGAAGAGTTAGATGATTAAAATTTAGGTCAATTAACTTGTACTCAAATTACTTTTATGAATGAAAAGTTTAATTTTTAGTAAATGTTGTATCATGATTCATTATTCATATATGTAAATGGCCAACTCGAAATTCGATATTTAGGTCAAAATTTTATATTTCAATAATAAAATGAGGTATTTTTTCATTTATATCAAACTTGTAAACTTGTACGTATTATATCAAACTTGTTACTTTTCACATTGTAAATTTGTAAATTTGTGAATTATATCAAACTTCTCTTATTTTTTACATTGTAAATTATACTAAACTTCTTTTTTTAAATTTGTAAATTTGTGAATTATATCAAACTTCTCTTATTTTTCACATTGTAAATTATACTAAACTTCTTTTTTTAAATTTGTAAATTTGTGAATTATATCAAACTTCTCTTATTTTTCACATTGTAAATTATACTAAACTTATTTTTTTAAATTTGTAAATTTGTGAATTATATCAAACTTCTCTTATTTTTCAAATTGTAAATTATACTAACCTTCTTTTTTTTTCATATTGTAAATTTGTAAATTTGTGAATTATATCAAACTTCTCTTATTTTTCACATTGTAAATTATACCAAACTTCTTTTTTTTTACCTTGTAAATTTGTGAATTATATCAAACTTCTCTTAATTTTCACATTGTAAATTATACCAAACTTCTTTTGTTTCATCTTGTAAATTTTGTGAAGTATATCACAATTCATATTGTCATTTTTTTTAAAAGTCGAACCATGAGAAAACCGTACCAAAATCGGAACCGGAATCAAAACCGAAACCGGAACCGGAACCAGAACCGAAACCGGGACGAAACCGGAACCGGGATGGAATCGGAACCGGGACGGAACCGGAACCGTGACCGAACCGTGAACTGGCGGTTCACGAATCGTAACCGTAACCGTGACTCCAAGGGCTGGTTCAGGTTCCACCCTTCGTGGAACCGTGAACCGGCGGTTCGTGAACCGTGGTCATGTCTACTCACATCTAAAATAATACAATTTTGTTAATCACATTAAAAATTGTATCAAATTTATCATTCAGTCTAGCTTTGTTTAATTTTTTAATGAAAAGTATGTATCTATATATCATTAGATAATGACACACATATATTTTTTCATTAAAAAAGTACATGAAATTGAATAAAATGACAAATCTATTGCTTATTTTTAGTATGAGTTACAAAATTACATCATTTTAAATGTGAGTGATAAAAACAATTTTAAAAAATGTGAAAGATGTTTTTTTTATAATTTTCCCTTTTAGCTTTTTTTCAAACTACTTTAGGGAAAATTTGTATTAAGGGTGAGATCCAAACCCTTATTATTAAAGATAGTGTAACTTTATCTTATTTATTGTTAAGGGTATGAAAATAATTTAGTTAGTTTATACAATTAGTAAAAGACTTTATTATCTATTTACAATCTCTAATCTTTTTCCTATTCAGAGTTTTCGTATAAGTAAACTATCCAAAATGGACAAATGAAAAATGTATCACATTATATTTCAATTCCACAACTATTAAATAAAAAAAACTATGACAATAAAAAACGAAAAGAATTGAAAATAAAATTTAGAAAAAAAATAAAACAAAGGTAAACAAATTATTAATTATATTAATGTTAGAATTCTACTAACACAATTATAAATAAACAAAACTATGACAATTTTATACTTTCACCATTGGGGCTAACCTAGTGGTTGTGGAGTTAGCATCCTAACCTCAAGGTTTAGAGTTTGATTTTCTTCTAGATGCATGTGAGGGCGTGTGTGTTTAAAAAAATAAAAGAACAATAATAAATAAGTTAAAGTTTGACCCTCTTTAATAATAAGGGTTTGGAGTAGGCACTTAACACAAAATTTTGCATATTTTTATTCTTAATTATTTCCATACTTGAACACTTGTTGATCAGTAAAATTCTGTATTTATCTCAAATCTACATTCTGTTACCCAAACAGTGAGTAATAAAAGAAGACAAAGGACTAGTACCTTTTTTTATTTTAAAATCCATTGTCCGATTTAATAAAGAAAAAGATTATGTCATGCCTGTGTTTGGCTGTCTTGAATTCATATTCTAATTTTTGGAAAAAGTTAAGAATGAGTTAAAAAGGAAAAAAAGAGTTAAGAATGTATTAAAGATTTATGGTAATGATTTGTGCGTTTTTAAGCACTCAATTAGATAGTGACACATATAATTTTAAACTTTCCACTACAATTATGGGAGTCTTTCCCTCATTCAGTCCAACCAAAATCTATCATATATATATATATATATATATATATATATATAAAAGCTCTAATGTGCGGCCCGTGGATAATTTTTTTAATTAATTTTTTAAGTAATGGTTAATATGAATTATTTTTTTATTGTAGGTATTATTTGAGTATTATTAATTTATATGCATGATTTTGATACTAATTGATATATTCAAATAGGTATTTATGTTAAGCTGTTCAATTTCAACTCTAAAAAATATTTATTATTATTGATTTATATAACAATTTATTTTCCTCCTTAAATAAAAAGAAAAAGCTTTTTTTTGGTTGTTTTTTGTTTTTTATTGACTTTTTCCTACATTAAACATAGTTTTTTTACATATCATTACTCTCTAAATGTAGTAATAATTCATTTTTAATTAGTATTATTAATTTTGCAAAGTTCATATAATTAGTAAATAACATTTTGGATAGAATTAAGAAAATTATTTTGTATATCTCCCAAAAAAAAAAATAACATGTACTACAAATGTTGGATGTAAACTATTAAAAATTGTAAAAATGGAAAATATTTTAAATTATATTTAATATAAATATCGGAAAATAACATATTATAAAACATATTTCAGAAAATATGCATAAAAGCAACACTATGCACCTTCTTAAAAATTACTTGCCAACATGTTATTAAATAATGGAATAAAATAACAAATTAAAAATATATCCATAAGTTTACCTAAGAAAATAAATATACTATATGTAAATAATTTGAGAAATATATATAATTTAGAAAAGCGATACGATTGTATGTGGAATCGTTTTCATGCACCATTATCTAAAATATAATTACTAGCTACGAATAATAAATATTTTATATTCATACATTTTTCACATTAAATTCATACCAGTTATACCTCACAATATTTTTTTAAGTCATCTACTCCAAAAACAAATTTGCAATTTTTAGCAATGAAAGAGAACATATAATAATTTTCTAAAATAATTTGTAGCAACGATTAATTAATAAATTTCTTAAATAACTTAAGAATTTAATTATAACAATAAAGGTCTAAGGCCTTTACTCTCTTTATTAGTTTTCTTTTTTTCTAAAGCAAAGTAAATAGTACTCAACGTTATTTTTTATTTAATTATTTAATATTTAATTAAAAGAATTCAAAGTTAAGATCTAAAATCAAGGATCCAAGTTTGAGATTGAAGTTTGGCTTAATAATATGAATATGATCAAATATTATTAAAATTCTATATTAATGTAACCTAAAAGACATAAATTTTTAATTGATTGAATTAGAAAAGTTTTTAATTGAATTATATTTCTAACTTGCTATTGGATTATAAAATTTAGGTTCTAATGATAAAAAATCGAATGAAATCATATGAAAGAAAATAAAAAAACGAATTAAATCTTCAACTTTTTTATTAAATTGACTTAGGAAAGTTGGTTAAATTTTTTATTAAATTGACTTAGCATCCAACATCCAAGGTGCGCAAGAGTCAATATTTGTCCAAAATTTTCAAACTGATTCCGGTCCAACACATGGAATGAATGGTCTGCAATTGAATGAATCCCGCACGTAACAGTGAATCTGTAAAGTCCTTCAACATACACACACTCAGACACAACATACTTGTTCTAATTCTTTTGTCTCGTTATGTGCTCCATATAACATAGTAGTAAAATTGAATACGAGTTGATTTGTCACTACTATACTCAGCATGCAAGTTTTTTGCATATTGTTTCAGTCCTGTAAAATCATAAAAAATAACTTTTGAGTTGAAACTTCAAAATATAAGTCAAGACTAAAGGATCATCGACAAAATCAAATCAAATCAAACCCTTATAATCAGGCAAATTGCATCGTTACTGTTTTCTTTTTCAACTACTTGTATGATAAAACAGTCAATCAGAGTAAACAGGCTATAGAGAAGTCGTAACACAAACAAAGATCACATAAGGCAGTCGGATTTCCTGTTCCTATCCCTGTAATTGATTTCTGGGCTGAGACCCGAAGCAGCAAGATGAAAAATGCAAGCAATATAGCCATATCTTATACCATATTCTGTCAGCATATAGCCACACCCATCTCCGATCGGTGGCATTGAAGTCACTATCACAAACAAAACCAGTTCACTAAGATGTCCAACAACACACCATGCACATCCGTATTAATTACTATTGACAGAAGATCTACTGAAACTTCACAGACTTCATAAACAAGTTTAAAAGGCTTGTTAGCACAACTCACTCTATTTTGCGGAGAACAAGAAGATCGAATCCCTGTCATTTTAAGGAAACTATCACTGTGCTGAAGAAAACCCAATAAAAATCAGGTGAAATCCAATCAGGAGGCATAGATGGCGAAACGATCAAAGCTATAAAAGATGAAACAGGATAATAAGCAGAGGTCATTTTAATCACACAAGTGAACATTTTGGGAAGTCATAACATAAACAAACCAGAATTGGAACTTCTGCACCAACAAGTAGATACTAAAGATAGATACATGTACGGAACTTATTGGTATCCAATTTAATCTTAGTTCTTAGAGTTGGGATGGAGAAGAATCTGAAGAGTAACTGCCAAATTCTATTTCAACATCTGAGATTCTCTGAATCATTCCATCATCTATAATGTTCATATTGTTGTAAGTGAGGCTGCTGCACATTTGGTTGGTTGGTAAAGGGCTTTTGGTCATCCATGGCACCCCAAATAAATAAAATTAAAATAAAATAAAAACAACGCGGACTTCAATCTGCATAGCTGTATTACATTCCAAAGCACCAGACTGCAAAATTCTGCTATCATTTTTTATGCATCAGCTATACCAACAGGAATTCTTAGAAGTGCACGTAATGGCCATGCATGCTTACAGACATGAATGCCCTTCGTGTTGGCATATGGGGTAATTACGCCCATGATATTAGTCTGATATTATTTCAAAGTATGAGATAAAGTCATATGCCTTTGGTACGTATATCAGACACTGATAAAGATAAGAAGACTATCCCTATCTTGAAGCTTTCTTGTAGCTCAAGGATAGGAGTCTATTTATCTTTATATACAGAGAATATCAGACTGAGAAAAACAACGATAGAAAATATCGTTATACGTATTCTTCTTCCTCAACATTATATTTGATTTCGTACTTTGTATCTAATTGGTGGACAACAATAGATACTCGTGTAGTTTCTATTACCGGGAGTTCTTTTTTCTATCAGACCAGTATTAAAAATGTGGAGTAGAACAAGATCTAAGCTTCCGCTCTTCCAGGTTAGTTTCCTGGAAAACCTTTATTGGTATCAGAGACAATGTTTATGTTCTTCCCATGTTTTTCCGTGTAATTACTTATCATGTGAGTTTTTAAATGGCAATTATGAATTTTCTTTGAGGAATTTTTTTTTCTATGGAAATAAATTGTGAAATTCATAATTTCAGATCTGATTCTTGCCATTTTTTGACTCACTTATCATATGAATTAAATGATAAGTAATATATGGTTAGAAACTAGACTTCAAAACGAATCTATCGATATAAAGTATGTGAAAATCGGATACACGGTTAATTAGATATGACTGTTTTAAGTTTTTTTTCGTTTTAATTTTATTTTCTGATTATTGATATAAAAATATGTGGACTATCCATTGTTGAGCCCTTCCTGAGTGGCGGGCTGGCCCTTTCAAGGCCCCAACAATAGGAGGATTAGGGCCCGATCAGAAGTTTTTTTTTGTTTTGGTTTCTGATCATTAGTATTGAAACGTGGGCCGTCCAACTCAGAAAGTTTTGGCCCAGAATCATAACAGCACATAAGAGCACATTCCATGGTGCCTTACTGGGCCTAAGGCCTGATCGGTGTAATGGGCTTCACTACTGTTGGGTGAGCCTTAAATATGAATGTGCTATACCTTGATGACGTTTGGGCTTGATGATAATTAGAAAATAAAAGTGGTTTGATATGTAAGTAAAACTCAGTCTTATATGATTTATATGCATATATAATTATTTTTATTTTTTTGTGAATATTCATAAAAATATGATATAAATAAATACAAAAATCCAGAAAACAAGAAAAATGTTCTTGCAACTACAGAATATTTCTATAGTAATAAGTTTCAGGATTTTATATTTTTTTTGTAAGACATGTGTATTTAACTATTTATCATGTTTTGTGAATTTGCACAAAATAGAATAAATAGAATTAAAATTATAAAAGAAAAATCCAGAAAAATTGCATTGATATTCTGAGGTGTTTTGTTTCAGTTCCAGAATATTATAAGTGAATTTTTCTGACTGATATATATTTTTTTATAATTTTTGCATGCTTATTTATTATTTTGTGAATTTGCACAAAATTGAAATAAATATAGATAAATTACAGAAAAATCCAGAAAAATTGCATTGATATTCTGAGGTGTTTTATTTCAGTTCCAGAATATCATAAGTGAATTTTTCTGACTGTATATATATTATTTGTAATTTTTCTTGCTTATTTATCATTTTTGGTGAATTTGCACAAAAATTAAGATAAATATAATTAAATTACAGAAAATTCAGAAAAATTAAATTAATATTCTGAGGTGTTAATTTTAGTTCCAGAATGTTAAATATGAATTTTTCTGACTGTATATATATTTTTTGTAATTTTGCATGCATATTTATCATTTTTGTGAATTTGCACAAAAATTGAAATAAATATAAATAAATTACAGAAAAATCCATAAAAATTACATTAATATTATGAGGTGTTATTAAATTTCCAGAATGTTAATTTTGAATTTTTATAACTGTGATTATGTTTTTGTAATTTAAAGCATGCCTATTTCTTATTTTGTGAATTTGCACAAAAATTGAAATAAATATAAATAAATTACAGAAAAATCCAGAAAAATTACATTAATATTCTGAAGTGTTATTAAAGTTCCAGAATGTTAATTTTGAATTTTTCTAACTGTGATTATGTTTTTGTAATTTAAAGCATGCCTATTTCTTATTTTGTGAATTTGCACAAAAATTGAAATAAATATAAATAAATTACAGAAAAATCCAGAAAATTTACATTAATATTCTGAGGTGTTATTAAAGTTCCAAAATGTTAATTTTGATTTTTTCTAACTGTGATTATGTTTTTGTAATTTAAAGCATGCCTATTTCCTATTTTGTGAATTTGCACAAAAATTGAAATAAATATAAATAAATTACAGAAAAATCCAGAAAAATTATATTGATATTCTGAGGTGTTATTTAAGTTCCAGAATATTAATTTTGAATTTTTATAACTGTGATTATTTTTTTTGTAATTTAAAAGCATGCCTATTTCTTATAAATAAATTACATAAAAAAATTCAGAAAAATTACTTTAATATTCTGAGGTGTTAATAAAGTTCCAGAATATTAATTTGAATTTTTCTAGCTGTGATTAAGTTTTTTTTGTAATTTATAATGCATGTTTATTTCTTGGCAATAATTCATGAATATAAAAATGAATTATTTAAACATGAAAGTATTTTTAAGTTGAATGAATCAGTTTTATTCCTTAAAAATAACAATAAAGAGAAGGGGGTTTTGCGCAAAATTTGCATAATTATAATTTTAAATATTTTTGGTATAATGTGATTCCTAGCATAGCGAAGTTTCATTTGTACATGAATATTTTGATTATAATTATTACAAATTAATGATTGCTGCAAAATCTACATATATGTGTTAATCAAGACACTTTTGTGCACTGCTTAAAAGATAGCTTTCAAACAAGATAATTATTAATTTAAATTATGGTGATAAATTTATTGGTGTTGTGTTTCAAATGGACACCATATAATATGGGCTTGGTAGAGTAGTGGGCCTTAGTGGCCTTAAACTATATTATGGCTTAATCCAATATATTATTGTTCAACATCAAGATCTTGGGCTTATAATAAGTTCAAAAGTAATAAATAATATAACTTGCATCAAGTTGTTGAGTTATATTGACAATGATCTAATGTGTGAACAATATGCCACCACGAATAAGTTGTTCTTATTCATGAGTTTGATAATATTTCTACGAGAAAGTTACATATTTTAGACCTTCATTGAGGGTATGATATGTGAAGAGGTAGAAATTATTTTCGATTAGATGAGTATTAGATTAAAATAGTGATTAATCACTTAATCATTTTTTAATCAGTGGGAGCATACTAATATAGTTAAGGAAGAGTGCATAGTAGGTGCTGATCCTCTTTTTATGTTAGTTATCAAGTTTCAATTTTCGCAAAGCATTTAGGCTTTATGCGGAAGCGAACTAAATGAACTCCTAATTATCTCAATGAGAGATTTATACTCAAGAAAAATACCAAACAAAGAGAAAAATTAGTTTTTGCAAAAGGAACAAATCAAAACTCTACTAATAGAATGGTCAATTAGAATTTCACTCGTGATAGCACTGAGTTGAAATATATATCTTTTGACCATACGTCTCACATTATCATTTGTTTTTTTAGAAAGTAACAATTGTAATTAGTTGTTGAATCTCTCCTATGTGGATGAAAGATTCAACAATAAACTATTTACACAGTTAAATGAATTGATGCAATCTCTCCAATTGTGATAGAAGATTCAAAAATAACTAATTACATAATTAAAATTAGTTATTTGAAACTCTCCAAATCGTGGATGATAGATTCAAGAACAACTAATTATATGATGAGAAATTGAGTAGAGTTTGTGAAATTTTATTGAATTTTTGAGTTGGAAGTAAATAGATACATAAGGAGAAAGGTTCTAAGTGGGAGAATGTTCTTCACAAATTGAAAATTTGACTTGTGTAACCATTGTCTCTATAATGTATTTAATACTTCATGACTTCAATAAATTTTTTTTTTGTTCTTATTATACTTCAACTACTTTTTCTAAAAATGTTTAAGAGGCAAGAAATTGATATTAATTATGGAACAAATTGATTTTGGTTTCTAATTATACGATATTGGATTTTATAATTCCAATATGTTATTAAAGTTCTCTCATATCTTCTAGAGATGATAAGAAATGATTCACTAAAAATGACATAACAAATTGAGTTATTTTAAGGCGAGATATAAGGATAGCTAGAGAAGGCGTCTATTGGGATCTATTTCGGGCAAAACAATCTCGCCTATTAGTGAATATTATTTTGGGAGAGAAATTAATTAATAAACCATTTTCAAAAGGCTAAATGGGCAATGCTTAATCCATCTTGACATCTGTGAGCCAATACACATAAGGGTTAGACATAATAATTCCTATTACTTTAATAGATGACCAAACACGTTTTGATTATATTTTTCTGATCTCCCATAATTTTTGAGGTAGAGAATTAGTTTGACTTAATCAAAACTGAGAGTATCTATTCAAAGAATTATATACAGAAAAGGAATTATTTAGCAAAGAAAAATAATTTTTATATTTTGCAACAAAAGAGTGTGGCAAATAATAAGAATCGATCTTTGCTTGATATAGTCATTGGCGCTAATAATTTTTTGTTAATTTCCTATTAGGGGAGATATACAAATTAAGCAGCTGCCTTTGTACTTAACAATGTGCCCTTATGATCAGTTTCTTCCATAAATTATGGATCGGCAGAAATTCATATTTGAATAATTTGCGGTCATAAAATATACGTGCTACCTATAACAATTTTCTCATAAGTATGAGAATTTGTGACTTAGAGGTAAGAAATTTATCTTTGTTAGATATCTACGCCTCACAAGGTTAAGTGTTTATTGGTAGACAACTAAATGGAAGTGTAAATGATATTGAGTCACGAGATGTGGAATTTCTAGAAAAGAATGCAAGGTAAAGAATAATTTATAACTCTATGCATTGGAAAGTACTGAAGGGGGTGATCTTATTACTCCAATGGAAATTGAGATAACTAATTATCGACCTCTCGAAGATAGTGGGAGCATATTTCCATTGAATAGTTCAGTACAAACCAATGAGAGTTCTAAACAATTTCTACCTTAAAGAAGTAAATGAAAAACCTTCATGGTTGCTTCTTATGATGAAAATGAGCCAAAGAACTTCCATCAGGCTATTTCATCAAAAGTTAGAGAAGAATGGATTATTTAAATGGAGTCTATCGAGACTAATCAAGTTTGGGACTTGATTAACTATTCTTTTGGACTAAAGACCATTGGGGACAAAAGGTTCCCAAAGTCAAAGGTAAAAGAAGGTAGTTCCATTGAAAGGTGAATAGATGACCTTAGTTTGGCTCTTGTTACATATTTTTGATTTGAAATTTTGTGATATGAATGTTAAAGATAACATTTCTCATTGGAGAAATTGGATGAAAGATTCGCAAGAATCCGTTCGTTAACTTTGTTATAGGAGATTGAAAGCACAAAGTTTGCTAGCTCAATCAATCTTACTATTACTAGAAGTAATCATCCAGATAGTTATATCTAAAACTTCATCGAGCCAACTAAAATTCGGACTTACGGTGGTTAATAGATATTACTATATGTATCTTAAACATTCTAAAGGAAGTTTCATATATTTCATTATATGTAGACGATATTAAGTAAGCCAAACTAACAAGGAGACGATTGTCACCACTAATAAGTGGTTGCCTTCTAATTTTTGAAATGAAGGACATATGACACTCCTTTGGTAAAATGTGAGTCTATAAGCCTTGAAAATTGCCAAAACACTCTTAAAAGTAATGAGTAAATAAGCTTTGTTCCATATGTGAGTAAAGTGGAGAAATTAGTTTTCTCACTTTGGATACTCATTTGATATCTACAATATGGTTGGGTTAGTTAGCCAATACCAAGCAATACCTAATTTAAATTTTTGAAAAGCTATCAAAACGTATATTTCGCTAATTGGAATAGGACTTTAGATTACATGTTATCAAGGTTTGGATTTACGACTTATTAGAAATACAAACGCTGATTAGAGCGCTTATCTGGATAAGTGTAAATTAACCTAATTATATATTTGCTTACTTAATGATGATATTATATCATAGATGAGTAAGAAATAAACATGTAAATCATTGTCTGTAGAGTAAGCGAAATTAATACCTTGTACATAAGTAGTACAAGAGGTAATGTGTTTGAGAAAGTTCCTTGTGAATCTTGGCATTGTTATAGATTCATTGGATTCTACATTTGTTTATGGTAACAATATAGTTACTTTAAACTTTTACCAAGGATTCCAAGTATTATAAAAGAACTAAAACACATTTTAATAAGCAGTGGCACAAAAGTAAGTGTTTTTATAGTATATTTTCTATGAACCATATATTTGCTTATCATGTGACAAAACGCACAATAAGGTGATGCATTTTTGTTTATGATAGAGCAGCATGGTTGTATAGAACCTTTTGTACTATAAATATTTGTAACAGTTTATAAATATCTTGATTTTAATATAATTGGATGTACATATTTGATTTCTTTTTCAAATTATGTGACATTGATTATAGCACATATATGAATGTATATTTTTGTAATATACATGGATAGGCTGATTTTCTTACTCACACAAGCAACCTTTCGGCGCTGATGATAGCGAGCAAAAGATGAGACATTAAGTATGTTGCCTTGACGTTGGTCAAGATGAGATCTTATCTAAGATCGCATATAGATAACCCAAAATCTATATATAAGCCTGATTAACAGCCAGATGTGAGACTTTTAAGTGTAATTGGAGTTGCACTAGAAGACAAAGTAAGTCTCAAGTAAGGTGCTTGATTAGCGACTTGACTAAGATCCGTATGGAATAATACTTATTTTCCATAACATGTTGTTTGTACAATATGTGCTTTGCGACTATGGACGGAGGTGAGTGAATGGGTCCCTGCTTCCTCACCGTGTGAGTCCTAAAGGATATTGAATGTCCTTATTAGAAATACCCTTTGTGACTTTAGACTGTGTCATGAAATTTAAATTTAGCGTTTGCTACTTTAGCATGACTACCAATGGTCATGGTTAATTCGGCCGGATGGGGCATGTCTGGGAAAGCAGCTAATTTTAAGTTGAATGATATTAGGGCAAAGGAAGACTATTTGGTTTATATCATTACACTATACTCATTCGTCGACGGGTTATGGCGCTTTTTAGTGAGTGACATAATTATGAGTGTAATGTAGATAATGGGGGTACAAGTATGCTCTTTGAGGGATTAGAGATACTTGACCAGATATAATCAAATAAGTCTGGGGTATAATGAGTCACGACAGTCTTCTCTATTTTAGTGGTTGATGTCTCTATGCTGGCCTTAAATGGTTTCTAGTATAGAGCTCCCACAAACAGGTGAACTCAGCGGTCGCACCAATTATTTACTAGTATGGACAGATATAATGAGTAAGTTGAGGAATAAAGTGAGAAACGTCTTCCCATCATGTGCGAGTGGGAGATGTTGGCATATGGGGTAATTACACCCATGATATTAGTATGATATTATCTCAAAGTATGAGATAAAGTCATATGCCTTTGGTACGTATATCAGACACTGATAAAGATAAGAAGACTATCCCTATCTTGAAGCTTTCTTGTAGCTCAAGGATAGGAGTCTATTTATCTTTATATACAGAGAATATCAGCTGAGAAAAAAAACGATAGAAAATATCGTTATACGTATTCT
The DNA here is from genome assembly GCA_016586305.1 of Ophiorrhiza pumila. Taxonomy (NCBI): domain Eukaryota; kingdom Viridiplantae; phylum Streptophyta; class Magnoliopsida; order Gentianales; family Rubiaceae; genus Ophiorrhiza; species Ophiorrhiza pumila. The sequence continues at coordinate 17,424,039 of BLIW01000005.1, forward strand.
TCTTCCTCAACATTATATTTGATTTCGTACTTTGTATCTAATTGGTGGATAACAATAGATACTCGTGTAGTTTCTATTACCGGGAGTTCTTTTTTCTATCAGAGCAGTATTAAAAACATGGAGTAGAACAAGATCTAAGCTTCCGCTCTTCCAGGTTAGTTTCCTGGAAAACCTTTACTTCGAAACTTTTCAAAATGTATCAATACACTACAAATCCAACATTACCAAAATCTTAATTCTCCTAAAGTGAAACTAAGTAAATGGACAATCAAAAATTGTAGACCCAAAGAGATTTCTAAAGTAATCAAGCCTCTCCATCCATATTCATCCACACAGTTCCACTTCTTAAAAATTTGAATCCGTAAACAGCCTTTGCAAAAATTCTCACTAAACAAAGAAGCTTCTTTAAAATTTGACACATTTGCGCTTTAAAACGAGGATCTCCATCTACTGCAAAGATTTGATCTCCTCCTTACTTTAAGCTCTAGAAAGCACCATGATATTAAGCACATAAGCCATTCTATCTGATTTGTTGGCCAATAAGATCTCTAATAAAAGATTGAGGGAAAAAAACTGCTAAGTAGCATATAAGTGGTTAGATGTATATGAGGGGATCCAAGAATCTACTGTCACACTGTACCACTGGAGAAAAAGTCATGAAAAAAGAGCTAGTTAACAAAATCAATATTGGACACGTTATATTGAGCGCAAAACATAGCCTTATTCATTTGCAGCCTCCTCTGTCACTGAGGCTTTTAAGGTAGCCGCTACGGCTGCCGATAATGAGTGACTGTGTGAGTGTGTGTAAAAAAGAGAGAGAAGGAAAGAGGTGTTAGAAGCGGTGGGTGGACATTAAAACTTCTCTGAAGGGCAAAACTCTTCACCAGCACATAGTCTTCCAATGAACCTAGTGCCACCAATAGAGGTCTTCACCATCGGAATTACATCAACCAATTCGGGCTCAAAAGTGCTGCAAATCGTTCACAATATATAAACCCCCCAAAAATCCCAAGAAAAAAAAAGGAAATTTCATCATTAATAGCAACATGTGAAAAAACAATAAAAACCAATACGTAGAGGCACCTGTAGAAGTTCTCAGAACCTCCAATGGCAACTAAATTCCATTAGATCTAAAATATCATCCATATTGGTGAGAAAGAAGGTGCTAGAATAGAGAGCTGGAAAATTCATAAATAATGACAATAAATAAATAAATTCCATTAGATCTAAAAAAGAATCGACAGAGAGAAAGAAGGTGTAATAATAGGAATAGATTTGCAAAGAACAGGCATAGATTTACAAAGAAAAGATAGCACAACAATCAGTTGAGGAGGGAAAAAGGAATGAAACTACAGAGGGAAAAGAAAGAAAAAAAAAGGAGAGAAAGAGCTAGAGAACAGGAGTGAGGGTACCGAAAAAGTTTTGCAGTAAAAAAGCCGATGTGACACAAGAGTTGACAAATCGGGGGGCCACCGGCTATTGATGCGGGACCAAAAGGGCATAATATGGTCCTGATTCGCGCTTTATATATAGTATGATATGATATGATATGATATGATTATGAACTTTGGTGTATCAATCTTATACTTTTATTCACGTATAAAGTATTAGTTTTTTGTATGTGGTTATTATTCGCATATAACATACTATTTTTTCCATGTATAACGTACCATTTTGAACCGGATCAATATTAAACAAGTATGTTTCTCATTCGCATATAAAGTATCTTTTATTCTTGTATAATATATCAATTTTAGCGTTTATAGTACCATTATGAATCGCGTATAAAGTTTCAATAATTCACGTATAAAGTATCAATAAACAAGTATCTTTCTAATTCTCGTATATGAAACTATTTTACAGGAGACTTAACTATAGAAAATATAGAGGTATGTTTTGAATCAAACTTATTTAAAGTTCCTTATAACCCTTGGTGGATTGATTTTAATTGCACTACTCATGTATCAAATACGATGCAAGGATTCCTTACGATCCAAACCATAAACCCAAATAAGAATCATTATGATTGATTATGTTTGCATCATAATGTCGATACTAAACGCAGTTTAGTAAATAAAAGTTTAGCTTACTTGTGGCATAAATGTTTGGGTCACATATCTAAAGATTAAGGGAAAAGTAACAAAACACACAAGTAAGAAAAGAGCCACAAGAAGCACATAACTTCTTGAAATTATACATATTGATGTATCTGAGATTTATGATATTCCATATTTTGGTGGGAATTTTTTTAATCATATTTATTGATGGTTTTTCATATTATAGATGTATCTATTTGTTGCATGAAAGATCTCAATTAGTGGATACCCTAGAGGTATTTATTAATGAGGCTGAGAGGCAACTAGATAGAAAAGTGAAAATTGTAAGGTCTGACAGATGTCATGAATATTATGGAAGGTATACTGAAAATGGACAATGCCCTAGTCCACTTGCTAAATTTCTTGGAGAACATGGCGTATGTGCTTAATACATAATGCAAGGCTTATCTGCTGCACACTATTTTGTCAAAACTGTTTCTTTTCTTCTCTTTTGAACAATTTTTGTTTAATTAGATGTCTTCTTTATGCTAAAATAATTGTAACTTTATGTCGTCTTTATGCTAAAATAATTGTAACTTTTTATGGACGTACAAAGTTGAATTACACTTTACAGCTTGGTGTAAGTAGCTTTTTTATTAATTGAATGAATTAATTACCAAAAATAAAATATAAATAAAGTATTGCCGGATGGTGTTACATTGAATGAACAACCATTTTTTTTAATTTTAATTTTTTTAAACCTTTGTGTTAATATCAAATTCTAATTAGAAGGTGAAGTAGGAGACTACCAAAACTCAATTTATTAGAAAAGGGTAGGGGATGACCTAGTTAATAACTACAAATATTGTGATCAAAACTTTTTATTTATTTGTGGAGAGATAGATAACGTACTCCAATTATGGAAAAATTCAAAACACATATCTTTATTTTCTTTTCTTTTAATTCCATGATTGGGCGATTTAGAAGTATGGAAAAGTAAAGTTTTTACATAGGGTAAATTGACCTAGATTATATATATATATATGCTGACAATATAAAAGAATTTTTTTCAAAAATCTATGATGATTTGCCAAATAAAAAATCTATTTCAATTAAAAGCCAGAAAAACTAAAGTTACGGAAGATGAAGAAAGAGTGAAGTTGGAAGAATAATCAATTAAGGAAACTAAAGAAGACGTATGAGATGAGGAAAAGGGCATTAGATGCTGACACTACTACTCAATTGTGCAATACGATTCAAGAAACGCAAGAAAATGCAAAATACCATCAAAGGATTAAGCAACCCACACAGCCACCCACATCAAGACAAGAAAAAGGTGCATTGCCAAGGTTCCCACCCATTAAAAGTGTTGTGGGCATTATGGACAAGTGTAGCCATCCATTTTCTAAAGATTGCGTAAAGCAAAAAGGTTGATTCGAAAGGACTAGTGTTTTAGTTTCTTTCGAATCAAACTTATCTAAAGTTCCTTATAACCCTTGGTGGATTAATTTTGGTTGCACTACTCATGTATCAAATATGATGCAAGGATTCCTTACAATCCAAACCATAAACCCAAATAAGAATCATTATGATTGATATGTTTGCATCATATTGTCAGTACTAAACGCAGTGTAGTGAATAAAAGTTCAGCTTACTTGTGGCATAAATATTTTGGATCACGTATGAAAAGATTAAGGGAAAATTAACAAAACACACAAATAAGAAAAGAGCCACAAGAAGCACATAACTTCTTGAAATTATACATATTGATGTATCTGAGCCTTATGATATTCCATCTTTTGGTGGAAAAAAAAATATTTTATTACCTTTATTTATGATTTTTCATGTTATAGATATATCTATTTGTTGCAAGAAAAATCTCAATCAGTAGATACCGTAGAGATATTTATTAATGAGGTTGAGAGGAAACTAGACAGAAAAGTGAAAATTGTAAGGTCTGATAGAGGTGGTGAATATTATAGAAGATATACTGAAAAAGGACATTGTCGTAGTCCACTTGCTAAATTTCTTGAAGAACATGGCATATGTGCTCAATACACAATATCAGACTTATCTACTGCTTACTGTTTTGTCAAAACTATTTATTTTCTTCTCTTTTGAACAATTTTAATTTAGTTACATGTATTCTTTATGCTAAAATTGTGAGACCCCAAATTTCCTTCTAGTAATAATACCTTATAGTTATTTTAATTTGCATATTAATATGAATTTTGAATTTATTGCACTTTGTGAAAATGGTGATTTAATAGTGTGCATTTTAAATTAATTATTCATTTTAAGGGATTAATTGTCAATTTTAGAAATTATAAGGGACGATTATATTAAATATTCTTAAGTTTGGGTCTTAAATTGTATTTATAGAAAAAATAAGGATTTGATAATAAATTAAGGAAAATAGTATCAAAAAAAAAATTATGTGAACCACGTGTAAGCTATTAAGCTTACACGTAATCATCACTAGTGACTCATGGTAAAATATTCCAGATCATATATTGGGAAGGGGAAAGACCCAGAGGAAACGGGAAAAAAAAAGACAACAGAAGGAAAAAAAACAACGGAGAAATAGAGAGAGAGCAGAACAGGAAAGGAAAAGGGGAAGAAGAAGGAGAAGAAGGAAAAAAAAAGAAAAAAACACTGAGGTTGGCTAATGAAGGACAATCTGAAGAAATTCGGGGAAGTTCTTAACAGGTGGGGAAAACATCCAGTAAATATTGCTTGTAGGGCTAGGGCTTCAAAGGTTTTCTTGCTTGCTTTGCTGTTTATAAATATATGTATATGTGTGGCCTTTGATGCAGTTGTGTAGCAACAAGGGATTTATGATTTAAAGGAAAATTTTCTTTTCTTTTTTCCCTGATATTTGTTGCTTGAATTAAATTGTCTTGTGGTGACTTCATGGTTGGAACTTGTAATTGTGCTTGTTGGTTTTTGGAATCTGATTGGAAAAGATCAAATCAGCTCTTTTTAAGGGATGGTCAAACATGAGTGTTTTAATCATTTTGTGGTGGTAGGATGAGGCGGTAAAGGAGATGAAGAGGAGGGAGGAAAAAAAAGGGGAAAAAGAAAAGTAGAAAGTGGGTTTCATGTTTGATGGAAAAGGATAGATAACTATTCTTAGAGAGGTTGTTGGAATGTTTTAAATGATTGTAATGAAGGGGTTGATGAGGGGTGAAATCGTTAAGAGGAAATGAAGGGAGGGGAGCAGAGGAAGGTTATGTTAAAACGGGTAAAAGGATTAAACATTAAAGATTTTCCTTAAAAAGAATTCTGAAAACTTTTGATAGATTAAGGAAATAATGTTTAATGATCAAAAAGAAAGATAAGGGAAGAAAGTGACTAAGCTGGCCCAACTTGATTTGGTTTGGACTCTCAAAATGTTATGTGATGATTCAAGATGGGCAATTAGAAAATAGTATTGTTATGGGAATCTATGGATTGGATGTGGCTTAAAAAAAATGGATGGGCTTCAGTGCGTCACCAACTTGGGCTCAGTCCATCAAGAGTTGGTTATGGTTAAGAATTAACTAAATGGAATGGGATAATAGGAATGGGGCTTTTGAATTTAATGTGATGAGGATCTTTTAGGAATGGGCCTCAGGGGAATATCGGTTTGGGCTTCGGCCCAACAGGAAGTAGTAAGGCTTGTGAATAAATTGGCTGGATGTGAGAGATCTTAATGGGGTTTTAGAGTAGTATGAAGTGGTCTTTTAAGAGTGGGCTTTAGTGCATTTTCAGTTTGGGCTATAGGCATAAATAGAATTTAGTACACAAATGTTTTAATGGGCTTTGGTGGTGATGTTTAATTTTAAATATTAAACTCTAAAGGAAAATGATAATAATAATAATAATAATAATAATAATAATAATAATAATAATAATAATAATAATAATAATGTTTTATTTTAAATCTATTGGCCACTTTAAGGGAAAATTTACGTTACCTCAATTAGGAAGGAACTTGGTTTTAAAGGTGATAATCTTAATAGGAAGAGATAACATTAATACTATTGATGGTGATCATAATCAAAATAATACTATTTGAAGCATGGTGTATGTATAGTATTAGTTTTGCATTATTTGAATTACAAGCTATTTGGGACCACGTTGGCAAAGCTAAAGTTCGGTTTCACATTTATTGTAACCATGATGTTGCACCAACTTGATTTTACTATGTTTGATATATATATGTGGTTTGATGTGGAATATTTGAGTGGCATGTACTTGCCTGTACTATGACTGTCTGATTGACTGGGGCCCAGTTATGGTGGCTTATCGATGGTCGGGAAGGCAAGGCCGACGAGTTCATCATAAGTTCACCCTGACGTTTAATCCTTGTTGAGTGAAACTAAGGAGGTTTTAGTTTCACGAGAAAGGGTATGTGTTATCCGGATATATACTATTGTGCCTGTGGGGCAAATTTTGATTATGGAGGATAAGGTAGCTTCAACAGTGGCCTGATCATCCACTAATCGTAAGGTGATATAAGGCTGGTACTGTATTGGTAATGTTTTCTGTTCGATTTATATGACTCTTTTACTATTTGTGCATATTCCAGTTTAAAATACTTGCGTACACAAGGCTGGCATGTTAATTTGTTATATTAAATTGTATTTGTGAGATTCCATTATGTTCTGACATCATGTAATCCTATCGCCTCCCCACTGAGCATTTTAGCTCACCCCATTTTCAAAAACCCTTTTGTTTCAGGGGACACAGAAGGACTTGGTCAGGAAGGGCTAGTTTAGCGGGCCTAGAAGGGAGTAGAGTCACGAAGCCTGTTAGACAGATTTTGAAGTTGGGGTATATTGTGAAATCAATGAGTGCTTGCTTATCAAGTTACTTATGTAATTTTGGAACGGATTGTAAATAAGGTTTCTTTGATATTGTGTTATGGTTTATCGTTGTTGTAAGCATATATGTTATTTTGATATTGTGTAGTCAGGTGCATATTAGTGTTTAATCTAAGAACAAGGTTGTGTGCGATAACTGAAGTTTTAGTAATTTCAAGTGATGAGATTATTTTGTGCCTGGAAGTGAATTGTGTTTGACGAACCAACTCGCTCCAGCAGAGGGGGTGAGGTTTCGGGTCGTCACAAAAATAATTGTAACTAAATGTCCACTTTATGCTAAAATAATTGTAACTTTTTATGGACGTACAAAGTTGAATTACACTTTACAGTCTGATGTAAGTAGCCCTTTTATTAATTGAATGAATGAACTACCAAAAAGAAAATGTAAATAAAGTATTGCTGGGTGGTGTAACATTGAATGAACTACCATTTTTTTAAAATTTTCATTTTTCTAAACCTTTGTGTTAGAGTCAATATCAATATCAAACTCTAATTGGAAAGTGAAGTAAAAGACCATCAAAACTCAATTTATTAGAAAAGGGAAGGGGGTGGCCTAGTTAACAACTCTAAATATTGTGATTACAACTCTTTATTTATTGGTGGTGAGATAGATAACATACTCCAATTATGGAAAAATCCAGAACATATATCTTTCTTTTCTTTTTTTTTAATTCCATGGTTGGGCGATTTAGAAGTATGGGAAAAGTAAAGTTTTTACATATGGTAAATTGACCTAGATTATATATATATATGCTCACAATATAAAATAAATTTTGTCAAAATTCTATAACGATTTGCCAAATAAAAAATATATTTCAATTAAAATTCAGAAAAACTAAACCTATAGAAGATGAAGAAAGAGTGAAGTTGGAGGAAGAATCAATTAAGGAGAATAAAGAAGATGTAAAAGCAACTTCAACTCTTGCACAAATGAGGAAAAGGACATTAGATGCTGACGCTGCTATCCAATTGTACAATATGATTCAAGAAACTCAAGAACATGTAAGAAACCCAAAACGCCACCCACATCAAGACCAGAAAAATGCGAATTGCCAAGGTTCCCGCCCATTAAAAGAATGGTAGGCATTATGGATAAGTGTAGCCATCCATTTGTTAAAGAGGATAAAAGTAGTGACCTTGATGATCATTCTAGTAGCCTTGCATTAAAAAGGGAAGAAGTAATTGATTTATTCCTGCCAATGTTGAAGCCCACAGAAGGAGATGTTGCCTTCGGTATTGAGGTTACTACTTTTGATTTGCTTGGAACGAATACCAGATGATTTTCAAGAGTTGGAATGACAATAAAATTTATGTGCTAATTTCTGTTAGGACAAACTTTTGCAAAGAACATGATATGGTGCCCTGTGATTGGCTCACTATGTGGATGTTTCGCCATAAGTTTACAAATTTATTTTGTTTTGCTTTGAATTATTAGAAGCATAAAATGGAGAATAATAGGGAGAAAGGGAAGCTGGAAGAGCCTTTAAAAATTAAAAACTAAAAACTAAAAATTGACAGGAGGATGATCTTTCCCTGGAATACGGGAGATATAGGTATAGGTTTTTTTTTTGTTTGAATATATATAAATGGAATTATGTTTTAATATAAATTTGTAGAACATTAGTTATTACAAGTTAATACTTGGTTAGAGTCTTTAAATTTTAAAGTTGCCTCATCCCTATTTCTATCCCAAGACTTTGTTGGGTCAGGGCAATTTTTTGGTTACAAATAAGGTGTACCACTTTGTTTGGGTGTATCGTCATATCTTCTTTTTCACAATTATTTGTTTCTCTTGATATATATCATGACTCCAATGACTATTTTTGTTGAAAATCAACGTCACCCTTTTTCATTGTACAATTTATCATTAATTCCTCGCATCTTGAGTATAGCTATTTTCAAATTATTTATAATACCATTAAAAATAAATAGAGTGCAAGTGAACTCCAGGGCATGCTCAATCAAGAGGAGACAAGACTTAAGAAACAAGAAATTCATTTAGTTAATATCATGGGTCATAAAGGAATTGATAAGAAACCTAAAGGAAAGGATTACCAAAAAGGTAAGAAAGAAGCACTAAAGTTTAAAGTGAGATCCACTCAAGTGCACAAGAAGGACATCAAGAATGAGAAATGTCACTTTTGCAATAAATGTGGACACTTCGCTAAAGATTTCCTAACGCATAAAGGTTGATTCGAAAGGACTAGTTCTTTAGTATGTTTCGAATCAAACTTATCTAAAGTTCCTTATAACCTTTGTTGGATTGATTTTGGTTGCACTACTCATGTATCAAATACGATGCAAGGATTCCTTACGATCCAAACCATAAACCCAAATAAGAATAATTATGATTGATTATGTTTTCATCATAATGTCGGTACTAAACGCAGTTTAGTGAATAAAAGTTCAACTTACTTGTGGCATAAATGTTTGAGTCACATATCAAAAGATTAAGGGAAAATTAACAAAACACACAAGTAAGAAAAGAGCCACAAGAAGCACATAACTGTTGAGTTGTGGAGCCTATGACGTTTGAAAACCGCAGATAAAAATAAAATTGTAAAACGTGTGGTAGTTTTGAAGTTAATTTTGATTTTAACTAAATATAATACAGAATATTTATTATTTTCTTTCTTTTGTTTTTTAACTTTCTTTTTCTGGAAGTAAGAAGATAACATCGAATATTTTGACTCCAAACCCTCATGACACCCTCATGATGTTGAAACTACTTAAATTTGCTTTATTTAAATGAATCGAAATTGAAGAAATGATTTGCAATTGTATATACAAATTTCTTTCACATCTTTTATTTTATTGAATTCAAATCGCAACAAATGAAAATTTCTACAAGGACTCGTAACTATAAAAAGATTATCCTACTGTAAATCCTATCGAGTAGATGAATCAAAATTGAAGAAATGACTACGTTATATACAAATTAACACCCAAATTGCTTCCATCCATAATGGAACAAATTAAAAATCATAAGTAAAAAAAAATAAAATTAAGAGATAATTAATAGAATGGAACAAACGAACAATTAAAAAAAATGAGGATAAATATTAGAGAGAAGTATACAAATGATCAAGAGAGATTTAATATTAAAAAGAAGTACATATCGATGTCACATGTCATTTTCACAAATATGTATACCTGTCGATCGGTTCTACCACCTTTACCAACCTTATCTCCCCGGGAAATCTGTTGACGCGTGCACAACTTGTGAAGCTACCTTATCCTTCCTTGTGGTTAGTGACCACTACGGCCCCGCAGGCCTAACAGGGCATCCGGATTTGCCACTCCGACTCCCGTCGAACAAGACTAAAATCTCCTTAATCTTGTGACGGGGCTCATCAGTGTATTTTTGGCATAATCGCTAGCCCGATGTCGTCTCGATTATTTTCCCAACTCACGCCTACTAGGGCCCACAATATTCAAATACAATGCATATATAGCATTTTAAGCATACTTCGTGAATAACAATCACATTTGCGTGGATTTTTGTTTAAAGTATATATATATATAAACGTATAACGTGCCCATTTCCTTTTCAAACGTGTCTGTTTAAGTCCGCGCACATAGCAAGAGATAAGCTCACAAACCACGCAATAACTAAATTCAAATTTCATCACCACTGTGGCACTGTATCATCAAACAAGTTCAAACTATACTAAAAACTAAACTAATACACTGTATATTTTGTTTCAAGTTTGGTTCAAGAAAGTAAAGAGTAATACATGTCCTGTCCAAAACAAAGACCAAAATGCTTATGACTTAAATGATTATGTATATCACCAAGTTGTAAGAAAAAGAAATGAAGATGGTCAAATTTCCAGCTCTAAATCTGATCAACTGTACAAAACTTCTAGCCTTTAAATTTTAAAAAAATGCTTTCCTCACTATAAAGTTTTCAAGAAAATAATTACACACTTTAAGGCTACAAGGGATTGGATAATATCAACCATCAAAAGCACTAGTTTCCTTTTATTTGAAGTGAGATATCCCTGGAAGCTTCTTAATAAAAATTGAAGCAATTATCTTCTATTTGTTTCAATTTCCACATCAACTGGTTAATATTCAACAGTTTAACACATTCAACACGTGGGCCAAATATTGCTTTTCACCAAACTGATTTTTCTTGCACCAGTGGAGTATATTATAATTATCTTCATCCAAAATATTCAAAGCAAAAGTCTCATTTACACAGCAACAATACTTGCTAAGGTTTATCTTCATGTAACCTTGTTGCAGTTTGATTCTTCTCTCTCATTCCCTAATTATGTACTTGAAGACTGCATACTCAATAAAAATCTTTACAAGCCCTTATGAGAATTCAAGCAAACAGCCTCAAGCGAGAATTCCTACAACAAATTCCAATCACAACACAAGCAGTTTTCTTTTTGTAACAACTCCATACTTCCTCGGCTTGAGTCTCCAACAAAATTTTCTTATAATTTACATATATATACATATACATACATGTACTTACATAGATAAACAATCAAAGAGAATGATTTCTTCTCCAAAATGGATTCAAAATAGCAAATTATCAAAGCAGCCCGTCAAATATAGCAAAACCAAACAATTATGAATTCAATCAAAGCAACCCACTTAACATCAAATGGAACACTCAAATTTTCATTTTGTAAAGGGATAAATTTTACTCACCGTTGTTTAAACCTGTGGTTCTTGTCTTTCCTTTCCTTTCACCTTCCTTCCTTCTATTCTAATTGATGCCCTAAAGTGATAAGAATAGGCATCAAGGATTGCTTAACAAGCCTGGCAGCGGGTTCCTTCTTCTTCCATTTTTTTTAAGTTTTCTTAAATTGCCTTATTATCCCTAGAGTTTTAAAGAGACCAAGTAGAGTCCACTAATTTTCAATAATTCTATACAATTTGGTCCCTAAAACTTATATAACAGAAAAGTAAAATTAAACGTTTTAAACAATTGATAAGATGGTTTTATACCAATTTAAATGTATTATTTCACTTGGCTTTTGCCTCTATTTTCATGCAAATGTGTGGTGCAATATGCTATATTGTGTGCTTATGTGGTTTGTAACTTGATGTGTTTAAATGGTGAAAAAAAAGACCAAAAATGTTGTTGAAATGAGGAGAATGTATGCTTGGTGTCAAGTGACAAGGTTTAGAGTTGGAAACAATGAGAATGGTGAGTGGGAAATTGAGGAAAACCGAAAATGAGCTTAATTGGCAAAATTAGGGTTTGGGCAGAATGATGGTGCAACTTGTTTTGGGTATAACTCTTTCAATACCTGTCCGAATGATGAGATCGTGCATGTTTTGGAAAGCTCTTTGAGTGTAATGCATTTCTCATGTTTTAACTTTCTTCTAATTCTATGCGCAAGTATGCGAAACGGGGGCATCTTTCCAATTGCTACTCCAGGTTTTCATCTTTGATTTCATATTGCCACATTTTGGTAGAATTAGTATATCTTGAGCTACAGACATCCAATGATGCTGATTATTAAACCAATGGAAAGCCAAGAGAAAGATCTAAAATTTTGATGTTTACCACAAAGTCTGATTCAGAACCGAAGACATACGAATATTGCATAGAAGTAGAAAGATGTGCTGAAGCAAGAACTTTTGCCCACGAGATCTCGTGGGCATGAAAAAAAGTGTGAAGATTTTGTCCACGAAGCCTCGTGGAAAAAGGAAAAAATGTGAGATTTTGTCCACGAAGCCTCGTGGACAGAACAAAAGTGGGAAAACTTTTCCTCACGAGGTCTCGTGGGCATGTGAAAACATAACACAAATATTCCACGAAGTCTCGCGGAGGAAATTTCCAGCTCTACCACATCTCACTGTTTTGGCCATAACTTGCTCGTCTTTGCTCCGATTTTAGTGATTCAAAACGCTGTAGAAAGCTACGATTTGGGGCTATAACTTTCATGTTTTAAGTTTTCCTAAATTCCTACAGCAGAATATTCGAATTTTGGTTGGGAGATTGCTGAATACTTGAACAACTTGAGCATTCCAATAAGTTTGATGTTTGTGTTGGAAATCACTTTTGCATTCTCACTTTGTGCATAATCTCTTCCACAGCACTTCACACATGATCAAGGTTGGCGAGACTTCGTCAAAAGTGGCGAGACTTCGTCAAAAAGTGGCGAAGCTTCGTAGAAGTTGGCGAAGCTTCGTGGAGCTGAAACTTCTCTCTGCCACATTTTAGTATTTCGGCCATAACTTTCTCGTTCGAAGTCCTAATTGGATGATTCAAAAGGCTGTGGAAAGCTACCACATAGGGCTATAACTTTGGTACTTTAAGCTTTTCCAAATTCACAATGCATCGTGGTCGAAATCTGGCTGGAAGTTGCTGCCAGTTTTGTGATGTTAATGGGTTTGCTGGAAAAATGGCTAAGTATGAAAGTCTGATTTTCTGAATTTCCAGGCAGCTGAAGGCGTGAAGTCTCAAGGCTTGAAGGCGTGGTTTCTGTGAATGCTGGATTGCTTGGAAGTTCGCGGAGTTGCAAAGGCGTGGTTTGCAATGGCTTGAAGGCGCTGGATTGCTCTGATTTCTTCACTTGAGTCCTGAGAAGTGAAGGCGTGAAGCTTGCAAGACCAAAGGCGCTGGCGGTGAACTGAAGGTGCGCAACAGTTGGCTTGAAGGCGCGGGAATGCTGGACTTTTCTTCAAACTTGGAATTTTCACATTTTTTGGGCTGATTTTGGTTCTTCCTTTCAAGGACACTTTTGTAATATCTTTAGAAATTTTTAGTTAGCGTATTAGTTACAGTTCTACTCTTCTATATATAGGAGATGTAGCTAATGTAAAAGGGGATCCCGGAGATTATTTTTCATTCCATTAGTTAGGTTTTGATTTTGGTAACAAACTTTTGAGAGCTGGAGAGCGGGAATTCATTTGAAGATCTACTTTCTCTCTCTAGTTTCTCTCTCTAGCTTTTGAGCTCCATTTTCTATTCCGATCAAAGATTTGCTCCGATCATTGTAATTCTCTTATCAATCAAGGAAGCTCTTGGAAGAATTCAATTGGTAAACTCTTTCCATTTATTGAAAATGAATTGTTTCAAGTTCCAAATTGTTGATAATGAATTGGTAATGGAGTTCTATGGTTAGATCTCTCATGATCTAGAGTTTCAACCGGTTAAATGTATAATTAGACTATGCAATGCTATGCAATTGACATAATTTCTTAAGGATGAAATCATATGTGATTTTAATGATTAAATCTTGTTGAGTATCATGAATTTACACTTTTATTGAATGAATTGAATTTTGATTGTGGTCGCCATGCTGAGTTGAAGTGAGATTTTACCAATATCTGTGAGAATTGCGTGAGATGAGAACTTGAAATTGATTTCCTGAGTCTTTACACTATTCTTAGCTGATCCATTCATTACTGAGATTTAGGCCTCGCCATGGGAAACTTCGAAGGAATGAAATGTTAGGAAAAAGGTGTTAAAGAAACTCTCTGAGATAGCAACGAAGGCATTCATACCTAGGTCGGGCCTCGCCATGGGAGTTCCTAGGAATTGCATGTTAGACTTGCTAACTTTGGAGAGTTGAGGCATTGCGGGTTGAATCCGTTCCACTTAGGCCTCGCCATGGGAAAAGTGGAATGTTAAGGAGTATAGAAAACACTGTGGTCGTCATGCTAAGTGTTAGCTAGCCTCCTGGGCAATAGAGATCTCCTCATTGTTTTACTTGTGTGTCAAGAGCATTGCAATCATGGCCTAATGTGCATTCAACTGGTGGAAATACTCTAGAGCATCCACTCTCTTCCTGTTTTAACACTTTATTTGTTGCATTTGATTCTTTACTAATTAGTGTCTAGTTTTGTTTCTTTCGTGACATTCTGTGAGCGAATATTGAATTCAAAGAATACCTACCCTTCCCTGTGGATACGATCCCCACTCATCGCAACTGCATTAGTGTTTAGGGGTAAAATTGAGGGTACGCGATAAGCCATATCAACAATCATATACGATAAATGTATTAATATAAAATTATGTGGTTTCACACCCTTCTCCCCTTAAAGAAATTTTGTCCTCAAAATTTTTACCGTTTATTGAAAAGAGTTCAGGGTGTTGTTTTTGCATGCTTTCCTCGGTTTCCCAGGTAGCTTCTTCCACACAATGATTTCTCCAAATGACCTTGACAAGTGGAATTTGCTTAGTTCGAAGTTATTTGAGCTTTCTATCAACAATCTTCATTGGTCCTTCTTCATAAGACAAATCAGCTTGTAATGGTAGGCTAGTGGAATCTATGATGTGAGTTATGTCTGGCATATATTTACGCAACAAGGAGACATGAAACACATCATGCACTCCTCCAAGTTGTGGTGGTAATGCCAAATGATACGCGACTTGTCCTATTCTTTCAGTGATCTTAAAGGGACCAACATATCGTGGACTTAATTTTCCACCTTTCCCATGTTTGATTATCTCTCTATTTGGTACCACTCGTAAAAATACCTTTTCACCTAGTTGGAACTCCAAATCCTTTCTACAAAGATCATCATAACTTTTTGGCAGCTTTGAGCGGTTTGCATTCTCTTCCGAATTAATTGTACTCGGTCAATTGTCTCATCTATGACCGGTATATCCTTAGCATCTACCAATTTCATCTCTCCAACTTCATTCCAACATATTGAGGTTCGACATTTTCGGCTGTATAAAGCTTCATATGGGGCCATTCCTATCGTAGCTTGAAAGCTATTATTGTAAGCAAACTCTGCCAACTTTACATAATGATCCCAACTTTCTCCAAAATCTAATGCACACGCATGGAGCATATCCTCTAAAATTTGGATAGTCCTCTCAGATTGGCCATCTGTTTCGGGATGGGCTGTTGTACTAAATTTTAATGTAGTACCTAGAGCTTCTTGAACACGTGGCCACATTCTTGATGTAAATCGAGGATCACGATCAGAAACTATGCTCACTGGTACTCCATGGAGGCATACTATTTCCTCTAAATACAATCGTACTAACCTCTCCAAGGAATATTTGTGTTCACCAGTAGAAAATGTGCGATCTTAGTAAGGCGATCTACAATAACCCATACTGCATCATGATTTTGTGGTGTTCGAGGTAATGCAGTTACAAAATCCATTGTGACATGTTCCCATTTCCATTCCGGTATAGTCAACAGTTGCAACAACCCTGATGGTCGTTGGTGTTCTTCTTTTACTTGTTGGCAGGTAAGACATTTTGCCACAAATAATGCTATATCACTCTTCATTCCATTCCACCAAAAATATTGTTTAAGATCTCGATAGATCTTAGTGCTTTTTGGATGGATTGAGTACTTTGAGCGATGAGCTTCTTCCAAAATTGTACTCTTTAAGCTCCCTATATTAGGCACACACAACCATCCTTGAAAGCTTACTATTTGGTCATTCCCAATGGTGAAGTTTGGAAGTCTACCCCCCTGGATTTTTGGAAATAAACTTTGAAGATCAATA
The DNA here is from genome assembly GCA_016586305.1 of Ophiorrhiza pumila. Lineage (NCBI taxonomy): Eukaryota > Viridiplantae > Streptophyta > Magnoliopsida > Gentianales > Rubiaceae > Ophiorrhiza > Ophiorrhiza pumila. Next base: position 17,440,390 of record BLIW01000005.1, read on the forward strand.
TCCAAATGTTGAGCCTCATTAATTTTCAAAATTATTTTGGATAGATCTGTATATTCGCCACCATGAACCTATTTTGTTTTATGTTTAAACATATCTGTGCTAGTTGAGCTTTCCAACTTAAAACATCGGCAACTACATTAGCCTTCCCAGGATGGTAATTAATGGAAAAATCATAGTCTTCTAATAACTCTATCCATCTTCGTTGCCTCAAATTTAGGCCTTTTGGAAAAATAAATATTTTAGACTTTTATGATCCGTAAAGACCTCAAATTTTGCTCCATATAAGTAATGTCTCCACTTCTTTAAAGCAAAGACAATGGAAGCCAATTCCAAATCATGGGTAGGGTAATTTTGCTCATAAGATTTCAACTTTCTAGAGGCATAAGCTATTACCTTACCTTTTTGCATTAATACACATCCAAGCCCTTCTTTCGAAGCATCCGTATAAACCACAAAATTTTCTGTTCCATCTGGTAAAGTTAAGATTGGTGCACTTGTCAGCCTATTCTTGAGTTCTTGAAAACTGGCCTCATATTTCTCATTCCACACAAAATTCTTACCCTTCTGGGTTAACTGTGTTAAGGGTCCAGCTATTCGGGAGAAATCCTTAATAAATCTCCTATAATAACCCGCAAGTCCAAGAAAACTTCGAATTGCAGTTGGTGTTTTTGGTCGCTTCCAATTCGTTATTGCCTCCACCTTAGACGGATCCACAGAGATTCCTTCTCCTGATATGATATGTCCTAAGAATGAAACCTGATTTAACCGAAACTCACATTTTTCCAATTTGGCATAGAGTCGGTGTTTTCTTAGTGTTTCCAAAACTAATTTAAGATGTTTCTCATGTTCTTGCTTACTTCGAGAATACACTAAAATGTCATCTATGAAGATCACAACAAATTTATCCAAATATGGTTGGAATTCCCGATGCATAAGATCCATAAAGGCTGCCGGTGCATTTGTAAGTCCAAAAGGCATCACGACAAATTCGTAATGTCCATATCGAGTATTAAAGGCCGTCTTGGATATGTCCTCATTCTTAATTCTCAATTGGTAATATCCTTACCCGAGATCAAATTTTGAGTACACCTTAGCTCCCTCTAATTGATCAAACAATTCATCAATTATATATTTATTCTTAATGGTGACGTCATTTAAACCTCGATAATTGATACACAATCTCAAAGATCCATATTTCTTTTTCACAAACAACACCGGTGCTCCCCATGGTGAAGTACTCGGGCGTATGAAGCCTAACTCAATTAGTTCTTGTAATTGTATTTTGAGCTCTTGCAACTCCAATGGTGCCATTCTATAGGGAGTCCTTGAAATTGAGGTTGTTCCCGGTATTAGTTTAATGACGAATTCTATTTCTCTTTCTGGAAGTAGTGAATCTAATTTACTAGGGAAGACATCAGGGTAATCGTGGATTACTGGAATTTCTTCTAACTTTGGTTTCTCTGGAGATTTGCTAGCTAAATAAGCTAAGTATCCAATTCCTCCCTTATATAATAATTTTCTTGCTCTTACCCCAGAAATTAGAATTTTCGCAAATTTACCCCGTTCTCTAAAAAGCTTTATCACCGGTCGTCCTGGTTTGCAAAATTTTACTACCTTTCCCCGACAATCATGTTGTGCATGATGTTGGGATAACCAATCCATCCCTAAAATAACATCATATCCTTGGATTGGTGCACAAATTAAATCTGCACTCATTCCATTACCACTTACTCCTATTTCACACGATTTATAAATCGTGTCAGATATCAGTTTACCACCCATAGGTGTATAAATCTCTACGAGGTATGGCAATTCCTCACATGATAATTACAAGTAGGAAGTAAAATCAGATGCAACAAATGAATGCGTTGACCCTGGGTCAATAAGAGCCTTAACATTATGATTATCGATGGTGAACGTACCTTCCACGACATTTGCTTCATCGGGAATCACCTCTTGGCCTATAGCAAAGACCCGAGCCTGCACTTTTGGTTTTTTCTCCATCTTCTTACGTGCTCCCGGTGTTGCATTCTGGAAGCCCACATTTCTTTGTGGGTTTTATACGTTTGGACATTCTTTTGCAAAATGTTCAGCACTCTCACAATGTAAATATCTATTTTGTTTCATCCAACATTTACTCTCATGATGATTCCCACGACCACAAAATGCACATGTTCTACGATTTTGTGATGGCAGGAGTTGACGAACTTGTGGTGGTTGTGGCCTTATAGTTGAATTTCCACCTCTATTAAACCCTGGGGTATTCCTTCGCCCACTTTGAAGGGTTTTGATTCTTACCCCACTGACCTTCACGCTCTCTTTTCCTCATTTTGGCAGTTTCAATGCGAATAGCATAATCTAAAGCTTCAGCAATAGTCGTCTGTTTTACTGTTATCATTTCATCTTGTATCTCATAATGTAACCCTTGGATAAACCGACGTACTTTTCTCTCCTCACTGTCCACCAACCGATAAGCAAACTTAGAGAGACGATTAAACTTAGCCTCATACTGTATCACAATCAACTCTCTTTGTTTAAGGTTGATAAATTCTTCCTCCCATTTTTCTCTACTTGCATTTGGGAAGAACTTAACGTTAAACTCTTCTAAAAAGTTCCCCCACATCTAAGTAGTGTGAAGAACTTGCCATTTTTCTTGGATAGTCTTCCACCAATCACGCGCAGCTGCTCTTAATTGGAAAGTGGCAAATGCCACTTTTCTCTCATCCTCATAATTCAAAGTGGAGAAGATATCCTCTATATGTTCTAACCATAATTCTGCCTTGTCTCCGTCAATTTCTCCATGAAATTCAGTGGGCTTGAATTTCAAAAATCGTTTTATGCACTATCTTCTCCAGATACTGTATTTAACTGGGATTTATCGGTAAGAACTTCAGACATCCGGGTTACCGCTTTTACCAACTGAGTCAATAACGGGTTATCTTGAACAGTACTTGCCCGAGAAGTTCCACCCTATTCCCTATTAATGTTTGTTGATTCTTGGTGGTTTGCCATCTACGTAAAAAAAATTAACATACTGATAATTCACATAATTAAAGCTCAAAATTTACACAAAATACTTCATTTTATACTTTTAACAATCAAAACACTTCAAGCGTCAGACCCTATACTACATGACGCTGGCTTAGTATACCTACTAAGTCATTTAAGGTAACAAAAGTAACATAGTTATAACACATTCCTAGTTTAGTCAACGACTACAAACCCTATTCACATTGAGAATTTACATAGTAATCCCAAAAGTGTTATATACAACTACCACAAGAGGTATTAAACTCCCATCTTTGCTGCTAAGTTGAGTCATGCTTTGACTCTTCTTGCACGATCTCAATCCTAACTTTCTTGTTTCCCCCATCAATAAGGTCATCCAAGCCAATGCCTGCCTCAGGTTGATTTATCGATTGTCTATCTTGAGGAGGCCCCCTCTTTTCAGGCATGCCACACTCCAAATACAATCGTTCTATAGTATCTCCTATAGCCATATATTGATGGTAGATCTTTGCAAATCCAGCCTTTTGATTCCTCCTCATTTTTTCACATTGATTCTGCCAACCCAGGAGCTTATTAAACTCCTAATATGAACGAACAGACTCTTCTTGGAGTTCCCTTTTCAAATTTTTCAATCAACTTCTCCTGTTCTCTAACTTTTCCTTCCAAATCTGTTGGATCCATTGGATTTTGCTCCTTATCACGTAGAATCTGCTGCTTTTCTCTTTCCAATTGTTCATTTCCACGCTCGAGCCGTTTATTGGCTCGAAGGAGCTCATCCCTTTCCTTAGCCACATACTCCATGACATAATCTGGGTATGATTTTCCACAAATACACTTTGGCCTAGGTCCAGTAGGAGCTTTTGGATCATACTTTTGATACGGTACACAATAGTTATATCTGTATCGTATCACTCTTCTTCCTTCTTCAGCCATGTCCTATATCAAAAACTTCGTATTATCACACACATATATATATATATATATAATCACACTTGTGAATTTATCTAATTTCCAAAATTTCTATGCACATAGGGTCCAAGAATCCTTTCTGGCTTCATATGCATTAATGCTCCGATACCACTTGTAACGCCCCGCCTTATCCTTTAACGTCACCCTGACGGGAGCGTTAGATACGTTCGACTCACGTCTGGCCTCAATACAAATAATAATATTTCCAGATATTCATAACCACAACTCAATCTGTAAATCACGCTTATTCAACGGTAACTTATTATTACATCCCAAAAGTTTATCACACTATTCAACTTTCCAAATACTTAAGATTAATAACAGTAACCATAATCTTTCAAACCACGAACTATCCCAGTTGTATATATATTACATTCCAAAAGAAAAGCACTTCTAAAATATTAAAATAGTCCAACATAACAAAAGACTATTTCAAACGACTTTTTATACCTTAACCTCCTTATCTCCTACCACACAATGCGTCGTTAGTCTTTAAATCCAACCCTGCTCCTAGTTTGTCTCGAATTGCTGTGAAAAATAATTTATAAAAGAGGGTGAGCTCAAAATAGCTCAATGAGGGGGCAGAGAATAATTTTGAGAAAACGTAATTTTGAAGACAAGTACAATTTCTGTAAATACGTTTCTTTCCAAGCACAAATAATCATATTGCACAATATGTTACCACACATATCACATATCATTTTCACATATCGATGTCACATGTCATTTGCACAAATATGTATACCTGTCGATCGGTTCTACCAACCTTTACCAACCTTATCTCCCCTAAAAATCTGTTGACGTGTGCACGACTTGTGAAGCTACTTTATCCTTCCTTGTGGTCAGTGACCACTACGGCCCCGCAGGCCTAACATGACATCCGGATTTGCCACTTCGACTCCCGTGGAACAAGACTAAAATCTCCTTAGTCTTGTGACGGGCTCACCAGTGTAGTTTTGGCATAATCGTCAGCCTGATGCCGTCTTGATTATTTTCCAAACCTACACCTACTAGGGCCCACAATATTCAAATACAATGCACATATAGCATTTTAAGCATACTTCGTGAATAACAATCACATTTGCATGGATTTTTGTTTAAAGTATATATATATATATAAAGTATAACGTGCCCATTTCCTTTTCAAATGTGTCTGTTCAAGTCCACGCACATAGCAAGAGATAAGCTCACAAACCACGCAATAACTAAATTCAAATTTCATCACCACTGTGGCACTGTATCATCACACAAGTTCAAACTATACTAAAAACTAAACTAATACACTATATATTTTGTTTCAAGTTTGGTTCAAGAAAGTAAAGAGTAATACATGTCCTGATACGAATGGAGTAGCTTTTGAGTTCTAATCCACACGTTTTCCACACCCTTTGGATCGTTGTTTCTCAATAATCAAGAATAAGCAACAGACAACACAATGCGGAATGAAACAATGAAACGAAACAAGATATTGAACGAGAAGGAATGGAAGAAATCAACCAAACCCCAACGTTAACACAAATAGATTCAGTCCAACTAATATAAATCAAAAGTTAAACTTCCTCAGTTCGGCCTGTTCTATAAATCTAGAACGGGTAAGCTCAACCTAAAGCTCCTCACTTAAGGTTTTCGCGGGTCTTATGATTGTTCAACTAAACTTAGAAGAACTCTCACGTTTTCTCTCAACTTTTCACAGCTGGAAGAAGGTTTTAGCAAAGCTAAACTTTTATCAAATTTCATCTTTTAAAAATGTTGCAATGGTCATCCTTAAATAGTGAAGAATTCGGCCATGCAAAGGAAAAAGAAAACAAGAAGCAAATTAAGATTTGACTTCTTGGCTAACTTGAAAGTTTCCTAAAAGATTACCTTCCTAATTATCATGTAAGATAATTGGACAAGTAAGTTTCCTAAAAATCGAAACTAAAGCCCAATTAATTAATGTTAATGGACTTTAATTATTACAACTTAAATAAACCCAATTAAAACATTAAAAGTGGCGTGAACAATTAATGAAGCCCAATACGCCATTACTTGGTCTTCAATGTAGTCCATGGATTCGCGACGGTAATCTGCCAGAATCACGTCACTCATCTTGGTAGGCACTTTTGACAATGCTAACTTCCGAATCTTGAAGAAAGTAAATCATAAAAGTTGTAGCCCTATCTCTTATCGTTCCAGGGCTTCTTGAATCACGTAATTCGGAGGTATATCAAAAGAGATATGTCAAGAACACCAAACTGTGGCAGAATCCTTAAGGATGAATAATTGACTTTATCACCATGGACATGGACACGGCCTCATTCTCATCATTCCCTCCCTCCTCGAAAGGATTCGTCCTCAAATCTTGAAATTGAGCTCCAGGGTCAAACACCAATATGACGAACTCCATAAGAATCAAGTCGAGTTGGAATGAAACAATTCTCGACCAACAATGCATAATATTCTGCGAGATCAAAACAAGTGTATAAGATAAAGGAAAATTCAACAATCTAGAACAAGACTTTAAATGATCTTCTTTCACTAAAAGAATGGATCGGGCAGAATATTTTTGCATGTGTAAAGCATATAAGGCTTGATTATTCTTAACAAGTCGTGCAAGATGTATATTGTGAAAGTCATGAAAAACACAACATTGGCAAGAAAATTCATAACAATTATACAAATATACATCATGTATTAAATACAACAAGTTATTTTGATTTGCATCATGAAACAATATTAATACTTCATGTAAAAACGAATTTAGCAATTTTGTCAAAGTATTTAAGATAAACTTAGTAATAATATGCATGGACACATTAACACTAACAAAGAAAACAATTGCACTATTATCGTGTAAAGTAAGAAAAGAACTTATATATATATGAATGGAATTACAAGGATTATCCAAAGATACATAAGAATATTCATAGCAATTAAACATATATATATCCCGGATGCAATGTAAATCACAATAGCGTTTGAAACACTTTGCAAACATGTTAAAGTTATCAAATATAAAAATACAATTCCAAAGAGTAGAATTAGAATGTAGACAATCTAATAAATAGATGTAAACACAATACTTTACCTCTTGAAAATTAAAAGAAATTAGGAACTTAGATAACTTACCAAACAAGTGTTGAACTATCAAAATACCTCTTTGAACTTGATGGATTTGGATGTGTAATTCTTGAACAAAATAATCAAGACAAAGGTTATTCCAGCAAGTATAAGTAACACTTTGTTTAGTGCACACAAGGATTTGATTATGGTCGAAATTGTTAACATAAAATTCAGAATGTAACTCATGTATTAAATAAGCAACATAACACACTAACAAACTATACATAGATTCATTCAATTCAAAGTACCTTGAAGTAACCATTGAAGAATTATGTAAATCACTTTGCTTATTAAAACATGTGAGTTTAGACTCGAAAACACAATTTAAAAAATTTCAAAACAATTGTTGAAAAGTGTAGGAAAGCTTTTGAAATTGATTAAAAACAGATTGAAAACTTTGGAACTCAACTGAATTGATAATAACAAAGTTTTTAATAGTTTTAAGATCAAAATCAAGTGAAAACTTACCTAACTTACCTTGCTTACCTTGTGGAAAATAAGCTAAGGCAGATTGGACTCCTTCCAATTGATAATGTGTTGTTTGCAACTCCATTATATGTCTAGAAACTCCATAAACCTGCAAAACAAAAGAACTAGGCAGCAAACAATGTAAATCGTGATCACTAGAATTCATAAGTACAAGATGTTGTTGTTTAGCTCTCAATGAACTCTCATGCTCACTCTTTCTATTACATTTATTTTGCTTGCAGCCTATGCTAACTAAATCACTCTTTTGATTTTCTTTTTCAACTCTTTCTCTCAATTCTTTTTCCCTCATTTGCTTTTCCAATTCACACTTTTCTTTCTCTTTTTCTTCTCTCAAATCATTACAAGCTTTAGCAATTCTAGCTTGATCTTCAGAAACTTCACAGGGCGTTAAAGCACGAAGATTAAACTTTTTACTATTCTTCATGAATGAATAGCAATTTTTGAGCTCTTTATAATCACCCTTGCAAGCAAGTTGCCATGGTTTTCCCAATAAAAGATGAGCTGTTTGCATAGGAAATATGTCACATAGTACCTCATCTTTGTAATTCCCCACGAAGAATGCAACCTTGACTTACATGGACACCCATACTTCACCACAATTATCGCTCCATTGCAGCAAGTAAGGATTTGGATGTGGAGTGGTTTGCATATTTAACCTTTCTACCATTAGCTCACTAGCAAAGTTAGAGCTTCTTCCACAATCAATCACCACAGCACATACTTTATCTTGGACTTTGCACCTTGTATGAAACTCTTTTACACATGATGTAGATGTGGTTTTAGACTCCTCCATTTGTACCTGCAAGGTTAGTAAAGAAAACAAGAAGAAAATAGTATATAATCCTCTCGAGTTTTCACTATTTGGGTGAGTAGATGCTCTCCTCTCTAGTGTAAAGGTTTTTCTCATGTATACCTTATCTAATCTCTCAACAATGTCTCTCAGACTAATTGAAACTTACCGTTCAACAATTTATATAACAAATCTCAACCGATTAGTTCAACAAGTCAATTCACACAAGTTAAACCAAAGAAGTTTGAAAAGAAACACGTCACAAGAGTATTTTAAAGATCACGTATGGGGTATAACTTGGTTTATTTCAGAAAACTACGAAATTAGCAACGAGGCAAGAAAGCAAGATGAATGATTTTTGATTTCACCCAAGCAAGATATGTCACGACCAATATTGATGATTTTCAAACACAACTTAAGAACACTTAGTTCTTTCAAATGGAAATTAAAACAGCAAATAAATAAAGAAAAGGTCCGAAGATATATATTTTTTTGATTTTTTTTTGAAACTTTCGGACGCCTATTTTGGACGGTCTACCCGTCCGATCCTTAAAATTCTGGGACGAGGAACTCTCTGTTGAGTTTCGGACGCTAGTTTCGGATGCCTGGCTTAGTTTCGGCCGGCCGAAACTGTCGCGACTGGGTGAAAAACGCTGATTTTTCTGACGAATTGTTTTTTGGAAACTTTTGATGAAACCCTAGCAATGTTTTTGACGTGCGACTCAAGCAACGGAAACACAAGGAATTCAACACTATGAGGATGAACAAATAATGCAGAATTAACGCCAAAAAGGACGCAAAGAAAAATTGCAGCAAAGACGACAAAAACAACACAAAATTTGGCAAACAAGAAAAATAAGACAAGAACGATTTTTGGACAGATTTCAGCACGAATTTTGCATGCGATTTTGAGCAGTTTCATAACGAATTTAAGAGCTGAATCTAACACGAATTAAGACAGCAAGAAGGACTCAAAATAGCAGCAAGAGAGGCGCATGAACACAACAGAATTTTGACGCAAATCTGCAGCAACAAAGAAGCACAAAAAAAAATAGCAAAAACGAAAACGGATAAACCTGATTTTGGGAAACAACCTTTGCTCTGATACCACTTCATACGAATGGAGTAGCTTTTGAGTTCTAATCCACACGTTTTCCACACCCTTTGGATCGTTGTTTCTCAATAATCACAAACAAGCAACAGACAATACAATGCTGAATGAAACAATGAAACGAAACAAGATATTGAACGAGAAGGAATGGAAGAAATCAACCAAACCCCAACGTTAACACAAATAGATTCAGTCCAACTAATGTAAATCAAAAGTTAAACTTCCTCAGTTCGGCGTGTTCTATAAATCTAGAACGGGTAAGCTCAACCTAAAGCTCCTCACTTAAGGTTTTCGCGGGTCTTATGATTGTTCAACTAAACTTAGAAGAACTCTCACGTTTTCTCTCAACTTTTCACAGCTGGAAGAAGGTTTTAGCAAAGCTAAACTTTTATCAAATTTCATCTTTTAAAAACGTTACAATGGCCATCCTTAAATAGGGAAGAATTCGGCCATGCAAAGGAAAAAGGAAACAAGAAGCAAATTAAGATTTGACTTCTTGGCTAACTTGAAAGTTTCCTAAAAGATTACCTTCCTAATTATCATGTAAGATAATTGGACAAGTAAGTTTCCTAAAAACCGAAACTAAAGACCAATTAATTAATGTTAATGGACTTTAATTATTACAACTTAAATAAACCCAATTAAAACATTAAAAGTGGCGTGAACAATTAATGAAGCCCAATACGCCATTACTTGGTCTTCAATGTAGTCCATGGATTCGCGACGGTAATCTGCCAGAATCACGTCACTCATCTTGGTAGGTACTTTTGACAATTCTAACGTCCGAATCTCGAAGCATATAAAACATTAATGTTGTAGCCCTATCTCCTATCGTTCTAGGGCTTCTTGAATCACGTAATTCGGAGTTATATCGAAAGCGATATGTCAAGAATACGAAACTGTGGCAGAATCCTTCAGGATGAATAATTAACTTTATCACCATGGACATGGACACGGCCTCATTCTCATCATGTCCTGTCTAAAACAAACACCAATATGCTTATGACTTAAATGATTATATATATCACCAAGTTGTACGGAAAAGAAGTGAAGATGGTCAAATTTCCAGCTCTAAATCCGATCAACTGTACAAAACTTCTAGCCTTTAAATTTAAACAAAATGCTTTCCTTACTACAAAGTTTTCAAGAAAATAATTACACACTTTAAGGCTACAAGGGATTGGATAATATCAACCATCAAAAGCACTAGTTTCCTTTTATTTGAAGTGAGATATCCCTAGAAGCTTCTTAATAAAAATTGAAGCAATTATCTTCTATTTGTTTCAATTTCCACATCAACTGGTTAATATTCAACAGTTTAACACATTCAACACATTAGCCAAATATTGCTTTTCACCAAACTGATTTTTCTTGCACCGGTGGAGTATATTATAATCATCTTCATCAAAAATATTCAAAGCAAAAGTCTCATTTACACACCAACAATACTTGCTAAGGTTTATCTTCATTTAACCTTGTTGCAGTTTGATTCTTCTCTCTCATTCCCTAATTATGTACTTGAAGACTGCATACTCAATAAAAATCTTTACAAGCCCTTATGAGAATTCAAGCAAACAGCCTAAAGCGAGAATTCCTACAGCAAATTCCAATTCCAATCACAACACAAGCAGTTTTCTTTTTGTAACAACTCCATACTTCCTCTGCTTGGGTCTCCAACAAAATTTTCTTATAATTTACATATATATACATATACATACATGTACTTACTGATAAGTCGGTATTTCACCGACTTATTAGCTTGACTTTCTTTATCTTTTGCTATGGATTTTGTGTGAAAATGATGCTTGGTGTGTTGACAGTATGCTAAAACGTGCATGTTTGGAGATTGTTGTGAAAATGCCTAAGTGTTGGTAAAACAATGTGAAATTGCTGTGATCTTCGAACATGCAGGACGCTAACACAAGCACACCACTGACCTCCTAACTTCATGGAAGTCCACACCTTGGAGGTCCACACTTTAGAGGTCCACAATCACTATTCACAAGTCCACCACTTCACTTACGCAGCACTCACACTTACTCTTGAGCTCACATCACTGACCTCCTCATGAAAGTCCACAACTAACTCACAACTCACAGCACTCACACTTACACTCTTGACCTCCACAACACACACAGCATTTCAACACATATGGCGGGCGCACTATGCGCCCGCCGGTGCGCCCGCCTCACACACGCACACACACAACACGGCGGGCGCCTTAGGTGCCCGCCACACACACGGCGGTCGCACAGTGCGACCGCCATGCACACGGCGCCCGCCACACAATCGCACAGCACTGCCACAGTTCACGAAAACGGTCATAACGTCCTCAGTTTAGCTCCGAATTGAGTGATTCAAAAGTCTATTGTTAGCTAAGAGTCTTGGCTACAACTTTGCTGTTTTATGGTTTCTCAGAATCGCAACGAATCAGGAGTGAAATTGGGGAGGAAGATGAAGCCTGTGCAGTTGCTCACATCTAGCTCACACTTATTCATGCGTTCACTCACTACACTTGCACACTTGCACTATATTCATGCATTTCACTACACTCACACCCTTGCACACTTAGCATGCATAGCTACACAAGCCACATAAGCACAAGGCACAAGCACAACTATTCTGACGATCACTAAGTGTTTGATAGAGTTCAATCTCAATGCTTAAGCTACACTGGACACGTGACCTCACCACATTTCACACTTGGTTCTTGTAGGGCACGTGGAGATATCTTAATATCAAGAGGGAAACTTCCAGGAAAGTGCAGAGCCAGATCACCCCGGGATAAAGTATAAAAGGCAGGGAAGGGCTCAAAAGGCAGGGAGAGCGAGAGGAAAGGCAGCCGCACACAAAACAACATAGCATTCTTTAGATTAGGGTTCATAGTTTCGCTTAGGATTTTTTCTCTCTTTTTTTCCTTCTTTAGATCATACTGTCTTGAGGATCAATTGTGTGGATCTTTATCTTATTTGAGACATTCGTATTGCACATCATGTGTTTGATATTGTTTCATATATCTTGTTGATGCTTTATTCCAATGATTACTCACTCACGCCTAGGCCCTTCATATGACTTGCAGTACCACTGAGGTCAATCTAGTTCTATCAATGGAAATTGAAATAACATCACTAGAATAGGGAACAACTTGGATGAGTCCTATGATCTGTGTAAGGATGCAACGTCAATTGTGCAGTACCACTGACAATTGAAGTTAATATAATGGAAAGACTTAGGATTATTTGAACATTTGAACTCGGACTTTGATTGACTGTCTTGTCCAAGGGAGTTGGGGTTCTAGTGTCGGATAGGGATCGGGAATTAGGAAGCCGAGCCTAGGTCTTGCCCTACCAAGGGAAGATGAGAGGAGCATGGTGAATTAGGATTGTGAGTCTTATAAGGAGATCAACCCTAAGCTCACTAGAAGGTCGACCCCCTCATTCATGCTTTTACACAAGTCAATGATAATAGGCTGAGATCCATACCAATTGGTTCATCCTCAAGGCAGTGCTTGCATACTAACCTTGCATTTCTCATTTTTGCATTCATATTGTCTTGCATTTGTCCCATTTGCTTTGGTTTCTTGAACAAGTGATCTCTTGACATCCAAACCTTCCCTGTGGATACGATCCCACTTGCCACCTCTACATTAGTTGAGTAAGTTTGGGTATTTGACGAGGTCGAGTGACCGACCTCCGTCACTTACATAGATAAACAATCAAAGAGAATGATTTCTTCTTCAAAATGGATTCAAAATAGCAAATTATCAAAGCAGCCTGTCAAATATAGCAAAACCAAACAATTATGAATTCAATCAAAGCAACCCACTTAACATCAAATGGAACCCTCAAATTTTCATTTCGTAAGGGGATAAATTTTACTCACCGTTGTTTAAACCCGTGGTGCTTGTCTTTCGTTTCCTTTCACCTTTATTCCTTCTATTTTAATTGATGCCCTAAAGTGATAAGAATAGGCGGCAAGGATTGCTTAACAAGCCTGGCATCGGGTTCCTTCTTCTTCTTTTTTTTTTAAGTTTTCTTAAATTGCCTTATTATCCCTAGAGTTTTAAAGAGACCAAGTAGAGTCCACTAATTTTCAATAATTCTATACAATTTGGTCTCTAAAACTTATATAACAGAAGAATAAAATTAAACATTTTAAACAATCATATACGATAAATGTATTAATATAAAATTATGGGGTTTCACATAAAGAGTTTTTAATTCATATTTTAGTCAAATGTCTAGTTGATTAGTCACTCATTTGAGCATAGAGTTTCTTTTTTTACCTTTATATGCCATTATTTTCTATTAAATTCTATAAGAAATTTACAATTGTAATTTTAGTTGGTTATCTAATGAAGTGATTAGTTAACTCTAACATATAAATGATTGTACATGTGCCAATTTCTTCTAGAATGTAATAAAGAGTGGCACACTCTGGTGTAACAGGAGACCCAATGGTCTCCATTTGTTCGTATGATATTATGTACCATTCAACAAGATCTTGTAACTTTACAACATCGAAAATTGATTAAAAACTAGGGTAAAATTCACTAAATTCCTTTACACTATTGTTTCATTCCACAATCACCCCTTATAATTTTAATTAAAATATTTATTACTTTTAATTTTATAATTTTAAAATAATTAGTCTAATACGTTAATGGTCCTTAAGTAATTAAACGGAATTGAGCATATGACTTTATTATAAAAAAATAAATGACAAGATTAACCTTAAAATAAAGAATTATTAATAAAAGTAATCAATAACTAAAAACTAAAAATTCTGAAAAAAGAATAAGAAGGAATCATTTTATACTTTTCTAAGGAAGAAATCATGACAAAAATCGTAGGATATATCTTGAAAAATCTCTTTCATTGTTGGTGAGTTTCATATCAATTAATTATATTTTATATTATTTAGAGTTTAAATGCTGCCCAGATTTTGGCAGTACATTCATGCATCTCATTGATTTTAATAATGGAAGCTCACTTGCTCAGACCCTGTTTTCATTCTTGGACGAAATTGGATGGTGACTGGTCTGTTTTGGTATGATGGTTGCTGATACTAGCTCAGGTTTTGGCCTCCCTTTGTTTCTGAATGGGAGGCAGTGCCCGGATGTAATTGATTTAGCTACTTTTGGATTTTGTTAACTGGTACATAGGTGGTGAAGCTTGATCTTAATGGGTAGTTAATACTTTTGTGTACACTTGATTAGGGTGCTTTTCAAATAGGGATTGAGATTTGATAGAATTTGACATGTTGTGGTGATCAAATGTTTTGGACTCTTAACCCCCACATATAATCCTAGTATTGGATTTCTAGATCTCATGTACAGGTGCTCTCGATGTTGGAATGTAATGGAGTAGTACTCCATATTTATGGTTTTTTCCTTTTGTAACGGGGTGTAGGGTATATCCGACCTCTTTTTGCTTATGGTTGAATAAAGTTTAAAAAAAAAATATTGAACAATTCTAATAGGAATAAAATTAGTGTTGTAGGTATTAAACAATTATAACATAGTTAAAATTAGTATGGTAGGTATTGAACAATTTTGATAAGGTTAAATTATATTTATATTGGCTTTATTATTTTTTTTTATAAATTAATTGGTTGTGGTAAGTATCGAAGAGTTTTAACAGGGTTAAAATTATCTTTTTTTTTTATAATTAAAACGGTCCTAATATATATAACACAAAATTCGGAGCTGGGCATACCCATGCAGTCCGTTACAAAGTACATGAGGGATAGTCCAGTACATAAGACCTACCACTATGTGTAAGGGAAAATAGCAAAACATTAATTTCGTTGAGACAAAGTTAATGTCTTTCTATCTTCCTATCATCAATTATGCAAAAGAATAAATGTGGAGTACTACCTCCATTTACATAACTTATCAACAAAAGAGTGCCAGATGTGGCATTTCAATTCAACCAACAATAGCTAATTAGGCTAAAAGATTACCCTTTATGTGTAAGCATGTCTAAGGAAGTCCAAGCAAGTCAGTCACATTAACAAGTGTTGAGGAAACTTGTAGAATCAGGCAGCAATATTTCCAACAGGCAAATGTTTTCCCAATGTACAAGTCACTAGACAAAATTCAGCAGCATAACATTACTCTATAGATGTACCAAAACTCTGCAGTCAAAGCCAAAATTTTCCCACCAAGATATGGCATATCACTCAAATATCAGCATTAATCAATTTACTAAGTGGCAATCTGATCTTAACAACAGTATTTAGGGGTCCTCGCAAACAAACAGTTCAGAGGCAGTCCCCAATCCACATCAAACATGCCACAGAATCAGCCCAACTCCAAGGCTAAAGCAGGCCAACACAACATTCCAGTCAACTACCAATGACCACCTATGCAAAATCATAGCAGGGAACTAAACAGAGCTACCAGTCGTGCATCAACACATAAGCATCTCATGAACAAAAGCAGCATAACAGGATTGCAAGCATCTTCATATATGCAATCATATATGAACCAAAAGTCAAGGCAGTAATAGCCTCACCACATTAGTACTTCATTATTCAGCCAACTCAACATGATAAACTCCCAAAAAACCATGTTCCTTGAGATTCAGAAACCAAATATGACTATCCTAGGGCTAGACATTCAAGATACAGCATGCAGTTCACAGTACTAGTCCCAGTAATTTTGAATAATTGACAGGGCCAGGGCCAGGGCCAAGCTGTTATAAACATTAGTAATCAGGGGCCTCACAAAAGCTTAAATGCAGAAGTCTCACCTTAGGTTCGACCTTTTCCTTTCTGAATAGGACACAAAGGGATTGCGATCCCTCAGTTTTCTTCCCGAGTAGGCACTTGCTTTAGGACTCAGTAAAGCCTCGACATTCTTTGACTGTTTGGGTGGCTTAGATCTTCTGTCCATCTTATCAAGGAACTCATCTAGCTTATCTTGATCCACCTCCTCGAAACTATTCTCCATCCAGCAATCCTCTCTATCGTCCTCCACTTCGGTATCAAAATTTAGGGCTTTGAGGAGAGCCACGCCCTCCGTGGAGCTTGCATTCTGAAATTTTCCTTCATCCCAAACCAAAGTTTCCATGGCTTGTAGGATTGCCCAATCCGAATTGTGACTGTCCTTATGCAAGTCCGAGAATTCCCCTTCTTCCCAGTGTCTTGACACATTAGTAGTCTCAAGGGTGCTGTTAATCTCCAGCTCAGGGGTGTTGAAGGCCTCAGGAGGATATTCAATTGCTAGGGGCTTTTCTTCTAAAACATACTCCTTTATATGTAGATTAAGACCTTGGGATTCCCTTTCCTTGCCTTTTATGAGATTCAGTAATTGTCCTAGGTTGGCCAAAAATTGTTCAAGATCCTTTCCTTCATAATTCAAAGTTGGTTCTGCCGTAACTTCCACAACTTGATCATCACCCACTTTCTCTGCTGAGCTAGCTACACTTCCTACGGTCTGTGGAAAGGCCTCACTTTGAGTCTCAGCACCTACACCAGCATCTGCAGCATTACACAGCTTAACACCGGTGGCTGATTTTAGGTGATCAGTGGGTTGAGCCTTGTTCTTTCCAAGGTTGCCTATATCCTGGGATTTGCCTTTGTCTCTCAGCTGTTTCTTTGGTACCCACACTTAGCCTGGATCATTAGCCTTTGGGTTTGGCTATTGTTGCTTACACGATGAAGAGGAGTGTCCAATCTTGAAACATGAAGAGCAAAATTCTGGCAGATTTTCATAGATTATAGGTTGCCACTTTCCCTTGCCCTTAGTCCCGATCCAGACCCTGCTTGGAAGCTCTTTGAGAAGATCTACTTCTACACATAATCTTGCTAGGCTAGGTCTTAATACCTTGTTCATTTCAGCTGTAGCCAAGTCCAATTTCAGGGGAGTACTCACCACCCTACCAAGTATAGATAAGGTCTCCTTTGTGCTCAAGTGAGCCGGCAATAGCGGGAATGAAATCCATACTGGTAGGATAGACGATTCTTTGCCGGGGCAGAAATTCGGGGACCAGCGAAAAATCTTTGCCGTGAATCCGCCAAAAATCCACTCATTTTTCGGCCACATTCTGTGAAAATCACTCTCTAATTGGAATTGAAATATGATGTGGGAGTAATCAATCAAACCCACATAGCATTCTCCACCAAATCCAGCAGCAAGGATGACCTTCCTGATAATCTCCATTGATGGTCTTCCCCGGGCAAATTTTTCGATAAGAGCAAAGCGAAAGTTCTGAGCTAGCCTGGATTCCTCTTCATCTGATATGAAGAGGGCAGGCTCTCCCATATAGGTGGATAAAGCTTTGGCCGATGAAGGAGGTAGGGAGACATCAATTGATTGCGACCAAGAATCAGAAACTGCTTCACGGAAAGATTTGTTGAATTTTTTTGGTCCAGCTGGTGAGGGAGTGGCCTGAGATTCCTCAAGGGTGGCCCTGGAGAACGGCTTAGGGAGAGGGGGAAAAGCATGTGTCTTTCCCGTCTGAATACTCTGATTCGTTAGATTACCCTAAGGTGGATTCTCTTTAGGATTAGATGATGATACTGGTTCTAGTCCGCTTGGTTGGGCAGAAGAAGCTATTCCCTTTTGTTGATTGCCTTGTGTTGTAGCTATCTGAGCTAAAAGAGGGCTGAATGATTTCGAGAGTTGGACTTGAGCTGGCTTGGATCGCCGGAGTGTCGGGAAGAAATCTGCCAGAGTAACAGCTCG
Organism: Ophiorrhiza pumila; assembly: GCA_016586305.1. Taxonomy (NCBI): domain Eukaryota; kingdom Viridiplantae; phylum Streptophyta; class Magnoliopsida; order Gentianales; family Rubiaceae; genus Ophiorrhiza; species Ophiorrhiza pumila. The sequence continues at coordinate 17,458,552 of BLIW01000005.1, forward strand.
ACGAACTGCTGCCATTGGGCCTAGTTCAGCTGCTGGTGGTGGCGGGCGTGAGGTATGAAAGGAGATTATACTGTTGTTAATGATGTTAATGGCTCCGGCCAATTGGCTGGAGCCAAGAGGGGTAGAACGGTGAGGTGCTCTCTGCTACAGATTGGATAGGGGTCTGAGATGAGGGGATCTCAGACTGAATCTTTGGAAAAGGCTGGTGGGGGTGGGCCGATTGTGGGTAGAGTAATTTTGGTTGGTGAGGGTTAAAATTATCTTTTTATTGACTATATTTAACGTCATTTTTGTTTTTCTTTAACTTGAAAAGTTAAGAGAGTTAATTGTTATAATTAAAACTATAAGGGATAAAGGTGGAACAGATCAATAGTATAGGAGGGTTTAGTGTATTTTACCCTAAAAACTAATAATATTATAAAATTCAAATTAAAGGATCCTTTTGTAATTTCTTTTAAAATAGGAATAAAAATGATTCTTACTTTCAAAAATAAATTCAATTATAAGGTATATATAGATTAATGAAATTTGTCACTAAAGATTTGAAAAAGGGTCATTATCCTGTGAGATCGTCTCATATATGAGACTTGCTTATGAATTTCATTTTAGCATATAAAGTAGAAAAAATTGGCGTATAAAGTATTAAAGATTAGCGTATAAAGTATAAAAAAATTAGCGTATAAAGTATAAAAAATTAATGTATTAGCGTATAAAGTATCAAATATTAGCGTATAACATATAAAAAATTAGCGTATTAGTGTATAAAGTATAATTCGCATATGATATCTCATATATGAGACGGTCTCACAAGAGTTTTTGCGTCTGAAAAATGTCTTGCAAAACTTCTAACCCAAAATCCCTTCCCAAAACTTCTAAATGTAAGGCCTTATCTTGGAACTTTTCCATTTAACTTTTTTGGATAAATCCAAATCAGTAGAGGCCATAAAACTATTATTACCAGAGCAACTATTAGCTTTCAGAGCAATAAATCACACATCTTCCAAATTTACCCTTAATCAATCAACTATTTTATCTTTTCCTCATTTATTAGTACAACTTATCTTTATCTTCTTTTTACCTTATCATTACAACTTATCACTTCTTTATAACATCTTCCCATAACTTCTTCTTTCTTCTCCTTTAGACTGATTTTTCTTCCAATTTTTTTTAATATAACATTTATTTTCACCATCAAATTATATGAAAAAAATTATATAAAAATAATATGACACTTATTTCTATTAATACCTATTATTATTCTCTCAATTAAATTATAAAATATTTACCAATATATAATTTAAAAAAATTAGGCTCCATTTGGTTACCGTTGCTTTAGTTTTTTATTTCACAAATTCAATTTGATTCATTTACTTTGTTCATTTTCTTTTATCAAATTTGTAAAACAAAAAAATAATGTTATAATAATTATTTTTGTTGCAACGTTTTTTATATTTTTATAATAAATTTTTAATTTTTAATAATAAAAAATTCTTTCTAAGACATTTTTTTATAGAAATAAACTTATAAAATATTAATTCAAATTTGAATTTTAAATTTTAAATAATAAATTATTCTTCGTGCCTTAATTATATTATGAGGAAATTAACATTTCAAAATGTTAATAGATCACAAGGAAACAAAACCTCTTAGAATAAAAATAGAAGTTAATATATGCATCCAAATTCTAAAGTAAAATTTGTCGCATTTTTATTATTTAAAATTTATGAATTAAATTGTAGCATGAAAAAAGTACATGAAATCAAGATTTCTATTATATATATAGTGGTAGTGTCTTCCTTTTAAGTTTTAAGTTATGGAAAATATTTTGATTAAATATTTGTATAAGCAGTGTTATTAAAAACAAAAATAATAATTTATAGTTATCATATGTTTATGTATTAGTATTTTGACAAAAAATATAACTCCCCTAAGATAGAGTATTTTTTTTAGTTTTATAGTAGAATTTTTTTCTTGAGATTTGTTATAAGAAATAAATAATTTGGAGCTGTTTGGATTGATGAGTTTGTTTTGGTAGGCATTTATATTCGTGAATTATTTGTTAATAAAATTGAAAAATTAAATTTTTTATGAGTTTATTTTGGTAAAAAAAATGTCTTAGAAATAATTTTTTATTATTAAAAATTTAAAATTCAAATTTAAATTTAATAATTTCTTTATAAAAATATAAAAAATGTTGTAGCAAAAATAATTACTGTAACATTATTTCTTTTGTTTTAAAAATTTTGATAAAAAAATAGACAAAACAAATAAATCAAATTGAATTTGTGAAATAAAACACTAATACAACATAAACAAATGGAGCCTAAATTTTTTGAAGTATATATTGGTAAATATTTTATAAGTTAATTGAGAGAACAATAAAAGCTATTAATAGAAATAAGTGTCATATTATTTTTATATAATTTTTTTCTTATAATTTGAGGGTAAAAGTAAATGTTATATTAATAAAAATTTAGGAGACAAATTAGGATGAAGGAGAAGAAAATATAAGTTGCAGGAATATGTTACAAAGAATTTATAAGTTTTAATGATAAAATAGAAAGAAAATAAAGATAAACTGTACTGATAAATGTAAAAAAGATAGAAGAGTTGATTGATTAAGGGCAAATTTGGAATATTTGTGATTTATTGCTCTGAAAACTAATAGTTGCTGTTACAATAACAGCCGCCTTTGCATAAAAGAGAGAGTTTCAAATACATGCACAATTAACTTCCTACTTCAAGGAATATGTTCGGATACGTATTGATGAAAAGCTTTGTTAAACTTCAAAATGGAACACCAGAAAACTCAAGAAACACTTGAACAATTATGCTTATCACATCGAAAAAAGTTAAATAAGTGTCTAATTTATAAAGTTAAATAAGTGTTTTTAATTTTTTGTTAAGTTCAAATATTTTTTTATATTAAAATTACATTTTTAAATATAAAATTATGCACAAACTTGTTTAATGAACATTCACTATTATAAATTCCAAACCCTATAAATTAGTCTCATTTTTAGGTATAATATTACTTTAAAACAATTAAAACAAATTTAATTGAAAATTTAATTTTTTTAATTTAATTGAAAATTTCAAATATAACGATTAAGTTTGACAGACTGATTTTTGATAGATAAGTGTGCAAATTAAAACCAAAAATATAATAATAACAAAAATTATACCATTTAAATAGTTTAATAAATATGTTAGTTTGCCCTCATTTTATAGATTTAATAACAGATTCTCTTTTGAATAAACCAACAAAATGATCATCTTGAAGATAACTAGTAAAAATCTTATATTATAAATTACTACAAAAGTTGAAGTATTATATTATGTAACAGGTTGATATACAACTACTACAAAGTAGAGATATAAATCTTATGTTACAACTACTATTATAAAATATGAAACAAGTATGAAATAGTGCTAGAAAGATAGAGATTATTATAGAGCAAAATAGAACAAAATGTAGTAAGAATTCAACCTCCTTTCCCTTTCAAATAATCCTCTATTTATAGGCTTGAGGTACATTGTAAGTTATAATGTTTTAAATGAAAATTACTAGAGTTACATAAATTACATAGATTACAAGGTAGTGGGTGATAATGGGATAATGTTTCATGAGTTATAAAAATAATGAGAGATGAAATGGTAGAATATGGTGTATTTAGATGAACATTCCCTATATGTTCACAACAACAGAAATGATATTTTCTTATGCTGAATTATAGGCAAAAAGAGGCCAGTCTCAAGCCATAGTGTGTGGAAAGAAATTTAAATCCCCTTTACAATCAAGTTGTCTCGTGTCCGCTAATGGAGTGGCCATAAGTCCTACTCAATGCTACTTTAAGTCATCATTTCCTCTACTTCCAAGTCATGTCAATCATTCATTTTGTTCAATCCTTTTCTGATTAAAGCTCTAAGGAAAAATAGGCACAATAATTACTTTGCTAAATAATTGTGGTGGTAAAATTCTAAGATAAAGTTGTAATTTTTAAAAATACATGTTATACTAAAATATAAAGGAAAACATGTATGTATATAGAATAAGATAGCAAGACATGATTTGTGTAGTCAATTTCACAAAAGATAATAAATGCTTAGTTGTTCTTCTTTTAATTGTTAATATTTATTGTAATTAAATTTTTTATGGATGAAATTGTACATTAAATTTCAAAAATGTGTATTTGTATTTCAATTTACAAAAGAATAAAGATAGAGAATATGGAATTGATATAGTAATCCTAGGCTTAACTAGGTTGTGCGTTAGTGGGAGTTGGCCCTAGAGGAGGAGGGCTCAAATCCCCACAATTCCTATCTTTTCAATTTTTTTTGTCCAAAAGCAATAATTTTATTAATTAATAAAAATAAAATAAAATACAATACAGTTAAATAGCTAATAATAGGTGCACTAAGTTAATTTCGCTGACTCATATATTCAGTGCAAACAAATGACATGTATAACAGGCACATATGTAAAGCCTTACAAATTTGAGTTATACAAAACTCAAAATCATTCACAAGTCCTGAAATAAAAAAAATGAATTAAAAACTTGGTTAATTGAAAGCTAAACTTGGAGTGTCTTCTCCTCTCCCAGAGGTAAAACTAAAATAAATTTTACTCCTTAATAGTAGAGTTGGAATTAAAATTTTCCTCCCTAGTAGCTGATAAAAAACCAAACTTTAATCCCACAAGATACCTAAATCTAAAGTTTTCTTCTCTTATGTACCAAATTCAAAATCAATTAATCTTCAAAAACTAAGATCTAGATCTGAGAAAGAAAGATAGATTGGAGGAGAAAATATTGTCATATAGCCGTTTGAACCTTCTTCATCTTTTATTTTTTGTCTGCCTAAAAATAGAGACTTCAATGAATCTATCCAAGCCATCCATCCACGATGCAAATTTTTTATTTCATATTGCAAAAAAAACTCAAACATGGAGACTAGAACTCTCAAAAGAGAAAAGAACACTCCCACCAAGGGAGAAAAATCACTCCCACAAAGGGAAACAAGACAATATTTTGGATTTTGAGGGAGGTGAGTTGGTGGGGAAGCGGTAAGGCGGCTGCCGCCTCTCCTTAGGTTTTTGGCTTTTGGATTGTGAGAAGGGAGAGATAAATGTTCTATCTTTTCTACTTAGTACTTATTGTTTTTGTCAAAAAAAAGTGCATTTCTACTTAATTAAAAAATAAAACAAAACAGTTGCACTCTCACATGACGCTTGTGAGTAAACAAAACAGTTCACTCACTATCATAAATTACACATAAGTAACCATTTTTTCATTCCTTTAGTCTCTCTATTTCTCCATCTCTCTCCATTTCTCTTCTATTTCACACATGCTAACAAAGCAATATAGTTCCCAACTTCTACTTCTATTGTTCGATATTTTTGCTTTTGCTCCACTTGCTCTATTGGATAATTTTATTTTTTTTCATGTAGAAGTTTTGTTATTTGGATTTTGTTAATTGCAAGTTTAAAATTATAGATTATTAAATTAATTTGGGTTGAGTAATTAAGATTTATTGTTATTAGAATTAATTCTTTTTTTTTTGAATTAAAATTAGGGATTTTAGGGTAGAGAAATTAAGAAATTTGAGTGTGAATTTACATTAGAAATTTTAGAAATTCACTTAGACATTTTATGAATTGAAACAGTAAAATTAGAGATTTTAAATGTAAATTTATATTGAAGATTTTATGAATTGAAATAGAGAAATTAGGGATGTCAACAACACAGACAAATGGAATACAATTACTTTCTTTTCGTGACACGAGCACAAAGAAAATTAATAGTTAATCAATTGTCAATCCATAGTGTGGTTACGTATATTTATATATTCTTATTATTTTATACTAGTGAATTTAGAAATATAGTCGTTAAATATCCTTGTTTAATCGCACAATTTTTTTTTTACTTTTAAATCAATTCCCACTAAATCTTTTTCCCGATTCCATCGCTACTTGTAACTGGTAGTGTCGTTTTGTACCAAAATAAATTACTTACTCTAAAGGATAAATAATAATATAGCGAGAGTAAAGTCGATCCCAAGAGGAACGGAAACACTATCTCTTCTAGTTAATTCAAATAAAGATGTCACGAATAATAATGATTAACAAGTAAGAAAAATAAATAAAACTAATTAATAAGAAATTACTATGGAAAAATACACAAAATAGAAAAGCCCGGAAAACAAGTAAATTCACATTAACTAATTATCTATCGATCATAGACTCAATGATTAATTAATATCATGAATCAACCAGTTACAAACTACCGAGAATCAGCTTCGACGTATCCCAATTCCTCATTAATTTATCGATAACTGACAAGAATCAGCTTAATCAATTATTTCTCTAATCCTAACATAACCCGGCCGGAATCAGCCAAACACCAGATTCAATGTTAAAATAGCATTAAACAATAGAGAAACCCAATTCTAATAAATTACAATCATGATCAGCATGTCACAATTTATTAGCCTAAAATTCCTGTTTACCAAGACAGTAGATTCGCCACTAATTAATCCTATCTACTAGATTCAGTGAAATAATAGGAGATTAATTGGTACTATTTAGATTAATTAAACATGGCCAGTATCTAATTAACAAATCTAAACAATTAATGCTATGCAAAGAGAACTTTCAAAACTCATAAAATATTAATTATATTAAAACAATTAGGTATCACTAATAAATAACAGCTAAAGCTTCATTACTTAATTGCCGAAAAATAAACTACTCAAGAAACATAATTAGAAACATAATTAAAAACAAAATAAAAGTAAGAAATATAATACTGTTTGGAATTAACCACCGTCGTCTGCCCGAACGGCGGCTGAGTCTGGAACAGCAACTACGAACGAAAATAAAACCTAAACTACTACTATAAACTACAACTAAAGCTAAGCTACGAATATTCTTCTACTTAATTTGCTCTCCTTATATAGGAAAAACAAACTTTATTCTCAAGTAATAAAAGCAACTAAAAACCTTCTAAAACTGATACGATCCTAGACCCGAATGAATTTTAGGAGCGTAAACCCAAGATCAATTGAGGAATAATTTGAATTAGAAACAAGAACACATAAGGAGGCAGCCCCCAATTCAATAAATGAATAAAAAACGTACCTATCAATTGTTAGGAACAAACACCCTAAGAAGACTTGGCCTTAGAACCTTTGTTATCAAAATTCCAAGCCAATCAACGCCCTTGATTGAAATAGAATCGGTTGTTCTTCACAAAGAAACAAAGAAAGTTTTAAATAAAACTCACAAAATTTCAAATATCCAAAGTCTGCAAATAACTTACATGAGATAGCCTTTTATAGGCTCCAAAACCATAATGGAAAAAGTCAACAAAAATTCAAAAATAACGTTCAGCGAAGGTTTCGGACGGTAGTTTCGGACTCTGAGATCGTCCGAACCCATTTGACTAAAAACATGTAAAATCTGGTCGCGACAGTTTCGGACGGCCGAAACTCAGCTAGAGCGTCTGATCCTAAGTTTCGGACGGCCGAAACTCCCCTGCAGCGTCCGAACCTAAACTTCTGAGGCTCATCATTTTCTTCAACATTTCGGACGGTAGTTTCGGACCCCTGTGGTCGTCCGAACCTAACTTTCAGACGGCCGAAAGTTTGCTGAGGCGTCCGAACCTATCTTTTTGTCATCTCTTCTTCCTTTCAATGCCTCATTTCGATCCACCATGATATTTAACTCCATTCTAGACACTACCAAACAAGAGATGATTGTTGCGTCCTCCTCACGAACTTCACGAACAAGTTCACGCTCAAATATGTCCTTGATCAACGCGTGTAGTGCACTCCTCATACGCTTAGACCTTGAACGCGTCAAAGGTCCTCCAACTCCTTGCAATGGATTATCCACAAAGCTTCTTGGGTTAGCTTCCTCATCATTCCCCCCTTCCTCAAGAGGATTCGTCCTCGAATCTCCTAGGTTATACAAACAAAGATCGCCAACATTAAACGTGCTAGAAATATTACCAAATTCACTAGGCAAATCAATAATATATGCATTATCATTAATTTTGGCTAAAACTTGAAATGGACCATCTCCCCTTTGTAGAAGCTTTGATTTCCCTTGATTTGGAAATCATTCTTTGCGCATATGAACCCACACCCAATCTCCAGGTTAAAAAGAAACCTTGATTCTCCCCTGACTTGCTCTCTTAGCAACTTGTTCATTTCGACGCTCAATGTTTGCTCTAACCTTGGCATGCATTTCCTTGATGTGATCCGCCTTCTGCTTACCATCTAAATCCAAAATGTGACTAGTAGAAATAGGCAATACATCTAAAGGCGTTAGTGGATTAAACCCATAAACCACTTCAAGCGGAGAATAAGATGTAGTGGAATGCATGGCCCTATTATATGCAAATTCTACATGTGGCAAACTTTTTCCCAACTTTTCAAATTTTTCTGAATTAAAGCTTGAAGCAAGGTTGTTAGTGTTCGATTAACAACTTCAGTTTGCCCATCCGTTTGCGGATGTGCAGCCGTGGAAAACAAAAGCTTTGTGCCTAACCTAGACCACAATGTGCGCCAAAATGACTCAAAAACTTGACATCCCGATCACTAACTATAGTCTTTGGAATACCATGCAATCTGACTATTTCACGAAAGAACAATTCAGCAATATGCGATGCATCATTAGTCTTATTGCATGCTATAAAATGAGCCATTTTGCTAAAGCGATCGACTACCACAAAGATGCTATCATGACCCGACTGTGTCCTAGGCAACCCTAACACAAAATCCATCGATATGTCGACCCATAGATGACTAGAAACGGGTAATGGGGTATAAAAACCCTGAGGCATGACCTTGGACTTTGCTTGACGATATGAGATACATTTTGCACAAAACTTTTGAACATCATTTCGCATTTTAGGCCCATAAAAATGTTCATGCAATATGTCTAGTGTCTTTTTGATACCAAAATACCCCATAAGACCCCCACAATATGCCTCCCTAACAAGCAATTCACGATAAGAACTCTTAGGCACGCACAATTTTCCTTTCTTAAAAAGAAATCCATCATGCTGAAAATAATCATTCCATGCAGTTTGTGAACATTCAGCAAAAATTTCACCAAAATCACTATCACCAGCATACAACCCCTTAAGTAAATCAAATCCCAACAACTTCGATTGCAAGAAAGTAAGAAGCACATATCTTCGCGACAAAGCATCTGCCACTATATTTTCCTTACCCTTCTTGTGCTTGATGACGTAAGGAAAAGATTCAATGAATTCCATCCACCTAGCATGTCTTCGGTGCAGCTTCCCTTGAGACTTCAAATGTTTGAGTGGTTCATGATCGGAGTGGATAACGAACTCCTTTGGCCACAAATAATGTTGCCAAGTTTGCAATGCCCTCACAAGAGCATAAAGCTCTTTGTCACACGTTGGATAGTTCAAGACAGCCCCATGCATTTTCTCGCTGAAATACGCTATCGGCTTTGAGTCCTGCATCAAAACAGCTCCAATCCCAAGCCCAGAGGCATCACATTGAACTTCAAAAACTTTATTGAAATCAGGCAACATTAAAACAGGTGCTTGTGTGAGTTTGTCCTTCAACATGTTAAAAGCCTTTTCATGCACTTTTTCCCATTTAAATACAGCATGCTTTTTAACAAGATCATTCAATGGTGCGGCAATAGTGATAAAATTTTTAACAAACCTTCGATAAAATCTCGCCAAACCATGAAAGCTCCGGAACTCACTGGCATTCTTTGGTGTAAGCCACTCCTTGATTGCCCTAACCTTCTCTTCATCTACCTTAATGCCATTAGCACTCACAACAAAACCAAGAAAAATAATAGAATCCATACAAAAAGAACATTTCTTCAAATTAGCATATAATTTATATTCTCTTAACACAATGAAAACTTCTCTTAAATGCAACACATGTTCATCCAATGACTTACTATAAATTAATATGTCATCGAAATAAACAACAACAAACTTCCCTATGAAAGATCTCAAAACATGGTTCATTAACCTCATGAATGTACAAGGTGCATTTGTTAAACCGAAAGGCAAGACAAGCCACTCATATAAACCAAATTTTGTTTTGAAAGCGGTTTTCCACTCATCTCCCTCTTTCATGCGGATTTGGAAATATCCACTTTTCAAATCGACCTTAGAAAATATGCATGCACCATTCAACTCATCCAACATGTCATCAAGTCGAGGAATAGGATGGCTCGGCAGTCCATACACATCCTCCAACTCGCGTCCTTCTTGGGTACTAAAATGATGGGCAACGCACATGAACTAAGACTTTCTCTCACAGCCCCTTTTTGCAATAGCTCCTCCACTTGAGCTTGAATCTCCTTGGACTCCTCCGGATTAGCTCGATAGGCTGGACGGTTTGGTATAGAAGCACCGGGAATGAAATCGATTTGGTGCTTTATCCCCCGCAATGGTGGAAGTCCTGCAGGCAACTCCTCGGGAAAAACATCCTCGTACTCCTGCAATAAAAACACCACTTCTCGAGGCAAAAGATCAAGCATCTTAGCATCAAGCAAAAACACATCTTTATACAATAAAAGAAATACACACTCTTCCTCACTCAATGTTTCTTTTATCTCTCTTTTTGTTGCAAAAACACTCAATTTCTGTTTTCCATTTTCTGATTTTTCTTCCTCACTTTTGATGATTTACCCTCGGCTTTTACTCTCACTTGATTCACCTTTTTCTTTCTTTTCAAAATCTTTTACAATTCGAACTTGATCTTCATGTGCCTTCCAAGGTTTCAATGGCACCAATGTATGCCTTCGATTATTCATCTCCAATGTGTACTTATTAGTGTACCCATCATACACTACTGATATGCGAGTGTCGTACCTCGTCAATTTTACCCTAACAACTACTGTAGAAGTGGAAGCAGGGATCGTAATCCACAGGGAAGGCGTAGGTCAAGAAAATTGAAACAAATTGTTATAAAAGTCTTAGTCTCGGAATTTAAGTACTAGAAAAAGGAAAATTCAACACAAAAGAACGAAAACAAAGATGCAAAATATAGCAACAAGCAAGGATGAAACAAATATCTCAGGATTCTTGTATTGGATGAACACAGGCTTAGTAATCTATGCTATGCAATCAGTAAACAATTAAATGCAATGGAGACCTAAATTGCCTAGAAGTCCAAGCTGTGGCCAGCATGGCAACCATACCACTACTTGTACCCCCAAATCACCATCCTCTCCCATGGCGAGGCTTGAGAATGGTGGTATAAGCTCCGCAAAGTCTCAACTTTCCAAGCTAACTACTCTAACATGCAAAGTCCTAAGAACTCCCATGGCGAGGTCCATCCTAGGGTTTATATATCATCGTTGTTAACACAGAAAGCTTCTTTAACACTTTTCCTAATGTTTCAATTCATTAACACTTCCTATGGCAAGGCTTGAGTCTCAGAATTGATTTGATTACAGAAAAAAAGTGCAAAGACTTAAACAATCACAAATTAGTTCTCAATTCATGTAACTTCGTTATCTTTGATGAATCACTCCTCAATTTAGCATGTCGACCACAATTGAAGCTTGATCCATTCAAAAATAGCTTGGAATTATGAAATTCAACATATGTTTATGCTCAATTTAAATGTGATTTCAATACTCAACAATTAGATCAATTGCATAGCATACAATCTACTAAAACACGTATTCATCCATTAAGTATCCTGAGATAGCGTAGATTTAGTCAGAAAACATCTTTCTCATTTCAAAATCAACAAATTCCAACATTGATAAGCTCATTCTCACTTAATTGGAAGAATTTACCGATTAAATCGAGAGAATTGTTGATTACTTTGTCAATTGAGAATAAGAAAGAGGAATCCAGTCCAAAGTCACAATCGGAGTTGAGATCGGAGAAGAAATGTTTAGTGAGAGAAAGTAGATCTAGAGAGAAAATGAGAATTCCCGCTCTTTTAAAATCAAAAGTCGGTTACAATATGGAAAAATGTGAGTAGTGAATAATTCCCCCTTACATGTTAGCTACCTTCCCTATATATAGAGTTGGGAAAACGTAACTAATACGCAACGTAGAATGTATCAAATATTACAAAAGTGTCCTTAAGGGAAGGAACTAAAAATCAGCCAAAATTGTCAAATATTCCAAGTTTGAAAAAGTATTCAACACTCCAGCGCCTTTGGTGTTAATTTCCAGCGCCTTCATCAACCTCAGCCACGAGCCGCACGCCTTCAGGCTTAAGTTGTCGCGCCTTCGTTGCTCACAGATCCAGTTGAAGAAATCAGAATTTCACCACGCCTTCAAGCCGCAACAGATCACGCCTTCAGCAACTCAGCGAGCCTTCAAGAATCCAGCACTTTGAAATTCACGCCTTTCCGCCAAAGCAAACCGCGCCTCCATCAACCTGGAATTTCAGAAAATCAGGAGTTAAACACTTAGCCAATTTTTTAGAAACTCAAACACAAAGTATTTCATGGCAGCAATGTTCCACCAATATTTGATCATGATGCACTGTGAATTAAGTAAAACTTAAAACATGAAAGTTGTAACACCATGTCTTAGCTATCCATAGCCATCAAAATCACCCAATTTGGAGTTAAAACGAGAAATTTATGACCAAACTACTAAAGTGTGACAAAGCTTAAAACCATATGAAACAACACTCCAACACTTTGCCATTTTTTTCCACAACTTCTCCAACAATTTAGCCAACGAGACGTCGTAGGCTAAAATTTGTTGTTCCAGAATTTGCCTACGACATGTCGTAGGCCAAAACTTCATGTTCACATTTTTGCCCACGACATGAATCAACTCCTCAAGAATGGCCTACGAGATGTCGTAGGCCATTTTTTGTCTTCTTGAGTTTGGCCTACGACATATTCTTCTTGTTCTCGGCTGCTTAGCTCTTTCTATACCAAGTTGTGTGCATTGGTTTGTGAAGTTCATTTTGCAACATGAGTGGTGTGCCAAGGTGCAAATGTGTGACATGAGTTTCATGGCAAATTTATGGCAAGACTAATGCATAAGTGTTGTGCATAAGTGTTGTCAAGTTGGCATGGTTTGGCAAGATTGATTGGCAAGGCTTGGCAAGTTCTTGGCAAGGTCATGACACAATGGTTTTGGCACATTGGTTTGTCAAAGCTCGGCAAGGTCTTGGCACAATGGTTGGCCGAATTGGCAAACAATGTTGGCAAAGTATCCATTCCAACACAACACCCTACTTTCATGCAAAATAAGTGTGTCTTAGCCTCTGATTCTGATTTGGTGGTGAACTTAAAAGTTCCAGATCTTCCTCTTAGCTTTCCAATGGTGCAAGAAACAACACCATTGGATGCCTAAAACTCAAGGTATCATCAAAACACCAAACCATGGTAAGCAAATAAAACCCTAAAAAACCCTAAAACCCTAATGAATGGTATTCCGAAAAGAAACTCACATTTCATAGTCTTGCACACACAATTAGAAAATCGTTACAACATAAGAAATGTAGTGCATTCAAATAGCTTTTCAGAACACTAAAGAACTCACAAATTGGATTAGTATCAAGAAAGTTATGCCCGGATGAATTTCACCAATCAAATCTGCCAGAAACCTAGATTTAGCTTACCAATTTCGGTTTCATCCATTTCCTAATTATTTTGACCTCTCAACCTTACCAATTGACATTAAGCACACAATTGCCTAAGTTCATCATCATTTTTGGTCTCTTTTAACCATTCTAGTACAACCAATTGCCAACCACAAAAAATGCACCACAACAAACAATTCATTGCACTAACTTATGAAAAACAAGTCAAAAGCCAAGTGAATTAAGCCATTTAAGTTGGTATAAAACCAACTTATCAAATTCCCCCACACTTGAACTCTTGCTTGCCCTCAAGCCAAGATGCACACAATTTACCCCTTTTCATCACCCATATGCAACACATTATTCATACATCCACCCTGACTACATCCAAATTCATCAAAACATTTTTTTCACACACACAACACTTTGATGGTTCATGGTACATAGCTCTCAGATTTCAATACAAATTATCAACTAAGGCACAATGAATAAAGACCAAAATGTCATGCGTGCAAGTGTGTGCTAAGGAATGTGCACTTCATCTATTCCTTTGTTATACAACTTCTAGCTAGTCTCTCATACCATCCTATACATGCCAATCTCTTTGTCCACTCTTGTGAACATGCAATCACAAGATCAATGGTACCTATGCGTACATTGGTACTCTATGGGACATTGCCCTTATTCTGCACATTAGTGCTGCACATTGGTGCACATATTGATGACTGAAATAATGCCTGGGTTTTATGGCTTTTTTCTCCAAATTTGATTGCCAGATTCTTATGGCTTTTTCCTTCCCAGTTTGCCAATATGGCTTTTTCTCCCATATCATTTCTTGTGCAAGCACATGTTCATAAGAATCCCAAATTGACTAAACATGCACGAATTCTAGAGACACCAGATAAATGCATAACAAACGGAAACGAATTCATACACATTACCTCCTATGTCAATTGAGTTTTGCATGGCATATCTATCTTACTTTAACATCGGGCCTTAGTCAGCAAAATATACCAATTTCTTCAAACTTAGTACCAAGAACAAAAAAAATTTCACATGCAAGATTCAAAACAAGTTTAATGATGAATTTGGAATAAGCCAAAGTGAACTAAGAATAAAGTTTCACATACAAGGTGATAACTCATTTTCTCCATTTGATCTTTCTTATTCACTCTCTTTTTGTATTCTTCTTCCTCTTATCAAGACTAAAGGTTCAAAACATTACCAAATCGTTTTCTTCTCAACACTCACATCATAATTCAAACCCTTGCACACAACACTACGCACTTCAATTTCATTGATTCAAAATGTAGCACACAAACAAACCCGAGAGACATAATACATTAAAACCCTTACAAGTAGCAAACTACATACTGTTTTCTAATCACTCAACAATACAATAAGAAAAACTTCACACTAAGCTATTAACATTTCCTCCTCCATGACATTAGCAAATCATCATAGCAACAATCTTCAAAGAGACACTTCAAATTTTACAAAGCACCACTTCACAGGATTCATCAAAGTAGAACCATTCCATTCTTCAACTTCACAAAATTCCTCACTTCAAGAAACTTCACATAATCTTCAACTCAGTATATCTCAATCAACATGAAAGTCCAGAAATCTTCAAAATCACTCCCAACTTCAAACCCCCATTCTCACAATATAAAGCACCCGCATGCATAAAAAAAAATTTTCAATCAACACAATCAACACACAAAGTATCAGATAGCATAGAAACCACAGCACACATCACACAAAATTCCAGCCCCTCCCCCACACTTAAATTAAACATTGTCCTCAATGTGATAAGCTAAGAGGGAGGAAGGACTCCCTGAGAGGACGATGATGGAGCTGAGGAAGAAGGAGATCCAAACGCAACTGGTGTGGAAAGAGATTGTCCATCCAAAGAGGCCGTAGCAAATGAGGTCACACCAATTGACTGTGGCACATAATGAAAAGTGCCATCCACAGGTCCTTGAAGAGGTTGGCCTGATGCTATCAATGGAAACCTTGCAGCGGGTGCAAACTCTGGATTTGGTATGAATGTAGGAGTATGAGGCATAGGAGGTATACGACCAAATGTGGGTAACGGATGTAAAGAAGGGCTTGCTGTCACTCCAGGTGGAAGCTCGTGCACTGTACCACTAACCATATCACATGACAAATTTGGGATTCGGTACCCTGCTAACTGTGTCGAAGTTGGAGTTGGCTTTGGGGGTCCTAAATCTGAATGGTAATACACCGTCATCTTGTTACACCTATCGAGCTCTCGCTGCATGCACACTTGCCTATGATATAACACTTCAAATTGCTGCTGAGCCACCGTGGATAAATCATCAAATCTATGCTCCATGTGTTCAGCTTGTGACGTCCACTCCTGTTGCATATTGTCCAAACCTTCATGCATACGTTCCATCCTTTCATCTATGTTTCTCACATCATCCTGCAGCCAATCCATCCTATCCTTTATGCCTGAAAAGCGATTTTCAACTAAGAGCTAGAAACCCTGAATTACTCCTTGAAGAGATGCAAAATCAAAAGACTGCTGCCCTTGATCTGTAACATAAGTTGGATTTTCACTCTCCACCGGAGATGCCTCTGCACTTGAAATCCTCGCTTGCTCCAATTCCTTGTCCTGTGCCAAGTATTTTAAGTAGAGTTGTTCAGGAATGGGAGACTGCATCCTTTCCCAAGCACCAAGCTGATCATCAACACCTTGTGACACACAAAGCTCCTGAATTAGTAAAGGAAAATACAGTGCTTTACTGTTCTGGGCAGTTCCATCTTTGATGCTCGCAAGGATGATTCCTCCCACGTCGATCTTGCACTTTCTTCGGATTGCAGAAATTAAGAACAACCGATTCCGAATCACCTCGGTTCTTTGTGAACTTGGCATGAGGCGAGACAACACAAATAACAACCATATTTTCACATCACTCTTCAAGTATTCATTCCGAATATGCTTATGCTCCCCCTTTGAATTAAGCTCCCAAACTGCCCCAGGATGTGCCAACTCTTTTATCAAAGCTTCATCCAATGCCTCATTGATTGGAAGTTTGATCGGATCCTCAGGATAATCAGGGGTGCCCAAATGTGCATTGATAATCTCGCTCGTGATTTGAACCCAAATGCCTCTCACATAGACAGCTCCATCCCTCAGAGACCCTGCATTTGCGTAGTATTCCCGTGCAATGATCATATTCCAAAACTCAGGGGCAACCGTAAGCTTCTCATGGAATTTGTAAAATTTTATCAACTTCTTAAACGGCCCTTTCTCCACACTGTGTATATATTTCATATTGAACCCTTGTTCCCAACGTCTCATGGCATCCTCATCAACAAACAGAGCAACCTCAGGGACTCCTTTCCGTTTCTTAGGTGTCGGAGCTGGCATCGCATATTGCGGAGGTTCCTCAAACATTTGCATATCATCCGGAAAATACTCTGGGTCAGAATCAGTTTCATCGAGTGCTTGAGATTTTCCTTTGCCCTTCTTTGAAGTTGTGGCTTTTCTTGAAGTTGAATCTTTCTTTGGTGCCATTTCTGTTAAACAAACTTCAGCTTGTCACATAATACTCAAAGCAAAACCATTACATCAAGAACATTGCTAAACACTTGCATTTTCTTTTATAAACACATTCCCAAAAACTGAAAACCAGCATTATAAGATTGTAAAAATCATCTAGGAAGCAAGCAGAATTAGTTCACACATAAAACATCAAAGTTGTAGTGCACTCATTAATCGAAATGTGAGGACAAGAAGCATCCCATTTGAAGTCAAAATGGCCAAGTTATGGCTAAAATACCCACAGTTCCAAAAATGTTCAGATTCAGCATTTTCTCAGATTGTAATTCATAACGTAAGCACACATTGTCCTCAAAATTAGATCATGCTCCGGGCAGAATTATCAAAAGTGCCCAACAGAAGAAATATAGCCCTTCCGCTTAGCTAAATTTCACCACTAGAATCAACACATTTGGACATTCCATTTGCAAGTTATACCCAAAATACCGAGACTTGGCAAACCTGGCAGATTCAAAATCTCACATTCTTGATTTCACATGTACTTCACATTCAACGATTTGTTAGTCTCGGTTCCAGCCACAATTAGCAAAAATGTACAACCTAAACATTGAAGACCATCATGTTAGCTAAAAGATGAAACTGGAATCTCCTCATTTCATCATTCCTAACTCAAGTTATGCTTGAAAAACAAAAACCTGGCAAAGCTGGAGTAATCAAAAATCTGATTTTGTGATCATGCTTCCCCACACTTAACGTGCATTTGTTCCTTGACTAATCAACACCTTAACTTGCTTATTCAACATTTCCAATATCTAGGCAACAAAATCGCATTTCCATGCTCTATACATTCACCACCTTAAACAATTTTCATACTACAACTTAAGCAAAAATCACAAAGCTTAAGTAAGAGTGAACATACCTTTATGGAGAGCACAGAATGTAGTCTTGCAACAAAAATATTTGGAGTTGTGAAATGCAATGTCCACAGTATGCTCTTACTAGTACCGAATTTTGTATATCTTACTTGTGGTGTCTTGAAGCAACAAGCAATATACTATGCATTTATAGAAACACAAAGAGCAAGGAGAACTATGCCATTCACTCAATCACTCCATCGGTCACATAACAAGAAGACTTAATATTCCCACCAAACACTAGCAAACATTCAAGTCATTCAAAGGTGGGACCCATTCACTTTCAATACATGTGAGGTTTCAGCTCTTTGTTTGGTAGCAACGCATTCATATCACACAAAGCAACAATGACAAAGCTATCTTATCACTTCGGTCAACACACCATGCAAACTTACAAAATAAGCTCTCAAAAATCATCAAAACAAAGTCTAGCACTATTTCATTTTCACGTGAATTTTTCTTGAACTCCACTAATTTTCTTTCATTACATATCAAATTCCTATTCACGACTCAATAGCAATCCAATTCCCCCTTCAATTTTTCAGCTTTTCTCAACTTTTCAGAAGATCCAATTCAATTCATGTTCAGAAGGGTTCAGAAGTGCAGATATCCTTATCATCAATGCAAGTGTGTGAAGTTGAAATCGAAAACCATGATTCAAAAATTGTAACAATCACACAAAAATATTTACACCAACAACTCATCAAAAATTCACACTAAAACAATCACACAATCCTTTTACTTTAATACTAAACACACAAACGCAACACAATATTCAAACCTTACAAGAGCCAAATGTAACATGCTAAACATAATAACAAAATACTACACTATAATACTATTCTCAACTCCATCATGACAAACAATCTCCTTAACCATCATCATGGTAACCATACATATTCAGAATGTAACTAAAAATCAAGACATCTTTGCGAAGCCTTCCCCCACACTTGCCTATGACAAGGTCCCCGTGAAACAAAATGAAACAATCAAGAACAAAGGAACCTGGCCATCCACGTTTCACAAACCACGAGACAATCTTGCACTTCTTTCTTCCTCTTGTAACACAGGCCATTGAGGAGGTCCCAGAAGTCATTCAGGGTTTTGAGGATTAGCATTTGACGTGATATCAACTCCCTTACTACGAGCCATGGCTGTTATCAGAGCTGGAAAATACATGGGTACAAACTCACTTCTTTGTGCCCGCCTGATAAACTCTAAGATCAATTTCCCAACATCAATAGAGAAATCATGTAGAATATCATAAATCAAAAGAACTCGTTCCCTAGATGCTATATTGGTACGGTTAGTAGGAAGAATCCTGGAATTGATAAACATTAACCAGATTTTGGCCTCGGCTGTGAGTTCACTAGTAGGCACATATAAAGCCTCTTGTCGAGCATTCCTCACCCATGTAGCACCAGGTAAAGTTACTGAAGCCAACAAATGATCGGTATTCTCAGCTCTCAACACCCTACAATATGTGTTACGAGAAAAGTCATCAAGAAGATAAAGCCTATTAATACTATGGCGGGTGACCCTCAAATACTTCCCTCTCACAAACACTGAATGAACACCACTAGCTCGGGAATTAGCATAAAATTCCCTAACTATGTCCATATTCACCACAACTGAGGCTCTAGCAAAATGAGACCACGACTGTCTGAATATCACATCCTGAAATCTCCTAGAAGGCTCCTGAAATGGTCGCTCAATCCTGACTGATCTATTAGTAAAGCCATGATAAAAGTTTTCAGCAAAAGCATTAACAAAATGTGGACAAGTAGCTGGCTCAAAATCAATTACCATTTCCTCATCAGCTGAAGAAGATGAAGAAGGAGAAGATGTGGTTCCAGAATCTTCACTAAAGATAGCATATTCAAAAGGATTCTGGTGGGGAGAATAGAAATCCATACTTTGAAAATGAAAAAATGACTAGCAAGGGAAGCACTATAGAGAGAAAAGGAATGAGCATGCAAAACGAAGATGTGCAATTTATATTTATCACACCCTCACTATCCAACAAATACATGTGAATGACAGGTCATAGCTTGATGTCCTTTCTTCTCCATAATTGAAACCATCCAAACCAGTCATGCAGGCATGGTCACGGATTAACCAATCATGCATGAATGAACAACAATTCTTACCATCAGAGCTGGTATCTTAGTTGTAAATAATGTAGACTCATTGTACCTCACATGGATGGAAAAGTGAAATTGTACTCCCTGCTTCTATAAATAATGCCCAACATCCTTCTGAGATTCTACAAAAAATATACCCAAGTGATGTTATGAGATTGTGCCATAATTTGCTACTCAATACTACTCAAACTAGGATTAACAAAGAAAAGAAATCATAACAAATAAAACAAAGGAAGAAAATCAGGGTTGCCTCCCAGGAGCGCTTGGTTTAAAGTCACAGCCCGACCGTGCAACATAGCTCAATTTGAGATGATGGAATCATCTAAGTATAGCTCATGTGGATCTCGTGCCACATTAGTGCTATCCTTGTCCTGAGAAGTTAAGTACGGCTTGAGACGATGGCCATTCACTTTCCACACATTGCCATTCTTGTCATTCTTGATTTCAATTGTCCCATAAGGTTTTACATCAACCACTCTAAAAGGACCACTCCACCTTGATTTCAATTTGCCAGGAAACAATCGAAGTTTAGAGTTATAAAGCAATACCAATTGTCCTGGAACAAAGATCTTTGATTGAAGCTTTGCATCATGAATTCTTTTAGTCCTTTCCTTGTACAACTTAGCACTCATGTAAGCATTGAATCTGAATTCATCTAGTTCATTCAACTCCAACATTCTTTTTGATTGAGCCTCAGACAGGTTCATGTTCAAGGTTTGAATTGCCCAATACGCCTTATGTTCAAGTTCCACTAGCAAATGACCTTCTTTACCAAAAACCAATCGAAAAGGAGAAGCTCGAATTGGGGTTTTGTAAGCTGTTCTGTATGCCCACAATGCATCATCTAGCTTCAAAGACCAATCCTTCATGCCTGGATTTACCACTTTCTCAAGAACCCTCTTGATCTCCCGATTGGAAATTTCAGCTTGACCAGAAGTTTGTGGATGGTAAGCTGTTGAAACCTTGCGAGTAACACCATATCTGGCCAACAAAGATTCAAAGAGCTTGTTACAGAAATGAGTCCCCCCATCACTTATTATAGCCCTGGGTGCTCCAAACCTGTTAAAGATGTATTTCCTCAAGAAAGCAGTTACACTCTTGGCATCGTTATGAGCTAAAGCCACAGCTTCCACCCATTTAGAAACATAATCCACTGCCACCAGAATGTACTTTATACCTCTTGATTTAGGGAAAGGCCCCATGAAATCAATCCCCCAGACATCAAAAATTTCTACTTCCAAGATGTTGTTCAAGGGCATCTCATTTCTGGAAGAGATGTTGCCAGTTTGTTGACATCGATCACATTTTCCAACCCAAATTCTGGCATCCAGGAAGATATGTGGCCAATAGAACCCACATTGCAAAATTTTGAAGCCTGTCCTAGTTGATCCAAAATGACCACCACAGGGTCCTTCATGGCATGCCTTTAAGATGTCCTCCTTTTCTTCTTCCTTGACACACTTTCTTATCACTTGATCACTGCATATCTTATATAAAGAATTGTCTTCCCAAAAGTAATACTTAGCATCACTTCTTAATCTTTTCCTCTGATCACTGGAATAATAAGATGGAATCTGGCCAGCAACCACAAAATTGGCAATCTCAGCGTACCAAGGTAGTGCCTGTTCACCCACTTTGAACACCTGCTCATCAGGGAAGTGTTCCTTAACCGAAATGTCAGGTGAATCTTGCTCTTGAGATTCCAATCTTGACAAGTGATCTGCCACAACATTTTCTGAGCCTTTCCTATCTTTAATCTCCACATCGAATTCCTGGAGCAACAAAACCCATCTAATCAAACGTGGCTTTGCTTCCTTCTTTGCAAGCAGATACTTCAATGCGGCATGGTCCGTATGAACAATGACTTTTGACCCCAAAAAGTAAGCACGGAATTTATCAAATGCGAAGACTACCGCTAGCATTTCCTTTTCAGTAGTTGTATAATTCATTTGGGCCTCATTCATTAGCCTGCTAGCATAATAGATAGTGTGAAACACTTTGTCCCTTCTCTGGCCTAAGACAGCTCCTAAGGCATAATCACTGGCATCGCACATAATTTCAAAGGGTTCACCCCAATGGGGAGTGACCATCACGGGGGCTTCCACCAATTTCGTTTTCAAAGTTTCAAATGCCTCAACACATTCTGTTCCAAACTCAAACTTAACATCTTTTTCTAAGAGACTGCACAAAGGTTTGGCTATCTTTGAAAAATCCTTAATAAACCTTCTATAAAACCCAGCATGTCCAAGAAAGCTTCTGATACCCTTAACATTGGTCGGTGGAGGAAGTTTTGCAATGACATCTACCTTAGCTCGATCTACCTCCATCCCAGCATGAGAAATTTTATGGCCTAACACAATTCCTTCTTGAACCATGAATTGACATTTTTCCCAGTTCAACACAAGGTTCGTTTCTTCACACCTCTTCAAAACCTTTGCCAAGTTCTCCAAACAACCATCAAATGTCATACAAAAGACAGAAAAATCATCCATAAATATTTCAATTATTGATTCCACCATGTCATGGAATATTGCCATCATGCACCTCTGAAAGGTAGCTGGGGCGTTGCAAAGACCAAATGGCATTCTTTTATAAGCAAATGTGCCAAAAGGACAAGTGAAAGTTGTCCTATCCTGGTCCTTGGGATCAATTGCAATCTGATTGTACCCAGAATATCCATCCAAAAAACAATAGAAAAGGTAGCCAGCAATTCTATCCAACAATTGTTCCAAGAATGGAAGAGGGAAATGGTCCTTTCTAGTTGCCTTATTTAGCTTCCTGTAATCCATGCAAACTCGCCAAGCATTCACCACTCTTGTTGCCAGAAGTTCATTAGCCTCATTCTTTATAACCGTCACCCCTCCCTTCTTAGGGACGCACTGGACTGGATTAACCCACTCGCTGTCTGAAATTGGAAAAATCATCCCAAAGTCAAGCAATTTGATAACCTCTTTCTTCACAACTTCCATCATCTGGGGATTTAATCTTCTCTGTCTATCCCGTACTGGCACAGTATTTTCCTCAAGCAAAATCTTGTGCATACATAAACCTGGACTTATGCCTTTTATATCAGCAATTGTCCATCCAATAGCCAACTTATGTTTCCTCAAAACTTCCAAAAGCTTCTCCTCTTGCCAACCTTCAAGATTTGAAGATATAACAACTGGCAATGTCTCATTTTCTCCCAAGAAAGCATATTTGAGATAAGGTGGAAGTGGTTTCAATTCAAGCTTTGGTGCCACCACAATGGAAGGTAAAAGCTTTTCATTCCTGCACAAATTCTCACTAGTCCTCACCTCAGTGGGAGTAAAATTTTCGTTAGCCAAAACAGTAGGTTCATGATCATGTTCCCCTACAGTTTCATGCATTTTAACTTCCACAACATCATTTTGCAATTCACAAATTGACTCTTCCAAATAACAACATTCAATGAAATCTTCAATTTCAGAAACAATTGTCTTATACTCATCATCTAAATCAAGTTCATCAAAATTATCCTCACAAACACTTAACTCATCAACAATAGAAAAATCATGCATGTTGTTCATATTACTCAAAGAAGAACATGTTATAGCTTTGATAGCAAAACAAGACTCCATATTTAAAGGTTGCTTCATAGCATAGTTTACATCAAAACCCACTTCCTCATTGTTAATCCTAAACGTGACTGTCTTGTTTTTCACACCAATCAAAGCATCACCAGTGGCTAGAAAAGGTCTACCAAAAATGAGAGGAACCTCAGGGTCCTCTTCCATATCAAGTATAATGAAATCAACAGGTAAAGTAAATTTATCAATTCTTACCAACACGTCCTCCACCAAGCCTGTAGGGGTCACCAAGGATCTATCTGCCAACTGTAGTGTCACGGCAACTGGTCGAATCCTTCCACTCAAACCCATATTTATTGCAATGGATAATGGCATCAAGTTGATTCCAGCTCCATGGTCACAGAGGGCCTTTGCAAAATATCTGGTTCCAATCTTACAAGGTATGGTACAGCTACCTGGATCCTTAAGCTTTGGAGGTAATTTGTGAACCATCCATGCTTGACTGCACTCTGATAGCATCATTGGAACTTCACATCTCAAGATTTGCTCCTTGTTTGAAATAAGATCCTTTAAATACTTAGCATATTTAGGCATAGCTGTAACCAAATCCAACAAAGGAACATTGACATTCACTTGTTTGATCATATCCAAGAAACGATTGAATTGAGGTCCCTTTTTAGGTGGAGGTTTCTTCCTCTCTGGGAATGGAGCTTTTGGAGCATAATCCGGGAAGTTATAAGGATTGGAATTTTTGGTGATTTCTTTTCCCACCCTTGCTGGTATTTCCTTCTTCTCAGACTAATTTTCTTCCTGCTCACCATTCTTCTCAAGTTCCACATCTATCACAACTTCATCTTTTTGGTCCTCTTTTACATCACCACTCTTGTCTTCTACAGGTTTGCTCCCAGGCAACAATTTTCCACTCCTCAAAGTAATAGCATTGCATGCTTCTCTCCCCTTGGGATTTGGTACTGTGTCACTAGGAAGAGCTCCTTTTGGCCTCTGGTGTACAGCATTAGCAAGCTGACCAAGTTGCATCTTGATATTCTTCAAAGTGGCTTCGTGATGCTTCATAGTGGACTCCAAACCTCCAAATCTCTGTTCGTTCTTATCCATCTTTTCCATCAGCTTTTGAAACATATCCTCCACATTTGGCTTCTTTTGTTCCGATGTGCTAGCCTGATTATCAAAACCAGGAGGTGGTTGATTCATTGCTCTCCTTGAGTCATTACCTTGATAGTAATTTCCTCCTTGGTTCTACTGTTGATTCCAGTTGCCTTGGTTTCCACTATATTGTCTATTACCTCCATTATAATTGCCCCCAGAATAGTTCCTACCATATTGGGGTTTGTTACTGTAATTGTTCACATACTGAATGGATTCAGTAGTGATTGCACATTCATCCTTGTGGTGTTCTCCCTTGCATAGTCCACATGAAAGTAATGGGGCTTTTGTTTGAGTCGCCTTTAAAGTCTGCACCTGCTTGGCCAATGCTTCAAACTTAGCACTAAGTGAAGTCTCCTCATCCACATCAAGAACTCCTCTTTGTCTCCTGACATGTGGCTTTCTAGTCTCTGGAAAAAGGTATTCATCCTCAGCTATCTGGTTAAAAAGTTCACGCACTTCAGTCACAGATTTGTCTTTAAGTGCTCCATTAGCACAAGCTTTAACCATTAAAGATGATTCAGGAGTTAGGCCTTTGAAGAAAGTATTTAGCTCCCTAATTTCGCCCAAGTCATAATTGGGGCATTGCCTAATCAAATCGTTGAATCTCTCCCAAGCTTCTCGAAATGACTCACTGTCTTGTTGTTGGAAGTTCATAATTTCCAACCTTCTCTTTTCAAGCTTAGCTGGAGGGAAGTACTTAGACAAAAACCTTTTCTGTAGATCATCAAATGACATTCCAGCATTTGCTCCCCCAATACTCTTAAACCAATGTTTAGCCTTTTCACGCAGAGATAAAGGCGGAACAAAATTCTGTGAACCCTCACCCCTGTCAACTCTTGGCAACTTAAAAGTGCTACATAACCCGAGAAACCAATCAAGATGATCATTAGGATCCTCGTTGTCCAGACCTTGGAAGAATTGGCCCTGGGTAATCATCGAGACTATTTGTGGAGGAATGTGGTAACTTTCCACGTCGATGTCCTGATAACCAAATCGATAGTCAAAATTTACTGCATAATGGTCTCCGAACCTCGGTGCTTGTAGTCCTTGTGCAGCCATAGCTCTTTGCTTTGCTTGATTCCTTAAAGTTCTTTCCAATTCAAGGTCCAATTCAAATTCAGGTTTTCCTCTAGATCTTACAGACCTGGGCATACACAAACAGGGACAGCAAATGATATCAAGAGAACAAATGGATCAATCTGTAAACCAAACCAATACAAGATAATAAAAGTAACAGAATCACACACAGTCAAGAAACAAAGTAACTAAATCAAAGCAATAACACACACAATCTCAGAACAGAACAACATAGTCAACAAATTCCAGAACCGAATGCCTTCCCCGGCTACGGCGCCAAAAATTGATATGCGAGTGTCGTACCTCGTCAATTTTACCCTAACAACTACTGTAGAAGTGGAAGCAGGGATCGTAATCCATAGGGAAGGCGTAGGTCAAGAAAATTGAACCAAATTGTTCTAAAAGTCTTAGTCTCGGAATTTAAGTACTAGAAAAAGGAAAATTCAACACAAAAGAACGAAAACAAAGATGCAAAATATAGCAACAAGCAAGGATGAAACAAATATCTCAGGATTCTTGTATTGGATGAACACAGGCTTAGTAATCTATGCTATGCAATCAGTAAACAATTAAATGCAATGGAGACCTAAATTGCCTAGAAGTCCAAACTGTGGCCAGCATGGCGACCATACCACTGCTTGTACCCCCAAATCACCATCCTCTCCCATGGCGAGGCCTGAGAATGGTGGTATAAGCTCCGCAAAGTCTCAACTTTCCAAGCTAACTACTCTAACATGCAAAGTCCTAAGAACTCCCATGGCGAGGTCCATCCTAGGGTTTACATATCATCGTTGTTAACACAGAAAGCTTCTTTAACACTTTTCCTAATGTTTCAATTCATTAACACTTCCTATGGCGAGGCCTGAGTCTCAGAATTGATTTGATTACAGAAAACAAGTGCAAAGACTTAAACAATCACAAATTAGTTCTCAATTCATGTAACTTCGTTATCTTTGATGAATCACTCCTCAATTTAGCATGTCGACCACAATTGAAGCTTGATCCATTCAAAAATAGCTAGGAATTATGAAATTCAACATATGTTTATGCTCAATTTAAATGTGATTTCAATACTCAACAATTAGATCAATTGCATAGCATACAATCTACTAAAACACGTATTCATCCATTAAGTATCCTGAGATATTGTAGATTTAGCCAGAAAACATCTTTCTCATTTCAAAATCAACAAATTCCAACATTGATAAGCTTATTCTCACTTAATTGGAAGAATTTACCGATTAAATCGAGAGAATTGTTGATTCCTTTGTCAATTGAGAATAAGAAAGAGGAATCCAGTCCAAAGTCACAATCGGAGTTGAGATCGGAGAAGAAATGTTTAGTGAGAGAAAGTAGATCTAGAGAGAAAATGAGAATTCCCGCTCTTTTAAAATCAAAAGTCGGTTACAATATGGAAAAATGTGAGTAGTGAATAATTCCCCCTTACATGTTAGCTACTTTCCCTATATATAGAGTTGGGAAAACGTAACTAATACGCAACGTAGAATGTATCAAATATTACAAAAGTGTCCTTAAGGGAAGGAACTAAAAATCAGCCAAAAATGTCAAATATTCCAAGTTTGAAAAAGTATTCAACACTCCAGCGCCTTTGGTGTTAATTTCCAGCCCCTTCATCAACCTCAGCCACGAGCCGCACGCCTTCAGGCTTAAGTTGTCGCGCCTTCGTTGCTCACAGATCCAGGTGAAGAAATCAGAATTTCACCACGCCTTCAAGCCGCAACAGATCATGCCTTCAGCAACTCAGCGAGCCTTCAAGAATCCAGCGCTTTGAAATTCACGCCTTTCCGCCAAAGCAAACCGCGCCTCCATCAACCTGGAATTTCAGAAAATCAGGAGTTAAACACTTGGCCAATTTTTTAGAAACTCAAACACAAAGTATTTCATGGCAGCAACTTCCCACCAATATTTGATCATGATACACTGTGCATTAAGTAAAACGTAAAACATGAAAGTTGTAACACCATGTCTTAGCTATCCATAGCCATCAAAATCACCCAATTTGGAGCTAAACCGAGAAAGTTATGACCAAACTACTAAAGTGTGACAAAGCTTAAAACCCTATGAAACAACACTCCAACACTTTGCCATGTTTTTCCACAACTTCTCCAACAATTTAGCCTTCGACATGTCGTAGGCTAAAATTTGTTGTTCCAGAATTTGCATACGAAATGTCGTAGGCCAAAACTTCATGTCCACATTTTTACCCACGACTGTCGTGGGCAAAAAATCAACTCCTCAAGAATGGCCTACGACATGTCGTAGGCCATTTTTTGTCTTCTTGAGTTTGGCCTATGACATGTCGTAGGCCAAATTCTTCTTGTTCTCGGCTGCTTAGCTCTTCCTATACCAAGTTGTGTGCATTGGTTTTTGAAGTTCATTTTGCATCATGAGTGGTGTGCCAAGGTGCAAATGTGTGACATGAGTTTCATGGCAAAGTTATGGCAAGACTAATTCATAAGTGTTATGCATAAGTGTTGTCAAGTTGGCATGGTTTGGCAAGATTGATTGGCAAGGCTTGGCAAGTTCTTGGCAAGGTCATGACACAATGGTTTTGGCACATTGGTTTGGAAAAGCTCGGCAAGGTTTTGGCAAGGTCTTGGCACAATGGTTGGCCGAATTGGCAAACAATGTTGGCAAAGTATCCATTCCAACACAACACCCTACTTTCATGCCAAATAAGTATGTCTTAGCCTCTGATTCTGATTTGGTGGTGAACTTAAAAGTTCCAGATCTTCCTCTTAGCTTTCCAATGGTGTAAGAAACAACACCATTGGATGCCTAAAACTCAAGTTATCATCAAAACACCAAACCGTGGTAAGCAAATAAAACCCTAAAAAACCCTAAAACCCTAATGAATGGTATTCCGAAAAGAAACTCACATTTCATAGTCTTGCACACACAATTAGAAAATAGTTACAACATAAGAAATGTAGTGCATTCAAATAGCTTTTCAGAACACCAAAGAACTCACCAATTGGATTAGTATCAAGAAAGTTATGCCGAGATGAATTTCACCAACCAAATCTGCCAAAAACCCTAGATTTAGCTTACCAATTTCGGTTTCATCCATTTCCTAATTATTTTGACCTCTCAACCTTACCAATTGACATTAAGCACACAATTGCCTAAGTTCATCATCATTTTTGGTGTCTTTTAACCATTCTAGTACAACCAATTGCCAACCACAAAAAATGCACCACAACAAACAATTCATTGCACTAACTTATGAAAAACAAGTCAAAAGCCAAGTGCATTATGCCATTTAAGTTGGTATAAAACCAACTTATCAACTACCTTTCGATCAAACTGCCACAAACGCCCCAAAAGAATATGGGAAGCTTGAATAGGCACCACATCACACATCACTTCATCCTTATACCGACCTATCACAAACTCAACTTTCACTTGTTTGGTCACCTTGGCCTCCCCACTAGTACTCAACCACTGCAATCTATAGGGTTTTGGATGCTTGAGCGTTTTCAAACCTAACTTCTCTACTAACAATGTACTAGCTATGTTAGTACAACTCCCACTATCAATGATCAAGCTACACACCTTTCCTTGCACATGACACCTAGTATGAAAAATATTGTCCCTTTGCACTAACTCTCCCTCTATCTTAGATTGGACATTTAAAACCCTTAAGTTTACTAGTGCCTCTCCCCCCATTGGTAACTCTTCCTCTCCATCACTCTCCTCACCCAATGGTATATCTTCCTCGTCATCGGAATGCTCACTCTCATACTCCCCATTAGGCAACAAAGAACATGGTCCTTTTGTTAGGACATTGAGTTTTAATATGCCCTATCCCTTGGCATTTATAACATCTAACGTCCCGACTCCTCCCAACTGCCTTCTCCTCAACCTTCTCCTTCCCAGTTCCCCATTTTTGTTCTACCTTAGGTTTGGAGTCAACCTTTGCATTTTCGAATTTAGTGTTTGACACTGGCTTGTTATCCTTGCCAGAACTCTTCCAAGTACTCTTCCCCCTAGCCTTAACAATCCTCTCAACTTTCAAGACCTTATGCAACAATTCTTCCATGTCAACATATTGTTGCAATTCTACCACATCAGATATCTCTCTATTCAAACCCGCTACAAATCTACCCATAGTAAACTCAGGATCCTCCTCTATATTAGCCCGAATTAACGCGACCTCCATCTCCTGAAAATACTCTTCTACACTCTTATTACCCTGGGTCAAGGTTTGGAGTTTCCTCACAACATCTCGTTGGTTATAGTTAGGAACAAATCTCTTCCTCATTATCCTCTTAACCTCCTCCTAAGTCTTAACAGTTCTCTCCCCATATCTCCTCCTATTGTGTACTAACTGGTCCCACCAAATTGAGGCATAATGGGTAAACTCTACAACCGCTAACTTCACCTTTTTCTCTTCCGAATAATTGTGACAATCGAATACATGATCTACCCTCCTTTCCTACTCTAGGTAAACCTCGGGATCATTCTTCTCTTGAAATTCTAGAATCTTCATCTTAATGGACCCCATGTGATTGTCCCTTCTTCTATCATTCCTATCATTCCTACCATTCTTATCTCTACCCCATGTTCCCTCTTCTTCCTCCTCCGACTCTTCCTCCTGATTTCCCTTCTCAAACAATGAATTTCTACCCACTCTCTCACAAGTTGGTTGTTAAGTGGATTCCAAAAAGTTAAGCCGAAGATTGATTTTATCAAATTGGTCTTGAATGGCTTTAAAGACAGTTTCAATATTTAAAGAAGGACTACTAGTTCCCTTCCCACTCATGATGAATTTAGAAACACTAAATTTATCCTTACCACTCCCTAAGTGTTTACACTCACGCTCGTGTATCACTCAAAAGATTGAAACTCTCTCTCAACTTCCTTTACAAGTTCTTTGGGTTGAACAAACCACTCATACACCAACCAAGAATTTCAATTGACCAAGAACGTTGAATGAAATATAAAAGACTCTAAGGAACAGGAATGAGTACAAAAACTCTTGAACAATGGAATAAAAAGTAGGCAGAAAGAATCAAAATCTTACCCAATACCACAAGTTCAACAAGATGACATAAGATTTCAAGACTCAATTAATTTTCCAAAACAAACAAGAACTATGCAATAATCCAATTTGACTTAGTGCAGCAATTTCTATAGATATGTATTGAAAAGAAATTTCTGCACACTTTTGCAATTCAACAAATGCCACGAATTTGTTAAGCGAACAAGGTGAGAATGTTACCTTGAAATACTCAAACTAAAACTTAAGAATCAAAACTCAAATTGGCCCTTTTTTTTAACATTCTGCACTTTTTTTTCTGCATTTTTTTTAATCGTTTCTGCACTTTTTTTTTGTTTTTCAATTGGCCACAATCTATCAATCAATGGAATTCAACAATGCAACAATGACACAATATATCAAGTTCACAAGTAAACAATTCAAAGATCCAATTCTTTGATGATAAATTCCCCAAATTGGCTCTGGTACCAAACTGATACGATCCTAGACCCGAATGAATTTTAGGAGCGTAAACCCAAGATCAATTGAGGAATAATTTGAATTAGAAACAATAACACATAAGTAGGCAACCCCCAATTCAATAAATGAATAAAAAACGTACCTATCAATTGTTAGAAACAAACACCCTAAGAAGACTTGCCCTTAGAACCTTTGTTATCAAAATTCCAAGCCAATCAACACCCTTGATTGAAATAGAATCGGTTGTTCTTCACAAAGAAACAAAGAAAGTTTTAAACAAAACTCACAAAATTTCAAATATCCAAAGTCTGCAAATAACGTACATGAGATAGCCTTTTATAGGCTCCAAAACCCTAATGGAAAAAGTCAACAAAAATTCAAAAATAACGTTCAGCGAAGGTTTCGGACGGTAGTTTCGAACTTTGAGATCGTTCGAACCCATTTGAATAAAAACATGTAAAATCTGGTAGCGCGACAGTTTCGGACGGCCGAAACTCAGCTGGAGCGTCCGATCCTAAGTTTCGGACGGCCGAAACTCACCTGCAGTGCCCGAACCTAAACTTCTGAGGCTCATCATTTTCTTCAACATTTCGGACGGTAGTTTCGGACCCATGTGGTCGTCCGAACCTAACTTTCGGACGGCTAAAAGTTTGCTGAGGCGTCCGAACCTATCTTTTTGTCATCTCTTCTTCCTTTCAATGCCTTATTTCGATCCACCATGATATTTAACTCCATTCTAGACACTTCCAAACAAGAGATTATTGTTGAGTCCTCCTCACGAACTTCACGAACAAGTTCACGCTCAAATATGTCCTTGATCAACGCGTGTAGTGTACTCCTCATACGCTTAGTCCTCGAACGCGTCAAAGGTCCTCCAACTCCTTGCAATGGATCATCCACAAAGCTAAGGGTTAGCTTCCTCATCAAAAACTCTAATAAAGAAATAACTCTTTTGTTTCCAAATAAATATGCCACATGTCGACCAATAATTAAGGCATGCAAACCTTCTCCTTTTAGTTTCCTAATTGCTCTTCTTCTCCAAATTGGCAAAGGAAAGGAGTTCTTAATTTTCCAAAAGTCTTCATTATTTCCAAATTAGATTAAAAAAATATTTTTTTCCCATAATTGCTCTTGCACACCAAAACAGCCCCAAATCTTCCGAATTCATCTTCTTCCTTTTCTATTGCTCCACATCATCAAATTCATCCAAATTTGCAATATATTCTTAATTAAGTGTAGATTACATTCAAATTTATCCCCAAAATAACACAAGATAAATCATATAATTTGTGTCAATCAGTAACTCCACTAATTGTGAAATCTTATCATCACTCTTTTACTTGTCTATTAATAAGAAATGTTCTGGTATTAAATAATAACAAAAATGTACATAAAAAAATTACATATGGCTTTAAAGAACTCCTACTCTATATCATTATTCTTTACAAACATACGAGTTTTTAAAATCTTAACCTTTGACAAGCTTGACCAACTCCTCGTACTCCACTTCCTTTCTTCTTGGATCTATGTGGGCAAATAATTTCCTCTACCTAATCATCAATAATGTAGAACAATATTTGTCACGCTTCGGATCTTCTGTTGCATTCTCCGTTGCAATTTCTGTTGCAGTTTATAAATAGACGCCACGTATATTTATCTAAAACTCTATCAAGTGATTAGTGAACCCTAAGAAATAAGTATTAAATATGTTACGTAGATTTATATGAGTGTAACAGGGAATGCAACAGAAGATCCTCTGAGAGTTTGTAATTACAAAGCTCTACAATTAATATAACTAAAAAAAAAAGACTCAAATGGGCAATTAATTACGTCACAATTCAAATGTATGTTCTTATAATCTTTCAAATATTTTCTCAAATATTTCTCATGGAGGACGTGTATTTAATTTTACACTACTAATAGAACACACCACTTTTGTTATTAGAATTAAAACAGTGACTAAAAATAGGATTATGGATATGATCATCTTCTTTTTTATATTTTTAACTCATATACATCATTAGTGAAACTTATGTTTCGCATAAGAAATTATTTCTCTTATTTTTAACTAATCGTTTCGTTTATCAAAGTACAATTTAATGGAATTTGATACTAATTATCTTTGTG
This sequence comes from Ophiorrhiza pumila, assembly GCA_016586305.1. NCBI lineage: Eukaryota > Viridiplantae > Streptophyta > Magnoliopsida > Gentianales > Rubiaceae > Ophiorrhiza > Ophiorrhiza pumila. Next base: position 17,492,115 of record BLIW01000005.1, read on the forward strand.
CCAAGTAATTTCTAACCAAAATCCTCACAATGAACTCTATTTAAGGCCTTAATTTGAAACTTTGCTATCTATGTTTTTCAAATATTTCACAAGAAAAAGCCTTGATGTAGAGTTGAATTTAATCAACCAGCTGAAAAGTGTAATAATAAAAAAAAGATCGGCATTCAATATGAATTTCTAATATAACAGTAGTACGACAACAATAATTAAATTTATTCCAAAACATGAGATTAGTTATATGAATCACATTTATGAGTAAATGTATTTTTTCATTTATACTTATGTTTCACGCTTTTTTTTAATAGTTTCTTTCAAATATTTTAGCAATACTTTTCGGTCCTTTTTATTTGAGTTAATGATTTTTTTTAAAAAAAAATTCTATCCACTATATTGGAGCATCTAAAACTAAAAGTATGTTAAGTACATATTTAAATCATTTTAATCGTTTTTCTCTCATTTCCTCATTTATTGAAATTACTCATACTTTCTTTGTAATATATTCACTATTTATTCTTTCTAATATATTTGTGTTCACAAATCCATCTCATTATTTTTATTTATATTATTCTTATTTTTTTTCAAACTCATATTTATTCACCAACTCTATGATATGACTCTTTTACAAAAATATTCCATCAATTTCAGTGTAATTTGGAATAGTAATTGGAAAGAATTTGTACCATTTCTTTCCTCATATTTTCTTTCAGTTTAAAGTTTATTAAGATCGTCATGAAAAACCTTTCATCATATACCAATCATTGAGTATACCATTTAAGTTTTTTTAATGTTTTATCATAATAATAATACACCTCACTTATACAACATACCGTCCAATACTCAAAATGATGTAATTTCACTAAAACAAGAATTAAATCCATGTCATAGGATTTACTCACACCTGGGTTAGGGCTTAATAATGGTAGAATTTTTAGTGAATTAAATCCATGTACTAGAGTTCACTCACATTTATGTAAGGGGTTTAATAACTGTAGATTTACAAAAACTCTCTTGAGACCATCTCATATATGAGATGTTATACATGATATATATTTTATACACTAATACGCTAATTTTTTATACATTATATGCTAATATTTAATACTTTATACGTTAATACGCTAATTTTTTATACTTTATACGCTAATCTTTGATACTTTATATACTAATTTTTTTACACTTTATACTCTAAAATAAAATTGATACGCAAGTCTCATATATGAGACGATCTCACAGGAGAATGATTCCTGTAGATTTGATTTTGTAATAGAGAGAATAAAGACAACATAATCTAAGAAAGATGATCCAATCATGGAAAAGTATGGAGAGATTTATCATCCAATCATGCAGTTTTTTTTACGACAAATTTGGTATTTTAAGAGTTTTAGTTAATTATATGGTATAAGTGAGATCTATTATTATTAAGATAAAATATTAAAAATTTGTTTACATAACATTTAATGATTGATGTTTGAGAAAGAGTTTATCTCCACTGATTTTCTTTATTCTCTTGTCCCTCAATTCCAGTAATTTGTTAAACTGTAAGGCTGTAAGTTCAACTAAAAGGAAAGCTTAAGATTCCAAGGCTAATTTCTTCTTATATAGTAAAGCTCTCAATTTGCCTCTTTCTTTCTATTCACTCTCAGGGACATAAACCATTGCAAAGATCTCTTTGCATTTCTACATTCTAATGCATTATCTCTGTCATCAACTTTGAAGTCAGTTACATACATACTCTTCTTTCAGTGATCTTAATCAGTTTTAGCTTTTAAAGTTTTTTTAAAAAAAAGGAAAAGAACCATTGAACTATCCTTAATCCTTTCTGGGAAGTTGCCTACATTTTCACTTCATCTACCATTACATCTGAAGGAAGAGAAAAAGGTATATATATCCTCATAAGTTGTTTGCATGCATAATTGATAATTCTTTACTTCATGCTAGTTTTTCCCTTTTCCATATTAAGTATATGTTTAGCTTCCTAAATCACTTTTTGATTTGTTAACTTCTTCAGGGAAATGGCAGATATTTTCTCAGCAATTGTTGGATTTTTTGGTGCTTCAACTCAAATAGGAGAATATATAATCACCCCAATAAAAAGTCAATTCAGCTATCTCTTTGGCTACAATAACTTCCTCAAAAGTCTAAGAGATGAAGTTGTGAGGCTGGAGATCACAAGAGCCACTTTGCAACTAGGAATTGATGTAGCCATTCGAAATGTCGAAGTTATCGGACCTGATGTTGAGGATTGGCTCAAAAAAGTGGAGGATATCAAGAACGAAACAAACAGAATTTTTTAATCACTAACAGAAGTTCAAAATGATGGTTGTCTCAATAGGACGAGCTCAAATCTGAAGTTACGTAATTCGCTAAGCCAAGAAGCGATGAAATTGATTGCAGCTGTTGTTAAACTCCAAAAATCTGGCAAATTCGAGAAGATATTCTATCCTGCTCCTCCTGGTCCATGGGGAACAGGAACAATATCAACTGCATTTGTCACTAGTGAGTTTGAATCTAGAAAGCATATAGAGGAAGATATCATGGCTTGTTTGAAGGATGATACGGTCTTTATGGTTGGAGTTTGTGGCATGGGAGGTGTGGGTAAGACGACAATGGCAAAGAAAGTTGTGAAAAGGGCAAGTGAAGAAAAGGTATTTGATGAAGTTGTTATAGCAGTAGTCAATCAACAGGCAGATGAGAAAAAACTTCAACAACAAATTGCAGAAGGTTTGGGTCTTGAATTGAGACATGATACAATATCAATTCGTGCAAATATACTGCATAAAAGATTGATGGGCATAAAGAAGGTTCTCATAGTTTTAGATGATGTTTGGCAAAGGCTAAATCTAGAGGAACTTGGAATCCCTTCTGAAAGCATGCATAAAGGATGCAAAATCATCTTAACATCACGGAATCATCGTCTTTGCATAGAGATAATGTCTAGAAAGGATGCTACCAATATTTTATTCATGGAGGTCCTTCATGAAAAGGAATCTTTAACTCTTTTCCGAGAGAAAGCAGGTAGTATTGTGGATGAACCTGATTTGCATCAATTGGTCATAGATGTGGCAAAAGAATGCAAAGGCTTGCCTCTTGCCCTTGTAACTGTTGCTGGTGCATTGAGAGAGCAAGCCAGTAAACCAGTTTGGGAGGATGCTCTTAGGTAACTACAGTATTCTGCACCAACAAATATTCCAGGAGTTCTTAAAGATGTGTATAAACCTTTGCAGCTAAGTTATAAGGCATTAGAAAGCGATGAAGCCAGGTATATCTTTCTCCTTTGCTGTTTATTTCCAGAAGATTCATAGATTTCCCTAGATGACTTGGTTTGCTATAGAGTAGCCTTATGCATCTTTTCCAACATAGGAAATCTCAGAGAAGCAAGAAACAGAGTACATGGAGTAGTTGAGATTCTAAAAAGTCGTTTCTTGTTGATGGATGCCATTCATTCCAAGGATCAAAATGTGATGATGCATGATGTCATTCGCGACATGGCCATATGGATTTCATCTCAAGGTAAAGATATGTTCATGGTGAGCCATGACATTGGTTTAAGAGAATGGCCAAAAAAGGATTCTTGTGGGAAATACACTTGCATCTCACTAACCTTGGGGGAATCCATGGCTATTCTGGAATGGATAAATTGCCCGAAATTGGAAGCCTTACGTATGAAAGTTAAAGGCCAAACTGCAACTCAAAAGCTACCAACTAATTTTTTTAATAAGATGAGATGTCTCAGACTTTTAAGTATTAACAGTGTGCTCCTTTCATCATCCTTACATTTGCCAAAACAGCTTGGATCGTTGCATCTGCATTATTGTGGTTTGAAGATGATATCCTTACTTGGTGGGCTAGTGAATTTAGAAATTCTTAGTTTACGTGGATCCAACATTGAGGTGTTGCCAGATGGGATCGGAGCACTTACAAAGCTAAAGTTATTGGATTTGACTGAATGTGACAATCTGAAGAAAACCACCCCTTGTGTTATATCAAGACTAGTTGAATTGGAAGACCTTCAGCTCCTCAAATGTCCAATCAAATAGGAGCGTGACCAAACAGGGATGGAGAGAAGCAATGCTAGCATTGGTGAGGTATTTTCCTTGAGGAATTTGAGCACTTTAGAGCTTTGGATTCGGGATTTAGAAGTAATCCCTCAAGAAAATGGCCATTTGCAGAACCTGAAATGCGATAGCATAATAATAGGCGAGACATCTCTATCATTTCCTGTAACTGGAACATAGACTAATCGGAAACGTATGATTGTCCATGTTGATAAGAAAAACGGCAAAAACCCTTGTGTAAAATCAATGTCTGTGTTGTTTATGGGTGCCCAAGAACTAGATTTATCAGGCATTGGCTCCGGAGACATAATAGAGCTGTTAGCGAGGCAAAGATTTGCAAATTTAAGGCACCTTAAAGTATCTAGATTGGGTACGACAAAGCATCTCGCTAATAATACAATTCAGGGAGATATCACACCCGTGCATGGTGGCTTTTTCCCTGTTTTAAGGTGGCTCGAGCTTGATAACATAAATGATTTGGAAGAAATTTGCCATGGTCCTCCAATGGTTGGATCATTCTCTAAGCTACAAAACATTCTTCTCTATGACATGGATAGGCTCATGTATTTGTGGAGGTATCCAAATGAAAAGCTTTGCCTGTCCAACCTTAAAGAGATGAAGATATACAGTTGATATGAATGATCAAGATGCAGCATCTTAGACCACTCGAATCCACTTCCTTTGGACCGTTGCTTACCAAACTCGAACCAAGAACAAGAATCACAAAGATGCGGAATTACACAAAAACAGAAATTAAAAGATATTGACACGAAAAGATTTGATATGAAGTAATCAAACCCCCACGTATGAATCAAAAGGATTTGGCCAACCTATGAAAATTCAAAGGCTAAACAAATCAGTTTGGCTTGTTCTTTGAATCAAGAACTTGTAAGTTCCCCTAAAGGTCTTAGCTTCTAGGTTCACGGTTCTTATGAAAACTCAATTAAACTTAATTGAATTAATTCACGTTTTTCTTCACAACTTTTCAAGGCTGTAAAAACACTTTAGCAAAGCTAAACTTTATCAAAATTCATCTATGAAAAATCGTTCACAATGATGGCCTTTTATAGAGGCTAATTCGGCCAAGGCTTGTAAACCCTAACTCAAGTCAATTACAACTTGACTTCTAAACTAACCAACTTTCCAAATTGGAATTGGAAACTAACAACTAACAAACTAATCCTTTTCTAATAAGGATTAGGGCACACGGTTTTATCAAGGTGGCCAAACACTTTTTGGCTTCCTTTGTTTCCTAAACTATGAAGAAGTAAAACTCAATTTGACTTCTTAAGTTTCCTAAACTTTTACTTGCCATTATCATGCAAGATAATTGGGCCAAGTAAACTTTATTAAAACCGAAATTCCAAGCCCATAAATAATAAATATAAACGTCAAGTTGGGCTTAAAACAACATTAAATAAAACCCTAATTAAATTAGCAAGAAGACGTGATCCATTGGTGAAAGACCAAACACGCCTTTCTTGGACTTCATTGTGATTGATCCATCTCTTCATGGATTGTGATTGAAGAGATATTCCATAAAACTCCATTGGTGGAAGATGCTTAGACCGGATCATGATTCTCTTCAAAGATGTCCAACTCCTCACAATGAGTTATCAATAATGCTTGCAACGCCTCCTTCATCCTTTTACTCCTTGATCTTGTCATTGGTCCATCAAGATTTGACAATGGATGAACACTGGAAGTCTCCTTTGGCATAGGCACAGATGGATTCCTATCAACAGTTGTGTGAATTTGAAATGGATATTTCCATTGGCAATAGCTGAAAGTTTATGCCAACTTGAAACAATTGAGATTTCAGATTGTCCAATTATGGAAGAGGTTTTCATTGATGAAATGGGATTAGAAGGTGTTGTTGTTACATTCAATCACGTCAAACTCCCGAAATTGAATAAGATAAGCCTTTGTGGACTACCAGAACTCTGTGGCTTGTGCAAGTTTGTTGATGGACTCGAGTTTCCATCGATAAAATATCTGGAAATCAAACAAGTGTCTCCCAACTTCACGATTTTCAACAACCAGGCAGATCCGTTGAGCAAAGAGGTACTTCATTTTTTATTTTTTGATTTTGTTCCTCTCTTTTGTTTTTATTTTGTATATGTTCTTGAATTGCGACCATGGCACAAAAATTGTTACATTACTACCATATCATACAAATGGCCTGCAGGTCACATATCTAGACTTAGATCTGAGCATCAGCGAGCTTGACATGGAAATATTTTACCGTGAAGTTCCCATTGGCATTTCTCGTGGACTTTGCAAGCTGGAAATTGGAGCTTGTCATAGTTTGAGAACTTTGTTTTCTCTTGATGTGTTCAGAGGTCTTGTGAATCTTGAAGTACTAATCATAAGGGATTGCTTGATACTGGAAGAAATTATTGAAAAAGAGGAGAATGAAGAAAAGGACACATAAATGTTATTAGCGAAACTATAATTCCCCAGCTTGAGTCCTTAAAATTTTCCAAGCTACCTAAGATCCACTACTTTTGCTCCTTGAGCAATGCTTTGGAGTTGCCTTCACTTAAGAGAGTCTCCATTACAGATTGTCCCTTGATGGAGACATTTGCTCTCGAATCGTCTCGCACTAGTATGCCCAATTCAATCTCAAGATTATTCTTTAGCAAAGAGGTTTGGATTTTCTTTTCCATGATTTTTTTTCAGTTGAATCTTACCGGATGAATCTGGAGTTTGATTGTCTTACATGGATAGCCTATTTTTGCTCACGTTCTATCTCTTCCCAAAATAATTTGTTTGTTCAAATGCAATTTTCAAAACAAAATTTTCAAATTTTCCCAAATAGAAATGATGGCAATCTGTTATTTTTGATTTTTTTTATAAAAATAAACTAATACATAAATGTTGACCAGATAGCCAATCAACCCATTTTTTTTAAAATAATTTTTTTAAATATCATTTTCCCCTATAATCAATACAAAACACATATCCCAACCGAGCCATAAAGGAAATATTAGAAGGTCTCAATCCTGACGAAATATAAGATTTTGAAAGCATCTCAAATATTCATATTGAACCTAATTTGTATGCATTGTTTCATTATGATCATGAGAGAAACCTATTTCTCTCATGCATTTCACCAATGAAATCACAGCATAATTTCTATCTGATCATTTCATGTTTTGTAACTTCCATTCATATTCATTTCATACCTTACTTGAACCATACTTTTGAACATTTAACAAATTTTAGTACGTCTCTTTTCCTAGAATACAAGAATTGGTGCTCCAAGGGCTCAAAGTAGCAAGTTTTATATTTAGCCAGGAGAATCGTGCACTTGAAATATTGAAAGTTGAAAGTTGTCACAATTTGAAAAACTTGTTTTCTTCTCGTATATTTAGAGCTCTCACAAATCTTAAACAACTAGATGTAAGTATGTGCTCGTTGCTGGAAGAAATCATTGCCGAGGAAGATGATGATGTTGATGAAGATGAAGAAAGCCGGAAGATAGAGGTGATTGGGAAACCAAAGTTAGAAACTTTGACACTTTCAGAGCTTCAAAAGATGCGTGGATTTTCTTACATGCACAGTGATTTAGAATTGCCATCAGTAAGAAAAATAGAAATTTATCAGTGCACTGAAATGAAGAGTATATGGTCTCCAATCTCTTCAACAATCCTGGCCGGCTAAAGGTTAATGGAATATCAAATCCTAAATTTGCATCACAATTGTTCTTCAACAAATGAAGAGGTATGGTTTCAACTTAAATCACTTATAATGGCTAGATTGTTTTTTTTACTTAGCAATGGATGAAGAGAAAAACTGAAATATGTATTTATTGATTGATTAGGTAAATACAAAAATGAATAATATATATACAATAAAGAAAATAAATCTTTGGAAAATATACCGATCCTATATTAATGTATGTAATAAATGTTCTTGAACCCCACCTAACTTAAGTTTGTTGACTTTGGTAGGTAGATTTGGTAGCTTACCAAATTGAATCCAATATGTAAGTATTTCGGCCCCGCATGCAAAAGAAGATTTCAGTGACGTGATTTGCAAAAAAATATAACCTCAAATTGCCTATAAATACCAGGCACTTCAGAAGCATCCAAAAACGAAAAAGCTTCAAAGCTTTCTATCCCTCCTTTCTTTCATTTCTTTTGCGTTTTAGAAAAAGTATTTTGTGTTAGAAAGTGGCATGTAATTAGTGTTCTACTTTGTAAATTATCTCCACATATTAGTGAATTTTGGTACCACCTCTGGTCGTGAACGTAGGTCACATTGATCAAACCACGTAAATCTTTGTGCCCATTGTCTCATTTATTTTTCTCAATATTTTCCTCTATTATTATTTTGGGCTATTAGATACAACGTAAGATTCATTTTTCCCTAACAATGTACATGGTAAAAATATGGCTATATCAAGATATTGATTATGGTTAAGAATAATTACTTGATAATCAAGAACATTACAATTACTATTGTAATATTTCAAAAATATCATATCTGTGACACATACTAATTTGATGTGTCACTATATATATATATATTGTGAAATGAACTATTGTGGTAATGGTTTTGGTTGTTTGTATGTAATTTTTCGTTTAGGGAAATGTTTTTTATATTTGGGTCTGGATTTTTGTTTATGGAGTCCTATTCTAGGGTTTGATTACAACTGGGAAGCCCAAACTACTCACAGAACGAACCAAGATCCCTTCTTCTTTGAGCTCGGTCTTTTGCAAGTTGACTAAGCATCTTGTCTTGCCTACAGATTTGCAAGGCAACTTGTTGGATTTGCGTCGTTAACTGTCCATATGTAAAAGATTTAGGCCCCAGAGATAAAAATTAAAACTATGAAATGGAAAGTGGGTTGCAGTCTGGCTACCACTGAATTGTTAGTATCAGTGTTAAATTAGATGATGAAAATTAAATACCGTAACATTAAAAAAAATAAAGAACAAGAATTAAAAGTTAGATAATTAGATCTAAGAGAAACAAATATGAAATAAAAAAAAATAAACATACTATAAATTAAAAAGATTACAAGTTCATGGATTAAGTGTCTTACACAAAATGACTCCTTAATCTTTGTTAAAGGTTTCCACGCAAAGATTCCTTGCTTAGGTATCCTTGCTAAGGTTTCTTAGCTTATGAAAGCTATGAAGTAATAGAAGAGAAGAGCAGAGAAGAAAATTAAGAGAGAAGTAGGAGAGGAGTTTTTTTCTAAGAGATAGGAGAGGGAGTCTAAAAACTTCTGTCTTTCTTCCGTCCGAATGGGGTATTTTGATATCCTAAAGTCGTATCAGCTCAATTTTACCCTAAACTACTAATGTAGTAGTAGTGAGAGGGATCGTATCCACAGGGAAGGGGATGGTTCAAGAACTCAGAATTTGCTCACAGAATGTCACGAAAGAAACAAAACTAGACACTAACTAGTAAAGAATCAAATGCAACAAATAAAGTGTAAAAAAAGGAAGAGAGTGGATGCTCTAGAGTATTTCCACCAGTTGAATGCACATTAGGCCATGATTGCAATGCTCTTGACACACAAGTAAAACAATGAGGAGATCTCTATTGCCCAGGAGGCTAGCTAACACTTAGCATGACGACCACAGTGTTTTCTATACTCCTTAACATTCCACTTTTCCCATGGCGAGGCCTAAGTAGAACGGATTCAACCCGCAATGCCTCAACTCTCCAAAGTTAGCAAATCTAGCATGCAATTCCTACGGTATCCCATGGCGAGGCCTGACCTAGGACCTAAAGTGTTTGCTTACTTTAGAAAGTTTCTTCTCACTTTTTCCTAACAACTCAATGATTCTACACCAGCATGGCGACCGCATCTCAAATCACGATTCAAGCAAAGCAAGTGGAAGACTCAATCATCATACATTTAGTCTTCATTTCATGCAATTCTCACAGATATTGGTAAATCTCACTTCAACTCAGCGTGGCGACCACAATCAAAGTTCAATTCATTCAATAAAAGTGTGAATTTATGAAACTTAACAAGATTTAATCATTAAAATCACATATGATTTCATCCTTAAGAAATTATGTCAATTGCATAGCATTGCATAGTCTAATTATACATTTAACCGGTTGAAACTCTAGAACATGAGAGATCTAACCATAGAACTCCATTACCAATTCACGATCAACAATTTGGAACTTGAAACAATTCATTTTCAATAAATGGAAAGAGTTTACCCATTGAATTCTTCCAAGTGCTTCCTTAATTGATATGAGAATTACAATGATCGGAGCAAATCTTTGATTGGAATAGAAAATGGAGCTCAAAAGCTAGAGAGAGAAAGTAGAGAGAGAAAGTAGATCTTCAAATTAATTCCCGCTCTCCAGCTCTCAAAAGTTTGTTACAAAATGTAAAATCTATCTAATGGATGAAAAATAATCTCCGGGATGCTCCTACACATTAGCTACATCTCCTATATATAGAGCTATGAAAATGTAACTAATACGCAACCGTAAACTATCTAAGGTATTACAAACGTGCCCTTAAAAGAAATGACTAAGAATCAGCCTAAATTGTGAAAATTCCAAGTTTGAAGAAAATGTTCAGCATTCCAGCGCCTTTGGTGTTCATTTCCAGAGCCTTCAACAGCCTCAGCCACTAGCAACACGCCTTCAGGCTCTAGCTGTAGCGCTTTTGCTGCTCAGAACTCCAGGCTGGAAAATCAGAACTTTCCAGCGCCTTCAAGCTTACAGAAATCGCGCCTTCAACGTCCCTGTGCTTCCTCTCGCAGAACAGCCTTCAGGAGATCACGCCGTCCTGCTCCGACACTTCACGCCTTCAGCTACCAGCCACAACCTGAAAATTCAGAGCTCCAAACACTTAGCCAATTTCTGCTCAATCAAGCGCATAACACTTCATGACAATAACTTCCAGCCAAACTCTGACCTTGATGCACTGTGAATTAGGGAAATCATAACTCATGAATGTTATAGCCCTATGTCTTAACTGTCCATAGCCGTTTAAATCACTCAATTCGGACCTAAGACGAAAGAGATATGACCCAACTAATAAAGTGCGACAAAGCTGAAGTTTTAATGGAGTAAACCTTCCAACACTTAGCCACTTTTCCTTCTTCAAACAAGATCAAAACATCTCAATACTTAACCAATTTTCAAGGCCAAAAGAAAACAACACAAAAATGCACTACGAGATTTCGTAGTGCAAATTTTCCACCTTTTGTTTTGCCCACGAAATTCCGTGGGCAAAATTTTCCCATTTTTTTCTTCCACGAAATCTTGTGGAGTAAATTTCCACCATTTTTCCTCCCACGAGATCTCGTGGAATAATTCCCACATGGCTGCCCGTTTGATTCCTATGCCAGAATGTGTGTTTGGTGAAGTTTGTTGTGCAAGAATGGTGCGCACTTGATGTGAATCAAATGATGCATAAGTTGTGCCCTTGTGGTGCAAATGTTGTGCCAAAGTCATGCTGTGAAGTTCGTGTTGTGCATGAGTAATGTGGCAAGGTAAGGTGCCAAGTACCTACGTTGTTTATGTGTCGTGAGTGCTTGGCAAGATAGGTGCATGTTGAATGGCAAGGTGTGGCAAAGTAAGGCAAAGTACAGTGCCGAGTGCTAATGTTGTGCAAATGTTTGCCGAGGTTGCACGAATGGCGTTGAGCCTAGTGAACCCGTGCACGAGTGGCATGCCAAGTGTTGTGCCAAGGTGCAAGTAATATGCCAAGAATACATGAGTGACGTGCCAAGACTGTGCCATTGTTGTGACAAACATGCACGAGTGGCGTGCCAAGAGGTGTGTCAAATGATCAAGCAAGACCATATGCGCCTAAGTGTCCATTCCAACACAATGCTCTACTTTCATGCCAAACAAATGTGTCTTAGCCTCTGAATTAGACCTAGTGGTAAACATAAAAGTTTTGGCTAATCCTCTTATCCACCAGTTCAAGAATCAGCATCATTGGGTACCTGTAGCTCAAGATATACACATTTTGTCAAACTGTGGCTATGAACTTTAACACAAAAATCCTGAAAGTAGCAAACTTAAAGAAGCCCCCGTTTCCCATGCTTACACACAGAATTAGAAAATAGTTAAAACACAAGAAATGTAGTGCACCCAATGGGCTTTTCATAGACTGCAAGATCTCCTCATTCGGACAAGATTTGAAAGAGTTATACTCAAAAAAGTTTGCACCAACATTCTGCCCAACTCTATCTAAGCCATATAACCATGTTTAGGTTTCCTCATAACCAACCTAGACACACATTAATTTGTTTATCATCATTTTTGCTCTTTTTTCACCATTTCAACATTACCAATTAGCACAATCACAAATATGCATGAAACACATAGAACACCACACATTAACACCAAATACAAGACAAAAGCCAAGGATTTTAAAACAAAATAGTTGGTATAAAACCAACTTATCAAATTCCCCCACACTTGAACTTTTGCTTGTCCTCAAGCAAAGACACAAAATATCATTTAAACAACTTTCCTTTCCATTTCAACTTAATTCACACTAACTTGCTTCTAAGCAAATTGTACACTCAAAACTCATTTTCATCACCCGTATCTAACACATTATTCATCCATCCACAATGGCCACATCCTAGTTCATCAAAACATTTTTCCACACAAGAATTCATTCCAAGGTTTCTGGCACCAAGCCTTTAGATTTCAGCACAAATTATCAACTAAGGCACAATGAATAAAGACCAACATGCCACGCATGCAAGTGTGTGCTGAGGAACATGCACTTCATCTATTCCCTTGCTATACACCATCTAGTTGTCTCACTCATTCAATACAAGCCTATCTCCTTAGCCACACTCATGAACATGCAGTCACAAGATCCATGGTATCCTACGCGCACACAGCTCTATGGGACATTGCCCTTATAAAGCACATTAGTGCATTTGTGATACTCATTGGTACCATTTGCCTGGGTATTTTGGCTATTTTTTCCCTTTAATCATTTGCCAGGTTCTTGTGGCTTTTTCCTTCCCAGATGCCAAAAGGCTTTTTCTTCCATGTCTTCTCTTATGCATGCACATGTTCATAAGAGTTTCAAGTTGATTAACATGCACGAACTCTGGAAACATCCAGACAAATGCATAGCAAGAAGAGTAAGCTTCCATACACATACCTCCTGTCATTTAGTTTTGCATGGCATATCTATCTTACCTTAACATCGGGGCTTTAGTCAGCAAAATGTACCAATTTCCTCAAACTAAGGACCAGAAGCAAAAATTTTCACATGCAAACTCAAAAAGAGTAAAGTTGATGAACTTGAAATAAGCCTTAGTGAACTAAGAACAAAGTATCAAATACACGAATAAAACCAACTTTCTAGCTCACTCACTCTAGCATTTGACTCTTTCACAAGTTCAACACAAAATTTGTTTGACTCTATAAATGAACTCATTGTAAACTTTGCACATCTTGTCTTCACAACACCAACGCACAACACAGCACTACACAGCTTATGTTCAACACCATCACTTCTTATTCAAAAAGCTTGCAAGAGTTTAAAATTTGCACAAAAATTCAAACACAACCAACACAAAAAGCTTAAACTTTGCACAAAACATGAAAAACACACATATACGGGAAATAGCTAAAAAATGATACAACAAAATGCAAAACTTACATGCTAAGCATCACATGGCATGAAAGAAAACGTATAAAGTACAAAAGACACAAACCAAAGCAAACCTTTACCAAAAATTTGAATGTCTCACAAAACTTGAAAAACTCTATACAAACGGGTATTAACTCAAAATGACACAACAAAACTAACATAACAGCAAAAGTCTCAAAACAACACACATTTAAACTAAAAATTGCACCACCTAGCACAAAAATTCACAAAAAATTTTCATGACGGAAAGTAAGCACATAAAATCCAAGAAACACACACAATAGCAAACAATCCCTCCCCCACACTTAAAACTTACATTGTCCTCAATGTAAAATAAAGTTAGGATTAGGAACTCCCTGGTTATCGATAAGTCATGAAGTCCAATGTTTGCTTTGTGAAATGCTCTTGTTTGAAATTTTTTCCCGCATGAAATATTCCTGCACACGGTAAAACAAAGCTTATTAGAACTCACTTACTCAAATACACAACATATTGATGTAACATGCAAGCCCAGTGTCGCACCATGACTAAGAGTCATGATGGTGTAAAAATATGCAATTAATAACACTAAATGGCACATGCACAACTCATGCCTGAAATGTAACACAAAGTGATTGAATGCAACAAGGGAATGGCCCTTGACACCACTCCCCCACACTTAGCCTTGTGTGCATGGCTTATTTCTCTTGCAACTTCCTTCATATGTAAGCCCTGACAACATGAGTAGCTCAATGAGCAAAGCAACATATAAGAAAATGTAAATACTAGTTTAACTAAAACACTTGTTAAGGCTAAGGGAGAAAAGAAGTAGTTCTGGGTTTTGAAGTTTCCAGCTAGACTTTATTCATGAAACATTCTTCCTCAAGAATCGGAATACCCCTCTCTATACTAGAAAAATGCTCTCTTATAAACGCTCTTCCTTCTCTTGTAAGGCACTTGATGAATGTTTTTAAAGTGGTGCTTATGCGCTTGTACATGGGAAGCCACCTTTACAAATTCCACTTTAAACCACTGAGGCTCCTCCATTGAAGGCACTTCATTAAACTCTTTCACCATTGGAGGCAAGTCATTCAACTCTTCCACCTTGCTAGGCCTATCGATTACTTCTTCCACCACATTAAACTCTCCAACCCTACAAGGCTCAACCAAGGCTTGTACATCCATGGTCTCAACAAACAAATCAGCAAACTCAAAACCACCAGTAAGTTCAAAAACAAATGACTCAAACTCACAGTCATTCAAAATGTTAACATCTTTAGCAACTAGACTAATATCAACATTTTCATTAGCTCGTTCAAAATGATCTTGATTCATGATATCACAATATTCATCAAGATATGACTCTATGCAATTTATCAAGTCATCAAGAAAAGTTACATTCAGAGAATAACAATCAGCATCATCAAATATAGCATGGTACTCATTGTCATTGTCATTCAAAATGTTAACATCTTTATCATCAAAACTAACATTGGGAAATTCCTGAGGCTTTTCTTTCTCAACAACACAACAAGCATTATCATCAACTAACAAGTGTATCTCACTTTGCACTTCTTGTGAGTCACCATTTAGACACTTAGATTCATTGACCATTTCAAAAATTGGTGCCTCAACCAGAGTTTCAAACAATGTGCTAACACTTTCATTAACAAATGCAACATTATCCTCCTTTATGAAATCACATTGATCTTCAAGAAGTGACTCTATGCAATTCACAAAGCTATCAAGAGGAAAACATCTAAAGCTAGGCAATCGACATCATTTGACTCATTGAATTCCATGAAATTCATGTACGACTCCACTGTAGACACATTTTCCAGCTTAGTAACACGGCAACTTAGAACACGAGAGTCATCACTATCAAGATCACTAAAGAAGCCATCATCCTCAACATCAAAGTGCACATATTCATGCTCAAAAGAATCAACAACAAAGCACTCATGTACACTATCCCCAAAACATGTAGACTCCTCCTCCCTTAGACACTTTAAGCCACAATCAACATTAGCATGCATATCAAAATGATTGTCCTCAGGAATGAGAGGTGTACCTTGTGAGTGGTATTGTGCATCTAAAGTTGGTGTCTCAATTTGTTCCCATAGGTTGCTTATTAAAGCGCTGATTCGATCAAACCTTTCTTGTCGCCCTTGAATCTCTTCTTCCAGTTGAACGAACCTTGTTTCATTTTTATCAATTCTCTCCAAAACTTGAGACAACATGTTTTCCATTTTTGCCTATTCTTTGAGATCACACTCATTGCTTTTTTGTTGGTAATACCATTGCTCTCCCTTTTGTAAGCCTCTATCAAGTTTTTCCATAAGTTGAGAAAACATGTCCTCCACAGGAAGCTCTTGTGTCCCAATGTATTGTGAGTTGTTGCTTTGTGCTTGATTTTGCCATTGCCTTTCATATAGTGGTGGAGAGAAGTCCTCGTACCATCTAGACATACTTGGGTACTTGTGCAATACTCAATTACAGTTAACTTCAATGTCCTGCACTTGACACAAATACACCAAAGCAGACAACAAAACACGAAAACTACAAAATGCAACAAAAGTTACCAAAATGAAAAAATACCAAGACTACTAAACTACACAAGAAAAGAAAACAGAGCAAATCAAAATTCAAGAAACCGTGCCTTCCCCAGCAACGGCGCCAAAAATTGATAGCCTAAAGTCGTATCAGCTCAATTTTACTCTAAACTACTAATGTAGTAGTAGTGAGAGGGATCGTATCCACAGGGAAGGGGATGGTTCAAGAACTCAGAATTTGCTCACAGAATGTCACGAAAGAAACAAAACTAGACACTAACTAGTAAAGAATCAAATGCAACAAATAAAGAGTAAAAACAGGAAGAGAGTGGATGCTCTAGAGTATTTCCACCAGTTGAATGCACATTAGGCCATGATTGCAATGCTCTTGACACACAAGTAAAACAATGAGGAGATATCTATTGCCCAGGAGGCTAGCTAACACTTAGCATGACGACCACAGTGTTTTCTATACTCCTTAACATTCCACTTTTCCCATGGCGAGGCCTAAGTAGAACGGATTCAACCCGCAATGCCTCAACTCTCCAAAGTTTGCAAATCTAGCATGCAATTCCTACGGTATCCCATGGCGAGGCCTGACCTAGGACCTAGAGTGTTTGCTTACTTTAGAAAGTTTCTTCTCACTTTTTCCTAACAACTTAATAATTCTCCACCAGCATGGCGACCGCATCTCAAATCATGATTCAAGCAAAGCAAGTGGAAGACTCAATCATCATACATTTAGTCTTCATTTCATGCAATTCTCACAGATATTGGTAAATCTCACTTCAACTCAGCATGGCGACCACAATCAAAGTTCAATTCATTCAATAAAAGTGTGAATTTATGAAACTCAACAAGATTTAATCATTAAAATCACATATGATTTCATCCTTAAGAAATTATGTCAATTGCATAGCCTAATTATACATTTAACCAGTTGAAACTCTAGAACATGAGAGATCTAACCATAGAACTCCATTACCAATTCACGATCAACAATTTGGAACTTGAAACAATTCATTTTCAATAAATGGAAAGAGTTTACGCATTGAATTCTTCTAAGAGCTTCCTTAATTGATATGAGAATCACAATGATCGGAGCAAATCTTTGATCGGAATAGAAAATGGAGCTCAAAAGCTAGAGAGAGAAACTAGAGAGAGAAAGTAGATCTTCAAATTAATTCCTGCTCTCCAGTTCTCAAAAGTTTGTTACAAAATGTAAAATCTATCTAATAGATGAAAAATAATCTCCGGGATGCTCCTACACATTAGCTACATCTCCCATATATAGAGCTATGAAAATGTAACTAATATGCAACCGTAAACTATCTAAGGTATTACAAAAGTGCCCTTAAAAGAAATGACTAAGAATCAGCCTAAATTGTGAAAATTCCAAGTTTGAAGAAAATGTTCAGCATTCTAGCGCCTTTGGTGTTCATTTCCAGCGCCTTCAACAGCCTCAGCCACTAGCAACACGCCTTCAGGCTCTAGCTATAGCGCTTTTGCTGCTCAGAACTCCAGGCTGGAAAATCAGAACTTTCCAGCGCCTTCAAGCTTACAGAAATCGCGCCTTCAACGTCCCTGTGCTTCCTCTCGCAGAACAGCCTTCAGGAGATCACGCATTCCTGCTCCGACACTTCACGCCTTCAGCTGCCAGCCACAACCTGAAAATTCAGAGCTCCAAACACTTAGCCAATTTCTGCTCAATCAAGCGCATAACACTTCATGACAGTAACTTCTAGCCAAACTTTGACCTTGATGCACTGTGAATTAGGGAAATCTTAACACATGAATATTGTAGCCTATGTCTTAACTTTTCATAGCCGTTTAAGTCACTCAATTCGGACCTAAGACGAAAGAGTTATGACCCAACTAATAAAGTGCGACAAAGCTGAAGTTTTAATGGAGCAAACCTTCCAACACTTAGCCACTTTTCCTTCTTCAAACAAGATCAAAACATCTCAATACTTAACCGATTTTCAAGGCCAAAAGAAAACAACACAAAAATGCACTACAAGATTTCATAGTGCAAATTTTCCACCTTTTGTTTTGCCCACGAAATTTTGAGGGCAAAATTTTCCCATTTTTTTCTTCCACGAAATCTTGTGGAGTAAATTTCCACCATTTTTCCTCCCACGAGATCTCGTGGAATAATTCCCACATGGCTGCCCGTTTGACATGAATCAAATGATGCGCACTTTACGTGAATCAAATGATGCATAAGTTGTGCACTTGTGGTGCAAATGTTGTGCCAAAGTCATGCTGTGAAGTTCGTGTTGTGCACGAGTAATGTGGCAAGGTAAGGTGCCAAGTACCAACATTGTTTATGTGTCGTGAGTGCTTGGCAAGATAGGTGCATGTTGAATGGAAAGGTGTGGCAAAGTAAGGCAAAGTACGGTGCCGAGTGCTAATGTTGTGCAAATGTTTGCCAAGGTTGCACGAATGGCATTGAGCCTAATGAATCCGTGCACGAGTGGCATGCCAAGTGTTGTGCCAAGGTGCAAGTAATATGCCAAGAATACATGAGTGACGTGCCAAGACTATGCCAGTGTCGTGACAAACATGCATGAGTGGCGTGCCAAGTGGTGTGTCAAATGATCAAGCAAGACCATATGCGCCTAAGTGTCCATTCCAACACAATGCTCTACTTTCATGCCAAACAAATGTGTCTTAGCTTCTAAATTAGACCTAGTGGTAAACATAAAAGTTCTGGCTAATCCTCTTAGCTTTCCAGCAGTTCAAGAATCAGCATCATTGGGTACCTGTAGCTCAAGATATACACATGTTGTCAAACTGTGGCTATGAACTTTAACACAAAAATCCTGAACATAGCAATCTTAAAGAAGCCCCCGTTTCCCATGCTTACACACAGAACTAGAAAATAGTTAAAACACAAGAAATGTAGTGCACCCAAAGGGCTTTCCAGAGCATACAAGATCTTCTCAATCGGACAAGAGTTGAAAGAGTTATACTCAAAACAAGTTGCACCAACATTCTGCCCAACTCTATCTAAGCCATATAACCATGTTTAGGTTTCCTCATAACCAACCTAGACACACATTACTTTGTTTATCATCATTTTTTCTCTTTTTTCACCATTTCAACATTACCAATTAGCACAATCACAAATATGCATGAAACACATAGAACACCACGCATTAACACCAAATACAAGACAAAAGCCAAGGATTTTAAAACAAAATAGTTGGTATAAAACCAACTTATCATATTTATAACCAAATATTTGGTTTTTTTTAAGTGTTTGCTTACACCATTTCCTATCAACTATTATAGTCATATGTCTTCATTTATTACAGTATTTGAGAAAATATCCCGTAACAATCGTCTTTATTCAAGTCAGGGTCACTTGTTGGATCATCTTCATTTGGCAGATCAGACGGTCCTGCTTGTGCTGTACTAGCACTTGATGTACCAGTTTCCACTTGTTTTCTAATCTTAGTTTGTTTAAATTGTTCTAATAAGTTTTCAAGATGTTTATCATAATCATCTTTATTAGAGATTGCTGCTAGTTTGGATGCTGTAAGAGCCTTTTGCTGAAGGAATTAGCACATTCTTGGATCTGTTGGAGGTAAATATTGTGGGTTCTTTTGGAACCATGCGTCAATCTGTTGCGGATGAACACAGCCAGTTTTGAAAATTTTTCACCATTTTGTATATCCTTGTCTGATGAGTTGGGGAGGAAACTTTTCATCCTTTTTATAAAATTCAAATTTCTAAGCATAAATCCATGCCAATGAAAAAATTAAGAAGAACTATAACAGTATGGGTAAGTGTTCTTCTATGGATGTAAATTTTTCGGAAAAAATTTGTAATCCTAGTTGGACTTTGGCTGGCAAAATTTCCTGGTTTGGTCCAAAACATTTCTACCATTGGACAAACTATATTAGGAAATTATATTTAGTTCCTCTGTTAAAGTAGAAGAACCAGGAATGCTTTTTTATTTGGTTCTGCGTAGAAAAGGTTAGTGGGGTGTTTAGGTTAGTTCCCCAGTCTGATGGTTTAAGGAATTTTAGGATTTGGGCTGTCGAATGGGTAATCAGATCCTTGTCAGTATATTGTTTGAGGGAAATTGAGCCAGTATCTATAAAAATGAACTTATAGAACTATGGATTTTGTTTGAGGCATGTTGGATAAATTTTAGGTATTTTTGGCTACTTGGTTTGGGTTATTGATAAAAAAATATGGTCTTGTTTGGCAAATTAAAACAAACGATTGATTTTTAAAATATTCTTGGTTTGAAGTTGTTTGGCGAAAAACATTTGTTTGAGTTGAAATCTGTTTAGAACTTGTGGGGTTGGATGCCACCACATTAGTTTGAAGGATAGTGGGTTTTTCAACCACCACATTCGAATAATCAGTAGGGCTTGCAACCACTACTGGTGTTTGAGGAGATTTCACAAACTGAAATTCTACTGATGAGGCCTATTGTTGGACAGATTCAAAATAGGATTTTTTTTATCAAGGCTTTCTCATATTCTTCAACAATATCAGCCCAAACTTTATGATTTAGGATTGAAATGGGTAGGTTCGAGGTTTTAGCCTTTAGTGCTTCAAATTGGTTAGAACTCAAAGCATAATCTTTTGGTTACTTTTCTGCATACTGTTTGTTTGAAGGCGAGGCTTCAATTGGTTTGCTTTGGACTTGTACAATGCATTTCGGCATTGGAGGTGTTTCTTCTTTCTTCTTCTGCAGCATCATCTGCCCTGTAAGAATTCACGAGTTAAAAAGTCAGGTAAAGAATTTGTTTGTGCTTTTATATAGTCAATATCAAAATAGAAAACTGATACAATGGCTTGCCATATAAGAAAAACCTGTTTAGAGGCAAGGTTTTTCACATCTTTTTGCAAAACATCTTTTGCAGACTTGCAAAACATCTATTGTTTAGATGTGAAGGCAAAAATCTTTCTTTGTTGTCTTGCACTTGTTTAAGTATTCCACCATAACCCAAGTCAGATTTGTCTGTTTCGATAATTTTTGGAAGACTTGAATTTGGTAAAATTAAACAAGGCAACACCTTGACTTGGGTTTTTACCCGTCTTACTGCCTCAGTATGGACATCTGTCCATGGTGGAGGTGATTTCTTTAACCTGTCATGCAAAGGTTTGATAATATTAGTTAATTCAGGAATACAATTGATAAGTCAGTTTCATACTGGCTTAAACATCCTAGTTTTGCTCGGTTTTTTGTTGTGCTTTATTGCATTTTGTGTGTCAGTGGGTGTTAATGCACAAGTTTATGTGATGAATTGTGTGTGGGGTTGTTCGGTGAAAATGGGCTAAATTTGGTGCAATAGTGTGTAATCAATTGATTGTAAGTGCACAAGTGTGTGCACGGCACTAGGCACTTACATTGCTCGCACACATTGCCCGCATATCGCACACATTGCACACCCTCATCACATAGTGCACACCTCGCATGCACAGTCTTTGGCTGCACGTTCTGCACGAACATCTCCCAGATCACATGCCTCGCATGCGGGTGTTGCTGCACTTCACCGCTCATTGCACACGCACACCGCACACACATGCCGCACACATCGCTGCACTACACCGCACACACATGCCGCACACATCGCTGTACTCCACTGCACACGCATGTCGTATCACCACCGCACGTGCTTGCATGCAATGCCATATTAGCTCGCATGCTACACACCCCCCGCACAGCACTTGCC
This sequence comes from Ophiorrhiza pumila, assembly GCA_016586305.1. Taxonomy (NCBI): domain Eukaryota; kingdom Viridiplantae; phylum Streptophyta; class Magnoliopsida; order Gentianales; family Rubiaceae; genus Ophiorrhiza; species Ophiorrhiza pumila. Next base: position 17,514,022 of record BLIW01000005.1, read on the forward strand.
CTCATTTGTGCACATGCGTGCACACATTTACTACACATCGCACAACACACATGCAACCAACGCACATCCATGCACATATTCATGCACACACTCACCGCACACATGCACTTCACCGTGCACACACTTGCTGCACCTGCTTACAACACTAGTGCACATGTATGCAGACACTTGTGCATACAACGCCGCACAAGGCTTGCACATCGATGCACACATTCGTGCACTCATTCAACACACCTCACAGCACTCACAACATATCTGTGCATATGCATGCACACAGTTGCAGCGACTCAGGCACACATTTGCACCAACTCGAGCACACGACATGCACTAAATTTACACACAACTCTTGCACACATGGGCAACTTCTTTGGGCACAACTTTTGCTATGATTGGTGAACACTACTCCACACATGCACAAGCATCACCTACATCACTTACACAATAGTGCACATCCTTGTTACACTTTGTGCACATTCTTACGACACTTGTGCACACTACATGCACATCACATGCATTACTTGCATACATTCAAAGCATCGCATGCATTTCACTTAAGCTCCTCATATGTGCAAACATGCACCAAGCATTTTGAGCAGACACTTAGGCATGACACACTTGCATGCCACCAACACATTTGCACCGGTATCACAATCGTCATAGAATTACATAATGCGATCGCAAGAGGCGATCTCGCCTCCTGCATTCTCACCGTGGGAGTAAAATGCATGGCACGATCCCAGGAAGCGATCGCATCATGAGAAATTTTGCATGGCGCGATCGTTACCTGCGATCACGCCGTGGTTATTTCTTGTGAGATGCGATCGCTTCCTGCGATAGCGCTGTGCTGAAAATTTGTGTGGCGCGGTCGCCGCCTGCGACCACATCGTGTAATTACTAGAGTTTTGATGCTGAAAATTTTCTAAGTGTGGAACTCACCCTTTTATGTGTGCAGATTGTGGAGGCGTGGTCCATGGAAGCTAAAGGTCGTGGCTTCCGTGATGAAGGCTTGAAAAACTGGAGCTCAAAGGCGTGGAACGGCAGTAGGAGCTGATGTGGAGTTTCATGCATGTGCATAGTTTTGGGATATTTCGCAGTGGCTTTTCTGTAATTAAGTGTTTAGATTCAGCGTATAGATTAAGCTTTAGACATCTATAAATAGGGAATTTTGTCATTATTTTGGGGGACTTTTGACTTTTGACAGATTAGACTTTTACCAGATTTTTTTTATCCAAAGAGCGGGAATTTCTCTCTCTAGACTTTCTATCTCTGGAATTTTATCTCTCTAGAATTTTAGCTCTGTCCTCGATTCCCATCGAAGCTTTGGATCGATCACTGTAATTCTAATCTCAATTAAGGAGGCATTTTATGATTCTCTTGGGAATTTGAAGCTTTTGAAGCGATTCAATCGGTAAATTCTTTCCATTTAATAAAGATGAACTGTTTCATGTTGCAATTTAACGATCGCGAGTTCAGAATGGAGTTCTATGGCTAATTTCATGATGTCCTAGGATTTTGAATGGATGAATGCATAATTAGATGACTCGATGCTATGCAATTGACATAATCCATAAAGAATGAAATCATACTCTATTTCGGCTTGTGAATTAGTTAAATTTCAAGTATTTTCATACTGTATTGTTGAATTGAGCTTTAATTGCAGTCGACATGCTGAATTGAGGTGAGATTAACTAATATTTGTTGAGAATGCATAAAATGAGAACTGGAGGTATGAGTTATTGAGTCTTTGCACTTGTTTTACATGTTCGTCTTATAAACTGCGGTTGCCATGCTAATTTTAGACCACGGAAACTTAAGGTTAAAGTATAAAAGAAATTCTTTGTTGTTAACGAAGATTCAAGAAACTAAATTCAGGCCTTGCCATGGGAAGCTTTTAGTAATTGATTGCTAGAGTAGTTAAACACTTAGAATTGAGATGTTGCGGCTCAGATTCATCATTCTTAGGCCTCACCATGGGAAAGAATGATGTTAGGAAGTTTAGAGTGTGGTGCGGTCGCCATGCCGGCTACAGGCTAAGCTTCTAGACAATTAGGATCCCCTCTATTTTTACATGCGTGTCAATTGCATTGCACGAGTTAACTGAATTGCATTCATCCAGTAAAAGAACCCTAGGACAGCTACTCTATACTTGACTTCTCATCACATTTACTGTTCTTGTTATTTTCATTCATTCTTATTTCTCTGTTCTTGTTGTTGTTATCACTTGTTCCTGTAATTTTGTTTTCGTGAACAAAATATTGAACTCTTGAAATCACTCCCTTCCCTGAGGAATGAAACCCTCTCACCACAACTACACTAGTGTTAGGGATAAATTGGTGAACATACGCGACTACACACATAAAAAATCAGCTCTATAATTTAAACATCCTAGAAACCTCTGCAATTGCTGCTTTTCTAAAATCTGATCAGGGAATCTATCTGCAAATTGGATAGACCGTTCTATTGAAATTATTGTTCCTTGATGGATATAATGTCCAAGAAACCTAATTTTAGTTTGGAATAAACTAACCTTCTTTCTTGACATAACTAGACCGTTGGTCTTAGCAATCTGCAAGAAGATGTTAGATGTTTGAAGTGTTGATCTATTTTATTTGAAAAAATCAAAACATCATCAATATAAACAATAGTAAAGTTTGAGTAAGGATTGAAGATATTATTCATAATCCTTTGAAATTTTGACGGAGCATTCTTTAAACCAAAAGGCATTACATTCCATTCATAATACCCAAATGGAACTGTAAAAGCTGTTTTATACCTGTCAGATAGATTAATCTAAAATTTTCAAAATCCAGATTTCATGTCAAATTTTGAGAAAAGCTTTGCTACGTAAAGCCTTTGCAGAAGATCTCTTTTGTTGGGAATTGGATATCTGATCCATTGGAGAGCTTTGTCCAATGCTTTGTATTTTATTACTAACCTGAGCACTCCTCTTTAGATTTCTGAATTTTTATTGACATAAAATGTTAGACAACTCCAAGGAGACTGGCTTGGTCTAATAATTTGTTTTTCCAGAAGATAATTGATTTCTACTTTGCAATGTTACAGAAGTTTCTGGTTCATCTGGATTGGTCTGGCTTTAGTTAGAATATCTTCTTCCTTAAAATCCTTTTCATAAGAAATATAAAACAGTATGTTGTTTCCTTTTCCACAAAGCAGTTGGAACTTCAGCATAAACTTGCTGCTCAATTTTTTGTTGTAGTTCCTTGACTCTGTTTTGAATTACCGTTGATTCAATTGTGCATCAATTCTTTTGTATTCAATCTCTTCTTTCAAGAAATTGATTTGCTTTATTTTGTTGGTCAATGGATTGAGTTCTTTGTATATTCGAGGTCTGATGAAAGAAAAAAGAACATCTTTTCCAAGTTTTTGTGACAAGATTCCTTCAAATGTTGTCATATAAGGCATTAACTATATAATAAAATCTGTACCCAAAATAACTGGATGAGTAAGATTTTTTGTTAGCAGAAAAAACACATTCACCGTTGCTGAAGAAATTTGATGTCAACATCGGTAAGCTTATATGAAATACTGAGTTTGGAACCATTTGTTGAACAAAGTCCTTATTTGGTCTTCTCAAAGAACTTTGATGGGATAATCCCTTCATCAATACAACTGAGATTAGCACCTGTGCCCCATAATGCAGTAGTTTCTAGTACAAAATTGTTTTGTACCACTAATTTGATAAGAACATCATGCCTTTTGAATGTAACTGCTGACAAAACCTTAGGGATCTCATCGGTTGAAAAGTTTAAGAGTTCTAGAAATTGTTCAACTTCTTCTTCACTAGACTTTCTCTTATCCTTTGTTTGCACCAGTTGGTCGGTCAGGTTTTGTAAGACTAGTTGATCAAGCTCTTGCTTAGCTTTGATTTCTCTGACTGAGGTTTGCAATTTCAGCTTCCAAGTCATGTATTGTTATTTTTTTGGGTGATTTGTGAGGAAATCTGCTTAGGATGTTGTAAGGTTGTAGGTGTTCAAAACTCTGGAGTGGTTTGCAGGATGACCACTTCTATATCTGAAAGTAGATGTTTGGTTACTAGTTGCCTTTTTGAACTGGCTAAGATAGTATCTTTTTTGATCCGGATCTTCTAGATTGTCTATCATTTCAAAAAGTAAGTATTGTTCTTTAGTTAAGATGTTGATACCTGGTTCCTCTTGGTGCGAGTCATCATTGGAGGTAGAACTGACAATATCACTGTCTTCCATTTGATTGATGTGATTGTCCTTACTATATCTTGATTCATCATCTTCTGTATCAGTAAGAAGGTTTGAAATCTAGTTTTAAAGCTTGGATTTTCCATCTGAGATGACAATATTTTGCTATATGCCCTCATTTATGACATTTATGACAAATGATCTTTGGCAATGTTGGTTTTGGAGGTTGATATGTTTTGGCTTGTGAATTGAACTGTTGTGGCAATGGTTCTGGCTATTTTTATGTAATTTTTTGTTTGGGGAAATATTTTGTATATTTGGGTTTGGATTTTTGTTTATGGAGTCTTGTTCTATAGGTTTGGTTACAACTGAGAAGCCCAAACTGCTCACAAAACGAACCAAGATCCCTTCTTCTTTGAGATCAGTCTTTGCAAGTTGCTTAAGCATCTTGTCTTGCCTGCAGATTCACAAGGCAACTTGTTGGATTTGTGTCGTCAACTGTTCATATGTAATTTGTTCATATGGTACTACTCCATTATACTTGTTTCTGAGCTCTTCCTGGACCATATCTCTGAGTGATTTTGGAAGTCCATCCAGAAACGTTTCTTTCCAATACGTCTTGTTGCCATCAGATCTGGAATATATTCTAGTAAAAATGTATCTTTTACCATTAGAAATTCGAAAAGTTCTTGCACTTCAGATTGTTTAGTAGTTCTATGATCAGTCTCTGAAAGTACCTGGATCACCAATGAAAGTTTTAGCGATAGTGAATATCAAAGTTGATACTGCGTCAGGGATAGTATCATCATCTTGTAGAATAGGTTCTTCTTGGTCATCAATTTTGAATGATTGCATAATACCCTATCTTTCTTTCTCAGTTAGATGTTCATCCTACCATTCTTTTAATTGTCCTGTGAAGTTAGCAACTAAGATATGGGCTACAAACTGGTCTGTGCATGCATGCGTTGTTCTGTATGCAGTTGCCACCATAGTCATTTGTTGGAGAGCAGTCATCATACTATATTCTGTTTGTCCATCTATGTTCCACTCGTAGATAGTATTGGCATTATAGCTGTTTTGAAGAATGTTGGATTTTTCTTCCAATACCATGCCTGGATATGTTACTCGAGGAAAATATAACTTCTGAGGTTTTCTGCATTTTGAAATCTGCTTGTCACTATATGAGCTCCGGTGTTTGAGTTTAAAAATTACTGCTGTTGGAGATTCTGACTGTGACTCTTCTCCATATGTTGTTTCTCCTTTATCAAAAGCACACATAGCTTGATTTACAGAGGCTGAGACTGATGCTAGCTCAATTGAATTTTATATGGATTTTGGAGTTGTATAAGATTCTTCAATCTTGGCTATTCTTTTTTCTATCTTAGTTACAGGTTTTTTGTCAATTGATTGGCTATTCTAGTAGGTATTTTACGTGGTTTGAAAAGTAGTTTACTAGAATGGGTACTAGTAATAGTAGTTGAAATGGGTTTGGTAAGGAGGTGTTCTCCAACGGCTTGTAGGTATTTATTTGTATAATTGTTCTGTTCGTAAATGCTTTGGATATCTCTTGCATTTACTGTATCTGTCTCTTTGGCTTCCTTGTGTTTGAAGGGATTGCCTTGATTTTTACAGCTTTATAGGAGGTTGTGAATGAGCTTGACAGTGGTAGTTCTGATCTTACTGCTTCGCCATCTATAACCTGCCAAGTCTTTATAACACAGATCTCTTTTTCATTTGAAAAAAGATAATCTATACAATTGTTAGTTACATAATATTCAAACCATGTAAAATATACTAGATACAACTCATGTCTGTTCAAGAAATCATAATATGTTTTTTGTATTTTTCTCCTTGTTTCTATTTTATAATTTTTAAAAAACCATTTTCTTTTCTCTTGGATTTCTTCACTATAAAATTCTTTCCTAAGTCTTTCTTTGTCTATTTTGAATAATGTTTTAAGCATCCTCAATTCCCCTAATTTTTCTTCTATATTGTCTATCATAGTAGAATATGCAGGTGACTTGAGAAGGCTATGTAGAATATATTGTTCTAGGGAATCTTTTTGAGTTTCAACTGTATACCTAGGTTGTGGTATCCTAAACGTAGCATTTTGGGATAGGAAAAGTCATATTGAACTATCATATGAAAAAGACTTTAATGAAAAAAATATTGAAACTAAGGCTAGACCAATTTAAATGAATTCAGAACTATTAGAATTTTGTAATAAAGAAATTCAAGATTTATTAGATAAACAATTAATCAGAAAATCCAAATCACAATGGAGTTGTTTAACATTTATATTAATAAACAAACAAAAAAAAAGAGCGAGGAGTTCCAAGATTAGTTATTAATTATAAACCATTAAATAAGGTCTTACAATGGATTAGATATTCAATAGCAAATAAAAAAAATTTATTAAATCGATTATATTAAGCAAAAATATATTCAAAATTTGATCTTAAATCAGAATATTGGCAAATTCAAATAGCAGAAAAAAATAAATATAAAATTGCATTTACACTACCATTTGGATATTATGAATGGAATGTGATGTCATTTGGTTTAAAAAATACACCATTAGAATTTCAAAATATTATAAATGAAATATTTTCAGCATATACATTTATGATGGTATATATAAATGATGTTTTAATATTTTCTAAATCAATAGAAGAACATTTTAGGCATTTAAGTATATTTTTAAAAGCAGTCAAAAGAAATATATTAGTAATATCAGCTCCAAAAATGAAATTATTTCAATGTAAAATTAGATTTTTAGGACATGATATTAATAAATGAACTATTAAACCTATTAATAAAGCATTAGAATTTTGAGAGAATTTTTCAGATGAAATAAAAGATAAAAATCAATTAGAAAGATTTTTAGGCTGTCTTAATTATGTAGCAAATTGTTTCCCTAATTTACGAATACTTTGTGCGCCATTATATCAAAGATTACAAAAGAATCCATCCCCATGGACAAATCAATATACTAAATAGTTAGAAAAGCAAAAGAGAAAATTAAGTGTTTACCTTGTCTAAGCATTCCACAACCTCATACATTCATGATAGTTGAAACAGATGCATCACAAATAGGTTTTGGAGGAATATTAAAGCAGAAATTAGAAGGAAAAGAGTAGTTAGTTAGATTTACTTCAAAAGTCTAGATAGGATCACAAAAGAATTATACAACCATTAAAAAAGAAATTCTTTCAATAGTTCTGTGTATTTCAAAATTTCAAGATGATTTATATAATAAAAAGTTTTTTATTAAGAGTTGACTGCAAATCAGCAAAAGATATTTTGCAAAAAGATGTTCAAAATTTAGTTTCAAAACAAATCTTTGCTAGATGCAAGGAATACTTTCAGTCTTTGATTTTGATATAGAATATATAAAAGGGGAAAATAATTCTTTACCAGGTTTTCTAACTAGAGAATTTCTTACAGGAAAAATCAACAATGTCAAAGAAATCAACACAATCTTTCTCAACTTAAAAGATGCAAAGTCCTAGTGATTATGCAACAAAGGTATTAATTCCAAAAATTTATCACCAATAGTTCAAACCAGTAATAGATTCATTCCATTAGATGACTTCCCAGCTTTAACATATGTCCATGTAGCAAGTTCTCCGTAAGCAAAAATGCAACATCAGGTTAGTAAACAATCTAGTCAATCAAATACTCCAAGATAATGACCCTGTTACCTTTAATTCAAAGTAATCCCACTTTAACTTCATCCTCAAGATGTCCGTATATTATTAAAGAACAATTTGAATACATAGTACTCACATCATTTAAAGATACTTCATATATTCCAAATTTAAAACCATATACTCAAAAGTTTTTTTGCTGATGATCTTTATTGGTTGTTAGATGATTCTTCAAAAACTCAAACTTTTTATGAGCTAATTTTAATAGATTCATTATCTATTGATGCAGTACATTATAAGGATGAGTCAAATAGAATTACTCATTCCAAATGTGTAATTAAAAAAGTTTTAAGTCCAAAAGAATGGCATTCAATCTATACTCAAAAATTATTTTCAATTCCTTTCACTCCGGAAGGATATTCCTACGAGAATTATAAGCAAGCTTGGTATAAAGCATTTTATATTAGACCCTTTGATCATTCATGGTTTTTTAATTTTCATAAAAAATGTAAAAATGATTTTCCAAGTACATTGGTTGTTCTGGAACAGAAGTTTGACTAGTGGTTGGATGTTTGAGTACTTCGAGTGCCTTGTTGGTTTACCCAAGTACATTTGCCCGTTTTCAAGTACATAGATATTGCTTGTGGACAACATACATTGGCCAGACATGAATCCACCATTTGCTTCTATACTGCCTAAACAATGACATTGGCTTGGGCTGTGGTTTGACTTGAATAATTTGAAAATTCCACCACCATATCTATAGAACTTTTAGTGTTGCGTGCCACTGTATTTCCTTAATAAAGTCCATCATGTTGGTGTCTTTTTTGAATTTTTTAAGTCCTTCTTTGGCTAAAAATTGTAGGATATCCACTTGGGATCCATGAATGTCCCACCAATCGTAAAACCATAATGGAAAATCATTTTTGCATTTTTTATGAAAAGTAAAAAACCATGAATGATCAAAGGGTCTAATATAAAATGCTTTATACCAAGCTTGCTTATAATTCTCGTAGGAATATCCTTCTGGAGTGAAGGGAATTGAAAATAATTTTTGAGTATAGATTGAATGCCATTCTTTTGGACTTCAAACTTTTTTAATTACACATTTGGAATGAGTAATTCTATTTGAGCTCATCCTTATATGTCTGGCATACAATAGATAATGAATCTATTAAAATTAGCTTATAAAAAGTTTGAGTTTTTTGAATTACACCTCAAACCCAACCAAAGAACGATCGATCAAACAAAAGACTTTGGAGTGTTCTTGAGTATGGTAAGTCGGAATATATGAAGTATCTTTAAATGATGTGAGTACTATGTATTCAAATTGTTCTTTAATAAATTAGGAGATTCTGAGGATGAGATAAGTGGGATTACTTTGAATTAAATGCGTAACAGGGTCATTGTCCTGAGTAATTATGATTGGACTAGATTTGTTTACTAACGCTATGTTGCAATTTTGCTAATGTAGAACTTGCTATGTGGACATATGTTAAAGCTGGGAAGTCATCTAATGGTATGAATCTATTCCTGTTTTGAACTGTTGATGATAAAAGTTTTGGAATTAATACCTTTGTTGCATATCACTAGGACTTTGCATCTTTTGAGTTGAGAATGATTGTGTTGATTTCTTTGACATTGTTGATTTTTCCTGTAATAAATTCTCTAGTTAGAAAACCTGGTAAAGATTTATTTTCCCCTTTTATATATTCTATATCAAAATCAAAGACTGAAAGTATTCCTTTCCATCTAGCAAAGATTTGTTTTGAAACTAAATTTTGAACATCTTTTTGCAAAATATCTTTTGCTGATTTGCAATCAACTCTTAATAAAAACTTTTTATTATATAAATCATCTTGAAATTTTAAAATACACAGAACTATTGAAAGAATTTCCTTTTTAATGGTTGAGTAATTCTTTTGTGATCCAATCCAGACTTTTGAGGTAAATCTAACTAACTGCTCTTTTCCTTCTTATTTCTGCTTTAATATTCCGCCATAACCTATTTTTGATGCATCTGTTTCAACTATCATGAATGCATGAGGTTGTGGAATACCTAGACAAGGTAAAGACTTAATTTTCTCTTTTGCTTCTCTAACTATCTTAGTATGTTGATTTGTCCATGGGATGGATTCTTTTGTAATCTTTGATATAACGGCGCACAACGTATTCGTAAATTAGGGAAAAAATCTACTACATAATTAAGATAGCCTAAAATCTTTGTAATTGATTTTTATCTTTTATTTCATCTGGAAATTTCTTTCCAAATTCTAATGCTCTGTTAATAGGTTTAATAGTTCATTTATTATATCATGTCCTAAAAATCTAATTTTACTTTGAAATAATTTCATTTTTGGGGCTGATATTAGTAATCTATTTCTTTTGACTGCTTTTAAAAATATACTTAAATGCCTAAAACGTTCTTCTATTGATTTAGAAAATATTAATACATCATCTATATATACGATCATAAATGTATATGCTGAAAATATTTTATACATAATATTTTGAAATTCTGATGGTGCATTTTTTAAACCAAATGGCATTACATTCCATTCATCATGTCCAAATGGTACTGTAAATGCACTTTTATATTTATCTTTTTCTGTTATTTGAATTTTCCAATATCCTGATTTAAGATCAAATTTTGAATATATTTTTGCTTTGTATAATCGATTTAATAAATTTTTTTTATTTGGTATTGGATATCTAATCCATTGTAAGACCTCATTTAATGGTTTATAATTAATAACTAATCTTGAAACTCCTCGTTCTTTTTCTGCTTGTTTATTAATATAAAATGCTAAACAACTCCATGGTGATTTAGATTTTTTTATTAATTGTTTATCTAATAAATCTTGAATTTCTTTCTTACAATATTCTAATAATTCTAAATTCATTTGAATTGGTCTAGCCTTAGTTGAAATATTTTTTTCATTAAAGTCTTTTTCATATGGTAGTTCTACTATATGATTTTTCCTATCCCGAAATGCTGCTGGATGCATATTTGTTCTTGAAATTGTTTTTCTAACTCTTGAATCTTTTTCATTACTTCTGGTTTTTGTAATTGTAATTTTATCTTAATATATGATACTTCTTCTTTAATAAAATTAATTTGATTTTCTTTCTTTAAAATACAAATAATTATTTTTTCACGACTATAAATTGAATTTGATTGAAATAAATTTATTTCCTTTTGTTTTACCGAAGTTATGAATTTGAATAGTATTTCATTACCCATAATTTTTAGACTTATTCCATTCTTTTTCTTCTTAAATTGTGTAATTTGATATAAAAATGGATTTCCATATATAACATCTTGAGTAAGATCTTCTATAATAATGAATGTATGTTTAAAACAATAATTTTGATTACATATAAATCCATTGGACAACTTATATTGAACTTGTAAAGGACTTCCATTTGCAGTTAATAACCTTTCATTTGTTCTTGAACAATATTTTGTTAGAATTATTCCTGATCTAATACAACTTTGATCTAATACAAACACAAGGGAGTTCCTGAACCTATTCTTTTATTTTACATTGGGGACAATGTAAATTTTAAGTGTGGGGGAGGGAATGTTTTCTATGGTTTATGCCTTTGAGGATTCACATTCTTACTTTCCTTTATGAGTACATTTTTTTTGTGCTTGCTAGAGATGGTTTGTCTATTGATGCTGTGATAGTTGATACTTGGAGTAGTTATGCCTTTATATGATACTGTGATATGATGTTTTCTGAAGTTGTGCTAGGCAGAGTGTGCCTTTGATTTCTAATTTCATTGTGTTGTTTTTGTGTGTTAAGGGAAATTGGTGGTGGTGTGTTTTATATTAGTATTCATGCAGGTGGTGTCATTGTGTGCTGAGTGTTGGGAAGAAAACAGGCAGTGACTAGCACTAGCCTTGTAATGTGCTTTCTTTTTCAAGTTACGATAATTGTGAAGTGTGTTGTTGTGTTGTGCAAACTTTGTCTCAATCCATTTGCACACCAACACTTCCAGTACCATCATCTGATCTATCGTTGCTCATTCATCAATTTATGCATGCGATTTTTTTGTTAGTTACAGAATTCATTTGATTCACGTAAGTTGTTGACCAAAGTGTAATGTTAAAGTAAGATAGAATAGGCAACAACTTATTTGACATAGGAGAGGATGTATGTATCCCTTAACTTGTTTGTACATTTTACTTGTAAACACTTGTTCTTGCATTCTGAGTATATAGTCTATTAAAGACATACATGAACATGGAGTGCATAGCCTAATAAAGATGTGAACGAAATAGAAAAAGCCAGTGGCAAATAAAGGGAAAAATAGCCATAAAAACCTAGCAGCCAAGCACCAAAGTGCGGCATTGAGCTTTAAAGAAAACATTATGCACCAATGTGCAACGAAAAATGGATAACCCCAAGGAGCATTTTGCGAGAAAAACTCGTCTCTCAGCTTTGGTATGAAGTGTTTGTGTGTGTGAACCAAAAGATTGTAGTGCAAGAATTTTTATCTAAGTGTTTGCTTGAGTACTTTTTATAAACAGGGTAAGTGTGCATATTAACTCTCAGAACACACATCACGTTGGAGATTTCGTCTTTATTCGTTGCCCTTTGGTTAACAATGAGCGTGATCCAAATGAGCTATGAGACTAAAACAACAGAGGAATTGTGCATGCAAAAAGTTGTTTTTAAGAATGGATAGATGATGGTGTTGAAAGTGCTGATTATGGCAAGTGGATAGGCAGGGTGTAAATGCTTTACTTTACTCAGGACTAGCAAATGTTCAAGTGTGGGGGGTTGATAAGTCGGGTTTATACCGACGTATATGCTACCATTCTTGGAACCTTTGTATGAATTTATTGTGAAAATCATGCTTGATACATAACTTCTATGCAGAAATATTCATAAATTGTTAATTGTGGTAATTGTCGAGAGTTGTGGAAATGTTGCACAAATTGATGTGATTGTTGCATGTTTTGGAAATGAGTACACACTTGCTACAATTAATTCACAGTTCTCAAGCACCAATAAAGTTCTAGCACGTACACAAGCACAAACAATTCACATGCACGCACTACACACACTCAGGGCACACAAAGCACACATGCATGCGTGCCCGCCTAACTCACGTACACAAGACGCCCTGCCTTCAACACATGAACACGGCCACTACTACAAAATGAGCCTATAGCAACACCCAAAAAGTGTTGTTTTTTGCCTTGAAAATGTTGCTATAGGCCTAAAGCAACACTTTACAAAGTGTGTTATAAAAATATATCGCCTTAGATTTATAGAATACTTTTCCATTTTAGGCAACACTTTTTAGAAGTGTTGCAACTGTCAGAATATGCAACGCTTTTCTTTCTACAACACTTCTTTCTCTAAATGTAACACTTTTTTTTATTACCTTTTAACTATTGCAACACTTTATCTTATGAAATGCAACACCTTTTACAATTTTTTAACCCAATAATGTAACATTATATAAAATGCATAACTTTTTTGTATATAAGTAACACTTTTATCATTCAAATGCAATTATTTAAAATTGATAATTCAAAATAATATTTTTTATTATAAAAGTATTCATAGTGTCAAATACAAAATTAATTGATAAAGTTAGTGTCAAACTATATACCCCTACCGGAATTTACAAATATAAGCCAACTAATGGCACGCTGCAAATATAATACTAAAAAAGTATGGATATTTCTACTACAAATTCTGCAATACAATTTTTTCATCAAGTTTTTATTCTTCATCTTTCAACATCTTCTAAAACTTGACAATTTCTAAACTTTTTAAGCCTGAAGAACAACAAACAATCACCATCATCAATTTCATCACATAAACTTCTAGCAAGACTATGTAGGATATGACAAGCGTGTCGCGTACTTGCAATTTTATATTATTCACTAATGTAGATATGGTGAGAGGGATCGTATCCACAGGGAAGGGAATGGTTCAAGAATTCAAGAATGTTGTTCTGAAAGTTGTCACAAAAATAAGATAACCAGAAATGAACGCTAACAAAAGATAACCAGAATGCAAACACAAGAGCAGAACGCAAGAAATAACGTCTGAGTGCAATAATATGAAAGGTGTGCCCTAGAGTTCCATAGCTCGATGAATACACATTTAGATCACTCTTGCGGTACAACTAAACATACATGCTAGACAAGAGGGGAACTTCGTTGCCTAGAGTCTTAAGCCACAACTGGCATGTCGACCACACTATGTCTTAATCCTCTTGACACCTTCATATTGCATGGCGAGGCCTGAGGTCGGTGATTTCATCCTGCACCATCCCAATCCACTATTCCTAACAAGTTTAAAACTTGACTCTTAGAAACTTCCCATGGCGAAGCCTGATACGAAGGTCTTATGCGCTTGTTAACAACAGAGGACTTCATTTTCACTCCAACCTTATGATCTCATACTCTGTGACCGGCATGGCGACCGCATCCTAGAAAACAAGCATGCAAAATGAGTGAAAAGACTCGATTCATGTTCTCATTCCGCATAATTCACAACAAGAAAATATGCATTAAACTCATACTCAGTATGACGGCCGCAGTTCAAGTTCAACATATAAATTCCAGAGTAAACACATAAAACTTAACCAACATCCACAATAAAAGCAGGTAATGAATCATTTCTTCAAAGATTACATTTAGTACACCGAATAAAGCATCTAAATTGTACATTCATCCATTGGAACCCTAGGTCATCATGCGATTAGCCAGAAAACTCTTTCTTCATCTCAATTTCATCAAATTGTAACATTAACAAACTCAACTCCATTCAATTGGAGGATTTTACCGATTAAAGTACAGAGATTTGTCAATTCCTTCATCAATTGAGAATAAGAAAGCAATTTCCAGTCTAAAGTTGCGATCGGAATCACAATCAGAGTACAAATTGTAGAGAGAGAAAATGTAGAGAGAGAAAGTTTTAGAGAGAGAAAAAGTTCCTGCTCTAAAATCAAAAGTCTGTTAACTATCTAGAATGATACTCCCTTTAAAATGCTAACTAAATCCTCTATATATAGAGATCATAGAAAATGTAATCACTACGCAAATGTAAAATGACTAAGATAATACAAAAATGCCACTACATATATCGAATGACTCAAATACTGTGCATGTGGCCAAATCAAGTCCAACCCCCAGCTTCACGTCTTTAGCGCAAGTCCCAACGCCCTCACGCTGCATTCCACGCCTTTGAGCCTTGGTCTTGACGCCTTCATCGCTAGCAGCATGTCTCCAAGCCTGCCATGGTCACGCATTCCTGCACCTGTGCACAAAAGATCAGCATCCAACACTTGGCCAAAATTATGGCATAAAAAACATCACAAAATGCCCACGATGCATCGCAGCGATGCATCGTAGCACAAGAATCCTTCCCTATGATGCATCGTAGCGATGCACCGTGGTATAAACTGCCATACGCGCGATGCTTCGCTACGATGCATCATGGTACTAATTTCTACAAGTGCGATGCATCGTAAATAGTGCTAGCGTGCTAGTGTGCAAGTGGAGTGCTGTGAGGTGTGTTTGTGAGATTTGTGAACTAGAAGTGTTGTGTATGTTGTGAGGTAAGTGTGCAAATGTGCTGGAAGCTAAGTGTAAACTCCTTACTGACATGGTGAAGAATAACATGATACGGTGAAGAGTATTGTGAAGTGTGTGCTAAAAATGTTGGGAAATAAATGCTGAAGAGTGGTTGTGAAATGTGTGATAAAATTGTATGTGAGGCATGGTCAAGAAGAGTGTAAGTGAAGTGTATTGAAAATGAATGAAAATGAAGTGTGTATTGACGAATAAAAATGAAGAATGACGAAAATGGTAAAGTGAATGAATTGTTGAAGAGTGTTGAAATGGTGAAAATGAATAAAATGGTAAAGTGAATATATGTAATGAACTCTTAACAAATGAACGAAGAATGTGATGTATATCACGTTTATGCTATGAAATGCAAGTGAGTGGCTCAAGTGTACTAAGAATGTTATGAAGAAAAATGTAACTGAGATGGGAGCAAATAATTGCGAATGTAATGACATGAATGGAATAAGTGGAGGTGTGCATATGTAGTGTGAAGTGTGTGCTGAAGAGTGAGTGAGATGCGTGTGTGATAAAGAGTATGAAGTCGGCCTCATCATTTGAGCAGCTCTTGTGCTGCGACTTGTGTGAGGTTGCAAGCGTTGTGAATTTGGAAACACTTAAAACATGAAAGTTGTAGCCCCAGGTTTTAGCTTTCCATAGCCTTTTGAATCACCGAATGCAGAGCTTGGACGAGAAATTTATGGCCAAAATACTAAAGTGTGGCACAGACGATTTTCATGGATGCATCGCCATGTAAACGTTTTAATGGATGTATCTCCCATTTTCTCTTCCGAATTAGAGCTTGGGGTCAACATAATGGTTGTAGATATTTATCTTGTCTTTCCATAGGTTTAAGAATCAACATCATTGGAGGTCTGTAGCTCAAGATATCAATATTCTACCAAACTGTGGCAATGAAGTCTACAATGAAAACCCTAACGTAGTGATTTCAAATTTGCCCCTATTTCTCATAACAGCACACAGAATTAGAAGAAAGTTAAAACTTAAGAATTGAATTACACTCAAAGAGCTTTCTATAACATCTAATATCCCATCATTTGGATTAGTATTGAGAAAGTTACACTCAAATGAAGTACACTAATAGTTCTGCCCAAATACCAAATGAACACAACGAGCATATAAGGTTTTCTCCACATTCTTCAAGCATCATTTTAAGGCCTTTTTATTCATTTAAACAGTCCAAGTTGCAAACTACATAACTACATCAAATAACACATAACACCACATAAATGCATGAAAAACAAGTCAAAAGCTAAGTGAAATAAGACATATAAGTTGGTATAAAACCAACTTATCAATTTCCTCCACACTTGAACTCTTGCTTGCCCTCAAGCAAGATCATAACAATACACTAACTCAAAACACAAATCGCTACATAATGATGAGGTGAATTTATTCACCTTTTATCTGTGGTTTTATACTTGATTCCTTGCTCGTTCTTGTTCTTTTTGAGTTGTTTTAGTGTTTCATTTGTAGGTTTGTCAACCATGGTGTTCCAGGAAGGAAGAAATCATGCAAAAGTTGAATTGGATGCAAAAGTGGAAGAAAAGTTGAGAAAATCGTCAAGACAGCCGCCCGCGTCGTGACGTGGGGATCCCTTCCACGTCGCGACGTCCAGATTCAGCAGTTTTTGAGAAAGTCACAGCCAAGCACGTCGCGACATGGGGATCTCTTCCCCGTCGCGACGTCGGTGCACGTCGCAACGTGCACGGTCGCAAGTAGCGACGTCGAGAAGCGACAGAAGGCGCTGACAGCAAATACTTGGCCCAATTTGAGTTGCCTTTTTCAACATGACTTTTGTGAAGGACTTATTTGCAAATACTTTCATAGAATTACTATATATAGGGTAGGGTTTACAGTTCTAAAGGGTTGTTGATTATCTTTTGAGCAAGAGAATTCTTCTTTGTAACAGCTAGGGTTTTCTTTTGGTTATTGCGCAAGGAGAATTTGTTCGGGAACATCATTAACATTGGATCTATTTATTTAAGAGTAAAGATTTCTTCCAAGGATTTTTGGATTCAAGGTGTTGTCTTTCTTTTACATAATGAATTCAATATTGTGCATTAATATATATATCGTGATGTGCGATTTAGCCATGCTAGGCTAAATCTATTGTGCTCTCGAGATTATGAATAAGGGTTTTTGTGCTTAATCTACATTCTAAGTTCTATTCTATGGTCTTTGTAAATGAGTTTTACTGAGTTCTTCATAATTATGCATGATTTAAGGCCTTAATTATGTATGATGAATATCTTCATAAAGTGCAGTAAATTGCTTAGAGATAACTTGTTTTAATCTGTCCTACCGCTATATAGGAGGGTTAGAGTAAGTTGTTTGGAATCTATTATGGGTTGGTTGTGAATTTGTTAGATTGATTTACCTTAATTCTCACCTACCGCTATATAGGAAGAATTTGGGGGGTTAGTTTGGCATTAGCGTGACTGGTTCCGGCGTTGCCTCAGCCATAAAAGAGCGGTTGAACTTGAGGGTTTGGTTGAGTTGGTTGTTGCAATAGATTCCAGGTTAATTAAGGAAGTGAACTGTGCCTACCGCCATATAGGAGTGTTCAGTGAATTAGTTAATATCTAAATAGGTAAGTGCATCAATCACTCCTTTCCTACCGCTATATAGGAGGGTGTGAGTAAGTGTAGTTATCCTTATTTTGCATGACCATAGATAGAATGAATGTGTTGTCTTTTATGTAACCCTATCATATAATCTCGGGAGTACACTTGCTGAACTTGATATTAACTCAAATCACCACTTTAGCTCTGTTATTGTCATTACTTTAGTTATTTTCCGTTTAATCATTGTTAAAACATCAAGAGATTTTCTTAAAACTTCAATACAGCCCTTTCCCTGAGAGAACGAACTCACTTTACTATCACCTTCATTGGCGTTGTTTAAGCTTATTTTTGAGTAGGGGTGGATAGCAACCACGATCACATTTTACATACATATTTGCCTCCACCACATAACATTGAGGCCAGCATCACTCGCATAAGCAATACACTACTCTAAGTCACATGCACTACACATTTGTATACACACACAAGGTACTTGATGCACAACTTTTGCTTTACACATAAACCTCAAGGCACATCACAATGCATGAATCCAACACGTAACACATAACACTACATAATGAACTCTCTTGAAGAAAAACCTACCTATCCATTTCAAGATCATTTCACACTATTATTGGATGTGCATATTACTTAGTTAACCAATTATACTCTAGTTTTAAGGATAGGCTCAATTCTTCATGGCAATCATCGTAACCAAGTTGTACTCATTTGAAGCTTTAACATAGATGTGTGAGTTGTGTGCAAAGGCTTACATACATCTCAAGCCTCACTTATGATCAAAGCAAAAATAGAGAATGCAAAGATTTTATTATTACTTATTTTCAAGTCCTCAACATTTAAACATTGTATAGACATGAATGCACCAAATATTAAGGATCATTGGTTGCCCTTGTTTCTTACAACTCTTTCCCCGAGGTTGTCATCTTTTAGTACTTTACCTTCGTTTCGTACATGACATTATTAGACTGGAGTACTCCTTGGCCTTTCCAATTATTGCCTCAGGTTTTATGGCTTTTGAATTCCATCCCCACTCATGCGGATTATTCTCTTAAAATACACACTTAGTGTGATAGAGCAGTCCCGCAGATGAGTGGTTCATAATTGTGTGCTTTTGGAACATTGTCCATGCACTTAGCATCCGGTACCTTTCACTTTGGCATAACTTGGCTTTTTCGCTTTTCCAAATCATTTCCTCCTGGTGCCTAAATGTCACTACAGGTTTCCAAGGATTACTCAGCTTACTTCATGAAAATTTTCAAAAATTCTCTATTTCTTGCCTTTTCACATAAGTTCAACAATCCATGTATGTATTCCATTTTAGTGCTTGAAAACAACTATGTTAAAGTTCAAACTTTCCTAATAAGTTTTTAACTCCTACCACTTAGCCTTGAGCTATCCTCACCATTGAGCTCTTTTTATTCAAGTTTTCAAACACACATCCAACTCTAGTGTTAGTGCACTTTCCATGGATAGTCAAGTTCTTCCACAAAAATGTAAACTACATATAAATTGTGTTCAAAACGTCACTTATTCACAAAAAAACTTCAAAATTTCACAAACTTTAAAAATGTACACAAAAAACTGAAAAAAAAACTCCAGATATACGAGGTATGATATGCAAAAGCTCAAAATAACACAACAAAACTCAAAAGTAAATGCTTTGCATCACATAGCACAAAAAATTTCATTCATGAAAGAGAACAAGCATATAAAGTCAAAGAGACACAAACCATAGCAAACATTCACTCCCCCACACTTAAAACTTACATTGTCCTCTATGTAAAGTAAAAATAAGTTTAGGAGCTCTCTGATATCGAGATGTCATGAAATCCAATGTTTGCTTGGTGGAGTGTCGTTGTTCGTAGTGCCCTCGGTCATGAAAAACTTCCTGCATATTGTAAAACCAAGCTTATTACACATTACTCACTCAAGTACACTACATGTTGGTGCAATATAGTGCAAGATCGACATGACATAGAGGTAGCATGCAAGCAAAGTATCGCACCATGACCAGGAGTCATGGTGGTGTAAAAGTACGCAACTAGTAACACGAAGTGGTACATGCACAACTCATGCTTGAAATGTAAACTAAGTAATTGTGTGCAGCAAGGGAGTGGTCCATTGCACCACTCCCCCACACTTAACCTCATGTGTGCATGGCCTATTCTTCTTGCAACTTCTTTCATGTGCGTGTCCTGACAACATGAGTGGCTTAGTGAGTATAACAAAATGCAAGAAAACATAAAGAACTAGCTTAATCGAAATGCTAAAAATAAAAGGGAAAAGTATCGCACCATGACCAGGAGTCATGGTGGTGTAAAAGTACGCAACTAGTAACACGAAGTGGTACATGCACAACTCATGCTTGAAATGTAAACTAAGTAATTGTGTGCAGCAAGGGAGTGGTCTATTGCACCACTCCCCCACACTTAACCTCATGTGTGCATGGCCTATTCTTCTTGCAACTTCTTTCATGTGCGTGTCCTGACAACATGAGTGGCTTAGTGAGTATAACAAAATGCAAGAAAACATAAAGAACTAGCTTAATCGAAATGCTAAAAATAAAAGGGAAAAGAAGTAGTTCTGGGTTTTGTAAGTCTCCAGCTAGACTATATCCATCAATCCTTCGTCTTCACAATCTGGAATATCCAACTCTGCAGAGTTCGAAATAACTATCTCTGTACCATAAAGATGAATTCTCATACGCACTATTCTTCCTCTTGCAAGACACTTGAGGCGTATCATCAAGGAGGTGCTTAAGCTCATGCACATGGGGAGCCACCTCTACAAATTTCACTTTGAACCACTGAGGCTCCCTCATTGGAGGTACCTCCTTTAATTCTTCTATCATTGTAAGCATATAATCTACCTCTTCCACCACACTAACCATTTTATTCCTGCAAAGCTCAACCAAGGATTGTATATCCACGGCCTCAACAAACTCATCAGTAAGTTCAAAAATAGACGTATCAAATAAGCAATTTTCCACTATGTTAGCAATATCATGTAAAATTCGCAATCCTTCTCATCCAGACTTACATAGGAAATTCCTTCAGTCTCTTCTTTCTTCACAACATAAAAATCATTATCATTAGTTAACAAGGGAGTTTCATTTAGCACTTATTGTGAGTCACCTTTAAGATACTTAGATTCAAGCACTATTTCAAGAGTCGGTGCCTCCACAAGAGTGTCAATCAATGTGTTGATGTTTTCATTAACAAGTTCAAAATTACCTTCATTCATCATATCACAATGTTCATCAAGATGTTGACTCTATGCAATTTATCAGGACATCAAGAAAAGACACATCCAGAGATTGACTCTCAACATCATCAAGTAAAGCATGACACTCATTACCATTTGAAACATTCTTAACACATGCTTCTTGTGATGTCTGTTCTACCAACACGTCATCTTGCATTTCAAAGATTGATTCATCTATAAAATAGCATTCTACTATGTTTACAATCTCAGATAAAATCATGCAATCTTCCTTATCCAGTTCTACCCTCTCAATTTCTTCATTGCACGCATTCACTTCTTCAAGAGATATGCAATCACGTTTCATATATTCATTAAACACATGCATGTTCCACGCTATGGCTCTAATTGCAAAACAATATTCTGTATACCTGGGATGCTCAATAGCATAATTGACATCGAAAACAACTTGTTCATCATTAATTCTAAATGTTACCATTTTGTTCCTCACGCCAATTAATGCATCTCCAGTAGCAAGGAATGGCCTTCCAAAAATGATAGGCACTTCGAGATCCTCTTCCATGTCCAGCACAATGAAATCCACAAGAAGTGTGAACTTATCAATCCTCATCAGCACATCTTTAACTATGCCTGTGGGCTTCACTAAAGATCTATCAACGAGTTGCAAAGTGACCGCCACTGGACGGATTCTCCCACTCAACCCAACATTTATGGAGATAGAAAGAGGCATGAGGTTGATCCCTGCTCCTAAGTCGCACAATGATTTGTCAAAGTATCTCTGGCCTATGGTACAAGGGATGGTGCAACTTCCCGGGTCCTTCAACTTTGGTGGCAACTTGTGGCCATCCCAAGCTTCACTACACTCCATAGGCGTCGTTGAAGCTTCATATTGAAGAATCTGTTCCTTGTTTGAAATCAGGTCCTTAAGGAATTTTGCATACTTAGGAACTGCACTCACCAAATCTAGCAATGGTAGGCTCACGTTAACTTGTCTCACCACGTTCAAAAATCGATCATATTGCGGCCCTTTCTTCGGCATTGGTTTCACTCTCTCTGGGAAGGGAGGCTTTGAAGCATACTCGGGGTAGTTGTAAGGACTTGGTGGTCCTCTAATCTTCTTTGTCAACTCCTTACCTTCTTTGCCTTCATTATTTCGCACTTCCTCCTCTTTTCCAGGTGTAATGGCCTCATGCGCATAATTGTTATCCTCTGCACTTCCTGCTTCCTTTTCAGGTGTGATGGCATCCTTTGCATAAGCCTGCTCAAGATCCACAACCACTTCATCCTCAACTTCACAAGCATCATCTCCAGTAGCAGTGGCTTTGTGCACTTGCTTTCCACTCCTCAACATAATAGCATTACAAGCCACCTTGTTCTTGGGATTTGGAACCATATCACTAGGAAGAGAACCAGTAGCCCTATGATGCACTGTATTGGCTAGTTGCCCCAACTACATTTCAATGTTCTTGAGTGTGGCATCATGATGTCTTACAGTTGTCTCCAAAGTAACAAATCTCTCCTCATTTTTATCCATCTTTTCTATAAGACGATGTAACATATCCTCTATGGATGGTTTCACTTGCTCTGAGGCACTCGGTTGATTGTCAAAGCCTGCAGGTAGCTGTGTGGATCTTCTTTGTTCATTTCCATAGTACTGGCCTCCTCCTTAAGTATGATTTTGGTTTCCCCAACTATTTTTGCCTCCACCACCATATTGTCTATTATTGCCTCCGGAGTAGTTGTTAGGATATTGTGGCTTGTTGTAGTTATTCAAGTACTGTAGAAACTCAGTTGTAATGGCACACTCCTCCGTGTGGTGCTCACCTTTACACAACCTACATGATAACACAGGAGCTTTAGTGTGTGTAGCTTTCAGAGTTTGCACTTGCTTAGCTAGGCCTCAAACTTGGCACTCAAAGAAGTTTCTTCATCCAGGTCTAGCACTCCTCTCTGCCTTCTACTATGAGGTTTTCGAGTCTCAGGGAACAAATACTCGTCTTCTGTAATTTTGTCAAATAGATCCCTTACTTTAGGCACACTCTTATCTTTCAAGACACCATTAGCACATGCCTTCACCATCATCGAAGACTCAGCTATGAGGCCTTTGAAGAAAGTGTTCAATTCTCTGATTTCTCCCAAATCATGGTTAGGACATTGTCGGATCAAATCATTAAAACATTCCCATGCTTCCCGGAAGGATTCTCCATCATGCTGTTGAAAGTTCATTCCATTCTCATCTTCTCCAACTTAGCTGGAGGGAAGTACTTGGCCAAGAATCTCTTTTGGAGTTCCTCAAAAGTAGTCATAGCATTTGCACCCCCAATTGATCTGAACCAATGCTTTTCTATGCCCCTCAGAGATAATGGAAAAAGAATCCTATGAACTTCACTCCAATCAACTCTCGGAAGTTTGAAAGTCCTGCAGAGGCCTAAGAACCAATCCAAATGTTCGTTAGGATCTTCGCTGTCTAATCCATGAATGAACTGGCCTTAAGTTATCATTGAAACTATCTGAGTGGGGATATGGTAACTCTCAACGTCTATATCCTGTTGATCAAATCAACTACAAAAATTTATTGCGTAGTGGTCACCAAATCGTGGTGCTCGTGCTCCTTGGTTGGCCATTTTCTTTTCTTTCTGTCTGCTTCTCAAGGTTTTTGGTAACTCGAGATCAAGTGTATATTCTTGTTCTCCTTCAGATCGAAGCCTGGGCATACAACACACCACAAGTGATAACAAAACACAAACAACACCGTAGTAACAAAGGTTGTAAATGTAGACTAAAGAAACAAAACACAGCACTCAATCACGAGAACTTCAAGAATAGATTGCACCTTGTAGTAGAGGAATGCAATGACAGAATTGTAAGAATGTAATAAGAAGACAGAAGTGAACAAAACAGATCAAAATAATCAACAATTAAACAAAAATAGAACAACACAATAAAATCAAGAAAATGTGCCTTCCCCGGTAGCGGCGCCAAAAATTGACAAGCGTGTCACATACTTGCAATTTTACGCTATTCACTAATGTAGACATGGTGAGAGGGTTCGTATCCATAGGGAAGGGAATGGTTCAAGAATTCAAGGATGTTGTTCTGAAAGTTGTCACAAAAATAAGATAACCAGAAATGAACTCTAACTAAGATAACCAGAATGCAAACACAAGAGCAGAACGCAAGAAATAACGTCTGAGTGCAATAATATGAAAGGTGATGCCCTAAATTTCCATACCTGGATGAATACACATTTAGATCACTTTTGCGGTGCAACTAAACATACATGCTAGACAAGAGGGGAACTTCGTTGCCTAGAATCTTAAGCCATAACTGGCATGTCGACCACACTATGTCTTAATCCTCTTGACACCTTTCTATCCCATGGCGAGGCCTGAGGTCGGTGATTTCATCCCGCAATATCCCAATCCATTATTCCTAATAAGTTTAACACTTGACTCTTAGAAACATCCCATGGCGAGGCCTGATACTAAGGTTTTATGCGCTTGTTAACAACAGAGGACATCTTTTTCACTCCAACCTTATGTTCTCATAATCTGTGACCGGCATGGCGACCGCATCCTAGAAAACAAGCATGCAAAACGAGTGAAAAAACTCGATTAATGTTCTCATTCCACAGAATTCATAACAAGAAAATATGCATTAAACTCATACTCAGTATGACGGCCGCAGTTCAAGTTCAACATATAAATTCCAGAGTAAACACATGAAACTTTACCAACATCCACAATTAAAGCAGGCAATGAATCATTTCTTCAAAGATTACGTTTAGTGCACCGAATCAAGCATCTAAATTGTACATTCATCCATTGGAACCCAAAGTCATCACGCGATTAGCCCGAAAACTCTTTCTTCATCTCAATTTCATCTAATTGTAACATTAACAAACTCAACTCCATTCAATTGGAAGATTTTACCGATTAAAGTAGAAAGATTTTTCAATTCCTTCGTCAATTGAGAATAAGAAAGCAATTTCCAGTCTAAAGCTGCGATCGAAATCACAATCGGAGTACAAATTGTAGAGAGAGAAAATGTAGAGAGAGAAAAAATTCCCGCTCTAAAATCAAAAGTCTATTAACTATCTATAATGATCATCACATCAAAATGCTAACTAAATCCTCTATATATAGAGGTCACAGAAAACGTAATCACTACGCAAACGTAAAATAACTAAAATATTACAAAAATGCCACTACAAATATCGAATGACTCAAATACTGTGCATGTGACCAAATCAAGTCCAACCCCCAGCTTCATGTTTTCAACGCAAGTCCCCACGCCCTCACGCTGCATTCCACGCCTTTGAGCCTTGGTCTCGATGCCTTCATCCCTAGCAGCACGTCTCCAAGCCTGCCATGGTCATGCCTTCCTGCACCTGTGCACAAAAGATTAGCATCCAATACTTAGCAAAAATTGTGGTATCGAAAACATCACAAAATGCCCACGATGCATCATTGCACAAGAATCCTTCCCTACGATGCATCGTAGCGATGCATCGTGGTATAAACTGCCATCATCATGGTATAAACTGCCATACGCACGATGCATCGCTATGATGCATCGTGGTACTAATTTTTACAAGTTCAATGCATAGTTACGATGTATCGTAGTGCTAATGTGCTAGTGTGCTAGTGTCCAAGTGGAATGTTGTGAGGTGTGTTTGTGAGATTTGTGAACTAGAAGTGTTGTGTATGTTGTGAGGTAAGTGTGCGAATGTGCTGGAAGCTAAGTGTAAACTCCTTAGTGACATGGTGAAGAATAACATGATACAGTGAAGAGTATTGTGAAGTGTGTGCTAAAAATGTTGTGAAATAAATGCTGAAGAGTGGTTGTCAAATGTGTGATAAAATTGTCTGTGAGGTGTGGTCAAGAAGAGTGTAAGTGAAGTGTATTGAAAATGAATGAAAATGAAGTGTGTGTTGACGAATAAAAATGAAGAATAACGAAATGGTAAAGTGAATGAAATGTTGAAGAGTGTTGAAACGGTGAAAAAGAATAAAATGGTAAAGTGAATATATGTAATGAGCTCTTAACAAATGAACGAAGAATGAAGAGTGTATATCACGTTTATGCTATGAAGTGCAAGTGAGTGGCTCAAGTGTACTAAGAATGTTATGAAGAAAAATGTAACTGAGATGGGAGCAAATAATTGTGAAAGTACTGATATGAATGGAATAAGTTGAGGTGTGCATATGTAGTGTGAAGTGTGTGCTGAAGAGTACGAGTGAGATGCGTGTGTGATAAAGAGTATGAAGTCACCCTCATCATTTCAGCAGCTCTTGTGCTGCGACTTGTGTGAGGTCGCAAGCCAATTTATGCTAGTGATGTGAGTACAGTAGTGTGCAGCAATGTGTATGGCGCAAGTGTGCAAATGTACAGCAACTTCCAACCGAATTCTGGACCTGATGCGTTGTGAATTTGGAAAATCTTAAATTACAGCGTTGCATCGCCCATTTTCTCTTCCGAATTAGAGATTGGGGTCAACATAAGCATTGTAGATCTTTCTCTTAGCTTTCCATATGTTTAAGAATCAACATCATTGGAGGTCTGTAGCTCAAGATATCAACATTCTACCAAACTGTGGCAATGAAGTCTACAATGAAAACCCTAAAGTAGTGATTTCAAAGTTGCCCCCGTTTCTCATAACTGCACACAGAATTAGAAGACAGTTAAAACATAAGAATTGAAGTACACTCAATGATATTTCCAAAACATTCAATATCCCATCATTTGGATTGGTATTGAGAAAGTTACACTCAAATGAAGTACACTAACAGTTCTGCCCAAATACCAAATGAACACAACGAGCATGTAAGGTTTTCTCTACATTCTCCAAGCATCATTTTAAGGCCTTTTTATTCATTTAAGCACTCCAAGTTGCAAACTACAAAAATGCATCAAATAATACATAACACCACATAAATGCATGAAAAACAAGTCAAAAGCTAAGTGAAATAAGACATATAAGTTGGTATAAAACCAACTTATTAGGATACAACAATATAGACAAATTTTCACACAAATCGTACCTCCAACAATTTCCACTGAAATAGCTTAACCTCGTAGTAGAGTTTTATTTTTAAGCAACTGCTTAACCTCGTTAATTTTTTCTTAAATTATAGGAGCCTAGAAAACAAAGATAATCATTGTAAAAGTGACACCAAGTAGGTCCCCAAAACTAATCATAACTTGTGCAATAAAGAGATGTCATGTATGTTGCATGGACAAATACATAAAAGGGAGCAACATCATAATAGCCATTCTCAACATTTTTTTATCTCTGCTACTAGGGACTATACCTAAGCAAGAAGCTGAAAGAAACACTCATGATTAATCAAATAGATCGACAACAGCTTAATTCTTAAAGCTATAAAAAACTGAAACTAGAGAATTATGCTTGGAAGAACTTTCAACATACCAAAAGCATATTGGTTACCATAGGAGAGAGAAAGAATACAGAAAATTTCATGCTTGAAAATGGAATGATCACTTTAATCAGTAGCTGAATCTACAAAACATAATTTACTTGTTATGCACAAAAGAATCTCTCCCAAGGACATCCAACCTTCCATTTGGATTTTCTTCAGGAATTTGTACATGTAATACGGAGATAACACTTGATACACAAGAGGGTTCCAGTGGAAAATATTATACCCAATAGAACTAATGCACAAAAGCCATGTTATCACCAGAGGTGCAAACAAGAACCCGACTCGATAAGTGCAATAATATTGAAGGGCAAACAAACCTATCAGTATGATACAAGAAACTAAAACTTCTTTATCTGTAATATTTTCATACTTTAAGAGAGAGTTTTCCATGCCACCATGATAAATGTTGTAAGGATATAGCACAAGATCAAAAATGGAATTCAATTGGTGAGGAAGAAAACCATGAAAAAAAGAAATGAGCATTAAGCATTAACAAGACAATTAAGTAATATCCTGGAAAGAGTAAGAAAAGAGTTAGGTCCAATTGACTATAAAATTTCTTATGGGATATCATTAAGAGTATATAAAACCATTTTTCTCAGCAAAATACTTATCTCACTCCCAATACCAACGTACACATAAGTTGGATGGATACCACATAACACCATTTTCTTCAGTAATTTATAGGCATAAGAGTAGTTCTCTGACCTGCCCATTGAACACCTTATCAATGCTATCATCCTTCAACAGAAAACCAACTTATCCATTTGCATGCTTTCCCTGATTTTTTATTATCTTTTTCTCTTGAAGCTTCTCTGAAATCACAGCATGA
This sequence comes from Ophiorrhiza pumila, assembly GCA_016586305.1. Lineage (NCBI taxonomy): Eukaryota > Viridiplantae > Streptophyta > Magnoliopsida > Gentianales > Rubiaceae > Ophiorrhiza > Ophiorrhiza pumila. The sequence continues at coordinate 17,542,550 of BLIW01000005.1, forward strand.
AAGAACCGGCTTGACATAAACTCAAAACCAAAACCAAATTTTCAAGAAATCACAAAAACATGAAATCACAACATCAACTTAAAACCAATGTTCCGCCAAGTATCATGCTACCTCTTTATATCACCAATTATGTCAAACAACATTCAAATAACCATTTAAGCAAAATGTGTTCCTCATCAATGCCCAAAAATATCATTCATTCAATACAAAAGTTAGCCACTTCACTTTAAAGACTCGATGAGCATTCAAACATGCAAAATTCAAGATGACCTACACATGTAACAAGAACATGTAGTGACATTAACTTAGCTGCTAAAAAATGTTTGAAACCTGATATAAAGAGGATGACATTAAAAACAAATAAAGTAACAAAGGTGATTTTTTTCTTTTTTTTCCATTTGGAAGTAGTTTAAACTGTGTTATGTTGTTTGTGATTTTCTAGAGACACCTGCTAAATGATTGAATGTGAATTTGCCACTCCTATGGTAGCAGTTATTGAAAGAAGTGAGGTATGAATTTTTGTAGACCGTTTTACAAGAGAGCGTCCATTTTATAGTGTTATTAAGTTCACATTTGAAGAATTAGGTCTTCAGATTTTCTCTTTTTCCATTAAAAGCTATTCTTCATGAACTCTCTAACATGGAACAATCATTTTTAAGTCCATCTATGTGATGATTTAACTGAAAATAGTGAAGTATGCCAACTAGCCTAACTGCCCTTAACTTTTCTCCATTTAGTTGATGATACTGTTATATATGTATATATATATATATATTTATATATTTGTTTCCTCAATTATTCTCTAAGGATGACATTAAAAACAAAGTTTACAATCAGTTTCACCAAGAATTCACATTCAATCTATTGAACAAAATATTATCTTACCCACGACTCCCCACTATAGAAAGGGCATTTAGAAACAAATATACATCAATTATAAAACAAGAAAAAAATTCAAAAAAGCCTTTTGAATTCACATGAACATTCCATCTAACACGTAGCATCAACATACCAAAGTAAGAATTTGAGCATCACCATCTGCGTACATACGGATTGCACAATTTTAGCATGAAAGATTGCAAATTCGCCCATGTAATCACTTCATATATGCTCAATAATACTTTCCCATATCATAGAAAAAACATTCCAAAACAAATTTAAACAAAAATTAGAAATTCAAACCTTAGGGTTCTTGTAAAAGGAACCAAGATTTTGGTTGATTTGAATATCCAAACCTTGAATTTAAACCATGCAAGGCTCCCGTAGTTCTTGGATCAGTGGTGGTATGATGATTGTGGTGATATATGGGTGATTCGAGTGAGTTCTGTGAAGTGGGTGTGGGTGAGGTAAAGAAGTGGGTTGCGTTTGTTGAAGATGGGAGAAGAAGGGAAAAGTTGAAAAAACATATCATATGTTTCTGACTCCCCGACTTCAGTTTTTCCTTTTCTAAAATTTTTGCCTTTTATTTCAAATTTGTACTCTTTCAGTTTATTACTTTAAAAAAATATTTATTCTTATTTTAATTAGTAGAAGAAATATTTTTATATATATATATATATACACTTACTAAATAATTTATATTTTTACTACAATTTATTATCTTTTCTAAATTGTTAACTATTTTTAGATTGAACCATTTAATTTTTTTGTTATTATATTATATATATATATATATATATATTTGTTTATTAGATTGCTTTAATACGTATAAAAATTTTAAGATATTGAATGAACACTTAAAATCGTCAATAATACAAATAAGATAAATAATTATATAATAAATTGACTACATAATAAATTGAGTAAAAAAATCATAAAATATAAGAAACAAGATATAAATTAATTTATATAAAAAATGAAATAAAAGGAAAAGAAGAAAATTGAAAAAATAAAGAAGTACATATATTTGGTAAAAAATTAACCAAATCTTTTATGGCTCAAACTAACAATATTTAAGTATTAACACAAAACCATTGAGTAGATAAATTGAAATTAATGTTTAAATATAAGATAAAAAAAATTAAATTTCGTTTATTTCTCACTGATGAGAAAAATGAAATTAATGCTTTAGATACATAATAAAGGCAATATTTCTTAAATGTGTTGCATATTTATACAATAATTGCAACACTTGTAAACAAATGTTGCATTAAACGTATATATGCAATACTTATTTTAAAGTGTTGCAACTTTTTTTTAAAAACTTTTATCAATTGTAATATTTTTAAAAGTGTTGCCATGAAAGTGTTGCTACAGCTTCATTTTTTAGTAGTGAGCAGGAGCACTAGGCGCCTGTCCACACATGCACGCACACACACGGCAGGCGCGCTAGGTGCCCGCACCTCACACACACACGCATAGAGGGGGCGCTAGGCGCCCGCCCAATACTCTGGAGCGCGCGCCTTTCTCCTCACTCATGCTCACTACATTCGAACACACTTTCACTGTGTTCATGCATTAACTTCCCACTAATTTTATACTTAGCATACTCAATAACAAAAACTATTCTAGCACAAGGCATGAACCTTGACACGCACAAGTCAGCCACAAACATAATCACTCAGAAGCTCACCAAGTGTTTGATGCATTGAATTCTTCATACTTAAGAAATCAATTTACACTATAACGGCAGATGACCTCACTAAATTTTATGACTTGCTCCTGCAGGACACGTGGAAAAATCTCTCAGCAGGAGGAAACTCTCAACTATCCTGATGGTGACACATCAAGAAATAAAACGTATAAATGCAAAGAGAAGAACACACAAGAAAAAGTGTGAAGCGGCCGCACAACAGAGAACACACATTCAATAGACTAGGGTTCTTAGAGTTAGGCTAGTTTTAGGATTTTGTCTCTCCTTTCTCTCTCTAACATTATACTGTCTTTAGGGTTTGTCTGGTACAGATCTCGACTTGTTGAGACATTTGAATTGCAATATATCTTTATTTTATGTGTTCTTTATTCATTGAGTATTTTATTTCAATGGGCTTCATGATAACGTTCAAATCTAGAGTATTATATGTGGTACCTACTTAGATTGCTTTGGATCTACCAAAGGAAATTGAACCTAACATGATCTGAATTTGAGAACCATCTTTGTGTGAGTTTCTAGATTCGCTTTCATTGCTGGTTCCATGTATGTGGTACCCACTGACATTTGTAGCCAAACTTGTAGAAAAGATCTAGGATTATTCTTGTGGAACAATTTGAGTACATGAATTTGGTAGCTGCCCTACCAAGGGAGATAGTCAAGAATTGAACTAGAATTGTTGTACAGAGTAGAGATCTGGGTTCTTAATTTGTGCCAACAACTTGCCCCGCCAGGGGAAGTTCGAGGAGACAGTGGATTGAGAGTGAGAGAACCACCCGGTTGATCATTTCTATGAAGCTAGCAGAAGTTCCCTCATGCATACACACTAGTCAGTGATACTAAGAAGAGATATGTGCATGTAGAACCCCTCAAGGCAGTACTTAGAACACTAACATTTTGCATTCATTCTTATTTAGCCTGCATTTATCTTCTTCCATGCATTTCATGCATTACAAGTCAAGTGAACAAATGGTCTTCGGATAACCAACTCTTCTCTGTGGAACAATCCCTCTCACCATTACTACAGTAGTGTTAGGGTAAAATTGTAGATATACGCGATAGGCCTTTCAACTATACAACTTGTTGTAAAACTTTGAAATCATATAGTTATTATTGCATACCATTTTTCTATATTTAATTTGTCTACTATATTCAAATATCTATCTTTTCTTGGAATATCTTCATTTATTTGAATTCTTTTTCCTGAACTTTCTAGAAAATCCAATACAGCATTTTGAGTTTTACGAATTAGTGCTAGTTTTGTTTCTATTTCTAAATCTTTTATTTGTAATTCTTTTATCTCATCTTTAAGTCTCCTGATTTCTGATTTTAATTGTTTTACTTCTTCATGTAAATTCACGGAACTACTTAATTTTGTATTAACTATACCTGGAATTTAGTATGAGACTCGTTATTTCTCTAGAAAACTCTCCTCATTCTCTCTAGAAAACTCCACACACCCACCACCACCGGCTCTGGCCTTTTGGCCAAGGCCAGAGCCGGTCAACCGCTTTCACCTTTCTAATCGATCCAACATCGACTTCCTCCTACAACTTTCTTGTTGACTTAAGCTCTTTTATTTCTCAGCTCGCCCAGCGTTCAGCCAAAGACCCTAGAACATTCTGATTTAAGCACTCTCCAGCCCCAACTCTCAGCTCACCACCGGAACTCTCAAGGCTGCCACCAATTCTCGTAGATAGATCTTCTGTGGTGAGCTAAGCATCAAGGGACAGATCTCACAAGGAAGCTCCAAGCTCTCATCTTAATCGGGAGCATCAACATAGCCACGACTCTCAGACAGGTGCAGCCATACAGAAGTTGAAACCCCCAGATGAAGAGGAAGTCTGATCAGATCGACAATTCCTTGGGACAATCGGGTATGAGTGCTTCAAGATCCAAAGCTTCAAGGAATGACACCCAACTGTGAGCTCAAGATCTAAATCGTGAGCAGCGTGACCTCTTTGGTGGAGGTCAGATCGACGACTTTGTGAGCTCACCAGAGCTACTTAAACTTCAGTGGACAAATCGGACATGGATCGGTCACCGGCTGCTGATTCAAGCTTTCTCTTTCCCACTATTCACAACTCAGCTTACTATTCACAACTCAGCCAATTTTGAAGCTGATTTCTACAGCTTCATAACTTTGGACCCTGCAGTTTCTTGCTACTCTATAAGCTTCAGCTAAAGTTCTCAGCAAAAGATCACTCCTAAGTGGAAAAAGCAAGCCTTTTGAAGTTCAGGAAATCGATCTTGCTGCAAAAGGGGAAGAACATTCCATCGAACAGTGATCTTGAACCGTTTGAACCCCCAACCGATTTTGGATTGTGCTGCTTAAGGGTCAAAACTCACACTCAGAAGCTCAGTGCAGATTTATGCATCTGAAGAGGTATAACTCGACATTTACTTTGAAAAGAAGGATTTGCTAAGTTCTTGACTTGAGAAGATGAACTTATGTGGTTTGAATGTGGTGATTAATTAACTTGATTTAGGGTCTTAGAATTTGAATTGATTGCTCTGAATAGAGAAATCAACTGATTCTAGGTGGTGTTCATGCTTGATACAAAATTGATTTATTCGAGATGTTAGTGTCTTGATCACTCATGTACTTGGATTCCTGTCTTGATGAATCATTTTGGGCTTGATGGTATAGCGAGTGATTTTGACTGCCCTGGTGCATATGCTCAAATTGTTGTTGAAAAAAATTAGTCATGGTTTTCGATAAATTATTCACGTGCTTTAAATGGCTTGCCAATGGGCTGAAGAATCCAAATTCCTTGTTTTTGGTTGAATGGTTCCTATCTTGCTTGGGTCTCATCTTCAGAGATGCATGGAAATACTCCAACAGTTTTCATCTTCCCTTTGCCTCAATAGTTTCAGCCACAGCTCGATGTACTTAAGAGATAAAAATGTTCTTCAGAGCTGCTTCATCATTTACTCAAGTGGCTTTTAAATGATACTGTTATCGCAAATGATTGGTTTTGATCTGGTGGTGCTTTCTGGCTGTGTTGAACGAAGGGCCTGTATAGATAGAGACTAAAATGATGCTGACTTTGTAGTTTGGAACTTTCTTGTCTAAACCATTTTCTCTGTGATGCCTGATTTTGATGGGCAGCTTTTTACTTTTGTTTATCCCCTGACTCGAAACATATTACTTGCTTAGGGAGATTTTGAAGGAGGGTTTGAGATTTGACATAATTTGGTTTCCCTATGTGGAGATCAAATTACTCAAAATCTTAGTCCTCGCATATACTTCCGGTTTTTCTTGATTTCATGTATCTTTGACGCCAAGGAAACTGCATGTAATGGAGTAGTACTCCAAATCTAAGGCATTAACTTTTGTAACGGTGTGGCGGGTATATCCGGCACCGTATTTTATTCACGGTAATATTAAGTTTCGATTTTCCCTAAAAAAAAAAATTAAATAAACTATACCTGGAATTCCTATATTATGAGAATATTTATCTAAGAGTTTTAATAGACTAAAAGGTTCTAATAATTTTGGTTGTTTTGAATCACTTAAAATTAAACCTTTTAATCTATTTAAATATTCTTTTTGATATTCTTGATTTTATATTTTATTAATAATATCAAATAAAAATTCTTTATCCTTATTCTTACTATTGGAAATCATATTTATGGATTTACACCTACATGGTGATGAATGATCCAAATATTCCTCGTTTTCTGAGTCATTTTCTAATAAATTTAACTGATTATCACTATCTTCTGATGAATCATTAATCATTATTTCCATTAATATTTCTCTTAAATCTTTATCTTCAGTAAATATTTCATTAATTTTTTTGAGTTTTACAATTACTAGCTATATATCCTGATTTTTCACATTTATAACATATAATTTTCTTCTTCTTATATGGCTTATTATATGATTTATTATTCTTTTTCCTATAGTATTTATTCTTCTGCTCATATCCAATATTATTTTTGTAATTATTACTTCTCTGTTTCTTAAATCTCGTAAATTTATACTTAGATGAAGATGCTTGGATTCCTGTTATTCCAAAAGCTTGACAAAATGATCCGAATTCTTTTCTTTCTGAACTATATTTTTCTTGAATCTTTAATTCTTGACATAATTTAATCCTTCTGACTTTAAAAATGCAAATAATTGACCGAATGATATCACTAAAAATTCTATTGTTTATGTTCCCATTTCTTTGTGTAAATTTATCATTATCTTTTGAGAAAATAAGTTTGGTAATCTAGTTATGAATTTTTCTTTCCAAAATGAAGCATTACAATCTTGTCTTTTTAATACATATGTTAAAAACATATCTTTATACCATCTAAAATCTGTTAATGTTGGACATCTTAGATTTGTTAAAAATATTTTTTTTGTATTTAATTATTCTTTTGGATTTCCTACAAAATGTATAGCTATTACTATAATAAGAAATTTTGCTGCATTACTCTGTTATTTTACTCTGATTCATCGTTTTCTTCAGTTTGAGTTTTATGATTTAATATCATTTTCTTATATTCGAATATTAACAAATTATCCCACTAACCTTTTAGCTGGCCTGTGAATCCTGTAAAAATTACTGCTGCTATATGTTTTTTAGTGTGACCATGAGTTCCATATGTTATTCTTGTCATTCCCATTTCTTGTAACATTTTTAATATTTTATATTTAGATTTACCATCTATATTCCATTCATATATTGTTGTTCCATCATATTGTGCTGCTGTAAATTGAGATATTTTTGCATACTGAATATTTGGGGGGAGTTGGTATAGTATAATAATTTCTACTAGGTTGTGCTGATAGCCATTCGTGCTATAATTATTTATTTTTCTTTTTCTTCGTATTTTATTAATTTCATTTTCATTGAATTCATCTTTGATTATTCCTAATTGATTTAGTATTTCATCAACTTCTGAGGTTTCTGAACTTAAAATTTGTTCTTCTAATAAAGGATTTATTTGGTCGATGTTATTGATTTTATGAATTTCTCCTACGCTAGGTTGCTTTGAACTACTAGGTTGATGTTTGGCTTCTAATTGATCTAATTTTGTTAAGATTTTGTTTAGTGTATATACTTCGTAACTCGGTTTTGGATTTAAACTAAAATGTTCTAATTCATCTATAACATTTTTAGTCTGAAAATGTCGTCTTGCTATTTCTTTTGGTAAAGCAAATCTATTAGTAGATTTTGGTATTGAATCAATTTTTGTAGCTACTAAGTCTACTTGCTGAGCTATGGTAGATAATATTTGATTTGAGTAATTTAATTATTGATTAACTTTTCTTATGTCATCTGTATCTACTGGACTTTTATCTAACTTGGCTTCTCTAAATGGAGTAGCTTTTATGTCTCCTGTACTAGTACTAATTTGAAGATTGAATAAAGGCGGATGAACCGAAGTGATTACTTCTCCTCTTACCACTTGCCATTTTTTATATAATTTTGTTTGATCATTAATATGTGAAATATAATAAACATTAGTTATTTCTTCTTTTTGACTAATGTACTCTAACCATGGAAAGAAAGGAAAATTAAATCTTTTACTTTCTAACTCTTTTTGCCATTCTTGGTTTAATTTTTCTTTAAACGTATTATCTAATTTATTATACCAATTTCTTTTTTTAGTATTTTCTTCACTATTAAAGTCTTCATCTAAATATTCATAATTAGGTTTAAATGGTTATTAATAACATTAATAATATTTGCTTTCATTTGTGAATAAGTTAGTGAGTCTATTGGTGAGTCATTATTAACTATTTATGGTACTGGCGACTTATAATGAATTCGTTGACTATTCCTAACTGGAATATCTGAAATAATTCTGGATTATTATTAAGATTAGTGTGTTGACTAAAAATTCTTTTGAGATTTGGAATATCTGAAGTTGAATATCTTGAATTTTGAGTTTTTGAGTAAAATTCTGTTGATTTGATTCTATTTTAACCATACATATTTGACCTTACATTACTAAAATGTATTACAATACTATCATATTCTGCTTTTTCAATTTGAGTTGGATTGTTTTGTTCTAAATTTCTTGGCCCTTTTGGCAGGTGGCAATTTAATATATCAGGGATAGTAATTTCTTGCCATTTTAGTGTTTTTGGTATATAGATTAATGATTTAGTTGCATCTTCTTCAAAACAATATGGTTTCTTCTTGTTCAGTTTGTTCTAATTTGAGTTGAGGATCAATTAATGTTTTTAGTAACTTAAAACATACTTTATATAAGATTGCAAAACTTCTACTCTTATGATTAATTTTGTTTCGATCAATTTGGATATCCATAATTAATGAGTCTAAAATCAATTCATCATATAAACTAATAATAAAATTAGGAACACAACTGAATGATATTGAACCATCAAATATATTGGTCTGAATTAAAACTAACAATGAATCATGATAATCAACTAATTTATTGTCTCTAAGTGCAATAAATATTGGGTTATCTATTCCTAATATATGCATGGGTTTAACCAAAACATTAACTAATCCATAATGAATATACCTAAATCCTTGTTGTCTATATTTGTTAATTACTATACTAGACAATAACTTAATTGTTCTTGAAGGTTCTCTAACATTAATATCTTGTTCATGTAATTTAACAGCATATGAGTTACTAAAATTTAATCTTCCTATATGATATATAGAATTGAGTGTATTACTACTAATATAAAATTGAATTTCATGACTTTGTCCTATTTCGTTATCTTCTTAACATTTAATCATTTACTCACATGCTTCTGCCTATTGTTCAGTGATAAGTTGGTTTTATACCAATTTATATGTGTTATTTTACTTAGCTTTTGCCTTGTCTTTCATGCAATTGTGTAGTGTTTTGTGTCATATTGTGCCTTAATGTGGTTTACAACTTGATGTGCTAAAATGAAGAAAAAGACCAAAAATGTTGATTAAAAGAGACAAATGTGTGTTCGAAGTTAAAGAACAAGAAAAGATTCAGAAAGGATTGGAAGAGTGCCTTAATAGGAATGCTTTTGTGTTTGGGTAGAATCGTTGTGTACTTCATTTGAGTGTATTGTTCTCAATAATAATCCAAATGAAGAGATCTTGGAGGTTCTGGAAAGCTCTTTGAGTGTACTTCAATTCTTATGTTTTAACTTTCTCCTAATTATGTGTGTATGCATGAGAAACGGGGGATTCTTTATGATTACTACTTTCAGATTTTTCAGTGTTGAGCTCACCGCCACAGTTTGGTAGATTGTTAATATATTGAGATCCAGACCTTCAATGATGCTGATTCTTGAACCTATGGAAAGCCATGAGAAAGATCGAAAACTCTTATGTTTAACACAAAGTCCAAATCACAACGCATCAGGGCCATAATTCAGTTGCAAGGTGACGGGCTGCGCGTACATCGCGCGCAGCTCTCGCACACAGCCAAGCGCGGCACATACACACACAGCGCACGCTGCGCGCTCTTGCGCGCGCAGACCTCGCATGCGCGCAGCAGCAGCACATCACCGCGCACATACACACACAACGCACATTGCACACGCTGCGCGTCGCCCATGCGCGCAGCTTCAGCCACTCCAGCACAATCATGCACATCAGAGCACACACAAGGGCACTTCAGAGCACGAGCAGTGCACACACTTCATGCATTTCACAACATACTTAATAGCGCACACATGTACACAACTACAACCCTTCATGCACTACACTCTTGCCACTACTTCACACAAGCACAACACTACACTAGCATAAACCAAGCACACATACATGCACACGAGCTGATACGAATGGAGTAGCTTTTGAGTTCTATTCCACACGATTTTCCACAACCTTTGGATCGTTGTTTACCAATTAATCCGAACAAGCACGAATCACAGAAGAACAATGTGAAAACAAGACAACAAAACAATAAAGGATATTGAACGAGAAGGATTGGAAGAAATCAACCAAACCCCAACATTAACACAAAAAGATTCAGTCCAACTAATGTAAATCAAAAGTTAAACTTCCTCAGTTCGGCGTGTTCTATAAATCTAGAACGGGTAAGCTCAACCTAAAGCTCCTCACTTAAGGTTTTCGCGGGTCTTATGATTGTTCAACTAAACTTAGAAGAACTCTCACGTTTTCTCTCAACTTTTCACAGCTGGAAGAAGGTTTTAGCAAAGCTAAACTTTTATCAAATTTCATCTATCATTAACGTGTAAAAGAATGCCTTTAAATAGGCTACAAAACAAAACCCTAATGTTGATTTAGGAAACTAAAACTTAAAAGAATAACTTTCCTAAATTACTTTCCTAATTATCATGTAAGATAATTGGACAAGTAAGTTTTTTAAAAACCGAAACTAAAGCCCAATTAATTAATGTTAATGGACTTTAATTATTACAACATAAATAAACCCAATTAAAACATTAAAAGTAGCGTGAACAATTAATGAAGCCCAATACGCCATTACTTGGTCTTCAATGTAGTCCATGGATTCGCGACGGTAATCTGCCAGAATCACGTCACTCATCTTGGTAGGCACGTTTGATGATTTTAACTTCCGAATCTCGTAAAATGTAAAACATAAAAGTTGTAGCCCTATCGCTTATCGTTCCAAGGCTTCTTGAATCACGTAATTCAGAGTTATATCGAAAGAGATATGTCAAGAATACCAAACCGTGGCAGAATCCTTCAGAATGAATAATTGACTTTATCACCATGAACATGGACACGGCCTCATTCTCATCATTCCCTCCCTCCTCGAAAGGATTCGTCCTCGAATCTTGAAATTGAGCTCCAGGGTCAAACACCAATATAACGAACTCATCAAGACCCAAGTAACATTGGAATGATTCACATCTCGGGCAGCAAACATTTATATCCTGCAAGAACAAAACAAATGTATAAGGCGAACGAAAATTCAAGAATTTAGAACAAGACTTTAAATGATTTTCTCCCACCAAAATAAAAAGCCGGGCATAATATTTATGCAAAATTGAAACACATAATGCATGATTACTCTTAACAAGTTGTGCAAGATGTATATAGTTGAAACCATGAAAAACACAACATTGGAAAGAAAATTCATAACAATTATGAAAATATACATCATGTAACAAATGCAAAAAGGTATTCTGATTTGCATCTTGAAACAATATTAATACTTAATGTAAAAACGAATTTAGTAATTTTGTCAATATGGAAGTATTTAAGATAAGATTAGTAATATCATGCATAGATACACCAGTACTAGCATAGAAAACAATTGTATTATTAACATGTAATGTAAGAAAAGAACTTAAACATATATGAATGTAACTAAAAGGATTATCCAAAGATACATAAGAATATTCATAGCAACTAAACATATCTCGGATAGAATTTAAATCACAAAATCGTTGGACATAATTTTCAAACATGTGAAAGTTATCAATTATAAAAATACAATTCCTTAGATTAAAAACAGAATGTAAACAATCTAATAAATAGATGTTAACACCATACTTTACCTTTTGGAATTGAAAAGATCTTAAGAATGTAGATAACTTACCAGAAAAGTGTTGAACTACTTGATTACCTCTTGGAATTTGATGATTTTGGCTAAGGAACGGATTGACAATGACTAGTATAAACTCACGAACCAAAAATTCAAAGGAAAAATCATTCCAATAAGTATAATCAATATATGTAACACCTTTATACACAAGGAATTGATTAAGCTCGAAATGATAAACATTAAGATCAAAATATAATTCATGTATTAGATAAGCAACATAGCATGTTAAGAAACTATACATAAACTCATTCAATACAAAATAGTTAGATTTCATAATTGAAGAATTATGTGAAAGAATTTGCTTACTAAAACACAAACCATCAGACTTTAATTCAAATGGTAAAAACTTTCGAACTAATGTTTCAAAGGTAGGTGAAAGACATTGAAATTGATTCAAAACAGGATTTAAACTTTGAAAATCAATATGAATGACGTTATCAAAGTTCTTGTCATATAAACCATTGAAATCAATCAAAAAGCTTTCATACTTATCTAACTTACCTTGCTTACCTTGTGGAAAACAAGGTAAGGCAGATTGGACTCCTTCCAATTGATAATGAGTTGTTTGCAACTCCATTAGATGTCTAGGAACTCCATAAAACTGCAAAACAAAAGAACTAGGCAGCAAACAATACAAATCGTTATCACTAGAATTCATAAGTACAAGATGTTGTTGTTTAGCTCTCAATGAACTCTCATGCTCACTCTTTCTATTACACTTATTTTGCTCATGGCCTATACTAACTAAGTCACTCTTTTGACTTTCTTTTTCATCTCTTTCTCTCAATTCTATTTCCTTCATTTGCTTTTCCAATTCACACTTTTCTTTCTCTTTTTCTTCTCTCAAATCATTACAAGCTTTAGCAATTCTAGCTTGATCTTCAGAAACTTCACAGGGCGTTAAAGCACGAAGATTAAACTTTTTACTATTCTTCATGAATGAATAGCAATTTTTGAGCTCTTTATAAACACCTTTGCAAGCAAGTTGCCATGGTTTTCCCAATAAAAGATGGGCTGTTTGCATAGGAAATATGTCACATAGTACCTCATCTTTGTAATTCCCCACGAAGAATGCAACCTTGACTTGCATGGACACCCATACTTCACCACAATTATCGATCCATTGCTGCAAGTAAGGATTTGGATGTGGAGTGGTTTGCATATTTAACCTTTCTACCATTAGCTCACTAGCAAAGTTAGAGCTTCTTCCACAATCAATCACCACAGCACATACTTTATCTTGTACTTTGCACCTTGTATGAAACTCATTTACACATGATGTAGATGTGGTTTTAGACTCCTCCATTTGTACCTGCAAGTTAGTAAAAACACAAGAAATATATAGAAATATATCTCACGGCTTCTCACAATATGGGTAGTAGATGCTCTCCTCTCTAATGTAAAGGCTTTTCTCGTGTATACCCTATCTAATCTCTCAACAATGTTTCTCTCAGTCTAATTGAAACTTACCGTTCAACAATTTATATAACAAATCTCAACCAATTAGTTTAACAAGTCAATTCACACAAGTTAAACCAAAGAAGTTTGAAAATAAACACGTCACAAGAGTATTTTAAAGACCACGTATGGGGTATAACTTGATTTATTTCAGAAAACTACGAAATTAGCAACTAGCCAAGAAAGTAAGATGAATGATATTTTGATTTCACCCAAGCAAGATTTGTCACGATCAATAGTGATGATTTTCAAACTCAACTTAAGAACACTTAGTTCTTTCAAATGGAAATTAAAACAGCAAATAAAGACAAGTCCGAAGATATATATTTTTTTTTTATTTTTTTTTATTTTTTTTTCTTTCTGCCGAGTTTCGGACGCTAGTTTCGGATGACTACCTTAGTTTCGGATGGCCGAAACTTAAATTCCTGGGACGACGACTTTTCTGTTGAGTTTCGGACGCCTTTCTTAGTTTCGGACGGCCGAAACTGTCGCGACTGGGTGAAAAATTCTGATTTTTGACGAAAATTCTGAAACACTTTTTTTGGAAACAAAAACCCTAGAATGCTTTTGACGTGCAACTCAACAACGACAACACACGGAATTCAACACTATGAAGACAATTCAAAAGTGCAGAATTTAGATACCAAAAGAAACACCAAAAGGACAGCAAGAAACCACACAAGACGATATCTCAAAACACAAAACGCAACAACAAGAACAAGATGTTTTCGGGCAGAATTCAACAAAGATGTTGCATGCGAATTTTGACGAAATTTAAAGGCTGAACTAAGACGACTTAAGACATCAATAAGGACACAAAAAACAGCAAGAACGAAAACGAATTACCTTGAATTTGGAAACAACCCATTTTCTTTGATACCACTTGATACGAATGGAGTAGCTTTTGAGTTCTATTCCACACGTTTTTCCACAACCTTTGGATCGTTGTTTACCAATTAAACCGAACAAGCACGAATCACAGAAGAACAATGTGAAAACAAGACAACAAAACAATAAAGGATATTGAACGAGAAGGATTGGAAGATATCAACCAAACCCCAACGTTAACACAAAAAGATTCAGTCCAACTAATGTAAATTAAAAGTTAAACTTCCTCAGTTCGGAGTGTTGTATAAATCTAGAACGGGTAAGCTCAACCTAAAGCTCCTCACTTAAGGCTTTCGCGGGTCTTATGATTGTTCAACTAAACATAGAAGAACTCTCACGTTTTCTCTCAACTTTTCACAGCTGGAAGAAGGTTTTAGCAAAGCTAAACTTTTATCAAATTTCATCTATCATTAATGTGTAAAAGAATGCCTTTAAATAGGCTACAAAACAAAACCCTAATGTTGATTTAGGAAACTAAAACTTAAAAGAATAACTTTCCTAAATTACTTTCCTAATTATCATGTAAGATAATTGGGCAAGTAAGTTTCCTAAAAACCGAAACTAAAGCCCAATTAATTAATGTTAATGGGCTTTAATTATTACAACTTAAATAAACCCAATTAAAACATTAAAAGTGGCGTGAACAATTAATGAAGCCCAATACGCCATTACTTGGTCTTCAATATAGTCCATGGATTCGCGACGGTAATCTGCCAGAACCACGTCACTCATCTTGGTAGGCACTTTTGACGATGCTAACTTCCGAATCTCATAAAATGTAAAACATAAAGGTTGTATCCCTATCTCTTATCGTTCCAGGGCTTCTTGAATCACATAATTCAGAGTTATATCGAAAGAGATATGTCAAGAATACCAAACTATGGCAGAATCCTTCAAAATGAATAATTGACTTTATCACATGGACATGGACACGGCCTCATTCTCATCACGAGCACACTAAGAAATTCCATGGTGTGGCCATTTCAGGCAGCCGCACCATGGAAAGACTTCTACGGTGCGGCCATTTCATGCAGCCGCACTATGAAAGCAAATGAATGGTGCGGCCATTTCAGGCGGCCGCACCTTGAAAGGAGATTACACGGTGAGGCCATTTTAGGCGGCAGCACCGTGAATTTTTTAGTGTTTTTGGGCTGAATTTTGGCTAAGTATGGAATTTGCTTTGTGTGCAGGTGTTGATGAAAACGTGATTGCTGAGGGCTCAAAGACGTGGGAAGCTTGATGAAGGCGTGAGGGTCCAAGGCTCAGAAACGTGAAGGTATGATTGTGCACGATCCATGTTCGGTTCTTTACTATACACAGAGGCGCTCTTGTAGATGAGTGTTAGGTTACATTTGCGTATTGTTTACGTTGTTATTTTTGTAACTTCTATATATATAGAGGATTTAGTCAACAATTTTAGGGGAGCAGATCATTCTAGAATTTAGAACCGAACTTTGATTTTGTAAGAGGGAATTCTCTCTTTACAATTACTTTCTCTCACTAGATTTTCTATCTTCTCCGATCGATCTCCGATTTCAATTCCGATTGAGAGTTTGATCCGAACATTGTAATCCGCTTGTGAATTGAAGCTCCGAAGCAATTTAATCGGTATAATCTTTTCAATTATTAAGTGTGAATTGCTTAATGCTAAGAATTGTTGATCGTGAATTTGAAATGGAGATTCTCGGCTAGATCGTGAGATGTCCTAGGGTTCGGTATAGATGATCGTATGATTAAACTGTGAATGCTATGCTATTGACTCATCTTTTATGAAGGATATCGTATATGTTTGTAATTGCATAATTCTATCAATATTTGTGAACTTTACACTTTCGTTGGTGAAATTGAACTTTAATGGAGGTCACCATGGTTGATTGAGGTTTAATTACTCATTGGAAGTGTAGATAACATGAACGAGGAACAGATAAATGAGTGTGGAGTTTCTTTGCTTATTTGTCTGTGTACATGATCTGAGATGTGGTCGCCATGCCAGTTGAAGTTCATTGAGTCATAAGAACCAAGTGAAGGAAGACTTATTGATGCTAGTTAGGCTTAAAAACTTAGGTCAGGCCTCGCCATGGGAGACCTATGGTTGTGTATGACTATTAGCTAGCGTTATGTAGTAGAGACGTTGTGATAGCGAGTTGTCGTAGCTCGTCAATTTATCCTAATTTCACTAACTGTAGTAGCAGTGAGCTAGGTTTCGTTCCACAGGGAAAAAGGAAGATGCAAGAAATTGATATTGCTCGAGCAGTAATCACAACAGTAATATTTCGAATTGAAATAAGGAAGAGTAACAAGAACCGGAATTTATCCTATTGAAACTCACATAAACAAGTAACAAACTAACAAACACTGGTAACAAAGAAACGTCCAAGAGAAACACAAATGTTCAACAAAGATAACCTAGGTTTTCTTCTGGATGAATTCATTTTTCATCTATATGACTAAGGCAGTGCAATTAACATGCAATTCAAGCAATAAGAGGAGAAGAGCAACCAGGAGACCTAATCACAGTTGGCATGGCCACCACACTGTAACCCTAGCCTCCCATCACCATCCTGTCCTATGGCGAGGCCTAAGGATGGTGAATAGAACCTATACTCTTCTCAATTCCCTACCCGAATTACTCAAGCAATATATCTCCTAGGATCTCCCATGGCGAGGCCTGATCATAGCTTGTAAACTCATCATACCAGTAAGAGAATCTCTCTACACAACCTTGATCTAAGGAATTCACAAATTAATCTTCCTATGGTGAGGCCTAGCTAAAATTTGTGATCATTTGCACACAGGTTAGAGAACTCAAACAACATCCAATTCTTATTCATTCAATTCTTATCCTTAACTTGTGAAATGAAATTCAACTCAGGATGTTGACCGCAATCGAAGTCATCTCAACCAATTCAATTCAAATTCATGAAGTTAAACAAGTTTATAGGATCGAAACAGAGGATGTTGAATTACTTTCTTAAACATGTCAATTGCACCACAAATTATCATATAAACTTAGCATTCATCCATTAGAAGCCTAGGTTATCACATACTAGCCAGATTTCGCCATAATCAACTCAATCTCAGCAAATTTCATCATTTTGCGATTTGCGTCCATCGAATTGGAAAATTTTACAGTTTAGAATCAAGAGAATTGTATAAAGTTCCTTCGATTGCGAAGATTATGTTATGCTAGAGCTTCCAAGCAATCAAAGATCGGAATTTAAGATGAAAACCTAGAGCGAGAAACTAGAGAGAGAAAGTAAATCTCAAAGAAGAACACTTTCCCCTCTAAAATCAAAAGTCGGTTACCAAAAATGGAAAATTGTAAAATCGTGAAAAAATCCCCACATATTAGCTTCATCTCCTATTTATAGAGTTATGAAAATGTAACTAATACGCAACCGTAAAATAGCTAAATTATTATAAGAGTTTCCACAAAATAAATGACTAAAATCAGCCCCAGAAGTTGAAAATCGAAATTTGAAGAAATTGTTCATCAAACCAGTGCCTTTAAGCTTGCGGTGTTGCGCCTTCAGGTCAGCTTCAGCGCCTCTGTGCCTGCAAGCTTCACGCCTTCGCTCATGCTTGCTGAAGAAGAAAGTCCAAAGCAGCTGCAACGCCTTCGAGCCTGGACATTTCATGCCTTCAACATCCTTGCGAGTCTCCTCCAATTCAGCCTCCAAAATTGCACGCCTTCGCGCCATGGAAATCCACGCTTCCAGCTACTCGTTGCACTCCCAAGCTCCGCACGACGAAGTCTCGCAACAGCTTCACGAAGCCTCGCCGACGGGTGCACGAAGCCTCGCCACCGCTGCACGAATTTTCGCCAATTGTTGCACGAAGCCTCGCCATTTTTGTGGAATCTGTGAAATCGAGCGATTTGTGAGAAATGTGTTCTAAGAGTGAAAGGTGAAGTAGGGTGCTTCATTTGTTGTGAAGTGTAGAGTAACATGTGGAGTAACATGTGTGGAGTGTAAACAATTTGTGAAAAAAATGAAATATCATACACAAGATCTCCTCACCAGTATTCATATCCAAAATTTGTAAAATGTGTTCTCAATCTTTCAAAAACTTCAATTTACTTTCGATGGAACAAGAAGTGGGTTTGAGAACAAAATCCAAATTTCTTTGAAGTACACATATTGAAAGATCACAATAAAATGTAAAAGATGCAAGCTATTTTCTTTTCATGAAAGAGCCAAGAAATCGAAGACACCATTTTGTGTTTACAAACAGCTAATGCATAGAGTGTGTGTGAGTGTGAGAGTTCGTCGCATGAGCTTGTTGCATGCTTATGCGACGAAGTGTGCTCGTGTGCGGCGAAGTGAGTGAGCTCGCCGCATGTTCATGCGGTGAGGTGTACGACGACGTGTGTGCTTGTGCGCTAGTGTGCAGCAGTGCTCATGCATGTGTGCGGCGCTGTGTGCAATTCTGTGCAGCGATTGTGTGGAAGAATTATGGAAGGCAAAATGATAAAATCCTAGCATACAAATATGCAAGTCACAAATGCCATGAAACGAATGAAAACAATGTAAGTGAAGAATCATTGTGAACGTTTAGAGCTAATGATGTTGCAAGATTATGTTATTGAAATACACGGCAATGTGTGCACAGTAGTGTGCAATTGTGCGTGGGCTTGTGCAAGATCGCCGCACTACATGCAGCGATGTGAGTGAGATCGCCGCACGGGTCGCGCGCTTGTGCGTGACGATGCTGCGACGATGCGTGCGTGGTGAGTGCAAGAGTGTACGCATGTGTGCGAGAGTGTAGCGTGAGTGCTAATGTGCAGTGAGTACAAAGGCCAAATGCAAAGAAATCCAAAATGGCAAAGTGTTCATTTCATTCAAATGCTCTACTTCCATGCCAAATATTTGTGTCTTAGCCCATGAATTAGACCTGGTGATAAACATAGAAGTTCTAGATCCATCTCTTATCTTTCCACTAATTCAAGAATCAACATCATTGGAGACCTAAAGCTCAAGATAAGCACGTTTTACCAAACTGTGGCAGAAAGTAAACCCTAAAAAACCCTAAACCAAGCACAACATAGAAGCTCTCATTTCTCATGGTTGCATACAGAATTTGAAGAAAGTTAGAACATGACAATTAAAGTTCACACGAGGAGCTTCCCATAGCAACCAAAAACTCACCATTCGGATTAAAATTGAAAGAGTTATTCACGACACAAGTTGAACATCAAAACTGCCGAAACCCTAATTTGGCCAAAAGATCACTTTTAATTCCTTCATATCTTTTCTTAACACATTTCACTTCATTTACTATCATTTTTTTACCCTTTTTGCACCATTTCAACATTATCAACTAGCAAACCACACATATGCATGAAACCACATAAACCACCACACATTTGCATCATTCACAAGACAAAAGCTAAGATATTTAGCATAAAATAGTTGGTATAAAACCAACTCATCAAATTCCCCCACACTTGAGCTTTTGCTTGTCCTCAAGCAAATTCGCACTTCACATCCCATTTTCATCACTTGTTTCTAACACCTTGTTCATTCATCCACAAAGACCACATCCAAGTTCATCAAATCATTTTCCACACACGAGTTTATTCCAAAGTTTCTGGCACCAAATTCTCAGACCTCAGCATAAATTATCAACTAAAGCACAATGAATAAAGACCAAAATGTCATGTGTGCGAGTGTGTTCTGAGGAACATGATCTTCATCTATTCCCTTGCTATACACCGTCTAGCTTGTCTCACAACCCATTCAATAGATGTCAATCTCCTTGTCTACTCTTATGAACATGCAATCACAAGATCAATGGTACCTATGTGTACATTGGTACTCTATGGGACATTGCCCTTATTTTTGCACATTGGTGCATATTCGTTTCACAGATTGGTGACTAAAAATAAAGCCTGGATTTTATGGCTGTTTTCTCCAGTTGCCAATAGGGCTTTTTCTCCATATCCTTTCTTGTGCAAGCACATGTTCATAAGAATCCCAAATTGACTAAACATGCATGAATTCTGGAGACACTAGATAAATGCATAACAAAAAGAACAGAATCTATACACATTACCTCCTATGTCATTTGAGTTTTGCATGGCATTACTATCTTACCTTAACATCAGGCTTTAGTCAGCAAAATGTACTAATTTCTTCAAACTTAGTACCAGGAAACAAAAATTTTCACATGCAAGATCAAAGAGATTTATGTGATGAACCTGGATTTAGCCATAATGAACTAGGAACAAAGTTTCAAATTCAAGGTGATTACTCATTCTTCTCAATTTTGATTAGTTTTGTTCATTCCCTTTTCATCCTTCTTCTTGCATTGATTTCATTACACTTTTTAACTCACTTTAGTCAACATTAGTAAGTTCAACATCACCAATTTGCAATCTCTTGCACACAAATTCACATCACAATTCATAAACTTGCACACAACACCACACACTCTAATTTCATTAATGCAAAGTGGTAAACACACCAAGAACCGAGAGAGGAAATTCTAAACCTTCATCGAGACATAGTACATTCCACTCCCTTAACTAACAAACTATAGATTACTTCACTAACCACTCACAATAAGAAAAGAAAAATACATTCTACACTCCAAACGCTCAAACAACCCTAAGCAACACAAAGCAATTCACAACATCTTCTTCATGGACTTCATTTTCTTCAAAGTTAAACAACTTGACTTCAACCTAGCATGGCAACTTCTACACTCTTCTTGAAAATGAGTACTCATAACATGCTTGACTTGTTAAAGCTACAATTTCCACCATAAGCCACGGCTCCACTTCAGCAATACAAAGAAAAATCTAAGCACAAACTTCATCAATCAATCAACCACTCCATTCGCAACAACCTCACAAGACAAAGCACAACACCATAATAAATCCACAACAAAGCATCAATAAAAAATTTTAATTTCCCTCCCCCACACTTGAAATAAACATTGTCCCCAATGTAAAAGATTAAGATTGAGGAGCTCCCTGGGATGAAGATGGAGCAGAAGAAGAAGGTGGAGAGAATGATGCTATTGTGGATAATGAAGCATCAGTGAATGGTTGTGCCCTGTAATGGAACGGACCAATTATGGGACCTTGGAGGGGCTGCCCAGATGCAATCAAGGGAATCCGAATACCAGGCATAAACTCAGGATCAGGTAGGAAAGGGGGAGTAGGAGGCATCTGAGGAATACGACCTAATGTCGGCAAAGGCCCAAACGATGAGACAGCAGGAACCTCAGGCGGAAGCTCGTGAATTTCACCACTAATCATATCCCTTGACAAATTTGGTACCCTATACCCAGCTAATTGAGCATTCGTCGGCGTGGGTTTCGGTGGTTCTGGATTCGAATGATAGTAGACAGATATTTTGTTACACCTATCTAGCTCAGCTTGCATAACTACTTTGCAATGGTAAAGAACTTCAAACTGTTGCTGAGCAATGGACGACATGTCATCCAACTTATGCACCATAGTATCCGTAGTTGAATTCCATCCTTGCTGCATGTCATTTATCATCTCGTGCATACTCTCCAAACGTTCATCTACTTGCTGGAATCTTGTGTCAACTGATTGCTGGAACTCTTGCAGTGAAACATGAAAATTTTGAAAATCATAAGGTTGATAGTCATTCCCAGATCCACCAGCTTCATGTTCATGTCTATTCTCATCCTGAGGTTCATTACCTCTTGCTATCTGAGCTTGCAGAAGTTCCTTCTCGATACGCACATACTTCCTATATAACTGCGTGCTAATTGGCCCTGGATTCTTTCTCCAATCTCCTGGCCCAACATCCACACCCTGAGCGGCGCAAATCTCTTCAATCAAGACTGGAAAGTACAGGGCAGCATTGTCCATATCATTACCGGATTTAATGCTTGAAAAAATTATCCTCCCTGCATCTATTGACCTCTTCTCTCGGATCGCTGACAGCAGGAACAACCTTTTTCGGGACACTTCAGTGGTCTGAGTACTGGGCATCAACCGAGACACCACAAACTTTTGCCATATTTTCACATCACTCTTCAATGATTCATTGCGAACATGCAAATGATCTCCCCTCTTGTTCAGGACCCATTCTGCACCGGGTAAAGCCAGTTCCTCTAACAACTCTTCATCTAGACTTGCATTTTTGGGAAAGTGCAAAAGGATCATTCGAATAGCTAGGAGTACCAAGATGATTATTGATAATCTCACTAGTGAAATATACCCACTTCCCTCTCACATAGTATGCTCCATCATCATTTGGAGACTTTGCATTTGCGTAAAACTCCCTAGCTAGACTTGCATTGCAATAAGCTGGTGCTTCAGTGAGCTTCTGATCAAAACGATGGAATTCCATCACTGTCTGGAACGGACCTTCGTCCACCATGAACCCCCTCTCAAGATGAAGCATCTTTAAGGCCATGCCTTTTCCCATCGTGCTTGTGCTGCTTCATCAACAAATATAGATGGGCCTGAAGAACCCTTCTTTCTCTTTGGTGTAGGTGCTTGCACCTTGTACTCGAAAGGTCCCTCAAAAAGTGGCAAGTCATCCTCAACACAATAATCAGGATCATCAGAGTCATCAGAAGGTATTTGTGCCTTGCCTTTTCCTTTCTTCGAAGTACTTCATTGTCCCTTTTTCGGGGTAGACTCCTTCTTAGGTGTCATGACTGTAACAAAAGTTCAGCTTATCAAACAATACTCAAAGCAAAACAAATGCATTAATAACGTCACTAAGCAAATGTATGTTTAACAAATTCCTGAAATTAGAAACCAGCATGAAACGATCGTAAACATCATCCAAGAAGCAGGGAGAATCAGTTCAAACATAAAACATCAAAGTTGTAGTGCACTCTTTAAACGAAATTTGAGGACAAGAATCACTCGATTTGGAGTCAAAATGGCCAAATTATGGCTAAAATACCGAGAGTCACTAAACTGTTTGGATTCAACATTTCCACAAATCACAATTCATAACATGAACACACATTGTCCTCAACATTAGACAATATTCCAGGCAGAACTAACACAAGTGTATAACATAAGAAATGTAGCCTTTCCTTTTAGCTAAAATGTCCAACTGGAATCAACATAATTGGACATTCCATGCTCAAGTTATGGCCTATTTATATAAACGTGGTAAATCTGGGCAGCTTAAACGAATTCCAGAAATTTTATCAAAGTAAACTCCACCTTTCCAGCTAATTTAGTCTACACTCCAGTCAAAATTAGTAAAAATGACAAACATAAACTTTGTAGCTCATAGTCTTAGCTAAAATCTCCCACTGGAATCATGCATTTGCAACATTCCAAACACAAGTTATGCACAAAACACAGAAACATGGCAAAGCTGGAAAAAAAATAAAATTGAAAACCAAAATTTTGAATTTCACTCCCCCACACTTATCATGCATTTGTTCCCTTAGTTAATCGACAAGATGTCCTGCATGTTCATCATTTCCACCATGGAACTACACTCATGACATGTTTTTACAATCCTCAACAACTCAATCGTGCAAGTCAAAAATTTTTTTGAAGAAATCGAAGCATACCTTTGTTTCTTGGAAGGATGAAGAAAAGATTAGCTGAAGAGAAAGTTGTAACCTTGAAGATGACAAATATTCAACAATGCTCTTAGCAATGCTGATTCGAAACACTCCACTTGTGATGGTCTTGGAACATAAACAATATTATACACTTATTTCAAACCATTCGGTCAAACCAAACCATTCAATCAAACCAAACCATTCAAACATAAACAACAAAAATATCATTAATTCATTGCATGTGAATTCATTGCATGTGATGCCTTCCTAGCTACCACTTAAAGTTTGCAGCCTTATGTCATTCAAGGTCCCTTCTATGTGTTTACGGTTTTCACTATTTCTTCACCATCCCATTTTGGCCTTTTGCGTGAATGAATATTTCAGCTTGTCTGTTCCCTTTACTCATGTTCAGAAAGATTAAATTCCCTTATCATCAATACACTTATATAACCCTCACCAAACTAATATTGAAGTGCACCCACTAATCACTAATACCATGCCTCCTACTAACAATACCAAGCATAACACCACTCCTACACATAACCAATAAACTATACTAACTTCCTGAAAATATCATCACTCAAAAAACTACTAGTACCATACTAACTATAACAAAACAACTTAAAACAACGAAAATAGCAACATAGCAACGCACTCCAATTGGTGCACTCCCCCACACTTAAATGAGGCACAGTCCCCGTGAGAAAAGAAAGAACAGACACGAACAAAGGAACCTGGCCTTCCACTTGTCTACAAGCCTCGGGAAATTCTGGCGAGTCATTCCTCCTCTTGCCACACATACCATTGAGAAGGTCCAAGAAGTCCAAGAGGATTTTGAGGAATGTCATCAAAAGTGATATCAACTCCTTTTCTATGAGCCATTGCTGTAAGCAAAGCTGGAAAGAACATCGGTGCAAATTCATTGCGTTGTGCCCTCCTGATGAACTCTAGCATCAATTTACCAATATCAATAGAAAAATCATGTTGAATGGCATAAATCAAAAGAACTCTTTCTCTAGATGCTATATTCGCACGGTTAGTAGGGAAGATCTTAGAATTGATAAACATTAACCACATTTTGGCCTCAGCTGTCAACTCACTGGTGGGCACATACAACGCCTCATGTCTAGCATTTCTTACCCATGTAGCCCCAGGTAAAGCCACTGCAGCAAACAACTGATCAGTATTCTCTGCCCTCACCAACCTATAATAAGTATCACCAGGATATCAGGAAGAGGGAAATGCAAATTTATGCTATGACGATTGACCTTCAAATATGTCCCTCTCACGAACACTGAATGAACACCATTAGCTCGGAAATTTGCATAAAACTCTCGAACTATATCCATATTCACCACAACAGAGGCTGGTGCGAAATGAGCCCAAGAATGTCTGAATATCAACTCCTCAAATCTTCAGGAAGGATCCTGAAATGGTCTCTCAATCATAACAGATTCTTGAGCAAAGGAATAGCAAAGATTCACTCTTCATCCCTAACATGGATCACCATCATTCCTCTGAGAATCTGCCCAAAATGTAACAACCAGGTATGAAAATTTGCCATGTTATGTTGCTATGTTAGACACAAACTAAAAATTAACAAGTAAAAGAAATCACAACTAATCAAGACAAGGAAAGAAAATCAGGGTTGCCTCCCAGGAGAGCTTGGTTTAATGTCATCAGCCCGACCAATTGCTGTCTCAGTGGGATATGATAGGATCATCGAGATATAATGCTTGAGGGGCAGTAACACCATGTAAAAAATCCCCATCCTCCGGAAGCAAGTAAGGTTTTAACCTATGGCCATTCACCTTCCAAGAGTTACCCTTCTTTTCATCTTGAATCTCTACCACTCCATACGGCTTTACTGTAACAACTGTAAATGGTCCAGTCCATCTGGATTTAAGCTTGCCAGGAAACAACCTCAATCTAGAATTATATAGCAAAACTTTTTGTCCAGGAGCAAAGCTCTTAGATTGTATCTTTGCATCATGTAATCTCTTAGTCCTTTCCTTGTACATCTTAGCATTCACATATGAATTGAATCTAAACTCAACTAATTCATTCAAATCCATCATGCGTTTCGATTGAGCTCCATCTAAATCCAAGTTAAGCTTTTGAATTGCCCAATAGACTCTATGCTCAAACTCCACAGGCAAATGACACACCTTTCCAAAAACAAGTCAAAAGGGTGAAGCTCCAATGGGAGTTTTATAAGCTGTCCTATATGCCCACAAGGCATCTTCTAGCTTGGATGACCAATCCTTTCTACTAGGATTAACAACCTTCTCCAAAACTCTTTTAATTTCTCTGTTTGATATCTCGACTTGCCTACTGGTTTGGGGGTGGTAAGAAGTAGAACTTTATGTGTCACCCCATATTTAGCTAGAAGAGCTTCAAAAAGCTTATTGCAAAAATGTGTGCCACCATCAGATATGATTGCTCTTGGAATGCCAAAAGGTGTGAAGATATGGGATTTCAAGAAAGCAGTAACACTCCTGGCATCATTGTGGGCAAGAGCTTTAGCTTCGATCCACTTTGAAACATAATCCACAGCTACTAGAATGTACTCCATGCCTCCTGACTTTAGTAAAGGACCCATAAAATCTATTCCCCAGACATCAAACAATTCAACCTCTAGAATATTAGTTAAAGGCATTTCATTCCTTGAGGATATATTCCCAGACCTTTGACATTTATCACATTGTTCAACCCAAATTTTTGCATCTAAGAAAATATGGGGCCAATAAAAACCAGATTGAAGAATTTTGAAACCTATCCTAGTCGCACCAAAATGGCCTCCACACGGACCTTCATGGCATGCTTTCAAAATGTCATCCTTCTCCTCTTCCTTGACACACTTTTTGATAATTTGATCACTGCATGATTTGTATAAGGCATTGTCCTCCCAAAAATAGTGTTTAGCATCATTCCTCAATTTCTTCTTTTGTTCATAAGAATAATATGTAGGAACTTGGCCTGCCACCACAAAATTTGCAATTTCAGAATACCAAGGCAGAAGACCTTTTTCGATCTTCTAAATTTGTTCATCTGGGAAGTCTTCCTTTATCAAAATCTTTGAGTCATCTTGAGCCTCAGACTCCAATCTAGGCACGGTTCTTGAAAGTTGTTGTTGTTCTGTTCTTAGTTTGTGTGACTTATTGTTCTGATTTAGTTTAGTTCTTTTTGCTTAGTAAGTGTGTTCTTGGTTTGAGTACTTTTACTCTTACTGTGTGTTGGTTCTACTACGTTTGCCATCTTGTATTGGTTTTTTTCTAGTTTGATCCATTAATTTTGTTTCATTTGGTGTACTTGAGTGTTGAATGTGTCTTCTCGTGTTCTGAGTTTATAGTGTTGTTACTTTTATAGTTAAATTTTGGAATTCTTGTTATTTTCTTTTCTTGATATCATTTGGTGTTTGTGTATGCCCAGGTCCCTAAGATCTGCAGGGGAACCTGAATTCATACTTGACCTTGAATTGCAAAGGACCTTGAGGAGGCAAAGAAAGGAAAAAATGGCTAACCCTGAGGCAAGGCTTCTAAGGTTTGGAGACCACTATGCAGTGAACTTTGACAATCGATTCGGACAACAGGACATCGACGTTGAAAGCTACCATATTCCTCCACAGATCGTATCAATGATCACACAGGGCCAATTTTTTCAAGGTTTGGACAACGAGGATCCGAATGACCATTTAGATTGGTTTCTAGGCTTATGCAGCACATTTAAACTACCAAGGGTGGAGCATGAACCACGATGCATCGCTACGATGCATCGTAGTTCATTCCTGCATTCACTACGATGCATCGCTATTATGCATCGTAGTGTAGTGCTTGTGTGCTTAGTGCTGAGTGTATTCTGTGAGGTGAAATGTGTGAGCTTGAGTGAAGAGTGAACATAGTGTGAGTAAAATGAGAACAACTAAAACCAATTGCCCAAATGTCAAGCTAAAAATTCAATAGCCATAGATCAATGAAACTTATAAGCTGAAATGTGAATTATGCAAGAATGCTGAAGTGGATGTGTTTGTGAAATGTGTGAAACAGCAAGAGTCATTGTGCTTATGAGGATTTTTTGTGAATTGTATGTGTAAATCCATCGTAGTGTAAATTCTGTGTGTGTGCAAATGCATCGTAGTGTAATCTAGCTGAATGTGCAAATGCACCACGATGAGATCGTGGTGTAATTTTCAGCTCAAAGTGTCCAACTGCTCAGCTACTTCCAACCAATATTCGAATATGATGCAATGGGAATTTGGAAACACTTAAAACATGAATGTTGTAGCTCCAGCTCTCAGCTTTCCATAGCAGTTTGAATTACGCAAATCGGAGCTCAGACCGAAGAGTTATGACCAAAATACTACGACCTGGCAGAGACTAAAATTAACACTACGATGAGATCGTAGTGTTATTTCTCAAGATCTTTATACATTACAGCTTACTCTCTTCCTTAGCCACAATCCACTCATTTCCATTTCGATTTAGAACTTGGAATCAACATGAGATTTTTAGATCTTCCTCTTATCTTTACAATGGTTTATGGCACAACATCAAAGGATGTCTAGAGCTCAAGTTATCAACAAACAATCAAACTGTGGCAACATGAATCCAATGAAACCCTGATTGCTCATTTCGCAAAGAAGCTCCTATTTTATGAACATAAGAATTAAAGAGCACTCAAAGTCCTTTCCATAGTATCCAAGACATTATCAATTGGATTAGAATTGAAGAAGTTATACCCAGACAAAGTTCACCAACCAAATCTGTCCACTCCACAATTAGGCAATTTTAGGCATATTTAGGTTTTTCCCAAAATCCCACACATCACTCAAGCCTTTTTAAAACTCAATCTTACCATTTGACACCAAACACATATTTACCTCATTTAATCCACATATTTGAGTCTTTTTCTCCACTTAAGCACATCGAGTTGCATTTCACATTTGTACATAGAATAGCACATATTATCACACAAATGAATGCATTTCAAGTCAAAAGCTAAGTGAAATAAGCATTTATAAGTTGGTATAAAACCCACTTATCACGTTGCGGAACTAAAATCTTCTTACTTAGACCTCGCCATGGGAAAGGTAAGATGTAAAGAGGTCTAGAGGATATTGCGGTCGACATGCTGGGTGTTCTCTAGGCTTCTAGGCAACTAATATCTCCTCCTAATGTGTTTTGTAAGGAGTCAAGAGCATAGCATAGCAGCTTAGTTTGCGATTACCTAGTATTTGAACCCTGGACACCTGCTTAGACCTTGTGGTGTTTTCTTTTGTTGTTGTGTTGCATTTTTCTTGCATTTGTTTACATTACTTGCATCTAGTTCTGTTCCACGTATTTCATAATCTAGTTTTGGGTCTTGACATAATCAGAGCAATTTAAGTCGAATTTCTTGAGCCATTCTCTTCCCTGTGGATACGATCCTTCTCATCACTACTACATTAGGGTAAAAGGTAAAATTGCAAGGTTAATGACACGCTTGTCAATTTTTGGCGCCGTTGCCGGGGAAGGCACGGTTTTTTGAATTTGGATTTGCTCTGTTTTGTTTTCCTTTCCTTTGTATAGCTTAGTAGTTTTGTTATGTTTCATAGTTGTTTTTGTTTTTGTGTTTTGTTCTGTCTACTGTGGTGTATTTGTGGCCAGTGTAGGATACTTGAACTCAATTGAAAAAGGATATTGCACACCATAAGCACCCAAGATGTCTAGGTGGTATGGGGACTTTAAAGAGCCTCATTATGATTACCCACCATATTGGATGGTTGACACACGACCAATACCTAGAACATTTGGGGATTGCTCTCCACCACCATATGAGGAGCAATGGCATAATCAAGCACAAAGCAGTAAGCTGTATGATATGCTTTCTCAACTTTTGGAAAGACTTGATAAAAACTCGCAAAATGAAGAAATGAGATTTTCTCAAGAAGAGTTTTCAAGAGGCCAACAAATGAGTACTCAACTAGATGCATTATGCAATGTGAGAGAACAAAGTGAGCTACAAGTCAATATGAACCATGTTATCAACAAGGTACACCTCTAATTTCTAGAATACCAACTCCTGAGGAATATTATTTTGAAATGCAAGCTAATGTTGAATGTGGCGAAAGTTATCCTTGGGAGGTGGAATCTACAAATGTTGAGGTTGTCTCACAAAAATGCATTGTTGAAAAACCTTTCTGGCATGATTCAAATTTTAGCTTTTCTAGTGAGGATGAGGTCTCTGATGATGAGTTTGATATTGATGCATTTAGGGCCATATGCTTTCTTAGTGAAAAGATGGGAAATGTGTCAAATTCTGAGTCTTGCATTAATTTCATGGAATTCCATGAGTCAGATGATGTTGAGAACCAGTCATTAGAGTCTTCTCCTTTTGACAGCTTTGTGAATTGTACAGAGACACTTCTTGATGATCATTGTGATATCATGAATGAGGTTAATGTTGCAATGGCTAATGAGAATGTCAACAAATTGCCCCTTGTTGAGGCACCAACTCTTGAAATGCTGATTGAATCTAAATGTTTAAATGTGGACTCACAAGAAGTGCAAAATGAGATACTCTTGTTAATTGATGATAATGCTTTTTTTGTTGTTGACAAAAAAAAAGCCTCAAGAATTTCCACATGTTAGTCTAGATGATGAAGATGGGAAAATTTTTAACAAAATTGTTAACATTGTGGAAAATTGCTTTATTGATACATCCATTTTCGAAATTACTGATCGGTTTGTTAAGACCATGGATGTACAACCCTTGGTTGAGCCTTGCAAGATTAAAGTGCCTAGTGTGGTGGGAGAAGTAAACGATGGGCCTAGTATGGTGGAAGAGGTGAATGGTGTGCCTCCAATGGTAGAAGAATTAAATGACGTGCCTCTCATGGGGGAGCCTCAATGGTACAAAGTGAAATTTATAGAGGTTGATCCCCATGTGTATGAGATTACTCATCTTATTGGAAATATTTCACAAGTGCCTTATAGAAGGAAGAAGATTACTTAAGAAAGAGCATTTTTCTGGTATAGAGATGGGTACTCCAAATCTTGAAGAAGAATGCTTAATGGATAAAGTCTAGCTGGAGACTTAAGAAACCCAGAACTATTTTTTTTCTCACATTGCTTTGAATAAAGTATTTTGGGTAAACTAGTTCTTTATGTTTTCTTGCATTTTGTTATACTCATTAAACCACTCATGTCGTCAGGACAAGCAAATGAAAGAAGTTGCAAGGAAAATAAGCTATGCACACATGAGGCTAAATGAAATGTTTCATACGGGAGAACACTATGGATAAAGACACTTCACCAAGCAAACATTGGATTTCATGGCATATACACATTAGGGAGCTCCTAAACTTATCTTTACTTTACATTGAGGACAATGTAAGTTTTAAGTGTGGGGAAGGGAATGTTTGCTTTAGTTTGTGTCTTTTGGGACTTTATGTGCTCACTTTCTTTCATGAATGAAATGTTTTATGCTATGTGATGCGAAGCATGTTACTTTTTAGTTTTGTGGTGTTATTTTGAGCTTTTGCATGTTATATCTCATATATGTTGTGCTCTTCACTTTTTGTGCATGTGTTAAATTTATTTTTTGCAACTTTTGGAAGTTTTTGTGAATAAGTGATGTCCTTGAACACAAGTTAGCTGTAGTTGTCATTTCTGTGGGGAAGTTTGTCTGTCCATGGAATGTTTGGAGTGTTGAGTGTTGTTGTTTTGGTTGGTTAGTGTTTTTAAGTTTTTTTTAGGAGTGTGATTGTGTCCTAATAGAATGTAATGTGTGAAATGAAATGAAAAGAGGTGTAGTGATAGTGTGGGCAATGAAATGTATGAAACGAAGTATCACTTAGTATTTGAACTTGTGCTCTTCTGTTAGCTATGTTTAACCTCTGGTTCATCAAATTTCTATGTTATTGCATGCGAAAATATTTTTCAATTCCGGTTCTAAATTTGAAAGAAATTGGCATGTTTTGTTGGCCAAGGCATGATGTTAAAGTAAGATAGATATACCATGCAAACTATTCAATGACATAGGAGGTAATTTGGTCTGAGTTGTTCTTTGTGATGCATCTCCTTCAAATTTTAGTGTTCTTACATATATAGTCCCTTAAAGACACATATGAACTAGTGGTTACACAAGAAAGGATTTGGTGGAAAAAGCCTTTGGCATCTAGGAATGAAAAGCCGTAAGACCCTGGCATGCATATTTGGGAAAAAATAGCCATAAAACACAGGCGGAATGTGGGAAAAAAGAGCCACAAGACCCAGGCAATCATATACTATTGCGTGTGACAAAAGAAAGCACCAAAGTGCAATTTGAATGTAAATGATCTAATAGAAGCACCAATGTGCGCCATTGATCTTGTGTTCTAGTTATTCCTATGTGTGGATAAGGAGATTGATATGCAGTGAATCGTAAGATAGAATAAAAAGGGTTATGTTGCGGCCATTTCATAGCACACACATGCACACAACTACAACCCTGCATGCACTACACTCTTGCCACTACTTCACACAAGCACAACACTACACTAGCATAAACCAAGAACGCACACATGCACACGAGCACACTAAGAAATTCCATGGTGCGGCCATTTCAGGCAGTCGCACCATGGAAAGACTTCTACGGTGCGGCCATTTCATGCAGCCGCACCATGAAAGCAAATGAATGGTGCGGTCATTTCAGGCGGCCGCACCATGAAAGGAGATTACACGGTACGGCCATCTCAGGCGGCAGCACTGTGAATTTTTTAGTGTTTTTGGGCTGAATTTTGGCTAAGTATGGAATTTGCTTTGTGTGCAGGTGTTGATGAAAACGTGATTGGTGAGGGCTCAAAGACGTGGGAAGCTTGATGAAAGCGTGAGGGTCCAAGGCTCAGAAGTGTGAAGGGATGATTGTGCATGATCCATGTTCGGTTCTTTACTATACACAGTGGCGCTCTTGTAGATGAGTGTTAGGTTACATTTACGTATTGTTTACGTGAAGTTCGGTGGCAAGTAGGCGTGAATCTTCAGAGGTTGTTCTGCTTGGAAGCTCGCTGAGTTGCTGAAGGCGTGATTGGATGTGGCTTAAAGGCGTGGTTTGACTCTGATTTCTTCACCTGGAATTCTGAGCAGTGAAAGCGCTACAGCTAAAGCCTGAGGCGTGTTGCTAGTGGCTGAGGCTGACGAAGGCGCTGGAAATGAACACCAGAGGCGCTGGAATGCTGAACATTTTCTTCGAACTTGGAATTTTCACAATTTAGGTTGAATTTTAGTCATTTCTTTTAAGGGCACTTTTGTAACTTTGTAGGTATTTTACGGTTGCGTATTAGTTACACTTTCCTAATTCTATATATAGGAGATGTAGCTAATACGTAGAGGAGGATCCCGGAGATTATTTTTCATCCATTAGATAGATTTTACTTTTTGTAACAAACTTTTGAGAGTTGGAGAGCGGGAATTAATTTGAAGATCTACTTTCTCTCTCTAGTTTCTCTCTCTATCTTTTGAGCTCCATTTTCTATTCCGATCAAAGATTTGCTCCGATCATTGTAATTCTCATATCAATTAAGGAAGCTCTTGGAAGAATTCAATGGGTAAACTCTTTCCATTTATTGAAAATGAATTGTTTCAAGTTCCAAATTTTTGATCGTGAATTGGTAATAGAGTTCTATGGTTAGATCTCTCATGTTCTAGAGTTTCAACCGGTTAAATGTATAATTAGACTATGCAATGCTATGCAATTGATATAATTTCTTAAGGATGAAATCATATGTGATTTTAATGATTAAATCTTGTTGAGTTTCATGAATTCACACTTTTATTGAATGAATTGAACTTTGATTGTGGTCGCCATGCTGAGTTGAAGTGAGATTTACCAATATCTGTGAGAATTGCATGAAATGAAGACTAAATGTATGATGATTGAGTCTTCCACTTGCTTTGCTTGAATCATGATTTGAGATGCGGTCGCCATGCTGGTGGAGAATCATTGTGTTGTTAGGAAAAAGTGAGAAGAAACTTTCTAAAGTAAGCAAACACTCTAGGTCCTAGGTCAGGCCTCGCCATGGGATACCGTAAGAATTGCATGCTAGATTTGCTAACTTTGGAGAGTTGAGGCATTGCGGGTTGAATCCGTTCTACTTAGGCCTCGCCATGGGAAAAGTGGAATGTTAAGGATTATAGAAAACACTGTGGTCGCCATGCTAAGTGTTAGCTAGCCTCCTGGGCAATAGAGATCTCCTCATTGTTTTACTTGTGTGTCAAGAGCATTGCAATCATGGCCTAATGTGCATTCAACTGGTGGAAATACTCTATAGCATCCACTCTCTTCCTGTTTTTTACACTTTATTTGTTTCATTTGATTCTTTACTAGTTAATGTCTAGTTTTGTTTCTTTCGTGACATTCTGTGAGCAAATTCTGAGTTCTTGAACCATCCCCTTCCCTGTGGATACGATCCCTCTCACTACTACTACATTAGTAGTTTAGGGTAAAATTGAGCTGATACGACTTTAGGCTATCAACCGTGCCTTTCCCGACAACGGCGCCAAAAATTGACAAGCATGTCGCGTACTTGCAATTTTATTCCCTAACCTAGTGTAGAAGCAATGAGTAGGGTATCGTATCCACAGGGAAGGGGATGGATTCTTGAATTCAGAAATTGTTCTAATTATTGTTTCGGTAGCAAATCACAACAAATAGAATGTAGTATCAACTCAAAAGTAAACAAGAACAGAGAACTATGAAGTAATAACAATCAAGAATAACAAGATATCCTAGGGTGCCGGATGAACTCAAACCTAGCTGATCAATACTATGCAATTGACGACCTAGCAATTCTCAAGGAGACCTAAATTGCCTAGAAGCTTAAGTTGTGATCAGCATGGCGACCACACCACTCCCTGTACTTCCTAACACCATCCTCTCCCATGACGAGGCCCGAGAATGGTGGAATTTACTCCGCAACGTCTCAACTCTCTAAGCTAACTACTATAACATGCAAACCCTAGGAAATCCCATGGCAAGGCCCGACCTAAGCTTGAATGTCTTCGTTTATTAACATAGAGAGCTTCTTTAACACTTTTCCTAATGTTTCAATTCATCAAAATTTCCTATGGTGAGGCCTGTATCTCTGAAATGAAATAATCATAGAAAGCAAGTGTAAAGACTCAAATAATCACACTTAGTTCTCATTTCATATATCTTCACTAACGTTGGTGAATCAATCCTCAACTTAGCATGGCGACCACAATCGAAGCTTGATCCATTCAAAATTAGTGCAGAGATATGAAATTCAACAGATTTCTAGTGATAAATTCAAATGCGATTTCAATCTTTATCAATTACGTCAATTACATAGCATCAAATCTTCAAAATCATGTATTCATCCGTTTAGAACCCTAAGATATCACACAATTAGCCAGGAAATTCCATATTCAACTCATATTCATCAAATTCCAGCAGTAAGCAATTAAATTCCATCAAATTGAAAAATTTCACCGATTAAAGTGTAGAGGAATGTCAAATACTCCTTCGATTGAGTTCAATATGTAATCTCCGGTACAAAGTCGCGATCGGAAATAAAATCGGAGAAGAAAATCTAGAGAGAGAAAGTTAGAGAGAGAAATTTTCTCTCTAGTTCAAAAATCTGTTAACTATCTAGAATCTCCTCCTCAAAATCTAACTAAATCCTCTATATATAAAGGTTACAAAACGTAAATGGTACGCAAACGTAAAATGATTAAGTATTTACAAAAATTGCCATTGCAAAAGAATTTCTCCAATCGTGCAAGAATTTACTAGGCAGCAGCTCCACGCCTTTAGTCTTGATCTCTAGCGCCTTCCACAAAGTTCTGGCGCCTTCCAGCTCACCAAGTACACACCTCCAGTTTAGTCCAAAAATCCTTGAGTGCGCCGCCTTGATCACGCCTTTACTTCTTCTGTTCTTCACGTTTCCAAGCTTCCAATCTGGACAACCTTCTTCTGTACTCAGCAATCTCACGCGTCTAAGCATGACACCAACACGCCTTCGACCCTTCAAACCGTCTCCTTGCAACGCAATTCTGACCCTGATCCATTGTGATTTTGGAAAACTCTAAAACACAAAAGTTGTATTTCCAGGTCTTAGCTTTCCACAGCCTTTTGAATCACCCAAATCGGAACTAGGACGAGAGAGTTATGGCCAAAATACAGAAGTGTGGCGAAGCTGGAAATTTCCATGGCGAGAGCTCGTGGAGTATTTGTGTCATGCTTTCACATGCCCACGAGATCTCGTGGAGAAAAGTTTTCCCACTTTTGTTTTGTCCACGAGGTCTCGTGGACAAAATTTCACATTTTTTCCTTTGTCCACGAGGTCTCGTGGACAAAATCTTCACACTTTTTCCATGCCCACGAGATCTCGTGGGCAAAATTTCTTGCTTCAGCACATCTTTCTACTTCTATGCAACATTCGTGTATCTTCGGCTCGGAATCCGACTTCGTGATAAACATCAAAGTTTTAGAGCTCGCTCTTGGCGTTCCATGGGTTAAAGAATAAGCATCATTGGGTACCTGTAGCCCACAATATACACATTTTACCAAACTGTGGCAAAGAGCTCAATATGAAAAATCCTGAAAGTAGCAATCATAAACAAGTTCCCGTTTCTCCTACTTGCACACAGAATTAGAAGAAAGTTAAAACATAAGAAATTAAGTACACGCAAAGAGCTTTCCGGAACATCCAAGATCTCCTCATTTGGATTAGTATTGAAAGCGTTACAGTCAAATGAGGTTTGGCCTACATTCTGCCCAAAACCAAAGCTAGCAAATTAAACATATTAAGGTTTTCCTCCAATCTTCTTAAACATCATTTACACTCTTGAAACTCTTTCCTTACCATTTAACATCACACACACATTTGCCTTATTTAATCTTCATTTTTGGTCTTTTTTCACCATTTTTAGCACATCAAGTTATAAACCACATAAAAGCACAAAATGGCACAAATCACTACACATTTGCATGAATTTCAAGGTAAAAGCTAAGTGATTTAACAAATATAAGTTGGTATAAAACCAAATTATCAGCAGTGGGTTCCTTAGTTTGAACAACACCATTCAAAATAATCATACCAAATTTATTTGGACATTGGAACTTTTCATGACCAACACCAAGGCACTTATCACACTTGAGAGTTTTTGGTTTGAATTTCTTCAACTCTCGTATAGCATCTAAAGTTTCTTGATAGATTTCATGCCAAGTTTTAGCTACAGGAGACGATATATTCTCATTCTGTTGAGATAACTCAAATTATCCCATGTTAGTGCATAATCTTTCCTTCTATGGGAATACCACGACATCACATACAAACAATACATATACACCACTTGATATATATATATATATAAAGCACAATTTGCTTTGTGATTTTTTTTCACCAAGACTCAAAAAAATACCAAAGAATATAATTTATTGAAACTAAATACAAAATAAGGATTTAAGTAGGGCTATGAATATCAAACAATTTGAAAATTCAATTTTTACGGTAAATTAAAAACCTGATTTCAAAAACCATTGAGATCTGAAACCACTTTGATACAAACATGAGTGTGGAATCCTCACATCTATATAATTGTTACAGATCTAGCAACAAATTCAGGACAACAATTTGCGAAAAAACATTTTGGAACGAGAAATCTTCGATATATTAAATCCAAAACTCCTTTCTTAATACAAATAATTAATTCTATTCAAGAATTCTAGAATTAACAAACTATCTAGCTTTTCGCAATTAAGAACAAAAAGAATAAGTCAATGGGTTATACCAAAATATTATTTCATTTAGTGTTACACCTAAATTGTGTTTTCTAAACACGCATCTTATAAAAACAAAAGAAACTTCTTCAAAATCCACCAATCTCCATTACAATATGTTTAGCCACCTTTAAATAGGTTACAAAAAATGTTAATTATTGTTATCTTTGTAATGTGGGACAATTGCCAACCAAGTTTCCTAATTAGATTTGACTTCTACTTGTTTCCTAAAACCAACTAACTAATCCAAATTGAAATTGGAAACAACTTATCAACTCAAAATAAAACAATTAATAATAATTGAAACAAATCACATTTAATTTCATACAAGTATTATTAATCATGTGAAACTAAAAATTCTTAAAAATTGAAAAATCTTAAAACTTTTGAAAATTCGTCAAATAGTAAGTTGCCTCGCGATGGTGGTCTAACATTGTCACAATATATGTTTGTTTGGCCACTATTTATCATGATTCATGCAGAATCTTGGAAACTCCAAAACATGAAAGTTGTAACCTTGTCTCTTAACTTTCCAATATATTTTGAATTATCCCATTTTGAGTTAAAATAAGAGAGATATGATCTAATTACTAAAATCTAGCAGAACTCAGCATTTGTTCTTCGACATCTCTTGTCGTGTTTCACAATGTTAATCCTCCTTAGAGTTTAAAACCTTCATGGGATCAACTTGAGATTTGTTTTCTATGATATCCCAGGATATATATATATCTAATGGGTCAAGATAACAAAGATGGTGTTTTTTATTCTACTTATGAGCTTTTGTGTACTTAGGTTTCTATGTAGTTATGGGTCTATACATAATGTGTCCACACGGTTTCTATTATCCAATTTTTAAGTTTTTATTTCAGTTAATTTCTTTGTTTGCCTATTTTCCTCGATTTAGAAAATTATTTGAATTTCACTACGGAGTCTTTAAGTGCTTGTGCTACTTTGGTTTCTGTTGAGCCCAAATTGACAACTGAAATGAGGAATCTTATTTTGAAGGTGTGTATCATTTTGTTTGACAATTTGTGAGCAATAGTTCTCTTTCATCCCATCAAATTTTTTTTTGGTTCATTAACAGTCACTCTAAGATTTGTTTTTGTTTTACTTAGTGATCCTTATGTTGTTATCATTCGTATTATCTTATAGTTTCTTTCAAGCCTATTCTCATATAATTTACTTTTTTGGTCAAAAATTATGACAAGTGGATCTTATAGGTTGTAAGAGATTATATATGGCTTGATATAAGAGTTTATAATCTAGTAGTACTTAAAATAAGAATAAACGACATATTCGATATGTAGAAATCATAATGTACTCTTTACTTATTAAATATGTAGTGTATTGACTTATGAAACTCTTATTTGTAATCCATTTCTACACCTATGTGAATGAGATAATTGAAAATTTAAGGAAAATACTTAGATATACTTGGTGTACATATCACCAAATGTTTAGTAATGTGCCTGAATTTGTAATAACATGTTGAGGGGCATGGTGTTCAAACCAAGTTTATCAAAGTATTTTTTGTTTTGTTGTAGAAAAAATAAGAAAAAAATGATAATCCTGATATTTCCAAAGACACTTTGTTTTGATGAGATGATGGTTGCACTTATCTTGAAAACTTGTGACATTAATCTATAACAATAGATGTTATAGGTGATGCAGGACCTTATACTTAGCTTAATTTAGTTTTTTAACAATCTACTACATCAAATCGCTTAGCAAACCCTAAGAAATTTCCATTATGTGGGCATTCTATTATTGATGTCATGATGTAGACATTCTATTTCGAATTATTCTTTTTAAATTAAATCTTTTCTTTATTGCAAGAATGCATTGATCTATGTAGAGCTTCTCTTAATGAGCTTTACTTGTTGGAGTTGTAAGAAACTTTTCTCAATATAGGCATTTGATAGTGTTGAACATCTAACTGTAGTCATTGACGTCAAAGGATTAGGTATATATAATTTGGAGTAAATGATGTTTGAGAAGGCATTGTAAAGTTGTTTGTGCTAATTTAGTGGATTGACATCTTCCTAGAAATTTCTTGAAAGTGTTTTGTGAATATTGTTTAGGTATAACTCTTTATCATTAATAATTCAATAATAATTCACATGAAAAGACTTGACATTTGGATTGATTGAATGTCAAGCATAAGAAGTTCTGTCACATGAGGACACTTCTAATACGTAGTTATAGAATGAGCTTGATATTATATAGATGAGAACACTCACAATCCTTATCTTTTTGTTTGTTCACTAATCTTTCTTTTCAATCCCCTTTCTTGTTTCACATTATGATGTCATCTTAGTTCTTCTTATAGTGATCAAAACTTTCTAACATCTTTTGCAAGTTTCAGATCTTGTGATAGTTATATTAGAACTTTGGAAGCAATAGAAATTAATAAGTAGAAATTTAGAACTACAAAAATGGATGTCATCTTACTATAATAAGGTTGGAAATTAGGAGATTCAAGAATACGGTGTAATTGTTTTGTATAAGTTTAGTGTTTTTAACCGCTTGAAGTGCATTTGTAATTAGAATATTAGTAAGTTTGTTAGAAGTACTCTATATTATAGTTTTTAACTGTATTTTAATTATATTTTCTATTATTTTAACAATACTTGCAGGAATTTTGAATAGTGTTTTAATTTCATATTTTCATTATTGTTTAATTATTGCTTTAGATGTGTCATTAAGTAATAAAAAGGAAAAAGAAAAAAAATTATGGAACAACAAAAATAACTTAATATATATATATATATATAAAGACACAATCAAATGCCTTAATAATTGATATGTAGAGTCATTTATAAATGCCATAATAAAGTTGTAAAATTTAATTTTAAATGATTTATAAAATTATTTATCCGGACATTTACCCTTTGCCCTATATTAGTTTGGATAGTGTTTTTTGATAAATGTTAGTTAATCTTAAATGCCTTATTAGTTATCAAATAAAGGCACTTCCAAGTGCCTTAATAGACCTTTCTTCTTGTAGTGACTTAGTTTCACGGAGAGTTGTTAGTGTATGTAGAGTCCATCTTAAACTTCCTCTAATCTCTCTTTTCTTAAGGATTTTGCCTTATGTTTTGAGTATTTTTATGGCACTTAAGTGCTTTTTGGGCTTAATTGTAGAATTTATAAGGTGGAGAGATTAAAGTGCAAGAAAGGCTTATTTGGACCTAAAGTTCAACAAGTCAAAGGAGAAGTCACAAGGCAAGGAGGAGAAACTAGAAACCCTATGGTTTGCCCTTAGGGTTTGAGCTCAGTTCATAGACAATTCAGGGTGAAAATGAGCATTGGCCTAGTTAATGCACTCTTTGGAGGTAAAGGTTCATATTTGAGTAAAACCTTAGCATGTTTTTCGTTTATGTTTGCCTTAAGAAGACCACCTTAGCACCACACACTCTAGGCTAAGGCACATAGCCAAGGCCTAAGTTGTAAGCACTAAAGGCCAACCGCCCTCACACATGCATTAAAACCTTACCCTTAGGATGCCTAAGGTCAACATCAAGGCATAAAGCCAAGGTCTTGGCCTAGAATCTAGTCTTAGCACACCACACATACACATCCTAGCACACCTTAGACACAAGCCCTAGCACTTACCTTAAAAACCTAGAGCATAGGCATTTTCTCCAACCTTAGAACACCTTAGGAAAACCAAAATTCAAGCCATTTTTTGTGTCATAGATGCTACGGCAGAAATACACACTCAACTCTCCTCACCTTCAAACAAGCCATTCTATGTTATTGTTGTCATGGCATCTATGCTACGACAATAATACACATAAAAGCTCTGCTAGTTTCATCATTTGGCTTTAGTTTAGCGTCCTTTACCTCAAACCAAGACATATAGTTTTAGTACCACCTCTTAACCTTCCCCACATGGACCATAAGGCATGGCCCATAATGAACATGAACCCACAAGAACTATAAGCTCCATAAGAGACTCCACTTAGGCTAAAACCCTTAGTTTTGGCTAGTCTCACTAGCTAGCACTAGTTTGACCTAGTTAACACTAGTTTGGCAAAAATAGGACTAGTTTACCTTAATTAGCCCCAGTTTAGTCAAATTAACACTAGTTGACCTAGTTTGACTAGTTAGCCCTAGTTAGCCTTGGTTAGATTAGTAGAACTCTAGTGTGACTAGTGTGCCCTAATTTGACTAATTTTGACCTAATTTGACTTAGTTAACTATCTCACCCTTAATGAAACTCTAGTTATTGTTATTTAGGTTAAATGAGGGCTAATTTCAATTGTGTTACTTAGTTTATCCTAGATTGACTAAAATAACCTAAGTCTCATTAGTTTAGCCTAAGTGTGTCCACTTAACTACTAAATAGGACTTAACTTGGTTTGATTAAGGTTGATTTTGTCATTTTTCACATTAGAAACCTTTTAGTCTTGCCACATGGGCCATTATTCATGCTTTTTCTTTACTTGTGTATTATGATCTTAACCTTTGCTTCTCCTATAAGAGTACAAATGATACTTAAGCCAAAGTTCATCACAACAAAGAGCTCAAACCAAAGTGCATACATAAGGGATGATATTTAAAGGCATGAAAAGTAAGAAATGACCTCAAAGAGGAAAGAAACATCATGGATGATATCTAATGGAAAGGCTAAAGATGAAGACTTGTTCTCCAAGAAGGATCACCTTGTAAATAAATTGTACTAGCATAAGTACCTTTTTTGTAAATCAAAAAAGTAAATTTTCTTTCTCTCCAAGTTTTATGTTAAGTATAAATAGAATCTCTCAAGTCTATTTTTAGAGTTTGGCCAGTTCCAAAAGTTCAGAGCTCCATTTTTGGCCAAGAAGTAAAAGCTTAGGTCTTAGACTAGAACTAGAACAATAGTAAGGATCAAATTGGAGAGAGAGAGAGAGAGTTAGATTTTGTGTTTCTTTGTAATACCTATTCTTAAGGATCTCTTTAATACAATTAAAGCTTGGATTATTTTATTGATATATCAAAATCTAAGAATTATTCCTGCTCTGTGATAGGTAATCTCTTGAATTTGTTTCCTTTTGTTTTAACTTGTATGGTGAATTTGGTCATGGAAGGCTAAATCACTATGGTGTTCTTGGATAAAGTGTTGTGAGTTACGAAATCCATGTGAATTAGTAGTCTTGTGTTGAGAATAATGATAATTGATCCATTTATAAGTTCTTGAGAAAGATGAAATTATGAAAACTGGATTCATTAATTCCTAATCTATGACTTTGAAGTGAATTCAGGGATTCATGTTTGCTTTGTGTTCAATTAATTTCCAAGTTAATCTAATATGTAATTGAAAGATGAATCTTAAAGTAAATTATTATAGAGATGCATAGACCACCATAAATGGATTAAGATTGCATGCTTTAAATGAACTTATAACTTGACACATGTTATGACGAATGTCCCATAGGTAGTGATGCTTAGGAATTTGCATGCAAAGACTAGAAAGATACTTGATTTTGGTTGTGATTAACGGGGTCTTGTCTCTGCCAAGAGGAGGACCCTGAGTTCTCTCAATGCTTAATCAACGTAGATGAAACTAGCTGGGTAGTAGGCCATTGTCACGAGTTGAGGCTTTAATTAATAATTTGAACTTGTCCCTGTCAAGGAAAGGGGAGAATTGATGAGTTTTGACCTAGATGCATATGCCAAGATGACTTAGGACCATTCTATGAGAACAATCTTTTACTCCATGAAATCAATCATCATAGCTTAACACAAGGTTATTTGTTCACTAGATGGAATTTCTTAAAACACAAGTCCAAGAACACTATTCTTTCTCCATTTGAATACCTTACTATTCTCAGTGATTTCATTGATTACTTTACTGGTTGTTAGTTTGCATACTTTACTCTTTATTTCAAGTCCTGTGAACACTTCACATCTCTTAGCTAATATACCTCCCTGTGGGATCGATACCTTACTCATCCTTCTACAAAGGTTCAAATTTACTTGTAGTCTCAAAAACACTAACTGTAGCATACATTTGACAAGTTGGCATTGTGTCGGGGATAAAGTATCAAGCTATCCTTTGATTTTATAAAAAAAAACCCCCCATATGCCATCTTTATAGTGTGTGTTACTGAGCCGATAATGTACAACCTCAAGTTGATGAAAATGAAGTTCATAGGGAAAACATTTTTCACAATCAATGCAAAATTTAAGGGAAGATTTGTAGGAAACTACTTGATAGTGAAAGTTATAGTAATGTGACTAGTGTATTGCTAGTTTGAAAGTTGAACTTGACATGTATCAAGCATCTGAAATCCTTTAGGCTATAATGGTTAACTCAAGTGGTGAAATTAAGGTTAACAAATAAGTGAAGATATTTTTCTCTGCTGGAAAGTACCAAGATGAAGTTTTGTGCGATGTGGTACCAATGGAAGTATCTCACTTGTTATTGGGAAGACCTTGGCATTATGAAAGAGTTGTGGCTTATCATGCTAAGAAGAACTGTTATAAGTTTGATTATGATGGTTTGAAGGTGACTTTATTATCATTTAAGTCAT
Organism: Ophiorrhiza pumila; assembly: GCA_016586305.1. Lineage (NCBI taxonomy): Eukaryota > Viridiplantae > Streptophyta > Magnoliopsida > Gentianales > Rubiaceae > Ophiorrhiza > Ophiorrhiza pumila. The sequence continues at coordinate 17,586,794 of BLIW01000005.1, forward strand.
GGAAAATTTTTGAATATCAAAATAAAAAGTTACTTGGTGTGCTTATGAAGTTCAAGTAAGCCATCAGTTGGACAATTACAGACATCAAAGGAATTAGTCCAAGCATATGCATGCACAAAATTTTGTTAGAGTAGAATTTTGTTCCTGTACATGATAGACAAAGAAGGCTCAATTCTCAAATGATGGAAGTGGTTAAAAAGGACGTAATCAAGATTTTGGATTTTGGAATGATTTTTCCAATTTCGGACAGTGAGTGGGTAAGCCCTGTACAATGTGTGCCCAAGAAAGATGGAGTTACTGTGGTGAAGAATGATGCTAATAAGCTCCTGGCGGCTAGAATTATTAGTGCATGGCGCGTATGTATGGACTACCGCAAGCTCAACACGGAAACAAGGAAAGATCATTTTCTACTTCCCTTCTTGGAGCAACTCCTAGACAGAATTGCTGAGATGAGGGAGTCTGATGGAAAGCAAGAGCTTGAAACATAAAACGATGTACTAGTATAGGTCAAAAATCTAATGTAGGCCTAAAGATAGTACCAAAGAAGCTTGTTGTTTTTTCTTCAAAAAGTGAGATTAAGAAAGCATTAGACAATACAAAATAATTGTATTTAATGATTCAAATATATGTGTACATCATTGATAGTGATCATCTTAAAAATTTTCCTAGTGTTGTCTTATCTCTTTTATAGGAATATAAAGACATGTTTCCAGGGGAGATACCAAATGGATTGCCGCCTATTCGAGGGATTAAACATCGAATTGTTTTATTCCAGGAGATTTAATTCAAAATAGGCCAGCCTATAAAGCAAATCCTAAGGAGACAAAGAACATTCAAAGGCAAGTGGATGAACTCTTTGTCAAGAGTATTGTACGTGAATTTCTAAGTCCTTGTTCTATTCCTATAATTTTGGATCCTAAGAAAAATGAGTCTTGATGTATGTGTGTTGATTGTACAGCCATTAACAAAATCACAATTAACTATAGACATCTTATCCCTATGTTAGATAATATGCTTTATGAGTTGCATGGTTCTAAAATATTTATCAAGATTGATCTTAATAGTAGATACTACCAAACTCGCATGAAAGAAGGAGATGAATAAAAAACTACATTTAAAACCAAGTTTGGATTGTGTGAATGGTTAGTTGTGCCTTTTGGATTAACTAATGTACCTAGTACTTTCATGAGGTTAATGAATCATATTTTTAATTATTTTATTAGTTAGTTTGTGGTAGTATATTTTGATGATATTCTCTTTTATAGTAAATCATTAGATGAGCATGTTTTACATCTTAAGAGTGTGTTTGCTATTTTATGTGAAAATCAATTGTAAGTCAACCTTAAAAAGTGTTCTTTTTGTTTAGAATTAATTTTCTTTTTAGGGTATGTTGTTACATCTAATGGCATAAATGTTTATGAGTCAAAAGTCAAGGCAATTAGTGAATTTCCAAAACCTCAAAATGTTAGTGATGTTAGGAGTTTTCATGGTCTTGCAAGTTTTTATAGAATGTTTGTTTGGAATTTTAGTTTCATTGTTGCACCTTTGAATAAACTTGTTAAGAAAAATATGTCTTTTGTTTGGAAAGATGAACATGAAAAGACCTTTAACACACTAAAAGATAAATTGACTCATGCCCCAATGCTTGCTTTACTTAATTTTAATAAAGCTTTTGAAGTTCAATGTGATGCCTCCGGGATTGGTATTGGTTTTTTTTATGCAGGAAAATAGATCCGTGGCATATTTTAGTGGAAAGCTTAATAGAGCAGCTTTGAAGTGTGTGACTTATGATAAGCAGTTGTATGCTTTGGTGAGGTCATTACAAGTTTGGCAGCACTACTTGTGAGCGAAGGACTTTATTATCCATTCAGACAATGAGTCTTGAGTTTTTGGAATCTCAAGGTAAATTGAATAAGCACTATGCTAAGTGGGTTGACTTTATTGAGACCTTTTCATATGTTATCAAATACATGCTTTGGTGAGGTCATTACAAGTTTGGCAGCACTACTTGTGAACGAAGGACTTTATTATCCATTCAGACAATGAGTCTTGAGTTTTTGGAATCTCAAGGTAAATTGAATAAGCACTATGCTAAGTGGGTTGACTTTATTGAGACCTTTCCATATGTTATCAAATACAAGACATGTAAAGATAACATTGTGGCAGACACATTATCAAGGAGGTACTCGTTACTTACTTATTTGCATAATAAACTTCTTGGTTTTGATTTAATTAAAGGTTTGTATATTAATGATGCTGATTTTAGACTTGTGTATGACCATTGTTTGCATAAGCGGTATGTTGACTACTTTTTGCATAATGATTTCTTGTTTAAGAAGAATAAGTTGTATATTCCACTTTCTTCCATATGTGAATTACTTGTTAATGAAACCCATGGTGGAGGATTAATGGGGCATTTTGGTATTGGTAATACATATGATATTTTGCATGAGCACTTTTATTGGCCAATCATGTTAAAAGATATTAAAAGTGTTTGTGATAAGTACATTACATGTAAGAAAGCAAAATAAAAAAGCATGCCTCATGATTTGTATACTCCGTTACCTAGTCATACTTAGATTGATATTTCTATGGATTTTGTGTTTAGTTTGCCTAGATTGCGTTCTAATAAAGATAGCATTTTTTTGTTGTTAATAGGTTTAGTAAGTGATAAGGTGAATTTATTCACCTTTTATTTAGTGTTTATACTTAATTCTTGGGTTGTTCTTGTTTGTTTTGATTCGTTTTAGTGTTTTATTTGCAGGTTTGTTGACCATGTTGTATGCTTGGAAAGGAAAAATCATATGAGAGCCAAATAGGATGCAAAGTGGAGGAAAATTAAAGATCTACTTTGAGACTCTTATTCCGACAAGGTTTTCGTGAAGGACATATTTGCAAATATTTTTATAGAATCACTATAAATAGGGCTAGGTTTACAGATTTTGAAGGGTGACAAAATTTTGAGAGATTTTAAGCAAGGGTTTTTCTCGTTGTAATAGCTAGGGTTTCGATCTTCGAGTATTGCACGGAGAATTATAGCTGTACGAATACAAGAACATCATTAATTATTGATTTCAATCTTTTTGGAGTAAAAGATTTCATCTACGAATTCACAATTCAAGGTGTTATCTTTCTTTTTAAGATTGTGTTTTCAATAATGCTTTTCATTATTTATATTATGATGTTTGATTTAGCCATGCTCGGCTAAATTCATTGTGCTCCCGAGATTATGAATAAGGATTTTTGTGCTTAATTTACATGCTAAGTTCTATATTATGGTCTTTGTGGAATGAGTTTTGCTGTGTTCTTCATAATTGTGCATGATTTGGCACCGGATTGTGTATGATGAATATTTTCTTAAAGTGTAGTAAATTATTTAGAGATATCTTGCTTTAATCTTGCCTCTTGCCTTATAGGAGGATTAGAGTAGGTTGTTTGGAATCTTTTGTGGGTTGGTTGTGAATTTGTTAGATTATTTTACCTTAACTCTTGCCTCTTGCCACATAGGAGGAGTTAGGGGGATTAGTTTAGCATTAGCGCGACTGGTTTGGGCGTTGCCTCTTGCCACATAGGAGCGGTTGAACTTGAGGGTTTGGTTGAGTTAGAAGATGCATTAGATTCCGGGTTAATTAAGGAAGTGAACCTTGCCTCTTACTATATAGGAGGGTTTAACGAATTAGTTAATATCTAAATAGGTAAGTGCTTAAATCATTCATTGCCTCTTACCACATAGGAGGGCGTGAGTTATGTTATTTACCCTTGTTTTGTATGACCATATATAGGATGTACGTGTGTGTTTTTATGTAACCTTAAAATATAATCTCGGGAGTACACTTGCTTAATTCAAAGTTCAAATCAAATCACCATTTTAGTTTTAGTTATTTGCTATTTAATTTCTTATTTTCAGTTTAATAGTTATAAAATCATAAAAAAACAAAACCAAAAATATTTTCTTTAAAATTTTGACATAGCCCTCTCCCTGAAGGAATGAACTTACTATACTATCACCTTTACTAGGGCTTGTTTAACTTATTTTTTACTAAGGGGTAAATAGAAACCATGATCACATATTTTTACACAAAATTTGCCCTTATCAGTAAGATGTCATATTTTATTGCATATTCTAAAACCAATGAAGCACAATACAATATTAATTTGTTCTTCAAGGAGATATTAAGATTGCATAGAATTCCACATAGTATTGTGAGTGGTCCTGATGTTAAATTCTAAAGTCACTTTTCGAGTACTTTACGAAATAAGTTGGGCATAAAACTTTTATTTTCTACTGTGCACATCCTCAAACTAATGGTCAAAGTGAAGTAGTTAATAGGACTGCATCTACTTTACTCTGTGCTATCATTGAAAAGAATTTGAAGAATTGGGAGCCTTGATATATTGAATTTGCATGTAATAGGATTGTCCATAGTTCTACTAATTGCTCACCATTCGAGATTGCTTATAGTTTTAATCCTTTTACTTCGTTAGATACTTTGCCTTTTCCTAATAATGAGTTTGTTCATCGAGAAGGAAAAAGAAAAGCTATATTTGTGAAGAAATTGCATGAGAAGGTGTGAAACAACATTGAGAGGCGCAATGAGCAAAATATAAATCAAGTCAATAGAGGTTGACGTCGAGTTATGTTCGAACCTTGTGATTGGTTTAGGTACACTTAAAGAAAGAAAGGTTTCCAGAGAAAAGGAAACCTAAGTTGCATTCTCATGGAGATGGACCATTGATAGGTGCAATATTTATCATATATTTTGTGAGTTTATTGTGATATAATTTGAGTAGATTTACACTTAATTGTATTTGCTGGAATTAAGGTGATTGAAAGATTGAGACAATCTACATGGAAATGCCAATCAATTTGGAAGATTTTGGAATCTTTTAGAATGTGAAAAAGTAAAGTTTGGAAGAAAAAATTTCCTAAATCTTATTTTGAAATAATCAAGGTGGTGCATTGATGGAAGACTCTTTGGAGGAATCAAATAAGAAAGTAGAGAAGTAGAGCAATTAGGAAACAAACTAGAAGAAGGCTTGCATGCCTTATTTTGTCGATTGTGGCGCACTTATTTGGAAACAAAAGATTTATTTCTTTTTGTTACTTTTGGAAGTATTGAGTCAGTAGAATTATTCCCTTAGGAGAATACTTCCTTTTTCTATATGAGGGCAAATTAAAGAAGGGAATTCGTAGGTAGTTTATGATAGTTTTTAGCTTTTATCATTTTAGTAGATTCATTGTATTGGTTCCAAACTTAGCCACCGTTTGGTCAAACGGTGGTTGAATCCATAACAATATTGTATTTCTTAACTATTTAATTCTATAGTTAAATATGTCTTTTCTATATGTTATTTGTCTTTATGTAATTAGTAGTTTGTTTATTTGGCATTAAAGTAATGAAGCATTAACTATTATTGAATCGTGAGACCGAATTATTCTTATTATATTAATGTTTAATGAGTTCTGAAAGTTCTCTGAGCATAGCATTAATTGTTTAGATTCTTTAAATACTGGCTATGTTTGATTAATCTGAATAGTGCATGTTAATCTCCTATTATTTAAGTAGATAGTACATAGGATAAATTAGTGGGAAAGTTACTGTCTCGGTAGATAGGAATATTAGGCTAATAAATTAGTGGCAAAGATGATTGTAATTTATTAGAATTGGTTATTTCTATTTCTTAATATTGCTTTAACATTAAATCTGATGTTGGCTGATTCCAGCCAGGTTTGTTAGAATTAAGAAAGTAACATTCTTGTTAATTACTGATTAACTAAGGAGGAATTTGGCTATGTCGGAGCTAATTCTCGATAGTCTTTAACTAGTTGATTCATTAATATTAATTAATCCTTAAGTTGATGATCAGTTAATAAATAGTTAATGTGAATATACTTGTTTGCCAGACTTTTATATCTCGTGTGTTTTTTCCATAATTACTCTTATTAATTTATTTTATTTATTAATAAATCTTATTTGTGACAATTTCTTTAAATTAACTAGAAGATATGGTATTCCGTTTCTCATGGGATCGACCTTGCTCTCATTATACTATTATTTATCCTTTGGAGTAAGTAATAATTTTTGGTTCAATAAATGATACACCAACCATTACGAGTCTTAGAAAGGATCAATGATAATGCTTATTGCATCAAGTTACCTAGTGACTTTGGCAATATTTCTTCCTACTTTTAATATTGTTGATCTTTCTCTGTTTGACCTAGGTGATTCGAGGATGAATCCTTTCGAGGAAGGGGGAATGATATGAATCCGACCAAGGATAATAATCTTAGCGAGAATAGGATTAGCTCCAGTGATCGTTTGAATGTGGTGGCAATGACAAGATCAAAGACCAAGGGAATAAAAGCTACTTTAAATAGATTGCTTAGCAAGGCTATTGAAGGGTTTGAGGAGATTATCACTTCAACAACTTCACAAGTTGGATTACCTATAGTAATTCTTTGAATGATATTGGCGGCCCGATGACAAGATCCAAGACCAAATGAATGAAAGCTACCTTAAATGGATTACTTAGTAAGGCTATTGAAGGGTTTGAGGAGATCATCACTTCAACATTTTCACAAGTTAGAGTTTTGGAGGATACTTATTTATTGAAGATCATAGAAGATAATTCAATGGTTCCTAGAACTTTGGAAGTTAAGGAGATTCCAGATTGAAGAATATTTCATATGGAGATCAATCACACTTGAAGATCTAAAGATGGCATGCTTGTTGTCTTACTTTTGGATTACGCTTTTAAGGTGTTCTTCAGGGCTTAGTTTTGTTTCGATAAGTCAAAAAACATTTATTGGACTTATTTTAATTAGAAATTCAATTTTAGCATAATAATCACATGGTCCAAGTTATCTTGCATGATAATGACATCTGTTTTGTACTTTTTGGGCTTTAATAATAAGTTGAAAAAATAAGGGAAATTATCCAATTTCATTAAGGGTAGATTATGTAATCAAAATGTGTTTCCTAAAAGAAATAAAGTTTCTACACATGTTTAGTTAGTTAGAGTCCCAAACCAATTTGGAAGTTGCCGAAATTAGGTTGGTTAGTTAATAACCAAAGTCAATTTGGATTTGGTGTCTTTTCGGATTTCTTATAGCCTATTTAAAGACATTATTATTAATATTTTAAATCAATCAGAATAAAAAATTTTCCAACAGCGAATTCATTAAGCTTTGCTTAATTTTATCTTCAATTTAGGCAGTAAACCTTAATTGAAAACCCATGTTTCTTTAGATGGAATCTTTAGGAGTTTGTTTACTACTCTTTGTTGAGAGCAAGGCAAGTAAATTGGTTTAATTCAACAGTACTTGAATTAAATTGATTTCTTTGTAAGAGCCTGCAGGGGTTGCATTATTCCATATCTTAATATTTTTGCATTATTGTTTGTTTTATTCGTGTTGAATATTGTGCTAGGTCCGAAATTAATTCCTTGAGCTAGTGGGGTCGAAACATCCCTCACTACCCTCAATCGCATCAAATCCACAAGTTTGATAAATTACAATGCGGTATTTAGCAATTATCCAATTAAGAAAGTTTAATTATAAAAAATAGGTTACATATTAAGGTATGGGATTAACTTTAAATTTATGCATAGTATGATTTTCTTTTACTAAATACTATGACTTGAGGTAGGATAGTCTTAGTATATAAACAAGTAATATCTGTCTTTACCAAATTCCAATTATTAGGTAATTTCAAAATATGTATAGTGACACTGTAGGTCCTATTAGGGGTGGCCACGGTTCCAGAATCGAATCCCCCCTTAGCAGTTTCGGTTTCGGTTCTGGTTCCGTCCCTGTTTCAGTGGCGATTTCTATTCCAGTTTCGGTTCCGATTTTGGTTCCAATTCCGATTTTTTTTTATTTTTAGTTTCAAATTTCGATTGTAATCCCACTTTTAAATTTGATTTCTATTGCAATAATGATTAAACTATTAATTGGAACTCAAATAATACAACATAGTAATATAATTAGAATATTAATAATTACAATTGAAAATTAATATATAGTTTTTAGACAATAGAACTATGAAGAATTAGATAAATGAGATTCAAAGATATAAAAATAATAAGAATATTTAAATTATTAATTAGAATTCAACTAGTATAATATAATAACATAATTAGAATAGTAGTTAAAATTAAACTAATATATGAATTTTTTAGAATAATAGAATTATAAATATTAGATAAGTGAGAAAGAAAGATATAGAAAGAATAAGAGTATTGAGAGAATGATCAAACTATTAATTGGAATTTAAATAGTATATTAGCATAATATAATAATAGAATTAGGATAATATAAATTAGAAAATTAAGTTGATACATAATATAATTGGATTAATAGTTGAAATTGAACTAATATATGGAGGTTTTAAAAAAGTAGAATTATGAAGGATTAGATAAGTGAGAAAGAAAAATATATAAATGATAAGAGTATTGAAATAATGATTAAACAATATAATAATATAATTATAATAATTAATTAAAAAAATTGATACCCTAAACCATAAACTATAAATGTTAAAACTTACAATATAAAGATTAGAAAACTAAGAAATTATGGGATGAAAATGAAGTGGTATAGAAATATTTATATAAAAAACAATATTTGTTTTGCCGGTTCCGATTCTGGTTCCACAAAATGCCACTTCATTTTCACCTATGAGGGGGTGTGAATTTTGTTTAAGACACACTTAGGTCAATTAAAAATTTAATTAATTTAATCACTTAAACTTATTTTAGATTAACCTAATTTAAATTTCACCAACAATAGTAATATGAAAGAAAACAATATATGAATTGATTCAAAGTATTGAATTAACTTTAAAGCAATAATAAAAAGAAATAATAAGCACAACACACAAATTTAGAGTGGTTCAAGAATTCCCTTGAAGACTATACATTTACTACCTAAGTACCTATCTTAGAATTTCATAATTCAATCAGTGGAATCTCTTCACGGGGTGAGATTTAAACTTACTTGTTCACATACAAATTAATAATGCAAGTTCAACTCAATAACAACTCTAAGCTAAGAGTGAAACTTTTACACTCCACCTAGGAGTAACGTTTACAATCTTACCAATTTAGCGAATGAAATTTGATACCCTCTTGAAGAGCAGATAAACACAATAAATGCTCTAATATTTCTCTACTATAACACTCTTCAATACAAGTAGTAAATGCTAGATCAATATGAAATAAGGTCACCAATTGGAAGCTCAATAATTATGGTTGTTGAGATGAATTTTTCACTTGAGAGAATGAGTAGGGTTTTTTGCAAGGATGAAACAGCTCATTAAATATTCTTAATGATTATTCTCTCAAAAATTATCTAATTTATATGGTCAATGAAAGCTTGGGGTAGGTGGAGTATTAAATGTTCAAAACTATCCGTTATTAGCCTGAAAAATGGAATTCAGGTAACCTTCACCAAATTTTGGACTTCCGGATGTATTTTTAGAAAAATCCTAATTTTCAAAATCGATGAATTCAAACTTTCGAACCTCCTAGAGGTCGTCCAAATGTATTTTACAAGTTCAAAGTTTTGTCAAAAGTGAGTTTGGATGTCCGAACCTGAGGGAGGTCGTTCGAACTGAACTTTTTCTAAAATCAACAACGTGGATTCGGACATCTGGAAGCATGGGAGGTCGTTCGAATACACTTACAGGCTCAAATTAAAAAAAATAAGTGAATTCGGATATCCGAATTGGACTAGATGTCATATGAATTCATACAAGATTGATTTTTTTTTAAATATTTCATTTTGTTGAAAATATTTTTAAAACATGTAATGTTATGCATATATTTGTACAAAATTCATTTTGTGCAATGCATTTTGTGAACATTTGAGCTTTCAAAAAGTTAACTTACTCATAAGTACCAACTTACAATGTCTAGGTTTAGAGGTTTAGGAACTTGAACACTAACACGGCTTCATGTCTTGCCCATCCTTTGAGTTTTCAATTCTTCATGTTTTACCCCTAACTTAATCACGTGCTTAACAAACCATTAGTAAATATAATTATATTTTTCATCATTAAAGAAATGGATTAAGACACAAGATGTCTCAATCTCCCCCTTTTTTATGATGATAAACATATTATATAGGAGAATAACAAAAGGGCATATATTGCATATATATTATTTTCAAGATGTAATTAACATATTAACTCCCTGTCAACACATACACACTTTACACAACACTTTCAAAGTGCAATAAACATATTGACTCACCCTCAACATATACACTGCTTCTCCCCTTTTGTCATCAACAAAAATGTGGTTAAGTGTTGAAACTATCAAAATTTGGGTAAAGTTTCCTCTTAATTTTCATGATTCCACAAACAAATAACAAAGTTCCACACAAGTTGCATGATTATATATCAATACTTAAAGAGTTTTACAAGCAAATAAGCACAAAAGTAGCATCAAAATAAGAAAAACACTTAAAAGAGAGTTAACGCTCAACATGAAAATAAAATGTAAGCTATTGTTCAAGCAAAGCAATGAGACCATCAAATTACAAAAGGAAAATAGATAGACTAACACTAACCTAAGTCTACCTAATGACAGAATCCAAAAAAAAACAGTGAAAAGACCAATGCAATGGTCTGAAGAGAAATGACCTAGTTTATTATATTAAATGGTCATTCTTGTGCAGGGGCCTTTGTCTTGGAGGAATTTTTGAGCATATGCCTCCTTTTGCTCATCCATCATGAGCACGTCAAATTCATAATGGACATCACTCACCAAAATGTCTATACGAAGGGACAAGCAATCAAATTTTGTGGGGAGACCCACAAAACCAATATCTATATGATCACCGATGGATTCAAAGTATCCCTTCATCATACTCATGAATCCGCTTCAACCCTAGAACCACTAGGACGGTGTGCCTGTGATGAATCAACTTCATCGCCGTGAAGGGGCTCAAACAGGATTTGTTCTTCACCGTCACCCTCAAAATCATCGTCCTCCCTTACTACATGTCTTCATCCTCCTTTTTAGTAACACCACTTACCCTTAATAAGAAAGATGTCAATAGAGTTGAGTAATACGATATCATAGAAATTGTTTTTGGAAATGGTCTTAGTGGTTCAAAATCAACACCAACATGCCTAAGGATATTTGTATACAACATGGGGTAATGTAGGCTTTTCCTTTAATTCTTACGGACCATGTCCACATATTTGGTAAACATGTATCAAAAGTCAAATTGAAATCTTTTTATGAATTCCATAAAGGGGGGAAAAGTTCAAAGTGTTGGGATCATTTTTGTGACCTTGAGATGGCAAAAAGATTTTGCTCACAAAGTGGAAGATAATACGATTTGTTGCACTCAACTTTTTAACCAGGGCTTTGTAGGTGGAAAGAAAGGCTTACCCATCAAACAACTCATCAACCATGTCACCAAAGTCAAATTCATGAGCTTTGGTAGCCCAAGAATGTTGACGACAATATTGAATGACATTTTGCCATTGTCATTTTGACGAGTGTGATAATCGCACCCAAAAATCCTATTAAGGTCAGAAGGATCAAGGTTAATGTCAGCGTGAGAAACTTGAGTGGTCAAAATGGTGTCATTAAGAGGCATTTTCATGGTTGTAAAAAAAATCATAAATAAGGTCCGAATAGATAGGTTCTTGTACCAACACAATAATAGTATATCGAGTTGCTATGCAAAGTCCAAGGTATTATCTCCACTTGCTCATGATGAAGCTTATGTATGAAAGCCTGGGATAGGATGGAGAGTACATCTCAAGTTGGTCCTATGGAGTTATGAGACTCCAAGGAGGGATAACCAAGGAAAACACGACAAGAGGCGTCAAACATTGAATGTTGAGAGATTCTGCCACACTTTAGTAATCCGGCCATATCTCTCCCAGTTTTGCTCTGAATGGGGTGATTCAAGTGGCATTAGAAAGCTATGATGTGGGGCTTCACTTTGATGCTTTGCATTGTTCCGAATTTGGATGGGATTAAGGTGAAAAAATTTCGAGAAACAGCATGTTGCGATGTGGGTAATTTTTAATTTTTTAGTTTTACATTTTTTTATGTTTTTATGTAACTTTTTGTTTTGGGCTATTTCCTAAAGTGTTCCTTAGATTTTAGGGTCTAAAAACATGTCTTCTAATTATTGTTTAGTAGTGTTTTAAGTTAAGTCTTAATTTTGGGCTTTTGTGTAGTCTTTCTTATTTAATAAGTTAGGGTTTTATCTTGTAAGCCTATATATAGGGTTTTTCTTTCATTTTAATAGAGACGTTGAATAGTTTTGAGGCTTTTTTCTTTAATAAGAAATTTCAGAGACTGGTTTCTTCATTTTGATTTTATTTACTACGATAGGTTTCAATTATTACAATCTTGAGAATTGAATTGTTTGTGTGACGCAGCTATTTAATTTGTTCTTTAATTCCAATCTAATCGTTAGATTGTTCTACATTCACATATTTATTCGAAAATAGTCCTACAGTATTTACTTCCGTGACATACAAGATCTGGGTTTTGAGTGAGGCAATCTAGGTTTGTTATCACACAATATCCCACCACTTTTGATATTTCAATTTTTTAACTACGAGTGAAAAACCTACAAAGTCATCATCACAAACAATTATTGGAACGATAATGTATATATTGGCACTAACATAACTATGATACTTATGTGCACAATCATCATTGACGAACCTATAGAGTGGTGAAGGAGATGGAGAAGGTTGAGGAGGACTGCGTCTATGACCTCAATAGGACAATCCATTACGGAGTGTACGATCGGCAGTGACCTCAATTTGCTTCACACGAGCTTCCATTTATATGAATTTACAAAAACCCAAAAATTCTTGAATGTGGGTTTGGTAGTGGGTTTGCAAGGTTTGAGTAAGAAATTTGGAATTTTCAATCCGTAAAAGAAAGGATTTGGTGTTGGAGAAGGAGAATAAATACCAATTTGTGGAATAATCAGTGAAAAGTGAGAGATTGAAGAAAATAAGGGTTAGGGTTCTTAGTTGGGTTTTGGTTTTGAGAATTTTGGTGAAAAGTGCAAAAAAAACTTTTAAAAAACCTTATACGACAAATTCAGACGTCCGAACTTGGAGTGTCATCCGATTTGGTCTTCCAAACTTGAAAATTAAAATCTGAAACATCTCTAGAAAATGCATTCGGATGTCCGAACCGCTTGGTAGGTTATCCGAACTCCAATCTTTTGAAAAAATGTAATTTTTTTTAGAAGCTACATTCAGACAGTTAAAATCTGAAACATCTCTAGAAAATGCATTTGGATGTCCGAACCGCTTGGTAGGTTATACGAACTCCAATCTTTTGAAAAAATGTAATTTTTCTTAGAAACTGCATTCAGACGTCTGAACCTTTGGGTAAGTCATCCAAATTCAAAACTTTTATGAAAAAAAAATTCTTTTTCTTCATCATTTAAAGTTCTTAGAACAATTCCTTAATGACTATACCTATCTAAGTTCTAATAAGAACAACTTGGGCTTTTGAGAGATGTTTTGTAAATATGTCTGTAAATTGATCTTTTGTGGGAACGTACTCAATTTGGATTTCATTATTGAGTACTTGATCACGAATGAAGTGGTGCTTAATATCAAGGTGTTTGGTTCTAGAGTGTTAAAAGGGAGTTTTTGTGAGATTTGTGGCACTTGTGTTATTACACTTGATAGACACACATCCAAAATATAAGCCAAAGTCTTGAAGCGTTTTCTTTATCCAAATGATTTGAGCACAACAACTTTCGGCCGCAATATATTCCGCTTCGGCAGTGGATAATGACATGGAAGCTTATTTTTTACCAGATCATAACACTAAATATTTGACTAAAAGGTGACAAGTTCTACTTGTGCTTTTTCTATCAATTCTACGCTCGGCAAAATCAGAATCAGTATATCCGACAAGATCAAAGGTGATGGACTTGGAATACCATTTCCCATAATCTAATGCTCTCTTAAGATATCTAAATACTCTCTTAATAGCCAATATGTGAGATTTTTTAGCACATGATTGAAATCTAGCATAGAAGCACATGACATACATTATATCCAGCCTACTTGAAGTTAGGTAGAGTAAACTACCTATCATTGCCCTATATAGTTTTTCATCAACTTTTGTGTCATTTTCATCTTTATGTAGTTTGGTTGAAGTACTTATAGGAGTTCTCATTTGTTTAGAATCTTCTATACCATATTTCTTTAACAATTCCTTATTATATTTTCTTTGGTTAATGAAAATCCCTTTATGCATTTGTTTGATTTGTAAACCAAAGAAGAATGTTAATTATCCAATCATACTCATTTCAAATTCGTCTTGCATTAATTGTGAAAATTCCTCAATTAAGGTTTCACTTGTGGCACCAAAAATGATGTCATCAACATATATTTATACAATTAGCAATTCAGTTTTGGACCTCTTAGTAAACAAGGTAGTATCAACTATGCCCCTTTTAAAGCTTTTATCCTCTAGAAATCTGCTAAGTTTTTCATACCATGCTGTAGGAGCTTGTTTTAAACCATATAAAGCTTTTATTAATTTATACACATGGTTTGGAAATTCGTTACTTTTGAAGATGGGGGATTGCTTTACATATACTTCTTCTTTGATGTAGCTATTTAGAAAGGCACTTTTAAAATCTATTTGAAAAAGTTTGAATCCTTTAAAGCATGCATATGCAAGCAACATCCTTACATACTCAAGCCTTGTTACGAGAGCAAAGGTTTCATCATAGTCTATCCCTTTTTCTTGCCTATACCATTGTGCTACTAACCTATCTTTGTTTCTTATTACTATTCACATGTTAGTTTGTTTCTAAATACCCATTTAGTTCTTATGATGAAGTGATTTTTAGGTCTTTCAACTAAATTTCAAACCTTACTTCTTTTAAATTGATTTAGTTCTTGCATAGCCACTATCTAATTATCATCTTTTATGTTTTCATTCACATTTTTAGTTTCAATTTGGGATATTAAGGCAATATTTATAACAATATTTGCTTATATGGATGACTTAGTGTTTACTTCTCTAGATGGACTTCCTATTATTAGGTCTTTGGGATAATTTTGGATGAATTTTCATACTCTAGGTAGATCATTAGTAAATGTATTTGGAGTATTGACAAGCTTGTCGCGTACTTGCAATTTTACCCTATTCACTAATGTAGTCGTGGTGAGAGGGATCGTATCCATAGGGACGGGAGTGTATTCTTGAATTCAGTGTTTGCTCACGGAATGTCACAAGAGAACTAAAACACAGCAATATCTAGTAAAGTAACAAGTGAAGCAAATAAAGTGTAAAAACAGGAAGAGAGTGGATGTTCTAGAGTATTTCCACCAGTTGAATGCACATTAGACCACGATTCTTGACACACAAGTAACACAATGAGGAGATCACAATTGCCTAGGAGACTAGCCTGCAATCAGCATAGCGATCGCATTGCCTTCTACCCTCCCTAACGTCACTCTTTCCCACGGCGAGGCCTAAGAGTGGTGGATGCATACCGCAATGTCTCAACTCTCCAAGGTTAGCAAATCTAGCATGCAATTCCTAAGGTATCCCATGGCAAGGCCTAACCTAGGTCCTAGAGTGTTCGCTTACTCCAGAGCGTTTCTTCTCACTTATTCCTAACAACTCAAATGATCCTCCACCGGCATGTGACCGCATCTCAGATCATGATCAGACAAAGCAAGTGGAAGACTCAACAATCATATATTTAGCCCTCATCTCATGCATGTCTCACATATATTGTTGAATCTCACCTCAACTCAGCATGGCGACCGCAATCAAAGTTCAATTCATTCAATAAAAGTGCAAATTCATGAAACTTAACAAGATTCAAGCATTAAAACCGCATATGATTTCATTATTTAGAAATTGTGTCAATTGCATAGCGTTGCATGGTCTAATTATACATTTATCTGATTAGAACCCTAGAACATCACCAATCTAGCTACAGAACTCCATTCTCAAATCGCGATCATCAATTTGCAACTTGAAACAGTTTGTTTTCATTAAATGGAAAGAGTTTACTAATTGAATTGCTTCAAGAGCTTCCAATCCACAAAAGAAACACGATTTGCCTCCTTAATTGATATGAGAATTACAATGATCGGAGCAAATCCTCGATCGGAATCGAAAACGGAGTCCAATTTCTAGAGAGAGAAAATCCTAGAGAGAGAAAGTTAGACAGAGAAACTTTCTCTTTCTAGTTCAAAAGTCTGTTAACTATCTAGAATAATCTCTTTAAAATCTAACTAAATCCTCTATATATAGAGGGTACAAAACGTAAATGGTACGCAAATGTAAAATGAGTACAAAATTACAAAAATGCCACTATACAATATCACGTGTTCACAAAGCAATTCGTCCTTAGCATTCCACCCACGTCCTTGAGACTTGGCCGATCACGCTTCCTTGCACCTGTACAAAAAAAACAACATTTCATACTTAGCCAAAATTCTAACTCCCAAAAACCAACACAAGCCTACGATGCATCGCTACGATGCATCGTGGTGTTAGCTATCAAACCGACGAGGCATCGTTGTGATGCATCGTCGTGTTAATCTGTGCATGTGTGTGAGGAGTGTTGCGAGGAATGCATGAATGTGTTTGTGTGAGTGTTGAATGAAATGGATGTTGAGTGAAATGTGTGTTGGGAGAAATGAGTAAAGAGTGTAATGAATGAAAATGCATCGAGAGTGAAATGAGAGAAACTTGTGTTGTGATTTGTGATGTTGTGGCCTAAGTATTGTGAGTGAGAGGCAAAAGGATGCATAAAACGTATGCACACTAGAGTATATGAACATGCCCACGTAGTACAAGTGATGTGCAAGAATGTGCATAGGTTGTGTGCATGTGTAGTGCATAAGTGAGTAGTGATGTGCAAGAGTGTGCATGCATGTGAACAATTGTAGTGCAAGAGTGTGCATGTGATGTGCTTTGAGTGTGTGATGAGTGCAAGACTTATGCACAAGTGTGTGCATAAGTGCTAGAGTGGTGCGCCCAAGTGGTACTCTGATGTGCTCAAGCGTGTGCACAAATACTAGAGTAGTGTGCATATGTGTAGCAACTGTGAGTGAGTGTGGCAGCAAGTATACTATGGTGTATGGGTGAGGTCGCAGCAGAAATAAGGTTGCGATGTATGAATTAGGTCGTAGCACAAATAAAGCCACGATGTGTGTGAGTGTGCAACAAGTGTTGTGCACAAGTGTGCAAATGTGCAACAATTAACTTCCAGCCAAAATCTAGCCCTGACGTATTGTGAATTTGGAAATACTTAAAACATGAAAGTTGTAGCCCTTTGTGTTAGCTTTCCATAGCCTTTTGAATCAGCCAATTCAAAGATAAGACAAAACGTTATAGCCAAAACACTAAACTGTGGCAGGATGAATTTTCACCACGATGCATCGTGGTACTAACCCTTATAACGACGATGCATCGTGGCGATGCATCGCCGGTTTTCACTTCCGAATCAGGCTTTCTAGAAAACACAAAAGTTCTATATCTTTCTCTTAGCTTTTCATACGTTCAAAAATCATCGAAATTTGAGGACTGTAGCGCAAGATATTGTCATTCTACTAAACTGTGGCAATAGGATCAAACAATAAGAAACCCTAATTAGTGATTACAAACAAACCTCATACTTGCACACGGAATTGGAAGACAGTTAAAACATAAGAATTAAAGTATACTCAAAGAGCTTTCCAGAATATCCAAGATCTTATCATTTGGATTAGTATTGAGAAAGATAAACTCAAATGACGTTCAACTATCAATTCTGCCTAAATGTGAAACAAGCATATTAGAACACCATTTCAAGCCTTTTTGCATCTTTTCTTGTTCTTTAACCTAAAACCAACATTTGTTTCATTTAATCACATTCTTAATCTTTTTTCACCGTTTTAGCACCTCAAGTTGCAAACCACATAAATGCACAACATAACACAAAACACCACACCATTTCATGAAAAACAAGCAAAAAGCTAAGTGAATTAAGCCATTTAAGTTGGTATAAAACCAACTTATCAAATTCCCGCACACTTGAACTTTTGCTTGCCCTCAAGAAAAATGCACAAAAATGCACTTACACCATAATACACTTGCACAACTCCTGCACGGTCACAACAATACCCAACACATACACACAACGCTATGTAGTGAACTCTCTTGTAAAAAACCTACCTATCCACTTCAAGAGCATTTCACACTATTATTGGATGTGCACATTTCTTAGTTAACCAGTTATACTCTAGTGGTAAGGATATGCTCAATTCTTCATGGCAATCATCAGAACTAAGTTGTACTCATTTGAAGCTCTAACATAGAGGTGTGAGTTGTGTGCAAAGGCCTACATACAGCTCAAGTCTTACTTATGATCAAAGCAAAAATAGAGAATGCAAAGATTTTATTATTACTTCTTTTCAAGTCCTCAACTTGTAAACCTCGTATAGACATAAATGCACCAAATTAAGGATCACTGGTTGCCCTCGTTTCTTACCACTCTTTCCCCCAGGTTGTCATCCTTTAGTGCTTTACCTTCGTTTCGCACATGACATTATTACATTGGGGTACTCCTTGGCCTTTCCAATTGTTGCCTCGGGTTCTATGGCTTTTGAATTCCATCCCCACTCATGCGGATTATTCTCTTAAAATGCACACTTAGTGTGATAGAACAGTCCTGCAGAGGAGTGGTTCATAAATGTGTGCTTTTGGAATATTGTCCATGCACTTAGCATCCAGCACATTTCATATTGGCATAACCTGCCTTTTTTCCAAATCATTTCCCCTGGTGCCTAAATGTCACAACAGGTTTCCAAGGATTACTCATTATTATTCAAGAAAATTTTCAAAAATTCTCTATTTCTCACCTTTTTCTCATAAGTTCAACAATCCTTGTATGCAATCCATTTTAGTGCTTGAAAACAACTATGTTAAAGTTCAAACTTTCCACTATGTTTTAACTCCTACCACCTAGCATTGAACTATCCTCACCACTGAGCATTTTTATTCAAGTTTTAAACACACATCCAACGCACCCTCCATGGATAGACAAGTTCTTTCACAAAAATGTCAACTACACATAACTTGTGTTCAACACCATCACTTGTTCACAAAAAGTCCAAACTATTGCAAAAAATTTAAAACTTGCACAACAAATGAGAAACACAACATATACGGGGTATAATATGCAAAAGCTCATGATTACACAACAAAACTAAAAAGTAACATGCTTTGCATCACATAGCACAAAAAACTTCATGCACGAAAGAAAATAAGCATAAAAAGTGCAAAAGACACAAACCAAAGCAAACATTCCCTCCCCTACACTTAAAACTTACATTGTCCTCAATGTAAAGTAAAGATAGGTTTAGGAGCTCCCTGGTGTTGATATGTCATGAAGTTCAATGTTTGCTTGGAGGAGTGTCTTTGTCCATTGTTCCCTTTCGCATGAAAAATTTCCTGCACATGATGAAACCAAGCTTATTAGGAATTACTCACTCAAGCACACGACATGTTGATGCAAGAAAACATGACATGGAGTTAGTATACAAGAAAAGTGTCGCACTATGATTACGAATCATAGTGGTGTAACATATATGAAATAAGTAACACTAGGCACATGCACAATTCATGCTTGAAATGAAAAATAAAGTGATTGTGTGAAGTATGGAAGTGGTCCATAGAACTACTCCCCCACACTTAGCCTCATGTGTGCATAGCCTATTCCTCTTGCAACTTCCTTCATGTGCAGACCCCTACAACATAAGTAGCCTTAGTGAGCATAACAAAATGCAAGAAACATAAACTTAACCAAAATACTTTATTGACTGTAATATGAGAAAGAAGTAGTTCTGGATTTAATTAAGTCTCCAGCTAGACTTTATTTCTCTAAATTTACTCCGTCAAGACTCGGAATAACCCTCTTGGTACCAGAAAAATGATCTTTCATAAGCACTCTTCTTCCTCCTATAAGGCACTTGTGAAATATTCTCAACGAGGTGCTTAAGCTCATGCACATAGGAGCAACCTCTACAAATTTCACTTTGAACCACTGAGGCTCCCCCATAGTAGGCACCTCTTCCTCTCCATTCACCACACTAGGCTCCCCTATAGAAGGCAACTCATTCACTTCTTCCACCACACTTGGCTCTCTAACCCGGCAAGGCTCAACCAAGGCTTGTACATCTATGGTCTCAGCAAACGTATCAGTAAGCTCAAAACCACCAGTAAGTTCAAACATGGATTCATCAACAAAGCAATTTTCTACCATGTTAGCAATCTCATTAGAAATTTCACATCTTCTTCATCTAGATTAACATCAGTAAGCTCAAAAATAGATGTATCAATGAAGCAATTTTCCACTATGTTAGCAATGTCATTCAAAATTGGGCACATTTCATGCGTCTAAACTAACATAGGGAAATTCTTGAGTCTTTTCTTTGTCAACAACACAAAAAGCATTATCAATCAATTAACAAGAGGATCTCATTTTTGCACTTCTTGCGAGTCACCATATAGACATTTAGATTCAATCACCATTTCAAGAGTTGCTGCCTCAACAAGATTTTCATACAATGTGTTGACATTCTTATTAGCCATTGCAATATTATCTTCATTCAAGATATCACAATGATCATCAAGAAGTGTCTCTGTTCAATTCACAAGGCTATCAAAAGGAGAAGACTCTAATGAAATGTTATCAACATAATCTGACTCATGGAATTTCATAAAATTAATGCAAGACTCAGCATTGGACACACTTTCCATCTTGTCACTAAGAAACCACAAAGCTCTAATTTCATCTGTATCAAGTTTCATCACAGGGAGACATTCATCCTCAATAAAGAAAAGCTTAAATTTGACTCATTGTAACAAAGGTTCATCAACAATGCATTTTTGTGAGAAAACCTCAAATATTTGTAGATTCCACCTCCCAAAGATTCTTTTCACCCCATTCAACATTAGCTTGTATTTCAAAATGATATTCCTCAGGAGGTTGGTATTCTAGAAATTAGAGGTGTACCTTGTGGATAGCATGGGTGCATATTGAATTGTAGCTCACTTTGTTCTTCCACATTGCGTCCCACAATGCATCTAGTTGAGTATTCCTTTGTTGGTTTCTTGGAAACTCTTCTTCTTGAGAAAATCTCATTTCTTCCTTTTGTGAGCCTCTATCAAATCTTTCAAATCTGAGAAAACATGTCCTGCCACAGAGAGTCTTTGGTTTCCAATAAGATACGTTTTGTTGGCTTGTGATTGATTATGCCATTCTCTCCTTATATGGTGATGGGAGAAGTCCTCACACATTCTAGGTGTTAGTCGTGTGTCAACCACCTCAATTGGGAGGGCAAAAACAGATAAGTTCCACATAGTCCCCATACCACCTAGACATATTTGGTTTACCTTCGTGGTGGTGCAATATCCCACTCAATTGAGTTCCAGTATCCTGCACTTGGCCACAATAAACCAAAGTAGACAGACAAAACACAACAAAATTTACCAAAATGAAACAGAACAAACTACTAATCTAAACAAACAACAAGGTAAAGCAAAATCAGAATTCAGGAAACCGTGCTTCCTGCAATGGCGCTAAAATTGACAGGCTTGTCGGTACTTGCCAATTTTTACCTATTCATAATGTAGTCGTGGTGAGAGGGATCGTATCCACAGGGAAGGGGTGGATTCTTGAATTCAAGTGTTTGCTCACGGAAAGTCACAAGAGAACTAAAACACAGCAATATCTAGTAAAGGTAACAAGTAAGGCAATAAAGTGTAAAAACAGGAAGAGAGTGGATGTCTTAGAGTATTTCCACCAGTTTGAATGCACATAGACCACGATTGCAATGCTCTTGACACACAAGTACGACAATGAGGTAGACTCACCAATGCCTAGGAGACTAGCGCTGCAATCACAATGGCGATTGTATTGCCTTCTACCCTCCTAACATCACCATTTCCCATGGCAAGGCCCTAAGAGTGGTGAATTGCATACCGCATGTTCAACTCTACAAGGGTTAGCAAATCTAGCATGCAATTCCTAAGGTATCCTATGAGTGAGGCCTAACCTAGTCCTAGAGTGTTTCGCTTACTCCAGAGGCGTTTCTTCTCACTTATTCCTAACAACTTCAAATGATCTCTCAGCGGCATAGCGACCCGGATCTCAGATCATTGATCAGGCAAAGCAAGTGGAAGACTCAACAATGATACATTTAGGCCCTCATTCTCATGCAATTCTCACATATATTGGTGAATCTCACCTCACACTCAGCATTGGTGACCGGCAATCAAAAGTTTCAATTCATTCAATTAAAAGTGCAAATTCATGAAACTTAGAACAGATTCAATTCATTAAAATCCGGCAACACTATGATGTTGCATTCTTAAGAAATTGTGTCAACTTGCATTAGCGTTGTCAACATGTCTAATTATTACATTTTATCCCGATTAGAACCCTAGAAACGATCAACCAATCTAGCTACAGAACTCATTCTCAAATCGCAATCATCAATTTGCAACTTGAAATAGTTCATTTTCATTAATGGAAAGAGTTTGACCAATTGAATTGCTTCAAGAGCTTCCAATCCACAAAAAGAACACGATTTCCTCCCGTAATTGATATGAGAATTACAATGATCGGAGCAAATCCTCCGATCGGATCAAAAACGGAGGTCCAATTTTCTAGAGAGAGAAAATCTAGAGAGAGAAAGTTAGAGCAGAGGAAACTTTCTCTCTCCTAGCTCAAAGTCTGTTACTATCTAGAAATCATCTCTTTAAAATCTAACTAAATGCCTCTATATATTGAGGGTACAAAAACGTAAATGGTACGCAAACGTAAAATGGAGTACAAAAATTCAAAAATGCCAATTATACAATATCAGTGTTCACAAAGCAATTCGTCCTAGCATTCACCCACTTCTTTGAGCCTTGGCCGATCACGCTTCCTTGCACCCTGTACAAAAAAACAACATTTCATACTTAGCAAAATTCTAACTCCCAAAAACCAACACAAGCCTACGATTCATCGCTGCGTATGCATCGCAAGCTTTAATCCCTCATAACCACGATGCAGTCACTGCGATGCATCGTGGTGTTAGCCATCAAATCGACGATGCATCGCATCCGATGCATCGTCGTGTTAATCTGTGCATGTGTGTGAGGAAGTGTTGTGTGAAGGAATGCATGAATGTGTTTGTGTGAGTGTTTGAATGAAATGAATGTTGAGTGAAATGTATGTTGGGAGAAATGAGTAAAGAGTGTAATGAAATGAAAATTGCATCGAGAGTGAAATTAGAGGAACTTTTGTTGTGATTTGTGATGTTGTGGCCTAAGTATTGTGAGTGAGAGGCAACAGGACGCATAAAATGTATGCACACTAGAGTATATTGAACATGCCCATGGTAGTACAAGTGATGTGCAAGAATGTGCATGCAGATTGTGTGCATGTGTAGTGCATAAGTGAGTAGTGATGTGGCAAAGTGGTGTATGGCATGTGAACAATTGTAGTGCAAGAGTGTGCATGTGATGGTGGCTTTGAGTGTGTGATCGAAGTGCAAGACTTATGCACAAGATGTGCATAAGTGCTGAGAGTGGTGAGCCCAAGTGGTACTTTGATGTGGCTCAAGTGTGTGCACAAATACTAGAGTAGTGTTGCATATGTGTAGGCAACTGTGAGTGAGTGTGGCAGCAAGTATACTATGGTGTATGGGTGAGGTCGCAGCACAAATAAGGTTGCGATGTATGAATTAGGATCGTAGCACAAATAAAGCCACGATGTGTGTGAGTGTGCAACAAGTGTTGTGCACAAGTGTGCAAATGTGCAACAATTAACTTCCAGCAAAATCTGGCCCTGATGTGTTGTGAATTTGGAAATACTTAAAACATGAAAGTTGTAGCCCTATGTGTTAATTTCCATAGCTTTTTGAATCAGCCAATTCAGAGCTAAGACGAAAAAGTTATAGCCAAAACACTAAACTGTGGCAGGATGAATTTTCACATGCATCGTGGCGATGCATCGTGGTATTAACCCTTATAACGACGATGCATCGTGGCGATGCATCGCCGGTTTTCACTTCCTAATCAGGCTTTGCAACATTTTGTGACTTTTCCCTTAACTGTATTTCTTCATCACTCTCGTTTAGTCTCAAGTTCGCATTATTTTCATCAAATTTTACATGAATTGCTTATTCCAATACTAGAACTCTTTTGTTGTAGACTTTATACGCTTTTCTAACACTTGAATATCCTAGGAAAACTCCCTCATCCGACTCGCTATCAAATTTACCAAGAATCAAATTTACCAAGAGTATCTTTTACATTTAAGATAAAATATTTACATCCAAAGACTTTAAAGTATTCTCTGTTGGGAGTTTTTTTATGTATAATTTCATATCGTGTTTTCTTTAGTATTGGCCTAATTAAAACTCTATTCATTACATATCAAGTGGAGTTTACAGCTTTGGCCTAAAAGTATTTGGGTACGTTATTTTCATACAACATAATTCTAGCCATTTCTTGAATTGTAATATTTTTTCTTTCAACTACTCTATTTTGTTGTGGTGATTTAAATACCAAAAATTTATGTGTAATGTAATTTTCATCACAATGATTTATAAAGTTTTCATTCACAAATTTAGTTCTATTATCACTTATAATTTTCATTACATTAAGACTTAGCTCATTTTGCACCTTTTTGAATAGTTTCATATATTCCTTAAAGGTGTCACTTTTATGACTTAAGAATATTACCCAAGTGAATCTTGAGTAATCATCTACTATTACAAATGCATTTATCTTTCCACCTAAACTTGTGGTTTGTGATGGACCAAAAATATCCATATGAATTAGCTCTAGTGGTTTTAAGATAGAGGCTATATTTTTGGCTTTAAACGAACTTTTAACTTGTTTTCCAAATTGGAATGCATCGCACACTTTTTCTTTTTTCCTACTTTTTTTTTGGTAGACCTCTAACAAGTTCTTTTCTTGATAAATCATTTATGTGATCTATCCCAACATGTGCTAGTGTTCTATGCCATAACCAAGTTGTGTCATGTATTATACTAAAATGTTTCACATCTTGTTCAACTATCTCACTTAGATGAAGTGCGTATACATTGTTAAATCTAGATCCAGTAAGAATGATCTTACCTTCCTTAGGGTCAAAGATAATACATTTATCACGTCTAAATAATACATTAAGATTTTTATCATAAATTTGGCTAGTACTTATCAAGTTGAACTTCAAATCATCAATCAAAAGTACATTTTCAATTACACTAATTTTATTATTGGCTACATTTTCGATTCTGGTGATTTTCTCTTTTTTATAATTTACAAAAGTGGCATACCCCTTATTTTTTTAGTTTTAGATTTTTAAACAATAAAGGATTAACGATCATATACCTTGAGCATCCACTATCAATGAACCATTTAGTGTTTTCAATTGAATTTTTTAGACACGCCTACATAGAAGAATCATGGTGTGACTTTTGGAATCAAAGTTTCAAAAGGTTCTTGTGAGTTAATAATTTTTATTATCCTACTTTTTGATATGTTTGCTACCTCAATTTTCGCAAAGCATTTTTTTTTTTTGAAGTGTGTCCCTTTGTGCAACAATAATAAAAAATCATGCAAAAATTAAAGGAATGTGATGTTATATATTGGAATTTTACCTTGCTATAGTCAAATCTAGGTTTAGCATTTTGAATTCCATTTCTATAAAGATGATCAAGGATGTTCTGCATTCCATATATAAAAGTTCACAATTAAGTGCAATGTATATGTTTTAATCCCCAAAACCTATGATAATCATAATGGATTGAGGAGTTCATGAAATCTTGTTGACGTGAATGTCGCTTGATCATTGAAGTTTGTGAAACTTCTTTTACATTGTTTATACCACTGATTGTGTCTCACGATGTAGATCTTAATTACAGAACTTTTGGTAGTTCTCTGAATGGTTGACCAAAGTCTTAATCCTAGTCCTTGTTTACCATTTCCTACTCTTTGACTACCCAAGATTTTTTCCAAGTTATTTTTTCCTTAAGTAAATTTGGCTAAACAATCACTAAGGTCCTTAATCCTTTTTTTCATCTCAACATGTTCATTCTTCACTTTACGATATTTCTTTACATCATTTTTAACCTTGATGTTTTCTAGAGGTAGATTCTCATTTTCAACTTTCAATTCATTGTTTTCTTTCACAACACATTCATATTTAGTGATTAATTCTTGATTTTTCTTTGAGGCTTCTACAAGCTTCTCTTTAAATTTCTTGTTTTGACTTTGAGATTTTTCAATTCATCAACAAGTTTTCAAGTTTACCATGCTCATCAATTTTATCGCAACTTTCATTATCACTAGATTCAGAGCTTACCTCTTGGCTTTCAAAGCTCATGAAGCACATGTTTGCAACTCTTTTTTTTTCACTCTCCATTTCCTCTTCGGATTGGTCATTATCCCATGTGACTTTGAAGCTCCTCCCTTTGTCCTTTTTGTCTTGCTTGAATTCATTCTTCCTTCTTGGGCAATCTACAATAAAATGTCCTAGTTGATTACATTCAAAGCATTTTTAAATCTTAGAAGATTCTCCACTTTTTTTTAAGTTTCCTCCCTTTTTGAATTTATTCCTCTTATTTTGAATTATTCTAGACAATTTTTTAGTCAGGAATGCTAGATCATCCTCATCATGTTCATTTTCATCTTCATTGTCCTCTTCATCATTATTTTCCTCATTTGTAGCTTTTAGAGCTATATTCTTCTTAACTCTACTATTTTCTTGCTTTTGATGTTTAGATTTGATTTTCAATTCATAGGACATGAGAAAGCTAATGAGTTGGTCTATAGGCAATTCCCTCAAATTTTTTGCTTCTTCTATGGCTATGGCCTTAGACTCCCACTCCTTAGGTAGTGAGTTCAAGATTTTCCTATTTAGTTCACCTAGAAAATACGTCTTTTCTAGGTTTTTCAAATCTTTAATTATGATATTAAATCTATAAAATATTTTATTAATGGTTTCATTTCCTTCTATTTTGAACCCCTCATATTCAGCTACTAAGAGTGACTTCTTTTTTCTTTACGTCCTCGGTTCCTTTATGTATTTCTCTTAATTTTTTCTAAATTTCATGTGCATACTTACATCCCTTGACTCTAGTAGCTTCATTCACATCTAGAGAGTTATATAGTGTATTTCTGGCTTTGGCATTCAAAGTCAAGTTTCTCCTATAAAATTAGTCACTCTCACTCCTTTTCTTTTCACTAGTTCCTCCACCTATAGTAATGAGAGCTTTGTAAGGCTCTTCTTCAACAATGAACCACATTTCAATGTCAATGGACTTAAGATAGATTTTCATACTATCTCTCCAACTACTATAGTTGGTTCCACTAAACGTTCGAGCTCTAGATATAGATTGTCCCTCTAGAGACATTGCATTGTATGTTGCTATGATATTCTCTCTAAGGATTTTATACCTAGATGTGTAGAGATTAGGCTCTGATACCAATTGTAGGTCCTATGGGCAACCTAAGAGGGAGGGTGAATTATGTTTAAGGCACACTTAGATCAATTAAAAATTTTAATTAAGTTAATCACTTGAACTTAATATAATTTTAGATCAACCTAATTTAAATGTTCACCAACAATAGCAATATAATGAAAAGAAACAATATATGAATTAATTAACAATATTCAATTAACTTAAAAGCAATAATAAAGAATAATAACAAACACAACACACAAATTTAGAGTGGTTCAACTCTTTCCTCAAAGACTCTACATTCACTACCTAAGCACCTAGCTTAGGATTTTACAATTCACTTAATGGAATCTCTTCAAAATGTGAGATTCAAAGCCACTTATTCACATACAAATCAATAAGTCAAGTTCAACTCAATAGCTACTCTAAACTAAGAGATGAAACTTTTACACTCCACTTAGGAGTAACCTTCACATTCTTACCAATTTAGAGAATGAAATTTGAAGCCTTCTTGAAGGGTAGATAAACACAAAAAATTCTCTAATATTTCTCTACTGTAACACTTTTCAATACAAGTAGTAAATGCTAGATCAATATGAAATAAGGTCACCAATTGGAAGCTCAATAATTATGGTTGTTGGAGATGAATTTTTCACTTGAGAGAATGAGTAGGGTTTTTAGCAAGGATGACATAGCTCAATAAATTTTATTAGTGATATCCTCTCATAAATTATCTCATTTATATGGTCAATGGAAGCTTGGGGTAGATGGAGCATAATATGCTCAAAACTATTCGTTATTAGCCTAAAAATATTTTTGAAACATCTAATGTTATGCATCTATTTGTATCAAATTCATTTTGTGCAATGCATTTTGTGAACATTTGAACTTCCAAAAAGTTAACTTACTCATAAGAACTAACTTACAATGTCTAGGTTTAGGGGTTTAGGAACTTAAACACTAACACGTCTTCATATCTTGTCCATCCTTTGAGTTTATGATAAGGTAAAATATGTTCACCTTATATATGCTATTTTGCTTATACTTTACGCCGTCTTTTTGCTATTTAATGTGTTTTTAGTGTGTTTTGTAGGTTATTAATGTTGGAGGCCAAAATGAGAGGAGAAAGATTCAAGAAAGATGGTGATTTTAGGTCGGAAAAGGTGCATTTCATACAAAAGAAGCCTAGGTTTCGTGTTTCAGCAAATGGTTCAAAGGTGTTAATCCAATTGTTGTAGATCAATCCTAATATATTAAGAACCTTGGATAGGAGTGGAAAATAAGTCCGAAGTCTGATCCTATGGAGGCTCGAGACTCCGAAGGGTTAAATCGCGAAACATGTGGAAAGGCGATGAAGAACAAATGCTGATAAAATCTGCCATGGTTTAGTATTTCAATCATATCTCTCTCTATTTATGTCGGAATGGGATGCTTCAAACCCCATTGGAAAGCTAGAGACAGCGCTACAATTTTTATGTTTTGGGTTTTTCTTAATTTGGCCGGGATCATATAGACACACACCCAATAAATTGGACGTCGCGACATGTGTGGACGTCTTCCGACGTGCGACCATGCATGTCGTGACGTGCGTAAATTCTACAGCGGGAAAAATTTCTCTTATTCAGGTTTTTTGACATTTT
Organism: Ophiorrhiza pumila; assembly: GCA_016586305.1. Classification (NCBI taxonomy): domain Eukaryota; kingdom Viridiplantae; phylum Streptophyta; class Magnoliopsida; order Gentianales; family Rubiaceae; genus Ophiorrhiza; species Ophiorrhiza pumila. The sequence goes on from BLIW01000005.1 coordinate 17,615,922, forward strand.
TAAGATGTATTTTTGTCATGGGTGGTTTCCTAACTTTTTCCAACATTTAGGTGGGCCCAAAACGTGCCATCTTATTTAATGTTTTATAGGTTTCAAATTGTTTCCTATATAAGTAATTCTATTATGGTAATTTTCAAGGGGGGAGATCATAGAATAAATAGGGAGTTTATAGTTTAGAATAGATTAGTGTTTCTTTCTTTCTTTCTTTTTTATGGTTTCATATAGCTTTAGGGGGTGACAACTTTGAGAGAATTAAAGCAAGGGTTTTTCTTCTTTGTAATAGCTAGGGTTTCATTCTTTTGGCTATCTAAGGAGAATTGCAGCTGTACAGATTGGGAACCTCATTAATTATTGAATCATTTATTTAGAGACAAAGATTACATTCAAGGATTCGCAATTCGAGGTATTAATCGTTCCTTTTAATTTATGTTTTCAATATTGTGCTTGATTATAAATATTATGATGTTTGATTTAGCCATGCTTGGCTAAATTTATTGTGCTTCCGGGATTATGAATAAGGGTTTTTATGCTTAATTTACATGCTAAGTTCTATTTATGGTCTTTGTTGAATAAGTTTTGTTGTGTTCTTCATAATTATGCATGATTTATCGCGAGGGATTATGTATGATGAATATTTTCTTAAAGTCCAGTAAATTATTTAGAGATAACTTGCTTTAATCTTGCCTCTTGCCACATAGGAGGATTAGCGTGGGTTGTTTGGAATCTTTTGTGGGTTGGTTGATAAGTTGGTTTTATACCAACTTATATGTGTTATATCACTTAGCTTTTGCCTTGTATTTCATGCAAATGTGTAGTGTTTTGTGCCATTTTGTGTATTTATGTGGTTTGCAACTCGAAGTGCTTAAATGGTGAAAAAGACCAAAAATGATAATGAAATGAAGCAAATGTGTGTTTTGGTTGAAAATCAAGGAAAGAAGCCAAATTCGTTGGAATGGTGTTTTGTGGAATTTGATAGATCAAACCCTAATATGCCTATTTAGACTTTAGTCTGGAAGTTGGGTAGCCAATGTTAGGTCGAACTTCATTTGCAGTGTACTCTTTCATTTACTGATTCCAAATGAAGTTGACTTGGATGTTTTTCGACAAAGATCTATGGAGTACTTTATTTCTTATGTTTTAACATCTTTCCAATTCTGTGTGCAATGCATGAGAACACAGGGCTTTCTGTAGTATTGTTATTGTTAGGTTTTTCATTATTGATTAATATGTCCACAGTTTGTGTAAAAATGGGTTATATCTTGAGCTACAGGATATCCAATGCATGGCGGATTCTTGATCCATTGAGACAAGCTTATGAGGAAGATCTAGAATTCTAGCGTTCACACACCTAAGTCTAATATCCAGGGGGCTAAGGTACACTTATTTGGCATGGAAGTAGAGCATTGTGCTGAGATGGACACTTAGCCACATATATGCTCTTACATTTGCACCCGCCTCACACTTCACTTTGCACGGCATTGCACTCACATGCACGGCGACCTCACCTCGCCCTCACTGCCTTTATGCACACACACACTCACGTAGACCTCGCCGCCATATTCTCACCACAAGCACACACTCACACTGTGCAGCGAGGTCACCTCACCGCAACACACGCACACTACTTAGCACACACTATGCACTCCTCATCGCATGCATTGTACACAATCCTTCGCACACATCGTACGGCGAGGTGAACTCGCCGTGCACACAATGCACTCACACCCACACTCAAGCTTCCATTCACACGCACACCACATGCACATTACATGTGCATTTCACGTATCTCAGGTACACATTTGCACGACACTCACAAGTATTGTGCACAACACTAACACTTTTGTGCACACCACTCGTGCACAACCTTGCACACTAAAAATTGTACACTTTTGCACAAGCGCATAACACTCATTCACTCTAACATCCACCTTATAACACTCACCTCACAAGTCAGTATACAAACTCACGTTCTACACCTTCACACATTCACTCACAGGATATGGAACACTCACACATTCTTGGATGGTTGGTGGTCGAGACCTCTCTAAGAGGTCTCGTGGAAATTGATGGAACATGAGAGGTCTCGCCGGTTTGTTAAAATACATGGCGAGAGCTCTCTAAGAGATCTCGCTGTGTTGGTGGCGTGAGTGGCGAGACCTCTCTAAGAGGTCTCGCCGTTTAAGGCTTTTCGTGTGTGTTTTTTTTGTTGTGATGAAAAATTGGCAAAGTGTTGAGGTTTTGTGTTTTAGATGCTGATAAGTCGGTCTTGTACCGACTTAAATGCTCTGATTTCTTAGTCTTTTGCCTGGAATAACTTGTGAATCGATGACTTGATTATGTGACTTATGTGCTAAATTGATTACAATTGCGTGTTGAGGAGATTGGCTTGAGTTGTTGAATTTAGTGGTAAAGTGTTGCATTTGTATACAAGAGGCACGACACACACTCAGCCATTAGTGCACTCAAGTCACAACTCTCTCAAGTCACAACTCTCTCAAGTCACAAATCACTATTCACAAGTCACATAAGAAAATCCCAGCACACAACTAACACTCACATGGTCTCCTTCACTTCACAAGTCCACACACTCACACACCACGCACACACATTGCAAGGTGCGGGCGCACGAGGCACCCGCACCACTCACGCATTACACGTGCGGCCGCACCACACACACACCCACACGGTGCGGCCGCACCATGTGGCCGCACCACACACACACACACACGGTGCGCCCGCACCACTCACACCACACACATGCACATTTTATCATTTTTTCCTTTCATGCATTTTCATGTTTTCGCATTTTCATACATTCTTTGCTCACTTCACCATTTGTACACTTGCACAAACACTACTCACTCAATCTTTGCCCCATGGTAGCACTTAGCACACACAGCCTTAAGCTCACACAAGCAAAGCAATTGACACATCTCCCTCATGGGCACCAAATGTTTGATATTTTGCATTGAGAATTCTTGGTCATTAAGTTTAGTGCTAGACACGTGTCCTCACTTTAGCTTTGATTAATATTTGCAGGCACGTGTCGGCATCTCCGCAAATGAAGGAAGGTTCCTGGAACCTACATGACCAAGTCACTGAGGCAAAGCTACAAAAGGAGAGGAAGCTGCACAATCGAAAGAGAAGAGAGAAGCGACCACATAACAGAGCATAGCATCCTTAGATTAGGGTTCTTAGTTTAGATTAGGATTTTCTCTCTCTTTTCCCTTCCTTAGATCATATTGTCTTGAGGTTCAATTGTATGGATCTTTAGCTTATTTGAGACAATTGAAATGGAATTTATCTGTGTTCATTCATGTTCATATTTCTGCACTTGTTATGTTTGATGATTTGCACTCTAGATTAACTTCACATTTAGGTCTGCGGTACCCACTAAGGTCGGTGTGAATATTCCAATGGAAATTGATCATAACATGAACTGATTGTGAATGTGCTTATGTGAATCTTAGGTCTTGTGAGACTTTGTGATCTTGACTGTGCGGTACCCACTGACAGTCAATATCAATCCTTCGCGTAGGTCTAAGAGAGTTCTTGTACTGCAAGTCGAAGTTGTGAACTGGTTAGCTGCCCTACCAAGGGAGATAGTCAGGAATCGAATTAGATTTGTGTTAGGAGAATTTGGGATCTGGGAGAGTCTGACACGTGCCAAGGACTTGCCCTACCAAGGGAAGTTCGGGGAGTATTGTGAGTTTGGGTTGTGAGAACTACCAAGTTGATCAATCCCAGTTCACTAGCAGGAAAAGTCCCCTCACATTTGTTTACACAAGTCAATGATAATAGGGAGAGATCCATACCAATTGATTCATCCTCAAGGCAGTGCTTGCATACTAACCTTGCATCCATTCTTAACTTGCATTCATTCATAGTAGCTTGCATCTATCTTGTTGTCTTCATTTCATTTCATGCTTATGTATTGTTGAGTGAACAAACTGGTCTCTAAACAACCAAACCTTCCCTGTGGATACGATCCCTCTCACCACTACTATAGTAGTGTTAGGGTATTTGATGAGTGATACGACTAGCCTCCCATCAGATGCAGGGAGCATTGAAGACGTTATTTTTTATGGCTCGAGGGCTTGAAGATGCTGCTGAAGGCGTGACATCTGAAGGCTCGAAGGCCTAAAGCTCAGAAGCGTGGAGTGGTTTTGTGCACAAGCTTCTGTTGGACATTGTCAATTTGGACAGTGGCATTCTTGTAGTTTTTAACTTAGTTTACATTTGCGTATTTTTTACGTTTTGTAACCTCTATAAATAGAGGATTTAGATAGAATTTTAAGCAGAGAGGAATAATTAGAAATGATTCTAGAATAGAAAATAGTCTTTTGATTTTAAGAGCGGGAATTTTCTCTCTCTAGCTTTCTCTCTCTAGAATTTTCTCTCTCCAAAATTTTCTCTCCGTTTTCAATTCTGATCAAGAATTTGGACCAATCATTGTAAGCTTCTAACTCAATTAAGGAGTAAATTCACAAGACTTTGGTGGATTGGAAGCAATCGAGGCAATTCATTTGGTAAAATCTTTCCAATTTAATGAAAATGAACTGTTCTTCATTGCGATTTGATGATCTGGAGTTAAGAATGGAGTTTTGTGGTTAAATTGATGATGTCTTAGGGTTTGGACCGGATGCTTGAGTAATTAAATGAAGGAAATGCTATGCAATTGACGAAGTAACTAAAGAATGAATTCATACTTGTTCTTAACAAATGAAAATTTTCAAGTTTCATGATTTTTGCACTTTCATTGATTGAATTGAACCTTGGTTGTGGTCGCCATACTAGGTTGAGGCTCGGTTCACCAATTTGAGTGAGAAATGCATGAGATGAGGTCTAAAAGTATGATAATTGAGTCTCTTTACTTGATTTGGTTGTTCGTGATCCGAGATGCGGTCGCCAAGCCGATCAGAGGTCATTGAATCATAGGATAGAGTAAGGAGTGGCTTTTTTAATACTAACCGAAGGCTTAGAAACTTAGGTCAGGCATCGCCATGGGAGATCTAAGGTTTTGCATGCTAGAGTTGGTGGTATTGTTAAGTTGAGATGTTGCGGATTTCATTCGTCACACTTAGGCCTCGCCATGGGAAAGTGCGGCGTTAAGGAGAGTAGAAAGAGGTGCGGTCGCCATGATGACTTTTAGCTACAATCCTAGGCAGCTTTGGTCTCCTCTGAGTTTGAATGTGCGTCAAATGCATAGCATGAGTAGTTTAATGAACAATCATCCGACACCTAAATCCTAAGACATCGATTTCTTACTTGCTATCTTATAACACTTCTTGTTGTGTCTTTGCTTTATTCCTTATTTCTCTGTTTAGTTTAGTATTGTCATTTCTTAATTCATCGTTCTTGTGACATTCAACAGAACAATTTCGATTTTCTTGAACCATTCCCTTCCCTGTGGATACGATCCCTGCTCATCATTCCTACGTTAGTTTTTAGGGTAAAATTGCAAGGTTAACGACACGCTTGTCATTGGTTATGAATTAGTTAGATCGATTTTACCTTAGTTCTTGTCTCTTACCACATAGGAGGAGTTAGGGAGGTTTAGTTTAGCATTAGCGTGACTGGTTCGGGCGTTGCCACTTACCACATAGGAGCGGTTGAACTTAGGGTTTGGTTGAGTTGGTTAGTTGCATTAGATTCTGGATTAATTAAGGAAGTAAATCTTGCCTGTTACCACATAGGAGGGTTTAATGAATTAGTTAATATCTAAATAGGTAAGTGTCTAAATCATTCCTTGCTTCTTACCACATAGGAGGGCATGAGTTACGTTATTTACCCTTGTTTTGCATAACCATAAATAAAATGTATGTATGTGCTTTTTATGTAACCCTAAATATAATCTCGGGAGTACACTTGCTTAATTGGTAATTTAAATCAATTCACTGACAGGTGTTGTCACTACCCTGCAATTTTACCCAAACACAAAAACTAATGTAGCAATGGTGAGTGGGATCGTTCCCACAGAGAGAGGTGTGTGTCAAAGTGTTGTGCAAGTGATAGAATCAAAATGACAATAACGAAGAACAATTATAATGCAAATGCTCAAATCAATCGAGAGATAGAGTGGTGTTGCCTTGAGGGAGATTAGCTGGTAATGATCGTTTCCAATTATCCTTGACTTGTGTAAAAACATGTATGAGGGGATTATCCTGCTAGTGACTTAGAATTGATCAACTTGGTAGTTCTCACGACCCTAATTCATAATTCTCCTTGAGCTTCCCTTAGTAGGGCAAGATCTAGGCTCCGCTCTCACACCCCAGATCCCTACTTAGTATTAAAACCCTAGCTCCTTCCTCAGCTCACTCCTTTGTAGGGCAGTTAACCAAATCAGTGGTTTGAATCTTAACACTCAAATAATCCTAAGTCTCTTCTACTGGATTGACTTCAATTGTCAGTGGGTACCACACAATTGAAGTCACTAATATGCATAGATCTTAGGACTCGTACACGTTTGTTCTAGATTCAGTTGATGTTCTTTCAATTTCCTTTGGCAGAACTAAATTGATTTCAGTGGGTACCGCAAACCAAATAAAGAATATAATCAATTACAGATAGACATTGAAATGATACATCAAAAAAACACGGAACAATATCAAACACATAATGAGCAATTTAAATGTCTCAAATCAGTTGAAATCATTACACTTAATCCATCAAGGCAACATCCGAATATTTAGCCGATCATGTTGATCGGCGTTGAAAATAGGTTTAACAAAGCCTGATCAAAAGTGGCCATTACAGAAAGATCAATAGATATAATCCCTATAGTGTAATCTCTCTGTAACCCTGATTGATCTCTTTCGTTGGTGATCCTCTTCAAACCCTAGCCTCTGTCCTCTCTTTTCCGATCGATCCGTCCTCCTGATTGTGCTTCTCTTTTATACTTTTCCCCAGATGACTTGGCCTAGTAAAGTTCCTGGAAGCTTCCCTTTCTTTGCGGAGATGTCGACATGTGTCTGTAGATATTAATCAAGGGTGAAGTGAGGACACGTTATCGGCATAAGACTTAACCATTAAGAATTTGTCAATGCAAAACATCAAACATTTGGTGCCCGTGGAAGAGATATATCAAATGCTTGTTTGTGTGAGCTAAAGTCTGTGTGTACTAAGTGTAAGAGTGGATACAGAGTGTAGTGCATGAAAAATGTACAAAGACTATGCAAGTGCAATGCATGAAAGTGCATGTGTGAAGGTAAGATGCGCCGGCAGTGTGTGCGTGAGTGCGCGGTGCAGGCACATTGGTGCACCCGCACCGTGCAATGTGTGTGTGTAGTGCGAGCTCACCAAGACGCCCGCACCGTATGTGTGGGGTGTATGGCGGGCGCACCAAGACGCCCGCCGTGTGTGTGTGTGTGTGTTTAGTGTAGTGTGTTGTGTGTGTTGTGTGTTTTGTGTTTTGTGCATGTGTTGTGTGTGTTATGTGTTGTGTGAGTTGTGTGTTGTCGACTTGTATGAATTCCTGAGACTTGGAAGCCAAAAATGACTAAGTGTGTGCTTGGTTGTCATTCATGACAATTTCTACACTTTTGTAAGCTATTTTCACAACACTTAGCGATCTTCATGGTTTACAAATTGTAATCCAAATTCGCACATAAGTCATATAACAAGCATCAATTCATCAATCATCTCATGCAAAAGACTAAGAAAGTAAAGTAAATAAGTCGGTACAATACCGACTTATCATTCACTATCTTTGTTTTAGTTATTTGTTATTTGCATTCTTATTTTAGTTTAATTTGATAATAAAAAAAACCAAAAATATTTTCTTAAAATTTCAACATAGTCCTTTCCCTGTGGGATCGAACTCGCTATACTATCACCTTCACAGGGGTAGTTTAGCATTATTTTTGAGTAGGGGTAAATAGCAACCACGATCGCATTTTTAATACACATTATTTGCCTCCCATCAAATTTTGGCGTCGTTGCCGGGGAAAGCAACAGTGTTGAAATTTTAGATTTTTTCGTAAATATTCTATTCACCTGTTTATGTTTTTTTTGTGATTTATTTATCTATTTATTTTTAGCTTTAATTTCTACCCAAGTATGTCTAGGAGGTTTGGGGAATTATTTGAAATTAATTTTGCCCCACCATATAAAGTGGATGATAAACAACCAAACTCTAGAGTATTTGGAAATTTTCACCATTTAGGATATGGAAATACCAATGAATGGGGATATAACGAACCTTCATGTTATTTATCTTTACCTTGTTTTGAAAATCCATTGAAAAATTTGAACTTTTATGATAATTAACAAGCTACTTTGAGAATGAATGTTGTTTCTTATAGGTTGTGCCAAGGGGATTATCCCACTTATCAATGCCCCTCTCAATTTGGGAATACATGCAATTATCAAGGTGATTATGAACCATATTTGAGGAAGCAAAGATCTTACACGTGGGGAAGTAACAATCATTTTGGCCAACACTCTTTTTCTCATTCTCAATGAGAGTTTGGATATTATTCGGGCTATAATGGGGAGTGGTCGATTCAAGAACAAAGCAACAAAATGCATCTTAAAAATGAAATGGAAGCGCCACTAGATTATATGCTTAATAAACTCATGGAGAAACTAGATAAACATTGGGAGGTGCTAGATCAAAGACTTGTTCAATCGGAGACATTCATAATAAGTCTAGGTGACATGTTGATGGAGAGTGGTGCCGCAATAAAAAACTTGGCGGTACGTATAGAACAACTCAAGGAAACTCTACACCATGAATCCCAAGAGTGTTCATCTAATGCAACATTGATCAATAGTGAGGTACAACTTGTCCAATCACCTTATATCACATCTTCTATATCACAACATGAATCATTACATCATAGTGTTCCAACTTCTATGGATTGTGATTTGGAGTTTAATGATTCTCATGATGAATGTATTTCGAAGTGTCCTAGGGAGTTGGAATCTTTGCATGTTGTAAATGATTTAGAAGAATGCATTAATAATGAATCACTATTAAATGAATCAAATATTGTTTGTTTCGATAGTGAAGAGACCTCCCACCTTGACCCCTATGTTGGTTTATGTGATGAAGACATGTCTATTTGTAATAAACTAGCCAACATAGTGAATTCTTGCTTTATTTTGACATCTTACATGGAATTTCATGGTTTAAATGATATGGTAGATGTTATTAAAATGATGCACACTGAGACACCTTTATTAGATGATAATATTGTTCAATGTGTTGATGGTGTGGTGGTGCCTAAACTGAATACCATGTTAGCTTAGATGTGGAAGACTTGTATATTTTTCATGAAATAGCTAATATGGTAGAGACTTGTTTTATTGATACATCCATCTTTGAAATTACTGATGATTTTATTGAGACCATGGATGCAAAGCCTTTGGTGGATTCTTGTAGTTCAAATAGGGTAAAAGAAAAGGTGACATTGAAGGATGATGAACCATGGAAAATCCCAAAGTTAATGGTGAAAAAAGGAAAGGAGGAGCCTACCTTAGAGGAGCAAGAGTGGTATAAAGTTGAGTTCATTGAACTTGTTCCCCACATGCATGAGCTCAAGTTCCTCCTTAAAGGGTTGCACAAGAAACCCTATGCTAGAAGACGAAGTGCTTGTGAAAGAGCATTCTTTCGGTATAAGGATGGGTATTCCGAATCTTGAAGGAGAAGGCTACAATAATAAGGTCTAGCTAGGGATCAAATAAACCTAGAACTACCTTCTTACCTTTCTTTTAAATTAATAGTTTTTATGTTTTTATTTTTATTTGTTAGTTTGAATAAAGAAGAAGGCTACTTAAGACATTGCCAAAGCCTCAACCGCACAACAAGCTTGCTGGGAATGACATGGATTATAGGTGAATTCTTTCCTTTTCTCACACATTGAGGACAATGTGTATTTTAAGTGTGGGGGGGATGAAATTCATGTTATTCATTTTATGTTGTTTTGTATGTCTTTATGCTTAATTTCCTTGGGTTGAAGTGTGGATGTTATGGTTTGATTAATGGTTAATTATCTTTTCTTAGTAGTTTTGATTAGTTTTTTTTTATTATTTTTGAATAAATTCTTGACGTGAACTCCTTTGAGCTATAAGGAAAATTTTAAGGGTGAGCCTTATAATAGGTAAATGTGAAGTTTTTTTTATTTCTATTTTTAATTTTTTTTTTAGTGTTCGTTTTTTAGGTTTTTGGTTTTTTTTTTGTGTCAATTTTTGTTTATGTTTTGATAGGCAACTAATAATAATGAATAAGTATCCAAAATAATTTTTTTTTTATGTGATAAGTGTTATAGTGCCAATGATTGGGTTTTATCAAAAGATTTGATGTGGGATAGGAAACTAATATGCTATCTAGAGGGAGTTCGGTCGTTGATGGAAAGTTTAGCATTTTGAGTCAATCATTTTTATGCACTTAGGGGAACTACTGAGGGAATTGACGAGTTTGTAATCATTAAGTAGGTAGGTGTGTTTTTAACGCTTTGTTTAGTTAAAACTTATATAACTCGCTTAAATTGCGTTCTTTAATAAATGTTCTTCCATAAATGTTTTCACTAAATGCTTTTCAATTTTTAAGCTTGTTATGCTCATACTATCATCCCTCTATGAGACTGCTTTTAATAATAACCCTAAGAGAACTCATATGGATGGTAATGGAGATTAGAAGCCGTAAGACTCTAGCTTCATATTGCCACTCCTCTGCGAGAATGCTCGTAAATGAAAAGTTAATGGAGAACTTGCATGAATGGGAATGGGTCTAAAACTCGAAAGTGAGACAGTACTCCAGATGGATGTCACGGGATTTTCAATGAAATACCCTAATTAAGTGTGACAGTTTGGGGGAACGAGTGTTATATATATGAACCTAAAGGTTTGCTGAGCGAATCCTCATTTATTTGAGTTTAATAAATGATTTAATATGTTTAGTGAGGAAAAGTTGAGACGAAGACTTAGTTGTTGGAACCCTAACTTATGGCGTAATTGTAGATGAGTTATGAACTGAGGTGGAACCTATCGCGCACACACACACATGACTGGCTCAACGTGTTAAATGTGTATATTAAGGTGCTTTGGATTTAGAATGGAACACTTTCTAGGATGCCTGCACCAAGATCAGAAGAAGGAAAGTGTTACAATGCATCAAATGGCACTCTCCGGACCCTGAAATTATTAAGGTCAACTTTGCAATCTCCAGAATGACAGATTGTTGGAGAGCTGGTGGAGTCTCTAGGAATCACAAAGCTATGCTGTTGTTTCCCCTCCCTATTCTACTTTTTCCACTAACTCTTTCAAAACTACAGGTTGAAGCATTGGAAGCTCTCAGCTACATACGCAGATGTAGAGATCTTAGCAGTTAGGAAATCATACTAGAAACAGACTCAAATGAACTTACTCGGGGATTAAAGTCATGGAAAGCAGGGCAGATCAGACATATTCTAGAAGAAATCCACAAGAGCTCTCACATCATTGAATCCGCGAAAGAAGCTAATCTTCCAGCTAAATTAATTGCTTCGAAACAAGGCTCTCAAACCTCTACCTCCTTCTTATCCCTCCTAAAGATGGATAGACAGCAAACCCCATCCCTGGTTTTGAAAGATGGAACTGGTTTCATTTTGGCTGAAAGCACATCTAGAAGACATCTGCATCTCCTACCACAAGTCAGGTAACACACTTGGTGCCAGCTTGCCGTGGTTAGGGTTGGTTTGCCACTGTTATACTTATAGGCCCCAGTTTGCTGAAGTTAGAACTAGTATTGCCTTGCTGCCCATGAAATACCCCATATTTTGTCAATTGAAAGGTTTCTTGTCTAGTTTGGTTAGAGCGTTCTTGGTCCTCCCCCAAGCTAAAAGACTCAAATGGGATACTGATCCCAAACATGAATGGAATCTAATGCTGTTGATCATGCTCCATAGTACACCCTCTGTTGTTTTGGGATTAACAATAGAATAGCCCAGTGGGTGGCACTGTCCAAAGATTCGAATGAACTGCATCAAGAACCCCAGAAGTTTGAACTGTGGATTGGATCCTGGAATCCAGAAGGAAGGCATGCTGCAGAATCTGAATTCTGCAAGATTGCGACCACATATAGTTAGATCGATCATAAATTATTGTCCTAATACCATGGGACCTTTTGTCACTCCTTGCGATGACAGGAGTTTTTTGCCCAATATTATAGTGTTATTGATTGTATTTCAATTGCTTGTAAATAGAGTAAGTACTCCACATTTACTTTTCTACACCTTCTTGAGCTTAACTCCATTAGGACATGTAAATGGATTTGAACTCAAGAGGAAGAACTTTTGTAAGGAAGATTTTAGGGTATGTCCATCATTCACCAAATTATCGAATAAAATTGGAAGTGGCGACCCACCTCAATAAGAGGTTATCCAACCAAAAAAAAGGTGCTTTGATTACTTTTGGGGACACATGTTATGAGTACTTGACATTCGAGTTCATTAGATGTTGAGGTATATGCATAATACTTATCATGAGCTTAAATGGATAAAGTTGGATATATGGGAAAATTTTCTTTATGTTGCCATTTTGTCTTGTGAGTATAAGCGTGTTTTATTAGTGTTTGTTATGTTTTATTTGTGTTTTGTTTTATTGCTCGAGGACGAGCAAGGTTTAAGTGTGGGGGAAATTGATAAGGCGAAATATGTTCACCTTATATATGCTATTTTCGCTTACACTTTGCGCCGTCTTTGTGCTATTTAATGTGTTTTTAGTGTGTTTTGTAGGTTATTAATGTTGGAGGCCAAAATGAGAGGAGAAAGATCAAGAAAGATGTTATTTAGGTCGAAAAGGTGCATTTCGTCACAAAGAAGTTGGTTTCGTGTTTCACAAGATGTTCAAGGTGTTCAAGGTATTAATTCCAATTGTTGTAGATCAATCCTATATATTAAGACCTTGGATAGAGTGGAAAATAAGTCCGAAGTTGATCCTATGGAGGCTCGAGACTCCAAGAAGGGTTAATATCGCGAAACATGTGGAAAGGCGATGAAGAACAAATGCTGATGAAATCTGCCATGGTTTAGTTTTTCAATCATATCTCTCTCACTTTACGTCTGAATGGGATGATTCAAGCGCATTTGGAAAGCTAAGACAGAGCTACAATTTTCATGTTTTGGGTTTTTCCTAATTCGGCCAAGATCATATAGAAACACGACTCACCAGTTGGACGTCGCGACGTGTGTGGACGTCTTGCGACGTGCGACCATGCACGTCGCGACGTGCGTAAATTCTACAGCGAGAAAAATTTCCCTTATTCAGTTTTTGACGTTTTTAAGATGTCTTTTTGTCATGGGTTGTTTCCTAACTTGTTCCTTACATGTTAGGGCGCAAAAATGTGCCATCTTATTAATGTTCCATAAGGTTTCAAATTGTTTCCTATATAAGGCCATCTATTATGTAATTTTCAAGGGGGGAGATCATAGAATAATACGGAGTTCATAGTTTAGAATAGATTACGGTTTCTTTCTTTCTTTCTTTTTTAGGGTTTCATATACCTTTAGGGGGGTGACAACTTTGAGAGAATTAAAGCAAGGGTTTTTCTTCTTTGTAATAGCTATGGTTTCATTCTTTTGGCTATCTAAGGAGAATTGCAGCTGTACGGATTGGGAACCTCATTAATTATTGAATTCATTTATTTAGAGACAAAGATTACATTCAAGGATTCACAATTTGAGGTGTTATCTTTCCTTTTAATTTATGTTTTCAATATTGTGCTTGATTATAAATATTATGATGTTTGATTTAGCCATGCTTGGCTAAATTTATTGTACTCCTGGAATTATGAATAAGGGTTTTTGTGCTTAATTTACATGCTAAGTTCTATTTTATGGTTTTTGTTGAATAAGTTTTGTTGTGTTCTTCATAATTATGCATGATTTATCGCGAGGATTATGTATGATGAATATTTTCTTAAAGTGCAGTAAATTATTTAGAGATAACTTGCTTTAATCTTGCCTCTTGCCACATAGGAGGATTAGAGTGGATTGTTTGGAATCTTTTGTGGGTTGGTTGTGAATTTGTTAGATCGATTTTACCTTAACTCTTGCCTCTTACCACATAGGAGGAGTTAGAGAGGATTAGTTTAGCATTACCGTGACTGGTTCGGGCATTGCCTCTTACCACATAGGAGCGGTTGAACTTGAGGGTTTGGTTGAGTTGGTTAGTTGCATTAGATTCCGGGTTAATTAAGGAAGTAAACCTTGCCTCTTACCACATATGAGGGTTTAATAAATTAGTTAATATCTAAATAGGTAAGTGTCTAAATCACTCCTTGTCTCTTACCAAATAGGAGGGCATGAGTTACGTTATTTACCCTTGTTTTGCATAACCATAAATAGAATGTATACTTAATTGGTAATTTAAATCAATTCACCGTCTTTGTTTTAGTTATTTGTTATTTGCATTCTTATTTTAGTTTAATTTGATACTAAAAAAACCCAAAAATATTTTCTTAAAATTTCAACATAGTCATTTCCCTGTGGGATCGAACTCGTTATACTATCACCTTCACGGGGATTGTTTAGCATTATTTTTGAGTAGGGGTAAATAGCAACCATGATCGCATTTTTAATACACATAATTTGCCCCCATCAGTTTCCACTTCTTCATTTTTTTTACCACTAACTTAATCACATGCTTAACAAACTATTATTATACATAATTATGTTATTCTTTATTAAAATAAACGGATTAAGATATAGGATGTCTTAGACACCTATTTAAATAAAAAAAAGTAAGACTTGATTATTGATATTTACATAAACCAAATTTATTAACTATCTGATCATAGTAAAATTAAAATTTAAGACATTCTTATATTGTATGCTATGCGGAATGGATTTGCAAGCTTTACAATTTCATCATAGAAAAATTAAATAGCAATTTCCACTTTATGTGTCCCTAATAGCTTGGCTTCCGCACATTTTGTAAAGAATAAAACAATTGAATGTAAGTCTTTCTCAAATAAAGAAAAGCATTAGACTAGGCTAAGGGACATCCATGGCCAAAATTTTGAAGAATTGAAATTTTTCAGTTTCTAGGGTTAGGGTTAGGTTTTTCAATTTTTCTAAAACAACAAGTTATTCACATGAATCAATTTTCATGGACATAACTAGTGTTATACCCCTCTCTCTCTCTCTCTCTCTCTCTCTTAACCCACATATAGTTACATCACATGCATACCCCAAATTTTGACCTTTACAATAAAACTAGTATTACACTTGTCAATATGATAAAACTTTAAAACAATAAAGGTGTAGTGACATTTGAAATGTCCAAACTAATGAGTCTATAATATGTTAACATTCATAGTTTTGCTTAGGAAACCCTTTAACTCCTTACTTGATAGGTCATTTATGTAATCTATTACATGTGCCAATCTTCTATGTCACAACCAAGTTGTGTCATACACTACACTAAAATATTTCATATCTTGGTCTACGATTTCACCCAATTGAATAATGTACACATTGTTATGTCTTGAACCAACGAGAATGGTTTTACTATATATGGAATCAAGAATCATACATTTATCACGTTTGAATAGCACGTCAAGATTTTTATAAAAAAAATTGACTAATACTAATCAAGTTTAATTTCAAATTATCAATCAAAGACATATCTTCAACCACATTATTTTATTATTAGCCACATTTCTAACACCAATAATTTTACTTTTTATCATTTTTAAAAGTAAAGTGCCCTTCATTTTTCATTTTTAAGTTATTAAACAACAAAGAATTCCCGATCATGTATTTTGAGCATCTACTATCAATAAACCATTTAGTGTCCACTATTGATTTTTTCAAACATACCTACATATAAATATCCAAATATGACTTTTAAGACACACATCTTAATAGTCTCTTGAGCTTTAATCGCTTTTCTTATCCACATTTTTTATCCATTTTTTACTTCTATTTTCGCGCGACACTTTTTTGAAGCGTGTTCATTTTTACAACAATAATCACAAATTACATAGTATTTAAACAAATGTGAGGTTCTATAGTAAGAATTAGTTCTACCACTACTAAACCTAGGTTTAGGGTTTTACATTCTAATTCTATAGAGCGATAGTTTGTGATTTATACATTCCATATCTATAATAATGGTGTGAGCCATTTTTAGAATTTTGCACTCCATTTTCGTGATTGTGATTATATGGACTACGAGTAGTCTTTATAAACCTAGGGGTTGAATTGTGAGTTTTTTCTTTATATGTATACCTTAACCCATTCTTGATATTTTCTATCCTTTGACTAGCCAAGAGTTTTTCTAAATTGTCTTTCTCTTGAGTGAATTTAGTTAAGCATTCACTAAGATCCATAATTCTTTTCTTCATATCAATGTGCTCTTTCTTTATTTCATCATATTTTTTCATATTTTTCTTGACCTTAATGGTTTCTAACATTGACTTCTTATTTTATATTTTTAGCACATTATTTTCTTTTATCACACATTTATATTTGATGACCTTCTTAATTGCTCTTAGAAACTTCTACTAATTTGCAAGTTTCTTGTTTTGAATTTGAGCCTTTTAAAATTAATAAACTAATTTTGTAATATATATCGCAAATTCATCATGGTCATCAATTTCACTATTAGTATCACTAGAGGAGGAAATTACCTCATGGTCTTCAATTCTCATGAAACGCATTTTTGCAACTCCTTCCGTTTTCTCACCAGATTGATCATCATCCGACATGACTTTGAAGCTTCTTCACTTATCTTTCTTGTCATGTTTGAACTCTATCTTTCTCCATGGGTAGTCTATAGTAAAATTACCCGATTGATTACATTCAAAACACTCACTTTAGAGGTTTCTCCCTTTTCCTTCTTCCTATCTTTGTTCCTAAAGTTTTCTCATCTCTTGAACTTATTTCTCTTACTTTGAAATATCCTAGATAACTTTCTAGTGAGGAATGCCAGATCAACCTCATCTTGCTTATTACTATCATCATCATCTTCATCAACCTCACTATACTCATTTGAATTTTTAAGGGCTGTGATTTTCTTAATCTTATTTTCCTCTTTCTTTTGTTGTTTTGACTTGATTTTTAATTCAAAGGATCTAAGAGAACTAATGGGTTAGTTTATTGGTAATTCTTTAAAATATTTGCTTCCTCTATAACAATTTCCTTGGATTTCTATTCTTTAGACAATGAGTTTAGAATTTTCCTATTTTGCTCACCTGAGAAGTAGATTTCCTTAAATTTTCTGAATCTTTAATTATACTACTAAATTTACAAAATATTTTGTCAAAGATTTCATTACTCTCCATTTTGAAACTCCCATATTAAGCTACTAAGAGAGATGGTGTTCAGTAAAAATTATGGTAAATTAAGCTTCAAATTATATTGTTTAACTGAATCAAATATATATTTATAAAACCCTAATTCCTCAAGATTTTAATGTGCATCAAGACACCAACGTATATAGCAAGTGAGGAGTAGGAAAAGAGAGAACTATGATTAAGTGTACGTGTGTGAAGTAGTAAACAACCAAACAAATAAAAATAGAACTAAAATAAATAACTTAACTAACAATTAATAAAATAAAAGACAAAATATTACTAACAGTTAAACCTACCCAAGAGCTAATGATCAGCTATTGCAATAGTGAGATAAGTACTCTTGATGACAATGACTAGGGTCACAAAAATAGTTAGCTAGGAATTCAATATCATGGAAATATTATAATTAAGGATAAATAATTACTCACAATTTAGGTCTTTATACCGAGCACCCACCATGTTCATAAAAACCTAGCAAACCCTCTTCTATGTGGCGAAAGACCATGGATGGTAAAGGTGTTTACATATTGGATGTTAATCAGTTAATTAAACCTCTTCCGCCCATGTGGCGAGAGGCAATGTTTACTTCTCCTATTTACCTAGAATCTCTTGTTAACTACCAACAAGCAACACTTTAACTCAACCACTCATATGTGGTGAGAGATAGTGGCAGAACCAGAAAAAAAAAATTGAGGGGGTGCTTATGAAGAGTATAAAATAAAAATATAAAAATTCTTGTGAAATTGGTTTATATATGAGACATGTTTTATATATGAAACGGACAATTAATAGCCGTTGAAATCATAATTCTAATTTTCTATCACTTTATTGTTTGTTAAAATCGTGATTAACTCCTATTTCATATATAATCCGGCTTCACATTTCATAATGTGAAATAAAACATTTTCATTAAATATATATATAACTAATAAAGTATCAACTTGATAAACATAATATGAAAATATAAATATATACACATAATAAACTTTGCAAAATTTATTCATTTTAATCATATCTTCAATGTATGTTAACTTCATTGTACAATAATTTTTTCTTATTAAAAGAAATGCCTTAATAATTACCCCTAAAAAGAAAAAAAAACTCATAAAATAAATTTAATGTAGTGTTTCAACATGTTCAAAATTTTGAGTATCTCCTCAATTTAGTATTTCAACATATTCAAAATTTTGAATTTTGAGAAGACAGACAAAAATAATTCGAATTTAACTTATGGGCATATAGATTTATTATCATCTTGAACACTTTGATTAGGTTGTTTATTTTTCTAAATTTGATAAAGAAAATTAATTTCTTTATTTTATGATAAGCCAAGTAGATAAAATCAAATTTGACTTGAACTTTTCATTATCGTGAATTAAAAGATAAACGAGAAAAGGAGACCACATCCTATCTCTCAAATTCTAATCATCCAACTAATTACAAACCAATTCATAAGATTCACTTCCCCTTTCTATCTCTACAATCTTTGCCTCTATACAACCACCATAGATCAATTGCAGAGATGTTTCTGTCGCATTTTTTACTATATTGGCGGGTTGAGGGCGAGAGTTACATATTAAACCTATAAAAATAAGAACAGTAACCCTCAATTTTGGGAACAACGGGGGGCGATCGCACCGGCTCGCCCCCCCTTAGTTCTGCCCATGGTGAGAGACAACGTTGAACCAAGTCATGCTAATGTCAAGCTAATCCATCCAAACTCCCCCTATGTGGCGAGAGACAAAAGTTAAGGAAAAATAAGCTGAACAAATTCACAACTAACCCACAAAAAATTCCAAATAATCTACTCTAATCCTCCTATTTAGCGAGAGGCAAGATTAAAGGTAATTTTTCTCTAGTAAATTACTCTTTAAATCAAAACATATTCATCATGGAAAACACTTGTGAAATATCATGCACAATTAATTAAGAGCATGGCAAGTAAAACTTAATCTACTCATCCTAATCAATAAACCCTAACCAAGATTTTAAGAACAAAAATCCATGTCAAAACTCAAAAGTACAACAAGTCTAGACTAACATGGCTAGATCAAATATCAACATGAGAATTAAGAACAATAAAGAAATCATAAATAAAAAGAAAGAAAATACCTTAATTAAAGAACAGTAAAGACGTCTCCTTTTATGAATAAGAATAAGAGTATAGATTCCTTCGAAAGATTGATATTCTATATGCAAATCTATAATCAAAATCCTTGAGATTTCTCAAGGATCTCTCTCTTCAAAAGAAGAACAAAATAAAACCTAAAAATAGAGATAGAGAAAACCTTCTTAACTATGACTTCTCCTATATTACCCTTGAAGATTACATAATAGATGGTCTTACATAGGCAAAAACTTGAAACATTATCAAACATTAATAAGATGATATGTTTTTAGGCCCCACATATAAGGAACGAGTTAAGAAATAATCCATAACAAAGAGACATCTTAAAAACCTTAAAAGGTAAAAAATAAATAAATTATTGACGCTTTTTATGCTCCCAATGTCGCAACATCCATGAATTTTTTGAAAAAATTTTGAAACAGTGAGCCACGTCGTGACGTGCAACTTTGCACATTGCAACATCCCGCTTATCGGCCATTGTGCTATATAATCTAGGCAGAATCTAAAAAATCCAAAACATGAAAGTTGTAGCTCTATCTCTTGGCTTTCTAATACCACTTGAATCACCTAATTCAGGTTTAAAATGAGAGTGATATCACTGAAATACTAAACCCTGGCAGATTATTTTAGCATTTGTTCTTTGTCGTCTTTTGACATGTTTCGCTATGTTAACCCTTCTTGGAGTCTCGAGCCTCCATGGGATCAAATTGGAACTTTATTTCCCTCTATCCAAGATCTCATAACATAGGATTGATCATAAATAATTGATATTAATACCTTGAACATCTTGTGAAATAAGTAGTCAGCTTCTTTGCAACGCAAAACACTTTTTGGCCTAAATCACATCTTTCTTGATCTTTCTCAATCTTTTCCTCTCATTTTGGCCTCCAAGATCAATAACCTATAAAATACATAAAAACACATTAAATAGCACAAAGAATGTGTAAAGTATAAGTGAAATATCATATATAAGGTGAACATATTTTGCCCTATCAAGAGAAATTTTCTATTCTTTTACGTAGTTGGTTCCTTCATGTATTTGTCTCAATTTCTTCCAAATTTTATGTGCATATTTGCAATCTTTTATTCTACTTGCTTCGTTGGCATCACAGAGTTATATAATGCATTTGTCTCCTTGGCATTCAATGTAAGATTTCTTCTATCAATCTCATCAAGCTCACTTTTTTTCTTTAAAGTTATGAGAGCTTGTAAGGCTCTTCTTAAACAATAAAGCACATCTGAATGTCAATGAATTTGAGATAGATTTCTATTCTATCTCTCCAACCAATATAGTTGGTTCCATTAAATATTAGAGGCCTAAGGATAGATTAACCCTCCATGAACATAGCATTGTTAGTTGTCATTATATTTTCTCTAAGGTATTTTAATCCTTTGTCATTATATTTTCTCTAAGGTATTTTAATCCTATTAATCTAGAGATCAAACACTGATACCACTTGTTAAGTCTAAGACAATCTAAGAGTAAGGTGAATTAGGTTATCAAATTAAAATTTCTTAATCAACAAAGTAAAGAAAAAAAAGTAAATTTAGCTTGAGATATTTTGTATGAAGAGAGGTAAAATAAGGATCAATCACAAGATTAAGTCAAATTAGTGAAATATTCTCACTACTTAACAAATGATTTTTATAAAGTATAAGATTATAAATATCAATGAATGTTAAGCATAATATTGACTTCCATTCACCATAAGAAATTATAGCATAGAAGACAATAACGAAAGCATAAAACAGAGCATAAATTTAACACACAATTTAGAGTTGTTTAAATCTCTCTTTGGAGAACACTACATTTACTACCCAAGCAGTGAGTTTAAGATTTTAACAATACACTGTCTAGAATCTCTTCATAATGTGATATTCAAATTCAGGTTTACAATTCAATGCAATCAACGTGAATCCAACTGAATAGCTATTCTAAGTTATGAGATGGATTTTTACTCTCATCCTTGGAGAAACATTTTCAATCTTACTAAAGTAGTTTACAAGAATTGAATCCTCTTTGAAGGGTGAATAGAAGACCTTAATGATCACCTAACACCTTGCACACAATAAATGCTTACAAGAGAAATAGTTAGCTCTAATGAAGTGTGGAGCAAATTAAAAGCTCAAACTAAGTATTGATGAGAATGATATGGAGCAATCATTTCTTGAGATGGTTTTGAGAGTTGTATAGAAAGATTGAAACTCCAAGATTTTGTGTGTTGATTGGTAACAAACTTTTCAATTTATATGGACCAATATTAGCCAAAAATAGTAAACTATTTAATGTTCAAAGAAGTATTCGTTACTCTTTAGAAAAAAAGTAGGATCGGATAGCATCTAAATGTTTTGGGCATTCAAACTTAAATTGCTACACTTTTGGGTAGCCAAAACTCCAGGGGGGGTCATCCAAACAAAAATTTTTAAGTGTTAAGAAAATTTGTGAAAACATGAATCGGATGGCCGAAACTTCAACAGGGCGTCTGAATTATAATATTTGAGAGTTGCAGGAAATTTTCAAACTTAGGTTTGGACGACCGAAACTTCAAAGGGTCATTCGAATTAAAATTTTAGAGTATTACTAGGGGTGAGGCAAAACAAGATCGGATGTCCGAAACTCTACTATGGTAGTTTGATATTTTCATTTTTGCAAGTATTTCAAATTTTCAATTTTCAAATCATTTTTGTTAAACTTGAAATGCCTTTTTATGAAATTCATTTTTTAGATGAGCATTTAAAGGGATAGAAACACTTTATAGTCTAACATATACTTAATAGTTTTGGGGCTAGGAATAACTCATATCCATGTAAAACAAGTGTCTTCAACTTTTCAGCATTTTCAAGCTTTCCCTAGTATTTTAGCATACCTTTTTCTTACAAGAAATTTATTAAACCATTAGTATGCATAATTATTTTTTAATTATCAAAATAATTATTTTTTTAATTGTTAAAATAGGTAGATTAAGACTTTAGGTCTTTTAAAGTTAACAATGGCTCATGTGGATTTCGGAGGTAAATTTTGCCTTTAATTCAACAAAACATTTAGTCCGATATCAAAATTACACCACATATATCAAATACAACAAATGTCAGTTGGCAAGTAATCAAAAAAATTTGATAATCACAAGATATCTTTTCCTTACAAGGTAGGAATTTGCATACAATTCAACATTAATTACATGAATACCTAAATAAGATAGCAACCATTTAATATATAAAATTGGGAAAGTTTAATTATAACAAATAGGTTGAATATTAAAGTAGTGGTTTAACTTTAAGTTTGTGCATGCTATTATTTTTCTTTTCCCTAGGCTTTAGGGTTCCAAATGGTTTTAAGGTAGGAAAATTGAATAGCCACCTTCCCCTTTATGTGTTCCTAATAGTTTTAGGGTTGGCTCTCGCACAATTTGTGAAGAATGGAACTGTTGAATGAATGTCTTTCTTAAGAAATGATAAGCATTAGGCTTGGCTAAGGGACATCCATGGCTAGAATTTCAAAGAATTAGGATTTTTCTAGTTCTACGGTTAGGGTTTTTCAGTTTCTCTCAAACAACAAGCAATCTACATGAATTAATATTCATGGACATAACTAGTATTACACCTCTTCTCTCTCTCTCTCTCTCTTTCTCTCTCTCTCTCTCTCTCTCTCTCTCTCTCTCTCTCAACCCACACATAGTTACATCACATGCGTATCCCAAATTTTGACATCTACAATAAAACTAGTATCACACCTCTCAATATGTTAGAACTCTAAAAGAATAAAGATGTAGTGACATTTGAAATGTCCAAACTAATAGGCTTGATAATAGAATTTTTGGATTATAAATTGATTGATAAATTGTTGAAAATATTTTGAAGTTGAACATATTCAACTTTGAGCACTACACCACCCTCTACCCTCAGTAATCTACCTTTGGCACAAATTTATATTTGGTTAAATATGCATTAATTTTTATAAATGTAGTTTACCCCTACCTTCTCTTACGTTGTTTTAGAGTTAACAAGATTAAAAACTTTTTTTACCACAATAAAAGAAGGTAAAAAATAATTAGATCGGAAAAAATCAGGTCTTCTAGATGGATTAAAATAAAAAAATAAAAAAAGAAAGAATTAGATTGTTAATTTGTAAAAAATTTATGAGTTGTCCATTTTTACTTCAAATTACAAACATTAAAGACGAAATTTTTTTATTGATAAAACATTGAAAACTAATTTGTCACCTAGATAAAAAATTGGGAACTAATTTTACATTTTTCTTTTGATTAACCCATAAAAGATTGAAGTCTAAATTAGTTGATAATTATATGTAGGAATCAATTTATTTGAAACAAAACACCCTTCAATATATATGTCATTTTTAAAATGAATTAAAAATTATCAAATTTGTGTAAAATCCAACACTCAATCATCAAATGGTTGAAATGCAATTATTTCAATTTCATTTTTGCATGTGGCTTATATCAATTTCCTCCATTTACCCCTAAGACTGTGTTTGGTTGCTTAGAATTGGACCTCAGAATTAGAATTGAGGGGTCCAATTCTAATTCTTGTGTTTGTTTACAAAATAAATTTTGGATTTTGAATTCATTTACAATTCTATAATGGCCCAATTCTACATTTTCAATTCTTTCCAGATGGTAGATATTTCAAATTCTTTCCTCATGGTAGACATTTACATTACACATATTTTACACATTTTCATACACTACACACATTTTCACACACTACACATTTTTTCACACACTACACATATTTTACACATATTACACATATTTTCACATACTACACATTTTTTCACACACTACACACATTTTCACACACTACACATATTTTACACACTACACACATTTTCACACACTACACATTTTTTCACACTGCACATATTTTACACATAGTACACATATTTTCACACACTACACACATTTTCACACACTACACATATTTTATACACACTACACATTTTTTCACACCCTACACACATTTTCACACACTACACACATTTTCACACGCTACACACATTTTCACACGCTACACAATTTATACACGCTACATATGTGTAAAATATGTGTAGCGTGTGAAAATATGTATAGTGTGCGAAAAAATGTATAGTGTGTGAAAAAATATGTAATGTGTGAAAATGTATGTAATGTGTGAAAAAATGTGTAGTGTGTGAAAATGTGTGTACTATGTGTAAAATATGTGTAGTGTGTGAAAAAATGTGTAGTGTGTGAAAATGTGTGTAGTGTGTGTAAAATATGTGTAGTGTGTGAAAATGTGTGTAGTGTGTAAAAATGTGTGTACTATATGTAAAATATGTGTAGTGTGTGAAAAAATGTGTAGTGTATGAAAATGTGTGTAGTGTGTGAAAAAATGTGTAGTGTGTGAAAAAATGTGTAGTGTGTACTATGTGTAAAATATGTGTAGTGTGTACTATGTGAAAAAATGTGTAGTGTGTACTATGTGTAAAATATGTGTAGTGTGTACTATGTGTAAAATATGTGTAGTGTGTGAAAATGTGTGTACTATGTGTAAAATATGTGTAGTGTGTGAAAAAATGTGTAGTGTGTGAAAATGTGTGTAGTATTTGAAAATGTGTAAAATATGTGTAATGTAAATTTTGTTATAATTCAATTCTATATGAATTTTGTTGTTTTGCCAAACAAAGAAATTCAAACATTTTAGACTTTCACTTCATTAAATTACGTTTCTATAATATTTAAATTATAATTCAATAATTCTATTTCTAAACAACCAAACACAGCCTAAACAAAATTCAAAAAGAGTCCACAATAAACTTGAAAAAAAATTGATAAAATTGTGAATTATAATCATAATATGAAGAAGTTAATGAATTAAAATTATCTATCTCAATTTTAAAAAAAAAATTTACATTTGTGACGAAATCAATGCGAATTTACCATTTTACCCTCGAGTCCCTATTTGTTTGTTTGATTGATTGCACTTGCTCTCTAGTGACCAGACAATTGCAATTGGACTTGAGTCTAGTCAACTGAGATGAACTGAAACTTTTTACCATAACTCTGTAACGCCAACGCCTCTCGCTCTCTTTCGCCTCTTTTACAATTTTGATTTTCATTTCCTTTTTATACTTTTTTTTTTGTTTTAATCTTTTTGTTCTTTCGTTGAAAAATTCCTCTATTTTTTTTTAAATTAGAATTTTTGGAGCCTTTTCCGGCCAATATCGGCCGGCGTTTCTTTTCCCTGCAGGAGATACATAAACAAGCCAAACGGTTGGAATTCAAGGTGGGATTTTTTTTGTGGGTTTTTTCTTTTCTGGAAATTGAAGTAGAGCCCAGTTAGGGTTTTGGAATTTTAGTGATTTTGGTTAGAGGAAATGAAAAGTTTCAGGTTTTGGTATAGTTTTGCGTTCTGCATTTCTATTCTTCCGCTGAAAGATTGAAACTTTTCAGGAATTTGATTTTAGTTTGTGGAGACTGAAGTGAATAGCTTGTTTTTGGTGGTTTATGTTGTATTTGATTTTTGGGTTTTTGTTTATTTAATTGTTGTTATTATTTTTTTGGCATATCATTTTGTTAGCTATTGAATTTCTCTCTGTGTTGTGATTTTTGGAAAATGGAAAAATAGAAAGATAGGATTAAAGTAGTGAAAGTTAAGGAAAGTTATTGTGCAATCAAATTGTAGCACGTAAAGTGGATAAAAATTTGTTAATTGCATTAGAAGTCATTTATTCATCTGCATTTCCCTTGCTTATAGGATTGTTTTAAAGGGTTGAGGGAGAGGGGATGGGGGTACAAAGGATTTTCCTGCCCTCTCTGTCTTCTCCCGTATGTAATTCCTCTCTACATGAATATGATTCAATAACTTTAAATGGAATTACAAGTAGTGTGAAATTAACAAGTGGGATAGAGATTGGTACAGGAAGTAGAACAAAAAATCCCATGTGGAAGGGAGTGGTTGGAGGCGAGGTGTGGGGGTAGTTGAAGTTAGCCTTTATAGTTTGAAGAATATCCAAATTTGTTCACAATGCAATTCACAATGGCGCGTGCTGCGTACTTTAATAGAGAAACGGGAGTTTGTAGTGGAAAGGTGCCAGGGAAAAGGAGAATTCTTGTTATTGCACAATGGCACTTGCTGCGTAATTTAATAGAGAAACGGGAGTTTGTAGTGGCAAGGTACCAAGGGCTTAGGATTCTTGTTATTGCACATTGGCGAGTGCTGCGTACTTTAATAGAGAAATGGGAGTTTGTAGTGGAAAGGTACCAGGGAAAAGGAGAATTCTTGTTTTGGAGTTTTGTGAAGGATAACAGCTTAGGAGTTAATTTAGTGGCTTATTAAGGATAGCTCAAAAGCCATAAAATCAGTTACAGTTTCGTAAATTCAATGATTGACTAGTTTCCTACCATATTCGTAGCAGTTGGTAGTTTTACACGCATCTTTTGCATCTACGAATTAGCTTCATGAGAGTTTGCATGATATTCTAGTTTTGGGGTTTTGTGAAGAAGTTTATTTAATGGCTTATTAAGGATAGCTCAAAAGCCATGAAATCAGTTGCAGTGTTCATAAATTCAATGATTGACTAGTTTCCTACCACATTCGTATCAGTTGGAAGTTTTACGCGCTTCTTTTGCATCTATGTATTAGCTTCATGAGAGTTTGCATGATTTGCCAATGCTAATGATACCTTGGTTTCCTGTGTTTTCACAGCTCCCGTTGTTTTTGGAATTTTTGCTGCACTTGTATTGTTAAGTATGTAATATCATGGATGGTGAACCATTAGCTTCCTGGATCTTAGCAACCATATCATGGATGGAGAGTTAAAGAACATCAAAATTCAGAACGATTGTTGTTGGAGCATATCTGATACTTGAAATAAATTGTGTACTGTCAATATGTGTATATAAATTTATCTAAGTATGTTTGGAAGGCAAAACAGATAGTTGATATTCAGTAATTCATAATTACTACTGGAAAAGTATACTCTTTGAAATTTCAGTTGCTCATCCATTTATACCTCTTCTCTGCTCATTTTTTTAAGCAGAGATCGTTATAGATATTTGTTCCTTGGATATCACGTTTATAATAACTGGAATCTAATTAATGAAATCAATTTGAAGAGCTCAACTTACTTTAGAAGCTCATTGGCAGCTTTAGGCTGGCATTTTCCTTGGTAAAACCCTTGTTGAAACGTAAAGGGTAAAGAAAGTGAATCTAGGGAAGATAAGAAAAGGAAGGAGTGTGGCCTACCTCCATTTTCCTTTCTCTCCCTTCCTTCCCTTTCCTCCTCCCAGGTATGCATAGCACGCTAGTGTGACATTCTTGATCATCCTGTTTTTCCCTTTTCTGCTTTTGGTATTGTGGGGGTGGAACTGGAGCCCATGACAAGGGGCATTTGTCCATTATAAATATTCTCCATTTATTATTGTCATATCTGTGTAAAAGTCATTTCTCCAATCTAATGGGGAATTTCTGGTTGTGTTATTAAGTGGCAATATGCAAAGGCCACTAGGTACAAAATTTGCGCGTCTTTTTATCCTCGATTTTACAAAGATTATGCATATTATCATAGCATTGGCATGTGGACTGGGGTGATGGGGAACAACCTCAAGGATGGTCTGTAGCCTCCAACCACTGTGTTAGTTCTCTCCAGAAGAAGTTTAGGTGAACTCGTAAAGTAGCCCGTTCCGTGGAAATTGCATGTGTATTTTTTTTCTTCTGTGTGTGTGTGTGTGTTTGAGCACTTAAGAGAATTTCGGAATAGTTTCTGAATTTAAACAGTGTGAGAATACATGCTTTTAGATATGTCCATTCAGTTCTGTGGTTCAGGTGGCCTTCATGCTCATTAGTTGCTATCTCAACTTTTGAGATTCTTGTTAGGATAGTTTGGGGTTCTGATTAGTGTGAGCTATATTATAAATGGGTGTTTCATTGAATGATCTTAAATTGAAGTTTCTCCAAATTCGGAAGTAGGATGTCACCCTTCTCTGAAGTTTTGCACTATTGGGGATGCTCACTAATGAATAACAATGTTTGCAAAATGGAATGACATTATTGATATTTTCTATATAATCAATAATCATTTCTTATTCGAGTCACGTGAATTTCTGTTGCAGTAGCATTGTACTTGTATGTAGCCTCTATCATTTGTATAAGAGTGAAGAAGATGGAACTTTGATTCTGGGCTAAGAGGACCAGGAGGAATGGATCACTTTTGATTTGTTGAAGTCTAGCTGCGACACTTTGTTTTTTCCTCAAAATAGTAAACATGGCTCTTCTTTTGTTTTTTTTGCTCAATGATAAACATGGCTCTTCATTTAGTGAAAAATTTCTTTGAGATATTTTCTTAATCTACTACTGATGGTTTGTAAAGTGGATTTCCAGTATTTTCTTTTTGTCTGTGTTTATTGGATTACTTTGTTAATCAGTATTTTTCTTTTTTTTTTTTGAAGAAACTCCTCTTCATTCCCCTTCTGTGTAGTTGTTGAAACAAATTTTGAGTTTGAAGATTCCAGTTTTAGTAAAAAATAAAACCTTTGATCTTATTTATCTGTCAATGTTGGTTCTTAAACTCAGTAGTTATGACAACTTGCAGCAATTTGCAGTTACCAACATTTGAAGATCATTTCTGAAATCTTCCATTGTAATTTGCCTTCTACTTGATATATGCAGATTATGCACTTAAAAAATAATGGCATTTTGTCAAGACTCCTGCTTGTACTTTAGGAGGCGGCTGGCGTAATGATTTATTCTTTTACAATTTCACCTGGAGGACCCAAAGAACTGTCAATAGGAAGTTAACCAGAAAAAGAATCATCAGTCAGTATCACCTCGGGAAGCTTGGTTAAATTGCAGAGGGAACTGAATTCAGATAACAAGTTTTCTTCCTGCAACATCTGAGGAAGTGTCAAGAGATATGCAGCAGAGGCAGAGCCCTGATAATGGGGTTCATGTGTCTCAATCTAATGATGGAGAAATTTCTTCCCCTGTGTTACTTAAGAATGAATCAGGAATTCTGCTGCAAAAACTGAATTCTGCAAGTGAAAGTTCTGAATCGGGGGTGACTAAAATGTATACGGTTCCAGATGCGTTGAATCCGGAACGGAAACCCGATAAAGAAAATCATTCATTAGCCTGTGGTGAAATGACTATAGCTGATAATCAGAGCCATGAAACAGAGTCAAGACAAGCTTCTGTACTACCTAAAAAGGAGCCAAATCTTGATGGTAGGGTTCTTACACTTGTGTCTGGGGAGAAACTGATCCCTGAGAATGGAAACCAAACACAGTTGAATCAAGTGTTTGCGTTACCAAAGAAAGAGTCCAATATGTTGGAGCAGAATGTGAGTCCTGATGCTATAATCCATACAGGAATATCTGGTGAGAAATTGATCCCTGAGAGTGGGATCCATTTGTCACAGTTCAATCAAGTTTCTATAATCCCAAAAACAGAACCAGATAGTTTGAATCCAAGACAAACCTCTGATACTGGAAGAAATGAGTCAGCACCCTGTGGAGGGGTAGGATCTGATTTGATAGTGCATGAGAAATCTTTGGTGCTTCTGCAAAGTACTAGTTCACCAATTTCCACAACTTTGTCTGATCAAGTGAAAATGACTTATTCTGCTAGACCTGAGAAAACTTTATACAAATTGCAGCCAAGGCGGAACCCAGAAAGTGGGGTCCATACATCACAATCTGAACCAGAAAGCACTTCTTCTAGAATACGTGAGAAAGCATTGGATGATGGATACAACTGGCGAAAATATGGACAGAAGCTTGTGAAAGGAAATGTTTTTGTTAGAAGCTATTACAAATGTACTTCTTCCAATTGTCGAGCAAAAAAGCAGGTGGAGAGATCGCATGATGGACGTCTTACAGATATTAAGTACATTGGTAAACATGAACATCCTAAACCTCCAACTAGTTCCCAAATTGCTACGCTTGTCCCACCTCTCCAAGTGATCAAAGCAGACCTGCCTATAGCAGCTGTATCAGAAGGTAATATAAGAACTTCATGACAAATTGTTCTAAATCTTGGAAAAGACGAGTAAATAATTCTGTGGTTTTATTGTGACTTTTTTTGTTGAAGAAGAACCATCTGTTGCACATCCGGAAATTTCTCAACCTACTGAGCCTGCACAAACCCCAAGGGAGTTGACAGCTGGAGCAAGTAATAGTAGCATGATGAGTGCAGTTCCACCGTTACAAAATCCTAGAGATGATGTTGATTACGATAGTAGTCCCATTCCCAAGAAACAGTAAGATAAAACTGCTTATGTTGATAATTTTATTAGGCACTCAGCTAATGTGACTGACGAGAATTCTTTGGCAACAGGAAGAGAGAAACTGCTAGTATTGATGATAATCAAGTGAAAAAAACTTATTGTGAATCACGGCAAGTTGTTCAGATGATGAGTGAGGTTGACATAGTAAATGATGGCTATCGATGGCGCAAATACGGCCAGAAATTAGTTAAAGGAAATCCCAATCCTAGGTACATTTTCAGTTGTCTTCTGTTTTGATTTCAATGAACGCCTTTTATCGATTTTATGACTTGGTGTTATGACTTGTGAATAACAAATGCTGCTTACCGACTTCATTTACTGCTGTGAGATTTTTCTATCAAGTGTATATAATATTTGTGGCTCCATGTGCTGCAGCATAAGTTTTTCTTTGTTTAGGAGACACCATGTCATGTAAATGCCCGAGTGTAATATCTTGTTTATTTCTAGTTTCGTTCTAGGATGCATCTGTTTGTAAAACATACTTCTGATATATAATGCTACAACATTTATGTATAAATATTTTTCCAATGATTATTATTACAATCAATTATTATTATTGGATTGGGAGACAGCATAGAATGTAAATGCTTGAACATAGTATGTTTTATTTTATATTTTCCGTCAGCTCATCACCTAGGATGTTTGTAAAACATATTTCTGATCTATAATGCTGCAACATTTATGTACGTCAATTGCTGCTTCGTGGACCTAGCTCGAGCTGTGACTATTTGCACTGTTAAGACTTCTGTTATGTGCGGAGTATTGAGTTCATAACAGAAGACAACCTTTCCTGCTGAAATTGAATTTGAATCTGAGATAGGTATCTATCTTAAATGGTCTACTTTTGCTACTAAGTCAGACAGTTCTTAACAGCATCTAGTTCATATTCTCATGATTTATGGGTGAGATAGTCATTTTCCCGCAAACATAATAGGGAAACTATAGGAAGAAATTTATGATTATAGTGTGCAATCTTCTCTTAAGGGAACTGTGTAATTATTCTTCCGAAGACGGAAAGTTGGGACCTATACTAAGAAGTTATTGATCATCCAGGGCAGTGCCATTTCCATTTAATATGGGATATGTTGATCAATTAGTCTGTTTCCTTACTATTTTTCCAGTTCTCTGCTGTTGAAATCTGTTAGCATTTCATAAATTCTGTTAATGAATGCTGGACTTCCTTATCGGATGCCAAATATAACTTGGTGATCACGTTTCATACTTTATGTGCATACTAATTAAACACAAAGATGCATTAGATTTGTTTACGATTTCAAAAAAATTTCTTTGCGTGAAGATTACTCACAACCTAATATTCCGTCCTTCATAGTGCTATTTGATTTCAACATAGAATATTATTTTTTAACGCGTCCTCATGACTTGTTTTCCTTTGATCAGTTTCAAATATGTTGTGATGCATGTTCTTGCTCTGTGTAGGAGTTACTACCGATGCTCAAATGCTGGTTGTATGGTCAAGAAACATGTCGAGAGGGCATCTCATGATCCAAAAGTAGTTATTACAACATATGAAGGAAATCATGATCATGATATGCCCGCTTCTAGGGCTGTTGGCCAGAGTGCAGCAGAAAGTGGTATTAATGGAGCAACCATGAATGGTGAGAGTAGATCTGAACTTGGAGAACAAAACCCTGTGGGCATGGAAATGGTTGTACATATCAGTGCAAATTGATTAAGGGGGGGGGCCAATTACTGTCTTATTGAAGCTATCATTTGACAACTCTTGGATTCTCAATTGCATATTATCTTTCTTTTTAACCTCCTAATTTGAGAGTATAGGTCTGCTATGACCTGCTGCTGAATGGATTTGGAGGGGGTGGGGGTGGTAGGTAGAAAGAGTAATGTTTCTATTGCGAAAACTAATTTAACGGCTTCATTGGCCAGGATTGATGATGATAATGTGTTGTTGTACAAAGTATTTAAACAAGGATCCATATACTGTATATGTTTCTCGATAGTAATTAGTTGTTGATAGGCTCTGGTAATACTGTCCATTGGAAGTTCTAAATTACCATTTTCTAGGACAAAAAGAGAGATTTGAACATCCTAGACTACCACCGTAAAGTGATCATCTGATGCATGGGCCCAAATTTACATTTGAGTAAATGCAAAAACTACAATGAGACCGTTGCAGATATTGTTATCTGATATGAGAATATAAGTGATCTGATGTGAGAATATTTTATATTTTATAAGTAAATTTTTTTTATACTTAACACACAAATATTTTTTTTATATGCTAATATTGGTATAGTTGATATTTAAATACTTTATTTGTTAATATTTGATACTTTATATACTATATACTAATTTTTTATATGTTATATACTAATACATTATTTTTTTATATTTTATACGCTATTTTTTATACTTTATATGTTAATATGCTAATTTTTTATAATTTATAGTCTGATTTATGATATTTTATATGCTAATACGCTAATTTTTTATATTATATATGCTAATTTTTTATACTTTATATGTTAATTTTTTATATTTTATATTCTAATTTTTTATATTTTACGCGTTAAAGTAAAATTATATGTTAATACTTTATAAAATTTTTATATTTTATACATTGATTTTTGATAATTTATACACTAATTTTTTATATTTTATACGAGTGAATATTGCTATGTTAATTTTTTTGATATGCTGATTTTTGAATTTGATACGCAAGACATATAACTGATCCCGTACATGAGAAGGACCTTGAACTCATTGTTAGATACGAACTGTCAATTCTCTCCATAATAGGGGTCAATATTGTGAATCGTTCCACCATCACTGGCAGTCTATAACCAAGTATTTCTAGTAAGATTGTTCTCTAAGAAAAATGGTATTTTAATCATGTATCCAAAGAAAAAGAAAAGCATTTGTAAAATTTTACTGCTTCGTGACAAATGCTTTTGACTGCAAACTGAAAGGGTGAATACCAGTTATTGCTAATTTGATGCATTGAAGGCTTGAAGCTCTTTGGTTGTTTCAGTGAATGGTCCGTCCGTTTGTCACGGAAAGTGATCATATGTGGTCTACTCTTCCTTTGTGACATCACTTACGTCCACTCCTTCTCCCACTGCCATTAAGATGAATTATTCTAGTATGTTGGAGGTTATTTTGTGGTTGCCAATGTTGTCTCTTGTGAGTTTTATTTTTGTTTTATTTTTAATATTTGTAATGTTTAAATTTTTTTGTGTATTTTTCATGTATTTTTTAATATTATTAATTTGATGATTTTTTTATTTGCTAATATTATCATTTTGATGCTTTAGGGTCTGATTGGATGGATGCAAATTTGTGATTTATTTCACAATTACAAAATGAGGTTCAACTTTTTCATCAAAATTTTTAAAACACAAAATAATGCTACAGTAATTATTTTGCTACAGTAATTTTTATAAATAAAATATTGAATTTGAATTTTAAATTTTAATAATAAACAATTCTTTCTAACACAATTCCCACCAAAATAAACTAATAAAATACTAATTCAAATTTAAATTTCAAACTTTTATTAATAAAAAAATCTTCAATACAAATCCCAACAAAATAAAATCATTCATTCCAAACAATCTCAAAATATTATTTTCTCATAACAAATCTGAAGAAAAAAAATTTCATGATATAATCCAAAAATAGCTCATCCAAACGGAGCCATACTAATTACATATATTTGTTTTATGAAAACAAAAATTCTTGTACAATTGAGTCAATCAAAAGATTGTTCTGGTTCTGCCATTGGCTACTAACTGCTTCAAATTTTTAATCTTTTCCCGTGCTCCAAAAGAATGAAATGCATTAGAAAAGGAAGGCCAATACATAACCAAATAGAAACTAAAGGCGAATCAAGATTCCAATCAGCCAAACTGATACAAAAGAGAAGGAACTGACTTGGTTGATAATCGTTTGATAAGGTGAAATACCTTTTACAGTGGGATACCGACTGGGAAAAGGAGTGGGGTGGTGGAGAATAGAAAAACAAAACCAGAAGTGAAGGAAAACAGAATGATCTATCTAAGTTCACTTCCATGCACAAGAAGCAACCAAATCTCTGTTCATCCAACCAAGGTAAAGAGCCTCATTGCGTTCTTCAAGCCTATATTTATCGCTATAGTTCTCGAGCAGTCTTTTAATGGTGGCATTCACCAAGGAACTTAAGGGGTATGGACTAAAACCAGCCATTCTGAACCGGGATTTCCATTTCCCAAGAAGCTCATTTCTTTCCACTCTTTCAGGACCCTCGCAGGCTATTATGTTAACAACATCACTTGCCAAGCAGTGCTGCTCAACATTGATTCGTTCCTTGTGTTCTCTTGGAAGAGTAACATCAATGGATTCAAACATAGCACTATAGTAATCCAAGGTCTCAAGGAAACGGGGAAAAAATGCAGCAGTATTTGTATTTGACTCTTGCTCAACAAGGGTCACCACCTTTGGATTCAAGCTTTTTACCAGCCTTAACAGTCGATCTCGATGATTTTCAGTGCTGACACTTTCATCTGGCATGTGGTGTAACACAAATGCAAAATTCACTGCTAGCGCTTCCCCTGATTGAATTCCAAGATTTTCAGGCTGAATTTCACAACCAGATATGGCTGCAGCATGGAACTCGAAAGGCACTTTGAATGACTCAGCAAGCCTAGATAGCCTTTGACCCACAATACTCAATCCTCCTCCACGTGCATAAGCTGATGTGGAATCATCGATACCTGTAATGCGAATGTGGGGAGGCCCTCCTGGCCGGGCTGCAAAAGCTTGGATTAGTGTCACCCATTGACTTCCCTGAGCAATTTGGAAATCAATGATATGAACTCTTTGTTCATCCTTCATTGCTTCTGCAATAGCACCATTTGCAGACATATATCCGAACTTGAAGTAAGGACAAACTTCATAAAGAATATGCATGTAAGAAAGTAGCTCGAAGCTTGCTGGCTCTTTGCATCTCAAGGATTTGCAGATAGAACTCCCTGAAGCTGCAAGTTTTGCAACAAGCCCTTCTAACATGTAGGCTCCTAGGCGCTGAATTGGTTCTCCAGAAACTGACACCAATTGGCGTAACTCAGACATGAGGCAATGTGATGTCAATGTGTCATTTTCTGCCACTGCTTTTGCACAGGCAATAAGAATCTGCTTCAAGTCTCCCCTAGGAATGGCCTCAAACATCTGTCTCCAACTGTTTTCTGTTGAAGCTACACCAATTGAAAAAGTATTATCACAAGTCGCAAAAAGGTCAGAATCAGGTCCGAGCATTGCAGATTCCAATTCCCTCAATTTGTCCCTGATCAAGTAATTTACTTCATCAGTTATGCAAGATCCACTCACTGAAGAATCATAGTTAGTATCCGGGGATTGAACTAAATCTGTTGGGTGTGGTTGAGATTCTGGCTGGGACACAGGACTCCCATTTGGTGAAAAACTGGCAGTTGAAGGGGAGTTGTAGATAATGTTACTCCCACAGATTGAGGATGATTCAAACGTGCAATACCCGTCATGAGAAATCTGAATAGGGTAGCTAGGCCCATAGTTGCCATTATTGTAACCTAACTGGGGTTCAAAAGTTCGAAATTCGGGCACAAGAAAGGCCTCTACCTTCTGGAGAGGCTGATTTAAACACAATGTATTTGACATGCCCACTCTTCTAGGACGTTGTGATGCTTGCATTGAGAAAGCTACCCCTTTTTCCTTTTGTTGACAGAGCAATGAATGTTCCTCAGTCGACAGTCGTACTGATTTAACAACCTATCCAGACATGTTAAACAGCTGATGCTAAAAGTTTCTCGCGGCAGCTAGAAGAGCCTTTGATTTCTCTGCAAAATTTAAAACCAAAGTCCAAAACAGGGATCAGAAGCATCATCAAGTTGAAACTGAATCCAATCACATCTTGTTATAAAAACCCATCCAGACAAAGATTAAGTAGAGGCCATTCTATGTGTCAATACAGAAACTAGAAGTCATATGGATACTGCAGGACAACATCACTTCAAAAGAATGAAAGGTAAAAGATTAAAATTTTTCTAACTTGACAAAACAAAGATCTGCCCAATTAATCTGACAGTTCATCAAAACTTACTGACCAAAAGATTAACAAATACTTATCTTTTGGTCAAAGCAAACCATTTTCCAGCTAAAATAGCCTATGGGAAAAAACATTTTCACAATTTGCAATAGCTACAATTTGAGGATGGGTTTCATAGAAA
This sequence comes from Ophiorrhiza pumila, assembly GCA_016586305.1. Taxonomy (NCBI): domain Eukaryota; kingdom Viridiplantae; phylum Streptophyta; class Magnoliopsida; order Gentianales; family Rubiaceae; genus Ophiorrhiza; species Ophiorrhiza pumila. The sequence goes on from BLIW01000005.1 coordinate 17,652,809, forward strand.
CCTAAATTCACTCAACCTTGGAAAATCCACTCTTAAAATTTTAACCTCTTTTTCCACTAAGTAAACAGAGAAAAATGCAGAGCAAAGAAAACTGAGGTACTATCACTCAATCAAATGCCCTGTCACTGTTATAATACAGGCACTTGACCTTGGATACAAGTCCAATTTCCATTGAATGAACATCATTCAACTTATTAATGGAAAACACAAGGCAATGAATTCAATTCTCATCCAGAATCAGGGAAGTGTCTCAACAAGTCACAACTTGCTTAACTGAAATTCCCATTTATTATATGCCTAAAGAACGGAAGAGGAAAAGAATTTCTTTGAAACTGAGCATAGCAATTCATAATAAACTAAAAAAATTACAAACAGAAAGCACCAATCCCATTTCTCTTAGTCCAACTCTGTTTCTCTCTTTTCAGTGAAAAAATCCCACCTTTGCCAGATCTATCTCTGGCCCATTTGCAGTGAGCTCAGGCTGATTATGAAATTCCAGCTCACAACTCTGAAACTTCCATGAAAGGGTGCAGGATTGTGGCAAAATCTTCATAAAAATCACTGCTTTTTTGTTCTTTATCTAAAAGCAGAGTAAATAAGAGAGCATAGAAAGTGTATGCAAGCAAGAAACAAGAGTAAAGACTTCAATGTTGGGAAGAGAAAATCTACTTTAGATTTTGTGTGAATCAGCTCTTGTTAATTGTTATACCAACCTTAAACTGAAGAAAGAAATCAAGAATCCCAAGTCTTGTTTATCAATTTAAAGTGAGAAGATATGTGAGACAAAAACATATACTGAAAAAATTATAACATAAAAAAATAATTAAGTTTTAAAAAGACCTTTATTTTTAAGAGTATCACAGTTGTGCCACTGCTATTTTCATTCTTCCCAAATTATAAAACAATTGGGTCTCTTGGATATATGTTTTTTTAATTGAAAAAAATGAGATTTGAATTGCGTTTTAGAAAAAATATATATATTTTTGAATTGAAAATTGAGTATTTAAATTGATAAATTTTATTGTTTTTATTTTTGTGTTGAATAATTATATTATAAATTAAAGTTTAAAATAAAACATGATTTTTTTTATAAAAAAAAAGTATTTGACCAATAGGTATCAATGGTTGACCTCCTGCAATACAAATATAGCTTAAACCTTCATCCTACTAAATGAATCACCTACATGAATCACATTACCCTCTAGCTCATTTGTTCTTTCTAATATGAAATTTTTTGCAAAAGAAACTTTCAATACTTATGACTTTGCTATATACTAATATTTATTCATTGTGCAAAGTTGTAGTCAATACTGTTTTGGTTTATTAATGGAAATAATTAAGTTTTAGATTTTGGATTCAAATTTTATGATAAATGTGTTGTTATATGTTGGTAGTTTTGCGCAATTTGTTAATTCTTGTGATTAATTAATTCTTCTACTCACTTTAACTTATTATGATTATGCTTGTCAATATGTAGCACCCAAACCACGAGAGAAATGGTACTATTAAATAAAAATTGATTTAGGATTAAAAAAAATTTTAGAAGAAATTAATAGGAAATCGTATTGCTATCTTTCTTTCTCAATTACCATGTGGCAGTGTCGTTTTTTATACTAAGTTAATTACCTAATTTAAAATATAGAAATTAGTACAGTGAAAGTATGGTCGAATCCCATGAAAAATAGAGTACTATCTCATCTAGTTAATTCAAAGAAACTTGTTGCAGAAAATATGTATTAATAACTAAGAGAAATAAAGAAAACTAATGAACAATACTTAATATATTAAAAAACACAAGAAATAAAAGTCTGGCAACAAACAAATCCACATTAATCAATTATCAATCGATCGTAGACTCAATAATTAATTAATATTAACAAATCAACCAGTTATAGAATACAAAGATTCCGACTCCGACGTATTCCAATTCTTCCATACTTAGTCTGTAACTAACAAGAATCTGACTTCATTAATTACTTCTCTAATCAAGGCACAACTAGGTTGGAACTGGCCAACACCTAATTTAATGTCTTAACAGCTTTACAAAATAGAAGAACCCATTTTTAATAACTTGGAATCAATTGCCAGCATGTCACAAATTACTAACCAATTATTTTTATTTACCTGACAGTAGCTTTACCTATAATTAATAGGAGATTAATTGACACTGCTCAGATTAATTAGATTTGATCAAAATTTAATTAATCTAAACATAAGCATTATACACAAAGAACTCTTGGAACTCATGAAGTATTAATTTATTATGAACATTTAAGTCTCACAATTAAATAACAATTAATGATTCATTACATTGATGTCGGAAAAGAACTATTCAGTAAACATAACTACACGAAGACAAATAACAAGTATATAAAACATAATACTCGTATATCCCGCCTAAGTACTACCTTGGGCGGCGACTGTTTGGAGCTCTTATATCCCGCCTAAGTACTCCTTCACACTGTGGCTAGGAGTTAGGAAGAAGCTACTCACCAGAAACAGGCTGGGCCACCTCGGCATTGACCAGAGATGCGACTTCTGCAACGCCATGGAGGAATCCGTTGAGCACCTATTCTTTGCATGCCCTTTCTCTAGGGCAATCTTGGATGACGTACGGATTTGGTGTTGACTGAGGAGGCAGATGACCACCTTCGATGCGGCTTTGAAGTGGTTGAAGAAGGAAAGCAAAGAAACCTCCTGGAGGTCTAGGAAGAGCAAGCTGGCTTTTGCATGCACAGTCTATTATATTTGGCTTGCCAGGAAGAGACTGTGTTTTGAGAGGGAGACGCCTATTCATGATGATATTGTTCATAGGATAAAGACACACGTGTACAGAGTCGGAGCATCATTGTACCCTAGTGTCTCTATCCTAGACTAGTTCTTTTTGGGATCCTAGACTAGTTCTTTTGTTAGATGTTATTGCGACAGACCCGGGTATGCCCGGTGTACTTTGAATATTAAATATTCTTTGATCAATATAATTTTTTACATTCGACCAAAAAAAAGTATAGAAAACATAATAAGATTAAACTAAATAATTAAAGATAAAGGAAACTTATTTTGCCCAGACTTCGCCTTCCATCTAACCATACGGAAGAGAATCCTAAAGCAAGAACTAAAACTATTACGTAAACTACTTTACTCTACAACTACCTACTACTACTACTATTACCTACTACTTACTACCGACTACTCTTTATTCTAAACTTAAGGTTCTCTCTTATATAAGAGAAAGTTTATTACTAACTGCCTAATAAAACATTAAACCATAAGGAAAGCAAAATTGGTTTATGATTGTAAATCAAAGAAAGGAAATAAAGTTAATGTCACATTCGAAAATTAAGGCATGCAAGCCTATTAGATAATAAACTTCCTTATTCTTTTTCTCTTCAAATTGGAAATTGCCAATCAAGTCTTCATCTTCTTCCATAATTAAATTATTCCAAATCAAAGCAATCTTCTATTTACATAACTCTCCACCTCCTTAGTGTTCAAAGCCATCAACTTGGGAAGCTTTTCCTTCCAAATCAAGATATGAAAAAGCTTTTTTTCGAAGTTTTCCAAGATCTTCCAAATTCCTTCCAAAATTGATTTATTTCCATTCTTTTCACACAAGACTTCCAAGTACACCAAACAGCTAGAATCCTATAGGTAAACACCTAATCAGTGCAAATCTATTCAAATTATTTCACACTAAACCCTTAAATAATATAACAATTATTACACATATCAAATCCACACACTTAGACAATGTTTGTCCCTAAGCATTCAAACAAAACCATAAACATTCAAAATTAAAGAAAATACAATTATCCAAACTTGTACAAATCAAGCATTATCCAAACAAACTAGAATTCAACCTTTAATCCACATTCATAATCCATTGTATCAAATCTATACATGTATTTTTTTCTTCCAAGTCAAAATACAAAGATTGAACTAACTCTCCAGGATCACTCTAAGCACTCAAAGATTTGACAATATAGGTTCATCCACTCATCATAGATTGTACAAAGAAGCATTAAACCATGAATTTGCAAATATGTCAAAAGCTCACCACAAAATCAAAATCAAACATGAATCAAAAGGTCTTTCATTCCGGTTGTAATGGGGTTAGGGTAAACAAAGTGGGATAAGAAAGATAGATTAAAATGCTAAGAATATATAAAACCAAAGTGCAATGCAAATTATTCAAACATTTCCCCACACTTGGACTAAGTCTCAAAACTTAACTTCTCAAATCAATTTCAGCACAACAAATATTTTTTTTCTTGTGCTCTTATCACATATTTTTCTTTCAAATCAAGCATTTTTTCTTCTCTTGCTACTGTTCTTTTCTTTCTTACTGCCACCATTTGGTCAGATAACACACACGAACAGAATACTGTACATATGTTTTCCTTTTTGTTCTATCCCAAATACTGTCTGGGCAAACTGTGGACTGCAACACTTTCAACTCCAAAGGAATATGCTGAAACATCTTCATCATAGAGACTTAAACATGTAGTTTCATTTACTCAATCAAGTGGAGAATAAGTTACACATATTCTCACTTAGTTACATACACATTGGGGGGTAGGCAAAAGCAAGTTAAAAAAGTCTTGGTGAACATTTACAGTGGGTTAACATAAAGAAGATGTTAAGGGTCAAAGGGGCTAATTAGGGGGTAATTTAAGGGTAAGAAAGAAAAATAAAGTCAAAAGTGGGTAATTCTTAAGTGCCTAAATCATATTCATATTCAATTTTAACTTGCGGTTCACTATGCACAACAAAGAAAATTCTGTAATTCATCTAAGTATAATTAACACTCAACAAAGAAATATTCAATTAAGTACCAAGAAAGTGGTTCTTGTGTACTTAGACTCAAAACCTCTCTTTAGGTAGGAAAAAATAAGTTCAATTCCATGTATTCATCTTTTTGGGAAACATACAAAGTCTTACATAAATCAAATATAATGGATTCAACCAAACTTTCTATATCAATTCCAATTTGCTTAAGTAATACCCAATAAGTAAGAAAGCTTAGAAACACAAAAAAATACAAACTATTTTGACACAAAAAGTGAAAAATAAAATATATTTTGATTTTTCCTTTTCTATTTGTTTGGTTTTTTTTCTGAAAACTCATGCCAGTAAAATGGAAACTAAACTAGATATAGAAATTGAAAAATAAAAGACTCACTAAATAAAGACTTACGCACATAATTCTCCCCACACTTAAATCTCGCTTGCCCTCAAGCAAGAGAAAAGGGAAAACAAAATAATACGAAAGAAACCAAATAACAACATCAACAAAAACATTAAAATAATAATAATAATAATAACAACAAAGCACAGGGATACAAGAAAGTAGCATAATATAAGGAGTCGATGACCGTATGGGCAAATGGTGTTTCAGAAATTAGATAAGGACACCATTGGAAGCATTGACTTCTACAAGTTTCAAGGACAATTTGGAGAGAAATCAGGTGTTATCAACAATTTCAGAAGCCATGACAGACACCAATAAACGCAAATCAATCACTTATTAGCAAACATCAGCAATACCTACAGAAGAAATATGGCTCGAAGAGGGATATCTCATATCACAAAACTTAATAACCTTATGTGCATCAGTAAAAACAAACTAAAGTTGTGTAGAAGGACAAGTCAATTGAGTTGATTCAACAAGAATTAGTCCAAACAACACTCAAAGCACATATGAAGAATTCCGAGACCCAAGAACAACAATAAAATGGCTCAAAGCCAAATAGTGGTCTTTACAAGTTAAATCTGGTTCCACAAATAAGAAATCGAATAACCCATATCAAATTTAATACTATTACACATAGACCACAAAATAGAAAGTGCATGGATAGTGACCATGGGTGTATAATCATGCCTACCAAACAAAATATATGCAATATACCTATGACATAACATAAGATGAGAGTAACTTAAAAAATGCACTTTGGACTAAGAAGATACATAAGGATGGTGTCATGGCGAGCAATTTCGACCCAAAATTTCAAAATGGGAACTACTGTTGGTAACCCAATATGAGTAGACAAATAAGAATCAGAAGTTATCATGGTGGAGTCTACTATGCCTAACAACCGCATGTGCACATTGAACTTGGAACACAAATAAACAAATAGTGAAACTACTTTAGAAAATTAAAAGTAGAAAAGACATTAAATATGAAAATAAAAAATAAAAAATTGAAAATATTGGGTTGCCTCCCAATTAGCGCCTTTGTTTAAAGTATTTGGTTAGACCAATTACTGCCAGCTTCAGTAAACCAGTGGAGGAGGCTCTGGAGGTGGTTGTGGTGAAGGTATATCTTTTATGCAAGTCAAAGCCCCTCTTGAAATGTGCTTTCTTTGATGCCAAATCAATTTGTTTCCTTAGTCTTGGGTGAGAGGTTTGTTTATAATGATGGGCAATGTCTATCTCCTTCCCAAACATACAGATTTTAGATGTTCTGCCAAAGAAGTAAGTTTCAAAATCGGGACTCGCAGAATATTAGGAAAAATTTTATCAACAGGGTCCCGTATAGGTAAACAGAAGTATTCTGGTTTTTTGTATTCATGGGGTAGTGGATTCTAAATAACAACCAGTATATCTTCATATTCTACAACCTTCTCATCTATTGGATGTTGAGTTTTCCTAGCAATAATGTCTTTCTCGAAGTCTACACACTTTGACACTGTACTAATTGCCTCAAAACAATGAATGTTTATTTCCATCTTGTTAGAGATGGTCAATGTGTCACTCATATCATTGTTCTTTGCATTTTTTTGCTAACCTACGAGAAAAAGAAGGAGGAATTTTAATTTCAGAAATAGTTGTATTCAATTCATATTTTACCTCTAAAGTCTGATATTCTGCCTTCTGTTCAAATGGTGGCTCCATTTCTGGGCAACTGGGTTGTTGAATTTTTATTTTTGCCTTTGGTTCCTCAAGTTTCTGTCTACTTATTAACGTCATCTAACAGACGTCTTCCATTGGATTACCTAGCAGCGGAGATGAGAGTTTGCCTTGAATATTGTTTAATGCAATGAATCTTGTAGTTAATTGAGTAAGTTGGTTACTCAATCTAATAAAATCTTTCCTTAGTTTCCGTCACATCTCTTGTGCACTCTCCTGAAAAGCTTTAGTGGAGTTGGCTATTTTTGTAACTATATCTTTCAATAATGTCCCTATAGTGGATAAAGTAGGTGTATGGGACAATGGAACCATCTCTTGTTGCTGTAGTTGCCATGTCCATGGTGATGGTAGCTGGTATGCCCTATCCCTATAATTGAAGTTTAGGTGGTTTCCCCACCTCTCTGAATTGTATGTATAGGAATAAGAATCATAATGATGTGGGGGATAAAAACTCTCAACTACATTGAATTGTGCTAATGGATACTCCTGAGTGAATTGGCACATATAGGTTGGGTCCCAAGACCCTACCATATTTTTCTCGTAAATGGCAGCCTCAAGATCTGATTCTGATTGAGATCCTGTATGAGCAAACAAATAGCTGTTTCAAAATCAGAATTGGTTCCTTGGTGTTGTTCCTTCGTCTTCTTAATCTGTGCACTGGTTTTGTTCAATGTATGAGGTAAATGAAAGATTGGGATTAAAAAAAATTGGATAAACACCAAGAAAAAAAACATTAAATAAAAAAATGAATTAACTAAAATAAATAGCAGATTGCTGTTCCCCGGCAACGATGCCAAATTTGATAGTGTCGTTTCTTATACCAAATTAATTACCTACTTTAAAAGATAGAAATTAGTACAGTGAAAGTAGGGTCGAATCCCATGAGAAACGGAGTACTTTCTATTCTATTTAATTCAAAGAAACTTGTCATGGAAAAGATGTATTAATAACTAAGAGAAATAAATAAAACTAATTAACAAGAATTAATATATTAAAACACACAAGAAATAAAAGTCCGACAAGAAACAAATCTACATTAACCAATTATCAATCGATCATAAGCTTAATGATTAATTAATATTAACAAATCAACCAGTTATAGAATACTGAGAATCCGGCTCTCACGTATTCCGATTCTTCCGTACTTAGTTGGTAACTAACAAGAATTCGACTTAATTAATTACTTCCCTAATTAAGGCACAACTAGGTTGGAACCGGCTAACACCCAATTTAATGTCTTAACAGCTTTACGAAATAGAAGAACCTAATTTTAATAACTTGCAATCAATTGCCAGCATGTTACAAATTTTTTTTTATTTTTTTTTTGGATAAAGTAGTTATATACATAGCTAGAAGCAAAATACAGTGCCGACTATACCCGACCACACTGTTACAAAGCAAATGCAGAAAATCTGGAGTACTACTCCATTACATGAACGATCTATCTCAGTATGTGTAAAGAAAATAGAGGTAATCTACTTGAAAGGTTCCCGTAGATAGTCTCTATTTTCCTCTAAACTTGAGGCCCTAATCTGTATAGTAAATGAGCAAAAGTCGATATAAGCTCTAATGTTTCTGACCATTGTTAGCATAGCTCCAAAGTTTTACCAAATACATGAATATACCAACAGCATGTGGACTGGGGATTCTCCTCAAATGTTGATCACACGGTTCACCGAGTTCCCATTCAAGTTCCCGTTCAAAGTAGATTAGTCAATAAGCAACAACCTATTCAGCAATTGAGAAAAGTACCATCACCAGGTTCAAAGTATATGATTGTGGATTCTCCTCAAGTTGTACATATATTTAGCAAAGAGTCCGCACAACAGAGGTATCAAACTACCTCAGTAATCACATGATTTTACTCAACTACATGATAAATACCAACAACAATTGGGCAAGTACCATCACCGGGTTCAAATTATATGACATAATTACCATCAGCAAGTGGATTCTCCTCAAGTGTTGTTCATAAATTCAGAAAAAAGTCCGCACAACAGAGGTATTAAGCATGTTCATTCAAAAGGCACAAGGCCAACAATACCAAGAATGTGAATGAGAATCTCTCAGTAAGCACAAAAGTATCAACCGAAGAGGAATCTTCTCAAATGTTTATCACCCAATAAGCACAGATTCCTTGTTTAGATTCAAGTTCAAAACAGGGCATATGCACCACACCTATGTTCCTCAAGACAATTTGAAGGCTCACTAAGCGGCAGAATCATAGAACAAATACATGATTAAATCAAAGTTGATCACACGGTTCATCAAGAAATCAGCATTCAAGCTCAGCATGTTACAAATTACTAACCAATTATTCCTGTTTACCTGATCTTTACCACTAATTAATCCTATCTATTAAATTCAGAGAATTAACAGGAGATTAATTGGCACTTCTCAGATTAATTAAATTTGATTAAGTTTTAATTAATCTAAATATAAGTGTTATACACAGAGAACTTCTAGAACTCATAAAGTATTAATTTATTATGAACAATTAGGTCTCACGATTAAATAACAATTAATGATTCATTACCTTGATACCGGTAAAGAACTATTCAGTAAACATAACTACACGAAGACAATAGAAAACATAATAAGATTAAACTAAAGAAGTAAAGATAAAGAAAACTTATTCTGCCCAGATTTCGTATTCCGTCTGACCGTATGGAAGAGAATCCTGAAGCAAGAACTAAAACTACAGCGTAAACTACTTTACTCTACAACTACCTACTACTACTACCGACTACTCTTTATTCTAAATATATGATTCTCTCTTATATAAGAAAAAGTTTATTACTAACTGCCTAATAAAACATTAAACCATAAGGAAAGGAATATTTGTTTATGATTCTAAATCAAGGAAAGGAAATAAAGTTAATGTCACATGCGACAATTAAGGCATGCAAGCCTGTTAGATAATAAACTTCCTTATTCTTCTTCTCTTCAAATTGAAAATTGTCAATCAAGTCTTCATCTTCTTCCATAATTGAATTATTCCAAATCAAAGCAATCTTCTCTTTACATAAGTCTCCACCGCCTTAGTGTTCAAAGGCATCAACTTGGAAAGCTTTTCCTTTCAAATCAAGATATAGAAAGTTTCTTTTCTAAGTTCTCCAAGATCTTCCAAATTCCTTCCAAAGTTGATTTATTTCCATTCTTTTCGAACAAGACTTCCAAGTCCACCAAATAGCTAGAATCCTGTAGTTAAACAATTAATCAGTGCAAATCTATTCAAATTATTTCACACTAAACCCTCAAATAATATAATAATTATTACACCTATCACCATGAGTACTACAACTCTTTTAGCATGAGACAATTTTATAAAACCATATCAAAATTTGTAAAATTTATAAACTATTGTTTGAATTCTTTATAAAATAAACTCAATGAGATTATTTTATATAAAATAACACATTAATCACTAGAATTCATGTTACGCTCTTTCTCACTCTAGAAATTTCTCTCCAGCTTCCCTCTAGAAATCATCCGCTTATGGCCTTTCAGCTATTCAGCTGAAAGGCCCGGTCGCCTTTTTCAATCTGATTTCCTTTCTTTTCATTTTTCTATTTTTCTATTTTTCATTTGCTCCTGTTTTCATTCCTTTTCGTTCTTTTTCCACTGTTCTGGAGACTTAGTTGCTCCTAATTTATCAAGAAGGAGATCGCATAAGCTATCCACTAAGCTCCAACTTGAACATATTCAGATCGGCGCTCCTCAGATCTTCACTCATCGCTCACCAAACAAGCTAGACTGCTCTAGCTTTATCACAGATCTCTAACCGAAGAGAAAGATGCTCCAAGCTGAATCTAAGTTTCTCCTTTCTATAGTTGGACTGCTACAGCTCCACTCTTACCGATCTGCCCAAAGAACCGGAAATGGGAGTGCCAATTCGCTACCCAACTTACGGAGTGGACCTGAACATTTTGCCAATCGGGAGCTGCAATACGAAAGCTAGAGCGCCGACCAGAAGAAAACTCCCACCGAAAAGATCTGAGCTTTCAGATCTGCAACAAGATTTCTCCAAAAAAGCTCATCGGGATCCTCTCAGAGCATCATATACTCCCACTTGCCCTGATTTGTTGTATCTCGAATAAACTGGACTGGAGGATACTCGAGGCAGTACTCCTTTCTGGTGGGTGGTTACGCTTTGGTTACATTGCTTTGGTGATGCTTGCTATGGGGTTAGATTAGAGGTTTATGGAATTTTCCCTAAAGACCTGCTTGAAATCTTTTGAACTTTCCCTCTCTTGTTGAGGTTTTGGACATATGCTTTAATTGTTTAATTGTTAATATGGTCATATGCTCTCCCTGGCCGATTGCCTAACTGCAGATGTTTCAGAAATGTAAGGCCATGGGTTTACTGAAATTTTTTAGCCTAGCTTACTGAAGATTATTTGAGCTATATTTTGGATAATTGTTGTGATTATTGGGTGACAATGGAGGCTATTCAGCTCACACGCGAGGTTGCTCAGCTCACATGCCATGACTTGTGCTTGGGTGGTGGCAAGTTTTTGGACATTTACTTGGATTTGATGATTGAGAGTAACTATTGCAATCGTTTTGGCAATGGTGCTATATGTGGATTAATTGTTGAATTGCTGAGATGATTGATGGCCTTTGGTTGGATGCTTGCGTAAGGATTCTGTTCATGTGATTGATCATGGACTCAGAGGCTGCATCAATTGGCTTCTGTCAACTACTCGTGTACTTGTTCTTGGAGGATCCATGTACTTGGTAAATGATGCTTGGTGAGATATGGGTTTGTCTCTTCAGCTTACATTGCATATACTTGTTCCTTGTGCTTACACTGCGTTATTTGGGGGAAGAAATCTACTACTTTGTTATTTACTAAAGCAGTTGCTTTCTTCCCCAAGTACATTATCAAGGGTCATACTACTGACATGTTTGGAATGCTGATATACATGTAATCGAGTAGGACAGTAAAGCTATTACATTTACTTCGTATCACATGTAATGGAGTAGTACTCCAATTTATTGCTTTCACTCTTGTAATGGTGAATTCGGGTATATCCAGCACCATATTTTGCCCATATATATATAGAGAGATATCTTTAGTTTAAAAAAAAAAAAAAAAAAACCTCAATGAGATTAAATAAATGGGAAAAAACAAAATTAAGATATTTAATAAAATATAAATTCGATGAGTTAAAAATCGACATTCAAAACCCTAATAAATAAATTTATGTATAATTTGTTGCTTGAAAATATCATTGATCATGAGATAATTACTTGAAAATAAATTTGTTAAATTTCAAATCTCTTTGCAAAAACAACAATACAAACTTAGGGTGCGTCTTTAGTGGGTTTAGGCCAAAGGAATGAGAATGAAATGAAAATAAGATGCCTCGTAAAATATAAAAATTTCTTTAAAATTATTTTCATATCCCAATTTTAGGTAATACTCTATACTCTCTATTTTGGTGGAATAAATGTAATTAACATTACCATTTCTAAGAATTATCATTATTATTTTCATTGTCATTCCTCTTCATGATTCAACACACCCTTAATCCTATTAATTAAGATAGCAATCATTGTTCGTATACAATTTCATCTTATGAACAATACAACTAAGTTCTTGAGGTTGATATTCTTGTCCAACGCAAAAACTCACCATTGCAAATATATGACATGATACACAAATTTGTTATACTTGATATCTGAATTTTTTTATACTTGATATGTTAATATTATCTTTTTGATACGCTAATATTAGTATACTTGATATGATAATATTTGATACTTTAATTTATATGCTAATACGTTAATTTTTGATACGTTAATTTTTTTATACTTTATACACTAATTTTTTATACGTTATACGCTAATATTTGATACTTTATGCTAATACGCTAATATTTTATACTTTATACGCTAATCTTTGATACTTTATACGCTAATTTTTTATACTTTATACGCTAAAGTGAAAACTGATGCACTAATACGCTAATATTTTATACTTTGTACATCAAATTTTGATACTTTATATACTAACGTAAAAATTGATTCGCTAGTTTTTTTGAATTTCATTCGTAAGTCGCATATATACGACAGTTGCACATGATAATGCCTCCTTGTCCAAAATGAACTTCTTCTTCACTTTCCCCTTCAATAATGTTAATAGAGTTGAGACGTACTATCAAAACCAGAAAATATGAGGCAACTTTAATCTATCTTGGCATAAAGACAAAACGTAATTTCCTACCAATAATCTTAATAAAGAAATAGGGTGTTTGGTCTAGGGATGGGAGTATGGAATAGATATCATAATTCATAACGCCCATATTTTATGTTTATTAAATCTAAATCACCAAGGGAATCCATTTATGGGAATAATTGTATTAAAGCCTGCCCTCAATAATTCTCTAATTATGCAAGACCGTATCTCCATTTGTGTATGAAATTCTATTATTACTCATTCATTTATCTATCTATAATAAATTCTTATTTATTGAAAAATAATAAAACTCCATATAAGTATAATCATTATATTGTGTAAAAAAATCAATACTTCCTAACATTACTTTAACGATAATGAAACTTAAGAGCATACTTGATTGATGAGTTTGAGTTTAGGTCTATGATTTGAAATTTATTTTAGCAATAATACATACACATCTATTTAATAACGAATCATCCATACCCTATCAATTTGTTGGGTTTAAAAAGATGAGTAATGATAGGGGAGTAAAAAATTAGAGTGAAAACCAAAAGTGACTGACGTGGCAGTTATAAAAAGACAAATTAATACCTTAACCAAATGATGAGTGAACCCTAATGGGTAATGGATTAGTTTGTCTTTTTATACATGTCACATCATTTACTTTGCCTTTTTACTCTAATTTTTCACTCCCCCAATCATTACTCTAAAAAGATACCAATAATCATTCAGATTACTATGAAACTCATTCCTATCTTCATTCTTGTCAATGAACCTAGCTAATCATATTTCTATTCTCAACCAAACATATTAGAAGGATTATTGTAAAAATTCATATTAATAGTGTAGTTTATGATTCTAATTCTTATTCTGATTTTAGAACGTGATCCAAACAGTTTGTATTTAGCTTTACCGGGTATGAGAAATAGCCAACCAAATAGGAAAATTAACAATGAAAGAAATAAGCGAGTAAAATAAGCTTACAAAAAACACAAAAAATTATATGAAACGGATTCATATATAAAACATAATTCATATATGAAACAAATAGTTAATGACCCATATTCATATGCATATTTATACACTTCCACTTTATCGTACATTTGAACTGAAAAGTGATGCATTTGAATTGAAAATTGATACACGTAAAAACTGATTCTAGCTAAAAAAGTTATACATGAAAAAAAATGATACTTCATTATATAAGGATTAAATTGATACATTTGTACTAAACCAAAAAATAAAAACAAAACAAAACAAAAAGGCTGAGTGTTTAGAACTTCAAGAGTGACATAGAAGTGACAAGATCAATTCTACATGTCACTTTCTCAAGTAGTATTTAGGACCCATGCGATAATTATGCCCAAACCTCAAGAGTCCTAATAGATTTTCCATTCAGTAGCCATAATTTCAAATAATTTATTATTTACTTGTTGAGGAATCCTTGTGGAAATGTCCAAATCTACTCATAATTAGTAGTAACAAGCGAATATCATTTGTTCTTTCTATTTACACCGATAAATTACATGGTTGCTTTGTGAGTGATAAGAGAGCATCGTAACATTTCGTAGAAATTTAGGTGAAGAATTCTAAGCGAAAAGTATAGTCCCGTGGATCACAAATCCTCCAAATTCGTTGAAGTCACATGTGGGGAGAAACCATTGGTGGATTAAAAATTACCAATTTATCAATTAAGATGATGAATAATAACAATACTGAAATGTCATATATATTTTTTAATACTAACATGGCTTTTTAATCAATACACGAAATCACATAATAAATGAGATATTATGATACATGTATTCCCTTGTTATTTGTGATTAATTAGTTGATAATTATTAACTAACTAATATTTTTTCCTCAGAGTTTTCTGTTTCACTCTCATATGACACTTTCTATTACATTCTATAAAAGTTTGACACCGTACAATTACTGTTTGCATTCTTGTCCTTTGTCACTTGTTTACTTCATTTGCTTCAATAGTTGTTAGTTGACCTCTACTTTGAAATTGTGTAAACTACTAAGACCATCTCCAATGTTGCGCTATTATAGCGCAGCATTGGGTGAATAGTGTTTGGCGCAGCTCTAACGCTGCACCATTTCTTGCACCAAAATGGAGCGCAGTTAGCGTAGCACTGTTCTATTTTTTTAATGCTTTTTTTAATAATTACATAAATTGTAATTTGGTCCTTTTTGTAATTTAGGTATTTGTTTTTCATTTTAAGTTAGTTTGATATTTTAGTTCATTTTAAAATTATAATTAATTAGTTATGAACAAATAATTATATTACCAAATTAAATAAAAACTATTATTAACTTAATACGCATTAAATTTAAATTATTTTTAAATAACAATAATTAACCTTGTAACAAGTGTGTCCTTATTAATATTAAGAAATTATTAATTTTTCATGACACTTGTTAATTGTTATTTTTGTAATATTATTATTTCTTAAAAGCCAATGTCTTGGATTAATATGTAAAAAAAAAGAAAGATTGGAGATTGTTTTGTTAAATAATAAAGTAGTATAAAAAGTAATAAAAATGAATATAAAATGAAAAGTATAAAGGAATTTGTATAGAATATTCTTTTAGAGTAAGAAATGAAGTTATGGTTGGAGTAAATTTACTGTAGCTACTGTAAAATAGAGTAAAAGTGTACTGTAAAATAGAGGGATGGTTGGAGATCGTTTAAGTTGCAAATACTATTCAAAAAGAAGAATGGCTGATGGCTCAATCCGTCCACAAAGCTTAAACCTTTCTCGAGCTTTTTACTCTACTGCCTCCAAAAAAAAAAAATAATTACATAATTTTTTAAAATAAAAAAAGAAAGAAAAAAGAGGACGTAGCTGATATGAGCGGTCATGCTATACAAAGCCCGTAAGAATTCAGGGAATGAAATTCAGAGAATGGGATTCGAAGGAGAATGACTATTATTTGGTTGATTGTTCGAAATGAGGGAATGAAATAGAAAAGTAAATATTTGGTAATTTATTTATTTGATACCTTACTATGATTGATTTTGCTCAATTTTCAAATTAGTGGACGAGAAAATTAGTGATGATCGCATCCACTATCGTCAAAATGTCATTAGTTCATTATTTTTTTTTCTCATTTTGACTTAGCTGAATTAAGTTGGGTTATCTTCAATTTACCCCCATGAAAGATAGACTTTAATCACTTTGCCCCCATAAAAGATTTTTATTAACACTTTGCACCGTTGACTATCAATTAAATATGATAACGGATAACATCATTAATTATTAATTTTAAATGAAAATTTTATCCATCAATAAGAAATAAATTAAATTATATTTGTCCCTCTTATATTTAAACATTAATTTCAATTTATCTACTCGATAATTTTATATTAATACTTTTTTTTCTTTTTCTTTTTTTTCATCTTCTTTTTTATAAATAAATATGTCAAGTTTCTTGTAATTTATAATTTTTTTTACTCATTTTAGTTTGTTGTATCTTTATAATATGATTGTTTATCTTATTTGTATTATTGACAATTTATAACATTTATTTAATATCTTAAATTTTTTTATTATATATATTAAAGTAATTTAATTAACCTAATAAAATTATATAATGACAAAATAAATAAATAAAATAATTATTTGCTTATTAGTTGTAAAGTGTATATTTATTATAAATATATATTTTTCTAATAGAGATATCTTTTATACATAATAAATTTAATTAAAAATTCATTCACTCTAAATTAAAAATCAATAGATATCAGAGTGGTAAAATAAAATGTTTCATTAATTTTTTATTAAAGAATTAAAAAAATTGGACAAAGTATGTATTATTTTATTACATTCTAAAAAATAAATAATTCATATGAGGTTTTTATTGACCAAGTACATTAAAAATAGTTAACAAATTATAAAAAATAGTAAACCGTATCCAAAATATAAATTTTTTTTTTAGTAAGATTATATATATTATTCTATTATTTAAAATAATAATAAGAAATTTAATTTATTAAAGTATATATAAAGAAAAAAGAAAATAAAATGATGATAAAGTAGGATAAGATTTTCAGAATTAAATTTAAGGGTAAAATAGTATAAAATATAAAAAAAATTAATTTTTTTAAAGCAAAATTTAAACTTTTCATTTAAATATAGTAACAGAATATCCTTATCGATGCAAAGTACTAATAAAATTCTTTGATGGGGGCAAAGTGATTAAAGATCATCTTTCATGGGGGTAAATTGAAGATAACCCTTAATTAAAAGCATTATTTCTTTCTTCTTTCACTGTTTAACATTAATGGTAAAATTAGATCTTTGGTTGTTTCCCAATATGAAATATGTACAAATAGACGTTATTCGATTACTATTTTAATTCCAAGTTAAAATCCAAACAACAACAATAAAATTATCAATTAAAAACCCATTTTATTTATTTATTTGGATTATATATATGAATTCCAATTACGACTTGGGAACCATGTTTGCTCTTCAAGATACCATGGGAAGGATTCATAAATTAAATAGAGGGCAAAGGGAGCCAAGATGAAGTAACAAAATGGTTGAGAATGAGAATTTTTTTCAAGAAGCGTGAAAAATAGATTGATTTCTTGTGTCATTTTCAGCAACAATTGATAAAAACTTTGCTTAAAAGTAGTTGTAATAATTGATTTGCGCATGTTCAATTAACAGTACATTTACACCATATAAGTGTGAATCTTAAACAAATGTTGTTATGCCATCTCCATTCTCCCATCTAGCTCGATAAAAAGTCAGAGATATCATTTTTTTTTCTTTTATTTTTTGGAATTTATTTTTGGATTTGTAACGCCGGACAAAATTTATAAAAAGTACCGATATTCATAAAAAAACAAGTTTTCACAGAATGTGAAGAGATTTATTGAATGATAATAAAGTTGCATAGATAAAAATAAAACAGAACAAAGGTTTATATAATTGTAGGAACCAAAACCAAAATAGAAAAAAAAAATTTAACTTGTCTAGGAAAACAAACTTTTGCGAAAGTGATTAATTAAAAACAAGATTCACGGGATAAAATCCGACAAGTCTAGTAGATCTCGTCATTTACTTCAAAATACTATATTATAACACCGATTTTGGGTCTAAATAAGAAAGTTATTTTCATTTGAAATTAGTGACTCAATTTAATCTTTTTTTTTCCATGAGTTTGTTCTTGACAGCTTATTGATTATGACTGTTGTTATTGCCGGAGCAACTATTAACTTTCATAGCAATAAATCACAAATCTTCCAAATTTACCCTCAATCAATCAACTCTTTTATCTTTTCTCCATTTATCAGTATAGTTTATCTTTATCTTCTTTCTATCTTATCATTAAAATTTATCAATTATTTGTAACATGTTCCCGTAACTTCTATTTTCTTCTCCTTTACACTAATTTTTCTCCTAAATTTTTATTAATATAACATTTATTTTCACCCTCAAATTATAAGAAAAAAATTATATAAAAATAATATGACACTTATTTCTATTAATAGCTTTTATTGTTCTCTCAATTAAATTATAAAATATTTACCAATATATACTTCAAAACATTTAGGCTCCATTTGTTTATGTTGTTTTAGTGTTTTATTTCACAAATTCAATTTGATTTATTTGTTTTATCTATTTTTTTATCAAAAATTTTAAAACGAAATAAATAATGTTACAGTAATTATTTTTGCTACAACATTTTTTATATTTTTATAAATAAATTATTAAATTTAAATTTGAATCTTAAATTTTAATAATAAAAAATTCTTTCTAAGAAATTTTTTTACCAAAATAAACTCATAAAAAAATTAATTTTTAAATTTTATTAATAAAAAATTTGCGAATATAAATGCCCACCAAACAAACTCATCAATCCAAACAACTCCAAATTATTTATTTCTTATAACATATCTCAAGAAAAAAATCTACTATAAAACTAAAAAAATACTCTATCCTAGACGAGTTATATTTTTTGTCAAAATACTAATACATAAACATATGGAAACTATAAATTATTTTTTTCGTTTCTAATAACACTGCTCATACTAATATTTTATCAAAATATTTTCCATAACTTAAAACTTAAAAGGAAGATATTACCACTATATATATAATAGGAATCTTGATTTCATGTATTTTTTTCATACTACAATTTAATTCATAAATTTTAAATAATAAAAACGCAACAAATTTTACTTTAAAATTTTGATGCATATATCAACTTCTATTTTTACTCTGAGTGGTTTTTTACTTGTGATCTATTAACATTTTAAAATGTTAATTTGCTCATAATATAATTAAGGCACGAAGAATTTTTTATTATTTAAAATTTAAAATTCAAATTTGAATTAATATTTTATAAGTTTATTTCTATAAAAATGTCTTAGAAAGAATTTTTATTTATTAAAAATTAAAAATTTATTTATAAAAATATAAAAAACGTTGTAACAAAAATAATTATTGTAACATTTTTTTAAAACAAATTTTGATAAAAGAACATGAACAAAGCAAATAAATCAAATTGAATTTGTGAAATAAGAAACTAATTAAAGCAACGGTAACCAAATAGAGCCTAAATTTTTTGAAGTATATAGTGGTAAATATTTTATAATTTAATTGAGAGAACAATAAAAAGTATTAATAGAAATAAGTGTCATATTATTTTTATATAAATTTTTTTCTTATAATTTGAGGGTGAAAATAAATGTTATATTAATAAAAATTTGGGAGAAAAATCAGTCTAAAGGGGAAGAAAGAAGAAGTTACGAGAAAATGTTATAAAGAAGTGATAAGTTGTAATGATAAAGTAAAAAGAAGATAAAGATAAGTTGTACTAATAAATGAGAAAAAGATAAAACAGTTGATTGAATAAGGATAAATTTGGAAGATATGTAATTTATTGCTCTGGAAGCTAATAGTTGCTCTGCAATAAGAGCAGCCTTTTTTTTAAGCTAATAGCTATTTTGATGTGTTGTTAACAAATTATGACTTCGTAATTTAACTTATTTTAGATTAAAATAGAAATGTGCTGATTTTGCACTGCATTTGCATCATTGCATATCTTGAATTTCAAACATAGTACCATAAAAAAAAAATCATATGCATATTTCTATCGTTTTCAGATTTCACATGCAAGTAAAATCTTGGTTGAAATAGAGCTATTTATAATTCTTTCAATTATCCAAAACTCTTGAGTTAATTCACTTTAATTATTTTTGTTCCATAACCATAAGTTCCTCCTTTGACATTTTTTGTTCTGTCTTTAATTTTAGATAAGTTTCAACTTTTCCTTTTCATCAAATTTTCTTACTTGTTTATGATCATTCTCTTTTGGTTCTGCCATTATTAGAAGCCATTAAAAAACCTTAATCACATCATTTAACTTGTAGTTCTATTAAGATTAGATCATTGATTTTGACTTGATTATAATATTTCCATCATTTTCTTCATTTTGTGGGTGCATGATTAATGAGAGTGATGAGAGAATCCAAGGTTTTTGTCTATCAAGCATCATCAATTTATTGAGCCAATAGTGGAGATTGCTTAAAGCAAGCAATTGCTTTTCCATCCACTAACAAGATAGTTCCAACAATTCATTATTATTTTTTTTTCAAATCATGGATTATTGGATGTAAAACAAAAGAGGCATATAGGATCAACTAGAAGTATATATATGGCACTTAATAATTATATTTGAGATCTTCTCCCTCGTACCATGGTTGGATTGATCGAATCAAACAATCTTTATTCTTCAATGTTCACAAGTTTACTTTGTAATTTAGTTATAGAAGGCAAATTAGATAACTACAATTTCCTACATTTTTTACGTGATCATACAATTGCCTACAATTTTCTACATTTTTTTACGTAAGCATGTATATCACCAATTGGTCAACATTATTCATTCAATATTTTCATTGATATTTTTCACTCTCAATATCATTACTCATATATATATATATATATATATATATATATATATAAAAGTAAGAAGTCTTTCCAATCCAAGTCTAAGTATTTCAAATTTGAAATATGTTAACATAAAAGTAACTTCCATTCATTCTCTTGACCAAAATACATCTCCCTTGGAGAGAATAGAATAAATAAGAAATATATTAACAAAGAAGTAACTTAAATGTTGTATATAAAGTCACCCCTCTACATGCAAGTACTATTGTATCAACACACAAGTAAATATAGACTTTGCACTCCATTAATGGTACTCAACTTTCCTTATTGAATGATTAAGGAATGAGACTTTTCAATTCTATGACTATAACATCCTACCATGAAAGGGGAAAAAAATAATTGTTTTAAATTTTGGCGTGCAACCTGTCTTAAAATAAGCTACATAGACATGACTACCATTTTGGAATCGCCAGTCCCAGTTCCTGTTCCAATTCCGGTTTGGTTTCGTTTTTAGTTATGATGACAGTTTTGTTCCACTTTTGGTTTTTAATCCGATTTAGATTTCAATCTCATTTGTAATTTTGATTTCTATTGAAATAATGATTGAAATATTAATTAAAATTCAAATAGTACAACATAATAATATAATTAGAATAATAGTTAGAATTTAATTTAATATATGGAGTTTTTAGGAGAATAAAACTAGGAAACACTAGATAAGTGAGATTAAAAGAAATACAACTAATAAGAACATTAAAAGAATAATTGAACATTTGAATTATTAATTAGAATTCAACTAGTATAATATAATACTATAATTGGAATAATGTTGAAATTGAACGAATAGCTAGAGTTTTTAGAAGAATAGATTTATGAAGGATTAAATAAGTGAGAAAGAAAGATATACAAAAGAATAAGAGTATTGAGAAAATGATTGAACTATTAACTGGAATTCAAATAGTATATTAGTATAATAGAATAATAGAATTAGGATAATATAAATTAGAAAAGTTGATACATAATATAATTGGAATAATAGTTGAAATAGAATTAATATATAGAGTTTTTAGAAAACTAGAATTATGAAGGATTAAATAAGTGAGAAAGAAAGATATATATAAAGAATAAGAGTATTGAAAGAATGATTGGACTATTAATTAGAATTCAAATAATATATTAATTAGTATAATACATTAATAGAATTCGAATAATATAAATTAGAAAAGTTGATGCCCTAAACCTAAAAGGCTAAATCCTAACCCCTAAACTCTAAACCTAGAATATAAAGATTAAAAAGTAAAAAATAATATTAGAAAAATAATTGTGTGATGAAAATTGAGAAATATGGAAATATTTATAAATTCATAAAAATGAAAATAATAATTTTTTTTGGGACGGTTCAAAATCGAACCGAACTGCCGATTTTGGTTCCGATTCTATTTTTTCAAGAACTAAAACCAAACCGACAATGGACGATCCGATTATGGTTATGAACCATAGGAGAACCACCAATCTGGTTCTAGTTTGGTTTCGATTCCATCTCTAAAGCTACATCGCATGGCTTGAGAATAAAAATTTCCAACTTAAAAGTATCAATAAATACATTGTTGTTATAGACTAGATTGGGAGCGAGATTATTATTTTCTTTTCTTCACTCGCACTTACATTATTTTTTTTTTACTGATACATGCTTACATTATATCATACCCTTAGATTTCTACCTCTAGATTTGATGCAAAAGGTGATGCAGAGGTCGCCGCAAACACCGCAGCAGTGGTCCCAAGCGGAGGTCCCAAGTGATCCTTCCCTTGACAACCCGCCCAACATTGATATGTGTAGTATTGATCAAACAATCCAACTATTTTACTAAAAATTTTAAGCAATTTCAGATGAAAAATTACAACCAATTCTTCATATCATCTAGATTTTAAAAAGACCAATTATAAAGGAATTTTGATGCTAGATGTAAATGCGAAATAATTTTTTTAAAATTTTTTCTTTAGTTTCAAATAAATTAAAAATATTTTTTAGTGAATAATGATTGAAAGTATCTGATTTTTTAATGTGGCATGTTAACTCAATTTAGATGAAATTGAAAAGAAAATTTTATAAAACAATTATAAAACTAGGGATACTTTATGAATCAAAATGTTAGGCGCTTAAATATGAATATGAACAAAAAAATAAAAATAACAGAAATGAGAATGGTTCACTAGACTAGATAAGCTAAGTAATACATGCATTAAAAAGAAAGTGGTAGTAGCTCTAATAGATTAAAAAAAAGAGATAAACACACTTAATATTATTTGAATATGTACGTATGAGATTTCTAGATTCCTCAATGCGATCTTTAGAAAATAGAGAACTTTTAACTCAAATCAAAAGAAAAAGATGATGATCTAAAAATATATATATATATAAAATAGAAAAAAACTAGGAAATGACCTAAATTTTTTTTAAAAAATACATATTATACTTAAATATAAATAAAAACTTGTTGTAGATAAATCATGTATAGTTGCCCATAAATAGTAAAATGAAATTTTAGTTGTTGTTTATGATAATGCCATTAAAGAAAATCTAGGGGACAACAAAAAATCTAGGGGACAACAAAAAATTGGGTGATTATTATCATCCTGTTAATAGATTACCCTACTTTTGTCTATAAAATTTTGGGAATTTAAAAGTATTTTAAAACTATACAATATTGTTTAGTTCTAAACAAACTAAGCTATTCTTTTCTCTCAATACTCTTTCTAATATTCAATGGAATCCAATTCACCTGTAAAGATTTTAGTCGGTGCAAACACATTAACAAAGGTTTCCAACAAAATGGTTCCAAGTCGCGGCAACCTCTAGTCTCAGACAAAATAGTTCTAGATTGCGGCAACTTTGAATCAAGATTTGTTATAGAATGTGAATTGATTCTAATAGAATAAATTTGTAAAAATATAAAAAAAATTAAAAATTTGTAAAAATATAAAAAAATTAAAACCTCAAGCACAACCATTAATGGTACTGATGTCAAACTACTTTTTAATTTTACATATTAAGGGTAAAATAGTATAAAATCTTGACAAAGTAAATGGGACCCACACGGCTAAGTTGAAAGCTGAGAGCAAAATTTATTGTTAACTTTCTGAGAGAGATTACGTACGAATAAGTGCCTTCCACTTCATCCCAACAATATGCACGAATCCCGTTAAATGCAATTTAATTTATCCTTAGTTCTCAATTAATTATACAATAGTAATTTAATATTTCAAGTATCATTTCCCTTTGTTCTAAGTTCAAAATTCGTTTCAAAATTGATATCACTTTTTATTTTATTCTTAAATTAAATCAAGTGTTTATTTATTTAATACTTATAAAAAATTATTTGAATTAATTTTATTTTACTTAATAATGTGATCAAATTGAAAACTACAATAAGAAGTAATACACTAATTTTGAAATATAGAATAAAAAACGGATCTATTTATTTGAATTTCTAAACTAGTAGTATCACATTATTTCTTTTCGTTTTTTAAAAGCACGACCTTGTTTATTGGCATTAGGAATTGAAATTTGAAAGTCATATGAGACAAAAGTTATGATGACAAATTTGAATTTCATAAAATCTTTAAATTATAAATCACTAAAAAGTAGCTATAGAAATTTAGAATTAATTTATTTTCTACGACTTTGAAGTGATGCAAATTATGTGTTAATACATATATACCTATTTCTTTTTAATATATAAATATATATAATTCGAGTGCCAAATTGTTTTTATCATTATCATAAATCCAGCGCCCTCCTAACAACACAAGAAGTGAGCAATGATTAATTAATATGATAATTTGGCTTTTCATTATTTAATTGAACATAAAAAAGTACTTCTGGACGACAATGAGTTCCTAACCTTTTTGGTATTAAAAAATGTACGAATTATTTATACTCACCATGCAATCGCGCATTGATTTCCCCTCACAAAGATGTTTTGGAATAACTATACAAAGAGTTAAGCAAAAAGGGAATCATGTTCCTCCTTTGTCCTTTGTCCCCTTCAAAGTGAGTCTATCTAATGGCCCACCATTTATTATCTTTATTAAAGGGATATAAATATTCTTTTTTTTTAACTTTTTTTTATATTTATAACACACACCTTAGACCTAGACCTGCAGGTCAGGAAGCTAACGTAATAAGTGTTGTTTTATTATTATGAGGTTTCGAAAACGGAAATGGAAACCAGAAACGGAATTGCTCAAAATACAAAACAACAACCACATTCTAATAATAATATTTGACTAATCACCCGAAATCATAAAATCATATAGAGTGTTTTGTAATGGTAATAACATAAAATTATATTTTTATCCCATAATATTTTACGTAGAAATTAATTGAAATAAGGTTTAACAATTTCAAAAATATTGTGAATTTTACAAAAACAAATTTTAATCTTTTTCATTTAAAATTTTGAACTTTAAAATAATTTTGTTTATTAATAAAAATTTATATTTGAAAAAGATAGAAGAAAAAGATGAAGAGAAGATTAGAAAAGTGAGCGAAAAAGGAAGGATTCTTTGATGAGAAGAAAAGAAAAAAATAACGTAAAGAGTATATAGATGAGAGAGTGTTCAAACATTTATTTTCTATTTGGAATGAAAAAGAAAACTACCAAATCTGTGGGTTTTTTGGTTTTCTCATTAGTGGAGAAACAAAGCATTCCCATTAATCAATCTCTATAACTAGGGGTGTGAAAAAAAAAAAAAAAAAGTGATCGGATTGGAATTGCTGGTTAAGAGATCCCGAATAATCAATTATTCAGTTTTACCATTTTTGTCGATTACCTGTTGGAATAATTTTTCAACCGGTTAACTGATATAAATTAGTATATTAATAATATTATTATAATTAAAATATTATTTATAATATACTCTAATTTTTATTTTAGGAGTTAAGCTATTTATTATTTAAATTTATGAATTAACTTATAATTTACAAAATATAATTAACAATATATATTCTATAACGTAAAACTAGCAATAGTAATAGTATATTATAATTTTGAGTAAAGTACCAAAAATGTCAATTTACTTTCAAAATTCTCACTGTTCATCACTATGCATTTTTTTTTCCACACACACCATCATTATACTCTTTAAAGTGTTTTATTCATATCACTCTGTCAACCTTATCCGTTAGAACAAACAGAATGCAGTGAATATAATAATTTTGTTAAGGGATTCTTTGTCAAAATACATATAAATTTAATACTTTAAAGAAAACATGATTTCTATTTCTCCAACCAATCAACCCAAAATTGCAACTCAATCAAATTGCAACCCAATTAATTGTTGCGATCACTTCAAAACTGCCAATCACCTCCAAATGATAACCACCACCTCAAATTAGCACCACCACCACCACCACCACCACGGTGTATTCCAATCACTTGCTCACTTACAATAACCAATACCATATGATGTTTTATTCTTTTTTAACTAACTCAAATTACTTCAAAACACAACCCACCAAAATCATCCATCATCACAGAGATCATTCCAAATTTTAAAAAATTTCAAAATAGACCAACAAAAATCAAATTATATAGCAAGCCCATCTAAGTATGTCAACTATCTCTATCCCTAACGAATATCACACACCCCAAAATTACATTGTTCAAAAGATTGGGTATAAATTTTAGAGTGAGGTTAAAGGAGGTAAATTGTTTGATTCAATATTATTAAGAAAATAGAAGTAGTGAGTAGTTACAGTATTTGGATTTGAACCCATTATAATGGTAAGCAAAGGTGTCCTTGGTTGTGTTGATTGATTGAACAATTGTGGGTTTGGATAAATTTTGAGATTGTCCATAGGGGAATTAAAATTGTATTGGAGGAAGAGAGATGTTTTCTTAGATTAAGGGATTGTTTTGATTATTTTTAGAAGATTTAAAGATGGGTTTTTGAGGAGCAAGAAAGAAAGAGAAAATGTTGTTTAATTATGGAAGTTGTGTGAGGAGGAAGAGATAGAAAGAGAGAAGAATTTTTTTATGGAAGCTTTAAGTGAGACCAGATCCTCTGTCCAATATTTATCGTGTCTTATTCTGTCTATAGTTCAAAACTACATAGTTTCATTAAAAGTAGGGACTAAATGCATAAATATCAGTAAAATTATTTTACAATTATTATACCCTAGCCAAGAGATTAGCGAATCCTACGGCGTAATTTTAATTAAGACAGACAAAATCTTGGACAGAAGATCCCGTGTCGCTTTAACTGCTGTTTAGAAGATTATAATTATAGGGTTTTGAGATGCCTTATTTTGGAATGATTTTAATGAAGGGTAAAATAGACTTTTTTCTTAATCTTTTTGTTAGTTTTAACCGACAAAATCCGTAGAACGACTTGATTAAAGCGTTTTAGAGAGTATAATGATTTTTTGCAAAAAAATTATTATGATGATGAACAGTGAGACATTTGGAAAATATAAAGACCTTTTTTGTAGTTTACTCTATAATTTTTTAGATATGAGTATGACTAATAATTACACGTTTTAATGTTTTACAAATTTAATATATAATTATTGTAATTTATTTTATAATTTACTACTATTATAAAAATTAAAATTTGAAAATTAAAGTCCATAAATAACTTAACAAAGAAATCAAAGTAATTTTTAAATTATATTTTAATTTTATAGTAATTTTACTATATAAACCAATGTATAATATTAAGAAGACAACAAATAAGCATTAATACTATCCTATTGTAATTTATTTTATTAAATTTAATTACAATAGCAAGTAATTAAAATAAGTACATTATAGTTTTTAGTCACTCAACTATTAAGTTGGCCAAAAGGCAAAAAAGGTTACTCAACTATTACCAAATCCGGCTTTTAGTCATTCAACTATTAAGTTGGCCAAAAAGGTCATCCAACTCTGTAAACGTATGACTTTTGGTTATTCCGTCCATTGAGTCCGTCTGTGCAGACGGAAATCACTTTTTTCAGGGGTAAAATAGTACACACAACATAAAAAGACAGGATCCAAAATGAATGGATCAAAAGAGGAATGAAATAGGTTCCTCCATTATTGTCATCTGTTCCATCTTCAATTGCTCCATCTTCCAAAGGTTACCTGAGGGTGTTGGGCTTTGAAAAGTACAGAAAATAGGATTGCAGTACTAGCAAGAAAATTGAAAACTAATCCTACTAATAATTATTATTTTTGTTCCAACTCCAACTGTGCGTAAGAAACGATGGCATTCACGGGAAATCCTCAAAAAATCATTCCATCATTACATAGATCTGTCTCCATGGCAAAATTAGTTCTGGTACTCAAAACGATCTTCTCTAACATGATGAAGAAACAATGGGGACCCAGAACTAGAAGGGGGAGCTATTTGGCTTATAAAATTCAGTACTTGTTCCTCATGGTTGGACACCGCTGCCTCCCTATTTCACCATTCATCTCTTCCTTTTTTTTATTTCCAAGAGTCAATTTAGTTGCTGGGCATTCATCAACCCAAGAGTTGTAGCAGCATACTTGATGATGAACTTATGAGAAAAGAATATGGGTGTTGGCATTTTTACAGTGTTCTATATTGAAGTTAAAAAAAGATGATAATTAAGGTTTGGATTTTGATTTAATTCAATAAAAAATGCTTTATTGGAATTATTAAACTCATAAAATTGTGGGATTGTGGTGAGAGAAACTCATAAAATTGTGAGATTGTGGTGAGAGAAACTCATAAAATTGTGGGATTGTGGTGAGAGAGAGAAAGAAAGAGAAAGAAAGAGAAAGAAGGAAGAGGAAGGAAGAGAAAGGAACAGGAAGAAGAGAATTTTTTGCCCTAAATTGTTTGAAAAGACATAATATCCTTCAATTTAACGATTTTAGAAAAGATAACATATTTGAACGACAGAATGACCTAAAGACGTACGGTAAAAAAGTTTGATGATGCTTTTAACTAATTTAATAATTGACTGACGAAAAGCCGGATTTGGAAAAATTTGAGTGACCATTTTTGCCTTTTGCTCTAAGATTTTATAATAGTGATGTTACCAAATCACCTAAAAGTTTTCCTACTTGTGACAAATGAACGGACTGCTAATAAATATTTTATTTTTGCACAAATATTTGTCAATTTATCATAACAATAAAAGTAGCATGAATTGTAGTACTAAATTTCATTCTTATTAAATATTATTTCAACTGTTAAGATTGGATGCCCAGTATACTTCTGGCAAAAATGTTATGCTCAAAGAAACGAGAATTTGACAATTGGACTACAAGGATTTAAATATTATTAGTTTTTGGATAAGGCGTCCTTCGACGATTTGGATTTGGGGAGAGATGGATTGATATAGTGTGGCGCTATGTTTCTAATTGCTGGTTCTCTGTCTTGGTTAATGGATGTCCTTCGGGTTTCTTCCGATCTCTACGGGGTTTAAGACAGGGTGATCCATTGTCCCCATCTTTGTTTATTTTGACGGCTGAATTTTTGTCTCGTGGGCTAAATTCTCTTCTTAACACGCCATCTTACTCGCCTTTCCGTGGGTCTAAAAATGTGTTCCCTATCACTCATTTAGCCTACGCGGATGATATTTTAATATTTTCGTCGGGAGATCGTAAGTCACTAAGTGCGGTTTGTAAGATTGTTGGGACATATGAAGCCATTTCGGGACAGAAAGTTAATCCTAGGAAGAGCAATTTCCTAGTGGATCCTAAGGCTTCTTTGGTGGTTCGACGAAGGGTTGCGTGGATTACTGGGTTCGTACAGCAGGAGTTTCCTTTTAAGTACCTGGGTTGCCCGATTTATCTTGGTCGTAAGAGGGCTGTTTTCTTTCAAGATATGGTCTCGAATATCTAGAGGCGGTTCTTGGGTTGGCAACACAAGTTTCTATCTTTTGGTGGGAGAATAGTGTTGGTAAAGAGTGTCCTCTCGTCAATGCAATCTCATATCTTGGCAGTCTATTTGCCTCCAGGTATTGTTCTTCAGCAAGTTATGAAACTTTGTGCTAGGTTTTTTTGGGCAGGACCATCTCTGACTCACCACCAACATTGGATTTCTTGGGATACTCTGTGTCATCCGCAAGAGGAGGGGGTGTTGGTTTTCGCACCTTATATGATATTTTGGATGCCTTTGCATTCAAGTTCTAGTGGGAATTCCGGGCTCAGAAGTCTCTGGGCTCAATTCATGGGTGCTAAATATTGTCGCCTGGAACATCCGGCTATGGTCCATGCTCGCAAGGCTTCATATGTATGGAAGAGAATGCTCGATATTCAGGGTTTGTGTGAACCACTTATAGGCTGGTCGGTTGGTGATGGATCGGTGGATTTTTTTATGATAATTGGCAAAAGCTTGGGACGTTATCTCGTTATGGATAGGGAGCTGGTTATACAAGGCTACGGGATTTTTGGATAAATGGTGATTGGGATCTTTCTACTTTAAATGTTCCGAATAGGATTAAAGAGGCAGTGTCTAATATATTTTTGACGTCAACAACTTCGTATCCTCTGTGGATGGGGAGCTCCTCTGGAATATTTTCGGTGGCATCGGCTTATGAGATTGTCCGGGATAAGCGTCCAAAGTATTTCTTTTTTAAGAAAATATGGCAGCCAGGGCTTGTTTTTAAGATATCCTTCTTCCTTCTGTAGCTATACTATGGAAAGGTCCCGTTGGCGTATTGGCTTCAACGAATAGGGGTACAAGGGCCTTACCCGTGTTTGTGTTGTGAACAATTTATGAAGGAATCCTTGGATCATGTATTTGGAGGAGAAGGTTTCGCTGGCCGGGTTTGGAGTTTCTTTGGCAAAACAGTGGGTTTGTGGCGTGTGTGGGATCTTGGAGAGAGAACTGTCTTATGTGGTGGAGCTTGGGGGGAACGCCTTATAGTCGAATACTTTTCTGTTGAATGCCATGTCTAATAACTTGGCATTTATCGAAGCGTAGGAATGTGGAATTTTTTGAGGGAAATGGGGTGCCTTGGGAGATTGTCTGTGGGTTCATATTAAAGGACCTTTCAGAGCTGTGGAATTTGCGGTTTCCTAGCATTCTGATACCTCAGGACTGGAACCTAATTGTTGATAAGGTGGGTGGTTTGTCAATTCCTTATTCTACTTTACGGGTTTCATGGCGTCGTCCTTCATTGGGTAAGTATAAACTTAATGTCGATGGGAGTTTATTAGGCAATCCTGGCAAGGGAGGAGGAGGGGCTTTGATTCGCAACAAGGTTATTGGGTTTTGAATTTGTCACAAGTTTGGAGGCTGAAACGCTTGCGCTTTTAGCGGGATTGGAACTGTGTGAATTGTTTGATGTCTCGACAGTGCATGTTGAATCAGATTCTTAATTATTAATTGTGATTATGAAGGATGAGAGTCCTGTTCCGTGGAAGCTCCGGGATATAATAACTAAGCTGAAACAGTTCTCTTGTGTGAGATCAATTAGACATGTTTATTGGGAAGCTAATCAACCGGCGGATGCGCTTGCAATGGAAGGATGTCCCCGACAACAGGATATGGTTTTTTCTCGTTTTGCCGAGTTGCCTTCACGAGTTCGAGGATGTATTAATATGGATCGGCTGGGGGTACCATCATTTCGGGTCCGCTGGAACTCTATTTAGACTAGCCTTTATGTTTTTGATTTTTTCTTGCAAGTGCTGGTTTGTACTACTTGAGGTTCTATTAATAATATATGGGAGTGGTGCCCCTAATTGAATTTGCCAATTAAAAAAAAAAGGATGCAAAGAAATATCATCTACATGATTTTGCATAAAAAAAAGTACATAACAAAGTACTATATTATGTGGAAGCATTCAATAATTTATAAGTTGAATTCCACCTATTAGGAACATCTTTACTAAATCTTTTTGGTTTGCGTCCATTTTCCATACAAAATTTTACCCATAGTTTCATTAAATTTGGACGGATCCATAAAAGACTAATTGCCTCTTTAATAGGCTTAATATACATATTTAGTGTTTTTAAAACCATCTTGTACTGCTAAATTTAATATGTGGCATGCACACCTAATATGAAAAAAATTTTCACCTATTATTGGTTGACAAAGAGTTGTTAATTGACTAATTAAAGCCGTATTAGCCGAAGCATTATCAAAACCAATTGAAATTTTTTTTTAGATAAATCATATTCATCTAAAATAATATTCAACAAATTAGATATATTATTTGCGGTATGTCTTGCTTCAAAATGACGAAAAGCAATAATTCTTTTTTTTATTTTCCAATCACTATCAACCCAATGACAAGTAACTCCCATATAAGAATGCATTTGCCATAAATCACTCCAAATATCGGAACATATAGAAACACTACCATTTAATTTCGAAAAAGTTTCAATTAAAATTTGTTTTTCACCTTTATAAATTTTCTTTAATTCTTTTGTTATTGTTGTTCTAGGCATTCTTTTAGCTTGTGGATTTAATGCCTCTTGGCAATAATAAGTAAATCCTACTTTTTCACCAAAACCAAATGATAAATGTTCTATGGCTATCATTTTAGCTAATTCTTTTCTATTTTTTTCATCCGAATATTTAAAAAGAGGAGTAGTAGAGGGAACAAACCCGGATAATTGCAATTGGTTGGTGGAAAGGCCGATTTCGTGTGGATGTTTTTCCTTCAAATATCGCGCCAAAGTTCCATAGCCCGATTCTTTCTTGAAAGCATATAATTTATTTCCGGGACAATAACTGCATTTCACCTTGATTGGTTATTGGTTGGAATCTAAAATCTTTGTGTAATGTTTCTTGAACATATCCGATTTTAGCCTTTCTTCAATGTTGGGGCTTTCGGTTTCTCCACCACTACTAAAAATTTGCTCATTTGGTTTGCACCAAATTGTGAGCTACCAACAATATCTCTATTAAAACTATCCATTTTATATTAAATTAAAATTAAGTAATTGAATAAATATAAATAATTAGATAAATAAAATTATAACTTTATAAGTCTATAATAAAAGTGTTTAAATAAATTAAAACAATTCAAATAATAAAAATTATTAATGAGAAATCAATATTTAATAAAATAAATAATTTTCAAAAATAATTAGCTAAAGATTTAAATAAAATAAAATAATTTAAAGTAAAGAATTGAATTTTGAATATAATGAATTAATGAGTAAACATAATTTAATGATAACAAAAAAAAGTAGATAATATAATTATATAAATGATAATTGAGTATTGAGAGAATTGGGAGAATTGAGAGAATTGAGAGAATTGAGATTGAGAGAAGAGAATGGTGTGAAATGAATTTAGAAAGTTTTAGGTATTTATAGAAAAAAAATAAAAAAAAAGGCATAAAGCCTTAATCTGAAAATTGTGACATAAGTCACAATTCTGAAAGCCCACAAGGGCCACAACGGCACTTGTGACTGTTGGCTTTCCAACGGCCCAATTTATGGCCGTTGGATTGCCAACGGTCACAACAGATTGATGGCCCAACGGCCATCACTTTTTTTTTTATTTTATTTTTTTTGATGCTTGGATCATCCAAAGGCTAGTTAATCATGACCGTTAATTTTTTTATTTTTTTTTTAAAATCGGCGGTTTGAACCGCCGGTTCACGGTTTGGGCCCGGCATGGGCCGATTCCGGTTTGGCCATGACTAGTTGTATGCAAATAAATTTTAGGGTAAATTTGTTCAAAAAGTTTTAACACTCCAAATCTCGAGTTATACAATTACAAAGTATTTCGACTATTAGGGTTTGGGTGACAAAGTGTTTATTAATTGAATTTATTATAGCAAATCACCATATACATTTAAATATAAATATAGGAAATATAAGGGGGTTTAGTGTTATAAGGGCTAAAATATACTACACTAATAGTATGGAATTCGTAGCAATAAATAATATCAATCGCAACATTCTTATTTATATTTTAAAATATTAGCCTTACTATATTAGTTTAGATAGTGGAGAAACCAAGATGGAAATTTAGTAGGGCTGACTTAAAAATAATTTTTTTTTGCAACTAAATAACTGTATTTAAAAATTAAATTCTAAATTTGCTATTATAAATATGATAAATATATATAAATATATACGATTACACTATTTGTTGATACTTGATGAACGTTGCAAGATTTGTTTATTTTTATTTGTTGAAAAAGTATCTTAATTATTCAAACATGTAAATTGATTTATTAAATTACAAATTTAAACTTACAATTAAGAAAATTCAAATAACAAAATCAACAATGTATTTCCCTTGCAATAATTATGGCTTAGTTATTTGAGTACTTTACACCCACAGTATTCCTATTTTATATTATGTACTATTCTATATTTCACCTGTTAATATTTAGATCTGTGTAATAGAAATTATTTTGGTGACATAAAGGATTTTGAGAAGAGGAAGATGGTAGAATTATGGCACATCTTTCCCATTGATAATTGTTATATATATATATATATATATATATATATATAAAATATCGTAAATTCGTAGCAATAAATAATATCAATCGCAACATTCTTATTATATTTTAAAATATTAGCCTTACTATATTAGTTTAGATAGTCGTGAAACCAAGATGGAAATTTAGTAGGGGCTAACTTAAAAATAATTTTTTTTGCAATTAAATAACTGTATTTAAAAATTAAATTCTAAATTTGCTATTATAAATATGATAAAAAAATATATATATAAATATATAGGATTACACTATTTGTTGACACTTGATGAACGTTGCAAGATTTGTTTATTTTTAATTGTTGAAAAAGTATCTTAATTATTCAAACACCTAAATTGATTTATTAAATTACAAATTTAAACTTACAATTAAGAAAATTCAAATAACAAAAACAACAATGTGTTCCCTTGCAATAATTATGGTTTAGTTATTTGAGTACTTTAAACCAACAGTATTCCTATTTTATATTGTGTACTACTCTATAGTTTACCTGTTAATATTTAGATCTGTGTAGTCATGACCAAACCCACGGTTCCGGTTCCGAACCGTCGGTTCCGGAACCGTGGGACCCCCCAAACCGGAACCGTAACCGAACCGCCTATGGGCGGTTCGGTTACGGTTCTTATTTTCTATGTTTGGAACCGGAACCGGCGGTTTCGGTTCCAAACCGTAAATTAAAAAAAAAACACTGCCACGTCAGCATTGCGCTGACACACGTGGCGCGTGCTATGTGCATGCCTAACAAAAAAAAAATACAGGCGCGTGTTGTAACAAAAAAAAAATTTTACGACCGTTGCCATGGCAACGGTCAGCAAAAAAATTTGCTGAGGAACGGTCAATTATTTCCTTTTTTTTTTTTTACAATTTCTAAAACCTATAAATACCCCTTAATTTTTCATTTTTCCCACACAATTTCTAATTCTCTTCATCTCAATATTCTAATTCTCTCAATATTCTAATTCTCTTCATCTCAATATTCTCAAGCATTAAAATTCTATAAAATTCAATTCTATTTATTGTTTCTATTATAATTATTAGTTAAATTATTTATTATTGTTTTTAATATATTATTATTTCAATTTTCCATTCTTTTTTAATCCTTTTGAATTTTTTTTTATACAATGGATAGTTTTGGTTCTTCATCCCAACCAATTAATATTGGTGATGCATCACAATCAAGTCGTCGTCCACCAATGAATCCAAAATCCGAAATGTTTGCGAAATATTTCACAAAAATTTTTGATGCCGATGGAGTTCTTATTAGAGCACAATGCAATTTTTGCGAGAAATCATATGTCTTCAAAATTGGGAGTGGATATGGTACACTAAACAAGCATTTGGAGAAAACGCATCCTCAAGAAATCGGCCTTCAAAAGTCACAAACGAAATTAACCGGTTTTGCTCAACAAGGTTCTTCTTCTTCTTCTTCTAGTAATTTAAATTTATTTAAATTTAGTGATTCAAAATGGAGAGATGGTGTAACTAAATTTGTTTGTACACAATATTTACCATTTTCATTTGGTGAAAAACCACATTTTATGAGATTAGTACAAGAAAATGCAAATCCACAAGTTAAACGTATTCCTAGAACAACTTTAACACGTGATATTAGAAAACTACATAAAAAAGAAAAAATTATCTTATCGGAATATTTTTCTAAATTAGATTCTCGTGTTTCAATATGTTCCGATATTTGGAGTGATCATTGGCAAATGAATAGTTATATGAGAATAACTTGTCATTGGATAGATTCAAATTGGTTTTTACAAAAAAGAGTAATTGCATTTAGAGTTTTTAATGATTCTCATACGGCCATAAATATATCTAGATTAATTAGTCTTATTTTAGAAGAATATAATTTGAATGATAAAATTTTTTCAATTGGTTTTGATAATGCATCGGCTAATAATGCATCTATTGTAGAATTAAAAAATACGTGTGCACCAATTTTAGGTGGGAAATTTTTTCATATTAGATGTGTATGTTGTATTTTAAATTTATCAGTTCAAAATGGTTTAAGTTCATTAGAATTTCATATTAAACCAATTAAAGATGCAATTAAATATTTGACTGGACATCCAAGTTTAATGAAAACATGGGCAAAATATTGTAAACAACATGGACAAAAACCTAAAAGATTTAAAAAGGATGTTCCAAATCGTTGGAATTCAACTTATGATTTACTTTGTGATTATTCTAAATATAGTTCATTATTATGTAATTTTTTCATTGATAACTCTTGTCTTGGAATTGTATTATTTCCTAATCATTGGACTTCTTGTGCAAAATTGTTAGATGTTTTAAAAGTATTTAAGGATGCTACTTGTTTGTTTTCACGTGTGTATTTTCCAACTTCTCAATTATTTTTATATGAAGCATGTAATATAATTGGTATGTTAAAAGGGAACATAAATGATGAAACTTTGACGCAAAGTATTTCTCACATGTTAGAAAAATGGCATAGTTATTATAAAGAAATTCTAATTTTATATTTAGTTGCTCTTGTTCTTGATCCTCGTTTTAAATTTCAAGGTTTAGACCAATATTTGAAGTTTTATTATAATTCGTTACAAGAATGTTTTCCATTTGATTCGAACATTATGCAATTACAATTAAATGTAAATAAATACATAAATGAGACTAGAGATATGTTAAATGCATTATATGAAGAATATTCTCTTAATTTTCAATCTCAAGTTCCTACTAGTAGTACCATTAGCCCTCACACTAGTCACCATAATATTTCAACTTCAAATATTGGATCTTCTTCTTCGTCTTCCGTTATCCTTGCTGGTTTAGAAATGTTTCAATCGTTAAAAAAATACAAGGGTACTACTAGTACGGAACTTGAGGTATATTTAACCCCTTCTTTTGATTTTAGTGATAACAAGTATGAATGTGATAGTGTTGAGAACTTCCAAATATTGGAATGGTGGAAGTCCAAGTCAACGATGTGCCCTATTATCGCTTCGATAGCCAAAGAGATTTTGGCGGCCCCGACATCAACCGTAGCCGTGGAACAAGTTTTTAGTCAAGGTGGCAACATTTTGGACGAAACCCGATCGCGTTTGAGCCCCTTCTCCTTGGAGATTCAAGCTTTAGTAGATGATTGGACTAAAGCCGCATATAGAGAACAAGAACAAGACATAGAAGAAAATTTTAATTTAGATTTAGACGCTACCACCGATGGTAGCTCTACTTGTACAACTAGAACTAATTCACCTGTCACCGATGCCGATAGAGCCAATAATGACGACGACGACGACGACGACTATTAGTTTATTAAAATGAAGAAAAATATCATATTGTACATTTTTACATTATTGAAAATTTGAAATAATTTATTATGTTTTTTCAAATATTATAATTTCCATATCTATATATTCATTTATATAAATTAATGTCATAGTTTTATTTATATACACTATAGTTGTCTTAATTTGTAAATTTTTATATCCAATGAATAAAATCTAGTAGTTTCTTCATTTATTAATTTCTAACTTGTAAAAGTATTATCTCTTTCATTAAAAGTTTTATCACTTTTTCAAAAAGTATTACCTGTTTCATTATACCGTGGGTATTAATTCTTTCATCTGAAGTGGTAATTAAGGTGCTGGAGATACTTTTTGATTTTTAATATTTAAAAAAATACTTAAAATTAATTATTAAAAGGTAATACTTTTTCAGCAAAACTAATACTTTTAAGGAAATAGCTAATACTTAATGGAAGAGGCAATACTTTTGATGAAATAATTAATACCCACGGTATAATGTAAAAGGTAATACTTTTTCAGCAAAACTAATACTTTTTAGGAAAGAGGTAATACTTTTGATGAAATGATTAATACCCATGGTAATAAAATAAATATCCCTTAATTCTGGTTTCACCTCTCACAGTTTGAAAATCCCTAATTACCCATTTAGATAAAAAAATTAAAACCCTTGGTATAATGAAAAAGGTAATACTTTTTAAACAAAAACTAACAGATTTTAAAGAAATAGATAATACTTTTGATGAAATATATAATACTCACGATAATTAAAGAAATACCCCTTAATTCCGATTTCACCTCTCACGGTTTGAAAATTCCTAATTACCCCTTTAGATGAAAGAATTAATATTCTTGTCGTGAATATATTTTTACTAAATTAGGTAAAACCATAAATACTTTTTTATGATGATTATATTTAAAATTAAAAATTATTAAATAGCCCATCACCACCCAAGAAATACAACAACTTTAAAAAAATAATAATTAAGTGCTCACTTATCAAATAATTGTCTTAGTAGAGTTGATTCGTTGAAAATATACTACAATCTTTACTATGTAAAAGGTACTACTTTTTCAGCAAAACTATTACTTTTAAGGAAAGAGGTAATACTTTTGATGAAATAATTAATACCCACGGTAATAAAATAAATATCCCTTAAAACTAATACTTTTAAGGAAAGCGGTAATACTTTTGATGAAATAATTAATACCCACGGTATAATATAAAAGGTAATACTTTCTCAGCAAAACTAATACTTTTAAGGAAAGAGGTAATACTTAATGGAAGATGTAATACTTTTGGCGAAATAATTAATACCCACGGAGGTAATACTTTTTCAGCAAAACTAATACATTTAGGGAGAGAGGTAATACTTTTGATGAAATAATTAATACCCACGGTAATAAAATAAATATCCCTTAAAACTAATACTTTTAAGGAAATAATTAATACCCACGGTATAATATAAAAGGTAATACTTTCTCAGCAAAATTAATACTTTTATAGAACAGAGCTAATACTTAATGGAAGAGGTTATTAGCAAAACTAATACTTTTAAGGAAAGAGGTAATACTTTTGACGAAATAATTAATATCCATGGTATAATGTAAAAGGTAATACTTTTTCAGCAAAACTAATACTTTAAAAAAAAGAGGTAATACTTTTGATGAAATAATTAATGCCCACGGTAATAAAATAAATATCCCTTAAAACTAATACTTTTAAGGAAAGAAGTAATACTTAATGGAAGAGGTAATACTTTTGATGAAATAATTAATACCCACGGTATAATGTAAAAGGTAATACCTTTTCAGAAAAACTAATACTTTTAAGGAAAAAAGTAATACTTTTGATGAAATAATTAATACCCAGGGTATATAATGTAAAAGGTAATACTTTTTCAGCAGAAGTAATACTTTTAAGGAAAGAGGTAATACTTTTGATGAAATGATTAATACTAATGGTACTAAAATAAATATCCCTTAATTCTGGTTTCACCTCTCACAGTTTGAAAATCCCTAATTACCCATTTAGATGAAAGAATTAAAATCCATGGTGTAGTGACCCTTTATAACCCTAATAGAAAGCAAAAAGTTCAAGCGGAAAAAAAAATGACCCACCAAAAAAGGGTACCAAACAAGTTAAGAAGCGAAATTTAATACAGGCACAAAATAACACAAAACCGAGGGGATACCGGGGCTTGATACCGAACAATAGGGGCATTGGCAGTCAACTTGAACTCGCTCTTTAAGATTTTAAAGATATTGTGTATATACAAAAGATTTTAGTTGTTTTAAACATGATTAATTAAATTCAACGGTACTAAGTAATGTATAAAATACATTTTAATACGTCATAATGCCAAAATTCGTTCAAACATACTATAAATACTGGATAACAAACATTTTAACGAAAGAGGTAGTACTTTTGATGAAATAATTAATACCCGGAAGTAGAAACAAATTTCTTATTTGATTATATTTACTATTCCCTATTATATTTTGAATATCTTTAATTTAGTAGATAGACATATATTAGAATACAAAAAAAAAATTTAAAACTTATCCAATTCGTTATTTTATTTGATTATATTTCTTATTTTCTTATTATATTTGATTATCTTTAGTTTTGTATATGATGAAAAAGGTAATAGTTTTGTTCCAAAAGTATTACCTTTTGCACGATATCGTGGGTATTGCTTTTCTAAAAGAGTTCATTTAATAAAAGAGTATAAAAAGAGTTTATTTAATAAAAGAATACATTTTAATAAACTCTTAAAAATTTGATGATGAGTATATTTTACTATTTAAGATAATTTGATAATGATTTGGATTACCCTCAAATTTTATCCACAAAAAATTATTAAAAATAAATAAATAAAAGACCCAAGATTTAATAAAAGATGAAAAGTTAAGTGTTTCATGTAATCTCTTTTTGTAATTGGTAAGAAGGTTACTAAAGTCTTTAACTAATTATATAACACAATAAAGTTTTTTCAGCGCCCTTACTAATAAATATGTTAAAGTTGCACCCCATTTTGTAATAAGAACTTCAGACGCGCCCTTAATACAAATTCAAATTTAAATATCAAATTAATACCCACGGACCACGGTATAATGAAACAGGTAATACTTTTTGAATAATAGCAAATACGTTTAATGAAACAGGTAATACTTTTGATAAAATAATTAATATGATTTAAAAACCTTAACTTGTAAATTTTTCTATCAAATGAATAAAATTTAGTAGTTTCTTCATTTATTAATTTATAACTTGTAAATTTATGATTTAAAAACCTTTCTTCATTTATTAATTTAAGACTTGTAAATTTTTTTAAAATACTCTTATTATTTCTATATCTTTCTTTCTCACTTAATCTAATATTCATAATTCTATTATTCTAAAAAATTCATATATTAGTTTAATTTTAACTACTATTCTAATTATGTTATTATATTATACTAGTTGAATTGTAATTAATAATTCAAATATTCAAATATTCTTATTATTTTTATATCCTTGAAGCTTGAATGATTGAATCTCATTTATCTAATTATTCCTAGTTCTATTATCTAAAAACTATATATTAATTAAGTTCAATTGTAACTATTATTATTCTAATTATATTATTATGTTGTATTATTTGAATTTGAATTAATTTTAATCATTATTTCAATAGAAATCAAATTTAAAAGTGGGATTACAATCGAAATTCGAAATTAAAAACCGAAACCGGAACCGTCCGGAACCGGCGGTTCCGGAACCGCCCCCTCGGCGGTTCGGTTCCGGTTCCCCCTAGGGGGGAACCGTGAACCGGCGGTTTCGGAACCGTGGTCAAGGCTAGATCTGTGTAATAGAAATTGTTTTGGTGACATAAAGGATTTTGAGAAGAGGGAGATTGTAGAATTATGGCACATCTTTCCCATTGATAATTGTTATATATATATATATATATATATATGTACAAGGCTACACTATTTATAGAATACATTAAGTAATGGCATAATTACAATTGATTACAATTAATGGAAATTACTTGATTCTCACCCTTGATTATCTTGAGTGATTGATAGCTCTTGATTGTCTTGATTGATTGGATATCATCCTTCGTAATTGTTGCTGATTGATTTGATTGAATTTCCTTATCATGCCCCCGCAAGATGGGTGGTGAAGACGTCCAATCTTAGTCTTAAGAGAATCAAATGGTGATTTGATTGAATTTCCTTATCATGCTCCTACAAGATGGACGGCTATGAAGAAGTCCAATTTTGATCTTGAAAG
The DNA here is from genome assembly GCA_016586305.1 of Ophiorrhiza pumila. Lineage (NCBI taxonomy): Eukaryota > Viridiplantae > Streptophyta > Magnoliopsida > Gentianales > Rubiaceae > Ophiorrhiza > Ophiorrhiza pumila. The sequence goes on from BLIW01000005.1 coordinate 17,694,804, forward strand.
AGTCAAATAGAGGACGAGTATGAGATTAGTTGAGAGATGGTAGATATATGTGAGTGTAAGAATTTTCATTGGCGTATTTTTTTTGTTTTTTTTAAGTGAGACAAAAAAATGATTTTAAATTGCAATAAAAATTGGAGTATTCTCGTTAGCCATGGAGTTTAGAAGAACAAGAATTGTTGGAGGGAGGAAAAAGTAGCGAACGAGAAAGAAAGATAAAAAAAACACTAAAGTTTTGTTTTTTTTTTAATGTTTAAAGTGCAAAAAAAAATCTTTGTAGTTCTGGAAAAAAAAATAAAATTAGAGGAGATGTGTTATTTAGGTATTCTCGTTAGCCATAAAGTAATAGAAAAATAAGAATTTTTGGAGAGGGAAGAAAATTGCTAACGAGAAAGAGAGAAAAAAAAAATGGAAGCTTTGATACCATAATAGGTTTTGTTTTAAAATAATGTGCATATTCATTTAAATCAATGTTTATGCCATTAATATCTATGATCATTCTAGAAGTTTTAACATAAAAATTTGTTCTTTTTTTTGCCTTTATTTAATAATTTTAAGTTTTAGGAAAAAATATATAAAATATAAAATGAAGACAAAAAAATATTATGTTAAAATAAACTAGAATGAGTGTGCAAATTAATAATATAAATAAATATACACATATCAAAATATTAATAAAACATTGAGCCATTGCACACAAGTGATGATTCGTTGCATAGATTACATCTCGACTCTTGACTTTGATCCTTGTTCCATTTTGTCCCTAATGTAGTTTCGTCACATTTTCTTAATTTGGCACTGTCTACTCAAACTTTCGTAGTTCCAAACACCAATTTTTGTTTCCTTTCAACTTTTCAATTTTTTCATATACAAAAAGGAATGCCCTCAACAATTGAATGCATTATCAAGATCTCTCTACTATACTTCAATTCGACGCATGGAGCGCACAAAGCCGTGTAACTCAAATTTATCATATCCATTGCTGGTTAATCACCAACAATGAGAGGCCGCTTGCACATAATGCCTCATCTATGATGCCGTCCCCATATTGAGTAAAAAGCCATGTTAGCAATATAGTACACATGAATTTTTGACATTTCTAATTATCCCAAATTCAATTGATGAGTTAATAATTAATATTCAGCTAATACGATGTTCATTACGTTTATCATCAGCTTCAACGGACAATAATCTTGACATGGAAAATGAGTTAGTAAACAAATGTATACTTATGTACAAAAGTTGTACTTGACCTTGAGTATTGACATTTCTTGTAGAGTCATGTTTGCTTTTATTTTTTTTCACACATAAATAGTGAACATGAATAATGTTCCCTATTTTTTCCCTTTGAAATATAAAAATTAATAGGACATTTTGAACTAAACATTTTGAACTAGACACGTCCAAAATTACGAATCCCTTTTCTTATAAATAATCAGTGAGGTCCTAGGGGAGAGGTGCGAATGCTCCAAAATTCGAAAATTTGTTCTAATTCTACATTAAAAAAAATATAAAAAATTTCAATTTAATCTTTAAGAAATTAGAAATTTTCCCTTAAAAAATTATAATATAAGTTTTACCATTAATATTCATTTATTGAATAATTATAGAACTTCAAATGAATGGATATATAATTAATCTCGATAAAAATATTCATACTCTTAAGCATTACATTATTATTAAAAAAACCTTATTTCATATTCTTGCTTTAAACTAGGAACATCGAAAAACAACTTAGGTCCTTTCCTTGACATTGCATCATTCCAAGACTTTGTTTACTTTACTTGTGAATGACTTTGAACCTAATTATGTGTCATTTTCAAAGGAAAATAAGAGTTGTTCCAAATCATACCAAAAAGAGACAGGACATGATGACCTACAAGCAGCTTGTTCTAACAAATTAGTAGGAACTTTCTTCTAAATTTAACTTTTTTTTTTTGGTGCATGCGCACGAGTCATGACACTTAGGATAACCTGTAAAATTATTGCATTAAACATGCATTTGTGTCCTCGTTTTATTTTCTTGTTGCTTTTAGAAAAGCATTTCGCACTTGTTAGTATCTAGTCACTTGCAAAAAGAATATCTATGTTTTTTGTTGTGTCCCAAAATAATTTATGTACATTGTTTCTAGCAAAAAACTTTAAATTACAGAAGTTCTTTGAAGAGTTTAGTTGATTTTTTTTTCATTGATTGGTATACAAATCGAAGAATCCACACGCATGGTAGTACTATTGTTCGATCATAAAATACCATCTAAACTTTTGATTTTAATAGTTTATCCTCCTCAACATTTAATTTTTTTGCAATGGACTATATTTTGATAAAATTAGATTGTGAAAAAATAGAATTATCCCTTATAAATGTTAGTTACCCAAAATACCCTCATTTGATTACCTTTACTTTTCATAAATTAATTCAATCCAATAACTTTTTCACAATTTTAAAACTCTTTTTCTCTCAAAATATTTATCAAAGTTTTGAGATAGAAATAAAGGGTTTTAACAGTGGGAAAAAGTTATTCAATTACATCGCCTTATAGAAAATAAGGACAATTTAATGATCAAAGTACTTTGGTTTTGGGAACTGACATATATAATTATTAAATGATCAAATGATCAAAATATAATATCAATAAAAAAATCTCTTATCAAAATCCCAACAAAACCAAATTATTAATTCAAACACTTCCAAAATATTACTTTCTCATAACAAATCAAAAAAAAAATCATAACAAAATTCAAAAACACTCCATCCAAACAAAATGATTTCCTATTTTGAATTACCAGATCTATAATTAAAATAAAACTATTAGTAATTGAAATATTGATTTTCGACTGAATTTAGATTTGTTATCTTATTTTGAAGTAACAATTAAGGACAGTCCATCTCCAAGATTTGAAATTTCTTTTCCTTATTAAAATTGCTAATTAACTCTTTAAAAAAAATTAAAATTTTGTCACACCAAGTTTAAAAATAAACCCATCTCCAAGATTTGAAATTTTTCCTTATTAAAATTACAATTTTTTTTAGTGTATCAAAATAAGCAAGTCATTATTATAAAATAAGCAATAATTTTAACATATTTATTATTAAGTGTATCAAAATAACCTTATTATTTTATATAATTAAAATAGAAAATTAAAAGTATCTTACTTTCAAACACTATTTTTCTTAACGTTTTTATCATTAATTTAAAATTTTCATTTGTAGGATTTTATTTTGGTGTGGTGACTTTAATTTTTGTGATTAATTTTTTGTGATTAATTTAATTTAGCGATAAGATATTTAAAGAAAATAGTGTTTGATGATAGATTATTGTATGAGTATTTTGGAGAATAAGAAAGTTTTTTCCCTAATTATATAAAATAATAAATTTATTTTAGCACCCTCAATAATAAATATATTAAATTTACACCATATTTTATAATAATGAGTTGAGACATGTCTGTTTTCAAAATTTTGCCATTTTTATTAACTATTTAAATCCTAAAAATAAAATAAAATTTTGCTCACCTTAAATTTAAAAATAACCCGTACTAATAATGTCGTACAAACGATTGGATTTGCCACTACGACGTATTGAACCATTGAGAAATTCATCAAATCCTAAGGTTTTTTAAGTAGCATTGGGGTTACAAATTGTCATAATTTAGTGGATATCTACGTTTTGTTTTCCCAAAAAAAATGCATATCCAAGGTTTTTGTTTTTTTGCCTTTAAATTCCCAAGACCCCAGCATAATCGATCTCTTACCACCCTTAGAAAATTATACTTTCATGCCTTCATTGAACCCTACACAGACATGTTTGTATATTATTCACGCTTGGAATTTTGAACATCATGTTGTCGATTTTTCCAAAATTAGCACAAGAACAGAACAAATCACAAGAAAAACAAACGTGGTCCATTTTAAAAGACTTGACTTTGTGTGCAATTTCTCTGTCGTTTCACCCCGACAATACACATTATATTAACTTCTTTAGATTCAAGTATTTTGACCCCAAATAAAGACATTATATCCACTCTCCAATTTTCTCATAATCTATTTTGTTCAATATTCAAAACCACATACTTTAACTAAAAGTAAAGGCTAAAAGTATCAATATTGATCAAATTACTTTACAATAATTATTAAACACTAATCAAGAAATGAGTCAATATACAACGTAATTTTAATTTTGAACATGATAAGATAAAATAATTTTACACTAAAATCCATCTCCTGTATAAATTCTACACGACCATATTTTCTTCTTCCACTTATTGTTCAAGTTCAATATTGCGGCCTTTAATCTTTGTCTTCATTTCCTTTTTAGAAGTTGCGAGATTCAACAAAACCAATTCTCTGTTCTATATTTTGGGTCTCACAGGGACCCTCATGCATGACACTTAAGGTTCATGGTCTTGTGGATAGTTTTTCCTTTTTTTTTTCTTTTGGTTTGGTTTAAACACTCTTTGTCCCCTATGTTTCTCACTTTTAAAAGCAGAATAAATAATTATTTGGATGTGCTCGTGTGCGCTTTGAGCCTTTTGGGGTGGGTGGAATATCGAGGCTTCAAATGTTAAATGGTTATAGATTTTTAATTGAGTAACTTTTTTAAAACCTCTCCGAGTAAGAAATGTAGAAAACATAGAATTATTAACTTCTAAGCAAAGAATTTTTAATTGAAATTAAAAGAGAGGGAGAGAAAGCCCATAGACAAATTGAAAAAGAACTACAAAAGTATAGTTATGTTATATTTAAATATAAATAAAAACATAAGGTTGTGAAATGTGATCTATTTGATTAATGGTATTTTAGTATTTTATTTCAAAAATTCAATTTGACTTTTTTTTAAATATATATTTTTATCAAAATTTTTAAAATAAAAAATAATGTTACAATAATTATTTTTGCTACATTATTTTTATACATAAAATATTAAATTTTAACTTTAAAATTTTAATAATAAACAATTCTTTCTAGCCTAGTTTCTAACAAAAAAATATAAAATATCAATTCAAAATTGAAATTTAAAAATAAATTAATATAAAATTCTCCAATACAAATTCTAACAAAACAATCTTATCAATCGAAATTCTCGCAAAATATTCTTTTTTTATAACATATTTTAAAAACAATTCCATGATCGAATAAAAATCTACCATATTCAAACGATGTAGGTGTTTTTTATATGGTAATTATACTCATGTAAAGTTATATATGGTTACTCAATAAATAAACATTTATTATGAAAATATGAGTGTATAAGTTACAATTATGAGACTCAATTTATTTGTTATCGTTACCCTTTATAATTTTAGAGACTAACACCGTTATAGAAAATAAATATATGCCCCAAAATATAGTAACATACTTAGGCAATAATAAAAGAATTTTGATATGCTTAGTAGGAAATGGATATTCGGTTTCAAAATTCGTATATTTTTTTCTATTATACTTTTTTTAATTGGCCAAGTATATTTTTTCATTTAATATCAATAGAAACTCATGTAAATTAATCTTTTTTTTATTGATAATGCAACTTAACCAAAAGAAATGGAATATGAAGTAAAATGCTATTTTTGAAACAGAAGATTAAAAAGCCATAATAAACATTAATTTATAGGAAATCAATCTATCAACAATTTTATTTATTTTGATATCATTGATATGAATAACATGTTGACGTATATATGGTTAAAATTCATTTCTATTAGTATTGAGACATATGAAATTCAATTATTATTTTTGTTAATATCTTTTAGAATATTTAACTAGCTAAATAGTTAGAAAAATTGATGGCTCGAAACAAATTGTATTTACAAAACTTTATAAAAATTTATGAAGTAAAATGGGCCGGGTATACTTTAAAAGGATTGGGATCGAACTCAAATGGACTCTTGAGGATTTCGGCCCTCTTAATAAATATTCAGAAGTCTCAATTTGTTTTGAGTATAAACACCATTTTTGGAATCCCTATGTTGGGCCTTTTTGGATTTGGACCAATTTGGTCACTCAATTTTACAAAAACCTAGTTCTCTTCAACTCAGTGTTTTAAAACTCGGATCGGAGTGCGAACCAGTATAACTACTGGGTTAGGGGCCAATTGGTCGGATTGATTGAACCGGTGTCAAGAATCGAATGACGTCATAAATATATTTAATATAAATATATTAATTAAATATTAACATATCTCACATTTTATGCCAAAATAAAATGACCAAATTATAAAAAAAAATAATATTCAATTAAATTATTAGTTTTTCATCCATAAAAAAATCATGGATCATATTGTTTAATAATGCTAATAATTACTTTGTTTATAATTTAATAAAATTTCATTAAAATATGCATAATAAAGTATTAATTAATTTAATATCAAATCGGTCATATTAAAATAAGTTAGAAAATGTAGTTCTCAATACACAATTTATTTATTTCAAGACTTAAAACTAAAAAAATTAATGACATATCATCCTTTGAATTTAATTTGGCGCGCTATAAAATAATAATTAATTAAAAAATAATATTATATGATAAAATTTAAAATCCATATTTATTCAAATTGTATGAATGTGATTGATTGAAAATATTAATGAAAAACATAATTTTCGTATTCATTTAAAATTTTGTAATATGGTAAATTGAAAGTATTTATGACAATTAGAATGTATTCAAAATCTTAAAATATGGTACATTGACAGCATTTATGATAATTGAAAAATAATTAAAAATTTTGAAATATGGTAAATTAAAGTATTTATAATAATTGGATGTATTCAATTTTCAAAATCTTTAAATATGGTAAATTAGAATCATTAATAACAATTATGTGTATTGATTAGAAAGCATTAATTACTATTGATTAGGTTTAAATGTGTAAAAAAAAATAAAAATCTGAAAATCGAGTTCTAACCGGTTCCCGATTTTTTCGATCGAACCCGATTTCTGACTGGATTTGACCGGTTTTTTTATCCCCGTTTTTTTATACTAACTCGGACCAAACACCTTGCTGGTTTTCGATCCAACAGGTTGAACTGGTCGGTCCGGTCCGAGTTTAATAACACTGCTTCAATCAGCCAACTGGGTCTTGCCAAGTTGGTCACCAACTTAAGCCTTAGAGCTTGGTTGGGGGTAGGTATGAGATCAAATTCCATGGCCTGCTAGTGCGGAGCTGTCGTAGGCTCACCAATTTAACCCAACTCTCTCAATTATGCAGTAGTGGCGAGTGGGATCGTATCCACAGGGAAGGGTTGGTTGTGCAGAGATCACTTGTCCTAATGGTCTATAAGATGCAAGAAGGAAAACATGATGCAAGAAGCGAAAGGAAAGCAAATGTAAATGCATGCTCAGTAGAATGAATGCACAGTAGAATGAATGCAAACTAAGCCTAAATGCAAATCTTAGTATGCAAGCACTGTCTTGAGGGATTTCAACATGCACGGATCTCTCCCTATTATCACTGACTTGTGTGCATGTGTGAGGGGACTATGCTGCTAGTGAACTAGAATTGATAAACTTGGCAGTTCTCACAATCCTAATTCACAAAGCTCCTCAAACTTCCCTTGGAAGGGCAAGTTCTTGGCACGAGTTAAAATCCCAGATCCCTATTCTGTAGGACGATTCTAGTTCAATTCTCAGTCATCTCCCTTGGTAGGGCAGCTAACTAATGCAAGTGTTCAAACCATTCTACAAGAATAATCATAAGTCTTTTCCATGAAATTGATCTCTATTGTCAGTGGGTACCGCTCAAAAGAAATCACAAGCAATGTGTGAGGGGACTATTTTGCTAGGGAACTAGAATTGATAAACTTGGTAGTTCTCACAATCCTAATTCACAAAGCTCCTCAAACTTCCCTTGGAAGGGCAAGTTCTTGGCACGAGTTAAAATCCCAGATCCCTATTCTGTAGGACGATTCTAGTTCAATTCTCAGTCATCTCCCTTGGTAGGGCAGCTAACTAATGCAAGTGTTCAAATCATTCTACAAGAATAATCGTAAGTCTTTTCCATGAAATTGATCTCTATTATTAGTGGGTACCGCACAAAAGAAATCACAAGCAAGCAGATCTTAAGACTCACACAAGAATGTTCACAGTTCAATCACGTTAAGTTCAATTGCCTTGGGTAGATCCACACTAATCTCAGTGGGTACCGTAAATCGGATATGGACTTAGACGAATTCATGCAAAACATTGAATCAAAGCATGTAATGAACAGTAAACATGGATAACACAGATAATATCAATTCAAATGTCTCAAATAGGTTGAGATCCATACATATAACCCTCAAAATAGTAAAATGTGAGAAAGGGAAAAGAGAGAGAAAATCCTAATCTACTATGACCCTAATCTATTGACTCTTGTGCTGCCGCCTTGTTCTGTCTCTGATCTCCCTTTTCACCAGCTTCCTCTTTGCCCTTTTATACCTTCCCATTGATGATGTGTTGATGTCTTGGTTCCTGGAAATATTGATGAAATTTTTCCACGTGTCTGAAAGTGTTCTTTTTGGCTTGTGATTTGTCCATGTGTCCTACAAATACCAATCACAAAGTGTGGTGAGGTTACGTGTTTGGTGCATTGCTTAAGCATTAAGAATGAGTCAGTTAAGCCTGTAGAGCTGGAGCCACACTCTCTTCCACCCTTGGCCATTATTCAGCTTGAAAATGGCCCGGACAGAGAAGCAATAAATGTGACAGTGAGTTGGAAGGAAGGTGAAACCTCGATGAACAAAACTAGTTCTTATTCCCAAACTCAAGTCGTAGAGAGAGGGTTGCAAAATAAGGAATCGAGCTAGATTCCAGGGTACGATTCCTGCTATGAGTACGATTTCAATCATCAAGAAGAGGACTCTTTTGATGACTCGGAATACTTTGAAGATCATCCTAAAATGGATAAACAGAAGAAGTCAACCACACAAGGTAATCCGGGTGCAAACAACAAATCCGATAGAAAGCTTCGAAAAAAAAATCCCCACATTTGTTACGCTGAAAACAAGAAATGAAAATCCGGATATTTTACACCATAATGATGGTGAGGTACATTTAGTTTCTATGGTTAGATCAGTTTGGCCGTTTTGACTTTTACATATATTGTGGCCCCTGATTACCAAAGCTCATATCAGTTTGGCCAATTTGTTAATTTGCGAATGTTGGTTGTTTTATAAGGAATTAGAGGAGTGCAGGTCTGGGATCTGTTTTCTTTTGTGCTCAGGACCTTATTGATAGTTTATGGATTGTTTGGTGTTTTTAGTATTGAGGTGCTTGGAGAGTGGACTAACTATGAGGATGGACATAATTTGCTCCAGCAGACTGCCTGTTAGATGGTGGCATGCTACAATGATGCTATATAGACTGAGATTGCGATTTTGTTTGATGGCTTGTTCGTTGGCTATGCTCCTGGAAATTGGAACTGCCTTAATTCTTTTGTTTGGCTAAGATTTTAAACATAGCTAGTAGAGTGATTGAAAGTTAGAGATGCTAACCATTGTATTAAGCTAGCTATTTGTCTTGCTGTAAATATGATGCTAATCAGGTTCGTATAGGTAGGCATATGTTCCTCGGGGGTTAAGAGTGTCGCTACTTTGGTTTTTGAGTAGAGTTTCTCTAAATCTCAACATTTGCTCATCGACACATGTAATGGAGTAGTACTCCTATTTGCTAGCTTCCCTTTTGTAACGGTGTGTTTGGGTATATCCGACACCTTATTTTGCTCATGGTATATATTAGTATCGTTTAAAAAAAGAATGAATAACATCAAACACTTGGTGATCTGAGAATAGATGTGCTTGTGCATTTGTGGGTGCCAAACATTGTGCCTTATGCTAGAGTAGATTATGTTGCAGTGTGTATACTAGTGTCAAATAGGTGGGAAATGTCATGCATGAATGTAGTGTAAGTGTGCGAGTGTATGCATTAATATGTGCAAGTGTGTGCCAATGAAAGTGCATAAGTGTGCGAGTGGAAGTGAGGTAGTGTGCGAGTGAATGTGGCGGGCGCACAGGCACGAGCAATTGCACATGCTTCATCTTTCTCCCCCATTTAGCCCCTGATTCGTTTCAAGTCTGAGAAAACATAAACCATCAACGTTGTAGCCAAGACTCTTATCTAAATGTAGCATTTTGAATCACTCAATTTGGAGCTAAAAGGAGAGAGTTATGACCATTTTTGTAAACTGTGGCAGTGCTGTGCGCGTGTGCACTGCATGGCGGGCGCCTTGTGTGCATGGCTTGTGTGTGTGCGTGGGCATGGCGGGCGTACCATGGCGCCCTCCATGTGTTGTGTGTGTGCATGGAGGGTGCACCATGGCGCCCTCCATGTGTTATTTGTGCAAGGTGTGGGCGCTGTGAATGTGTTTGTGTGCTGAAATGTGAGTGTGTGTGGTGTGTTTTGCTGTGAGACTTTGTGTGTGCTTGCTTGAGAGTTGTGAGAGGAATTGTGTCACAACGTGTACTCACTCAATGCATGCAAATATCACATAATTTGTACAACATTTTCATACTTCCTCACAAACTTCTCACAAATTCATTCATGAACATTTTTAAACATAAGTCATGCCTCTCAAGTAAGATTGTCATTACAAATTCATACAAAAGCTCAAGGAATCGCAACATATAAGTCGGTATAAATTCGACTTATCACTTGCTTGATAACATCCAGAAGTGGTGGTATGCACTCATCTGATCTGTAAGGTGGGTAAATTAGAATCATTAATGACAATTAGGTGTATTGATTAGAAAGCATTAATTACTATTGATTAGGTTTAAATGTGTAAAAAAAACAAAATCTGAAAACCGGGTTCTAATCGGTTTCCGATTTTTTCAATCGAACCCGATTTCTGATTGGATTTGACCGGTTTTTTTATCCCCGCTTTTTTTTATACTAACTCGGACCGAACAATTTGCTGGTTTTTGGTCCAACCGGTTGGTCCGGTCCGAGTTTAATAACACTGCTTCAATCAGCCAACTTGGTCTTGCCAAGTTGGTCACCAACTTAAGCCTTAGAGCTTGGTTGGGGGTAGGTATGAGATCAAATTCTATGGCCTGCTTGATAACATCCAGAAGTGGTGCTATGCACTCATCTGATCTGTAAGGTGGGTTTTCTCCCTTCAACCCCCATTGAACCAATTGGGTTAACCCGTAGATAGATTGTTAGATTAGGTGTAGGTTAGAATATATCGCTAATGGCAAAAAAAAATTGTCTTCAATCCTTGCAAATTGACCAATCAAAAACAGTTCACAAAAGAACTCATGAGAGGGAATCAACACTACAAAAGGGGTTTTAAAAATCCATGCATGTTGTTTGTTAAATGTGTATCAATATAATTGTCTCACTATGATAAACATCAATATATAACAACAGTTAAGGTGGTGTTTTGTTGGAGAAATCGAAAATAAGAATGGGAGAGGGAATAAAAATGATGTTCGGTTGAAGGTAATTAGTCCTGTGAAAATGTTTTTGTTTTCTAAATATTGCGGAAATAAGAAAATCCATCAATTTGATGCTCTCACTTCTTCCTTTCTAAATATAACTCATTCTTCTATCCCAATTGCTCTCGCTTCTTCCCTTCTAAATATAAGTCCTTATCTATCTCAATTTCTCTCTTGAGCAATTTTTCTTCCAATCATCTCATTATTTATCTCTCTTATTCTCGTCAAAGATTCCTTATTCTTCTTTCACTAATATTTGGTTTTCAAAACAATATTAAAAGAATAATTTATATATAAATTTTTATAAATTTGTATATTTAATTTTTTTATTGCAAATAAATTTTGATAATTTTTTAATCATTCATTAATTCTTTTACAAATAGTTTATTAATAAGAAATTTGTTTTAAAGTTAAAAATTTTCAATAGAAAAGGTTTTTTTTAAAGATTCACAATATTTTTAAAGTTGTTTAATGTTATTTCTAACTATTGTTTAATTATAATGTCAAATGATAAAAATGTAATTTTGTTTGATTCTCATTCCAAAACATTCATATACCAAAACATAGGTATTCGATTACAATTATATTTCAAGCGCTTAACCAAACATTATTATTAAAATGTTATTTTCTTTTCCAATTCTGAACAATTCCATTTTAGTTTCCAACACAAGAACTCAACGCCACCTAAATCTTTATTCCGCTATATAAGATTCATATGATAGACATCAATATAACCAATAATAATTCCTTACTAATTTGAAAGCTATCATTTTTACTTAGAATTTGACATTAAAAAAATTAAAACAAATATCTAACCTTTTAGTAGTATCATTCTCCAACCTAATTCTTAAACTAATACTTCTCACTTTCCTTTCCTTCTTTCTTATACATTTACCCCCAGTCCCACTAGATTCTCTCCTAAAACACATTCCTAATTTTTTATGTACTAAATAATTTATGAGTTTTTTTTTTCAAAAGTTTATTGTGATTGACTAATAAGTCAAACCCATTAATGAATTTTAACAAATCACTTTGTTGAAGATTTACATTATTTACAAAAATTTGTATGAAAATGAAAATTAGATGGATTCAGATTTATAAAACATACACAAATAAAAGTTAGAGGAGCAATTATTATGCATGTAGTTAAAATCTACACTTTCTTACAGTAATTTTTCTTTTGTGTAGATATTATGTGTATTTAAAACTTTTTTTAGAGAGAGAGAAAAATTTATTCATGCAAACCAGTCAACGAGTGCTTTGTAAAATAAAAAGAGAGAAATCTTTTCATTACATTCTGGGTAACTAAATATAAACTCATAAAAAACTAAGACCAACTACACTTTATGGATTAAGTGTTGGGTAACTAAATATTAATATATACAAAAAAATAAGGGTGTTAGAGATAAGAATGTTGAGATAGATGTGTGAATAGATTAGACAATAAATGTATTAAAAAATAGATGTGAGCATAATTCTAATGAGCAATGATATGCAGAGTGAAAAATTTCAATGAAAACATATAGTGGCTGATATAGAATATTTACCCACAAATTAGTGATAAACATGAGTAGGCAATTGGTAATAAACACGACTGAACAATTGGTGGGTAATTAGTCCAAATAAGTTAGCCTATGTTTTCATTGAAATTTTTTGCTCTGCATATCATTAATCAATTCTAATAGATGAGAAAATGAGATAAATGCATTTAAATTAGTTTCGACATGCACATAAGAGACAAAATATCCCTCAATACAGTGAGTAAATGATAGAGAATTTTGAATCCAAATTAAAGGGGAAGAGGAAGATATAAAAATTGAAAAGTTTCATTTCATCCTTCATATTGCAATTTTGATTTTCACCGGTTCTTTTTTTACTTTTCAATTAAAAAAATATAAGTCGATGATAGCATGCAAAGTGATCCTTACACATTATATTGATTATTTCGGATCTATCATAGAAATTCAACCATACACAATCAACAATTGTGGAATTCAAAGATATGAAACATGAAAATGTGGACATATTGATCCAAACTCTCATGCTGTACAAGATAATAAACTTGATCCAAGTACTCTCAGTTTTAACCAAATTAACTTGGTTTGCTCTCAATTAAGAGTGGGAAGATAAACTCCTTAAGGTCATGCTAAAGGAATTTACAGGAATTCAATGATAATTCACTTCAAATATTGAAGGTTTTCTCAAGTTAAAGTTTAAAGAAGGGTTTCTTACAAAAATTCAATGATCTTAAAACGTATGATGAAATGCTAGTCGTTCACACCTCAATTTAACCCTAAAACACTACTGTAGAAGTGGAAGAAGGGATCGTATCCTCAGGGAAGGTGTAGTTCAAGAATTTGCAATGTTTAGCAAGATTTTTGCACAAATTCCACAATGTAAACTCAGTCAATTATAAAAGATAATCAAAAGCTCAAAACAAGAGTGAACTTACGAGAACAACAATTGGAAGTAACAAGAATTCAAGTAGATATCCTAGGGTTTGTCAATCAAATCACAGTGAATTCAAACCGTTTACTATGCACTTGACCTCAAGTAATACTGATTTGGAAGAGATCATTGTTGCCTAGAGTCTAGCAACCACTTAGCATGGCGACTACAATGCTTACTATGCTCCTAAACAGTACGCTCTTCCCATGTTGAGGCCTAAGCATCCTGGATTAAAGCCGCAACTTCTCAACTTCATATCTCTAGCTAATAATCATGCAAATTCCCAAGTATCCTATGGCGAGGCCTAACTCGAGTGTCTTGTTTAAGCTAAATACACAAAGTCTTTCGTTACCTCATTCTTAAGACTCACGATCTCCGATTAGCATGTCGACCACATCTGAGATCGTGTACAAAGTAAAACAGGCAAGAAATTCCTTCATCATCATTCATCATGTCCATTATTCATACAAATTCCACCGTAAATGATAGATCAAACCTTGAACTGGTATGTCGGCCTCAAACAAAGTATGACTCAACCAAACACAAGTGAAATTGCATGATATTTCTCAGATTTCAACAATTTTAAACAAACATGAACATTCCTTAAAAGATTAGGTCAATCGCATAGACTTTCACGGTTCAAATTCACATTAATTCGATCGAAACCCTAGGACATCACAAATCTAGCCAGAAAAGTCCATATTTAACTCAGAAGCATCAAATATCAATATCAGGCAATTAAATTCCATCGAATGAGGAAACTTCACCGATTATAGTACATAGAAGAGTCAATTATTGCTTCGATTGAGTTTAATATGAAATCTCTGGTACAAATTCGTGATCAAAATTCAAATCAGAGAAGAAATGTTTAGAGAGAGAAAATAGATCTAGAGAGAGAAAATTGAGGGAAAGAAGAGAATTCCCGCTTGAATTCAAAAGATCGTTTACAAAATGGAAAAATGTGTATCTTCAATAATGAATCGGATCCCCCGGGATATTAGCTACATTTCCTATATATAGAGTTAGGAAAATGTAACTAATACGCAATATGTAAAATAACTACAAAGTTACAAGAGTGCCCTCGTAAGGATTGACAAACATCAAAGAAAGAAAATCCAAATGCTAAACATTGTTCAGTAATCCAGCGCCTTTGGGCTCTCGGACGTGCGCCTTCAGTCCAGATCCAGCGTCTTCGAGCCAACAACTTCCACGCCTTCGCTCACGCTAGCTGCCCACTCTTGGTCCAGCAGCTTCACGCCTTCATAAGCAAGGCAGATCACGCCTTCGGAGTCCCAGCTTCAATCTTCCTTCCTGAACTCAGCTTCCATGCGCCTTCCAGCTTCCAGCATCCACGTCTCCATCGCACCACTTGCTCCTGAAGAACAGAAAACAACACTTAGTCGATTTTCAGCACAAAATCTCACAAAGGCTTGCGATGCATCTCCACGATGCATCGCAGCACAAACGAATTAAGGCTACGATGTAGCACAAACGAATTAAGACTACGATGCATCGTGGCGATGCATCGTAGCACAAACTCAACAACACTACGATGCATCGTGGAGATGAATCGTAGAACAAATCGCTATGCCTACGATGCATCGTGGCGATGCATCGTAGTGCAATTGTGTTTATGTGCAAATGAAGTGTGTGAATGTTGTGAGTGTTTGTGAGTGAAAGTGCAAGAAGTGAAATCTGAGCTATGAAAAACAAAGAATGAGATGCAAAGAGTTTGAGAAGTATGGTGAAGAAATGTGCAAAAGAGTGAAAACAGGAATGAAGAAAAGAATGAGAATAAAACATGCCAAATTTCGTACACGAACTTTTTATCAAAACTTGTGAAGCAGTGTCATGTAAGTGTGTGATTCCAAAGTGTTGTGAATATGATAAAAGCTTAGATGATTTTTTTTAGCTAAAGAATGAGAACGAAATGCTACGTGAGTGAAATGTTGTGAAAGGAGTTGTGAAATTTGTGAAATTTGTGTGTTGATGCAAGAATGAGTGTTGTGGGTGAATGTGTTCTAAGCCTTAACACTACGATGCATCGTAGTGTTATGTGCTTGTGTGCAAAATTGCACTACGATGAAATCGTAGTGCAAATGTGTGTGTGGGCAAAATTGTACTACGATGAAATCGTAGTGCAAATTCCATAGGTGTGCAAATGATTCAGCAACTTCCAACAAATATTAGACTGTGCTGCGTTGGGAATTTGGAAAAACTTAAAACATTAATGTTGCAGCCCTTGATCTTGGCTTTCCATAGCCTCTTGAATCATCCAAATCGGAGCTCAGGTGAGAGAGTTATGACCAAAATACTGAAAAAAGGCAAAAATGTGATTTTTAAGCCTACGATGCATCGTAGGCTTAAAACCCTAATCAGGTTTTTTCCTCATTTTCCACACTGTTTTGCCCGCTTTCCCTATAGAATTTGAATTCTGCCTTAAACACCAAAGTTGTAGGTATCTCTCTTGGCTTTCCATAGGCTTAAGAATCACCAAAATTGGATGTCTGCAGCTCAAGATATTGTCGAAATACCAAACTGTGGCAACATAAATCCAATGAAACCCTAATTACACATTTCACAAAGAAGCTCCTATTCCTTAACTTTGCACACAGAATTGGAAAATAGTTAAAACATAAGAAATGAAATGCATTCAAAGAACTTTTCATAGCAACCAAAATCACATCATTTGGATTAATACTGAAAGAATTACACTCAAATGAAGTTACACGACAAATCTGCCCAAAACCCTAATTCAAGCCTATTAACATGTTTAGGTTTCTTCAAAACATCATTTCCACCTTTTTCCAATTCTTGAACTTCACATGCACACTTGACTCTTTTGAACATCATTTTTGATCTTTTTCACCATTTTAGCACATCACAATATAAACCACATAAACACACAAAATAACACATAACAACACACATTTTCATGAAAGTAAAGACAAAAGCCAAGTGAAATAAGGTATAAAAGTTGGTATAAAACCCACTTATCATATGAGACCTTGTCTTTTTATAGGTTACAAATCATGTAAACCCTAACTACTAAAAACGTGTATCTTGAGTAGCGAAACAAAAGATTTCTAATTGATGAACTAGAAAATAGTTCTTATATAATTAGACAATGGAAGCAATATTTATTTATATAAAAAAAATGTTTGAGAGGAGAGGATTATAATTACAATATCACGTGTATGGCACAATCACCACACAATCACCACAATCTGCTGATCGGTGGAATTTCTCCAAGCCGTATGACTTTCTCCACACCTCTTTGATATATCTAATCCTACTCATTTTATTACAAAGATCTCTGACACCCTCTATTTATAGTGTAAGAGCTTTCTTAATTTCACACTTTCCTAATCCAAGACAATAACTAATTAAGAAACTAATTATAATAGGAAACTACTTTAAACTCAAGAAACAAAACATATAAGGAAACTACTAATTTATAGAAGTTTAGTTTAATTTTCCAACAAATCCCCATTTAAACTAAACTTTCCATATATGATCAATACCTTAAAGCTCACGTTCTTGAATTTCTTTTGAAATTTCTTTTGCAGTTTGGATCTTATATTTGATCTTCGTCTTCATCTTCATCTTCGCCTTCACATGTAACTTGAGACGAATTTTGTAGTTCCACATCTTGAAGGCTTCAAACATGTTTTCTGTTTCTTTTCCTTTATCATAAAACTCCTATATACCAATATTCTCTTCTAAAAGAGAATGACCAATGTAATTTCTATGAATAAAAAAAATCATATTGTTCAACTTGAACAATATTTTCAATATTGTTTACCTCAACAATGCCACCATCACCAGTGATATTTTTATCACCTTCAACAATGTATATAGTTTTTTTCTCTCTTCAAAATTAATGATTTCTACTCTCTCTTTACCAGTGAAATCACCAATCTACTTTTCTTCTTTATTCACAAGCACAACAAATTCATCCATATCTTCACAAACGTGAAAATTTATTGTATCATCTTCTTTCTTGGATTTGTTTAATTTAACATTAATCTCTTCAACAATTATATTGTTACTTTCTATTTTCTCCACAGACTTATAAACTTGAATTTCATGTTCTTCTTCTACCGAACAAATAATCTCTTTCTCTTCTTCAATTGGATCAATACTTTTTCATTCAAAACTTCCATAACATTATCATGATGATAACCACAATCTCCTTTCTTGAGATTTTTAATTTCCAAAGTGGATTCAATACTCGAAGATAAAGGATCAATAGTTGGTTTTTGAACTTGCTCACTTTGGTGACCATTGTTTTCTTTCTCAATGTAGAAAGACACTTGTGTTTGACCAATTGATACCATTGGCTCTTTAGAAGACTAATTCATAGCTCTTTGTTCATCAAAAATAAAATCTCTGATCACAATCACTTTTTCTGTATTTGCTATGTGACCATCCAATTTTTCATTAATTCTTTGTTCAAATAGTATTACCCTTCAATTCTCCCATTGTTAATGTTGCCAAATTCTTGGTTTCTATCATCAAGGCTACAACATACTCAAACTTCATGGAAAGTGTATTGAGAACTTTTTCGATAAAATTTCATCTTTCAATACTTGACCATTTAATTTCATCTCGTCTCTAACCACCAACAGACGAGAAAAATATGTTTCAATAGATTCACTCTTCTCCATGGTGCAAAGATCGAGCCTTCTTTGTAACATCAATAAATTATTTTTCATAGTGTAAAGTTCAAACTTTTTTTTCAACACCAAGAAATTATTGTGTTGAATTGTTTCAACACCTTTGTATATCTTCTCCAAAATATCCCAAACCTTCTTTTCAGTTTTAGCTATTGAGATTTTCAAATAAACTGTTTGATCAATGGCCAGATAAATTTTTTACAAAGCCAATTTTCCTTGCCTCTTTTTATCTATAATAATATTTTCATGTAATTCCTTTTGAATATATTGGATCAAATCAAAAGCTTCCATATAGATTTCCATCCGATCTCTCCAATGATTATAATTTTGTTTTCCTTTCAGTTTAGTAATAGCACAAATTATATTTCTTCCTGCCACAGTTAATCGACAATAACCAGGCTCTGATACCAATTTGAAGAACTAGAAAATAGTTCTTATACCAATTTGAATAAGACAACATAAGTGATATTTATTTATATAAAAAATATGTTTGAGAGGAGTGGAATACAATCACAATATTACGTGTATGGCACAACCGCCACAGAACAACAATCCGCTAATTTGTGAAATTTCTCCAAACCGCATGGCTTTCTCCACACCTCTTTGAGGTATCTAATCCTACTTTTCTTATTACAAAGATCCCTAACACCCTCTATTTATAGTGTAAGAGGTTTCTTAATTGCACACTTTCCTAATCCAAGACAATAACTAATTAAGAAACTAATTCTAATAGAAAACTACTTTAAACTCAAGAAACAAAACATATAAGGAAACTACTAATTAATAAAATTTTAGTTTAATTTTCCAACTCTAATCCTATAAGTAATCAACTAACTAGTCCAAATTAGGAAATGTTCTAATTGGAATCAACTTACTCTAACAAGCTCTTCTAGAAACTTTTCTAAAAGAGATTTTCTGAAGAAGTAACACTAATAATTGTTCAAGAAAACTTAATCAATGATTCTTGAAGTTATCGTAACCATCTAACACACGCCATTGTCATTCAAGACAATTAGCTATATAATTAACCCTAAAAAATAACAAACTTAAACAAATTACTTCTATTGAAGCCGAACATTACGATGGGAATGACAAACGTTGCAACGGTGATGAATGTCAGGACTATAGTGAAGGAACGTCATGATGGATTCCAACTTCAATTTGTATAAACAAAAATAAGGTTGCGACTGAGACAACGTGAATGTCAGGATAGAGAGCAAACATCATGATGGTAAGATTGAACATTGCGATGTTGGAGTTAATCAACTTTAATGTTCAATCATTATGAGGAACGTCACGACAAAAGTGTTAAACATCGCGCGATGTTGAGCAAACTTCACCTTACCAACTTTCTTTTAAGTTCAAAATTTGATGTAACAAATTAAAGTTTTCTAAAAATTAGAATAGCAAAAACTTCTCTCTTATCTTTCATTTACAATATTGGTACAAAATATATAAAGAAGGATTATACACAGTTTCTCTAAAAATAAGAATCTAGAAAATCTCTCATAATAAATACAAACATTCATCTATTTTCACAAAGTCCAATTAGGCTAAATCAAAACACTAATTCCCTAGAACTCAAGAGTACAGATACACCTACAGCTTAACTTAGGTTATTTTTCTACACTCCTATCAAGATAAGCGATAGATGTTTTCCAAACCAAGAATTGATGTTAGTTCAGATAGGTTAGATCTGAACAGAGCTTTAGTTAGGATATAAGCTGCTTGTTATCTTGAAGGATGTAGCTGAGAGTGACTGAATTGTTCAATTTTCTCATTGATAAAGTGTCTATCAATTATCATGTGTATAGTTTGATTGTGATGACCTGGAGTTTGGCAATAAGAATTGCTAATTGGTTGTCACAAAAAATTCTAATAGAATCAACAGCTCTTTTCTTGAGTTTATTTAGTACCCTCTTTAGTCAAATTCCTTCAAAGATGTCCAAAGTTAATGTATGAAGCTATACTTTTGCATTACTCTAGGCAACCTCTTTTTTCTTTTTACTATGTCAACTTACTAAATTTCTTCAAATAAATGAGCAATATCTAGATAGGGATCTACGGTAATTAGGAGAGCTTTCCCAATCAACATCCATATAAACCTCTAGTGTTCGATTGATCATCTTTTTGAACATTACCCCCTTCCCAAAATCCTTCTTTCGATACGTTAAGATACTATTCACGACCTCCAAGCAACCAATAGAATGATTTCCTAGAAACTGACTAACTGTTCTAACTGCTAAACTTATATCTTGATGGGTGTGAGTATGATATATTAGTTTACCTACTAAGCATTGGTACTTCTCTTTATCAGCTACCAGCCTATTAGTTCGAGGCATCAGATTGGTATTAGGGTTCATAGGAGTCTCAACTAGCTTGTATCCACTTATGTCAGTTTCTCATAAGAGATCTAGAACACACTTGCGTGGAAAACTGAGATTTATTTGCTGCTTTGTGCCACCTCCATCTCCAAAAAATACTTTAAGCACCCAAATCTTTGATCTCAAATTCTTTAGACAAGAGAGACTTTAGTCTTCTAACTTATCTTTCACGATCTCTTGAGAATAATATCATCAACATATGTAATTAAAACTGTGATTCTTCTATCAGTAAAGTGTTTTACAAATAGGGTATGGTCTACTTGTGTTTGAGAATATCCGTCCTGCTTGAGGACATTAGTGAATCGATCGAGTCCTCTAGGGGACTACTTAAGTCCATATAAAGTCTTTCTTAACTTGAACACCTTCTTTTATGTATCCTTAGTTCCAAATCTAGCCTGTATATATATATATATATATATATATATATACACTTCTTCATTAAAGTTCCTGTACAAAAAAACATTCTTGATGTCTAGCTGAAATAGTGGCCAATCCAAGTCAACAACAATTGATAGCATGACACCTATTGTATTGAGCTTTCCAATAGTGAAAAAGTTTCATGATAATCAATTCTATATGATTGAATGTACCCTTTGTCCACTAAACAAGTTTTGTACCTATCTACGCTTCTATTTGATTTCTATTTAACTTAGAAATCCACTTACAACCTACAGTGTTCTTCTCGGGTAGTAGCTTGGATAATAACTATGTGCTATTTTTTTTCAATACGGTATATTCTTCTAGAATTACATTTTATTAGTTAGAGACCTTTAGGACTTCATTCATAGAATTATAAATCTTTATTTGTCCAAGGAAGTCATAAATGTTTAGAATTTAGACGATAAATTTGAGTAAGAGATGTGGTCACGTAGAGGATGTTGAGTGCATGATCTAAACATCTTTTCTGAGTGCAATAGGCTGATTCAATTTAGGGTTGAGCTGTAGACTAAATTATGTTGTTTCCTTTTAATTTTTAGGCTCGACTTTGCTCAGGGAGGCCGTTTGACAATGCTAACTTGGTACAGGTTCAAGAATTTTTCTTCTTTCATAAAATTTAATAGCATCACCAGAAAGGAGAAGATGTTTGGATAGATAATAAGAGAAGAATAATCATGCTCTGATGAAGGTAGATGCACAAGAAGAATGTGAAAAAAGTCTGATTGAGAAGGTATTTGGAGAAAGAAAAGCCAACTTGGTTTGAATTACTCAAAATTTCACTAAATTGTGGAGCAACAAAAGAAATCTCAAGGTGAGAGAACGGAAGCCAAATTGCTTCCAATTTATATTTCAGAGCGAGAAGGTAAAACAAAAAATTTGGAATGGCAGACATTGGAGCTTTGATAGTCAGCTACTTGTTCTTTAGCAATGGAAAGCGAACATAGAAAATATGTCTACAACCTTCAACATATCACTTATATGAGTAGAGGTACACAAACTTTCCAACCATTTGATTACTAAAGAAGTAGCCTTCAACATATCACCTCTATGAGTACAGGTACACAAACTTTTTGACCATTTGATAACTAAAGAAGCAGCTAAAAATGAGGGTAAAATCTTTGCCAAAATACACTACTACAAAATGAGCCTATAGCAACACCCATAAAGTGTTGTTTTAGGCCCTAAAAATGTTGCTATAAGCCTAAAGCAACACTTTACAAAGTGTGTTATTAGAAGGTATCTCCTTAGATCTATGGCAACACTTTTACCATTTTATGCAACACTTCGAAAATGTGTTGCAATTGTCATAATATGCAACGCTTTTGTATGTGCAACACTTCTTTCTCTCCAAATGCAACACTTTTTTATTTGTTTCCTTTAATCAATTGCAATACTTTATTCTACCAAATGCAATACTTTTTACAATTTTTCAATCCAATATATGCAACACTTTTTCTAATTCAATACCATCCATTCAAAAGTAATTCTATAAATAGATAATCCAAAATGATAAATATATTACAAAAGTATTTATAGTGTAAAATACAAAAGTAGTTAATGAAATTAATAAACAACTATATGACCCTTAGGGAATTTACAAATTTTAACCCTAACTACTTTCAAATACATGAAATACTTTCATAGATAATGCATAGCTCTTAGAGTGGTACTTTCCAACATGTCATCCCACCGTAAAGATCAACATTTTAATCATTCCTGCAGGAAAATAACATTCATTGTAGATGTGAGTAGTATTCAAATATACACTAAATGAATGCTCTAAAAATGCAACAGAAAATTCTCATTTATAATTTCAACTAAAAATTAGTTATCACAAGCTGCAATACCCCCCAAAACAATAGAAATTCAAGAAAAACATAATCCTTGTGCAGAATATGTGAGAACTTTAGAGCTTTATGACCAAATAAGATTTCATGCTATTTGCAATTAAATAATAATAGTATGTGGTAGAAAATCTAAATTTACCATGTAAATATATGGATCAGTACGACTCCTTGCTCCAAACCTCTTTCACTTGTTCTAAGTTCAACAATAAGCAATATACAAAATAAACAAGCCAAAACATGCAAACATGTGATTCTTTGATAGTAATTTAAACATTAAGTTATGCCAGAATTATGCCAATATGAGTATTGTAATTGATTTCAAATAATCAACTTCAAGCCATTCAGCTTAACTGAAAAAGCAAAAGAGAAACAAGGGAAAAAAATTCATCTTTATTTTCGGATTCTTTCAGATATTAAGCTATTAACTCAAAAGCTATGCATTAAATTAATAACATGTAGTGCCACGACTATTCTTCAATGTCAAATAAATACATGCAGTAGATATAGTGAAATTAGTGCCAATGAGATCATAACATAGAAAAAAAGGAAGAACACCTATAATATTTGTTTAATGTCCACCCTCAATGACAAAAAAAATAACTCCTTCCAACTCCACACATAAAACTAGAACTTTAAAGTTAAAAAATTAATGGCAAGTAAGAAGAAAATTTATGTGCAGTATGAAATACTATGATTTGTTCTCACAAATCTTAATAGTCTCCGCCATATGCATTTGGTACTATATGAAACATCCATTTAAATGCATCCTTGACACATCTGAACATTAAAAGAACAAGTCATATTTATAATTGTTCATTAAACTATCTCTACTAAAGAATCCTGGACATTACACAATCATAATTCTGCTACTAGCCACAGAGTAATCACATCTTCCCAACAATTTCAAGATATCCCAAATCTCTATTCAAAGTTAAATACTCAAACCTAAAAGATGTAATCCAGCCAACAATATTACACATAGCACGAAAAAAATGAGTAACTATCATCTTGAGCTTTCCTAAACATAATGTACAAATTCAACATACGATTGTGGAATTCGAAATACTAAGGGAATGTAAGACATTAACATAGATTAAGGTAATCTTTAACCTAAGTTTAAAAACCTAAAAGTACCATATTGTAGTAATCTAAAACAGCTCACCATATGCTCTCATTATATATTTCTCTCACTACATTAGACCACTAGATGCTCCAACATTTAATACAAAAAAATATTCAGAATTTGAAAGGAAAGATTATTAGTTCAGAACAACATTCTAGGCTTCTAGCACACTATAGCATGATATAATATAACACAAAAATAAACTACTTATAGTTTAACCAAAATAGTTCTAGAAAATTTGATATTTAACATGTCAAAAACTGGACAAACTTCATTTAACTTGATCGCATGAATGCTTAAATCAGTTCATAGGGATGAAATGTAAAAGTTTTAACATCTCATTATGCACATACACAATCATTTCTAAAAAACGTTTCCACAATGACTGAGAACCTATGACCACTTTCGGACTTAATTAGCTGAGTATATATAATATGTTTGTATGGCTTTCCAAGGTTGCTGCTTTGCTGCAAGCTTGCAATTCATATTGGTCAATTGATGTCAGCACCACAAACTTCATAAGCATATACGTTATCACTATGTAGCATGAATGACTACTAGTAACTAGTCTCACTATCTCCTCATTCATTATTACTCTCACACGTAGCATACACAAAATAAATGTTGATGTTAAAAATATAATTCATTAAGATAAATTGCATTCACTCTTTATTCTCTCATTTTCCAATCAATTAATAACCTATCAATGAAATTGTGATTCAGTAATGTCTTCAAAATAAAACTTTTACATTGCAAAGTCAAGATAAGAAAAGCAATCCAATTGCTACTTCA
Source organism: Ophiorrhiza pumila (assembly GCA_016586305.1). Lineage (NCBI taxonomy): Eukaryota > Viridiplantae > Streptophyta > Magnoliopsida > Gentianales > Rubiaceae > Ophiorrhiza > Ophiorrhiza pumila. The sequence goes on from BLIW01000005.1 coordinate 17,719,921, forward strand.
AAATTCTGACCAAATTAAGAAAGTCAATGCACAAATATTCATCTTCTTAATAGGTATAATGAGAAGAGGAGATTATCTGAATTCAAAACACTGTTTATCAGTTTCTCATCAAATATGTAAATTAAAACAGGCTGACGAAAACAAAAGGGTAAAAAGAAAAAGATATTTGCAATGTTCATAGTGAATGAGCAAGAAAGTATAACATTGACCATTTTAGAACAAAAGAGATTAACATCAGAATTAATTCAAATATGACTCAGATAACAACATCAATCTTATTAAAAATACCCCTGAGAACAACATAAAAAATAGAGGGCACCATTATATTTAAAAAAAACGAAGAACAAACCATATAAATATGACAAATACCTTGAGTATCAGGACTTCTACAAAAAGAAAAAAGGTGTTAGACTACAACCCCAAAAAAATACCATTAGGTAATGAAGCCCTTAATAAAGCAAAATAAAATGAAAATAAAATTTAATAAAACTTAACGACAAAGAACTTTGGGATTGTTTATAGAGAGAAGAAATTTATGGTTTCAAATCGCAGTTTACCTCCTTATTCATCATCTCTGTGGTCATCTTCTTCAATCTACCGTAAAAAAATTAATCAATAGTGAAGTCCTAGGGTTCAATATGTTGTAGAATTCAAGGTTTACAAGGAAGATTGAAAGATTTAAAAGGAAGAAATGAACGATTCGTTGATGATTCGAAAGATTGAATTCGATTCTTTAAAGGGTTTGCAAGCAGAAAGGCTCTAGTTGTTTTAGAGTTAGAGTGAATGAAATGGAACTATTTTCTAAGTGTCGAACAGATGATAAGTAGTTTCCACAAACGACGTTGTATAACCAAAAAACGACATCGTATTATGTGCATGTTTAGTGATTAGTATGGATTGTTTACAAATTTTAGTTTTAATAATAACATAACATTAATTATAAGTATTAAGTTTTACAAAAAGAATTAAATACAAAATCATTAAGATAAAATAATTATAATTTTTTCCTAAAAATATAATTTTAGCATGTTTTTTTTTTATTTTCCTGTAGTAATTTTTATAATTAAACACAAAGCCACAACGATTATTTTTTGTACTGTTTTTATTAATAATATTAAATTTAAGTTTTAAAAATTTAATAATAGTTAAAAAATTCTATTGTAATTCCTCACCAAAATAAACTCAAAATATTAAATTTAAATTTTATTTCATTAATTTTAATAATTAAATATTTTTTAACATAAATTCTCACCAAAATTAGTACATCAATTCAAACACTTATACAAGATTATCTTTATATACTAAAATTTGAAAAAATATTTCTTTTCAAAATAAAAAAAATACTTTATTCAAATGAAACCTGAATATTTTGATAACAACTAGCTATACAAATATTTAGTTTATTATACACAAATTTTTTAATTAAATTACATTATTATTTGTTTCAAGGTATACAATTGTAAAATAAATGAAAATTAAATTTTAGTTGCATAGAATGATACTTTACTAACTAAATTTATATTTAGTTGTATGCAATATTTTATAAAGTGTTGCATATATTATATAAATATTGCTTTAAATACATAATAAAGGTAACACTTTCTAAAAGTATTGCATGTTCTTATACTAATTGCAACACTTGTTTACAAGTATTGCATTAAATTTATATAAGCAACACTTATTTCAAAAGATTGCAACTTTTCTAAAATTTTCTTTATTTGCAATACTTTTAGAAGTGTTGCCTACAAAGTGATGCAACAGGCTCATTTTGTAGTAGTGATACATGATATGATTAAACCTAAGTTAGGGAAACAAAGTGGTAGAATGGTAAAGATATTAGTATCTATAAATATAATAAAACTACTGCCAAGAGGTACCAAATTAAGGTATAATAAAAAAATCTTTTGGACTCAACTCAAATATGAACAACTATCATAGTTTTGTTTTTACTGTGGAAAGATAGGGCACAATGAGAAAAATTATGAGTAGAGAAGAAATGAGGTGCATTCAGAAAGTTAGCAAGAGGGACAGTATGGATTTTGGCTAAAAGTGAAAGAGAATTGAAAGGAATCAACAAATAAAATTCAAATTGTTTCTAACAGAAATCTTAGCAATGAGGATAGAAATATAGAAGCTTCCATAATTTTCAAGTCAAGAGAGAAGAAGAGATAGAGAGGAGAAAGGGGAGGCAATGAAAAAAAGAGACACATTTAGACAAACTCCAAGTCTAGGGGATGAAGTGAGATCTGAAAGCACACTTAACTCAGACTTGATAAAGTGAACTTGATTCAGCTGCAATATGAAGACAACCAAGAAAATCAATTCATTAATATCACAGGTCCTAACAGTACTACCAACGATATAAATCTGATAGAAATGGGAGATAAAATGGAAATTCTAGTGAATGTTATAATTCAAAAAGTATAGAGAGAAGACCATTAGAGGTGATAACCAACATTCAAGGAAGTAAGAATAGAGATATCAATCTACAAAGGACAGTGATTGATAATGGGAAGTGGAAAATGAGGGGAAGGACTTCTGAAAGCAAAGATGTTGGGATAGAAAAGAGTAAAATAAGGAATGCAAGCACAAGAGGACATAAAAGAATTTAGCAACTAAAAGATGAAGAAGACAACAATATGAGAGGCAAAGCAAAGAAAGGCAAAAGGGACAATGCGGTGGAACAAATATCAGAAAAGGTGACGAAGGTGACAACCTTAATTTGCGCCCTCATGAAAAATAAAGATAAACATGTAGAATTGTAGAGGTTTGGAGGGTCCCTCTACAATCTTGAAATTAAAGGAGTCTCTCAGGCTCCATCTCCCTAAGTTGGTTTGCATTTTGGAGACAAAGTAGAAAAATTAGTTCATTAAAACTATGTGTAAAACGCTTAAGTTTTAAAATAGACAGGACACAGTTCAACTAATTGGCAAACGTTGTGATATAGTTCCATCAAATAATAAAGACAAAGTTGGATGGAAGTGGAAATTGAAAGTTAGAATAAGAACTTGAGAATTTGGGTCATATTTGTGTAGGCTAGCAATAATGAAACCAAAAGAAAAGAATAATGGGAAGCCCCAGTGTTAAGGAAAGAATTGGGAGGGATAAACGGATAATGGTAGGGATTTTAATGACATTATAAGCAATGAGATTAGGGGTAAAAAAAGAAGTGAGGACAGTTTCGGAGCATTTAGAAGTCTGATTAATAGGATGGGCATGAAAGAGGTTTAATACAAATGAAAGAAATAGACTTGCACTAATAATAGATAGGAAGAAAGTTTTATTGAAGAAATACTAGATAGGTTCTTCGAATTCCCACAATGGACCTTATAATAGCCGAATAGAGTTACTACATATAAGTTCAAACAAGACTCAGACCACCAATTATTGATCCTAGACATGACCTCTGTCACTCAGTAGCACACTAAGAGATCCATCTTTGACAAGAGGTAGGTGGAGAGAGAGAGAGAGAGAGAGAGAGTAGAGGAAATAATCAGAAAAGTATGGAATAATAAAGTGAAGAGTTCTGCAATGTTCCAAATAAACTAGAAAATCAAACTTTTTAGACTGGAATTGACGAAGTGGAATCAAAAATAGTTCACCAACTCAGCAAAAGAGATTTAGACCTTAAAGGCCTCAATGGAAAAAATGCAACAAGAAGGCTCAACTAGAAATTGAAACACATGGAACACTCTAAAACTTAAACAGGATGAATTATATAAACAAGGCAAAAAGTTTTGGGGTCAAATATTAATAGTAAAATGGTTGAAGAAAGGGGATAAAAACACAAAGTATTTCCATGCTAGTACAACTTAGTCTAGGCAAAAGAAAAGAATGACAAATCTAGAAAACAAGTATGAGGGTTTTGTGAGTTTGACAATAAGTTGGTTAAGGAGATAGTTGCATACTACAAATAACTATTTGTTTCTCTGAATCCGAGGAGGACAAGGAGAAGCTAAGTGGAATTTCTAAATCAATATCCCACTTTATGAACTAGTCTCCCACCAAATATGTGCATAAGGAGGAAATAAAAAAAGCCCTTTTTGCAATGCATCCGGACAAACACCTGGATCCGATGATATGAATGCTCTCTTCTTTCAAAAATTTTGACATATAGTTGACCATGATATTTGCAATGCAGTTCAACTTTTGAAAGCCTTTAATTATACTCTTGTATCCTCCATTTCCAAGGTTAAGGGTTCCATAAAAGTATCCCACTTTATACCTATAAGACTGTACAATGTTATCAACAAAAAAATTTCAAAAGTCTTAACTAAAAGATTAAAACTGGTCTTCTCAAAATGTAAACCGATCAGCCTTCATTACAAGTACGTAGATACTTAATCATGTTATCATTGCTTATGAATAACATCATTCACCTCAAGAATTCAAGACGTGAAAAAGATTACTATATGGCACTGAGCCTTTATATGTCAATGGCATTTGATAGAGTAGAATGGTTCTTTCTAAGGATAATAATGTCATGCATGGATTTTGCTCCTAAATTTGTTGAATGGATAAGAAACTGTATAAGTACAACCTCCTTTAAATTTAATGTAAATGACAGCCCTAAAGGATATGTAAAAGCAACTAGAGTGTTAAGGCAAGGGGATGCCCTATCTCCATACCTATTTTTGATATGTTCTGAAGGGTTATCGAATTTACTTAAGCAATCTATAGTTAGAAATGAAATAGATGGTATAAAAATACGCAAAAAAGGACCAGTTATTACACACTAATTTTTTGCAGATGACTCTTTGCTCTTTTATAAAGTAGAAACATCACAAGTCATATGCATTAGTGATTGCTTGGAATGGTATGAAAGATGACAAGCGTGTCGTTAACCTTGCAATTTTATCCCTAAACTAATGTAGAAGAAGTGAGTAGCGTATCGTATCCACAGGGAAGGGATTGGTTTCGAAAATTCTAAATTGTTCTGTTGAATGTCACAAGAATGATGAATTAAGAAATGACAATAATAATCTAAACAGAGAAATAAGGAATAAAGCAAAGACACAAACAAGAAGTGTTGTATGATAGCAAGTAAGAAATCGATGTCTTAGGATTTAGGTGCCGGATGATTGTTTATTAAACTACTCATGCTATGCATTTGACGCACATTCAAACTCAGAGGAGACCGAAGCTGCCTAGGATTGTAGCTAAAAGTCAGCATGGCGACCGCACCTCTTTCTACTCTCCTAAACGCCGCACTTCCCTATAGCGAGGCCTAAGTGTGACGAATGAAAACCGCAATGTCTCAACTTAACAATACCACCAACTCTAGCATGCAAAACCAAACCTTAGATCTCCCATGGTCAGGCCTGACCTAAGTTTCTAAGCCTTCGGTTAGTATTAAAAAAGCCACTCCTTACTCTATCTTATGATTCAATGACCTCCGATCGGCTTGGCGACCGCATCTCGGATCACGAACAACCAAATCAAGTAAAGAGACTCAATTATCATACTTCTAGACCTCATCTCATGCATTTCTCACTCGAATTGGTTAATCGAGCCTCAACCTAGCATGACGACCACAATCAAGGTTCAATTCAATCAATGAAAGTGCAAAAATTATGAAACTTGACATTTTTCATTCGTTAAGAACAAGTATGAATTCATTCTTTAGTTACTTAGTCAATTGCATAGCATTTCCTTCGTTTAATTACTCAAGCATCCGGTCCAAATCTTTAGACACCATCAATTTAGCCACAAAACTCCATTCTCAACTCCAGATCATCAAATTGCAATGAAGAACATATCATTTTCATTAAATTGAAAAGATTTTACCAAATGAATTGCTTCGATTGCTTCAAATCCACCTAATTCTTGTGATTTTACTCCTTAATTGAGTAGAAGCTTACAATAATCAGTCCAAATTCTCGATCGGAATTGAAAACAGAGATGAATTTCTAGAGAGAGAAAATCCTAGAGAGAGAAAGTTAGAGAGAGAAACTTTCGCTCTCTAGTTCAAAAGTCTGTTAACTATCTAGAATCCTCCCACGTAAAATCTAACTAAATCCTTTATTTATAGAGGTTACAAAACGTAAATAATACGCTAACGTAAAATGACTATCAATTTACAAAAATGCCATCGCCTTTAGTGAAAGTCCAAAAATTAGTTAACAAACAATAGCCAATCGCGCTTTTGGGCACTGGTACTACGCACCCTCAGCATGCTTCTTGCGTCTTCAAGCCTCCAACAGCCACGCCTCCTTCCACTTGTGCAAGGAAAACAAAATCCCACACTTAGAAAAATTATCACTAATATGACAAATACCAAAGCAATCATCAAAAACTCAGCCCTCACATACTCAAAATAGCGAGACCTCGAGGCGAGGTCTCGCTCTCACATCACCAAAAACGGCGAGACCTCGCTCTCACATAAAATAAAACGCGAGGTCTCGCCACTTTATGTGCAAGTGCGCAAGAGTGATTTTGTGAAGTGGGAATGTTGTGAAGTGTGTGCAAGACTAAAGTGAAGAATGAAGAATGAAGAGTGAAGAGTTAAGAGTGTTGCGAATTATATGGAAAAATGTTGTGAGATTCGTGAGTTGTGCATGAAGAGTATTGTGAATGAAGTGGAGTGTTAGGAAATTTCTTGAAAATGAATGTACATAAAGAAAGGAAGTATGATGAAAATGAGTGTGAGATGAAATATGTGTGAATTGTAAAGTGAAGTGAGGTGAAGTATAAATGAGATGTGAAAGGAAATGATGAAAGAAAATGATGAATCATGGAATGGAGAAATGGTGAAGCATCATGAAATGTGTTGAAAAAACGAATGCAAATGAAGTATGTAGACTAGTGAACGTGTGATGAGATGAAAATGAAAGTGCATGAAACATGATGAAACAAAGTGAAAGTGGAGATTGATGAATGCCATAGTAACTAAATGATGCATTCTTCACTCATGAAATGGAAATTGTAATGTTTGTAAACCATTCTCAAACATGGAATGGAAAATGAATGCTTCATGAAGTTGCAAATGTTGTGAAAAAAACAATGAAACATGAGCTCACAATATGAATTACCTCAATACTAAGTGAAGTGTATACAAAGCATAAATGAAATGTGTGTGTGGAATATGCAGTCACTTCCAATCAAAATCTGACCTTGATACATTGTGAATTTGGGCAAACGTAAACATGCAACGTGTAGCTTTATGTCGTAGCTGTCCATATCTTTTTGAATCACCCAATTCGGAGATAGGACTAGAAAGTTATGGCCAAATTACCGAAGTGTGGCAAAGAGACAAGATTTCAAGGCGAGGCCTCGCGGCAAGACCTCGCCGCGAGGTCTCGCCGTCAAAAGTGTTTACCCACGAGGTCTCGCGGATTTTTTTCTTTCGAATTAGAGTTCGAGTCTGACATAAGAGTTATAGATCTTTCTCTTAGCTTTCCATAGGTTCAAGAATCAGCCTAATTAGAGGTCTGTAGCTCAAGATATGGACAATCTACCAAACTGTGGCAGTGAGCTCAACAATGTAAAACCTGAAGGAGCAATCACAAAGATCTTCCTGTTTCTCCTACTTGCACACAGAATTAGAAGAACATTACAACATAGAATTGAAGTACATTCAAAGAACTTTCCAGAACATTCAAGATCTCATCATTTGGATTAGTATTGAGAATGTTATAATCAAATGAAGTGCACTATCCATTCTACTCACGCATAAAACTAGCAAATCAAGCATGTTAGGGTTTTCTTCCAATCTTCACAAACATCATTAAAACTCTTGAATCATTTCCCTAACCTTTAACTCCAAACACACTTTTGATTCATTTAATCGACATTTTAGGTCCTTTTCTCCATTTTAGCACTTCCTAGTTGCAAACCACATAAATGCACAAAATGGCACAAAACACTACACATTTGCATGAGAAACAAGTCAAAAGCCAAGTGATATAACACATATAAGTTGGTATAAAACCAACTTATCAATTTCCCCCACACTTTCACTCTTGCTTGCCCTCAAGCAAGACTCACACTCTTCACAACACCCGCACAACTCAAGCACGATCACAACAATACACCAACACATAACACTCAACACTACATAGTGAATTCTCTAATTGGAAAACCTACCTATCCACTTCAAGAACATTTCACACTATTATTGGATGTGCACATTCTTTAGTTAACCCATTGTACTCTAGTGGTAAGGATATGCTCAATTCTTCATGGCAATCATCAAAACTAAGTTGTACTCATTTTAAGCTCTAACATAGATGTGTGAGTGGTGTTCAAAGGCTTACATACAACTCTAGTCTCAATTATGATCAAAGCGAAAATAGAGAATGCAAAGACTTTATTATTACTTCTTTTCAAGTTCTCAACTTGTAAACTTTGTACAGACATAAATGCACCAATTTAGGGATCATTGGTTGCCCTCGTTTCTTACCACTCTTTCCCCCAGGTTGTCATCCTTTAGGGCTTTACCTTCGTTTTGCACATGACATTATTACACTGGGGTACTCCTTGGCCTTTCCAATTATTGCCTCGGGTTTTATGGCTTTTGCATTCCATCCCCACTCATGCAGATTATTCTCTTAAAATGCACACTTAGTGTGATAGAGCAGTCCCGCAGAGGAGTGGTTCATAATTGTGTGCTCTTGGAACATTGTCCCTGCACTTAGCATGCAACAATTTTCACATTGGCATAACCTGCCTTTTTTCCCAAATCATTTCCCCTGGTGCCTAACTGTCATTACAAGTTTCCAAGGATTACTCAGCTTAATTCAAGAAAATTTTCAAAAATTCTCTATTTCTCACCTTTTCACATAAGTGCAACCATCCTTGTATGTAATCCATTTTAGTGCTTGAAAACAACTGTGTTAAACTTCAAACTTTCCCACTAAGTTCTAACTCCTACCACTTAGCATTGAACTATCCTCACCATTGAGCATTTTTATTCAAATTTAAAACACACATCCAACCCTAGTGTTAGTGCACTTTCCATGGATATACAAGTTCTTCCACAAAAATTCCAACTACACAAAACTTGTGTTCAACACCATCACTTATTCACACGAAAAACTTCACAAAAAATTCCAAAATGTCAAAATGTCACAAAATACTTAAACTTTGCACAAATCATGAAAAAAACACACATATATGGGAAATAAGCTAAACATTGATACAACAAAACTCAAAAGTAACATGCTTTGCATCACATGGTACAAAAACTTCATTCAAGAAAGAAAATAAGCATGTAAAGTACAAAAGACACAAACCAAAGCAAACATTCTCTCCCCCACACTTAAAACTTACATTGTCCTCAATGTAAAGTAAAGATAGGTTTAGGAGCTCCCTGATATGTCAGGAATTCCAATGTTTTCTTGGTGGAGTGGCTTTCTTCACAGTTCCCTCTTTGCATAAAATATTTCACTTAGGCTCATGTGTGCATTGCCTATTTTCCTTGCAACTCCCTTCATGTCCCAGCTCTCTACAACATGAGTGGCTTAGTGAGCATAACAAACATGTAAGAAAACATACAAACTAGTTTAACCAAAATGTTTTATTAAAGGAAGTAGAAAAGAAGTAGTTCTGGGTTTTGTAAGTCTCTAGCTAGACTTTATTCATGAAGCTTTCTTTTTCATGATTCGGAATACCCCTGTCTGTATCAGAAAAACGCTCTTTCATAAACACTCTTTCTTTTCCTGTATGGCACTTGAAGAATATTTTGAAATATTTTGACGGAGGTGCTTAAGCTGATGCACATGGGGAGCAACCTCTATAAATTCCACTTTGAACCACTGAGGCTCCCCCATTAAAGGCACCTCATTCACTTCTTCAACCATTCTAGGCACATCGGGTACATCTTTCACCATATTGGTCACACTAATCCTGCAAGGCTCAACCAAGGGTTGTACATCCATGGTCTCAACAAACCCATCAGTAAGTTCAAAAATGGAAGTATTAACAAAGCAATTTTCCACCATGTTAGCAATGTCATTAAGTATTTTCATATCTTCGTCATTTGAAAGGTGGGTTAGGGAGGATTACGGAGAATATTAACGTCAATGATGGGGTTGTGGTGTTTTCTATGTCCGATGTGCCCTTGGGATTTGGGGTGGCGGCTAAGAGTACTCAGGATTGTAGAAAGACAAATCCTAATGGCATTGTGGTCATTCACCAGGCTAATATTGGGGAGAATTTGAGGACGGAGGATGAGCTCTAAAAAAGTTCCCACTTTTTTCTGAGTTTGATGTACTTTATGCCTCGCATTGGCAGCCAACAAATTCAAGCTCTGAATCGTCAATTGAAATTTCCCAGTTTTGGTCAATTTCCCAACTTGGGTTCCCAAAGAAACCAAATTTTCACGCTTGATATTAGTTTCTCTCTTCACTTAGGATTCGAATACGTAGTAAACACGATTTTTTTGAAGCCGGAAACAATAGCGGCCGGGGATTGAATCGGGGCCTTCATGAGATGGATTTTCTATGATGTTTTTGAGGTTGTTGCCGACAAATTTGAAGAGCTTCTCAAAAAAATGGGTCGTTTCATTCTCTTCCAGTGGCCTCATCGCTTGATTTGTGTGTGTCTGCGTGCGGTGGTTTACGTTAGGGTTTTAGGGTTAAAGAGAATTGGGAAATGGATATGGGAATGCACCCGAATTCTTAACTTTATAAACCCGAGTCCAAACTCGATTGATTCTATGGGTACCAAATTTGTCAGGCCCTCAACTTCTCAAGACTTAGGCTATATCTGGATTGAGGGAAAGGGAGAGAAAGGAAAGGAAATGAAAAGGACGGATTTTTATTTGTGTGTTTGGATATTTTTTTAGGTAGGGAAAGGAAAGGAAAGGAAAGGGAGAGATTGGGAGGGATTAGATATACCTAGTTTAGTCCATATCTCTTTCCGTCCAAAAGTGGGTGGAAACAGAGGGAAATGATAATTCTTTTATAATTAATAATTTATCATTAAAAAATTATCCTTCTAACGTAAAATTTAATTTAAAAATTACAACGTACCCTATCGTTGAAAACTTATAAGATAAACAAATGTTATGATAGTTGGAGAAAAACTTTCAATCTTAATACAATTGATATTACTATCTATATTTATTAGAATTTTATTTAATATCTAAAACTTTATTAACTCCTAATTTGCAAGATTATCAAATTATTATTTGATAATAAACTAGAGTTTCAATCTATTACAAATTCTAATGACACATAAAAGTAATAATAGAGTTATACTCTATTAAAATTTGATTTAATTTATAAAATTTTACTAATCTCGATATTTTTAATTTTAATGAACTTTGAACTACCAAATTTATGATACAAGAATATCTAAACTCTAGAATAATTTATCCATAATAGAAAAATTATTTTATTTATGTTTCAATCATCATCCTATATAAAGATATAGATATACAGTATCATACTATAAATCATCATCAAAGCTATTCATAAATAATAAATTTAAATTTTTCACACAAAAATAACAAGTTTATCTAAAATAAATATATTTTATTTGATTGTTGCGTCTATATATTTTTTATTTTATTGATTCTACGATTTTCTTTCTTTTGTCCTAAATTAGATATATATATATATATATATATATATATAAGTATATCCTTTCTTTTCTTTCCCAATTTATCCAAACATATTGGAAGGAAACCATTTTCCTCTACTCTACTTTCTTTTCCTTTCCACTCGTTTCATTTCTTTTCTTTTCCCTCTGTTTCCCTTAATCCAAACATAGACTTAACTTCATATGGATCATAATTATTAATTAAGATGATTTATTTATTAATTTAAAAACGATGGAGATTTTACATATTTTTAATTTTATATAACATAATTAGTTTAAAGTTTGTGTTTTTTGTTGCTTTAATGAAATTGAGCTATTCTTTTTTCTTTGACTCAATCGATAATAGTATAATTATTAGGAGAATTTAATTAGATTTTTTTAAGAAGAGAACAAAAGAGTTTGTTCTAAATATTCCGTATTTAACTATTTTAGTTAAAGTTAGTTTACAAATTTGAAATGTAACTATATATTTGAAGGATAAAACGCATATATCCAGATAAAGGTAACTGATCGAGTACTAACCTTCGTCCAGTCAACCTCTGCACAGCGAAAATTTGAATCTTGTATACCAATGGAATTTGTACCACTAACGAATAGAGCACAGATCATAGTTCCACCATCTATTTGCTCCTTGAGATTGAGATAACAAGAAAAACCTAGTTTTTCTTGCTTCTTATTGTTACCTGTTACAAACCTTTAGTTTGATACCTTATAGAGTTATTTATAGTTGATAGAAAACCTTTGGTTTACTTAAAACCTTTTGGTTTTCTCAAAACCTTTGATTTGCTCAAAACCTTTGGTTTTCTCAAAACCTTTGGTTTACTGTCACGAGTGTACCCCTTAATTCCAACATATCCCACTCACACATGACGGAAAATGTTTCTATCTTGTTCTCAAAATCTCATTCATACAATCAAATAGGCTGTGCGACAAGCAATACTACGAGAGCGCAAGCACTATACACCTGTTAGGGATATATAACATCTCGTTTATAGATTCTGTCCTTCGAATATGCAACAAGTGTATAGCGCTTGCACTCTCGTAGTATTGCTAGTCACACAGCCTATTTGATTATATGAATGAGATTTTGAGAACAAGATAGAAACATTTTCCGACATGTGTGAGTGGGAGATGATAGCTTAAAGTCGTATCAGCTCAATTTTACCCCTAAACTACGTAGTAGCGATGAGTGGGGATCGTATCCACAGGGAAGGGGATGGTTCAAGAACTCAAAATTTGCTCACAGTATGTCGCGAAAGAACTAAAACTAACACTAACTAGTAAAGAATCAAATGCAACAAGTAAAGTGTAAAATCAGGAAAAGAGTGGATGCTCTAGAGTATTTCCACCAGTTGAATGCACATTAGGCCATGATTGCAATGCTCTTGACACACAAGTAAAACAATGAGGAGATCTCTATTGCCCAGGAGGCTAGCTAACACTTAGCATGACGACCTCAGTATTTTCTATACTCCTTAACATTCCACTTTTCCCATGGCGAGGACTAAGTAGAACGGATTCAACCCGCAATGCCTCAACTCTCCAAAGTTAGCAAATCTAGTATGCAATTCCTACGGTATCCCATGGCGAGGCCTGACCTAGGACCTAGAGTGTTTGCTTACTTTAGAAAGTTTCTTCTCACTTTTTCCTAACAACTCAATGATTCTCCACCGGCATGGCGACCGCATCTCAAATCATGATTCAAACAAAGCAAGTGGAAGACTCAATCATCATACATTTAGTCTTCATTTCATGAAATTCTCACAGATATTGGTCAATCTCACTTCAACTCAGCATGGCGACCACAATCAAAGTTCAATTCATTCAATAAAAGTGTGAATTCATGAAACTCAACAAGATTTAATCATTAAAATCACATATGATTTCATCCTTAAGAAATTATGTCAATCGCATAGCATTGCATAGTCTAATTATACATTTAACTGGTTGAAACTCTAGAACATGAGAGATCTAACCATAGAACTTCATTACCAATTCACGATCAATAATTTGGAACTTGAAACAATTCATTTTCAATAAATGGAAAGAGTTTACCAATGAATTCTTCCAAGAGCTTCCTTAATTGATAAGAGAATTACAATGATCGGAGCAAATCTTTGATCGGAATAGAAAATGGAGCTCAAAAGCTAGAGAGAGAAACTAGAGAGAGAAAGTAGATCTTCAAATGAATTCCCGCTTTCCAGCTCTCAAAAGTTTGTTTCAAAATGTAAAATTTAACTAATGGATGAAAAAAAATAGTCTCTGGGATCTAAAGTCCCCCTTCCATATTAGCTACACCTCCTATATATAGAGTAGTAGAAATGTAGCTAATACGCTAACTAAAAATATCTAAAGATATTACAAAAGTGTCCTTGAAAGGAAGAACCAAAATCAGCCCAAAAATGTGAAAATTCGAAGTTGGAAAACTTTTCCCAACAATCCAGCGCCTTCAGCATCAAGTTCCAGCGCCTTTATCATCCTTGCCGTTCTTCCTCGCGCCTTCAGGCTTAGCTTCGCGCGCCTTCACTGCTCAGAGCTCTAGGTGAAGAAATCAGAGTCACTTCACGCCTTCAAGCCATTCAACATCATGCCTCCAGCAACTCCGCGAACATTCACTCAGTCTAGCCTTCATGAGATCAAGCCTTCCTGCCCCGTAGCTTCACGCCTTCATCCACCCTGAAAATCAGAACTTCAGAAGTTAAACACTTAGCCATTTTTTCTAGAAACTTAACACAAAGTACTTCATGGCAGCAACTTCCCACCAAGATTTGATCATGATACACTGCGAATTAAGAAAAACCTAAAACATGAAAGTCGTGACACTTTGTCTTAGCTATCCATAGCCATTTAAATCACCCAATTTGGAGCTAAAATGAGAAAGTTATGACCAAACTACTAAAGTGTGACAAAGCTTAAATATGAAGCAACTCTTCAACACTTTGCCATTTTTTAAGTAACTCTCCAACAATTAGCCTACGACATGTCGTAGGCTAAATGTTTTTGTTCCAGAATTGGCCTATGACACGTCGTAGGCCAAAATTCCATCTCCAAAGTTTTGTCGTGGGCAAAAAAAATCTCCTTCAAGAATGGCCTACGACATGTCGTAGGCCATTTTCTGTCTTCTCAAGATTGGCCTACGACATGTCGTAGGCCAATTCTCTTTTTGTTCTCGGCTGCTTAGTTCTTTCCTATACCAAGTTGTGTGCCTTGGTTTGTGAAGTTCATTGTGCAACATGAGTGGTGTGCCAAGGTGCAAATGTGTGGCATGAGTTGCATGGCAAAGTATGTGGCAAGACTAATGCATAAGTGTTGTGCCAAAGTGTGCACTTGAGCTCTGCATTGTGGTGCAAGTGTGTACAAGTGTTACGCATACATGTGAGTAACAAGTAGGCACCAAGTGTGACATCAAGCTGTGTAAAATCAACAACCATCGAGTGAAACAACTTCAGCTCAAAGATGGAAGGAAAACACAAGCAAAGATACTTGGAACCTTTTACCTCTCAAATTCTGAAAACTTACAAACCGTCTCCTTCCGACCACGATTTGGCCCTGATTCACTGCAAACTGGGAAAAACCTAAAACACGAAAATTGTAGTCCCAAGTCTTAGCTTTCCACAGCCTTTTGAATTATCCAAATCGGAGTTAATATGAGAGAGTTATGACCGAAACACTGAGGCATGGCAAAACTGAATTTTATGCCTACGACATGTCGTGGAGCAAACTTCCATTCCTCTTAAATAGCCTACGACATGTCGTGGAGCAAATTTTCCTCTTCAAGAATGGCCTACGACATGTCGTAGGCCATTTTTCGTCCTTCCAAGATTGGCCTACGACATGTCGTAGGCCAAACTTTTGTTCTCAAAGTTTGTCCACGACATGTCGTGGGCAAATTTCTTGCTTCAGCAAAACTTCATTCTTCTATGCAGAATTCGTGTGTCTTCGGTTCTGAATCAGACTTTGTGGTAAACATCAAAGTTTTAGATCTTTCTCTTGGCTTGCCATTTGTTCAAGAATCAGCATCATTGGAGGTCTGTAGCTCAAGATATGTTCATTCTACCACAATGTGGTAATATGAAATCAAAGATGAAAACCTAGAGTAGCAATTGCAAAGTTGCCCCCGTTTCTCATACTTGCACACAGAATTAGAAGCATGTTAAAACATAAGAAATAAAGTACACTCACAGAGATTTCCATAACATCCAAGATCTCCTACTTTGGATAAGTATTGAAAGAGTTATACCCAAAATAAGTTGCACCAACATTCTGCCCAAACCCTAATTTGGCCAAATAAGCTCATTTCAGTTTTTCTTAAATTCCCACTCACCATTCTCATTATTTCAAACTCTAAACCTTGTCATTTGACACCAAGCATATATTTTCCTCATTTTAACAACATTTTTGGTCTTTTTTCACCATTTAAACACTATGAGTTGCAAACCACATAAACACACAATATAGCACATTGCACCACACATTTGCATGAAAATCAAGGCAAAAGCCAAGTGAAATAATACATTTAAGTTGGTATAAAACCAACTTATCAGGAGATGTTGGAATTAATAGGTACACTCATGACAGTAAACCAAAGGTTTTTAGAAAACCAAAAGTTTTGAGCAAATCAAAGGTTTCGAGTAAACTAAAGGTTTTCTATCAACTATAAATAACCCTAAAAGGTAGCAAACTAAAGGTTTGTAACAGGTAACAACAAGAAGCAAGAAAACCTAGGTTTTTCTTGTTATCTCAATCTCAATGAGAAATTAGGTGGTGGAACTGTGATCTGTGCTCAATTCGTTAGTGGTACAAATTCCACTGGTATACAAGATTCAAATTTCCGCTGTGCAGAGGTTGACTGGACAAAGGTTACTACTCGATCAGTTACTGATAAGTTGGTTTTATACCAACTAATATGTGCTAAATATCTTGGCTTTTGTTTTGTATTTGATGCAAATGTGTAGTGATTTAGGTTGTTTTGTGCATATAGGTGATATCTTAGATGGTGATGTTGAAATGGTATAAAGAGAGCAAAAATGATGGTAATGATGTTAAAAATGCTAAAAAGGCAAATAAAGGAACCAAAAGTGCATATTCGACTAAATTAGAGTTTTGTGGCATAATAAGTGCTGAATTTGTTGTGTGAATAACTCTTTCAATTCTAATTCAAATGAGGAGATCTTGGATGATTTGGAAAGCTCTTTGTTTGTACTTTAATTGCCATGTTTTAACGTACTCCAAATTCTGTATGCAAACATGAGAAACGAGGGCATCTTTGTTGTGTTTGGATTAGGATTTGATAGAGTTCTATCTTTCTGCAACAGTTTGTTTAATTGTGTATATCTTGAGCTACAGGTATCCAATCATGTTGATTCTTGAATCTATAGAAAGCCAAGAGGAAGTTCTACAACTTTCATGTTTACGGAAAAGTCCAATTCAGAGTCTAGGCTATACAAATCATGCATGGGAGTTGGATGATGTTTCTGACTTAGCACTTATACACTGACCGCACCACTCTTGCACAAAAGCACTCAACTTACTCACACACTCGCACTACACTCGCACCACAAACACACTACACCCTCGCTACACTCTAGCACACACTCACACTATCACGCACACAGCTCATGCGGCGAGGTCACCTCGCCGCATGAACCACGCACACACATTGTGACCTCGCCGTACATCCTTACTCGCACACCTCGCACAAGCTCACCGCACACGAGCACAATCCTAGCGCACAACTCTCGCACACACTAGCACCATACATGCACACATATCATGCGGCGAGGTGAACTCGTCGCATGCACACACACTCACACCATTCATTTCATGTTTCATACATTTGCACACAACATTCCTTTTGCATTTTATTTCAACTTTTGAGCATAAATTGTACATTTCACAACATATGCACAACACTTACATTTGCAATCCACTCATAAATTTGTGTATGTTATTTACACACATTCAGCACACAAAGATCAAGGCTGTTGCATACTTATACATATCAAGTTCATTTCACCTCTCATTCTTGGAAAGAAAACACCAACATCACCAATACTCGATCACGATTTTGAATTTGGAATTCACACATTATATTCACCTCACTCTTCCATTCACCTCACTTCATGAAAATATTGACAACTTTTATCCTCACCTCACAGCTTCAATCACATCTTCACATTCACTACCAACACTTCACACTTTTCATCACTCAAACTCCACAACACTTTATATTTTTTTATTCACATCGAAACTCACACATTCGCACAAGGCGGCGAGACTTCGCCACGAGGTCTCGCCAGCAATCACTTAACACGGCGAGGTCTCGCCGCGAGACCTCGCCAGCAAATGCACAACACGGCGAGACCTCGCCACGAGGTCTCGCCACACACACACACTTCACGGCGAGACCTCGCCACAAGGTCTCGCCATGCAATTTTGCCATGAAATTTCCAATTTTGTTGCACTCATTAAGTTGGCCATAACTCTCTCTTCTTAGCTCTAAAATGAGTGATTCAAACGGCTATGGAAAGATAAGACATAGGGCTATAACTTTTATGTTTTAATATTTCCCTAATTCACAGTGCATCATGGTCAAATTTTGGCTGAAAGTTGCTGCCTTTCATTGCTGTTCGTCCCTTCCATTTCCAGAAAATATTCTAAGTGTTGGGTTTCTGATTTTCAGGTTGTGACAGGCGAGTGAAGGCGTGAAGAACCATGGCAGGAAGGCATGGCATTTGGAAAGATTGGCTGCATGAAGTCACACATGAAGATACACGTAGAACTTGTTAAATTTCATATTTCTGAACTGGACTTGGATGATTTGAACTCCAATTGTGGTTGCCATGCCAAATTAGAGGTAGATTCACCATCATTTAGTGAGGATGCATGAAATGAGAACTTGAATGTGTTTTCTTGAGTCTTTTCACTTGTTCAATCGATCACTGCATTTCTGAGATTCTGGCCTCGCCATTGGATGTTTTGAAGGAATGAAACCTTTAGAAGAAGTGAGAAGAGAATTCCTATGATAATAACAAAGGCATTCAAAACTAGGTTGGGCCTCGCCATGGGAGTTCCTAGGCTTTGCATGTTGGGGTAGTTGTCTTAGGAAGTTGAGGTTCTGTAGTTTATAACACTAATCTAGGCCTCGCCATGGGAAAGGTAAGTGTTATGGGATCTAGCATGTAGTGCGGTCGTCATGCCGGCTATAGGTTAGGTTCTCGGGGAACTAAGATCTCCTCTGTTCATATTTGCTTGTCAATTGCATCGCATCAAGTCACTGAGAACTCAAGAATCCTAGGATATCCATTCACACTTGTTCGTTGCATTTAGGATTCATTTCTTTCTCTCCTCTCATTTGTATTTCATTTTCCTTTGTTTACATTACATTCTGTGTTGGTTGCATTTACATTCTTATTTTCTGTGCTTATTGTTTTGTTTGGTGACAATTCTTTAGAGCAAATTCTGAGTTCTTGAACCATCCCCTTCTCTGTGGATACGATCCCTCTCACTACTACTACATTAGTAGTTTAAGGTTTAATTGATCTGACACGACTTTAAGCTTTCAATTTTTGGCGCCGTTGCCGGGGAAGGCACGGTTGCTTGAATTTTGATTTGCTCTGTTTTCTTTTCTTGTGTAGTTTAGTAGTCTTGTTATTTTTCATTTTGGTAACTTTTGTTGCATTTTGTAGTTTTCGTGTTTTGTTGTCTGCTTTGGTGTATTTGTGTCAAGTGCAGGACATTGCAGTTCACTGTAATTGAGTATTGCACAAGTACCCAAGCATGTCTAGATGGTACGAGGACTTCTCTCCACCACCATATGAAGGGCAATGGCAAAATAAAGCACAAAGCAACAACTTACATCACATTGGGACACAAGAGCTTCCTGTGGATGACATGTTTTCTCAACTTATGGAAAAACTTCACAGAGGCTTACAAAAGGGAGAGCAATGGCATAATCAACAACAAAGCAATGAGTGTTATCTGAGAGAAGAGGCAAAAATGGAAGACATGTTGTCTCAAATTTTGGAGAGATTTGATAGAAATGAAACAAGGTTCGCGCAACTGGAAGAAGAGCTTCAAGGGCGACAAGAAAGGTTTGATCGAATTAACGCTTTAATAAGCAACCTATGGGAACAAATTGAGACACCAACTTTAGATGCACAATACCACTCATAAGGTACACCTCTCATTTCTAGCGAACCACCTCCTGAGGACAATCATTTTGATATGCATGCTAATGTTGATTGTGGCTTAAAGTGTCTAAGGGAGGAGGAGTCTACATGTTTTGGGGATAGTGTACTTGAGTGCTTTGTTGCTGATTCTTTTGAGCAGGAATATGTGCACTTTGATGTTGAGGATGATGGCTTCTTTACTGATCTTGATAGTGATGACTCTCGTGTTCTAAGTTGCCATGTTACTAAGCTGGAAAATGTGTCTAAAGTGGAGTCTTGCATTAATTTCATGGAATTCAATGAGTCAAATGATGTTGATTGCCGAGCTTTAGATGCTTTTCCTCTTGATAGCTTTGTGAATTGCATAGAGTCACTTCTTGAAGATCAATGTGATTTCCTAAAGGAGGATAATGTTGCATTTGTTAATGAAAGTGTTAACACATTGTTTGAAGCTCTGGTTGAGGCACCAATTTTTGAAATGGTCAATGAATCTAAGTGTCTAAATGGTGACTCACAAGAAGTGCAAAGTGAGATACTCTTGTTAATTGATGATAATGCTTGTTGTGTTGTTGAGAAAGAAAAGCCTCAAGAATTTCCCAATGTTAGTTTTGATGATAAAGATGTTAACATTTTGAATGACAATGACAATGAGTGCCATGCTATACTTGATGATGCTGATTGTTATTCGCTGAATGTAACTTTTCTTGATGACTTGATAAATTGCATAGAATCACATCTTGATGAACATTGTAATATCATGAATCAAGATAATGTTGAACTTGCTAATGAAAATGTCGACATTAGTCTAGCTTCTAAAGATGTAAACATTTTGAATGACAGTGATAAAATGGTGAACAACTGTGAGTTTGAGACATTTGTTTTTGAACTTACTGGTGGTTTTGAGTTTGCTGATTTGTTTGTTGAGACCATGGATGTACAAGCCTTGGTTGAGCCTTGCAGGGTTAGAGAGCTTAATGTGGTGGAAGAAGTAATCGATAGGCCTAGTAAGGTGGAAGAGTTGAATGATTTGCCTCAAATGGTGAAAGAGTTTAATGAGGTGGCTTCAATGGAGGAGCCGCAGTGTGGAGTTTGTAAAGGTGGCTTCCCATGTACAAGCGCATAAGCCCCACTTGAAAAACATTCATCAAGTGCCTTACAAGAGAAGCAAGAGCGTTTATGAGAGAGCATTTTTCTGGTATAGAGAGGGGTATTCCGATTCTTGAGGAAGAATGTTTCATGAATAAAGTCTAGTTGGAGACTACGAAACCCAGAACTACTTCTTTTCTCCCTTAGCCTTAATAAGTGTTTTAGTTAAACTAGTATTTACATTTTCTTATATGTTGCTTTGCTCATTGAGCTACTCATGTTGTCAGGGCTTACATATGAAGGAAGTTGCAAGAGAAATAAGCCATGCACACAAGGCTAAGTGTGGGGGAGTGGTGTCAAGGGCCATTCCCCTGTTGCATTCAATCACTTTGTGTTACATTTCAAGCATGAGTTGTACATGTGCCATTTAGTGTTATTAATTGCATATTTTTACACTATCATGACTCTTAGTCATGGTGCGACACTGGGCTTGCATGTTCCTCCATGTCAAGTCTACCTTGCATCAATATGTTGTGTATTTGAGTGAGTGAGTTCTAATAAGCTTTGTTTTACCATGTGCAGAAATTTTTCATGCGAGAAGAAATTTCAAACAAGAGCACTCCACAAAGCAAACATTGGACTTCATGACTTATCAATAACCAGGGAGTTCCTAATCATAACTTTACTTTACATTGAGGGCAATGTAAGTTTTAAGTATGGGGGAGGGATTGTTTGCTATGGTGTGTGTTTCTTCGATTTTATGTGCTTACTTTCCGTCATGAAAATTTTTGTGAATTTTTGTGTTTCTTGGATTTTTTTTTGTTGTTATGTTAGTTTTGTTGTGTCATTTTGAGTTAATACCCGTTTGTATGGAGTTTTTCATGTTTTGTGAGACATTCAAATTTTTGGTCAAATTTTGAAATTTTTGTGAATAAATTTTGATCTTGTCTATACATGGCATGTTTGGGGTGTAAGTGGTGTTGGTGTCCAAATAGAGTGCAAAAGTGCAAGAAATGGAATGAAAAGAAAAGAGATGTGGTGCTGGTGAGGCAATGGAATGTAGAACACTTTGTACTAAATTTTGGCTCCTTTGTTAAGCTATGTTCAAAATTTGAAGTTCATCCATCTTTACTTTTGTATTGCATGCGAAAGTGTTTTGTTATCTTTGATTCCAATCTTGATGAAATTGGTACATTTTGTTAGTCAAGGCATCATGTTAAAGTAAGATAGATATGCCATGCAACTTGCTCTTGGACATAGGAGGAAAATGATTCAATACATTCTTTTTGTTGTGCATTATCTCGGTTGTTTTGAATGCTCTAGCATACATAGTCCTTTAGAGACATCTAAGAACTTTTGGTCACACAAGAAAGGATATGGAGGAAAAGCCTTTGGCAATTGGGAATGAAAAGCCGAAATACCCTTGGCAAGCATAATTGAGAAAAAACAGCCATAAAACTCAGGAGCTAAAGGAAAAAAGAAGCCAAAAGACCCAAGGCAAGCACACCAATGTGTGTAAAAAGTAGAAATATCAAAGTGCAAAAGCAGTTGAAATGTGAAATCAATTTAGAAAAGCACCAATGTGCGACCATTGATCTTGTGTGATTTTGAGTTCTTGTGTGTGGACATTGTGATTGTGTATGAAAGAGATGTCTTGGAATAGAAGGAATAATGCATGCTTAAGGAATGGATGAATCAAAGTACCTCAGCACACACTTGCACGCATGACATTTTGGTCTTTATTCATCGCGTGCCTTGATTGATAACTTGTACTGGGATTTGATAGGTTGGGATTAAAGACAAGTGATGAATTTCATGCATGAAAAAATTGTTTTGATGAAATCAAATGAGAACAAGTTTGACAGAGGAGTGAAGTTTAGTATTAAGTGTTTGTGAAGTGTGAGTTTGCTTGAGGACAAGCAAAAGTTCAAGTGTGGGGGAATTTGATAAGTTGGTTTTATACCAACTAATATGTGCTAAATATCTTTGCTTTTGTTTTGTATTTGACGCAAATGTGTAGTGATTTAGGTTGTTTTGTGCATATAGGTGATATCTTAGTTGGTGATGTTGAAATGGTATAAAGAGAGCAAAAATGATGGTAAATGATGTTAAAAATGCTAAAAAGGCAAATGAAGGAACCAAAAGTGCATATTCGGCTAAATTAGGGTTTTGTGGCATAATAAGTGCTGAATTTGTTGTGTGAATAACTCTTTCAATTCTAATTCAAATGAGGCGATCTTGGATGATTTGGAAAGCTCTTTGTTTGTACTTTAATTTCCATGTTTTAACTTTCTCCAAATTCTGTATGCAAACATGAGAAACGAGGGCATTTTGGTTGTGTTTGGATTAGGATTTGATAGAGTTCTATCTTTCTGCCACAGTTTGTTTAATTGTGTATATCTTGAGCTACAAGTATCCAAAGATGTTTATTCTTGAACCTATAGAAAGCCAAGAGGAAGTTCTACAACTTTCATGTTTACTGAAAAGTCCAATTCAGAGTCTAGGCTATACAAATCTTGCATGGGATTTGGATGATGTTTCTGACTTAGCACTTACGCACTCACCGCACCACTCTTGCACAAAAGCACTTACCTTACTCGCACACTCGCACTACACTCGCACCACAATCACACTACACCCTCGTTACACTCTCGCACACACTCACACTATCACGCACACAGCTCATGCCGTGAGGTCACCTCGCCGCATGAACCACGCACACACATTGTGACCTCGCCGCACATCCTCGCTCGCACACCTAGCACAAGCTCACCGCACACGAGCACAATCCTAGCGCACAACTCTCGCACACACTAGCACCATGCATGCACACATATTATGCGGCGAGGTGACCTCTCCGCATGCACACACACTCACACCATTCGTTTCATGTTTCATACATTTGCACACAACATTCCTTTTGCATTTTATTTCAACTTTTGAGCATAAATTGTACATTTCACAACATATGCACAACACTTACATTTGCAATCCACTCATAAATTTGTGTATGTTATTTACACACATTCAGCACACAAAGATCAAGGCTGTCGCATACTTATACATATCAAGTTCATTTCACCTCTCATTCTTGGAAAGAAAACACCAACATCACCAATACTCGATCACAATTTTGAATTTGGAATTCACACATTATATTCACCTCACTCTTCCATTCACCTCACTTCATGAAAATATTGACAACTTTCATCCTCACCTCACAGCTTCAATCACATCTTCACATTCACTCACAACACTTCACACTTTTCATCACTCAAACTCCACAACACTTTATATTTTTTTATTCACATTGAAACTCACACATTCGCACAAGGCGGCGAGACCTCGCCACGTGGTCTCGCCAGCAATCACTTAACACGGCGAGGTCTCGCCGCGAGACCTCACCAGCAAATGCACAACACGGCGAGACCTCGCCACGAGGTCTTGCCACACACACACACTTCACGGCGAGACCTGGTCACGAGGTCTCGCCATGCAATTTTGCCATGAAATTTCTAGGTTTGTTGCACTCAGTAAGTAGGCCATAACTCTCTCTTCTTAGCTCTGAAATGAGTGATTCAAACGGCTATGGAAAGATAAGACATAGGGCTATAACTTTTATGTTTTAAGATTTCCCTAATTCACAGTGCATCATGGTCAGAGTTTGGCTGGAAGTTGCTTCCTTTCATTGCTGTTCGTCACTTCCATTTCCAGAAAATATTCTAAGTGTTGGGTTTCTGATTTTCAGGTTGTGACAGGCGAGTGAAGGCGTGAAGAACCATGGCAGGAAGGTGTGGCATCTGGAAAGACAGGCTGCATGAAGTTTCGCAAAGACGGAGAAGGCGTGAAAAACCTATGCTCAAAAGCGCTGCGAAAGTCTGATTTCTTCAGCTGGGTTTTCGAGAAGTGAAGGCGTGAAGCTTGTTGGCCCAAAGGCGTTGGAGCTGGACTGAAGGCGCGACACTACAAGACTGAAGGCGCTGGATTGCTGGGAAAAGTTCTTCAACTCCGAATTTCCACGTTTTAGGCTAATTTTTGGTCTTTTTATTCAAGGACACTTTTGTAACTTTGTAGCTATTTTATGGTTGCGTATTAGTTACACTTTCCTAATTCTATATATAGGAGATGTAGCTAATATGTAAGGAGATCCTGGAGACTATTATTATCCATCCATTAGTTAGGATTTGAATTAGGAACCAACTTTTGAGATTTAGAGAGAGCGGGAATAAATTTGCAAGATCTACTTTCTCTCTCTAGTTTCTCTCTCTAGCTTTTGAACTTCATTTTGGATTCCGATTGAGGATTTGTTCCGATTATTGTAAATCTCCTTGCATTTGAGAAGGCATTCCACAATCCTTTTGAGAATTGGAAGCTTTGAGACATCTTAATTGGTAAACTCTTTCCAATTGATGAAATGAACTGTGTAATCTTCCAATTTGTTGATCGTGAATTAGAAATGGAGTTTTCTGGCTAGATCTGGTGATATCCTAGGGTTTGAGTGGATGAATGATTTAATTTAGTTGATGTGATATCTTGCAATTGACATAATTCACTAAGTATGAAATCACACATGAACCTACACGTAGAACTTGTTAAATTTCATATTTCTGAACTGGACTTGGATGATTTGAACTCCAATTGTGGTTGCCATGCCAAATTGGAGGTAGATTCACCATCATTTAGTGAGGATGCATAAAATGAGAACTTGAATGTGTTTTCTTGAGTCTTTTCACTTGTTCAACCGATCACTGCATTTCTGAGATTCTGGCCTCGCCATGGGATGTTTTGAAGGAATGAAACCTTTAGAAGAAGTGAGAAGAGATTTCCTATGATAATAACAAAGGCATTCAAAACTAGGTTGGGCCTCGCCATGGGAGTTCCTAGGCTTTGCATGTTGGAGTAGTTGTCTAAGGAAGTTGAGGTTCTGTAGTTTATAACACTAATCTAGGCCTCGCCATGGGAAAGATAAGTGTTATGGGATCTAGCATGTAGTGCGGTCGTCATGCCGGCTATAGGTTAGGTTCTCGGGGAACTAAGATCTCCTCTGTTCATATTTGCTTGTCAATTGCATCGCATCAAGTCACTGAGAACTCAAGAATCCTAGGATATCCATTCAACTTGTTCGTTGCATTTAGGATTCACTTCTTTCTCTCCCCTCATTTGTATTTCATTTTCCTTTGTTTACATTACATTCTGTGTTGGTTGCATTTACATTCTTATTTTCTGTGCTTGTTGTTTTGTTTTGGTGACAATTCTTTAGAGCAAATTCTGAGTTCTTGAACCATCCCCTTCTCTGTGGATACGATCCCTCTCACTACTACTACATTAGTAGTTTAGGGTAAAATTGAGCTGACACGACTTTAAGCTTTCAGTTACCTTTATCTGGATATATGCGTTTTATCCTTCAAATATATAGTTACATTTCAAATTTGTAAACTAACTTTAACTAAAATAGTTAAATACGGAATATTTAGAACAAACTCTTTTGTTCTCTTCTAAAAAAAATCTAATTAAATTATTCAAATAATTATAATATTATCAATTAAGTCAAAGAAAAAAGAATAGCTCAATTTCGTTAAAGCAACAAACAACACAAACTTTAAACTAACTATGTTATATAAAATAAAAAATATGTAAAATCTCCATCGTCTTTAAATTAATAAATAAATCATCTTAATTAATAATTATGATCCATATGAAGTTAAGTCCAGTGTTATCAAACTCGGACCGGACCGGCCGGTTCGACCTGGAACCGGCCTGGAGTCCGGTCTGAGTTGGTCTGAAAAATCGGAAGTTTAAAAACCGGTCAACCCCGGTCAAAAATTTGGTTGAACCGGGAAAATCGGGAACCGGTTAGAACCCGGTTTGGTTTTTTTTTTTTGCATTTAAATCTAAATCTAATCCATTAATGTTTTTCCATCAATACCCCAATTGTCATTAATGATTTTAATTTACCATATTTTAACATATTAAAATTTGAATACATTTAATTGCCATAAATACTTTAATTTACCACATTCAAGATTTTTAATTATCATTAATGATTTCAATTTACCATATTTTAATATTTTCAATCGCTAGGGTTAGCTCTACCCAACTTACCTTGCCATCTTTTTGATGAAAGATTTCTGTTTTCAATCGCAAGGGTTCTAGGAAACCCAATCATGTTAGACGCTCCTACAATAGCTCTTTCGAGACCCAAATGTGCAAGAATTGCTGTGGAAGTTGACCTAAGGAAATATCTACCAACACAACTGTGGATTGGTGAGGACGAAGGATTCGGGCAGAGCCTTGAATACCAAAAAATCCCGAAATTTTGCTCCCACTGTCAGAAATTTGGCCATAAGTGTAAGAGTTGCAGGGTCAGACAACAGATTTTTGCACCAAGGAAAGCTGAAAACAGCAACAGTTCGGAAGAGCAAGGAAATTTAAAAAATGGGGCTTCAGCTGGTCGGACTGCAACGAGTCCAGATTCTGGAAAATCAGATATTCACAAAACGAATTCTAAGGCTTACACCCATGGGAAGAACCTGGAGATTATTGAACAGGCCACCACTATTGCGCAGGCCGACATCTCTTTAGATCTAATTCTACTCAACTCGACAAAATCGGTGGAGGCCCCACAAAGCTCAGCCCAGATACAGATTCCCAAGATTCAAGACTCGGTAAAATCAGATACTCCAGCCCCCAAGGAGGATCAGTGTCTCATTCAAGGTTTAAAGGCACTTCCTGCTGTATCTTCCACTCTACCAAGGACTGAGTAAGCTCCTCTCTTGCGAATACATTGGCTTGACAAGCAACGCCCAAAACCTGAACTCTCTGATAATGATTCTCATGGTAAGCTGCTCAATGTTGATAATGGTCAAAGGGACAACATAAAGGTGCAAGTTCAGTTTGAGGAGCAAGTGTGTTGCCAGAAACTCCAAATCCAAACTCCAGTTAAAACAAGCAGGTATAACTTTCGCTCTCTATCCAAAGAGGAGATCTATGAAAAGCAGAGCTCAAGGAAAAAGAAAAAACAAGAAGCTAAGAGGAATGCTCTGCATTTTTGCTACTTGGATTCCGATACACATCTTGATCTTGATTAGTGGCTGTTTTTTTTTGAGATGTGTAGTCGGCTATTTTGGTGATAGAGGATATATGCATGATATGTTGCTGATTCTGACTCCGATACCCATTTAGCTGATCTTGATTAGTGTGTTGAACTGCTACTGTTTGAATTGCTACTGTGTTTTTTTTGAATGCTGAGAAGTTAATGTGCTACGTTTGGTTTTGATTAATGGGAAGTGTGAATTGCAATGGCTCTCAGGAGTGGTAATCATTCGGTGCTGAAATTTTGAATGAGATATGCGGAGGTTGTCCTTGGAATCTTGTGCAATGACTGATCAGTGCATATAGTGATTATTTTGGTGTGATGTTGATCCTGGAACCCACTTGTCTATGTGCTGAAACTGTTTAAACAACTCTATGATTGTGAATTGAGTGTGGCGGTATGGTATTTCATAGCCAATGATTTATGTTAAGAGGAAAGCACTTTGTATGTTTGGTTATCCCTGGCCTCCTTCGGCTCATATTTATGGACCTAGAAGTCATGGTGGTTTGATTGTGTGTGAAACAATTGCTGATGGAAGACACGGAATGCGGCAGTGGTGGCTGCATGGACAATTGTTGTTTGTCAACTGGTTGCTTAGCTTGGTTTTGGTGAGACATTTTATTGATAGTGTTAGTGTTATCTTCTTGATTGGTGTACAAATCACAGATTATGGATACCTTGTACGTGAGGTTGGATTTTGTTTGGTGGAATTTGGATTGGAAGATGCCTTGCTCATGTCAAAATACTACTACTTTAAATTCCTTTTTTTCTGAAATACATATATTGGAAAGGAGATGTAGACCACTAACCCTGTATAGGTAATGTTGGGCTATCTTAATTGCCTCTTTTGTTCATATTGTAGAATGGGATAGAGATCCTCTAAATTTCTTTCTTTAACTTTGAGACATCTTGTAATAGAGTAGTACTCCAAGTTTACATCTATTTATCTCTTGTATCGGTGTGACGGGTATATCCGGCATCGTTTTTGCCCACGTTAATATATATTTTCCTTTTTCAAAAAAAAATATTTTAAAATTTGAATACATTCAATTGTCATAAATACTTTAATTTAGCATATTCAAGATTTTTAATATCTTCCAATTATCATAAATGCTTCTAATTTACCATATTTTAAAATTTTTAATAAATTTTAATTATCATAAATACTTTCAATTTACCCTATTACAAGATTTTGAATGAATATAAAAATTATGTTTTTCATCAATATTTTCAATCAATCACATTCATACAATTTAAATAAATATGAATTTTAAATTGTATCACATAATATTTATTGTTTTTTATTTAATTATTATTTTATAACACACAAAATAAATTCAAAGTGTGATATGTCATTAATATTTTTAATTCACAAGTTTAAGTTTTGAAATAAATAAATTGTGTATTGAGAACTACATTTTCTAATTATTTTAATATGATCGATTTGATATTAAATTAATTAATACTTTATTATATCTCATGTATTTTAATAAAATTTTATTAAATTATAAACAAAATAATTATTAGCATTATTAAACAATACGATCTATGATTTTTTTATGGATGAAAAACTAATAATTTAATTGAATATTATTTTTTTTATAATTTGGTCATTTTATTTGACATAAAATGTGAGATATGTTAATATTTAATTAATATATTTATATTAAATATATTTATGACGTCATCCGATTCTTGACACCGGTTCGATCGCTCCGACCAATTGACCCCTAACTTAATAGCTCTATCGGTTCGCACTCTGGTGTGAGTTTTAAAACACTGATTAAGTTTTGAGAAGTTGAGGGCCGACAAATTTGGTACCCCATAGAATTAATCGGGTTTGGAGTCCAATTATAAAGTTAAGAATTCGGTGCATTCCCACATCCATTTCCCAATTCTCTTTAACCCTAAAACACTAACGTAAACCACCGCACGCAGACACACACAAATCGAGCGATGAGGCCACTGGACGAGAATGAAACGACCCATGTTTTCGAGAAGCTCTTCAAATTTGTCGGCAAACAACCTCAAAAACATCGTAGAAAATCCATCTCATGAAGGCCCCGATTCAATCCCCGGCCGCTATTGTTTCTGGCTTCAAAAAAATCGTGTTTACTACGTCTCCGAATCCTTAGTGAAGAGAGC
The DNA here is from genome assembly GCA_016586305.1 of Ophiorrhiza pumila. Classification (NCBI taxonomy): domain Eukaryota; kingdom Viridiplantae; phylum Streptophyta; class Magnoliopsida; order Gentianales; family Rubiaceae; genus Ophiorrhiza; species Ophiorrhiza pumila. The sequence goes on from BLIW01000005.1 coordinate 17,749,960, forward strand.
AACTAATATCAAGCATGAAAATTTGGTTTCTTTGGGAACCCAAGTTGGGAAATTGACCAAAACTGGGAAATTTCAATTGACGATTCAGAGCTTGACTTTGTTGGCTGCCAATGCGAAGCATAAAGTTTGGCTAAAACCCACATCGGAAATGAGTTTTTTTGTATGGAAATAATGTTTTGAAGGGTGGGTTAGGGAGGATTACGGAGAATATTAATGTCAATGATGGGGTTGTGGTGTTTTCTATGTCCGATGTGCCCTTGGGATTTTGGGTGGCAGCTAAGAGTACTCAGGATTGTAGGAAGACAGATCCTAATGGCATTATGGTCATTCACCAGGCTGATATTGGGGTGTATTTGAGGACGGAAGATGGGCTCTAAAAAAGTTCCCACTTTTTTTCTGAGTTTTTTAAGTGGAGAGAAGTGCGTTAGAATGTAATTTTGTGGTTTAAAAGCTGAGATTTTTGTGAAAAAGATCTCATGAGAGATGAATTGTAATATGGTTCTGAATTTAATTGGAATGCTGTTAAAGCTTTATCTTAATGAAGTTTGATGATTAATTTTGATGTTTAATTTTGTGTCATTATTGTTCCTTCTAAAATTTGCGTTATGGATAAATTAGCTCAAACTGTTTTGTTGCTTTATGGATAAATTAACTCAAACTGTTTTGTGTCTGTGCATTAGTTTTTGCATCACAGATAAAAGTTTGAGTTGCTATTCTAGTAACTGATTCTAGCATATGGATGAAAATGAGTAGAGTTTGTTGCCTGGGGATCCAAATTGTTAGCTCCACTAGTTGAAAGTGGAGAACACAGACCCCTTATGCTCAAGAGTTGGGAGTTGATCCTGCACTGCTTTCTGAAATTCGTAGATAAAATTTTAACTTCATATTATTATTATTATTATTTATTTTTTTATTTGAGGGGTTGGTGGTGTTGTAGTTTTACCGATTGTATATTGTTTTGGTAAGTAAGGTTTTTTAAGCTAGTGAACTTTATAATTTAGTTAGTGACGAGCTGTGGTTTCCTGTTTGAGAAAATGGAGAGAAACTTTTGTTTTTTTTTTGGTTTGATGCACCTTTGTTGTTTATGGGCTTTTTTCTGTTTATTATGCAGAGGAGGGTCAGGATGAATATGAGGATGATGGGTTTATAGTTAGTGAGGTTGAGGAGGAAGAAGAACAGGAAGAGGACAAAGATGATAGGGCTGATGGTACTCGGGAGAGTCAGAAGATGAAGAAGCGAAGGAAAAGGTCGTCTTCCTTCTTATGAGTTTTTTTGTTTCTGTTTCTTGTGATTACAAATTATTTGATACAGTCGAAACTCTTGTGATGGATAATGGATAGAAACAGACAGACTACTCATTATGTAGTTATTGATTTTGTTTTAACTAATTATAGAGAGTCAGAGAGGAATTATGTTCTTGATGAAAATGACTATGAGCTGCTTCAGGAGAGCAACATAACAGCTCCTCGACCAAAGCTTGTAATGTCCTGTTATTTCTCATGCTCCTTTGCATTCCAAAGTTTTCTTGCACTTTCTGATCCTCCCTGCAAGTTTAATAGGAGAGCAAGAAGTTCAAACGGCTGAAGAAAGCTCAAAGGGATACAGCAGAAGAACATTCTGGATTCTCTGACGAGGAAGAGTTTGATAAGACAGGGAAGAGAGGGAGAACAGCTGAGGAAAAGCTTAAGCGCAGCTTGTTTGGTGATGATGAGGGTAACATTATTAATTTATCTTCGTAATTTAAAAAGAAGTCATGTTTGTGGCGCTAGCTTACTTTTTGAATCCTTCTATTCTATTATAGTGCAACCACTTGAGGATATAGCAAAGGAGCAACCAGAAGAAGAGGAGGATTCAGATATTGGTGATGAGGATGAAATGGCTGATTTTATTGTGGATGAAGAAGAAGTTGATGAACATGAAGCTCCTGTAAGGTGAATCTCTACCAGAGATATATGTCTGAATTTGGTTTTATTTTTTTTAACTTCCCTAGAACGTGTTTGATCCATTTGCTGATGATTGATTAATTATGATGTAGAAGGAAGAAAGTTAACAAGAAGAAGTCTAGATAGACACCAGGAGTTTCATCATCTGCACTTCAGGAAGCTCATGATATATTTGGTGATGTAGATGAACTTCTGTGGCTTCGCAAGCAAGGCTTGGCTAAGATGGGTAGGCATGATGATTCTGGTGAGTGGAGGGAAAGGAGGCTTGAAGATGAATTTGAGCCTATCATTCTGTCTGAGAAGTATATGATCGAAAAAGATGACCAGATTCGTGAAATAGACATCCCTGAAGAATGCAGGTTGTAACACAACTTTAAGAACATAGCATGCAATACTGGCATCTTTGTTTTGACCTATATAGTCTCACTTCTGTAGATATCAGAAGAAAGCACTGGTTCTCCCTCATCAGATGGGATAGAAACTGAGAGTTCCTGGATATTTAATCAGCTTCCACATGGCCTTTTGCCTTTGCCTAATAAAAGAGGAACTGTCTCAAATGAGGATGGAAATGAGCCAGATAACACTGAGAGAGCTGTGGAGGAGTACAAGAATGACATAATGAGATTCTTGGAGTTGACGCATGTCCAGAAATTAGATGTAAATAATCTTTTGTTATAGAATTAAATTTGTTGGATCTTGTATAAAACTCTCTAATCTAGTAACTTATTTTCTCTATGTTTAGGTTCCATTCATTGCTATGTACTGGAAGGAGGAGTGCTTGAGCCTACTCAAGAATCCAGAGCAGCATGATTCGGACAATGGTGATCAGAATAATTTTGACAAGAAACCTACGCTTAGGTGGCACAAAGTATGTGCTCTGACATATGTACTGTACTGAGCAACTATGATGGTATTGTTGAATGATTTATGGTGTGTGCATGGCAGGTACTTTGGGCGATTCAGGATTTGGACAAAAAATGTTTGCTTCTTTAGAAGCAGAAGACTGCTCTAGAATCTTACTACAACAAACGCTACGAGGAAGAGTCACGTAGAGTATATGATGAAACCCGACTCAATTTGAATCAGAAGCTTTTTGAATCAATTAGTGAGACTTTTAAGGCAGCTGAGTCATAAAGAGAGGTTGATGATGTTGATTCAAAATTCAACCTGCATTTCCCCCCAGGTGAAGTTGGTGCTGATGAAGGACAACATAAGAGACCAAAGAGGAAATCTCAATATAGCATATACAGTAAGGCTGGTTTGTAGGAGGTTGCGAGCAAGTTTGGCTACAACTCTGAGAAATTTGGTTTACAGATATCTCTAGAAAATATGGTAAATTTTCTTGATGGTTCTGTAGTTTATTTTAACAGGTGGTGAAAGAACAGTCTGCATTACCTTTTTTTTATATAAAAAATCTAGAGAGTGGAGGAGCTGGAAGATGCCAAAGAAACACCAGAAGAAATGGCTTCAAACTTTACATGTGCAATGTTTGAAACACCTCAAGTTGTGCTCAAAGGTGCTAGGCACATGGTAAGTAATTATGTCTTTTGCTACTATATGTGATTGTTTTGCACTTGGAAGTAGTCGCTTATCATTTGCATTTGACTGCAGGAAGCTGTTGAGATTAGTTGTGAACCATGTGTTCGGAAACATGTTCGCGGCATCTTCATGGATAATGCCACTGCGTCAACTTCTCCTACAGCTGATGGAAATACAGCAATTGATTCTTTTCATCAATTTTCTGGAGTAAAATGGTTAAAGGATAAGCCCCTTTCCAGATTTGAGGATGCTCAGTGGCTTCTTATTCAAAAGGCTGAAGAGGAGAAGCTCCTACCAGTTACTATCAAGCTACCAGAACCAGTCCTTGACAAGCTGATTAGTGACTCTAATGATTATTATCTTAGTGATAGTGTGAGCAAATCTGCTCAATTGTGGAATGAGCAGAGGGAGCTGATTATTCAGGATGCCTTTTTTAATTTCCTACTCCCTTCAATGGAGAAAGAAGCAAGGTCAATTTTGACAAGTAAAGCAAAAAGCTGGTTGCATATAGAATATGGAAGGCTCTTGTGGGACAGAGTTTCCGTGGCACCGTATCAGCGGAAAGAAAATGATAACTCAGATGAAGAAGTTGCACCACGGGTCATGGCTTGGAAAGCCCGCGACCACTTTTGTGATGTTGGATTCATTTGGAGAAGTTATAGATGTCTTATATGCTGGGTCCCTTAGTCTCCGGGGTCAAAGTGTCAATGATCAGCAGAGGAAGAAAAATGATCAGCAGCGGGTTCTTAAATTTATGATGGACCATCAACCGCATATGGTTGTTCTCGGAGCAGTGAATTTGTCCTGCACAAGACTGAAGGAGGATATTTATGAGGTACACTCTATGGAATCTTGGTGAGGTTTGATTGCACGTGGAATTAAATTCTTTAGTGCCTCGATATTATAGTTTCCAAAATTTAAGAAAATGGCCATGATGCCGTGGAAACCATGGGTTTCATGTGTATGAATTTTCTTACTTATTTATAGCTAATTCAGAATATTTAGATGCTAACTTAGTGCTAGATTGATGTTCCTTTACAGTTTTGAATTTAAGATTTATTCTAACATCACCCACAAACACACCCTCCCCACTCCCCTCTCAAATTTCTGTTCTAGATCATCTTTAAAATGGTGGAGGAGAATCCAAGAGAGGTTGGTTATGAGATGGATAACTTGAATATTGTGTATGGGGATGAATCTCTGCCACATATGTATGAAAATTCCCGCGTCTCAGCTGACCAGCTTCCTGGGCAGTCAGGTAGATCCTTGCCCTAAATTTCTGCAAGTTTTATAATAAAGCCTAGGGCATAACCTTCTTTTGGTTCTCAGGTTTTGTTAAGCGGACTGTGGCTCTTGGGCGTTATATTCAGAATCCATTAGCTATGGTTGCTACACTGTGTAGACCAGGAAGAGAAATATTGTCTTGGAAACTTAGTCCTTTAGAGAGCTATCTTACTCTTGATGAGAAGTATGCCATTGTCGAATAGGTCATGGTTGATGTTACTAACCAAGTGGGTCTTGATGTTAATTTGGCTACAAGTCATGAATGGTTGTTTTCTCCACTGCAATTCATATCTGGTATTGGACCCAGGAAGGCTGCATCTCAGCAAAAATCTTTAGTAAGAGCTGGAGCTATTTTCACCAGGAAGGACCTTTTGACTGAACATGGGCTTGGTAAAAAGGTCTTTGTCAATGCTGTAGGTTTTCTGTGTGTGCGACGTAGTGGATTGGCTGCCAGAAGTAGTAATTTCATTGATTTGTTGGATGACACAAGAATACATCCGGAATCCTATGGTCTTGCTCAAGAGTTGGCAAAAGATGTTTATACTATGGATGTGGGAGATGAGATAAATGAGGAAGAGGATATGCTGGAGATGGCTATAGAGCATGTTAGGGAGAAACCTCATCTGCTAAGAGGTGTCAATTCTTATGAATATGCTATTGATAAGCACCGTCAGAACAAAAAAGATACCCTTAATAGCATAAGATTGGAGTTGATTCAAGGTTTTCAGGATTGCCGTAAGCCTTATATAGAACCAAATCAGGATGAGGAATTTTACATGATTTCTAGAGAGACCGTTGAAACACTTTCTGAAGGAAAAATTGCGCAAGCTACAATTCGCAGAGTGCAACCTCAGAGAGCAACTTGTGTTCTTAATTCTGGACTAACAGGCATGTTAACGAAGGAAAACTATACAGATGACTGGAGTGGTATTGATGATTTGACTGAGAAGCTACGTGAGGGTGATATTTTAACTTGCAGAATGAAATCGATTCAGAAGAATAGGTATCAGGTGTTTCTAAGTTCTAGAGAAAGTGATATCAGAAGTAACCGTCATCAAAATTTTCGAGAAATGGATCCATACTACCATGAAGATCGTAATAACTTACAGACTCAGCAGGAAAAGGTGCCCAAAGAGAAGGAGCTTGCCAAGAAGCATTTCAAACCTAGGATGATAGTTCATCCTCGTTTTTGGAATATCACTGCAGATGAAGCTATGGAGGTATAATGTGTTGAAACGTGGAATTATATAACACAAATCTATATTTGTACCTGAAATACTGTTGAAGTAAATTCTCTAGAATCTTGTAGTATTTCTATGCCTGTAAGACATGTTAACATGGCTTTTGCAGTAAGTGGGATATACCTTGAGGATTTATTAAACCATTGTATGTCTTACTTATATAATTGACCCCAGTAATAAAGATTCTATTTTGGTTGTTCATAGGTTTGACTATTTTTTAAGAAAGATAGGTGCAAACATTAATGCATTATTTGGAAATCTACGATTGCGTTCTCTGCGTATAAAGACTAGTTTATATATTCAATCGAATAATATCTTTTCCAATTTTATGTTTTCAATTAATCTTAATTTTCTGTTACATCTCAAGGCACTTCATGCTTTTCTTCATTTTATTTAATAGTTGAAATCTATGTTGTTTAGTTTCATATTAAGTCCCATAGTTGGATTATGCGTTTCAGGAGTGTCATGCATGTGATTTTGATCTTCTACTTAAAGGTATTTGTTGTATGCATGTCCGAGAATTGCAGTTCTTTGTTTACAAATTTTATATGTTGGTCTTTCATGAAGGATATGATATCAGTAACAACATTTGGCCTTTTTATCTTTCGAAGGTTTTGTCTGACAAAGATCCAAGTGAAAGTATCATTCGTCCTAGTTCTCGTGGACCCTCATACTTGACTCTTACGCTCAAAATATATGATGGGTTTATGCCCACAATGACATAATTGAAGGCGGAAAGGAGCACAAAGATATAACATGCTTGCTTAGAATAGGGAAAACTTTGAAAATTGGAGAGGAAACGTTTGAGGATTTAGATGAGGTAAGAATCGTTGAGTACCATAATTTTGTGAATTGTAATTTCCTTTGGTTGCCCTCCGATATATGCTGTTTGATCTTCACATGATGATTGCCACATTATGGGTTAGTGGATTGGAATACTCTTAAGTTTGGTTCATGCATTGGTCCAGTTTTTTTTATGAGTTATGATCATTAAATTGCTGTGATCAATAATCAGTATTTGATTGTTTATTTACCCTTTCTTTTTGGTAAATGGCACATACGTCTGTAAATCTTCCCTAATTGACTTTTATAAATAGTTTCAATTCAGTTAATGGGAGCCACAGGTTTTCTCATGATTTTTGAATGACATATGGGATTAACTGTGGCTGGTAGTTGCAGCAAATGATTTAATTTTCTAGTTTTTTTTTTGGCAAATTAGATTGACCTCCCTTGTGATTTAACTTTCTAACTTTTATAAAGTCTTTCTTATCAATGTTGACATCGACTAATCTTTCAAATTCCCCATTTTTATGGCATCCCTCTCTGTAGTATTGGCATTAGCAGTTTTGGATCTTAAAAACTTAGAGGCACTAGGTATGCATTTTAAAACCAGAGGGGGTCCCCTTTAAATTCGGTAAAGCTCAGGAAAAGATTAGTGCAATTGATCTCCTTAATTATGTTAAGGATATGTGGTTCATTTTTTACCTTTTTGAGTTTCAGATTTTCCTTTGGGGTACAGATTTAGGATTCCAGTGAAATGGATCACTTTTATAGTCATTTTATAAATTGAGAGAAGAGATATGGAAGTATGTATCCTCATCATGTGTCCCATTTCATCTACCAACTTGATGTATGATTAAAAGGGTGTGTCTTCTAGCCTTTTTTGGCTATTAATTCGAAATCACTAGGTGACAAGTTGGGCTAAATAAGGAATTTGCTATATGAAATTCTTGTCACTTGCTATGTGATCTGCAAACTGACTGTTTAATAGATATTTTGTGCCTAAGTATGTCTTTTTAACCAAAGGAAGCCTAATTGGTTCTTGTAATTTGTGTAAATTTTATTGCTGTATTTTATTTTATGCGTGTACTGCATGGTGTGGTCATCTATGCGTCAACTGCATGGATGTCATTATAACTAGCTAACTTGAAGTTTTACTATGTTCATTTGAATCCAACTTGATATTTAGATCTCAGAATCATAAGCTGCTCTTTTATTTGGTGATTATTAAGTCATGGATCGGTATGTGGATCCCCTAGTTACTCATTTGAAGGCCATACTGAATTACCGTAAGTTCAGGAAGGGCACTAAAGCAGAAGTTGATGATCTCTTAAGGGTGCAAAAATCAGAGTATCCAATGAGAATTGTTTATAGCTTTGGTATATCTCATGAACATCCTGGAACATTTATCCTGACCTACATAAGGAGTTCAAATCCACACCATGAGTATATTGGTCTTTATCCAAAAGGATTCAAGTTCCGTAAAAGAAGGTTTAAGGATTTGGATCGCTTGGTAGCATATTTCCAGAGGCATATTGATGATCCGCTTGACTCTGCCCCCTCGATAAGATCAGTTGCTGCTATGGTTCCAATGCGAAGTCCTGCTACTGGGGGTTCATCAGGTTTTGGTGGCAATTCGAGTGGTTGATCTAATGATGGTGGCTGGAAAGGTGACCAGTCGACAGACAGAGATAGGGGTTCTTCTCAAGGTCCTAGAATAGGTAATGGAAATAACTGGAGTTGAGATGGTAGATTGGTATAAGCTTAATGTCTTTTAACATGATTTTCAGAAACTTTGCAAAGGTCAAGTACAAGGGCCACCTTCCACTTTCCTTTGATGCTTGTTGCTGTTGTCTTTACTTTTAGATGTGGGAAATCTAGTAAACTTTCACCTTAATCTGTCTTTTCAGAATTGGTACCAATGGATAATGTATGCAAAGAAAATTAATGTAAGTGTAGGCATAGGATGATAAAGTGGGGGTTCTCCTCCATACAATGGCCTAACAGTACCTTAAGGTAGCTGTTGGATCTATTAATCAGTTTATTGGTTTATACCGTGAGGTGACAAGAGTAGGATTATTTGCTTCTTATGTGTGCACATATCCTTTCTAATTACAGAAATCAGAGAATTTGGTTTAACTGAATTATTTGAGAATCTATACTTCTGTATAGACTGGCTTCTCAATCAGTTATCTTGGTTCATTGACAGTTAGGAAAATGATGCAAATAAAAGACATCTGGAAGGTTCTGGGACATTAGCAATTTATCCATCAATTAACATTTTTAGTTCAATAATATGTTGTGATCTTAGATTGCCTCTTAGGTGGCATGGTGATCTTTTATTCATTGCATTTTGATGTGTAGTACTTGATCAAGGCCTTCATCATGTTACTCTTTAGATAAGAAGACTGAAAGTTGTCTTTGACTGATATGTGTCATCAAATGTTTGTTAGTGTTGCTTATTATTGCTGCATCTAGTACTAGTTTGTTAGTGGGTTGAGCATGCTGTGTGGGCATTAGTTTAAAGGTAACCGTTCTAAATTTCTTATGAAATAAGTGTTTGCTATTATTGATGGATAAGATGCGGAAAAAGAGGGATGTGGGCATAATCATTTCAACTTCTAAAGTTTCTGTGGCTTCCTTAGAAGAATTTTAAATGTGGTGTGAATGTCAGAATATGACATCACATCAAAAACCTACTCAAGCTTTATGCTGGGTTATCATCATAGTTGTTACTGGAGTGAAAACTCTTATATATCCTTCTGGGGAGCATGTTAATTCACATTCATTTGAATACTTGTTTTAAGAAAAATATTGACTAGTCTTATGAAAGTAATTAAGTTGTGATAAGGTTTTTCTAGATGTTGTATTTTGAGACATTGTCAATGTCATGCATCCTGGTTATTCTTGCTAACATACCCCTTTGAAACCCTGCAACTCTTTTAACTAGAGTTGACGACCCAAAGGAACACTGTAGAAGCTAGATACTGATGTCTCCTGTGGGGTTGATTAGTTTATGCAACACGAGAACTGTTTCTTCTTTGATTTGTTGACTGAGATTTTAATTTTGTATCGTGTTGGAACTGTGCTACATGTGCCATTACATATAAAGGCACAAGTGATACAGATTTCTTTAACAAGTTGGATTGCTTGACCTTTTTTTTTTGGGTCATTAAGATTGAGGTTCTCATGCTAGATCATGACTTATTGATCTGATTCAAATGCTCAAATTGAGAAAGCATACGACGTCACATGGCTTAAACATGGTGAATACTTGATTAAGTCGTACGAGTAGATCTTCCAACTACATTGTTTTAATACACAAATAGGCGAAGGATTTTCCGTGTTAAACTATTATAAAATTTGTCACTCGTGCAAATCTGGAAACATGAAATGGTTGCATAGCTTCTGTAGATTTTTTTGGAGTCCCGCTGCTGTTATAATTTTAGATTTGAGGTTTGTTGAATTATGGTGTCTAGTTCTGGTTGCTTTTCTATCTAGTGATATTTCATATGTTCAATGATTAACTATGTTGATGGCTGTTTCAAAAAGGAAGCTAGATTTGCACTTAAGCATTTAATCCCCAGCCTGGTCAAAGGATATCCTAATTTGGCTTCTCTTCTAGGTTTAGCTTTTAGTTCAATTAGTGCATGTTTTCCTGCCAGCCTTCCTGATGTTCTGTCAGTTTTTCTTCCTTTTGTTCTTTGATTTTATCATGCATAGTTTGCCCCTAATGTGGCATTTTGTCCTACTTCGGATTACAAGTGAGATTAAAGTTTGAAATAATCAGCAATTTCTCATTCATTTTCCCGTGTCACTTGGATTTGGTGTGCAGGAAGAAATGATTCCAGAAATGGTGGCAATCAAGATGGGCATCCTAGTGGCTTGCCAAGGTCATATGGTGGGCGTGGCCGCAGCCGCGGCCGCGGCTCGCATGATTGTAGTAGAGGAAATTACAACAATAACAGACAGGATGAAGACTGCGGTTTTCAAAAGTGGGGCTCTAAAGATGGTGAAGATGGGTGGGATAACTTTCCTTGTTCCAAAGTTCAAAATTCACCTGGTAGGGAAGCTTTCCCAGGTGGTTCGGGTGGCAGTGGAAGTGGTAGTGGTAGTGGTGGTGGTAGCGGCTGGGGTGGTAATACAACAGATGGTGGCAACAGCAGTTGGGGTGGCGGTGGGAGTGGAAACACTGGTGGTAGTAGTGGAGGCCGTGGCTGGGGCACAAGTGATGGTGGAAGTGGTAATGGAGGTGGTAGTGGATGGGGCGGCAGCGGTAGTGGTGGTGGAAACAATGATGGAGGTGGCAGCTGCAGTGGTGGTGTAAGCAATGGTAGAGGTGGCAGTAGTGGTTGGGGCACTCGTGGTGGTGGTGGAAACAGTACTAGTAGTGGCACTGGTGGTGGAAACAGTACTGGTGGTGGCACTGGTGGTGGAAACAGTACTGGTAGTGGTGGGTGGGGCAGTACTGGTTCTGATGCCGGTGCAGGTGTAGGTGCAGAGAACTCTGGCTGGGGTGGCAGCAAAAAGAGTTATGGGAACGGTGGATGGTCAGGGGCGGTGGTAGTGGCAGTGGTTGGTGATGTGTCTATTTATGCCGGGACATGTTTTGATTGTAACAAGATTATGATAATTAAGTACAGAAATTTTGCAATCTTACCCTGAAATGTGCAGTCATGATATACCCCCATGGCATTTGTATCTACACATTGGTTAAGAAAGACATAATGGTGCTTTGTTTAGATTTTTCCTGTTGAGCCATTAACGTAGGAAAAATCAGGACACACGGGTAGAGCATGTCTGGATCTGTCTTGGGGAAAAAGCCTTGGAAGATAGGTTTCTTCTCTTGCAGAATCACTTCAGTCAGCATTAGAGGGGGCGTAGCATGATATCAAAATGCATGACTAGTTGTTGGAATCCCACTCCATTTAATTTTGAAGATTAGCTGATTAATGATTTTGGTTTTTAACTGAATGCATTAATAACTCTTCATATTCTTGATACCAATAAAGGTTGAGGGTAAGCCATGTGAAACAGATTGGCTTTACCGGTGAAAATGATGAATGCAACTTTCATGGAATGTTGCAGTCGTCCTACCTAAAGATGTGAGAATCCTGGTTTTCGGTACTATAACGTAAGCAACAATGCATTATAACCAATTTGCTAAATTGTTGATGAGAGATACAATCCATGAACAATATGAGTTAGAAAATTCCTTTCTCTCATAATTTGTTGGTAATGGTTTCCTTCCATGCCTCATTTTGGAGGGAACCTTAAACTGGCTCTATTTCTTTATATTCTATCTATATCCCAATTCCATTAATTTAATATCTCTTTGGTGTCATTGACGTAACAGATGTAGTTTCTAATCTATATTTTTTTTCTTATATATATATGAGTTAGAAGATTCATTTCTCTCATAATTTGTTTGTAATGGCTTCCTTCTGTGCCTCATTTAATCAATTCCATGTCATGAGAAAGAAAATTGCCCAATTATAACCCACGTTTAAAACTGGGTCGGTCCGATTTTCATCAAAAATCAATTTAAAAAAAAATGGTCAAACCCATTTAACCCATCTTTTTTTTGTTTTTTTTAAACTTTACTTTGAATTTTTGGGTTGTTTTGAATGTTTGTCCAATAACTATAAATGGTCTATTATTATAATTGAGTTTATAAATTTTATCTTTTGATTTTAAATCTTCAATTCAATTTAAATATATATATAAATATATATATGAGTTTATTATTATTTTTTTATGAACAAAAAATAAACAAATAAATAATAGACATGTGCACTTACTATAATTTTGAATCATTTTTAAGTCATTTGCTAATAAAATAAAAGCTCATATAAAAGAAAATTTGACAGTATGTTTTTATATTTTTAATTTATTTCATCTAGAGTAAAGGCGACGTGTGTGCTTTGGAATTCAGGTACTGATTTAAAAGTGGAACAACTTATGATGTGATTGATATGACAACACAAGCAATGATTCACCTTACTGAAGCGATTTTAACAAGTAAATCCTAATAATACGGATCGTAAATGGATGTATGGGTTCAATGACTATAAATACCCACACTTTTTATTTATTAATTCTTTTCTTTTACCATATTTGATTGTTTGAGAACTAATATATCCGAACTTTTCGTAGCAAGATAGCTTGAAAGTTTTCACTATTGTTAGTCTCACATATATTGTGTTGCATTTCAAGGTGGTCAAATACATTAAGGCTATGTTTGGTTGCCTAGAATTGGACCTTAGAATTAGAATTGAGGGGTCCAATTCTAATTCTTGTATTTGTTTACGAAATAAAATTTGGATTTTGAATTCATTTACAATTCTATAATGGTCAAATTCTGCATTTTCAATTCTTTCCTCATGGCAGATATTTCTAATTCTTTCCTCATGGTAGGCATTTACATTACACATATTTTACATATTTTCATAAACTGCACACATTTTCACACACTACACATATTTTACACATAGTACACACATTTTCACACACTACACAATTTTTTACACACTACATATTTTTTCACACCCTACACACATTTTCACACACTACACATTTTTTCACACACTACACACTTTTCACACACTATATATGTGTAAAATATGTGTAGCGTGTGAAAATGTGTATAGTGTGTGAAAAAATGTGTAGTGTGTGAAAAAATATGTAGTGTGTGAAAATGTATGTAGTGTGTGAAAAAATGTGTAGTGTGTGAAAATGTGTGTATTATGTGTAAAATATGTGTAGTGTGTGAAAATGTGTGTAGTGTGTGAAAAATGTGTGTGTGAAAAAAAAAGATAGAACTGAAGGCGATGAAAAAGAGTCTTAAGATCTGAGTTTTAAATTTGGTTCGATAAGAACCTGCGTATTGACTGCTATCTTGAATTAGAATTGGAAATATCTACCATGAGGAAAGAATTGAAATTGTAGAATTGGGCCATTATAGAATTGCAAATGAATTCAAAATCCAAATTTTATTTTGTAAACAAACATAAGAATTAGAATTAGAGCTCTCAATTCTAATTCCGAGGTCCATTTCTAAGCAACCAAACACAGCCTTAGAGATTAGATGTTGGAATAAAATCTAGTTAAAGGAGTGATGCTTTTTTGCTTTACTTTGGCATGTTTACAATCACCTCAATCACTAAGGTAGGCAAAAGAAATAAGCAAACAAGCACATTAGGGTTTCATTAGGTGTTAGTATCCCAACCTTCATATATAAAGCTCGATTCTTAGGGGATGTAGGTAAGTGTGAGTGTGTTAACAATAATAAAACAAATGTACATTAGATGAAAACAGGGATCACTTAAAAGAAAACATAAACTCAATTAGGATATAAAAAAATATGACAGCAGCTCAAGTTTCAAGCAATTGACGTTTTATCTATTAGTTCATGTATGTAATTAATATAAAAAGTTGATATTAGCCCATAAAGCACACATAAATAAAAATTCGAAGTTTCACTGTTACAATACAAAATTCTTTTAGAAATTTCACTAAATAGGTTGTAAGCATAATTTATAGTTTCAACATAATCTAGCATGCATAATCCTAAAAGTGTTAAGCAATTATAATCATTATACAATAATAACAACTATGCTTTTGTCCCATTAAATGAAATTGTCTATTTAGATTATATTTTGTTACCATATTCAAGTTACATTCATTTCTCATTTATATTTAAATATATCATATATTTTTGTTTATAAATCTTTCTACCTTTTACATAATTTATAATGTGATCTATATCATAAAATGTGACAAAGTTATACATTGTCAGTCAATCTATCACAACCCTCGTATTTTTTTCCCAAATTTAAAACAATTACTTATAATTTATAACCATGTCAAGAGTATTTAAATCAATTTTTTTATAAGTTATAACCATGTCAAGAGTAACAATGTTTAATGTAGACTACTATTGGTCCACCACTTGGCCATGGCCAATCGTGCAACACTCCATCCATTTGGTTTTTAAAAAAATTGACAAAATGAAAAAAAAAACTGAAAAAAATTATCCCAATAACTAGTTAGTCAAACACTAAGTTTTGGATTTTCAAAACAAACCAAAAAATAGTTGTTTCAAGACAGTAAGCAATTTAAATCTTGGGGCTCATAGTTTTGTTGAAAATAGATATATCAATTTTTTTTGCGTGGTTTGTATATATTGAAATTGAAAAATTACTCACAGGAATTATTTTAATGTAAAAAAAATTAATCATTACTTCAAGGATGTAATTGTTCATAGTTTTAATGGTTGAAATAAGAGTACATTTCTTGGTGCAAACTAGTAATGAAAATCTTATTGGGAGACAAAATATTAAAACATGACATTTCACGGAGTTAATTTGTAATTTGCCCTTTAAAATTACAAAAATGTTCTATTATATATATATATATATATATATATATATATATATTTGTAATTCAAATAAAAAATCAAAACTCGAGTTCATTAAAGAACTCTTAATCAAACTCCAATAACAATTCTGATAAACTTGAACAGTTCGATTATGAGTATATTAACCACTTGGGGTTGCCCAAGTGACCACTTGAACAACCATAAGTTCTTTGGGGTTGGAGGAAGAGATGGCCACTTCACGGTTCCGGAATCGGAATTGTAGCCACACCGAAATCGGAATCGAGACCAGAACCGAGTGGACGGTTCCGATTCTGGTTCTTCAAAATGTGGAACCAGAACCGGCAAAAAAAAATACTAAAATTTTTTATTTTCCATTCTTATAATTCTATAAATATTTTGATATCTCTTCGTTTTCATTGTATAATTCTTTTTCTAATATTATTTCTTATTTTTCTAATCTTTATATTTTAGGTTTTAAAGTTTAGTGTTTAGTGTTTAGTGTTTAGGGTTTAGAGTATCAACTTTTCTAAATAATTGTTTGAATTATATTATTATATTTATACTAATATGCCATTTAAATTACAATTAATAGTTCAATCATTCTTTCAATACTCTTATCATTTATATATAATTTCTTTCTCACTTATCTAATCCTTCATAACAGTATTTTTCTAAAACCTCTATATATTAGTGCAATTTCAACTATTAATCCAATTATATTATGTATCAACTTTTCTAATTTATATTATCCTAATTCTATTATTATATTATGTTAATATACTATTTGAATTCCAATTAATAATTCGATCATTCTCTCTATATATACTCTTATTCTTTCTATATCTTACTTTCTCACTTATCTAACATTCATAATTCTATTATTCTAAAAATTCTATATATTAATTCAATTTTATCTACTATTCTAATTATATTATTGTTTTATACTACTTGAATTCTAATTAATAATTCAAATGTTCAATTATTCTTTCAATATTGTTATTATTTTTATATCTTTCAATCCCACTTATCTGATCCTTCCTAGTTCTATTATTCTAAAAACTCTATATATTAAGTTCAATTTTAACTATTATTATTCTAATTATATTATTATGTTGTATTATTTGAATTTCAATTAATAGTTTAATCATTATTTCAATAGAAATCAAAATTAAAAGTGAGATTAAAATCAAAATCGAAACTAAAAATCAAAATATAAATCGGAATTTGAAGAAAACTATAACCAAAACAAAACTGAAATCGGAACCGGTGGTTCCAAAATTGTGGTCATGACTAGTCGGAGGTTTAAGGTTTGAATCCCCCAACAACATTTCTCCTTCCAATTATTCGAAGGCCTGCCTCCATTGTCTCACCGGACCTGCAGCGGTCCCAAGTCAGTGCGAGACGATAACAAGAGATCCTGGATCCAATGTGGTTTATGACACATTTGTATTGTTTTGAGCATATTGTAAAGAGAATTACTTTTAAAAAAAAAGAAAATTATGAGTAATATTGAAACCAAAAAAAAAACTTCTCGATTCAATTGCACCCATGCCTTATTATGCATAGGTAAACAAAAAAAAACTGAGGGGAAGAAAAAATGAAATTAAATTCTAATGGGGCGAAATTGTTACAAAGTTACATTGTGGGGAGAAACTTGATATTAGCCAAATAAAGTTTCTCCCGATGTATTTAGTCTGTGTTAGAATTTAGGGTTCAAACTTGTCATGATCTGAACCTGAATTTCATGCTTTAAGCGAAGAAATTGGAAATAAAGAATAGCATCAAGAAAGAAGATGAAATTTGAGAGAGAATGTTATCAGAAGAAATCAATTTCATCAAAACTGGTCTAAAACCCCACTTTGCTAACTATTACATTTATAAAGGAAAAACTAAAGAAAACGTGAAATTTAACTAAGAAAGCATGACAAATCATCCCCTCTTACGGTAGACTTGTCCTCAAGTCTAAAGTGGAGCATTAACAACTGAAATTCAATCCTAGAATTTTTTGCCCAATAAAGAACATGAAGTGGTGATATTGCAATTGTAGTAGTCTCAAACTGGAAGTGAAGGAGTTGTGAGAAAACCAAATATGCAGTTTTCCAAGTAGCCTCTTCTTCCCCTGCACCAGTTTCTTCTTCAGGAACGACAAATTTTTTATTTTCACT
This sequence comes from Ophiorrhiza pumila, assembly GCA_016586305.1. Lineage (NCBI taxonomy): Eukaryota > Viridiplantae > Streptophyta > Magnoliopsida > Gentianales > Rubiaceae > Ophiorrhiza > Ophiorrhiza pumila. Next base: position 17,767,292 of record BLIW01000005.1, read on the forward strand.
AGTTCTTTTCACCAACACTGGAGCAACAAGAATTGCCTTAAAAAAAATCAAGTTGTCCACAAGTTGAATATTTTATACAACTGGTCATATACCATCCAAAAAATAACAACAATGAACCACCAACATCAAGCATTGCAATGCCATCTGAGCTGTCCAAATTCTTTTATTCAAAATGTCCCAATCTCTTATTCAAAAAGGGACCCCAAAAATAAGTAACAACTCCAGGCCTTCATATTTGGCACCAAACTTCAAGTTCTTGATCAGAAACATGGAATGTAAGGATAAATGAATGAAAACACCCACTCTATTTAGAATGTCCAAGAATAGTGCATCTTCTATTTCAGACTTGCTGGAATCCATCATGCCAAAACACAATACATGCAAGTTCACCACATCACCACATTTAGATACATGCTCATGAGTTATCATAGCTATAAAGTCCAAGTAACTAATGTAACCAAAACTGAGGTGGTATACAGGATCACATTTATCACAATATATGGAATAGAATCCTGTATAAATTTTGTCTGGGTATGAATAATTGGTAGTTGAAGTTTGATAATTCCTTCCAAATTAGTACCTCCCTTGAAACTGGTCACCCTTTCAACCCAAGATTTTACAACATTCTTAGTTGATTTGGTATCAATTTCCACCCTTTTCAATTCCTCAAAATTTTGTCGTAGTGCATGATTTCCAAACTTATAAAAATCACTCCTAGGAGAGTCTAGCACTACACCTCTACTAAAAACAATTGAACACCGTCGTTGTCTACATATCAAAGTTAACAGTCTCAAAATGCACATCAATTTCAGAAAAATTATCTTTCTCCATCACAATATAATTCTGAATTCCATATGAAGAAACCATTAGTTTACCAATTTGGTCAGAAAGAAAAGTACCATCAATTCCATCAAGATGAAAAACCTTGTTGAAGTATGTCCATTTTCCAACCTTTTCTAGACAATTCCCTTTTTGTTCAACCATTTCTTGAGATTCTTGTTCAGATTCAACACATTCTAGTAACTCTATTTCTCCTAGTGAATCTTCTGTAACGATTGGCTCCATCAAATTTTCCAAAAGTTCATCGTCACTAAACTTTGGCCACATAGAACTTTTGTCAAACATATGCTCTTCAACTTCCTCAAACATACTTTCACTGTCAAAAGCACATTCCCCATTACAGTTGGGAGTAATGACCTCAACGATGATAGGCTCTTGATTCTTGAAAGTTAAATCTTCAATTTCTTCAATGTTATCCACCACAATTTTCTCTGCTAAAAGCTCTGTTTCAATGTAATTGAAATCAACGTCATTTCTTTCTAGAACATCCGTCACCATCGGCTTCCCAAACTTTTTCAAAACTTCTTCATCACCAAAATTTGACCATTGAGGAATTTTATCAAATAGATAGTGTTCATCTTCTTTAAATTCTCTCCCACCATCAAAAAAAATTTCCTCATCAAAGCTGGTTGTCGTAACAACAGGAGTGCCAGTCTCTGGAATCTTGAAAGAATTGTTTTCAAATTCTCTAATGTTATCTTTCACCATATACCTCTCTGAAAGCACCCTTAGCAAGATATCAAATTTAGTTTCAATACTATCAAGTATAGCATCAAACTTACTAGTGTGTACATTATGATTCTCATTATCCGTGTTGAAAACTTAAAATAGCGAATTCAGAATTCAGAATTGGAGTAGAAAAGAATTAGAAAACGCAAGAAACGGAAATGAAGAATTGGGAGAATTTCTTGAGAGAATCAAAGAAATGAAATAGAGAGTTCAGAGAAGAAGCAGAGAATGAAGAGTTCAGAGAAAGAAGAAGAATTAGAGAAGAGGTGAAGAAGATTCAGGCCAAGAATTGATTGTCTCTGATACCATTTGTCAGGATCTGAACCTGAATTTCACGCTTTAAGCGAAGAAATTGGAAATGAAGAATAGCATCAAGAAAGAAGATGAAATTTGAGAGAGAATTTTATCAGAAGAAATCAATTTCATCAAAACTGGTCTAAAACCCCACTTTACTAACTATTACATTTATAAAGGAAAAACTAAAGAAAACGTGAAATTTAACTAAGAAAGCGTGACAAAACTTCAATTTTCTAAACCCTTTTTCCCTTAACCCACACAATACACATATCCTATGGACAACATGACTGCTCAGACACAGGAAGAAATCCTAGCCGTCCTTCTCGAGCAGCAAAAAATCGATGTAAATCCCTCTTTTAGTCGTTACACATAGGGGTGATATCGAGCCAAGCCGAGCCGAGCCCGAGCTTTAGGGTGTTCAGGCCCGGCTCGTTTATTAATCGAGCCTAAAAATCTGTTCGTGTTCGTTTATTTATTAAAAGAACGAGTTCGAGCCGAGCTTTATGTGAACCGAGACGAGCCCGAACTTTGTTCGTGAACACGCTCATATAAGAATGTATAATTTAGTTAAATTAATATATTTTGTCTCTTTACATAAATGTCCAAATTTAATTCAAACTCATATATAATGATTTGTGTGCTTATATGTATAAAAATCGATTTTTTCTATTATTTAAGTGTTTTACTTAGGGTATATATTATTTATATTATATAATTTATACTTTAACTAAATTCTTAATAAGTTGTTGACCAACCTAAACGAATCTTTCAATTGCTTGTTGATTTATTATTCATTTATTAATCTAACTTAAAGTTTTGTTTGTGTTCACTTGTTTATTAGGTAGACGAGGTTGAGTAGAACTTTAACCGAGCCGGTCTTGTTCATAAAGGTTTATGTTCGTTATCACTGCCGTATAGTGTGATTTATGTGTCAATAAATATATATATAAAAACCCAATTATAAATTTTTATTGTTTAATAGTTTTATTTCGTGTATAAGTTCAATATATATTATATAATTAATATTTTAATCGAGCTTTTAACGAGCTTTAATTGAGTTATGAACGAGCTTTTTAACGAGCTGTTCATGAAGGTAAACGAGCTTTCACAAATGTGTTCATTTATTAATCGAGCCTAAAATCTTGTTCATGTTCGTTCATTTATTAAATAAACGAGCTCGAGCCAATCTTTTATCGACTCGAGCCCAAACTTGTTCGTGAACGTTCGTGCTCGTTCTCAGCCCTATTTACACTTACACACAGTCACACAGTATACTCTTTGCTTGTTAATCTTTGATAACTCTGATGATTATTAGATCGAATAACAGTACTCTGTGCTTGTAGTTTGTTTGAACTTTTTTTTTTCCTTTTGTGTTTTTGGTTTTCTGAATTTCATTTTAACGGGCTTCTGAAATGCTGAATTGAAATGTTCTTGATTTTTTTCTTAATTTGTTTAATTTGATTTTGAAGCATGCTGCATTTGAAGAGAATATACATTTGGTTATTATTGATTTAAAAACTAATTATTTCTGTTAGATAACTCTGTAGATTTATATTTAAGAAATGAAATTAATTTATTTCTAATAATAATAAGGAAATGGGTTGAGTAAATTCAGTCATTTTGGGCAAATTTCCGCATATTTTACTAAGAATTTGACAATGTTTTTTATTAGAGGGATAATGGAGAACTTAGGAATTGGATTTTTAGGCCAAATCAAAGAACATGAACAATTTTGACTTGAAAGTATAAGATGGCAGATGAGTTTGTGGGTTTGAAAAGCTGACTGAATGTGGTATGTTCTTTTGGTTTTACTGCTCCTGGTGCTTTAACATGAACTAGTGATTGTTTCACACCCTATGTCTGTGTTATTTATGAAAATAATTACCTATTCTAAAACTTATTTGTTGAAGTTATTTTTTTGAGTTCAAAATTATATAGGTAGTCATTGAAAGTTTCTTGTTTCACTGATAATTGAAGTGTGATTGCAAATTGTATTTATCAGAAACTGAACATATTGATTGTGGGTTGTGGCTGTAGAGTTGAGCAGTTGTTTAGTAATTTATAGCAATTTCATCGTTCTTTTTAATTGAATCCACCAGACTAAAGAGCCTCCTAGCTTTATGTACTATAGAGATTATACTGATTTTAGTATTGGTTATTTTTTGTGTAGTTTGCATAATTAGTCAGCCGTTAGTAATTAGAAGTGATTCTTAATCCTTAATCATCCAAATGCTAGATTCTGGCTGAAGAAGGTTGGTAATACTATCAAGAATGGTAATATGCTAGAAGCCCCTTTTTTATTTTGTTATTAACTATGATTATATGGCCCTTTTTTGGATAGCTGTTGTGGGTTATTCTGAAGTTAGCTTGCTATGTAGCATCTTAGTGTTGGAACTTGATAAGTAGCAACCAAGATCCTCAAGTCTACGTAGCTTGTCAAACTCATGCAGTTTGCTGAAAAGCATTTTGTGCCATGAACAAAAGCAGAAATTTAGTTATGTTGGATATTTTGCAAATGCAATGCATGGAGTCATGTTATAATGGCCTAAAGAATTTCCATAAAACTGAAAAGCTTCTCAATGTACCTTAGTTTACCATTTAAGTCCTTTTCATTTCTCTTCTATTGAGGACATGGAATGACAAAGCTAAATAGTACCACGATTCAATAATGCCAGTTTTTTTGTTTATTTTCCCTCTTAGTTCTGCTCTAGTGTTTATTTCCACAATTTTGTGATGAGTATGATTATAGCAGCCTGAGGAACCTGTGGTTGAGGATGATGATGACGACGACAATGACAAAGATGAAGATGATGCTGAAGGCAAGTGTGCAACCACAGTTGTGACCTTCCCCTTTATTTGCATTCTCATCCTGTCTTTGAAAATTGAGTTGTTTATTGTTTTCCTGAACATAAATTTTCCTTTTTTTGGATTGAGAAAAGGAAATTAGATTAACTTGCATAAGGATCTATATCTGCAAATGATGGGTGCTGGAAATATTTTACACAGTAAATTCTCTCTTTTTTGTGAATAATTAATGAATGATCAAGTGAATTGGAAAATAGATAAGTGTGTATGAAATCAAGAGGTCTGGAAGAATCTATCTTTATGATCCCTCTCCACCATATAATGTGATGAAATTCAAATTGTTTTTTGTGGCATCCATTCTTATTGCCCCTTTAGTAAAGGCATATAATATTTTGGGATTACTGAATACTCTTACATGGGCAGGACTAGGTGGTGCAAGCGGCCGGTCAAAACAGAGTAGAAGTGAAAAGAAGAGTCGGAAGGGCATGCTAAAGCTGGGAATGAAGCCCATCCCCGGGGTCAGCAGAGTCACTGTGAAGAAGAGCAAGAACGTGAGTTTGTGAATTGCTTATGATGATTTTGATTCAAGTTTTTATCTCTTTGAATTATATTTGCTAAAATTGTTTCGGCATAACTTGAATTGTTTCATACTGTTCCTAACACTTGTATGAAATTCTCAGATTCTGTTTGTTATCTCAAAACCGGATGTTTTCAAGAGCCCCACTTCAGACACATATGTTATTTTTTGTGAGGCAAAGATTGAGGATTTGAGCTCACAACTGCAAACGCGTGCTGCTGAGCAGTTCAAGGCTCCAAATCTCAGCAATGTGATATCAAAGCCCTAGCCATCTGCCATAGTAGATCAGACTGGTGTGGAACCGAAGGATATAGAGCTGGTAATAACGCAAGCTGGGGTTTTAAGAGCAAAGTGTCACGGGACGAGCGTTTCGTCACAATAGAACGACCGCTTTCGCCTTTACACCCGTGTGGCCTTAGACTTTTTCCCTAAGCCTAAGTAAGCCTTACTCTAACCCAAGTGGAGAAATGGGAATAAAGGGAACAAAGATAAACGTTTAGCCAAGAAACGTTCAAAGGAAATGTTGGTTAGGAAGGAAGAAACTTTCTATTTACACTTAGAAAGAATCGTTTACAAGATTGCCTATTTGAGTACAAGTATTCCCTCACTTGAACTCTCTCTTTGCTCTCACCAAGGTTCTCTTGAAGCTTGTCTCAACTTCTTCCCCTCTTGGTGGCAAATGAGACCCCAAGGCTCCTTTTATAAGGCCAAGCCTTGGTTCTCTAGAACCTTCCTAGTTCTAGCCTAGTCTAGAATTTTCTAGACACAACTAGTATTTACAAAAGAGGTTGTCTTGTCTAGACCTCTCTAGAACAAGCCAACATTCACCAAGACCACTCTAGGTCGTTCTAGAACGTTCCCAAATGTTCTAGTGAGCACCGCACGTTTCTAGGACGTTCTCACACGTTCTAGCGGGTTCCCCACTGTTCCGTCTTCTTCCGGCATGCTCCGTTCCATTCTAGACGCACACCGGCCCTTTCTAGAATGTTCCGATCCCCATCGGCACGTTCCGGCACATTGCAGTCCGTTTCGGCCCTGTTCGGCACGTTCTGGTCCGTTCTGGTGCCAATCGGCACGTTCTGGCGCGCGCCCGCGCCTTCTGGAACATTCTAGTGCACGCCGGCCCTTGCTGGCTCGGCCTGGAGCGCGCCCGTGAGCGCTGCCTGGTCTGCGTGCGTGCCAGCCCGGCTGACACGTTCGGGTAGCACCCGTTCGTTCCGGCAGGTTCACCGTCCTTCCGGAACTTTCTTTCTCCCACTTGTCTTGGAGCGGTTCTAGACCCTTCTAGACCGTTCCAACTCAAAAACTTGAGCTTCATGGCAAGGGAGGTTCTCCATGCCTTGGCTAACCTCGATGGCATCCCTTGGCACGTTTTGGGCTCGACCGTGCACCTCTTGTTCACGACTTTGCACGTCGGCGAGCCATCCAATGGCGTCACGGCTTTTTGAGCGTGACATCCTCCCCCACTCATCTTGGCAACATCTTCGTTGCCGTTTGAGTCACCTTCGGTCGTTGGACGGTCGAGTGGTCTTTCCAAAAGACCACAATTTTCGTTGGGCAAAACCGTTGTGTTCTTTCCTTTTTTAGAAAGCGCAACATTAAACTTTCCCAAAAAGGAAATTTTTTCAGCTTGCTCTCACACTGTCACTTTTGATTTTTCCTCCACTGCTTTATTATAGGGAGTGCCCAATAGAGTACTGATAAGTAGGTTTTATACCTATTTATATATCTTATTTTACTTAGCTTTTGACTTGTATATCATGCATTTATGTGTGATTATGTGCTATTTTGTGCATTAAAGTGATATGCAACTTGAAGTGCTAAAATGGTTAAAAAGGACCAAAAATGTTGTTAAAATGAGGCAAATGTGTGTTTGATACTAAATGATAAGGAGAGAGTTAAAAAGGGCTAGAATGGTCTCTAGGTTAGAATGGGGTTTAGGCAGTTTTGGTTAATGAAATTCATTCGAGCATAATTCCTTCAATTCTAAGCCAATTGGTGAGTTCTTTGATGTTTTGAAAATTTCTTTGAGTGCACTTTGATTCTTATGTTTTCACCGTTTGCCAATTCTGGGTGTAATGCTTTGAAATGTGGGCTTCTATGCAAAATGTGAAATTAGGGTTTTATAAGTTTATGTTGCCACAGTTTGGTTAATTGTTAATAACTTGAGCTCTAGGCATACAATGGTGTTGTTTTTGGAGCCATTGGAAAGATAAGAGAAAGACCTAGAACTTTCATGTTGATACCAAGTTCTGATTTGAAATAGAAGCTGATGATTTGTGCCAAAAAGAAGATTAAACTATAGAGCAAAAACAGTTTGGAAAATTAACACTACGATCTCATCGTAGTGTTAATTTCAGTCTCTGCCAGGTCTCAGTATTTTGGTCATAAATCTTTCGTTTAAACTCCGATTTGGGTGATTCAAAATGCTATGGAAAGCTAAGATCTGGAGCTACAACGTTTGTGCTTTAAGTTTTCCCAAAGTCCCATTGTACCGTACTCGAATATTGGTTTGAAGTTGCTGAAGATTTGAGCACTTGAGCTTGGAATTTGCTTGCGATGAAGTCGTAGCACAAAATTGCACACACACGTTTGCACTACGACCTCATCGTAGTGTAAGTGTGATTGAGCCTTCACTGAAATTGGCTTGTGATCTCATCGCAAGCAAAAACCAAAAGAATGTCATCTTGTGGAAGGAATCATTTGTGTATCCTCATTTGTTATAACTTCATTTCCATGACACTTCACACATTTTCACCTATAATGCATCAAGCTTTTAATCTTCAGCTCACAAATATTTGCACAAAAGCTGGATCATTCACACAACACTTCGGAAGAGCACATAATATTCCATATTTCAAATTTACAAGTTTGGATTATCAGGTCTTGTACCAATCTTTGGCCATTGCAATTCTCGTTTCTTCATTCAGTCATTTGGTCTTGGAATTCATGCTGCTCACTCTTCATTATTGTTAATCCACAACATTTCATACACAAAGTATTCACTCTTCACTACACAACACAACTCACCTCACAAAATGCATCTCACAATCAGCACACAAGCACAACACTACGATACATCGTAGCGATGCATCGTAGTGAAAGCAGATTTGAACCACGATGCATCGCTACGATGCATCGAGGCTGTGAAGTGTGTGTGCTAAGATGTATCGTGACGATGCATCGTAGCTTTGTGTTGTGTGAACTGCGATGCATCGTAGCGATGCATCGCAGGTGTGTGTGTGTGTGTTTCCATTACTTTGAGTTAAAAATGTGAAGCTACTTTTCTCTTGTTCTTCATATGTTGATTTCTCTTCCACAACATGTTGTTCACATCATTCACGGCATGCTTCGAAGTTACATACTTTGCAATCACATCCTTGCCCAGATTTTGTTGTTGTCTAGCCTTATTTCAGATTTCATCTTCGTCGGTCAGAGCATGGAGCAAGAGAGCTGAAATGTGTTTGAGTGAGCTGAAGAAATTTTCTAAGTATAGAAGTTCTGAATTTCAGGTTCAGCAAGGCGGATAAAGGCGTGCTTCTTCGGGGCTGGAAGGAGCGATTTCGTAAGGGGTCGACTGCTTGGAGGTTCGCGAGGCAGCTGAAGGCGTGAACTTCGCAAGTTTGAAGGCGCTGGATTGTTCTGATTTCCTCACTTGGATTTCTGAGGAGTGAAGGCTTGAAGCTCATTGGCTGGGAGGCGCACTGTGGACAACGAGGCCGATGAAGGCGTGTTCGGCGGAAGGCCAAAGGCGCTGGATTGCTGGGAAATGTTCTTCAACTTCAAATTTTCACTTCTTGGGCTGATTTTAGCCATTTCTTTGGAGGGCAGTCTTGCAATAATATAGATATCTTACGGTTGCATATTAGTTACATTCTCTTAACTCTATATATAGGAGATGTAGTTAATATGTGAGGTGATCCCGGGACCATTATTCATCATTCACTTTCACAATTTCATAACCAACTTTTGAGAGCTAGAGATCGGGAATTAATTGTGAGATCCACTTTCTCTCTCTAGTTTCTCTCTCTAGACTTTGGGCTCCGATTCTATTTCCGATCAAGGAATTGCTCTGTTCATTGGATTTCTTACTCAATTAAGGAAGCAATTGCTGGGTAACTTCTTTCCATTTGATGAATATGAATTGCTTGCTATAGCTTGTTGAAGATTGTGAAATGGAAATGGAGTTCGGTAGCTATATCTTGTGATATCCTAGGATTTGAACGGATGAATGTTTAACTCAGTTGATGTGATGCCTTGCAATTGACTTAATTCACTAAGTATGAAATCACACATGAATCTACACTTTGAACTTGATTCATTTCATATTTCTGCACTGGTCTTGGAGGAATTGAACTCCAATTGTGGTCACCATGCCAAATTGGAGGTAGATTCACCATCATTTAGTAAGGATGCATGAAATGTGAACTTGCATATGATTTCTTGAGTCTTTTAACTTGTTCAATTGATCATTGCATTTCTGAGATTCAGGCCTCACCATGGGAAGCTTCAAAGAAATGAACCTTAGAGAAGAAGTGTAAAAGAGACTTCCTATGATAATAACAAAGGCATTCAAAATTAGGATGGGCCTCGCCATGGGAGTTCCTAGGCTTTGCATGCTAGAGTAATTGTCTTAGGAAGTTGAGATGCTATAGTTTATGACACTAATCTAGGCCTCACCATGGGAAAGGTAAGTGTTATGGGACCTAGCATATAGTGCGGTCATCATGCCGGCTATAGGTTAGGTTCTCAGGGAACTAAGATCTCCTCTATTCATATTTGCTTGTCAATTGTATCGCATCAAGTCACTGAGAACTCAAGAATCCTAGGATATCCATTCACACTTGTTCGTTGCATTTAGACTTCATTTCTTGTGTTAATCTTCTATGTTTCAGAGTCCTAGTTCATTTAAGTCTTACTTCCTGTTTGATACATAGTTGGTAATTGTCACTCTTATTAGTTAATCCTGTTCTTTACTCTTTTGTTTGTGACATTTTGTGAACAAAATCCAATTTCTTGATACCTCCTTTTCCCTGTGGATACGATACCTTGCTCACTGCTACTATAGTTAGTGAAATAGGATAAATTGACGAGTAGCGACAACTCGTATCAATACCGAAATTACGATTTTGCCATCGAACTTCCTTCTCCTCCAACATGGTTCCCTTAGGTTTTCTAGAGGTCTTGCCATGTCTTTCGGGAGGTGTACACCTTGCTCCATGCACGTTTTGCCCTCGGTTGTGCCTTGTGCTAGCCCATACACTATGTGCGCCCTCGTGCACAACCGTTGTGCATGTTTTTGCGTCGTCCACCACGAACTTTGCTTGTGCCTTGCCTTCTTGCCTCGATATGGTCCTTCGGCCTTGCCCCCACGCTTTGGCCGACCTTGCTTGGTGCTTGGTTGGTCCTTTGTGCACGTCCCAACGGTTAGCACTCAAGCTTGCCTTGGCACCATGGTGCCTTGGCTTGCCACACCCTTGTGGCAAAACAAATATTGTAGATTTGATTTGTAGCTAATCATAACAATTAGAATTATCAAATTTGGAGTTCAATTAACCAAGATAATCCTAGATTTCCAAACTGCGCCAGAATTGGTTAAAATGCCCATGAATTGAACAACTCCCCCACACATAGTATTGTATTAAGCAAGGTCAAACTACCATCAAGAGTTCAGCAAGAAAACATGGCAAGTTGATAGCGATTTTGGAGCTAGGGTTAAAAGTTAAGGCTTAACCAAATCAAATAAATTTATAACCATAATCCTCACGACATTTAAGGTGCATCAAGACTTCGACGTTTTATAGCTAGAGGAAGTAGGGGTCAAACCCATAGAGAAGGGATGAGTTTATGAAATTAGTGAAAATGTGTGTGAAGTAGTGAGGATTACAAACAAGAAAAGAAACCTAAACTACGAACTAGAATAAAGAACAAATAAGAAATAAATGCATCAAGGACAAGGAATCATGCAATGAAGTGTACCCTTGGAGTATTGGTTTTCCTGAACAAATAAGAAATAAATGCATCAAGGACAAGGAATCATGCAATGAAGTGTACCCTTAGAGTATTGGTTTTCCTTAGCGATAGTGTTTTATGTGGTTTACAAGAATGGTTAACGAACTTAGAGTGTGATAGCATTAATCAAGTTCCACTTTTATGGCGGAAGCCAGAACCTAACCACGTTGACACCTACGGGAAATTGAATTCATAGCTAATCCTCCCTTTATGGCGGATGCAAGAATTTGCCATTATAGGTCAACCAAGATCCCTATGTTCCCCCCAAGCTCATCTCCCTCTAATTCGGCTCCTCCTTATGGCGAAAGCAATAGCCAAACCTAGTCACTCTTTCGGATGTCACTCCCTAACCTATTCCTTCTTTTATGGCGAAGGCAAGGTCTACATTAGTTCGTGCTACCCGAATTCACCAACCCTAACACCGGTATCTCAATGTCCTAACCATTCCCCCTTTATGGCGGAGGCAAGAAAAGGCTAGCACATCTCCACTAATCTACTACCCACATACTAATCTACCTTAAGCATTACTAGTATGGAATGTTAGATTAACTTGTAGTTACTAATTCTAGATTACCCCCAATAAAGCACAAGTATTCAACAATCAATAACCAATTTCCAAGGGCACTAGAAATTTAGCACATCAAGACTAATAAGAACATCACAACAATGAATTAAAACAATGGAATTAAACAAAGAAATACAAAGAGTAGTACTCTCCTTTGATGTTCCAAGCCAAAGCTCCAAGCTTTCTCAACAAAACAAGTCCTTAGAGCCAAGACTTTACATGAAATCCTCTCCAAATGATGCTATTTACACCAAGAAAACACACTAATTGTGTGTTGTTGTGGAGAAGCTAGAGAGAAAACCTATCAAACTAACTAATCTAACCTAACTAGAAAATGGCTAACTCTAGTTCTCTTGGTCTCTTCTTCTTCTTCTCCATCTTCTCCGCTTTTGATTTTGCTGCATTTCTCTTCATATACGGGGAAGAATTAGGGCTAAAAATATGTGTCCCAACACGTCTAAAATGCCCTTGAAGTCTTCTAAAAATGGAGGACAAAACAGTCAAAAATTGGCCTCCCGCGATCACAAGCAGGTTCTCTCCGGCGCGCCGAACAAAGCTCTTCGGCGTGCTGGAGCCTTCTGTCCATTGCTCAAAAATGCACTTTTTTGTGCATTTAAATGGGCATTTTTTGGCGCGCCGGAGAGGTTTTTCCTACGAGCCAGAGATGCCCTGTTCAGCCTCCGAAAACGCTTTTCATTGTTCTTTTGCTCCGTTACTCCTCCCACGCCATAATGTCCTACAAATACGTTAAAAACATGTAAAAAAGTCATAAAAACATGTTACAAGGACGCTCAAGAGGTAAGTAAAACGAATTCAATAAGGTGAAAATCATTACCATATCACAAGTGCAAGCTTGGAAACACATAATTCACAAGAACTTTAAAATAAGCTTTCCACTTAGACTTCACACGATAAGATAATTGAACAAGTCACTACATCTCTTACTTAATCAATAAAGCATGAAAAGAGATTAGTACCTTGAGCTTGAGAAAGAAAGATAATGAGCATGAGAATGATAATGGAAGAGGAATTACTTGCCACGCCATGAAATCTCTATACACCAAGCTTGCTTATGAGTGATTCCAATCAATACTATTGCATGAAGTTATAGACTCAATTGAAAAATGGTAGCTAAGAGTCACGCCCAAGACAAGTTCGTCCAGCCAACCAGCCGAACAACCGCGCGCGCCATGCCCGCAGCGCAAGCGCTGCTGCTGCTGTTGCCGCCCGCGCCTGCGCCCGCATGCAGCACCGCCAGCGCACGGGCGCGGGCGCCAAGCGCCAATGCTCGCCCGCGGCCCCAGCGACCATGCGCGCGCGCGCGCCAGAGCCTATGTGCGCCCATCCATCAGCGGCCATGCCTTGCCGAGCCTTGCCATGCCGAGGGTACCTCTGCCATGCACTGAAGACTTGCCGAACCGACGGACCAAGTTCAACAAAGTCTTGATCCTTGGAGGTTTGCCAAGCTAAGAATGACTTCAACGATGATGTCAAGCCAAGGGTGACTTCATGGGTGATGTCAAGCCAAGAGTGACATCAACGATGATGGAATGATGACTTCAACGGGTGATGGAGGCAATGATGTAACCTCCTAGCATATGTGTAATAGAATGTTTTAGAATCATGTAATAGTTTCTAAAATATGTACACCTACCCCCACCTTAGGAATAGTGTTGGGACACTTGTTCCTACTTAGTCATCATTCCTTCTAGAAGCTAGTCAAGTGGCTTTGCCATGCCAAGCCACTTGCCACCAACCTTGCCAAGGTCTTGCCTATATAAGGAGGAATTGGTGGGAGAAAAAGGTTGATGGCCATTTTCATTTTCATTTCCTACTTGTAAAGCATACTTGTAATATTTGAGAGCTTGTATTCAAAAGTGTGAATAAAGCAATTTTGGCCAACACTTGTCTTGCTTGCCTTAGCTTTGCACGTTTTGGATTGATCTTGGGCAGTTGGAGGCTGACTTAGCCGTTTGGAACGACTAAGGCCTCACGGTACGTTTAGGGAAACGTTAAGTCCGTGACCGTTGGTATCATTGCCATTCTTTATAGATGGCTTCACAATCCGGAACTGAAGTTGAGCATGTTTCAAAAGAACCTGGAATAGGCACTCGAAGCACTCGTTCGAGGAGGGACAAGTCCATTTAACTAGGAGACCCGATGGCAGACTTTGAACAACGGCTATCCAGGTTGGAGTTAGCTACAGCCAATCAATTTGATGAAGAGGGGCAACGTATTGCGGAGCTCGATTCAAGGGACGATGGGTTTCACGCGGAAATACATAGCACTGTTCTGTCCATCCGTGGTGAGATAGAAGCAATCATCAATATTATGTCGGCTAAGTTCGAGGCTCAACTTGCCGAGTTGAGTAAGTCACTAAGAGAAACGATGGTTAACGAAGTAGCCGCCTTAAAGGAGGAGCTCAAGACTACAAAGGCTGATCTAACCCTTTGTAAGGTTGCCTTAGCCCAAAGAGGAGCTGGAGGCCAACCGAGGCTCGAAGCACCAAGACCGAAGTTCTTCAACGGATCGAGGAACGCCAGGGAGTTAGAGAACTTTCTGTGGGGTCTGGAAAGGTACTTCGACGGTAGTGGCATAACGGACGATGCCACTAAAATCAAGACCGCACCACTCTACCTTGCCGACACAGCAATGGTTTGGTGGAGAAGACGGCTTGGGGACATAGAACGAGGGACGTTCACAATGAAGACGTGGGACGATTTTCGTTGTGAAATTAAGAGTCAGTTCTATCCCGACAATGTGGAGCACGAAGCCAGGGCAAAGCTTCGTCGGCTCGCACATAAAGGCACCATAAGGGAGTATGTGAAGGAATTCATCGAGTTGATCTTGGAGATCCCCGACATGTCTGCTAAGGACACTCTCTTTGCCTTTACTGATGGCTTGCAACCGTGGGCAAGGACGGAGCTCTAGCGCCGCGGTGTGCAAGATTTGGCTTCAGCTATTGCCACAGCTGAGAGCCTTGTTGAGCTTAGGAAGCCAACCGAGACAAGGACCGAGGGACCAAAGAAGGAATCTCCAAAAGGAAATTGGCAACCCAACAAAGTCAAAGGTGGGGGAGGACAACTGAGCCAATCAAAAGAAGGGGGCGTCCAAGCCACAACACAAACCGACCTTCCAAAAGAAGTGGGAGAAGAGTGGGGACAAACCGACTAAGGCTATCAGTTGTTTCCTTTGTGAAGGACCTCACTATGCAAGGGATTGCCCAAGGAGAGGAAAGCTTTCGGCCGTCACACATGAGGAGGAAGCGGGGCCTTCTGAAACCAACGCCGGTTCTTTGCGTTTATTGGCTGCTGCCAAGGCCAATGAACAATAGCAACCAAAATAGGGACGTATGATTGTAGAGGCTACAATCAATAACGTCAAAGTAAGGGCCTTGATTGATACCGGTGCCGATTCCAACTCCCTTGAAGCAAAAGAAGCCGACAGGTTAGGAGTTTGCTACAAGGAGGAACGAGGTTGGCTCAATACCGTCAACTCTGAGCTAATTCCCATTCATGGAGTGGCGCCGGGCGTACAAGTTCATTTGGCAGATTGGCACGGTTTGGTGGACTTCATCGTGGTTCAAATGGATGATCACTCCATCATTCTGGGCATAGAGTTTTTGGACAAAATGAAGGCCGTGTCATGGCCATTCAAGAACACAATGCACATCCTGGAGAGAGACCAACCATGCATTGTGCCCGTCACACGGGAGTGCAGGCCGGACTATGCACTTTCTGCTTTGCAGTTTTCAAAGGGGCTCAAGAAAAACAAGCCGACCTTTGTGGCTGCCCTCAAGGAGGATCAGGTGGAAACTTGCCTTGAGATTGTTCCAACACCGATCCTTGATGTTCTGGATGCGTTCAAGGATTTTTTCCCAACAGTCTACCCAAGAGACTTCCACCAAAGCGAGACGTCAATCATCAAATCGAGCTCGTTGAAGGGGCTAAACCACCCGCCTTGGCTCCTTATAGAATGGTGCCCCCGGAGTTAGAAGAATTGCGGAGGCAACTGAAAGAGCTGCTTGAAGCTAGACAGATGAGGCCGTCAAAAGCACCGTTCGGCGCACCGGCATTGTTTCAGAAAAAGCATGACGGCTCTCTCCGCATGTGTATTGACTATCGGGCACTCAACAAGCTTACTATCAAAAACAAGTACCCGATTCGACTTATTGCCGACTTGTTTGATCAACTTGGCAAGGCCAAGTGGTATACAAAACTGGACCTGAGATCGGGCTACTATGAAGTCAGAATTACCGAAGGGGACGAGGAGAAAACGACCGTAGTAACTCGCTATGGCTCGTTTTAGTTTCTGGTCATGCCGTTCGGACTCACCAATGCCCCAGCCACCTTTTGCACCTTGATGAACAAAGTGTTCCAACCGTTCCTGGATCGGTTCGTGGTGGTATACTTGGATGAGCGAATTTGAGGAAGGAAATTCTGAAGGAATGCCATGATTCCAAATGGGCGGGACATCCGGGACCAGCAAGGACACAAGCTCTTGTGGAAGAGACTTATTATCGGCCACGAATGAGAGATGATGTCGAGTTGTACGTGCGGACGTGCCTTGTTTGCCAACAAGACAAGGTTGAGCAAACACGCCCGGGAGGTTTCTTAGAGCCGTTGCCAATACCATCAAGACAATGGGAAAGCGTCTCGATGGACTTTATCACTTGCTTGCCAAAATCTGATGGATGTTGCACCATCATTGTGATCGTGGATCGCATCTCCAAGTATGGCGTGTTTATTGCTGCCACGAAGGAAAGCTCAGCCGAGGAGACGGCACGGCTATTCTTCAAGCACTTGGTGAAGTATTAGGACATTCCGTCAACTATCGTGAGCGACCAACACACACGGTTCACCGATCATTTTTGGAAGGAGTTGTTCAAGATCATGGGTTCAGACCTTAACTTCTCTTCTTCCTTTCATCCTCAAAACGATGGGCAAACGGAGAGGGTGAATGCCTTGTTGGAGATTTATTTGAGCACTATGTTGGGGGCAAACCAACGAGATTGGGCCAAGCTTCTTGACATCGCCCAATTCTCTTACAATCTCCACAAGTCTGAGGCAACCAACGCTAGTCCGTTCGAGCTTGCAACGGAGTAACAACCGACAACTCCGGCTAACGTGGCAACCAGCTACATGGTCACTAGTCCGGCTGCCTACAAGTTTGCAAAAGGATGGCACGAGAAGACGGAGCTTGCTCGTGCATCACTTCAACGCACGGCTAAGAAGATGAAGAAGTGGGCTGACAAGAAGCGACGCCATTTGGAGTTTGAAGAAGGAGACTTAGTCATGGTGAAGCTCTTGCCACACATAGCTAAGGCGTTTAAACGTCTTCACAAGGGCTTAGTGAGACGTTATGAAGGGCCATTTCGAGTGGTTCGAAGGATCGGCAAGGTTGCCTATCATATTGACTTGCCAAGCAAGCTCAAGACGCATCCCGTGCTCCATGTTAGCCTACTCAAGCCCTACCATGGAGATTTAGAGGATCCAAGCCGAGATGAGTCAAAACGGGCACCAACCGCCGTCTACACCGAGCACGAGAGGGACTTGGAGTATATCTTGGCCAAACGTGTTGTTCCAAGAAGAGGGCCGAACCCAAGCTACGTGGAGTACTTGGTCGTTTGGACGGGGCAACCGATGAGTGAAGCAAGTTGGGAACGTGAGGACACATTGTGGCAATTTCGTGAGCAATTAGCCAACTTCAACGTTGCTTCATCAAGCCAAAACGGTGGGACGAAAGGGCCAAAATGACGAGTCGTTGCTGGACTTTGGGCGGAAGAGGCACCTGCTTGCTTCCCCTTAATATAGCATAAGGGGAAAAATCGAAAGTGACAGTGTGGGAGTATGCTGAAAATATTTTCCTTTTAAGGAAAGTTTATTGTTGCGCGTCACTGTAGCACTGCTATTTTGGGAAAGTCTACTGTAGCAATGCTGAAACTTCCACAACATCACTTAAAGAATTTGGGGAACAACTTGGGCACCTCAACGGGCAACGAGGGCGTTGCCAAGCTAGGTGGGGGAGGATGTCACGACCAAGACAAGTTCGTCCAGCCGACCAGCCGAACAACCACGCGCGCCATGCCCGCAGCGCGCGCGCTGCTGCTGCTGTTGCCGCCCGCGCCCGCGCGCAACACCGCCCGCGCCCAGCGCCAATGCGCGCGCGAGAGCCCTGCGCCGATGCGCGCCCGCGAACCAGCGCCTTTGTGCGCTTATCAGCAGCCACGCCTTGCCGAGCCTTGCCATGCCGAGGGAACCTCTGCTATGCCATGAAGACTTGCCGAACCGACGGATCGAGTTCAACAAAGTCTTGATCCTTGGAGGTTTGCCAAGCTAAGCATGACTTCAAGGATGATGTCAAGCCAAGGGTGACTTCATGGGTAATGTCAAGCCAAGGGTGACATCAACGATGATGGAACGATGACTTCAACGGGTGATGGAGGCAATGATGTAACCTCCTAGCATATGTGTAATAGAATGTTTTAGAATCATGTAATAGTTTCTAGAATATGTACACATACCCCCCCTTAGGAATAGTGTTGGGACACTTGTTCCTACTTAGTCATCATTCCTTCTAGAAGCTAGTCAAGTGGCTTTGCCATGCCAAGCCACTTGCCACCAACCTTGCCAAGGTCTTGCCTATATAAGGAGGACTTGGTGGGAGAAAAAGGTTGATGGCCATTTTCATTTTCATTTCCTACTTGTAAAGCATACTTGTAAGATTTGAGAGCTTGTATTCAAAAGTGTGAATAAAGCAATTTTGGCCACCACTTGTCTTGCTTGCCTTAGCTTATTTTCTCTTGTTTCACTTTGCACGTTTTGGATTGATCTTGGGCAGTTGGAGGCTGACTTAGCCGTTTGGAACGACTAAGGCCGCACGGTACGTTTAGCGAAATGTTAAGTCCGTGACATAAGTGTTCGGTCAATCACCACAAATGTGGCTAACTACTTGAGGATAAAATACACCTAACATGTGGGCCAAAACTTATGCATTCATTGGCATGATTCATTATTATGCACAACTTCAACTACTCAAGCTTTATGACAAAGAGACTATTCCTAAAATAGTTAGTCACATGACATATGAAGCCAAATGAGTTTTCAGCTTTTTGGCTTGTAAAGTTTCTCTTATGCAATTATCCTATCATATTTTTTCATACGTTAAGCTTTTCAGACATGCATTTAAGCTCATAAAGAATCCATGTGTGTGACTTACCATCACAGTGTCTTACCACGACATTAATTGAAGTGCAACAACTTGACTGTCTTCCAATTATTCATTTGCAAGATTAACAGTGACATCTATTAGACTCAAAACTGAAATGACAACACAATCAAGATATTAACAGAAAAATTAAAAGTTTAAACGAAACAAAATTAACAAGACAAAATTAAGTAAACGAGAATATGGTGGGTTGTCTCCCAGTAGCGCTTGTGTTAATGTCGATAGCCTGACGTGATACTACCAACGTGCTATTTCATAGGCCCTTAATGGCAAGAAGTACACACTTGCCCATTCAAAGCCCTGGGAAGCTTATGAGGATCAAGCTAGAATAATTAAAGACTGTAGGGAGAAAGAGAAAGCTGAGAGAAACAATGTAAATTTTGGTTGTAATAAATTAGGATCTCAAGGCAATAAAAAAGAAAATAAAAAAAAGAGATTATGATGCGGATGGTCGAGGCTTAGAATCCTGGACTACCAAACTCACAACCTTTGGATCGTTGTTGGCATAAACTCCACGAACAAGAACAACTACTAGCTGCAGAAACACAAGAACATAAACAAAATAATGCAGAATTAAAGTCTAAGGAAAACGTGAAAATTGGAAGATAACCAATCGAACCCCCGTCTATGGCAAACAATTAACTTAGCTCATGTTAATCAAGAGACTAAACTAAAAGGTTTGATGTGTTCCTGAAATCAAGAATGGATTAGCACACCTAAAGGTCTTAACTATAGGTTTGCGGTTTCAATGAAAATCAACTAAACTTAATTGAAACTTCAAGGTTTAAAAACACAAAGTGTTTCACGACTTAGAAAAGCTAAAATATGATTATTCTCATTCATATGTAAAAAACGTAAAAACATATGCCTTTTAAATAGGCTACAAAACGTGTGGAATGAAACCCTAGTGAAGAAGTCAATTTCGAATTGAACTTCACTAACTAACTAATCCAATTTAGGAAACTTCCAAATTGGAGTTGATAACTAATTTACTAATCTACTTTCTAAAAACAAACACACGCTTTAGCTCCTAAAAAGTAGCACACGGTTTGAACCCTACAAAATAGAACACGGCTAGCTTCCTAAAAAGTAGGAAGTTACTTTCCTAAATTAAATTACTTTCCATTATTATGCAAGATAATTGGGCCAAGTAATTAACTAACTAAATAATGAAATATTAAGCCCAAATTAACGTTGACTTAATTTATAACAAAGAAAAATAAATCCTATTTTACTTAAAAGTGGCGTGATCCATAAATGTCAAAGACAAAGCATGCCATCTTGGTCTTCAATGTGATTTCTTGAATATTCTTCAATGTGGAATTTCCTCAAGCTCCAATGTAGAACTCTTAGAAGCATCTTCATGAATTGTGATTGAAGAAATATTCCATACAGCTTCATGTGATTGAGATGTTGACGTCGTTGCATGTACTTCATCAAAAACATCTAAGTCTCCACAATGAGTTGACAACAATGTTTGCAAGGCGGCTTTGATCCTTTTGCTCCTGATCTCGTCATTGGACCATCAAGACTCTCCAAAGGATAATGTGAAGTCGGCCTTGGCACCATGGACATGGACGGATTGCTATCATTCCCTTCCTCCTTGAAAGGATTCGTCATCACATCACCTACATCATACAAAGATAAATCATAAACATTAAATGTAGATGAGACATTGCTATACTCACTTGGAAGTTCGATCTTGTAAGCATTATCTCCAATTCGTTCCAAGACTCAAAAAGGACCATATTCTCTTGGATGAAGCTTAGATTTCCTTCTTTCGGGAAACCTCTCTTTCCTTAAGTGAATCCAAACCCAATCACCCGGTTCAAATATCACTTGCTTTTTACCCTTATTGACTTGTTTAGCATATTGTTCATTACGCCTCTGAATATTATTTCGAACCTTCTCATGTAACTCCTTCACAAAATCAGCTTTCTTTTTACCTTATACATTAACAAAGTCAATAATAGGTAAAGGCAAAATATCAAGTGGAGTTAATGGATTAAGTCCGTAAACAACTTCAAAAGGTGAGCAATTAGTAGAACTATGTAAAGTCCTATTATATGCAAACTCAATATAAGGTAAACAGCTTTCCCAATTATTTAAGTTCTTTTGAATAATGGCACAAAGTAAGGTGGATAAAGTGCAATTAACTACTTCAATTTGTCCATCAGTTTGTGGATGTGTAACAGTAGAAAACAACAATATAGTGCCCAAGTTATTCCATAAAGTACGCAAAAAAAGAGACAAGAATTTAACATCCCTATCACTAACAATACTTTGTGGAATGCCATGCAATCTAACAACTTTCTTAAAGAATAGATCAGCAATATGTGTAGCATCATTAGATTTAGAACATGCAATAAAATGTGCCATTTTACTAAACCTATCAACCACTACAAATATGCTACCATGACCATTGCATGACCTAGGTAATCCAAGTATAAAGTCCATAGAAATATCAATCCAATGATGACTAGGAACAAGCAAAGGCATGTACAAACCATGAGGCATTACTTTCGATTTTGATTGTTTACACACAATGCATTTATCACAAACACTTTTTACATCTTTAATCATATTATGCCAATAAAAGTGTTTATTTAAAACGGAAAGTGTTTTAGCAATTCCAAAGTGCCCCATTAACCCTTCCCCACGGGTTTCTTTAACAAGCAAATCTCGAATGGAACAAGAGGGTATGCATAATTTATCTTTCTTAAACAAAAATCCATCATGCATATAAAAATCTCCATTCGGCCTTAAAGCACATTGATCAATTACATTTTGAAAATTAGCATCACTTTTGTACAAATCTTTAATTAAATCAAAGCCAAGTAGTTTAGTAAGTAAATAGGCAAGTAACGTGTATCTCCTAGACACTGCATCAGCTACAACATTCTTTTTACCCGATTTGTACTTTATCACATATGGAAAAGATTCAATGAATTCTAACCATTTAGCATGCCTCTTATTCAATTTACCTTGAGTCTTTAAGAACTTAAGGCTTTTATGATAAGAATGGATAATGAATTCTTTAGGCCATAAATAGTGTTGTAAAACCTGTAATGATTTTACCAAAGCATACAACTTGTTGTCATAAGTTGCATACTTCATGGCTGCCCCATTAAGCATTTCACTAAAGTAAGCCACGAGCCTTAATTCCTGCATTAAAATAGCACCAATACCTATCCCGGAGGCATCACAGTGTATCTCAAAAGCTTTATGAAAATTCGGCAAAGCAAGAAGAGGGGCGTGAGTCAATTTGCCTTTTAATGTGTTAAATGCGTTTTCATGCTCTTCTTTCCATTCAAAAGTTACATTCTTGACAAGAGTGTCGCGTACTTGCAATTTTAACCCTAAACTAATGTAGTAGCAATGAGTAGGGTATCGTATCCACAGGGAATGGGATGGATTCTTGAATTCAGAATTCGTTAACAAAATGTCACAAAAGAACTAGATTATAGTAATGTCATAAGAGAACTAGCAAAGACACAAGCTCAACAAATAAAGTGTAAAAACAGGAAGAGAATAAATGTTCTGGAGTTCTTCGATCAGACAAATGCACGTTAGACAACTTATACGATGCACTTGACACTCATGCAAATCAAGAGGAGATCACAATTGCCTAAGAGGCTAGCCTGCAATCAACATGGCTACCGCATTGCATTCCACTCTTCCTAACATCACTCTTTCCCATGGCGAGGCCTAAGCGTGACGGATGTAAACTGCAATGTCTCAACTCTCCGAGGTCAGTAAATCTAGCATTCAATTCCTAAGGTGTCCCATGGCGAGGCCTGACCTAGGTCCTAGAGTGTTTGCTTACTCTAAAGAATTTCTTCTCACTTTTTCCTAACATCGCAAATAATCCTCCATCGGCATGGCGACCGCACCTCAGATCATGATCAGGCAAAGCAAGTGGAAGACTCAACAATCATACATTTAGTCATCATTTCATGCAATTCTCAAATATATTGGTGAATCTCATCTCAACTCAGCATGGCGGCCGCAATCAAAGTTCAATTCATTCAATAAAAGTGCGAATTTCTGAAACTTAACAAGATTCAAGCATTAAAACCACATATGATTTCATTCTTCAGAAATTGTGTTAAATTCATAGCATTGCATAGTCTAATTATGCATTTATCCGGTTAGAACCCTAGAACATCGCCAATCTAGCTACAGAACTCCATTTGCAACTCACGGTCGTCAAGCAATTCATTTCATTAAAATGGAAAGAATTTACCAATTATAATGGATCAAAGAGCTCCAATTCGTGAGAGAATTACTCAAAGCTTCCTTAATTGTGAAATGAATTACAATGATCGTTCCAGAAGTTCGATCGGAATCACAATTGGAGTTCAATTTCTAGAGAGAGAAAATTCAGGCTCTCAAAATCAAAAGTCTGTTTTCTACTCTAGAATGATCTCCTCCCTTTAAAATCTAACTAATCCTCTATATATAGAGGTTACAAAACGTAATTAATACGCAACCGTAACATGACTACATTATTACAGAAGGCATGACTAACCATTCATAGAATCCATACTTTGTTTTAAAGGCAGTTTTCCATTTATCTCTTTCTTTCATTCTAATTTGATAGTAGCCATTTTTTAAATCAATCTTGGTTAAAATACACGAACAATATAATTCAGCAAGCATATAATCTAATCTAGGAATTGGATGTCTATACTTAATGGTGATTTTATTTATGGCACGACATCAACACACATTCTCCAAGATTCATCCTTTTTAGGGACCAAGATAACAGGAACCGAACATGGACTAAGAGACTCTTGAATTATACCTTTGTCAAGGAGTTCATCAACTTGACGTTGAATCTCTTTGGTTTCCTCCAGATTTGCTCTATAGGCTGGACGATTAGGGATTTGCACACCGGGCACAAAATCTATTTGATGCTAAATGCCTTGAATAGGTGGTAAACCTATTGGTAAGTCCTCAGGAAACACATCTTCATATTCCTGCAAAAGAAACAAAACAACACTAGGAAAAGAACTAAGGTGATCACTATCAATGACGAGTACATCTTTGCGATACAATAAGTACAATGGTTGCCTATCTAGTATTGCTCTCTTTATCTCACTCATAGAAGCAAAACAACAAGTTTTAGAACTAAATATGTCTCGGCCTACACTACTTTTATCACTAAGTACAAGTTCTCGGCCTACACCAGTTATTACATTCTTTTGTTTCTCTTTCTCACTCTTTTCTTTTGCTTCACGCATATCACTACAAGCTTTAGTAATCTTTGCTTGGTCTTCAAAGACTTGGGATGGACTTAAGGCTCTAAGGTTGAATCTTTTGCCTTGATGCTTAAAGTGATAGTAATTCTTCTTGGCATGATACACAACATCTCAATGAAATTGCCAAGGTCTTCCAAGAAGTATATGACCGGCCTCCATTGGAACCACATCGCACAAAACTTTATCAACATATTTTCCAATGGTGAATGGAACCTTTACTTACTTGCTTACTCTAGTCTTGGCTGAATTGTTAGCCATTGACGTCGATATGGCTTAGGATGCTTCATGCAAGTTAATTTCAACTTCTTAACAGGTGGAGTACTTGCCACATTAGTGCAACTCCCACTATCAATGATCACACTACAAAGTTTATCTTGAGCCATACAATGTGTGTGAAAGATATTTTCTCTATGGATCAAATCATCATCAACTTGTGGTTGTGCATTAAGGATTATTTGATTGACTAATCAAAAGTCACCAACATCATATGTTTGAAGTTCTTAACTCCCTTCACTTTGGTACTTCTCCTCAAGTACGGGTATATCAACACATTCATCATCACTTACTACATCTCCATTGTCATTAACATACATCAACTTGCGAGTAGGACAATCGAATTAGATATGACCATAGCCTTGACATTTAAAACAACGAATTTCCCTAAACCTTTGACTGGATTTTGATGCTGATTGTGAGGTGGATTTAGCAACTTTATTGGCTAGTTTTAAAGTGTTTGACGGTGTGACATGAGTCGGATTGGGCATGAATTGACGCAGCTTTTGTGACGGAGTTGATTGAGTTGCATTCGGTTTGAATTCTCTCATCCAAGGCGGATTTGGTTATGTAAATCGCCCTTTTGATTTCATATGCTTCTCAATCTTAATAGCTTTATGAACCAGTTCCTGAATATCAATAACTTTGAAGATCAACATGATATGCTAACTCGGAATTCATACATCGGATAAACCTTTCAATTGTTGAATTCAGATCTTCTTGAACATTTGCCTTTATCATGAGGGCCTCCATCTCATTGTAATATTCCTCCACAGTTCTACTTCCTTGCACAAGAGAGTGCAACTTGCGATTAAGTTCTCGGTTGTAATGTGAAGGCACATACTTCTTTCTTATGAGAACTTTCATTTGACTCCAAGTGCGGATTGGTCTTTCTCCATCTTGACTTCTACTTTTGATTACCTCATCCCACCATAAGCTTGCATAATCCTTGAGGTGGATGAAGGCTAGGCAGTTCCTTTTATCCTCGGGATAATTATTGCCTTCAAAAAGATGATCTAGGTCTCGAACCCAATCAAAGTATGCTTCGGGATCTGCCTTTCCATGAAAAGTAGGTAATATTAGTTTGAAAGAACCAATAGACAAATCAGACTTTTTACCACTTTTGGATGACTCCATGATTTCCTCCTCATCATCATCAGTTTCGGCCTCATCAAAGTCGATTCTCCTTGAGGTGGAATTCTCAGTGGCAGTTTGTTTAGATACCGACTCCAAATTGTCGAGTTGGATTTGCATCTTTTGGAGCATGTTAAAGATCACATCACTAGTGAACTTTTGATCGCCTTATGGTGCTTTATGGTCACAACCCTCCATTGTACTTGCAATGTTAGTGAAAAATAGCAAGAAAAAAATAAAGTATCCTCATGGATTCTCATTTGGTGAGTAGGTACACCTCAATCTTTATATGTAGCTTTTCTCCTTTAATGTATACCCTAACTATACCCTAACTATACAATCAATCAAGATGCACACAAGTTAAATCAATTAGAGAATTTTAGGCAAGAAACTGAAAAGAGTATTTTGGACACGTGCAAGGTATAATTCAATTTAGCTACTGAAACTACTGAAAATAGAAACTAGACAGAAAGAAAGAAAATGGCAACTTGAATCACTTAAATCTGATTTAAATTGAGTAAGTGATAAGTTGGTTTTATACCAACTTATATGTGTTAATTTACTTGGCTTTTGCTTTGATTTCTCATGTGATTGTGTGATGTTTTATGTGTATTGTGCATATTTGAGATGAGCTAGTTGATAATGAAGAAATGGTGCAAAACGTATGAAAATGGTGGTAAATGCAAAGTAAAGTGTATAGGTTGAGAATTGAGAAATCAAAAATGCATATATGCTTATTTTAGGGTTTGGACAGCATGGTTTTGCAAATGCATTTGAGCATAACGTCTTCAATACTAATCCAAATGATGAGTTCTTGGATGTTCTGGAAAGCTATTTGAGTGTACTGTATTTCTTATGTTTTAACTGTCTTCTAATTCTGTGTGTACATATGAGAAACGGGGGCATCTTTATGACTTCCACTTCAGGATTTAGTTATGAAGTTCATATTGCCACAGTTTGGTAGATTGTTAATAATTAGAGGTAAAGACATCCAATTAAGGTGATTCTTGATCCATTGGAAAGCCATGAGATAGATCTAGAACTTTTATGTTTACCATTAAGTCCAGTTTAGGAGCTAAGACATGTGAATTGGGTGTAGAAGTTGGACCTTAAAGCTGAAACAAGCATTCAGCCACAATGAAGGCTCACATGCACAAAATTCTCGCGAGCATTTTCACAAACACCTCACGAGCACTCACTTCACACTACACTCTCGCACAGCCTCACAGCTTCACCCACGCATCACTCGCACACACCTCACAAGCACTCCGCACATCTCGCACATCACTCCGCACACCTCAGCACATGCACATGCGCACACACATGCGGCAAGTTCACCTCGCCGCATACACTACGCACACACACATTGCGGCGAGGTCACCTCGCCGCAATACTCTCGCACACACCCACTACAATGCACGCACACATCTCACTTCACTCTTGCACACACCCACATTGCAATCACACAGTTACTTTACTTCTTTATACATGTACAAGTATTCAAGTGCACAAAATACTTCCTCACATTAGCAAGATCACACACTTACATTTGATAATGCACATCTCAATCCATTCTTCATCAAAAGCTCATAACTCCTACAACATCATCTCATTTCTGAAAATCACAACACTTTGCACATACTTCATGGATCACACAACCTTCACGCTTGGCAAAGACTTCATTCACCATTCATTTCCATTTTCTTCATATCATGAGTTCATTCATAAAAGCATTATTTCATTTCATCTTACCAAGTCACAATCATTTATCTAGATGTTCACAAACAGTTATCACACACATGTTGCATTCAGATTTCACACACTCATGCTTACTCTCACTTCACAATCCATCTCATTTCACAAACTTCACAATTCATCTCATTTACACATTCATACTATCACTCTTATCTTACACTTTCATTCCACGAATATATAACACTACATTTCACATTTTTTTGTTTAATCACTCAAACCTCACCAAACACTCTCACACTCTCACACTAAGTGGCGAGACCTCGACACGAGGTCTCGCCCACAAAAACTACACACGACGAGGTCTCGCCGCGAGACCTCGCCGGCAAACTCATCACATGGCGAGACCTCGCCACGAGGTCTCGCCACACGCACACACTACACGGCGAGGTCTCACCACGAGACCTCGCCAGCATGATGCTCTTGGAGTGGATTTTGTTTGGCAGTCTTGAAGGAATGGCAAAGTGTTGGGAGTGTTGTTCATGAATTTCAGTTTTGTTGCACTGTTTTGAGTTGGTCATAACTCTCTCATCTTAGCTCCAAATTGGGTGATCCATATGGCTATGGAAAGCTAAGATAACGAGATACAATTTTCGTGTTTTAAGATTTCCATAATTCACAGTGCATCATGATCAAATCTTGGTGGGAAGTTGCTGCCATGAAGTGTTACGTGTTTTGAGTTTTCAGAAATTTGGCTAAGTGTTGAAGCTCTGAATTTCAGATTTCACCTGGCGGTTGAAGGAGTGAAGCTGCGGAGCAAGAAGGCGTGATCTGCTAAAGGCTGGATTGTGTGAAGATTCGCTGAGTTGACGAAGGCGTGGAATTCCCAGGATTGAAGGCGTGGTTCGACTCTGAATTCTTCACCTGGTATCCTGAGAAGTGAAGGCGTGCTCTGGACAAGCTGAAGGCGCGGAATGACTGCTGAGGACGATAAAGGCATGACTGAAGGAACGCTGAAGGCGCTACATTGCTGAACTTTTCTTCAAACTTTGAATTTTCATAATTTAGGCTGATTTTGAGTCATTTCTTTTAAGGGCACTTATGTAACACTTTATACATTTGATGTTGCGTATTAGTTACGTTTTCCCAACTCTATATATAGGAAAGGTAGCTAACACTTTATACATTTGATGTTGCGTATTAGTTACGTTTTCCTCTCTCGATTTAATCGGTAAATTCTTCCAATTAAGTGAGAATGAGCTTATCAATGTTGGAATTTGTTGATTTTGGAATGAGAAAGATGTTTTCTGGCTAAATCTATGATATCTTAGGATTCTTAACGGATGAATACGTGTTTTAGTAGATTATATGCTATGCAATTGATCTAATTGTTGAAGTATTGAAATCACATTTGAATTGAGCATAAACATATGTTGAATTTCTTAATTCCTAGCTAATCTTGAATAGATCAAACCTCAATTGTGGTCGACATGCTAAATTGAGGAGTGATTAATCAAAGTTAGCGAAGATGCATGAATTGAGAACTAAATTGTGATTGTATAAGCCTTTGTACTTGTTTTCTGTAATCGAATCAATTCTGAAACTCAGGCCTCGCCATAGGAAGTGTTAATGAATTGAATCCTTAGGAAAAGTGTCAAAGGAGCTTTCTGTGTTAACAACAATGATATATGAAGCCTAGGATGGGCCTCGCCATGGGAGTTCTTAGGACTTTGCATGTTAGAGTAGTTAACTGGGAGAGTTGAGACTTTGCGGAGCTTCTTCCACCATTCTCGGGCCACGCCATGGGAGAGGATGGTGATTTGAGGGTACAAGCAGTGGTGTAGTCGCCATGCTGACCACAGCTTGGACTTCTAGGCAATTTAGGTCTCCATTGCATTTAATTGTTAACTGATTGCATAGCATAGATTTACTAAGCCTGTGTTCATCCAATTTAAGAATCCTGTGATATCTGTTTCATCCTTGCTTGTTGCTATATTTTGCATCCTTGTTTTCGTTCTTTTGTATTGAATTTTCCTCTTTCTAGTACTTAGATTCTGTGACAGGACTTTTAGAACAATTTGCTCAATTTTCTTGACCTACACCTTCCCTGTGGATTACGATCCCTACTTACGCTACTACATTAGTGTTTAGGGTAAAATTGACGAGGTGCGACAACTCGCATATCAGTAAGTTATGGCAATTTTGAATATTGGTGGTAATAGGAAACAAAATTGAACACTTAGTTCATTTTGGGCTGCAATTTTTTTTTCTTTTGTAATGGTCCGAACTCTTTTTTGTTTTTGTATTTGGGTTTTTTTTATGTTGGTTTTTTTTAAATGTCAGCCCCCTTTTTTTTATTCGGACAAACCCACTTAGGGTTTTTAAGGTTGTTAAGACACAAACCTAGGGTTTAAGGTTGCTTGTCTTTTGTTGTCTTAACCTTAAATTTCAGCAAACAAAATCAATCAAGATTTCACCAATGAATTCGAATTTCAATATGCCACAAAAGGATTTCTTTCAAGATTTATACCAAGGAACAAGATTACAAGTTCAAGATTTAGATTTAAGCAAATTTTGAAATTCAAGAAAATCAAGAACTTCAAGAAAGTAATAAAGAACTTATCTTTATGACACGGGACAAAACTTGACCAAATGATAACGAATTATAGAAACAAAATAAGGACAATGGCAAAAAGAATGAAGCAAAATGGACAAGAAACAAGAAAGGCTGAATTTTAGGTCAAAAACCCGAAACCCTAACCCTAATTTTTTTTGACTATTTGACACTCAATACTCTAGCATGCAATCCTATTCGGTTTCAAACAAGAATGACACAGAAATGGCCAGAATTAACGCAGAACAAAGATGCAACAAGAACAAGATCGACAGCAAGAAAAAAAATGCAAAACAGCAAGTAAGTCGAGATGACTTTGACGCTAAAACAGCTATGAATTCTATATGAATTTTGTTCAAAAATTAAGAACAAAAGGAGCAGAATAAGACACGAACCATAGTAGCAAGATTGACTCAAAAGCTGCAGAAAGACGACGCAACAAAACAGCAAGAAGGACACAAAAATTTATGCAAGGCACAAAACAAGAAAAGAAGGAAAAACAAAGAAACGAATAACCTGAATTTTGTTATGCAACAACCCGAATGCTCTGATACCAATTGATGCGGAAGGCCAAGGCTTAGAATCTTGGACTACCGAACTCACAACCTTTGGATCGTTGTTGGCATAAACTCCACGAACAAGAACAACTACTAGCTGCAGAAACACAAGAACATAAACAAAATAATGTGGAATTGAAGTCTAAGGAAAATGTGAAAATTGAAAGATAACCAACCGAACCACCACGTCTATGGAAAACAATTAACTTAGCTCATGTAAATCAAGAGACTAAACTAAAAGGTTTGATGTGTTCCTGAAATCAAGAACGTATTAGCTCACCTAAAGGTCTTAACTATAGGTTTGCGATTTCAATGAAGATCAACTAAACTTAATTGAAACTTCAAGGTTTTAAAACACAAAGTGTTTCACAACTTAGCAAATATAAAATCTGATTATTCTCATTCATATGTAAAAAACGTAAAAACATATGCCTTTTAAATAGGCTACAAAACGTGTGGAATAAAACCCTAGTGAAGAAGTCAATTTCGAATTGAACTTCACTAACTAACCAATCCAATTTAGGAAACTTCCAAATTGGAGTTGATAACTAACTTACTAATCTACTTTCTAAAAACAAACACATGGTTTAGGTCCTAAAAAGTAGCACACTGTTTGAACCCTACAAAATAGTGCACAGCTTGCTTCCTAAAAAGTAGGAAGTTACTTTCCTAAATTAAATTACTTTCCATTATCATGCAAGATAATTGGGCCAAGTAATTAACTAAGTAAATAACTAAATATTAAGCCCAAATTAACGTGTTCTTGGACTTAATTTATTACAAATCAAAATAACTCCTATTTTACTTAAAAGTTGCGTGATCCATATATGGCAAAAGCCTAATCATGCCATCTTGGTCTTCAATGTGATTTCTTGAATATTCTTCAATGTGAAATTTCCTCAAGTTCCAATGTAGAACTCTTAGAAACATCTTCATGAATTGTGATTGAAGAAATATTCCATACAACTCCATGTGATTGAGATGTTGACGTCGTTGCATGAACTTCATAAAAAACGTCTAAGTTTCCACAATCAGTTGACAACAATATTTGCAATACGGCTTTCATCTTTTTGCTCCTTGATCTCGTCATTGGACCATCAAGACTCTCCAAAGGATCATATGAAGTCGGCCTTGGCACGATGGACATGGATGGATTACTATCAGATTAGGCCGTGAGATGAAGAAAGAGAAAAAAGAGAAAAGATTGTTAATTTTGCACAAAAGAGTGAGGTTAAGTGAGCTTTATTAGATAGAAAAGATATGCTTGTACTAATGTACGAAGATTTGTACTTATTATCTAGTGATCACATATTATCTTTGCCTCCTGTTATTGTCTCTCTTTTGCAGGAATTTGAATACCTCTTTCTAAAAGAGTTGCCTAAAGGATTACCACCCATCCGAGGCATAGAGAACAAAATTGATTTTGTTCCTGGTGCAAATATCCCAAATAGGCCATCTTATCATGCTAACCCTTAGGAAACCAAAGAGATCCAAAGGCAAGTTGAAGACCTACTTGACAAAGGTATGGATGTTCTCCTAGATAGGTACTGGGAGACGATATGAAAGACCTAGTGAAATTACTAGGTAGAGAAATAGGAAAGATTTGGAGAAATTACTAGGAAGCTAAAAGATGACATTCTTTTTTGTGTAAATAAAAGTGAGACCTAAGGAAATTATCAGGCAAGTAATCACTCTCTATTGTTGAATGAAGGTATAATATGGTACGACCTGAAAAGAGTATTAGGCAATCTATTCCAAATTAAGCGATATGGATTATTAGAATGAGCTCAATATTAGTGGGTCACTTAATTAAGTTAGGAAATGTTTTCGTGATAATTTCTTTAAAAATTTGCATGTCTGGTCATTTAAAGAGTTTTAGTGGTACTTAAAATATTTTTAGGTGTTTCCGAGGAAGAGCATGCATATTTATATTGAGATATGGAAAAAATAGTTAATAACAGAGAATAAAAATCCAAATTCTCATTTCAGAATTGATCTTCTTACAACTTGATAAACTTAAAAAACCTATTCTAGTGTAGAAATCACTCCGTAGGTGTATCATTATTATCAGTGGGAATTTTCTCATCTTCAGCTGGCGCATCCCCATCTTCAGTTACAACACTTTTGTCCTCTGCAGAAGGGTCTTGAACATCAGTTTGAAAATTTCCTATTATTGCCTCTCGAGATATAGTACAAATTTCTAGAGGAACAGAAGAGATAAAATTTTTAACTAGAATGTGTATGCATCTAACTACCAGATTTCTCATAAGGATGTTCAAGTTGTTAGCAAAATTCTCGTTGTAGCCAGCCGACCTCAAGGTGAGGATGAAGTTTTTTATAAGCCAAAATGGATGCACCTTACTACCAAATTTCTCATAAGGATGTTCAAGTTGTTAGCGAAATTCTCGTTGTAGCCATGTTGCTCGCCGACCTCAAGGTGAGGATGAAGTTTTTTATAAACCAAAATGGACCCTTGATCTATGACAGAGTTGCAAATGTCTGCCAGAAAGTTTATGAATTGGTCTTGACAAGCAGAGAGGCTCCTTATCATCTAAAGTTTTGGCAACGCGACTGTAAAGCTTTCTTTTCCTTAACTAACTTGCTGATGCGGGCTTTCTATAGCCAATGCAATAGTTGGCTACTCATTTATGTTGTCTATTTTTTTGAAATATACAGATAATTTTGCAGCCATTATCATACCCTGAAATGTTCAAAGTAACATAGGTAAAAAAAATTTAAGAAGAAACCTTTTTGGATATGCCTAAAACAGTCTCAAGTTCATCCGAGCATCTAGCACGGGAGTCCCTAGGGCAGACATTGCTCTCTTTTTCATTTGGGAATGATGGAAAAAGTGAATTCCTTACAAGTGGCCAAGGATAAATGGTCATCTACTTGAAAATCCCACACGGGATAAAATTATTCCATCAGAATACTCTAGAAAGAAGAAGATGGCTTGATGGGGGTGACAAGAATGTCCAACATGAGCAAAAGTGATACGAAATGGCCGTGGATTAAAGTCCTTGACCACACGAAACCCTCTTCTTTGGACCGTTGTTTCACCAACAACACGAACAAGGACAAACTCAATGAAAAACAATGCGGAATTAAAAACAACAAGAAACAAAGATATTGAAAACGAATTGATTTGATATAAAGTAATCAAACCCCCACGTTGATACGAATGGAGTAGCTTTTGAGTTCTATTCCACATGTTTTCCACAACCTTTGGATCGTTGTTTCCCAATTAATCCGAACAAGCAACAAACAACACAAAGTGGAATGAAACAATGAAACGAAACAAGATATTGAACGAGAAGGAATGGAAGAAATCAACCAAACCCCAACGTTAACACAAAAAGATTCAGTCCAACTAATGTAAATCAAACGTTAAACTTCCTTAGTTCGGCGTGTTCTATAAATCTAGAACGGGTAAGCTCAACCTAAAGCTCCTCACTCAAGGTTTTCGCGGGTCTTATGATTGTTCAACTAAACTTAGAAGAACTCTCACGTTTTCTCTCAACTTATCACAACTGGAAGAAGGTTTTAGCAAAGCTAAACTTTATCAAATTTCATCTCTCTAAAAAAACGTTAATGTGAGTGCCTTTTTATAGGCTACAAAACAAAACCCTAATGTTGTTCTAGGAAACTAAAACTTAAAAGAATAACTTTCCTTACTTTCCTAATTATCATGTAAGATAATTGGACAAGTAAGTTTCCTAAAAACCAAAACTAAAGCCCAATTAATTAATGTTAATGGACTTTAATTATTACAACTTAAATAAACCCAATTAAAACATTAAAAGTGGCGTGAACAATTAATGAAGCCCAATACGCCATTACTTGGTCTTCAATGTAGTCCATGGATTCGCGACGGTAATCTGCCAGAATCACGTCGCTCATCTTGGTAGGCACTTTTGACGATGCTAACTTCCGAATCTCGTAAACTGTAAAACATAAAGGTTGTAGCCCTATCTGTTATCGTTCTAGGGCCTCTTGAAGCACGTAATGCGGAGTTATATCGAGTGAGATACGTCCAGAATACCAAAACGTGACAGAAACTTTCAGGATGAATAATTAACTTTAACACCATGGACATGGACACGGGCTCATTCTCATCATTCCCTCACTCCTCGAAAGGATTCGTCCTCGAATCTTGAAAGTGAGCTCCTGGATCAAACACCAATATCACTAACTCCACAAGAATCAAGTCGAGTTGGAATGACTCACATCTCGGCCAACAATGCTTTATATTCTGCAAGATCAAAACAAGTGTAGAAGATAAACTTTCTTTGGCAGAATATTTATGTATGCATGAAGTATATAAACACGATATTGTTAAAGAAAATTCATAACAATTATGCAAATAAACATCATGTATTAAATGAAACAAGTTATTTTGATTTGCATCATGAAACAATATTAATACTTCATGTAAAAACGAATTTAGTAATTTTGTCAATATGGAAGTATTGAAGATAAACTTAGTAATATCATGCATAGATACACCAGTACTAGCATAGAAAACAATTGTATTATTAACATGTAATGTAAGAAAATAACTTAAACATATATGAATGTAACTAAAAGGATTATCCAAAGATACATAAGAATATTCATAGCAACTAAACATATATGCATCTCGGATAGAATGTAAATCACAAAATCGTTGGAAATAATTTTCAAACATGTGAAAGTTATCAATTATAAAAATACAATTCCTTAGATTAAAAACAGAATGTAAACAATCTAATAAATAGATGTTAACACCATACTTTACCTTTTGGAATTGAAAAGAACGTAAGAATATAGATAACTTACCAGACAAGTGTTGAACTACCTGATTACCTCTTGGAATTTGATGATTTTGGCTAAGGAACGGATTGACAATGACTAGTACAAACTCATGAACCAAAAATTCAAAGGGAAAATCATTCCAATAAGTATAATCAATATATTTAACACCTTTATACACAAGGAATTGATTAAGCTCTAAATGATAAACATTAAGATCAAAATATAATTCATGTATTAGATAAGCAACATAGCATGTTAAGAAACTGTACATAAACTCATTCAATACAAAATAGTTAGATTTCATAATTGAAGAATTATGTGAAAGAATTTGCTTACTAAAACACAAACCATCAGACTTTAATTCACATGGTAAAATCTTTCGAACTAATGTTTCAAAGGTAGGTGAAAGACATTGAAATTGATTCAAAACAGGATTTAAACTTTGAAAATCAATATGAATGACGTTATCAAAGTTCTTGTCATATAAACCATTGAAATCAATCAAAAAGCTTTCATACTTACCTAACTTACCTTGCTTACCTTGTGGAAAACAAGCTAAGGCAGATTGGACTCCTTCCAATTGATAATGAGTTGTTTGCAACTCCATTAGATGTTTAGGAACTCCATAAAACTGCAAAACAAAAGAACTAGGCAGCAAACAATAGAAATTGTGATCACTAGAATTCATAAGTACAAGATGTTGTTCAACTTTCAATGATCTCTTCTCTCTCTTTTGAGTTTGAACACTCATCTCACTTTCTGAATTTTCCAGCTCATCACTCTTTTTATCACTCTTATTTTGTTCACAGCCTAAGCTAGTATGTACAATCTTTTGTTTCTCTAGCTCACTCTTTTCTTTCTCTTTTTCTTCTCTCATTTTAGCACAAGATTTAGCAATTCTAGCTTGATCTTCAGAAACTTCACAAGGTGTTGAAGCTCGGAGATTAAACTTTGTACCATCCTTCATGAGTGAATAACAATTTTTGAGATCATTATAAGCACCATTGTAATCAAGCTGCCACGGTTTTCCCAAGAAAAGACATGATGTTTGCATAGGACATATATCACATAGTACCTCATCGTTGTACCTTCCAATTGAGAGTGCAACCTTGACTTGTATTGACACCCATACTTCACCACAATTATCATTCCATTGCAGCAAGTAAGGATTTGGATGTGGAGTGATTTGTAAATTCAACCTTTCTACCATGAGCTCATTAGCAAAGTTAGAGCTTTTCCCACTGTCAATTACTATAGCACACACTGTACTTTGAACATTGCACCTGGTATGAAACACCTTTTCACATGATGTAGAAGTGGTTTTAAACTCCTCCATTTGTACCTGCAAGTTAGTAAAAACAAGAAGAAAACAAGTGTAATCCTCACAGGTTCTCACTATATGGTGAGTAAATGCTCTCCTCTCTAGTGTAAAGGCTTTTCTCATGTATACCTTATCTAATCTCTCAATAATGTTTCTCTCAGACTAATTGAAACTTACCGTTCAACAATTTATATAACAAATCTCAACCAATTAGTTTAACAAGTCAATTCACACAAGTTAAACCAAAGAAGTTTGAAAAGAAACACGTCACAAGAGTATTTTAAAGATCACGTATGGGGTATAACTTGGTTTATTTCAGAAAACTACGAAATTAGCAACTAGGCAAGAAAGTAAGAGGAATGATTTTGATTTCACCCAAGCAAGATATGTCACGTCCAATATTGATGATCTTCAAGCACAACTCAAGAACACTTAGTTCTTACAAATGTAAAACAGAAAATAAATAAAGAGAAAGTCCGAAGATATTCTATATTTTTTTTGTTCTTTTCCTTTTTTTTTCTCTGCCGAGTTTCGGACGCTAGTTTCGGACGACTTCCTTAGTTTCGGACGGCCGAAACTTAAAATTCCTGGGACGACGACTTTTCTGTTGAGTTTCAAACGCTAGTTTCGGACGCCTGTCTTAGTTTTGGACGGCCGAAACTGTCGCGACTGGGAGAAAAATCTGATTTTTCTGACGAATTTTTTTGGAAACTTTTGATGAAACCCTAGTGATGGTTTTGACGTGCGACTCAATCAACGAAAACACAAGGAATTCAACACTATAAAGGCAATTCAAAAGTGTAGAATGTAGACACCAAAAGAACACAAAAGAACAGCAAGAAAACAACACAAGAAGATTTCTCAAAAACACAAAAACGCAACAACAAGAACAAGATGTTTTGGGGCAGAATTCAACAAAGATGTTGCATGCGAATTTGACGAAATTTAAAGGCTGAACTAAGACGACTTAAGACAGCAATAAGGACTCAAAAGAGCAACAAGAAAATGCAAGAGCAGCAGCAAAATTTTGACGCAAAAACTGCAGCAACAAAGAAGCACAAAACAGCAAGAACGTGAACGGGTTACCTTGAGTTTAGAAACAACCTTTTAGCTTTGATACCACTTGATACGAATGGAGTAGCTTTTTAGTTCTATTCCACACGTTTTCCACAACCTTTGGATGGTTGTTTCCCAATTAATGCGAACAAGCAACAAACAACACAAAGCGGAACGAAACAATGAAACGAAACAAGATATTGAACGAGAAGGAATGGAAGAAATCAACCAAACCCCAACGTTAACACAAAAAGATTCAGTCCAACTAATGTAAATCAAAAGTTAAACTTCCTCAGTTCGGCGTGTTCTATAAATCTAGAACGGGTAAGCTCAACCTAAAGCTCCTCACTTAAGGTTTTCGCGGGTCTTATGATTGTTCAACTAAATTTAGAAGAACTCTCACGTTTTCTCTCAACTTATCACAGCTGGAAGAAGGTTTTAGCAAAGCTAAACTTTATCAAATTTCATCTCTGTAAAAAAACTTTAATGTGAGTGTCTTTTTATAGGCTACAAAACAAAACCCTAATGTTGTTTTAGGAAACTAAAATTTAAAAGAATAACTTTCCTAAATTACTTTCCTAATTATCATGTAAGATAATTGGACAAGTAAGTTTCCTAAAAACCGAAACTAAAGCCCAATTAATTAATGTTAATGGACTTTAATTATTACAACTTAAATAAACCCAATTAAAACATTAAAAGTGGCGTGAACAATTAATGAAGCCCAATACACCATTACTTGGTCTTCAATGTAGTCCATGGATTCACGACGGTAATATGCCAGAATCACGTCACTCATTTTGGTAGGCATTTTTGACGATGTTAACTTCTGAATCTCGTAAAATGTAAAACATAAAAGTTGTAGCCCTATCTGTTATCGTTCTAGGGCTTCTTGAATCACATAATTCGGAGTTATATCGAGTGAGATACATCCAGAATACCAAAGCGTGACAGAAACTTTCAGGATGAATAATTGACTTTAACACCATGGACATGGACACGGACTCATTCTCATCACACGTTTAACAAAATGATTCGGTCCAACAAGTGTAAATCACGAGTTAAACTTATCAGTTTGGCTTGTTCTTAAAATCAAGAACTTGTAAGTTCACCTAAAGGTCTTAGCTTCTAGGTTCACGGGTCTTATGAAAATCCAACTAAACTTCATTGAATTAATCACGTTCTTCACAACTTTTCAAGGCTGCAAAATATCTTTAGCAAGGCTGAAATTATCAAAATTCAACTTTAAAAATAACACTTCATATAAAGGCATATTAAGTGTTTTCGACAATATGAAAATATTTAAGACAAACTTATTAACAACATGCATGAACACACTGAAGAAGTAGCCAATACATGCTCTCACTTCTCTCTAGAATTGTAATAATCTGCCTTTGTAAACTCTTTGACCACCACCACTTTATTACCGTTAGATTCTAACCAAAGCCTAACGGATAGTTGACTACATCTTCTTCCGCCTCCAATGGCGGAGGGGCAAGAGAAGCCCCAAACAAAGACCTTTGCTCAAGCCATCGGAAAAAACGATCTCCCCCCTACGGAGAGATCCATATCCTTTGCCAATATTGAAAACAAAATCCATCTGTCTCAGTTCAGAGGGGAACCTGCTATGTTTATCACTGAAGAAGAGGAAATTGCCCTAGCCCAGCCTTACCGTTGGACTTTGATCGGCAAGTTCTCATGGGGTCGACCGTCAATTGCTCAGATTAGAAGGAAGGTTATTGCTGTTGGATTTCTGGGGGATTGCAAGGTGGGGCTCCTAGATCATCGACACATTCTCTTTAAGTTTGACAAAGAAGCTGATTTCCAACGATTTTGGACAAGGAAGATTTGGCACTTCCAAGGATGCCCGGCAAGGATCTTCAAATGGACAAAGGATTTCGATCCTGCAGTGGAGCCATCGATTGCCCCAGTATGGATCAAGTTCCCCCAGCTTCCCCTTCATCTCTTCCAAAAAGAGCGACTGTATTCTCTGGCAACAGTTGCTGGTACTCCCTTAAAATTGGATGCAGCAACAGCAGCTGCCCCTGATCTCCTTAGGCCAAGTGAAGCACGAGTCTGCGTTGAAATGGATCTAACAAAACCTGTCCCTTCCCGGGTTTAGATGGGTAGCAGAGAACATGGAAGATGGCAGCAGTTGGAAGTTGAGGATCGACCAGCGTACTGTAGTCAATGTCGGAAATTAGGGCATGATAGCTCTGATTGCGACCCCAACAAACGTCAACAGCGCCCTGCTCCGGCTGGTAGAGCTCAAATCATTAAAAAACCACCACCACCAAAGCAAACAGCTGAATGGGTACCAACCCAAAAGAAGACAGAAACTCAGAAAAACGATGCCCAGCTCCAAACGAAAAAAGGAAAGGGGATAGACCCCAAAAGCTTCCCAGTTATTGAACTGGGGGAGGATCGGCCAGAACCCTCAGGGATTCTCAAGGGAGGTAGGCAGGAACAATCTCAATCAGGTATAGAGGCATCAATTGAGCCCCCAAGAATAGAACAGCGCTCACACTTGTCTGTAGATAAGGTAGTGGGGGAAATGCCTCAAGAACAAATAGTAGAAGAATCTGAGCAAGGGAATGAAGTCCAGATATTGATGGGGAAAAATCAGTTTCAGGCTTTAACATCAATCGAGGAAGAAGAGGGAGCTGCAGCAATTGATACTTTTTTTCCCCCGATGAAATGGAAACAGATCCGTACTCGAAAGATCAACAGGATTTCCTAAATTGCCAATTATCAACTGACCAGAAGGATCTTGATGATCAACAAGATAGGAGGGTATTACATGACGTAGCCAGAGGGGTTAATTTGGTGAACAAAATTCATATAGAACAGGAGCCAGTGGAGGAAATAACTCAGGAAAGCCAAATGGAGTTGCTAAAAAAAGATGCCATCATTTGCCAAGAAATCCAAGAACATGTATATTGTGATGAGATTTTGAATATTATTACTAAAGCTGTTTTCATTGATGATTTGCAGGAAACACCTGCCAACCAAGAGGATGTGACAGAAGATTGCTTGGATGCATCTATCTCGAAGAGGCCGATAAAGTCTGGTCTGAAAAATCCTTCCCATAGGAAAACCCAAGGGCCTGCTATAACAGCTAGTAGAAAGCCTAAGTCCAAGGTCCAGATAGAGTCAGATAGAGAGCTCAGGGGAAGGGCTACAAATATGGGGTCCCAAAAATCTCAGTCTAAATGATTAGTTGCACTTACTGGAACATTAGGAGCATCTGTAGGAAACCTAATTTTAGGAGACTTCGTAAAATTCTTAGCAAACATAGGAGTGACTTTATGGCACTTTCAGAACCTTTTGCAGATTCTACCAAATTGGAACCTTTAAAGAGGAGACTTCATTTTGATGAAGCTTTCTCGAATCAATGTAGCTCTTTATGGATCATGGTGAGGAAGCCTGCCTCTTGTTCCATTATTGCTATGACTGATCAGCATATTACGGTTGAACTAGTGCATCCACTCTTGCCTGTCGCCATCACTATTACTAGTGTGTATGCCAAGTGTACAGAAATTCAGAGAGAAACCTTGTGGCACTCTTTAGCTCACCTGCAGACTCTAGATCAACCTTGGATCCTGTGGGGAGATTGAAACTGCATTAAGGCGAGAGAGGAAAAAAAGGGGGTAAAGCCTTTCATATAAGAGAAGCTAGAGAATTACTAGGGTTTATGTCTGCACTAGATTTGAATGAGGTACAGTTTAGTGGACCTAGGTTTACCTGGTGCAATAATAGGATAGGAAGAGCTAGGAATTGGAAGAGATTAGACAGAGTCTTGATAGATTCCCAATTCCAAAAAAGGAACTTGAAAGCTCAGGTTGCCCACCTAGCCAGATCCCCATCTGATCACAGTCCTCTAATCATAGAAATCCAGCAAGGACCAGGGGGAGGAGTGAAGCCATTTAGATTTCAAGAGTTTTGGACTAAGCATAAAGAATGCCTGCCTCTGATTCGTAAAGCCTGGGAACAAGAGGTTATAGGAAGCCCAATTAGAACACTTACTGAAAAGCTAAAATTAGTTAAGAAAGCTTTAAGGGTTTGGAATAGGGAAACTTTTGGGAACATCTTTACTCAAGCTGAACAGGCTGAGGCTGAACTCACACGATTAGAAGTAGAGGATGAGGATAGACCTGTTGACAGAGAAGTGATGAATAGAGCTGCAGCCAAAGCGAAATATTACCTAGGCCTAGAGGAAATGTTTTGGGCTCAAAAGGCCAACTTAAAGTGGATGAAGGAGGGAGATAGAAATTCTAAGTTCTACCATGCACATGTGAAAGCTAGGCATGCCAAAGTCCATCTTCATAGAATCCAAGATCAGGAAGGATCATGGGTGGAAGGGGAGGAGCAGGTAGCAGAAATAGCCATTCAGTACTTTACGAACTTATACACTGCTGAACCTACCACAGCCAGAATTGATACACTCCTCTTACCCCCAGCTATCTCTGCAATGGAGAGACAAGAGCTAACCAAAATCCCAGACTTACAGGAATTGAAGGGGTGTGTCTTTAGCATGAAGAATGAGAGTGCACCAGGTCCGGATGGACTGCCAGGGCTATTTTATGTCATAGCATGGGATATCATTAGCTTGGATTTACTGAGAGCTGTACAGTCTTTTTTTAATGGTGCTGAACTGTCAAAAGCCATCACTGCTACATCCATTGTTCTAATTCCCAAAATACTAAATCCTTCATCCTTCAAACAATTTAGACCCATTAGCCTTTGTAACTTTCTTAATAAGATCATATCCAAGATCCTAGCTATGAGATTAGCCTGTGTGCTCCCTAAGATCATCTCAGAAAATCAGAGTGGATTCGTGGCTGGAAGAGTTATCTCAGATAATTATTTGCTAGCTACTGAAATGATAACTACTTTAAACAGGAAAAGTAAGGAAGGAAATGTAGCACTCAAAATATACATGGAAAAGGCTTATGATAGAGTAAATTGGATGTTCTTATTGCAGGTTTTCAGATTGTTAGGATTTGGTGAAATCTGGGTTGATCTGATTTGGAGACTAATCTCTAGGGTTGGTTTCTCTGTGCTGATTAATGGAACTAATAGAGGATGGTTCTCTGCCTCTAGAGGATTAAGGTAAGGGGATCCTATATCCCCACTTTTGTTTGTAGTTAGTTCAGAATATTTGTCTAGGCTTCTGAACAGGAAAGTGGATAGAAAGATGGAGTACTGTGTGCCTAAACATTGCCCTAGAATCACTCATTTAGCTTATGCTGATGATCTGATTATCTTCTCAGCAGCAACTCCACAAGCTGTTAAGGCTGTCATGAAGACACTAGAGCATTTTGAGAAAGCCTCGGGACAAAAGATCAATGCAGCCAAGAGTTCATATCTTGTCCATGAAAGACTACCAGATTCTAGGAAACATGTCATTGGAAGGATTACGAGATTCACTAGAGGTACCCTGCCTACCACTTATCTAGGTACACCACTGCATTATAAAAGGATCCCTGCCTCTCAGTATGACCACCTAATAGAAAAGGTTAGCACTACCATAGGAAGCTGGAGATCAAAATTCCTAACACTGGGAGGCAGAATCACCCTTATTAAGAGTGTTTTGGAATCCATGCCTGTCTATGTCATGACAACTCTTAGCACTCCACAAAAAACCCTGCACCAGCTAGAGTCACTAATGTCAAATTTCCTATGGTCAGCCATGGAGAGAGGATCAAAACGTCATTGGATCAGCTGGAAAGACCTATGCTTGCTACAAGAGGAAGGGGGAGTTGGGTTCAGGGATCTCCTGCACATAGTTGATGCCCAATCCGCCAAGCTGTGGTGGAGATTTAAATCGAAAAACTCCTTATGGGATAAATTTCTGTGGGGAAAGTACTGTGCCTCCAAACATCCTACAGAGGTGAGACCTCGAAGGGGTGATTCCCTAATCTGGAAAAGGATGTGTGGGGTGTCTCCTTTTGTAGAAGATCACACTCAGTACCAGGTTGGAACTGGAGAATGCAGCTTGTGCTATGACAGATGGGATCCTCGAGGTAAGCTTTCTGAACTCTATGGATGTCAAGGGAATTACTTGGTTTCAGATATTATAGGGACTCAGGGCTGGGATCGGATGAAATTCAGAGATTTACTTCCCCAAGTCCCCAATCAGTTCTGTCTGAGTCTCCCTTATAAAATCAAAGGACCTGATAGAATGGTATGGACCCTTACTACTGAGGGATCTTTTAGTTTAAAATCAGCTTTTGAAAAACTTAGGGGCCAAAGCCAACCTATCTGCCCCTACACTGAGTTTATTTGGGATTCTACTGTCCCGGTAAAAATGTCTTTCTTAATGCTCAGACTCATTAGAAACAAAATCCCCATTGGTCAGAATCTCTTCAAGGTAGGCA
Organism: Ophiorrhiza pumila; assembly: GCA_016586305.1. Taxonomy (NCBI): domain Eukaryota; kingdom Viridiplantae; phylum Streptophyta; class Magnoliopsida; order Gentianales; family Rubiaceae; genus Ophiorrhiza; species Ophiorrhiza pumila. Next base: position 17,811,429 of record BLIW01000005.1, read on the forward strand.
TTTTGGGACCTTTTATTTGCCCTTGGTGCTGTGCCAATGGGGAAACATTGAACCATTTATTCGTGACATGTCAGTTTGCTCAACAAATCTAGAACACTTTTGCTGCAGAACTGGGAATTGGTGGACAATGTCAAGGACTGGTAAGTGCTTTAAATATCTGGTGGCAAAGGCCTACATCCACCTCGGTGACTAGGTCATTCATTGTTAAGATCTGCCCATCTCTGATTTGCTGGTGGCTATGGAAAATCAGAAACAAATTAACATTTGATAAGGGCAAACCTGTAGTGGAGGAAGTGGTTGGGAATGTATTTAGTTCCATAAAAGATCTCGTGCACCTGAAGTTTGGAATGAATATACTAGACTCTGATTGGGCATCATTTTGGGATGGATACCAAAACTATAGGAAAAGACCTAGGGTCAAATGTATAAAATGGAAACCACCAGACTGTTTGAGCACAAAAATTAACTTTGCTGCTACTAAAGGAGAACAGGGCTGGAAGACTGGAGGCATTGCAAGAAATCACAAGGGACAGCTCCTTTTTGCTCTCCCTATTTTTATCTTTCCCACCTCACTAACCAGATTGCAGGTTGAAGCATTGGCTGCCAATTCATTCATTCAAAGGTGCAGGGACAAAGGACTGCAGAAAATTATCCTTGAATCAGACTCTCCAGCCTTGATGCATGGGAGGAAATCCTGGCAAGCTTGGCAGATTAAACATATTCTGGACAGTATTATGCAAGGGTCCTCTATACAAATAGTTCCCAAGGAAGCTAACACACCAGCCAAATACATGGTAAGACAGCAGGAGGTCTTGGATTTGTCCTTGCTCCCAGCATTAATCAACTCGGACAGGGAGTACCCAACAGTGGTAATAAGGGAGGAGGATGCACAAACAAGTCAGCAAAGAAACTGGCCCTCTGATAATCAGAATGGATAAAGACCCTTATCTGTTCTTCCCTCGTTACTCAGAATGGATAGACAGCAAATTCCTTCGATCATCATTGAGGAAACATGTGACTTCACTCTGGTGCCAAGAAGGGATTCTGACCACAATGATAGGTAAATCAGGTATGATTGTAGGCCCCAATCGGTTGGAGTTAAGATTGGTTGCCAAATTTCTGTCTCAGACCCCAGCTTGGTTGATGCTAAGAGCTGGATTGTCTTCTTCCACATCTACAATTTCCATTTTGTCTCTGTTTGACTACCCCCCCCCCCCCTGCTTGGATTTTACTGTTTCTGCTGCACTACATCTATCTCAAGAATGCTTTCAAGGACAAAAAATGGGGGACTTACTCTTCAAACTACTGGCCCGGAGCAATAAAGATATTAGGATGTTGGCAGCATTTTTGTTTTGTTTACAATGGCCTACCTAGAGAATGCATGCAGGAGCAAAGTGCCAAGATTTATTCTTCAGTTCAACAAATGGTTACAAAATGGGGCAAGAGCCATCTATCATTATATGTAACCCAATCTTTTTGTACATGTCCTAATATAAAAGGACCTTTTGTCACTCCTTGTGATAGGAGTCTTTTGTTTAAGAGTGGTAGAATATTTTGTAAATGGAGGAAGTCCTCCAATTTTAACTTTCTTGCTAACCTCTTATTTTTGGATCCATTAGGTTTGTATATGGATCTAAAAATAAGAGATTCGTCAAATGTAAGAACGATTTTAGGGTATATCCATCGTTCACCAATTTATGATATAAAATATGGAGTGGCGCCCACCCTCAAAAGAGGTTAGCCAAAAAAAAATTAAAAAAAATAAAAATAAAAAAATAAAAATGCATGAACACACTAGTACTAACATAAAAATTAAAGACTTTAATATGTAAAGTAAGAAAAGAACTTGAACATTTTTTAGTGTAATTACAAATATTATCCAATATTCATAGCAATTAAATATATATATATATATATCCCGGATGCAATGTAAATCACAATAACGTTTGAAGCACTTTGCAAACATGTTAAAGTTATCAAAAATGAAAATACAATTCCAAAGATTAGAAACAGAATGTAAACAATCTAATAAATAGACGTGAACATAAAACTTTAACTTTTGGAATTTAAAAGAAATTATGAACTTAGATAACTTACCAAACAAGTGTTGAACTACATGATTACCTCTTGGAACTTTGGAAAATTGGCTATGGAACGGATTGACAACATGTTGTGCTAACTTTCGATCCAAATATTCAAAGAAAAAGTCATTCCAACAAGTATATCCAATATAATTAACACTTTTATACATAAGGATTTGAAGAAAAGGTTGAAATTGATCCAAAACAGAATACAAACTTTGAAAATCAACAAAATTGACTTTAGCAAAGTTCTTGACATATAAGCTATTGAAATCAACCAAAAAGCTTTCATACTTACCTAACTTACCTTGCTTACATTGTGGAAAACAAGCTAAGGCGAATTGGACTCCTTCCAATTGATAATGAGTTGTTTCGAACTCCCTTAAACACTTAGGAACTCCATGAATCTGCAAAACAAATAGGCAGCGAACAATACAAATCGTGAACACGATCATCAATTTAGTACAATGATTGTCTATCTAGTATTGCTCTCTTTATCTCACTCATAGAAGCAAAACAAAATTTAGAACTAACACTATCTCGGCTATTACTACTTGAAATTACAAGTTCACGGCCTATGCTATGATTTACATGCTTTGGCTTTTCTAGATCACTCTTCTCTTTTGCTTCTTCATCATGCAAATTACTACAAGCTTTAGCAATCCTTGCTTGGTCTCCAAAAACTTGGGATGGATTTAAGGCTCTTAGATTGAACTTTTTGCCTTTAAACTCAAAGCTGTAATAATTCTTCTTGGCATGGTACACAATATCTCTATCAAATTGCCAAGGTCTTCCAAGAAGGATGTGACCGGCCTCCATTAGAACTACATCACACCAAACATTATCTACATATTTACCAATTTTGATTTGAACCATTACTTGCTTAGTCACTTTTGTCTCGACTGAGTCATTAAGCCATTGAAGTCGATATGGCTTAGCATGTTTCAAGCAAGTTAAATTCATCCTTTTGACAAGTAGAGTACTTGTCACATTAGTGCAACTTCCACTATTAATAATCATACCATAAATTTTATCTTGCACCATACAACGTACATAAAAGATATTATCACGTTGCATCAAATCATCTTCAACTTGTGGTTGTGCACTGAGGATCCTTCGGTTCACCAAACAAGAAACTCTATTAGTAAACTTTTGATCCACTTGGGGTGTTTTACCATCTCCCTCCATTTGTACCTGCACGTTAGTAAAAACACAAGAAATATATAGATATATACTTCACGGGTTCTCACAATATGATGAGTAGGTACTCTCCTCTCTAGTGTATAGGCTTTTCTTGTGTATACCCTATTTAATCTCTCAACAATGTCTCTCTCAAACTAATTGAAACTTACCATTCGGCAATTTTTAGAACAAGTCTCAACCGACTAGTTCAAACAAATCAATTCACACAAGTGAAGCCAAAGAAGTTTGAAAAGAAAAACACGTCACAAGAGTATTTTAAAGAACACGCATGGGGTATAACTTGATTAACTTCAGAAAACTAAAAAAAATAGAAAATAGACCAGAAAAGAAAAAGATTGGTTTTTGAATCACTCGATTCCGATTTAAAATGATCAAGATATGGCACTTTTAATATTGGTGATTTTCAAAGGACAAACAAGAACTTAGTTCTTTTCTTGGGCTGTAATTTTTTTTATATGGTCCGAATATTTTTTTTTTTATTGAATTGGGCCTTTTTTTTTAATTCGGCCTTTTTTTTGTTCGGACTAGATTCTAAGACAAATCAAAGTCTAAGGTTTTAAGACAAGAACCTAGGATGTTAAGGTTGTTGTCTTGTCTTAGGTTGTCTTAAACTTATTTTCTCAAAAACTTCAGCCAACAAGAATTGTATATATCTCACCAAATATAGTGAATTTCAAGATTCCACTTAAACAAGATATCCAAGATTCAAGGTAAAGATCAAGAATCAAGCTCAAGATTCAAATTTTAACAATTTCGGAATTTCAAGAAATTCAAAATTTTCAAGTAAGTGTGCAAGAATTCGTCTTTTTGACTTGTGATAAAATTTTGATGAAAACACACTTTGATAGGAATGGAACATCGAAACTAACACAAAAGAAAGAACAAGAATCGGTTGAAAAACAAGAAAGTTAAGAAATTTTAACCGAAACCCTAGTTTTTGACAAACCCTAATTTTGACAAACCCTAATGTTTGGACGTGAAAACAGCAATAAAAACTCAAGAATTCCACACTATGATGATGAACAAAACAATGTAGAATTGACACAAAAAGAACGCAAAAGACAGCAGCAAAGAACGATGCAAAACAACACAAAATCGGTAAGATCAACATGGCTAACTAGCACGATTTTGGACGAATTTTGTAGCAAGCCTCTAATCGATTTTTACTCAACAACTTATGAACGAATTTAGAACAGAAAGACACTAATTATTGCAAAAAGACCTTCTGAAGGAAATGCAATTCTTTCAATTTTGACCTTCCTAGAATTAATGATGACCCATCTCCTGGGTGTTTCCTCTTGTGGATATTGAGAGAAATGGGTTGGTCATAAGCTCATTTGATAAGGTTTTCATTAGAAAGATCCAACTTTGAGTGGATTGACAACCTTATTTATCCACAGGACATGTCTAACTTGGAAAATTCTACCAACAAACACAAAGATTGAACTCAAAAGAAATAGACAAAGAAAGAAACGGTTAGAATAAATAAACAAGAATAAAGAAACAAAGAAAAAGATATTGAACGCGATTCAATGCAAACATTTCCAAAGCCCCAACGTTATTACAAAACCAACTTGATTCGGGCAGCACCTAAATCAAATTAGATTTGGTTGTTCTCAAACTTAGAACAAAAGCAAGAGTAATGGTTTTAATCTCACTCTAGGGTTTAGAATTCAAAACTCAAACTTAGCTTGAGGTTTCTAAGGGGTTTGGATTCAAATTTTGCTATGCAAAATAATGAACTTCTTATTTCAAATTTTAATTACTAAATTCGTGGCTTACAAGCTCCTTTATATAGGAAGCAAAATAACCAACAAAATAAACCCCAACTACCGAAAAGGTAGTCTCCTAATAGGACTCAACTTCTTAAAATTAATAACACATGCCTCAATCATGCAAGATCTTTAGCCATGTGAAAATACCATGATCAACGTATCAATGTTCATACAAGAACATTACATAATGTTTCTTCTTGAAAAGATTAAACAAAAATGAAATAAAAAATCTAAAATCTAAAATCAGTAGAATTTATCAACTTCGCAACGTGGAAGGGTCTAGACGTCACGATGTGGGATAGTCTGGACATCGCGACGTGTGGAAAATCACGTCGGTAATTAAATTAGATTTTTAATTCCAATTTTTTTTCAATCCTCCAAGTCAGTGAGCCATGTCGCGACGTGGAGTTCTCTGGACGTCGCAACGTGCGTAGACGTCATGACGTGGACTGCTGGACATCGCGACGTCAAAAATCAACTAAAATCTACATCTTCAATTCCCGGACGTCGCGACGTGAAGGTGTCTGGACGTCTTGACATGGGAGCATGGGCGACCAACACTTGAGAATTTTTGCTCTCCATTAATATATCTTCACATATTGTCAAAACCAAGATATTCCAAGGTTTCAATTCATGCTTCTCTTCACCAAAATCTTGTTCCATCAACTTGTATGTGTCGTCTACGACTTCCATCATCAAACCCTTAAGAGCAAGCTTTAACTTTTTGGCTCTAGCTCGAGTCATTGGCTCTCCAATTCTACATAAAGGGCCCACAGACTTTTTTTCACCATCAAGCGCGCTTGGATTCATATCATTCCTCCCGTCTCAAAAGGATTTGTCTTTGAATCTCCTGCATTAAATAAAGAGAGATAAAAAATTTTAAAAGTAGCACTAACATCTCTATACTAACCGTGCAAATCAATGTGATATGCATTGTCATTAATACGCTCGACAACTTGAAAGGGAGCATCGCCTCTAGAGTGAAGCTTTGACTTCTGTTTCTCAGGAAATCTCTCCTTACGCAAGTGTATCCAAACCCAATCTCCCGAATGGAACACTATTTGGCGTCTTCCTTTATTGGCTTGCTTAGCATTCTGCTCATTTCTCCTTTCAATATTTTCACGAACCCTAGCATGAAGGTCCTTAACAAAAGTAGCTTTACTTAGACCATCAACATTAACAACCTCGTTAATAGGAATAGGCAAAATATCCAAAGTTATAAAAGGACTAAAACCATACACAATTTCAAATAGAGAAAAAGAAGTAGAACTATGAATAGTACGATTATAAGCAATCTCATTATGTGGTAAATATTCTTGCCATTTCTTTAGATTCTTTTGTATGATAGCACGTAATAATGTAGATAAAGTTCTATTAACTGCCTCGATTTACCCATCAGTTTGTGGGTGTGCAAGAGTAGAAAATAGTAATTAGATCACAATTTACTCCAAATTGTACGCCAAAAATGACTAAGGACTTGACATCTCTATCACTAACAATAGAAGTAGGAATACTATGCAATCGTACAACTTCTTTAAAGAAAAGGTTAGCTATGTGTGTAGCATCATTGGTTCGTGAACATGTTTTACTGAACCTATCAACTACCAAAAGAATACTATCATTACCACTTGGGGACCTAGGCAATCCAAAAACAAAGTCCATAGAAATGTCTAACCAAGGATGCAAAGGTATAAGAAGTGGCGTGTACAGACCATGAGGCGTTATTTTTGACTTTGCTTATTTGCAAACAATACATTTTTGACAAATAGATTGAACGATCTTTCGCATATGAGGCCAATAAAAATGTTCTTGCAAAATATGTAAACTTTTGTTAACACCAAAGTGACCCATTAATCCACCTCCATGTGTCTCAACAACTAATAGATCATGAATAGAGCAATTAGGCACACACAATTTATCCTTTTTAAATAAGAAGCTATCATGTAAATATTACTCTCCTTTGGATTTATGCAAACAAATCTCATACACAAGTTTAAAATCATCATCTTCAGTATACAATCCTTTCATAACATCAAATCCAAGTAGTTTTGGACTATAATTCATGTACTTCTCTCTAGACTTGGATGCTCTCACTTCTCTCTCGATCTACCAACTCGGACTTTCTAAATTTAGATTGACCACTACAACATTATTACCGTTATTTTGCTAAGTCTTGTCTAACGGGTATATTGATCCAATCTGATTCCGCCGCTTATGGCGGAGGGGAGGGAGACTTCCCCCACCCAACTTCCTTCGCTAATGTTGTGGGTAAATCGGATCTCTCCCATAAGGAGAGCTCCATTTCTTTTGCTTCCATCCAGAACAAAATTCCCCTCTCTCAATTGAAGGGGGAACCTGTCTTGTTTAATAGAGGAAGAGGAGAATGAATTAGCTCAAAATTTCCAGTGGACTCTAATTGGGAAGTTCTCATAGGGTCGCCCAGCAATGGCTCAGATCAGGAAGGAGGTCCTTGCTGCAGGATTTTTGGGAGATTGCAAGGTTGGGCTGCTAGATAACCATCACGTTTTGTTCAAATTCGATAAGAAAGCAGATTTTCAAAGATTTTGGACTCGAAAAATTTGGCATTTCCAAGGTTTTCAGGCCTGGATCTTCAAATGGACGAAAGACTTGAATCCAGCAATAGATCCATCAATCTCCCCGGTCTGGATAAAATTCCCCCTTCTTCCCCTCCATCTGTTCCACAAGCAAAAATTATAATCCCTGGCCTCAGTAACCGGCAAGACCCTAAAGCTGGACACAGCCACAGCAGCGGCGTCGGACCTGCTCCGGCCAAGTAAAACAAGGGTATGCGTAGAAATGGACCTCACTAAACCGATCCCTTCCGTCTGGATTGGCAGTAAGGAGAGGGCAAGTGGCAGCACCTAGAAATCGAGGAACGACCGGACTACTGCTTCAAATACCGAAAACTTGGACATGATAGTAAGGACTACGATCCCATAAGAAGACAATTGAAATTGACTCCTGTGGGTACTGCCCAAAATCTAAGAAAGGCCAACCAAACTGTAAAACCAGGTCCTAAAGAATGGGTTCTGGTCTCGAAGAAACAAACAACTCAGAAAGGGGAAGTCCCGGTAGAGGCCATAACCACCAAAGGGAAGGAGGTAGACCCCTCTAGCCTCCCTATCACTTGTCCCTTATAGGAAATTCCCGAGTCATCCGGTATTTCTGCTGCTCCTGAGCCACTCTCGGAACAAACAAAATTAGCTGCTGTGTTGGAGCCAAACCCACCTAAGTGAAGAGTAACAAGTTTGCTGTGCTGGATTCCATGGAAGGGAACGAGCAACGAGTGCTCATCACCCCATTAGAAACACCCCACGAGGAGGTGGGGGCTCTAAAAAAATAAGGCCTTAATTAGGAATGTCATTTGGAGGCTGCTCAGAAGGACTTTTCTATTTTCCAAGCCATTGAAGAGCAGGTATATTGTGATGAGATTTTAAACATTATTACTAAAGCAGTCTTCTTTGATGTTGTGCAGGCATCGCCTTCAAATGGAGACGGTCCAACCAAATGAGCCAGATTATAGGGCCGAGATAGAATAGGCAACAGTTGAGAATCGAAATCCTAAGTCTTGGCTAAGTTTGATTCTGATAGACAGCTCAGAGAAAGGGTCTCAAGTACTGGTTCTAAGAGTCTAGTTTCCATGATTAGTTGCATCTATTGGAATATTAGGATCATTAGTAAAAGACCTAACTTTAGAAAACTCAAAAGAATTCTTAGTAAAAGACCTAATTTTTAGCCATAGCTGAACCTTTTTCTTATCCATCTAAATTAGAAGCCTTAAAGAGAAGACTTAAGTTCGAAAGAGCTTACTCTAATGCTAGTAGCTCGATTTGGATAATGTTCAGAAAACCTTTCCTATGTTCCATTATTGCAGTAATAGATCAACATATAACCTTGGAAGTCAGACATCCTGAACTGCACTGCCCCATCTTACTGTCCAATGTGTATGCGAAATGCACAGAATCAAAAAGGGAGGCCTTATGGCAGTCTTTAGCTAATCTGCTGGCTCTAAAACAGCCTTGGGTATTGTGGGGAGACTGGAATTGTATCAAGTCTAGGGAGGAGAAGAGAGGGGGTAATGCTTTCCACATTAGCGAGTCTAGAGAATTATTAGGTTTTATGTCATCCTTGGGTTTGACTGAGGTGCAGTTCAGTGGAGCCAAATTCAGTTGGTGCAATAATAGGGAGGGGAAGGCCAAGATATGGAAGAGACTTGACCGGGCTTTGGTAGATAATCAGTTCCAAAGTAGTAACCTAAAGGCTAATGTTTCTCACCTAGCTAGGTCACCATCGGATCACTCGCCTCTCATTCTAGAAATTCAGAAAGAAAATGTAGATGCTGCTAGGCCCTTCAGATTTCAGACCTTTTGGATCAGTCACGTAGAAAGTCCGCCTGTTATCAGTAAGGCTTGGGACACAGTGATCACAGGTAGCCCCATTAGGATATTCACGGAGAAACTGAAACTAGTTAAGCAAGCCCTTAGGACCTGGAAGAGATCAACCTTTGGGAACATCTTTACCCAAGCTGATCAGGCTGAAGAAGAGCTTCTCAGCCTAAAGAATGGAGGATGAGATTAATCTTGTTCCTAGGGAAACTATGAGCCGAGCTGCTGCTAAGGCCAAATTCCACTTGGGGCTTAAGAAAATGTTTTGGTCCCAGAAGGCTAACATCAAATGGGCCAAGGAGGGTGACAGGAATTCAATGTTCTTCCATTATTATGTGAGAATAGACATGCTAAAGTCCATATCCACAAAATCCAAAACTACGATGGGGAGTGGCTGGAAGGAGAGGATAAGGTTGCCAACCTAGCCATTCAGTATTTTTCTGAACTGTACTCGGCTGATCAAGTTAGCTCTGTAATATTGATTCACAGCTCCTGCTTGCATCCTTTACTGAAATGGATAGGATGGAACTTACTAGAATTCCAGATCTTGATGAGCTAAAACTTACTGTCCACAGTATGAATCTGGAAAGAACTCCAGTCCCGGATGGATTTCCAGGTTTGTTTTACACGACAGCATGGGATATTATCGGCCTGGATCTCCTTAGAGCAGTCCAGTCCTTCGTGAATGGAGAAGAGATAACAAAGGCCATGACTGCAACCTCTATTGTTCTAATCCCTAAAATTGTAAACCCTTCTTCATTTAAGCATTTCAGACCTATTAACCTATACAACTTCCTCAATAAGATAGTATCCAAAATTCTAACACAGAGATTAGCTTTACTCTTGAACAAGACAATCTCAGAAAATCAGAGTGGCTTCATGGCTAGCAGATTGATCACAGATAACTACCTCTTAGCTAGTGAAATGATCTCTACGCTCAATAGGAAAGTAAGGAAGGCAATGTAGCAATCAAGCTTGATATGGAGAAGGCCTATGATAAGGTTCATTTGCCCTACCTACTGCAGATTCTTAGATTGCTAGGGTTTGGAGAGGTTTGGATCGACCTAATGTGGAGACTGGTCTCAAACGTTTGGTTTTCTTTCCTTGTTAATGGGGTTAGCAAAGGATGGTTCAAAGCATCTAGAGGTTTGAGACAAGGTGATCCTATCTCTCCTCTGCTTTTGTGATTAGCTCTGAATACCTATCTAGCGTCCTGAACAGTAATGTGGAGAAGGGCATGGATGTTTGTGTTCGCAAAGGATGTCTAAGAATCTCCCACCTAGCCTACGTAGATGACTTGATCATCTTTTCATCTGCAAACCCCCAAGCTGCAAAAATTATCATGGAAAAACTGCAACATTATGAGGGGGTTTCCGTAAAGAAGATTAATGCAGCCAAGAGCTCATACCTAGTTCATGAAAGGTTGCCTAACTCCAGGAAACACACTATTGGTAGAATCACTAGGTTTGCTAGAGGTTTCCTCCTGTCCAACTACCTAGGCATACCACTCCACTTTAAGAGAATCACAACTTCTTACTACGATTCCCTAGTAGATAAAATCAGTCACACTATAGGGGGCTGAAGCTCCAAGTTTCTTACGTTAGGTGGCAGGATTACCTTAGTCAAAAGTGTCTTGTCCTCCATCCCTCTCTACACCACTATGAGTCTAAATCCTCCCAAAAGAGTCATCAACCAGTTAGAGTCCTTGCTCTCTAATTTCTTATGGTCAGTTATGGAAATAGGCTCAAAACATCACTGGATTAGCTGGCAAGAGCTTTGTTTCACCCAGGAGGAGGGAGGGTTAGGTTTCAGAGATGTTAACCACAGTCTCAGCACAAACTTTTAAACTCTGGTGGAGGTTCAGACAAAGAAGTTCCCTCTGGGCCAAATTCATGTGGACAAAATACTAAGGCTCCCAGTATCCTTCAGAGATTCAGGCTCGGAGAGGTGATTCCCAAACTTGGAAGAGGCTCTGCAGGGTAGCTTCTATTGCTGAGGAAACTATCTAATTCCAGGTAGGAAGTGGGGAATGTAGCCTACTATATTGTAAATTGTGCCCCACAGGTAAGCTATCTGAACTCTTTGAATGCCAAAGAAACTACAAGGTTTCAGACGTCTTTGGGATACAGGGCTAGGACTGGGATAAACTTAGAAATCTTCTCCCTCAAATTCCTAGGGGAATCTTTAGGAAGGCTCCTACCAAAATTCAAGGTTCGGACAGGATGCTTTGGAACCTCACCTCGGTGGTAACTTCAGTCTGAAATAAGCTTTTAAAAGCATTAGGGGTCATCGCAGGTCACTTTGCTCTCACACTAAATTCATCCGAGATCCTATAGTTCCTGTTAAGATCTCGTTCCTAATGCTGATACTCATTAGACATAAAATCCCCATTGGCCATAACCTGCATAAGGTAGGTATCTTGGGCCCCTTCATATGTCCTTAGTGCTGCGCCAGTGAGGAGTCATTAAGCCATCTTCTTGTTTCTTGCCACTTTGCCCAAAAGGTTTGGAAGATATTTGAGGCAGAAATTGGGATATTTGGCCATTCTGAGTGCTTTGCAGGTATCTTAAATTTCTAGTGGCAGAATCACAAAATCCCCTCTGAATACAGGAGGTTTCTTATAAAGATTTTTCCTTCTCTCATTTGCTAGTGGCTTTAGAAGCTTTGGAACAAGATCACCTTTGATAAAGCTACTCCTGAGTTGGGGGCATCAGTGGGAAGAATTTTCAGGTCCATCAAAGAATTGATCCACCTAAAGTTTCAAGGGGTATAGCTTATGGAACTAGACTGGTCCACCTTTTGGGATGTTTGCCAGAATATCATGACCATGATCCTGCAATGTATCAAACGGAACCCCCCCTGACCCTTCTCGCATTAAGATCAATTTCGCAGCAACCAGGGTGGGAAAATTTTGGAGAACTGGAGGCTTTACAAGGAACCACAGAGGTCATCTACTCTTCCCTCTTCCTATTTTTCTGTTCCCTCTTACTCTCTCCAGATTGCAGGTGAAAGCTTTAGCTGTTCACATGTATATAGCAAGATGCAGGGAGTTAGGTATGAATGAAATCTTTCTTAAATCAGACTCTTCCGCTCTTATCCTTGGATTGAAGTCTTGGAGAGATTGGCAGCTCCGACACATTCTGGAAGACGTTAAACAAATACCCTTTACAACCACAGTTCCAAAAGAAGCTAACCTCCCAGCCAGGTACTTGGTTTTGCAACAAGCCTCCCAGGCCCTTTTTCTCTTCCTTCACTACTCAAGATGGACAGGGAGCAGATCCCAACCCTGGTAATAAAGAAAGGTAAGGGTTATCTATATCTGCTAAGGGATGCAAGGAGCTCCAGGCATAATCTCTCTTAAATTAGGTAATGTTCTAGGCCCCGACCTGTCGATGCTAGGGCTGGTTTGCCACTCCCACGAAAGAAGGCCCTAGCTTGCTACTATTAGAGCTGGCTTGCCTATTCTGTTGTGTTCTTCTGGCTCGTTCTCTTGCTCTATTAGATTGGTTTTTTGTCTCCCTCTCTCCTGTGATTGTAACTGGACTTGTAGCCTTTTTTGCATATTTGGAAACAAAGCTATTTCACTTCACAAGGCTCTCCAAGCACTGGCAGGAATGTGGATCATAACAAGATCCTGGCAGCTGAGGTCTGCCACTTTCAAGATTGAAGGCTTCGGATCAGCAGTGGCCTGCTGTTACTACCAGATTGCTTGTGCATGTTTTCTACAAGACTGGATTTTCGTCTTTCCCCTTGTGGCCGTAAAAGATCCAATAGTCCCTACCTTCTGTAATTGCTCTAATTTTAATAAAACGAAGGCTTACAATCACTTTCTGATTGTCGAGTTGTCCTCACACTTATGTCCCATTTGTAAGGGACCTTTTGTCACTCCTTGTGATCAAAGAAGTCTTTTGTATTATAGACTACTTATAGGCTCGATTGTAAATAGAGGAAGTACTCATTGTTTATTTTACACAAAACCTTTGAATTCAGTTCCATTAGGCCTTATGCATGTAAATGGACCCAGATTCAAATGGTCACCTTTTGTAAGGATGGTTTTAGGGTATATCCATCATCCACAAAATTATTCAATAAATAGGGAGTGGTGCCCTACCTCAAAAAGAGGTTCTGCCAAATAAAAAATAAATAAATAAAAAATTCAAGTAGTTTTGAATGTAAGAAAGTACGAAAATTATACCTTCTCGAAAATGAGTCAACAACCACATTTTCCTTTCCATCTTTGTACTTAACATGCATATTATTTAACTTACCTTGGGTTTTAAGGAACTTAAGACTCTCATGATCCGAATGAATAATGAATTCCTTCTGCCAAAGGTAATGCTGCTAAACTTGTAGAGACCTCACCAATGCATACAACTCCTTGTCATATGTTGGATAATTCAATGTTGCTCCATTAAGTTTCTCGCTAAAGTATGCCACGGGCTTGCCTTCCTACATCAAAATAGAACTAATACCTTTTCCAGAAGCATCACATTGTATCTCAAAAGCTTTTTCAAAATTAGGTAATATAAGAACATGAGCATTAGTTAATTTCTGCTTTAAAGTATTAAAAGCTTTATCTTGAGCATCAGTCCAAACAAAAGTCACATTTTTCTTAACTAGATCATTCAAGAGGGCTGCAATTGTACTAAAGTCTTTTACAAACCTCTTATAAAATCCAGCTAAACCATGAAAACTCCTAACATCATTAGCTGACTTAGGTGTGGTTCAATCCTTAATGGCTTTTACTTTATTATCATCCATAGAAATTCCTTCAACACTTACAACAAATCCCAAAAAGATAATAGATGAATAACAGAAATCACACTTATTAAAATTTGCATAAAGCTGATTTCACGCAGTACAACAAACACACTTCTTAAATGTAATACACACTCTTCAAGTGTCTTGCTGTAAATGAGAGTATCAACAAAATAGACCACTACAAATTTTGCTATGAAAGACCTAAGTACATAGTTCATTAAACGCATAAAAGTGCTTGGTGCATTAGTTAATCCAAAAGGCATAACTAACCACTCATAAAGACCATACTTAGTTTTAAAGGCAATTTTTCATTCATCACCTTCTTTCATATGAATTTGATAATAGCCACTTTTCAAATCAATTTTAGTAAAGATTTTGGAACCATATAACTCATCTAACATGTCATCTAACCTAGGGATAGGGTGACAATATTTTATTGTTATCTTATTGATGGCTCGACAATAAACACACATTCTCCATGTTTCATCTTTCTTAGGTACAAGAATAACATGAACAGAACATGGACTAAGGCTTTCTCAAACAATACCTTTATCTAGAAGATCATCCACTTGCAATTAGATTTCCTTGGTCTCCTCAGGGCTTGCTCGATATACTGGCTTATTGGGAATAAAAGCTCCAGGAATGAATCTAATATTCTATACCTCATATTGAAGGTAAACCCTTCGGTAACTCCTCGGGGAATAAATCTTCAAATTCCTATATAAGAGAAATCATAACACTAGGCAAAATATTGCTCTTTTTACTTCACTTTTTTGTGCATAGACTGTTAATCTCTTTTCTTTCTCCTCTTGCTTTATCTTTTGGCCTTCCAATTTCTTGGTATTATCACTAAAGGGGTAGAGGTTTTTCCCTTTTATTGTTCCATTTTTTCGGCTTGAACTAATTGCCTACATTCTTTGGAGATCTTTGCTTGATCTTTACAAACTTCCTATGGTTTCAAAGAAACCAAAGTGTACTTCTTACCATCCTTCTCAATGGTGTAGTGATTCTTTCGTCCATCATGCATGACATGTCGATCAAATTGCCATGGACATCCAAGTAACACATACGCTGTCTATATTGGAACAACATCACAAAGAATATCATAAATAACTCCAATATACAAAGATAAGCGCGCCCAGTTGTTTACCCTAACCTTCCTGCTTTGATTCAACCACTGTTGCTTGTATGGTTTGGGATGTTTTGAACAAGTAAGCTTTAATTTAGATATAAAAAAATGTACTCGCCACATTAGTGCAACTTCGACCATCGATAATCAAACCGCAGTGTTTGTTGTAAATAATGCACTTGGGGTGGAAGATGTTCTCATGCTGCACTGAATCACTCTCAATTTGTGGCTGTGCACTTAAAGTTCTCATTGTGACAATAGACTTAGAAAATTCTAACTTTTATGGAGCACCATCATCACATGCTTCACAATAAGTTCTTTTTTCCAATTCAGACATCTCATCATCACTTGAATGAACACTAGCAACTTTCACATTGCTAAGGTAGAAAATAGTCTTTTTTGCTTTGACAGTTTGCCTGTACATGCCCAAATCCTTGACATTATAACACTTGATTGCACTCGTTCTTTGGGGTGTGTTCATGGTTGATTTCTGGACAGCTGGTGGTGTCCTCTCCATTGGCTTAGGGGTAACATTCCCTCCAAAATATTTGTGACCATAGATCAATTTCCCTTTTTATTTTGGAGTACTGGCTCTACTCCCAATTCTGAGCTTCATGTTACTCCTCCCAGGCGACATGTCAGGTCCAGGGCATCCCAATTAGATTTACTGGAATACCAGTTTCTCATTCTGAATCTGTAAAATCAGAATTTCGATCAATTCACACATCGCAGTACACAAGGCCTTCTAATTCTTTAAGGGATTTATCTAAAAGATTCGCAATATAACTAGGAAGACGTTTTAAATACCACACATGGGTTACTGGGCATGCGAGTTTGATGTAGCCCATTTGATACCTTCGTATCCGAGAATCAACAAACTCGACTCCGCATTGCTCACAGAATTTCGAGTCGTCTTTTTCCTCCCGATTTCCTCATGGCTGCGTTGGGTGGAGTCTGCCAATTTTCCCGTTACCATGGGGGTTGATGAGTTGTAAGTTGCCCTTTTTGCTTCATGTGACGCTCTACCATAATAGCATTATGCAACGTCTCTTCCAAATCATAGGATTTTTGAAATCCCATCTTGTATGCCAATGCATGAATCATTCCTACCAAGAACCTTGCCATAGTTATTTCTGGTTCCTCCACAATGTTTGTTTTGTTCATGAGTAACTCCATTTCCTTGAAGTAATCATCAACAAGTCAGATGCCTTGGGTGAGGGTCTGAACTTGTCTCTGCAATTCATTAGCGAAATATGATGATACAAACAGCTTCCTCATGATTGTTTGCTGATAAGTCGATGTTTAGTCGACTTATTTGCTCCGCTTTCCTTATTCTTTGTTGTGAATTATGAGTGAAAATGATGCTTGGTGTGTCAATGGTATGCAAAATGTGCAGTATTTGGAAACATTGATAAATGGCTAAGTATCGTGTGATAATGTGAATATTTTGTGAGTTTGTGCAAAAATAATTAGTCATGTATGCCACGACCTCCAACTCTTCTTGGAAGTCCACAACTATTCACACTACACAAACTCTCAACACAAGCACACAAACGCACAACTCATTCAGCACACACAAAAGACACACACACACGGCGGTCGCACGATGCGACAGCCACACACACACGGCGGTCGCACGATGCGACCGCCCACACACACACACAAGCACGGCGGCCGCATCGTGCGGCCGCCACCCCCTCACGGCGGCCGCATCGTGCGGCCGCCCTCTCACACACACACACACGGCGGCCACACCACCCCACTTGCATCACTTGCACTTCAATGCATTTTTCCTTCCTTTGCTATTTTTAGTCTATTTTACTGATTGTCATGTTTTAAGTTAGGAAGTCTTTCATGCATTGTTATTTCATCATTTTAGTTATTCATTTCCTCATGCATTTCGTAGACACAACTCCGCATTCTGTCTAACTTATTTAGCAAACTTAGTAGTTAAGGTTTCCAATATTGTGTACTGATTATTGTCATTTTTTAAGTACGCGTGTCTTCACCAAATGATCTGTTGTAAATGCAGGAACACGTGTCAACATCTTGCTACACAAAGAAAATTTCCAGGAAGCTCACCAAGCTAAGTCGGCAATGAAAAACTATAAAAGCTGGAGAGATCGATCAAAGAAAGAGCTTTTGGACGGGGGGAATCAACTGAGAAAAGAGAGAGGAGTTCTGAGAGTCTAGGGTTCATTCAACTCTATCCGTTTGTAATAGCAATGTTTGATCTGGCTTTGTTAAACTCATTTTCAAAGCCGATCAACATGATCGGCTAGATTTTCAGTGCTGCTTTGAGGGATTAAGTTGTAATGACTTAATATCGTTTTTGAGACATTTGAATTGCAATATTTTGTCTTTGGTTAAAGTTCCATGTCAGTTGTGTTTCCATTTCAATAATTATTCACTCACGATTATGCCTTTATATGATTTGCGTATCCACTGAAATCAATTCAGTGCAATTAAAGGAAATTGGAAATGGAACCACAGAACGTAGAACAACCTATGTATGGAGTCCTAAGATCTGGGTGAGGAAGCGATTTTCCACTGTGCGGTATCCCACTGACAGTGGAAGTCAGGAATGAAAAGACTTAGGATCATTTGCACACTAGTACTTGTCTTAGTGTAGTGTCAGATAGGGATCTGGAATTAGGAATCGAGCCTAAATCTTGCCCTATCAAGGGAAGATAGATGAGCATGGTGGGTTAGGATTGTGAGATCTATCAAGGAGATCAATGTTAAGTCACTAGAAAATTGACCCCCTCATACATGTGTCAACACTAAGTCAAGGATAACCGATTGAAGTCATTACCACTGGCCTCCCTCAAGGCAGCACACCTTTCTCCTTTTGGTAGATTTCTCGTTTGATTTCTATTTAGTCGACACATCGCTTAATTGCTTATTCTATCACTGTACAATTCTTAATTTCTACCCTTTCCCTGAGGATTCGATCCCACTTACCGCTTGCTTCTAGTTAGTTGTTTTGGGTAAAATTGCGAGAGAGACGACGCTCTCGCCAATTTTTGGCGCCGTTGCCGAGGAAGGGCATAGCGTTTAGAGTTGATTTTGTGATAGTTTTACTTAGTGTTACTGTACAAATTCTTGTTTGAATTTGTTGTTTGTCTGTTTTGTTGAAATTTTAATTTATCATTAGTTTCTGTTGATTTTGTTCTACTAATCTGTTGTTCCAGTGGTGTTTTCTTCCTTGTGATAATTCACAGTTTATGCTACCTAGAGCAAGGCTACGTGGTGAAGCTCCAGAGTTTACACTTGACTTAGAATTGCACAGAACCTTAAGGCAGAGAAGAAGGGAAATTGAAATGGCAGAACAAAATGAAGAGAGACCTCAGCCCCAACCAGCTCGGTTTGGGGACCATTTTGCGGTAAATTTTGAGAGAAGAAATAATCATCAGGGAATTGACGTTGAGAGTTATCAAATCCCGACACAAATTGTGTCCATGATCACCCAAGGGCAGATCTTTCAAGGGTTAAGCAACGAAGACCCTAATGAGCATTTGGATTGGTTTCTAGGACTCTGTAATACCTTCAAGCTGCAGAGAGTGACCCCTGATGATGTGCGAAGGGTGCTCTTCCCACTGTCCTTGAAAGGGAAGGCCAAGCACTGGTTTAACTCAATTGGTGGTCCAGCTATATCTACATTCGAGGAACTTGAGCGGAAGTTTTTAGCCAAGTATTTTCCTCCAGCAAAGTTGGAGCGAATGAGGTTGGAGATCCGAAACTTCCAGCAGCAGGATGGCGAGACCTTCAAGGAAGCATGGGATCGATTCAACGATTTGCTCCGCCAATGCCCAAACAATGACCTTGGAGAGGTCAGGGAACTCAACATTTTCTTCAAAGGGCTATCACCTGAATCCTCACTGATGGTCAAGGCCAGCGCAAATGGGGCCTTGAAGGATAAAAGTATCCCTGAGGTCAGAGAACTCTTTGATTCGATAGCAGACGACGAATACCTCTTTCCAGAAACTAGGAAGATGCCTGTGCGGAAGCAGCGAGGAGTGCTAGAGCTGGATGAAGAGACATCCTTGGAAGCAAAACTTGAGGCTCTCACAAAGCAAGTTCAAAATCTAAAGACTGCTAAGGTGGCACCTGTATTGATGTGCGGATTATGTAAAGGGGAGCACCACACGGATGAGTGTGAGCTCACCCAAGAGTCAGTGCAGTATGTGGCCAACTACAACAACCGACAGCAGTATGGAGGCTACCGAAATCAACCGGGCCAAGGCAACTGGGGACAGAATAATCAGGGAAATCAGCAAAGGCAGTACTACCAAAGTGGGGAGTCAAGCAACAGGGAACAGAAAAAGTCCACGGATGATTTACTCTATGAAATTCTGGGTAGGATGGAAATGTTTGAGAAAAGAACCTCCACTGTGGAAGCTCAAGCGAAAAGCACGGAGGCCGCCATCAAAAACCTCGAGATGCAAGTGGGCCAGTTGGCTAAAGCCAACCACCAAATACCTCAAGGCGCCCTTCCAAGTGATACGGAGCCAAATCCCAAAGGAAAGGAAAGGGAGATGTGCAATGCCATAACGTTGAGGTGTGGAAAGGAGCTTAGTGGAACCAAGAGACAAGAGGAAGAGAAAGTTTCACAGGAAGAACAAAAAGATGAACCTGAAAAGGAAGTCATGGACGAAGAGATCGTTATGGAGGAGAGGATCCCAGAAGGGAACAAAGGGGAGTGTGTGAAGGTCCCAGAAGGTAAAAGGAAGAGGAGAGATCAAGAGCCATGCGACGAGTCGCCATATGCACCACCCCCTCCTTTCCCCCAGAGACTTCGACCTCCACCAAAGAAGGAGGTCCAATTTACAAGATTTTTGGACATTGTGAAAAATGTAAATGTGAATATTCCATTGCTGGATTTGGTCACAGCCGTGCCAAGATATGCGAAATTCTTAAAGGACCTAATCGCCAACAAGGAGCAGATTTTGCGTTGTGAATTACCAATTCCACTCACTAAGGAGAGCCAAGCATGGATCAACAATGAGCTGCCACCCAAACTCAAGGACCCTGGAAGCTGTACAGTTCCATGCTCCATTGGTGAGAGATTTTTCAGCAAGGCCTTGTGTGACCTTGGAGCAGGCATCAACCTCATGCCTTTATCCATAGCAGAGAGCATAGGATTGGGATCACGAATTAAACCAGTAGCATTCATGCTCCAATTAGCGGATAGATCATTGGTTCAACCAACTGGGATGGTGGAGGATGTTCTGGTATCGTGGATAAATTTGTACTCCCCGTGGACTTCATAGTGTTGGACATGGAAGAAGACCCTAAAGTGCCACTCATCTTCGGAAGGCCATTCTTAGCTACAGGTGATGCTCTCATTGGAGTAAAGGGAAAGACCATAACCTTTAGGGTCAATGGTGAGGAGGTCATCTTCAATGTCGACTATGCCATGAAACACCCTCACTCCATAGAACAATGTTGCCTAGCGAGCTTGGTATAAGGTAATCCTCAACCCTTGAAGTTTGAGCATAAACGTAAATCTTCTCTTGCTGAAAATAATTTTTGGGATGATGACCCATGTGAAAATTTTGAAACTGTTTTGGTCATTGAAGAGTCTGATACATTGCATGAATTGAACCCTTGGGGTGAAAAAGTTGAAAGTGATTCGTCTGCTACAGAAATGTATCTTGCATGTGATTTTGATGAAAGTCATGAAAATGGTGAAAGTTTGAATAAAATGGCAAATGTGCATGAAATTCAAGAAATGCAAAATTTCGGAGAAAATTTGAAGTTAAGTGTTGAAAAGGATAAACGAGAAGAAAAATTTGCATTATGTGACAAATTGTCTGATGCCATTGATGAGACTGACGAAAAGACGAAAGTTGTGCCCACTGAGGTGAGGCTTGGAAATGTTAATGACAGGGACAAGACATTGAAGCCTCCACAAGGAGACCGAACCAAGAAAAGTCAGCCGCCACTGCTTAAATATCTCAAGCGTGTGTTCTGGCGAGAGAAAAAGAAGACTTCAGACCCACCGCCCAAAAGGGTGGGAGTCGGGACCCCAAGAGAGAAGAAAGGAAACAAAGGTCATGAAATGAAAGTCAACCAACCACTTTGGAGGGGCACTGGGCACACCCAGTACCTCGACTCTCCACAACTTGGATAACAACACTGCTGTGTCTGGCTGAAGACAATAAACTAAGCGCTCTGTTGGGAGGCAACCCAACCTGTTTAATTCATGTCTTTATTTTGTTTCGTTTTGGCAGCACAATAACTCCAATAAATAATTGGAACTCATCTCTCGAATCTTTTCAGGAATGAGGAAGCTAATGGGCCCCGAAGGAAAACTGAGAAAAATCGAAAAAAGGGGCACAAGAGGTCAATGGGAGAGAGTTGCCCAAAAGACGAGATAGGCACAATTAGGATGTCAGGTAACAGTGTAGAATATTCTCTGCTCTGACAAAAGGTGAGAATAAAATCTGTGATGTAACACCATCACCAATTAGAAAATATTTGATTCTACCAAACACTTTCACGTGAATCTTGCTTGTACTTGTAAATTCCAAAGCAATCTCAACATAGGGAAGAATCACGCCAATCGTGTCAAGAGACAGGGTAGTATAGTCGAATGCAGCATGAAAAGATTTATGCATGGGTGAAAAGATTTTTGCATGACATGATAATTGGTGGGTGATTGGCCAAGCAAGGGAAATTGAAAGAATGGTGATAACATGTGATGATGTGGACCCAAACTTATTGTTTGGTAGCTGAAATCACTCTTGCATGACCAAACTCTTTGATGGCTTGAGCATTTGATGGCTTGTGAAATGCGGGGGCCACAAGAATTATTTGATGACCAAAATTTGTGTCAAATGGCCGAAACTAGCTAACAAAAGGTTGAAGTGATTTTACAAATCTTTGTTGTCACCTTCTTGTCAAGTAGTGAATTGTCTTGTAATGAAGTCTTTGTTGTCACCTTCTTGTCAAGTAGTGAATTGTCTTATTATGAAGTCACATGCTAGTTGTTTTCTTGTTCCCTCTAACCGATTCAAGCATGAAATTTTGCCCATAAATACCATGAACATGCATCTGCATTGCATCACATGATTTGTGCACAATAGCTCATCTTGAAAATGGCCATACCGAAATTGACATCATTGCATGCATTCGTGTGAAAACTCGGCCAAGAGAAAAGCAGAGGAAAGAAAAATTTTTCTTCCAAAAAGCCAAGGAGCTGCACGGTTCCCACCCTTTGCATTTTTCAATTGACACTTTTAGTGGGTTAATCTCTAGCCAAGTAAGTTCTCTACACCCATGTTACCTTACAATCTAAATTGAATTCTTGCAATTGTGGATGTCATGGGGTTGTAGTAAATGAGATGGGAGGAATGTGATGTTTTCATTATTTCGAGATTCCCTGACTAATTGCCATGTTTTGTATTTTTTTTTTATGCTTTCGTAAGGAACTCATATTCGTGAAAGGGATAAATTTGCTATGAAATGTGGGAATTTTGATTTTGATGGCACAAACGAACCTGAGACATAAATTTTTGTGGAAATGAAATCATGTCATAATTTCATGAGCAAATTTTATGCCTTGTGAAATCTTGAGAAATTCAATGCATTCGTGATTAATTCATGGGCTATGTTCTCTGAAAGACATGGGATTGAAATGCAATGATGAGTATGAGAACTAAAATTGTAGCATGATGGTTGGGAACTAGTGATGATTTTTATCTTGGATATGTGGGTAATAGAATGCATAATTATTGGCTTGAATAAGATCATAAAAAGATTCTGTGAACAATAGGAGCATTTTGCGAAAGCCCTTTGGTTGCAATTTGTCAATGTAATGCGTGACTTTATTCCAGGAGCCTTAATTGTTTGATGAAAAATGTTATCATGAAAATCAAATTAAGGTTACTACTTAGGCATACTCCTTTGAATAGTTGTGGACCTCATTATGGTATGTTGAGCTTGAACGGAACTCTGCTTATTAAGACTAATTTTTTTCAGATATCACAACGTGGCACCAAAGAAAGCAACACAAACCACTGCGACCACACAAAAAGGACCAGCGTCTAGAGGGAAAGCCAAAGTGAGGGAATACGAATCATCTGACGATTATAGCTCAGACGAAGAGTACGCCCCAGAGGGAGAGGACATGCAAGACTCCACTCAGAAGAAGAGAAAGGTTGCTCAGCAGAACACCCTTCAGCTGTTTTATAACGCTGAGGCTCAGACAAAATTCTGCGAGTTAGCCATTAGACCTATCCACATAGAAAGGGCAATGGCCATTACAGAAAAGTCATACATTGATATCATCAAGCACTACAATTGGCAAAAACTGACTGAGGCACCTGATAGTTGTAATGTAGCCATCGCCAAAGAATTCTATGCCAACGCTGCAGGAACCGGTGAGAAGGAAGTGCTTTCAAAGGGCGTATTCATACGGGGGAAGTACCTTAAGCTCACGCCCCAGTTAGTGAACAAACATTACGGGCTCAAGGACTATGCTCCAGACGAATTTGATGATCTGAAGAACGCGGGGGACATGGACATAATCTTGGGAACACTGAGCCTACCGGGAGTCGATTGGGTTAGAAGTCGACATGGCCACCCGAGATATGTAGAGCTAAAACATCTGACGGCAGAAGCCAAAACCTGGCTACTCTTCATCAACTCTCGTCTGATGCCTACAACCCACACCACGAGGATTTCCACCAATAGGCTCTGCTTGGTTTACGCTATTAAAAACAGACTCACGGTGGATGTGGGCCAGCTTATCATCACATACATTGGTCACGCATTAGCTGATGATCACCAGAGCCTGTATTTCCCTCTCTTCCTGTGCGAACAAGCTGTGAAAGCAGGGGTCAAATTGAATACAGGGGAGGAAAGTCGCAACCCGGCACTGCCCATAAAAGATGGCCAAATCAAGCAATATCAAACCGTAGAGAGAGCAGATAGAGAAAGGTTGAAAAGAGAAGCAAGAGAAAGGGATAGGGAAGCGCAAGAACAAATGGATAACATTGATAAGGATCAAGCCACACCAGCTCAACCCCAACCTAACCGACAGCCACCTCAGCCGCTAGGGAATTTCAACCATATGCAACATGCTTTGGAGGGAATGCGAACAGCAATTCAAAATCAACAGAACGCCTTGACACAGCATATAGAAAACATAGAGGGGCGGTGGGCGGTAGTGGAAACTTGTATGGGGGTCATTGGTACAAGGATAGATTCAATGAGGCAAGAGCACACCACTCAATGGACAACACTGGACAACAAAATAACCCAGTGTCAAACAGACGTCCACAACTTGAACTTGATGATGGTCCACCATCACCAAACCCGAGGTCCAGATTCATACTTCCCTCCTCTGGAAGAAATGGAAAGTCACTCCCGTATGATTGTGGATACCTCGAGTACTACACGAGTGGTGATGCAACAAGGCATAAACTCCAATGCTGGTTCGGCCTCACCAAACTTCAGGGCAGCGCAAACCCAATTCCCAGGATTCTCCCGTTTCTCTGGCCAACCACCACTTCCCGACGCTTGATACTGGGTAGACTCTTTCCTTTCTCACAATGGGGACCATTGCTTCATTTTAAGTGTGGGGGGAGAGTTTTGGCTTATGGTGGTGGCTGTGAATTATGTTTGTGTGAGCTTGATGGTTTATGCTTGTGTGAATGATGCTTGCTTCCTGTTATGCTGATGTTTGTGAGGCCTAGGGCCTTTGAAAAATTTCAATCTTTATGCTGTGTTTGCTAAGTGTGTAGGGGATCGGAGGTGGTGTGTACTATATTAGTAATAGGTGGTGTGAATTATTTTTTTTTTATTCTTTTATTTTCCTTTTCTTTTTTCTTACTTCCTTTCACGTGGTGTGGTGTTGGAATCAAAACAAGGCAGTGATTAGCACTGACCTTGAAGTGTGATGTTGTGATTTTTCCATTCCAAATGTGATGTATTGTGCGGCTTTAAATGTATGAATGTGAAAGTTGATGTTATGATTGTGCAAGAGGTCCACCACTATTCATTTAACAAACGCACTTCCAATTTCATCAACAATCTACCAAGTGTTTGATGTTTGATGCATGCGAAAAATTTTCTTTCACAAGTTCACGGTATTCAGTCGATGCATACAGAGTGCTAAGTAAAGTATAACGTTAAGGTAAGATAGAAGTGCCAGCAACATCTTTGACATAGGAGAATGATTATGCTTCATAACTTGTATGTGCACTCTACTTGTACACACTTGTTCTTGCATTTTTAATATATAGTCCATTGAAGACACGCACGAACACGAATGATTGAGTTATGATGTTTATGCTGAGAAAAAGCCAAATGGGCGAATAAAGGAAAAAAATAGCCACAAAACCCTGGCAGCCAAGCACAAAAGTGCGGCACGAATAAGCACCAATGTGCATATTAAGTTTTATGTTTGTTAAATTCGCAAAGTGTTCATGTGTGTGGACAAAGGGACTGTAGTGCAAGAATTTTGGTTAAGTGTCTGCTTGAGTACTTTGCATAGACAACGTTATAGGCATAAGGAATTCTCAGCACACACTTCACGCGGGCGCCTTGGTCTTTATTCGTAATACCTTACTTGGCAACTTTGTGTAAATCGAATAAACTGTGGATTTGCGTATTAAAACGATGTTATGCATGCGAAAGTTTTACAATGGATGGTTGATGAGGTTGAGAGAGTTGTTTGTGAAGTTGGTAGTTGGATTTACTTTGCTCGGGACTAGCAAAGACTTAAGTGTGGGGGGATGATAAGTCGATGTTTAGTCGACTTATTTGCTCCGCTTTCCTTATTCTTTGTTGTGAATTATGAGTGAAAATGATGCTTGGTGTGTCAATGGTTTGCAAAATGTGCAGTATTTGGAAACATTGATAAATGGCTAAGTATCGTGTGATAATGTGAATATTTTGTGAGTTTGTGCAAAAATAATTAGTCATGTATGCCACTGACCTCCAACTCTTCTTGGAAGTCCACAACTATTCACGCTACACAAACTCTCAACACAAGCACACAAACGCACAACTCATTTAGCACACACAAAAGACACACACACATGGCGGTCGCACGATGCGACCGCCCACACACACACACAAGCACGGCGGCCGCATCGTGCGGCCGCCACCCCTCACGGCGGCCGCATCATGCGGCCGCCCTCTCACACACACACACACGGCGGCCGCATCGTGCGGCCGCCACCCCACTTGCATCACTTGCACTTCAATGCATTTTTCCTTCCTTTGCTATTTTTAGTCTATTTTACTGATTGTCATGTTTTAAGTTAGGAAGTCTTTCATGCATTGTTATTTCATCATTTTAGTTATTCATTTCCTCATGCATTTTGTAGACACCAACTCCGCATTCTGTCTAACTTATTTAGCAAACTTAGTAGTTAAGGTTTCCAATATTGTGTACTGATTATTGTCATTTCTTAAGTACGCGTGTCTTCACCAAATGATCTGTTGTAAATGCAGGAACACGTGTCAACATCTTGCTACACAAAGGAAATTTCCAAGAAGCTCACCAAGCTAAGTCGGCAATGAAAAACTATAAAAGCTGGAGAGATCGATCAAAGAAAGAGCTTTTGGACGGGGGGAATCAACTGAGAAAAGAGAGAGGAGTTCTGAGAGTCTAGGGTTCATTCAACTCTATCCGTTTGTAATAGCAATGTTTGATCTGGCTTTGTTAAACTCATTTTCAAAGCCGATCAACATGATCGGCTAGATTTTCAGTGCTGCTTTGAGGGATTAAGTGTAATGACTTAATATCGTTTTGAGACATTTGAATTGCATATTTTGTGTTTGGTTAAAGTTCCATGTCAGTTAGTGTTCCATTTCAATATTTATTCACTCACGATTATGCCTTTATATGATTTGCGGTATCCACTGAAATCAATTCAGTGCAATTAAAGGAAATTGGAATGGAACCACAGAACGTAGAACAACCTATGTATGAGTCCTAAGATCTGGGTGAGGAAGCGATTTTCCACTGTGCGGTATCCACTGACAGTGGAAGTCAAGGAATGAAAAGACTTAGGATCATTTGCACACTAGTACTTGTCTTAGTGTAGTGTCAGATAGGGATCTGGAATTAGGAATCGAGCCTAAATCTTGCCCTATCAAGGGAAGATAGAGGAGCATGGTGGGTTAGGATTGTGAGACCTATCAAGGAGATCAATGTTAAGTCACTAGAAAACCGACCCCCTCATACATGTGTCAACACTAAGTCAAGGATAACCGATTGAAGTCATTACCACTGGCCTCCCTCAAGGCAGCACACCTTTCTCCTTTTGGTAGATTTCTCGTTTGATTTCTATTTAGTCTACACATCGCTTAATTGCTTATTCTATCACTGTACAATTCTTAATTTCTACCCTTTCCCTGAGGATTCGATCCCACTTACCGCTTGCTTCTAGTTAGTTGTTTTGGGTAAAATTGCGAGAGAGACGACGCTCTCGCCATTTGCATCTCTCTCTAATTTTGGATTGGACGCTCCCCATTCAGTTGTCTAGTCTTAACTAATTTAGAACACCAATGAGCTGCATAATCTTTAAAATGTACGGTCACCATCCGCAACTTCTTATCTTCAGAATAAGAGTTTATAGCAAAAATCTACTCCACTATATAGAGCTAATCAAGGAATACGTCAGGATCAGATTTGCTATGAAATTTTGGAAAGTCCAACTTAACCGAAGCCACATCAAACTCAAACTTGCCCCGGCTCTTTGGCTATTCAGATTTCATAAGTTCCTCTCCATTAAATTCATCCTCGTCAAATTCTACTTCAAGTCTTTTTAAGGTTGTTTTCTTAGAAGCCGATTGTTGAGCTTCCGATATGTTTTGCACTTGAATGGATAATTTGTGCATCATGTTATAAAATGTGTCAATTTGAAATTTGACATCATATTGGGCCTTTGAAGTTTCCTCTGCCATTTTATTCAACTGTACGTTAGATAAAACAGTACAAGAAACAATAATAATAATTATGGCTTCTCACGGGTTCTCTTTTTAGGTATGGTCTGTTCACTTCACTCTTTTAATATGGTTATTCTCGCTTATATTTACTCTCTTTATTTCTACTCTCCAAATGTGGGAGCTCTTGTAGTCTGCTTTGTAAGTGCTAGGTTCGAAATCCACTTATCAATAATCTAAGTCAAATACCACATAAATCAAGTGAGGAATTCAAGAACAAGAATATTAAGAATAGCAGTTTTAGAACACGGTAGGGCATGATTTTGGAACAAATTAGGTAAAATATAGATATAACAAGAATAATGTTTAATAACAGTAACGAATTGGAATTTTTAATAGTGATTGTAAAACAAGAATTTCTTCTTAACTTCGCTGCAATTCTTTTTTGACGAATTTTCTTTTCACTTCACAAATGCAAGAATTTGAATAATATAGATATGTAGCAGCAAGAAATTCAATCAATATCACAAGATTCAATCACAATTAAAAGTTTTACGAGATCAAAAAGTTAACCTTAAATTTTCAAGCACCCAGAATGGATCTGATACTACTTGATAAGGTTCTTGTTGGGAATATCCACCTTTGGGTGGATTAACAACCTTATTTATCCACAGGACTGGTCTAGCTTGGAAAATTCCACCAAAAAACGCAAAGATTGAACTCAAAAGAAAGAGACAAAGAAAGAAACGGTTAGAACAAATATATAAGAACAAAGAAACAAAGAAAAGGATATTGAACGCGATTCAATGGAAACTTGTCCAAAGCCCTAACGTTATTACAAAACCAACTTGATTCGGTCAGCAGCTAAATCGAATTAAATTTGGCTATTCTCAAACTTAGACCAAACCAAGACTAATGGTCTTAATCTCACTTTAAGGTTTAGAATTCAAAAGCTCAAACTTAGTTTAAGGTTTCTAAGGGTTTTGGATTCAAATTTTGTTACGCAAAATAATGAACTTCTTATTTCAAATTTCAACTACTAAATTGGTGGCTTACAAGCTCCTTTATGTAGGAAGTAAAATAACCAACAAAATAAACGCTAACTACCAAAAAGGTAGTCTCCTAATAGAACTTAACTTCCTAAAATTAATAACACATGCCTCAATCATGAAAGATCTTTAGACGTGAAAATACCATGATCAATATATCAATGTTCATATAAGAACATTAGATCATGTTTCTTATTGAAAAGATTAAACAAAAATGAACTAAAAAATCAAAAACCTAAAATCTGTCGAATTTTACAATGTCGTGACGTGGATTTTGGCATCGTACATTTCCAAAATCCTAAACTAGAAAAAGAGGATCAGGAGGTTTTACATTTCCATCAGTTGGTTTAACAATAGCTTTGAAATTTGAGCCTTTCACAAGTTTCTTTCCTCCTTTTCGATTCTTTATTTGAGTAAGGAAATCCATTACTGTAAAAAATGACTATGACACATAAATATCAACACAAGTAAATCAAAGTTATGATATGGATAGAGATGAGAAAAGATGTACCATGTTCCTAAAGCTCCTCTTGAGACAAACCCAAATTGGTCTAACTCATACCTAACACAACTAGTATCTCCACTACAAGAAAAATGGCCTTTAGTCACTGAAATCTTAATGACCACCAACTTTTGGTCACCAAAGAATACCTTTTGTTGATAAAAAAAAGTTCAGTCAAATTTTTGTAACACCTAAAAATTTAGTGACCAAAATAAAAATTCGTCAGTATTTGGTTACTAAACACCATGGCGGGAAGCATTCCCGCCTATCACACACCCTTTGGTGACCAAAATTGGTGACGAGAAAATGTTTAGTCAATAAAACTTAAGTACAAAACCTTTGGTAACCAAAAAAGTGGTCTCTAATATACAAATTGAGATTTAGAAAATAATTGGTCAATAAAGGTTTTGCAATAGAGACCCACGGTGACCAGAAAAGTGGTCGCCAATTATTAATAGAATTAATTTGTTGTTTATCATATAAACTTAGTAAGTATGTTAAATAATAATTGACTATTAGAATGGCAAAATATTTAACTTTTGGCTGTTATATAGGAAAAGTTTTGTGTTTAAATCTCCTGTGCTACATTGTGATATCTAATATAAATATTTCCATAAAATTTATTATCTTAATAAAATTAATAAAATGCTACAAATTGCATTAATGTTTTGGTTGTTGAAGTGGCAACTTTATTTAGTATTAAGGCTATGGTCACAAGGTCGAATCTCTCTACATCCAAATTCTATTTTTTTTGGTATTAACGAGAAATTATACTTTAGTCCCTCAAATTTATATCTCTTCAATTAGATCTCTAATACTTACATAACAAAAATAGTCTTATGAATTTGAATTGGGGGATTTAACAAGAAATTGTACTTTAGTCTTTCAAATTTATATCTCTTCAACTAGATCTATAATTAAATAACAAAAATAGCCTTAAAATTTCAATTGATCTCAATTTAAAGAAAGTAATCTTTAATTAAACAACAAAAATACGTTGGAGTTTTTAACAAAAAATTGCACTTTGAACCCTCAAATTTATATCTTTGAATTAGATCTCTAATTAAATAAGAAAAATGGCCTTATAAATTCTAATTGATCTTAATTTTAATGAATTAGATATCTAATTAAACAAAAAGAAATGAATTTCAATGAAGTTTTAATATATCTTAATTAAAAGAGTGTAATGAGAAATTGCACTTTAGTCCTTCAAATTTATATCTTCTTGAATTAGATATGTAATTATAAATAAAAAAATGTCCTTATAAGTTTGATTTAATCTTTGGTCAATAAAGGTCATACAGGCAGTTGTCCTCCAATTTGAAGCATTTTGGTGATCAATTTTGTTGTTTATAGAAGTTGTTACTGATAAGCTAAAGTCATATGCTCCAATTTTACCCTAAACTACTGTAGTAGTAGTGAGAGGGATCGATCCACAGGGAAGGGAATTGGTTTCAAGAAATCTCACAAAGCTGCTCTATTTGTGTCACAAAACAAAAATAACAAGTAACAATTACTTTCTAGACGAGATAGAGAAATGAGTAGTAGTGTAATTAACAAAGGCAACAAGTGTTGTGCGATATCAAGTAATAAACAGATGCCCTAGGGTTTAGGTGCCGCATAATTGAGAATTAAACAACTTATTCTATGCATATGACTCTCATGCACATCAGGAGGAGACTAAAGCTGCCTAAGATTATAACATGAAGCCAGCATGGCGACCGCACAACACACTACTCTCCCTAACGTCACTCTTTCCCATGGCGAGGCCTAAGGGTGACGGATGCAATCCGCAGCATCTCAACTCTGAATACTAACTATTCAAACATGCAAAAACCCTAAGTCTTCCATGGCGAGGCCCGACCTAAGTTCCTGAATCTTAGTTAGCATCAAAGAATCTTTCTCCACTCTATTCTAGTGACTCAATGACCTCTGATTGGCATGGCGACCACATCTCGGATCATGAACAGACTAAGCAAGTGAAGAAACTCCATACTCATACATTTAGTCCTCTTTTCATGCAATTCTCACTCAACTCGGTGAACCGAGTCTCGACTTAGCATGGCGACCACAATCAAGGTCCAATTCAATTAATGAAAGCGCAAAAGTACTGAAAATTGACATATTCCATGCATTAAGCTCAAGTATGATTTCATTCTTAGAAGTTATGTCAATTGTAGAGCATTTCGAGGTTTAATTACACAATCGTCCGGTTCAAACCCTAGAACATCATCAACTTAGCCACAAAACTCCATTTCCAATTCACGATCGGGAATAAAAGACAACAAGCAATTCATTTCAATAAATGGAAAATTATACCGATTGAGTTGCTTTGAATGCTTCAAGTTCACAAGAGAATTGTGAACTGCCTCCTTGTATAAGGAAAGATTTACAATGTTCAGATCAAATCCTTAATCAGAATCGAAATAAAAGCTAAATTGTAAGAGAGAGAAAATCTAGAGAGAGAGTTTTTAGAGAGAGAAAGTTCCCGGTCACAAATCAAAAGTATGGTAAAAATCTACAATGATCGATCCCCCCTCGAATCATGACTAATTCCTATATTTATTGAGGCTACAAAACGTAAACAATGCGCAACCATAAACTAAACCCTAAGTTACAGAAATGCCAATACAAAACAAATGGCTCAAACACTGTGCACGTGCAAGAACTCCAACTCAGCCCAAAACTCAGCCCACGCCTTTAAGCGATAGGTCTTCACGCCACCATCACACTATTCATGCTTCTGAGCCTCAAAATCACACGACTTTAAAGTTTTGCACAAAGAGAGGAAAGTTAAACACTTAGAAAATTCTGAAGACAACAAACTTATATTAACACGGTGAGGCCCGCCTGATGTAGCCGCACCATGCATTATGTTTACACGGTTTCAAGTCCTATGCGGCCGCACCATGCACTTTTCTTCACGTTGTGGCCGCCTCATGCGGCCGCACCATGTATTCTCATGGTGTGCTTATGTGTGCATGTGTAAAATTGTGCAAGTGCTCCTGCATAAAGTGTTGTGGTGTTCATGTTCATTCATTGTGTTGCTAAAGTTGTGTGCATGAAATGTGCTTTTAGTGCACGAGTCGTGCAAGAATGTGTACCGTGACGTGCATGAAGTGTGTGCTGTGAAGTGCCGCAAGTAAGTGCATGAGTGTACTGTGAAATACCGCAAGTGTGTGCATGAGTGTGCTGTGAAATGCCGCAGCTAAGCTGCTGCCGCGCGCATGCGCGCGCTGGTGTGGAGATGCCCGCACGAACACAAGCGGCCATGGGCGAGAGCTGCATGCAGCGTGCGCTGTGTATGTGTGTTCCGTGCACACCAGCACGCGGAGCTGTGCGAGCGAGTGCTGCAATCATGCCCGCGCGCTGTGTGCGTGCGGTGCGCGCGAGTGCTGCGAGCCGTGTGCGTGCAGTATTGCGCGCATGCGCGCGTGGTGTTCATGCAGTGCGCGTGGTGCATGTGCTGTGCGAGGTGAAGATGTGCACAAAGGACACTATAACACTTCCCATTATGCATCTCATGAACAAATAACTCAGCATATGATCTCACAACTTTGCACCATTTTATAGTCTTTTTCTTCATTTTAGCACTCCAAGTTATAACCCACATAAAATGCACAGAATGACACATAACACTACAATTTTGCATGTAAAACAAGTCAAAAGCTAAGTGAAATAGCAAATATAAGTCGATATAAAACCGACTTATCAATTTCCCCCACACTTAAACTCTTGCTTGCCCTCAAGCAAGGACGCAACGTCACACTTACACAAATCTTGCTTGCCCTAAAACAAACTCAACACACTCTCCTTTCTAACTATCTGTGTTCCACCATTTGTTACCAACACACTGCCCTTCGCCCCGAATACCAATCACCAAATTCATCAAAACATTTTTCACACATCAAAAACTAACCACAATTCCCATGGTACCAAACTCCCAGAATTCTGCACACAATATCAATCAAGGCATAATAAATAACGACCAAAATGTCATGTGTGCAAGTGTGTGATGAGGAAAACCGAATCCATTTGCTCTCCTTCCTTCTATGT
The DNA here is from genome assembly GCA_016586305.1 of Ophiorrhiza pumila. NCBI lineage: Eukaryota > Viridiplantae > Streptophyta > Magnoliopsida > Gentianales > Rubiaceae > Ophiorrhiza > Ophiorrhiza pumila. Next base: position 17,845,297 of record BLIW01000005.1, read on the forward strand.
ACACTCCTTAGCATCTTGCCTACTCATTCACTACGCAACAATCTTCTTGTCCACACACATGAACTTACAGCACACGAGAACCTATTGCACATTGGTGCTTCTATTGGATATTATCCTTTTCTTGTCATCTTGCACTTTCGTGCATTCATTTGTCACACATATTAGTGCATGGCTGCCTGGGTCTTGTGGCTCTTTTTCCCACTTTTTTGCCTGGGTTTTATGGCTATTTTGTTTTCTATATTTGCTTGCCAGGGTCTTATGGCTTTTCATTCCCAGTTGCCAAAGGCTTTTTCACTATATCCCTTCTCATGTAAGTGCATGTTCATAGATGTCTTCAAGGAACTATATATGCAAGAATACCAAAATACAAGGAGATAACACAGCAAAAGAAACAAACTCAACACAGATTGCCTTATATGTCAATTAAGTTTGTTTGCATGGCATATCTATCTTACTTTGACATCATGCCTTGACCAACAAAATGTGCTTCACTTATCAAGATCAAGCTTAGTGTCGAAGACAAAAATATTTCGCATACATAACAAAAAAAATAAGGTGATTAACTTGGATCATGGCACAGCGAATTCGAAGACAAGTGTCCAAATACAAGATGATTTGACACTATCTTTCCATAACACATTCAACTCATTTGATTTCAAACCCACACTAAACTACATTTCATTTAAGCCCACACAACCATATTATTGCACAACACACGTACAAATACTAACATCTCCCAGCAACTCAACACTCTCCACTTACAAGTCATCATTCTATCACTCTCATAAACCCTGCACACTACATTATAGCTCCAACAAACATTCCCAATGCTCAACACTCAAACTCCCCATAGATAGACAAGTGCTTTCACAAAAATTCCAACTACACATAACTTCTATTCACAACATTACTTATTCACAAAAAGCTGCTAAAATTTGCACAAAAACATGAAAAAACCAACATATAAGGGATATAATATGCAAAAACTCAAAATAACAAAACAAAACAAAAACGTAACATGCTTTGCATCACATTGCACAAAAATTTCATTCATGAAAGAAAATAGGCATATAAAGTCCAAGAGACACAAACCATAGCAAACATTCACTCTCCCACACTTAAAACTTACATTGTCCTCAATGTAAAGTAAAGATAGGTTTAGGAGCTCCCTGGTGATTATATGTCATGAATTCTAATATTCGCTTGGTGGAGCGACTTTGTCCATAGTTCTCTCTTGCACAAAAAACAATTCCTGCACATGGTAAAACCAAGCTTATTAGAAATTACTCACTCAATTACACTACATGTTGGTGCAAGGTAGACATGACATGGAGGTAACATAGTGAGTGTCACAAAATGCAAGAAAACGTAAAAACTAGTTTAACCAAAGTGCTTTATTAAAGCTAATGGAGAAAAAAAGTAGTTCTGGGTTTTGTAATTCTCCAGCTAGATTATATTCCTTAAGCCTTCTTCATAACAATTCGGAGTATCCATCTCTGCAGAATTTGGAATAGCCATCGCTGTACCATAAGGATGATGTTTCATAAGCACTCATCTTCCTCTTGTATGGCACTTGAGGAGTATCTTCAGGGAAGTGCTTAAACTCATGCACATGGGGAGCAACTTTTACAAATTTTATTTTAAACCACTGAGGCTCCCCCATTAGAGGCACCTCATTTACTTCTTCCACCATACTATGCTCTGTGACCCTGCAAGGCTCAACCAAGGATTGCACATCCATGGTTTCAACAGACCCATCAGTGAGTTCAAAAATGGACGTATCAATAAAATAGTTTTGCACCATATTAGCAATGTCATTAAACATTCGTACATCGTCATCATCTAAACTAACATGGAGACTTGATTGAGATTTTCCTTTGTTAACAACCCGGAAAGCATTCACATCAACTGACAAGGAAATCTCATTTTGCACTTCTTTTGAGTCACTATCTAGACACTTAGATTTATTTACCGTTTCAAGAGTTAGTGCCTCAACAAGTGTTTCAATCAATGCGCGGACATTCTAATTAGCAATTGCAACATTATTTTTGTTCATGCTATCACAATGACCATCAAGATGTGACTCTGTGCAATTCACAAGGCAAACAAGAGGAGACGCATCTAATGCATAGATATCAACATCGTTAGATATAGCATGGCAATCACTCACATTTTGAGAATTCGTAGCACATACTTCAAGTAAGGTATGTTCTACTAACACTTCATCTTGCATTCACTACTACAGAATTCACTTTCTAAAACGGTTAAAAGTAGTTATTTAAAACGGGTTTTAGATTTTCCGAACCGTTTTAGATATGGGCGGACTAGAAAGTCCTACATTTTTAAAAACGGTTAAAAAACCGTTCTTAATACTGTTTTTTTTACAACGGTTTATAACCGTTCTAGATATTTTAAGTAACCGTCCTTAATGTTGGTCCAGCATCAAAGTCTTCAGATTCAAAAATTTCCACCACTACCGAGACCATAATCCCACAGTGAGATACCATGAGTGCATTGTCAAACGTATGATCAGTTTAACCACCATCAAAGCAAGGTCATGAACAGCACTCACAAATCATCTAGTTCATCAACAGCATGACAACAAATCAGAATCCAATAAAACAAAGTTCAGACAAGCTAATTCCCTTCAAGAATTTTAAATCTACAGCCTCAATTAAAAGAGCAATCGACATAGACTTCACATTCAGTAATTAAATAGCAGCAGAAACCAATTACTGAATCGTTTTGAAGCAGAAGCAGAAGTCTTTCGGCCGGAAAGGACTTCCAGCAATGAACTCGGCTTCCTCGAGCAACCTGCAAGGCTTTGGCTCTTGGTCGTAAAGATATAACCTAACAACAAATCAGAATCCAATAAAACAAAGTTCAGACAAGCTAATTCCCTTCAAGAATTTTAAATCTGCAGCCTCAATTAAAAGAGCAATCGACATAGACTTCACATTCAGTAATTAAATAGCAGCAGAAACCAATTACTAAATCGTTTTGAAGCAGAAGCAGAAGTCTTTCGGCCGGAAAGGACTTCCTGCAATAAACTCTACTTCCTCGAGCAACCTGCAAGGCTTTGGCTCTTGGTCATAAAGATATAACCTTTGGAGCAATCGGAGCAAAAAATAAGTCGGCGAAGATCGGGCCTCTCTTCGTCTTGAGCCCAAAAATACCGCAAAAACTGAGAAAATACAAAGATTGTGGCTTTGACGAGGGAAAGAAAAAGAACAAAATATGGTGTTAAAAAAAATAAAACTCGACATTCTCAGTGGAAAGAGTTGGCAGAGAAAGGGAAAGGAGAGCGGCAGAGAAAAGTGTGAAGATAAAGATGAGAAAAAAATTTCAGTTTTCTAACACGGTTACACGCTAACCGTACTAAATAATTTAAAATTTCCGTTTTCTAGAACGGTTAAACTCTTAACCGTGTTAGAAAACTGAAATTTTCTAAAACGGTTAGTTAGAAACCGTTCTTAAAACGGAGATGATAACAGTTTCTAAAACGGTTGTCTCCCGAACCGTTTTAGAAACTGACATCAAGAGACTTTCTAACACGGTTATAATGTAACCGTTTTAGAAAGTTTGTGTTTTTCTAATTCTTATTACAAAAATGCCACCGCCCCAATTATCTAAAACGGGTTATTAATAACCGTTTTAAATAGACCGTTTTAAATAATATATTCTGTAGTAGTGATTTCAATAACTTCATCTTGCATTTCAAAGATTGACTCATCCAAAACACAACATTCTATTAGATTTGAAATCTCAGAAATAATCATGCAATCTTTCTCATCTGACTCTACATTCTCAATTTCCTCATTGCATGCAATCAATTCTTCAACTCAAATGCAACTACATTTCACATCTTAATTTGTCACATGCATGTTCTCTGCTATGGCTCTAATTGCAAAACAAGTTCCTACATGCACGAAATGCGTCATAGCATACTTGACATCAAAAACAACTTGCTCATTTTTAATTCAAAATGTTACCATTTTGCTTCTCACTCTTATCAGAGCATCGCCAGTGGCAAGAAAAGGTTGAACAAAAATTATAGGTACCTCGGGGTCTTCCTCCATATTAAGCACAGTGAAGTCCACTGGAAGTGTGAATTTGTCAACCAGCACCAGAACGTCTTCTATCAAGCCTGTGGGCTTCACCAAAGATCTATCTGCAAGTTGTAATGTGACAGCCACAGGATGTATCCTTCCACCAAGTTCCACCTTTACCGCAACAAAGAGAGGCATTAAGTTAATTGCATCACCAAGGTCACATAGTGATTTTTCAAAGTACTTCGTGCCAATCCTGCAAGGAATAGTGCAGCTACGAGGATCCTTCAATTTGGGAGGTAGGTTATGCACTACCAAAGCTTGACTGCATTCCATAAGCATCGTTGGAACTTCACACTGAAGAATTTGTTCCTTCTTGGAGATGAGATCTTAAAGAAATTTAGCATACTTCGGCACAGCACTCACCAAGTCCAACGATGGTAAATTCACATTGACCTGTTTCACCACATTCACGAATCGATCAAACTGAGGCCCCCTTTTTGGTGGTGGTTTCACCCTTTCTGGAAATGGGGGCCGAGGAGCATATTCTGGGTAATTGTACGGACTCGGTGGTCCTCTAACCTTTTTAGTTACCCATTTCCCTTCATTATCCTTCACTTCCTCCTTTTCAGGTGTCATGACCTCATGTGCACCAACTTCCTCAGTTTTAACTACAGCTTCATCTTCATGTTGGGCTATGTTACCTCCTGTAGTGGTAGTTCCTGGCAAGAGTTTTCCACTCCTCAAGGTAATGGCATTACAAACTACCTTGTTCTTGCGATTTGGAATTGTATCACTCAGGAGGGATCCGCTAGGCCTCTGATGCACTGCATTGGCAAGTTGCCCCAACTGCATTTCAATATTTTTGAGTGTGGTATCTTTGATCAAATCATTGAAACGTTCCCAAGCATCTCGGAATGACTCTCCATCATGCTTTTGGAAGATCATAATGTCTATTCTCATTTTCTCAAGTTTAGCTAGTGGAAAATACTTCGCCAGGAATTTCTTCTGAAGTTCATCGAAGGTTGTCACAGCATGTGTGCCCCCAATAGCTTTAAACCAATGATTTACTTTTCCTCTCAAAGACAATGGGAATAGAATCCTATTGGCTTCACTCCTTGGTACTCTCTGAAGCTTAAAAGTGCTACATAGCCCCAAGAACCAGTCCAAGTCTTCGTTCGGGTCTTTATTATCCAAACCTTGAAAAAATTGGCCCTGCGTGATCATGAACACAATTTGTGTCGGAATGTGATAGCTCTTTACATCAATGTCCTGTTGATCAAAGCCATTTTCGAAATTGATAGTGTAGTGATCACCAAACTTTGGTGGTCTTGCTCCTGGATTGGCCATTCTTTTCTCTCGATCTTGAATCCTCAAAGTCTTTGGCAACTCAAGATCTAATGAATATTCTGGTTCTCCTCCATACCTAAGCCTAGGCATACAACACACCATAAGTGATGTCTGATAGAAGAAGCACTCAAAATGTAACAGACAGTACAAATGCCAACAAAAACAGAACAACAAAACAAAACAAAACACGAAAAGAATTCACGAAATCGTGCCTTCTCCGGCAGCTGTGCCAAAAATTGATAAGCTAAAGTCGTATGCTCCAATTTTACTCTAAACTACTGTAGTAGTAGTGAGAGGGATCGATCCACAGGGAAGGGAATTGGTTTCAAGAAATCTCAGAAAGCTGCTCTATTTGTGTCACAAAATAGAAATAACAAGTAACAATTACTTTCTTGACGAAACAGAGAAATGAGTAGTAGTATAATTAACAAAGGCAACAAATGTTGTGCGATATCAAGTAATAAACAGATGCCCTAGGGTTTAGCTGCCGCACAATTGCGAATTAAACAACTTATGCTATGCATATGACTCTCATGCACATAAGGAGGAGACTAAAGCTGCCTAAGATTATAACATGAAGCCAGCATGGCGACTGCGTAACACACTACTCTCCCTAACGTCACTCTTTCTCGTGGCGAGGCCTAAGAGTGACGAATGCAATCCGCAACATCTCAACTCTCAATACTATCTATTCAAACATGCAAAAACCCTAAGTCTCCCAGGGCGAGGCCCGACCTAAATTCTTGAATCTTAGTTAGCATCAAAGAATCTTTCTCCACTCTATTCTAGTGACTCAATGACCTCTGATCGGCATGGCGACCACATCTCGAATCATGAATAGACTAAGCAAGTGAAGAAAGTCCATACTCATACATTTAGTCCTTTTTTCATGCAATTCTCACTCAACTCGGTGAACTGAGCCTCGACTTAGCATGGCGACCACAATCAAGGTCCAATTCAATCAATGAAAGTAATGTTATTTGAATTCCATTTGTATGTTATACTTATACATAACCATTTATATAGTTTTATTTTAACTCATATCATGAAACTTAATTATATACTTTTACCTTATAATAAATGATTTAATATTATGTTTTATATTTTCATCATTGTAAAAATTATCATTTTTAAATTAACTACAACTTAAAAAAAGTGTTAAAATAAAAATTTATTTATTAATATTATTAAAAAAAAGAATAGTTGATTAAATAAATAAAAAAAATTTACAAATTAATATTAATAAAAATAACTAAAATTTATTAAACAATAAGTATTGAAAATATAAAATGTATGAAAATTAATTAAGTTAAAATATGAAAGAAAAAGTCTAAAGCAACATAATTACAATTTTGAGTTTTTTTAATGTTAATAATTTGAATAATAAAAAAATAGCATGCCATCTATCTATTTAATTATTTTTACATTGAATTAACTTTTTAAAGTCAATATAAAAACATTTAAAAACTACTAAAATTTTAATTTCAGTTAAGTAGTAAATTCAATAAAAAAATATCAAACTAAAAAAAATAAAATTATTTAACCAAATGAATTAGAATTTAGTATAAGAAACATATGAAACTCAAAATATAAATAATAAACATAAAGAAATAGCCACATAGTCAAAATCTTCAAGAGATGAATCAAAATACCAACTTTTAAAGAGGATTCATAATTCTGGAATTTTGCAATTATTTTCCTTAGTTCAGGATTCTTTTACTTTCCTTGGATGAAACAAACGCACGAATTTAATAATTTCTTTTTCCTAATTTCCAGATTCCAGTGTTTGTTTCAAACTGAAAAAGTAATCATTTTCCTAATTATTAAATTCCTGCATTTGTTTCATCCAAGGAAAGTAAAAAGAATCTTGAACCAAAGAATATAACTGCAAGATTCCAGGATTATGAATCCTCTTTAAAAGTTGTTATTCTGATTCCTCTCTTGAAGATTTTGACTATTTGGCTCTTTCTTTATGTTTATTATTTATATTTTGAGTTTCATATGTTTCTTATGCTAAATTCTAATTCAATTGGTCAAATAATTTATTTTTTTAGTTTGATATTTTTTTTATTGAATTTACAACTTAACTGAAATTAAAATTTTAATAGTTTTTAAATGTCTTTATATTGACTTTAAAAGGGTAATTCAATGTAAAAAGAGTTAAATAGATGGATAGTATGTTATTTTTTTTATTATTAAAATTATTAACATTATGGGGGTTTTATATATATTTTTTAAAAAACTCAAAATTGTATTTATGTTGCTTTAGACTTTTTCTTTCATATTTTTTCTTAATTAATTTTCATACATTTTATATTTTCAATACTTATTGTTTAATAAATTTTAGCCATTTTTATTAATATTAATTTGTAAATTTATTTTTCATTTATTTAATCAACAATTCTTTTTTTTAATAATATTAATAAATAAATTTTTATTTTAACACTTTTTTTAAGTTGTAGTTAATTTAAAAATGATAATTTTTACAATGATGAAAATATAAAACATAATATTAAATCATTTATTATAAGGTAAAAATATATAATTAAGTTTCATGATATGATTTAAAATAAAACTATATAAATAGTTATGTATAAGTATAACATACAAATGGAATTCAAATAACATTATTTGGTTCAATAATTTAAATCAAATAATAAAATAAGAATTATACTAACTTTTTTAAGAATCCATTCAAACACAGGGGTAAGTATTCAAATTCCTTACAATTAAATTACTAGGAATTAGATGATCAGGAAAAATATTCATTTTCCTCAAAATTAAAATCTCAAAAATCACATTCCTATTAAACATTACTTTTCTGCAAACCAGACGAGCCCTACACATTTTTTTAGCTTTTTTAAACTATTGAGAAAAAAGGGAAGTTGTTTGATTCATTTATCAGGAACCATTGGAAGTGTATTTGGGTAATATTCCACTTTTATTTGACTGATTTTTACATAGTCAAAAGACCTTGATTTATTCTTTGTAGGGTACTTTTTGTAATTTTATATTATGTTGTCTTTGAGAGTAATACTTTACCTGTACTGCAATTCAGTATTGTTAGAATATTACTATCATGAATGAAATAATGGTAAACTTTCTTTCTAATACTTCTTAAATTGTTTTATTTGAATGATATGTTTATGAGTAAATTAAAAAAATCCCTCTATGGTTTAAAAAATTTTCAAATTATCTCCTTATGATTTAAAAAGTTACAAATTATTTCCTTGTGAATTGTTTATTTTTAAGTGGTAAAAAAAAATTCAATGATTTTAGAAAAAGAAAAACTACAATTCACTTCAAATTAATAATAGGAAGCTATGCCTATATATTGGATTAAATAGATTTACAAAATAAATATTTTAAATCAATACGTTTTGTGTGTTTTACAAAAAAAAAAAATCACAAATAAAATTTAAGTTTTTAAACTATCAGGGCTTAATTTGAAATTTTTTGAAATTATGAGGGTGTTATTTTGAGATTTACCCTATTTTATCAAAGTTGCAAAAGGAGTTTTTGGATAAACTCATTTTATGAGGAAGTATGTATAGGGTGAGTTGGGTTATACACAAATAACAACATTCAAAATACTGACAAAATATTTATTTTGTTGTGTTTTGGTGAAGTGAGAATGAAATTCGCTAGTTTGTTTTCCTTGGTTTTTTTTTAGTATACAAAGTAAAGTGCTGATAAAGTAATGATTTTTACTTTAACTTCAAATTAGTTCACCTTTTTCAATCTTTTCCCCTTTTTTCAAGGAAGACAGAATTATAATATTATGTTTTAATGAGGTTGTGAGTAAGCAACAAAATTAATGACATTTTCACAAAGGAATACCAATTGAAATACTTTTTATTTTGAACATGTATTATGCAATTTAAAAAGAGAATTGGAATTTTGTTTTTGTATGGTTGCGGGTTTATAAGTAGCAAAATTAACAATATTTTATAGCAAAAGAGTAGCAATTGAGATACTTTCATTATTAACCCATAGTATATCATAATGAATCTTTTTAATTCACATTCTTCCGCCTTGAAAGATAAAAGCCTACATGGGGGATTTTCGTTCAAGTATTGGCCACTAATCATACAACTTGAGTTTGAAGTATTGTATTGCTAATGACTAAAAAGTTGTAAATATATTATGCTGCACTTTGCTACTTTTTAAATTTTGTAGATACAAACTTGCTCTATGTAAGTTTAATACTTATTATTCATCTACCAGTAAAATAACATATTTTGTTTCACAATCCTTCAATCCTACAAAATATTGAAATCGCGCATTTTGCGGTTTTATAATTGTTATTACTAAATCATAAACTGTAATGTGAAAAATATGCTCACTCAACTACATAGAATCCAATTCAAAAGACTACATTTCAATGAAACAGATAATGTGAAGAAACTCTATTATAATTGACAATTTCATTTATTCTTTCCATTGAAGTACAAAGAATCAATTCTAAAATATTACATTTCAATTACCTCAAATGGCGTGAAAAGTTTTAATTATGACAAATGACATGAAAAAGTTCAATTAAAATTGACATTTTTCCTTATTAGTTCGAAAGAAATTAAAGCAATGAGTTCTTAATTGTTCATAGGCATTTATCAATAACTCCATGTATCCACCATGTGTCGCGTGGGTATGCACACCTAGTTCGCATAAAACAATGAGTAAATGGCATTGTTTTAAAACTCGGACCGGTGTGCGAACCGGTAGAGCTACTGGGTTAGGGGTCAATTGGTCGGACCGGTCGAACCGGTGTCAAGAACCGGATGACGTCATAAATATATTTAATATAAATATATTAATTAAATATTAACATATATCACATTTTATGTCTAATAAAATAACCAAATTATAAAAAAATAATATTCAATTAAATTCTTAGTTTTTCATCCATAAAAAAATCATAGATCTTATATTTTAATATTGCTAATAATTATTTTGTTTATAACTTAATAAAAATTTATTAAAATATGTGAGATATAATAAAGTATTAATTAATTTAATATCAAATCGATAATATTAAAATAAGTTAGAAAATGTAGTTCTTAATACACAATTTATTAATTTCAAAACTTAAACATGTGAATTAAAAAAAATAATGACATATCACACTTTGAATTTAATTTTGTGTGCTATAAAGTAATAATTAAATAAAAAACAATAAATATTATACGATAAAATTTAAATTTCATATTTATTTAAATTGTATGAATGTGATTGATTGAAAATATTGATGAAAAACATAATTTCCATATTCATTCAAAATCTTGTAATAGGGTAAATTGAAAATATTTATGACAATTAAAATTTATTAAAAATCTTAAAATATGATAAATTATAAACATTTATGATAATTGAAAGATATTAAAAATCTTGAATATGTTAAATTAAAGTATTTATGACAATTAATTGTATTCAAATTTAAAATATTAAAATATGGAAAATTAAAATCATTAATGATAATTAATAATTTTGAATATGATAAATTAAAGTATTTACGGCAATTGAATGTATTCAAATTTTAACATATGGTAAATTGAAATCATTAATGGCAATTGGGGTATTGATGGAAAAACATTAATTGAAATCATTAATGGCAATTGGAGGTATTGATGGAAAAACATTAATTGAAATCATTGGGGTTATTGATGGAAACACATTAATGGACTAGATCTTAAAAAAAAAAAAACCGGATTCTGACCGGTTCTTGGTTTTTCCGGTTGAACCCGGTTTTTGACCGGTTCTTAAACACACGGTTTTTTGGACCAACTCGAACCGGACCCCTGGCCGGTTCCCGGTCCAACCGGTCGAACCGGCCGATCCGGTTCGAGTTTGATAACACTGGTAAATGGTCGAAATGGTCATTAAACTATGACTAATGCGAATATAGAGAAGTTGTACGATGCACACCTGCGCTACGATGCACGTCTGTGTCGTGACATACACTATAGCGCTTTGCGACTTGGGTGACTATTTTTTTTTATTTTTTTAGGCTTAATAAACCAGTGTCGCAATGCTGAGCAACATGCATCGCGACACTAGCTTGCGGCGGATGAAAAAATTATTATTTTTTTTATTTTATTTTGGGGTTTTGTTTCCTTATGTGTAATAGTTGGCTAGGGCATTATGTAAGCCTATAAATAGGCATAATTTCGTGATAGTAATGAGACTTTTGATACTTGAGAAATTGAAAATATGTGTTATTTTTCTTATCGTGAGTTGAATACTTGAGGAGAATTTTTTACCTTACTTTTTGGGAGAAATTTTTCTAAGGAGGAAATTCATTCTTTCGTGACTTTCATGTTAAGTGTTTGTGAGAAGCATACAATTAATTGTGTTTCAAACCAATCTACAAAGATAGATTGATTTCACCTTTCATCATTTGATTTCCTAAAATGTCTTGCTTGAGATTTCCACAACCAACAGATCGGTTTACGTGAAGAGCGTAAGGAGAATTGTATCAAGTGGTATCATAACATCGGGGTATTTTTGAAATCAGGTTTTTTGGATTTTCTTAAAATTGAAATTTATCAAATTGATTGATATACGCAAGCCTGTCATAAATATTTGATTTGTTTTGGGTGTCAAGCACTTATATTTTCAATTTATTGCTTGGTTTGATTGGATTTGTGATTGACATTGTGAACCGATTTGATTGATTTGTATATCAAGTGCTATTGATTGTTTTGGTATATCAAGTGGTCATACTGTTTGTCGGCTTTGTTTTGCTGATTGGTTGAGATTGATTATTGTGGGCTATTCCATTATTAAAATTGTTGATCTTGGTAATCATGAGTAAACAAGGAGAGACTAGTGTCAATCAAAACCTAGAAAGGATGATTGTTGCACTTGGAGAATAGTTGCAGCAGTTATCTACTGATACTCAGCAATTGTGACGTGAAAATAAGTAGTTCAAAAGGCAATTTGAGCAGATGGAATCTGGATCAAGGGTTGAAATACCAGACAAAGTACCACCCAAGAATCCATAGTCTGAGGGCGTAGAAAAGGATGTTTCCAATTTTGAAGAGGTTGGTTGCCAAAGGGTGCGAAGAGAGGTTCTAACTGATAAGGAAAAGAAGTTGAAAGTTCCACAACTTTCAGGTAAAGAAAGTCGAGATTTGTTTTTGGAATGAGTGAGAAAGACAAATAAGATTTTTGAATTTTATAACTACTCTGAGGAGACTAAAATTAGTTTAGCAATTATAGAATTCACTCGATATGCTAGTATCTTGTGAGAGGATCTCCTTCATCAGAGGGATCGATACAATAGGAGAAAGGCCAATCGACACTTGGGATGAGGTCAAATCCTTGATGCGTAAGATGTTTGTTCCAACGCATTATTTTAGGGATCTTTGCCTTATGTTGCAGAACTTAACACAGGATGATAGGAGTGTCGAAGAATATTATCAGGAGATAAAGGTAACTATGAGTCGGGTTCGTGTTCATGAAGAGAAGAATGCTACAAGCACAAGGTTTATCAATGCATTAAACCGTGATATAGTGAAGATTGTGGTCCGCTATCATTATGTGGACATTTTTACTACACAAGGTAAATAAGATATAGAAGCAGATCGACCTTGATAAGAATGCGGGTTTTGACAATTCCGTGTCATGGAAGTCTATGTTGAAGGGTCCAATGCAAGGGCCCAAGGTTCAAGAGAGTAAGGTTGAGGCGAAGGGCAAGGTTGATGGGAATCTTTTGGCCAAGTCACGATCGGTGCAGTGTTTCAAGTGTCATAATTATGGGCATGTTGTATCACAATGTTCTAGTGCACGTGACATTATTATTCGTGCCAATAGGAACGTAGTGGAGGATACTTCAGGTGTTGAGGGAATGCCGTTCTTAGAGGGACATGAAGGTGAAGAAATCATTTTGCTAGAAATGACCTGCGAGTTGTTGGTACTTAGTCAAGCTCTTAATATAAGCGCACCCAGATCTTTCACACACGGTTAGACATGGCCACTGGTTGGTTCTAGAACCAAAAATGTGGCCCCATCGAAATCGGCAAAAAACTAAATTTTTTATTTTTTATTTTTATAATTCTATAAATATTTTTATATCTATTCATTTTCATTACATAATTTTTTTCTAATATTATTTCTTACTTTTCTAATCATTATATTTTAGGTTTTAAAGTTTATAATTTAGAGTTTAGTGTTTAGTGTTTAGGGTGTAAACTTTTTAAATAATTATTCTAATTCTATTATTAGATTATACTAATATGCTATTTGAATTCTAAATAATAATTCAATCATTCTTTCAACACTCTTATCATTTATATATTTTTCTTTCTCACTTATCTAATCCTTCATATATAATTCTATTTTTCTAAAACCTCTATATATTAGTTCAATTTCAACTATTAATCCAATTATATTATGTATCAACTTTAATTTATACTATCCTAATTTTATTATTATATTGTGATAATATACTATTTGAATTCCAATTAATAGTTTGATCATTCGCTCTATTTATACTCTTATTCTTTCTATATCTTACTTTCTCACTTATCTAATCTCCATAATTCTACTATTCTAAAAAAATACATATATTAGTTCCATTTTAATTACTATTCTAATTATATTATTGTATTATACTAGTTGAATTCTAATTAATAATTTAAATGTTCAATTATTCTTTCAATATTGTTATTATTTTTATATCTTTCAATCTCACTTATCTAATTCTTCCTAGTTCTATTATTGTAAAAACTCTATCTGTTAAGTTTAATTCTAAATATTATTATTCTAATTATATTATTATTATTATGTATTATTTGAATTTTAATTAATAGTTTAATCATTATTTCAATAGAAATCAAATTTAAAAGTGAGATTAAAATCAAAATCGAAACTAAAAATCGGAACAAAAACAAAAATTTAAACAAAATCGGAATCAAACTAGAACCAGAATCGAAATCGGAACCGAGAACAGGGAACCAATGGTTTTGGAACTATGGTCATACATACACATAGTGTCTTGCTAGTGGAATGATGTGTAATGTGGTCATTGGTGGAGGGAGCTTTACAAACATTGCTAGCTCATTGCTTGTACACAAGTTGGGGTTGCCTATTGTTGCTCATTCTTGTCCTTACAAGTTGCATTGGATGAATGCCAACACTTCGAAGGAAGTTTCTAGGCAAGTCAAGATTGATTTCTCTATTGGAGTTTATTAGGATAGTACTCTTTGTGATGTGCTACCTATGTCAGCTGGACATATATTTTTAGGGAAAATGTGTTATTTGATCGAGAAGTTGTCCACCATGGTCGTGATAATACTTATTCATTTAAATGGATTGGTTGCAAGTATCTGTTGGCGTCACTACATCCACATAGTTTATAAGACCAGAAAAAGATATTGAAAGACTTGCAAGCAATATGCGTTGATACGGGAGAACCAAAGACATTATGTACTCTTATTTTTCAATCCTTCGATGGTGGTAGTGTTTCTTTGAGTTTTTCGCCAGATTTGAGGACAAATACTTTCCAAGTGGGAGGGACCGATGTGAATTTGGAGAAGTTGTATGCATGAAGTAACCTGCGTTGCGACCTACGTTATTGTGCATCGCGACGTGGAGGACTATTTTCATTTATTTTTTAGGCTTAATAAGCCTAGCGTCACGACGCTAGTGCACGGAAAGCAACAAATTTGTTTTTTTTTAATTTTATTTTTTGGCTTATGTTTCCTTATGTGTAATAGTTGGCTAGGGCATAATGTTAGCCTACAAATAGGCCTAATTTGTGATAGTAATGAGACTTTTGATATTTGATAAATTGAAAACACTACACTGTTTTTCTTATCGTGAGTTGAATACCTGGGGAGAGTTTTTTACCTTACTTTTGGGAGAAATTTTTCTGATGATGGAATCCATTCTGTCGTGACTTTCACGTTAATTATTTGTGACGAGTATACAATTAATTGCGTTTGAAGCCAATCTACAAAGATAGATTGATTCCACCATTCATCATTTGATTTTCGAAAAGGTCTTGCTTGAGCTTTCTGCAACCACCGGGTCGATTTACGTGAGTAGCGTAAGGAAACTCGTATCAATGGCCAACTATAATCTTTTATCACTAAACTATTTGTTCAACTAAAAAGGTCACTTAACTATTAATTTTGACAAAAAAAATCATTTTGACGATCTGGTTCGTATGAGAAAATGGAAAGATAGTCATGTGACTTGCACACCGTATTTTAAGGGTAAATTTGTAAAAATAATATCAATTAATAAATTCAATGTATAATAAAAAAAATCCATTAACTTTACACAGTAAAATAAACTAAAAGGATTTAATAGAAAAATCTTTTATTTCTCCCCATTATTCATCTTAATGGCAATACCTAAACCAAATATACTCGGATTCAACGCATAAACTCCACTTCAAAATAAAAATCATCAAATTCAATTTTTAATGGAATTATTTTGAGTTTTTTTGGTTTGTAGGTCACAACTTTCTTTTTTGTTTGAGAATTAAGTCATCGTGAATTAAAATTTTATATGCCAAGTTGATCTTTATATTTTAGAATTTTGGTTAATGTCAGATCGTAGATGTCATCGGTATTTGATGTAATTAGAGGTGAGAATGAACACGAACATTAACGAACGAGTTTTGGTTCTGCTCGGTTAAACTTCAGTTAAACCTCGGTTTGACCTTATTTATTTAATACATAAACGAACACGACCATGATTTTAGACTCGATTAATAAATGAAAAATAAATGAACACATAGATGAAATATCATTTATGTTCATGAATAGCTCGTTAAAAAGCTCATTAACTCAATTAAAACACGTTAGAAACTCAATTAAAATATTAATTATATAATACATATTAAACATATATACTAAACAAAAATATTAAATAATAGAAATAATGAGTTTATATATTTATTTATTTATTTATTAATTGACACATAAATCACGCGATACGGGTGTTTATATGAAGCTAATCTTTTATGAGTGTTTGAATTAATGTATTTATTTTAGTAGAAATTTATGTTAACAAATTATATAATTATTAAAATTATTGAGTTATCCAGTTAAGCTGTTTTAAACAATGTATGTTGTTTTTATTTATATTTGAATATTTTATACTTGATTAATTTGTTTCATATTTGATCATAACAGACTGTGTTACCTATTATCAGAATATTTGATAAGTTATTATCTTGTGATTGAAAAATCTTATTTGTGAAAAAAGGAAAAAAAATATAAAGGTGAAAACAAACTAGAGGTGAAACTAAGTTCTAATTAAGTTCGACCCCAATCGAACTAGAGCTAGAGCTCTTAAGCTCGGACTTGAGTCTAAAAAAATGAACTGAGCTCGAGCTCGAGCTCAAGTTCTAGACTCAATTCGAGCTTGAGTTTAGAAAAAAAATAAACGAACCAAGATCGAACTCATTAAAGCTCTGGCTCGCCTCGATATCACTGCTAGACATCAGCATCCGATATGAAGACTCGAATTTAGAAAATTGGAATATGTTATCTATCCTAAGTGAAATGAAGGTCACTCAATGACATTGGTTTTTCTCACGTCACTTTGTCGGCGTTTTACCAGCCATCTAAAAATGTAACTGTATTTTAGGGGCCCAATGTGATTCTAGCTAACGCCATTAGATTAGCTATAGAAAATAAAGAGAAGCAAGCAAAGGACAAACTATCACACATAGACAAACTCGTCAGAGGTTTCGGCGAGGTTTCTACTTGGAAAGAATATCATAATTCTTAATTTTCCGGTGGTTGATAGTTGAATATGTGATCTTATGGAATCTAGAAAACATAAGTTCTCTCCTGCAGCTGCTTCTTCAATGGTTGTTTCTCTTTCTCTGATAATGACGACGACGGCAAAGATGTTAGCAGCGATACAAGTGCATCAGAAGAGGACGAGGTAGCATTATAGTGTTCATGTGTTAGTTTATGAGGAATGATTTTTTTTCATTTGTTAGACAATTATAACCTTGAAAATACGCATGTACAGTGCACATGATCATATTTTCGTTTGTTCAAATGGAGTAAATGGACAGAATGACTTTTTCCACCAAAAATAATAGTCGAGTGACATTTTTTATTAAAAAAAAAGTTCAATGACCAAAATACACAGTGAAAATTTTGGCCTTTTACTCCATACACAATTGAAATTGTCACAACTAATATTTGGTTTATTCTTAAAAAAAAATGAAATTGTTTCACTTTCCTACATCATTCCAAAATTTAATCAAAATTTTGAGGGTTCTTCTTGTTTGTCTAGTATTTTAATGTCAATGTCAATCTAATATTGAACGTAGTTTTAGTTGTCATCAGAATTTAATAGAATATAGAGATTTTTCTTCCTAAAGCTTATATTATTCACACACTATTTTTTTTTTGATAATTAGCAATACAATTTTCTATTATATTATAACCTACGTTATCTATGTACTGACCCAACTACATCAAGGGAGGTTGGAGGGAGAAGAACCCTCCTTACAGACAAGAAGGGTGGCAGACATCCATTTGGATTTAGTGTCAGAATTGATCCCAAAATCTACCCCAATACTAAAATCTTAACTCTCAATACTAGAATTTTAACTCCCTATTAGTGGCCAACTTGGACAAGTCAATTGTCCATTACAAATAGCACTACTATTCATAATCCACTTACACACTACTTTGGTCATTACTACTTTTTTTTAGTCATATTTTGTTATTTTGTTACTATTATTATTATTATTATTATTATTTTGCATTTAATTTAAATGAGTCCAAAATTTACCCATCTTCTAACTCAACTCAACTTCATTTTCATATACAGATTACGAACATGAATTTTTTTCGGAGCGTGGAGTGATGTTGTAATTTTGAGTGGAAATTTTTTTTTGTACTATTTATTAGAGTAATTGCTATAGGAATCTTTATTGTTTCATGTTCTTTCCAATAATTAGTTTCATAAATGTAAAATTCAATAGAGCTTTAGCCACAAGGGCAGTGGAAGTTACTAACTTAAGTGTAACTGTTCTTAAATTATTAACTAGTAGAACAACACCGCGCTTGCGCGGTGTGATTTGCCCTGAGAAAAACTTGTATGAGTAATTAGAAACGATTAAGTTTTGGTACATAACGAAAAATAATAATGAAGACATGACTATTTTGGTAGAACTTCATACAATTCCAGATTCCATTCTGTTCTAGCTGATAAACCAGTCTGCATTTGTAGCAATCATTACCAAAAAGCGAATGTTGGAATCGCTTACAATAAAGTTTCTGAAATTACCGATTTTCAACATGTTTAGGACCACATGACAAAACACAATACTAATCAAAAGATGTAGTTGAAGAACAAATTTGTTCACGCGCAATTTCAGAACTCCTACTATGCACTATATAACAGAAGTTAATGCTTTGTCTTGCCCCTCTTTAAAGGTCTTTTCTCAACTTCAACAGCTTCAATATCACCAGTTTTAGTGTTTTCAATAGAGGGCAAAGGATCATCATTATTAGGATTGCCTTCAGTGTTATCAACGGGATCATTTTCGAGTCTAGCCAATAATGAAAGCTTAGCCTTTGATAATGCAGTCTTCTTTTCTGCCAAAATACAAATATGAATGTTAATCGAAGATTTATTATGGTAGACATTCCCTAACATGAGCACCTTGTAATTAAATTTTAACAAAAAAATTATATAGTGTTTAATTTGCAGGAACAAACCTAAAGGTTGCGGTTGCACATATTCTCCTTGAGAGCTCCCAGCAACTTCTACAGATAATTGCATTTTCGAAGTCTGCTTCTCATCCGCTGCAATGAAATAAACAACTGTGTATTGATAACCCCTATTCATATCCCTTCGTTTTGCTTGTAACAGAAATTATATAGTATTTAATTTGCAGTAACAAACCTGAAGACTGCAGTTGGACAGATTTTCCTTGAGAGCTCCCAGCACCTTCTACAGATAATTGCATTTCAGAAGTCTGCTTCTCATCTGCTGCAACGAGATGAACAACTGTGTATCGATAACCTCCATTCATATCCCTTCATTTCGCCTGTTTAATCTGAGCAAAGAACTTCTTATTTTTCAAATCTTCATGGACAGCACCCAAAGGAAGTTCTCTATTCTAAAATACAACAAAAAGAGAACAAGTTATTCATGTAGACATACATATACAGAACAAAAATTATAGATATAAACATAAAAAAATGCAGAGATTGACATAACCTCTTCAGTACATTGCATGGCTTCAATAGCTGTAACAGATAAAATTTGTTCAGCTAATTCTCCAAAAATAGTTGCCGTGATAATTCCACTTCCATCAATTAAGTCCATCTCAATTCGACATCTATAAGCAAATAGTCAAGCATCTATTTCTAAATATTCATTTCAATATATTTGTATAAGTCCAGAATTTTTTTGGCCTGAGAATTCAAACAGGGATTCTGACCTTGGCTCAGCCTTTTGTTTTTCATTACATGAATTACATGTAAACAAATAGTCATAAGCTGCCGCAGTAGCGCAAAAGCATTTTTTGCAGGCCATATACCAATAGTGCTGAGATATGTTTTCAAATGAGAATAAGACTCTAACAACTGCAATCTGGCAAAAGGAATACAAAATCAGTGTACATGGAATTCTGTAGAAATAAATCCGCACATAATAATATAGTCATTAATAAATCCCAAGTTATATAACTGGAATAATGGCAATAGTAATTAAACACTGACGCTGATGCCAAAGTAATGATGCGCATCAAGTTTATTTCTCATAGCCTTACCTTATCAGTAGGCAAAAGATTAGCCACAAGCGTAGGTTTCTGAATTGATTGCATATCCAGCTGCACATTAGATTTCATGTATGAATTCACCTTCACAAAATCCGAAAGTGCCGTTTGGCTTCTGGCAGCCCTGTTTAACAGAAGGTTAATGCATGAGAAGTATAACGCGGAATATAGTATACAAATGGAAAAAAACAAACAACAAGTATTTCACCAATTCTTTAAACGAAATGCTTCTTCAACTGGCGGATCAACAAGAATCGCTGTGTCATAATTAGTAGATAGCGCAACACCTTCAAAAGGATGAAAGTAAGTAATTATTTTACGTATGTAAATGAAACTCCAGCACTGAATCTTACATGTATAGAGTACATAATTTTACCATTGAAAAGACGACTTTAAGCCTGCGACAGATAACTACAGGAAATTCACTGATAAGCTCATTAATCTTGCGAGCTTCATTCTCAATAAAACTATTCCACACGGACAGCATTACTGAGTTCATTCTACATTTGCCATGTCAAACCAAAGCATTACGATGTGCAGCACCGGGGAAGGAAAAAATTGTTATCTGTAGCAAATACTAAACAGGTAGGAGACATAATGCTGCTTACTGTTCATCAACAAGTATAAACTTCTGGACATTTGATTTACCAAAGGGGGTATTAACGGCGTTCACGGGAAACGAGCGAACAACAACAGAAATCACATCTATTTTGAAGTCGAATCTCTAAATAAATTAGTCAACATATCATGTGCATTTGAAAATAGAAATACAATGAAAAGAAGCAGTAAATACTCTTACCAACAAATTTATTTTTAACATCAACAAATGGTCCAAGGTCCGTGAAGGGAGTGTACTTGTAGTTAACCAATAGCATGCTCCGTTCACTTTCCATTTCTTCAATAATAGTCTTTGAACTAACGATCTATTTTTTTTCAATTCCGTCAATACGATATTTTTCAGGGACAATGGTGACATCCGCATTTGATATGCGATAAGTTTTATATACCTCTATCTTGGTCCCCATACGCTTAATTTCTTTATTGAAAACCATTCCTTTTACTTTAGCACCCTTTAAAAAGAGAGAAATAACGTGACAATAATCTGAAGCAGAACAATACGAATCTATAATACTTAAAAAGAACAAACAGAAATGTTAATAAGTAAGCTAAAAACAAATTGGTATGTATCAGCATGTTTTTTTACCCTTGAGTCGGCAAAAATGTATTTTTGCATCCTGGTAGGACTCCGTGGTGACTGAGTTGCCTGCATTTTTTCTTGAACAGTAACAACAGCAACCCATGATTTCATCTCTTTTGTAATTTCATCAATTCGGAGATACGTGTCCATGCTACAATTTAATGTCAATGGTGCATGAAAAAACATAATGCAAGGAAATAGAATAAGAAGCAATAATCAGAGGATTATAGACAAATAAAATCATAATTATACACATAGAATAAATATTGGCAAGTTGGAAATAAATTTCAAGATGAAGCTAATTGTAATACTTCTTCGAAGACAACATTTCTTGTTTTACATTCCTGTTTATTATCTTCATGTGCACTTGGAACAATCAACACCTTAATATCCTTGGCAATCTTGGCTCTTGAAATGGCAACATATAGTTGTCCATGCGAAAAAACTGGTTCACGAAGATATACTCCAACACAGTCAAGTGTTTGACCTTGAGCTTTGTTTATCGTCATTGAAAAACAAAGTTTCACAGGGAACTGAGTTCTAGTAAAAGGAATACCGTGTTTTAGACTGGTAGGACTTTCAAGAGGAATTTTAGGCAGAAAAATAATATTCCCCTTAGATTGTCCTGTGACAATTTCAGCAGAGATGCTATGTTTTCCCAACTGTCTACAAAGTAATCTAGTTCCATTACAAAGGCCCTCGTTTGGGTATAAATTTCAAAGAAGCATAACAGGACAATTTTTCTTTAGCAAAAGTTTGTGAGGAGGAAGGCCTTTTGGGTTCAATGAGTTTAGAAAGTCCTCATAATCCCCTTGATGCTTATCATCAAGAGCCTTATCTGAGCTAGTATAAACATGAAGATCACCTTGAAATTTGTGAATCATCACTTCGTTGATGTCATCAACAGAAGAATTTTTAGAGCAAAGAATACACCTGTTAATTAATTTATAATGATCACCAGAATGAAGAGCTTCTTTGAAGACACTTTGTATGAGCCTGTTAAAACATGAAGTATAAGATTAGCAAAAATGCTGGTAGACAACCAAACATGTTTTGGAAAATAGGATCATTTACACATAGATAGAACAAGAGAACTTACTGTTCCATAGCAGTTTCTTTGTTTTCGTATGACACAACAACTTCAGCAGGCAGACTAATATTTCCATCTTTATCTAATGGCTCCCTCCCTTCTCTAATTCTAAGCAGCAAATCAGAGAACGTAGGATCCAATGCAGCCCGCATGTTTTTGTGAAGAGAAAGTTTTTTAAATGAGACCATAATACTGAATTAACAATAGTTGACTTGACTTGTTCTTCTCTTGTACTTTTCTCAATAACAGGTAAAGTTTGTTGAAAATCCCCACCAAAAACAACAACTTTTCCTCCAAAAGGGTTAGCATTCCCTGTTATATCTTTTAGCATGTTGTCAAAGGCCTCAACTGCTTGTTTTGTTGCCATTGAAGCTTCATCCCAAACAATTAATTTACATTCAACTATTAACTTTGCAACAGAAGACTGCTTGCTTAGCTGACAATATTTACTAATAGAAAAATCTAGCGGAATTTTAAATCTTGAGTGGGCAGTGCGCCCACCTGGAAGAATAGATGCTGCTACACCTGATGTGGCAACAGCAATAGCTATAAAACCTTGTGATCTGACAGAAGCTAATAATGCTCGATAAAGAAAGGTTTTTACAGTCCTACCCGGTCCATCAATAAAATAAGATTGACCCTCATTTGAGTAAACACTTGATAAAATTAGATCATATGCAATCATCTGTTCAGAATTTAAATGGGAAGCTAGCATTAAATCTTTCGAAGGCGTTTGAAACTGACTTTCACTAATAAAGTCCTTTGTCAATGGGCGACCAGACAGAAATGATATATCATTTGTTACTAAATGGTAATCGCTTAGGTCCTTACCCATTTCTTGAAGGAATTTATTAATCGATTCTAAAGTTTTTAATCTAACGTGAAGAGAACTCCATTGACTCTGGAGTGCAGACTTTTCATAATCTGCAGAGAGATGAGACTCAAACATTTCCCAAAGTTTTCGAGGACTATCTGGTGAGCAGAAAACGAGTAAGAGTGCAAACAGAAATCTAAGAGCAGAAGGCATTTGAAATATGGATGCCTCCTCAAGTGCTTCTACAATATAATTATCAGATTGCAAAAACCCATGTTGCATAGCAGC
Organism: Ophiorrhiza pumila; assembly: GCA_016586305.1. Taxonomy (NCBI): domain Eukaryota; kingdom Viridiplantae; phylum Streptophyta; class Magnoliopsida; order Gentianales; family Rubiaceae; genus Ophiorrhiza; species Ophiorrhiza pumila. The sequence continues at coordinate 17,868,853 of BLIW01000005.1, forward strand.
TTCTCTAAATAATGAGCAGACATTATTATTAACGGTAAGAAGATAAGTATACGAAATAGGAGCCCTTATATGAGAAAGAAGCATTCTGAGATAATACCGCTCACCTTCATTTGGATTAACAGTGACCATTCTACCAACAACATCCCTATTCTTTCTTTCTGTCCAAAGCCTATCTTTTTTATTCCAAACAAATAACTGTGGGAATTCCTTATATAAACAGTTAAGTTTTTTGGCACTATCATTTGTTTTGTTCATTTCAAAGAATTCAGACAGCATAGTTCTATTTAATTTATCCCATTGAACAAGACTTGTAAGACTCGAATATTTACTAAATGCATTATATTGGCCACCTTCTACATGTACCTGAAGTGCATAAATCGAAGGGTACATTTCATTTAACTTAAATTCATAAATTCTCCACACTGCTTTAGGAGGCCCAACCCATCTACTATCTTGAAATGATTTGATTTCATCAATTAATTGAGGATCTTTATCATTAACTCCACTAACACTAAAGCTGACCCGATCATGTCCCTTATATATATATATATTTGTACATATATTTAATTAATTTGACAGTAGAACATATTTTCACATTCATGTGACAGTCAAACAAAGTCAATAGATATGGATTATATGGAACAACCCATCTATTATCTAATTCGTGACGCCGAATCCTTACTTTTCTACTATTATTTCACCTACAATATTGTGGATAATCATCATCAACATGAGTAGTCTGCTGAATAAACTTTCTTGGATAACCATTTTTACAAATGCCTCTTTTCATGCATGCATTATTTGGATTTAAATGTCCACAAGGACCATGCATCATATGCTTAACAACAAGAGAATGCAAATGTTGTTCCTCACCAGGATCTGGTAATTCAGCAGATACAATGACATCATAAGCTGATGGGCTTCGAAGTTTGAAATCATCATCGAGAATTAATAAAAGGTGGGCATGAGGCATACCCCTTTTTTGAAATTCAATCACATACACAAAAGCAGAAACAACACCAAATTTTTTTTTAGTAATTCAATTTTCAACAATTCAAGTTTAGCTCTAAAAAGTCTGACCAGCAAATCAGGCCTATCAAAAGGTACTTCACGAAATTGTAAATTTTCTTTAATTTCTCTCCAATTGGGATTACAAGTCATCGTTAAAAATATATCTGGTTTTCCATATTTCTGTACCAAAGCCATTGCATCCAAATATCTCTTACGCATGTCTTTAGGACCACCTATGAAAGAAGAAGGCAAAATAATTCTTTGCCCAATTTTAGACCCTTCGTTTTCACCCAACGCAATACTATTAACTATCCCTTGAAATATTTCAGTCCTAAATTCAGTTTGTTTGTTCCTAATGAAATCAAGCCTACACGTCTCAATTTTAACATATATATCAACAACAAATTGCTGCAGAAGTCTGTTAGTATGAAGAAACATTGACATATAATTTTCTCTTATCTGTAGTCTGTAGCAATAGTATTCCCTCGCTGTAACCATTGCCTTGTGTTTACTTCCCGCTGCAGCAACTACAAATACAACAGAAAGAAATGAAGAAAGCATAAAAACCAGAGCAATCAAGTAAGTACAATCAAATTAGCTGAAGAAATGTAAAGTCCAAACAAAGAAGTATAACTGAACCTGCTGTTTCAGCCTGAAGTAGTGTTTCTGCAGTTTCCATTAAAGAAGGATCACTGACGGATTCATTTCCAAAGATAGCAGTACTTCGACACTTACGTTGTGGCTTGTTTCTTGCAATGGCGAAGTGCCACCCAGGTTCACCCCGCGGAAAGAGCAAAGGATTGAAGAGGATCATAACAAGCAAAATAGTGTTTAATATTATAACTTTTATCATTACCGATTGGCTTACTATATATCCTAATATTCACAGTTCTATCAATAGAATCCTCATCAGCGTCACTGAAAATAGCAGCGACCTGAGAAACAGTAGGCAAGTTGTATCGTCGCTGATCCAATTCAGGGTACGCAGCGAGCATAATCGAATGATCTTCAATATGAGGAATAGAACTCAAACTTCTAAAGAATTTTGAGTAAGGATTATTGGCAAGAACACGCATTAACAAACTAATTGTATCCTTATATAATCGGTCAGAACTGGAAATTCTCTTAACAAACTCATCATTGGGGTCATAAAAATATAGCTGAAGACCAGTCGGTTCACGAGTGGCAGGATGAAGCGTATTTATAAAATGATACATTTGACCTTGGACACGAAAGGTATAAAGGCCATATATATTTTTTGTCAGTTCACGGTCATACTTGACACCTAGAGACGTGTACGCAAAATGATTATTATAAGTGCGCACATTTTTCCGAAACTGAACTGACAGCTCATCATTCCCACAGAATAAAATTTTAAGGTCATATGGCATAGGAGAAATAACTAAAGATACGTCACCTCCATCACAACAAAAATTAGGAGGTTCAAAAGGAAACCGCTTTGTAGTGCAATACACTCATTCAGCGGGATAAATAAGGGTAAGAGACTGTTTTGGAATTTACTGGTGAAAAGGCAGAGGTTTTTGTCGACGGCATCTGTTGGCATCTGAAAAGGAAAAAGAGAAAGAATGCAAAGAATAAATATTTAGACCAGTTGCAACAATGAGAGGTTTTTCTGTGCTGGTTTTTCTTGGGGTTTCTTATTTTTTTGTACTAAATGCGAAACCAGAATTTAACAACAATAAAGCAGTTTCAAACAACTTAACAGGCAGAAGTAATAGTACAAATTATATTATAGTAAATAATTATAATTGCGAAGTTTGAAACCAATAGAGCTATAATAAAGAAAGCCCTTTTTCTTCTGTACATAAGCTTTCAAAATAATTATATTAAGAATCTAAAAAACATAGAACAATATAATACAGGGCCTTTTTTTTCCCAGAATTAAAAACAACCAGATTTTAAATTTAGAAAGAGGATGAAATTCGAAAGCGAAACTAAAATTTAGAAAGAGCATGATAATCCGAAAGAAAAAAACAAGTGCATAAAATGAAGATCATCCTTTTTAGGTAGCAAATATCACAAACTCAACACAATGGAAGTCTAGAAGTGGAGAACAAAGCATTGTTCATTAGGGCAGAATACATGATCATATCAATTACACATTGCCGAAGCAAACGAATGGATGCATATAGCCAAAAGACTCCCTTTTAAAGTGACAAATTTCAACAGAGCAGAACGTAAAAACCTATGAAGTTGTCATTCTTTAACACATCATGATCATAGAACATTTAAACTATGCTGACATAAATAGCTAAATGTACAACTAATCTGGCACCAAACATAATATATCCATACCTCAAACGGAAGAGGTCCACACAGGCAACAAATTATCACATGATGAAGATTGGCCGACTTCCGCCCGTAACCCCAACACCGCATAAACATTATCCAACCTTTGTCCTGCCTAAGAACAGAATTTAGGCATGAAGATGTGAGAAGACAAACCAATCACTAATTTGTAATCGAAGGAGCAAAGTTTCACTATACACAAACAATTTTAACTTTTTAGATAGCGTACGACGTCTCTTGGGTGAACGCTACTGGGCAGTCGAACGGTCAGAATCACTCAAATGATTACATTCATTTGGCGATACTTTGAAATGCTGGGCAGTTTCAACTGTCCCTTTTCTCTTTGCTGCATAAACCGCCCTACGACAGCTCAGCAGCTCATTTTTTTTGCTTTGTGGCATTTTTGCGTACATTTGACGACGCAGCGCATTCTTATTATCTATTGAAATATATATAAATTTTCTATATTTCACAGCACAGAGAGAGTTATTATTTTCAATATCTATTAGAAGACAACTCAACGTATACAACGTAAGAGCTAATATATTCTTCTAAAATAAACAGCTCCAAATAATAGACCAAACAAAGACAAAGCAATTTGTAATTTCTAGTGAGCAGCAGAGTCCAACAGCAACATGAAGTGCCACACTTTTTTCTAAGAAAGATTCCAGAACGATAGGGTACAGAGAAGGTTTAGAAGAAAAAGAAAAGACAAACTAAAAGACCCGGACAATTATTTTATGGGAACAACCACCAATATATTATACAATATAGAAGACCTCAACTGCAAAACCGTAAGGAATCCAAATGAAACCCAATTAATTTCAGGAAAAGTGGCTGTTGTCAGAGCCAACTTACTTCTGCAATTCTGAAAGAAGAAGCAAAGACCACAGATACCTACAGATCAAATGAGCAGAAGCAATAAATTAGTTGCAGATAAAAAAATATTAATCTGTACCACTCAGCGACGGTAAGCAGACATTAAAAAATAATGATTCACATGCAGAACTGAAACAATAAGCAATAATAAAAGCTCAACATAGAAAAGAGTAGAAAGAACAACAATTTTAACACCACAAACCTATAGAAAGAGCAGCAGAAACTCCATGAAGGAAGCGAAAAATTTCCTTATATTTTATATATTTAATATAATACAAGAAGAAAAATCTTTTGGAGGAAATTTCCCTGAACAAATTTGTTCAGGAAACAATATAAAACTACAGGAAGCATTGAGAATGAAATTCAAACTTGTGAAGAAAGGCCTAGGCTTGTGGCAGTCATTTGAAGTAACATGCAGAAAAAAAGGTACAAAACTATAGAGCAATTTCAAAGCAGCCATAGAGTAAAAAGTAACACAGCAGTAAACCATTGACTTCCTTATCAAAATTCCACTGTCATAAATAACCAATTGACCAAGAGCAAAGGAAAAAGAATTATTAAAAGAAGCAGTTTTTGAAAACATCCATGCGTACAGAAATAAAGATCTAGAAGGAAAACACTATGAACTGACACGATGCATAGTCATGTCCGGAAGCAAACTAAAAGGCGCCAATGATTTGGAAAAGGCATACAAAAAGAACAGTTACACTGCAAATAAAATAATGATGACAACAGGAGCATTAATAATAAGATGTCTATTGGAAATTTCCTGGAATAAGGAACAAGCGAGGCCAGAAGCATTAACGTTAAAAAAAAGAGAAGAATGAAGTTCTGGAAAAAGTTGCTGACAAACTTGGAATTCCTGAGGACAGACAAAGAAATGGCAAGTAAACTAAGTAAAGCACAACAACAACATTAAAAAACCAATGCTAATAAATGCAAAACACATGGGGAGACGTATAAATGCAGTAAATAATAACAACAAGAGTTTGACTAAACAGAATATAAACATAATAATAAGATAAGAAGAACAAAACCATTAATAAGATTCCTTTAAGCAAAGCATTTAAGTTGGAGGTCCAGAAATTCCCCTCCGATGAAAAGACAAGGGTAATAACCTACAACACTATGAAAGCTGCCAACAGAGACAATCACCGATAGTAATAAGGTGGAAAGGAGGAATATACAAACAACATCAACAGAACACAACAGAACAGAGCATAAAACAATGCACAATGAATGGCCAGTAACGAGATAACAAATAATTGAAATGCGATGAGATGATATAAGATAAGATAAGATGAGTAGAGAAGAGCAGAAGAAAGAGGTAGAAAATGAGCAAAGAGCAATAGTCTATAACCATTGAGGGAATAGTTACATATAGAAGAAGAGGCTGACAGCAAACTTTGAGGCTTCCAATGTTAGACTTGACATCTTCGATAAACATCACGCATAATAAGGAGCAAATACCCAGTCATTAACCCAATAGTACAATGAGAAGTGGTTATCCAGCAGTCCGTAACAAAAACAAGTACGATGTAATATATATTGACTATGCTGGCTGTCAATAAATCACAGCTGAGTTTGACAAATGGCAATAATTATCTTTTTTGAGAGATCCAATCAAGCAATTAGAAAAAGAGAAGAAAAAGGAAAAAGAAGAAGAAGAAGAATTGTTTAGCAATAAAAAATCTGATGATGATGATGATGATGAGAACGAGCTAATAAATAATATATATAATAATAATATATACATCTAAAAAAATATATATTAGATAATAACAATGGAGTTTAAACAGGCCAAACAAATTATAAGAAACTGTCCAGAAAATCATTTCCGTCGAAAGCCCAATTGAATGGAAAAAAAAACAACAACCAAACCACATGAAAGTCCAAACCCAACAAACACACTCGTCCAGAAATTTTAGTATTCTAGCAAACAAAAAAATGATTAAATGTTCCTGCAGAATTTGTCTCAGGAGCAAAAGGCTAAAAACAACGATTGCAGCAAAACCAAAAAGACTAAATACCACGATTAAAGGAGAAGAGGGCAAAAAGACCAAAAACAACAAGTAAATTTCGAAACGAAACATCTGTAGGGAGAAGAACGATTAAATGTTCGCGTGGAATTAGTTCTCTCTCTCAAGGAAAAGGTAGAAAGCAACGATTAATATTTTTTTTTTCAGGCACCAGCAAAAAGCTAAAAAATTGGATAGAAACATAATAAAAACTCAAGAAAGGCCAGACTTGCGGCTTTGATTGTAAATAAAATAAAAAGACTGAGGCAGGCCAATTTCCCAAGCGGGATTGAAATGGCAAATCCCATAACGAAGAGAAAGCAGGCCCGTCAAGTCTGGTTCATAATAACACATACAAATCCCGGAGGAAAATGGAATTTCACAAGGCCTGATGAAAATCTAAAACGAAAGGCTTAAAAAAAAGAAAAAGAAAAAAATTTCGCCAGAAGCACGAAATTATAATAATACATACATCAAGAATAAAAAAGAAGGGGATTACAGAACCCATTAAATTAAAGTCTAAGAAACGAAAGGAAAGAAACGAAAGAGGAGGGCAAAAAACATTCCGGCAAGAATAGGAATGGCAGCCAACGAAATTATTCCGTTTCCAATGCAAAGCTAAACTAAAATCTAAGAGGGAAGCACCGAAAGAGCAAAATTTCGGAGAAGGCACAAATCTATAACAATACATAAAGCAACACCCAAAGAAGGGAACCTGAGAACTCAAGGAGATGTGGAAGGAAAGGGGCAAAATTAAAGATTAATCATGAAAAGTAATGTTGGGAACATTGGACCAGAACATTGGAAGGGGCCAGAATACGAAAAATTTGGATGAAAGTAAGAGGAGAGCAAAAGTCCATCGGCACTAATGCAGGCAGAGTGAGGGGTGAGAACAGCAAAGAACTCCACGTAGACACTTGCGCCAGCAGAGCAAAACATGTAAGCAGCTCTAGACATCTACAAAGCAGAAGAAGAGGAAAGTAGAGGACAAGTCAGGAGTGGTCCACAGCTGTCTAGCAACGATGAAGGACGACGAAACTTTTCGTGGCTCGCACATTATAAGAATACCTTCTAAAGGATATCCCCTTATTTTAGATAAGGATGTAGGTATATTTTGTACCAAATAATCATAGAAATATATCAAGAAAAAAGAATACTTTACCACCAAGATTGGCTAGGTAAGTAATTTTAAAGTTACGCAAAAACTCTTGTAAGATCGTCTCATATATGAGATGAGATACGTGAATTATACATGACCACGGTTCACGAACCACTAGTTACATTCGTGAATTGCCTATTCATGATTTCATGAAGAGTGGAACAGGAACCGGCCCTTGAGTAGCCGGTTACGGTTTCAGAATCGCCGGTTCCGATTCTGATTCCGTCCTAATTCCAGTTCCGGTTTTTTCAACGTTTTTAACAGGTCGATTTTTTTAAATAAAAATTTGAAAAAATAAGAACCATATATACAAATTTCATGTAATTGGAAAGTAACTCATTTATTAGAGATAAATAGAAAATTTTGGCATAAATATTATTTACCATGTACATACAAAATATAACAAAATGAAACGAATTATTTACAAATTTACAAAATATTAAATAAAGGTATATGTTTTATAGCAAAATAAAGTATTTTTTCATGTAAACCTTAACATGTCGGTGTAACAACTATGATTCAATGTTTATAATCTTATAGTACTAGCTAGACAATAAAAATATTTACGACAAGTTTAATCCATGATGAGATTAAAGTCATACACGTTACATTAGTCAATTCAGGTTGGTTAGATTTGTAAAATAAAACAATTTAAATAGAAATAAATGAAATAGTAATAACTAATAATATAAATTAAAATAAATAAGTAACCATGAGAATTAGGTAGAGAATTGAAAAAATGAAATAAATTAAAGTAAATAAAAGGAAATAAATATGTAATAATGACAAATAATAAATAAATAATATTATTGAGAATTTAAAAGTTAAGGATATTACGAGAGAATAGTGAGTATGTGAAAGTTTTAAGATTGAGAAAATTAAGAAAATATAGTGTGGAAATAAAATGGAAATATTTAAAAACTCAAAATAAAGATTTTTTTTGGAATTGGCAATTCGGAACTGCTGATTTACGGTTCACGACTTGGGGCCGGCGAGGGCAGGTTCTTGTTCTGGGCCCAAACTGTCGGGCTGATTTCAGGCCCAAATTACCGGGCCGATTTCAAGCCCAAACTGCTGGGCCCGTTCCAATTTTATGTCTAACGGGAATTATACTTATAGGATAATACACTAATTTTTTATATGTTGTACACTAATATTTGATACTTTATTTGCTAATACGATAATTTTTTATACTTTATACACTAATTTTTGATACTTTATACGCAAATCTTATATATGAGACAGTATCACAAGAGAATGGCCCTTAAAATTATTGCTTATATATTTATCAAAAATTAAATATTTATAATTTATTTCGTATTAATCTCACGAAATTCAATACTTTTATGTTTTGATTTCGTAATTATACAGTGACAAAATATAATTTCAAATTTTAACTTTTTTTTTCTAGTTATAATCTATGAAAAGAAGTATTTCTCACAAAAAAAATTAAAAACTAATAGAGCATTTAGGCGATGAAACGTAAATTATATCATTTTATTGGACATATAATTTTTAGGTATTAGGGGTATGAAAATAAGTATTTATAATTTCATAATTAGATATTTAATATTTAAAATTTTTGAACTTTTGAAATTTGAGATTAGACATTTGAACAAAATATTTATGTGTTTGTAAACTTAATTAAATATCTATCACTAATTTTTTTTTTGAAATTATACGATACTACAATGCTTATGTGTAATCTCAAATTTTCAAAAATTCAATAAATTTTAATGTTAAATATATAATTTTACAATCACAAATATTAAATTTCATAATCAAGTACCCCAAAGAAAGGTATTTTATTGATTTTTATTGTTTCATTATGTAACTTTTCTTTTAGTTTCTCAATTAAAAAAATTATACTTTCTTTTACATAAATTTTTATATACATTACAACATAAATTTTTTTTTAATAATATATAATTAAGTATTCAAAACTTAATGACACTAAATTTTTTAAGTTAATATTAATTAAGCAATTTGTAGTGGGTGTTCAACAAAATTCAAAAATTGTCCATACCGACCAAACCACACCATATAGTGCATAAATCGTAGTTTTATTGTTTTCAACGGTTGGTTTTGATTTCAATATTTTGAAACCGCATAGTGCCGTGCGGTGCAATTTTATTTTGTAAAAGTAAAACTGCAATAAAACCGCACCGTATATCTTGTAATATTAAAACAATTCTATATAAAATCATTCAACATAGAAAGTATTAATAATTTCCCTTAATTGCTTACACTTACTTTATATTATTATTTTTTACTTTTTGTATTATAGAAAATAATACACATAAGCCATAAATTTCAAATTTTGAATAAGATAACATCATATTTTTTTCTTATCACCCTAACTCTTTCTCATTCATACTTTCATATTAACATTGTATGACGGTATAAACATTCTTTTTTTTGCTAATTGAGTATGATATACTTAAAGTTTAAACTGCATAAACCGTACGAAAAAACACCCACCACAAATAGTGGTTTTTATATTTTAGTGGTTGGTTATTGTTTATATTTTTCACAAACCACAAGTTATGGTGCAGTTAAAAATATTAAGAAAAACCGCCCAAACCGCACCATGTACATCCCTAACAATCTGCATTTAATTTTTTTTTATAAAAATATAAGCTTTAAAATTAAATACTTTTAATATTTTCATAAAAAAATTATTTAAGAAATACATAATTGTTTGGTAGGAAACTTTCTATTGCCCTTGTTAATAATTTATGAAAAGTTATATAGACTTTATTAATTTTATAAGTTCTACTATCCTTATTAAAATATTTTCCTTTTATTTTAACAAAAATATTGTAAAAAATAAGAACATAGAGAGTAAAGTACAAATGTACAAATTTATTCTTTTGATTTAAAGTATTCATTCATTAGAACTGTATGATAATTGAGAAAAGTTAGTTGTACTAATAAAATCAACAACATTAAGTGTGACTTTTTTTTTTTAGTTTTGATGCATTCAAAAAAGTGGAAAGATAACAATAACAATATTCTTTCAGAAAGGAATATTTCCGTTTGGACGAGGTATTTTTAGATTATATCATGAAATTTTTTTATTGGGATTTGCTATGAGTAAAGAATATTTTGAGAGTGTATGGAATGAATGATTTTATTTTGTTGGGATTTGTATTGAAGATTTTTTAATTAATAAATGTTTGAAATTAAAATTTGAATTGGTATTTTATTAATTTATTTTGGTGAGAATTGTGTTAGGAAGAATTGTTTCTTATTAAAATTTAAAATTCAAATTCAAATTTAATATTTTATTTATAAAAACACTGTAGCAAAAATAATTACTGTAGCATTATTTTGTGTTTTAAAAATTTTAGTAAAAAAATTGAACAAAACAAACAACTCATTTTGCAATTGTGAAATAAATCACAAAAATAAGGTCATCCAAACATACCCATTATTTATTGAATCTGTAGTTAATTTAATATCAATAATGTCGTTAGTACCCAAAATTACTCTTTTGCCACTTACAGTCTCACTCACAGTAACGGTAAAAAAGCAGAAATTACAATCACTTTTTATCTTTCTCTATTTTACTAAAAAACAATAAAAATATTATAATTATTATTATATGGAAACGGAGGAGAAGCCGGTGCATGGCGGTGATGATGAAACGACGGCGTACGACATACAATGCAGACTCACAGCTCAAGATGACAATAGGTGGGTGATTGTGAGGGTTATGTTGTCCGAGGATGGGGAGACACTTACGGTGAAGTTTCCAGGGCCTTTTGATACGAAATGGATAATTACGATCGGCAATTTCAAAAGCGTCGCCGCCGTCGACGAGTTTTTGGTACGATTCCGGCGAGTGTCGAAGCAGCTTCAAGACAATGAATGCTACAAAGTCATCCAAGGCATGACTATTGCTTATACAAGTGATAATCGTCGCTTCTATGACGCTGTTGTGGATGCCGTAAGTGTTTTTTTTTTTAAATTTTATTTTATGTTTTAAATTAATTTTGTAGGACCGTCATGCTTGATTCTTGAATTTCGCCGTTTTGAAATTGTTTTTTATTTAATTTTTGTCATTTTCTATATATTTAAACTTATTAAATTAGTGTATAATTTCCTGATCAATGATTTTTTTATTTTAATGCTACTAATAACTTTAACTGTACGCAGTAAAATTTTAGATGTTTCATTGTGGCGTATAGAAAAGAGAAAAAGAAAAACATTCATAGGAGAAGAAAGAGATTTTAAAAAAAATTGGAAAGAAACAATAAAATATATAATATATTTAAATATAAATAAAAACAAGCCAAATAATTTACCTACCCTTTATCTGAGATAAAGGCTTGATTGTTGTTGTTGTTTTTATTTAATACTAATAACAGTACACTTAAATTAATTTGTATTACTTGATAGTGCAATTGAAACAGCAGAATATGAAAGTCCAAAGAATTGTTGAGGGATGGTTTTTGTCTGCATTATTACCGCATCTTGTTTGGGCATCAATTTACTAAACCGGTGTTGAAACAATTTCTTGAGCTCAACCAAACATGTTGGACCCATAATGATAGTGGTATATGTGATTCTGTGTTTCCCATTTCCATTCTGGTTCTATTTCCCTAGATGGCTCCTTCTAGTATAGTTAGAAAATTTTGTCATTTGAAACGAGTTAATTATTCAGTAGTTGGGTTTTTAAGCTAGTGATTGAGAGATTAACGAAACATCTTGAACCCATAATGATAGTGGGATTTGTGTTTCCCATTTCCATTCTGGTTCTGTTTCCCTAGATGGCTCCTAGTATTGTTGGAAAATTTTGTGATATAGTGAATTAATTATTCAGTAGGTGGGTTTTTAAATTAGTGATTGAGAGCTCAACAAAACATGTTGGACCCATAATGATAGTGGGATTTGTGTTTCCCATTTCCATTTTGGTTCCTTTTCCCTAAATGGCTCCTTCTTGTATAGTTGGAAAATTTTGCGATTTGAAGTGAATTAATTATTCAGTAGTTGGGTTTTTAAACTAGTGATTGATATTTTACCTCACAACTACTTTTAGAGAAAGTTACAGCTTCGATGAGTTAAGACTTTTTAAGTTATTGATTTTTTTTTTCATCAAAAAGCGATATCCAATATTTCATTGATGATGAACTCAAATTTAGGAACTGGCAATTTTAAGTTATAGAGGCTTGGGAGGACCCTCTGCACTTAAAATTGGGGTACTGAAGGCTGATTTTAATTGGACCAATGAACTGGCAATTTTTAGTATCTTCATGCATCAATTTTCATATATCTTATGACTTTGAAATTGACAAGATTGAAACATGAAGATAGCCTCTCTAATAGGCTATGTGCTCAATTGTTAGAGCTGTAATTGGTTTGGCATGCAATAAAGTTTATTGTGAAATAGCAGCAAGAGATGACAAGAGTGAAATATAGGGTACTGAAAGTGATACAGATTGATGTGCTTGTGCTTGCTGATAAAGAACTTGAAGAGGCAACTCAAAATCTTATTCATGGTCCTGATTGGTGGATTAATTACCGAAGGTTCTTTTATAATCTACTACAAGAGCCTGAGATGTGTGATTTATACTGGTGGAATAAGGAAATCAAACATGCAATTTGAAACAGTTTTACAAGCCTATTATTGTGAACCATGAACATTTTGGATTATATAGATTTTGATGTCTGTTATAGGGAGATACTAAATTTTAGAATATAGCATACATGAAAAGTGAACCATAAAAGTTGTTGAAACAATAGTTACAAAAAGCTTTGTTAAAGAAGAGCTATGTTCATTCAAAAATAGAGAGGTAATTCAACTAAGCTAAAGAAGTTCAGTGTATTGATAAAGCTTATCAAGTTTAACCAAGTTGATAGGTTTTGTCTGACATCTATCATGTTTTGAAGGTCATTGGGAGGATAGTTAGTGTGGTTAAAAAAGTAGATCATCAAAAGATCATGGAGAACTGGAACATTAGTTATTCAGTTAGTTTTTTTAAGTAGTTGTCATGTCTAAGATGATGCCAAATGACAAGATGTTAAGTTAATGGTCAGCATTGAAGCTCTTATTGGGGAGTTTTCAAATGCTAATCTAGGTTAGAAACAATATTGTGCCAATTTTCCATTGACATTTATACTTGAAGCTCAAACAAGGAAATGATTTACCATTTTATATGAAAGGGTCTTTTTGTGGTGTTACTAACAACAGGATACGTCGCATATGTTGATATCAAATGATATCTGATTACATATTTAGAACAAGTCAAAACAGTTGAAAATCATTTAGGGTCTGTTTGCACAAACAAAAATTTGTGATTTATTTCACAATTACAAAATGAGGTGTTTGTTTTGTTCAACTTTTTCATCAAAATTTTTAAAACACAAAACAATGCTACAGTAATTATTTTTGCTACAGTAATTTTTATAAATAAAATATTGAATTTGAATTTGAATTTTAAATTTTAATAATAAACAATTCTTTCTAACATACTTCCCACCAAAATAAACTAATAAAATACTAATTCAAATTTAAATTTCAAACTTTTATTAATAAAAAAATCTTCAATACAAATCCCAACAAAACAAAATCATTCATTCCAAACACTCTCAAAATATTCTTTTCTCACAACAAATCCCAAAAAAAAAAAATTCATGATATAATCCAAAAATAGCTTGTCCAAACGGATATTATATCATGAATGAATTTTGGACCTGCTCCGTTTGGACAAGCTATTTTTGGATTATATCATGATTTTTTTTTGGGTTAATTACAAAAAAACCTCCATGTGGTTAGGCGGAATTTTAATTTACCTCCCTCATTTATAAAAACCTACAATTTACGTCCTTGTACTTTGGATTTTTTTGAAAAATGAATGTAAATAGGAAAAGTAACGAGATTGAAGGCACGCTCCATTATGAATTAAAAAATTTATTTTTAATATATTAAAACTAATAAAAAGACAAAATAACCTCAATTTATATAATATTAAAAAGATAAAATGCATCATCTTCTCCATTAGAAAGCCCCTTCATCTTCATCGTTAGAAGGCCCTGCAACAATTTCTCATAGCTCCAACAACAATTACATAAAAAAAAATTCTCACATCACAGCCTTAACATAAAAAATTCTCCACATCATTGCCTTCAATTGGTACAAGATTCAACAACAATCACATCTCAATTCGGATAGCTCCAAACAATTACATAAAAAACATTCTCACACTACTGCCTTCACATATAAAAAATTGTCCACATCATTGCCTTCAATTGGCACAGATTCAACAACAATTCCATTTAAAAAAAATAGAATCTAAAAACCTTCATAGAAAAATCCGCAGTTGAAAAACACCAACAAGAGTTAAAAATGTGAAATCTGTAACCCCACACGCTAGCAAGGAAATTGAACTTCAATGAAGATAGATCGATTAGAGCTCAAAGATTGATCTAAAAAGGCACAGCCCATTCTTAGCCGTCTGAGGCAGAGAGCTTCGAAAATCTCGGTGAATATCTGCATAGAAAGGCCTGAGCTTTTTTCAGTAGGAATGTTCTTCACTAATCTGGCGTGGTCCTTGAAGCTCCCGAATGAGAAAATTTCTGACCGAATCTGGTGATGCTCGGATCTGTGAAGCTCTCTTTTTGTCAATCTTGCGAATCTGTCGAAGATGGCGCTGAACCCTCTTCGAAGCTGGCGATGAACACTCCGTTTAAATCGGGTCTTTGACGCTCTTGAAGAGCTGAGCTTTGAAGTTGTTTTGCAGATCTAATGAGTAGGAGGTCAGTCTTTCAATCGGTTGCCGCTCAACATCAAGGTTGCCGGAGGTCACCGGGATCTTGTTGTCAGAACGCAGGCACCGGGATGTCTTTAGCGTTGACCCGAGCTTCCTCTTCAGTTGATCACTCTTGCTTCAAAACGCAGCTATGAAAAAGTCGTTCTTTGAAGATCGGGGCCAAAAGTCTACTAATCTGGCGAAATGAGCTTCCCGAATCTGTCACTTCCGTTTGCCAAATGATGAAACGGGTTAAATTTTGTCTTAAAAAATGAGGAGAAAATTTGATAATGAAAAGAAATTCTTGTCCTAGCAAATGTTGGATCAGAGTATTACATCAATTCTTATTGATAAGAATTGTTTTACCTCCAACAGTAGTCCAATGGACTTGACTTCAGCAGAAGGAATGTGCGCGCGCGCGTGATTTACAAATCCGTCAAGTTATTCAATTTTCGTTACTTTTCAAAAAAATCCAAAGTACAAGGAGGTAAATTGTAGGTTTTTATAAGTTAGGGAGGTAACTTAACATTTCGCCTAACCACAGGGAGGTTTTTTGTAATTAACCCATTTTTTTTCTTAGGATTTGTTATGAGAAAAGAATATTTTGAGAGTGTTTGGAATGAATGATTTTATTTTGTAGGGATTTGTATTGAAGCGTTTTTTATTAATAAAAGTTTGAAATTTAAATTTGAATTAGTATTTTATTAGTTTATTTTGGTGGGAATTGTGTTAGGAAGAATTGTTTATTATTAAAATTTAAAATTCAAATTCAAATTCAATATTTTATTTATAAAAAATACTGTAGCAAAAATAATTACTGTAGCATTGTTTTGTGTTTTAAAAATTTTGATGAAAAAGTTAAACCAAACAAACAACTCATTTTGCAATTGTAAAATAAATCACAAAAATAAGGCTATCCAAATAAACCCTTAGTTTCTCACTCGTTTATAACGTTGCAATAGGAATCAAATCAAAATGGCAAATATATATTTATTGTCAAAGTTATGCTTGAAGCAGAAAATTTTTTCATAAAATATCTTTATTGCATATGGCTTCTCTTTTTCGAGACCAGACTTTGGGGCATACATCCATCTTGCATGTTTAGGGCAAACATTGGCCAGTCATCATATCTATGCAGGTGTAACAATTTGTAGACCCAGTGACAATGATGGTGGTTTTGTGGGGTCTAGGATGGGTTGTGTTTGTTACTTATTTAGCCTTGCCCTAGCAGATAGAGAGGTTCCTACTTGATGAAATGAAAGTGAAATACTATGTACTCTAGGTGATGAAATTATAGTGGGACTGAAATCCTATTTTGGCTGACAAACCCAGTTCTTCAGGTCTGAGAAAAGAGTGCATTTTTTATGTCATTAATGTGAAACCTAATTCATGAGTGTCTTTTACCCTGGAAAAGGGATATTGCTTAGGTATGTCCTATGGTTACACTTTTCTCAATGAAGCAAATTTCTGTGATTCTCAGTAATTTTTCTGGAATGGACATTCCAAGGGCTTCTTGATTGTGAAAAACCTATACATGAACTGAAATGATTGCTTTGTGGAAATTAACTTTTTGAAATGCCTTTTCACTTGTATTTTACTTGCTTGAAAAGCTACTCCTTTTCCCAGTGGCCCAAATTTCCTCAAGAATGTCTGATGGAAATACTTTTTCCTTTCAGATTATGTCAAAGTGTATCAAATTCCGCTTCAGGTGTGGGTGGATTGTGTAGTGATATTGATTATGTTTTGTCGGATAAGATGTCAAGCAATAGAGCAAGAAGATAGTTAAAAAACTGGTCCAGTGAAATGAAAATCTTCTGATTGAAGTGTGGTGATACAAGAAAAAGAGAAAGGTGTTTAGGTGAAAAATTGTGCAATTCAGTGGATGCATGGCATTACATTTTATTTTTAGTCCTTTAGTGTGCAACAAAAGAAGGCCCACTTTCTGTTTGGAATATATTCTCATAAGTGCCTCTGCATGTTGTGCACGCTACATTAATTTTCAAAATTTTCTTCCAGTTCAAACAATGTGCTTTGCAACCCATTCTAGTCAATTGATAATCAATTTCATGAGGGCAAACAAATTTTCCTTGGCATTTCCATGATCATCTGAATTCCAGTGCTACTTTTTTCGGAGTGAGTGTTCTTCATCTGTACAACATGCTTTTTGAGGGAAAATAGAACTGTAATGATTGACTTCATGCCAAAGGCAAAACGGAGCATATTTTAAGTTTGTCATAATGATCAGCAGATGGAAAAACGTGAGATTTTAATTCGATTATAATAGGAAATTATTTGATTGGTAAATGATCATTTGGACATCCGCTAATTCTGTGGTACTTAAAAAAGTTATTTTGAGGAAATTGAAATGCCACTATGATTTTGTTTTTTCGCATTTTGTCTACCTTGGTAATTGGTATTCTAGCTTCTAAGCCTAATTGAATTCTAGAGTGCTTGTGGTTTGTCTTAAGTGACTAAATCATGATGTCGTTGTGGTTGTAAGAGCTGGATTTGAGTGTGAAGAGATACAAATTTGAACTTTGAGATATGAGAACATCTTTATGGTGCTTATATTTGTTTTAAGTTATAGCCGAATAGATTTAATTTTGAAAGAAACATGTTTCTGATGGAAATCATGCTATATGACTTGGACATTAGCTGGTCGTGTTGTGCTCTGCATTTAGTGGTCTTGCTATGCAGTCCACATCTGTACATATGAGCTTGAAGCTTGGAAACTTGATTTCATTAGCTCCACGCATGGTAATGGAGCGAATCAGACAGCTTTGGTATGCAAATGGTGACATGGGGTAAGGAGAAAAGAAGTATAGCATTTATCATTTGAAACTTAGAATTGCATGGTGATATGCATGTAAATGGTCCTCAAGTCATGAATTTGTATGTACTGCCAGATTAAGATGCTGCTTTACTCATCAAGTGGTGCAATAATTAACATTATCAGCAGTTCTCATCTTGAAGAAAAGAAACACGAATTGTCTTCTAAACCAGGAAATTTGCTTCTGCAATGAATAGAAGACTATAATCTGTTGTCTTGAATCAGTTTGCTTTGTGTATTGAAGTTTCACAGTGGTTTCCTTGAACTTATATCTTTTGGTCCCTCGTAGAGTTTATTTTCCTGATTGAGTGCTTAAAACCAACACTTACTCTTTGAGGAACACTAAGAAATTGGAGTTTCATGTTCTTAAATGTTTCAAGGATTTATGGTAGAGGGGCCTCTAGAATTAGGAGTATGTATTTATACCCTCCCATTCTACTGTGACAAGCATGTCTCTCAAGTGATCCACTTGTTCACTACTTTTTACTTATGTTCTGAAGATCTACTTCACTCCTTTCTGAAGGCTAAAGAAAAGGCATTAGGAGTATTGCAAATAGGCTCAGTTTGTTTCACTTGAAATGCAGGTTGCATGGGCTTTTTTGTTTTTTTGAAGATTCAATATAGTGAAATATAACTGTATAGATAAAGTTTCTCTGTGGTTCTTTGGAGCATCATTCTTTCTAATATTGTTTGATACTTGAAATTGAAAGGTGGAACATCAATCACATTCACTCACTGATGGGAAAGAGGAGTGTTTGTGCACTTTTAGACTAACCCAGCTAGAGGTTCCAAGATACACGACTTCAGTTAAAATTGCTAACATATGTACCATTCAAGCTACTGCTGAGGTTGACCCCAGAATCATTTCCTTTTCAAAGTTGGTGAAGGAGAGAATTCTAGCTGCTTATGTGAACTCTTGTGTGGTTTCTGAACATTCTATTCCAGCACTTGGATTTGGAGGACCATTGAGCTATAAAGAAGCCATTTGCTTGGCCGTGAATCAGAAGTCTTCATCTCAAAGCAAACCGCAGGCAAGTGTTTCGCCGTGTTTTGTGTTTCAATATATGCCTGTCTAGGAGCTTGGATTTGACGATGATTTTATGGTTTCAGGATACTGAAGTTGGGAGTTGCTGCCGCAAGAGAAGAGAAGACAAAGGTTTGTTCGACTGACACCGTGCAATAGTCCCCAGCTATTCAGCTTATTTACTTCGTCTGTTTGGGTGGCAGAAAGAGTCAATTCTACTGCACAAAGAGATGGTGATGAAGATTTTGGAATTGCTGACATCCTAGAGTCTCAGGGTTACCATTTTCTGTTGATTGACAACTTGGAGAACGATTTGTCAACATCAGCAATTAGGCAATTCATACATGGACATACGCATGTTTCACCACAAGCATACCTATTTCCAAGTCGATCATCAGTCTCAAGTCGTAGTGGAGCCATTGCTTCAGATTCTAAAGAGAAGATTGAAAAGATTTATGAATTTTTGGTCCATCCTAAACACTTGATTGTGTCTGCAAGGGGAAGGTATGCCTCAGTGTTTGCCTATCTACTACTTAAGCTTTGAGTGAACTCTAGTGTGTTCTCTTCTCATATATATATATATATATATATATATATTGAATGTTCTAAATCATACTATTCTGTTCCTTATACATTTAAATTGTATTTGCTGGTACTATTCTAGGGGTATATGTACTTGTTGAATGGCAATAGGTCTTTCCTTACTTTCTGCAGGCCTTGGGTTGTATCTGAGAAGGTGTTAAATGGATTATGTGGAGCAACTCCTGGCAGCTTACTCCCTGGATCTCAGGTATGATTGAGAGTTTTGATGGGAAAAAACAATTGCCTCTGTAAATATCATTCTCTTACATGCTAGCATCGTGGAAAAATAACAAGTAGAAAGGATTTTGGATAATCATTGCTAAAAGAGATGAGATAGTTGTGAAAGGGGTAACATGTTAGAGAAGCATGGTGTTGTTCACTATGTTACACTGCTAGCATAAATTTTGAGAAAGTAAGATACCATCATGTATGAACCAAGATAATTTTGTCAATATATTTTCTTCTGCATAGTCCGTGTCAGATTATCAGGATATAGTTGTGCTAGCATGCTTATAAATACAACCAACCCCTAGAGATCCTTTTGGTAGTACAAGGAATTCTGTGGAGGGATGTAGGACTTAGTTTAAGAGAGGGGTTTGGTCACCTTGCTCCTTCCTTTACATGCCCGAAAGACGTACAAAATACTGAAAACAAAATGATATATAAATAACTGTTTATGCAAATTTTGGTCGGACTTTGGGATGGATTCATGAGAGCGCATAGAGGAGAGAATGTTTAGAGGGGTGTGGTAATGCTGCACTTGTTGAGAGAATTAGTTGGGATTTATGGCTAAACCTCAGCGAGGCAATGATCGTTGACATGTCTTGCTGATTTTGAGAATACAGGGAATACAGAGCTTCCTTGTAAGTTCATAAATACCCTGGCTGTCTAGGATTGTGATCCTGTACTTTTCTCTTGAGAATGCAAAGAAGTCATAGAGGTACCTATCTTAGGACTTGATTGCTATATCAAATGAAAATATAACTCACTAATTGAGAAGATGAGTTGAAATTGAATCTGACTTGATTTAGACTCCTTGAAACAGAAACTCCTCAATAACATCCCAACTTGAAATCAATCATTCACCCGAAATAGATACACTTGTTTTCTGGAGTTATTTTATGCCTTCTTTTCTGACTGCATAGATTAAACCAAGAATAATCATGTGGGAATATAAAATCTTGTGCATGCATGTGCCTCTCAGTGGGAGTCCTCTCAACCGGCAACTCTCCAATGAAGAATGAATAAACAAACCAACTAGAAAAAGCTTTAAGATCTCTACAGTTATGGAAACATGTTCTTATATGTTTAGTGCCTCTAATGAGATTTATATGAGCCCAACCCCCACCATATCAATGTGGTTTTTATATGAACTATTGGACTTGAGATAAATGCCTTGCTTTTTAGGATGAGCTTCAATTGGCAAGTTTGAACAAAGAATTAAAAGTGGTTCATTTTGGAACTGAAGCATACAAGATTGCAAAGCAATTAAGGGATTTGTTCCTGGACTTCATGGATCATGAGCAGCTGTTGCGCAAGAGATTAGTTTTGGAAGAAACAAAGATTCTGAAGTCATCTCAATCACAAGAGACCGGTACAAGTAAGTAATTTTGCAACTCTGCACTTCTGCCTTTCTAGCTTTTTAGTTGATTAGATGTCATAAGTTCCTCGAGATTTTAGCATATGACACCAGCCTGATGTCAAAGTGAGTTTGACCTGTGGAATCTACTGTTTTTTAAAAATTGGAGCCTTGGGTCATGTTGAATAGGGAAAAATACCTTTGACCGGTTTCCTACTTCCTGTTGTATTGACCCCCCGAGTAGTAAGAGTAAATCTGCAAGACCCACAATGCAAGAACATCCATGGGATTTGCTCCCAGGAAGGCTTTGATGCTTAAATTAGTCTGCAGATAATCAAGTGATCAAAAGGCCCCCTTCAATAGACAAAAACTCAATAGTTATATGCGCAACATCGTTCCTCAATAGGAGTTCTTACTCTGATACAATTACAATAAGTAGAATTGTCATAGAATTCTTGTCCTAGAACTCAAAACATTGTACGTAGATCAAACTTATCCCACATCGTCCGTATACATAACTCTTCCACAAGCTAAAACAGTACACGTGTCACTTTCCAATTGAACTATGAGTTATTGTTATTATCATATACAATTTGTACTTAGAGTTCAGGATTGTTCTATTACATTTACTCTTTGTATCAAGAAATTGAAACGTAATGTCAGCACGCTAATTGATGCAAGACAGCTGTCAATCATTACCTCCACAGTTTCTTTTTCTGCTTTACCAACTTATACTTCAGGACAATACCCAGCTTATACTTGATTAGTTCCCTTGGGATTCCCGGCATATCTTCCACTGTCCATGCAAATATAACTTTATATTGCTTAAGTATAGCCGCTAAGCTGGCATGTAGACCCTTATCAACTGCTTCGCCAACTCGCACCATTTTTTCTAGATAGTCCTTATCCAGAACCACTTCCTAAATCTCAGTCAGTTGAATTTTCTCATCTTCCTTGACCTCCTTAGGCTGTAAATATTCTATAGTTAGGACTTCAGATTTATTCACTCCCCGCAAAGTAGACGCATAGCATTGTCTAGTCTCTTTTTGGTTGCCCCGAATTGCTACTATTCCACATGTAGTTGGGAACTTAACCATATAATGAAGACTAGAACATATCACTTCAAAAGCATGTATACCCGGCCTACCAAATAAAATGTTTTATGTTGAACTCCTCATTGACCAGTTCGAACTCCACCAACTCCGTACGAGCCTACGTTCATCAGCCAAAGTGACTGAAAGTCGTATCTTATCTTCCGGGCGCACTACACCTCAAAAAATTCAACTAATGGCTTCTTGACCGCCTCTAGATCTTTCTTATCTAACTTCAACCCGTCAAACACATTCATGTACATAATGTTAGCTGAACTCCCGTTATCAATTGGAACCCGTTTAACCAAAAAAATGGCTACAATCATTTCAACAATTAACGGATCATCATTACTCTCTAATAAGAAGTAATCATCATAAAAAAGAGTGATAGTAGGAGTTAACTTCTCATCCAACTTCCTTAGTTTATTAAAATCGCCTCCCACTTGCCTTACATACTTCCGTGTAGAAGAATTAGAATCTCCTTAAAAGTTCCTCCAGAGATCATATTTATAACTCTTGCGCATCCTCTGTTCCTCCTCGTGCACCTTCTTGCTCCTGATCCTGCCTTTGTTCTCCTTCATATCATCTATCTCTACTCTAGGGATGATACGAGCTATGAATGGCTTGTACTGATAGAGATGAGCTACCCCAGCTCAGTCCATGCCATGTTTGAAAGTGCTGACTCAACTCAAATCCTAATGGGATTAGGATCCACAATCGTAATAAGATTAGAATTCCCAATTCATCAGCCATTTCGACTTCAGCATATCTTAATGGGATATCTTAATGGGATTAGGATTCCCAATCCTAGTGGGAATAGGATTTGTCTACCTTCGTCTATTTTTGAATCCTTTGCATGGATTGAAGGAATGGTTGCCTATGGTCTTGGTTGCTGTTTCACGCCGTTGAATAGTAATTTTTAGGCTTTTATATTCTGTGGCCTTACTTAAGTTTGTTAAGTCACATGGACCAAAACTCTTACTTGGGTTTAAGCATGTGTTATTAGTTAATTGGATTTTAGAAATAATTATGACCGTTTGGGTTTGGTGCCACACGTTTTTAATTAATCTTGGACTTTAGTTAATTAATTATTTAGGTTAGATCCAATTAGAAATCGAAATAGGGCTTTCTTGGTGGTTGATCCGATTTAGGGTAGGTTTTAGCTTAAAACGTTTTTATTGATCCAACCCACAAGATGTAGGGCTTGTAGTCCATTTATATGCTTGTTTTGATGTTTGAAATTCAGAGAATAATACGGGAAAAATTGCAGCAAGTTTTCCACTAAAACTGAAGCTTCAATTTAGTAAATTGATTCTTCAAACTATCCCGCAAGCCTTTACTGTTTATCTTCAGGTGAGCCTACCCGTTCTGAGTAAAAAACAAGCCAAATTGCGAGTTTAATTCGTTAGTACATGAATTGAATCTTCCAATTGTATAACGTGGGGTTGGACTAGCTTAACATCCAAGTGATCACATTCTTTGTGTTTACTTTCTTCCATATGCGTTTTTGTGTGAAATCGGTCCTAAACTTAAACTTGTGCTGATCATACGTGTTTTGGGTGGATTGAGTACAAGCCATTCATAGCTCGTATCATGTACTCAATCCACCAAAAACACGTATGAATTCCACAAGTTTAGGACCGATTTCACTCAAAAACACGTATGGACAGTAAGTAAATACAAAGAACGTTATTACTTGGATGTTAAGCCAATCCAAACCCCCACGCTATACAAATTGAATAAGCATGCAATTTGGCTGGTTCTGTACTTAGAATGGGTAGCCTCATCGAAAGATCACACACTAAAGGCTTGCGGGTATTTTGAAAATTCTATGTCCTTAATTGAAGCTTCGGGTTGTGCAAGAATTTTGCAGCAAATTTTGTTCTATTAATATCTGAATTTTTCAGAATCAAAGACAGGCCTTTAAATAAGCTACAAACCCTACAACTTGTGAGCTTGAACAATAAAAATGTTTTTAGCTTAATCCTACCCTAAATTGGATTGCCCCCGTGTAAGTCTGATTTCTAATTGGATCTAACCTAAATAATTAATTAACTAAAGCCCACAATTAATTAAAGACGGGTGGCACCAAAACCAAACAGCCATAATTAATTCTAAAGTCCAATTAACTAATAACACATGCTTAAAACCCATGCAAGAGTTTTGGGCCATGTAACATAAGAATGATTAATTTAAGTAAGTCTAATATAATTGTTCATGGACTTAACTAAATAAAATAGAATATAAATCTTAAAAATATCCAAAAGTGTGAATCATTAATCAAGACCAAAAGCGCGCCATTCTTTAAGTCTACTAAAAACATTATTAGCTCCAAGAATGCTCCTCAAGGTGGCAACTCCCTAAGCTCTACACCAGAAACTTTAGGAACATCTTCATGAATGACAATGGAAGAAACATTCCACAAAAATCCATGTTATGCAAAGGATCCGAAAATAGATGAAGTTGGACAAATTTTGTTCCCACTAGGATTGGTAATCCTAATCCCATTAGGATTTTCTGAAGTTGAGATAGCTGGATCTAATGAATTGGGAATCCTAATCTCTTTAGGATTTGCATTTGAATGAAATCCTAATCCCATTAGGATTTGAGTTGAGTCGGCATTTCCAAACATGGCATAGATTGAGTTGGGGTAGCTCATCTCTATCAAGGGGTTCTTATTCCCATAGGGATTTTTGCCCGATCTTTGATCCTTTCGAGCAACGTAATGTCCCAACTAACCATGTTAGATCTCCCTCTCAATCTCCTGTATCAAGTCAATGATTTCATTAGTATCATGATCACGAGTAGAATAAAAATCACAGTGTCGATTCCTATCCCTGCCATGATTAGGTGCTGTCATCCTATTTGGCCGTATGGTAAGCCGACTTGTTTGGTAGGGCAGCACCTATGTAGAAATCAATTTGGTACTCTATGCTACAGATGGGAAGCAACCCCTTGGATAATTCCTCTGGAAACAAGTTACCATAGTTCTGCAAGAGATCAATAAGAGCTTTAGGCAAAGAATCAAGTAGTTCTTGAGTCAAGAAATACACTTCTTTTCTAACTAATAAAAACACATTCTGCCCTCTATCAATTAAGCATTGAATTTCACATCTGGAGCAGAAAAAATTTATCTTTCCACGTGGTTCAATTGAGTCTTTGGTGTTGGAATTTTGTGTTGGTGCCATTAGTTCTTTCCCCTTATTTTCTTTCTTTACTTGTTCATGTTATACCAAGTCCTTGGAAATTTTGTTTTAGGGTCTGTTTGATAACACATTCTGAAAATTAATTGATTCAGATTTGAACTAATTAACTTGTTTGATAATCACACATTGCACATCTTAATGGATTAAGATGATCAGAAAACACAAGCAAAACTATGATAGAATTTTAAGGGATAAAATTTGACTTAATTTGAAAGAATATTAACTATAAAGTGTTAAAATATTTTTAATATGACATAATTAACAACGTTAAATTTTCACATGTAATTACATACACTACAAAGATTTTTATACATTATGTTTATATATACACCTAAAGGATATGGGCAACTTGCATAGGCAGAACATCTCACAGTTTTGTCCACATACTTTCCAATTGTTTTGTCCACATACTTTCCAATTGAAAAGGTAATATAAACTTGCTTTGTTACCTTTAATTTTCCACATTCAGAAAGCCATTGAAGTTTGTAGAGTTTGGGGTTTTGATAGTGCTCAACTTCAATTTATCAAACTGAAAGAGTATTAGCTTTTCTACTATCTACAATAAGTGAGCAAACTTTACCTTGTATCCGACAAAGCGTATGAAAAATGTTGTCCGTTTGTACCTCATTTTCTTTCACTTTGGGCTGTTTATTGAGCATTGTCCTTGTAACAAGAATCTCACCTTTTTCTCCTTGATCTGGTTGCTCAATTGCATCCTCACTAACCCCTTCAAGTGGTGGCCTGTCTGCATACTCATCATCACTTGAATATTCACTGTCCCATTCACCATTATCTCGGATTACCATGGTTCTTTTGTTGGGACATTGAGCTTGCATGTGGCCTAACTCTTGGCATTTAAAACATCTAGTGCCCCTGGTTTTTGCTTGTTGATCTCCCTTACCTCTGACAAAGTTTGGCTGGATTTAGACTTAGGTTTTTTATCAAACGTTCTTACCTTCTGAAATGGAATTGGCAGCTGCTTTGTTTTCCTTCCAACTTGCACGCCAATGAGAGCTATTAGCAACATGATAATTTAATTTAGACTTAGCTTTGAGCTACCTTTCAATTTAAATGGCTTTGTGCAGCAGTTACTCCATCTTCAAGTAAGGGTGGAGTTCCACAATGTTTGCTATCTCCTTGTTCAAGCCTACAATAAACCGCATCATGGTGGCTTCTTTGTCCTCCGTCAAACTAGTTCTAATCATGGCAATTTCCATTTCTTTATAGTGTTCTTCAATACTTTTAGATCTTTGACTTAGTGTTTAAAGTTTTCTCATTGAGTCCTTGTGGTAATAACTCGGTAAGATCCTTCTTCTCATTATTCTTTTTACTTCACTAGTTTCTTATAGCTTCTTCCCCATGCCTCTTCCTATTGCTAACCAAAGTATCCCACCAAATGTTAGCAAGTAGTCAAGATTATTCCCAGAAAATAATCCAATCACCAGAAAGTTTCAGCAATTAATGGAAATTACTAATTGGATTTAATGGTGTTTTACCAATTACCACTGCAGGAATAAGTTAAGATTTTCAATCCTGAATATTAATTCAACCAAGTTTGTAATAATACAAATTAGATTGAAATATTCTCACGGCTAGAATTTTCAAGAATTTGTCCAAAAATATCAGAAATTCAAGAACACATTCAAGAAAATTAGAATTTCAGCCATTGTTGATTCATTATATGAGAAGATCAAGAATCAATCAAGAAAGTTCAAGAATTTCAAGAATTTGATTCAAAGAAATTCATGATGAACAAGAACAAGAGCAAGATCACTCAAGAAATTCAAGAAACCGTTCAAGAACTTCAAGAAAGTGAATTTGATTGAAAGAAATTGTTTTCCAATACCAATTGCTATCATTCAAGGTAAGGAATTACCAAGAATGAATTTTATGCAAGGATCAGTTCTTTAAATCAAGTTTCAATGAACTCAAACAAAACAAACACAATAAGGAGGTAGAAATCATCCTAAATAAACTTGTTATTTAGAACGATTAATATAAAATATGGATCAAGAACCCGTCAGAATTTGTCTTAAGAATTCAAGTTTTCACCAATCAATCTCTAAACAAGACTTGCTTGAATGGAAAAGAATGAACTTGTTCTTCATGAACTACAAAGAAAGTATATCAATCTTACGAATTGACGCTAAGTGTTTGAACACCAAATCTGTTCTGCCTTTCATGGGTCACAAAGTTGCCTATTTTTAGATAAATGATCTCAATCAGAATTTCTTGAAACTTTGGCGCGCCATTGAGTTGAATGAATTTGGCGCCATTAATCTATTCCAATCCTAAGTGTTAAATGTTATTCGGATTTACAAGTTACCCTAGAGTTAATGATACTTGAGGTAACTTCTAGAGTTTACAGTTGACTTAATTCAAAAGTAAAAATGACAAAAGCTTTTATTCTGGAAGTGGCGTCATGACTCTAATATAGCTCGGGTTGTGACGCCGCTTATTAAAACTCCGCAATCACAACTTCAAGAGTTGCAACTTCTGGGATGTGTTAAAACGGTGTTGAGACATGAAACTACTTTGCGATTCAACGTGAATTTGTTTGGCATTGCGACGCTAAATTGCCAATGTTATGATGTGGCATGACTTAACAAATGGTTAACTTTTTGATCCATCGGGGCTGCGACACCATGGCGTCGTGACGCTGATTGAATATTTGCCAAAATATTGAATTTATTTGGCTCCAGATCTTCATCACTTGAAGCTACTTGTTGACTTTCCCAGATCAATGAATGCGATGCTTCATTTGCTTTCCTTGTCCTAGAATGTGTCATTCGACCACTGATGAGTCTCAAAAAGTCTCACGTCTGCGAAGCACTGTCGGCAGGTCGTCTGTGTCACACTGAAGACCTGCAAAAAGTCCCCGGGATGTATCCCAGGGAAGATGCTCTGATGCCTAAGTCAGTAATGAGACTTAAACGTTTTCTAGTATGTAATTTAGAAGACTAGTATTGGTTCCCCCTTTAATGTGTGAGAAGGGTTGTATATATAGAAAACATACCTGAATTAGAGTTG
The DNA here is from genome assembly GCA_016586305.1 of Ophiorrhiza pumila. Classification (NCBI taxonomy): domain Eukaryota; kingdom Viridiplantae; phylum Streptophyta; class Magnoliopsida; order Gentianales; family Rubiaceae; genus Ophiorrhiza; species Ophiorrhiza pumila. Next base: position 17,897,326 of record BLIW01000005.1, read on the forward strand.
TACTAAAACTCTAATAATATACCTTGAAGAAAGGTTTGCTATCACATAAGAGTTGTAATAGGATTGTTACTCCTATATTATACTTGTGATAAAAATACTTGCCAAGGAGGAATTAATGAACTGATGATTACTTGTTGATTTAGAAGTCTATATTGAAGTATTATATTTGTAGTAAAATTTAACCCTCTTCAATAGCCCCTCAGGTCGGATTGTATTCATCTATTCCGATCTGAACATTGTTGGTATAATACCCGATCTGTCATTAACATGTTCGTCATTTCAAATTTCATGTCCGAAAAACACGCTTACACGATACGAACACTAAGTTTATCATTCGTACGAGCCGAAAACGTATAAACCGACACGAGTTGAACTCGTTAGTATGTTTTTTCCCTTTTTTTGCGGGAAATCTTAATAAGTTAATTCGAGGTGAATTGAACTTTTACATTTACATTTGATTATATATTTTCCTTTTTTGGCGGAATCAAATGTACAACCTGAAATCGATCAATTCGAATTAGATCGGATTTCTTATTTAATCTGACCATTTTCCTTTTTTGACGGAAGATCAGAGGTTGTGATATAAAATCGTATAAGCCAATTATAATCGACTTTGTCACGCGAAGTGAACAAATGTAATCTAAAAATGAATTCAGATCGTGTACTCATAACTGGTAATTTTATGGGTTAATTACCGATAACCCCCATGTGGTTTGCCGATTTTTCGTATAACCCCCATGTGTTGTCAAAACATACCAACAACCCCCACGTGTTTTGATTTTAATTGTAAAGTAACGAAAAATAAATTAGTTAACAGAGATTGACTTACACGCGCCTATTTCTGAATGTGTGATTGTCCAACTTCATTAAATGATTGTAAAATTCCTATAATACCCTCCATGAATTGTTTCTTTCTTAATTAGATCTCGTTTTGTCAATGTAAAAAATCGTAGGTTACAGAATTCTGATGAATGAAGTAAATGAAGATTCTTAATATCTATTGTGATTTACTTTTGTTTGTAATTCTTGCTATTATCGTGCTCTCAACAATGACGGCAAGCAATGACTGATATCTCTAATTTTGCACTGGTTATTAAATTATCCGATCCCAACTTCGAATGTTCGAATATGGAATTCAAAGTTTAATTCCTCCAAATTCTTTGTCTGCTCACAGATCCTTGTGGGATCTTTAAAAGCGCCACAAATTTGACCTTTTTCATTGCTTTATCATGTTAGATCTATCGAAACCTTCAAAGGAAATTGCTTTATCATGTTAGATCTAATTTAGTGGTGGTGGTAGAGGATGGTGGTGGTGGTGGCGGTGGCGGTGGTAGAGTGTGGTAGTGGTGCTGGAACTCAAAAAAATCCAATGAGTGAGACTTATAGATTTTATTTGGTGTGGTTGTTGTTGAGCAACTGGTGGTGTCAGTGGTGGTGGTGGTGGTGGCGGCAGAGGATGAGGAAAAATGAAGGAAAAAAAAAAGAAAAGAAAATAGGTGGTGGTGGTAGTGGTGGAGGGTGGTGACATTTCTTGTTGATAGGTGGTGGTGCTAGAAAAATGAAGGGAAAGAAAGAGAAAAGAAAATGGGTGGTGTTGATTGTACCCTTTACTTTGTTTGATGAAGATGTCAATGGCATGATTTACAATAATTCTTTTCAGATTCAGTTTTGTATGGTTTGTGTTGTTGTTGTTGAGTATCGAGCCAAGTCGGTTGCAAAATGGCTGGCATACCTCTCCCCTGCAATAAAGAAGTCCCTGGTTTTGAACTCAGGAAACCTCTCTAGCCAGTTAATTAAGAAGACACAAGAATCACGAGCAGTTAAATGATCGCCACCATTTTCATAATCTGAACTTGCGTTCGAGTATGAAAATCCAACAGCAGCATGCGACTCAAGGAAGATAATGTTTGCCTCTGAAAGAATTCATGGTGGTGGAGGGTGGTGACATTTCTGGGTTGATGGGTGGTGTTAGGTTGTTGTGATCGTGCCAGAAAAAAGAAGGGAAGGAAAGAGAAAAGAAAATGGGTGGCGGTGGGCGATTGTTGTGGTGTTGCAGAAAAATGATGGGAAGGAAAGAGAGGAGGATGGTGTTGGCGGAGGAGGATGGTGGCGGCGGTGGCCGCGGCGGAGGATGAGGAGGCGGAGGAGGATGGTGTTGGTGTTGGAACCCAGAAGAACAAAAAGGGAGAAAAAACGATGGAAGAGGAGAAAAAAATGTTAAATTTATTTTTTACCTCAAAACTTTATTAATTTAAACTATGACCCCAAAACTTTAGTAATTTTTTGATTGAATGCTTTGAATTGAAAAAGTTGGGAGGGTATTATTGGAAATTTTAACGGTGCCGTTAGTGCACCTATTTTCCATCCACTTTACAATTAAAACCAAAACACGTGGGGGTTGTTGGTATGTTTTGACAACACATGGGGGTTATACAAAAAATCGGCAAACCACATGGGGGTTATCGGTAATTAACCCTAATTTTATTGATGTGTAGCATTAAAGCTGCATTAAACTTATTTGAGCATTAATGTGCTGACAAGCGAACTGACATAATAAACTAAAATTATTGATAATATCTTCTCAAGTTGGTGATGTTCCACGTCCTCGGAATAGTTCTCCCATCCAGAGTTTCCAACTTGTAGCCTTCTGTACCTCTGTCCTGGATTACCCTGTAAAGTCCTTCCCAGTTCGAATCGAGCTTTTTGAGTCATTCAACTCGACTGGCTTCATTCTTCCTTAGAACCAAGTTGCCAGGTTGCAGCTGAGTTTGTCTGACTCGCCGATTATAATATCGGGCCATGTCAGCTTTGTACTTAACTTCAGCGAGGTGTGCTATTTAACGTTTCTCTTCTAATAATTCCAAACTCAATCGCATTTCTTCGGGATTTACTTCTGAAACATGGTGGATTGTCCTTGGGCTTGGAAGTCCAATCTCTGCAGGTATAAAAGCTTCAGACCCATAAGTTAGGCTGAATGGAGTTTCTCGAGTAGCCGTTCTTGGGGTAGTTCGGTACGCTCACAATACATTCGGCAGTTCTTCAACCCAATCTCCCTTAGCTCTTTCTAGCCTTTTCTTTAAACCTTCAATGATTATTCTGTTTGTGACTTCGGTTTGTCCGTTGGCCTGTGGATGCGCAACTGATGTGAAATGTTGTCTTATGTTCAGCTCTTCGCACCCGCTTTTGAATGGATCACTTGCAAATTGCGTGCCATTGTCAGATATGATTGTGTTTGGTATTCCGAACCGACACACTATCTGCCTCCAGACGAACTTAATCATACTTCTACCAGAAATTTGTACGAGTGGTTCGGCTTCTACCCACTTAGTGAAGTAATTAATAGCCACTACCATATGCTTTAACCGACCAGGAGCCTCAGGAAACGGTCCTGCGATATCAATTCCCCATTTAGCAAATGGCCAAGGACTCTGAATTGTGGTCATCTCGGTCTGTGGAACATGCTTGACAACAGCGTGAATCTGACACTTAGGGCATTTTTGCACCGGTTCCTGAGAATCAGTATTCATCGTGGGCCAATAATATCCTGTTAGCATTGCCTTTTTAGCCAACATGCGTGCTCCGACATGATTCCCACATAAACCAAGTTGGATCTCCTTTAGTACGTACTTTGCCTGTTCTAGTCCTATGCATCGTAACTAAGACATGAGATAACTTTTTTTGAACAAAATTCCGTTTTGGACAGCGTACCTGGCGGATCGTAATGCTAGTCTGCGAGCTGCGACTTTGTCAGGGGGCAGTTCACCATTTGTTAGAAACTTGACAATTGGAGTCATCCAAGTATCTCCCACATATTCGATTGCCAAAACCTGCAGTTCGTCAATGCTTCTTGTTGGCAAGACCTCGACCAAAACCTTTTTCGTGAAATGGACATGTGCAGACGATGCCAACTTACTAAGTGCGTCGGCTCACTTGTTCTGAGCACGGGATACACGTTCAATCGAGAACTCTTGAAATTGCTTCTTTAGGTCTTCAGTTTTCTCCAAATACTTCTTCATATTCAAATCTCGGGCCTCATATCCCCCAGTTACTTGGTTTACAATAAGCTGAGAATCGCTGTAAACCTGTAACTTTTTCACGTTCATTTGACAAGCTAACTTCATGCCAGTAATTAGCGCTTCGTACTCTGCTTCATTATTTGTTGCTTTGAATTCAAATCGTAAAGCATACGTGAATTCCTGTCCATTTGGATTTGTTAGTATCAATCCAGCTCCTGAACCATCATCGCTTGAGGCTCCATCAACAAATAGAATCCAAAAACCTTCTTTTTCATTCAAAGGGTTTTGCATGTCATCCTCTCTTGAAAGGTTCTCTTCTGTAATAGAGACTTCTGCCATGAAATCAGCAAGGACCTGACCTTTTATTGCTGTCCGTGGTGAGAAAGTGATGTCATATTCTCCCCAATTCAATTGCCCACTTCATGAGCTTTGCAGATGAGTCAGGTTTTTGTAGTACTTGCCTTAGGGGTTTATCAGTTAATACGTGGATTTCGTGCGCTTGGAAGTACGGTTTTAGTCTTCGTGAAGCATGTATGAGTGCTAATGCCAATTTTTCCATCGTCGGGTATCTCTGTTCGGCCCCTTGTAAAACACGACTCGTGTAATACACTGGCTTTTGTACTCCTTGATTGTTTCTGACCAGAACTGCGCTAATAGCCTCATCACTTGCCGCTAAGTATAAATATAAATTTTCTCCATGAACTGGGGTTGATAACATTTGTACTTCAGATAAGTACTTTTTTAGCTCATGGAAGGCTTCATTGCAACTTTCATCCCATTCGAAATTCTTTGCCTTCCTCAATGCCTTAAAGAATGGTAAACTACGATCAGCTGATCTTGACAAAAATCAATTTAATGCTGCTAACCGACCTGTGAGTTTTTGAACATCATTTAAGCTCTTAGGTGGTGCCATATCCAAAATTGCCTTGATTTTTTTTGGATTAGCTGCAATTCCCTGTCGTGAAACCATGTGTCCAAGAAATTTCCCTGATCCAACTCCAAATGTACACTTCTTTGGATTGAGTTTTAGACCAGTTTTACGCAATTTCTCCAGTGTCTCTTTCTAATCGTCCAAGAAAGTTTCTATTCTTCTGCTCTTGATAAGCATGTCATCAACATAAATTTCATATTCCTCCCGATCTGATCAGAGAATATTTTATCCACCAGTCGCTGATATGTAGCACCGGCATTCTTCAATCCAAAAGGCATTTTGGTGTAACAATACACACCTTTCCCAGTTATGAAAGCTGTCTTCTCCGCATCGTCCTCATCTATAGGAATCTGATGATATCCTTTATATGCATCTAGAAAGCATAAGACCTCAAAAACGGAGGTTGCATCTACTTTCTGGTCTATTATTGGCAAAGGATAACAATCTTTTGGACAGGCTTTGTTCAAGTTTGTGTAATCTATACACATTCTTAATGACGCGTCTGGTTTTAGAACCATGACAGATTGTTATCGTTTGCCAATAATAATCTGTCCAGGTCGGATAGAGAACTTCTCTAGTTATCTTTGGCTTCAAGAGTTTATTAACTTCTTCAGATATGGCTTGATTACGATCTGGCGCATACTTCCTTTTCTTCTGTCTGACTACGAGCTGACTTGTCAATGTTTAGTTTGTGAACCATCAAGTCTGTAGATACTCCTTTCATGTCATTTGGACTCCAAGCAAAGACATATTTGAACTTCAACCAGAGATTTATTAACGTTCTCTTCATCCCTTCAGGTAATGATGATCCGATGAGAACTGTCTTATCTGCTTCGGATTCATCCAAGGAGACAGCTTCCACCTTTTCAGTCAACATCACATTTTCAGCTCGGTTTTCTGCTTCAACGTAGTTAACATTCTCTACTTGCTTCTTTTTGCTTCCTTTTAAAGCAATCATATGGCATTCTCTTGCTAACTTCTGATCGCCTCGTATAGTTGCAGTTCCGGCTTCTGTAGGGAATTTCATGACAAGGTGGTATGGAGACCAAATTGCCTTCAGTTGTACCATGACAGGTCGTCCAAGAATAACATTGTATGGAGATGTGACATTAAGGACTGTAAACTCAACATAGATGAGTCTTTCCTTGGGATATTCTCCCAATGACACTGGCAGGTTTATCGTTCTGATTGGCATGGATGTCTCTCCCGAAAAGCCAATTAGGTGTGAATGACAAGGTTTTAGTTGTTTCTTGTCGATACCCATTTTTTGGCAAGTTTCGAAATAGATAATATCGGTCGAACTGCCATCATCTACATATATTCTATGGACTTCCTTATTGGCAATGATTGCTTTAATTAGCAATGCATCGGCATGTGGGAATCTGGTCGGTACCGCATCTTCTTCTGAAAAGGTGATAGTATCTGTTGGCTTAAACCTTTTATGAACTGGCTCTTGGTCAGACACTCTTCTGTTTTTCGACTTTTTGGAGGTCATCCAATCTCCGTCATAGGGCCCCCGATAATGGTGTGAATTATTTCTGTGACATTGTTGTTCACATCGGGATATCTGTCACTAGCATTATCCTTTCTCCTATTTTCATCAGGAAGATCTGGATCCTTCCTATCTTCAGGTCGGAGAGATGTATTACCCGTTCGGACAAACTCTTTTAAATGACCGTTCTGAATCAGTTCCTCAATATATTTTCTGAGATCTTTACAATGCTCGGTGTCATGACCATGTTGATTATGAAATTTGCAAAAGAATTTTTTATTCCGTTTGTTATCCGGACCTGACATCCGCTATGGATACCTTACATTTCCTTTTTTCTCCAAAATGGCCAGTACGTCGGTTCTCGTTTTATTTAATAACGTAAAATTCTTGTTGTCTCCCGTTGTGGATGAGATGAACTGTCCTTTATCGAACTTTTGCTTTCGATTTCCTGCACCAGATGCTTTTGATTTGTCATTTTTCCTTTTATCAGGTCCTCTGTCATTGTCACGTTTTCGTTTATCTGCATCTTCCCCTTTTGCAAATTTCCGAGCTCTTTTCATCATGTATTCGACAGTTGCTGGAGGGTCTATAACAAAGTCTTTGTACAGCCTTCCAAGTCGCAAACCATTTGTGAAAGCTCCAATAACAACTTCTTCCGATCTGTGCCCCAGTTCTAAACTTTCATTTATGAATCTATCAATATATTGAGTTAACGATTCTGAATCACCCTGCTTCACATTAAGTAATTCAATACTTGTTTTCACAAACTTTTGTCGTTGCACGAATCTGTTTTTAAAAGCTGCTTTAATTTCACTAAATTTACGAAACACCTTGGGAGTAAGGTTATCGTACTACAATCGTGTCGTTCCCATCAAAGTTACTCCAAAACATTTGCACATAATTCGGTCTGGGTAGTTATAAATTCTCATGCTCTGCACATAATGGTGGCACATGTTCTGTTGGATCGCCCTCTCCGTTGTAGTATAACACATTTGGCATTTTGAATTTATGTGGAAGGGGATAATTTTCCACATCATCCATAAACAGAGATTTCTCATCTGAATCACTTTCATATCTTGGCAATGAAGTGTGTGGCAGGTCGGTTGGACCGATGTCTCCAAACCGCAGATTATAATCCCTTGTTTCATATGACCGATATTGGTTGTCACCAACGTAGCCTTCAGCTCTGGTCCTTTGACGATAATGGACTTGTCTTATGTTTCTATTCGGTGAATCTCTTCGTTGAGTTGAAACAGAGATATGAACTCTGTTTCTCCCATCAGCACGCTTCTCAGCCCTGATCCTGAGTTCCCGCTCATCATGAAGCCTTTGCCGAAGATCCCGTTCACGAATAGCTTGATTCCGTTCTTCGCGCTGCTGAGTTTCGCGGCATGACGTTCAACGAGATTTACTGGAGCACGATTTGCAATCATGGTTTTGACCCGCTCTCCATTCTCGATCAGAAACTGAAGAACATCAGGCGAATCTAAATCAACGATAGGAACTGAACTACCTCCTCGATTCTGAGGACCTGTTCCTGTTCCGTCCTGAATAGGGGTTTTGGTGGACGAACTTCCCGGGTTTTCTCTGATTAAAGGGTTATTCTCCCCCTGGTTCTCATGAGCTGGAGAATTCTGGGGCTGCTGTTCTGTCCTGAGCTGCCCCGTCATAGTCTGTTCCGTCCTGGGCTGTTGGTCATGCTTTGACAGTTGCAATCGAGTCGTGGGCATATCGTTTTCGTGCCCCACGGTGGGCGCCAATTGATGAGTCTCAAAAAGTTTCACGTCTGCGAAGCACTGTCGGCAGGTCGTCTGGACGTCTGTGTCACACTGAAGACCTGCAAAAAGTCCCCGAGATGTATCCCAGGGAAGATGCTCCGATGCCTAAGTCAGTAATGAGCCTTAAGCGTTTTCTAGTATGTAATTTAGAAGACTAGTATTGGTTCCCCCTTTAATGTGTGGGAAGGGTTGTATATATAGAAAACATACCTGAATTAGAGTTGTACTAAAACTCTAATAATATACCTGAAGAAAGGTTTGCTATCACATAAGAGTTGTAATAGGATTGTAACTCCTATATTATACTTGTGATAAAAATACTTGCCAAGGAGGAATTAATGAACTGATTAGTACTTGTTATTTAGAAGTCTATATTGAGGTATTATATTTGTAGTAAAATTTAACCTCATCAACCACCAAATCCTTCGAATCATAATGTGCTTAACCTCCAAAGGCTAGTTTGCGTCATTTTCATCCTCGAATCTGCATCAAAACGGGATAAATCAGTTATATTAAATGTTGAACTAACAGCCCCATACTCACTAGGAAGTTCCACTTTATAGGCATTATAATTTAAACTTTCAATGACCCTAAAAGGTCCATCTCCCCGTGGTTGCAATTTGGATTTCCGTTGCTGTAGAAATATTTCTTTTTTTAAGGTGGATCCACATCCAAACTCCAGTTTCAAAAACCACCTTTTTACGCCTTTGGTTTACATGCTTGGCACCTTGTGCATTCCTTTGCTCAATGTTGTGGTGCACTTTCTCGTGGAGTTCCACCACAATTCTGCCTTCTTTTTACCTTCAAAATGCAAAGAGTCAGTAGAAGGTAAAGGTAAAATGTCAAGAGGTGTTATAGGATTAAAGCCATAATTGACCTCGAAAGGAGAACAATGTGTAGAGGAGTGAATGGTGTGATTATAAGCAAATTCCAAATGTGATTAATATCTTTTCCTTGATTTTAAGTTACTTTTAATCAAAGTTCTTAACAAAGTAGTTAGGGTTCTGTTTACAACTTCCATTTGAGGATATGCAACTGTGGAAAACAACAATTTTGTGCCAAGTTTCAGCCATAAAGTTCGCCAAAAATGGCTGAGAAATTTGACATCCATATCATTAATAATCACTTCAGGCAATCCATGCAATCTAACAATTTTTTTGAAAAGCAAATCAGCTTTGTGTGATGTGTCATTTGTTTCATTGCATGCTATAAAGCGAGCCATTTTGCTAAAACGATCCACTACTACAAAAATGTAATGTTTACCCCCTTGTGTTCTAGGCAACCCTAAAACAAAGTCCATTGATAGTTCTTTCAATGGATGCAGTGGTACGGGTAAAAGAGTGTACAAGCCATGATTCATAATTTTGGATTTGGCTTGTTTGCATGTAACGCATGACGCACAAATTCTTTGAACATCAACACACATCTTTGGCCAGAAAAAGTTTTCATGCAATATGCCAAAGTCTTATGAATGCCAAAATGTTCCACAAGGCCCACTCTATGTGTTTCTCTAACTAACAACTCACGAGTGGAACATTTGAGAATGCACAATTTTCCTTTTTTGTAAAGAAACCCCCATAGCAGAAATAATCATCAAAAGACTTTAATTAAAGGGTGTAAAACCTCATTCATTAATTTCATGAACTATGAGTTATTGTTATTATCATATACAACAGGTTGCTTTCCAGGAATTTTGAGATGATCGTAATCCTTTGATGGAGCATTGTTTGGCACCTTGACTAATGTATGACCTTAGCTGACCTGGATGCTAGGTTGAATAATCCAGCAAGGAAAATCCTAGAGGAGCCGACCCGAGGTGATCCTAGGAAGTCTGCTCCAATATTTTATCAGGACCTGAAGGATTTGAATACTATGGAGGACAATGAGAGAATTTTCTCTGTCCTTACCATGTAGTGATCGCACATATTTATAATACTCATACCTTGTGACCATTGGAAGATACAAAATATTATCCAAAATATTGGTTAGAAGAATATGGAGTTCATAAGAGATAAAATTGCATAAATTTAGTTATTATCAATAGGATATGGATATTCTTCACTAGCCCCTCAGCTTGGGTGGGATTTATCAAGCAAAGTTGAATGCACTGAACTGTATTTTGATGGTAACTTTATGCATTGATCGTGGGCTATTTGAAGCGGTTACTTTTGCAATTATATCTGGCAGTTACTTCTGCACTTACAATCACGTCTCTTGTTCTTTGAGGCCATTATCATTATGGCTATTGGCTTCATTTTCGAGCACGTTGGGTTGTTTTCCAAAATTTCACGCACATCCTGTCAGTTATCACTAATGCTCTCTTTGTTTTGCAGGCATGAACTTCAAGCAACTTCACACTATCAAGGCTGTAGCTATCGAGCAAGCTGCCAAGAAGAAAATTGCTGCTCCTAAATCTTTATCTGGCGGGACATTTTCTAATGAGAGTGACTCTTCTAGCCAGCCGCAAGAAGAGTTGCAGTCCAGCCAACCTCAACAGCAGCAACAGCAACAGCAACAACACTCCCAGTCTCAGCCGTCCTCTCCTCAAATGCCTCCACCCAGGCTGCTCAAAAGGACTCATCCAGCTGCGTCCACACAAGAGGGCCCCAAGAGAAGAGCATCTTCAGCCGATCCAATTCCATCTTCCTCTGTCTTAGCAGACTCAAACCTGTTAACTGCCCTTCCTGTTCAAATGCTTCAGCCCTTAGGTGGCAACGTATCCCATGAAGCCGCTAACTTCTGTTCCCAGTGGGACTTAAACATTAACAATCAGGTCATCACTTCGTCCATAGCCAAGCAGTGGCTTCAGCATGGGCTGCTACCTCGAGATCAGCAAGCATTACAACAGTATAGCAACTCTGAGGTGGCTGATAAGCTAATGCTTGGGGCCTCTCAGGTACACTTATAACATTTTCTTTTTGGTACTTCATCTTTTTATTTGATCTCTGACACTTACTGTTTCTTCCCAGGTTGCAGCCCTTGCATTCCATGCTGCCTCTATAATAAAAAAAGGAGGGGAGACAATGACAGCAGAGGAAGAGTTAGGGGCAACTCAGAACCACGTCAATTTGGTCATGCAAAACGAGACCAGCCTCCAGAAGCATGCCCAACTGCTGCAAGGGGAGTTGCAAGCCAAGAGATCCGAGCTAAAACAAAACCAAGATGAACTGAAACGAGCTCAAGATGAGATAGACAGGCTCAAGACTGAATCTGCTGGGTTTAAATCCATGGCTGAGCAGTTGAGGAAAAGATGTGAGGCAGCGGAAGCTCAATGTAGGTTCCACAAAAGCGAGGGATATTCTCTCCTATTGTCTAACTTGTTCAAGTCTGATGCTTTCATGGAGTTCATGGTGGATCTTTGCTCACCGGTCCTGAAATATGGTCGATCACTGGGAGTGAAGACCATGCATGAGTTACACCTACACCACCTTCGACTAGAGGACTTGCCCGGCTACTCTGAAGAGTTTAAAAACCAGTGTAACTTACAAGTAACCAAGCTGATTGAGGGCCGGATCAACTTTCCCATCCAAGATTATGTACCATCTACTCCGACCATAGAGGTAGAAGGCCAAGACGAGGAGTCCATTGAAATGGAAACTTCTAGTCCACCTCGTGATTCTGCTAAAGGTTAACAGATCAGCTAAGAAATGATTTTTGTTATTGCTTCGGCTTTTACTTTTAGTTGTCGTTGTTGTGACTAATGTTTATGGGTTGGTGGCTAAGATATTTCTTTCAGTAGAAGATTTAAGAGTAAGAGAATCTGCAGCTACTCAGGTCGAAGTCATACATTGATATTAACTAGGATAAAAATCAAACATTAACATTTATTGGCGACTTGGAACTTATAAACAAAACATAAGCACCAATGACCAACCCTTGACTTGGCCGTTAGCTTAGGGATGTGTTTACTAGGTGAAATGTTGTTGAATCATAAATATTTATGCCAAAACGTAAATAAATTAGCAACCAATTATTCTAATTATTTGAAATTATCAACTCAAGGATAGATTTCGACATGCAAAATAATTCATTTACATGACTGGATTTACCTATATGAACCTCAATATAAACAACCAAGTTTTTGATAATCTCATATCTACTGCAAGTTACTTATTTATAATTTGTAAAAGAGTAGTAATTCTCATTTATGATTTTATTGATTTTTGGAGGTAAGGTTTTAGGCTTCCCTCTAACCCTTTGTAATTTTGGCATGACTAATAAAGTTTGGGTTTAGGTCAGCCAATTAAAATAAGTAAAAATACTCATTTGTGAAGATGTGAAATGTTATGTTACAAGCAAACTCTACATTAATTCAAGTCTATATACTTATTCTTTTAAATAATGATTAGGATCAGCAATCTATCATATGATATGAAATAACTTTTCAATTTACTATTATTTATGTTCAAAAGACTGCAAGGAGAAAATAAACATAGAGGTACTTCATGCAAAAAGTACATAGCAATTTCAAATAGTAAGAATGCAATTCAAGCATTATAAAGGGGACTGCATAAAAATTAATTTTTAAATAAAAATCGAATCTATTACTTCATTGGTATATAATCAGGAATATTTAACATAAATTAACTTTTTAAGGTTATAATTAAAATTAACTTTAACAAAAATTAAAGAAATATACTAATCTATTGGTAAAAATATACTAACTTTTTAGGGTTACTTCATTGGTAAAAATTAACTTTAATAAAAATCAAATGAATTATTTAACATAAATTAACGAAATATACTAATCTATTTCAAATGAAAAAGTTAAAGAAACTAAAGGTTGTAATTAAAATTATAGAGAGTCAATGCGAAATAGAATAATAGTTTCAATGAGTTTGTTGCATTTTACTCTAAAAATTTTTGGTTTAATTATATTTATTTCTCTTGTGGTAAAACCAAATTACATATCAAACTTGTAGTCTTGCCATATTACAGTATCTTTCCTTGACTTAATTTTCCGTTAACAAAGACCCACATGTTGTTAACAAGTTAAATTAAATCAATAAAAACATGATTTTTTTTTTTTTTGTCAAATGCGATTGTTTCATTATAAACATAAATTTGTTTAACTAACTACTAGCTACACTTTATAGGCATTTTACTCCGATAATTTTAGAGTTCAAATCGCCTGTCCAATATTTATCCAGTCCTATTCTATTTAACGTTTAAAACTACATAGTTTCATTAAAAGTATGGACTATTGACTAAATGCATAAATATCATTAAAATTACTTTACAATTATTAGACCCTAACCAAGATATTATTGAACTCTACAAGTAGTTTTAATTAGGAGAGGATAATATTGACAAAATATTGAACGGAACATCCCATATCATAATTTTAGTGCAATATAACAATAAAGCAAAAGACCTCTAAAGTCATACATGCTTAAATTGTATCTGCTTTGGTGGTATCATAGTAATTTGTCTTGATGAACTACTCCAGAAAGGATATGGTCTGGGCTCTAGAATTTCACTTTTCATAGCCACCAACATTTGGTAAGCTTCCCCAAATTGTTCTTTCATTTTGTTAGTAACATTTATTCCCTGAAATCAATGACAGAGCGTTAAGATTTGATTTGACAGTGAAAACATCATCTGGAAGGCGTTTAGCACTACCACAATTAACAGCGGGCGTGGAGCTGAATTTGAAGGTGCTGTCATTGCCTAATTCCATTTGCTAATTACTCGGACAGACAAGGTTCGTGCACGCCGATAGGCATTCTATCGGCAGAATCTTCCAAATGTGACCAACTTACTGGCCACAGTTTTGGTCTTCCTTATTGTTATCTAATTCCAAGGCTTCAGAGTGGTTTTGCCTGTGAGATCTAAGAATGCCCGTGGAAAAACAGGGCTCCTATCCAATTAAGCTGTTCTATACTTCCAATATGCCCATTATTTTACAATCTGCTCTTGTATCCAATCTCTACTTCATCTCTCAGGTATGTGCCTTTATGAAAGCATGACAAGTTTGATATGATTTTTTTTAGGGAAAAAAAAAGAGAGCTTATGTGTTTAATGTCTTTGTGTACAGTTGCTATACAGGAAGTACAGTGGAAATTTCCTTATAAACCTATTGGGTAAGTGGAAGGAATCAGAATATTCAGATCTGTAAGAAATGCTCTTGAACCCATTTGGTGTTTTTTGTTGACATTTGGTGAAATGTTTGAATGCCCACATTTGTTGACTCGGCAAATGGCTAAGTATCTTCTGCCCATTTTTCTTGACTTTGGATGGGATAAAAAATCAGCACCGAATGCCAAATTACTTCAGCACATGTTTATTGACTTGGGAGAGTTTGGATGGCATACGAAATCCTTCAACATTTTGCCTATAAAAGGGAAGGTTTGCGATCTTTCAGAAACATCTCAAAAACACCTTGAGATCATCCCAAATAGAAAGAGTTTCAAAGCTCTTATATTTTCTCTCCTTGTCTCCCCCTTCTTTTGCATTCTTTGGGATAGCCTTTTTGTATTACAAAGTGGCGTATAATTAGTGTTCCACTGTTGTAAATTATCTCCACATAATAGTGAATTTTGGCACCGCCTCCGGCCATGGACGTAGGTCACATTGACAGAACCACGTAAATCTTTGTGTCCATTGTCTTATTTATTTTTCTCGTTACTATCATCTATTCTTTTGGGCTATTAGATACAACGTGAGATTCGTTTATTCCCTAACAAATTGGTATCAGAGCCATATCTCATTTTAGATCTTTTAGCCACGATGACAGTAACTAAGAACTCCGTTGAAAGGTTTGACCGGAGTATCAACTTCGGTACATGGCAACTCAGAATTAGTGGTGGCCACGGTTCTGGAACCGCCGGTTCCGGTTCCATCCCGGTTCCGGTTCCGGTTCCGTCCCGGTTCCGGTTCCGGTTTTGTTCCATTTTCGTTTTTTTTTTATTTTTAGTTTCGAATTTCGATTATAATCCCACTTTTAAATTTGATTTCTATTGAAATAATGATTAAACTATTAATTGAAACTCAAATAATACAACATAATAATATACTTAGAATAATAATAGTTACAATTGAACTAAATTAATATATAGTTTTTAGATAATAGAACTAGGAAGAATTAGATAAGTGAGATTCAAGGATATAAAAATAATAAGAATATTAAAAGAATATTTGAATTATTAATTAGAATTTAACTAGTATAATATAATAACATAATTAGAATAGTAGTTAAAATTAAACTAATATATGAATTTTTTAAATAATAGAATTATGAATATTAGATAAGTGAGAAAGAAAGATATAGAAAGAATAAGAGTATTGAGAGAATGATCGAACTATTAATTGGAATTCAAATAGTATATTAGCATAATATAATAATAGAATTAGGATAATATAAATTAGAAAATTAAGTTGATACATAATATAATTGAATTAGGGTTTAGGGTTTAGATTAGAGTATAATATAATTGGATTAGGGATTAGGGTTTAGTGTTTAGTGTTTAGGGTTTAGATTAGAGTATAATATAATTAGATTAGGGATTAGGGTTTAGGGTTTAGATTAGAAAATTAAGTTGATATATAATATAATATATAAATAATAAGACTCATAAGAGATTAAGAGTATTGAAAGAATGATTGAACAATATAATTAGAATAATTAATTAAAAAAATTGATACCATAAACCGTAAACTATAAACGTTAAAACTTACAATATAAAGATTAGAAACTAAGAAATTATGTGATAAAAATGAAGTGGAAAACTAAGAAATTAAAGCATGGCCACGGTTTATAGAAATATTGAAAGAATAATATATTAAAAACAATAATAAATAATTTAACTAATAATTATAATAGAAATAATAAATAGAATTGAATTTTATAGAATTTTGATGCTTGAGAAAGTGAGATTAAGAGAATTAGAATATTGAAAAAGAGGAGTAGAAATTGTGTGGGAAAAATGAAAAATTAAGGGGTATTTATAGATTAGAAATTGTAAAAAAAAAAAATTCACGGTTTGGAACCGGAACCGGAACCGCCGGTTCCGGTTCCAAAACTCAAAAATAGGAACCGTAACCGAACCGCCCATAGGCGGTTCGGTTACGGTTCCGGTTTGGGGGGCCCACGGTTCCGGAACCGGAACCGGCGGTTCCGGAACCGGAACCGTGGGTTTGGCCATCTCTACTCAGAATGAAAGTCATTCTTATTCAGGATGGGTGCGAGTTAGCTCTTGAAGGAGTAGAGAAAAAGCCATCAGAAATGTCGACACAAAGTTTCTTGGATCTAGATAAAAAGGCTAGATTAGGTATTATATTAAATCTCTCTAACGAGGTTTTGCAGGAAGTCGCCGGTGAAAAGACAGCCAAAGGCATGTGGGACATGTTAAAGTCCATTTATATGAAAAAGACGGTGGAGAATCGGCTTTATTTGAAGCAAAAGTTGTATATGTTAAAAATGACTGAAGGTACATCCATTATCTCACATCTTGATAAATTTGATTCCATTATTTTGGATTTGAATAATGTAGATGTTAAGATGGAAGATGAGGATCAAGCCATTTTGTTGTTATGCTCTCTTCCTCAGTCATTTAAACATTTTCGTGATACCATGATTTATGGGAAAGATTATGTCTCATATAGTCATGTAAAATCTGAATTAAAATCTAAAGAGCAGATTGATAGGGATATCACAAGGGAGACAAGTGAAAGTTTAGCAGAGGGATTAGTGGTACGAGGGAGACCTGAAAATTGATATTTTGAGAGATGTAGATTCAAATGCAGGTCTAAATCCAGATATACAAATAAAGTTTATAATTATTGCAAGAAAAAGGGGCACATTAAGGTTGAAGTTGGAGTTTTAAAAGTTTCACGAGGTGCTCTTGTATTGATGAAAGCTTGCAAGTCTGGTAGTTTGTATATCTTGCAGGGATCTATAGTTTCAGGTGCTGCAGCAGTCTCCGTATCATCAGATACCGACATCACCAAATTGTGGCATATGCGATTGGGACACTTGAGTGAGAAGGGCTTAATATTGTTAAGCAACAGGGGCCTACTTTGTGGACAAAGTACTGGTAAGATGGACTTTTGTGAACATTGTATTTTTGGGAAACAGAAAAGAGTCAGTTTCAGTTCACCTGCAGTCCATAAGGGTGGTGCAAGGTATATGTTAAGCTTTATTGATGATTTTTCAAGAAAAGTTTGGGTGTATTTCTTGAAAAATAAAAATAATGTTTTCTTGACATTTAAACAATGGAAGGCTTTAATTGAAAAGCAGACAGGAAAACATATTAAGCGGCTGCGGACAAATAATGGCTTGGAATTTTGTGGAACAGAATTCAATAAATTCTGTAAAAATGAAGGAATTGCTAGACATCGTACCGTTAGAATGACGCCTCAACAGAACGGTGTGTCCGAGCGTATGAACCGGACTCTTTTGGAAAGAGCTCGGTGTATGATCTCAAATGCTGGGTTGACTTCAGACTTTTGGGCGGAAGCCATCTCTACAGCTTATTATATTGTCAACCGTGTTCCGTGTGCTTCTCTTGATTTCAAGACTCCAGAGGAAGTGTGGTCAGGTACTCGTGCTAATTACTCCAATTTAAGAATATTTGGGTGTCCAGCATATATGCATATAAGTGAGGGAAAGTTAGGGTCTAGGGCTAGAAAATGTATTTTCCTCGGTTATGCTTCAGGGGTGAAAGGATATAGATTATTTTGTCCTGATCCCAAATCACCTAAATTTGTAATTAGTAGAGATGTTACTTTTGATGAGTCATTTATGTTAAATCCTAGAAAAGAGTCTTGTAATCCTTGTAATTTAGAAAAGGAAGATAGCACACAGAAACAGGTGGAGCTCGAGATCATAAATTTCAATCCTTCTCAAAGATCTTCTACGGACCAAGGTGATGAACCAGCTCCAGACCTTGTTGAAGATGAACCAGTAGAAGAAGAATATTCCATAGCCAGAGATAGACCAAGACGAGAGATTCGACCACCACAGAGGTATGCAAATTTGGCAAATTTAGTTGCATATGCTTTATCAGCGGCACAGGAAACAGGTGGAAACTGAGAACCTTCCACATATACAGAGGCGATTTCAGGTGCTGATTCAGATAAGTGGATGGTGGCCATGAATGAAGAAATGGAATCTCTACATAAGAATGGTACTTGGGATCTTGTGACGCCACCGAAAGGGAAGAAAATTGTTGGCTGCAAATGGGTCTTCAAAAGAAAAGAAGGTAATTCAGGTGTTGTCGATACAAGGTATAAGGCATGATTAGTTGCAAAGGGCTATAGTCAGGTACAAGGTGTTGATTTTAATGATGTTTTCTCACCTGTTGTAAAACATAGCTCTATTCGTGTATTGCTTGCATTAGTAGCCATGTTTGACTTGGAATTGGAATAGCTTGATGTTAAGACAACATTCCTACATGGTGAATTAGATGAACAGATCTATATGAAACAACCTGAAGGCTTCGAATTTGAAGGTAAGGAAGACCATGTTTGTTTGTTGAAGAAATCCTTGTATGGATTGAAGCAATCTCCAAGACAGTGGTATAAGAGGTTTGATTCATTTATGTTGGGTCATGATTTCTCCAGGAGCATGTATGATAGTTGTGTTTACTTCCGGAAGTTAAAAGATAATTCATTCATTTATCTTTTGTTATATGTTGATAACATGCTCATTGCGGCTAAGAATCTTGCAGAAATTCACCAGTTGAAGGCCTTATTAAATGGTGAATTTGAAATGAAAGACTTGGGAGCAGCTAAGAAGATTCTTGGTATGGAGATATGACGAGATAGAGGAGTTGGAAAATTATATCTGACCCAAGAAGGTTACCTTAAGAAAGTTTTGGAGAGATTTGGCATGTTGGATGCCAAACCAGTCAGTACTCCTCTCGCTAGCCATTTTAGGCTATCTGCTGCCAATCACCAAAATTAGAGGAAGAGGAAAGTTATATGGCAAGTGTTCCTTATTCTAGTGCCGTTGGCAGTATCATGTATGCAATGGTTTGTACTCGTCCAGATATTTCACAAGCAGTTAGTGTTGTTAGCAGGCAAAGAACACTGGCAGGCTGTGAAATGGATACTCAGATACTTGAAGGGTACTTCAAACTCTTGTTTGGAGTTCGGTAGAACCAACAACACTTTGGTTGGTTTTGTAGATTCAGACTACGCCGGTGACCTTGATAAGCGCAGGTCTCTTACAGGTTATGTATTTTGTATTGGAGGTTGTGCAATTAGCTGGAAAGCTACTCTACAACATGTAGTGGCTTTATCCACTACTGAAGCAGAATATATGGCAGTCACTGAGGCTATTAAAGAAGCTTTATGGTTGAAAGGTTTATTCGGCAAATTAACTCTACAACAAGGAATTATTACCATTTACTGTGATAGTCAAAGTGCAATTCATTTTACTAAAGACCAGATGTATCATGAGCGGACGAAGCATATTGATATTAAATATCATTTTATTCGAGATACCATTGTTGAGAAGAAGGTCCTTGTTCAGAAGATCAATACCAAGGACAATCCTGCCGTTATGTTTACGAAAGCTCTTCCAGTATATAAGTTCAAGCAGTGCTTGGACTTGATTGGTGTTCGTAATTTGTGATTCAGCCCATTGGGGCTTCGCCGGAGGTATATTTGATTAAGTCACTATTTTTGGGGTTCAAGACCAAGGTGGAGATTTGTAAGAAATGCTCTTGAACCCATTTGGTGTTTTTTGTTGACATTTGGTGAAATGTTTGAATGCCCACATTTGTTGACTTGGCAAATGGCTAAGTATCTTCTGCCCATTTTTCTTGACTTTGGATGGGATAAGAAATCAGCACCGCATGCCAAATTCCTTCAGCACATGTTTATTGACTTGGGAGAGTTTGGATGGCATACGAAATCCTTCAACATTTTGCCTATAAAAGGGAAGGTTTGCATTCTTTCAGAGACATCTCAAAAACACCTTGAGATCATCCCAAATAGAAAGAGTTTCAAAGCTCTTATATTTTCTCTCCTTGTCTCCCACTTCTTTTGCATTCTTTGGGATAGCCTTTTTGTATTACAAAGTGGCGTATAATTAGTGTTCCACTGTTGTAAATTATCTCCACATAATAGTGAATTTTGGCACCGCCTCCGGCCGTGGACGTAGGTCACATTGACCGAACCACGTAAATCTTTGTGTCCATTGTCTTATTTATTTTTCTCGTTACTATAATCTATTCTTTTGGGCTATTAGATACAACGTGAGATTCGTTTATTCCCTAACAAGATCAATCCATCCCTGTTGGGGGCCTTGCTTATATATTACTGCGCCATCAAGGTAAATTGCTGTATCTTATATCACTACAGCTCCTTCCCTTCCTGTTCTGTTACGTCATCCTTCTCATATCTGTTTTGGTAAATGTTTTTCTAGTTTCATTATATTTATTACATGCTTAACCGATGCATTTGCTAATTTTGCAGCTTGGCAGATATGGCAGCCAATCCATTTCATGCAACTATTTTATATTGTCTTCATGCTGTCAGCTTGTGCATTGTTCTCAAAAACCTGGATCGAAGTGTCAGGATCGTCTGCCAAAGATGTGGCCAAGCAACTTAAACTATTTGCAAAATGATATTAAATCTGCTTTGTTCTATATTGCCCGAAGCATTGAGAAAGAAAGTGCTGCACCTAGTAATGTTTGCAAGGAAAACCCCTATCACGGCGTTACTTATCCCAGTAAAGCGCAAAAAAAAAAAAAAAATTCCCTATTCAAACTTACATGTGAAGTTCAAAATTGACCCTGTTCATGAAATGAAACTTGTAAACATCAAACCTTTAGTGAATTTTGCTATATGTCAGAAATGGCATCATTAATTAAGTATTTACAAATGAAGTTTCATTCAGTTTCGGCTCCTATGAGGTAATTTCTGTTGGTAAATTATTTTTTCTTAGGAAATTAGATGAGTGGTTTGGTGAGTTTCTTCAGGTGTTATTAGTGTTTCATCTTGCATGTGATGAAGTTCATAAATCAGTCTTGATATAATAGTGATAGTGGTAGTGAAATGGGGAAAGAAGAAAAGGAACTCATGTTAGTGGATCTTTACTTTGGAAATACTTAGTTTTTAATTGCAATGGCTGTGCATGGAGAATTATTATCTAATATACGTGCTTAATGTATTTCAGGAACAACAAATGGTGATGCCATGCCACAGGGAGTCAAATCTCCAGAAGAAGCTGAACAGATACATACCCACGGCTGCAGCCTTTGGAGGCATATGTATTGGTGCCCTTACCGTCTTGGCTGACTTCAAAGGCGCAATTGGCTTGGGGACAGGGATTTTACTGGCAGTCACCATTATATACCAATATTTTGAGACCTTCGAAAAGGAAAAGGCTAGTGGATGAATTTCAGCAAAGTTATAATACCTCATAAATAGATTCCTAATACAACAACTATCATTCAGATTATAGGAATCTTATTCATTCTCAGAACATATTCAATTTACACATGAATGGTAAGAATTACAATCCTATTACAACTCTTAAGCTACAGCAAATCCTTTACAAGATATGTAATTAGAGTTTCAGTACAACTCTAATTCAGGTATATATTCTATAAATACCACCTCTCCCTCACTTGGGAAGGGGATTCAATTCAAGTATTCTCAATTACATATCGATAATTTGCTTAAGGTTCGTTACTGACTTAGGCATCGGAGTTTACTCCCTGGACCAATCCCGAGGACTTTGTGCAGGTCTTCGGAGTGTTCAGAGTGACCAGACGACCAGACGATCCCGAGGACGACGTGAGGTTTTTTGAGACTCATCAGCTAGTGATCTTTGTTTCTTCGGTATGTAAAGGCATACAACAGAAGATCTCTAAGCCAATTAGTTTTGAATGTCAAAATATCGAAGAGGATGTAGTGCTCTTGGGATTCCATTGAAATTTTAGTTTTGAAGGTTTAACATTGTAATGAGTTTTGAAGGTTTAACATTGTAATGAGTTTTAGTGCTCTTGGGATTCCATTGAAATTTTAACATTGTAATGCCACCATTCCATTGAAGAATTTTTGTTGCAGTCAAGGTTACTAATTACTAGACATATCTAAACCTTTGAAGTGTCATCAAACATTTGATAATAATCTCAACCTGTGAAGTGTCTGCAAACATTTGATACCTTTGAGATTAGTAGTCTTCTTGATGTAAGCCTTTTTGGATTAAGGTTATTAGTCTTTTATATAAAATTTTATTTGGGCCGTTTGTGTAATTCAAAGAAAATAAAGTTAAAAAAAAAAGGCCATTCTACCATTTTTACCATATGAGTCACATGGTTAAATATTCATATGAGTCACATTGTTGAATATTGTTGGCTATCCAGCCATTTTTACTATATTTCTGACGATTATTGAAGATGACTTCCATATCAAATAAAATAGGTATCTTAACTGACTTAGCAATCTTAAGTGGCTTACCACTACACATTCTTGGCTTACCACTACACATCCTTGATTTTGTTCTGTTTTTTTTCAGACATGAGAACATCCCAAAAACAGTTGTTATGGACAACTCAACGCACTTTACTTGTAAATTTGGCCTTTATTTTTCTCTTTGCGGCTCCCGTCAATATCAATCAATAATGCCCTTCACAACCGGTTGAGCTTGGCTCACTGGTATCACAGGTGGGATTCCACCCTGGTAACCAGGGTTCGAATCCCACCTGGACCAATCTTCACCCATTTAAATGGGTGAAGAAGGAGTATTTGTGAAATGCTCTAAGTTCCCCCGGGACTGCTATGGAAGAAAAATTATGGTGGCTTGTGTGCAGGAGTGAGGCCGTGTGGGGTCGGAATTCCTCGGAGGAGCATCGTCAACACTTCGGGTGGGGAGGTGTGTGACTTGGTGACCAATGACTGAAGACTGGCCCTGGTACCCAGCTTGGGCTGCTACCGTAAGATTAGTACCCCATTGCGTGCACATCCCGCGCTTTACATCCTCAGCTGGCTAGGGGACGGTTGGTTTGAGGCCCAAGATTAGTCTGACACAACAACAATGAAGTGGTGGGAAGACACGGAGTTGTACTGTTAGGAACCTGAGATATCAAAAAATAAATAAATAAATAATGCCCTTCACAAACCATAACATACAAGGAACTTTTTCTTTCTTTATTATTAGAATTTTATTATTAGATTTTAAATTATACAAATCTACATCGTTATTAATCATGATTATCTAAATTTTTTTTCTAATTTTAAAAATTAATCATAGCCTCCCCTATTTAAAAACACTAATAAACAAAATTGAAGTTGTTAAACATTTGAAGTTATCTTTAATAATAATAAAGTTACATAAAGGAATAACACTTTGCCATAAAATTTACGGACAGATTTTCTTGTTCAGCCATGCAAATGATTTTGTTTTGTTCAAGAACCAATGTGCAAACAAAACAAATGTAACCCCAACCAAAAACAACAAAAGTTACTCCGTTGGTTCTCTTGTTATAATTGGTTTGTGTGTCAATTCGTGGGAATTTTCAAAGATTTAAGCCACTTTGGAGTTTATCATTTGTTGATATTGTAGTAACTGGCGGAGCTAGAAATTTTAGTTAGTGGGGCTAAAATTGATTATAGTATAATCAAATAATATATTATTTTGATTGTTTTATATAATATTTTTAATATTTTTTAAAAGTTTTTATTTGATTTAATTCTAAAATATTTTTAATAATTAATATACATGTATGACTTTTAAGCTACTAAATATTTTTTTGATAATTTTCAAATACAAACATGTGTATTGTAGGTTTTGTTTTTCTTTTTTTTTTTAACTAAACTAAAATATATATACCATCATGAGCAAAATACGATGTCGGATATACCCGTCACACCGTTACAAGGAAAATAAAACAAAACAAGAAACCCAAAAGTTTGGAGTACTACTCCATTATATGAGGAATTCGATAATCTATGGCTGAAACTTAGAGAACCACTACTTATTAGCACAAGTAGCACTGCTCTTAGTCCCAAACAATTATATGCCTGATCATATTACATATTTGCAACTTAATTGACCTGAACGAAAAACAGGCCAGCTTTCTAAAATTGAAGCGAAGGCCTTTCTATGCTATCCTAGTTCTATTCAGCATATGAAGTAACAATCGAGGCCTCTCATTTGGACAACAGCAAGTAAGTTGATGGGGATTAATTCCAGTTTCCTTATCCACACACAATACAATGTCCCCACTCATCACATAAACAAGAATAATTCCAATATCATTCCCAAGTAAATGAGCATTCCAGGTTCAGACCACATATCCATTTCAACTGGTTCATCAATAGCAGCCACAAATCCGGTGGTGAAGCGAACCAAATATACAATATAAATATAAATTCGGAATTATCCTCAAACTAGAACAGCATTTTCAATCCATGAATTCCACAAATGGAGGATCAGCAAATCCCCCATTATTCATCCCATTATCGTCCCAAGACATAAACATGTGTATTGTAGGTTAGTATGAAATATTTACAACTAATATTTTTATAATTTTATAGGTATTTTTAAGAGTCGCAAATATAATTTATAAACTACCAATGTAAAAAATAGGAATCAAAGTTTAAAAAATTCATATAACTATTAGAAAACATTATTGTACTTTTCATGCCACTTTATTTTGTTATCGTAAATTTAATTAATAAAATAGTAAAAATTTATTTTAATTTTTTTTTAATTTTACAAATTATCTCAATCAATAAAAATTATTGAATTTTACAAATTAGTAAAATTACGACCATATTATAAATATGCAAGGCATATAAGAATGCATATTTTAAATAAAACTTACATATAAATTATATGAAATAGTTAAAATAATATAATGTTATTATATATTCCAATCATAAAATACATACCTTAAATAAACATTAGATAAGAGTAGTAAAAAAAATTTAGCACAAATTAATTGCTTAAAATTAGATGACAATGTTAAAATAATTACTATTTTTTAAAAAATTGTATAAATATTTTCTATATATAAGAGATTTAATTTAAGATAATTATGAGGGCAAAATTAAGAAAACTACCATTTTTTTAAATTTTTTTATATAAATCTTTTACTAATTTGGTGGAGTCCAGTGGGGGCAATTGCCCCCATTGTCCAATACGTAGCTCCGCCACTGATTGTAGTCGGAGAACTTCCAACTCAAGTTCCTTTCGGGTCCCAAATGATGTGAAATGTTGGGACATTTCTCCATTCATGCGATTCATGAGATTGCGACCTCGTATCTTTTAAGCGATCGAGTTTGCGTTATTTGATAAACTCATTGCATGTTTTACCCAGTGAGAAGGTATTGATTATGACTAATTACCAAAGGGTTTTTTAGATGATAAGCTATGATCGATGCATGCTTTTTCCATCCAAGATCATGATCAAGAGAAAGTCAGAAAAGTTTGGTTGGTGTTTTTTTCAGGTTAAAACTCATCCAGCTTCGATTTCTTGATTTCCAAAAGTCGGAGATAGAAAAAACAAAAGGGAATGAATAGTTGATATTTGTGAAGCAATTTTATATATGCAACGTAAAGTTAATTACAATTTGAACTCATTGATAAAAGTAGCTTGAAATTACAAGTATAATCTTCAACCATTATTAATCATCCGTTTCATATATGATTTCGTACATGAATGGTTTCACAAGAACTTTTATGAGGAATGAAATTTACTTAAAATCTTTCTTTGGTTTGTATTATGTGTCTTAAGTTGAAATCTAAATATACCTTTGCTAAATGATGAGTCTCAAAAAACCTCACGTCGTCCTCGGGATCGTCTGGTCGTCTGGTCACTCCGAACGCTCCGAAGACATGCACAAAGTCCCCGGGATTGGTCCCAAGGAGTAAACTCCGATGCCTAAGTTAGTAAGAGCCTTAAGCAAATTATCGATATGTAATTGAGAATACTTGAATTGAATCCCCTTCCCAAGTGAGGGAGGGGTGGTATTTATAGAATACATACCTGAATTAGACTTGTACTGAAACTCTAATTACATACCTTGTAAAGGATTTGCTGTAGCTTAAGAGTTGTAATAGGATTGTAACTCTTAGCATACATGTGTAAATTGAATATGTTCTGAGAAGGAATAGGATTCTTATGAGCTGAATGATAGTTGTTGTATTAGGAATCTATTTCTGAGGTATTATAACCTTGCTGAAATTCATCCCTCATCAATAGCCCCTCAGGTCAGATTGCATTTATTCATTCCGATCTGAATAAGTTTTTGTTATTAACCCGATCTGACACATCCATGATAATTCTTAGAATTTCGTGTCCGAAAATCACGCATACACGTCTCAAACCACGTTTTATCTGACAGAAGTTTCGGCTGCACGTTCTCCAACACAACTGTCACGTCCTTTAAAATTCCCATCGCCTTCACCTATAAATAGGGCGCCTTAGAAATCATTTGCTACTTCAATCATTTAGAGCTTTCATCCTTCAGTTCGGACTTTCAGAATTTCAAGAGCGCCTATTTTCAGCTTCCTTATCTTCCAGTTCAGCTCCTTCCTTATTAACAAGTAAGTAAATGTCTAATTCAGAACATTCCAATTCTTCTTCTGATATTCGATCTGAAAATAACTTGAATCAAGAATCATCTGCACACGATCCTACAACCTCTAGCGGTTATTCTGATTCTTCTTCTGATTCATCTGACTCAAATAGTCAAGATAATCAAAACTTAGCTAGAACCTTGAAAACCACCAAAAAGTTTAGCTCATCTCGGTTAGGTATGGAAAACACCAAACACCAAGATTTAGATGCCTCTCATAATCAGGATCTAGGGATTGACACTGATCAATTCATCTCCCAACCTATCCCTTTAGCGATAGAGTTTTCGAAAGATGAACCTTCATCTATCCGACCTGGCAACGACAATCCCCAACCTTCTAATCCGACCAAAAACCCTGTTGTAATTAAGTTAGGAACACTAGCTTCTACCATAACCGCCTCTTCCTTAGCTAAAACTATTAAAGACTTTTATATTCCCCCTCAAGTAGAAATCAGGGTTCTAGGAAAGGGAGACGTGGCTAGCCGACCTCCGGAGGGCTTTATAAGCATCTTCGTAGAACAACTCAAGGCTGGACTGAGATTTCCTTTATCTCAGTTCATCGAAGATATCCTCGCTGATTATATGATCAGCTTAACCCAACTTCGAATGCGATTAGGATTCTGGTTAGATTCGAATTATTTTTTAAGTTTATTGACCACAAAATTATAGTCCCTTACTTTAGGCATTTCTTTTGCTTAAAAACGTCTGGAAAAGACCCCGGCTGGTATTATTTCACCCGCCGATCTAAGAAACAGCAACTCCTATGTGGAAAACTCAGTTCCATTCATGAATGGAAAGATAAGTTTTTTTTATCTTAAACTTAGTTCTGTAAACCTGAAGTGGTATTGGAAAAACGCAGGTCGCGTTTCCGATCCCATTTCAATAAGAAAACTCCCCAAGGAACTCGCTGAAAAATTAGAAAAGAAAAAGCGAGTCCTTAACACCAACCTTTTCCCAGAAAGCGTTTTAGTGTCAGCTGGGATGAGTTCGGCCATTCTTCCATCCGACCACACTGATCTCGTAGTGAACGGGAAGAAGGGTATAACTTCTTTTCTCCTTATTTCTTCACATAATGTATTTCATACCATTCTGATCGTAATATTGACACGCTTTATCTTTTTCTGATTTTCAGTGGTGAATATTGGCGACCTCATGGGAGACGTTCCCGAACCCATAACAATAGACGACGCTCCCACCAACGAAACTTCAGTTCCTGAAAGCAGAGTTCTTACCGAAGAAGCCCCTACCAACGAGGTCAAGTCGGAAAAGAAAACAGATAAACTGACTTCCTCGTCAGGCAAAGGAAAAGGGAAAAAGATCTCCCATGGCAAAGGAAAAAGTCTTAAAATTGTGGATGAAGTTCTCAACAAAAGGAAAGCAGAGAGCTCAGCTGATGAAGCTCAAAAGAAACCCCAAATGGTGGATGTTGAGGTCGATGAAGCCGAGGTGTCGGGTCCATCTCTTTGAGAGGCTGTTCATTCCGTTTTCAATTGTCCCGGAGGGTGAAGCTTCCTATCCCTTATCATCGTTCCGTCCCGACCTGAAAATGGGCATCAATGACAGGCTTACCATCGACACCTCTCTTGATTTTGCCTACAACACAATCCCACGTCGGGATAGAAAATTGCTGAGGAGGATGGATTGTTTTTCCCTTCACCAAAGTCTCTCTCTTGGTGTTGCGCAGGTAATCATTTTATTTCTCTTCCTTTAGTTAAATTATCATTGTCATCTATTAACATATGTATCTCAGGTCATGGGCTTAGCTTCTGAAGCCATCTTTCGCAATGATGCCGCTTTGGACAAAATCGATGAACTGACGATTCAGAAAAAGGTCGACCAACTTGAGCTTTCCAATATCTCGTCCTTGCTCAAAGAAGAAGAGAAAAGATCTGCAAAGCATTTGAGTGAAATTTATCTCCTCAAGGATGATTTGGACGCTGTTAACTCTTCTAAGAAGGAATTGGAAGCCGAAGTAGCCTTTTTGAAGGGAGAGGGTTCTTCCCAGCTTATCTCCAACTTCCTATCTTCCGACGAAGGGCGCATTAAATTATGCGCACTTGCTCGCAACTTGGGTTATCACAGGGCCTTAGTCGCAATTGCTCCAAAATGCCCAGAACTAGTTATCACTTCTAAGAATGAGTATAACGCCAAAGCTGACGAGGCTTTAAATCAGGCTTTTGCCGACCTAAAGTTTGTAAAAGTAGATGGACGTCAGTACGTACCTGAAATGCCTCGTGAAGATGATGAACAAGAGAAGAGCTGAGCCTGCGAGCTCATATTATTTGTAATAGTGCTGTAGGGTTTTTGTATATGTCCTGAACAGCAGTTGACCAATTTTTGGTCTTTTTGAATATTAATTCTGATTTCCAATCTTTATTGATTTCGTCTTGATCAATCGTATCTTTATGTAATTCGATTTTAATTCGTAAGAAATCCACGAATTTCATGACGCCAGATAATTCCAGCTAACACGATGTTAAATATAATGCCACGAACTAAAATTAAATAACCCATTGTGCGTCATGCTTTGATTTACTTTTTGAGTTGGATATTTTTCCTTTTTAGCGGAAATCCAACAATAGTAAGTTAATTCGATCTGAATTGAACTTGTTGGTTTAATTGAATTTGCACGTTTCCTTTTTGGCGGAAAAGCAATAATACAATATGAAATCTGTTAATTTGAACTAAATCAAATTTAGATTTGCATTTGATCTGGATGTTATCCTTTTTTACGGAAAATCCATAAAAAGATGCCGCATAATCCGATCAGAACTGGAGTTGGTCAATACGACATATAAAATAAATAAACTGAAAACAAACTCAAGTTATAAGAATGAACTCATAAAGAGTTGTTTTATTTGTGTAGCTGAATTACACTTATTGAAGCGTCATAGCGCTTTGAATAATTGAAAAAGAACTAAATAGATAAACTATTGATAGTATCTTCGTAAGTTGGCGATGTTCCACATCCTTGGAATGGTTCAACCATCAATAGTTTCCAACTTATAACTCCCAGCTCCTCCGACCTGAGTTACCTTGTAAGGTCCTTCCCAGTTCGGATCAAGCTTCTTGAGGCCTTCAACGCGACTTGCTTCATTCTTCTGCAAGACCAGATCTCCAGGTTGTAGCTGAGTTTTTCTAACTCGCCGATCATAGTATCGGGCTATATCATATTTATACTTAGCTTCTACAAAGTGTGCTTTTTCCCTTTTTCTTCCAGCAAATCCAAACTCAATCGCAATTCATCTGAATTTTCTTCTGAGATGAAGTGGATTGTTCTAAGGCTTGGGAGTCCGATCTCCGTAGGTATCACTGCTTCTGAACTGTAAACTAAGCTGAAAGGAGTTTCTCGAGTCACTGTTCTTGGGGTAGTTCTGTACGCCCATAGAACGTTTGGCAGTTCTTCAACCCAATCACCTTTTTCTTTTCCCAACCTTGTTTTCAAACCTTGAACAATTATTCGATTTGTGACCTCGGTCTGTCCATTTGCTTGTGTATAGGCTACCGAAGTGAAATGCTGTTTGATATTCAGCTCTTCGCACCAGCTTTTGAACGGATCATGAGCAAATTGGGTACCATTATCTGACACAATGATGTTCGGTATTTCAAATCGGCATACAATTTATCTCCAAACAAACTTAACCATACTTCTCCCGGAAATTTGCACAAGTGGTTCGGCTTCTACCTATTTTGTGAAGTAGTCAATAGCCACTACCAAGTACTTAAGCCGTCCAGGAGCTTCAGGAAAAGGTCCAACGATGTCAATTCCCCATTAGGTGAACGGCCATGGACTTTGAATTGTGACAATCTCAGTTTGTGGGATATGTCTAATGACGGCATGGATTTGGCACTTAGGGCATTTCTGCACCAAATCGTGTGCATCTGAACTTATCGTAGGCCAGTAATATCCCAACCACATTGCCTTCTTTGCCAATGTGCGTGCTCTGACATGACTCCCGCATGATCCGAGATGGATCTCTTTCAGGACATACAGCGCCTGCTCGGGTCCTATACAACGCAACCAAGGCATTAAATAACCTTTTTTAAACAGTACTCCATTTTTGATAGCGTACCTAGCTGATCGCATAGTTAATCTCCGAGCTGAAGTTTTGTTTTGCTGTAATTCTCCGTTCGTCAGAAATTTGATAATTGGAGTCATCCAAGTATCTCCCAGTTCTTCTACCACTAGAACTTGCAACTCTTCAATACTTCTAGTTGGCAAGACCTCCACTAAAACCTTTTTGGTGAGATGGACATGTGCCGAAGATGCCAACTTACTGAGCGCATCTGCTCATTTGTTCTGAGCTCGGGGCACTCGCTCTATTAAGAATTCCTGGAAATTCCTTTTCAAGTTTTCAATTTTATCCAAATATTTTTTTATATTCGGATCTCGGGCCTCATACCCCCTAGTTAATTGGTTTACGATGAGCTGCGAATCACTATAAACCTGTAACTTTTCAACTCCCATCTGAGAAGCTAATTTTATCCCAGTTATTAATACTTCGTATTCTGCCTCATTGTTTGTAGCTTTGAACCGAAAACGCAAAGCATATGTGAACTCTTGTCCACTGGGATTGGTTAATATTAGCCCAGCACCTGAACCATCTTCACTCGATGCTCCTTCAACAAATAAAACCCAAAAACCTTCTGTTTTCTTACAAGGGTTCTGCAGGTTATCTTCTTTCACAAGATCTTCCTCCGATATGGAAATTTCTGCTATGAAATCTGCGAGCACCTGGCCTTTTACCGCTATCCGAGGTGAAAAGGTGATTGCATATTCTCCCAACTCAATTGTCCATTTCATGAGTCTTCCCGAAGAATTAGGTTTTTGCAATACTTGCCTCAACGGTTTGTCAATTAAAACATGGATTTCATGTGCTTGGAAGTATAGTTTCAACCGCCTTGAAGCATTAATAAGCGCCAGTGCCAATTTCTCCATGGTCGAATATCTCTGTTCGGCTCCTTGCAGGGCTCTGCTCGTGTAGTACACCGGTTTTTGTACTCCTTGGTCGTCTCTGACCAAAACTGCACTTATTGCTGCATCACTTGCCGCCAAGTACAAATACAAGATTTCGCCATGAACCGGGGTGGACAACACATGGACATTTGCTAGATACGCTTTCAACTCAACAAACGCTTTATCACAACTTTCATCCCATCCAAAATTTTTTGCCTTTCTTAGTGCTTTGAAGAACGGCAACTTCGATCAGCCGACCTCGATAGGAAACGATTCAAGGAAGCCAAGCGACCAGTAAGCCTTTGAACCTCATTTAAGGTTCGAGGTGCCTTCATATCTAGAATTACTTTTACCTTCTCTGAATTTGCTACAATTCCTTGGCTTGAAACAATGTGACCAAAAAATTTTCCCGAACCAACACTAAATGTGCAATTCTTCAGATTCAACTTCAACCCTGTTTCTCGCAGCTTTGTCAAAGTCTCTTTTACATCATCCAAAAAAGTTGCAATTTTTTTTGCTCTTAATTAGCATATCATCAACATAAATCTCCATATTTCGTCTGATCTGATTAGAGAAGATCTTGTCTACCAATCGCTGGTACGTAGCACCAGCATTATTCAAACCAAATGGCATCTTTGTATAACAATATATGTCTTTTTCAGTTATGAAAGCTGTTTTCTCTGCACCATCTTCATCCATCTGAATTTGGTGATAACCTTTGTAGGCATCGAGTAAACATAAGACCTCAAAATCGGAGGTCGCATCTACTTTCTGATCAATTACCAGTAACGGGTAACAGTCTTTTGGACAAGCCTTGTTCAGGTTGGTGTAATCTATACACATACAAAGTGAAGCGTTTAGCTTTGGAACCATAATAGGATTGGCAAGCCAGGTCGGGTAAAAAACCTCCTTGATTATCTTTGCCTTCAACAATTTGTCGACTTCTTCAGATATGACCTTATTCCGATCTGGCGCATACTTCCTTTTCTTCTGTTTGATCACTTGAGCTGACCTATCAATATTCAGCTTATGAACCATCAGATCGGGTGAAACTCCTTTCATGTCATCCGTACTCCAACCAAAAACGTCTTTGAAATCTGACAAGAGATTTATCAATGATCTTTTTGTCTCTATCGGTAATTATGATCCGATGAGAACTGTTTCATCTGCATGGGATTCGTCTAAGCATATAGCTTCTACTTCTTCTGTTAACATCACTGTCTCAGCTCGGTTTTCTGTTGCAACATAGTTCACGTTTGCAACCTGTTACTTTTTGCTTCCTTTTAAAGCGATCATGTGACATTCTCTTGCTAACTTTTGATCACCTCGAATCATAGCAATTCCTGCTTCAGTAGGAAATTTCATGACCAGATGGTATGGAGACCAGATAGCCTTGAGTTGCACCATGGCAAGTCGTCCCAGAATAACGTTGTATAGAGACGTGATATTTAGGACTGTGAATTCGATGTATATGAGTCTTTCCTTGGGATATTCTCCCAATGTCACTGTCAGGTTTATCGTGCCGATAGGCATTGACGTTTCTCCTGAAAAGCCGATGAGGTGTGAATGACAAGGTTTTAACTGTTTCTTGTCAATACCCATCTTTTGACAAGTTTCGTAATAGAGAATGTCAGTCGAACTGCCATCATCTACATATATTCTGTGAACTTCCTTATTGGCGATGATTGCTTTAATCAGCAATGCGTCAGCATGTGGAAATTTGGTCAGCACAGCGTCCTCTTCTGAAAAGGTGATAGTGTCTGTCAATTTGAACTGTTTATGAACTGGTTCCTGTTCTGGAATGCCCCTGTTCTTCGATTTCTTTGAGGTCATAGAATCCCCGTCGTAGGGTCCCCCAATAATAGTGTGAATTACTTCAGTGACATTCTTGTTCACACTAGGATTTCTGTCATCACCATTATCTCTCATTCTCCTATCATCTGGAAGATCTGGATGTTTCTTATCTTCAGGTCGGCTTGAATGATTTCTCATGACAAATTCCTTCAAATGGCCGTTCTGAATCAGTTCTTCTATATACCTCCTGAGATCTTTACAATGTTCCGTGTCATGACCATGCTGATTGTGGAACTTACAGAAGAACTTCTTACTTCTTTTGTTGTCAGGAGCCGTCATTTTTTGTGGATATCTCACATTTCCTCTGTTCTCCAGGATGGCGAGCACATCAGTTTGCCTTTTATTCAACAAAGTATAATTCCTATCTTTACCAACCGTAGACGAGTTGTTTTGCACGTTGTCGAATTTATCAAACTTTTGTTTGCGGTTTTCATTACCGGATGCCTTGTTTCTTTCTTCTTTCTTCTTTTCAGGACCTCTATCATTGTCTCATTTTCATTTATCTGCGTCTTCACCTTTTGCGAACTTACGAGCTCGTTTTATCATCTCTTCAGTATTAACGGGAGGATCTATAACAAAATCTTTGTATAATCTTCCAGGCCGCAAACCGTTTGTAAAGGCTCCAATCACCACCTCTTCCGATCTGTGTCCTATTTCCAAACTTTCGTTTATGAATCTGTCAACGTATTGAGTTATCGACTCCGAATCTCCTTGCTTCACGTTGAGCAGTTCAACATTTGTTTTCACAAACTTCTTTCTTTGCACAAACCTACTTTTAAAAGCCGATTTGATCTCACTGAACTGACGAAACGCTCTAGGCTTAAGATTGTCATACCACAATCTAGCAGTTCCCATCATAGTTATGCCAAAACACTTGCATAAGATCTGATCTAGGTAGTTATAAATTCTCATGCTCTGCACGTAATGATGCACGTGTTCTTCTTGATCTCCTTCTCCATTATAATATAACAAGGTTGGCATTTTAAACCTATGTGAAAGAGGGTAATTTTCCACATCATCCACAAATGGAGAATTTACTCCTAAATCATCATTGCGTTGTGGTTGCGAAGTGCGTGGCATATCGGAAGAACCTATGTCTCCAAACTGCAAATTCTGGGTCCTTGGCTGTTCGTACCTCGCGTACATATTATCATCAACATGATCTTCTACTTTTGTGCGCTGACGATAATGCGTACATCTTTCAGTTCTGTTCGGTGATCGTGAGTCTCTTCGGCGAGATGAAACTGAAATATGATCCCGATTCTGATCTCGATTTTTATCTCGGTTATTCCTGTTAGCGCGCTCCTCAGCTCTTATTCTGAGCTCCTCAGCTCTCAACCTGAGCTCGTGTTCCTTTTGAAGCTGCTGTCGGATATCTCGTTCATGAATCTCTCGCTCCCGATCTTTTCTTAGTTGCGTTTCCCGAATTTCCCGTTCGGTTAAATTACATGTAGCATGATTTGCTATCATAGCTTGAATTCGTTATCCGTTGTCGAGCAGAAACTTGAGCACATCTGGAGAATTAAATTAACAATGGGAATTGAACTCCCTTCCTGGTTCCAAGAAGCAGAACTTCGTCTTTCTGAGATAGGAGTTCGGGTAGATGAGCCTGCGAGGTTTTCCCTAACAGGAGACTTTTCTTTCTGATGATCAGGATTAGTGGGATTCTGATCGGCCTGCTTATCTCGCATAGATGACTGCAAACGAGGAGTAGGCATATTGTATTCTGCCCCATGGTGGGCACCAATTGATGAGTCTCAAAAAACTTCACGTCGTCCTCGAGATCGTCTGGTCGTCTGGTCACTCCGAACGCTCTGAAGACCTGCACAAAGTCCCCGGGCTTAGTCCCAGGGAGTAAACTCCGATGCCTAAGTCAGTAACAAGCCTTAAGCAAATTATCGATATGTAATTGAGAATACTTGAATTGAATCCCCTTCCCAAGTGATGGAGGGGTGGTATTTATAGAATACATACCTGAATTAGAGTTGTACTGAAACTCTAATTACATACATTGTAAAGGATTTGCTGTAGCTTAAGAGTTGTAATAGGATTGTAACTCTTAGCATATATGTGTAAATTGAATATGTTCTGAGAAGGAATAGGATTCCTATGAGCTGAATGATAGTTGTATTAGAAATCTATTTCTGAGGTATTATAACCTTGCTGAAATTCATCCCTCATCACTAAACAAAGCGTAGGAGCGACAAAAAAGAATTGGAAAGATTCAACTGTATATGAATATTCTAAATAACTAACTTTAGACACATCAAATAACTGAGGCTAAGTTTATCTAAAAAAATTTATCAAAAAATTAACTAATTGAGCTTATCTCAATTTCCTAAATTTTTCCCCGATATGGCGACGTGCAATTACCCCCACGTCACGACGTCAACTTCTAAGTAAATTAAAATTACTTTACAGTAAGCCATGTCGCGATGTGAAACTTTCCCACGTCGCAACGTCAGGAAAATTTAGCTAAAAATTTGATTTTTCATATTTTAATTGTTTTGATCCATTCAATATTGAAAATATTCAACAATCTCCCATCATTTTCAATATTTGAAAAGTCTTTAAAGAATCACGGACAACTCTTGATAATCTATGATTTCAATAATGGTGTCTTTCGATTGAACCATTATTTAAGTACAAAAATTAATAACTAATCATATGAATTGGTAGATAAGCTTTGAACCAACCATATATGTGATTAGCCATTTTAAATTATACACATAGATTCAATACTTCCAAATGTCATTTATTTTGCATAGTCTTTTGCATTAATCATTTCATGAGTATTTACAAAGTTAAGTCCATAAACTTTGTAATTTTCATAAATTATACACTCATATAGGCAAGCTCTTGATGCCTCCACCATTTTTGGCATTTTCAAGACTTGTTAAGAACCTTTTGTTCGACCTTCTTTTCTTGGTGAATAACTCAACATTACACCTCTTTTGGGATAATATTTTGTAATGTTCAAATCACTATAGTAGTGTACTTTCATTCATTGAATCTAAGACTAGACGTTGTGACTAGCGTTAGCTTGAAGTTTCTATTATTAGTGACTTTAAAAAATGGACTTCCATCCCTTTAGATGTGTTCAAAGTCACATACTTACTTAATCCTTTTGGTTAAGGATTTTCCAAAATTTTCATTTACTGTTAAACTTTATAAAGTTCATGGCAATTCCCCACTTGTGGTCAACCACATCAAGTTTTAGACCAACTTGTTTAAACTTACCATTGTGCACTTTAACTAGCATAATTGCACAACCTTCCAAAATGTTTTTTTGCTCAAACACACCCTTCCAATACATAACTCTATAAAATATTAGATTTAGTATCACCAATATTTGATCACATCATTTTATGTCTTAGACCAAAGTGTAAATATACAATTGTGCATTCACAATATATTTTAACTTGTTTTAACTAACATATATGCACAATCTCCCACAACACTTAACTTTATGTTTTAACAAGCATAAGTTCACAAGTGAAAAACTGAGTCAAAGACTTACAAATCTCTCTCTAGAAAGTCTCTCTTACTTCTCTCTAGAAAACTGGAAAAAATTTTATCGGGCCTTTCAGCTGAAACATTTTCTTAGTACTTTTTTGATGAGTCTGAAAAAACCTCACGTCGTTCTCGGGATCGTCTGGTCACTCCGAACGCTCCGAAGACCTGCACAAAGTCCCCGGGATTGGTCCCAGGGAGTAAACTCCGATGCCTAAATCAGTAACGAGCCTTAAGCAAATTATCGATATGTAATTGAGAATACTTGAATTGAATCCCCTTCCCAAGTGAGGGAGGGGTGGTATTTATAGAATACATACCTGAATTAGAGTTGTACTGAAACTCTAATTACATACCTTGTAAAGGATTTGCTGTAGCTTAAGAGTTGTAATAGGATTGTAACTCTTAGCATACATGTGTAAATTGAATATGTTCTGAGAAGGAATAGGATTCCTATGAGCTGAATGATAGTTGTTGTATTAAGAATCTATTTCTGATGTATTATAACCTTGCTGAAATTCATCCCTCATAACGTTTCTAACTACCGTCGAGCATTTGTAGATATTTCCTCAGTGGTGAGCACTACACTTCAGTAAATCTTTGAAGCCATATCATGTGGAAGCTGTTCACTTTTGGAAGCTGTTTGTCGTGAAGACCACAGCTCGCCATCTTCACCATTCGAAGCCAGATCTTGTGGAAGCTGTTTGCTTTTGGAAGCTGTTCGTCGTGAAGACCACAGCTCGCCATCTTCTCTAGATCTTCAACCAAATCAATGAAGTGAATCTGAGCTAAAATCAGCTGTATCGGGGGTGACACACTTCACTCAAAGCTCTAGAGGTCGGCTCCAAAACAACAAGGACCAAATTTTTTCAGATCAGAGCATCATCAGGTCTCGATCTTAAATAGGACGTAGCTGAAACTCTGCCATCTGATTGAGAGAAGAGGATTCAGCTGAAGTGGTGGCCGATCTCTGCCGAAAATCACACCCTCTCACTGAAAACAAAGGCTGAAGGGTCCTGAAACCACCGTCGAAAATACACTCATCTGGTGTCTCATTTTCGTCGCTCAAATTCGGACCCCATTTTGGTCAACCTACTCATCTGCTGAAGACAAAAAATAGCTGCTCCTATACAACTCAAAATTGACGATCTCAGCTGGATTTTGAGCTTCAATTAAAAGGGAGCTTCAAACCAACAACTCAAAATTGACGATCTCAGCTAGAGCAGCAGGACTCAGCTGAGAAACTGCACTGCAAGACGAGAGCTACTGTAGCTCAATGACAAAGCAGAAGGTCAGATGAGTAATGCTTCATGGGTAAGAGTGTTTTCTCAGATTTTGGCCCTTAACTACTGGAGTTAATGTTAGCTTGGTCATTTTGTGAATCGTGAATGCTTGACTTGTTTATGGAGGAACTTTTGATTGGTTGGCCACCAACATGAAGTCTGTTTGGTATGCTAAGGAATAATGGGATGCAGAGACTATTGTGGAGCCTTGTTTTGCTTTGAATTTGTTGATGCACTGAATGTTATGTGGACGGAACTTGGCATTTTTTTTCCCTGACTTGGCCTTTTTAGTTATTGTTTCTGGAGAAGTTTGATTCGTTGGCTACCAACATCAATAATGAGGAATGTTGGGAAGCATAGATTACTCTTGGGGTGCCTTGTTTTGCTCTGTACGATTTGCACTGAGCTCTGAATTTTTTGACTTGCTTGAATGAAAATTGGTCCATGCTTGATTGGATAAATTAAGGCTTGGCCCCTGACTGCTAGTTTTGTCAGATTGGCCTCTCATTTGCTTGTGAAATCTTGAATGCTTGCTTTCTGCTTTGGAGGAAACCTATTGCTTTGAATGATTAGGACTAAGATTTGGAATCCACTTGCTTGGAATGGAACCTCATTTTCATGCATTGTTGGACAGCTTTCGGAACTGGAAATTGCACTGTCTTGTATTTGTAATTTTTTTGGGAGAATTGCTGAACTAATGTGTCTATGCCAAGTGTTCTTGGTTGGAATTGGGCTAAAATCAAATTTTAGTGTGATGCGAATGGAGTAGCTTTTGAGTTCTATTCCACACGTTTTCCACAACCTTTGGATCGTTGTTTCTCAATTAATCCGAACAAGCATGAATCACAGAAGAACAATGCGAAAACAAGACAACAAAACAATAAAGGATATTGAACGAGAAGGATTGGAAGAAATCAACCAAACCCCAACGTTAACACGAATAGATTCAGCCCAACTAATGTAAATCAAAAGTTAAACTTCCTCAGTTCGGCGTGTTCTATAAATCTAGAACGGGTAAGCTCAACCTAAAGCTCCTCACTTAAGGTTTTCGCGGGTCTTATGATTGTTCAACTAAACTTAGAAGAACTCTCACGTTTTCTCTCAACTTATCACAGCTGGAAGAAGGTTTTAGCAAAGCTAAACTTTATCAAATTTCATATATGTGAAAAACGTTACAATGGCCACCCTTAAATAGGGAAGATTTCGGCCATGCCCAAACAGGAAAAAGGAAACAAGAAGCAAATTACGATTTGACTTCTTGACTAACAAGAAAGTTTCCTAAAAGACTACTTTCCAAATTACCATGCAAGGCAATTGGACAAGTACTGGACTTATTAATCAACGAAAATAAAGCCCAATTAATTAATGTTAATGGACTTATTATTACAACCCAAAAGTAAATCCTAAAATTAACAATGGCGTGATCCATAATAAATCCAAGAACACGCCTCTTCATGGACTTCTTCAAAATCGGCCTTTGTGATGTTTCTTCAAGGTGGATCATGAATTGTTAATGAAGAAACATGCAACAAAACTCCTCCTTGAGATGATTGAGATAATTCGGCCTCCATAGCTTCAAAATGTGAAGACAATAAATTGTGCAAGGCTGCCTTCATCTTTGAACTCCTTGATCTCGTCATTGGTCCATCAAGACTCACCAAAGGGTCTTGAGAGCTCGGCCTTGGCACCATGGACATGGGTTGATTTCCATCATAGTGCACATTAGCCTGACTGGATTTGAGCACACTGGATTTTGGACTTAGATGTTGACCTTGGACCCTGTTTTTGAAATTGGAGGCTGATGATCTATAGTGCCTAGGCCACACGGAACCACGATAGCTTCACTATTTCTGTTTCACAGTCTTTATATGCACTGTTGGGGACGAATGGTACTGATAACATACCTCCCATGTGTTAGTTGTGGCTGGCCCTCTAATATTTTGAGGAAAGGAGTTACAGGGCTAGAGAGATTGGGATTGCTGCACTGCTGGGAAAGTCTGGGGATAATAAGGGAAGTATCAGGGCAGTTTTTGTCAGTGACTTGTAGAGGCATCTACTAGAGAGGGGCTAAAAAAGAACTACCCTCTGTTAAGGAATCGATGAAGGCTTACCTTGGGACAGATCTCAGGAACTGAGATAGTGGAATTTGCACTACTTGAAGCCATCAACTAAACTAGAGATTTGCGATTTTGGTTGTAGTGAAGTCTATGCTCTAAAGCTAAAGCTTTATTTGCCTTCTGCCCCCATTATTTGCAAAGGCGGAAAAGTGCGAAGGGTAGAATGATTGATGAGCTGGACTACTTTTTTGCATAGATACTGGATGTGGAGGTCATCGATCCTAGGCTTCTTAGGGCAGATGCGAGATGCAGCTACTTTCTTCTTCTTATCTTTTGAAAAGGCGGATAATGGTGAAGGGGAAACTAGTATTGTCCTGTTAGGGTTTGACTTGAGAGGGTGCTGGGCTCGAGAGCATGAGTTTGGCTTTTATGGGCACGAATGGATGTAAAGGTGGACATGGGATAAAGTGGAAATGAGGTCTATGAGCACCTAGTGTGAACCTCTACTACAAAGTAGGGTCAATTACTGTAGAAAGAAATCAGAAAAGGTTTATGAACCTTTGATAGACGAATACTTCGGCACTTTATTTGGACGGAAGATTAGAGAGGCTCTACTCTAGGCCTCGAGTAGACCTCTCTTATCACCCTTGTATCATTTCAATTAGCAATCATGTAATGGAGTAGTATTCTAAATTTATCGCTTTTACTTTATAACTGTGTGGTTGGGTATATCCAGCACCGTATTTTGCCCAATATATATACAGACAGTTTCATTAAAAAAAGCATAAGTTCACCAGTGTTTAAGTACAATACATTTGAACCTTTAAAAGTTGATTAAGTTTTCAGCTTTGTAAGTTTAAAACTTTTCAATCACTTTTCCTTTAAAAGAAATGTAATGAACAAATTTAGCAAACTTGTGTTTGACTACAATATTTTACTCTTTAGAAGTTGATTTAGTTTTTCAATGTTAAAAGTTCAAAATTTTCAAAATCACTTCTACCTTCAAAATGTAATGAAAATTGGAACCACAATTGTTTAACATTACCGGAGTACCTTTAGAAGTTGATCTTTTAGTTTTTCTAGCATTGTAAGATTAAAACCTCTCAATCACTTCTTCTTTAACTATGTAATGAACAAACATATCCAACTTGTACAAGAATCAAACAAAAGTACTATAATACTTTCACTTATTAAATTAAGTTTGTACAAGTTTCAATTTACTTAGTCTATTTTCTTTCAATTTAAGAAAATAGTTGCATGTAGGTATATGCAGAGGCGGAACCAGGCGGGGTCTAGAGGAGGCTGAAGCCCCCGCCATGGTTGACGAAAATTTTGGAGAGGTATGCTCGCCGTTGCTACTGGCCGCTGCCACCACTGACTCGAGCCCCCGCAGGTTGAAGAAGACGACATGTTTTAAATTATTGTTTCAGTGTTTTGTATAAAAAATGATATGTAGCTTGGATCAATAATTGATTTTGGATCAGATATGTAGTAAACGGGGTAGGCAAGAAAAAAAAGGGCTAAATGTAGTAAGTAGCAGAAATAGCCCAGTTCTAGAAGGAATGGGCTATTACACTATATTGTGATAGAGTGCTGTATTATCCATGGAGTTGTGGCTGTTAGAAATCAATGGTGGGGAATTAGTTAGTTACAAGTATAATATAAAAACAAGGATAAGAATTGGGAGGGAGCTCAGCATGATTGTACAAGATTTTCCCTGCTTATTTTCTATAATTCTTCCAGACATTCTCATTCAATCTCTATCAATTCGAATTCTCTACCCTTGCCATTCTAATTCTTTTTCCTTTTAATTCCAGCCCAA
This sequence comes from Ophiorrhiza pumila, assembly GCA_016586305.1. Taxonomy (NCBI): domain Eukaryota; kingdom Viridiplantae; phylum Streptophyta; class Magnoliopsida; order Gentianales; family Rubiaceae; genus Ophiorrhiza; species Ophiorrhiza pumila. The sequence goes on from BLIW01000005.1 coordinate 17,939,569, forward strand.
GGGCTGACAAATTGGTATAAAATATAATCACTTAACAAAACGACGTCGTTTTGTTAAGTGGTTTGAAGAAAAAAAATTGCAAAACTGAACAAAACGACGTTGTTTTGTTAAGTGATTTGAAAAAAAAATGCAACACTGATTTCTAATATTTTCTTTTCAAATTCTAAACCCTTCCGATCTCCCAAATTCCCAAATTCTATTTCCAAATCTAAACCCTTCCAATCTAACTCTCTCTCAAATTTCCAAACTCAATTTTCAAATCCATTAGTAAGGAAACTTTATTTCTCCCTCTATTTTTCTTCCCTCATTGTCTCTTTTTTTTTATCTCCATTTTTGGTATTCAAAAAAGGTTAGTTTTACTTTTTTTTATTTAGAGTTTTGTTATTTAAATGTTGTTAATTGTAAGTTAATTTTAATTACTAAGTTAATTTGGGTAATTTTATTAAGAATTTTATGGATTAAATATTTATATATTTTGAATTTAGATTAGGGTTTTTGAATGTGAACTAATATTAAAAATTTGAATTTAGACAAGATATTGTAGATATAAATCATAGTTTAGAAACTCTAGTATGTTTCATTAATTTTCTTTATAGATTAATAGTTAATTATGATTGAATTATTAATTTTATTTACCGAGAAAGATATTTTTTCAACAATTGAAAATGAGCAAATCTTTCAACGTTTTTAACAGATGCAGACACGTAGAATACAATTGCCTCCTCTTCGTCACATGATGAAAACTAGTTCATCAAGTGTCAACCAATAGCGCAGTTATGCGTATTTATACATTTTTATCATTTTTATTATTGTTTTAGAAATTTAATTGTTAAATACGTTTATTTAATCGCAAAAAAAATATTAAAGTAAGTTCCCCTAAAAAAAAATTTCTGGTTCCGCCCCTGGGTGTATGCTTTAATTAGCATATTCATTCAAACACAAGTTTTATCAACACTACATTGCAAATTTAAGAAGTAGATTTCCAAGTTTTCTAACTTTATAATTTTTCAATTACTTCTTTTTACAATGTAATAAATTAACATAGCAAAACTTTATTCATTCATCAAATAAAAGTAACATAATACTTTTATTTTTGAAAAAATACATATGCGTTATGTACCCACATGCATCATATCAACTTATTTGATTTCCTTCAATAAGAAAATAATTTGCCTTGTTATTTTAACAAACATGCAAATTTCTCAGTTTCCCTTCTTGTTTATAATATGTCAAAAATCATGTTTTATCACATTCGTAAATATCACATAACATAATATATTATGTGCCATAATAAAAGATTAAATCAAATAAGTAATTTAAACAAATAGTTTAAACATTACATTGCAATATTAATTACATTAAAACTCTTATCCTTTCGTGGATATCAAATTCTTCAAGAATTCATTTTCTTTGAACACACGTTTAGTGGAACTTTTATCAATCTATCAAGGGAAGTCTTCCACAAAATTTAATTTGAAAATTATTGTAATAAAATTTAATAATCATCTTTGGATGATTTTTCCATATTGAACACTTTCTTGTTCAACAAATGACATTCTTTTGTAATGTTCTTCTTGTTACAAAAAGCCACATTCCCTTTTCCTTTTTTTAGATTGATTTACACATTGTTTTGACCTCTTGCCTTAGGTAGGCTACTTTAGTTGGCTATTTCCACTCTTTCCAAATGTGTACTTTGTTTAAAGGTAATGTAAGAAACATTCCCCAAGCACTCCATTCACTTTTTTTGTATTAGTGAAGACCAAATGTACAAGCAAGTCAAAATGCCATTGGCCGACCAACCCACGCAAGGTTCTCTTCCTCTTCTCGTCTGAGTTCGAAATCGCCACTGTAATACCCCATTTCGAAGCTCTCGACGAGATTTACAACACTCACGGGGCATAGCCCCATGACATGCGCTTGTTTTTTCCAATTTTGTGGCTATCGAAGGGAACATCTTTATTTCATTGTTAAGTCATTGACTCCTTGTAAATAACTACTAACTAACTTACTAGCTTATTAACTATCTAAGTCAACAAGAAATAGGATTATCTAGCCATTCTCTAGATGATACCCGCCACAAATGGATAAAGAAAATAGTAAAAGACAAAGCAAACCACATGCCAAATAACTTTCAAGCAATTCGGCCACTTTCGTAACCGAAACACTATAAGGCGAGAATTACCTAATGTAACTTGTGAATTAGCTCTCGTGTTAGTATCTTTCAGGTTGGACCAAAGTATATGAATAAGTTAACTAAAAGTTCTTAAGGCGTGGATTCAAGTATAGCTACCACTGGAGGGAGTAGTCCTTCCCTAGCATCTGCTTCAGTCATCATAATTTCTCCTGCAGCATTCCTCACTATCATGCTTAGTCCCTGCACCTTGTTGCCGATGTTCTAATCTGGACTGATATTAATTCTGATCCATCCTACAGGAGGTGGTTTCCAACTATCGACCTTATTCTCAAGAGTCTGCTTCTCCTTGTCCCAACCTCGATGATCCTTAGTATGCTCAGAAAATTCTTGCCACTCTCTCACTGCCCTTAGTGCTATCTCCAGCTCAGGAATTATTTTGGAGTTGAAAAGTTTGTCATTTCTGGACTTCCAGATTTGCCACATTGTGTTAACAGTGATCTCTAGTCTGTCGTCCTGATTCTTTAATCCTCTCAGCTCACACAATTCGGTCCACCAACTTGTGAATGAGTCTTTCCATTATGCTAATCCACTCCAGTTTATGACTGCTATCTTCCAAATTTTTTAAGCCCTTTCACATTTGAAAAAGAGATGCTCTAGACTTTCTTCACCTTCTCCACAGAGCTTGCAGAAGCTTTGTATTGGAATACCTCTATTTTTTATGTTCAAGAGCACAGGGATGGCATTGGTAGCATTTCCAAATAAACAACTTCAGTTTTTGCTTCAAGTGAAGTCTCCATAGCCTTTTCCACATTCTTTCAGCTTTTTCAGCACTTGAACTGGGGCTAGCTAGCTTTTGATCACAATCCTAAAATCTTTTGATTTGTTCATAGCCTGATTGTGCATTATATTCGCCTTTGGTATTATGCATCCATATCACTCTATCTCTAGCTCCCAGTTGGCTAATTGGTATATGTAGAATATCCTCAGTTTCTTGTGGAGTAAAAATTTGTCTAATAAGCATGCTATTCCATTCATTCCTTTCAGAGTTCATCAGCTCATTCACATATTCCAGTTTGCAGGATTCTGGTTTACATGATAGAGGTCTCATGGTTGGAGAATTTGACATCCAGTTGTTATCCCATATTCTGACTGATTTTCCATTCTCTATAGAAATTTTGATCCTCTGGTCAGTACCCCTTTAGCTCCAATCCAACTCTTCCATAACCATGACGCACTCTTCTTAGCGTTGGCTTGGAGAAGTGACGAGTTTGGAAAATACTTGTCTTTCATCACTTTGCTCATCAGCAGATTTGGTTTTGAAATTAATCTCCATAGTTGTTTAGCTAGAAGAGATTCATTGAAGGCTTTGAGGTCCTTGAATCCCAACCCTCCATTTTTTTTCTTAGTAGCCATTTTGCTCCATGTCACCCAGTGAATTCTCCTTTCTTGAGCCCCATTACTCCACCAGAACTTTGCCATTATGGATGCAATCTCATGACACAAGCATATTGGAATTTTAAAGACTGACATAAAATATACTGGGAGAGCTGATATGATAGACTTTAATAGCACTTCCTTTCCTGCAGTTGATAACAGTTTACTCTTCCAGTTGAGTATTCTTATTGATACCCTCTCACTGATTACCTTAAAAACATGGGTCTTAGATCTCCCTATCACAATAGGGAGTCCCAGGTATTTGCTATTTTTTTGTTCCTTAACTCCATCCAATTCTTACCCAATAGTCCCTCTCACTGTTAAAGGAATGTTTTTGCGAAAAACATTGATGATTTTTCAAGATTGATCTTCTGTCTTGAGCATTCTTTGTATTTTATCAAGATATCCCTGACTGTCTTTATTTGATCTACCTCAGCTTTACAAAATAACAGTGAATCGTCAGCAAATAGTAGGTGTGTATCCCGAGGTCCTCCTTTACTAATCTTCACTCATGTCAGAGAGTTCTCCTGCACTGCATTTTTAATTAGAGCAGAAAATCCTTCAAAACAAATAAGAAAAAGATTAGGTGAAAGTGGATCCCCTTGTCTGATTCCTCTTGTTGGTTATATAAACCCTTTAGGTGTCCCATTGAAATTTATAGAAAAGGACGCAGTGTCTATGCATTTTAGGATCCAAAGAATAAATTTTTTATGGAATCCCATTTTTTCCATTACTCACACTAAAAGTCCCATTCTACCCTATCATATGCTTTAGACATATCCAATTTGAGGGTCATATAGCTATGTTTTCCTTTTCTGAGATTATTTAGATAGTGAAAAAATTCATGGGCAACAACTATATTGTCAAGGATTTGCCTACTAGGGATAAAAGCAGACTGGTTAATGCTTATACATTTATTCAAGATAGATTTCAACCTTTATGCAATGATTTTTGAGATGATTTTATAGATTATATTGCATAAACTAATAGGCCTAAAATGTGACAAGGTTTTTGGGTGCTTTATCTTGGGGATGAGGGAGATTAAGGTGTGATTGAGTGCATGAAGCATCTGATTTGACTTGAAAAAACTTTTAACAGCTTTACAAACATCATGCTCAACAATATGCCAATATTTTTGGAAAAAAATGGGAGTCATACCATCGGGTCCTGGAGCTTTGTTTGGATGCATAGCGAACAAGGCTTGTTTGATTTCTATGTATTCCACTAGTTTAGTCAGCTCCACATTCATTGCTCTAGATATTGAGTTAGGAATGCCAGCTAGGACTTCATCTACTATGGATGGTTTTGAGGTGGTGAAAAGATTTTTGTAATATTGAGTGATTTCCTCCACCATCTCCTCTTCACTCTGGCATGTTGTTTGATCCTCCCTAATCAACTCACTGATTTTGTTCTGCTGTCTCTGCTGAGCTGTGCAAGCATGAAAGTATTTGGAGTTCTTATCCCCTTCTTTTAGCCATTTTCCCTGGCTTTTTTAATCCAGAATTTCTCCTCCTCCTTGTACGCCTCTTCTAGATTTGCTTTCAGTTCATACCATTTTTTCCAATCTCTGAGGGCACCTTTATCTTGTATCTCTTCCATCTCCTTCTTTATTTTTCTTATCTCAGATGCTGAATTGTTACTATGGTTCCTATTCTATTTTAACAGTTCCAACCTGCTTGCTTTGATTTTATGTTTTAGTCTGAACTGATTTGGCCCAGTAACATTTTCTTTCCAAGCCTTTTTTATGACTTTTTCAACCTCATTCTTTTCTACCCATCTGCTGTCAAAACAGAATCTCTTTTTGAATACGTTTATTAGGCTTGGTATCCAGCACCATCATACAATGGTCTGAGGCTTGCTTTGTTTCATTCATCACGATTGCATTTTCAGAATTCAAAAACCAGTTAGGAGATGCAAAGATTCTATCCAGTCGTTCTTCAACAAATCCTTCTCCTTCCCTGTTATTTGCCCAAGTCTAATTAGATCCCACAAACTTGATTTCCTCCATTTCCATGTCTTGAACAAACTGTCTGTATTTTCTGTAACTCCCTTCTGCTCTTCTGATGCCTCCTCTTTTTTCCTGTTGTCCTAGGATATCATTTAGATCATTCAGAGCCTTCCATTGCTCCTCCCTGATTTTAATATCTGTACTCAGATAAACAAATATCCCCCAGCATTTATTTTTAACATCATCAGTAAGGAATTCAACCTCAAATGTGTACTTTGTTAGAAAGATCATTTTCCTGCATATGACATTCCTTTTTATACTAAGGAATTTAGCAAGATTTTCAATGAGCATTTCTTCCTACTTAAATTTCAATTTTCCATTAAAATATTTTCATCCATGTCTAAGGACAAAACTTCTATTATAAACATTACTATTATTGATTAAACTTTTTAGCAAAGTTTCAATTTTAGAAAATTTATTCTTCACATACTTGCATTTACCATTTCATAATTTAAAGAGTTTAAAGTAAGAAAGTTCTTACTTGAATATTCTTTCAAGCATGTACCTTTTCTTGTCTCACATTTTCTTTTGCTGTAGAATTTTTATAGACACTTCTTTTGTTTTCTTGCAAGATGGTCTCCATTCAACCTTTCCAATTTTCTAGTATTGAAAACAAAGTCCTTTCCTTCTTTTACCATTGTTCTACAAATAGAATCTAAAGATTGTTCGGAATTCTTTTTCTAGCTAGTAGTATTCTATCTATTACATAAATAACTATCTATTACAATAGAACTTTACAAGAAAAGAACTTTGATAATTATTACATGATACTGCAATGAAAATAGAACTTTATCTATTACAATAAAATTGCAATAAGGAATGAACTCTTCAAATCATATACTAAATGCATTTTCCTTTATATTTTATTTGATCCCTTCATTGTGCAGTAATTTGAGCAAATACTCTTTAGGATATTTTGAAATTAATAAAAATATGTATTGCACTATATGTATTTCTCACTTTGAAAAACAACATAAGTGTTTTACAAGAGAAGTTTTTTTTCTCACAAAAGAACCCTGCAGGTTTTTCTTTTGCTGAATGTTTCTTTTTTCTTAGACTTATTATCTAGACTGAATTCCTCATATAGTTGCTAATTAGATTAGAATCACAACTTTCATTTTTTGAGTGCTTCTTTATTCTTAGACTTATTATCTAGACTGAATTTTTCATATAGTTGTTGATTGGATTAGAATCACAACTTCCAACCGTTATGTCTTTGTAGAAATATACTATGTCAAAATAACTAACTTTAGACACATCAAATAAGACTAAGTTCATCTGAACAACTTATCAAAAAATTAACTAATTGACTTTATCTCAATTTCCTAAATTGTCCTGGCGAACATGCAATTACCTAAAAATTTGATTTTTTAGATTTTAATTATTTAGCGGAAAATTTTCAAATTTTAATTGTTTTGATTCTTTCAATATTGAAAATATCCAATTGTCTTTTCCTCTCTATTAACAAAAAGTGAACAGAATCATCATCCCTAATAGCTTATAAAAACAAAGATTATACTTAAAACAAAATATTTTTTCCACCATTTTCAATTTCCTCTACAACATAGTCTAAGGTCTATAGATCTCCAAAGAGTAAGGACTAGATCTGGAGATGAGAGATTATGATGGAGGAGATAGAGATTTCTCCCTTGTTCACACTCATATGGAAGGTGTAGATATATGTATATTTTTTGTTTAAAAGAAATTCAAAATAGATACTAAATCTCTCAAAAGAGAAAAATACTCTCATCATGGGAGACAAATTATTCCCATAATTTGAGGGTGATAGGTTGGTGGAGAAGATCTCGAAAGAGTAAGAATTAGATCTACATAGGAGAGATTATGATTGAGGAGATTGAGGATAGATTAGATTTTTTTTTTTATATATTTAAAACAACTTCATAATGGAGATTAAATCTCTCAGAACGAAAAAAAAAAAAATACTCTCATCAAGGGAGACAAATCACTCCTACAAAAGGAGACAAGGGAAAATTTTGAATTTTAAGGAAGGTAAGTTGGTGGAGAAACGATGGCAAAGGGCTACTGTTTCTCCTTAGTTTTCTAATTTTTTTTCGGATTGTTAGAAGAGTGAGAGAGAAAGTTGTCACTTTAGTAAAACCATGATTGAACTTCCAAATTTTTCCATACTCTAAAATGGATGAGTGTATTAGCATGTAAGTACCCTTCTACCAAATCAAATATAAACTAATAAAACTAAATTTTTTTTATTAAAGATACAGTTAGCACCATTATCTCAGTAGTTGAAATTAAAATTAATTTTGGCTCTTTTTATTTTAAGTAAAAAAATATATAGTTTCTTTTATTTTATTTTTCACTAAATTAAATATAAACTTATAAAATGAAAATTTTAGTCAAACCCAATATTTGCACAATTATCTCAACCGATTAAATTAAAATTAATAATTCTTTCATTTTTAGTAATAATTTCATTTTAAACCACGAGTTAGAGCTTTTTAATAAAATCACTAGTCCAATCAATACAACTTAAGTCACGGAAGGTGATTGTGATATGACTAAATTACAAGTTTTAACTTTTCTATAAGGCTAGTGAATATAATCAACCCAATTTTTTTTTTTAAAAAAATCATGTATAGCCAAGGTCAAGGAGCAAATTTAAGCTTCATAGAGAATGAGAAAATAGTGTTTTAAGCACGATTGTAAAAGAAAGATTTACTTGAGTCAATCTAGGAAGAAAAATGGGCTCAAAATGCATTTATGATTCATTTGAGGGATCCATGCCACTCAGGTTGACTTTCATATGATTTGTACCATTGATGAACCAATCTAATGGTAAATTGCAGTAGAATATGAACATTATACAGAGCAGCAACTGTACCAAATCCCTTATTTGAAAGTTTAGACCTGCATGTTATTTTCCCCAGTTCGCTCACTATTTGATGAGGAAAGCATTTTTAAGTTAAAATAAACTACTAAGGGTGGAGAGTATGGTTTTTGAAATGGTGAAATTTTTCGGGTAATAAATTTTGTCGATTAATTTTTGGTGTGCTTCCTGGCGTGATTGTGGGGAGATTATAGCGTCCACAAAATCTGGTACTATTTGGAAATAAGGTGGATAATATTGAACAAGTGTGTAATGATATATTCAAAGAGGTGCAAGAGTTGGTGTCTATCAAGTTTCCTACATTGGTATGGGGTAAGACATGGGCGATCAATGCGTTTCGTACATTGCCTGACAAATGTATATGTAAAAGTGTGTTGTGGATTTGTCCAAAACGAGACGATTGTTCTGAAGGAAGCGAGATCTCTCGCATTTGGTTGTGTTACTAACATGGAGGCGGAAGCTTTAGCACTTTTAGCGGGATTGAAACTTTGTAATTCATTGGATATTCTGGCTGTTCATTTTGAATCTGATTCATTGGCTTTGGTAAGGATGGTTAAGAAGCTGAGTAAACCACCTTGGAAAATCCAAAAGCTCTTGAATACGATACATTCGTGTTATTCGGCGAATACTCTTACGAATCATGGATATTTTTCAAAGAAAGACACTACATATATAAGGTTTGTGGATTTACCTCGTACGGTTTGAGGCATATGGATAGGACGAGTATACCAAATTTTAGAGTTAGAAAAATTCGTTGAAATTGTTTTATTATGGATAGATTTGTGGGAGTAGTGGTACCTTTTTTCGGTTGCTTTGTAAGGGTTTTACCCCTTTAATGATTATTGAAGGTCGTTGCCTAATGGGAAAAAAAAAATGCTAATTTCCATACTAAAAATTCTTCTAAATTCCTCACCTTTTTTTCACTCTAAGCAAATACAGGAAACTGTTTCTATAAAATAAGTTTTCCTTTACTCACCTTTTTTCACTCTAAGCAAATACAGGAACTGTTTCTAAAAAAAAGAGTAATAACCAGGAAGAAAGAAAGACAGAAAAAATATGAACATATTATATTTGTTGCAAATTGATTTACAGATCACAAGTAATAGTAGAATTAGAACCTTACCAGTTACTAATTTCCATCAATCATCAGTAACTATGCTAATATGACAATGCAAGAAAACATTGATAAGTACCCCATCTATCATATTCTCCAGAAGTAGGCAAACTACTAGATATTGAACACTTCTTGGACAACAAAGAACCTTGTAGTGGGGTCTCAGATGTATCACTGATATAGGATATTACATCAAAGTAATATTCAATCTGCAAGAGGAGATAGAATGTGAAAAATCAGGAAAAAATTGAAGATGAACCTTCATTTTGAATAAAAGATTCAAAACAAATTTATGAGAACAATATATGCCAACGGGTAACTATGAAAACCAAATAACGTCTCATTGGACATTGGAGCCAAAAATCTAAAATGAAAGATAGATGAGGAGGGAATGCGTGAAAGAAGAATAATCCTACTAACAGCTAGAGATATAGAAAGGGGCCCAAGAAAAAAATACGGCAAGAAAACAAAGGTTCAAGAGTTGAAGAGTTGAAGAGTTGCGACAAGTCAAATAGCAATTTTCCTATGCAAAAAGTAGAAATCTGAACCAGCATAAAAACTAAAGGAATAAAGAAATGACATCCCGAAAATTCAATCTCCACATATTACAAAATCAAGCATGGAGATTCAGAAGAAGAACAAAACTCGAAATAAAGAGTGCTAATCAACCAAAAATTGTCTTCAAAATAATCAAAGAAGGACGTTTTGACATTCAACTCAGCAGTTAAGATTTCTATGACAAAAAGTTTGATGCTTTTTGACTCAAGAACTTATTTACCAGAGAACTGCAATGTTTGACCTGTCAAACTCAAATCAAACTTACCTCATACATGAAAATATAAAAATATATATATATATTAGATTTATAATTCTATAATAAATCAAGTTCCATATCAATGCTCTACCATTTCCATGCATGAAAAATATATATATTTAACATCTGATTACAGCTACATCACAAACAAAAGCTCAATCATTATAGAAAAAGCATATCGAAATGACAACATGAATCAGACACCCATGTTATACAAGAAAGGCCAGGTGCTCTTGCTTTCTTAACTGATTGCAGTTACATCCACTCTCTAACAAAAGATATCTTGACCCTTTCACATCTCCATATATATCATTTTCGAGATCAACCAATAGAAACTTCAAATATCAATATTAGATCAATATAAGATGTTTCACACATCAATTTTCTCAAAATCTCTTAGCAAGGTGCAAAATGGCATGAAACCGTGCCTGATACTGCCACATTTATACTTGTTCATATTCTCCAGTAACCATGGGCTAAAATCCCCATGGTTACCACTGATACTTTTCTTTACCAAACAATAATGCAGATGAGATAGTGCCTTCTAACGAAACTTCACATTTCAACTCAAATCAAGTTTGCAGAGGACATGCTGGAAATTTAAAAAGCATCATGCAATTGCCTTTTCAACAGATAATCAATGTAGAACCAAAAGTACAGATAAGACCATTATTTCACACCAAACCAATCATTTCCGGATCTCGCAAATACTATACTAGTCAGGTAGCTAGAAGATATGCCAGTGTAACCACACTACAGATGGACAACCCAAGAATCAGTTCCTCAATACACAAGTCACCAGAAGTCTACAAACAATATACCATGCAAACGATTTTGGCAACGAATGAACAATATATCATTACAAGGACATATTACCAGAACATAGCTATGGAGCAAAAGACGCTGCAATTCAGTCCTCTGTTCAGCTAGCCCACAGGAACCTTTTCTTTGGCACTCTTCTGCTGCAAAGTAAATTCATGAAATTTCTCGGCTTTCTGTCTCATGCCCAAAATCATCTCTTCCGTAGCATCAATTATTTGTTTTGGCAAATAAACCTCCAAATAATCAAACCACTCCCCTAGAGTCACCTTCTCCAAGTCCAGCTTGTTCAAGTCATCAGCCTTGACTCCAGAGCAACTTGCCAATGTACCACGACCTTCAATTCCAGATTTCACTTGTTCCTCTCCTACCAATCTGTCAACAATTCTACCTTCCTCTTCTTCCAACACTTCCTCCCCTAGCAAATCCTCTTTATCCTCTTTAATTTCTTTTCCCTCCAAGCCCAACTTCTCGTCCACTATCTCAACCTCTTTCCCAGCTCTATCATCTTTAACACTCTGAACCAAATTCCTCTTCGTTCTCGTACCTTTCCTTGTTATCTTGTTCCCCCATCCAACATCTTCCCCCAATTCCTCCACATCTCCTTTCCTTGTAGTACTAGTAGTCCCCCTTATACTCCTTGTAACCGTCTTTGAACTCTCTTCTTGCCCTTTCTTTCCTACTATCTTCTCAGCACCTTTCAGAATAACATTCTCAGAAACCCCAACCATCTCTTCCCTTTTCATTCTCCTAGTAGTCCTCCTCAAGCTCTCCACAACCCCATTTTGATTAAAATCTGCCGAAACCCCACCTAAAATCTCTTCCTTTTTCAGAGCTCTACCCCTCCTTGGTCTCAATTTTTCCACCAAATTTTCAGTTTCCTCAACATTTTCGTCAACCCCATTTTTTTCCACCAAAATTTCCTCCTTTTTCTTGCTCCTAGTCTTCTTTACACTCACTTTTCTTCCCAAACCCTCCATTTTCTCAGTCTTCCCTTCAACCCCATCTCCCAAACTCACCATTTGCTCCATAATTTCACCGTTTTCCGAACCTTGCCCGCCCCCGCCCCTCAAATTCTCATTACTCTCAATTTTACCCAATTCCAACTCACATTTCTCATCCACCACCCCCAGCCCCAGTTTCCGACCTCTCCTAGGATTCCGCCTCCCCCTCTTACCCTCCTCCCCACCAACCACCGTAACCCCAACCCTGATAGATGTACACTCACCAACCTTGATGACGTCACCATCGGAGAGCTTGACCGTTGCGAAAGGCTCGAGCAAGTCGGAGTTCAAAACGGTGCCGTTTGATGACCCTAGGTCGGATACTGTCCAACAGCTCCCGACCCGACCCGACTGATCTTGGAAATTTATTGCGAGATGCTTTGTGGAGATACCGGCGTCTTTGATCGTGAGGTTGTTGCCCCGGGCAATTCGACCGATCCGGACCCTGGAACCGGGTACGAACTCTACGGTTTGGCCCTCTAATGGGCCTTTCTCCATTGTTAGCCTCAGGGTCGGATCCGGGTCCATTCGGGTTCGATTCTCTGCAGCTTCCGTGGTGACTTTTTTTCCTTAATTTGGGAATGAGAGGGAAAGAGAGGCCGTGCTTTTCATTCAAAAACTATCAGACGCACGTGGTTCGCACGAGACTACATTTAAAATTAATTATATTTATCAATTAATTAATATAAACAAACACACAAACCATTGTTATAATTTTTTTTATCAATTAATGCAATTATATTTTATCGTAAATTTTCAAGTTAAAACAATAAACTTTTAATATTAACTTTTAAAATATATTTTTATAAAAATTACTGGTTCTCATACTTAACATAAACCCTTTTTTTTTTTGTGTGTGTGTGTGTTAAACTCAACCGGAGGACCCGTTTGCTACTTTCAACAGTCAAAACTTAAAAGTGCAGAAAAGCGGTTTAAGAGCAAAACAGTTAAAAATATATATTTTTTGATTTTTCATCTCACAGACTCACACGCAATTAATTCAATAACTAAACAAACACCCTTTTGCAAGAATCCTTAAATTTCTCAAATTCCAGGGGTAATGCCACTTTTATTTCTTTTTCTTCTGTATTGTTTGTAGTTTTTTTTTTGGGGGCATATTCATGTTTACATGATAATGGATTTGGTTTTTCTTGCATGCTATTGTGTTTTTTGTTCAGATGGGAATTGGGTTACTGAGAAGTCGCACAGTGATGATAATGGTGGTGGTTTTAATAGTTTTAATGAATGGAGCTTTTGGGATCAGGTTTGTGATAGATAAAGAGGAGTGTTTAACACATAATGTTGAATACGAAGGAGATACTGTTCATGTTTCTTTTGTTGTGATCAAAGCTGATTCTGGTTGGCAATATGGCGCAGAGGGTGTTGTTGATCTTGTGGTAAATTTATCTCTTCTCTCTCTTTTTGGGTTTTCTTTTAATTCTTGAACTGGGATTTTTTCTTTTTATTTCAGCTTGTTAATTTTTATTTTTGATGCTTTTTGTATTTTCAAGAATGCTTTTACTTTGACTTGAGGCCACCAAAAAAGCCCACCTTTTGTTGATAATGATTAAATTTAATGATGAACCCTGAATGCTTATTAATCAAAGAAATTTGAATTCCTCAAAACTTATCATCAACTTATTCATAAAATTTACTAATTTCATAAATGCAAGTTACCTTGGCTCCTAGTCTATTGAGTTGTGACTTTGTCTGTGATATCACAGGAATGGAGTAAAAACCAATTATTCATATGTTGTCATCAATCATGGGACTCTATAACCAACTACCATGACTGATATTTTCATGTAGTATCTGTGATGAAGTATACCATGGTGGTGTTAATGTCCATTTTTATGCTTGAGAATTACGAAGTGCATAGCGTTCTAGTTTCTATATCACCCTGATTTACTGCTCTTGGATACATCCCCATCTGCATTTGGAATTCTGCCAGGACTTTCCATTCTCAACTTTTCTTTCTTTAAGGCACATAATTGGACGTTGTTATGGCTTACTATAGAACCATTTCTGGTGCTAAGGCCAATAAATGTAATAATGATTTAACCCTTCCCAAGTAATCTTGATGCATATGCAATGACCATTAAGATGATCACCTGAGATAATGGTTTGATGTATGGGATAAGAGGAGAGGTAGTTTCTTGAGTCTTCTGGTTGAATATCTAATTATCATTAGTGTATCCATGGGTGAAAAGAATTTTGATCCTTTTGTCACATCATTGGAGAAATTTCAGTCCGCCGCTTGTTTCCTGAGGACCTGTAACAGCTGTAGTCTATTTAAACATTGTATATTTGTCATATTGTTTTCAATGTATTATGCATAAGAGAACATTTGAAATGCTCAGGGATGGTTGTGGGGCTGTCAGATGATCATGCGGTATGAAATGATTTTACAAGGTTTTTCAGGGTCTAGTCAGTTGTAAAAGAATTGGGTTCTCTCTTCTGAATTTCTGATCATTTAGTTATATTTAAGCAACAAGAAAATGTTTAAATTTGCTATGATTCATTTGCAGTGAATTGAAGTATTCTAGTGGATTGGTATGAGCCTTTAAAATATGCTGCTTCTGATTCTCTGGATTTTGTTCATATCCTTTTCTCTTTTGCTTTCTGTGAGTGTGAAGAGCAGAGGTTCCTTAAATGAAAATAGTGGAATGCTTTTGTGTTTCAATCACTTTGCTCTTTGAACAAATTGATTTTGAATATTAAACTTAGGAATCTTATACCTAATTCAACCATCAGAAAGAATATCAATGTGTAGCCAATCAAGTTACATACGTAAAAAGTTCTAAAAGTTTACTTCAACTATTTCTAGTTCATGAGAAGGATTACTTGGGAAAAGAGTGATTGTAGTCAGTAACTATATCATGAGTGTAAACTAATTAATAGCACTCTAGGAACTAAATTGATAGGCTCCATACATCATATATATTAATGTTGCTTATTTAGAGGGCACAACTTGAGTTGAGTTTTGAAAGTACTTACAAACCCTCAGCCAATTGTTTTGATCTTATTGCCAAATACAATCAATTTTCAAGTTTGAAGGTTGACATAGCTGCTGACCGGTGGATTTTCTATTCTCGGCAATCATACTGTTAATGTGTATATACTTTTCCTCTCATTTATATCTTGTGTTGAATGCATACCTGCTCACGCAAGATTGTGATGCCAGTGGTCCGCCGAGACACAGGTTCCACTTTGGAGAAGTGGATCCAAATATTTAGGAAATTGTCTGTATTGAATTCTGTTATCTCACTCATGTATCTATGAATTGCAGCATTCCAGATTAAGGCTATGTATAGCTGGTGTGTTAGTTATAATGTGATCCACTTAAGTATTCAATGTAGCCAGTCTTTTATGAGTCTGTGATGCACAAGTTGGGAGAATTTTCTTGTAGTCCCACAGATACTAAGCATTGAAAAGTAAATTTCAGAGATGGCCTGCTATATATAGATGCCAAGGGTGAAAAAGCTTTTGGATTTAGATACCTTCTTTCTCTCGTTTTACCTTTTTCTCTTTTCAGTTTCTTTCCAAATCTCAGTTGTTACTTGACTTCCAAATTCAGATAAAGGGTCCTAATGGAGATCAAGTTCAAGGTTTCAATGACAGGGCCAGTGAAAAGTTTGAGTTCATGGCTCCAAGAATAGGCCTTTACCACTTTTGCTTCACAAACAATTCACCTTACCATGAAACTGTAGATTTCGATGTGCATGTTGGCCATATTACCTATTATGATCAGCATGCGAAGGATGGTATGTATCCTTGGCTGATTATCCCTATTTCTGTCTGTTTACTTGATATCTACATTCACGAACCATGCATATGATATTGTTTAATGTTTCCACCAGAGCATTTCAATCCCTTGCTTGAGCAAATCTCAAAGTTGGAGGATGCTCTATACAACATCCAGTTTGAACAGCACTGGCTAGAGGCACAGACTGAGCGTCAGGCATTGGGTAATCAAATGTTGATTATATTCCTGCTATCCTTTCTTTGCCTTTTGTGTACAATTTCCTGGTTGAATTATATAAAAGAACTTGGTTGGATTGCCACTTTCTTTGAACCTGAGATCAGCATGACAACAGAAATCTTTTTCTGCAAGGCCCCCAAGAAAGAACATAAGAAACTCAAAAGAATTAAATGACAATATCCTGAAAAATAGAAATGCGAAAATTGGCAAGTATGAATTAAATGCCATTTTAGTTTGATACTTTTAATCAAATATTGTATGGTCACCTTTGGTTGAAGATGATTAAGAACATTCTGGTGAAGGAAAGTTGTAACTATTCTAAAATTTTCTTTCATGATTTGTTTTTCTTCCCACACCCCCACTTTGTGATATTAGTAGCGCACATACATGCAGACATGCACACGCACACGCACACAGTCTCTCTCTCTCTCTCTCTCCCCCTCGAAGCAAAGAAAAAAAAAGGCCTAAATGAAAGAATAGCGAACAAACCCCCATGCATACAAGAAGAAATTTTTCTAAAAGTTGCTTGGTGCCTAGGCGAAAATCTTTGGTGGTTGATACTAACTTCCCAGGACCGATAGGGGTTGTGTTCATGTTATTTTATCAATTTATCCTTCTTAGGTTCATCTTATGAATCAACTAATAGAAAAAAAGCTGGTCTTGATTATTTTTAACAAAATTAACATGGTAAATATTTTGTATCCATTTTAATTGCAGTGAATGAAAATATGAGCAAAAGGGCAATCCACAAGGCATTATTTGAATCACTTGCACTTATTGGAGCCAGTGCTCTTCAAGTTTTCCTCCTCAAGCGCTTGTTTGAACGGAAGCTTGGAACATCTAGAGTCTAAGATTATTTGTTCCCTCTATATTTATCATTCTTGCCATGAAACTGAACGTGCTCTCCATTGTTCTGCGCTAGCTTCATGCAGCAGTTAAGCTAATTGGTTTAACACAAAGTAGAATAGCGTAAATTTTTAATCTTGAGATCTTCATTCAAAGATTTTGCATGCTTACTTTGAATGCATTAGTTTTTTTGGACAATTTTTTTCCTCCTGTACTGCCCTTTTGGGTGTAACAATAGCTTCAAGGCACACTTTTAAAATTAGGAAAATTGCAAGTCATACTTTATATATTTGTTGTTAAAACTTTTTTTCGTCAGTAACATCTGAAACGATGTAGTTTTGTCACTCACATGAAAAATTTTTATCAAATTTATTCTCTCATCCAACTATATTTGATTTTTTAAGAGAGAGTATGTATTTGAACATCATCATGATGACATGTGTATGTTTTTTATTAAAAAAGTAGATCGAATTAACATAATCAATATGGCATATTAGTAGTGTGAGTAATGAAATTGTATCATTTTAAATGTGAATCATAAAAAAACAATTTAAGAAAATGTATAAAACATTTTCTTTTTTGCAATTTTCCCTTTAAAATTTTTTGTGTCGCTAAGCACAAAATTGTAACAAATTTTGTAGAAACATTAAAACGTTAAAAAGATCCATTTGACAAAAACAGTTTGACTAAATCAGAAAAATTACAAAAGTCAGTGTAAGAGTAACATATATGTACACGAAAGCCCCTACCGAACAAATTTATTTAAAGAATCGAATTCACTCAAAACCCAATTTGATCAGGCTTCAAAACTTTTTTTTTTAATTTTCTCAAGATTTTTCTTCTGGGCTGTTTTAATATTTTCAAATTCTCTAGCCTACGCCTCAACGGAAGTAATTAAGGTTCTGTTTTGGTTTCCTGATTGGGTAAATAATGAAATGAAAGAAAAGGTTAATTTAGATGTGATGATAAAATTGTAGAAATTAATGAATGAGTGTGTGAGTGTGTGTGTGCGTGTATTAGGTTGAGATCCCTAAACTGACCACCTCGAAGTGATTAAAGAAACAGTAGAATTGGCCTCTGGATTTGGACACTTAAGCCACTTTTGTTGTCCAATTAGGTGGTAATCTCCTCTTTCTATGGCTATCATAAAGGGTTTAACTTGATTGAGAAGTTGATTTGTGATTGAAAACAAATAATTTTTCATACGAACGATATATGAATTAAAAAGTTTTGGAAGTGGAAGAAAATATGTATGTTGCATTAAAAAGTCATTTTCTCTATAATTACTCAAATTTGAATCTCAATAATGCTCTGTTTCTCTTGCATGAGCCGATTAAATAAGAATAGATTGACAAAGAACCAAAATGGCGTTATGTTGATTTGACAAAACTTTGCTAAATTTGTTAGGTTGGCAAAGCTTGTCTTTTGCAGCCTTGACTGGTGAAATATTTAATTAACAATATGTTTAAGGAAAAATCGTAAAACATGTCACTCACATTTTATTAAAAAAAAAATTGATCACTCATATTTAAAATAATGTAATTTCGCACACACATTAAAAAATTCATACTAGATGGTCATTTTATCTAATTATATATATATTTTTTAACAAAAAAAATAACAATGCTATGCGCATATACTTGTTGGGAATTAAACAGGCATAAGCAGCAAAAATTTAAAAATTTAATTCCCTAAGCCAAGACCAGTTTAAAATAACAATCTATTATGTGTTTAGAACATACCGTTTTGGTGCGCCTGTCGGTTTTGGTGCGCCTTTCGTACTGTTGAAATATCAACAAAACATGAACAATTAGATCGTGTCTCTACGGTATCCACACGAACAGCGTAATCTTCGAACTCGTCTCACGAACCCGGATAGAACTCACAAGAATTTGGGTGCTAGCTCTTTTTCTTGTTCTTTGGTTGATTAATTCAACACTTGAATTAATCTTTGAGCAATATAGTAGAGTTTTGATTCTCCAAAATAAACTAAACTGTCTCACAGACCTCTCTGGGATGAAAACTTATGTTTCTTATTCTTCTCTGGAGGCAGACAGTTAAGTTGATATTTATAGGCTTAGGGTTTCATCAAACCTTAACCAAAACAGAATCCTATTAAGTATTCTGATACACCTTTATTATTATTTAATTTATTTCCTTAATTAATTAAATAATTAAATAAGAAACTAATTAATAGTCAAATCCTAGAAAATTAATTAAAATATATATCATATATATATATATATTTATTAATTAATTAAGGATAGTTTATTAATTGGTCAAATAAAATTCATCTAATGAATTTAAACGTTCTGAATTACTTACTATTCTAAGTGTGCGACCCTGTAGGTTCCCGTAATGTTGGCAATAATTATAAAATCATATTTCATAATTATAAACAATGAGTGGTATCTAGCAACACATCATTGCTACCCAAATTACAAAGAATTATATGCTTCAAAACAACCTAAACTGTGACTGATGTTACCACGTTGCAAATTCCTGTTGTTCTCGATTTCTAGATTAAACACGAGACATGGACATGTCATTCTCGTATAGTTTAATCTTTATTTCTTGATTCTTGAATTAGCTAATCAAAACAAATGACAAATCATTTGGGCATGGCCATGCACTTATTAGCTTATTTCAATCAAGAGGCCATAGATATCATTCCCATGTTATAGGAAGAACAAATCCCATTTTGATCACTCACAACCCACTACATAAATTATTATATATCCAATCACTATTTTTATAATCCCCTTGTTAAGGGAAACGTTTGATGGAGTCAAAATATACAATTCTTTATGTTGGGCACCATGGTGACCTCAAGTCTAAGGAACAGTCAACACCATCATCACTATGAAATCATTTATGACTATCATAACATGATCCATGCAATGATTTCATAGCGGGTCGGTCCAGTACATAAATTCTCTAATTTATGCACTTATGTATTGTCCTTAATATCACATATTAATCAACCACACATTAGTCTTACTGTATTATTAATGTTCCTATTAATAATACTCGACTAAGGACATTTAAGAATATACATTATATTTTAGGGACATTATTATTACAATAATTCATATAACAATTATAAATAATTGTGACAATAATAAAATGCCTTTAATTAATAGAATATTCATGATAATAAAATGTCAAACAATCATTAAATGATTGACTTTAGGACATTCATTCCAACAAACTCCCACTTGGACTAAAGCCAATCACAACGTATCTAATACCTAGTGACTCAGTGTGCTGATCATGCTTCTGTTGTGTCAGAGGCTTAGTCAATGGATCAGCTATATTGTTGTCTGTAGAAACTCTGCATATTTTCACATCTCCTCTACTAATGATTTCTCGAATGAGATGGAAACGTCTAAGTATGTGTTTAGATTTTTGGTGAGATCGAGGTTCCTTAGCTTGTGCTATTGCTCCATTATTATCACAATAGAGCTCAATTGGGTCTACAATGCTAGGAACAACCTCTAGTTCAGATATGAACTTCTTGATCCAAACAGCTTCTTTTGCTGCTTCGGAAGCAGCAATATACTCAGACTCTGTTGTAGAATCAGCAACTGCATCTTGCTTTGAACTCTTCCAGCTTACAGCGCCACCATTTAGGCAAAACACATATCCAGATTGCGATTTAAAACTGTCCTTGTCGGTTTGAAAGGTTGCATCAGTGTAATCTTTTACTCTGAGCTCTTCATCACCTCCATATACCAAAAACACATCCTTAGTTCTTCTTAAGTGATAAGTTGGTTTTATACCAACTTAAATGAATTAGTTCACTTAGCTTTTGACTTGAATTTTCATGCATTTATATGGTGAAATGTGCTATTTTGTGCATTATTGTGATATGCAACTGGAGGTGTTTAAATGTTGGAAAAGACCTAAAAATGTGGATAAAATGAGGTAAATGTGTGTTTGGTGTCAAATGAAGTAAAAAGAGAGTTTAAAGGACTTGAGTGTTGTGTGGGATTTGAAGAAAACCGAAATATGCCTTTTGGGTTATTTGATGAGTTTTTTGAGCATAACTTCCTTAATACTAATCCAATTGGTGAGTTCTTTGATGTTATGGAAAGCCCTTCTAGTGTACTTCAATTCATATGTTTTAACTTTCTTCTAATTCTGTGTGCAAGGTAGAGAAACGGGAGCATCTTTGTAATTACTACTTCACATTTTCTTCTTTGACTTCTCTTACCACCACAGGTTGTTAGAATGATGATATCTTGAGTTCCAGACGTTCAATGATATTGATTCTTAAGCCAATGGAAAGCTGGGAGGAAGATCTACAACTTTCGTGGTTTAAGTTTTCCCAGATTCCCATTGCATCATGTTCGAATATTGAATGGAAGTTGCTGCACACACCTGCGCACTTCGTCGCACAACACAGCACACTATTGCACCACTGTGCACACTTCGTCGCACACACATTGCTGCACACACATGCACATTTTGCCGCACACACGCGCACCCTTCATCGCACAAACATGCACAGCTCGTCACCCTCTCCATGCGGCGAAGTCTCCCGTTCCATGCGGCGAGGTCGCATCTTCATGCGACGAAGTCGAGCACATCACGCACAACCTTACCCCACCCCACCATTTTGGCCATAACTCCCTCGTTCTAGCTCCGAATTAAGTGATTCAAAAAGATATGGAAAGCTAGGACATAGGACTACAACTCTCAGGTTTTACGTTTTCCCAAATTCATAACGTAGAAGGGTCAGAGTTTGTTGACATTTTTATTCCATTAAACATATTCATTTGGTATTGTTTGCACTTGTTCATGAAGTTGTTGTGAAGTGATATTCAGGTGATGCTTGATAACAGTTGCAATTCCATATGAATGCATCTTGAATTTCTTCATTTGTAAGACCATGTCACTGCACTTGATTTCCAGTAGAAAACAACATCATTTGCATGTTTTTCTAACTTCCATTTTCATTCAAGTGTTCAAATTTCGTTTCACAAGTTCGTGGTCATTGATAGTTGTTTTTCATCTTCAGTTGATGGTAGTGTATGTAGCCTGTTGTTTGTTGGAATTCCATAAGTTCATTGTTGTCGTTTTTTAGAACCCATTTAGTTTTTAGCATGTGTTTCATTCACATTTTTCACTTCACTTCACTTCACTCACAGTTCACTCTTAGCACTCACTTCTCACTTGCACAAAAGCTGCAGACTTCGTGCAGCGGTGGCGAGGCTTCGTGCAGCCGTTGGCGAGGTTTCGTGGAGCTAGAAGCAAGGCTTCGTCGGCAGTCGGCGAAGCTTCGTCGAGCGCTGGCGAAGCTTCGTCGAGCGGAATGCGCAATGGGAGCTGCTGGTGAAATTGCTGAAAAAATGGCTAAGTGTTTGCATTCTGATTTTCGGGTTGATGGAGGCGTGGTGTGCTGTGGCGGAAAGGCGTGGATTCAGAAAAGCTGGATTTCTTGGAGGTTTGTGGAAATGCTGAAAGCGTGAAAACTCTAGGCTCAAAGGCGCTGGAACTTTCTGATTTCTTCACTTGGACTTTAAGAGGTGAAGGCGCTGGTGCTGAAGCTGGAGGGCTCGTGCTGGACTGATGATGGAGCAAAGGCGTGATTTGCAATGGCCTGAAGGCGCTGAGTTGCTGAATTGTTCTTCATTTTCGGATTTTTTTCACATTTTTTGGGCTGATTTTGGTTCTTCCTTTTGAGGACACTCTTGTAATACTTTAGATATTTTTAATTTTCATATTAGCTACATTTCCTAACTCTATATATAGGAGATGTAGCTAATATGTAAGGGGATCGATTAGATCCCGGGGGACTTAGATCCGATTCATTATTCACTATACACATTTTTCCATATTGTAACCGACTTTTGATTTTTAGAGCGGGAAGTGTTCTTCTTTGAGATTTACTTTCTCTCTCTAGTTTCTCACTCTAGGTTTTCATCTCTAATTCCGATCTTTGATTGCTTGAAAGCACTGGCACTACATAATCTTCTCAATCGAAGGAACTTAATACAATTCTCTTGATTCTAAACGGTAAAACTTTCCAATTCGATGGATGTAACATGCATAATGATGAAATTTGTTGAGATTGAGATGATTATGGCAAAGTTTGGCTAGTGTGTGATAATCTAGGTTTCTAATGGGTGGATGCTAAGTTTATATGATAATGTGTGGTGCAATTGACATGTTTAAGAAAGTAATTCAACATCCTCTGTTTTGATCCTATAAACTTGTTTAATCTCATGAATTTGAACTAGATTGGTTGAGATGAGTTCAATTGTTGTCATCATGCTGAGTTGAATATCATTTCACTAGTTTAGGATAAGAATTGCATGAATATGAACTGGATGTTGCTTGAGTTCTCTAACCTGTGTGCAAATGATCACAATTTACAGCTAGGCCTCACCATAGGAAGCTCAAATTGTGAATTCCTTAGATCAAAGTTGTGTGGAGAGATTCTCTTACTTGAATGATGAGTTTACAAGCTAGAATCAGGCCTCACCATGGGAGATTCTAGGAGAATATTGCTTGAGTAATTCGGGTAGGGAATTGAGAAGACTATAGGTTCTATTCACCATCCTTAGGCCCGACCATAGGATAGGATGGTGATGGGAGGCTAGGGTTACAGTGTGGTGGCCATGCCAACTGTGATTAGGTCTCCTGGTTGCTCTTCTCCTCTTATTGCTTGAATTGCATGTCAATGGCACTGCATTACTCATATAAATGCAAAATGCATTCACCCGGAAGAAGACCTAGGTTATCCTGGTTGAACATTTGTAATCTTTCTTGAAGTTCTTTGCTACTGGTGTTTGTTAGTTTGTTTCTTGTTATTGTGAGTCTTCAATAGTTTAATTCCCTATTCTTGTGAGTTCTTTTTATTTCATTACTTGAGATTACCATTTTGACTACTGCTAGAGCAATATCAAATTCTTGAATTTTCCTTCTTCCCTGTGGAACGAAATCTAGCTCACTACTACTATAGTTAGTGGAATAGGATAAATTGACGAGCCACGACGACTCGCTATCATTAAGTACTTAAGGATTGTTTTAACAGCAATCCAGTGACTATCACCAGGATTACCTTGGTATCTACTGGTTACACTTAGTGCATACGAGACATCAGGATGTGTTCATACCATGGCATACATGATAGATCCTATAGCTGAGGCATAAGGTATCTTACTCATGCGTTCTCTCTCATCTTGTGTCTTTGGACACATATCTTTTGTGAGAATGATGCCATGTGATATAGGAAGTAGTCCTCTCTTGGACTCTTGCATGCTAAACCGATTTAACACCTTGTCAATGTATGTATTTTGACTTAAGCCAAGCATT
This sequence comes from Ophiorrhiza pumila, assembly GCA_016586305.1. Lineage (NCBI taxonomy): Eukaryota > Viridiplantae > Streptophyta > Magnoliopsida > Gentianales > Rubiaceae > Ophiorrhiza > Ophiorrhiza pumila. The sequence goes on from BLIW01000005.1 coordinate 17,963,910, forward strand.
TTTCTTGATCTATCTCTATAGATCTTAATACCCAAAATGTAGGTAGCCTCGCCTAAATCCTTCATTGAAAAACAACTCCCTAACCAAGTCTTAACTGATTGCAGAGCTGGATTATCATTCCCAATTAATAATATGTCACTACTACAAAATGAGCCTATAGCAACACCCATAAAGTGTTGTTTTAGGCCCTAAAAATGTTGCTATAAGCCTAAAGCAACACTTTACAAAGTATGTTATTAGAAGGTATCTCCTTAGATCTATAGCAACACTTTTTTCATTTTAAGCAACACTTTTTAGATGTGTTGCAACTGTAAGAATATGCAACGCTTTTATTTGTGCAACAATTTTTCTAGAATAATGCAACATTTTTTTATGTATTACCTTTAAGCAAATGCAACGTTTTATGAGACGAAAAGCAACACTTTATGCTACGAAAATAGAACACTTCTTGCACTCTTTTAACCAAATAATGCAACACTTTTTCCTATCAAATGTATCACTTTTACATATATTGAACTGCTTTAAAGCATCACTTTTTATGAATAAGTAACACTTTTATTTGTGTTTCATTTTGAAAAAGATAATACTTGTACACGTTAATAGCAACATTTTTTTTCCTACTATATTGTTACTAATTCAATATCATTTACTCAAATGCAATAATATAAAATATATAATCCAAAATAATATTTGTATTACAAAAGTACTTCTAGTGTCAAATACAAAAGTAATATATGAAGTTATGCCAAATAATATTCCAACAAGGAATTTACAAAATTTAGTCCAACTAATGGCACCTTCAAAAAATTGTTATCGATGTTTGTAAACCCTGTAGATGTGACGTTGTCGTTGAATATCTACAAAAGTATCTTTACAAAGCAATAAACGTCCTTCACCAAAAGTTTTATGATTTCCTGTGTAAGAAAAAAAATAACAATAACTTATTTAAACAAGTTGAATATATAAGCGTGAGCACAATAAAAAAAAAACAAAACAAAATCTCATTTTAATGCATATTAATGAAATAAAGGTCTGAGGTGAGTTTGATGGTGACAATAAAACATGTTTGCATCTTAAAGAAACTGTCACTACCTAATAGGCAGTAGGCTATCAAATAAATATTGTATAAATCTAAGTCCTACAATTATATTACTGCTTATGTGCATTATCAAACATGAACTTGAATCATGACATGCAAGGATGACATGATAAAGCATCCACTCTATATGGCTAAACAATAAAAATGTGGGATGTAGGATTGATAAGAGCTTTAAAAGATTGACAAACCACCCTTTTCTTTCTCCATCTTCAAACAGATCATACAACTACCAAAATGTTTATAGACAAACACAATTAAAATCCATGCCTATTATGGAGAGGACTTGAACTGGTTAAAGTACCATGGCTAAATGGCCTAACATCAGCAACCATTGGCCTTTTTTAATTTTTACTTACTATAATTTAGTTGGCATGCCACAACAGGGCTGTCACACATTTATAAACAAAATATTACAGAAATAGACCTAACACCAACAACCTATGAACTCAAATATTGGTAAAATAGCCTAACATCAGCAGCCATTGACCATTCATTGTGAGCATTTGTAAGTGTAAAGTAATGGCATGCACCCTAAGCTCTTCATCATTATTCAGAACTAAAATCAAAAGCACGAACATGTATATTGCCAACTACTTCTCAAACATACCTACGAGTCAAGTAAGTACACGACACAAACATTGAAATTCTTTCGCTTCAGATGCTCCACAAAGTTCTTCAAAACAGGAACATGCGAAAAGAGTTCTATCTGGCCTGTATAGAGGAGGTAAAAGGAAATTAAATGAATACATCATCATTTCTTGGTTCTGCTACTCATAAATGTCTTCACCTAATGTCTAGTACATACAAGTTGCACTTATAAACTGTACATAGAGTATCTAAAACCATGTTATATGCATTTGCATAAAAGCATCATTATTAGTAGATAATAAGAGTACTAGTATGGCATTTCAAAAATATTCGCATTAAAAGTTTCCATAACATTTCAAAGTCAAGCATTTACATTAATAATCAGCCATAAAGCTAATATATACTACAATATGAAGCGCTAAACAAAAATCAACACAGATACTTGTTATAGAAAAACCATCTTCCTTTCAATTGCACTAAGAAATATGAAAAATTGTGTTGATACTTCGCAGCTAACATAAAAAGAAGGGAATAGCCGTGTGCTGATAACTCAATTTCATGAACACATGCATACATCTGAGTTAAATGTTCAACATACATTCGTCAATGTCGCTGCTACTTTTGGGTGAACTTTTCACAATATTAACAACAAAAAGGAACAAACATGTAGGTTTTATCGAGATTGATAATTAATAATCTTATCTAACAAGGCAGCAAAAGTTTGCATTTAGAATTTTAACTGCATTGCAGATTTTCTTGGAAAATAATGGTTTTAAAGTCTTGAGCAATCTTGATTAATAAGAAATCAAAAGGAACAAGAACATTACATAGGCAAGGAAGAAGTATGAAATATAGGCAAGAATAATTACCTGGACAATCAAAAACTAAATAGTCATCATCCAAGTAGTTATCTAACTCTTCCGTGAGCCAATCATCCAAATTCTCTTCAAGGTGCCTGAGTGTCAAGATTTAAGGACATACAAGATAGTTCTACTTGACACAAAATACAAGGAATAAAATTCATAACTTTCTTGAAGGACATAACTCAGTGCATGAAACTATTGTAACTGGCACATCTAGCTCATTTGAAAAAAAATGACAACAATGTTAATTTAAGAAAAGCAATAAAATAAGCTTGACAATAAATAATCATGGGATACTCCATGCAATAAATAAGGCCACCATTAGGACCAAGACCAAGTTCTTCCATAACATCTTCCAAAGAATGAGTTCTCTGATATCTGCAAAGATATTATTACTTCTTCATTTTAGGAGCTCCACAAAACCTATTCAGTTAGAAGAAAAATAAACAACTAGCATCTCATACTCACCCATAGCAACTGGATAGTCAAAATTTTCAGCAGCAGGGTCTAAGTTCACAATGTGCATTTGTCGTCCCATAGTTTGACAATGTTGGTATAAACTAGAGCAATAAGTGGATTGCATCAAGAAAAGAATAGTAATTGATAACTTTAACTAACCAATATATACAAATATAGTCATTTACATGGCAAAAGCAAGCCAAAAGTTTTCCAATACCTTTCCTAAATCACAAAATGGACTATATAGACATTTAAATGTTAGTCAAACATTATATTTGTTCTAAGTAAATGTACAGAAATATTGTTGTAAGGGTTAAAATTTGATCAATCACCTTCCCATTTCCAGCAGGGCCAATTACCAGCTGAGCATAGCCCATGATAGCTTGTCTCTATATTCCTTTGCGCTTATTTGTCTGCCAAAGCACTCTTTATCAATTACAGATAGAAGTACTGATGAAATTGCAAATATGAAAGAACCCGAGAATCGCAACCAAAGCGTATGTAGCACACCAAACACCAGCAGCAAACAATATGTTCAGTACATTAGAACGGCCCATAAGCATTACCACCTGAATTATAGCATTGCAATATCACCTGAACTACAAACTGCAAAATATTAGAATCACCATCAAAAAGTTCAAATTTTTTGGGTTATTTTAATTGAACCCGTAATAAACTATAGATTCAAAACCCATATGTAAGATTAAACCAAAAACAAGAAAATACATGAAACAAACAAAGAAGTCCAATAAACATCTCCAAAGAACAATCTGTTTACTCCAAGAAGCCTCAACTAAACCTAAAATCGAAAAGAACTTCTACGAAAAATCCCTTAAAAGCCCTAATTAAACCGTAGAATCAAAACATATCAGAAACCAAACTAATGCATTAACATAGCATTGATCCAAGAAACCCAACAAATACCTTCAAAGAATAAATCTTTATTTGAATCCTCAAGCCTCAACTACACTTAAGAATCAAAACCAAGCTCTAGAGGATAAGATAATCAACCAAAAAATACAATAAAAATCTCTAAAGAACAATACAATACTTCAAGTCTCAAGCTTCAACTAAACTTAAGAATCAAAACCCGTATCCCAAAACAAGCCAATATCTTATAAGACATATTAATCAAACGAAAAAACCCAGTAATTATGTATATGTTGATAGCATAAAATTTCCAAAATTCCACCAATTTCAGACTGAAACATCAACGGGAAACATAAATATAAATATAAACCCTTTTTTATCTCTAGCTTCATCATAATACGAATTCAACAGCTAAAAGTCAAAATCTTCACACTCCCAGTCCTATTTCTTTTCCCACACTCCTTCAGCTTCATCATAATACAAATTCAACAAGGAAACGATTAGAGCTGTCAAGGAGTGACTTATATGAGCTTCTCCCAATTGAATCTCTTTCTGCCCACATTATTATAAACAAATTCAAGAAACAATGTAAACATAGATACGTATAACTTGAAAAATGGAATCCTCAGGACCTCAAACATGTAACAAGTACTTTGCACTACTTTACAAATCAATTGCCAATTATGTCCAGTAAAGCTTCAAGATCAGGGCTTAAAACTTTCTAAATTAAAAGATCAGTTTTTTAACATTTCTCAAATGGGTAAGCATCCCTTCATCATAATGACAAACCCAATTCAAAAAACGATGGAATTGAGTTAATTAAAAGGAATAAAATCTCACCTTTCAGTAACATTAAAAGAACGAATAGAAGAGCAGAGGTTAAAAATCCACAAGAACCCTTCGCTTCACATAAATCTCTTCCGCGGTCTACATATGATTTTGACGTTTGAATGCTTCCTTTTTCGCTTTGTTTTTCCACCAATTTTTCACTTCTTTCTTACTGAAAAATCGAACTAGTAATCTGAAAGTTTGAAACTTTAGAAGTTTTGGGGGTTTAGGGTGTAGAAGATTGGAGAATGAATAGGAGATTTAGTGTATTTTGGCTGTAAGGTGTAGAAGGTTGAAACTTTCTCAACTGAAGAAGTGTGAAGTGTTAATGGCGAAATCGTGTAAAGGGCAAAATCGCAGAAGGGCTTAGGGCGTGGGCGTAGGAACTAAAGAAGTGTGAAGTGTGAAGCGGAGCTGAAAATTGCTTAAGTTAAAACATTCTCTAAGGGCATACGACGTCGTTTGCAACATTTGTGGGTATTTGTTATATTTTAATAAATTGATAGTTATTTATTTTAAACAATATTTATTTAACAATTATTTTTTTATATAAAGATAAATAATCAATTTGTTATAATTATAAACAAAAATATTAGCTTATTTTATATATATATATATATATGTAACATTTTATAAAGTGTTACATATTATATAAAGTGTTGCATATATTATATAAGTATTACTTTAAATACCCAATAAAGGTAACACTTTTTAAACGTATTACATATTCTTATAATAATTGTAACACTTGTACATAAGTGTTGCATTTAACTTATATATGCAACACTTATTTGAAAGTGTAGCAACTTTTTAAAAAATTATGTTCAAATGCAATATTTTTAAAGTGTTGCTTTGAAAGTGTTGCTACAGGCTCATTTTGTAGTAGTGTGTCATCTACATATAGGACAAGGAAGATAATGGTACTCCCACTGAACCTTTTATATACACAAGGTTCATCTTTATTTTGTATGAAACCAAACTTTTTGATTGATTCATCAAAACGAAGATTCCAACTCCGAGAAGCCTGCTTCAACCCATAAATAGATCGTTGCAATTTACACACCTCCAGGGGCATTTGGATCCACAAAACCCCAAGGTTGTGTTATATACACATCCTCAAGGAGCTTTCCATTAAGAAAAGCAGTTTTGACATCCATTTGCCAAATTTCATAGTCTTGGTATGCTGCAACAGCAAGTAAAATCCGAATAGATTTAAGCATCACAACCGGTGAAAAGACTTCGTTATAGTCTATACCATGAACTTGTTTGAAGCCTTTTGCAACCAATCGCCCTTTATAGGTATGCACATTTCCTTCCATGTCGATTTTCTTTTTGAAAACCCACTTGCACCCAATGGGTTTTACCCCTTCAGGTGGGTCAACAAAAGTCCACACTTGGTTGGTATACATGGAGTTAATTTTAGATTTCATGGCTTCAAGCCATTTCTCAGAATCTTGCCAAGATATAGCTTGTTCGTAAGTTGTAGGCTTATCTTCTTCAATGAGCATCACGTCCCCTGGTTGAGTTACGAGAAAGTTATATCTCGCAGGAAACCTACGTGACCTACTTGACCTACGTGGGCCTTGTGTATCTTGAGTCATTTCCTGTTCTGTAACTTCTTGCGGAATTATCTCAGGTTCCACAACTACTTGTGAAACTGGATCATAATTCATCATTGGTTCTATGTTTTCTTGTGGTTCTTGAACAATTTCAAGTTCTGCTTTCCTCCCACTGGTTTCTTTAGAGACAAATTGTTTCTCTAAAAATACTCCAGTTCGAGCAACAAACACTTTGTTCTCTGAAGGATTGTAGAAGTAATAGTTTCTTTAGGGTATCCCGCAAAATAACATTTATCAGATTTTGGTGCTAATTTGTCGGAAGCTAGACGTTTTACGTAAGCCTCACAACCCCAACATCTGATAAAAGACATACTAGGATGCTTCCCAATCCATATCTCATATGGTGTCTTTTGAACTGCTTTAGATGGACCTCTGTTCAGTATAAAAGTTGCTGTCTCTAGAGCGTATCTCCAAAAGGAGATTGGAAGATCTGCGTGACTCATCATCGATCTAACCATGTCTAACAAGGTTCGATTTCTTCTCTCAGACACACCATTTAATTATGGTGTAGCTGGTGGAGTGAGCTGTGAGACTATCCCACAATCTTTCAAATAGTCACGAAATTCTTGACTTAAGTATTCACCATCTCGATCTGATCGAAGTACTTTTATACTTTTGCCAAGTTGGTTTTGTACTTCATTTCTGAATTCTTTGAACTTTTTAAATGATTCAGATTTATGTCTCATCAGGTAGACATAACCATACCTACTGAAATCATCAGTAAATGTAATGAAATACAAATACCCACCTCTAGCTTGTGAACTCATTGGTCCACATACATCAGTATGTATTAGACCCAACAAGTCATTAACCCGTTCACTGTGTCCAGTATATGAGGTTTTTGTCATTTTTCCTAACAAGCAAGATTCGCATGTCTCATATGATTCAAAATCAAATGAGTCCAAAAATCCATCTTTATGGAGTTTTGAAATGCGTTTCTCACTTATATGGCCCAAACGACAATGCCAAAGGTAAGTCGGGTTTGATTTGTTTAATTTAACCCTTTTAAGAGCAAACTGCCCAGATGGTCACTAAACTTTCTGAAAATTCGCCTTTTAGTCACTAAACTTTTAAAGTGGTCTAAAAGGTCACCAAACTATTCAAATCCACAACTTTTGGTCCTTCCGTCCAATACCTCCGTGAGTGGTAACAGAAATCAACTTTTTGAGGGGCATTTTTGTCGTCTTCTTCTTCTTCTTCTCCTTCTTTCTTCTTCTCTTCTTCTTCTTCTTCTAAGTTGTTTATGGCCTTCAAAGTTGGATGTGAGAACATGCTTCTCCTGCTCTGTCCCTAAAGAACTTGCCCTTGTGCTTCTAGCTAGAGGTGGTGGTTGTTTCTTGATGACGCAATGGGAGTTGTGAACTCTTTCTATTGAGGCGCAGATGCCAATTGATGCCATAGGGATTGAGCTTTTGTGCTCTCTTTCTTACTCTCTTACACCTCAGACCTTAGTAATAGGAGGCTGCAATTCTTAGTGGGCAAAACTCCAAAAGTAGTAAACTGGCCATGGGTTGGAAATTGGAATAAATAACTTTATCCTCCCCAACTTCCTGATTACCAGTCATTGGCGCTGCAAAAGGCCATTCTCTGCACCTACTACATTTTTTTTGAAGTTTCATAGAATTGCAGGTGCATGACGACGACTGCCCAATCAGGCATTTATCTGCAAGAGTTAGAGCTATGAAATACAAGGTGATGGTTAATTCAAATCTTTCCCATTGAACAATGTTAAAATTATACACTTACGAATCAATGTAAAAGGCAGCTTTGTAAGAAGAAGAAGAAGAAGAAAGAAGAGGAGAAGAAAGAAGGAGAAGAAGAAGAAGACAAAAATGCCCCTAAAAAAGTTGATTTCTGTCACTCACGGAGGTATTGGACGGAAGGACCAAAAGTTGTGGGTTTGAATAGTTTGATGACCTTTTAGACCACTTTAAAAGTTTAGTGACCAAAAGGCGGATTTCCAGAAAGTTTAGTGACCATCTGGGCAGTTTGCTCTATTATTTATGTTATAAATGGGCATGTCAAGATCCAATTCATACAAACCATTGATCATTGGAGCATTACCATAAAATATTCCTTTAAAATAAATAGAACAAATTCTATTTTTAATATCAAAATAATATCCTTCCTTATCTAAATAAGAAATAGAAATAATATTTCTTGTAATTGACGGAACGTAATAACAGTTATTAAGTTCTAAAACAAGCCCAGTGGGCAAAGACAAATGATATGTTCCTATAGCTAATGCAGCAACTCTTGCTCCATTTTCCACTCGTAGGTATACCTCGCCTTTGCCAAGTCTCCTACTATTTTTCAGTTCCTGCACATTCAAACAAATGTGAGAACCACAACCGGTATCTAATACCCAAGTAGTAGGAGTTGAGAGATTAATCTCAATAACATAAATACCCGAAGTAGAAGTCTCACTTCTCTTCTTCTTCAGATCTTCCAAATACACTTTGCAATTCCTCTTCCAGTGACCAATTTCACCACAATAGAAGCACTTTGCATCCTTTGTAACCCCTCCTTTAGGTTTCAGTGCAACATCATTGGGTTTAGGATTTTTTTCTTTTCTCTTTGCCCTTTTTCTTGCTATTACCATTTTGAACCATCAATATGGACCCAGGGTTCTGCTTTTGCTTATTGCTTTGTACAATCTTTAGCATGTTAAGGAGCTCAGTTAAAGTTCTGTACAAACTATGCATATTATAGTTCATGACAAATTGACTAAAACTGTTTGTCAACGATTGCAGGACAAGGTTAATAGCCAAATGTTTATTCAACATAAATCCTAACGTTTCAAGGCTCTCAATGTACCCAATTATTTTGAGCACATGAGAATTAACAGAACTGCCTTCTGTCATTCTACACTGAAACAGTGCCTTAGAAATGTCATACATTTCTTGTCGAGCTTGCTCTTGAAACAATTGCTTGAGATGCTCGATCATTTCAAAGGCCTCCATGTTTTCATGTTGCTTCTGAAGCTCGGAGTTCATAGCTCCTAACATGAAACATGCAACATCCCCAGAGTCATATTTATGCTTCTTGTAAGCATCTTTGTCTGTCTTAGGGGCAGTTACCAGGGGTTCCTCAGGAATATTTTGCTCTAGGACATACAACTTCTTTTCTTGTCTAAGAACAATTCTCACGCTTCTGTACCAATCAATGAAGTTGGTCCCAACCAGTTTATCCTTCTCAAGGATGGATCGCACAGATATGTTGTTTGTAATATTAGATGCCACGGTATTCTACAACAGAAAAATATGTCAGTATAAATATCATGAATTAAATTATTTAATAGGACTTTAATTAAATAATTCTCCCACTATTTTATTTGAATTAACATCCCTCTTATTAATTCTGAAAATTCTAAACTTTCTAGTAGGCCAAGATTTATATTTCACCAATTATTGAGACAGCTTTGGCTGAAAAACTCAAAAATTTGGCTATTTAGGTAAGCAACTCTTTGCTAATTGCATCTTTATACAATTCTTGGAACAGTTGGGTAAATAACTCTTTATTTAAATTCATTTTATAGATGAAGGACCAACTCTTTTCCTCTAGACTCCCAATCCTATTGGGCTTGTACTAGTTAAGTCCGACCCAATAGTTAATCAATGGAACAAAGTACACTGCTTTGGCAGACTCTACATTTTCCTCTACGCCTTTTCAAGATAGAATCAAGCACCCCACTTTGGCGGAAACTACTTTAATTCGATCAAGAATTTGACTAGAGATAACTTATTGGAAGGAAAAACTTAATATATTTTAATAAGGGATGATCTCACTAAATCATGAATTAAACTCTGTAACTCAATTAAATTTGATCTTATCAAATTATGAATTAAACTCTTTAATTTTATTTAATTTGATCTTATCAAAATTATTATTAATACATGCATACGACCCAATAAAAATTATCACATAATAATTATGCATGAAAATAAATTATAATTTATCACATAATAATTATGCATGAAAATAAATTATAATTTATCACATAATACATATGCATAAGTATAAATCATAATTTATCAGATAACACATATGTATATAAAATAAATCACAATTCACCATTATATTAATTTTATAGAATTTGATTTCATCAAATTATAAATTAATCTTATCAATTATATTTTATTTGATCTTATCAAATTGTATTATAAATTAATCTTATTAATTTTATACAATATGATCTCATCATATTAAACATGATATGAATTAATCAAATTGATTTTATAAAATAAAACAAATTTTATTTTATTATTCTTTGAACGTAATCTGTTGTCTTTAAAAATTTTAAATTGTAATCAAAACATTTTTTATACAAATAATTTTCGTAACAACAACTTTAGGGACTTCTTTTCTTTAATTCCCATAACCCAAATGAAAGATATATACAGCACACAGACAAATCCAAGCAATACTGGTGCATAAATTCAACTAAGTTGTAGGCTGCAACAATTGACCAAAAACCTTCACTCAATCCAGAAACATCATGATTGTTTCTTTTGACTCAAAATGGTGGCCCCACAGTTTTTGGTTAAAACCACAATTCAGTCAACATATTAAATTTGCACTTCCGTTTTGACGTCAATACGTTGACCATCAAAACCAAAACAACACATTGTTCATAATTTTATGCATTTTCATGAATAAACATTGTGCAAATCACATGCAATTATTTAATCGTGTATTCAGGAAGCATGTAAGTTTGATCTTATCAAACAATAAATAATTATATCTCATATATAAATAATTTATTTACATACTTTCAATCATAATAGACAGTGTTTTAAACATATGGCTCTGATACCACTGTTGGGAATTAAACAGGCATAAGCAGCGAAAATTTTAAAATTTAATTCCCTAAGCCAAGATCAGTTTAAAAAGACAATCTATTATGTGTTTAGAACATACCGTTTTGATGCGCCTTTCGTACTGTTGAAACATCAACAAAACAAGAACAATTAGATCGTGTCTTTACGGTATCCACACGAAAAGCATAATCTCCGAACTCGTCTCACGAACCCGGATAGAACTCACAAGAATTTGGGTGCTAGCCCTTTTTCTTGCTCTTTGGTTGATTAATTCAACACTTGAATTAATCTTTGAGCAATATAGTAGAGTTTTGATTCTCCAAAATAAACTAAACTGTCTCACAGACCTCTCTGGGATGAAAACGTATGTTTCTTATTCTTCTCTGGAGGCAGACAGTTAAGTTGATATTTATAGGCTTAGGGTTTCATCAAACCTTAACCAAAACAGAATCCTATTCTTAATAGTATTCTGATACACCTTTATTATTATTTAATTTATTTCCTTAATTAATTAAATAATTAAATAGAAAACTAATTAATACTCAAATCCTAGAAAATTAATTAAAATATATATCATATATATATATTTATTAATTAATTAAGGATAGTTTATTAATTGGTCAAATAAAATTCATCTAATGAATTTAAACGTTCTGAATTACTTACTATTCTAAGTGTGCAACCCTGTAGGTTCCCGTAATGTTGGCAATAATTATAAAATCATATTTCATAATTATAAACAATGAGCGGTATCTAGCAACACATCATTGCTACCCAAATTACAAAGAATTATATGCTTCAAAGCAACCTAAACTGTGACTGATGTTACCATGTTGTAAATTCCTTTTGTTCTCGATATCTAGATTAAACACGAGACATGGACATATCATTCTCGTATAGTTTAATCTTTATTTCTTGATTCCTGAATTAGCTAATCAAAACAAATGACAAATCATTTGGGCATAGCCATGCACTTATTAGCTTAATTCAATCAAGAGGTCATAGATATCATTCCCATGTTATAGGAAGAACAAATCCCATTTTGATCACTCACAACCCACTACATAAATTATTATATATCCAATCACCATATTTATAATCCCCTTGTTAAGGGAAACGTTTGATGGAGTCAAAATATACAATTCTTTATGTTGGGCACCATGGTGACCTCAAGTCTAAGGAACAGTCAACACCATCATCACTACAAAATCATTTATGACTATCATAACATGATCCATGCAATGATTTCATAGCGGGTCGGTCCAGTATGTAAATTCTCTAATTTATGCACTTATGTATTGTCCTTAATATCACATATTAATCAACCACACATTAGTCTTACCGTATTATTAATGTCCCTATTAATAATACTCGACTAAGGACATTTAAGAATATACATTATATTCTAGGGACATTATTATTACAATCATTCATATAACAATTATAAATAATTGTGACAATAATAAAATGCCTTTAATTAATAGAATATTCATGATAATAAAATGTCAAACAATCATCAAATGATTGACTTTAGGACATTCATTTCAACCATACTTTCTATTAAAAAATTGGACAGAAGAATAAATTTTGGAATTGTATTATTTTTAATGTGAGTGATACAAAAAACTTAAAAAATAATTTTTGCAATTTTCCATGTTAAATACACAATATGGAAAGTGGCTTTGATTAGGGATAAAAACAAGAGGCTGTCATAAGGGATAAAAATTCGATTGGCTATTCAGTAATGTAGTGAATTCAATTTTCGCAAAACTTATATGAAACGGGTTTATATATGAAATTTGATTTATACATGAAACAAATAGTTAATGATGCACTCTCACGTGCACGTTTACATACTCCTGCCTTTCTTTTTTATACTCTTCAACATAAAATTGATACGTGACTAATGATACTTCATTGTATTAGTATTGGATTGATACTATTCAACATAAAATTGATAAGCAGATTTTGATATTTCAGTGTAGAAGTATTAGATTGATACGCGAATTTTGTAAAAGTATTTGATTGATACTCCTCAACATAAAATTGATACACGAATTTTGATATTTCAGTGTAAAAGTATTGGATTGATACTCTTCAATATAAAATTGATACATAAATTTTGTTGAAGTATTTGTTTGACACTCTTCAATATTAAATTTTATTATGTGAAAATTGATTATTATTCAGGAATGTTACTTTTTCAACATAAAAGTAATACAAAAATATTATTTTTTCATATTATTCAGGAATGTTACATTCGCAAAAATTGTTTATTATTTAGAAGTATTACTTTTTTTTAACATAAAGTAATACGCTTAAAAAAAAGTGCAATGTGAAAATTGATTATTGTTTAGAAGTGTTACTTTTTCAATATAAAAATAATACACAAAAAAAACACGTGCGCATGTATATCGCATATATGAATCCATTTCACAAGAGATTACCTCTTCAATTTTCAAAATATTGGAAAAAGAAAAACTATAATTTTAGTTCTCAAGATTATAAACAATTACAAAACTAGTTCCTCATGAAAATTTATGACTATGGATGTCCCCATAATGTTCTAAACTTTGCCAAATTTAGTACACTTGATAGACTTTTTTAATTTTAACAAATTCAGTTACATTAATCTCTTATTGTACATTAGTTACATCTGCATCCCTATTCTTTTAATTAAACAAAATCCTCTTTTAATTACACTAGAATTTTATGCAACTTGAGCCATAGTCAGAACTGCTGCCTCCCTCTCCACCTCCATCATTACCACCTCCAATCCCACCCTACTTCCATATCCTTGAGTCATATTCAAAGCCATTCCACGAGCCATACAAGATAGTATGAATAGAGTTAAACAAGCATAGATATGGCGAAAGAAGAATCAAATCAACAATGAACCAACAATCAGTTTTGTGGGATGGATGTGGGTGGCGTCGGTGTAAAACAGTAGAAGCATAATAAAGATCAAAAGGCCAAAAGTCAGAATCGAAGACCAAAAAGACTTTGCTCGCATCTTGTGCAATGCCTTCTCAAACTACAAAAACCAAAAGTCAGAATCAAACATAACAAAGTGAGCAGATCGAAAAGGAAGAATCTTAAAATTACATAATACATTTGCAATACATTCGCAATACATTCTTTCTTAATACCATGAGCTTTGTTCAAAGCATCTTTCTCTTTTCTTTGCTTCGGCCAAATTAGAAACATGTGTAGTTTGTTCTTTCCTATAGTTCAACTCAGTCAGATTCAATAATCACTTTCAATTCATCATACTTGGAAATCCACTATTTTCTTTGCAATAGGAGAAGGATAGTGTGATATTCAACATCATATTTACGAGACTCAAAACATTCAATTAAAATTAAAACAAAGATCACCAAAATTAGTCAAATGATACAAGACTTAGTTGTTGTTTGGCTAAGACTTAGGGATTGGTTCTTGGTATGGAAATGGGGTTGGGAGAGGATGTGGGAAAACAACGGTTCTGGCTATGACTCAATTGTGTGAGATTCAAGTATAATTAAAAAGGGTGGTGTTTTATTTAGTTAAAAGCCAAAAATATGTTTTGTGTTATAAAACTAGTATTTTGATGTAATACTATAAATTAACCATATAAAGAAATTACCATAAAAAAATGTACACAAGAAGTAGGTGGAATTGTTTTCTTATTAATATGATAAATAGCAAGAACTATTTTTTTATTAATATGATCAATAGTTGATCTTGTTTATGAGAGTAGGTTACTAGATTTATAAGGTTGTTAGGTTATTGGAGTTATCCTAACTGAACTAACATAACCTCTATTTATAGGTAAACAAGATAACTAATACATGAATCATAATTAGTATATATTCATGAATAAAAATTTTTAGATTCATTGAGTTGTTCTAAATAAATCTTATCTTTAGTGATTAGTAAGGAGAACGAATCTAGAGGGATTACATGAACCAAGTTAATAGTTAATGGATAATGAATATCCATTTGTATTATTTTCATAACACTCGTCTTTGGATCTTTGGATGTTTATTATACAAAAATGGGAGCTGTTATTGCCAGAGCAGATATTAGCTGCCAGAGCAATTAATTTATGCTCTTCCCAATCTACCCTTACTTAGTCAACTTCTTATCATTATCTTCTCCTCTCGCCTTTTCCTCTTTAACTTTCGTTTCTTTTCTCCACAAAATCAAGCAAAGCAGAGGCAAAAATAACAGTGGCGAGACTAAAATTTTATTGAGTAAGTTTCTTGAAAAGGGTTTCAAGATTTAGTCTTTAGAAGTTAAAAAGAAAGTATAGCAAAGTAAGTATCATGCATTCTTGCTACTGCTCTTTTAAATTCATGGTTTATCAACAGTTCTTTGATTTTGATATTTTATGAAAATTCAAAATCCATTGTTGAAAATTTTAAAATAATGTGTTTCTTGACACTTGAGTGAGTGAATTCTTGGTTTTTTATGAACATCATAAGTTCTTGTATTGCTGTGCTAAGTTGTTTAGGGCTCTAATGATCTTTTCTTTCGTTTTCTATGTTCTTTCTTTCAATTTTTTTTATGATTGGGATAGGAACAGAGTTCATTTGTCTCCATTTTTCCCTAAAAGGTAGATGGTATTTTAACCCTAATTTCTTGAAGTACTTTCCTATATGTGAAGTATAATTACACAATTGAAAATAGAACAAGTGGTTGAATTTATTAAACACCACAAATGGACAAACTTCTGAGATGTTATTCAAAATTTCAAGATATGAGATCCCCAGTTCATGAGTTCCTTTTGTTTTCTGAATTGAGCATGTAATTATGGTGTTTATGCCTAATAATTGTTGCATATTGCTTTCAGGAGTTGTTTTTCTTTCAATCTTTCACATCACTTTCCTTAGGCGTGCTCATAACTCTTTGTTTCAACAGGCCTTTATATGCCTTGCTCAATCGATCCCCTGTCTACCTCTTAATTTTAATATTTTCTCCGTCGGGATAAAATGCCCACCATCTCTACCTCCAATTCCAAAGGTTCATACTATACCATAATGGGATTTAATTGCAGAGATAGTAAGCAATAATTAGTGTAAGGTATGTATCATTATTTATTTTTAAATTTGAGATTTGCTTTGATACTAGTTTCATGTTTTGCTATAAAAAATCAAGTTTACAATTTTTTAGTATAGCAGATTAGAGGCTTGTTCAACAACAATTTTCTAACCGCGTTCGTTTGGACGAAGGAGGAAATGATGAAGAACGAAAGAGATTTTTAGAGAAGATTATTATGCTGCTTCTGGAGATCACCAAGTGGAGCTTTGTAGATATTACACCTGAGTTGCTGCAAAGAGAGGAAAATTCTTCTGATACTGTTACTGATTTGGACGATGAGAAACTGTTAGAAGAACTTGCAAACATAACAATGGAATTGAATAAACCAATGGTTAATCCTACCGATAGAGATGCTCTTGATGAGCAGTACTGTTAAACTTCATATCTGGATTCTCCAAAGTCAAGAACTTTTATGCATGTATAAGATTGTATTTGATTTCTGTCATGGTTGCTTAGCTTGTAAATTTATAAATTTGGTAGATTTCTGTTCTGTATTCTATAAAGAAAAAGAATCTGAATTCATGTATATTTCTCTTTGTCTATGAGCAGCTTCAGATTTATCTTTGTTGATGATCATTTTGTTGTTTTTGTATATTGCCCTTTTCAAGAAAATTACTCAAGAAAATTTTAGTCTGGCCACTGTTATTTTTGTCTCTGCTTTGCTTGATTTTGTGGAGAAAAGAAACGAAAGTTAAAAGAGGAAAAGATGAGAGGAGAAGATAATGATGAGGAGTTGACTAGGTAAGGGTAGATTGGGAAGAGCATAAATTAATTGCTCTGGCAGCTAATATCTGCTCTGGCAATAACAGCACCCTACAAAAATATTCCTTGTTAAAACCTTACTAGCTCGTGAAGGAAAAAGAGTATATCATTCTTGTGTATTAATTTCTCTCCCTAATTCAAAAATCATTTAAAATTTTTCAACAAACACATTCCAATATTTCTTATCAATTTCTCAAAAATTGAAGTCGGTAATGCCTTAATAAATAAATCAGTCAAATTATTAGTTGATTGAATTTGTTGCACACTAATTTCATTATTCTAATGTCGTATTATAGGAGAGAAACTAAATCTTGTTATTAAGTTTACAAGAAATGATATATATGGTCTTGTACAATTAGCAAGATACATTAATGCGCAAATTGTACTAAGATATGGTACTTCAAAACCAAGAATTTCTTCATCTTTTTCTCTCGGTTTAAAAAGATCTTTATTATGATCAAGTGACTGAACGACCATTTGGTACTTAATGGATGTTCTTTGTCGATATAAAGCCGCTTTAATCAGTGGCAGAACCAAACATATTTTGAGGGGGAGGGGGTTCAATTGTATCATAATATATATATATATATATAACACTAAAGTATCGAATTGATAATCATAATGATAAAAATATAAATATATATGCATACCAATAAATAGTTATTTGTTCACATTTGAACTACTAGTACCGAGTGTACAAATAAAGGAGACAATTAATTATGTCCTACGAGTCTACATCTGTTGAAAATATTGCAAAATTTATTCATCCTTAATTTTGGCAAAAATATCCTTTTCTATGTATACTATCAAACTGTAATTCATCCACTTATCTTCCATCCAAAATATACAATAATTAAGTAATACATATATATATATATATATATATATATCTCCAAAATGAATTCATCCATCTCTTTTTCTCGTTGTCAATGTCATTTTTTAATTAATTAATTAAATATACTATTTCATTTGAAGTACTTGCCTTAATTATATAGCATTAATATTTCATTTAGAGTTTAATTAAAATTAATTAATCACAAGCACAATTCACAAATATCTACTAATAAACATTTAATCACAATGATCGATTACAATTCACAAAAAAGTTAAATATTACTAATATTGGAAAAAAAATATAAAACTGTAAAAAAACTTACATCAAGATGATAAGATCGGTGCTAGCGATATTAATGAAGGTACGGAGTCGAAGGAAGGAGACAAGAACCTGATTGTCCTATTTAAAGAGAAGAGATTGTAAGAAGGGAGGAAGCATGGGATAGATGTTGCAAGAGAAAGCACATATGGATGTTAGGGATTAGGGTAAATGTAGTTTAAAATGATGCAATTTTTTTTACTCTGTACTTAAGAAAGTTTTATTTTCTTTTTTTTATATATATTTTGTAGTAAGTAATACGACGTCATTTTACTTAATAATGAAACAAATTAACAAATTAAATAGAGCGACGATGCTCCGCCACAAGAAACAGGTAGTGCGTGACTGTGAAGAAGATATAATACTACTTTAAGCTCTAAGATGAAGAGGAGGGGGGGGGGTTCCGCCACTGGCTTTAATACATTTTAGGTATATGCAATTTGATGAATCAAAATTTCATTTTGCAAATGTTCAATTTACAAACCAAGGTAAAATCTAGTCTTTTTGATTTCGTTGTTCTCAAATTCTTTTTCTAAATAATCAACTGCCTTTTGAATCTCTTCAAGAGTTCCAATTAGGTTGAGATCAACAATATATAAAATAATAATTACAAATTTTGACCCATTTTTCTTTATGAAAATACATAAGCATATTGGGTCATTTGTATGACATTCTTTAAGTAAACATTTAGTAAGACGGTTATACCACATATATATAGATTATTTCAATCGATACAAATATCTTTGTAATTTAGTAGAATGTTTTTCTCTTGAATTTAATTTATATGCTTAGGCATACTAAATCCTTGAAGGATTTTTATATAGATATCATTGTCTAATGTCCCATACAAATAAGTAGTGATTACGTCCATCAGACAAATATCAAGTTTTTCATGCACTGCTAAACTGTCAAGAAATCTAAATGTAATTCCATCCATTATAGAAGAATATGTTTCATCATAATCAAATCAAGGTCTTTGTAAAAATCCTTGGGCTACAACTCGTGCTTTATATCTAACAATTTCATTTTTCTCATTTCTTTCTCGCACAAATATCCATTTAAATTCACTACTTTACACAATTTGGTGTTTAAAATATAGGTCCAAATACTTTTCATTTTGCCACTGAATCAAACTCAAATTGGATTGCATCTTTTTATTTTGACCAATCATTTTTTTACCAATACCCATCAATCGATCTAGTTTCACGATCCTCGTCTTCTTTCATAATATCGAGTGTTACATTATATGTAAACAATTATCAATAATTATTTCTTTTCGATTATAACTTTTACCAATTTTGCTTGAAGTGACAAAAGTTATTGAATTTTCTATAATATAAGTCTTTTCAGGAGTAAGCACTTCAGGAGGTTAAATTTTGTCACTAACAATATTTTGGAGCTATTAACACTTATGATTATTTAATCCTTTTTTCTTTTCAGAATTTTTATCTTTGGAACCGATAAGTGTATTTGGGACTCATTATTACTTGTAATTTGTTATTTAGATCATTTCTAACCGACAATATAATGGCATCAGTTGGCACCTAAAAGACAAAAAAATGCAAAAAAATTGTTCTCCAAAGCATGGTAATTTATACTCCATTTTGAAGCCAGGCTACAGTGCAATTCTAGCTACTCCATTTTTTTATTGTCTTTACTTTTTGTTTTTATTTAGTTTTTTTTACTTTCTTTTTTTTAAATGTTTAATATATTTTTTAAAAAAAATTTGGTTTAGTTTTTTTTTCTTCTTCAATTAAATTGATTTTATTTATATTATTTTAATTTTAAAATCATAAATTAATTTTAATTTTCATTCTTAAACATACCTTCAATTTAATTTTTTTTACTTAATTGAATTAAAAAGCGTGAATAAAAATAATATAACAACTAAAAAAATTTAAAATATGGTTTAATTTATTTTTAAGTAAATTTCCCCTAGTTATACTTATGTTAATTTCAATTTTTTTTAATTATTAAATAATAAAATTTATGATGTAAGATAAAAAAAAGATAAAAGAGTATTAGGGTTTATTTGATAAATTAATTTAATAGCATGAAAGTAATAAACAATTATATAAAAAAGAGTGTAGATAGGAATATATAAAGAATATTCTTTATTGTGTGAAAAATAAAATTATGGGTTTGAGAGAAATTTACAGTAACTACTCCCATTTTGGAGTAACCTTATTACAAAAAAAGTTTTATAGTTGGAGATGGCTTTAGGGACATCAATTTTAGCCGGAATATTTTCATTAATTACATTTGATTTAGTAACTTTTATGGAGTCATTAAATGCATCCGGTAATTGATTTACAATTCTTTGCAAATGTATAATCTTTTGAACTTTTAGTTCACATTCTTTTATACTAAGATCAAGGAAATCAATTGATATTTTTTAATTTCCTTTTTGATTGATCTTTATCTCCCCCTAATGTCGAAAAATACAATTTCTCAAAATGACAATCAACAATTTTGCAATAAATAAACCTCTTGTTAATGGTTTAACGTATTTAATTACAGAAGATGATTCATATCTGACATATATCTCTAATCTTTTTTGAGAGCTCATTTTAGTACGTTGTGTGATGGGGGCAAATATGTATGTAAAATGTGATCGTGGTTGCTATTTACTCCTACTCAAAAATAATGCTAAACAACCCTCGTGAAGGTGATAGTAAAGCGAGTTCGATCTCTCAGGGAAAGGGCTGTATTGAAGTTTTAAGAAAATCTCTTTGTGTTTTTATAATTGACAAACTGAAAGTAACAAAAGAAACAACAATTAACTAAAATAAAGATGGTGATATGATTTAAAACGCAATTCAAGCAAGTGTACTCCCGAGATTATATGATAGGGTTACATAAAGATATACACATTCATTCTATTTATGGTCATGCAAAATAAGGATAAACACACATACTCACACCCTCCTATATAGCGGTAGGAAAGGAGTGATTGATGCACTTAACTACTTAGATATTAACTAATTCATTGAACACTCCTATATGGCGGTAGGCACAGTTCACTTCCTTAATTAACCCGGAATCTATTGTAACAACCGACTCAACCAAACCCTCAAGTTCAACCGCTCCTTTATGGCCGAGGCAACGCCGGAACCAGTCACGCTAATGCCAAACTAACCCCCCAAATTCCTCCTATATAGCGGTAGATGAGAATTAAGGTAAATCAATCTAACAAATTCACAACCAACACACAATAGATTCCAAACAACTTACTCTAACCCTCCTATATAGTGGTAGGACAGATTAAAACAAGTTATCTCTAAGCAATTTACTGCACTTTATGAAGATATTCATCATACATACTTAAGGCCTTAAATCATGCATAATTATGAAGAACACAATAAAACACCATAGAAGAGAACTTAGAATGTAGATTAAGCACAAAAACCCTTATTCATAATCTCGGGAGCACAATAGATTTAGCCTAGCATGGCTAGATCAATCATCTTAATATTAACAATTAAGCACAATATTGAAAACATAATTATAAGGAAAGAAGACACCTTAGATGTGATCTCGACTTGTAAAAATATGAATCCAATAAGAGATGATGTTATTCTCCAAATAATAGAAGAGGTAGAAAAACGCTAGCTATTACAAAGGAAAACCCTTGCTTGAAATCTCCCAATAATGTCACACGTAAAGTCTATAAACCCTAGCGCTATATATAGGAAACAACTTGAAACCCTATCAAACATTGATAAGATGGCACATTTTTGGGCCCTAATATGTAAGGAACAAGTTAGGAACAGACCATAAAAAAAAGACATATTAAAAACGTTAAAAATTAAGCAAAGGAATTATTCGCGCTGTTGCAGTTACGGACGTCGCGACGTCCATCTTCTCCCACGTCGCGACGTCCAGAAATTGCCATTTTTCTCCATGATCCCGGACGAATTTCGAAAAACCCAGAACATAAATGTTGTAGCTCTGTCTCTTAGCTTTCCAATGGCACTTGAATCAACCCAATCGGATTTACATTGAGTGCGATATGATCAAAATACTAAACCCTGACAGATTTCTTCAGCATTTGTTTTTCATCACCTTTCCTCGTGTTTCGCGATGTTAACCCTTCTTGGAGTCTCGAGGCTCCATGGGATCAACTTGGCACTTATTTGACACTCTATCCAAGGTCTCAAATCATAGGATTGATCATCAAAATTGGAATTAACACCTTGAATATCTTGTGAAACACGAAACCAGCTTCCTTGTGATGAAATGCACATTTTTAGCCTAAATCACATCTTTCTTGATCTTTCTCAATCTTTTCCTCTCATTTTGGCCTTCATGCTCAATAACCTACAAAACACACTAAAAACAACTCAAAAAGAACAAGAACGAGCAATGAATCAAGTATAAGACAATAGCTAAAAGGTGAATAAATTCACCTCAACAAATTCCCCCACACTTAACCTTTGTTCGTCCCGAACAAGCTAAGCCAAACGCGACAATACTAAAAACAAAAACTTAACACAAATAATCTTAACAAATAGAACTAACACATAACAACAAATGCATCCAATTCATCAATCCGATCTAAGAACAAGTGCCATGTCTTATCCTCATAATCGCAAGTATTCAAATGCCAAGTACACATAATATGAGTCCCCAAAAGTTATCAAAGTGCATTGACATACTCATTTAGACACGTTGAGCCAACCATGTGTGTGCGATAGGTTCCACCTTAGTTCATAAATCATCCACAACCACGCCATAAGCCAGGGCTCCAACAACTAAGTCTTTGTCTCAACTCTTTCTCACTAATCATATTAAAGATTCATTATTCAGCTCATATTAATGAGAATTCACTCAGCAAACCCTTAGGTTTATATATAACACTCGTTCCCCCAGACTATCACACTTAATTAGGGTATTTCATTGGAATTCCCGTGACATCCACCTGGAGTACTGTCTCACCTTCGGGTTTTAGACCCATTCCCACTCATGCAAGTTCTCCATTGACTTTTCGTTTAAGAGCAGTCTCGCAGAGGAGTGACAATATGAAGCCAGAGTCTTATGGCTTCTAATCTCCGTTACCATCCATATGAGTTCTCTTAGGGTTATTATTAAAAGCAATCTCATAGAGGGACAATAATATGAGCATAACAAGCTTAAAAATGCAAGAGCATTAAGTGCAAACAATTATGCAAGCACATTTATTAAGAGCACATCATAAGCGAGTTATATGAGTTTCAACTAAACAAAGTGTTAAAAACACTCCAACCACTTAATGATTACGAACTCATCAATCCCCTCAGTAGTTCCCCGAAGTGCATGAATATGGTCGACTCAAAATGCTAAAATTTCTATCAAAGACCCGACTTCCTTTAGATAGCATATTATTTTCCTATCCCACATTGAATCTTTCGATAAAATCAAATCATTGGCAACATGACACTTATCACAACAAGATCAAAATTGTTCAAAAATTGGATACAACACAAAAACAACACAAAAACATGTAAAAACATATAAAAAAACCATGGTTTAACTATGAACTACTTATATATGGGCTAAGATTATACAAAAAATAAAAATAAAATAAAATAATCAAAACTACTAAGAAAAACTAATTAACCACTAACCAAAGCATAACATCCACACTTCCACTCCCAGGAATTTAAGCATAAAGACATACAAAACAACATCAACTGAATAACTATGAATTATTTCTCCCCACACTAAAATACACATTGTCCTCAATGTGTGAGAAAAGGAAAGAATTCACCTATTATCCATGTCATGCCCGGTAGGCTCGTTGTGCGGTTGAATCCTTGTCAATGTCTCAAGTAGCCTTCTTCTTTATTCAAACTAAAAACTAAAAAAAAACATAAAACAATTAATTTAAAAGAAAGGTAAGAAGGTAGTTCTAGGTTTATTTGGTCCCCAGCTAGACCTTATTATTGTGGCCTTCTCCCTCAAGACTCGGAATACCCATCCTTATACCAAAAGAATGCTCTTTCATAAGCACTTCGTCTTCTAGCATAGGGTTTCTTTTGCAACCCATTGAGGAGGAACTTGCTCATGCATTTGAGGAGCAAGTTAAATAAACTCAACTTCGTACCACTCTTGCTCCTCCAAGATAGGCTCCTCCTTTTCTTTTTCCACCATTATCTTCGGAATTTTCCATGGTTCTTCATCCTTCCATGTCCCCTTTTCTTCCACCCTGTTCGAAATACCCACCAACGGCTTTGCTTCCATGGTCTCAATGAAATCATCAGTAATTTCAAAGATGGAGGTATCAATAAAACAGTTCTCTACCATATTAGTTATTTCATGAAAAATCCACAAATCTTCCTTATCTAAACTATCATGATATTCAGTTTTATGCACCTCCACATCATCAACACATTGAAAAATATTATCATCCAATAGTGGTTCATTATTAATGCATTCCTCAAAATTATCTTCAACATGCAAAGATTCCAACTCCCTAGGACACTTTGAAATACATTCACTATGAGAATCATTAAACTCAAAATCACAATCCATAGAAGTTGGGACACTATAATGTAATGAATCATGTTGTGAGATAGAGGATGAGATATAAGGTGATTGGACAAGTTGTACCTCACTATTGCTCAATGTTGCATTAGATGAATACCCTTGGGATTCATGGTGTAAAGTTTCCCTGAATTGTTCTATTTGTACCACCAACTTTTTCATTGCTACACCATTCTCCCTCAACATGTCATCTCGCATCTTTATGACTGTCTCCAATTGAACAAGTTTTTGATCTAGCACCTCCCAATATTGATCTAGTCTCTCCATAAGTTTATTGAGCATATCCTCTTGCGGCGTTACAATTTCCTCCTTGAGATGCATTTTGTTGCTTTGATCTTGAATCGACCACTCCCCATTAAAGCTCGGATAATATTCAAACCCTCATTGAGAATGAGATAAAGAGTGTTGGCCAAAATGCTTGTTATTTCCCCACGTGCAAGATCCTTGCTCCCTCAAATATGGTTCATAATCACCTTGATAATTGCATACATTCCCAAATTGAGAGGGGCATTGATAGGTGGGATGATCCCCTTGACACAACCTACAAGAAACAATATTCATTCTCAAAGTAGCTTGTTCATTATCATAAAAGTTCAAATTTTTTAATGGATCTTCAAAACAAGGTAAAGATAAATAACACGAAGGTTCACTCTGTCCCCATTCATTGGTCTTCCCATATCCTAAATGGTGAAAGTCTCCAAATACTCTAGAGTTTGGTTGTTTATCATCCACTTTATGTGGTTGGTCAAAATTAATTTAAAATGATTCCCCAAACCTCCTAGACATATTTGGGCAGAATTAAAAATAAAAATAAATAAAACGAAAAAAATGAATAAAATATTTACAACTAATATTCACAAAAAAAGCTAAAATTTCAACACGACTGCTTTCCCCGGCAACGGCGCCAAAATTTGATGGGGGCAAATATGTATGTAAAATGTGATCGTGGTTGCTATTTACTCCTACTCAAAAATAATGCTAAACAACCCCCGTGAAGGTGATAGTAAAGCGAGTTCGTTCTCTCAGGGAAAGGGCTGTATTGAAGTTTTAAGAAAATCTCTTTGTGTTTTTATAATTGACAAACTGAAAGTAACAAAAGAAACAACAATTAACTAAAATAAAGATGGTGATATGATTTAAAACGCAATTCAAGCAAGTGTACTCCCGAGATTATATGATAGGGTTACATAAAGACATACACATTCATTCTATTTATGGTCATGCAAAATAAGGATAAACACACATACTCACACCCTTCTATATAGCGGTAGGAAAGGAGTGATTGATGCACTTAACTACTTAGATATTAACTAATTCATTGAACACTCCTATATGGCGGTAGGCACAGTTCACTTCCTTAATTAACCCGGAATCTATTGTAACAACCGACTCAACCAAACCCTCAAGTTCAACCGCTCCTTTATGGCCGAGGCAACGCCGGAACCAGTCACGCTAATGCCAAACTAACCCCCCAAATTCCTCCTATATAGCGGTAGGTGAGAATTAAGGTAAATCAATCTAACAAATTCAGAACCAACCCACAATAGATTCCAAACAACTTACTCTAACCCTCCTATATAGCGGTAGGACAGATTAAAACAAGTTATCTCTAAGCAATTTACTGCACTTTATGAAGATATTCATCATACATAATTAAGGCCTTAAATCATGCATAATTATGAAGAACACAGTAAAACACCATAGAATAGAACTTAGAATGTAGATTAAGCATAAAAACCCTTATTCATAATCTCGGGAGCACAATAGATTTAGCCTAGCATGGCTAGATCAATCATCTTAATATTAACAATTAAGCACAATATTGAAAACATAATTATAAGGAAAGAAGACACCTTAGATGTGATCTCGACTTGTAAAAACATAAATCCAATAAGAGATGATGTTATTCTCCAAGTAATAGAAGAGGTAGAAAAACGCTAGCTATTACAAAGGAAAACCCTTGCTTGAAATCTCCCAATAATGTCACACGTAAAATCTATAAACCCTAGCGCTATATATAGGAAACAACATGAAACCCTATCAAACATTGATAAGATGGCACATTTTTGGGCCCTAATATGTAAGGAACAAGTTAGGAAACAGCCCATAAAAAAAAGACATATTAAAAACGTCAAAAATTAAGAAAAGGAATTATTCGCGCTGTTGCAGTTACGGACGTCGCGACGTCCATCTTCTCCCACGTCGCGACGTCCAGAAATTGCCATTTTTCTCCATGATTCCGGCCGAATTTGGAAAAACCCAAAATATAAATGTAGCTCTTTCTCTTAGCTTTCCAATGGCACTTGAATCAACCCAATCGGACTTAAATTGAGTGAGATATGATCAAAATACTAAACCCTGGCAGATTTCTTCAGCATTTGTTTTTCATCACCTTTCCTCGTGTTTCGCGATGTTAACCCTTCTTGGAGTCTCGAGCCTCCATGAGATCAACTTGGCATTTATTTGACACTCTATCCAAGGTCTCAAATCATAGGATTGATCATCAAAATTGGAATTAACACCTTGAATATCTTGTGAAACACGAAACCAGCTTCCTTGTGATGAAATGCACCTTTTTGGCCTAAATCACATCTTTCTTGATCTTTCTCAATCTTTTCCTCTCATTTTGGCCTTCATGCTCAATAACCTACAAAACACACTAAAAACAACTCAAAAAGAACAAGAACGAGCAATGAATCAAGTATAAGACAATAGCTAAAAGGTGAATAAATTCACCTCATCATTGTGATAGTGCAATTGGGACATAAACCGCACAACGAAAAATTCTCAAATGAGAAATATTTGACTTATATCCAATTGCCAATTGCATTGGAGAATATTTATGATAACTCACCGACCTAATTCTCACAAGTGTTGTTGCATGTAATATAATATGTCCCCAAACAGATAAAGAAAGTTTAGACCTCATAAATAAAGGTTTAGCAATCAATTACAACTGTTTAATAAATGATTCGATTAAACTATTTTGTGTATAAATATAAGTTGCAGAATATTCAACTCTTATTCCAATCGACATGCAGTAATCACCAAAAGCATGTGATAAATATTCACTAGCATTATTTAGATGAATTTTCTTAATTTGGTGATTTAGAAATTGTGCTCGTAGCTTAATTATCTAAATAAGTAATCTCACAAACGCCAGGTTGCGAGTAGATAATAAACTTACATGTGATTATGGTACTGATGCATCGATCAACACTAATATATATCTAAATGGTTCACTTGGTGGATCTACATGCCCACATATATCACTATAAATTTGTTCTAAAAATGCAGAGAATTCAGTTTTCACTTTTCCTGGCGATTGTCTATTATTAATTTTCCTTGAGAGCAAGTAACACATGAGAATTCATTATAGTTCATCACTCTTCGATTTTTCAATGAATGGTCATTTGAGTTTTCAATAATCCGTCTCATCATTATAGAACAATGAATGGTCATTTGAAAGTTGTAGACTTACTGTCTACTAGGTGATGACTTTCGACTCCACTTATTTTTGTATAATATAAACCAGATGAATAAGATGGTAATTTTTCTAATAAATATTTTATTCTAGAAATGGTATTCAAAATTAATAAAAATTCACTATTTGTCTCATTTATAGTTTCGATATGATATCTATTTCGGCGAATATCTTTAAAACTCAATAAATTTCTTCGAGACTTTGTACATATTAGAGCGTTGTTTATTATAATTTTAGTTCCTTCAAGGAGAAATTTAGTAACTCTTCCGAAGCTTTCAATTAATTAAGCACTACCACTTAATGTATTAACATTAGTTTTTCACATCTCTATTTAGGAAAAATACTTTTTATTTTTAAGTATTTTGTGTGTAGTAGTACTATCAATGAGGCAAATATCATCATCATTATTTGATTTCAAAATTTTGGCATTTATTTCTTTTTCAGGAAGACATATATCAGTTTCTTCTTCAAGTAGAAAATGACAAATTATAAATAAAAAAAAACATTGATAAGTAAACATAAATTCATAAACATAAATAAAATTCATAAACTTCATTAATAAAAAGAAAATTACATAAAAGATACGGAAATAATAATATTTATTATTTATCACATGATCATATTACACCTACAAGATATTCATAAAAATATGATCATATTGCACCTTTAGGGTATTCAAAGATATGTGATCAAATGACACCTTCAGGATGTTCAAAGGAATCTGCTATGTAGAGATTTACCATATCAGCATCATTATGATCACAAATATTCTATTGATCAATAAAATTTGTCTTGACACCCAAATTGTTATTTTTGAATGCCTTTTAGCTAGATGCTTCGTCGTACGACAGGTACAGGTCCAATGGCCTTTCATGCCATATCGGTAGTATTAATTTTCGTCATTTTTATTTCCTTCTATTTTTTTCATCAATCCACTTCTCGGGGTTATTTTGTTTCTTGCCACGATAATCATCATAATGAATATAAGGCATATTTTTTCCACAACCACAGCCACTCATATCGTGCTTTTAAAAGTACAACAAACTGCAAGTGGTTGGCTGTTTATTCAAATTTTTTTAATGTTTTGAAAATCATATCAGAACACGAATCGAACGAGCTATTGGGTAGCTAGATTAACCCAGACGGATCAGATAAAAGAACTAGACAATACCATAAATAAATTTAAATTATAAATACATTAATAATTAAAAAAATTCTTATACCCAACTATAAATATGTACTAAATCATAACTAAAATACATGAAATTAATAAAATATCATTAATTCATCTAAATATTAGACACTATTTAATATCAAATATAATAATTTTAAAATGAAAGACAAAGAAAGTAGAAAATGACGTAAAATTTTTGGATTTTTTTTATTTGAACATTTAGTCTGTGAACAAACTATTCAAAACATAATAAACCATATATCTATTTTTATTTATTTGTTTTATTTAGGTGGGTGAATAAAAATTTTGTAGGATAAAGTTTTATTCATACAAAATAGCAATAGGGTCATATATATATATATATATATATATAGATATTTGAATCTAAAATTCAAAAATAAAAGATATAATTTATAAATAAAGGCGGATCCAAGGGGGGGTGGGGTGCAGCACCCCCCCCCCCCCCAAGATTTGGAAAATTGTATTACGTCCCTTCAAATAATTTTAAATTTTTAATTGAATCCTTAAGAAAATTAGAATTTTGCCCCCTCAAAAAAAAATTAGAATATAACTTCTACTAATAGTACAATATAATTTGCCCCTCAAGCCATAATTTCTGTTTATAAACATAATAGGTCCATACATTTTGTGGTATTATTGTACAAAAACTTAATGGTAATACAAAACTAAAGCCTAAAGAAAAGAAAAGCAATTTCAAAGGTAACACTAAGTCCAAGGCCAAAGTTAGAGAAGGTTAAAAAAAATGGACCAACCAGTAAAACCCAAATTTTAACCATGTTGGTCAGTAACCCAGGTCTCAATTGGTTTTGACCGAATTTTTGCAGATCCGATTTTTTGAAAACAATCAGACCAGACCATAGACCAATCTTCAACCCAACTGGTCAGACCAACTGATTCGGTTTTCAAAACGTGGAATTATTCCACATATAATAATAATATGTACAAATTCTTGTTTAGTAAGATTAGACATATTGAAAATGAACTAATTGATAAAAAAAGGAAAAATATTACCTTGAGATCTTACCAAAAGTGCAAATTTGTATTTAATAATTGTTTCAAAATGTGGACTTGAATTTGATTTGCTCTATTGGTAAAGCCTCCCTCATTTGGTAGAGTTTCGTGCTAATAACATACTATAAAATTAGTACTTTGATGCAGTACTATAAACTAACAATATCAAGAAATTATAATAAAGAAAAGTACACAAGAAGTAGGTGGAATTGTTTTCTTATCCATATGATCAATAGCTGATCTTGTTTACAATGGTAGGCTTTTAGATTTGTAAGGTTGTTGGGTTATTGGAGTTATTTCAATTCCACTAATCTAACCTCTATTTATATATAAATAAGATAGGTAATACATAACTATAATTAATATCTATTCATGAATTTAGAACTTCTAAATTTATTGATTGAGTTGTTGTAGATAAATGTTATCTTATAGATTCATTGATAGAGTTGTTCTAAATGAATCTTATCTTTACTCATTTATGAAGGGAATGAATCTAGAGAGAATGCATAAATCAAATTTTCACAAAAACTCATATGCGACGTATTCATATATGCGACGGCGTTAATGACGCATGCCTACATGCACGTTAATTATAATTCAGGTATAAAATATCAATTTTTTGTGTATCAAGTATCAATGTTAGTGTATAAAGTATATTATTCTATGTGACGTATAAAGCATAAATTTTTCGCGTATAACATATCAAATTTTCACGTATAAAGTATCATTTTTTTGCATATCATGTATTAATTTTTCGCGTATAAAGTATCAATTTTTCGCGTATCATGTATTAAATTTTCACTTATCATGTATAAAGTATCATTTTTAGTATTTTCCACATTTTTCGCATATCAAGTATTAATTTTTGCGTATCAATATTAAATATATAAATGTATCATTTTAATGGGCGTATAAAGTATCAATTTTTTGGTGTATCAAGTATCAATATTTTTTTGAAAAATTATATGGGAAAAAAAATAGATGCGAGTGTAGGTTGCATGTATGAAATCATTTCACATGAGAACACCTGAGTTAATGTTTAATGGATAATGATTATTCATTTGTATTATTTTGATAACATTTTGTATCTTTTAATTGAATTGAATAGAGATGTAGTTATTGATAGAATATACGTGTATATGTGATAAGATAATCTTTTAGTATTAATTGTAATTGGTAGTAATTCTCTTATATAAGGAAAGTGTATATTCGGTTATGCTTGATTGTAGGTTAGAGTTTTTCTTGTAATATTGTATAAGACACACAATTGGTCAATGAAAGAAATCAAGGAATTACATTCTTTCATGGTATTAAAGAACTAGGGAACTTTCTTCCTTCTTCCATTGCGACTTAGTGGTTCTCAGCCAACCTTTCTTTCCTCTACCAATCTTTCTTTCAATCTTTCTTTCCTCTACCGTTGGCCACCATGACTGACACTAAATCAACCTTCCACCTAGCTCTTATTGTCTCCAACATCAAGAATCATATCTCAATTACCCTTGAAATGGAAACCGTCCACTATGCTACGTGGGCGGAGCTGTTCAAAATCTTTGCCAAATCTCATAAGGTTCTTCACCACTTCATTCCACCGGAAAAAGCTCTCGATAAGTCGTCCACCACCCATGCCGAAAAAGAGTTATGGTCGACTTTAGATGCTACAGCTCTTCAGTGGATTTATGCTATGATTTCCACTGATCTATTACATACGATAATTGAACCCGACTCCACGGCCATGAAGGCTTGGAATCGATTGCATGATCTCTTTCAAGACAACAAAAACTCTCTTTCCGTAACACTAGAACAAGAATTGTTTCCAACATGGAGGATTTTCCAAATGCTTCTGTGTATTGTCAACGCCTCAAGAGATTGCCAGATCAACCCAAGAATGTCGGCGCACCAATATCCGATAATCGGCTTGTTCTTCAGATGATTTTGAGACTCACAGAGGCCTATAGTGGTGTTGGAACTCTTATCTGCCAAAGCAATCCCCTTCCCCTCTTCTATCAAGCCCGTTCTATGCTCATTCTTGAAGAAGCGACCTTGGCTAAGAAGGCCGCAACCACCATGGCGGCTGCCACGACCAAGGAGTCTGATGATACTCCATCTTTATATGATGGCTACCGTCAAAACCATAATAACGGTGGTGGCAGAAAGGATCCCCACGACAACAATTTTGGGAGATATCGTGGTGGTTGCCGCGGTGGTGGTGGTGAACGTGGGGGAGGTCACCAACAACCGACAGCAGCAGTCGTGGTCACAACCATAGACAGGTGGCCAACAGTGGCCTTGGAAGTGGTCTCCTTGGGCCATTCCCCCTTGTCCATACCCTACTGCTCCTTGGACCAGGCCCAATTCACAGAGGCAGCAACTTGGGGTCCTTGGGCTATGACCACAGTAGACCTATTCTACAATAGCCCAACCTTTTCCCACTAATATTGAAGCCGTAATGGACACTCTTGGGCTTAATCCTCCGGATGCAAACTGGTACATGGACACCTGTACAACATCTCATATGACATCAAATCACGGTAATCTCTCGTCTTATTGTAATTTGAGCAGTAATCATGGTATAATTGTTGGTAATGGTCATACAATTCCAATTCGTGGTTATGGTCACACAACTCTGTCTTTCTCACACCCACCTTTATCTTTAAAAAATGTCCTTTATGCTCCTCAACTTATTAAGAACTTGGTTTCAATTCAAAAATTTACTATTGATAACTGGATTTCTGTTGCATTTGATCCTTTTGGGTTTTCTGTGAAGGATTTTCATATGGGAAAACATCTAACGAGATGTAATAGTCAACGCGAGTTATATCCCATTCTCACCACCATTCCATCTCAAGCCCCACCATCAACTTTTGCAGCTTTAGCACCTTCTTTATGGCATGATCGTTTGGGTAATCCGGGCGGCTCCTGTTTTCGACTCTCTTAAGAAAAATAAATTTATTAACTGTAATAACAGTCTTAGTTCTCATGTTTGTCGATCTTGCTCTCTTAGCAAACATGTTAAATTGTCTTTTGTTGCTTCTACGTCACGCACTTTTATGCCATTTGATATTATCCATTGTGATCTTTGGACATCTCCAATTTTGAGCTCTTCGAGGCATCGTTATTATTTAATTTTGTTGGATGATTACTCTAACTTTTTATGGACATTTCTCTTATCCAAAAAATCTCAAGTTTTTTTCACCTTTTTATTTTGTCGTGCCTTCATTCGCACTCAATTTGAACAGAAAATTAAAAATATACAATGTGATAATGGTATAGAATTTGATAATGGGCCGTTTTGGAAATTTTGTAGTGATAATGGTTTGCTTTATCGATTATCTTGTCCACATACTTCTTCCCAAAATGGAAAAGCTAAAAAAAAAATTCGAACCATTAACAATATGATTCGTACTCTTCTTGTCCATGCTTCCCTACCACTTTCCTTTTGGCACCATGCATTACAAATGGCCACATACCTTCTTAACATACTTCCAAGTAAACTATTAGCTTATCACTCCCCTCTCAAAATTCTTTATTAAAAGGTCCCATCTTTTTCTCATCTCCAGGTGTTCGGTTGCTTATGCTACCCTCTTTTTCCCTCCACCACTATTCACAAACTTCAACCTCGTTCAGCCCCGTGTGTTCTTTTGGGTTTCCCTTCCAATCATCATGGTTACAAATGTTATGATTTATCTTATCAAAAAATCATTATTAGTCGATATGTCATTTTCGATGAGACACATTTTCCTTTTGCTAAATTGCATAGTCTAACTCCTCCTACTTATGATTTCTTGCATGAGGACTTGTCTCCATATTTGATCCACCATCTGACTTCACAAACAAACACACCATCTCCTCACCAAGACAACACACCCCATCCCACCCAACCACAAGACACTCCAGCCCCACCTACTTCTATACCCGTCCACAGACCTGTCACACGTAGTCAACATGGGATTTTTAAACCAAAACCTCGCTACGACCTCCACACTAGTGTTTCTAAATCCCCACTGCCTTGCAACCCCATGTCTGCTTTTCATGACCTGAATTGGAAAATGGCCATGGAAGACGAATATAATGCTCTTATTAAAAATAAGACGTGCGAATTAGTACCTCGTCCGCCGGATGTTAATATTATTCGGTCTATGTGGATTTTTACTCATAAAGAAAGATTTGATGGTTCCTTTGAGAGGCATAAAGCCCGTCTTGTAGGTGATAGCAAGACTCGGCAGGTTGGCGTAGATTGTGGTGACACATTTAGTCCGGTGGGCAAATCGGCAACCATTCGCACTGTACCCAGTTTAGCTCTCTCTAAAGCATGGTCCATACACCAGCTTGATGTGAAATGCTTTCCTACATGGACACCTCAAAGAGACTGTGTACATGTATCAGCCCATAGGATTCCGCGACCCCATTCAACCTAATTATGTTTGTTTGCTCAAGAAATCCCTGTATGGGCTCAAGCAAGCACCATGGGCCTGGTATAAGCGATTTGCAGATTACGCTTCTACTATTGGTTTTTCTCATAGCAAGTTTGATCATTCGTTGTTCATCTACCGTCATGGTAATGATATGGCTTACATTCTTCTCTATGTTGATGATATTATCTTGACTGCTTCTTCTGATGCTCTTCGCAAGTCTATCGTATCTCTTCTTAGTTTAGAATTTTCTATGAAGTACTTGGGTCTTTTGAGTGATTTTTTGGGTATTGTCGTCAGGTGACATGCAGGAGGTTTGTTTTTATCTCAAATGAAATATGCAACCGAGATTATAGAGCAAGTCGGTATGTCTACTTGCAAGCCTTCTCCCATATCGGTTGATACTAAACAGAAGATGAGTGCTAATTCTAACCCACCATTTGAGAACCCTTACCATTATCAAAGTCTTGCGGGTGCTCTGCAATATCTTACATTCACGAGACCTGACATCTCATATGTTGTGCAACAAATTTGTTTGTTCATGCATGACCCACGGGAAGAGCACATGCACGCCCTCAAGCGCATTGTGCGCTACATTCAGGGTACGCTTGATTATGACTTGCATCTCTATCCATCTTCGACTACCACTCTCCTTTCTTATACAGATGCTGATTGGGATGGTTATCCTGGCACCAGATGCTCCACCTATGGTTATTGTGTTTTTCTTGGTGATAATTTGATTTCTTGGTCTGCAAAACGACAAGCAACTTTATCTCGTTCTAGTGTAGAGGCGGAGTACCGAGGGGTAGCTAATGTGGTTTCTGAGTCTTGCTGGTTACGCAACCTTCTTTTGGAACTTCATTATCCTATTCAGAAAGCTACATTGGTATACTGTGATAATGCTAGTGCAATATATCTTTCTAGCAATCCTGTTCAACATCAGCGCACTAAACATATCGAGATAGATATTCACTTTGTTTGCAAAAAGGTTGCTCGTGGATAGGTTCGTGTCTTACATGTCCAGTCGCGCTATCAGATAGCTGATATCTTTACGAAGAGTCTACTATTGATTTTGTTTGAAGAGTTTCGGGACAGTCTCAATGTTCGTCACCCTCTCGTTTCAACTGCGGGGGTGTGATAGAATATACGTGTATATGTGATAAGATAATCGTTTAGTATTAATTATAATTGGTAGCAATTCTCTTATATGAGAAAAGTGTATATTCGGTTATGCTTGATTG
Source organism: Ophiorrhiza pumila (assembly GCA_016586305.1). Taxonomy (NCBI): domain Eukaryota; kingdom Viridiplantae; phylum Streptophyta; class Magnoliopsida; order Gentianales; family Rubiaceae; genus Ophiorrhiza; species Ophiorrhiza pumila. The sequence continues at coordinate 17,999,918 of BLIW01000005.1, forward strand.
TAGACTAGAGTTTCTCTTGTAATATTGCATAAGACAAACAATGGGTCAATGAAAGGAATCAAGGAATTACCTTCTTTCAGTTATAACTAAAAAAAACCTGAGATTCAAAGAAAAGCATTTGAATATCTTAAATTTAGCCAAATTTAGAATATTGAAAGCACGGTAGCTGCAAAATTTCATTAAAAGACTAATTTTGCAACTTCTTAAATATCTTAAATTATGCAAAATTTAGAATTATGGAGGTGCGGCATCTACAAAATTTCGTTAGAAAACTAATTTTGCAACTTCTCGAATATTTTAAATTAGGCAAAATTTAGAATACTGGAGATACGGTAGCTACAAAATTTCATTAAAAAAACTAATTTTGTGACTTCTTATAAAAACACTGGGACTAAAATTGGAGTTTTCCAATTTTGAAAATTTTGACTGAATCTGAATAAAAATTCAAACAAATTAATACCAAGTAACTGAATTAAATTTGATTTTATTTTGATTTTCAAATTTTTTATTATTTTTACTTTATTTAAATAAAATACTTTGTTTAAATCATTAAATTAACAAAATACCAAATAAATTACTATAAAATTTAAATTTAATGAGTATGTAATTTATTGATTAAATAAACTTATTTAGCATCAATGCATATTTCAAATTATTAATTATTAGTTATTCAAATTGAAAACTGAAAAATCAAATTAAAAAAATCCGAACTAATGTCAATTCGATTAATTTTTAGGTTTTACTACTTCTCACCCCCTAGTTGTCGTTAGTGATAAAGGAATCATTATCTCTAGGCTACTGTTATTGCTAAAGTTATAAATCACACATCTTCCCAATTTAACCTTAATCAATTAAATTATTTTATCTTTTCTCCATTTATCACTACAATTTATCTTTATCTTCTTTCTACCTTATCATTATCAATTCTTTATAACATCTTCTCCTAACTTCTTAATTCTTTTCCTTTACGTTGATTTTTCTCCGAAATTTTTATTAATATAACATCTATTTTCACCCTCAAATTATAAGAAAAAAATTATATAAAAATAATATGACACTTATTTCTATTAATAGCTTTTATTGTTCTCTCAATTAAATATAAAATATTTACCAATATACACTTCAAAAAATTTAGGCTCCATTTATTTAGCATTGTTTTAGTGTTTTATTTCACAAATTCAATTTAATTTATTTGTTTTGTCTATTTTTTCTATCAAAATTTTTAAAATAAAAAAATAATGTTACAATAATTATTTTTGTTATAACATTTTTTGTATTTTTATAAATAAATTATTAAATTTAAATTTGACTTTTAAATTTTAATAATAAAAAAGTCTTCTTAAAACATTTTTTAACAAAATAAAATCATAAAATATTAATTTGAATTTGAATTATAAATTTTATTAATAAAAAAATTCTTAAATAAAAATGCCCACCAAAATAAACTTATCAATCCAAACACATTCAAAATATTTATTTTTTTATAACAAATCTCAAGAAAAAAAATTATACTTTAAAACCAAAAAAAATATACTATCCAAGGTGAGTCATACTTTTTGCTCAAATACTAATACATAAACATATGACAATTATATAAGTTATTCTTTTTGTTTCTAATAACACTACTCCAACTAATATTTTATCAAAATAATTCGCATAACTTAAAATTTAAAAGGAAGACACCACAACCATATATAATAGAAATTTTGATTTCATGTATTTTTCATGCTACAATTTAATTCAAAAATTTTAAATAATAAAAAATAACAAATTTTACTTTAGAATTTGTATGTATATATTTACTTCTATTTCTATTATGAGAGATTTTTTTTTCCTTGTGATCCATTAACATTTTAAAATGTTAATTTGCTCATAATATAATTAACTAACTCTTTTAGTTTTTAAATTTTTAATCGCTATGTTATTGAAAATTTTAAATAGAAAAATATTAACTTGTTATTTTCTTGGTGTTATTTGTTGATTAATCAAGAAATTTAAACTAATTCCTTTTTTTTTTTCAATTTACATTGAATGTGAAACATGAATTTTAAATATATAGTTGATTCAAAATTGATTTATTTTTATTTAGAACAAATTTTTTAATAAGGTATATAATTTATTTTTGTATAAATCAAAGGTGAAAGTAAGTGTTGTATTAATAAAATTTTGGAAAAATATTAGTGTAAAGGAAAAGAAACAAAAGTTATAAAGAAGAGGTTAAAAAGAATTGATTAGTTGTAGTGATAAAGTGGAAATAAGATAAAAAGTTTGAATGATTAAAGGTAAATTAGGAAGATGAATGATTTATTGCTCTGGAAGTTAATAATTACTTTGCCATTAACAATTGCCCTCTATAATTCTATAATGACCAAACTAGAAATACATTTACTTCAAGACCAGATCCTCTGTCCAATATTTATCCTATCTTATTCTGTCTAACGTTCAAAACTACGTAGTTTTATTAAAAGTATGGACTAAATGCATAAATATCATTAAAATTACTTTACAATTATTAGACCCTAACCACGAAATTAGTGAACCCTACAACGTAGTTTTAATTAAGACAGAATAAGACAGACAAAATCTTGGACAGAAGATCCCGTGTCCTTACTTCATGCATAAGCCCTTATCTAAAATTCTTAGAATACATACAATAGGCCTTGTAGCTACATTGGTTAAAGGGAAAATTACCTAAATAGTCACTTAAATTGTAAACGAAATAAATTATTTTATCATCCACATTAAAAATATTTTAGTGACTAACTTTTAAAAAATGCACTAAATTAGTCACCAACAAAAATCTATTAACTTATTTCATGGAAAAAAAGGCATATTCACATCATGTGCCACTTAATATAAAGGTAAAAGTGAAAATTTAATTTATTTTTCAAATAAAACTCTTCATGATTTCTTCATATTCCACCGTTAATGGAAGAAAACTCCACTGGTAGAAGGCGACAGATAATCAATAAATTGATTGTAGTGTATGATTTGTTGTGAATAATAAATATTCATATTTCACCGTTAATGGAGGAAGACTCCACCGGTAGAAGACGGCTGGTAATCAATAAATTGATTATAGTATATAATTTTTTGTGAAGATTAAATCGATTATCCACTTTTATCCTTTTATTAAGCGATCCTTGATATGAACATGCTATTTCTCTATTAAAAAAACTAACTACATTTGGTTGAGTGACTAAGTTAATGTGTTTTTTATTTGTTAGTGACTAAAATATATCATTTTTATTGTGAATGATAAATTAAATTTTTTTATGTAATATGAGTGACTATTTTGGCAGTTTTCCTTGGGTTAAAAGGACCTTAGGCAAGATTGAGTCAATTAGAAACAGAACCGTAGAGCATATAGCAAAAGAGTAATGATATATAACGTGAAAAGATGTACTGAAAACGCAAAGTGAATGAAATCAATCAATTGATGATATATATATAATACTTAGGGGGTGTTTGGTTGGGGGGAATAGAAGAGCTTAATGGGAATAAAGAAAAGTGATTGTTATTGTTGATGTTTGGCAAAGGTTAATGGGAATAGAAATTCATTAATGAATACCTAAAACTGGTCAACGACCCATTCCCTAGTACACCCCTGTTAATGAGTGATTGCCCTGTATTGGGTAATCAAATTTGGTCTGTTTTCCAAAAAAAACCCTAAAGCATCAGGATCTCTCAGAAAAGCTCCAATTTCTTCATCCATCATCATCCTTATCATCTAGATCTAAGAAAGCCATATAAGACAATCTCCAACCTCATTATCATCATCATCATCCTCATCATCTATTGTGCTTATCGATTTTTCCCAAATATTAGGCAATATTTGATCTCACAAGCGAAAGATTACTCCTTACATTTGTGGCTACCATCGTCGTCATCAATTTCTTCTCCGTCGTTCTAATCAACTGTCATCCTCATCGATCTTTGCTAACATTTACTTGGTAATTCTCTCTCAATTTCTTTACTAACCATATTGGCATTGATTGCCATTGAAGAATTTGAACCAAACGCCCCCTTAATGAAGCCAATTACCCACAAGCATTTATCACCAATGGGTCCACGTCATTCACTTTGAATTTTCAATCTATTTTTTCACTCTACTTATCATTACACATAGCAAAATATTCTTAAATAAGTTACAAACATAATCAGTAGCATAGAGCAAAATTAAGTGATTAAACAAATTAATCGGAAAAGCAATTGTACAAACCACATTAACTGCTCAAATTTGCATCCTCTCTCAAAGGAAAAAGAAATGAAGACAAAAAGATACACCAGCAAACCCAACCAAAACTGGAAAAAAAAAAGTAGAGAAACTGAATAAAAGAATTATTGGTTTCTTTTTTTTTTCCCCGAAACTAAAGCTCGTGTCGTAGTTGTAAATCACAAAAGAAACAAAATCCAGCATGACTTATCACAGCTTTGACTAGAGCTCCAGTCTTCTGGAATAATGAAGGGCAGGGCTATGTTGAAGACTCCTTTACGTTACAGTTGAAAATGTAGAAAGAGCAATCATCATTCTGTAGCAGCAGAATGCATACAGCAAAGCCATTTTTTCTGCAAATCAATAGGTCCACTCAATTAAAACAATATTATGCAACTCAGATGTCAAAAAGTATCACATTATAGTTGGAAATCTACAATTGGTCAAATTATCAAAACTTTAATGGAAATTCTAATGCAATGTGAAATTTCTGCTGCCCATTATCTGTAATGATGGGTGGTGTTTTATCTACTTCCTTCTTACGAGAGACAACCTTCATGTTCTGATCTTACATCCTAAGTTGCTTACAGTTCCTCATGTGGCCTGATCTCCTAAATAACTACAAGGTCAGCAAACAAAGAATGTGTTCAACAACAAATTATAAATAACAAACGATAAGTCTTGGGAAAATTCAGATAGTGGCTAAAATCAAATGGTTAAGGTAAACTTTAACTGCTCAATAAAAGGTTACTAGATGCCTGTAAATGGAGTTCTCTGCAGGCAAAGAGTAGGACTTCTACCAGGTGGCCCAAATCTTACAGTGATTACAATTTTTGCAGAAGAATAAGATATTTACTCATGCAAACATAGAAAAAACATGTTTTGTTCTTTGCTGGTCCAACAAAAAACTTTAGTGACGGTCAAACATTAGAATAACATTTTATTATACAGATGGTATGGTCCAAAAGGATTTGAAACTTAAAAGATGAAATGTACAAATATATGGTGAATTGAGATCCCCAATTCCATGAGGATTTCAGCCTCTTAAATCAAGGAATTTTAAAGAAAAGTTACATCTCCTCTCTCTCTCTCTCTCTCTCACACACACACACACAGTCACATCATACGAAGAACTATCAGACAACATTATGTTAAACCAAAATGGTAATCATTACACTCGCATTGTCTTTTGATTGAAGCTAGTTTTAGATCAAGTTTTGATTGTTTTTCCTAAGCATAAGTGATACTGATATTGAGGGTCTGGCTCATCCAGAAGTTTAATGCTCAGAAGAAACTCGTATCCAGTTCCTTGGCCCCAAAATTTATGGAATTGTCTCTACTTGAAATCAGCTCTTAAAAAAATGCTTACATACAGAAGATATTTACAACACTAAATTCTTGAATTTCAAGAGCACTGAAAGATAATCTTCAAAAAACATATAGAAACATGCAACCAAATATGCATAAGAGACAATACTGAAGGTTGGTGAAAGCTTCACATTTTGATTAATCAGCTAATAGAAGAAATTAAGTAAAACTTACAGACTGAGGCTTCCCTAGAGTAGCTTTATGCTTGTATGCTGATCCAGCTTTTCGTGGTGAATCCACTTTCCCCCCTGTTCTTTTCTCATTCCTAGCTTTGTTGAAAATAACAGTGAAACCCTCAGCCGAAGCAGGATCATTGACGTCCCATTCGCCAAACTTTGGCAAGGGTCTGTCATTTTCCTGTAAAATTTGAAAGCTTTCAAAAATCATCACTGTTGCCGCAAACAGATATGTGTAATTAGTTGCAATAATATTCAGACGAGTTTCACGTGTGGGAATTTATATATAGAAATAGATAGAGGTCCTACGTGTTTCATTTGTGTCATGAAATTTCAACTAATTAATATAAGTGGAGCATTTTTTGCCTTAAACTACTATTTCCATTCAACTATCTCTTAAAACTGTTATTGTTTCAAGCCAAGGCATCCAATTTTTGATTGAGGATGCCACACAAGTAAAAACAACCAAAACCACGTGAAGTTGATATGCAAAAATGGGAAGCATGAAAAGAAAGCAAGACAAATAAATAGACAGGGCAGATGATGAAGGAACAACAAGCAGAATGGGCGGAAAAAAGGAATACCAACTAATGGAACAAAATTACATCATGGAAGAGCAACTAAAATTTCATAACTAAATGATCTTCACGACTTCTTTTAGGGGGGCCAAAAGCACAACAACAACAACTAAGTCTTATCCCACTATGTGGGGTTGGCTACATGGATCATATTTCGCTATTGTATTCTTATCTATACACATGTTTTTAATTTATATTTAAGTGTATCATATCTTTTTTTTATCATTTCTTTCCAATTCTTTTTGGTCACCCCAAAAGTATGGCTGCAACAAAAATTCCACACATTTAACATGACAGCATTTTAAAAATATACTTCTTAATTTAAGGGTTAGCCATGTACGCAGACTGGAAATTCTCTAATGAACAAGAAATGCACTGTAAAAATTAGGCAAGATGAACCCTGCATCACATCCAAATAGTGACCTCATAATAGCAGTATCAAACAGTGAAGCAGATTACACAAGAATCAAATTTTTACCTGCTATCAGAACCTTTTAGAAAGATTACTTGAGGTAAAGAAAAAAAGTCTATCTGTATGCATAAAACAACACGCTGCACTAATGTATAAGCATGTTTGACATGTCACTATATGTCAAAGAAACACATTTGGTGGAAGAAATGTAGCTTACTCAACACTTCAAGGCCCAAACAAAGGGTAACCTTCAAAGTTGCATTAGAAACACAGTTTCTCTGTTCAAGGATTGGAGGGGAAGGTAAGAAAATGGAGGCAAAAAAGATAGCTTAAGCCTTTAAACCTTAAAAGTTTTGTTCAGATACAAAAATGGGCAGAAATGGAAGGCAAGGCAACCACTTTTAGTGAAGTTTTTATCCAAGTATCCGAAATACCTTTTTTCTTACATTGACTATTAGCATTGCTTCCTTTCCTTTCCTAACCCTTTAAAATCTTACTCCTTCCTTTTTGTCCACTTCAATGTATATCCAAACAAAAAGTATAGAGTATCATACTCGTTTCTTTTCTGCTTCCTTAGCATCTCATTTCCTTCATTTTTATCAAACTTTGTTTCATTTTAGAGCCAGCCATGTGATTTTCATAAGAACCATAGTTGTGATACCAGAAAAACTACTTCACTAGAATATGAGTTCCAGTAGGATAACATTTATATGATGCAAAGAGAAACTCAAAAAACTACATCTTTACAACTTTGACATTTGTATATAGAAATGGCATGCATCGTTTTTTATCTCATATCATCCACTCGTTGCTTCTAATCTATTAACAGTGTTGAATTTCCCAAAAAAAAGTTCTGTTCATGTAGCAGCAATTGCTAGATACAGACCATGCCAAAGAATTAGTTCATTTCATAGCTCCAAGCTCTCTAGCAAATCATGATAAAGAAAAAAAAAACAAAAATACAAAAATAAGGTAATCAAGACCTAGACATCTACATATGTGCCACATAAGTATATCATGTAATGAATGCTGCAGTTAAAGTTGCTAGAGATAATGTGAAACGTAAAATATAACATCATAGATGTATTATGTAATGTGTGCTTCACTTAAAGTTTCCAGAGATAAGTTAAAAAGTAAAAGAGACGCGAAGATAATACTAACTGAAAGAGGGGAATAATGATAAGGTATACAGTGACCATCTTTCAGAGATTGGGAGCTAATACATGAACTCTAATGAGCAAGTTACACATTGGCTCAAAGAGACTTCTACATAACTAGTCTCTCATTTCCTTGGAGAAAGTGAACTACAGATGCAAGAAAGTTCCCACAATTCAGTAAGGGAAGGGGGAACGAATGACAAGATCATGAGCTTAAACAAGCTCCATATAGACAAGTATGACTATCTTTAAACAATTGATTTTGCCATATGGGACAGCATAATGCTATGTGGTCTAAATATATCCTACCTCAGCCGAAAGAGGCTTAATACCAAAGCAAACCAAATAAATAAGAAAAATTTTATCACTCTGACCGTAGCGCAAGGGGAAATACAACCATAGGGGACAATAGAAGAATATTTTATGTCATTAGCTAGTCAATGACATTGAGAAAAATAAAAGGTACTCGAGTCCTAAATGTCTAGATATCTTCAATTATCTCTTAAATATGATATGCTCTTATTAGCTCAGGTCACCTCATGCTAAAATGAAATATGGAAAAGAAACTTCTTAAGAAAAGTAGTCTTAGAACAAAAATCATTTTAGTAAATTGCATTCAGTCAATATGAATTAAATATCAACACCAACCAACTCATCACCTTCCTGTAAAATACAATAAGGCGATCCTTCACCTAAAGCTAGTAAATCAGCTCATACTATCTTTAGGGGAGCTCATCAAAAGGAAAACCGTGTTTATACCAAAGAAATACTGAGTACAAACGTACGAAATAGTATTCTGAAGCACTAATAGCTCCCTTTCCTCATATATCAAAATGGGATCGCAAGGAATTGAGTTTTGGTGAAGCAATCAACTTTCTTCTGCTCAATATGAAGATGTTAAAAGCAGCAATTAAATGTGAAGTTGTTAAGAACAGAAAATAAATTTAAGTATCAAAAAGTTCAACTAAAATTTCTTGTGTCCCCTAAATATGTGCTCCTAGGCCAGACTCTCAAGTCCTCCCCCTTCCCCGAAAGATTCATGTCTCCTTTAAACTATAAAAAGTGACAACAACACCAGAAAATCCTAAACAAAGCCAAAAATAATCACACCAAAAAAGAAGTACCAACTTGAAGCCCTGCTTATAGCAAAGAAGCTTCTTTTTTCCACCTAAACTTGGAAAGATTTGTCCACCAAAACCTTCATCCTTTTACAAACATATACTTTCTTTCGTTCAATATTTTCCAACACTTCTTTTCATTTCTATCTTTATTTTTTCAATGTTATTTATTTTTACTCCTTTCCATCCTTTTTAGGGCTTAAAGGAGCAAAAGGAAACACATAATAATGAACATAAATTCATTAAAAATTGCACTAAATTCACGAAATCACAACGCTAAAATCCAATTTTCCATACATAAACTCAAAATTGTCCAATAATTTCTATTTTTTCTTTCAATACCATAACAGCCTCATTTTAACCACAAAACATTCCAAATTAACTATTCAAAATGCTAATAGAATCGCATATAAATTCACCAGTTTCGTAACCGTACTTTCCTGGGAAAAGGATTCTCAAAATTGTGAATAAATTCAACCTCCACAATCAAACACCAAAAGAGACGCATTTCATCATTATTAAAAAAAAAAAAAAACACACAATGCAGAATATACGCATATATGTAATAACGTGTACTTATTGAGAGAAAAAATTGGAATTCATACCGCCATTATTACAGATTTTGAGAGAGAACGAATGAACAAATGCTTCCGACGACGAACGAGAAGGACAAGGGGGACAAATTGGTTTGATTTTGGATGATAAATTTAAATCTCTCCAAAAAAATGAAAAATGGAGAGAGAGAAAGAGAGGGAAATTGAAGGGAATCGAAACAGCTGGCATTAAAGTGGGCCCCACAGTGAGACGTAACAGCTTAGCTAATAATGTGTGAGCCCAGCCAGTGGGAGACGTTTTTGTTTGGTTGGGAATAAATAAATGATTAAATATGGGAGTTTATTATTTCCCAAAAAAACATTTATTAGGATCATCATTAAAAAAGTCTAACAAGGTAACAATAATATTGTATAATGTAGAGAAAAACATTTATTAGGATGATTATGAAAAAATACTTATCAGGTATTAATTATATTGTGTCGCATGCATCCTGTGAGAGTAGATCGTTTGTCCAATATTATTATATTTTATTGTGTTTAATGTTAAAAACGATATAATTTTAAAAGCATAAATATTACTAAAATTATTTTACAATCATTAGACACTAACCAAAATATGAGTGAACCTACGACATACTTTTAATTTAAGACAGAATAAGCAAAGAAAAATCTTGGATAGAGGATCTCAACTCGCATCTTACCTACACCATATAATTAACTATAAAAAAAATTAAAATACTAAATTAAACATGAAAAAAATTAAAGATATACGTCTCAACCTCTTTGATTTTTTTCCTCAAATCTCAAGAACTCAATATCTTCCTTACTTCAATAAGGTAAAAATTTTTTTGCTCTTTTCTCAAATTTCAAGAAATCAATATAATCTTTGTTTTAAGAAATCAAGAATTATAGAGAAATCAATAATTCTTAAACCCTAATCTAGATGTGATTGAACCCTACGGCATTGTTTCATTAAAATATAAGATTAAAATAATAAAATATTCCTAAAAATAAATTTGCAATTATTAAATTTTAATCCAAATGTGAGTGAATCATACGACATTGTTTCGCTAAATTCAAGAATTAAAAGAATACAATATCAAAAAAAATAAATTTACAACTATTAAGTTCTAACTCAAATATGAGTGAACCCTACAACATTGATTTCTTGATATTTGAAAAAAAGATCAAAGATGTTGAGATGTACATCTTTAATTTTTTTTTATGTTTAATTTAGTATGTAAATAGTTTTATAGTTAATTATATAGTGTAGGTAGAGAGTATTTTTATTAGAATGAGACTTTAAAAAATGCTTACATGGCACAACATAATTGGTGCCTGATAAGGCCCTTTTCAGGATGATTCTGATAAATATATTTTCTTAATATATATATATATATATACACATACACTCACACACACTCACACTAAAATTTAGCTATAGTTTTATTATTTTTCTGTTTTTTATTTAAAATAATGTTATTATTAGGTAAATTACAAAATACCTCCTTGTGGTTATGCGATATTTTAAGTTACCTCCCTGACATAGTAAAACCTATATTCTGCCTCCTTGTGCTTTGGGTTTTTTTAAAAAGTGGATGTCCGTTCACTCAGTTAACGGATTCTGACAGAAAGACACATTTACCCCCAGCGGACAGCTATCACAATTTTTTTCTCTCTCTAGAATTCTCCTTCTCTCTACAAATCAGATCCAATTTCGTTCGGGGAAAGGCCCGACCCATCTTAACCTATACTACTGTAATATAGCATTGAAGCTTAACGGGGTGAATCTCATTCACTGAAGAGGAAGCTGTCTCAAATGGGCGCCTCAAAGAACCAGATTGTGAAGGAAACCTGAAGTCCGAATTTGACTTTCAGGTTTATCCAAATATTCAAGTGGACCCCTGCAGGCCATCGTGGAAGCTGTTGCACATCTCGGCCAGCTCGCCAGATCTTAGAAACTGCTCGTTATCGTGAACAGGCCAGAGTCCATGAAAGATTCAGATCCGAACGACAGATTCCATGGACGGCGAGTTCTCCAGCCGAAACACTCGGATTCCGTCTTTGGCTTTAACGGTGGTTGAGCACAGAACAACAAACTTTGACAAGAAGCTGGAAATTACTGAAGAGGAATCTTGAATCGTGCGGGAGCTTCAAAGACGAGTTTCAAAATCCAAGATTCAAGTTTCAAGATTCAAGATCTGAAGGAGTCTTTATCCACCAGAATCGTGAAATCAAGAGCGGGAGCTTCAAAGTCGGCGAACACTATTTTGGCTACTCTTTTGCTGTTGAAAATGCTGAAATGGCCTTTATCTCTATACTTTCATTTACTTCTGATTGTGGAATCTTAATTGATTATTTTTTGGGCTGATTATGGAATCTTGATTGCTGATTATGAACTCTGAGCAAATGATTCAACTGTGCATGTAAGGCTGTTGATTGCTTTAAGTGTGAAATCTTTCGTGTGATTATAGTGTGTTCATGTAAGTTAAACTTAAAGTTGTTGTTGATTGTTTGTTTGGATTCCTTGGAATAGCAATCTACTGAATTTACTTGACTTTGTGCGTTGCATTAGTGATATGGTGACTGAATTTTTGAGCATTTGCTTGGAATTGAATTTGGACTTTTAATTCTTAACTCATGCTGAACGTGGACACTTGTTCATGTTTTCCCTCTTAATTTTGTTGGACTCTTGTTTGGTTATATTCGGGTTGGAGACTCAAAAAATTTTATTGGGCTTTTCTGGATTTAACATTTACAGAGCTTTGAAATTGTTTTATTGGAGAAGATGATGAAATATTCTCATCTGTCTTTCATTAATATAGATAACAGGGGGTATAATTGTCTTTTTCGATATTATTTTGGTTTTCAAAAAATCACATTACTTCATACGTGTTTTTGTATGCGCTTATCTGTCAGATTCCGTTAAGTGGGTGAACGGACATCCACTTTTTAAAAAAACCCAAAGCACAAGGAGGCGGAGTGTAGGTTTTACTACTTCAGGGAGGTAACTTAAAATATTGCATAACCACATGGAGGTATTTTGTAATTTACCCTGTTATTATTATATTAATACTGCAAATAAATGGTAATATGAAGACTGTAAAAATAAATAATAGAATAAATAAAAAAATTATGAACTTGTTACCAACCGAGTCAACCGTATACAGAGCATATACTCTTTTAATTAGGGGTTATTTTTTATTGGAATGTAATTTGAATTTAGAAATTACTATTTTTTTAATTATTAAATTTCATTTTTGAGTTTATATTTTGAATTTTTAAATGTAAAAAAAAGAAAGAAATACCCAATTTAAGGAGAATTGGTGGCATGTTCTCTAATTTTTAAATTCATCTTAAATTATTATTCTTATCACAATAACTTTTGTGCGATTGTCGCATGTATGAGATAGGATTAATGACGCGCTCCTACGCATACGTATAATGCACTTCACGTATAAAGGATCATAATTGGCGTATAACGTATAAAATATAAAGTTTGAAGGCATTCTAATTGGTGTATAACGGATCATGATTGGCGTATAACATATGAAATATAAAGTGAGGGCATTCTAATTAGCGTATAAATATATAGTTCGCATATAAATTATCAATTTAGAGTTCTAATAGCATCCTGATTCACGTATAACGTATAAATAATTCGCGTATAAATTATCAATTTAGACTTCGAATGGCATTCTAATTCACGTATAACGCATATATAGTTCGCGAATAAATTATCAATTAAAATTTCTAATAGCATTTTGATTCACGTATAACATGTAAATAGTTTGTGTATTCACATCAGCATAACAAGTTTTAATGTAACAATTTTCAATTTTCACTTTAGCGTGTATTATAATTCGCGTATAAATTTTTACATCAATGTATAATTTCTAACGTAACAAATTTCACTAAATAATTCATGTATAAATTATTAATGCTAGAGTTCTAATAGCATTCTGATTCACGTATAATATGTAAATATTTCGCGTATTCACGTATAAATTATCAATTTAGAGTTCTAATAGCAATCTGATTCACATATAATTTTCACATTATAGTAAATTTTTTTAACACAACGTGAAAATAGTTCGCATAATCACCCATAAATTATCAATGTTAGAGTTGGAATAGCATTGATACTTTATACATGAATAGCGGAAATTATTGATGCTTTATACGCAAATAAATAAACACCCGAGTGTGGTATGTCACATATGCGACTGTTTTTCACAGGAGACCTCCTCTATTCTTATTATTTTCAGTAAAAAAATTTTAAATTAATTTTAGAAAAAGAATATGCAGTATTTTTATTTATCCAACTTCTACTTCAACACAACCTCTTTCCGACTTCAATTTCTAGTATTGGAATAACTCAACCTAATCGAAACTCTTTAATTTATGATTGATTTTAATATTATTAATATTATTGTTATTATTATTATTATTATTTCTAAGAGTAAATTGACAATATCTTCACAAATTGTACAATAAGTTTATGATTGAGTTTATTATTCATGAGTAAATTGACAATATCTTCATAATTGTACGATAAATTTATGATTGAGTTTATTATTTATGAGTAAATTGAGAACATCTTCACAGATTGTACAATAAATTCAAAATCTAAAATAAAATCTATATTCTCTGAATTGTTATTATTGATATAATAACAATATTTATAATGTAAAACATGTATTATGTACTTTATACTTCATATGCTTATAAAGTTAATTAGAATTATTAAACTAGAAAATAAGTCTGTTGATTATTTTACCTTTTGATTATTTTTAGCTTGATTTACTAGAAAATTTACATCTTTGTGCTTCGAATTTCTATAACGAACCTAATGCACTTGTATTGAATTTGGCGTTTTATTTTTATTATAGGTGTTTGGTTTGTTTATGTTTGGCATTAGACTTCAAATTTTAAATTTTAAATTAAAATAAAAATCAACATTGTGGGTTGGGTCATATATAGATTGGGCCATGACTTGTTTAACTCGTAGGTCAACTCAACTATTTTTTTTAATTATTTTTTTTAAAATTAAATATTTACTACACATATTTTAGATGTACTACAAGCATTTTTACACACTATATATATATGTATATATATATATATATATATATATATGTATGTGTGTGTATCTTTACAAACTATACATATTTTATACAAACTACGAACATTTTCACCCTACATATATTTAAATATATTACATACATTTTTATACACTACACATATTTTGCACACACTACACATAATTTTACATAAGAGTGATAATAGACAGAGTGAAAAATATTATTAAAAACCAATAGTGACTGACGTGGCAGATATAAAAAGACAAAATTGGCTCTGTCGTATAACTTTCATGTAGCACTTTATAAAAAATTGACACGTATAATTTTAGTTAGTTTTCTCATTTTTTAAAAATAAACTAATACCCTAACCAAATGATAAGTGAACCCTAAGGGATAAATGAATCCTAAAGGACAAGTGATTGTACACGTGTCAGTTTTTTTATAAGTTGGTATATAATTTTATATTTTTATACATAATGGTTGATTTTTTCTTTTTATAACTGTCACGTCAGTCACTATTGATTTTCATTAATATTTTTCACTCAGTATATCATTACTCTTTACATAATACACATATTTCTACATATTTTCACAAAATACATATATTATATACATATTTTCACACATTACACATATTTTATATACACCACACATTTTTCTACGCTATACTTATTTTCATATAATACCAATATTTTATACACACTAACTACATTTTTATGCACTACACATATTTTCACACAATATTCATGTTTTTACACATATTGCACACATTTTCATATACTACACACACAAATATGAAATATGTATAATGTACGAAACTACAAACATGTTTAAAAATGTATAGTGTATATAAAATGTGTAATGTGTGTAATGTGTGTAATGTGTGTAGTATGTGTAGTGTGTGTAAAATATGCATATTGTGTGTAAAATATATGTCATACAGGAGGACGAAAAGAAGCTAATGGAGCCTCTCAGTTTAGCTCTGATCGGAATCTTCTACAAGAAGAGACCCCAGATTGGAAAAATTAAGGAGTTTTTCCAAAAGAACTTCAAGGGAGAAATTCAGATCGGACTCCTAAATCAAAAGAGAATCCTTCTACGCTACTCATCGGTGAATTTATTCAATAATTTGAGAATGAAAGGAACATGGTTTATTGAGGAAAGTCACATCCAGGTTGTAAAGTACTCAGTGGAAAATTTCCACAAATTTGAAATAGAGACTGCCCTGATTTGGATTGAGCTGCCAGGTCTTCCTCTCCATCTCTTTAATGAGACTTTTCTTTTTGCTGCAGCTAGGGAAATTAGGGATCCTATTACGCTTGACAATGCTACCAAGATGCTATCAAGACCGAGTTGCATACGATTATGTGCTGAATGCTCACTAGCAAAACCATTGCTCCAGAGGATGTGGATTCAGGAATCGATTGGGGATTTTGGTAGCCGCTGAAATATGGAAAGATCCCAGCTTTTTGTAATATCTGCTCTACATTGGGACATACAGGCAGTGCCTGTAAAAGAGGGGTGAAGTTTGAACCTTCACAAGCTGTAAAGAATGATCCTGAGCAATCAGGACTCGAAGATGTGGACTTACAAATAGTCCTATTTCATGTTCACAATGATTTGCATTCAGCAATGGTACCTGAGGCCCCTAATATTGTAAATCATGCTGCTGAATTGGATGTATTTAGCCCAGAACAACAGTCTAACGAATCTCATGAAGGAATTCTGGACAACATCTTGGTGACTCCTAATACTGAATTGGGTATATTTGCTATGGAGAAACAACATATAATGGAAGATGATGCCTCATGTGATAACTACCCTGTAAATCCGTTGGCTTTAACTATCTTAGAAACCAAAACTAATGCAAAGGTTGAAATTAGTGATGAGATTCTCCAGCTTGTTCAGAACTTAAGTAATCTAGTGGCTTCGATTGATCTCTACAGAACAAAATCATGCCCTTCTATATGGAGGCAGTGGCTGGGCAATAAAGAAGAACCTTCAAAGCAGCTTGAAATCATTGCCTCCCCAAAATTCGTTGGAGATAAATCTATCACTTGTAACTCTACTGTAAATGCGGAGGTACATTTTGAGGAAAATGTGATCCAGAACCCCGAAGTAGTGCCACAAAAAGGTAGGATCAGATACCAAACTAGAAGCGAAATCCGAAAAAGAGAGAGAGACAAGAGACTAGGAAAAAAGAAAGCAAACAGATAAGAAGGAATATCCAGTTTAACTGGGATTTCGATGAGCCCTTTTAAATGAATGAATCTATCCTAGTTTGAGTCTTAGGTTGAGATTGGCAGTATTTTTTGGTTGTTATATGCCCTTGTTTGGTTGCTATATGCCTTGTTTGCAAATTTTTCGGTCCGGCTTGATTTTCAGCTGTGTATTTAATAGAGGAGTTCGAAGACCTTTGTGATATTAGTTTGATTTGGAACGTCTATGAACTAACTGGTATTTGTTGTCCTATTTGGACTGATTATTGATTAGGGTAGGTGTGGTTACCATAGATTATGTCATTTAGTCTGATGTGTTTTGAAGAGTTTGCTGAAGCCTGTGTAATAATGTCATGCTCTGTTGACTGGGAGCTCGTAATCTGTCAGGGAGGGATTTCTAATATGGATTGTGTATCTGTGGATCCAGCATGGTTTTGCTTTGTTTGTTCGCTTGTTGCCTAGGAGTGTTGTGCTATAATGATATAGATTAGGATTGTAGGAAATGCAATCAGGCTCTAGTGATGTAACCATTTGGACGTGTTGAATAATGAATAGCTGAAGGGAGCTTAACTGTTAGGAAATGGTATTCTTCAGAGGTCATTTTGTGGCTTGGCTGGGACTTTGAAATTACGTCAATATGGTAAAAGCTATGTCTGATGTATGGTGAAGATACTGGGATTTTCGCTTCGCTGAATGCATGTTGTGTACCTGAGATTTCAGACATTATAACTGTTTTGTTTTGATACTAACTTAGTCACAAGTTTCCTGGAAATGGTGTGTTATTTGCTGCTGTTTTGTGACAACGTGATGAGGCTGTGGTGTTCATTTGCTTTTGTTATGGCTCTGTATTTGGGAGAATTGGAAATGTGCATGTAAATGTCACTAAAATTTTAGTAATTATACATGTACTCAAGGTAGATCGCACATGCAATATATTTTGGTCTTTTGAATGGAAACTAGAAAGGTGCTACTTTAGATCTTTTGTTCTAAAATGGGCATTTTCTTTCTTCCACGATTATTATTAAGTACAAAATCATGTAATGGAGTAGTACTCCAAGTTTATCGCGTTTACTTTGTAGTGGTGCATTTAGGTAAATCCAGCACCATATTTTGCCCAATAGTTATATATTAATAGCGGTTAAAAAAGTGTTTGAAATGAAGTAACTTTTTTTTTCAAATATATATATATATATATATGTAGTGCATTAAAATATGTTTAGTATGTGCAGTGTGTGTAAAATATGCATATTGTGTATAAAATATATGTAGTGCATTAACATGTGTGTAGTATGTATAAAATATGTGTAGTGTGTAAAAATACTTGTAGTACAAGTAAAAACGTGGTATTTAAAAATGTGAAGTATAAGTTGAAATTATAGGTTATAGTGCATGCTCACCTTAGTTGAAAGTGGGATTAGTCAAATTTGATAGTAGACAAATTAGTGGATAATGATAGATAAGCAGTATGGGGTCTATCAATGTGATTGAATAATAGTGATAGTGTTTAACTAAACAACGTTTATGATTTTGAAGTTAATGAAATCCATAGTAGAGTAGTGATTCTCACTTATCAAACACGACTCTTTAAATCTTTTTTTTACTCGGTTTAAAATCATTTCCTCATTTATATTTAAATAAAGATAATATATCTTCTTTTATAAGTTTTTTTCAATTCTTTTTATGTCTTATTCTTCCCCTTTTAATTTAAATTAATAATTATCTATTTTTTACCTGTCTCACTGGACATTTAAAAGTCTCTTATGCACAAGTCCAAACTATTTTAAATGTGTTTCTCTAATTTTATCATCTATTGGAGTTACTCATACTTTCTTTATAATGCACTTATTACTTATTCTATTTGGTTTGGTGTGTTTACACATTTATCTCAACATTTTAATTTTTACTATCCTTAGTTTTTGTTCATATTCATATTTAGTCGCTCAATACTCTTAACCATAAAGCATCGCTAATCCTCTGATTATTTTATAAAAATTTTCCATATATTTCAATAGTATCTTATGATCACATAGTGTGAAAGACACACTTCTCTATTTGATCGAATATTCTTGAATCCCATGTGTAACATTTTTATCAATTGAAGAATTTTCTTCAATGATAGATTCTAAATATTTAAAACTTTTTTATGCATTTGATTTATGTCTACCAATTTTCACATTTATCTTGTTGCTATTTCTACGATTACTAAAGTAGGTCTTATATATTCAATTTTATATTTACTTATGGTAACATCTTTTGATTCGAATCTCTAGCTCTAAAGTACATTTAGTCCCTCTCTCGTCTCATTAATTAAAATCATATTGTCTGTAAATAACATGCATTTATAAATAACTTTATGCAAATATTTAGTAATCTCGTCAATCACTAAAATAAAAAGGTATTGGTTTAAAGTTGATCTCTAATGCAACTCTATAGTATTCAAAAATCCAGCTAATATCTCTATTGGCATATTTACACATGTTGTCATATCTTTATACATATATTTTATAATTCCTATATGTAAGGAAATCAACATAGTAACAACGCAGTGGAAAATATAACAATTATATTATAATTGATTTTCACAGGGCCTTCAGTGATAATTTATATAAAATATACCTTGAGAGATGCTAGCAAAATTCTTGAGCGAGGTTCAATCGATCAACAAGCCACACAAACGTCTGACCTCTAATGGTAATCCACACGAACCACTTTCGGGATCCTCTAAGGATTAATTTTAATGCTAGGTTAATAAACTAGATCCCTTTAACAACACCTAAGAAATCTAATAAGAAAAACTGTTTTTCTTATTTCTAGAATGTCTTAATGAGAGAGTTGTGTTGTTTTTTACCTAACATTAAGCATCTATATATAATAATATAACCTTCCAAAAAGGTTGTTTTGTCAAATAAGAAACGAAATTATTACTAAACTCTAGTCACTTTCCAAAAGCGAATTAGAGAATAATAGATGGCATAATTATCATATAATTATGTAAATTATTTTAATCCAATAACTAATTCTATTGTGTGTGACTATTTAGGTTCCTAATATTTTGGAAATAAACATAAATAGTAATCTTATAATCAAATTAGCTTTTGTACAAAACCAATAAACTCCCACTTGGACTAAAGACAATTTAGTCACGAAGTTTCTAAGATAGGATAAATTAAACAACTTTAATCTATCATTAATATAATAATTAATTTATTTATATTTATAGATTAAGAGAGGCCTCTAACCAAGACATCATGACCACCTAAGAGTTAGAAAAAGTCAATTTATTGATTTCACCTATCCATGAATTAGATACCATATAATTATCATCCTTTCACCATCTTATATCCCAATTATTACAAGGGTAAAACATAAGTGCCAACTTTTCATTGTACTAATAATTTCTTTCTTGTTACCAAAATTCGACTCCCTGCAAATAAATTTAGAACACTTCTAAATTCACTTACTCATTTATGTGTATTTTGAGTTGAACTTCAACAAATGACGTCAGAAAGAAATATACTCTTCCACTATTATGAGTGGTGAATCCTATATCGATCATAAACTATCAATCCGTATTTCTTACAATATCTAACATCTACTGCACACCTAACCAATCACGGTTATGGTCAAATAAAGTCAAAATATAACATTCACACTAAAGATACTCTTATAATCTCAAGTCAAAGGATCGCTTACACTACTGTCACATAGAGATTATACCATTGGCACTCAAATAGATAACGACATGGAAATCTCTAAGCGAATCATTCTAGTGAACACATTCTCCAATGATTCACCCATATATCACCATATGCATCTATCCACATTAACAACGTCCTTGTTATTATTAATACTATGATAAGGGAAATTTAAGAATAATAAATATTATTCTAAGAACTTTTATCATAATGTTATATATAGTTACAAATATATATTCTAAAATAATAAAATTGCGATATCATTATTGCATAAGTACAAAACCAAAATGGTTTAAAAATTACATAGTCAATTTCCACGAGAACTAAAACCAATCATTCATGTACTTCAAACCAAATGAACTAACATGACCATCATGTATCTTTTGGGATAATGGCTTAGTCAGAGGACCAGCTATGTTATCATTTGTATGAACTTTGTCTATCTTCACATCACCTCTACCAATGATTTCTCGAATCAAATGATAGAGCCTTAAGACATGTTTGGATCATTGATAAGACATGGGTTCATTTTCTTGTGTAATAGCTTCATTGTTATCACAATACAAAGGTATTGGATAAACTATAGAAGGAACCACTTCTAGTTTATTAATGAACTTCATAATCCAAACAGCCTCCTTAGCAGATTCTGAAGTAGCTATGTATTTAGCCTCCATTGTAGAATTGGCAATGGTGGCCTGTTTAGAACTTTTCCAACTAACAACACCTCCATTTAGGGTAAATATATATCCAGATTGAGACTTGTAGTCATCTTTATCAGATTGAAAGCTAGCATCAGCAAATTCGCAAACATTAAGCTCAGCCCCTCCATAAATCAAGAATAAATCCTTAACTTTTCTCAAATACTTGAGGATATTCTTGACTGTTGTTCAGTGACTATCACTAGGATTGGCTTGATATCTGCTCGTAACACTTACAACATAAGAGAAATCTAGTCTTGTACACAACATAGCATACAAATTGTAATAGAATGTTTTGGTGCCATAAAGGAATTTCAAAAGAGAGAGTTCGTAGAATTATGGCACATATTTCTAATTGATCAATAACACACACACACACACACACATATATATATAGGCTAGATGGTTAGACTAATTATAGAATACATTATATAATGACATAACTACAATTGAATAATTATAATTGATTACAAATAATAAAAATATGTTGATTCTTTCCTTAATTGTTTTGATATCTTAATTCTTTCCTTGATTGTCTTGATATCTTAATTATCTCCTTGATTGGTTTGATATCTTGATTATCTTCTTGATTGATTGAATATCCTTATCATACCCCTGTAAGATGGACGATTTTTAAAAAGTTCAATCTTGATATTGATTATCTTGATATCTTGATTATCTCATTGATTGATTAAATATCCTTGTTATACCCCCGCAAGATGGAAGACTGTGAAGAAGAGAGAAATTAAGAGAGAAAGAAGAGATGATTTTAGAATGAGATGAGATTTTTTTTTCTTGAAGTAGTAGAATTTGTTTTTTTTTTATTTTCTTTTGTTCTTTTTTTTAAGCCGAACACAAGAAAATGATTATAAAAGGCAATAAACATTTGAGAAAGAAAGAAGAGATGGTTTTTATAATGAGATGTTTATTTTTCCTTGAAAAATATGAAAAAAATGATAGAAAGTATAAGAGGATATGATTTTTTGGGTATTCTCATTAGTCATGGAGTTATAGAAAAAAATTGTTGGAGATGGAACAATATGGCTAACGAGAAAGAAAGAAATAAATGATAAAATAGATTAGATGATTATTTGGGAATTCTCATTAGCCATGGAGGTATAGAAAAATAAGAATTAGAGGAGATGAAAGAAAGTGGCTAACGAGAAAGAAAGAAAAAAAAAATAATGAAAGTTTAAACTTTACCTCTGACACCATAATAGAAATTGTTTTTGTGCCATAAAGGATTTTGAAAAGAGGGAGTTTGTAGAATTATGGCACATATTTCTCATTGATCAATATCACACACACACACACACATATATATTACAATTTATAGAAATATCTTAATTCTTTCCTTGATTGCTTTGATATCTTGATTGTTTCTTTGATTGTCTTGATATCTTGATTATTTCATTTATTGTCTTGATATCTTGATTATCTCTTTCATTGATTGAATATCCTTATCAAATTGATCCTACTGCTGAAGCATAAGGAACAATTTGCATACTTTATTTCTCATCATCAGTCTTTGGACACATGTCCTTAGAAATGTAAACTCCATGTGACATAAGAATATAACCTTTTTTTAGACTAAGCCATGCTAAACCTGTTTAACATTTTGTCAATATATGTTGAATGTGTAAGACCAAACAACTTGTCAAATCTATCTCTGTAGATCTTTATCCCAATATATAAGTTGCTTCTCCCAAATCTTTCATTAAGAATTTTTGGACAACTATCCTTTAACTTATTTAAGGGTAGGTATATCATTTTCCATTATTAATATGTCATCCACATATAATATGAGAAATATCACAATACTACCATTAATCTTTTTGTGCACACAAGGTTCATATTCGTTTTGAATAAAATAATTTTTTTATTGTTTCATTAAAACGAATATTCCAACTTCTTGAAGCTTGCTTAACTCCATAAATGGAACTTTGTAACTTACATACTTGATTTGGATTTTCATATTTAAAACCCTCAGGTTGTATCACATACACCTCTTCTTGCAAATTTCCATTAAGAAAAGTTGTCTTAACATCTATTTGTCAAATTTCATAATCATAGTATGCAGTATAACAACTAAAATCCTAATGGATTCAAGCATAGAAACTGGTGAAAAGATTTCTTCATAGTCAATACCATGTTCTTGTGTATAACATTTTGCAACCAATCGTGCTTTACGAGTAACTAGATTACCATCCATGTTCGTCTTCTTTTTGAAGACCCATTTACACTATATAAGTTTTACCCCTTTAAGTGGATTGACTAAAGTCCATACCTTATTGTCATACATAGAATTCGTTTAAGATTTCATGGCTTGAAACCACTTTTCAGAGTCCTTATCAGATAGGTCGTCCTTGTAGTTAGTAGGTTCATTATTCTAAAGGGTTAATTACCAAGAACCCCCCTTGTGGTTTGCCGAATTTCTCTATCACCCCATGTTTTATAAAAATATACCTCTAACTCCTACATGCTTTAGTGTGAAGTTGAATTTGGATAGAAAACAGGTTCACTAACGGATTTTGAGTCACACGTGCCAATTATGCAAGAGTGATATATTAAAACTCATTTAATGATCTTAAATTTCTTAAATTACCCTTTTTTGACATTGGATAACATACTTATTGAATTAAATTTATCTTTTCCTCAAAACCCTACTATTCTAATCTCCTTCTCTCCTATTTTATTTTTTTTCCTTTTTTTCTTTCTTTCCTATTTTATTTTATTTTTTCCTTTTTTTTCTCTTTTATTTTTTTTCGTTATATTTTTCTTATTTCCTTTTTTCAATTTTTTCTTTTTCCTTTTATTTTCCTTTCCTTTTATTTCTTTTTCCATTCATTTTTTTCTCTTTCCTCTAGACTCATTTTTTACTTTTTTTGGTCATTTTTGTCTCATCCTTCATTTTTTTGCATATCAAATTTTTTTTGTTTTTTATTTCAATTATTAAAATTTTTAAACATTATCATTTCATATCTCAAAATGTTAGATATGTAAGGCATATCAATATTTTTTCTAAAATTATTCTTCCTTAGTTATTTAACTTCTAAAATAACACAAATACACAAATCAAACATTTTTCTTTTTACTTTTTTACCAACTGCAATTAAAACACAAACCAAAAACGCATTTCATAATTCTAATTAAATTCATTTTCAATTGCACAACCCAACTGGATCATCATGTTTATTTAGTTATTAAATTCCCAAAAAGTTTGAATATTCAACAACCAAGCCAATGTACCAACTAATATCAATATTTCAATCACATTAAATCCTTATTCAAATTTAGTAATCCATTCCCATGTTTTGAGCAATGGGCTACTGTGCATAAAATAAAGAAAATAAATTCGATCAAGATCAAAAATTTCTTTCTACAAAAATTCACTAATTTATCAAATAACTCAAATATCATGCATATAAGAACAAAAAATCTACAAAAAAAAAAATCTTAAATCCGTATGAACAACAAAACTAAAAAAAATCAATCACATGCATATAAGAACAAAACTCACAAAAAATCAATCACATGCATCTAAGAACAAAACCACAAAAAGTCAATTCCAAATTTGTATGATCAACAAATACCCACAAAGAATTTAATCACATATATGAAAAATAAAACCCACAAAAAATAATCTCAAGAAGAAGAAAGACACTAAAATCACAAGGAGAAGAAAGAGAAGAAAATCGCAAGAAGAAGAAAGAAGAAGAAAGAGGAGAAAAGGAAAGAAGAAGAAAGAGAAAGAGGAGGAAATCTATGAGAAGAGATAAACAAAGAGAGAAGAGAAAGAAAGAGGAGATAGAAAGAAAGTGGTAATAAGGAGAAAGAAGAGAGAGAGGAAAGAGAAAAAAAATTGAACGAGAAACTATTATATTAATAAGTGTATTTTTGGAAATTTAAATATTAACGTTACGGAATCAAATTTCCGTCAAATTTCACTTAACACCAAAACACGTAGGGTTAGCTGTATATTTTTATAAAATATGGGGGTGATAGGGAAATTTGGCAAAGTACATGGGGGTTCTTGGCAATTAAATCTATTCTAAATGATAAATATGTCATCATACCTTTTAGGCGAATGACGTATCCTACTTGACCTATATTTCACTTGTGCATCTTAAGCTTGATTTACTACCACATCTCCATGAGGTATAAACTTTTGTTCCATCTCTTCTATATTGCTAATTTGTGGTTCAAGAACTTCATCAAGTTCTATCTTGCTCCCACTTGCCTTTTCTAAAACAAACTCTTTTTCTAGAAACATGACATATCTTAAGACAAATATTTTTTGCTCACTGGGATTATAAAACTAATATCCAAAACTCTCTTCTAGATATCCTACAAAATAACATTTATCAGATTTTGTATCAACCTTTTCAGGTTCTACCTTTTTAACAAATGCATGACATTCCCAAATTTTCAAATGTTTAAAATTTGGATTTTTCTCATACCGTATCTTATATGGAGTAGAATCAACAGATTTAGATGGAACATAATTTAAAAGATATGAAGTAGCATCAAGGGCATATCCCCAAAATAATTTTGAAAGATTTGCATGGTTCATCATGGATCGAACCATATCTAATAAAGTTTGATTTCTTCTTTCTAATACACCATTTAATTATGGTATACATGGAGTAGTTCATTGAGAAAGAATTCCATTTTGTTTAAAATAATTTTGAAATTCTTGGCTTAAGTATTCTCCACCTCGATCAAATCGAAGTATATTAATACTTTTACCAAGTTATTTTTCAACTTCACTATTATATTCTTTGAACTTTTCAAATACTTCATATTTATACTTCAATAAGTATACATGAACATATCTAAAATGATCATCAGTAAAAGTGAAAAAGTATGAAAAACCACCTCTAGCTTGAATTGACATTGGTCCGCATATATCGGTATGTATGAGAGTTAGTAATTCAGTAGATTTTTCACCTTTTCCTGTAAAAGGTGATTTGGTCATTTTCCTATATAAACAAGATTCACATGTATCAAATGATTCATACAAATAGTGATACGAATGGAGTAGCTTTTGAGTTCTATTCCACACGTTTTCCACACCCTTTGGATCGTTGTTTCTCAATATTCCTGAACAAGCACGAACACAACAAGACAAAAAGATATTGAACGAGAAGGAATGGAAGAAATCAACCAAACCCTAACGTTATCACAAATAGATTCAGTCCAACTAATGTAAATCAAAAGTTAAACTTCCTCAGTTTGGCGTGTTCTATAAATCTAGAACGGGTAAGCTGAACCTAAAGCTCCTCACTAAAGGTATTGCGGGTTTTATGATTATTCAATTGAAATCAATTGAATAAAGCACGTCTTACAACTTTTCAAGGCTGTAAATTTTCTTTAGCAAAGCTAAACTTTTATCAAATATCATATATCAAAAAACGTTAAAGGAGCCCTCCTTAAATAGGAAGAAAACTCGGTTACAAGAAAAAGGAAACAAGAAGCAAATTACGATTTGACTTCTTGGCTAACTTGAAAGTTTCCTAAAAGAAAACTTTCCTAATTATCATGTAAGATAATTGGATCAAGTAATTACTTAGCCCATACTTAAAACACAAAGACTTAAGCCCATAATTAAATGTTTAATGGACTTAATTACTACAACTCAGAAATAAATCCTAAGATTAATAATGAGAATGGCGTGAACACCAACACGCCATTGCTTGGTCTTCTCGGCTTTTGTGGAGTTTCTTCTAGGTGGATCATGAATTGTTAATGAAGAAACATTCCAAATAACTTCATCTTGAGATGGTGATGCAAGAGCTTCCTCAAGTCCTTCACAAGTTGTCGCCATTAATGAATGCAAGGCTGCCTTTATCTTTGAACTCCTTGATCTTGTCATTGGACCATCAAGACTCTCCAAAGGATCTCGTGAAGGTGGACTAGGTAACATGGGCTGATTTCCATCATTCCCTCCCTCCTCGAAAGGATTCGTCCTTGAATCACCTACATCAAACAAAGATAAATCAGTAACATTAAATGTAGATGAGACATTATCATACTCACTAGGAAGTTCGATCTTATAGGCATTATCTCCAATCCTTTCCAAAACTCGAAAAGGACCATCTCCTCTTGGATGAAGCTTAGATTTCCTTTTGTAGGGAAACCTCTCTTTCCTCAAGTGAATCCAAACCCAATCACCCGGTTCAAAAATCACTTGTCTTCTACCCTTATTGGCTTGCTTAGCATATTGCTCATTACTCCTTTGAATGTTTTAGCGAACCCTATCATGTAACTCCTTAACAAATTCAGCTTTCTTTTGACCTTCAACACTAACAAACTCATTAACAAGCAAAGGAAAAAATATCTAAAGGAGTTAAAGGATTAAAACCATACCCAATTTCAAAAGGTGAGAAATTATTAGCACTATGCACAGTTCTATTGTAAACAAACTCAATGTGTGGTAAACACCCTTTCCAGTTCTTTAAGTTTTTTTGAATTAGTGCACGAAGTAAGGTAGACAAAGTCCTATTAACTACTTCAGTTTGTCCATCAGTTTGTGGATGTGCAACAGTAGAAAATAACAACTTAGTACCCAACTTATTCCAAAGAGTACGCCAAAAATGAGACAGAAATTTAACATCTCTATCACTAATAATACTCTTAGGCATTCCATGCAATCTTACAATCTCCTTAAAGAAAAAGTCAGCAATATGTGTAGCATCATTAGACTTAGAACAAGAAATAAAATGTGACATTTTGCTAAATCTATCAATTACAACAAATATGCTATCATGACCATTGCGTGACCTAGGCAAACCAAGTACAAAATCCATAGAAATATCAATCCAAGGATGACTAGGAACAGGCAAAGGTTGATACAAACCATGAGGCATCACTTTAGATTTTGATTGTTTACACACAATGCTTTTATCACAAACACTTTTAAAATCTTTAATCATGTTAGGCCCATAAAAGTTCTCATTCAAAACAGCAAGTGTTTTAGCAATACCAACGTGCCTCATTAACCCTCCCCCATGGGTTTCCTTAACAAGTAAAACACGAATGGAACTTTGGGGAATGCACAATTTATCTTTTCGAAACAAGAAACCATCATGCACATAAAAATTACCATTCGGTTTGGTTGTACAGTTTTCAAAAACGGTGGCAAAATCATGATCATGCTCATACAAGTCTTTAATCAAATCAAAACCAAGTAACTTAGCATGCAAGTAAGTAAACAAAGTATACCTTCTAGACAGTGCATCAGCTACAACATTATCTTTGCCAGACTTGTACTTAATCACATATGAAAAAGACTCAATAAATTCTAACCATTTAGCATGCCTCTTATTCAACTCACCTTGAGTCTTCAAGAATTTAAGGCTTTCATGATCATAATGGATTATGAATTTTTTAGGCCATAAATAATGTTGCCAAACTTTTAATGACCTTACCAAAGCATACAACTCCTTATCATAAGTTGCATACTTCAAAGCTGCCCTATTAAGCTTTTCACTAAAGTAAGCCACGGGCTTTGATTCCTGCATCAAAACAACACCAATACCAATCTCGGATGCATCACAATGTATCTCAAAAGCTTTATGAAAATCTGGCAATGCAAGCAAAGGGGCGTGAGTCAATTTGTCTTTCAAAGTGTTAAAAGCATTTTCATGTTCCTTATTCCATGCAAAGGTGACATTCTTTTTAACAAGTTCATTCAAAGATGCAGCTATAGAACTAAAGTCCTTAACAAACCTCCTATAAAAACTTGCTAATCCATGAAAGCTTCTAACATCACTAGCATTTTGTGGTCTCGGCCAATCCATGATTGCCTTGACTTTTGACTCATCAACAGAAATACCTTGAGAACTAACAACATAACCCAAAAAGATAATAGATTCCATGCAAAAAGAACACTTTTTGAAGTTAGCATAAAGCTTATTCTCACGTAAAACAACAAACACTAGCTTAAGATGTGCAACATGTTCATCTAGTGATTTGCTATAAATAAGGATGTCATCAAAGTAGACTACCACAAACTTACTAATAAAGTAACGAAAAACATGATTCATAAGCCTCATAAAAGTACTAGGTGCATTAGACAAACCAAAAGGCATAACTAACCATTTATACAACCCATACTTTGTTTTAAAAGCAGTTTTCCATTCATCACCTTCTTTCATGCGAATTTGGTAGTATCCACTTTTCAAATCAATCTTGGTAAAAATAGAAGAACCATGCAATTCATCAAGCATATCATCTAATCTAGGAATGGGATGTCTATACTTAATGGTGATCTTATTAATAGCACGACAATCAACACACATTCTCCAAGACTCATCCTTTTTGGAACTAGAATAACAGGAACTGAACAAGGGCTAAGAGACTCACGTACAATACCTTTGTCAAGGAGTTCATCCACTTGACGTTGAATCTCTTTGGTTTTCTCCAGATTTGCTCTATAAGCTGGACGATTTGGAATTTGAGTTCCTGGTATGAAATCAATTTGATGTTCAATACCTCGAACTAGTGGCAATCAAATTGGTAAGTCCTCGGGAAACACATCACTATATTCCTGCAAAAGAGAGTAAACAGCACTAGGAAGAGAAGCAAGGTAACCACTATCAACAATAAGTACAAAATCCTTGCGAATCATTAAGTACAAAGGCTGTCTATCTAGTATAGCTCTCTTAATCTCGCTAGAAGAAGCAAAGTAACAAGAATTCCTATCAACTAACTCATGACCCACACTATTACAAGATGAAGATGAGCTAGCTATTACCTTTTGTTTCTCTTGATCTTTCTTCTCCTTGGTGGCATTGAAATCTTTACAAGCTTGAACAATTTTAGCTTGATCTTCAAAAATTTGGAATGGGGATAAAGCACAAAGATTGTACTTCTTACCCTCAAAGTCAAAACTGTAGTAGTTTTTCTTGGTATGATAAAGTACATCACGATCAAATTGCCAAGGTCTACCAAGTAAAATATGACTAGCTTCTATGGGAACAACATCATATACAAATTGATCAACATATTTCCTAATGGTAAAAGTAAACTGCACTTGTTTAGTCACACGAGTTTCGGCTGAATTATTTAGCCATTGAAGTCTATATGGCTTGGGATGTTTCATGCAATTCAAATTCAGCTTATTAACAAGTAAGGTGCTAGCCACATTGGTACAACTTCCACTATTAATGATCACACTACATACCTTATTTTGAACCATGTATCTAGTGTGGAAGATATTTTCTCTTTGCATTAAATCTTCATTGATTTGTGGTTGCACATTAAGAATTCTTCGAGCAACTAAAGAAAAAGCACCAACCTCATATGTTTCAAGATCCTCACTTCCTTCACTTTGGTACTTTTCTTCAAGAGCTGACATGTCGGCACATTCCTCATCACTTTCAACCTCTCCTTGATCATTCAAGAACATCAATTTCCAAGTTGGGCAGTCGGCTTGTCCATGTCCAAAACCTTGACACTAATAGCACTTAATATCCCTCAACCTTTGGGAAGGTTGTGGCGCTGATTTAGAAGCAACTTCAGCAACCTTTGGGACTATTTTTGGAAAGCTTGATGTCGTAGTTGAAGGCTGGTTTGGAGTGAATTGGCGTGGCTTTGTTGATGGAGTGAAAGGAGCCATATTTGGTTTGGCATTTCTTTGCCAATGCGGATTAGGTTGTGTGAACCTTTGCTTTCCTTTCATGTGCCTTTCAATCTTTATTGCTTTATGAACAAGCTCATTAATATCAACATAGCTTTGAAGATCCACATGGTATGCTAACTCAGAATTCATACCTCGAAGAAACCTTTCAATGGTTGAATCTGGATCTTCATGAACATTAGCCTTGATCATAAGAGCCTCCATCTCATTGTAGTATGCTTCCACTGATTTATTTCCTTGCACAAGTGTGTGCAATTGCCTATTGAGTTCACGATTAAAGTGTGAAGGGACATACTTCTTCCTCATAAGCAATTTACAAGCTCATTAATATCAACATAGCTTTGAAGATCCACATGGTATGCTAACTCAGAATTCATACCTCGAAGAAACCTTTCAATGGTTGAATCTGGATCTTCATGAACATTAGCCTTGATCATAAGAGCCTCCATCTCATTGTAGTATACTTCCACTGATTTATTTCCTTGCACAAGTGTGTGCAATTGCCTATTGAGTTCACGATTAAAGTGTGAAGGGACATACTTCTTCCTCATAAGCAATTTCATTTGGTTCCAAGTCGTAACTGGAGTTTCACCATCTTGGCGTCTAGTTCTCATTACCTCATCCCACCATAAGCTAGCATAATCCTTGAGGTGCATGAAGGCCAGACGGTATCTTTTATCCTCAGGATAACTATTGCCTTCAAAGAAGTGTTCAAGTTCTCGAACCCAATCAAAGTATGCTTCGGGATCTGCTTTTCCATGAAAAGTAGGTAATGTCAATTTAACAGAACTAATTGAAACTTCAGACTTTTTACCAATTTTTGTAGAACCAACAAACTCCTCCTTCTCCTCATCATCGGCTAGAACTTCATCAAAGTTGATGTGTCGTGAGGTGGAACTCTTTGTACGGCGTTTTGGATTGGAAGCAAAATTATCCATTTGCAGTTGCAATTTTTGAATCATATCAAAAAGTACTTCCATTTCAGATTTCTGTGCATCTTGAGATACAGTGTTATCTCCGTCCATTGTACCTGCAAGTTAGTGAAAACAAGAAGAATACAAGTGTAATCCTCATGGGTTCTCACTATATGGTGAGTAGATGCTCTCCTCTCTAGTGTAAAGGCTTTTCTTGTGTATACCCTATCTAAGCTCTCAACAATGTCTCTCTCAAACTAATTGAAACTTACCGTTCAACAATTTAAAGAACAAGTCTCAACTAATTAGTTCAACAAGTCAATTCACACAAGTTAAACCAAAGAAGTTTGAAAAGAAAACACGTCACAAGAGTATTTTAAAGATCACGTATGGGGTATAACTTGGTTTATTTCAGAAAACTACGAAATTAATAACTAGACAAGAAGAATGGTGTTTGAATCACTCTAGTCCGAATTAAGATGAGCATAATATGTCACTTCCAAGATTAGTGATTTTCAAGCACAACTTAAGAACACTTAGTTCTTTCAAATAAAACAGAAAATAAATAAAAGAAAGTCCGAAGATATATATATATACTATTTTTTTTTATTTTTTTTGAATCGGTCTTTTTTTTTAAAAACTTTCGGACGCCTGTTTCGGATGCTCAGACCTGTTCGATCCTAAATTTCGGATGCCTATTTCGGACGACCACCACCGTCCCAACCTAAACTTCTGGAAGGACGATTTTTAACTCAAGTTTTAGACGCCTATTTCGGACGACCATCACCGTCCGAACCTAAACTTCTGGAACGATGACTTTTCTGCAGAGTTTCGGACGCTAGTTTCGGACGCTTGTCTTAGTTTTGGCCGGCCGAAACTGTCGCGAATGGGTGAAAAACCCTAATTTTTCTAACGAATTTTTTTTAGAAACTTTTGATGAAACCCTAGAGCAATGTTTTTGACGTGCGACTCAACAACAAAAACACAATGAATTCATCAGTATGAGGATGAACAAATAATGCAGAATTGACACCAAAAAGGACGCAAAGAAAACAGTAGCAAAGACGACACAAAAACAACAAAAATTTGGCAAACAAGATAGCTAAGACAAGAACGATTTTTGGACAGATTTCAGCACGAATTTTTGCATGCAATTTTGAGCAGATTAATAACGAATTTAAGAGCTAAATCTAACACGAATTGACATTGGTTTATTATCCTTCCAAGAATTCTTCCAAGTACCTTTCCCTCTAGCCTTAACAATCCTCTCAACTTTCAAGGCCTTACGCAATAGTTCCTCTATGTCAACATATTGTTATAACTTTACCACATCAGCTATCTCCCTATTTAAACCTGCTAAAAATCTACCTATAGTAAATTCAGGATCCTCCTCTATATTAGCCCGAATTAAAGATGTCTCAATCTCCTTAAAATACTCCTATACACTCTTACTACCTTGGGTCAAGGTTTGAATTTTTCTCACTACATCCCATTGGTAATGATTAGAGACAAACCTCTTTTTCATTATCCTCTTAACCTCCTCCCAAGTCCTAACTGGCCTCTCCCCATACCTCCTCCTATTATGGACTAACTGATCCCACCAAATTGAGGCATAATGGGTAAACTCAACTATAGCTAGCTTCACATTCTTCTTCTCGTAATAATTATGACAATCAAACACATGGTCTACCCTCCTTTCCCATTCTAGGGAAACCTCAGGATCATTCATCTCTTGAAATTCTGGAATTTTCATCTTAATGGATCCCATGTGACTGTCCTTTCTCCTTTCATTCCTACCTCTACCCCATGTCACCTCTTCTTCTTCCTCCGATACTTCCTCAGTATTTCCCCTCTCAAACAATGGATTCCTACCTGCTCTCTCCCTAGTTGGTGGTTCACTTGACTCTAAAAAGTTAAGCCTACGATGAATTTTATCAAATTGTGCTTGAATGGCTTTAAAGATAGTTTCAATGTTGACTGACAAATTACTAGTACCTTCCCTACTCATGATGAATTTGGTAATGATAACTTTATCCTTTCCACTCCCTAAGTGTTTACACTCACACTCGTGTATCACTCAATAAATGGAACTTTCTTAACTTTCTTTACAAGTTTTACTCACACACCAACCAAGACTCCAATTGATTAGGAATGTGTAAAGAAAAATAGAAGACTCTAAGGAACAAGAATGATTAATAGAACTCATAATAAATTTGGCAACAAGAACAAGAATGTTACCACTACTAGCAATAAAGACTCACAAAGATTTAAGATATGGCAAGAAACAATGGTTCACAATGATATGACAAGAATTGGCTTTAAACCACAACAAATTTTAGCAACGACCAAAGTTCATCTTTCCATAAGTGCAACACAATGACACAAGATTCCAAGACACAATTAATTTCCCAAAACCAACAAGAACTATGCAATAAACCCAACTTGCAGCACTTCTAAGCATACATTGAAAAAAAGAATTTTCTGCACAATTTTTTTGTAATCCAACAATTGCTATAAATTTTCTAAGAAATCAAGGTGAAGATGTTAGCGTGAAAACTCAAACTGAAACTTAAGAATCAAAACTCAAATTGGCCTTTTTTTTTGATAAACAGTTTCTGCACTTTTTTTCTGCAGTTTTCTTTTTTTTGGTTAACGATTTTTTTTCCTCTTGGCCTCAATCTATCAAACAACAATGAGAAGATCACAATTCAAACAATAACACAATATGGAAAACTCTAAGAAAAAAAAAGAAACAATCAAAGATGCAATTCTTTGATGAAAAATTCCCCAAGTTGGCTTTGATACCAAACTGATACGAACCTAGACCCTTATGATTTCTAAGAGTTACCCAAGATCAATTGAGGAATCAATAGATTTAAATTGAATTAAATGAAATAGAAACAAAGGAGGTAGCCCCAAATTCAATGAAAGAATTAGAAACTTACCTATCAAAATTCAACAACGAACACCCCAAGAAAACCCGTTTCTTAGAACCCCCGTTATCCAAGATTCCACACAATAAAACCCTTGATGGAATGGAATTGATGTTCTCCACAAAGAACCGAAGAAAGTTTTATATAAAAATCACAAAATTCAAAATATATCAAGTCTGCCCAAAAATGTACACAAAGGTTTCCTTTTATAGGCTAGAAACCCTAAGAAATAACGGCTAACAAAATTGAAAGCAAAACAACCCGTGTTCCCGGACGTTGCGCGAAGTTGGGCTCTCTACGTTGCGCTGCGATGTGGGGAATTAATTGGCAATTAGTTGAATTTATTTTGTTGCATTGTTTTGTGAAATTTTCAGAGAGCCACGTCGCGCGGCGTGGAAGGGCTTGGATGTCGCGACATCGGTGCACGTCGCGACGGGTAAGGCTGCACGTCGCGATGTTGTTGAACTCCTCTGAACATCGCGCGACGTCTGTGATCGCGCGTCGCGACATTGGCAATTTTCTTCTTCAGCTCCCTTTTGCGACTTCCACGTCGCGACGTGGGTCTCCGGACGTCGTGACGTGGAGCTTTTCTAAACTCTTTGTCCAATTTCTTCAACACTTCTTTCCTCTAATGCTTCATTTCGATCCACCACAATATTGTACTCCATTTGTGATACTTCCAAGCATGAAATGAACGCTGCATCCTTGACACGAACTTCACGAACTAATTCACATTGTAAAATATTAATGATTAATGAATATAACACCGACTTCATTCGCTTAGTCCTTGCACGCGTCAAATGTCCTCCAACTCCTTGCAATGGATAATCCATATGGCTTCTTGAGTTGGCTTCCTCATCAGATGTTAATGCCGTGTGATGAACATCTTCAAAATTGTCCAAGTCTCCAACTCTCCACAATATGTTGACAACAATGAGTGCAAAGCATCCTTCATCCTCTTACACCTTGATCTTGTCATTGGACCATCAAAATTCTCCGAGGGATCAATATATGAAACCAGCTTTCGCACCATGGACACGGGCGAATTATCATATCATTCCCTCCCTCCTCAAAAGGATTCATCCTCCAATCGCCTACATCATACAAAGATAAATCAGAAATATTAAATGTAGATGATACATTGCTATACTCACTTGGAAGCTCAATTTTGTAAGCATTATCGCCAATCCTTTCCAAAACTCGAAAATGACTATCTCTTCTGGGATGAAGCTTAGATTTTGATTTTTTTGGAAACCTTTCATTTCGTAAGTGAATCCAAACCCAATCTCTCGGGACAAATTTCACGAACTTTCTACCCTTATTGGCTTGTTTAGCATATTGTTCATTACGCCTCTCAATAGTGTTTTGAACCTTTTCATGTAACTCCTTCACAAAATCTGCTTTCGTTTTACCTTCTATATGAACAAACTCATTAGCAGGAAGTGGTAAATATCAAGTAGAGTTAATGGATTAAACCCGTAAACAACTTCAAAAGGAGAGCAATTTGTAGAACTATGTAAAGTCCTATTATATGCAAACTCAATTTGAGGTAGACAACTTTCCTAATTCTTTAAGTTCTTTTGAATTATGGCTCGAAGTAAGGTGGATAAAGTGCAATTAACTACTCTGGTTTGTCCACCGGCTTGTGGTTGTGCAACAATAGAAAACAACAATTTTGTACCTAACTTATTCCATAAAGTTCAACAAATGTGAGACAAGAATTTAACATCCCTATCACTAACAAATTTGTGGAATGCCATGCAATCTTGCAACTTACATAAACAATAAATTAATAATATGTGTAGCATCATTAGTTTTAGAGCATGCAATAAAATGCGTCATTTTACTAAACCTATCAACAACTACAAATATGTTATCTTTACAATTGTGTGACCTAGGTAATTCAAGTACAAAATCCATGGAAATATCATTTCAGGATGAGTAGGAACAGGAAAATGCATGTACAAACCATGAGGCATAACTTTAGACTTTGATTGTTTACACACAATGCATTTATCACAAACACTTTTTACATCTTTTATCATATTAGGCCAATAAAAGTGTTTATTTAAAACAGCAAGTGTTTTAGCAATTCCAAGTGCCCCATTAACCCTCCCCCTTAGGTTTCTTTAACAAGAAAATCTCGAATGGAACAAAAGGGTATGCATAATTTATTTTTCTTAAATAAAAATCCATCATGCATGTAAAAGTCACCATTCGGTTTTAAAGCATATTGATCAAGAAGGGTTTGAAAATTAGAATCACACTTGTACAAATCTTCAACTAAATAAAAACCAAGCAACTTAGCATACAACTAAGTAAACAAAGTATACCTCCTAGACAATGCATCATCTACCACATTTTCTTTACCAAACTTGTACTTTATCACATATTGAAAAGATTCAATAAATTCTAACCATTTAGCCTGCCTTTTATTCAATTTACCTTGTGTTTTTAAGAATTTAAGGCTTTTATGATCAAAATGGATAATGAACTCTTTAGGACATAGATAGCGTTGCATACTTCATGGCTGCCCCATTAAGCTTTTCACTAAAATAAGCCACCGGCCTTGATTCCTACATCAAAACAGCACCAATACCTATTCGAGAGGCATCACAGTGTATCACAAAAACTTTAAAAAAATTAGGCAAAGCAAGAAGAGAGGCGTGAGTCAACATGTCTTCTAATTTGTTAAAAGGATTTTCATGCTCTTCTTTCCATTCAAAAGTTACATTCTTTTTAACAAGTACATTTAAAGGTGCAGCTATAGAACTAAAGTCCTTCACAAACCTCCTAAAACTTGCTAAACCATGCAAACTCCTAACATCACTAGCACATATAGGTCTCGGCCATTCCATGATTGCCTTGACTTTTGACTAATCAACTGAAATTCCTTGAGAACTAACAACATACCCCAAAAAGATTAAGGATTCCATGCAAAAAGAACACTTTTTAAGGTTTGTATAAAGTTTGTTCTCACGCAAAATAGCAAAGATGTGTGTGAGGTGATCAACATGTGCATCAAGTGATTTACTGTAAATAAGGATGTCATCAAAATAAACTAAAACAAACTTTCCAATGAAAGAACAAAAAACATGATTCATTAACCTAATAAAAGTACTAGGTGCATTAGTTAGACCAAAAGGCATGACTAACTATTCATACATTCTATACTTTGTTTTAAAGGCTATTTTCCACTTTTTAAATCAATCTTGGTAAAAATAAAAGAACCATGCAATTCATCAAGCATATAATCTAATCTAGGAATTGGATGTCTATAATTAATGGTGATTTTATTGATGGCATAACAATCAACTCACATTCTCCAAGATTCATCCTTTCTAGGGACTAAGATCACAGGAACTGAACAAGGACTAAGAGATTCTCGAACAATACCTTTGTCTAGGAGTTTATCAACTTGACATTGAATCTCTTTAGTTTCATTCGGATTTGCTCTATAAGGTGGCCTATTGGGAATTTGAACTCCTGGCACGAAATCTATTTGATGTTCAATGCCTCGAATAAGTGGTAAACCTATTGGTAAGTCCTCGGGAAACATATCACTATATTTCTGCAAAAGAGTCAAAACAACACTAGGCAAAGAAGCAAGGTGATCGCTATTAACAATAAGTACATCCTTGCGGAACATTAATTACAATGGTTGCTTTTTTAGTATTGCCCTTTTTATCTCACTCGTAGAAGCAAAACAGCAAGTTTTGGAGTTAACTCACTCTCGGCTTTTACTACTTTTAGGTACAAGTTCACGGCCTAAGCTAGGATTTATACTCTTTTTTGTTTCTCTTGCTCACTCTTTTCTTTTGCTTCTTGATCTCTCATATCACTACAAGCTTTACCAATCTTTGCTTGGTCTTCAAGAACTTGCGATGGATTTAAGGCTCCAAGGTTGAACTTTTTGCCTTTATGTTCAAAGCTATAGTAGTTCTTCTTGGCATGATAAAGCACATATCGATCAAATTGCCAAGGTCTTCCAAGAAGTATATGACCCACCTCCATTAGAACAACATCGCATAAAACTTTATCAACATATTTACCAATAGTCAACGAAATTATTACTTGCTTAGTCACTCTTGTCTCGGCTGAATTATTAAGCTATTGAAGTCGATATGGCTTAGGATGTTTCAAGCAAGTCAAATTCAGCTTCTTGACAAGTAGAGTACTTGCCACATTAGTGCAACTCCCACTATCAATGATCATACCACAAAATTTATCTTGAACCATACAATGTCTGCGAAATATATTATCACGCTGCATCAAATCATCTTCAACTTGTGGTTGCGAGTTGAGGATCCTCCTGGTCACCAAACAAGACACTTCATTATCATAGGCTTCAACTTATTCACTCCCTTCACTTTTGTATTTTTCTTCAAGAGCGGGCATATCAGCACACTCATCGTCACATGCCACATCTCCATTGTTAAGAACATACATCAATTTGCGAGTAGGACAATCAGATTAGATGTGCCCAAAATCTTGGCATTTATAACACCGAATATCTCTCAATTTTTGTCATGATTTTGATGCCATTTAGAGGTAGATTCAGCAACTTAGTTGGTTGGTTTCTGAATATTTTGAGGTGTGTATTGAGGCTGACTTGGCGTGCCTTATTTTTGTGACGGAGCAGATTGTGTAGTATTGGCCTTGAATTCTCTCCTCCAATGGGGTTGTGGTTGTATAAATCAACCCTTTCCTTACATATGTCTCTCGATCTTAATAGCCTTATGAACTAACAAGCGTGTCGTGTTCTTGCAATTTTACTCTATTCACTAATGTAGATGTGGTGAGAGGGATCGTATCCACAGGGATGGGGGTGGATTCTTAAATTCAGTGTTTGCTCACGGAATGTCACAAAGAGAACTAAAACACAGCAATAACTAGTAAAGTAACTAGTGAAGCAAATAAAGTGTAAAAATAGGAAGAGAGTGGATGTTCTAGAGTTTTTCCACCAGTTGAATGCACATTAGACCACCATTGCAATGCTCTTGACACACAAGTAACACAATGAGGAGATCACAATTGCCTAGGAGACTAGCCTGCAATCAGTATGGCGACCGCATTGCCTTCTACCCTCCCTAACGTCACTCTTTCCCATGGCGAGGCCTAGGAGTGGCAGATGCATACCGCAATGTCTCAACTCTCCAAGGTTAGCAAATCTAGCATGCAATTCCTAAGGTATCCCATGGCGAGGCCTGACCTAGGTCCTAGAGTGTTCGCTTACTCCAGAGAGTTTCTTCTCACTTATTCCTAACAACTGAAATGATCCTCCACCGGCATGGAGACCGCATCTTAGATCATGATCAGGGAAAGCAAGTGGAAGACTCAACAATCATACATTTAGTCCTCATCTCATGCAATTCTCACATATATTGGTGAATCTCACCTCAACTCAGCATGGCGACAGTAATCAAAGTTCAATTCATTCAATAAAAGTGCAAATTCATGAAACTTAACAAGATTCAAGCATTAAAACCGCATATGATTTCATTCTTAAGAAATTGTGTCAATTGCATAACGTTGCATAGTCTAATTATACATTTATCCAGTTAGAACCCTAGAACATCACCAATCTAGCTACAGAACTCCATTCTCAATTCGCGATCATCAATTTGCAACTAGAAATAGTTCATTTTCATTAAATGGAAAGAGTTTACAAATTGAATTGCTTCAAGAGTTTCCAATCCACAAAAGAAGCGTGAATTTCCTCCTTAATTGATATGAGAATTATAATGATCGGAGAAAATCCTCGATATAAATCAAAAACGGAGTTTTATTTCTAGAGAGAGAAATTCTAGTGAGATAAAGTTCTTAGAGAGAGAAAATTCCCGATCATTAAAAGTCTGTTTTCTATTCTAGAATGATCGCCCCTCCAAAATGCTAACTAAATCCTCTATATATAAAGGTTACAAAACGTAAATAACACGCAACGTAAAATGAATACAAAATTATAAGAATACCACTATGAATAACAAGATATTCAACAATAGGTTGAGCATATTGCCGGTTCACGCCTTTGAGCCTTGACCTTCCACGCCTTCGTCATCCCGTATGTCCTCATGACCATGGCAACCACGCCTTAGAGCCACTGGATCCCACGCCTTTCCAAGCCTCTGTAAACGAGCACAAAACTCCCACACTTAGAAAATATTTTGATTATCAGCAAGAGTGTTTTCATGGCGAGGTCTCGCAGCGAGACCTCGCCGTGCAATTGTGGAGGCTGCGAGACCTCATCGTGTAATTATGTGTGTGGCGAGGTCTCGCTACGAGACCTCGCTGTGTAAGTGCGTGTGTGGTGATGGAAAACTGAATGAGAAAAATGATGAGAGAATGAGTGATATGAGAGGTTTAACAAACGAGTGTAACTGAAAAACGTTGAAAAACAAAAATATGTTGTGATGCAAATGAATGTGATTGTTGTGAAGTGGGAATGTGATTGAATACAAGTAAAATGAGTTTTTCTTGCAACTGACTAAAATGTTGACATATGAAATATTGACATGCATGAAAGTATGTTTGAGACACTGTGAAAGAACTAAGTGATGCAACTGGAATGGAAGCTATTATGTATAAAACATTCGCAAAACATGTAGACACATGAGTGAAATGTGTGTGTGGACTGTGATGGAAAAAATGAGTGAAGTGTGTTTTAAAGGGTGAGCTCGCCCTCACAACATTCTAAGTGGTGAGGTCTCGCCCTCACAAAAACAAGTTGCGAGACCTCGTAGGCGAGGTCTCGCCATGTAAATGCGAGTGTGCATGTGTGCAGCAATTTCCAACCAATATACGACCCTGCTACGTTGTGAATGTGGAAAAACGTAAAACATGCAAGTTGTAGCCCTGAGTCTTAGCTTTCTATAGATTTTTGAAGCACTCAATTTGGAGCTAGGATGAGAGAGTTATGGCCAAACTACTGAAGTGTGGCAAAACTGTGTGTGTTGGGCGGGAGCTCGCCGCACATGCTTGCGCGACCAATGCGAGGTCGCCGCACGCTTGTGCAGCAATCAGGTGAGCTCAACGCACATTCATGCGACGAGGTGTGTGAGCTCATCGCATGGCCATGCGATGAGGTGTGCGTGTGTGTGCAGCGAGGTGAGTGGTTGTGTGCAGCGAGGTGAGTGCATGTGTGTGTGATGCAACCATTTCAGCACAATAATCTACGTCTATGCAAAATATGTGTATCTTAGCCTCTGAATTGAACTTTGTGGTGAACATAAGAGTTTTAGCTCATTCCCTTGGCGTTCCATTGGTGCAAGAATCAGCATCATTGAAAATTTTTAGTTTAAGATATACACATTCTACCAAACTGTGGCAATATGAAGTCAAAGTTGAAAACCTGAAGGAACAATTGCAAAGATGCCCCCGTTTCCCCTACTTGCACACATATTTTGAAGAAAGTTAAAACATACAAACTGACGTACACTCCAAGATCTTTCCAGAACATCCATGATCTCCTCATTTGGATTAGTATTGAGAGAATTACACTCAAATGTAGTAGCACTACCAATTCTGCCCAACTTCAAACTAAGCAATTAGACATGTTTAGGGTTTCCTCAAATCTCTCACACACCCTTCCTTGTCATTTAACATCAAACACACATTGCCTCATTTAATCATCCGTATTTGTCTTTTTCACCATTTTAGCACTTTCAAGTTGCAAACCACATAAATGCACACAATGGCACAAAACACTACACAATTGCTTGAAAAAACAAGTCAAAAGCTAAGTGATATAACACATATAAGTTGGTATAAAACCAACTCATCAATTTCCCCCACACTTAAACTCTTGCTTGCCCTCAAGCATGGACACAACATCACACTTACACAACTCATGTTAATCACTCATATTCAAACCGTTACTCCCTTGTTTACTAAGTCCATCTCTAAGTTCATCAAAACATTTTTTTCACACAAAAAACTCTCAAAGGTTTCCCCGTTCCAAATTTTTAGATTTCAACACACATTATCAACCAAGGCACAATGATTAAAGACCAAAATGTCATACGTGCAAATAGTACCTAAACACTACACATTTGAATGAAAACCATGTTAAAAGCTAAGTAAAATACCACATATAAGTTAGTACAACACTGACTTATCAATTTTCCCCACACTTGAACTCTTGCCTGTTCTCAAGCAAGCATACAAGAATACACTAAAGCAAAATACATAGCACCATAAAGTTGAACAACTTGTAAAGAAACCTACCCATGAACTTCAAGTACATTTCACACTATCATTGGATGTCCATGTTTGTTATTGTTAGTTCAGTAAACTCTTGTGGTGAAGATATTCTCAATTCTTCATAGCAACCACCAAAACAAAATGGTACTCGTTTACAACTTTAACACAATCGTGTGAGTGGTGTGCACTGGTTTACATAATGTTCTAGTCTCTCTTAAGATCAAAGTAAGAGTAGAGAATGCAAGTATTTAGCTTTTATGTTTCTCTTCCAATACCCAAATTGTAAAAATTATATAGACATGAATGCACCATTTAAGGATCATTGGTTATCCAACCCCTTGTTTCTTACCACTCTTTCCCCCAAATTGTCATATTTTGGTGCTTTATCTTCATTTGAGTGAAGTTTCGGCCCTTTCCTTTCATATGCTTCTCAATCTTAATTGCATTATGAACAAGCTCATTAATGTCAACATAACTTTGAAGATTAACATGATGTGCCAATTCGGAATTCATACCTCGAAGGAACCTCTCAATGGTTGAGTCGGGATCTTCTTGAACATTGGCCTTAATCATAAGTGCTTCCATCTTATGGTAGTAATCTTCAATGGTTCGACTTCCTTACACAGGAGAGTGCAACTTTCTGTTGAGTTCTCAGTGATAGTGCGATGGTACATACTTCTTTCTCATAAGAACTTTCATTTGGTTCCATGTCTTGATTGGTCTTTCGCCATCTTGGCGTCTAGTTTTAATTACCTCATCCCATCATTAACTAGCATAATCCTTGAGATGAATGAAGGCTAGGCTATACCTTTTATCCTCGGGATTACTATTACCTTCAAAGAAATTATCTAGGTCTCGAACCCAATTAAAATATGCTTCGGGATCTGATTTTCTATGAAAAGTAGGTAATATTAGTTTAACAGTACCAATAGACAAGTCGGATGTTTTACCACTTTTAGAAGAACTAATGAATTCCTCCTCTTCATTATCGGATGCAAATTCATCAAAATCACTTTGTCTTGAAGTGGAATTCTTTCCAGTTATATGCTTGGATTTTGAAGTTAAATCATCAAGTTGAATTTGCATCTTTCAAAGCATATCATAAAGCATGTCACTATCAATCTTTCGTCCGGATTGTGATACAGTTTTATCACCCTCCATTGGTACCTACACGTTAGTGAAAACACAAGAAAATATATGTATATACCTCACGGGTTTCTCACTTTGGAGAGTAGGTACTCACCACTCTATTTTGGTAGTTTTTTTCTCTTTAATTTATACCCTAAACACACTCTTATTATGGGATCACCTAATCTATCAGATTCCTCTCAGTTCGTTGAGTAAAGGAGCACGTCTCAACCACAAGTTCAATCAACAAAACTTACACAAGACAAGTCAAATAGAATTTTTTAACAATAACCGCAAAGATTTTTTAAGATTACGTAAGGGTATAACTTGATATGGCTTAGGAAAATACTGAAATCAGAAAGTAGAAAGAAAAACAAGAAGATGAGGAGTTGAATCACCTTATTCCGATTTATATTGAATAAGATGACAATTTCAATTTGAGCGTGCTTTTAGGAAACAAAATAAGAACACTTAGTTCTTGAAATCAAATTTGGTTTCTCTTAATTGTTCGAACCTCTTTTTTTTCTTTTTTTTTTGTATTTAGACCAATTGCCTTTGGGCTTATTCTACTTGATCTCTCTTTTTTTTTAATATCACTGGCCTTTTTTGATTTTATTACGGCCCCTTTTTTCGGACAACTTGGGTTTTAAGACAACTTTAGGGTTTTCAATATTGTGTTGTCATAGCTCAATGTTTCAGCACATATATTGTCTCAATTCAGTAGTATAAAATTCAGGAATAATAATGCAACAATGATCAAGTCGGATAGCAACAAAGAGTTATGAATTTGGAAACAAGAAAACCTAACCCTAAAAACTAGGGTTTTGACGAA
This sequence comes from Ophiorrhiza pumila, assembly GCA_016586305.1. Classification (NCBI taxonomy): domain Eukaryota; kingdom Viridiplantae; phylum Streptophyta; class Magnoliopsida; order Gentianales; family Rubiaceae; genus Ophiorrhiza; species Ophiorrhiza pumila. Next base: position 18,044,842 of record BLIW01000005.1, read on the forward strand.
TTTTTGACAAGAAAACTTAAACAAATTCAGCACTAATGCATGCAGTTCATATGCTGTTTTTATCACAAAAGACGACAAAAAAACGGGCAGAATTATTGCAAAACAAGATGCTACAATTGACGGGATAAAACAGCAAAAGAAATACACAATTGACGCAAGAAAAATTTCAGCAAGTTGGTACACGATTTTGAAGCAATTTTTGGCACTAATTTTAACGAATTTTGCCCAACAATGAGAACTGAATTTAGAGCAGAATTTAACACGACTAAATAGCAACAAGATGACTCTTAATCAGCAGCTGAACGACGCACAAAAACAGCAGCACACTTGACGCAAAACAGCAAGAAAACGTGACAACAAAAGAAAGACTCAAAACTGAAAATTGTAACCTGAATTTTGTAGCAACAACCTTTGCTTTGATACCAATTGATGAGAATGGGTAAGGCTTGAAGATCCTAGACCACTCGAACCACAAGTTTGGACCGTTGTTGACACCAAAATTACACAAAAGAAGCCACACAAAACAAGAACAAAAACAGCGGCGGAATTGTAGTCAAAAGAAAATTAAAAGATTTGGTAATAAGCCAACCAAACCCCCATGCTTATACAAACAATTTAACTTAGCCTTATGTAAATCAAGAAACTAAACTAAAAGGTTTGGACGTTCTATAACTCAAGAATAAAAAGGCTCACCTATAGATCTTAGCTAAAGGCATGCGGAAAGTTTAAAGAACAACTAAACTTAATTGATCTTTAAGGTTCAAACACAAAGTGCTTCTAAATTAGTAAAGCTAAAATCTTATTTCATTCATTCTCTAAAAAAGTTTAATGGCCATTCCTTTATATAGGAATAAATTCGGCCAAGGCAAATAGGAAACCCTAGTGAAAGCCAATTACAACTTGACTTCTTAATTAACTAACTAACTAGTTTCCTAAAACAGAACACAAAACAAAAACTCGCTTATCTCCTGCAAAATAGGATTCGGCCATGCTCCTAGAATTTAGGAATTTTACTTTCCTAAATTTCCCTAAAAAATAGGAGATTACTTTCCTAATTGTCATGCAAGATAATTGGGCCAAGTAATTGACATAAAAAACGAAAATTCAAGCCCATTAATTAAATGTCAATGGACTTAATTATTACAACTCAAAATAGACCCTAATTACTTAAAAATGGCATGAATCCAAGATCTGAAAGTCCAAGCATGCCATCTTGGTCTTCAATGTAATCCATGAACACTTCTTCAAGGTGGAATTTCTTTAAGCTCCAATGTAGAACTCCTAGGAACTTCTTCATGAATTGTAATGCAAGAAATGTTCCAAACAACTTCATGTTGAGATGGTGATGGTGAAGACGCCAAGTGTTCTCCAAATTTGTCCAAGTCTTCACAATGTGTTGACAACAATGTTTGCAAGGCGGCTTTCATCTTCTTGCTCCTTAATCTTGTCATTTGTCCATCAAGATTCTCCAATGGATCATGTGAAGTCGGCTTTGGCACCATGGACATGGGCGGATTGCTATCAAGTGAATGTGGTGATTGGTCTTCTTCCTTATTGGCTGATGTAATATCTCCCAAGGGAATATTGTCCCAAGGCATGTTGCAAAGAAACTCACCTTCACTTTCGGGCTCGATAATAATAACCTCTTCAATTGTGGACTCCATAATTGTTTATGGGATTTCAACATGCAACTCGCCAAAGGATTGATCTTCAATAAAATAAGGATTCGGTTCCTTAATTCAAACAATACCATCCACCATAATCATTGTAAATTGATTTCGACATTGGATCATTGTAAATTGATTTGGACATTGACACTTGTCATGACTAACACCAGGACATGTATCACACTTTATAGTTTTTGGTTTACCATTGGCCTCCTTCTCTTTTAAATACACCATAAGTTTTTTACAATCACTCTTCATAAGTTGAATGCTTTGAAGAATTTGATCCTCACGAAAACCCCTGTCGGAAATTTCTTACCACTTAATATATGTATCAATGAGAACCATTTTTTTTGACAAAAGATATAATTGTTTCAAACAATACACAAATTAAAAATTTATGTAATGCTGCAAATATCAAACAATTGATAATACAAAATTCACCATTATTAAAAAACTTTAAGGCCTAAAAATAGGCTACAAAATTTAACCCTAACTTGCTAAACAAGTGAAAAAGAAAACTAACAGTTAAACTAATCCAAATTAGGAAACTTCCTATTTGGAAACAACTTTGATACCTAATAAATCTCTTTGAAACTTTTCTAAAAGAGATATCCTCGACAATTAATATTAAAATAAATAAGAAAAAATACATTTTAATTCCACACATGGATTATTAAACATGCAATACTAAAATTTTTAAAAATTAAAAAAAATGCAAAAACACTAAAATCGTGATGGTGGTCTACATGTGTCACGAGATTCATTTTTGTGGCCTTGTTTTACAATGATAAAAGCATAATCGCAGAAAACCTAAAACATAAAAGTTGTACCTCAATTCCTAAGCTTTCCAGTGCCGCTTAAATCACTAAATTCTGAGTTTATATAGGAGAGGTATGTCAATAATACCATAACGCAATAGAATCTCTTAGCATTAATGTTTTACGCTTCTTGTCGTATTTTGCTTTGTTAATCCTTGTTGTAGTTTTGGACCTTTACGGAATCAAGTTGAGGCTTGATTTCAAAGATATATCACGCCTCCATATATGAGATTCATCACATGAAAATGGTATAAACACCATAAACTTCTTGAATTTTGCATAGCAACATTATTTGCTAACAGGCATTACTAGAGACCTATTAGCATGTTGGGGATTCATGTGTGTAGGTTTCAAATGTTGCTCCAATTCCAACATTTTAGCCACTGATAGTTATATCAGATTGATACCAGTCCAAGATTACACAAGGCTCCAAAAAAACTCATTAACCCGATTGTGCATGGTATGGTGACGCTACTAGATTCTTTGACCTTGGTGGGTGTGTTTCTTCTAATCAAGCAGCTACAATTCTCCGTGAGAGGAATGATCCCGTCTTTTAGAAATTTCCTCTTCTTTTACAAAGCTTCTTGAAAAACTTTCAATATTTACCAATTTCTCTTATAAGCTCAACAAACAGGATTTCCACTTGGATTTTTTTCAGCATATCAAAAAATGTGGAAAACTAATAATCCATCTTGAATGGATTACAAGCCCTGGTGAGGAATGGTGGTGATAGCTTATATTCTCCAAAGTTCCATGGACTCTCACTCCCCTTGTTTCTCCTGGGTCCTTTCTTGGTCTCCTTCTTGGGTTCTATATCCTTACTAAGTTCCTCTAATTTCTCACTTTCTATAGCTTTGTGCTCTGTACTCACTTCTTTAGTGTCTTTATTGCTTTTGTGCTCTAATAGTGGTTCCAGGTTTTTCCCACTTCTTAGCACTATAGCCATGCATTTTTCTTTGCCCTTAGGATTTGAAACTATGTTACTAGGAAAATTACCTTGAGATCTTGCATGAATGGCTTGGGATAATTGCCCCATTTTGGTGTCCAAGTTTTTTATACATACCCCTTAGTCTGAATATGTGCAAATCTCTCTTCTCATTTTTCCACCATCTCCAAGGTCTTCTGGAACATATCTTTAATGGGCGGCTTCCTTGGTTCTTTCCCTTTAGATTGGTTTCCAAAGCCTGAAGAATATTATTATCTCATTTGCTTATTGGAGGAGTATAGTTTGGTTCCTTGGCCTCCTTGGTTCCAGTTGCCATGTTGGCCACCACCATAATCTCTTGAATTCCAATATTGTTGTTGCCCACCATAACTGTTTCCATATTGTTGTTGCAAGCCATAATTGTTCACATATTGCATTTCCTCCGTAACTTGACAACACTCATCCATTTGATGGTTGCCATAGCACACCCCGTATGTCATGACTTGGCTTGTGGCTTGTGTGACTTTTGTTTTAGAGTTTTAACTTGTCTCGTTGAACGATATTGATGGCCCAACGACAAGATCAAAGACTAAGTGAATCAAAACTGCCTTTAATGTGTTTCATAGCAAGGCTATTGAAGGACTTGAGGGGATCATCATTCCAACATCTAAAGAAGGAGTTTTGTGGAATATTTTTTCATTGACTGTCATAGAAGTTAATCCAATGTTTCCTAGCATTTTGGAACTTAAGGAGATTTTGGATTGAAGAATATTTCAAGAGAAGATTAATCACACTTGAAGACCTAATAACGGCGTGCTTTTTGTCTTATTTTGGGATTACACTTTTAAGTAATTATTTAGGTCTTTAGATTATTTGGGTTAAAGTCCAAAAATATTTTATTGGGCTTATTTAATTAATAAGTTTATTTTTTTAGGATAATAATCACATGACTCAAGTTATCTTGCATGATAATGGCATGTGTTTTGAGTTTTTGGGTTTAATAATAAGTTGGACAAATAAGGAGAATTATCCAACTTCATCAAGGGTAGAATAAGAGATAAAAATGTGTGTCCTAAAAGAATTCATGTTTATACATTTTTTTAAAGTTCCAAACCAATTTGGAAGTCGCCAAAATTTGATTGGTTAGTTAAGAACCAAAGCCAATTCGAATTTGGTTTCTTTTACGGTTTATTATTGCATATTCAAGGCAATATTTCCAATGTTTTTATTAATCAAGAATAATAATTTTCTGGCAAGAAACTTATTAAGCTTTTCTTAATTTTCTTTTGATTTTGGGAGTGAACCAAATTGAAAACCCAACCTTCTTTAGGTGGAACCTTTACGAGTTTGTTAACTGCTCCTTGTCAAGAGCAAGCTAAGTGGATAGGTTTAATTCAAGAGTACTTGGATTAAATATATATCTTGTAAAAGCCGGTATATATCCAAAACTCACGTTCCTTATCTTTGCGTTTCCACTTGTTTGTTTAAAATTTGTGATAGGCCTTACAACAAATCAATATACACCAATTCAACACAACAAGCTAAATCAAATATTCAATTCACAAAGAGCACATGAACATTAAAGAATTTAATTAAACACAATTATAAAGCAATTAAAGAAATGAACACAAGGAAGAGACAAAGGATTTATAGTGTTTCAAGTCTTCCCTTAGAGCACTCTACATCCACGACCTAAGCCCTCAAGCTTAGGATTTTAACAATCCACTAATCAAGGATCTCTTCACCAAAGGTGATATCCAAACCTTTATAAACCTTTAGGTTAATCAATCTTACTAACAACCATACTATAAGAATTGATTTTACTCTTCCTCTTGGTGAAACCTTTACCAATTGAAGAAATTTTGCAAGCCTTGAAAACCTTTTAATAGGGTGAATAATACAAGTGAAACTCTCAACACAATTCTTATAGAAGGATATTTTACAAGAGGAAATAATTGACTCAAGAATATGAATACAAGTTAAAGCTCAAGATTTTGATCCTTTTATTAGATTTTCAAATCTCTTTTCTTTTGATGTTTCAAATAATGTTTTCTAGACAATTTTGTGCTCGAGGATCTTTTTCAATCTGTTATGAAGGCTGAAGGTATTATATGAAATTTTTGTGAGGCAAAATGAACAAGAAATCGGATTTTTAGAAACCTAGCAGTTACTCACAAACCTGGGCAATTTGGACGTCCAAAACTCAATGAGGTCGTTCGAACGAACTTTGAGAAAAACTTGGAATTTTAGAAATCGATGGGTTCGGACATCTGAATTCAAAAGAGGTCGTCCGAATGCATTTTCTAGAAAGTTTTCAAAACTGTAAAAATCGAGTCCGGACATCAGAACCCAAAGGAGGTCGTTCGAATTCATATTTTATGAAAATTTTCAAAAGCTTTAAAAAATTCAATTCGGACGGCCGAATTCCTCTTAGGTCGAATTCATTTTTTCTCAAATTTATGATTTTTTTCAACTTTTTGAATATTTTGAGAAAAAAAAATACATTTTCAAGTTTCATTTTGGATTTGTTTTACTTGAGCTTTTAACTGAAACAAACATGTTATGAGACAATGTACAATGTAAATTAGGGGTTGGGGTTGGGGAATCTAGCCTAATTTACCTACTTCTTATTTCTTCAATATCTTCACCACTTCAAGCTTCATCTTTTCCAATTTGCATACCTATAACTTCAAGAAGCTTGTGAAAACATTAGTATACATAATTGTTTGTTAATCATCAAAACAAACAGTAGATTTAATATGCTAGATCTTTCAATCTCCCCTTTTTAATGATGACAAACCAATTATGTGAGGAGATAAATAAAATTATAGAAAGCAATTTATATGTTACATAACATAACAAATGCTCCCCCTTAACATATGATATTTTTCTCCCCCTTTGACATTTTTACATTCCTAAGTTCTTCTTTTTCTTTCTATTGTCATTTATCATTTCTTATATGAAAATTCACATAATCACATAATTCCTAATTTCTCCCCCTTTTGTCATCAACAAAAGCATACAAGTACTATTATGCATATGAGAGAAATTCACACATATAAGTTCATCAAAACAAATAAGAGCTTGTCCATTAATGTGGCTCCGAATTATCAAACGATCATGATAACATTTTTTGAAACACTTGTTAAAATGATACCACATATTGGAATAATGCTCGTATACCAACTAGTCATTTAGCATTCAATTTTGACATCTATTAAGCAATAATCTAAATCAAGTTATGCTAAATGATTTTCTTTTTCTTTCAAGGGCTTACCTTCCACTCCTTGCAACCTTATGGGTGGCTAGATTAAAATTTCTAAAATTCGTTAAGCGTAAAATTTTAGAAAAAAATTGGCATAGTTTCCTTTATTTTTGGACTATTTCCCATATGCCAACAGTCTAATTTTGACACAACACAATTTCAAACTTTCAACACATAGTGATCCAACACATAAAAGCACATACCAATAATTGATCACTTTAATCATTTTTCAAAACAATAAATTCAAGGAAACCATCAATAGTATTTCAATGATTTCTTTATATAAAATAAGCCAAGGTAAAGTACTCTTGGAGTAAGAGACACTTTAACCTAGTTGTTATACTATTTTCAAACTTAGTAAATCAAGCAAGATCGTAATCATTTTTATGAATATCCTCCTAAGCATATGCACTTCATATTTCCTTTTCCTCACATTTTGGCTTAGGTGCTTCTTTAACTTTCTTTTGCACCCAATGTTTTGTTCCATTTTTCAATTCCCTTCTAGCAAAGCAATGTTTGGATATATGCCCTTTCTTACAAAAATAATTATATATCAAATAATATTGAAAATAGAAAAAATGCATAAGAAAAGTGCCACTCCTATCCTTATCAAATCTAGAATGTGCATTGTGGACACCATTATCATGTACATATGAAGAAAAACTTTGCTTAGTTCTAGCAAATTTAGGTCTTGCCTGATATGTTTCATTTTTGTTTGTATGACCTAATCCATATCTACAGTGGTGATAGTGTAAATCATTTTTAGAATTTTGCACTCCACTATCACAATGGTGATTAGATTAGCTATGGTTAGCTCTAACAAAGCTAGGGTTGACTTTTGTGATCCTTCTCCATGTACATACCCTAGTCCATATCTATTGTTTCCTAAACTTTGATTACCTAAGAGCTTCTCTAAATTTTCTTTTCCTTGAGTGAACTTAGCTAATTAAATACTAAGATCCTCAATTCTTTTCTTCAAGACTTCATGCTCCTTGTTTACCTTATCATATTTCTTAACCTCTTCCATGACTCTAATATTTTCCAAGGTTAGCCTTTCATTTTCAATCTTCAATTGATCATTTTCAGTCACTAACCTATCACATTTTATGTGATAGCCCGAAGTCTTGGAAGGACTGGAATCTTAAGAAAGTCTGGGAGGAAATTAAACAGAAAACCCAGCTGCTTTTGGTGCCAAAAGAAGTAATATCCCGGCAAGACACTTGGAAACCAAACAAGGCCCCTAGGCTTACTCCTCCCTTCCTGCTCTTCTCCAAATGGACGAGGAACTACCGACCTTGGTTACAAAGAAAGGAAATGTTTTCACGCTGCAGCATAGTAACCCGAGCAAGAGTTGGCAGAATCCTTTTTAACTCAGGTAACAAAGGCCCCAGCCTGCTGATGTTAGGGCTGGTTTGCCAACACAATGTACATGGGCCGCAGCTTGCTGTAGTTAGAGCTGCTTTGCCTAATTTTATTGCTTGTTGCTTTGAGCATGGCCCTTTGGAGTTTGAATTTTTATCACCTGCCTGTTACTGGTTCTGCGCTCTTTCCTGGTTATCTGAGGATCCATTCGGTATGAAGAAGATAGACACCTGGTTGAAAGGAAGCAGCCTTGTAAAGTTCTGTTGCTGTGGTCAGAACCTAAAAGTCAAGGCTGGATCCTTGGCTATTTTTCCTCTGCAGCCCACATGGAAGAAGTATATAGTGAATACATAGTGCACCTGCATTCACTTTTTGGAGTGCATAAACAGGACATATGGAACTTCAGCAAATTGTTTTTGAAGAGCTTGGAATCCTGCCAGTGGAACCTTGGCATTGCTTCCCGTCCAGATCCTGAGAAATGTTCTCATCTGTCCTTTGATTTTGCTGAACTCAAAAAAGGTGCAGTCTACCAATTTCATCAACTGCTACTTCAAGAAGAGCTCATTGGGATAACACTTTGTCTCCCATATCGTACGGACTGGAAATTCTGGATTGCTGATGGAATGAAGGACTGCATTTACTGTATCTATTACTTGCTACATTTGTTGTTAGGTCCCAGTATCAAGGGATTTTTTGTCACTCCTTGTGATCAAGTGAGTTTTTTGTATCATAGGATAAGGTTAGTAAATCTTATGTACCCTAGAATGATCAAAGGTCTCATTGTAAATGGAGGAAGTACTCCACGTTTAGCTTTCTTGAAACCTTTGAATATGCTTCCATTAGGCCATGAGCTTGTAAATGGAAGCGGATTCAAATGGTTACCTTTTGTACGGATGGTATTAGGGTATATCCACCATCCACCAAATTATTTAATAAATAGGGAGTGGCGACCCACCTCAAGAAGAGGTTCTGCCAAATAAAAAAAAAAAAAACCTATCACATTTTATGATCAAGTCTTGATTGCACTTTGTAACTTTCTCTACTTTTTCCTTAAACTTCTTGTTTATGCTTTGATTCTTTTTCAATTCATCAAGTAGTCTAACTACATACAATTCTAGTCTATCATCATGATCATCATCACAATCATTATTATACTCATCATCATTTTAAGAGGAACTTACCTCATAGAGTTCATGTCTTATGAAGCACATATGTGAATCTCAATCTTCTTCATCACTTTCAACATAATGAGCTTTAAGAGCTATGCTTTTCTTAGCCTTTGACTTCTCCTCCTTAAGCTTAGACCTAATTTTCAATTCAAAAGATTTGAGTGAGTTAAACAATTGATCAATAGATAATTCTCTTAAATTATTAGCTTCCTCAATTACAATGATTTTAGATTCTCATTCCTTAGGCAAAGCATTCAATATTTTTCTATTTTGTTCTCCTAATGAGTAAAATTTTCCCGAATGTCCCAAATCTTTAATCAAACTATTAAACCTATAAGACATTGAATCAAATGTTTCAAATCTCTCCATTTCAAAATTTTCATATTGAGCCACTAGTAGTGACTTCTTTTCTTCTTTAAGATTTTAAGATTCTTCATGAATTTCCCTAAGTTTTTTCCAAATCTCACAAGCATCCTTACACCCTTTGATTCTACTAAATTCACTTTCATCAAGTGAATTATATAAGACATTTGTTGCATTTGCATTTAGGGTGAGATTTTTCCTATCCACTTGAGTTAATTTACTCTTATTTTTCTCCCTAGTTTTTTCATATATTGTGATTAAAGTCCTATAAGGTCCTTCTTCTACAATATACAATAATTTGACATTAATGGATTTGAGATAGATTTCCATTCTATCTCTCCAACATATATAGTTGGTTCCATTAAACAATGGAGGTCTCATGTTTGATTGCCCTTTTAAAAACATAACACTATTGATTGCCATAATCATTCTATAAGGGATTTAATCTTAAATGTATAGAGAATAGGCTATGAACCACTTGTTAGGTCCTATATACAACCTAAGAGGGGGTGAATTAGGTTAGGCAATTAAATTCCTATTGAAAATCTATTTTTCCTAAATTATTGCTCTTTGAGGAATTTTATCAAACACTTGTGTTGTGTATGTGAATATTATGAAATCTATCAAATCAATATACACCAATTCAACACAACAAACCAAATCAAATATTCAATTCACAAAGAGCACATGAACATTAAAGAATTTATGACAATCTGCCCATGTCCATGGTGCCAAAGCAGAATTCATATGTTGATCCCTTGGAGAATCTTGATGGACTGATGACAAGATCAATGAATAAGAGGATAAAAGCTGTTTTGCACTCATTATTATCAACATATTGTGGAGATTTGGATGATTTTCATGATCAAAGCAACACGGAGACAACATCTCACACAAATGGAGCTATTTGGAATATCTCTTCAGTTACAATACATGATGATGTTTCTAAGAGTTCTATATTGGAGCTTAAGAAAATTCCACCTTGCAGAGTATTCATGGAAGCAAAAGTGATAAAGACCAAGATGGTGTGCTTGGACTTTATCATTTTGGATCACGCCATTTGATAATGTGAGGATTTTCACATTATTGGATTCATTTTACTTATCTTTTGAGCGTCCTTGTAGCATGTTTCTATGTGTTTTGATGTGTTTTTAATGTATTTGTAGGACATTATGGCATGGATGAGCAACGGAGCAAAAGGACGATGAAAGGAGCACGTTTTGAAGCGAGTCGGACGCTGGAAGAAGCCCAGCTGCACGCCGGAGAATTCTCTCCGGTGCGCCAAAAATTCAGCAATTAAGAGGGCCAAATAATGCAACTTCCAGAACCCTCCGGCGCGACGGAAAACTTCTCCGGCACGACGGAGATCTGAGGCAAAATCTAGTGTTTTGTAATTCGATCATATCTCGATCAATTTACGTCCGAATGGAATGATTCCGGTGCCATTGGAAAGCTAAGACAACGAGCTACAACGTTCATGTTTTGGGTTTGTCCTAATTCGTTCTGGATCATATCGAAAAATGGCTCAAAAACTAGCGTCGAAACAACTTCTCCGGCGCGCTGGAGAAGTCTCTCCGGCACACCGCTGGCATCGCGCGGGAGGGTTGAATTTTTCCTATTTTGTCCTCCATTTTGAGAAGACTTCAAGGGCATTTTGGAAATTCGGTCAACACACATTTTGCAACCCTAATCTTCTCCAATATATGCCAATTCTGCAGCCAAGAAGAGGGAGGGGGAAAGGAGGAGGAAGGAGAAGAGACCATTTTTCTTATTAGTTTTTGTAGTTAGTTTTTGTTAGTTTAGTTTGTCTTGTTAGCTCTACTCTCTACCTTCTCCACAAGAACCACAACTAGTGTGTGTAGTTGTGTGTTCTTGGTGTAGATAGCATCAAGAGGAGGGGGATTTCATGTAAAGTCATTGGCTCTAAGGACTTGTTTTGATTGTGGAAGCTTTGAGCTTTGGCTTGGAACATCAAAGGGGAGTTCTTCTCTTTGTATTTTCTTTGTTTAATTCCATTGCTTTAATACTGTATTGTGATGTTCTTTGTGCCTTTGATGTGCTAATTTGCTAGTGCCCTTGGAGATTGGTTATTGTGTTGAATTGTTGTGCTATTATGTGGAATTATGCTTAGGGTAATGAAGAATTAGGAACTACAAGCTAGCCTAACATTCCATAATAGTAATGCTTAGGGTAGATTAGTATGTGGATAGTAGATTAATGGTGGTGTTCTAGCCTTTTCTTGCCTCCGCCATAAGGGGGAATCGGTTAGGACATTGAGATACCGATGTTAGGGTTGGTGAATTCGGGTAACATAAACTAACTTTGAACTTGCCTCTGCCATAAAGGAAGGAATAGGTTAGGAAGTGATATTCGAAATAGTGACTTGGTTTGGCTCTTGCCTCCGCCATAAAGGAGGAGCCGAACTAGAGTGTGATAAGCTTGGGGGACATCGGGCTCTTGGTTGACCTATTGGCAAATCCTTGCCTCCGTCATAAAGGGGGGATTAGCTAGGAAGTCAATTTCCCGTAGGTGTCAACGTTATTAGGTTCTAGCTTCCGCCATAAAAGTGGAACTTGATTTATGTTGTCCCAATCTAATTCATTAGCTCGTTCTTGTAAATCACATAAAGCACTATTGTTAAGGAAAACCAATACTACAAGGGTACACTTCATTACATGATTCCTTTTCCCGTGATGCATTTATTTCCTTGTTTTTGTTCTCTTCTCTAGTTTGTAGTTTAGGTTATTTCATTACTTGTTTTAGCTCTCACTACCTCACAATATTCACACTAATCGCATAAACTCATCCCCTCCCTGTGGAAACGATCCCTACTTCCTCTAAGCTACAAAACGTCGGTATCTTGATGCACCTTAAATGTCGTGAGGATTAGGGTTATATTTATTTGATTCGGTTAAGCTTTAGCTTTTGACCCTAGCTCCAAAACCGCTATCAAATTGGTGCCCGGGAATTAAGGTTTAGTTTTCACGCTATCAAATTGGCGCCGCCGCCGGGGAGGCAATTGGTTTTAGGATTAGTGTTTTTGTGTGTTTTGTAGTTGTAGATAGTTTTCTTTTCATGTTTGTTTTGGTTTTTGTTGCTTTTATTGTTTTCCGTTTTTAGGATTTTTTTTTCTTTCCAAAAATGTCTAGGTTGTTTGGAGACTTTTTTGAGCCAAATCTTGTTGACCTACCAATTGAGGCAGAGGACATTAGACCAACACCTAGCATATTTGGGAATCCTTCTTCTCTAGGCTTTTGGGACACTAATGAATATGTGCAAATAGAACCTTTGAGATTCTCCACCACTTCATGCTTGGATGATGAAATTAGTGATAGATATGCTATACTTGAGGCTCAAATGGTTGAAGTGACCAAAACTTTGAATGACATACAAGTTCAATTGAGTAGGGATGCACAATCTTGTCATTGGTGCCAATGACGCAATCACACATTCGAATGTTATTCACATAACATGAAGGATAGTGATAACCAATTTGACCAAAATTTTTTGCCTTACTCATACTCAAATCTTGTAGGTCAATTGGGCGACAATGATCAATGGTCAAATGAAAGCCATAAGCAAATCACATCTCCTAAGCTTAATCACCTTAGGAATGAGGATACACCACACATTGATGCACATGATAGCTTGTGTGAAAATGACGAGTTTATATGTCAAGAAGTGGCTAACATAGTGCAATCTTGTGTGATTTTGATATCTTATATGGAATTCAATGATTTGCATGAAATGGAAGATGTCATTAGGTGTATGTGCAATAGGACACCCTTAAATGATTATGAAGCTCAATGTAATGTGCATTAAGGTGAGTCTAAACATGAAATCCAAGTTAGCTTTGATGAGGAAGACATGAATATTTTTTGTGAAATAGCTAACTTGGTTGAGAATAGCTTTGTTGATGCATCCATATATGAACTTTCTAATGAGTGTCTTGCGGTTGTGGATGCAAAACCATTGAGTGAGTCTTGTAGGTCAAGCATGATGGAAGTGGAAATCATCTTGAAGGGTGTTGAGAGACCATTAGTGAGGCCAAAGTTCTTGGTGAAAGAAGGAAAGGAGGTACCTACAATGGGGGAGCAAGAGTGGTAAAAAGTAGAATTTGTTGAGTTCGCTCCCCAAGTACTTGAGCTCAAGTACCTCCTTCAATGCTACCAAAGGACGCCTTACAAAAGGCGTAGGAGAGCCTATGAAATGGCATTCTTTTGGTACCGTGATGGTTATTCTGAATCTTGAGGGAATAACCACAAGAATAAAGTCCAGCTAGGGACTAAATAAACCTAGAACTACATTTCATGCCATGTCTTTTTATTTTTTTATTTACATGTTAGTTGTTGTGTTTGTTTTGCATGTTTTTAGAGTAGTTTTGCTTGTATTTCTTGTAGGAGTTCAAAGAGAATGAGAAAGAATGAATGTGAGAGATTGAAAAATGTGCATAAATGATAAAAAGAGCTAAGTGTGGAGGGGGGATGCATACTCTCACTACACTTGCGTAATTTTTTCTTTCTTTTTTCACTCTCATGTCAATGACACACAAACACACTTTTCACTCTAAATCACTTCATGAAATTCAATGTCAAATGGCATGAGTTAGCATATGTTGTGAGTTTCAAAAGCTTGATGTGTGCAATTTTCATATATGTGGTTAATGGCACATTCATGGTTTACCTAGCATGACTTCATTAGGACTCAAGTTCACATGAGCTTAATGAATGAGATTAGGACTTGAACATGATTGTGATGCACACATAGCACAAGAGAACTCACATGAGCACAATGTACCACTTATCATGCATGCCAAAGAGTGATTATGTTTGAGTGACTATGTTTGAGTGTCATGTGTAGGTTTTTATGTGTTAAAATGTTTTTTTTCTTGAACGCATACTTGAAATTAGTTTACTTGTTTTCTTTCTTTTATTTTTTTTCAGGTTTTCCATCCATGAGGAAACAAAAACAAGAGGCATCTCCACAATGGCCAAGTTCACATTTCAAATGCACAAAGGAAGAAATGGCCATGATACATACACCTCGGGTGTTTTCTCATCCCTCTCATTTCTATTGAAAATAATGCATATTCTAAGTGTGGAGGGGATGATGTTTGTTGATGATGCTTGAGAATGTACTCAAGTGAATAATTTGTGATTTGTGGATGTCAAACTTGAATTTTTAGTGTTTTTCTTGTTTAGGTTTTATTTTTGGTTGATTCTTGTATTCTCTTGAGCACATTGGGGATTCTTTGTGTGTCTTGAAATTTTGGAAGTCCCTTGAGTAAGGTTGAAGCTCATGGATAGAAAATCCATTGTTGCTATTTTGGGAACCCATAATGTCCATAATTATTGTGTTTGAATGTTAGTTTTCATGTTTTTGTGATTCTTGTGAATTTTCCATTTTTGTGTCTTTTTGAACTTTGGTTCATATGAGTGATTATATATAATGTATGTTTGTGTTTAGTGTTTTAATGTTGGTATTGGTAACCAAAATGAGAAGTTGTGTCTCATCTAAATTATATGAGATAAGTGTTGTGTAGCCAATGATATGAATAGTTGTATTTTAGAACTCGACTTGTGATTAGGAAAACAACATTTTACATAAGGGAAGTTAAGTTCTTGATGGAAAGTTTGACATTTTGAGTTTATTGTTAATAAGCACAAGTGGGGAACACATGAAGATTGACAAGTTTGGTTAATAAGATAGGTCGGAGTACCTTGGCACTTTGTTAGTTTAGCTTTTGGACTAACTTTCCCTAAGAGACATGTGTATATACTTTAAGGTTTGAAGAAATGAATTGGGCATTATGTGTTGTTTTTAATATTTTGTTGTTTGCAATGAATAAATTCCTCTCCAATGTGAGACTGGTCCTTCACTAACCGAAAAGGTAGAAGGAGAATTCATATGAGATGGAATGGGAAAAAATAGCCACAAAACCCTTGGCATTTGCTTAAAGTATATGTAATGTACATTTGTTCAAGTTACATGTTTTATGAATGTTGATGTGAATAAGTTCCCCTCCAATGCGAGACCGCTCCTTTAATAACCAAAAGGTTGTAGGAGAACTCATATGAGGTGGAATGTGGTATAAAAAGCCGAAAAAAACCAGGGCATTTCTTATAAGAATAAAAGTCCCAATGATCTTGTAAACCTTTTAGTATCTACATAATGGTCAAAGAGGTGATTGTAAGGAAAAGAGTAAAACGAAGCTTAGTTGTCGGATCTCTTACCTATGGCACGGACATGAATAAGTCAAGATCCAAGTGGTACCCATTGCACACACACACACAATGTACTCAACTTGTTGAATGTGTACAAAAAGGCACTTTGAGGACTCTTGTGGATACATGGAGTGATTACTTGTCATTTTAGTCAAGTAAGCTACGAGGAATGTACACATACACTTATCGAATGCTTTAAATGATTAGACATATTATTGAATAATGTAAAGTGACCAATCCTTCATTCTTTGTTGTATATATGTGTTTTAGCATGAATTTGTTGTGTTGCTCGAGGACGAGCATATATGTGTTTGGTTTTATTTTATTTTGTTGCTCGAGGACAAGCAAGATTTAAGTGTGGAGGAGTGATAATGTGAGGATTTTCACAATATTGGATTCATTTTACATATCTTTTGAGCGTCCTTGTAGCATGTTTCTATGTGTTTTGATGTGTATTCAATGTATTTGTAGGACATTATGGCATGGAAGAGCAACGGAGCAAAATGACGATAAAAGGAGCACGTTTTGAAGCGAGTCGGACCCTGGAAGAAGCCCAGTGGCACGCTGGAGAAGTCTCTCCGGCGCGCCGAAAATTCAACAGTTAAGAGGGCCAAATAATGCAACTTCCAGAACCCTCCGGCTCGCCGAAGGCTCTCAAGCTCGCCGGATAACTTCTCCGGTACGTCGGAGAGTTGAGGCAAAATCCAGTGTTTAGTAATTTGATCATATCTCGCTCAATTTACGTCCGAATGGAATGATTCCAGTGCCATTGGAAAGCTAATACAACGAGATACAACTTTCATGTTTTGGGTTTGTCCTAATTCGTTCTGGATCATATCGAAAAACGGCTCACAATCTAGCGCCGGAACAACTTATACGGCGCGCCGAAGAAGTCTCTCCGGCGCGGCGCTGGCGTCGCGGGAGGGCAGAATTCTTCCTGTTTTGTCCTCCATTTTGAGAAGACTTCAAGGGCATTTTGGGAACTCGGTCAACACACATTTTGCAACCCTAATCTTCTCCAATATATGCCAATTCTGCAGCCAAGAAGAGGGAGGGGGAAAGGAGGAGGAAGGAGCAGAGACCATTTTTCTTATTAGTTTTTGTAGTTAGTTTTTGTTAGTTTAGTTTGTCTTGTTAGCTCTACTCTCTACCTTCTCCACAAGAACACACAACTAGTGTGTGTAGTTGTGTGTTCTTGGTGTAAATAGCATCAAGAGGAGGGGGATTTCATGTAAAGTCATTGGCTCTAAGGACTTGTTTTGATTGTGGAAGCTTTGAGCTTTGGCTTGGAACCTCAAAGGGGAGTTCTTCTCTTTGTATTTTCTTTGTTTAATTCCATTGCTTTAATACTTTATTGTGATGTTCTTTGTGCCTTTGATGTGCTAATTTGCTAGTGCCCTTGGAGATTGGTTATTGTGTTGAATTGTTGTGCTATTATGTGGAATTATGCTTAGGGTAATGAAGAATTAGGAACTACAAGCTAGTCTAACATTCCATACTACTAATGCTTAAGGTAGATTAGTATGTGGATAGTAGATTAGTGGTGGTGTTCTAGCCTTTTCTTGCCTCCGCCATAAAGGGGGAATCGGTTAGGACATTGAGATACCGATGTTAGGGTTGGTGAATTCGGGTAACATAAACTAACTTTGAACTTGCCTCCGCCATAAAGGAAGGAATAGGTTAGGGAGTGATATTCGAAAGAGTGACTTGGTTTGGCTCTTGCCTCCGCCATAAAGGAGGAGCCGAACTAGAGTGTGATAAGCTTGGGGGACATCGGGCTCTTGTTTGACCTATTGGCAAATCCTTGCCTCCACCATAAAGGGGGGATTAGCTAGGAAGTTAATTTCGCATAGGTGTCAACGTTATTAGGTTCTAGCTTCCGCCATAAAAGTGTAACTTGATTTATGTTGTCACAATCTTAATTCTTTAGCTCGTTCTTGTAAATCACATAAAGCACTATTGTTAAGGAAAACCAATACTACAAGGGTACACTTCATTACATGATTCCTTTTCCCGTGATGCATTTATTTCCTTGTTTTTGTACTCTTCTCTAGTTTGTAGTTTAGGTTATTTCATTATTTGTTTTAGCTCTCACTACTTCACACATATTCACAATAAACGCATAAACTCATCCCCTTTGTGGGAACGATCCCTACTTCCTCTAAACTACAAAACGTCAATGTCTTGATACACCTTAAATATCGTGAGGATTAGGGTTATATTTATTTGATTCGGTTAAGCTTTAGCTTTTGACCCTAGCTCCAAAACCGCTATCAAATTGGTGCCGGGAATTAAGGTCTAGTTTTCACGCTATCACCATTCTTTTAAAAAAGTTAGGATTTATTGATGTTTTATTTAAGTCCAAAATGTTAATTATGGGCTTATTATTTCGTTTTTAGTTAATTAATTACATGGCCCAAGTTATCTTGCATGATAATGGCATATAATGGGCTTAATGGGTTTTTAATTCATTAAGGGTAGGCTTTAGGAAAGTAAATCCATTTGGTAGTTTTTAGAAAGTAATTTCGGTTTTGAGTGTTCCATTCCAATTGGAAGTTTACTAAAATTGGATTGGTTAGTTAAGCTTGAAGTTCAAGTCGAAATTCACTTCTTGCTAGGGTTTTCTTTAGTTTCTTTTTTGTAGCCTGTTTAAGGCAACCCTTTTAACGTTTTTAATCAATGAATAAGAAAATCAGCTTTTAGCTAAAATTGCAGCAAACGTTGCTACCCCTTGAATGTTCAATTGATTTCAATTGTTCTACATTAATCCGCATGCCTTTAGCTAAGACCTTTAGGTGAGCCTAACTATTCTTGATTTCAAGAATGAGCCAAACCAATTTGTTTAGCTTCGAGATTTACACGGGCTAAGTAATTTTGTTTGTAATAGGCGTGGGGGTTTGATTGGCTAATATCCAATCTTCTCGCTTCAATATCCTTTTTGTTTATGTTTTCATTTTTTTTTGTTTGTCTTGTTCGAGTTGTTTGTGCAGCACAGTCCGAAGGTTGTGAGTTTTTCATGGTCTAGGACTTCAAGCCTCGATCATCCGCGTCAATTTGTATTAGAGTTCAAGTTGTTGCATAAAAAATTCAGGTTACATCTTCCTTTTGCGTCGTGATTTTCTTTTCGTGTTTTGCTAAAATTTTTCGTTGTTTCTTGCTGTTTTGCGTCCTTCTTGTTGTTGTCCTCTCTTTGTTCTTGTTGTGTCTTCTTCGTGTGTCATTCTGTCCATTTTGTCTGTTGATCCTTGTGCTAAAAACCGTATAGGATTGCATGCTAAAATCCGAGCATCAAAACGTCAAAAAAATTAGGGTTAGGGTTTTGGTTTTTGACCTAAAATCTAAACTTTCTTGTTTCTTGATCGTTTGATCTCATTCTTTTTGCAATTGTCTCTATTGTGTTTCTATATTCTTTTTGCTTTTGGTCAAGTTTTGTTTCTTGTCATAAAGATAAGTTCTTTATCACTTTCTTGAAGTTCTTGATTTTCTTGAATTTCAACTTGCTTAAATTCGAAATCTGAACTTATATTCTTGTTCCTTGACTTGAATCTTGAAAGTTATCCTTTTGTCGTATTTTGAAATTCGAATTGGTTGGTGAGATCTTGATTAAATTGGTTGCTGAAATTTAAGGTTTAAGACAACAAGACAAGACAACCTTAAAATCCTAGGTTTTTGTCTTAACAACCTTAAACCCTAGGTTCTTGTCTTAACAACTTTAAAATCCTACGTTGTTGTCCGAATATAAAAAAAAAGAGCCCAAAGGCAGTTCGGTCCAAATACAAAAAAAAAAAATCAGACATTACAATTAAACAAAAAAAAATCGTTTACAGCCCAAAAGAACTAAGTGTTCTCACATTGTCTCTTAAAAGAACCACCAATTTAAAAGTGCCTTAACTTTCTCAATATAACTCAGAATTGAGTGACTCAAGTTGCGTCTTCTTATTTTTTCTGTCTAGTTTTTATTTCTGCTAGATTCTGTAGCTCAATCAATTTATACCCTGCACGTGTTCTAAATACTCTTTCGGTGCCTTGCCTAAAATTTTCTTTGACTTATCTTGTGTTCGTTTTGTTGTTGAACTAGCTGCTTTCACTCGTTCTACAAATTAATGAACTGGTAGGTCTCTTATAGTTTAGGTGATCCATTATTGAGAGTGTAGTTAGGGTATCGATACAAATGTGCGAGGCTTCGAATCGTGGACGACCGAATCTCCACACACTTTTGGACCGTGTTGCACGAATTAATTCAACAAAGACAAAAACAAAACAAATTGGCGGAGATAGAATCAAAGGAAATGCACAAGATTTGATGTTAAGCCAATCAAGCCCCTTACGTTATTACAAATAAGATTAATCAATCTCATGTAAATCAAGAGACTAACTACCTAGTTCGGCTTGTTCTTGAAATCAAGAACGGGTAGACTAATCCTATAGCTCCTCACTAAAGGCTTCGCAGGATTTTTAAAACACAAAGTATTTTCAACTTTTGCAAGGCAAAAATCTTTATCATTCAACTTATTAAAAACATTACAAGAGGCCTTCCTTATATAGGAATAAATTTGGCTATGAGCTATAGGAAACCCTAATGAAAGCCAATTACAACTTGACTTCTTAATTAACTAACTAACTAACTCGTTTTCTAAATCAAAACAAGCAAAACACGTTTTTGCTTCTTAAGACAAGACAAAGTTTTAAGCTCCTAGAAAATAGCCTTCCTCCTAAAAAGTAGGAGATTACTTTCTAAAAGAATTACTTTTCATTATCATACAAGATAATTGGGCCAAGTAATTAAATAACTAACAAATGAAATTATATGCCCAAATTAATGTTTAATGGACTTAATTTATTACAAAGCAATTAAACCCTATTTACTTAAAAGTGGCGTGAATCCAAGATGTGAAAGTCCAAGCACCTCTTTACCGAATCATACCACTCACACAGATGTTCACATAACTCGTAAATCCCACACTCCATCACACAAATCACACACTACAAAAGTTAAAGTCAAACTCCCACATTTCATACTGAACAAATTTCATCCTTTTTAATTCAGAAAACACTTCACACCACTCTTTACATGAGCACACCAGTTTCAACAATTTTTCTACATAAAGTGCACTAAAAACTACAAAAGTCAAGCGAAAACAGCTTTATTAAGTTAGTATAAAACTGACTTATGAATTTCCCCCACAGTTGAACTTTTGCCTGTCCTCAAGCAAAACTCACACTTCACATGTTAATCATTTACATCCAAGAAAATGCTCATTTGTCTACTATGTCCTCTCCCTAGTTCATCAAAACATTTTTTCACACCCAAATTCTTAAAAGATTCTTAACTCCAAACTATCAGATATCAACATGAATTATCAACCTAGGCATAATGAATAAAGACCAAAATATCACGCGTGCCAATGTGTGCTGAGGAATCTTGGTTCAGTGTTCCTCCTATATACATAACCCTTTTGATTCTTTCTCACAATTAATTGCATAATAGTCTCTTTATCCACGACTAAGAACAAAAAAAATCACACAAGATCAATGGCACACATTGGTGTTTCTCTTAATTTTTTCACATTCAAATCGCACTTTGATGCTCTCTTTTATCACACACATTGGTGTATGATTTGCCTGGGTCTTGTGGCTCTTTTTTCCCACATTCCGCCTGGGTTTTATGGCTGTTTTTTCCCGAATAAGTTTGCCAGGGGTCTTATGGCTTTTCAATCCCAGACGCCAAAGGCTTTTTCTACCAAATCCTTTCTTATGTAACCACTTGTTCATAAGTGTCTTTAAGAGACTATACATGCAAGAATATCAAAATACCAAGGAAATGCACAACCAGAAGAACAACTTACACCAGATTACCTCCTATTTCAATGAATGGTTTCTATGTTATATCTATCTTACTTTAACATCGTGCCTTGGTCAACAAAATATGCTAATTTCTTTCACATTTGGAACCAGAAATAAAAAATTTTCACATGCATTATCATAGAAAAGAAATTGGATGAACCAGAGCTTGAACATAGCTAACAAAAAAAAACATAGGTTCAAAACACAAAGTGATACTTCATTACTTACATTTTATTGCCCACAATATTACTACACCTCCTTTCATTTCACTTCACACATTACATTTTATTAGGACACAACCATACTCCTAACAAAACTAACCAACCAAAACAACAACACTCATACTTCACACATATCTAATATAAGCACATTATATCATACTAGCATCCTAACAACTTCATAGCTCAACAAACTTCTTCACCCAAGATGAACACCATAGCACCAACAACATATGCCTCGAAACAACACAAACAACAAGAAAAATTGAAAATCAAGAACTCCTCCCCTAAACCTAGCATGGCATTGATCAAACCTAGCACCCACCAATTCACTTAAACAGAGCATCCACACAGTTATAGCAACGGGATAATCACAGCAATCCAACTTCACCCCAAATCCCCTCATTTTCCAATCATCCACAGGAACCTTCTGCATAAAAAAGCACAATTACGGCATCATATGGAATCACATCAACAACTAACCAAAAATAACCACCCCACACTTAAAACACACATTGTCTGCAATGAAAACTCAAGAAGGAGGGACTCATTGAGATGATGAAGGAGCAGATAAAAATTGTGATGAAAATGAAGCGTAGTAGAAAATGAAGATCCACTGAAAATAGGTGACACCCAATGAAATGGACCATGCAGAGGCCCTTGGAGTGGTTGCCCTGTACCAAACATCGGTATCCTCGTTGCTGGCATAAACTCCGGATCACGAAACGTAGGAGTAGGAGGTGCTTGTGGAATCCGGCCAAACGTTGGTAATGGCTGAAGAGAAGATCTAATCGAGAACCCCGAAGGAAGTTCTTACACACCACCAGTTTCATCCATCGAAAAGTTGGGATTTCTTTAACCCGCCGGCTGCGCCGGAGATGGAGGTGGTTTTATAGGTCCAGGAGGGGAATGATAATAGACAGCCATCTTGTTGCATTTTTCCAATTCCAGTTGCATCATAAGTTGCCTATGATAGATTACCTCAAACTGCTGCTGGGCAATTGACGAAATGTCATCCAATTTAGTTTCAATTGAGGATGCATGAGAATTCCAATCCTGGTGCATGTCATTTATTTTTCCATGCATGCTTTGAATCTCTTCGTCTATATGTTGAAAACGTTCATCAACAGACTACTGAAAATTATTTAGAGTGCTCTGGAAGGAACTAAAATCATACGGGTAAGGCTGTTGTTCTTGCGGGCCAACATGTAAAGGAGGCTCCAAATTAACACGAGGCACACCAGTCTCCTCCCTTGCTCTCACGATCTCTTTTTCAATTCGTAAGTATTTCAAATACAGGGGTGTAGCAATGGGTTTCTTAGTTTTACGCCAGTCACCACCCATTTCATTGGTCACTCCTTGAGCCTTGCACAGCTCCTCAATAAGAACGGGAAAATAAATTGACGCAAGCGGATCTTCAATACCCAGTCTGATGTCATTGACTATAATCACACCAACATTAATAGACCTTCGACCCTTAATAGCTGAGATCAAATACAGGCATTTGCGCCCAACCTCGGATATCTGTGAACTAGGCATAAGTCTTGATAGAACAAACATCAGCCATAGTTTAACGTCGCATCGCAAATACTGATGACGCACATGCTTAGGTTCACAGTGTCGGATTGAAACCCACTCAGCCCCCGGGTATGCAAGCTCTTCCAGCAACTCTTGATCGATAGCCGCATTGTCTGGACACTGAAAAGGATCTAAGAAGAAGCTAGGAGTGCCCAAGTGCTCATTGATGACGTCACTCGTAATGT
Organism: Ophiorrhiza pumila; assembly: GCA_016586305.1. Lineage (NCBI taxonomy): Eukaryota > Viridiplantae > Streptophyta > Magnoliopsida > Gentianales > Rubiaceae > Ophiorrhiza > Ophiorrhiza pumila. Next base: position 18,068,460 of record BLIW01000005.1, read on the forward strand.
CAACCCATGTTCCTCGAACATAAACAGCCCCACTCTTATTTGGAAATTTTGCGTTGGCATAAAACTCACGAGCAAGACTTACATTGCAGAATTCAGGTGCGGATACCAACTTCTCATCAAATTTATGGAAATGCATCAACTTCTTAAACGGCCCCTTTTCAACACTAAACGAGCGTTCTAAATGCAACTTCTTGACAGCTAAACCTGCTTCCTATTATTTATGTGCTGCAGCATTAACGAATAACGACGGTGTCGATTCTCCCTTTCGTTTTTTTGTGTTAGCATCTGCAAAGTAACTGCTGGGGATCTTCGAAGATCGGCAAATCCTCCAGAAAGTACTCGGAGTCAGAATCCAAGGACATTTGGATTGCCCTTGGCTTTTCCTTTCTTTGAACTCTCACCTTTCTTAGGAGCCATGATCACGTGAAATCTGAGGAAAATAAAGCACAAAAGCCATGAATGAACACATGAACAAAATCCACACTCTAAAGAACAATCTCAAATTGAACATAACAACAAACAACCAAAACATGTGAACATTTAGCAACCGCACCAAACTCATCACACATACACATACACACATGTTGCGAGGCTTCCACATTGCAAATGTCGAAACTTATTAGGCATAAATTAGCTTACTTAACACATAAATAGTGAACTCATACCCCATTGCTATCCAACGGCCACATTAAGTACAAAAAACACGACATCATATTGAAATTTTAGCATTATCGTAAACTTTACACCTAATTTGGAGCTCAGAGCCAAATGAAATAGGCAAGTCTTTCAACACAAGAATTGCAGCCTTACATGTAAACTGTACATAGCAGGTTGAATCACCCTATTTGGCAATAAATTGGTCAAATTAAGCTCAAATTAAGCTCAAATTACCGAAATGTGGAAGGAACGGACAACACATTCACAACATTTCCAGCTTTCAATTTCAAAAAACAACGGAAATAACACGTTAAGGATGGAAGAATCAGCCTAAACTTGTAAAATTAAAGTTCAAGAACAAGATCTTGGCAAAAGTTAGGAACCAAAATCACCCAAATTGGAGCTAAAAATGAACATCTATGGCCAAAACACCACAATGTGTCAAACTGGGCAAATTCAGCATTCATCACACTTCCAGTCTTGGCAAAACACCACCATTCATCGACCAAAATCCCTATGTTCCGTCCAGAACTAGCAAGAGTAATAAGCATAAACTTTGTAGTCCATCCTTTTAGCTAAATTACCCAATTAGAATCATCCAATTTGGTTATCGGATGCTTAAGTTAAGTGCAAATTACGGAATCATGTTAAAGCTGAGACAAGCATTTTGGACAATGAACACTCCCCCACACTTAGCTTGTTTAATATTTTTGCAATCAATCACTACATTATCCCATCAAAGCATCATTTCATTATCATCTTAACAGAATTTCGATCATGCTCATTTAGTCACCAACACTTCTTTGAACAAGGAAAGAAATCCACAAGAAATTAAGATGAAAGAGAACCGGAACATACTTTGGTGGAGATCTCAAAAAACACTTGAAGGAAGTAAAAAAATCGAAGAGGAAAAATGTTGTATCTTGAGCAATTGCCGAGCTCAAGAACCAGCTTGTAAGTAAAATGAGATGTGAGCTATGATGAATATTTATAGTAACAAGAATTAACTTCACAATCATTCGGTCAAAGCACATTCAATAATCCCAACCATTCACACACAAGAAGACAATAACATCACTACAAATGTGTCCCTACACTTTATTCAATTGTATGAATTATCATGTTTTCCCATCTTCCATGGATAACGATGGACACTACCTAGCATAAAGAATCAAAACTCCAACTTTATGTCATTCAATGTCCACTCCTTTCCCGAGTCAATGCACTATTTCAAGTAACTTTAAATTGTTTCAGCTTTTCAGAACATTTAAATCATAGTCAGAAGGGTAGATTTCACTAACTGAAATCTTTGCACTAATACCTCACCAACACCTTACCACCAACACCTTACCCTCCGCATTGATTTAGTTCCAGCTCATCTTGAATGGACACGAACACATGAAACAACACAGTAGCATTCTCATTAAACTCAACTTTAAGATAAAAGAAACGAAAACTAATGCCATTTATACTAAGAAAACGAAACATCAAGAAACAAAAACAAAGCTTTAAATGAACTCCAAAGCACTGCTACAACCATCGATTTCAAAGCAACACCGCAATGTCTTCCCTCCTACACTGTGTCCCCATGGCCGATTTAGATGCCACGGCGGATGCGCTCTGGCGAGAGCGTCGTCTCTCTCGCAATTTTACCCAAAACAACTAACTAGAAGCAAGCGGTAAGTGGGATCGAATCCTCAGGGAAAGGGTAGAATTAAGAATGTACAGTGATAGAATAAGCAATTAAGCGACGTGTAGACTAAATAGAAAACAAACGAGAAATCAACCAAAAGGAGAAAGGTGTGCTGCCTTGAGGGAGGCCGGTGGTAATGACTTTAATCGGTTATCCTTGACTTAGTGTTGACACATGTATGAGGGGGTCGGTTTTCTAGTGACTTAAGATTGATCTCCTCGATAGGTCTCACAATCCTAACCCACCATGCTCCTCCATCTTCCCTTGATAGGGCAAGATTTAGGATCGATTCCTAATTCCAGATCCCTATCTGACACTACACTAAGACAAGTACTAGTGTGCAAATGATCCTAAGTCTTTTCATTCCTTGACTTCAACTGTCAGTGGATACCGCACAGTGGAAAATCGCTTCCTCACCCAGATCTTAGGACTCATACATAGGTTGTTCTACGTTCTGTGGTTTCATTCCAATTTCCTTTAATTGCACTGAATTGATTTCAGTGGATACCGCAAATCATATAAAGGCATAATCGTGAGTGAGTAAATATTGAAATGGAACACTAACTGACATGGAACTTTAACCAAACACAAAATATGCAATTCAAATGTCTCAAAACGATATTAAGTCATTACACTTAATCCCTCAAAGCAACACTGAAAATCTAGCCGATCATGTTGATCGGCTTTGAAAATGAGTTTAACAAAGCCAGATCAAACATTGCTATTACAAACGGATAGAGTTGAATGATCTCCACTCTAATCTCTCAAACCCTAGACTCTCAGAACTCCTCTCTCTCTTCTAAGTTGATCGTCCCGTCAAAAAGCTCCCTCTTCGATCGATCTCTCCAACTTTTATAGTTTTTCATTGCCGACTTAGCTTGGTGAGCTTCCTGGAAATTCCCTTTGTGTAGCAAGATGTTGACACGTGCTCCTGCATTTACAATAGATCATTTGGTGAAGACACGTGTACTTAAGAAATGACAATAATCAGTACACAATATTGGAAACCTTAACTACTAAGTTTGCTAAGTAAGTTAGACAGAATGCGGAGTTGGTGTCTACGAAATGCATGAGGAAATGACTAACTAAAATGATGAAATAACAATGCATGAAAGACTTCCTAACTTAAGCATGACAAAAGTAAAATAGACTAAAAATATCAAAGGAAGGAAATATGCATCGAAGTGCAAATGATGTGAGTGGGGTGGCGGCCGCACGATGCGGCCGCCGTGTGTGCGTGTGTGAGAGGGCGGCCGCACGGCCGCCGTGCTTGTGTGTGTGTGTGGGCGGTCGCATCGTGCGACCGCCGTGTGTGTGTGGCGGTCGCATCGTGCGACCGCCGTGTGTGTGTGGCGGTCGCACGTGTGTGTGTGTCTTTTGTGTGTGCTGAATGAGTTGTGCGTTTGTGTGCTTGTTTTGAGAGTTTGTGTAGTGTGAATAGTTGTGGACTTCCAAGAAGAGTTGGAGGTCAGTGGCATACACAACTAAGTATTTTTGCACAAACTCACAAAATATTCACATTATCACACGATACTTAGCCATTTCTCAATGTTTCCAAATTCTGCACATTTTGCATACCATTGACACACCAAGCATCATTTTCACTCATAATTCACAACAAATAATATGGAAAGCGGAGCAAATAAGTCGACTAAACATCGACTTATCATCCCCCCACACTTAAGTCTTTGCTAGTCCCGAGCAAAGTGAATCCAACCACCAACTTCACAAACAACTCTCTCAACCTCATCAACCATCCATTGTAAAACTTTCGCATGCATAACATCGTTTTAATACGCAAATTCACAGTTTATTCGATTTACACAAAGTTGCCAAGTAAAGTATTACGAATAAAGACCAAGGCGCCCGCGTGAAGTGTGTGCTGAGAATTCCTTATGCCCACAACGTTGTCTATGCAAAGTACTCAAGCAGACACTTAACCAAAATTCTTGCACTACAGTCCCTTTGTCCACACACACGAACACTTTGCGAATTTAACAAACATAAAACTCAATGTGCACATTGGTGCTTATTCGCGCCACACTTTTGTGCTTGGCTGCCAGGGTTTTGTGGCTGTTTTTTCCCTTTATTCGCCCATTTGGTTTTTTCTCAGCATAAACATCATAACTCAAGCATTCGTGTTTGTGCGTGTCTTCAATGGACTATATATTAAAAATGCAAGAACAAGTGTGTACAAGTAGAGTGCACATACAAGTTACGAAGCATAATCACTCTCCTATGTCAAAGATGTTGCTGGCACTTCTATCTTACCTTAACGTTATACTTTACTTAGCACTCTGTATGCATCGACTGAATACTGTGAACTTGTGAAAGAAAATTTTTCGCATACATCAAACATCAAACACTTGGTAGATTGTTGATGAAATTGGAAGTGCGTTTGATAAATGAATAGTGGTGGACCTCTTGCACAATCATAACATCAACTTTCACATTCATACATTTAAAGCCACACACTAAAAAATCACAACAGCACACTTCAAGGTCAGTGCTAATCACTGCCTTGTTTTTATTCCAACACAACAGCACGTGAAAGAAATTAAGATAAAAGAAAAGGAAAATAAAATAAAATAAAAAAAATAAAACAATTCACACCACTTATTACTAATATAGTACACACCACCTCCGATCCCCTGCATACTTAGCAAACTCAGCATAAAAATTGAAATTTTTCAAAGGCCCTAGGCCTCACAAACATAAGCATAACAGGAAGCAAACATCATTCACATAAGCATAAACCATCAAGCTCACACAAACACAATTCACAGCCAAAACTCTCCCCCCCCACACTTAGAATGAAGCAATGGTCCCCATTGTGAGAAAGGAAAGAGTCTACCCATTATCAAGCGTCGCGCAGAGCTCGTTGGTTATGCTCTATCCCCTGATATATTTCCCATTGTGATCTTCCTATGGTGCCAAGAGATTCTTCGGATTCTTCAGCAGGCAATATTCCAATTCCTTGACTCATGGCCATTTGTGATAGTAGGAAAGGGAAATATATGGGCGCGCCTGTGTAATTTTGTGCTCGTGCTATGGATTTCATGATCACCTTTCCTGCTCGATTGTCATCCGATGTTGTATGGCATAAATCAGCAGTACTTTTTCCCTGGTCGCTTTTGCGTGGCTGTTCGTGGGTATGAGCTTGGCATTTATGAACATTAGCCACATACGAGCTTCCGCCGTCAAATCGTCGACTTTAACATATACAGCTTCAGATCGGCCATTACGTATCCAAGTGGCTCCTGGTAGTCCAGCGGATTCAATCAAGAAATCGACGTTGGGAGCTCCTACCAATTGTTCATACTCGTCTTCTGGGTAGTCTGGCAGCTGATAATGGGCATTGATAGTTTGGCTTGTCACCTTGATATTGGTCCCGCGGAGGTAAACCCCTTCATCATTGCTTCGTCTATAGCTTGCGTTGGAGTTGGCATAAAATTCCCTAGCCAACCCCACATAGGACATTTCTGGCGCAAAGGCGAGAGATTCCCATTTATAGAACCGAATGGCCTCGTCGAACACGCGAGCAGGGGCGTCGAAGTTTTGTTCTACTATAACATGTCTGTGGTTGGATGCATAGAAACGCCTCTCAGCCCGCTCATTCACAAACCGTGGGGGTGTGTTCGGGGTATACTCCTCATCGTCGTCAAAGTTCACGTCGTCGGGTTCTGGGGTGCCCATCATCCCCCGGAGGAATAGTCTATAATCACCGTCGTCGTTCGCCATGAAACCTTCATCTTGTCTTGAAAACTCGGTGTGCCACTACATCATGCAAGATGAATGGTATTTATAGGGACTTGAATTCACTAGGGGACAACATGCACAATAACCGAGCATGTGCAAACAAAGTCTGTGAGGAGTCTATCTTAACATGATGTATCAATGCATCACTTTTTGAAAATAATGCAACTGGGCGACACTCTAGCAATGGGTCCCCTATTGCATGCATTTGGCTTGTCACTTACACCCCAACCACACACTTGTGATATCAGCTCAGGCCTGATCCAGGAATCGCGTGTGTCTTACTCATGATAATGTAGAGATGTCTTTAGATCTGTGTACTTCATCCGCCCGTGACTCCTCATATGCAAATCCCGCTTTTGACTCCCTGTGCAGACCATGCGGATTCCTGAGAAAAGAGAGTACCATTATTGGGCTGGTGTAATCTAATTATTGTATAAAACGAAACAGCTAAATTTAAATAGGTGGGTTGCCTCCCAACACAGCGCTTGGTTTATTGTCCTCAGCCAGACAGAATAGCCTTTTCTCTTATCAGGTGGAGAGATCATCAAGGCGCTGGGTGTGCCCCTTGCTGGTTGTGGAAGAATTGAAAACTTTCACCCTGTGACCATTGACCTTCCAACTTTTCCCTGATGCCTCATTGTATACCTCAAGAGTTCCATATGGCAAGACTTTTGTGATGACATGGGGTCCAACCCATCTCGATTTCAATTTCTCAGGAAAAAGCCTCATCCTTGCGTCATACACCAACACTCGTTGTCCCACCTCAAACTCCTTTACCTTAATCTTAGCATCGTGCCATCTCTTTGTCCGTTCCTTGTAAAGACTTGCACTGATGTATGAGTTCCACCTGAATTCATCCAATTCGTTGAGCATCATCATTCTTTTTTCTTGAGCTAAGTTGAGGTCCATGTTCAACTTTTGTACAGCCCAGTAAGCTCTATGCTTCAACTCGACTGGGAGATGACATTCCTTCCCGAACACCAGTCTAAATGGTGAGGCTCCAATCGGAGTTTTGTATGCTGTCCTATATGCCCACAGTGCGTCATCCAACTTAAGTGCCCAGTCCTTTCTCCCCGGGTTCACAACCTTTTCGAGTATACTTTTGATCTCCCTATTGGATACCTCCGCCTGTCCATTTGCTTGCGGGTGATACGGTGTGGAGGTCTTGTGCTGAACTCCATACCGAGCCAAGAGTGTGTTGAAAATCTTGTTGCAAAAATGGCTTCCCCCATCACTGAGAATGGCCCTCGGGGTCCCAAAACGGTTAAAAATATTTCTCTTAACAAACCCCATTACGCTCCTACTGTCATCGTGTGGCAATGCCACGGCTTCAACCCATTTTGATACGTAGTCGACCCCAACCAGTATGTACTCCTTTCCGCATGACCTCGGGAATGGCCCCATAAAATCCAAACCCCAAACATCAAACAAGTCTACCTCTAATATGTTGTTGCGAGGCATTTCATCTCTAGCGGAGATGTTGCCGACCCGCTGGCACCTATCACATTGGCTTACCCAAAGCTTGGAGTCCTTGAATACATGTGGCCAGTAGAATCCTGTTTGAAGGACCTTGTGCCCAGTTCTAGCTACTCCAAAATGCCCGCCAAATGGTGACTCATGACACGCCTTGAGGATGCTCTCCACCTCTTCGTCCGGTATGCACCTCCTGATGATCTGGTCGCTACACCTTTTATATAGACATCCATTATCCCAAAAATAAAATTGGGCATCATGCTTGAGTCTTTTCCTCTGATCACTAGATAAGCGTTGTGGCAATTGTCCTGTGACCACATAGTTGGCGATGTCCGAGTACCATGGTAGTTCTTGAGCGTGGACCTTGAAAATTTGCTCATCAGGGAAGCTCTCCTTGATCCACAATTGCAATTGCTCTTCACTAAGTGACCCTAACTCTAGCCTTGATAAGTGGTCAGTCACTACATTCTCGCATCCTTTCCGGTCCTTGATCTCAACATCAAATTCCTGTAGCAGGAGTACCCATCTGATGAGCCTTGGCTTAGCTTCTTTTTTCGCCATCAGGTATTTAAGGGCCGCGTGATCGGTGTGAACTATGACCTTGGATCCCAGAACATAGGCCCTGAATTTGTCAAAGGCAAAGACTACGGCCAGCATCTCTTTTTCCGTGGTGGTATAATTCGCTTGCGCCCCATTCAGTAACTTGCTAGCGTAATATATCGCATGGAATATGTTATCCTTTTATTGCCCCAGTACCGCTCCTACTGCATAGTCACTTGCGTCGCACATGATTTCAAAGGGTTCCCCCCACATTGGTGCGATGATGACTGGGGCCTCCACAAGCCTTGTCCTCAAGCTTTCAAAGGCTTCCTCACACTTCTCATCAAAGACGAATGGGGTGTCCTTTTCTAACAGAGAGTATAGTGGTTTTGCTATCTTTGAAAAATCCTTAATGAATCTCCGGTAAAATCCGGCGTGGCCCATGAAGCTTCTCACTCCCTTTACATTGTTGGGCACAGGCAGCTTGGCTATCACCTCCACCTTGGCCTTATCCACCTCCAAGCCTTCCCTTGAGATTTTGTGGCCGAGCACAATGCCTTCACTCACCATGAACTGACACTTCTCCCAATTCAAGACCAAATTGGTCTCCACACATCTTTTTAACACAAGTGACAAGTTTTCCAAGCAGCTTTCAAAGGTCATCCCGAATACCGAGAAATCGTCCATGAACACCTCTATAATATGCTCCACCATGTCTTGGAAAATGGCCATCATACAACGTTGGAAGGTGGCTGGTGCATTACACAACCCGAAGGGCATTCTTCTGTAAGCATAAGTGCCAAAAGGACAGGTGAATGTTGTTTTCTCTTGGTCCTTAGGGTCGATGGCTATCTGATTATAACCGGAATACCCGTCCAAGAAACAGTAAAATAGAAAGCCCGCTATTCTGTCCAGGATTTGCTCCAAGAACGGCAGGGGGAAATGGTCTTTGCGAGTGGCCTTGTTCAGCTTCCTGTAATCCATACACACTCTCCAAGCGTTGATAATTCTAGTTGCTAACAACTCATTGGCTTCATTTGTTACCACCGTCACGCCTCCCTTTTTCGGCACACACTGTACCGGGCTGACCCATTCACTGTCAGAGATGGGGAAGATCATCCCAAAATCCAGCAACTTGATCACCTCCTTTTTTACTACCTCCATCATTTGCGGGTTTAGTCTCCTTTGTCTCTCCCGCGTAGGAACTGCTCCTTCTTCCAGCAAGATCTTGTGCATGCACACGCTGGGGCTGATCCCTTTTATGTCGGCTATTGTCCACCCAATTGCCTCCTTATGTGTCCTTAAAACATCTAAAAGTTTATCTTCTTGCCACTTCTCCACTCTAGATGATACCACAACAGGTAGGGTCTCATTTTCCCCCAAATAGGCATATTTTAGATGGGGCGGCAAGGGTTTCATCTCCACCTTGGGTGCTCTGAAGATGGAGGGCATGAGCTTCTCATTCCTGCACTCAAGATTTTTAAGCCTCATCTCAGTGGGCACAACTTTCATCTTTTCGTCAGTCTCAACAATGGCATCAGACAATTTGTCACATAATGCAAATTTTTCTTCTCGTTTATACTTTTCAACACTTAACTTCAATTTTTCTCCGAAATTTTGCATTTCTTGAATTTCATGCACATTTGCCATTTTATTCAAACTTTCACCATTTTCATGACTTTCATCAAAATCACATGCCAGGTACATTTCTGTCGCAGACGAATCACTTTCAACTTTTTCACCCCAAGGGTTCAATTCATGCAATGTATTAGACTCTTCAATGACAAAAACAGTTTCAAAATTTTCACATGGCTCATCATCCCAAAAATCATTTTCAGCAAGAGAAGATTTACGTTTATGCTCAAAATTCAAAGGTTGAGGATTACCTTCCACCAAGCTCGCTAGGCAACATTGTTCTATGGAGTGAGGGTGTTTCATGGCATAGTCGACATTGAAGATGACCTCCTCACCATTGACCCTAAAGGTTATAGTCTTTCCCTTTACTCCAATGAGAGCATCACCTGTAGCTAAGAATGGCCTTCCGAAGATGAATGGCACTTCAGGGTCTTCTTCCATGTCCAACACTATGAAGTCCACGGGGAGTACAAATTTATCCACAGATACCAGAACATCCTCCACCATCCCAGTTGGTTGAACCAATGATCTATCCGCCAATTGGAGCATGACTGCTATCGGTTTAATTCGTGATCTCAATCCTATGCTCTCTGCTATGTATAAAGGCATGAGGTTGATGCCTGCTCCAAGGTCACACAAGGCCTTGCTGAAAAATCTCTCACCAATGGAGCATGGAACTGTACAGCTTCCAGGGTCTTTGAGTTTGGGTGGCAGCTCATTGTTGATCCATGCTTGGCTCTCCTTAGTGAGTGGAATTGGTAATTCACAACGCAAAATCTACTCCTTGTTGGCGATTAGGTCCTTTAAGAATTTCGCATATCTTGGCACGGCTGTGACCAAATCCAGCAATGAAACATTCACATTTACATTTTTCACCATGTCCAAAAATCTTGTAAATTGGACCCCCTTCTTTGGTGGAGGTCGAAGTCTCTGGGAGAAAGGAGGGGGTGGTGCATATGGCGACTCATCGCATGGCTCTTGATCTCCCCTCTTCCTTTTACCTTCTGGGACCTTCACACACTCTCCTTTGTTCCCTTCTGGGATCTTCTCCTCCATAACGATCTCTTCGTCCATGACTTCCTTTTCAGGTTCATCTTTTTGTTCTTCCTGTGAAACTTTCTCTTCCTCTTGTCTCTTGGTTCCACTAAGCTCTTTTCCACACCTCAACGTTATGGCATTGCACATCTCCCTTTCCTTTCCCTTGGGATTTGGCTTCGTATCACTTGGAAGGGCGCCTTGAGGTCTTTGATGGTTGGCTTTAGCCAACTGGCCCACTTGCATCTCGAGGTTTTTGATGGCTGCCTCCGTGCTTTTCGCTTGAGCTTCCACCGTGGAGGTTCTTTTCTCAAACATGTCCATTCTACCCAGAATTTCATAGAGTAAATCATCCGTGGACTATTTTTGTTCCCTATTGCTCGACTCCCCACTTTGGTAGTACTGCCTTTGCTGATTTCTCTGATTATTCTGTCCCCAATTGCCTTGGCCCGACTGATTTCGGTAGCCTCCATACTGCTGTCGGTTGTTGTAGTTGGCCACATACTGCACTGACTCTTGGGTGAGCTCACACTCATCCGTGTGGTGCTCCCCTTTACATAATCCGCACATCAATACAGGTGCCACCTTAGCAGCCTTTAGGTTTTGAACTTGCTTTGTGAGAGCCTCAAGTTTTGATTCCAAGGATGTCTCCTCATCCAACTCTAGCACTCCTCGCTGCTTCCGCACAGGCATCTTCCTAGTTTCTGGAAAGAGGTATTCGTCGTCTGCTATCGAATCAAAAAGTTCTCTGACCTCAGGGATACTTTTATCCTTCAAGGCCCCATTTGCGCTGGCCTTGACCATCAGTGAGGATTCAGGTGATAGACCCTTGAAGAAAATGTTGAGTTCCCTGACCTCTCCAAGGTTATTGTTTGGGCATTGGCGGAGCAAATCGTTGAATCGATCCCATGCTTCCTTGAAGGTCTCACCATCCTGCTGCTGGAAGTTTCGGATCTCCAACCTCATTCGCTCCAACTTTGCTGGAGGAAAATACTTAGCTAAAAACTTCCGCTCAAGTTCCTCGAATGTAGATATAGCTGGACCACCAATTGAGTTAAACCAGTGCTTGGCCTTCCCTTTCAAGGACAGTGGGAAGAGCACCCTTCTCACATCATCAGGGGTCACTCTTTGCAGCTTGAAGGTATTGCATAGACCCATAAACCAATCCAAATGCTCATTAGGGTCTTCGTTGCTTAAGCCTTGAAAGATCTGCCCTTGGGTGATCATGGACACAATTTGTGTCGGGATTTGATAACTCTCAACGTCAATTCCCTGATGATTATTTCTTCTCTCAAAATTTACCGCAAAATGGTCTCCAAACCGAGCTGGTTGGGGCTGAGGTCTCTCTTTATTCCGTTCTGCCATTTCAATTTCCCTTCTTCTCTGCCTTAAAGTTCTGTGCAATTCTAAGTCAAGTGCAAACTCTGGAGCTTCACCACGTAGCCTTGCTCTAGGTAGCATAAACTGTGAATTATCATAAGGAAAAAAACACCACTGGAACAACAGATTAGTAGAACAAAATCAACAGAAACTAATGATGAATTAAAATTTCAACAAAACAGACAAACAACAAATTCAAACAAGAATTCGTACAGTAACACTAAGTAAAACTATCACAAAATCAACTCTAAACGCTATGCCCTTTCCCCGGCAGCGGCGCCAAAAATTGGCGAGAGCGTCGTCTCTCTCGCAATTTTACCCAAAACAACTAACTAGAAGCAAGCGGTAAGTGGGATCGAATCCTCAGGGAAATTGTAGAATTAAGAATTGTACAGTGATAGAATAAGCAATTAAGCGATGTGTAGACTAAATAGAAAACAAACGAGAAATCAACCAAAAGGAGAAAGGTGTGCTGCCTTGAGGGAGGCCAGTGGTAATGACTTTAATCGGTTATCCTTGACTTAGTGTTGACACATGTATGAGGGGGTCGGTTTTCTAGTGACTTAAGATTGATCTCCTTGATAGGTCTCACAATCCTAACCCACCATGCTCCTCCATCTTCCCTTGATAGGGCAAGATTTAGGCTCGATTCCTAATTCCATATCCCTATCTGACACTACACTAAGACAAGTACTAGTGTGCAAATGATCCTAAGTCTTTTCATTCCTTGACTTCAACTGTCAGTGGATACCGCACAGTGGAAAATTGCTTCCTCACCCAGATCTTAGGACTCATACATAGGTTGTTCTACGTTCTGTGGTTTCATTCCAATTTCCATTAATTGCACTGAATTGATTTCAGTGGATACCGCAAATCATATAAAGGCATAATCGTGAGTGAGTAAATATTGAAATGGAACACTAACTGACATGGAACTTTAACCAAACACAAAATATGCAATTCAAATGTCTCAAAACGATATTAAGTCATTACACTTAATCCCTCAAAGCAGCACTGAAAATCTAGCCGATCATGTTGATCGGCTTTGAAAATGAGTTTAACAAAGCCAGATCAAACATTGCTATTACAAACGGATAGAGTTGAATGATCTCCACTCTAATCTCTCAAACCCTAGACTCTCAGAACTCCTCTCTCTCTTCTCAGTTGATCGTCCCGTCAAAAAGCTCCCTCTTCGATCGATCTCTCCAGCTTTTATAGTTTTTCATTGCCGACTTAGCTTGGTGAGCTTCCTGGAAATTCCCTTTGTGTAGCAAGATGTTGACACGTGCTCCTGCATTTACAACAGATCATTTGGTGAAGACACGTGTACTTAAGAAATGACAATAATCAGTACACAATATTGGAAACCTTAACTACTAAGTTTGCTAAGTAAGTTAGACAGAATGCGGAGTTGGTGTCTACGAAATGCATGAGGAAATGACTAACTAAAATGATGAAATAACAATGCATGAAAGACTTCCTAACTTAAGCATGACAAAAGTAAAATAGACTAAAAATATCAAAGGAAGGAAATATGCATCGAAGTGCAAATGATGTGAGTGGGGTGGCGGCCGCACGATGCGGCCGCCGTGTGTGCTTGTGTGAGAGGGCGGCCGCACGATGCGGCCGCCGTGAGGGGTGGCGGCCGCACGATGCGGCCGCCATGCTTGTGTGTGTGTGTGGGCGGTCGCATCGTGCAACCGCTGTGTGTGTGTGGCGGTCGCACGTGTGTGTGTGTCTTTTGTGAGTGCTGAATGAGTTGTGCGTTTGTGTGCTTGTGTTGAGAGTTTGTGTAGTGTGAATAGTTGTGGACTTCCAAGAAGAGTTGGAGGTCAGTGGCATACACAACTAAGTATTTTTGCACAAACTCACAAAATATTCACATTATCACACGATACTTAGCCATTTCTCAATGTTTCCAAATACTGCACATTTTGCATACCATTGACACACCAAGCATCATTTTCACTCATAATTCACAACAAATAATAAGGAAAGCGGAGCAAATAAGTCGACTAAACATCGACTTATCACGCTCTACCCTCTCATCCTCGATATAAGTGTGCCACTAATGAGTGCCCATAATACCCAAAGATGGTTGGCAAAATTTCGTTGGTTCTATGTCCACTCCCTGCCTATTTGCCATCTCTGCAAGAAGATGAGAAAAGAACATTGGTGTAAACTCTGAGCGTTGTGTACGCTTTATGTACCAAATAATCAGGCATCCTATATCAATTGTCAGTCTATGTTGAATGGCATATATCAAAAGGACTCTCTCTGTGGTTGCTTTCGTGGTCTGTATATTAGGTATAAGCCTAGAATTGATAAAAAGCTACCACATCCTCGCCTTCGCCGTTAGATCACTCGTGGGAACATGTATTGCCTCATTTCGTACATTCCACACCCATGCAGCACCAGGCAATCCCACAGCTTCTAACAGGTGATCTGTGTTCGCTATGCTCAATAACCGACAGTATGTATCGTTTGGATAGTCCGGCATAATATAGATTGATGCTGTGGCGATTCACCTCGAGATACCCTCCTCGTAAAAACCCTGCATTGTTTCTTCCAGAATTGCTAGCATTGGCATTTGCATAAAATTCTCTGGCTATCTCCATGTTAACTACATCTGGGGCTGATGTTAAGAATTCCCAATTGTGAAATCGAATTGTCTCTTAGATTCTTGGGGAGGGTGCTTCGATTTGACATTCGATTATGGGGTATCTATGAATCGATCTGTGATATTGCCTTTCTGCTCTAGCATTTACAAATCCTGGAGACTCTGCCGGACTGCTAGCCGTATCTAACTCTGCATCAGAAGAAGTAGAAGAAGAATCCGAGCTGGCCGAGGCTTCGCTGAAAATTTCGTATTTATATTGGTTCATGTTGTATGCCATCTTGTCGACTTGGAGGCTGGCTCAATTCGAATGTTGTTGCTTCCTAAAATAAAGCTTTACTACACAACACCTGCAATGCAACTTGTCAAACACAATTCATGGTATTTTTAGGAAAGGTCTCATGCACATGCTGGCTTAATGCGAACTAAATAAAACAGAGACATATGATCGAAGCAACTATCAAACAAATGCATCACTTGTACAAAACGGGGATTTTACACCGGTTAAATCTTATTATTTACACCAGTTATAATAAAAATGAACCGGTGTATATACAGGCGGGGTAATAGGTATAAATTTCTTGCACCGGTTTTATAAACCGATGTAACAAGTCTTTCTTACACCGGTTTTATAAACCGATGTAACAAGTCTTTCTTACACCGATTTTATAAACCGATGTAACAAGTCTTTCTTACACCGGTTTTATAAACCGATGTAACAAGTCTTTCTTACACCGGTTTTATAAACCGATGTAACAAGTCTTTGTTACACCTTATAAACCGGTGTAAGAAATACTTGTTACATAAGTTTATAAAACCGGTGTAAGAAAGTCTTGTTACATCGGTTTATAAAATCGGTGTATTTATACCTTTCTGCGAATTTAATTCGGTTTTCTAGTACCCGGTGTAATATGTATTTAAACCTGTTCTGCAAATTATTTATAATCATGCATGCACAGCACATGAACAAAACAAAACAGTCCAAAATACAGAGAGTTTATAAACAAACCAATCCAAAATACATGAACATAAAATGCATAAACCAATTGCAATTAAAAGTAACAAAACTTTTATACCAAATATTGATTTCTAAAGTCAAAAGTATTGCATACACATATTACATCTACATAATGTCCTAACAAAATAATGAATCAAATCTTTTTTAGTTTGGATTGATCAATGTTGGAGCTCATGATTCATTACATAATTACCCCATGCTTCTCGAACAATATCCAAATCTGTTGTTGTTAATGCTTTCCCGTCTTTTTTGAAGCACTGATACATTTAAAAAAGTCATTATATTATTAATAATTCAAATTCAAAAAAAAAAGAAATAGAGTAGCAAATGCAATGATAATGAAATAATAAAACAAAACCCAAAACCTTCTTGAAATCCAATTGCTCTATGTCTTCTCGGAGTATGAGTTTTCGCATGTACCACATAACATAATACCCACATTCCCAATTTCCTACTTGCCGCTTGTGCTACAATTAAATAATAATTTCATAAGTAAATAAAATTGTTTACATTAGAACATTAAGTTCAACAATTGAACAAGCTTACATTTATCTCTATCCATTGAAGTGTTTTATGCGTTGGCGAGTGATCCCTTTCAAGTTGTGACTGATATACCCTCGATACACTGTAAAGGACAACATTTAAAAGCTTATAAACAAGAATTAGCAAATAAACATGTGATAATATCAGTAATATAATATTTGAAAAATTATGAAGAAATATAAATACGTGTTCATCAAATTCATAGCATCATCTCGGGTGGCTGAATGTACTGGATCAAACCAGTACACAATCATATCATGTGGTTTTATGGCCATTAGCATCCATTGTTCAATGAAAAATAATAACAAAATAAAAAACATATGACTTATCATACGAATAAACCTATTGAAAATGCGGTTAAAAAAGTAAAGTTATTTGAAATTTAATTAGGCTAGAAAATACGGCGCTAGGTAGATGCTCTTGTTTCCATTCTTCATAATAGACACAATGTATTGTATTCTATATGTTTCTTTATTCCCGATCGGTTGTATATGATCTGGAGATAGGAACCTTATCCCAGTTTGACCATGTGCTCTACCTAGCGTATACATTGTCCTACAAAATTCATTGACAAATAGAAGGACACGTTTGAGTAGTTAAACTATATTGCAAATTAACAAAAAAATAAAATAAAGGTGAAATTTTGAAAATATATACGAACTTAATGTACTTACTTTATGAAAACTTGCATGCAATCACCTGTCACCATATCAAATGCCAAGAAATCATTGAGGTTCTTTTAAGTAAGATAGACTAAATACTCCTTGCCCACTATTTCTTCCATCATCATGATTGTGTAGGAAGAATTAGTCGAATGGTGCCTCACCACTATGTACAATTGTCATAAAGATGCATCAAGTTTAGATAATAATGAATTATCCGTTTCTTGCGGGTGGGCCACAACTGGAGTAGTCTTGGGTTGAGAGGTTTCCTTCAACTTTTTAGAACCTTTCGTCTATAGCTTCTTCCATTGGTCCGGTACTTTGAAAAATAACTCAGTAATTAGAGATGTTTATTAATAAATTATAACAAAAAAAAGGCAAAGAATCATATATAATTACACCTGCAAATCCGGCTTGGTACAAATCTCAACCAATGACCTTGGCCACTCTAACATAATCCCAAATCCTGTCCCAACTGTGGTGGCCTCATCATCTGGAAATGGTAATGGAGCATCATGTTCGATCGAGGTAATTATATTGACCTTCACTCTGTCTGGCTTTACCTTTTTCCCGTGATTCATTGATAAATTATAGAGCCTCCCGGTAGCTACAAGACGCCTCCCTTTAGTATGATCAATCAGAAATAGGCGACATTCTGTTCTGTCCTGTGAATAATAGACAAGAATAGTATATATTAATAAATGAAGAAAAATGAAATAATTTATAAAGAAAAAATTTCTAATTTGTTACCTTGAACTCTCCCAATGAATCTGGCGGTCCAAAACCAGAGCATACCGGTAAGTGCTCTTCCGTGACTTCCCTGCTTATAGTCTCCCGATTCTTTATCTCTGGTTAGTTCAATGATGATTCCATACTAGGAAAAATATTACTCGATCCGACATGTCTCTTAGGAAAAACTGGAACTGGTTTGCCCAAATCTCTGTATAGGTCATTCAGTGCTTCAGACAAGAACCTAATTTTCTCTCTGCATTGAGCGTGAGTATCTACATTCATAGTACGACCGGACGATGAGGCTCCAAAAACTTGAGACATCCGCATCCGACCACCAACACCCCGTGTATGCGACCGGGGTGATCTTTCTTCCCCGTAGCAATGACAAGATGTCATTTTTTCCATCTCCAAGGGACTCTTCTTGACTCTCGCGATTGGTCAAATCATCCTGATCAATTGTATCCAACATTATTCTTAATATAATTCACATTATTAAATAATATCAATAGACATTTTACTTAATTCAATAAGTTATACTTACAATTGTCATACTAACATCTCTAGCCGCGTCGGTTGAAAAGTCACCATGCTTGTTTTTGTGACATTCCTTGAAGAGAAGATGACACGGGGAATTGGTGAAGGGGGAGAAGTTTTTCCACGAGCCTCCTCTTTTGTCATACTGGATTCAATATTCTTTTGTATTTTTTCCTCAACTTTGTCATTCATCATCCTTTTTTGTAACTTTGAATATCCACCACGAGACATTGTGTGATGGAGTTTGTTCTTGTTCGAACTCTCTTGGCTAGAAACACGCTTTACCTATTTGTCCAAAAAAAGAATTAGATATCATTCAAATTGTTAACTTTAAATGAAATGAATAAAAAAACAAAAAAAATAAATATATTATCTGCCATTCTTTGGTTAATCGATTGTTGCGGAACTTCTCCCATGTATCCCTACTAAGATACGGATATATAGCACATGGGTCCTCATCCTTCAGGCTTCCAAATATATAACGGTTCAAGGTTGTCTTCCAACCCCACCAACGTTCCCCATCTGTCACTAACCACTTCTTCTTCAGTTTTGGTGCGGACCGAAATTCAAAGGTATTCTGATAAAAAAATAATATCTAACATTAGTCAACGTAAATTTAATATAAATTGAAAGCAAATATGTGAAAAAACATTAAAAGGGCCATTAATATCTTGCACATACCATTACATCATCCCAAATCATGTCCTTTATGTTCGCATCCACTTCAGGCCATGAGTTAAATTGCACAATATTAACTTTACTGGGCGCCATCAACGCAATAAACTTAATCCATTCATTATGTGCTTTTTCAGTAGTAGGCTCACCATTATCATCGAATAAAATAGGTGTCTTTTCTCCCCTTTCCCTCCTTTCCATAATCTCGGAACATTTTGTTCCTTTTCTTACATAAGGTGCATGGGTTTGATCATCGCCCTCCCCGGTGCATGATCGTCGTTTAGTACCCAACCAAAATTATATGAGGTTTACCTAAAAACAATAAATTTTGTCAAAAAATAACAGTCGTGAAGCACAATAACGTAAAATTAAGTTTAATAAAGTTAAAAAATCCCAGTTTTGCATAAACCACTAAACTAATATAAAAGAAAGCCTTTTGCACAAAAATTATGTTTAAGAAACATTCACAAGAGGCAAATAAGCAAGGATCTCTGTCTTTATCTAAAAGGAGCCATAATAGGCTATAGTCAAAAGAGCAATCAAAAGGTTGAGGAAGACATACAAGGTCACATGCACACAAATTATAAACAATAACAAGGGCACTATCACTACTAAAACCATTTTATCATCAGTTCTAACTTCTAACAAGTACACTTATAACTTTTTCCTTATTGATTAAAAGTATCACATGTTATCATCATCTATATAATGTTTCTTTGTTGAGTAATTCCCAAGCTCAAATCAAACTTGACTCTTTCTTGCATGAAAACCAAAAACCACAAACGCTTGAGGCATAGACTAAAATAACTTGAAAACCTAAATAAATACAACAATACTCATTCAAAACATATGGAAATAAATTTTCTGGTAAGAGTTTATACCCGAGGAAATAAATTCACAGGACAGTTAATGTAGTTACAGAGCCAATTATAAACCCTTATCATCAAACGTACTGAAAAAATGTTCTCCAGAATAGTAAGCAAGCAAGGCAGCTATCATCAAACGTACTGAAAAAATGTTCTCTAGCCACTTTGATTAGTGCATCTACAAAAGGCAATGAGAGTCTTGTTGGATTTAAATACGTCTTATGTAAGAACATTTAGCCTAGATGCATGACAAGTATTGAAAGAAACGCATCAATTGATGTAAACATATGCTTGTTTCGTGTGATAATATGCATTTAATCATTGTCGATGATGGTCCCTTGCATAATGCATACAAAATCTAGTTATTCTACAAATTTTCATTTTAACACAAATGCACTTGTCTTTACACAAATTATACTTCTACCCTTTTAACACGTGACATATATGTGGAAGAAATGCTTTATTTCACAAAAAAAAAACATATAAAAGATACAAATTTTGAAAAATTTGAAAGATATTGAATATCAAATCTGAATAATAAAGTTGTCTATGATTTCCTCATAACTGTAAATACCCTTCTTCTAGTTTCTAAATTTCTTTTCTTGGGTTTATTGGGAAGGAAGAACTAAAACCTTCTAGCAAGCCATCTAAAGTAAATGTGATGATAACTTGGCAAGAATTCATGGAAGTTTTTGCTATGAACCTAAATAAATTTACCAGCATTAAAATGCACAAAAAGATTTATTTGAAAAAAAAATGGATTGAACAGAAAGTTTGCAATATGATATGAGAAGATTAATTGAAAAACAATAATTAGGGTCCTACTTTTAACTTCTTTTAATGTCAACAACCATCAATAAAACGTGTAGTAATAAAAGTTTGAATATGCAATTTCCTTTGATGTAATCAAAACGAAACAAAAAAAACGATTAAAACTTTGACATAATAATTCCCACCTCCATTGTACTTGTATTTTAACAAAAGAATCCCCATAAAATAGTTGAACGATTCTACAAAATATTTCCTTGCAACAAGGCGTCCAGAAACTCTTTTTTTTTTAAGAAAGAAATATATATATATAGCTAGATCAAAGCAAAATACAGTGTCGGCAATACCCGTTCACACTGTTACAGAGAAAATGCAATAAATGTGGAGTACTAAGGAGTCCAGAAACTCTTTATTTTCTCTTCTGATCATGTCTACAAAAATTGTAACTTCACATGTATTTTGCAACTATACTGTCGTACATGATCATTCTACTAGTAGCCATTGTTGTTTATTCCCAAGTTCCAATCTAAATCTTCTAAATGCGAGCAAGCACTCGTGATCGAACAAAGCTGGTCAATTCTTTCCATTCGAGTACTAAACTTGAAGTCACTTATAAGTAATTCTGAACTTCATGAGCTCTCAACCCATGTTAATGTAGTTAAATTCAACTCTATCCACAACAAGAACCCCATAAGAATAGTACAAATATCAACACCCCATATGCAAAAATTGAATCATCGTAAATTGGGCACCTCAAAAGAGTACAAAAGATTCCAACTTTTACCAGAATCATACAATTAAGTGCTGCAAATATAAAAGCTTTCTAACAGGTTACCCACAAAACGTTATAAAATAATCAACCCCAAATGCGAAAAAAATTCAACTTGATAATATAAAATCCAAATAGCAACATGAAACAAGTGAACCCATTACAACAAACCTCGAAGAGCGTGCTATCAGCGGCAATGGAGATGGAGACAGGGTGAATTGGAGGCGGCGGCTATGGAGACGGTGGCGAAGGAGACGGCGACGATCGAGATGGTAATGATGGAGACGGCGCCGATGGAGGTGGTGGCAATGAACCCGGAGGTGGAGATGGTTTTAACACTATGCGCGGGAGAGAAAGAGCTTTGGTAGGAGACTCTAGCCAGGGCTTTTTGTTTAAAAAACAATTGAAACTTACACCGGTTAAAAAATAACTGGTGTAAAAAAAACCTTCCTACAACGGTTAAAAGAATAACCGGTGTAAAAAAACTTTCTACACCGGTTAAAAGAATAACCGGTGTAAAAAAAACTTTCTACACCGGTTAAAAGAATAATAGGTGTAAAAAAAACTTTCTACACCGATTTCGTGTAGTAACCGGTAGCCCAAATACATTGTAAAATTGTAGTTTTCATTCCACAAGAAATAAAAAACATAAGAGTTAAACAATATACTCATGTGTGAACTATAATGAAAAAGATAAAATCATAGTTACAAAAATGAATATAAATAACTTAATTTTTAATATTATAATTTACCAAAAAAATAGATAAACACTAAAAAATGGTCCCTCACATCTCTATGACTTTTTGTGTCTAGAAACATTATTATTAAACAAGGCGTAACTTTTACCTAATTATTGTTAGGGCGTACGGGTAGATAATTTAACTATTAAATACATTTATCAAAATACATATACCATAATTAGAATATAATATGATAAATGATTAATTAAATAATATTATACAAGATTATTTCATTATATTTTAATTAAAAATATGCTGATGTTTTAGTGTTAGTTTTTAAATTCTATTAAAATTCTTCTTAATTAATTAATTCTTTGTATATAAAATATACAAATTCAACCAGAATTAGAATATAATATTATACATAATTAATTAAGTAATATTAAATAATATTATACATGTTGATGGTTTAGTGTTTTACTATTTTAATCGTTAAATCCTATTACAATTCTTGTTAATTAATTAATTATTGGTATATAAAATATAAAATCCAATCATAATTAGAATATAATTAATATTATACATGACTAATTAGAAGTGTGTTGATGATTTAATATTTTAGTGTTTTAGTTTTTGGTCTTTAAATCCTAGTAAAACTCCTGTAACTAGAGCAAAACTCCCTGTCAAAAACAAGTTTAAATGTATACAACTTTATGCCACAATAAATATCGATCACTAATATTAACAAGCCTAAGTTCCAGTAAAAGATATGATTAAGTTGAGACACCATCGTATATTGAATAAACTTAGTAAAACAAAAACAATGCCCTAATAGCCATAAGTAAAGCCTATGTTGCATGAAGCTCATATCATCCAAGACATTCACCTATACCAAAATTAACAAAAAAATAAACAAATTAAGTCACAACAGTTAATGAAGCATAAAACTATCCAAATCTGGTAATAAACAAAATAATAAGTACAATGAAAAATCTAAATACACAAACGTGAATAATAACTTACAGACTATATCTCACAACAAGGTCTTTCTTTTATTTGACAAAGGATCATCAGCCCATATGCCTTCCACGTGATCAGTGCAGAGAATAAATGCATCCATATTGCGGTCCTCTTCAATTATGCTCAGTGGGGGAAAACCTGATGAGAATGGTGGCACATCGTGAATATTATCATTATCAATTTCATCACCGACATGCAAATTTTTCCCTTGTAGGACAATGGACCATTTTTTGAAAATAGGATCAGAGACATAAAATGCTTGTTTTGCCTGGGAAGCAAGTATGAATGGTTCCCCTTTGAAACCTTCCATGTTCAAATCCACTAGCGTAAATCCCAATTCATTCGTTCAAATGCCATTGTTGTTGTCAACCCATTTGCATTTGAAAATTGGGACTTTGAATTTAACATAGTCAAGCTCCCATATCTCCTCAATCACCCCATAATAAGACATATTGGCATACACTGGATTTCTATCTCTCGAACTAGACACATGTAAAGCCTCAGACACTAATGTAACCCCACTATTTTGCGTTGTGCTCCTGTCATCTTAAGTCTTAGTAGCAAATGAAAATCCATTTATGTCATAGCCCGAATATGATAGCACAACGTGACTGGGCATATATGCTAACCACCTTAATGTCTCTGTAATAGTTTGGTCCCGAACAGCAGCACTGAACCAATTCACAAATGTTCGATTGTGTTCATTGAGTACGTATCTGTCAGTCCAACCAAGATGACTTTCCTTTATTTCACAAATATGAGCATTCACATAAGGCTGTACTTCTTCATAATTGCGCAAGATATATAGATGCGCATTTTGTAATTCATCATTAAAAGGGGTAAACAACTTACCTACCGATGTCCCTTTTCCTTTGATCTGTTCATCATGGCCAGGCTTTGGTAGTCCAATAGCATTGGTATCAGACAAGTACCCAGTGCAAAACTCAATAACCTCTTCACTATGTACCGTTCAACAATGCTTGCATCAGGACGATAGCGATTTTTCACATAACCCTTGAAGACTTTCATATATCGCTCAAATGGATACATCCAGTGCAAATATGCAGGCCCACAAATCTTTATCTCCCTAACCAAATGAACCACCAAGTGCACCATAATGTCAAAAAAGGCAGGTGAAAAATACATCTCAAGTTGGCACAAAACTACGACAATTTCATCTTGTAGTTCATCAAGTCTATCAAGATCAACTACCCTGCTACATATCGCATTAAAAAAGAAATAAAGTCTAGTTAATCTATATCTGACATGTTTTGGCAAGATAGATCAAACAGCAATAGGTAAGAACTGCTGCATCAACACATGACAGTCATGGGATTTCAATCCAACCAATTTTAAATCTCCCATCGAAACAAGTCGACTTACATTTGAAGAATATCCTGATGGGACCTTGATGCTCTGGAGACTCTCACACAAACTCTGTTTCTCTTTCCATGACAATGTATAACAAGCGGGGGGCAAGTACGTGCGCTGTCCTCGAATCACAGGTGCTAAATTCGCCCTAATACCCATATCAACCAAATCAAGTCTCACTTTATAACCATCTTTTGTTTTTCTAGGTATATTCAAAATAGTACCCAACAAACTGACACATATATTTTTTTCAGTATGCATCACATCGAGACAGTGTCTAACATCTAGTGTCTCCCAATATGGAAGATCAAAAAAGATTGATTTTTTCTTCCACAGCTTTTACCATTCTTGCAAGACTGTATATTTTCAAATTCCACATTGATATCCTTCACACGATTATGAACTGCCTTCCCACTCAAGGCAATTGGAGCACTTCTGAACTCCTGTTTCCCATTGAAAGATCTTTTCATTCGACGACATGAATGGTAATCAGGAAGAAATCTACGATATCCAAGATAGACCGTCTTGCTCCCATGCACAAGCTGACAAGAATCTATATTCTCCTCACATATAGGACATGCTTGGTTCCCTTTAACAGAAAATCCAGATAAATTACCATATGCAGGAAAGTCATTTATGGTACAGAATATCATGGCACGCAATGTGAATGACTCCTGACAATGTGCATCAAACATCAACTCCCATTCATCCCATAACTTCTTCAAGTCTTCAATTAGGGGGGCTAAATAAACATCTATGTCATTTCTAGGTTGGCGTGGACCTGAAATCATTAATGACATCAAAATATACTTGCGTTTCATACACAAGTAAGGAGGTAGATTGTAAATAACCAACATTACTGGCCAAGAGCTATGTGTACTACTTAGACAACCATAAGGATTCATCCCATCCGTACACAATCCTAATCTCATATTTCTTGCATCTCTACCAAATAAGGGGTAAACCGAATCAATCTTTTTCCACTGATCAGAATCTGCAGAATGCCTTATCATCTTGTCGTCTAGGGAAATATTTCGATTTGCATATTATGTCAAATTTTTAGCATCTCCAGAATTGACAAACAATCGCTTGAATCTCGATATTATAGGGGGATACCATAACACTTTCACCTGTGATGATTTCTTTTTTCGCAACTATATAATCTTCAACGCCATCACCAATTTGCTTCTTTTTGAGACGAGAAACCTGATATTTAGGACAATACAATGAATCTTCATATTCATTCCTATATAGTATGCAATCGTTTGGGCAAGCATCTATTTTCTTATACTCCATACCCATAGGACACAAGATTTTTTTAGCCTCATAAATGTGATTTGGAAGTTCATTACCTTCCGGCAATACATCATTTGGTAAATTCGACAGTGCTGTAAAACTAGTATCAGTCCACCCATTTGTCCCTTTCAAATTGTACAGTTTTAAAGTAACCGATAATCGTGTGTACTTAATACACCTAGGATATAGAGGATTTTAGCTATCATTCAACAACGAAGCAAGAATATCAGGCTTATCGACAAAACTACCGATCACATCCTCAACCATATCATCCAAATGATCATTTTTAATGGCAACCTCATCTTCTACCTCATATTCTTCTTGTTTCGATGAATTTTCAGTCTCGCCGTGCCATTTCCATATTTTATAAGCAAGATCAAATCCCCTCCGTTACAAATGGTCTCTTATAGTGTCAGGGTCGTCGAACACCGCAAAATTCTTTCAATCCTTACATGGACAATAGATGTACTTGGCATTTTTATAAGAAAATTTAATAAATTTCTCAACCTCTTTTTCACATGCAGATGTTGTCCGATCACCAAATATAATATCATTACGATCAATGACTATTGCACCCTTTAAATTATAAAAAAAATAATTATAATAAGTTAACCAACAAAATAAATGCATTGATGCTTTCATAATATTACATCATATAAATTAATCAACAAAATCTATTTCTAATTTTAATTAAAATAGACATTGCCAAAAATATTTACATGAAGGACAAATCATTAATAATTAATAAATTTGTCTTATGCAATGTATCAAAAAATCTAAAAAATATGCACATGAACGCCTAAATAAATTAACAAAACATCATTTTAATTACATTTATTACACATATAAAGCATATATATTGAAATCTACAATTTTACAACTGTTTTACAAAAAATAAAATGCAGATCCATATATATATGAGTCAATGCTTTGACAAATGAGAAACAAAATCATATAAAGTTATCAGTTTATATATAACTAGCTAACCTCAGATGGTTGAGTTGCATGAACATAAGTTAATTGTAGCTTCTGATTTGGCCTTAAAAAAGATTTCGTGCGAAGCTTTTGAAAAAAATTCGTAGGTCTTCACGACAGGTATACAAAACTGACTTACAGCTGGAGCAGAAGGAAAAATATGCATGGTTTTTTTACACCAGTTATAAGAAAACCGGTGTAAATAGTACACTATTACACCGGTTATAAGAAAACCGGTGTAATATATAAACTATTTACACTAGTTTTCTGATAACCGGTGTAATATATAAAATATTTACACCAGTTATTGTTTAAACCGGTGTACTAAGTTTAAATTTTACACCGGTTAGAATAAAACTAGTGTAAATAGTTCTCATTCTTGTTTAATATTATGATAATGCCACCGTATTTTTATAAATTACACCGGATTATGTTTAACCGCTCTAAAAAGGGCGGTTTAAATCCGCCATTTTGAAGTAGTGCATGTGATTGTAGATAGGAGACAACATATGACACACACTTTGTTTGCACTCATCCAATCATTCATATAATATGAATAGTTTACACGGCAACCTCTCGTGATATTATTCTTTTACCTTAGTAGCTGAAAAGTTCATACTAAGCTTACCAATTCTCGGATAGATCATACACATTTTTCTCACTTGGGAAGCCCGTTGCATCATTCTTTAGCGTTTTGTAATCATTGAAGTTCATTCCTCTTTGATCACATACCTGAATAACTGCAAAATTCATAAGCAACTATGATCAACTCAATAAAACTCTAGTTAACACTCAACATGTAAACGAAAATGAGAAAAACTAACCTAGGAGTGCTTGTTTTAACGTCGATAGCCCGACCATGTAACGTCTCACTGAGAAATCATTGGATCATCCAGGAACATTCCTGAGGAGCTTGTGATTCTTTTGGCATATCTTGATCCGTATGTGCTGCATATGGTTTGAGCCTATGGCCAATCACCTGCCATATATTGCACTCTTTTCATTCTGGATATGCACCACTCCATAAGGTATGACTTTGATAACACGGAAAGGACCAATCCATCATGCCCTTAATTTGCCTTGAAAAAGTCGAAGTCGTGACTCGTACAACAAAACCAATTGTCCTGGTGCAAAAGCCTTTGCTTGAGTTTTTGCATCATGGAGTCTCTTGGTCTTTTCTTTGTATATTTTTGCGCTCACATAAGAATTAAACCTGAATTCATCCAATTCATTTAATTCCATCATTCTCTTGGACTGAGCTCTATTGAGTTCCATGTTTAGCTTTTGAATTGCCCAATATGCTCGGTGTTCCAACTCCACTGGCAAGTGACATTCCTTGCCATATACTAATCTGAAAGGTGAGGCACCAATTGGTGTCTTATAGGATGTCCTGTATGCCCAAAGAGCATCATCCAACTTCAAAGCCCAATCCTTCCTACTTGGATTTACCACCTTCTCCAGAACTCGTTTGATCTCCCTATTCGAAATTTTAGCTTGACCACTGGTTTGTGGATGGTAGGCAGTTGATACCTTACGCTTCACTCCATACTTAGCTAGTAAGGATGCAAAGATCTTGTTGCAGAAATGAGTACCTTCACCACTTATGATAGCCCTTGGAGCTCCAAACCTACTGAATATATGTTTCTTTAAGAATGCAGTAACACTCCTAGCATCATTGTGTGGGAGAGCTTTGGCCTCGACCCATTTTGAAATGTAATCTATGGCAACCAAGATATACTCCATCCCACATGATTTTGGGAATGGTCCCATGAAATCAATCCCCCAGACATCGAATAGCTCCACTTCCAAGATATTGTTCAAAGACATTTCATTTCGTGAGGAATTGTTTCCAGTTCTCTGGCATCTTTGGCACTTATCTACCCAAATCTTTGAATCCAAGAAAATGTGCGGCCAATAGAAACCACATTGTTGCACTTTGAATCCCGTTCTTGTAGAACCAAAATACCCTCCACAAGGACCTTTACACAAATTTGAAGGGAATCAGAAGTTTTCTTGGACATGCAGGGTTTTATTGAAGGTTTATCAGGGATTTTTCTAAAATTGTGAGACCATTGTGTAGTCTTTTGGAGAAGGATGTGAAGTTTGAGTTTAGTGCAAAATGTGTTGAAGCCTTTGAGACCTTGATAGATAAACTTGTGGAGGCACCGATTATAGTCACTCCTCACTGGGGCGAGCCTTTCAAAATCATATTCGATGCTAGTGATTATGCCCTAGGTGTTGTTCTTGGGCAAAGAAAAGATAAGGTGTTTCATACAATATACTATGCAAGCAAGCTGTTGAATGAAGCTCAACTGAATTATACAACTACTGAGAAGGAAATGCTTGCCGTAGTACCCCCAACTACCCTAGCCTCCACCATACTGTCTGTTTCCTCCACTGTAGTTGCCTGAGTATTGTGGTTTGTTATAGTTATTAACATACTGTCAAGACTCAATAGTGATAGCACATTCGTCTGTATGATATTCGCCCTTACACAACCCACAAGATAACACAGGCGCCTTGGCTTGTGTAGCTTTCAGAGTTTGCACTTGTTTAGCCAAAGCCTCAAACTTGGCACTCAAAGAAGTTTCCTCATCAAGGTCCAATACACCTCTCTACCTCTTACTATGTAGTTTCCTTGTTTCAGAAAAAAGGTACTCATTTTCAGCTATCTTATCAAAGAGTTCCCTTACCTCAGGCACACTTTTATCTTTCAATACACCATTAGCACATGCCTTAACCATCATGGAAGATTCAGCTATGAGGCCTTTGTTCAATTCTCTGATTTCCCACAAGTCATGATTGGGACATTGTCTGATTAAATCATTAAAACGCTCTTATGCCTCTCTGAATAGCTCTCCATCATGCTGTTGAAAGTTCATTATCTCCATTCTCATTTTTT
This sequence comes from Ophiorrhiza pumila, assembly GCA_016586305.1. Taxonomy (NCBI): domain Eukaryota; kingdom Viridiplantae; phylum Streptophyta; class Magnoliopsida; order Gentianales; family Rubiaceae; genus Ophiorrhiza; species Ophiorrhiza pumila. The sequence goes on from BLIW01000005.1 coordinate 18,098,060, forward strand.
TTCAATTTAGCAGGAGGGAAGTATTTGGCCAAAAATTTCTTCTGGAGTTCCTCAAAACTTGTCACACCATTTGTACCCCCAATGGATTAGAACCAATGCTTTGTTTTACCCCTCAGAGATAGAGGAAAAAGAATTCTATGAACGTCACTCCTATCCACTCTCTAAAGCTTGAAAGTACTACAGAGGCCTAAGAACCAATCAAGATGTTCATTCGGATCCCAATTGTCAAGACCTTGGAAGAATTGGCTCTGAGTGATCATGGAGACTATCTGAGTTGGTATGTGGTAGCTTTCAACATCGATATCCTATTGATCAAAACTATTCTCGAAATTGATTGCATATTGATCACCAAATCTTGGTGGTCTAGCTCCTGGATTTCCCATTTCTCTTTGTCTCAGTTGAGTTCTCAAAGTCTTTGGCAGTTCAAGATCTAGTGGAAATTCTGGTTCTCCTTCAGATCGAAGCCTAGGCATACAACACACCACAAATGATAGAAAAACACAAACAACGCAATAGTAACAAAAGTTGTAAATGTAAGCTAAAGAAACAGAACAAAACACTCCACACAAGAACTTCAAGAATAGATCACACCTCGTAGTTGAGAAATGCAAAACAAAGACAAAAGAAAACAAAACAGAATTAACACAAACAAAGAAATCAAGAAATTGTGTCGTCCCCAGCAGCGGCGCCAAAAATTGATGAGCTATAATCGTAAGCTCCAATTTTACCCTAATTACTGTAGAAGTGGTGGTAGGGATCGATCCATAGGAAAAGGAATTGGTTTCTAGAATTCAAAAGTGTTGCTCTGTTAAAAGTCACACAAATGAATTTGTACTAGCAAGAACTAAGATAACTAGAACACAAAACACAAGAAATAAAGTCTGAATGCAATCAATAGGAAGTGTGATGCCCTAGAGTTCCGTAACTGGATGAATACACATTTAGATCACTCATGCGGTGCAACTAAACATACTTGCTAATCTAGATGGGAACTTCTTTGCCTAGAGTCTTAAGCCACAACTGGCATGTCGACCACACTATGTCTTAATCCTCCTGACACCTTTCTATCCCATGGCGAGGCCTAAGGATGGTGATTTCATCCCGCAACATCCCAGTCCACTATTCCTAACAAGTTTAACACTCGACTCCTAGAAACTTCCCGTGGCGAGGCCTGAAACTAAGGTCTTATGCGCTTGTTAACAACAGAGGACTTCTTTTTCACTCCAACCTCATGATCTCATAGTCTACGATTGGCATGGCGACCGTATCCTAGAAGACGAGCATGCAAAACAAGTGAAAAGACTTGATTCATGTTCTCATTCCACAGAATTTACAGCAAGAATAGATGTATTAAGCTCAGAATCAGTATGACGGCCGCAGTTCAAGTTCAATTCTACTACTCTAGAGCGTATACATGAAATTTAACTAATATTCACAATCAAGCAAAATATGAATCATTTCTTCAAAGATTACATTTATTGCACCAATTCAAAGCATCTAAAGTGTACATTCATCCATTGGAACCCTAGGTCATCACTCGATTAGGCAGAAAACTATTTCCTCATCTCAATTTCATCAATTTGCAATATTAACAAATTCATTTCCATTCAATTGGAGGATTTTACCAGTTAAAGTACAGAGAATTGTCAATTCATTCGTTTATTGAGAATCAGGAAGCAGTTTCCAGTCCAAAGTCGCGATCGAAATCGAAATCGGAGTACAATTTCTAGAGAGAGAAAATCTAGTGAGAGAAAATTAGAGTGAGAAAGAGTTCCCGCTCTCAAAATCCAAAAGTCTGTTATGATTCTAGAATGATCGATAAAATAATAGTTAATTCCTCTATATATAGAGGTTACAAAATGTAAATAGTACGTAAACTTAAACTAAACACTAATTTATAGAAATGCCACTGCATAAAATAAATGTCCAAATCAGCAAGTGCAAGAGCTTTCTTGTCAGCAATCATCTTTAATTCCAGCGCCTTCGAGCCTTGACCACGACGCCTTCAGTTCGTATTTTCATGCCCCCGAGCTTCAAACAAACACGACTTTAACATACTGCACAAAACAAAATGAGATCAGGACACTTAGCAAAATTTCTCAGCAAAATGTTATATTTGCAAATAACCAACATCCTCTATGGCGACGCATCGCACGATGCATCGCCGTTTGAAGTTCTTTTTCATGGCGACGCGTCGCACGATGTGTCGCCGTGTAATTTCTTCGTGGCGACGCGTCATCCAGATCTTGTGTGTGTGTGGAGCATTTGTGTGCTGTAGTGAACGTTGTGAAGTATGAGGAGTTGTGTGCATGAATCATGAATTGGTGTGGTATGCAAGTGTGCATGAGTTGTGCTCATGTTATGGCAAGAGCATGCAACAAAAATGCAAGAGTTATGCAAGAGATATGCTCAAGTGTGCATAAATTGTGCCTTCACGTGTCATGAGAGTATGCATATTGTGTAGCAAGAATGCATGGGTAGTGCATGATTTCGGTAATTGCTGCATGAGTGTTGTGCATATGGGTTGCATGGCCATGCGACGACCCGAGTGAGTGTTGTGCGGGGATGTGTGACGACTTGCATGGATGCTGTGCTAGTGTTGCGCAAGGAATGCGAGTGAAGCATGCGACGACCTTAGGCAACTCATGCGACGACCTTGCGACGACCTCGTGCTAGTGTGTGCATTGGTTTGCGGCGACCTCATGCTAGTGGGTAACAATTCTAAGCACAACATAAGTGTAATGTACACAAATGTATATGTGACATATCTTCATGCAATTTTCCCAAAACTCCTAACACCTCAAAAACATAAATCAAGCTCCTCTTTACCGAATCACACCACTCACACACTTGTTCACATAACTCATAAATCCCACACTCCATCACACAAATCACACACTACAAAAGTTAAAGTCAAACTCCCACATTACATACTCAACAAATTTCATCCTTTTTAATTCAAAAAACACTTCACACCACTCTTTACATGAGCACACCAGTTTCAACAATTTTTCTACATAAAGTGCACTAAAAACTACAAAAGTCAAGCAAAAACAGCTTTATTAAGTCGGTATAAAATTGAATTATCATATATAATTGGTTCTCACGCAATATAGCAAACACGAGTTTTAAATGTTCCACATGTTCATCAAGTGATTTGCTATAAATAAGGATGTCATCAAAATAAACTACAACAAATTTACCAATGAAGTGGCGAAAAACGTGATTCATAAGCCTTATAAAAGTACTAGGTGTATTAGTTAGATCAAAAGGCATGACTAACCATTAATACAAACCATACTTTGTTTTAAAGGCAGTTTTCCATTCATCACCTTCTTTCATTCTAATTTGATAGTAGCCATTTTTCAAATCAATCTTGGTAAAAATACAAGAACCATGCAATTCATCAAGCATATCATCTAATCTAGGAATTGGATGTCTATACTTAATGGTGATTTTATTAATAGCACGGCAATCAACACACATTCTCCAAGATTCATCCTTTTTAGGGACCAAGATAATAGGAACTGAACATAGGCTTAGAGATTCTCGAACAATACCTTTGTCAAGGAGTTCATCCACTTGACGTTGAATCTCTTTTGTTTCCTCAGGGTTTGCTCCATAAGCTGGGCAGTTTGGGATTTGCGCCCCAGGCACAAAATCTATTTGATGTTCAATGCCTCAAATAGGTGGTAACCCTATTTGTAAGTCCTCAGGAAACACATCTCCATATTCCTGTAAAAGAGAAAAAACAACACTAGGCAAAGAAGAAAGGTGATCACTATCAATGATAAGTACATCTTTGCCATACAACAAAGATATTGTTTGCCTATCTATTATTGCTCTCTTAATATCACTCATAGAAGCAAAATAACAAGACTTAGAACTAGTTACATGTCAGCTATTAGCAATAGGTACAATTTCTCGACCTATACTATTGTTTACAAGCTTTTGTTTCTCTTTCTCACTCTTTTCTTTGGCTTCTTCATCACATAAGTTACTTACAAGTCTTGCTTGGTCTTCAAAGACTTGGGATAAAAGTAAGGTTTTAAGATTGAATCGTTTGCCTTGATGTTCCAAACTGTAGTAATTCTTCTTGACATAATAAATCACATCTCGGTCAAATTGCCAAGGTCTTCCAAGAAGGATGTGACCGGCCTCCATTAGAACAACATCACATAAAACTTCATCAACATATTTACCAATTTTAAATGGTACATTTACTTGTTTAGTGACTCTAGTCTCAGCGGAGTTGTTGAACCATTGAAGTCGATATGGCTTTGGATGTTTGAAACAAGATAAATTCATCCTCTTAACATGTAGAGTACTTACCACATTAGTGCAACTTCCACTATCAATGATCACACTACAAATTTTATCTTTAACTATACAATGTATATGAAAGATGTTTTCACGTCGAATCAAATCATCATCAATTTGTGGTTGTGCATTAAGAATACAATGAGTAACCAAACAATAATTACCAACACCATATGTTTCATGCGATTCACTTTCTTCACTTTCATACTTTTTCTCAAGTTTGGGCATGTCAATGCATTCATCATCATCATTATCATTATCACTTACCACATCTCCATTGTCATTAATAAACATCAACTTACGAATAGGACAATTGGATTGAATGTGACCATAGCCTTGACATTTAAAGCATCAAATATCCCTCAACTTTTGTGTAGGTTGTGACGCCGTTTCGGAGTTGGTAGGAGCGGTCTTAGGGACTGATTTTGGGACGTTGGATGATGCACTTGAGGGCTGATTTGGAGTGAATGTCCGCGGTTTTGATAGCGGAGTGAAAGTAGTAGTGTTTGGTTTTGAATCTCTCCTCCAAGGCGGTTGTGGTTGTGTGAAAGGTTGACTAGCTCGGCCCTTTCCCTTCATATGTCTTTCAATCTTAATAGCTTTATGAACTAGCTCATTAATATCAACATAACTTTGAAGATCAATATGATAAGCCAATTCGGAATTCATACCTTGAGGAAACCTTTCAATTGTGGAATCCGAATCTTCTTGGACATTAGCCTTAATCATAAGTGCTTCCATCTCATGGTAGTACTCCTCAACAGTATGACTTCCTTGCACAAGAGAGTGCAACTTTCGGTTGAGTTCACGGTTATAATGTGAAGGCACATATTTCTTCCTTATGAGCACTTTCATTTGGCTCCATTTCTTAATTGGTCTTTCGCCATCTTGGCGTCTAGTTTTTATTACCTCATCCCATCATAAACTAGCATAATCCTTGAGATGCACAAAGGCTAGGCAATATCTCTTATCCTTGGGATAATTGTTGCCTTCAAAGAGATGATCTAGGTCTCAAACCCAATCAAAATATGCTTCGGGATCTGCTTTTCCATGAAAAGTAGGTAATATCAGTTTAAAAGTACCAATAGACAAGTCGGATGTTTTACCACTTTTGGTAGATCCAATGTATTCCTCCGCTTCATTATCGGATGCAACTTCATCAAAATCAATTTGTCTTGAAGTGGAATTCTTTGTCGTTTGATGCTTAGATTTTGAAGTTAAATCATCAAGTTGAATTTGCATCTTTTGAAGCATATCATAAAGCATGTCACTATCAATCTTTCGTCTGGATTGTGATACGGTTTTATCACCATCCATTGTACCTATAATGTTAGTGAAAACAACAAGAAAAATAGAATATTTCCTCACAGGTTCTCACTTTGGGGAGTAGGTACACACCACTCTTTAGAAGTAGCTTTCCTCTTGTATACCCTAACTACTCTTTTAATGGATCACTTATTCTATATTAGACCTATCCATTTGTTGATTAAAAGAACAATTCTCAACTAAGAAGTTCAATCAATCAAGACAAACATAGGATAAATCAAATAGAGTAAATTTAGGTATGAAACCGTAAAGCAATTTTGAGATCACATAGAGGTATAATTTGATCTAGCTTAGGAAACTACTGAAAACAGAATCTAGACTGAACAACAAGAAAATGGCTTGAATCACTTAAATCGGAGTTATAAAGAAAGCTTTATGGCAAGTTCAATTTTGGTGATTTTCAAAGAACAACATGAACACTTAGTTCTAATTTGGCTATGATTTTTTTTTGTAAAGTCCGATTTTTTTTTATTTTTCTTTTTTTTTGTATTGGGCTTTTCTTTTTTGTTTTCTACGTTGAGCTTTGGCTCTCTTTTTTTTTTAAACGTCGCCTTTTTTTCAGACATTAGGGTTTTTAACCTAGAACTTAGGGTTTTAAGGGTTTAAGACAAAACCTAGGGTTTTGTTTTGTCTTATGTTGTTTTATCCTTAAGAATTCAGCCACAAATAATTAATAAGATCTCACCAAATATTTTGAATTTGAATGTGCCACAAAACAAGAACTTCAAGATTTATGCCAAGACTCAAGATTGTAGTTCAAGATATCAAGTTTGAGCAATTTTTGAAATTCAAGAAAAATCAAGAACTTCAAGATAACAATCAAGAACTAATCTTTTTGATATGGAATGAAAACTTGACTAAAGATAATAGACTCTATAAAAAATATAGAAAAGATAGCAACAATAATGAATCAAAATGGATTTGAAACAATAAAGATAGGATTTTTGGACCAAAATTCGAAACCCGAACCCTAACGATTTTGGTGTTTTGAATTCAACCCCATAGCATGCAATTCCTATGCGGTTTCCAACACCAAAGTTTGACAAAAAATAGACAAAATAGAAACAAGAACAAGACACAACAATTGACGGGACAAAACAGCAACAAAAGCAACACTAATTTGAAGCAAACGGCAACAAAAATTATGACAATTTGTACGAATTTTCAGCACGAATTTTTAATTAATTTTTGCTCAACAATTACGACTGTATTAGAACAGAAATAGACACGAATTTCAGCAGCAAGAATGACTCTAATAGCAGCAAAAAGAACACAAGAACAACAACAAAGATTTGACACAAAAACAGCAAGAATTTGCGACAACAAGAAAGAAAACACAAACTGAAAAGATGACCTGAATTTGATGCAACAATCGGAGCTTTGATACCAATTGATACAAATGGGTGAAGCTTGGAATCCTGGACCACCGAATCTCCACACACTTTTGGACCGGGTTGCACGAATTAATTCAACAAAGACAAAAACAAAACAAATTGGCGGAAATAGAATCAAAGGAAACGCACAAGATTTGATGTTAATCCAATCAAAGCCCTTACGTTACTACAAACAAGATTAATCAATCTCATGTAAATCAAGAGACTAACTACCTAGTTTGGCTTGTTCCTGAAATCAAGAATGGGTAGGCTAATCCTATAGCTCCTCACTAAAGGCTTCGCAGGATTTTTAAAACACAAAGTGTTTTCAACTTTTGCAAGGCAAAAATCTTTATCATTCAACTTATTAAAAACATTACAAGAAGCCTTCCTTATATAGGAATAAATTCGGCCATGAGCTATAGGAAACCCTAATGAAAGCCAATTACAACTTGACTTCTTAATTAACTAACTAAATAGTTTCCTAAATCAAAACAAGCAAAACACGTTTTTGCTTCTTAAGACAAGACACGATTTTAAGCTTCTAGAAAATAGCCTTCCTCCTAAAAAGTAGGAGATTACTTTCTAAAAGAATTACTTTCCATTATCATGCAAGATAATTGGGCCAAGTAATTAAATAACTAGCAAATGAAATTATAAGCCCAAATTAATGTTTAATGGACTTAATTTATTACAAATCAAATAAACCCTATTTACTTAAAAGTGGCGTGAATCCAAGATGTGAAAGTCCAAGCACGCCATCTTGGTTTTCAATGTAATCCAAGAACACTTCTTCAAGATGGAATTTCCTTAAGCTCCAATGTAGAACTCCTAGGAACTTCTTCATGAATTGTGATGCAAGAAATGTTCCAAACAACTTCATGTTGAGATGGTGATGGTGATGATGCCAAGTGTTCTCCAAAATTGTCCAAGTCTTCACAATGTGTTGCCAATAATGCATGCAAGGCGGATTTCATCCTCTTGCTCCTTGACCTTGTCATTGGTCCATCAAGATTCTCCAATAGATCATGTGAAGTTGGCTTTGGCACCATGGACATGGGCGGATTGCTATCAGGTAAACTTTAAAAAATGAAAGCTACAATAAAGAGTGAGAGTATACCTACTCACCAAAGTGAGAACCTGTGAGGAGATTATATTATTTTCTTATTGTTTTTCACTAACATTGCAGGTACAATGAAGGGTGGTGAACACAAAGCACCCCAAGGAGAACAAAAGTTCACTAATGACGTGATCTTTAACGTGCTTCAAAAGATACAAATCCAAATTAACAACTTGGAGTCGGTGTCTATACAAGCAGCTACAAAATGTTTTACCTCAAGAAATATTAATTTTGATGGGGCCGAATTTGATGATGAGGATGAGGAGGAAGTCATGGAGTCTTCCAAAAGTGGTAAAAAGTCTGAACTGTCAATTAGTTCTTTCAAGCTAATATTACCTACTTTTCATGGTAAAGCAGATCCCAAAGCTTATTTTAATTAGGTGCGAGACCTTGATCATCTCTTTGAGAGAAATAACTATCTAGAAGATAAGAGGTATCAACTAGCATTCATGTATCTCAATGATTATGCTAGTTTATGGTGGGATGAAGTAATAAAGAGTAGGCGTCAAGATGGAGAAAGACCAATCCAGACATAGAGAGAGATGAAAGTCCTTATGAAAAATAAGTATGTTCCTACACATTACAATCGGGAGCTTAATCGCAAATTGCACTCTCTTGTGCAAGGGAATAGAACCGTGGAGGAATACTACAATGAGATGGAGATACTCATTATTAAAGCTAATGTTGAGGAGAATTCTGATTCTACTATTTAAAGGTTTATTCGAGGTATGAATTCCATATTAGCATATCATGTTGATCTTCAAAGTTATGTTGTAATTTAGGAGTTGGTTCACAAAGCTATCAAGATCGAACGGCATATGAAATGAAAGGGTCGATTTACACAACCACAGCCACTTTGGAGGAGAGCTTTCAAGGCCAATACTACACAATCTGCTCTGCCACAAAAACCACGACAATTCATGCCAAATCAGCCTAAATACACACCTCAAAACATTCAAAGACCAGCCAATAAGGTTGCTGACTCTACCTCTAACATGACATCAAAATCGGGACAAAGATTGAGGGATATTCGGTGTTATAAATGCCAAGGTTTTGGGCACATCTAATCCGATTGTCCTACTCGCAAATTGATGTATGTTCTTAACAATGGAGATGTGGTCAGTGATGATGAGTGTGCTGATATGCCCGCACTTGAAGAAAAGTACGAAAGTGAAGGGAGTGAAGAAGTTGAAGCCTATGATGATGGAGTTTCGTGTTTGGTGACCCGAAGGATTCTTTACTCGCAACCACAAGTTGAAGATGATTTGATGCAGCGTGATAACATATTTCACACACGTTGTATGGTTCAAGATAAAGTTTGTGGTATGATCATTGATAGTGGGAGTTGCACTAATGTAGGAAGTACTCTACATGTCAAGAAGCTAAATTTGACTTGTTTGAAACATCCAAAGCCATATCGACTTCAATAGCTTAACAATTCAGTCGAGACAAGAGTGACTAAGAAAGCAATTGTTCCATTCACCATTGGAAAATATGTTGATGAGGTTTTGTGTGATGCGGTTCCAATGGAGGCAGGACATATACTTCTTGGAAGACCTTGGTAATTTGATCGAGATGTGCTTTATTATGCCAAGAAGAACTACTACAGCTTTGAACATAAAGGCAAAAAGTTTAACCTTAGAGCCTTAAGTCCGTCGCAAGTTTTTAAAGACCAAGCAAAGATTGCTAATGCTTGTAGTGATATGCGAGATCAGGAAGCAAAAGAAAAGAGTGAGCAAGAGCAACAAAAGAATGTAAATACTAGCTTAGGCCGTGAACTTGTACCTAAAAGTATTGATAAAAGCCGAGAGTTAGTTAGCTCAAAATTTTGTTGTTTTGCTTCTATGAGTAAGATAAAGAGAGCAATGCTAGAGAAGCAACCATTGTACTTAATGTTCTGCAAGGATGTACTTATTGTTGATAGTAATCACCTTTCTTCTTTGCCTAGTATTGTTTGACTCTTTTGCAGGAATATGGTGATGTGTTTCCCGAGGACTTATCAATAGGTTTACCACCTATTCGAGGCATTGAACATCAAATAGATTTTGTGCCAGGAGCTCAAATTCCTAATAGGCCAGCTTATAGAGCAAATTCGGAGGAAACCAAAGAGATTCAACGTCAAGTTGATGAACACTTTGACAAAGGTATTGTTCATGAATCTCTTAGTCCTTGTTCAGTTCCTGTTATCTTGGTCCCTAAGAAGGATAAATCTTGGAGAACGTGTGTTGATTATCGTGCCATCAATAAAATCACCATTAAGTATAGACATCCAATTTCTAGATTAGATGATATGCTTGATGAATTGTATAGTTCTTGTATTTTTACCAAGATTGATTTAAAAAGTGGCTACTATCAAATTAGAATGAAAGAAGGTGATGAATGGAAAACAGCCTTTAAAACAAAGTATGGATTGTATGAATGGTTAGTCATGCCTTTTGGTCTAACTAATACACCTAGTACTTTTATGAGGCTAATGAATCATGTTTTTCGCCTTTACATTGGAAAATTTCTTGTAGTTTATTTTGATGACATCCTTTTTTTATAGCAAATCACTTGATGAACATGTTGAGCATCTCACACACGTATTTTCTATTTTACGTGAGAACGAAATATATGCAAACCTTAAAAAGTGTTCTTTTTGCATGGAATCCATAATCTTTTTGGGGTATGTTGTTAGTTCTCAAGGAATTTCAGTTGATGAGTCTAAAGTTAAGGCAATCATGAATTGGCTGAGACCAACATGTGCTAGTGATGTTAGGAGTTTTCATGGTTTAGCAAGTTTTTATAGGAGGTTTGTGAAGGACTTTAGTTCTATAGCTGCACCTTTAAATGAACTTGTTAAAAAGAATGTAACTTTTGAATGGAAAGAAGAGCATGAAAATGCTTTTAACACATTAAAAGACAACTTGACTCACGCCCCTCTTCTTGCTTTGCCTAATTTTCATAAAGCTTTTGAGATACACTGTGATGCCTCCGGGATAGTTATTGGTGCTATTTTAATGTAGGAATCAAGGCCGGTGGCTTATTTTAGTGAAAAACTTAATGGGGCAGCCATGAAGTATGCGACTTATGACAAGAAGTTGCATGCTTTAGTAAGATCATTACAGGTTTGGCAACACTATCTATTGCCTAAAGAGTTCATTATCCATTCTGATCATGAAAGCCTTAAATTCTTAAAGACACGAGGTAAATTGAATAAAAGACATGCTAAATGGTTAGAATTTATTGGATCTTTTTCATATATGATAAAGTACAAGTCTGGTAAAGAAAATGTGGTAGCTGATGTATTGTCTAGAAGGTATACTTAGTTTACTTACTTGCATGCTAAGTTGGTTGGATTTGATTTAGTTAAAGATTTGTACAAGTGTGATTCTTATTTTCAAACCGTGCTTGATCAATGTGCTTTAAAACCGAATGGTGACTTTTAAATGCATGATGGATTTTTATTTAAGAAAGATAAATTATGCATACCCCTTTGTTCCATTCGAGATTTGCTTTTTAAAGAAACCCATGGGGGAGGGTTAATGGGGCACTTTGGAATTGCTAAAACACTTGCTGTTTTAAAATAACACTTTTATTGGCCTAATATGATAAAAGATGTAAAAAGTATTTGTGATAAATGCATTGTGTGTAAACAATCAAAATCTAAAGCTATGCCTCATGGATTGTACACGTCTTTGCCTGTTCCTAGTCATCCTTGGGTTAATATTTCCATAGATTTTGTACTTGGATTACCTAGGTCATGCAATGGTAATGATAGCATATATGTAGTTATTGATAGGTTTAGTAAAATGGCGCGCATTTTATTACATGCTCTAAATCTAATGATGCTACATATATTGCTGATTTATTCTTTAAGGAAGTTGTTAGATTGCATAGCATTCCACAAAGTATTGTTAGAAATAGAGATGCTAAATTCTTGTCTTACTTTTGGCGAACTTTACGGAATAAGTTAGGTACAAAATTGTTGTTTTCTACTGTTGCACATTCACAAACTGATGGACAAACCGAAGTAGTTAATCACACTTTATCCACCTTACTTCGTGTCATAATTCAAAAGAACTTAAAGAATTGGGAAAGCTATTTACCTCATATTGAGTTTGCATATAATAGGACTTTGCATAGTTCTACACATTTCTCTCCTTTCGAAGTTGTTTACGGATTTAATCTATTAACTCCACTTGATATTTTACCTTTTCTTACTAATGAGTTTGTTCATTTAGAATGTAGAAAGAAAGCAGATTTTGTGAAGGAGTTACATGAGAAGGTTCGAAACACTATTGAGAGGCGTAATGAACAATATGCTAAACAAGCCAATAAGGGTAAAAAGCAAGTGATATTTGACCCTAGAGATTGGGTTTGGATTCACTTAAGGAAAGAAAGGTTTCCTGAAAAACAAAATTCTAAGCTTCATCCTAGAGTAGATATTCCTTTTCGAGTTTTGGAAAGGATTGACGATAATGCTTACAAAATTGAACTTCCAAGTGAGTATGGCAATGTATCATCTACATTTAATGTTTCTGATTTATCTTTGTATGATGTAGGTGATTCAAGGACGAATCGTTTCGAGGAAGGATGTAATGATGACAATCCGCCCATGTCTATGGTGTACCAAAGCCGAATTCATATGTTGATCCCTTGGAGAATCTTGATGGACCGATGACAAGATCAAGGAGTAAGAGGATGAAGGCTGCTTGCACTCATTATTGTCAACATATTGTGGAGACTTGGATGATTTTCAAGATGAAAGCAACACAGTGTCAACATCTCACACAAATGGAGCTATTTGGAATATCTCTTCAATTACAATACATGATGATGTTTCTAAGAGTTCTACATTGGAGCTTAAGGAAATTCCACCTTGAAGAGTATTCATGGAAGCAAAAGTGATGAAGACCAAGATGGTGTGCTTGGACTTTACCATTTTGGATCACGCCATTCTTTTAAAATAGTTAGGATTTATTGATGTTTTATTTAAGTACAAAACGTTAATAATGGGCTTATTATTTCGTTTTTAGTTAATTAATTACATGGCCCAAGTTATCTTGCATGATAATGGCATGTAATGGGCTTAATGGGATTTTAATTCATTAAGGGTAGGTTTTAGGAAAGTAAATCTGTTTGGTAGTTTTTAGAAAGTAATTTCGCTTCTTAGTGTTCCATTCCAATTTGGAAGTTTCGTAAAATTGGATTAGTTAGTTAAGCTTGAAGTTCAAGTCGAAATTGACTTCTTGCTAGGGTTTTCTTTAGTTTCCTTTTTGTAGTCTATTTAAGGCAACCCTTTAAACGTTGTTAATCAATGAATAAGAAAATCAGCTTTTAGCTAAAATTGTAGCAAACGTTGCTACCCCTCAATTGATTTCAGTTGTCCTTCATTAATCCGCAAGCCTTTAGCTAAGACCTTTAGGTGAGCCTAACTGTTCTTGATTTCAAGAACGAGCCAAAATAATTTGTTTATCTTCGAGATTTACACGGGCTAAGTAAATTCGTTTGTAATAAGCGTGGGGGTTTGATTGGCTAATATCCAATCTTCTTGCTTCAATATCCTTTTTGTTTATGTTTCCATTTTTTCTGTTTTGTTTGTCTTGTTCGAGTTGTTTGTGCAGCACGATCCGAAGGTTGTGAGTTTCGCATGGTCTAGGACTTCAAGCCTCAATCATCCACATCAAGAATTTAATTAAGCACAATTATAAAGCAATTTAAGAAATTAACACAAGGAAGAGACAAAGGATTTATAGTGGTTCAAGTCTCCTCTTGGAGCACTCTACCTCCACACTACCTAAGCCCTCAAGCTTAGAATTTCAACAATCCACTAATCAAGGATCTCTTCACCAAAGGTGAGATCTAAACCTTTACAAACCTTTAGGTTAATCAATCTTATTAGCAACCAATGCTATAAGAATTGATTTTACTCTCCCTCTTGGAGAAACCTTTACAACTGACCAATTGAAGAAATCTTACAAGCCTTGAAAACACTCTTAATAGGGTGAATAATATAAGTGAAGCTCTCAACACAATTCCTATAGAAGGATGTTTTACTAGAGGAAATAATTGGCTCAATAAGATGAATACAAGTTAAAGCTCAAGATTTTGATCCTTTTAATTGATTTTCAAATCTCTTTTCTTTTGATGTTTCAAATGATGTTTTCTAGACAATTTTGTGCTCAATGATCATTTTCAATCTATTATGAAAACTCAAGGTATTTATATGAAATGTTTGTGAGGCAAAATGAACAAGAACTCGGATTTTTAGAAAACTAGTTGTTACTTACAAACCTGGGCAATTCGGACGTCCGAACCTCAAGGAGGTCATCCGAACGCACTTTGAGAAAAACTTGGAATTTTAGAAATCGATGGGTTCGGACGTCCAAACTCAAAAGAGGTCGTCTAAATGCATTTTTTAGAAAGTTTTCAAAACTGTTAAAATCGAGTTCGGACGTCCGAACTCAAAGGACACTACTACAAAATGGCGGATTTAAACCGCTCTTTTTAGAGCGGTTAAACATAATCCGGTATAATTTATAAAAACGCGGTGGCATTATCGTAATATTAAATAAGAATTTAGTGACAGGAGAACTATTTACACCAGTTTTATTATAACCGGTGTAATATATAAACTTATTACACCAGTTTAAACAATAATCGGTGTAAATAGTTTATATATTACACCGGTTTTCTTATAACCGGTGTAAATAGTTTATATATTACACCGGTTATAAGAAAACCGGTGTAAATAGTTTATATATTACACCGGTTATAAGAAAACCGGTGTAAATAGTTTATATATTACACCGGTTATAAAACAACCGGTGTAAATAGTTTGACGAATCCTTTTATTCGCTCATTTTCTATTGTAATATAGCACTAACTTATCTCCTACCATCCTCTCCACCATCACCTTCTTCACTAGCCTCTCAGCTGAAAAGGGAGTTAGAGTCGAGTGCTACAAGATCCTAATCTTCAAGATCGAGTTCAACTGGAAGCTCCAAGACAGCTGTTCAAGTTGGCCTTGACAATCCAACTCAGCTGAAGAGGGAGCCAGAGTCGAGCGCTTCAAGATCTAAATCCCCAAGGACGACTTCAAAAACGACAGCTCCAAGTCGCCGGATCCATGGCAGCTGCTGCAATAAGGCGATTTTTTACCCTCGATTTCAAGCTGGCCTTGACAATCCACCTTACAACCAACTTCAGCTGCAACCAAACCGAACTGGGACCAGTGGACGATTCGGACCTAGATCAGATCTAGATCGGATCTTCACAACCCGGCTACTGTTCATCATCTAAAGCTGATTTCTACTTTCCTAGCAAAGGCCCCAAACACTGTTTTTGTGAATGGGAATGTAGCCTGGTATGTGGACGGTATTTTCCCAACTACTTTGAAGTGGATTGGCCACCACTTGAACTTGAACGATTTACAGCTTGGATTAATGATTGTGAAGCTGAACGTTTCCAGAACAGAGGCCGGAATTTTACGTATGGCAGCTTATGCCTTGTTTCAGAAAAGGAAGGCCACGGATTACTGAATTTTAGCTGAAGATTAGCAGCTCACTTCAGTTATACTTTGTCTAATTTATTACTGTCGATTTTGTGAAAATTTGCATCGTTGAATTTTTGTGTGAATGGCTTTTATGGCTTTTATGCTTTTGATTTGCCTTCTATCCATCAATGGAGGTTGTTGTGGTCTGTGTTCAGCTCACACACCGTGACTTGCTTTTGCTTCTATGTTTTGATTCTCAATATGCCCTGTTTAGCTCACACACCTTGTTGCATTTTTTTGGGATGTTTTTGTTTTTTACACCAGTTATATAACCGGTGTAAAAACGTTTATTTTACACCGAGTTTATAAACCCGGTGTAACAAAGACTTTTTACACCGATTTATAAAACCGGTGTAAAAAATATGTACCTTTTACCCCGCCTGTATATATACCGGTTCATTTTTATAATAACCGGTGTAAATAATACGATTTAACCGGTGTAAAATCCCCGTTTTGTACTAGTGGGAGGTCGTCCGAATTCATATTTTATGAAAATCTTCAAAAGCTTAAAAAAATCCAATTCGGACGGCCAAATTCCTCTAAGGTCTTCTAAATTCATTTTTTCTCCAATTTTTTGATTTTTCAACTTTTTGAATATTTTTAGAAAAATGAAATACATTTTCAAGTTTCATTTTGGATTTGTTTTACTTGAGATTTTAATAGAAACAAACATGTTATGAGTAAATGTACAATGTAAATTAGGGATTGGGTTTGGGGAATCTAGCCTAATTTTCCTACTTCTTATTTCTTCAATACCTTCACCACTGCAAGCTTTATCTTTTCTAATTTGCATATCTATAACTTCAAGAAACTTGTGGAAACATTAGTATACATAATTGTTCTTAATCATCAAAACAACAAAAGAAGATTTAAGACGCTAGGTCTTTCCGATGTAATTATTATCTTTATACTCTCGAGGAAATCAAGAGCTCATTATGTCAACAATTTAATAAAACAAAAAAAAAAACATATAATGCAAATAATGCAAATAATTATTATCTTTATTTTCTCAATGAATTTGCACGACACACTTTGAAATGAATGATCCCTCTTGAACTTTTGCACGGTTTATCCTCCGGAAAGCAGTTGAACAGCCCTCGTAAAGAAATTGCTCAATGACTATTGGTGCAATCAAACATTCACGACTTTGCAAAGAAACATGAGAGACAGTGCGGATGAGTCAGCATCGAGTTTTCCAGCTCCACCACCACCACCACCACCACTACCACCGCCGCTAATAAATACTCTCTCATAATAATCCACACAAAACAAGGATAGAGCCAGCTCCACCTCATGTCGAGTCCAGACTCGTCTGATCAGGTCCGAGTCCAACTCACCACCATATTTGCCTTTCGTTCTTGTCAATCTTCCAAGTCTATTCAACACGGGCCTCACACACACCATGTAAAGTCTCTTGAATCCTCCGAGCGCGACAACCACAGTCTTTACGGCCTCTGTTGGTGGTGAAGCTGGCCGGAAACACAGGTGTTCCCACAGCGAGTCATTCCGTGTAATGGTACACCATAGCTGGCAAACACACGCGGCCACTCCTAGTGAGCGCCCATCAAGTCTCTTTAGTATTTCAGTAAGTACATCCATGCTATCATTGATACAAAATTTGCATTTTTTCTCCTTATCTTCAACCATAGATTCCATTTCCATATCATCTTTTTGGTACAGTTGAACCATTTTGATGTTGAAATGGTAAAAGAATGATGGGCTTTGTCTGAGAAAAAAGAATTGCGTTTTGAGATGGTAAAAACCACGTTAAAAGTTCGGAGAGAAATTATGAGTATTTGTAGGTAAGTAGGAGAGAAAATCCTCACATGAAACTGGTCTATATGGACTACACCAATAAATGTCCAGGAATTAATTAGAGTCAACGTTTGAGACATCCAACATTTTAAGAGAATAATTAAAATGACTCAAATATAAATATTAGAAAAGTTATTAAAAGTTAATAGTATTAAGGCTAGTATGCTATATAGATTGAATAAAAGTTACTACAACGGTGAAATATGAGTTAGGTACGAGATTTTAATTCTTATAGATTAGAATAAAAGTTTAGTAATTGTTGTTGTATTAACAAGAACATATTTAAATTTTAAAATTCATAAACAATATAATTTTAACATATTTCTTGTAGAAAACTTGTTTTCAGAAAATATATTAACTTTTGTATAAAAAATTTGTATTATGTTTTTGTACATATATAATTGATGTTTTTTACTATAAATAAATTGAAACTGTATGGTGTTAATTATAAATTTATAAAATTTGGAATTGGGAAGAACTCTTTTCAAGAATTTTCACTAAACATCAAATTGAAAATGTTACATGGATTCCGCAAAAATAATGGGATTTAAAAAATGATCCATACATATATGGAAAAAATTGGCAAATCATTATAGATGTGACTTTTATTTTGACGCATGCAAAAAGTAGAAAACATAGTTAATAACAAGATGGAGAAAATATATTTTCCGATACTTGTGCACTTGAAAAGAAGCAAATTCATTTAAAAGAACTATTATGGTCTATAGATGAAACATGAAAGGTTGCGTTGTAGCATCTTCCATTGAAGGTTTTGACTTGGTGTGTGTGTATGTGTGGAGGGGTAAAGAAGGAAAGAGGGTATACAGGGAAGAAAGAAGAATCCAAAAGAAAAGCGCCAAGGGAAAGAACTTGATTCAAGGGCTTTAGATTAATAGTTTAATGGATTTCTGGGGTGAAGTAAAAATGTTGTTTGTTGTTTTTGTTGTTTGCACACTTCAATGAGTGAAGATTGAGACTTTGAGATTGAGGTCCGTTGTGACTTGTGATCGTGAAAGTCATATATGAACGTTGAGACATTGAGTTTTGTGAGATTTGGTTTTAGTATTTTGGCTTTCATGGAATTATTGCGGTTGAAAGCTCTGCCACGTGAGAATTAATTAATTAAATTCGCTTTGCTTGTCAAGCTGTAGAACTGAGAAAATTTCAGCAATAATTCATTTTCTATATATAATTATATATATATATATATAGAATTATATATATATATATATGTGATTTTTACTATAACATGAACTAAATAATTCATTTTCTTCTATACAAAATGCCATTTCTAATTCCTTATTTCAACTTGAGATAGTAATTAATTAGTAAATTAATTTCCCAAACCTAGACTAAACCATGTTAATTTACATATTATTTATTGAATAATAAAAGAGATACAAGAATTTTAGGCGATTTTGGTATTTATAATATTTACGTGAAATTAATTATATTATTACTCTTTCAACAATTTATTTATAATTAATGTTAATCTATTAATTGATGATAAAACTGAAAAGTTATGAAATTGTGTAAAATTTGTACTTTGTATAAGTGCTTTTATTTATTTGCTATTTATTTGAAGATAAATATCGGTGATTTTAGAAAGCAGAAAATTATGTGCCAAATTCAGAATATAGCATATATTGTCCCAAGTAGCACGCTTAGGTGTTTAACAAATTTGAGGCCCCCAAATTCCTTTTGATTGCTTTGGACAAGAATTGTATGTGTATAGAGAGTGGAACCTGAGATCATTCCTTAAATTCATGGATTTATATCCAATTTGATAATGGGGTGAAGGTTGGCCGCAAACTTTCTGGAGTCTCAATAGAAGAGAAAAATAAATAATTCAGAAACTTTTTTCTTTTATATTTTGGCCATCGCTTTTCCCTATTATTTGAAACTGCATATTGTTATTTTACATGGAAAACAAACATTTCGTTTCTGAGTTTAATTTCGACCCAAAAAAAAAATTGAGTTTTGCCAAATTTCGTTAAACATATCCGATTCCTCAATAAATAGTATGTGACCAATTGTGTAATTTAATGGTACTAATACTTATTACTGTCGAAAATTGAGCTAAAAAAGAAATGAACGCGAGAGAAAGAAGCGTTAATTAGGGAGAGTATTTTTGTCAAAATTAAAGACTTGAACTACCTATGAACTTTCATTGTAGTGTATAAGTAAAAGATAATCACCATGTTCAAAAAAAGAAGTGCAAATAAATTTATAGTTTTGATTTCTACTCTTGCAAATTTTAAAGAATGGTTCCATCAATTTAAATTTTGTAATGTGAACTATAATTAATTTATTTTTTAATTATCAATGGGACTAAGTGTTTCATTTATGATATTTTAACCTTAATCAAAATCATTTTGAACATTAGATAGTTTCAAAAGATAAATAGTACAGTTAGTCAATTAAATAATGCAGATCTTCTCTTTCATTTCATGTTTTATCTTTTGCCTCATTTTATAATTACATGCTACATGTTATAACTAAAATCATATCAATTGATTAGTAAATTTTAAGAAATAAGTATTAAATACACGTGGCGTGTATATATACAATTCGAGTCAATTAAGAAAAAACGATTGATAACTATCTACACTACAAAATTTAAGTTATTCAAATTGCACAAACAATATATATATATATAAAAATGAAAATCCAAATTTATATTAATTTATCTAAAATGGAGAGGTAGACCTCAAGCACAATGGACAAATACAAGAGGTCGTCCAAGTTGAGGTGCATATTAAAACTATATTGGTCCCGACTCCCTACCAAACAAAGTCATATGAGAGTACTGAGACTATCTTGTGCGAGCTTTTTCTATTAAAATAATGTAATGTTGGGTCCAATCATCAACCAAGGATGGTTGGCTCTAAGATTATGCATAGATAGATCTACAATTAATTTCATTTGTCTCAGATAGTTGGATTTTGGTCTATAAAGGAAAACATTGAAGTCTATAAGACAGAAAGGACATATGAAAACTGGGAAAAGGGACTAGCATTGATATCACATCCCTGTTTCATTGTTTCTTATATCTGAAATTGAAAAGCAAAATCTAGATTTATTTCATGGGCTACATCTTTAGACATAAATGCACAATTATTCATATTTGGTCTATTTGGATATTCCTCAAATGCTTCATTTAAATGAAACAATTTTCTATGGAATGAGCATACATATTTCCAAATCCAGTTGGTGTTTCTAGTATTGTTAGTAGCACTTTCAGTAAATCTTTATTTATTTTAATCTCGTACATTGTCTATGCTTATTAATTCTCTGCTTGTTTGTTTTTATAACCAAAACTAACCTTTTATTTTATGAATAACAATATATTTAATTTGTTTAGATATTACTCTTGAGTTCTCTTGTGACATTAATAGCCAAGCGCAAATCACATGAGAGACAAGGTAATTTTTATAACAAATAAACTTGCAAATTTTATTTCTGGAAATTTGAAGGTAAAAAGATGCATCATTTTCTAAAGAACAAAAAAGTATTGTGATGTTTGTGGTTTTTTCCTTTGGTCATCATATCGTACAACCATAATTTGCTGCCAAGTGCATTTACAGATTAATGCAATCGTGAAATAATTAAACATCGAATTTAATGTTTTTAATATGAAAAATATTGTATAACTATACAATACTATGAAATAACATTATAAAGAAATTATAATATTACAAGGGTGGTTATTACAATTGTGATTCTACATACATTCTTTGATTTTGCAAGTTTTCACAATTCTTACTGGGTTACTACTTAGTTATAAAAGGGTTATATAAGGGTTACCTTAAATGAACTACAATACTCTCTATTTGTAAATGAAATCAGGTAGTTAAGCTAGATAAGTGAATTATTTATTAATATAGTATTTCAAAATGAAAACTAAAAGTTATTCATTAGGTTAGAAGTTTGAGATTCATTGAATCTAAACATTTACAAAGGGATGAATCCAGAAGGGATATACATGTACCAATTGAATGGATAATGAATATCCACATTTAAAATTTTCATAACACTCCTCGTTAGATGTTCATTTACACAAAGACTGTGCATTGTTAAAACCTTACTAGAAAAATATCCAGCTTGGAAAAAAAATCTAGCGAAGGAAAAAGAGTACATCATTCTTGTGTATTTATTTCTCCCCCTGATTCACAGATCATTTGAAATCTTTTAACTCACGCATTCCAATATTCCTTATTAATTTCTCAAAAGTTGTAGTCGGAATGCCTTAGTAAATAAATCCGTCAAATTATTATTTGATTGGATTTGCTGCATATCAATTTTACCATTTTTTTGCAAACTATGAGTAAAAAAGAATTTTGGTGAAATATGTTTCGTTCTATCTCCTTTAATATATCCTCCATTTAATTGCGCTATACAAGTAGCATTATCTTCATATAATATTGTCAGAGGATTTTTAAAAGATAACCCACAATTCTTCTGAATATAATAGGTCATTGATATTAACCAAACTCATTCTCGACTGGCCTCATGAATTGTTATAATTTCAATATGATTCAAAGAAGTGGCGGCTATTGATTGTTTCGTTGATCACCACGAAATAGTTGTATTACCACATGTACATAAATATTCAGTTTGAAACCTTGCTTTATGTAGGTCAAATAAATACCCAGTATCAGCATAACCAATCAATTCAGATCAAGAATCATATGGATAAAATAATCTAAGATCAATTGTTCCTTGGAGATAACGAAAAATATGTTTAATATCATTCCAATATCATTTTGTAGGAGAAGAACTAAATCTTGCTAACAAATTTACTGCAAATGATATATCTTGCCTTGTACAATTAGCTAAATATATTAGTGCACCAATTGCACTAAGATATGACACTTCACAACCGAGAATTTCTTCATCATTATCTCTCGATTTAAAAGGATTCTTAATAGGATCGAGTGACCGAACGACCATTAGGGTACTCAATAGATGTGCCTTGTCCATATAAAACTGCTTTAATACCTTTTGGGTATATGCAGTTTGATGAACAAAAATTCATTTTGCAAATGTTCATTCTGCAAACCAAGGCAAAATTTCGTCTTTCCAAAATATTTGATTTCAAATTCTTTCTTTAAATATTCAACGGCCATTTGGATCTCTTCAAGAGTTCCAATTAAGTTGAGATCATCAACATATATGGCAATGATTACAAATTTTGACCCATTTTTCTTTATGAAAACACATGGACATATTGGGTCATTTGTATAACCTTATTTAATTAAACATTCATTAAGACGGTTATATCACATACGTCCAGATTATTTCAATTCATACAAAAACCATTGTAATTTAATAGAAAAATTTTCTCTAGAATTTGATTTGTATGCTTCACGTAAACTAAATCCTTTAGGGATTTTTATATAGATATCATTGTCTAATTTCCCATACAAATAAGTAGTGACTACGTCCATTAGGTGCATATCAAGTTTTTCATGTACTGCTAGACTGCCAATGGTGATTATTACAACTGTGGTTCTACAAAGATTCTCTAGTTTTACAAGTTTTCACAGTTCCTACATGGTTATTACTCGGTTACAAAAGGATTATAGAAGGGTAGGGTGTTAAAAAAAATTGAAAAATCGGTAACCGGACCAGAATCGGTTATTACCGGTTATCTGCTTTTACCAGTTTCGGCTATCCGGTTTTACCGGTTACCGGTTGGAAAATTATTCCAACCGGTTAAACCGGTAATTAGTAATATTTTATAATTAAATTATTATTTGTAATATTTTTAATTTTTATTTTAACAGTTAAGTTATTCATTATTTAAATTTATTAATTAACTTATAATTTATAAATTATAATTAACAATATATATTTTATAATGTAAAACCAACAATATTAATAATATATTATAACACATGATTATTATGACTAAAAATAACATGATTTAATGATTTACAAATTTAATATATAACTATTGTAATTTCTATTATAATTAACTACTATTATAAGGCGGAATATAATAGTGAGAAGACACCAAATAAACATTAATACTATCATATTATAATTTTTATTATTAAAATTAATAACAATAACAAGTAATTAAAATAAGTATATTTTAGATTTTAAATAATACTATGAGTTCATGAATATCTGTTATTAGTACATTAACTAAATACATTATATTTATAGGTTATAAGCAAATTAGACTCTAAAGATAAGTAATTAATACATTAATTAAATACATAAGTATATTTATAGGTTATATAAGTAAATAATACTTTAATATAAGTAATTAGTACATTAACTAAGTATTTTTTTAACATCCACACATCCTTACATCACATGAACTTTAATATGTAGAATTAAATATTCAGTTTTAGTATTTTACATTTCAAACATAGTTAATTTTTTATTAGTTTGTTGTTTTACCTTTAAGAGTAATAAAATAAAAAACAACCTATCCAGTTAACCAGTTTAACTGGTTAACCGACCGGAACCGGTAGAACCATTAGCGTAACCAATCGGCTAACCAGTAATGACAAATTTTGTCAAAACCAATACAAGCTGAAATCGGTTGAACACCCCTAAAGAAAGGTTATCTTATATGAACTAGAAAAACCTCTATTTATAGATGAAATAAAGTAGTTGAACCGTGAATTATTTATTAATTTAGTATTTCAAAATGATAATTATTAGTTATTCATTACTTTACAAATGGATGAATACAGAAGAGATATACATGTAACAATTGAATAGATAATGAACATATTTAATATTTTCATAACAAAAAACTGATTTTGGTAAATGAAACAAGTGGTCGATTCACGATCACGCCTTCATATCCCATGGATTTAACAGATTGGCTAATACGGGAGTGTAGATATGGCATCCTTTTTAGTGAAATGCGGTTATTTCCTTATCTAAAAATTATTTGCCTCTTACTAATCCTACCACACTTCTCCACCAATTTTCTTTTATTTTTTTTTCTCTTAATAAACAATTTAAAATTAGAATTTGAAATTGAAAAGTCCCATTTGTTGCTACAAAACACAAATTTGTTTTTACAAAATTGAAACCGTAAATTTGGAAAAATCTAGCCTGAAATGGAAAAAGGAAAAAGGAAAAACATGAAAAAAAATTATTAAGAGGATCATTATTTCTTACCTTTTAGTGAAATGCGTTATTTTAATTCTTGTCTAAATATTATTTGGTTCTTATTAATTAATCTCTTTGTCCGCCATTTTCTTTTAATTTTTCCTCGAACAAAAGCATTTAACAAATAGGATGTGCGCGCGACTGAAAAGTCTCATTTTACTATAACACACTCTATTTTTCACAAAATTGAAGCAAGTAATATTGAAAAATCCATCTAGCCTGAGAGGAAAAAAAAGGGGGTAGAAGAAAATTTTAAAAAGTGTCCTGTATGGCTGTATTACCCCACAAATGAATGTATCTATAAGAGAGAGAGAACTGGAAGGATCGTTTGTTTTGTATAGTGTTGGACTTGTTTGATGGACACATATGAGAAGCATACCTACGGATTCTTGCTCCGAGGAAATTGATAACTGCAAGCTTACAAGAGTTACCCGGAAAGTCCGCAAACAGTTGCTGTCATTTTTCCCTCCCTCTCAACGGCTATCATCATTTGCACTTCATTTCCGTAGCATATCCACTTGCACAAATCTAAAGTGGCTTTCCCTTGTGGTGTTTCTTTCCCTTTGAATTCATGAATGATTGGCTTGAATTACAAAGGAGACAAATAACGAAAACTATCTAGGACGACAATATTTTCTCTCATGATTTTTTTTTTACTTGCAATTTTTCATGTATTGTAAAATTAGCAGCCAAGTGTAATTGATTTACAATTTTAGGCTACGATTGGTTTCACTTTATTAGGTGTTTTATTTTTTCAAATACAATTTATCTTGTTTATTTTGTATATTTTTTACAACAGTTTTTAAAATAAAAAACCATGCTCGAGTAATTAAATTTTTACTATAGCTTTTTTATATATGTATAGTTTATTCTTTTATTAATAAAATATAATTTGTAATTTATAAATTTAAATCTTACAACACAATTTTCTATCAAAACAAACTTATAAAGTATTAATGTAAAATTTTAAATTTTATTATTATAAAATTCTTCAATACAAAAATTCTGACAAAATAAAAGATCAATTTGAGTACTCAAAATATTAATTTCTTATAACACACTTTTCAAAAAGAGATTGATTTTTAAAACAAAAAAGTATCTTATCTAAAGAGACTTTTAAGTAACTATAATAAAGTCAACCAATGCGTAAAAACTTTTATTTGTTGTTTATGTTAAACCAAGCTTATATAAGTTTTCTTCACTTGTTAATTTTTTTCCTAACTTTTATTATATCATATATACAATTTTTAGAGTCTCTTCTAGTCAACGTATTTATAATCTACAAACCCGAAAAGAAAATATTGTGTAAGTCTAACATAGCGTTAACTAACTTTTTAAATCTGAAGAGAATGGAAGAGTCTAGAAGAAAGAATAAGGATAAAGAAAATCAAATCTGCCTTGTTCTAATTCTACAGAAAATAAATAAATAAATAAATATATATATATTACACACACACGAAGAAAAAAAGAAAAAGACTAATATGTGTGTCGGTGTGTGGTCTTGAGTGGTTGATCATTCTTTGACCAAATGACATGTGTGACTTGATTCCAATTCGATCGTGTGACAAATAATAGTTCTGTACAGGTTGAAGTTTGACATTTCTTCTTGTCAGAAATGGAACAAAGAATATAAAATCTTCAGAATTCAAGAATAAATGCAATAGTTAGAAGTCAAGGAGGACTAATTTAGCAAGAAACATCATTCACAATTTTCAAAGCTTAACCAAAACAAAGCTAACAAACAAAAGATAAAGTTTAAACAGAAAATGACTTGGAAAAGAAGCCATAAAATGGCAGCCATGGCAGTAATTTAATCAGTGCCAGAGGTAGAAGACATTGAAGTTCAACTGCTCTCTTAGTTTACCTTGAAACAAACATTTTGGAATCCTGAAGCCTATTTATTTGTTTGATAAAACGAGCTTGAAACTAATGCATGTAGTTTTCTATATGGTCGTTTCCATGACAGAAATCAGCGAAGAGAAGTTTCATTTGGCTTCCGCATTTTACTTAAAAAAAAACTTACCTCAAAAACACCTTTTACCACTAATGGACTGTCATTTGCAGCCAAGTACACTCTTTCATGGATCCTTCAAACACATTGATAGAAACTTATTTTTTTAAATCCTCAAATTTTAAATTTCTGCTTTTTTTTATTTCATTACGTCCTGGTTGGGAGGCATGAGCAATGGAATAAAGAATGAAGAATGATGTTTAGTTGCAGTTATTAATTTTGAGAGAATGCTTTGTTTTCTATAGAATGTGTGTGATGAGGGATGAATTTCAGAAAGATTATAAAACCTCAGAAATAGATTCTTAATACAACAACTATCATTCAGCTCATAAGAATCCTATTCCTTCTCAGAACATATTCTGACTACGCATGAATATTAAGAATTACAATCCTATTACAACTTTTGCACTATATCAAACCCTTTACAAGTATGTAATTAGAGTTTCAATACAACTCTACTTCAGGTATGTGTTCTATAAATACCTCCTCTCCATCACTTTGGAGGAGGATTCGATTCAAGTATTCTCAATTACTTATCGATATTTGCTTAAGGCTCGTTACTGACTTAGGCATCGGAGTTTACTCCCTGGGACCAATCCCGAGGATTTTGTGTAGGTCTTTGGAGCGTTCGGAGTGAACAGACGACCAGACAATCCGAGAATGACGTGAAACTTTTCGAGACTCATCAATTGGCGCCAACCGTGGGGCAGAAAGAAACATGCCTACTACTCGTTTGCAATCATCCAAACGTGACAAGCAGCCAGGCGAAAATCCTCCCGATCCTGTACATCAGGGGAGAACAATCCTCCTCTGCTGGAAGAACCCTCAAACTCACACACCAGGACTCCTTTTCAGGATGGACAAGGATCTGGTCTTGCGGAAGAATGAAGCAAGCCGAGTTGAAGGCCTCAAGAAGCTTGATCCGAACTGGGAAGGACCTTACAGGGTAACTCAGGTTGGAGGAGCTGGGAGTTATAAGTTGGAAACTATTGATGTTCGAACCATTCCAAGGATGTGGAACATTGCCAACTTACGAAGATACTATCAATAGTTTATCTATTTAGTTCCTTTTCAGTTATTCAAAGCGCTATGACGCTTCAATAAGTGTAATTCAGCTACACATAAATAAAACAACTCTTTATGAGTCCATTCTTATAACTTGAGTTTGTTTTTAGTTTATTCATTTTACATGTCGTATTTACCAACTCCGGTTCTGATCGGATTACACGACGATTTATGGATTCTCCGTCAAAAAGGATAACATCCAGATCAAATGCAAATCTAAGTTTGATTTAATTCAAATTAATAGATTTCAGTTCGTACTATTGCTTTTCCGCTAAAAAGGGAATGAAAATCAAATTAAACAGTTCAGTTTGAGATAACTTGATGACCAATTTTCCGCAAAAAAGGAAAATGTCAAGTTCTATTCTGTTCGAACGTCATTATAATTTGAAGAGAACGTGCGGTTCATTTGTTTAAGAGTTAAATAGACTTTAATTTAATTTGAACAGATTTAGTTCGGATTACTTATTAACATGATATAACTCAAGAAAAAATTGAATTGCAAAAACACATGATTGATTAAGACGATATCAAAAAGATATTAAAAATCAAAAATATTCAAAAAGACCAAAAAATTGGTCCATCTGTTGTTCAGAACAACTTCGCACAGCGAAGAACCTACAGTGCTATTACAAAAATATTTGAGCTCGCAGGCTCAGGTCTCTTCTTCATCTGCTTCAGTTTCCTTCTGGGGTCCTTTGGGTACGTACTGCCGACCATCGATCTTTACTAGCTTCAGATCGGCAAAAGATTGGTTCAAAGCCTCGTCGGCTTTATCATTGTAGCCTCTTTCGGTAGTAACGACCATACCAGGGCATCTCGGAGCAGTCGCTACCAAGGCCATGTGATACCCCAAGTTACGAGCTGGGGCACAAAGTCGAACAAGCAAGTCCCGCCCCTCGTCGGAAGAAAGAAAATTGGATATGAGACGAGAAGAGGCTTCTCCTTCAAGGAAAGCCACCCGAGCCTCTAGTTCCTCAATTTTTGCTTCTAATTCTCCATTGGAGAAACGGACGGCAGTCAGGTCATCCTGAAGAAGACTAATTTCTTTCTTCTGCTTAGCAGATTTTTTCTCTTCATCCTTGAGCAAAGATGAGATGGTTGAAAGCTCGAGCTGGTTGGCATCTTTTTGCGCTGTCAGGTTGTCAATCTTGTCTAAAGCGGCATCATTGCGAACAATGGCCTCAGAAGCTAAGCCCATGACCTGAAATACAGATGTTAACAAACGAGGAGGATAATTTAAATAAAGAAAGAGAAATATTTTAAATAAATAAAGAGAAATATATTGGGAACCTGCGCAACACCAACAGCAAGACTTTGGTGAAGAGAGGAGATATCCATCTTCCTCATCAGCTTTCTATCCCGACGTGGGATTGTGTTGTAGATAAACTCAAGAGCTGTATCAGCTGTGAGTTTATCATTGATGTTCATCTTCGGGTTGGGACGGAAGGATGATAAAGAATAAGAAGATTCACCCTCTGGAACATTTGAAAAAGGGATAAACACTCTTTCCAGAAGAGATGGACCTGATACTTCGGCCTCGTCAACCTCAACGTCCACCATTCGAGGTTTTTTCTGAGCCTCGTCAGCTGAACTCTCCGCCTTCCTCTTATTAAGAACTTCATTCACTGTTTTAAGGCATTTTTATTTGCCATGGGAGATCTTTTTTCCTTTTCTTTTAACCGACGAGGAGGTCGGTTTATCAGTCTGCTTATCTGACTTCAGTTTGTCGGTAGGGGCATCGGGTTGATGAGCTGAAGTCTCATCTATGAGAGTGTCTTCTATTGTTATGGGCTCAGGAACGTCACCTATGAGGTCGCCAATATTCACCACTGAAAATCAGAAAAACGAAAGCATGTCAATATTACGATCAGAATGGTATGAAATACATTATGTGAAGAAATAAGGAGAAAAGAAGTTATACCCTCTTTCCCGTTCACTACGAGATCAGTGTGGTCGGATGGAAGAATGGCCGAACTCATCCCAGCTGACACTAAAACTCTTTTTGGGAAAAGGTTGGTGTTACGGACTCGCTTTTCCTTTTCTAATTTTTCAGCGAGTTCCTTGGGAAGTTTTCTTATAGAAATGGGATCTGAAACGCGACATGCGTTTTTCCAATACCACTTCAGGTCTACAGAGCTGAGGTTAAGATAGAAAAATTTTTCTTTCCATTCGTGAATGGAACTGGGTTTTCTGCTTAGAAGTTGCTGTTTCTTAGATCGTTGGGTGAAATAATACCAGCCGAGATCTTTTCCAGACGTTTTCAAGCAAAAGAAATGCCTAAAATAAGGAACTGTGACTTTGTGGTCGATGAATTTAAAAAATAACTCATATCCGATCAGAATTCTGATTGCATTCGGAGTAAGTTGGGTTAAGCTGATCATATAATCAGCCAGTATATCTTTGATGAACTGAAATAAAGGAAATCTCAGTCCGGCCTTAAGTTGTTCTACGAAGATGCTTATAAAGCCTTCCGGAGGTCGGCTGGCCACATCTCCATCTCTGGGAGTTCTAATTTCTATTTGGGGGCTGATATAAAAGTCTCTAGTGATATTAACTAAGGAAGAAGAGGTTGTGGTTGAAGACAGGGTTTCTAACTTGGTCGGATTAGAAGGTTGGGGATTGTCGTTGCCAGGTCGGCTAGATGAAGGTTCATCTTCCGGAAACTAAATCGCTAAAGGGATAGGTTGGGAGATGAATTGATCAGTGTCAATCCCTAGATCCTGACTATGAGAGGCATCTAAACCTTGTTGCTCAGTGTTTTCCATACCTAACCGAGATGAGCTAAACTTTTTGGTGGTTTTCAAGGTTCTAGCTAAGTTTTGATTATCTTGGCTATTTGAGTCAGATGAATTAGAGGAAGAATCAGAATAACCGCTAGAGGTTGTAGGATCATGTGCAGATGATTCTTGATTCAAGTTATTTTCAGATTGAATATCAGAAGAAGAATTGGAATGTTCTGAATTGGACATTTACTTACTTGTTAATAAGGAATGAGCTGAACTGGAAGATAGGGAAGCTGGAAATAGGCGCTCTTGAAATTCTGAAAGTCCGAACTAAAGGATGAAAGCTCTGAATGATTGAAGTAGCAAATGATTTCTGAGGCGCCCTATTTATAGATGAAGGCCATGGAATTTTAAAGGACGTGACAGCTGTGTTGGAGAACGTGCAGCCGAAACTTTTGTCAGATAAAACATGGTTTGAGACGCGTATGCGTGATTTTCGGACACTAAATTCTAAGAATGAGCATGGATATGTCAGATCGGATTAATAACAAAACCTTATTTAGATCGGAATGAATAAATGCAATCCGACCTGAGGGGCTATTGATGAGGGATAAATTTCAGCAAGATTATAAAACCTCATAAATAGATTCGTAATACAACAACTATCATTCAGCTCATAAGAATCCTATTCCTTCTCAGAACATATTCTGACTACGCATGAATATTAAGAATTACAATCCTATTACAACTCTTGCACTATATCAAACCCTTTACAAGGTATGTAATTAGAGTTTCAATACAACTCTACTTCAGGTATGTGTTCTATAAATACCTCCTCTCCATCACTTTAAAGGAGGATTCGATTCAAGTATTCTCAATTACTTATCGATATTTGCTTAAGGCTCGTTACTGACTTAGGCATCGGAGTTTACTCCCTGGGACCAATCCGGGGATTTTGTGCAGGTCTTTGGAGCGTTTGGAGTGACTAGACGACCAGACAATCCAAGGAAAACGTGAAACTTTTTGAGACTCATCAGAGTGCTTTATATGAAATTCACAATTTGTTCTAATCTAACCAGAAGTCAACACGTACACGATGAGATCGTGATAAACAATCATGTACATAAAAAATATGAGAAATAATTGATGTGATTGCATATATAGTGCTTGGTAAATCTTATACGAATCTCAGATAAAAAGGAACATTAAATAAGATAAGATTTTGTACTTAAATTATGAGTGTTCTTTTTTTTTTATAACTTTGAACGGGGTTTTTGACTTATCTTCTATGATCAATGAGACTCATTTAATCATCGCAGCCTATCTCATGGAAGTTGTCACTATTGTTGCTCTTATAGTTTAAATATCTCTTAATTCAATTTCCCATTACACTTGAAGTGTGGAACAACAACATATTACTTGGAGTCAGGAACAACATATCACCCAAAGTCGACAACAATATATCACCTGAAATCGGTAATAATATATTAATGGAATTCGACCAAGGTTGAGCTACATTTTTTATAAACATAACAATTTGCATCGTCTATTGGAATAAAAGTTTCAACCAAAATATGACTTTCCTGAAGAGCTTTGTTAATAAAATTAACAGAAAGTCCAGTAAGGGACAAGGGGTGGAAAAGTCTAAAGCATTGACCCATTTTAAGATGCATTTTTATTTGCCTAGAATGGTGGCGATACGGAATTGATACATTCTTTACCCTTTGAGAGATGGAATCCGTATGTTAATTAGACTTAGGATGATGCAACAAATTTCAATGATACCCTAATTGTAATACCTAGAAGAAATTTAAGGTAACTGAGTAATAAAATAAAAGTTGAGGGATTTTTAACTAATATTTTAGATTCATGATATACAACCTACATATTTCATCGTATCTCATCTATTTCTGCCGATTTAACTTAAGGGGTGAGACAAGAATACAAGTGACAAGGATACAAGTAGAGAAGAGTTTAGAGTCAAGTTCACAACCAATTAAAGATAAGACAACTACCAATTCAGTTCTTCTACATTAATTTATTTAGTTCTTGTTATGAGATTGGTAAAAAAAATTAGTTTTTGATTTAGTAGATAATGGGTTATATGTTCTTTGATCACGGAAATATTATTTAAGATTGTTAGGCATTAATTTATTATATTTAGAACATGGGTTGATGCATTTGAATGAAATCTATGGTTATATTTGGTTGAAATTAGTAAATTCATTCTAGAATACGTTGCAAGAATTCAGGGAATAAGTGACAAATAGATCTGTCATTAAATGTACAAAATTGGCCAGTTGAAGCCATTTAGTGATAGTTTTATACCAGTTGAATTATTTTTAATTGTAGAATGAACTTTAGACTAGGATTTAAATAACTTAGTCTATGATTGATGTGTATATATATATATATATAGTTATATATATATAGTTAGTGATGCGAATTCAAATAGGATTCCATGTTCCAAAATGTCCAAGGTGTTTACACCGATTGTGGAGGATGAGTTATATATTCACGTGAAAGCCTGGAATTGACGAAGAAGACGCGGGAAGCAACCCATGCCGGGACATGGAGGATCTCGACATTCGCCCACCTTACGTCCAGAATCGAGTCATTTTATTTTTAGGGTTTTAGCCTGACGTTGCGACGTCAAGGTTTCCCACATCACAACGTTGGTGTCTGTAGTAGAATAAATTTGTATTCTTTTTCTTTGATTATTCTAGTGAGTTATTTTGTGTTGGGCTTTTCATTAAAGTGTTTCTAGGTGTTAGGACCCAAGTTGTTATATAACCCAAGCCTTGTTTGCTAGGGTTTAGTCTTTATTATTTGGAGTTAGGGTTTTCTTTGTAAAGCCTATAAATAGGTTATTATGTTTATGTATTATGAGGATGGATAATTTTTTTGAGATAATAAACACATTGTTGTTTAATACATGAGTAGAAAATCTGAGGAGGATTCTTCTTCTTACTTGTGAAGGTTATTCTTGAGGAGAGGATTTCACTTTGCTTTTGACTTCATTGTTAATTGTTGGTGAGGAGCCATCATTTAATCGTGCATAACGACAACTTACTGAGATAGGTTGGATCTACTTCTTCAAATTGATCTTCGGAAAGATTTTGGAAAAGTTATTACGCACCGTCGCATCTAATTACATGAGGAGCGTAAGGAGATTCGTATCAAGTGATGTAAAAACTCAAGGGAATTTTTGAAATCAGGTTTTTCAGTTTTTCCTCAAAATTGGAATTCCAAATTGTTTTTATTCGCAATCCTTGTATGATTTGATAATTGTGTATCAGTGACAACAATTATATCTTTTAGTTTTGTTTGGTTTCGTTATTTGTGAAAAAAAAGATAAACAAATTTCACATTAACAAGTACAAAAGGAAAGCACACCATCACAAATTTCACACTTTTTTCCCCCTCACACTTAAGATCTTTCAATACTTAAATAGAAAGAGATTAAGTGTGAAATGTGACTCCCTGAAATGTGTTCAAGACACTTGGGTATCCTCATTTGGTTCAAGGGGAATATGTGGTGCTTCCTTGTCATTTGTGAAAGAGGGGTTGGCTTGTCCTTGCACTTCCTTGAGTGCATTTAATACAAGAATGAGCACTGGGTTGCCTCCCATAAGCGCTAAGTTTATTGTCTTCAGCCGGACTTAGGATAAGAGTGATCACAAAGTAGTTCTGGGTTTCTTTAGTCTCTAGCTAGACTTTATTCTTTTGGATCCCTCCTTCAAGATTTGGAGTAACCATCATTGTACCAGAAAAATGATATTTCATAGGCATTCCTCTTTCTTGTATAGGGCTTGATCTTATGCATCCCTTTGAGTGGTGCTTGAGATCTTGTGCATGGGGAACAACTTGTGTGAACTCAATGTTGAACCATTGTTGTTCCTCCACTGTAGACACCTCCTCACTTTCTATCACCATGACTTTTTGGATCACCTTTGATTTTTTTTTTCTTCAAGGCCTCCTTCTTGACCATGCTTTGCACTACTTCTTTACAAGGCTCAACCAATGGCTTTGCATCCAAAGTCTCAACCCAATCATTAGAAACTTCAAAACTGGATGCATGAACTAAGCAATTTTCCATTGTGTTAGTTGTTTCATTACAAATTAGCAAATCCACTCTCTCTAAGCTAACATAGGAAAAACTTTGAGGCTTTTCTTCTTTAATCACACATGAAGCCTTAGGTTTGTTTAACAAGGGTGTCTCATTGCAATACACCAACTTCACATTATGTGTGGAACAAAGTCTATTAATCAAATCATTCTACATAACATCTTGTTCAATCACACATGTATTTTTCTCATTTCTAGCAATTGTTTTAGAAATTAACAAGTCATCTTCATCTAGGCTAAAAACGGGATCAATATGAAGGGTGTTTTCATGTCTCAAGCACTCAACATGAGACTCATGTACCAAGGAATTGTCAACCATGCACACATTTATGTCATCCATAACAGTTATAGATTCCAACTCCTTAAGACACTTCCCACCACATTTCGTATTATCATTGTCTTGAAAATGATTATCCATAGAAGTTGAAATACTAGTATATTTAGAAATACATTGTGAGAAGTTTTGCATTGGTTGTGATAATTGACCAACTTGAGTCTCTAAACTCATGATGTTTAATTCTTGGTCCTCTATTTGTTGGGCTTGCTTAGAGATCAATAAATCCACTTGTGTAGAATGGCTTCAATTTCTCAACTAAACTTGTTAAAGCCTCTTCCCATGGTGCCTTTTTCTTCACTTCTTCTTTCAAATGAGACTTCAAAGTTTGTTTTTGGTGTGAAACTTGATCATTGTAGCTCGTTTGATGTCCAAACTTCTTTTATAAATAAGAATATTTTTTTCCAATTTGACCATATTTCTTCCCAAAGTTGTGCCTTCACTCCTCCAAATTTTGTTCACCATAATTTTGGCATTTGTAAATATGTCCAAATTGAGAGGAGTGAGTATTCAAGTGACATTCACCAGCAAAGTGGTCATCCTCTTGGCAAAACCTACATGAAACAACAAATCTATGCAGAGTTTGTTCATCATTAGTCATAAAAGTCACATTGGCCATTGTTGGTAGGCTAGTCGCATAACCTCAACAAATAACCTAACACTACTGTAGTAGCGATAAGAGGGATCGTTCCCACAGAGAAGGGTTGGTTGTTCGGAGGCCATTTGTTCACTTGACACTATAGATGCATGAAATGAAAGGAGGGAAACAAAAACAAATGCATGCTCAGTAGAATGAATGCAAAATAAGACTAAATGCAAAGGTTAGTATGCAAGCACTGCCTTGAGGGATTTCAACATATACGGATCTCTTTCTAGTATCATAAACTCGTGTAGATGCATGAGAGGACTACTACTAGTGTTATGGAATCAATTAACCGGGTGATTATCTCAATCCCACTTCACTGACTCCTCAAACTTCCCTTGGTAGGGCAAGTTCTTGGCACAAATTAAGAACCCAGATCCCTACCCTTGTGTAACAATTCTAGTTCAATCCTTTACTATCTCCCTTGGTAGGGCAGCTACCCAATTCATACCTTCGATTTATTCTACAAGAATAATTCTAAGTCTCTTCTAAAGGTTTGACTCCAAATGTCAATGGGTACCGCACACTTGGAATCACAAATAAACCAGATCTTAAAACCCACACATGGATGGTTCTCAAATTTATGTAATGTTGAGTTCAATTTCCTTCAGTAGATCTAAAGCGATCTCAGTAGGTAGTGCAGATCCACTATAGAATTGAACGCAGTTATGCAAGCCCATTGAAATCAAACACTCAATGAATAAAGAACACATAAAACACAGATAGATTGCAATTCAAATGTCTCAACCAGTGAAGATCTGTAAAAGTTGAATCCTAAAAGCAGGGTAATGTTAGCGAGAGAGGAGAGAGAAAATCCTAAAACTA
This sequence comes from Ophiorrhiza pumila, assembly GCA_016586305.1. Classification (NCBI taxonomy): domain Eukaryota; kingdom Viridiplantae; phylum Streptophyta; class Magnoliopsida; order Gentianales; family Rubiaceae; genus Ophiorrhiza; species Ophiorrhiza pumila. Next base: position 18,134,420 of record BLIW01000005.1, read on the forward strand.
GCCGACTCTAACCCTAATCTATTCCTTATTGTGTGTGCGGTCGCCTCCTTCTTCCTCCCTCCAAATCTTTGTGCCCATCGCTTGGTATTTATACCCTTCGTTCCTTTCATGTGTCACAATCAGGATGGTTGAGAGATTCCTTCAGATGAGAGATTTTTCCACGTGTTCTGCAAGAGCAAGTCAGAACATAAAGTGAGGTCATCGTTTGCTTAAGCATTAAGAGTACAATCCATCAAACATTTGGTGAACCACTGGATAGCTGTGTTTGTGGTTGGCTTGTGTGTGCTGCGGCTTGTGCATTGTGCTTGTGTTTGATTTGTGTTGTTGTGTAGGCATTAAGTTAGGCATTTGGTGGGAAGTGTGTGTATGAATTTAGTGCAAGTGTGTGATGTAGTGAGTGAGTGCTGGTGAGTGAATGCATGAATGAATGTGAGTGTATGCAAGTGAGTGTGTGAATGCATGAGTGTAAGTGTAGTAGTGTGCGAATGAAAATGCATGAATGTGCGAGTGTGTGATGTGTTCGTGCATGCAGGGCGGGCACGCTGGTGTGTGATGTGTGCGTGGTGCGGGCGCCTCAGTGCGCCCGCATCGTGTGGTGTGTGCTAGCATGGCGGTCACCTAGCGCGCCCACTGTGTTGGGTGCTGTGTGTGTGTGAGTCTTGTGCAATGCATGCATGTGAGTTGTTTGTGCTTGTGTGCGCTCTTGGGACTTGATGTATTGCTTGAGACTTCAAGAGGTGATTGTGACAAAGTGTGTGCTTGCTTCCCATTCATACAAAAATCATATAAATTGTATAACTGGTATCATAGAATAGGTTGTTGCCTCAAAAATTCAGGTTTTATTTTCAGTTTTGAGTCTTGTTTTGTTGTCGTGTTTCTTGCTATTTTTGTGTCAAAATTCTGCTGTGTTGTTGCGTCATTCAGCTGCTGTTTTGGAGTCCTTCTTGCTGTCTTAGTTGTGTTATATTCAGCTCTTTAATTCGTTATTCTTGTGCTCAAAATCGAATGAAAAATTCTTGCTGAATTTCGTCCAAATCGCAATTATTCTTGCTTGCCATTTTTGCGATTTTTTGTGTCCTTCTTTTGCTGTTTCTTTTTGTGTCTTTGCTACTGTTCTTCGCGTCAATTCTGCATTGTTTTGTTCTTCATCATAGTGCTGAATTCATTAAGTTTTCCTTACTGTTTTGCACGTAAAAAATTGCTAGGGTTTTGACAAAATTAGGGTTCATCAAACTAGGGTTTTGATTATTGGTTTCTTATCTTGCTTGTTTCTAATCCGTTTGATCTAATTTTTTTTGTGTTCAATTCTCTCTTGTGTCTACTTTCAGTTGTCTTTAGTTGAGTTTTTGTTTCAACCCAAAAAGATTAGTTCTTAGTCGTTTTCTTGAGAATCTTGATTTTCTTGAAAATTCAAATTGCATAAAATCCAAGTTCTTGATACATAATCTTACTCTTTGGCAATATTCTTGAATATCTTGTTCTTAAGGCATCATCAAATTCAAATTCATTGGTGAGATCTTGGAACTTTAATTGCTGAAATTTAAGGTTTGGACAACATAAGACAAACAACCTTAAAATCCTAGGTTTGTGTCTTAAAACTTTAAACTTTTGATTTGTACTAGGTTCTTGTCCGAATTCAAAAAAAAAAAGACTGACTTGAAAAAAAAAGAAGAAGCCCAAAGGCTGTTCAGTCAAATACAAAAAAAAAAAGAGAAAAAAAAAGAAATTTTTTTTCGGACATTTGAATTCAAAAGGAACTAAGTGTTCATACATTGTTTCTTAAAAAGATCACCAAATTGAAAGTGCCATAACTTTCTTGATATATATCGGAATTGAGTGATTCCAATTGCCAAATTCTTATTTTTTCGTCTATTTTCTGTTTTCTATAGTTTCAGAAGTTCAATCATATTATATCCCTGCGTTGTTCTTAAATACTCTTATTGACGTGATTGTCTAAAGCTTCTTTGACTTTATTTGTGTAAGTTTTTGATTGTGGAACTTGTTGATTGAGACTTATTCTACAAATCATTGAACTTGGTAAGTCTCTAATAGTTTTGGACAATTCATTACTTGAGTATAGCTAGGGTATAGAATAGAGGAGAACACACTACTTAAATAGAGTGGAGAGTACCTACTCCCCAAAGTGAGAAACCCGTGAGGAATATACCTATATTTCTTTGTGTTTTCACTAACTTGCAGGTACAAATGGAGGGTGATAAATCAGTGTCACAACCCTCATGAAAGATTGATAATGAGATGCTCTTTTAAATGCTTCAAAAGATGTAAATTCAAATGGATAGTTTGGCATCGAATTCCAAACGTCATGCCACAAAAAGTTCCACATCAAGACAAATTAACTTTGATGAAGTTGCATCCGATGATGAAGAGGAGGAATTTATTGGTTCTACTAAACATGGTAAAACATCCGACTTGTCTATTGGTACTTTTAAATTGACATTAACTACTTTTCATGGAAAGGCAGATCCCAAAGTATATTTTGATTGGGTTTGAGACCTAGATCATCTTTTTGAAGGCAATAATTATCCCGAGGATAAGAGGTACCACCTAGCCTTCATGCAACTCAAGGATTATGCTAGTTTATGGTGAGATGAGGTAATTAAAACTAGACGCCAAGATGACGAAAGACCAATCAAGACATGGAACCAAATGAAAGTTCTCATGAGGAAGAAATATATACCCTCACATTATCATCGAGAACTCAACAGAAAGTTGCACTCTCTTGTGCAAGGAAGTCGAACTATTGAAGATTACTACCATGAGATGGAGGCTCTTATGATTAAAGCCAATGTTCAAGAGGATCCCGACTCAACCATTGAGAGGTTTCTTTGAGGTATGAATTCCGAATTGGCTTACCATGTTGATCTTCAAAGTTATGTTGACATTAATGAGCTTGTTCACAAAGCTATCAAGATTGAGAAACACATGAAGGGAAAGGGATGAAATTTCCAACAATCACCACTACCTTGGAGAAGCGAGCAAAAGCCGAATGTTGCTCCTTTCTATCCGCCTCAAAGGCCGAGGCAATTCACTCCAAATCAGTCCACAACCACACCTCCAATTGCTTCAAAACTAGCTGCCAAGGTTGTTGAATGTCCAAATCGGAGCAACAATCTGGACAGAGATTGAGGGAAATTTGTTGTTTTAAATGTCAAGGCTATGGTCACATGCAATAAGATTGTCCTACTCAAAAATTGATGTATGTTAATGACAATGGAGAAGTGGTAAGTGATGAGGAATGTGCTGACATGCCCGCCCTTGAAGAGAAATACCAAAGTGAAGGTAGTGAAGATCTTGAAACATACGAGGTTGGTGAATTTTCTTTAGTTACTCGCCGAGTTCTTAATGCACAACCAAAAATTGATGATGATTTGTCTCAACGAGATAACATATTTCATACACGATGCATGGTTCAAGGAAACGTTTGTAGTGTAATCATTGATAGTGGGAGTTGCACTAATGTGGCAAGTACTTTAGTTGTTAAGAAATTGAAATTGTCTTGCATGAAACATCCAAAACCATATAGACTTCAATGGTTAAACAACTCTGCCGAAAATAAAGTGACTAAACAAGTGAAATTTTCATTCACCATTGGAAATTATGTTCATCAAATTTTGTGTGATGTGGTTCCCATGGAAGCTAGTCATATTCTTCTTAGAAGACCTTGGCAATTTGATCGAGATGTAATTTACCATGCCAAGAAGAATTATTATTGTTTTGAATATGAAGGCCAAAAATACAATCTTCGAGCCTTGAGTCCATTCCAAGTGTTTGAAGACCAAACAAAGATTGTTCAAGCTTATCGAGATTTGAGGGATCAAGAAGCAAAGGAAAAGAGTGAACAAGAGAAACAAAAGAATGTAATAGCTAGCTTAGGCCGAGACATTGTTCCTAGAACTTGTAATAGCCGAGATAGTGATTATTCTAAATCTTGTTATTTTGCTTCTAAGAGTGAGATTAAGAGAGCAATACTAGATAGGAAACCATTGTACTTAATGATCCGCAAGGATTTTGTACTTATTGTTGATAGTGATCACATTAATTATTTGCCTAGTGTTGTTTTATCTCTTTTGCAGGAATATGGAGATGTGTTTCCCGAAGAGTTACCCATAGGTTTACCACCTATTATGGGTATTGAACATCAAATTGATTTTATACCAGGAGCTCAAATTCCAAATCAACCAACTTATAGAGCTAACCCTGAGAAAACAAAAAAGATCCAACGTCAAGTGGATTAACTCCTTGACAAAGGTATAGTTCGAGAATCTCTAAGTCCATGTTCAGTTTCTGTTATTTTAGTTCCTAAAAAGGATGAATCTTGGAGAATGTGTGTTGATTGTCGTGCCATAAACAAAATCACAATTAAGTATAGACATCCAATTCCTAGATTAGATGATATGCTTGATGAATTATATGGTTCCTGTATTTTCACCAAAATTGATTTAAAGAGTGGCTACTATCAAAATAGAATGAAAGAAGGTGATGAATGGAAAACAGACTTTAAAACAAAGTATGGTTTGTATGAATTGTTAGTCATGCCTTTTGGTCTAACTAATGCTCCTAGTACTTTTATGAGGCTAATGAATCATGTATTTCGATCTTTCATTGGAAAATTTGTTGTGGTTTACTTTGATGACATCCTTATTTATAGAAAATCACTTGATGAACATGTTAAACATCTTAAACTCGTGTTTGCTGTTTTGCGTGAGAACAAATTGTATGCAAACCTTAAAATGTGTTCTTTTTGTATGGAGTCCATAATTTTTTTAGGGTATGTTGTTAGTTCTCAAGGAATTTCAGTTGATGAGTCAAAAGTCAAGGCAATCATGGATTGGCCAAGACCTAAGAATGCTAGTGATGTTTGGAGTTTTCATGGTTTAGCAAGTTTTTATAGAAGGTTTATTAAAGACTTTAGTTCTATAGCTGCACCTTTAAATGAACTTGTTAAAAAGAATGTCACCTTTGCATGGAAAGAAGAACATGAAAAAGCTTTTAACACATTGAAAGACAAATTGACTTATGCTCCATTACTTGCATTGCTGGATTTTCATAAAGCTTTTGAAATACACTGTGATGCCTCCAGAATTGGTATTGGTGCTGTATTGATGCAGGAATCAAGACCCGTGGCTTACTTTAGTGAAAAGCTTAATGGGGCAGCCATGAACTATGAAACTTACGACAAGGAGTTGTATGCATTGGTAAGATCATTACAGGTTTGGCGACATTATCTCTGGCCTAAAGAATTCATTATTCATTCTGATCATAAAAGCCTTAAATTCTTGAGGCATGCTAAATGGTTAGAGTTTATTGAATCTTTTCCATATGTGATCAAATACAAATCTGGTAAAGACAATGTTGTAGCTAATGCATTATCTAGGAAATACACGTTATTCACCTATTTGCATGCTAAGTTACTTGGTTTTGATTTGATTAAAGATTTGTATAAAGATGATAATGATTTTTCAGCCACCTATGATCAAAGTTTGAAAAAGCCGAATGGAGAATATTATGTGCATGATGGATTTTTGTTTCAAAAAGATATGTAATGCATACCCTCTTGTTCCATTTCTGAGTTACTTGTTAAGGAAACCCATGGGGGAGGGTTTATGGGGCACTTTGGTATTGCTAAAACACTTTCTATTTTAAATGAATACTTTTATTGGCCTAACATGATTAAAGATGTTAAAAGTTTTTGTGATAAATGCATTGTGTGTAAACAATCAAAATCAAAAGTAATGCCTCATGGTTTGTACACACCTTTGCCTGTTCCTAGTCATCCTTGGATTGATATTTCTATGGACTTTGTACTTGGATTACATAGGTCACGCATTGGTCATGATAGAATTTTTGTGGTAGTTGATTGATTTAGCAAAATGACACATTTCATTGCATGTTCAAAATCTAATGATGCTACTCATATTGCTAATTTGTTCTTTAAGGAGATTGTAAGATTGCATGACATTCCACAAAGTATTGTTAGTGATAGGGATGTTAAATTCTTGTCTCATTTTTGGCGTACTCTATGGAATAAGTTAGACACTAAATTGTTGTTTTCTACTGTTGCACATCCACAAACTGATGTTCAAACTGAAGTAGTTAACTTTATCTACCTTGCTTCGAGCCATTATTCAAAAAAACTTAAAGAATTGGGAAAGTTGTCTTCCTCATATTGAGTTTGCATATAATAGGACTTTGCATAGTTCTACTAATTGCTCTCCTTTTGAAGTTGTTTATGGATTTAATCCTTTAACTCCTCTTGATATTTGCCTCTTCCTGTTAATCAGTTTGTTAATGTTGAAGGTAAAAAGAAAGCTGATTTTGTAAAGGAGTTACATGAGAGAGTTCGAAATAATATTCAAAGACGTAATGAACAATATGCTAAACAAGCCAATAAGGGTAGGAGAGAAGTGATTTTCAAACCAAGGATTGGGTTTGGATTCACTTAAGGAAAGAGAGGTTTCCCGAAAGAAGGAAATCTAAGCTTCATCCAAGGGGAGATGGTCCTTTTCGAGTTTTGGAAAGGATTGGCGACAATGCTTACAAAATCGAACTTCTACATCTACATTTAATGTATTTGTTGGTAGGCTAGTCGCATAACCTCAACAAATACCCTAACACTACTATAGTAGCGGTGAGAGGGATCATTCCCACAGAGAAGGGTTAGTTGTTTGGAGACCATTTGTTCACTTGACACTACAGATGCATGAAATGAAAGGAGGGAAACAAAAAAAATGCATGCTCAGCAGAATGAATGAAAATAAGACTGGAATGCAAAAGGTTAGTATGCAAGCATTGCCCTGAGGGATTTCAACATGCATAGATCTCTTCCTAGTATCATCAACTCGTGTAGATGCATAAGGGGACTACTTCTAGTGTCATGGAATCAATTAACCGGGTGATTCTCTCAATCCCACTTTACTGACTCCTCAAACTTCCCTTGGTAGGGCAAGTTCTTGGCACAAATTAAGAACCCAGATCCCTACCCTTGTGTAACAATTCTAGTTCAATCCTTGACTATCTCTCTTGATAAGACAGCTACCCAATTCATGCCTTCGATTTGTTCTACAAGTATAATTCTAAGTCTCTTCTAAAGGTTTGATTCCAAATGTCAGTGGGTACCACACACTTGGAATCACAAATAAATCAGATCTTAGAACCCACACATTGCTGGTTCTCAAATTCATGTAATGTTGAGTTCGATTTCCTTCAGTAGATCTAAAGCGATCTCAGTGGGTACCGCAGATCCACTCTAGAATTGAACGAAGTTATGCAAGCCAATTGAAATCAAACATTCAATGAATAAAGAACACATAAAACACATATAGATTGCAATTCAAATGTCTCAACCAGTGAAGATCTGTAAAAGTTGAATACTCAAAGTAGCGTAATGTTAGAGAGAGATGAGAGAGAAAATCCTAAAACTAGCCTACTTTAAGATCCCTAATCTATTTCCTACTGTGTGTGCGGTCACATCCTTCTTCCTCCCTCCAAATCTTTATGCCCATCATGTGGTATTTATACCCTTCCTTCCTTTTATGTGCCACAATCAGGATGGTTTAGAGATTCCTTCAGATGAGAGATTTTTCCATGTGTTCTGCAAGAGCCAGTCATAACACAAAGTGAGGTCATCGTTTGCTTAAGCGTTAAGAGTACAATCCATCAAACATTTGGTGAACCACTGGATAGCTGTGTTTGTGGTTGGCTTGTGTGTGCTGCGACTTGTGCATTGTGCTTGTGTTTGATTTGTGTTGTTGTGTAGGCGTTAAGTTAGGCAGTTGGTGGGAAGTGAGTGTATGAATTTAGTGCAAGTGTGCGAGTGTAGTGAGTGAGTGCTGGCGAGTGAATGCATGAATGAATGTGAGTGTATGCAAGTGAGTGTGTGAATGCATGAGTGTAAGTGTAGTAGTGTACGAAACAAAATGCATGAATGTGCGAGTGTGTGTATGCATGTGTGTGCCGAGGCGCCCGCATCATGTTGTTCGTGCATGCATGGCGGGCGCGCTGGTGCGTCTGTCGTGTGTGATGTGTGCGTGGTACGGGCGCCTCGGTACGCCCGCACTGTGTGGTGTGTGCTAGCATGGAGAGCGCCTAGCGCGCCTGCCGTGTTGTGTGGTGTGTGTGTGTGAGTCTTGTGCAATGCATGCATGTGAGTTGTTTGTGCTTGTGTGCGCTCTTGGGACTTGATGTATTGCTTGAGACTTCAAGAGGTGATTGTGACCAAGTGTGTGCTTGCTTCCCATTCATACAAAAATCATATCAATTGTATAACATTTTCACAACACTTTGCCACTTTCAACACTTATCAGGTTATGAACATTCCCGCACATAAGTCATTCATCAAGCACAATTTTCACATGTATTTCATAAAAAAGCTCAAGTAATCATAGCATATAAGTCGGTATAAACCCGACATATCAGCCATCAGGGCCTCAGTTCTAGAAAATCTATCATTATGCACAATATGATCAAAAAAGCATTTGCTTTGACAATTTTTCTCTGACTAAAAATACATTCTCTACCTTCTCTCTAACAAAATGCACTAATTTTTATACTGCTGCGTTACTTCACATTTAGGAATTTTCCCTTTGGTCAGATCTAAAAGAGACCACACGATCTAAAACCTAATCTATCCTTACCATTGTATACTGACAAAATAGCTGTTACATGCACACACAAATCAAACACAAGAACAACATTACCTTTTATCCCGCCGGCTATGGCGGCCCCTCGGCCTTCGGCTAAAGGGGCTGTTAACACACATTCCACAAAAATAATCACCCCAACGTCCTATAAATCATTCGCAGGTCCTCACTCCAAAAGTCACCGGTGAAATTGAGCCTAAGGAGCCGGGTAACTACAAGGGTAAAGCGGCCATATTCTTCACGGCAGAGGAGGAACAAATTATTGCAGCGCCTTACAAGTATGCTTTGGTGGCCAAATTCTCTAGAGGAGGCCAATAATGGCAGACTTTAGGAAATAGATATTAGCAGTCGGATTCAAAGGCTCAGTGCATACAAGACTCCTAGATTATAGTCATATTCTCGTCAACTTTGACCTAGAAGAAGACTTCAAAAAATTATGGCTGAGGAAGGTATGGTCTTTTGCTAGATATCAAGCCAGAATTTTCAAGTGGTCAACCTCCTTCAATATCCAGGAAGAGTTTCCGATCACACCAGTCTGGATAAGTTTCCCTTTCATCCCGGTGCATCTTTTTAATAAAAGGGAACTCTTTTCCATTGCTAATCTAATTGGTAAGCCACTTAAGTCGGATCATGCCATAGCAAATGCCACCACATTCAATAGGACTAATGTGGTTAGAGTGTGTGTGGAACTAGATGTCACCAAGAAAGCACAGATTCTAATTTGGATTGGGAGAGAGAATAGGTTTTTTGGCAAGAAGTATTGATAGAGGACCCTCTCCACTACTGTAGAAAATGCTCTAGACTGGGACACAAAGAATCGGAATACCTAAAAGAACGAGAACCCCAAAAACAAGCGGCACTGCCAAGCAATGAATCACCCAATATGCAAAGATGGGTACTGAAGAATAACCAAAAATTGCAAAACAGTGGCTCTGATACTAGAGATAAGAATTTCCAAGTTGGAAAAACAACACCAGTTATGAGAGTAGCACTCTCATCAATCCCGGAAGGCTCTGAGTTTGAAGTGGGAGAGAGTTCAAAGCATCCAAAGGAGAGCACATAGATCAGCACTACAGACTCTGGAAAAGAGAACTCAGTAGGAGAAAATCTCAATGAACAACCAATTGTAGTCCAAGAAATATCACAGTCCTCACACCAAACAGAGAAGAAAGCTCCAAATAAAGGTCTGAAAGACCCAAAGATAGCAGACAATACTACAACAAATTAGAAAGAGCATCAACAACTGGAACCTTTTGCTAAGTCATCCCAATCCTTTTTCAATAACCCAATTTTTAATTCTCTTACTTAGAAAAGTGCTTTGGATGCAGGGAAACAAGTTACTGATTCAGAAAATAGGCTATACAAAGAATTAGGGATAAATTGAATTTTGACAATTCAGGATAATTCATTATGGTTATTGTACAATAATCCCTGGAGTCTCAAGATTATTGTTGAAAACTCTCAACATATAACTTCTGAAATTTCCCACCTCTTAATGGCCACAAAGGGATTAATGACTGGCATTCTTGCCAAATGCACTGTTAAAGAGAGAAAGACACCATGGGGCCACTTTGACCCCATTAGACAAGCCATGGATCCTTTAGGGGGACTGGAATTGCATAGTTAGAAAGGAGAAAAAAAGGGAATTTTCCTTTTACAGTTAGAGACATTAGAGAACTGTTTGATTTTATAGCTCAGGAGGGGTTAACAAAAATATATTTTTCAGGCTCTAGATTTACTTAGAGTAATAATAGGGAGGGGAAATCTAGGATATGGAAGAGAATAGACAGAGCTTTAGTCAATACTTCTATGACAGACATGAATTGGAAGCTATTTTTGTCTCACCTAGCTAGGGATCCTTCAGACCCTGCCCCCCTATTCTTGAGCATGAAGCCCTCTAAATCTTGTCCAAGAAACTTTAAATAGGATTTCTAGATAAAAAATGCATCATATAAATAAGAAATCCAGACAGCTTGGAATATAGAGGTCTTAGGTAACCCCATTGAGAAAACTAGTGGAAAAGCTAAAAAATGTCAAAAAAATCTCTAATCTCCTGGAATAAGATACAATATGGGAAAATTTTTTATGAAACCAAAAAAGCTGAAAAAAGACTCTAGGAATTAGAGATTTTGGAAGCTGAGGCAGATTATAATTTGCCAAGAGCATAAATCTAGTTAGCTAGGGCTAAATTCAGACAAGCTTTGCAAAATGAAGAGAGTTTATGGCTGGGAGAGGGAGAGAGAAATTTGAAGTATTTTCAAGCTTTTGTAAAACAAAGAAGAGCTATAAATTTTATTAATAAAATTAAAAATTGTGAGGGTTTATGGCTTGAAAATGATGATTTAATTGGCCTGGAAGCAACACAACATTTTTAGAAGTTGTTTTCACATGAACAAACTTCAAAATTCACTTTGGATCACCATATTCCTAACATTATAACTGATGAGGTAACCAAAAGTTGGTAGACCTTCCTTCTATGGAGGAAATAAAACAGGCTATCTCCCTCATGAGTGCTGATAGTGCAGCTGGTCCTGATGGCGTCAATAGCAATTTCTTTGTAGCTAATTGGGACATCATTAGAGAAGACCTACATGAGGCTATACTTTTCTTCTTTAATAGAGGGGACCTTCCTAAGGTTGTCACAGCCACACTCATAGTTCTGATTCCTAAGACACAAGGTCTAGAAACTTTTGCACAATTCAGGCCTATAAGTTTGTGTAATTTCACAAATAAAATCATATCTAAAATTTTGGCATTTTGATTGAGTCCCCTACTGACAAAATTATCTACAAAAAATCAAAGTGGTTTTATAAAAGGGAGACAAATAGCTGATAACATACTTTTGGCAAATGAGATGATAGCTAGATTAAAATGCAAAAACAAAATTGGGAATATAGCTATCAAATTAGATATGGAAAAGGCATATGATAGAGTGAATCGGCTTTTATCTTTTGAATGTGCTTAGGGCTTTTGGGGTAGGGGAAATTTGGATAGACATGATATGGAGACTAATCTCTAATGTTTGGTTCTTCATTCTCATTAATGGCATCCCTACAGGTTTTTTTAGGTCAAGGAGAGGTCTCAGACAGAGAGACCCCTTATCACTCCTCTTGTTTTCAATTAGTGCTGAATTTCTAGCAACGTCACTCAATCACTTTTGCATGCACAAACCAGAGATTAATTTCAGTATGCCAAAGAACTGCCCTCAGATTAGCCATTTGTTATATGCAGATGACATCCTCATTTTTGCCTCGGCTAATGGGAATTGTCTTTCCAAAATTATGAGGATTTTGACTCAGTATGAACAAATTTCTGGACAAAAAATTAGTAATCAGAAGAGTCATTTTTTAACTCACCATTATTTAGACAGGGGAAAAAGACATAGAATGAGAAGGATTACAAATTTTTCTAGGGGCTTTTTCCCAATTAAGTACCTAGAAATGCCTCTACATTACGGAAGGATTAAAGCAACAGATTTTGAAGAAATAATTCTCAGAACTAAGCTGAAAGTTGCTCATTGGCTCCCTAAAACTCTAAGCCTAGGGGGGAGGATAACCTTGATAAAAAGCACACTCATTTCTATACCTATACACCTCATCATGGCTGTTTCTCCCCAAAGAAAGTGCTAAATGCTTTAGAAGGAATTTTCTCAGATTTCTTATGGGGAGAGGAGGAAAATAGAAAAAAATTCCATTGGATCAAGTAGAAGGATCTCTGCCTTCCAATGGATGAAGTTTGGGATTCAGGGACTTAAGAGATACATGTAAAGCCTTCTCTTTGAAGCAACGGTGAAGGTTTAGGGAACAAAAAACCGTATGGGCTAGATTCCTTAAGCATAAATACTGCCATAATATACATTCTAGGCATTGCTTACTGCGTAAAAATGACTCTAGCACATGGAAAAAAATGTTGGCAGTTGCAGAAGAAGCTGAGAACCATATCAGGTTTCAAATTAGAGAAGGGGGCAGCTCAATGTGGTTTGATAATTGGGTAGGCAATGGTATTTTTGGTTAGGGGCATAATAGAAGGACTGAGCAAAGAGCTAGGGATTTTATCAAAGACAATAGATGGAAAAAAGAATAACTAACTCTATGTCTTCCTTCTAACATAGTCGATACCATTTGTCAACAACTGCTTAATGCCATAAACATGAAGGACATACAAATATGGTCCCCTGAAAATTTTGGACTTTTCTCCATTAAGTCTGCTTTTAATCAAATCAGGAGAAGACAAAATAATCCCCATCCCCTAGTAAAGCACATATGGGACTCCTCCATCTCAATTAAGATATCCTTTTTTCATGTTGAAACTACTAAAGGTAGACATCCATTGGGTAATAATATGGAAAAATTCAATATCCATGGACCTTTCCCTTGTTTGTTTTGCCTTAGTTCCAAAGAGACATCTAACCATTTGTTTGCTCACTACAGGGATATCAAGAACATATGGAGCTTTTTTAGTTCAAAAGCTAGCATTTCTTTTCAGGTTCAGGATAGCCGCTTTCAAATGATTCACAAATGGTGGATCTCCAAGGATTCTCATATTTTGGTGACCTTTGCGAGACAGCTTTTGCCCATGGTGATCATTTGGGAAATATGGAAAAACTGAAATCGAATGATCTTCAGCAATGACTCCTTTTCTATACAATGACTGATACAAAACATATATACAAACATACAAGAGTTCCTGAAGCTAAAATTCCCACAAATCCTGATAGCAATCCATCCATGTCCATGGTGCCAAGTCCGGATTCACAAGATCCTTTGGAGAGTCTTGATGGACCAATGACGAGATCAAGGCGGAAAAGGATGAAAGCCGCCTTGCAAACATTATTATCAATACATTGTGGCAATTTCGACAATCTTGAAGACAACTTGGCATCACCATCTTCACCATCTCAACATAAAGTTGTTTGGAACATTTCTTGCATCACAATTCATGAAGAAGTTCCTAAGAGTTCTGCATTAGAGCTTAAGGAAATTCCACCTTGAAGAAGTGTTCATGAAGTACATTGAAGACCAAGATGGTGTGCTTGGATTTTCACATCTTGGATTCACGCCATTTAAATTAGGTTTTGATTGCTTTGTAATAAGTTAAGTCCATTAAACATTAATTTGGGCTTATATTTTGTTTAAGTAGTGAAATAATTACTTTGCCCAATTATCTTGCATGATAATGGAAAGTAATTGTTTTAGAAAGTAGCTTCCTATTTTCTAAGAAAATTTAGGAAAGTAAACCCTAAATTTTAGGAGCATTGCCGAAATCCTATTTTGTAGGAGATAAGCGTGTTTCTTGTTTTGTTTTGATTTAGGAAACTAGTTAGTTAGTTAATTAGGAAGTCAAGTTGTAATGGGCTTTTATTAGGGTTTCCTTTTTGTACATGGCCAAAATTATTCCTATTTAAAAGAAGAGTCAATGACGTTTTTTGATATATGAAATTGAAAGAATTTTAGCTTTGCTAAAGTTAAACACTTTGTGTTTGCAAAATCCCGCGAAGCCTTTAGTGAGGAGCTTTAGGTTTAGCCTATCCATTCTTGAGATCACGAACAGCCAAACTAATTAAGTTAGCTATTGAGTACATTAGCTAGGTTGATTATTTTGTAATAACATTAGGGTTTGATTGGTTTATCATCAACCTTTTCGTTTCATATCTCTATTCTGCCTTTTTTTGTTTTGTTTTCGTGTTTGTGTTGTTCAAATTTGCTAGTCAACAACGATCCGAAGAGTGTGGATTGGTGGTCCAGGACTCCAAGCCTCGACCAACAGTATCAATTGGTATCAGAGCCCAAGTTGTTGCTTCAAATTCAGGTCATCTTTTCGTTTTTGTGTTTTTCTCTTGTTTTCGCGTTTTTTGCTCAATTTTCGTGTGTCTTGAGTCTTGCTGTTTTTTGCGTCTTTTTGCTGCTGTTTTAAGTCATATTGCTGCTGTTGTTTTGTGTCCATTATGCACTTTTTATTACCCATAATTGGTGCTGAAAATTTTGTTTAAATCCTTTCTGAAAAACGCATAGGACTTGCATGCAAAAGGGCTGAAAAATTCATTATAATCTTCTTGCAAAATTCGTCAAAAAACCCTAGTTTTTAGGGTTAGGTTTTCTTGTTCCAAATTCATAAATCTTTGTTGCTATCTGACTTGATCATTGTTGTGTTATTAATCCTGAAGTTTATACTACTGTTTTGTGACAATATATGTGCTGAAACATTTAGCTAAGACAACACAAGAATCGAAAACCCTAAAGTTGTCTTAAAACCCTAGTTGTCCGAAAAATTCAAAAAAAAGAAAAAGGGGCCGTGATAAAAAAAAAAGGCTAGTGATATATATATAAAAAAAAAGAGACCAAGTAGAATACAGTCCCAAAGGCAATTGGTCTAAATACAAAAAAAAGAAGAGAAAATTCGGACAAATTAAGGAACAAAATTGCTTTCAAGTACTAAGTGTTTTTATTTGTTTCCTAAAAGCACACTCAAATTGAAATTGTCATATCTTATTCAATATAAATCGGAATAAGGTGATTCAAGTCCCCATCTTCTTGTTTTTCTTTCTACTTTTGGATTTCAGTTGTTTCCTAAGCCTTATAAAATTGTACCCTTACGTGATCTTAAAAACTCTTGCGGTTATTGCTTAAATAATCTAATTGACTTGTCTAGTGTAATTTTTGTGCTTGGCTTATTAGTTGAGATGAGTTCCTTCTCTCAACAAACTGTTAGGTCTAAATTAGACTAGGTTAATCAACACTAAGAGTTTATCTAGGGTATACACGAGGAAAACTACATAAATAGAGTGGTGCATACCTACTCCCTAAAGTCTCACCCGTGAGGATACTCTATAGTCTTCTTGCTATTTTTGTTTTCACTAACTTGCAGTTACCATGGTGGGTGATAAGACCGCATCACAAGCATCACAAAACATTGATAATGATATGCTCTTTGATATGCTTCAAAAGATGCAAATCCAACTTGATAGCTTAGCTTCGAATTCTAGGCGTCAAACCGCCAAGAACTCCACTTCAAAACATCTTGATTTTGATAAAGTTGCATCCGATAACGAAGAAGAGGAATTCATTGGTTCTTCTAAAAGTGGTAAAAAATTTGATTTGTCAATTGGCTCTGTTAAACTGATATTACCTACTTTTATGGAAAGGCAGATCCCGAAGCATACTTTGATTGGGTTCGAGACCTTGATCTCTTCTTTGAAGGCAATGCTTGTCCAGAGGATAAAAGGTCCCGCCTAGCCTTCATGCATCTCAAGGATTATGCTAGTTTATGGTGGGATGAGATAATGAAAAATAGACACCAAGATGGCGAAAGACCAATCAACACTTGGAACCAAATGAAAATTCTCATGAGGAAGAAATATTTGCCCTCACATTACAACCGTGAACTCAATAGAAAATTGCACTCTCTCGTGCAAGGAAGCCGATCCGTGGAAGAATACTGCGCCATGAGATGGAAGCACTCATGATTAAGGCTAATGTTCAAGAAGATCCAGATTCCACAATTGAAAGGTTTCTTCGTGGTATGAGTTCCGAGTTATCTTATCATGTTGATCTTCAAAGTTATGTTGATATTAATGAGCTTGTTCATAAAGCTATTAAAATTGAAAGACACATGAAAGGAAAGGGCCGAACTAATCAACCTTTCACTCAATCACAACTGCCTTGGAGGAGAGATTCAAAGCCGAACACTACTCCTTACACCCCGCCATCAAATCCGCGGACCTTTACTCCAAATCTACCTTCAAGTGCACCATCTAACATCCAAAAATTAGTCCCAAAGGCCGCCACTCCTACATCCCAAATGGCGTCACAACCTACTCAAAGGTTGAGGGATATTAGATGTTTTAAATGTCAAGGCTATGGTCACATTCAATCCAATTGTCCTACTCGTAAGTTGATGTTTATTAATGACAATAGAGATGTTGTTAGTGATAATGATAATGATGATGATGAATGTATTGACATGCCCAAACTTGAAGAGAAGTATGAAAGTGAAGAGAGTGAATCACATGATGCATACACTGTTGGTAATTATTGTTTGATAACTTACCGAATCTTAAATGCACAACCACATTTTGATGATGATCAATTGCAGCGTGAGAACATATTTTACATATATTGTAAGGTTCAAGATAAAATTTGTACTGTGATTATTGATAGTGGGCGTTGCACAAATGTGGCAAGTATGTTACTTGTCAAGAGGATCAACTTGACTTGCATTAAGCATCCAAAGCCATACCGACTTTAATGGCTTAGTCAATCCGCCGAGACAAGAGTGACCAAGCAAGTAAACGTACCCTTTAAAATTGGTAATTATGTTGATGAAGTGTTATGTGATATTGTTCTAATGGAGACCGGTCACATCCTTCTTGTAAGATCTTGGCATTATGATAGGGATGTATTGTATCATGCCAAGAAAAATTGCTATAGTTTTGAACATAAAGGCAAAAAGATCAACCTTAAGGCCTTGAACCAGTCACAAGTATTTGAGGACCAAGTAAGACTTGCTAAGGCTTGTAGCAATTTACGTGACGAAAAAGCAAAAGAAAGAAGTGAGAAAGAGAAACAAAAGCTTGTAAACCCTAGCATAGGTCGTGAACTTGTAAATCCAAGTTGTAATAGCCGAGATAGAGTTAGCTCTAAATCTTGTTGTTTTGCTTCTATGAGTGAGATAAAGAGAGCAATACTAGATAAGCAACCATTGTATTTATTTTTTCGTAAGGATGTACTTATTGTTGATAGTGATCACCTTGATTCTTTGCCTAGTGTTGTTTTGTCTCTTTTACAGGAATATGGAGATGTGTTTTCTGAGGACTTACCAATAGGTTTACCACCTATTCGAGGTATTGAACATCAAATAAACTTTGTGCAAGGCGCACAAATACCTAATCGTCTAGCCTATAGAGCAAACACTGAGAAAACAAAAGAGATTCAACGTCAAGTGGATGAACTCCTTAACAAAGGTATTGTTCGAGAATCTCTTAGTCTATGTTTAGTTCCTGTTATTTTGGTCCCTAAAAAGGATGAATCTTGGAGAATGTGTGTTGATTGCCGTGCTATTAATAAAATCAACATTAAGTATAGACATCCAATTCCTAGTTTAGATGATATGCTTGATGAATTGCATGGTTCTTGTATTTTTACCAAGATTGATTTGAAAATTAGTTACTATCAAATTAGAATGAAAGAAGGTGATGAATGGAACTGCATTTAAAACAAAGTATGGATTGTATGAATGGTTAGTCATGCCTTTTGGTCTAACTAATGCACCTAGTACTTTTATGAGGTTAATGAATCATGTTTTTCGATCTTTCATTGGAAAATTTGTTGTAGTTTATTTTGATTGCATCCTTATTTATAGCAAATCACTTGATGAACATGTTGAACATTTAAAACTCGTGTTTGCTATATTGTGTGAGAACAAATTGTATGCTAACCTTAAAAAGTGTTCTTTTTGCATGGAATTAATTATCTTTTTGGGTTATGTTGTAAGTTCTCAAGGTATTTCTATTGATGAGTCAAAAGTCAAGGCAATCATAGATTGGCCGAGACCTTAAAATCCTAGTGATGTTAGAAGTTTTCATGGTTTAGCAAGTTTTTATAGAAGGTTTGTTAAAGACTTTTGTTCTATAGCTGTACCTTTAAATGAACTTGTTAAAAAGAATGTCACTTTTGAGTAGAAAGAAGAACATGAAAACGCCTTTAACACATTAATGAACAAATTGACTCACGCCCATCTTCTTGCTTTGCCAAATTTTTATAAAGCTTTTGAGATACAATGTGATGCCTCCGGGATAGGTATTGGTGCTGTTTTGATGCAGGAATCAAAGCCGGTGACTTATTTTAGTGAAAAGCTTAATGGGGCAGCCATGAAGTATGCAACTTATAACAAGGAGTTGTATGCTTTGGTAAGATCATTATAGGTTTGGCAACACTATCTATGGCCTAAAGAATTCATTATTCATTCTAATCATGAAAGCCTTAAATTCTTGAAAACTCAAGGTAGATTGAATAAAATGCATGCTAAATGGTTGGAGTTTATTGAATCTTTTCTATATGTGATCAAGTATAAATCTGGTAAAGAAAATGTAGTAACTGATGCATTATCTGGGAGATACACTTTATTCACCTATTTGCATGCTAAGTTACTTGGTTTTGGTTTGATTAAAGATTTGTAGAAAGATGATCCTACTTTTAACGCCGCCTATGATATATGTTCTTCAAAACCGAATGGTGAATTTTATGTGCATGATGGATTCTTGTTTAAGAAAGATAAATTATGCATACCCTCATGTTCCATTCGTGATTTACTTGTTAAAGAAACCCATGGGGGAGGGTTAATGGGGCACTTTGGGATTGCTAAAACACTTGCTATTTTAAATGAACACTTTTATTGGCCTAACATGATTAAAGATGTTACAAGTGTTTGTGATAAATGCATTGTGTGTAAACAATCAAAGTCAAAAGTGATGCCTCATGGTTTATACATGCCTTTGCATATTCCTAGTCATCATTGGATTGATATTTCTATGGATTTGGCAGATGCACCTTCGTCGAAACTCATCAATTCTTCCATTCCCTTGATAGAGATTAGTTCAAATTATTGGTTAAAGCTGCAAACCATGATAATGGCCAACTGCCCCACTAGTTTTCTCTACGTTGATTAAGTATTAAGAGAACTCAACGTCCCCCTCTTGGTAGAAGCAAGACCCCTTTGATCACAACCAAAACCAAGCATCCTTGTAGTATTCATGTTCAAATTCCTAAGCATCACTACCTAAGGGCCATTTGTCCAAATTGTATACAATGATAAATTCTTAAAACATGTAAACTTAATCCATTTATGGTGGTCTATGCTTCTCTAGAGTAATTCACCATAAGACTCATCTTTCAATTACATATTAGTTACTTGGAAATTAATAAAACACATTACAAACATGAGCCCCTTGAATTCAACCCTTCAAAGTCACATATTAGGAATTAATTAATTTGGTTTTCACAATTCCATCATTATCTAGAACACATAAATGGATCAATCATCATTATTCTCAACACAGGACTACTATTTCACTTGGATCTCATAACTCACAACACTTTATCCAAAACCACTATAGTGATTTAGCCTCTCATGGCAACAATCACCATACAAGTCAAAGAAAAAAATAAGGAAAATAAGAAATTACCCATCACAGAGAAGGAATAACTCTTAAGATTCGATTAAGCCAATGAAAGATTCAAACTTCACTTGTATTAATGAAATTCTTGCAAAGTTATTACAATAAGAGTACAAGCTCTCTCTCTCCAATTTGAGCCTTACTATTAGTCTAGTTCTATATAATCTCTTGCTTCGTGGCCAAAAATGGAGTTCTGGAACTAGCTAACTCTCCAAATTAGAAACTAAAAAGCAGAACTCCAAAATACAAGGAATTAAAAATTGAAACTCTAAAAATGGTCTTGAGAGCTTCTATTTATACTAAACATGAAACATGGAGAGAAAAATAAAATGCTTCTATATTTTACAAAAAGGTACTTATTCTAGTACAATTTATTCACAAGGTGGTCCTCCTTGGGGAGCAAGTTTTATTCTTTAGCCCTTCCCTTGTATGTCATCCATGACATTTCTTTCCTCTTTAAGGTCATTGCCTACGTTTTTAGATTTTTGGATGTTATCCTTACGTATGCACCTTGGGTTGAGCTCTTCCTTGTGATGATCTTGGACTTAAGTATTATTTGCACTCTCACAGGAGAATCAAAGGTTAAGATCATAATACACAAGTAAAGAAAATGCATGAATAATGTCTCACGTGGCAAGACTAAAGGACTCCTAAGTGTTTTTAGTGTGCAAAATGGCCAAATCAACCCTAACTAAACCAAGGTATACCTTATTTAGTGGATAAGTGGAACGCTCTTAGGTTAAACTAATGAGACTTAGTTTATTCTATTCACTCTAGGTTAAACTATGTAACACTAATTTAAACTAGCCATCTAAATAAGCATTAACTAGGGTTTCATTAAGGGTGATTAGTCAAACTATGTCCATTTTCATCAAACTTGGTCAAACTAGTCAAACTAGGTCAACCTAAGTCAAAGTAGTAACACTAGGGTTAAACTAACGTAACTAGAATTAACTAGAGTTTTATAGGGTTAACTATAGTTTGTTAGGTTTAACTAGTCAAACTAGGTCAAACTGGTCAACTAGTGTTAATTTGACTAAACTAGGGCTAATTATGGTAAACTAGTCCTATTTTGGCCAAACTAGTGTTAACTAGGTGAAACTAGTGTAAACTAGTGAGACTAGCCCAGACTAAGAGTTCTATCCTAAGTGGGGTCTACAAAGGAGCTTATGGTTTATGTGGGTTCATGTTGGACATAGAGCATGCCCTATGGTCCATGTTGTGAAGGTTAAGGGATGGTTTCAAGACTATGTGTATTTGTTTTAGATTGTTTCCTCAGAGAGAATCTAAGTACCTAGATGTAGAGAGATGGGTCCTACATGTGCTAACACCTAACACACACACACACACACAATCTTTTACACAAAATAAGATGCAAACATGTAAAATATAGTGTATTTCTATGTGGCATACATGCCACGATAGAATTATACCTAAAACCCTAAAACTAAGTAAAATATGCAAGTGTGAGTGTGTTTTAGTGTATTTCTACCTTGGCATAAAGACCACGACAAAAGTGTGCTTTATTATGTGTGTTTTGTGAATCGTGGTGTGTGTGAATGAATATCAAGTGTATTTCTGCCGTGGCAGAACAATAGACAAAACTACCTAAATCTATATGGAAATGTGAGTGTGTGTGAGTTGTAGTGTATTTTTGCCATGGCATCTACGCCATGGTAGAAGTGCACTAGTATGTGTGTTTTGTGTTTTATAGGTGGTGTGTGTGAGTTTAATGTGTACTTCTACCGTGGCATAGATGCCACTGCAGAAGTATGCATGAAATGTACCTAAATGAGCCTAAGAATGCCTAAAAGTGCAAGGTGTGTGAAGCGTTAGAGTATTATTACTGTCGCATCTATGCCACGGCCAAACTAACCTAGGGTTGCCTAAGAATGATGTATGGAATGAAAAATGATGAAACTTAGTGTATTTCTGCCGTGGCATCTAACTACACATAAAAATGAAGAAATGAAGTGAAGTGAGGAAAAAGTGCAAAACATGCACTTTTTAGTTCATTTCTGATGTGGCACTTAGGCCACGGCAAAAGTGTACTTATTCTGTGTGTGTGTGTGTTTGTTTTGTGTGTTTTGTAAGCTTGGTGTGTCCTAGTTTTGGTTCTAAGGGTTAGTGGTTGCCTAAGGTGCTCTGAAGTTGGAAAACTAACCTATGCGCTAGGGTTTTGGTGGGAAGCCTAGGGTTTGTGCATAAGCTGTGCTAGGTTGTGCCTGTGTGGTGTGCTAGTGCTAGGTTCTAGGCTAAGACCTTGGCTATGTTCCTTGGTGTTGGTCTTAGGTATCCTAGGGTGAGGTTTTGGTGCATGTGTGCTAAGTGTTGTTCCTAAGTGCTAACAACTTAAGCCTTGGCTATGTGCATTGACCTAGAGGGTGTGGTTCTAAGGTGGTTTTTCTAAGGTAATACATAGGCCAAAATCATGCTAAGTCTTCACTGAAATATGAACTTTTACCTCCAAAGAGTGCATTAACTTGGCCAAAGTCATCTTCACCATGAGTTGTGCGCAAATACCCTTGCTCAACCATTAGGGAAAACCCTAGGGTTTTGGTTTCTCCTTCTTGTCTTTGACTTCTCCTTTGACATGTTGACGTTTTGCTCAAAATAGCCACCAAATAAGCCTTTTTAGCACTTTAAGCTCTTCACCTCGTTAATTCTACAATTAAGCCCAACAAGCACTTAAGCACCATAAAAACACTTAAAAACAAGGCAAAATTCTTAAGAAAAGAGAGATTAGAGGTAGTTTAAGATGGACTCTACAATATTTCAAACAAATTTGTGCTTTAACCCGACCATAGAGGTGGTAGCTATGGGTATAGTTATACAGTGCTTGACCGAGTACATGAAGAGTTAAAGTTGGAAAATTTGTGAAAAGAAGAAGCTTTGTTAGAAAATTCTAGAAGGCAAAGGCACAAGAAGTTTTCCAATCAACACCCATCCAATGTTTCATCTGTTGTGGATATGGACATGAAGCTCATGATTGTCCTAATCCTTTTATTGAAAGAAAGATTCATACCCTTAAGCCGAGAGTTCATGCTATGAAGTGTGTGAGATGTCATGCCAGTGGTCATAGTGTTTTTCAATGTCCAAATTGGTATGATATTCCAATTGAGCCTCAAGAATAAGTACCAGCGATTGAAGATGTTTCGCCTAAACTTTGGAAGGTGTTTTCGAACTTCCTTTGATGGAATTTCGTGCTTTGTTGGTGGAGGCCATTCAAGAAGAAGTGGCGTGTCCATATTTTTCTCTTGAAGAACAATCCACTGATGTTGTAAATTCTTTTACTGTTTTATATGCTTGTAATTTGATTGATAAATTTGATGCATATCATGTGAAGTAAGAAAAAGAATTGACCAATTCTTTGTATGGAAATGGCCTTGAGGTGAGGTTTGTAGAAAAATGAAAAGAGAAGCAAAATTTTGAGTGTGAAATTTCATATATTTTGTCTTGAAGATTTTATATGTTTTGCAAGGAGTTGTCTTGTAATCCCTACACAAGATTCGAGGTCGAATCTTTTCCAAGGAGGAGAGGTTGATGCGAAATTGCATATGATTCCGTGTTCCTGAATGTCCAAGGTGTTCATGCTGATTGTGGAAGACGAGTCATTCACGTGGAAGCCTGGAATTGTAGAAGAAGACACGGGCAGCAACCCACATCGCGATGTGGATGATGTCGACATCGTGACGTCCAAGATCGAGTCGAGTCTTTTTTTAGGGTTGTGGATGATGTCGACATCGTGACGTCCAAGATCGAGTCGAGTCTTTTTTTAGGGTTTTAGCCCAACGTCACGACGTCAGTGTCTGCGGCAGAAGAAATATTTATTCTTTTTCTTTAATTATTCTAGTGAGTTATTTTGTGTTGGGCGTTTCATTAAAATGTTCCTAGGTGTTAGGGCCCAAGTTGTTATGTAACCCAGGCCTTGTTCGCTAGGGTTTAGTCTTTATTATAAGGAGTTAGGATATTCTTTGTAAAGCCTATAAATATGTTATTAAGTTTACGTATTATGAGGATGGATATTTTTTTAAGAAAATAAACAAAGAGTTGTTTAATATGTGAGTAGAAAATATGAGGAGGATTCTTTTTCTTACATGTGAAGATTATTCTTAAGGAGGGGATTTCAGTTTGCTTTTGACTTCATTGTTAATTGTTTGTGAGGAGCCATCATTTAACCGTGCATAACGACAACCTATTGAGATAGGTTAGATCTACTTCTTCAAATTGATCTTCGGAAAGATCTTGGAGAAGTTATTTTACACCGTCATATCTAATTACGTGAGGAGCGTAAGGAGATTCGTATCAGTTAGTCTAAATTTATTTATATTTTTATATTTTATAAGAAGGGAAATTATATGATTGGCATAACCCCATAGGGAAGTATTAGATTTAAAATCGATTTCAGGTAAGTGGTTTTGGTATTTCTTTACCATTTTTGATAAATGTCTTTTCATTGTTAATTTAATAATAATATTTTGATTTATTAAATTAGAATCAAAATTTGTTTTGATTTTTGTGCCTATAAAATATACTATGGCTTTTGTGAAAGTATATTTTATGCAATGGTTTGAATAATTTTAATTGTTATGTGCTATTAAATGCTTTTGTGAACAGTTAGCATGAACATATTCCAATCAAAAAGTAATGACCTACCTAGTGAGAAATATCTAGGAACCTAATGTAATGGCTTATCTGATGGGATAAACAGTCAAGATTGGATATAGTTAATGACCAATAGTGATCTAGGATATTCACGAGTTTAAGTAATGAAAAATATGCAATGAATAGGTGAATATTTGCTCAATGATTCTGACATATTTTATATATATATATGTTTTGAAAGTAATGTTTTCTCTTCTTCATTTTCATGTCAATTATATTTTGAACAACGCACTGATGTAAATATATTATATGGTAAATGCTCAATCCTACAAGGGAATACCGGAACTACTTAATGAGCGTTGTTCACTCACACCATGTTGATGATTATTTTTAAAGATTGTGGTTGTTTAGACACTGATTATGTGGATGATTAGGAGTAGTGGAATTGATTATGTTTATGTTTAAGAAGAAAGTGTTTAAATTTTTTAAAATATTTTGTGTTGAATATGTTGGAACATTATTTTTCTTTATTTTGGAACAATGTATTTCAGAAATAGTTATTTTGAATGGAGGTTGTTCGATATTGTATTGGTATTGAAACTATGATTTTTATTGGAGTATATTGTGAAATTTTGTTTATATTTGCATATATATATATATATATAAATATACGTCGGTTGGGATTATATGTTTTAATAATAGGAGGCTTCATACTTTTGAGGGTTAAGCCTTGAGGATGAAGTTGTGCCACGTTCCAGATTTGGGACGTGACAAAATTAACAATCAGTATAGAAAAGCATGATCAAAAGCCCCAATGCTATCATAAGAAACAACTTAATCTAAACATCACTTGAATGAAACTATTGCTTGGATTGGTCTCAATCTAATAACAAAAATAACATGTGCTAAAATGACAAAAAATAGCAAGCTAGCTAAAAAACTAACAAAGGTGTGAAAACAATACAAGGCTAAGAAGCACACCTTCAACTAATAGTGATTAAATACTCTTCAAAGTTGGAATATTCTATAACTTTAACTTGAAGATAGTTACTTAAACTTCAAAGCAAAATGTTTTGAGCTTTTCAATAGTAAAAAAAGAAACACTCTACAGCTTCGAATCCTCCAAGGGCTGGACGCTCTTTTCATGGATTGCACCTTGAATCAACCCTTGTAAAGCTTATTTTATCATCTTTGTTTTAATTCTAGTTATTGGACCTTCAATGCTTTGCAAAGGATCAAACATGTAAGATGGTTGGATAGAAACTACAACTTGATCTCTATCATTCTCCCCTCATCAAAAGGATTCTAATACAAATGCGAGTGCATAATCCTTGCATGTATATGATTGTTACAAATCTAGCAACAAATTTAGGACAATAATTTGTACGAAAGAGTTACGGAATGAGAAACCTTGGATATATTAAATCCAAAAATCCTTCATTAATACAAAAACTTAATTCAATTCAAAAACTCTTGAATTAAACAAACTATCAGACTTGTTCTCAATTAAAACTGAAAAGAATATCTCAATAGGTTATGCCAAACCATTATTTAATTTAGGGTTATGCTAATTGCTTTTCCTAAGCACATAGCTTACAAAAACGAAAGAAACAAGTTCTTTAAAATTCACTCCATATATCAACATGTTCAAGCATCATAAGACCATTAAATAGTTGACAAGAAGTGTTAAAAGTTGGTATTTTTTCAATGTGGGACAATTGCCAACCAAGTTTCCTAATTGGATTTGACTTCTACATGTTTCCTAAAACTAACTAACTAATCCAAATTGAAATTTGAAACAACTTATTAATCCGAACTAAAAAAATTAATAATAATTAAAATAAATCACAATTGAATTCCATACAAGGATTATTAACATTGTAAAACTAAAAATCCTAAAAATTAAAAAACCTAAAACTTTTAGAAAAAATAGTTAGTTGTGTCACGATGGTGGTCTATAGTCGTCATGATATATTCTTGTCTACTTTTCATCATGATAAAAGCGGAATATCGGAAAACCAAAAGCATTAAAGCTGTAACCCTAGATCTTAGCTATCCCATCCACCTTGAATCATCTAATTCCCAATTCAAATAACAGAGATATGTCCAAATTACTAAAGTGTAGTAAATATCTTATCATTTGATTTTCATTGCCTCTTACCGTACTTTGTTACCCTCCTTAGAGTGTAGGACCTCCATAGTATCAACTTGAACCTCCATATATGAGATTCATCATGAACAGATGGAATAAGCATATTAAACATCTTGTAAAATAAGTACCAACATGATTCGTATCAAATTTGCTCTCGAATCACCTACATCAAACAAAGAAAGATAAGAAACCTTAAATGTAGAAGACATGTTTTCATACTTACTAGGCAACTCGATGTAGTACGTGTTGTCATTAATCCTTTAAAATACACAAAATGGACCATCTCCTCTATGTTGAAGTTTAGATTTTCTCTTTTTCTAGAAGCTTTACGAGTTAGTAATATACTAATTCATATGCATGTTTTCACCTAGGATTTTATCTTGCTTTATACCAATGTGCAGTTGTTGATGTGAGTTTCATGTTCTTGAAAGAATTGCAACTTAGTGAGTTCAAATGGAAAAAAAGACCTCAGTTGTTGAGAAAACACTTGAGTATAGTCAACGTCAAAATCAAGTGATAAAAAAGAGTAGTCAAAGTGAGCCAATGGAGTTGATCTACCAAGCTAGCCAAGCACAAGGCCAAGCAAGTGCATAAGATGCCCAAGCTTACAACATACCAATCAAAGCCACACCAAGCACATAAGTATGCATTTGCATAGACTCATACCATGCACTAGCACTCAACACATGCTAACCCACACCACTAGCATTCATACCATGAACTTGCATTGCACTCATGCAACACTTGCAAATTATACCCCAAACTTTACACTATGAATTATTGTCAGATCACGCGTGAAGTTACATTTGTTAGTGTTAAATGGGTAGCACAGTCAACAAGTAAATTTATAAATCCTTATACCTTTTAAATAGGGTGAGAGGGTGTCAAACCTCATAGAGGTATAACTAGCTAAGTTATGTGTGCAGTGATTAATTTGAGATTGTTTAAATGAGAGTCATAGTTGGAGGTTAATGAGATTTACGAGAAATAAACACAAATTAAAGAGCAAACTTAGAGAGTTCAAATAAACACAACTACAAAATGAGCCTATAGCAACACCCCAAAAGTATTATTTTTGGCATTAAAAATATTGCTATAGTGCTAAAGCATCACTCTATAAAGTGTGTTATAAAAATGTATCTTCTTAGACTTATAGCAACACTTTTTAGATGTGTTGCAATTTCGAGAATATGCAACGCTTCTTTTTCTCTAAATGCAACACTTTCTTATTTATTACCTTTAAGCAATTGCAACACTTTATGCTACAAAGTGCAACACTTTTTACAATTTTTTAACCCCATAATACAACACTTCTTCTTATAAAATGCATCACTTTTTAGTACATAAGTAACACTTATATTTGTATTTTGGCAACACTTGATTTTTTATCACCAATATATTGTTGTTGCAAATCAATTCAATATCATCCATTCAAATGTACTTCTATAAAATAGATAATGCAAATTGATAATCATGTTACAAAATTATTTATAATGTCAAATACAAAAGTAATTCATGAATTTAGTACCAAACTATATACCACTAAGAGTTTACTAAATTTAACCCAACTAATGGTGCTTTCAAAAATAGCACTACAAAAATTAGTATTGATAATTCTTCTTTAAATGTCACGACTTCATGAATATCCACAAAAGCATCGGTACATAGCACTAAATGTCCTTTACCAAAAGTATGATGATTTCCTGCTACACATAGAGACCAAAAAAAGGAATAAATTATTTGGCCAAGTTGAATATATAAGTGCGAGCACAACCAGAAAAAGATAAGTAGGTAAATTGGCAAAACATTGTCCACACACCATAATGATCATGCTCTTCGAAAACTAATCTTTGCACATATTCCATAAACATACCTGATTATGCAGTCATCATGCATTTAAAATCACTGCCAAGAGTTGAATTCAAAATTTTATTCACATATAATATTTTAGTTGATGTTGATAATTCTCCTACTATATAAAAGACAATGCATCATTGTTCATTGCAAACATAAATTTTCAATAGCATGCATCATTGTTTGTATAAGGTATGCACCTGTTAGTTCTCTAGAGTAAAAGTAAGAACATAGATCTATTGCAGAACATGTGTTAAATACTAAACTTATTTACCTTATTTAATTGTGAAAAAAAATAAGAAAAGGGGTAAAAAAATGCGAAGGATAAATTATAAACATGTAATTCAGAGACATAACATAGTTAAAAATAAAAAGAAAAAAAATTATCCTCTCACCATTTTAAGAATAAGTAAAAATTTCATCATGAAGTCTCTACTCCAAAGAATGATCAGTTCCCAAAATTCTATAAATACAAAAGTTTCAAAGCGAATCAAGAAGTGGCATTTAAATATAACTCAATCAAGAAGCGAATCAAGGCTTGTGATCATTAACCACTCTCTTTTTTAAAGAAGGTGGACTATTTTATCATGACATGCTCATGTCTAATCACATTTATTACTTTTGATGACAAGAGGCTGACTCATGAAAATAAAATTTAAGGTTCAACAAGAACAACCTTAACTTGGCAATATAAATATAGTGCCTTCTGAACATTCATGTTGGAATCAATCACCATAATTCTCTAGTATCAATTCTTTGGCATTGAAAAGTGAGAACTAGCAAGAAACGTGGAAAACCAGCTTTCCAATTAATGGATTAGAATTTTGATAAGAACATCAACATACTTACTAGACAAATCAAAGAAAAGAATATTGAAGAATACGTATTCAAATGAATATCGTATTTAAATTATAGAGAGTGAGTATATATCTTGTTCTTTTTTACTCAACCAAAATGTTTTATCATATGCCATCTATATATCATGAACAATCTGGTATTTACTAAATTTCTTGGAAATGCAGGTAAAGTAGTGTCTTTATTCAATGGAAAGATAAGAATGTTTAAGTCTCAATGTCACAAAACTAACCATGAGAAGCTTTTTGAGGATGGGAACGTTTGGCAGCTTCCACCAACCCTGTCCTGGCTGAATGAAAAAAAAAAAAAATAAACAAAGAGAAGCATGAATAAAGAATCTGAAAAGGAAAAAGTAACAATGAAATTGATAGCTAAGGAAGGAAAAACATAACAAAGTTTTGAAGTATAATGATTGTGAAACTAAAAGAGAAAGACAAGAAAGAAAAATTTATGTGAAATATAAGATTTTCTAGGTGACATTAGCTGGCAGCAAACAAATTTCTTATTCAAAATCAAACTCCCAATTCCGAAGGCAAAAAAAAAATCCCAATTCCCTAAGGCAAACAAAATCCCCAAAAAGAAAGCTGCCCACATACATATCAAAACTAGTACATATGAAATACTTGGCCTAAAATGCACTAGAGGCTAAAGTACAATTTTACTTCATAATAATCCTTGCAAGATTAAGATGTTAGACAGAGATTCCACATTTAAAACATAAAATGCTAAGCAAGCAATAAGAAAAGCCATGACAAAATTTCAGTTCCCACGAACCAATTGAAAAAATTCATAATATGTAGCCCTGATATATCCTCATGAACATTCCTTTCACAACCTCCATCATCCTTATAAAATTTCATAATGTCTACACCCAACTCACAAGCATGCAGCCCTAAGACATGGATGCAAATTCATGAAACATACTGCATGTCTATCCATCAGATGGTGCAGAAACAACAGTTTATATAACATAACCAAAACCATAATCATCACAATGGTCATTCATTACCAAAACAGACTACAATTCCGCATTAAAAGAAGCCAAAAGGCAGTAAAAGTCCATAGCAGCAAAATGTTCAATTTCAAACTATTCCTCTCTTTATATGAATGAAGACAATTCAAGCTGGAGAGAGCACCACACCTAGGAATATGCTTTCTACTAGCATTACTAGCTTTAACGTTTTAATCGCACAACGATATAAACAACATAGACTTGATTTCTAATGAACTTTATAACCTCAAAAATTAGTAACAAGAAATTCTTTCTTTATATTTTATCATATCAATAAATACTTCAATATGCAAAAACATTATTCAAAACTAATCACAAAAAGGATATGGGTAATTCATGAAGAATAAAATGCAAATAAGTGCTCTCCGTAGACAATAACAAAGTTGTAAATTATCAAAAAGGAAAAATAACAGCGCATGTAAGAAAATGAACTACATAAATAGAGAACATTTAGACTCAAGATTAAGTTGTTGTTCCAACAGCATAAAAGGTATTTCTTCATGCCACAAAAGCAAGAATCATAGCTCACTACCTCGGTTGCTAGTTCAGATTCTAGCAATACCTCTGAGTCGATCTGCCAAGTATTCATAGCTGCCACTATGCTTTCAACTTTACAGCTCAAAGCGGGCAAGCTAGCGCTGATCTCAAGCCCACTGGCTCACGGCTGACACGCTCAGCTCTCAGCTCACAGTAGCTAACTACCTCGGTTGCTAGTTCAGATTCTAGCAGGGCAAGCCACAAGTACTTCAAGAAACAAGGTTCTTGGTTTTGCTTTGCCATAGTTGAAGTGAAAGATCAATTCGTCATCCTTTTTTACTGATTGAACTCCTTGGTTTTATGAATTTCTGGTGGATGGATTTTAATTTTTATGTGATGATTAATGGACTTTCTGAAGTTGGTTGATGGAGCCCGAAGCTCCAATTTTTTGATACTTTCTCTTTATGTTTGAAATTGAATGCAGCTGTGAGTTCCGATGACAAGCTTGGATATATGCTGCGTTTTAGATGCTGTTTGTGGAATTTTGTTTTAAATTAGGTTGTGTGGACTTGTTTGTCTTGCCGATGGGTTGAAAATGCATTACTTATTGATTTCTGGCTGAATTGTCTGGATGGTTAGAATTGGGATGACTTGGAGTGGATTTAGTCAGATGCGGAACTGTTACCCTGCATTCTCAAGTAATTTGCATTGTTTCCGCCTAGATTGGCTTACTTCCTTGGCTTGTATTGCAGCTTGGGCATAGACAAAAGCTCACTCCACTGAGCTTAAGTGCTTTAAAGCCTTGTTTTGGTAAAATGTGCTCAGTGGGACAGTGGTACATTTTCTGCGGTACATGTTCACTTGTTTCTAACCTGGACATCTCAAACTCGTTTGGTGAATTCATAGCTATGCCTTAACAGAGCTTAAAGGCATATTTCTGGAAAGTCAACATGACATGAATTCATGTTGTGCTTACATGTAATCTATATCAGGCATATACTTGTGTTTGATCATTTGCTTGACTGGCAATGTGCCATGCTATATTGACATGGTGAAAACTGTATTATTCACTACAGTTGATAGCATTATCCAAATACTTCTCAAAGGGATTTAGAGCATTGAGACTTTGGTAATCACTAAAGTTGCTTTTCTATAATTCCCTATAGTAGATAATAGGATTATCATGTAATGGAGTAGTACTCCAACTCTATGGCTCACATGCTTGCAACGGTGTGGTCTGGTATATCCGGCATCGTATTTTGCTCATGATGGTATAAATTTTTCCTTTTTCTAAAAAAAATCAAGAATCATAGCAAAGGGTTTTGCAACTAAGTAATATAATAGTTAAAAACTAATATAAATTTCAAAATATAAAAGGTAAACTTGCAACTAGAAATACTCCTAGAAGGTTGTAGCGCAAAGATTCTGGCCGAGCAACTGCACAAAGACCATTGTTGTTAACTCTCTTTTGCATAAATATGCAGAGAAAAAAAAATTAGGCATGGCAAAAGAGAAATCCCAAATGGTTTAGTATACTACCCAGCCACTACTTTAACCCAAGAAATGTGTAACACTTGCATAGTGAAGGATTAAACAACACCACGAAATTAGTACTAGCTTGCTAATATGATCCAAGGCCAGATTTGATAGAATTATTATTCCTAAATTATCACAAATTGTTAATATTAGTCTAGATCTATAATCGGCAAATAATTTATGACAACATAACACTTGTGAGTTCAAGTTGGATCAAAAGTAAATATGATAAATCTTAAAATTTAGCATCTAGAAAATTTTAATATCCATAAGAAACAAATCCTAGGAATGAGCAATTCCTATTAAAATAAAGGATAAGATGACAACATAATGATTCAGATTTAGACACATAGAACATAATGATATAGCATAAATTCTCTAAAAATATTGCTTGCTTTAGCTTTAAAGTTTCAACAGTGTGAAGATATGAAATCTACATACTCTACAAGAAAGCTAAACTTTACGGCTGTAATAACTTGGTAGCGCGCACACAAAAAGTGGAAAAGAAAAAAAAATAGTTTGATTATGATAGTGGAGTTCGTTGGTTTAGAGGGAGCAGAGCAAACAAACGCAAGATTGAGGCTTTCTCCAGAGAGACAACACCAAATAAAGATTCAAACTAGAAAAATAAAGGATTTGTGGAGGTTCGGTTAGCTGTTATTGAATGCATTTTCAACAATTTGGGCTTTTAGATAATGTGAAAACCATTGCACTTTCTATTAACATGAACTTTAAACCTTGAAATTAGCAAGTTTTTTTTTTTAACCAGAAATATATTCATAATAAGCAAAATCAGGTACCGGATATACCCGAACGCACCTGTACAGAGTGAGAGCAATAAAATTGGAGTACTACTCCATTACATGTAATTCCTTAAAACCTAGTAAGATAAGAATCCGTCTACTTTAGACCGAACAGGGCCAAAGTATGAGATTCTTTATCTCCAAATAAATGACACGTAGTCAATGACCAAAAGAGGTATTAAATTTAATTGAAAATATGTAATTCCAAAAAGGGAGGAAATGAGATCACCCAATAGGCAGGCAGCTTATCCATCGAGTCCAAGCATTCCAAATCCTTGAAAGTATTACTCTTTACCACTATGTGCGAATTGCTGCTAATAAATCCACAACAATCACAAAGCCATGACGTGCAGCACTAATTAATTTGCCATATCTACACCACAATCCTAATACCACCAAGCCTAATACCACACACTCACACATCATAGGTAAACATTCTGACCATGGATTCCATAAGGCAGGACACAAATATTCCTTTTTTCAAACATCTTCCCTAACCGATCCTAACTATTTCCACATCTAACATCTCACCTCACAGAACTATCTTGCTATCTAAAGTATTACCCAAACATAGCTTATCTACACATCCACATAGGTATCACAACAAAGCCTACCACAACAAACCGCCACAACAGGGCAACTGCCAACACAAGTAATCAACACCAACGTGATCACAACAAAATCTCCAAACAAGACAAGCCAAAATCCTGCAAGGTTCCAGTTAAGTCACATGATCACAATTTCACCATAGCCCAAGCACAACCCAGGTCTAGACCTTCTGAAGGAGACCCATAGAAGCAGCAATAACAGAAGCCCTCAGCCAGCAAAATGTTCAACCAAGATAACAACAATCAACCAACAATACACCTACTGCAATAAGTCCATCAACAAGCAATCTCCATACACTGTTCAAACAGACCAAGGTCCTGACCTTCTGGAGGAAACCCATAGAAGCAGCAATAACAAAAGCCCTCAGCCATCAAAACGTTCAAACATGATAACAAGCAACCAACAATACAACTACTGCAATCCATCAACAAGCAAAAGTTCCAACCTGAAAACATTAATCAACAAACATGCCAAAAGTACTCCAGACTGTAACCACAACAAATATATTCAGGCAGGCCAAAGGGTTTCAGAATCGGAACACCAAAACAGCATGGCTTTCCTAGTGACATATTTCTTTTTCTTTTTCCTTTTATTTTGTCTTTCTCTTTTGTTATAGATTTCTTCTTTGGATAACGAGCGCAGGTTGTACCTACTTGTTGTACTTAGAGTTTGAGCAAGGAGCAGCTTGTTGTTCACTTGTTCATCAAATTGAATCTGCACCTTTATGCTCTCCTTTTGAACATCCAAAATCAAGGATAATTCAGGCTCAGGGGTCCTCTTAAGCAGCTTACTGTCGAGCCAATATTTCCTCAGAAGTGGGCAGGATTCTGATCTGAGTAGATTGGAAGGAACAATCAGATGAGCCTGTAAACCTTGAATGAGATTATATTCCTCCTTGGAGACCTGTCCCTTAGTTAAGATAGTGGATGTCTCCACCATTTTTGCTGAATCGAAAACGATTAGCTCTAAGCCCGTGAAAGGTGTTTGTTCAGCAATCTTCATCTTTTCAGAATGGGAAATTGTCTTTGGGACATTCTGTCGAGCAGCTTGCATAGCACTAAACTCCTTGCTCAAGCCTGAATCAGATGGTGATGCAGGGCTTTTTTGTGCATTTTCCTGCACCATATGTTCCTCATCAGAAACCGCCTTTGCTTTTTTCCGCCTGCATTTCTCTTCTGAATGCCCAATTTTGTGGCAGCTTGAGCATATATGGGGGACCTTCTCGAACCACAAATTCTGCCAAAATCCACCCTTGGGAGACTCGATCCATATCTTCTTTGGAAGTGTTTTCCCCAGTTCAATCTGGATTGCAATACGTGCTAGCATAGGTCTTGACATCACAGAAGTGGCATTGTCAAGCATAATAGGGATCCCTATCATTTTGGCAATGTCAAAAAGGAGATCTTTTTCGAAATAGTGCAGTGGAAGAAGAGGAAGTCCCATCCACACCGAGGCAACCACAGATTGAGATTCCACCTTGAAGTCAGGAGACCATTTACGAACTCTGATACGAACACCCTGAATGGACCAAGAGGATTTTGCCCAGTTGTTATGGAAATTGGCCTCAGACGAGAATCTGATGATGACCTGCCTTTTCCCGATGAGCCCAACTTGAACTCTATTTTTGAATCTGCTACCAGAGAAATAAGCTCTTATCACCTCCAGATTAGGTCTTGCTCCAAAGAAATCTCCGATTAGCGTCCATTTGAGATGGTTAACGAGCTCAGCTTCCTGCTGTTCAGAGATGAAGATCGCTGGGAGCTCATTGACATCACCCAATCGGTACTTGCTGGTTTGCGTCATTTTCCACCTTAGGAGAATTTATGAAGTGAGATTTGGCTCCGACCATAAGGCCGGAGCCAATGGAGAGCAGATCTGATCAATCGGCAGTTCAAGGAGATGATTTGCAGCAGAAAGGATGCTTAGTTTAGAGAAGGAGGTATTTTTTAGTGAGAAGAAGGAGCATTCGAGCTTAGTTTAGAGAAGGATCACGAACCAAACATGATTTTGTACCACAATATTAGCAAGTTTACATACTATAAAATCATATAAAACTATAACTAGCTTTTTACAGGGCCAAATGCAATCAAAACTTTCTGGCAAATAGCTAGTCTAAATGACATTAATTGAGTTTTGTAAATCCAATCACTTTTCTTGATTCAAGCATAACATAGAGAGAAATTTTCAAAAAAGAGAACACATAAATAGTTATGACAATGACTACC
This sequence comes from Ophiorrhiza pumila, assembly GCA_016586305.1. Taxonomy (NCBI): domain Eukaryota; kingdom Viridiplantae; phylum Streptophyta; class Magnoliopsida; order Gentianales; family Rubiaceae; genus Ophiorrhiza; species Ophiorrhiza pumila. Next base: position 18,170,378 of record BLIW01000005.1, read on the forward strand.
CAAAAACCAAAATAAAACTACTCCTTTAGTAATCCAAAAAAGTAAGATCTAATTAGACTCCAAAACAATTAAGAAAAAAATAGTATTTAATTACATTCCCAAAAAAATTAAGAAAAATCCCAGAAACCAAAAAAATTAAACAACAGAAATATCAAATCACTAATCTAAAAATGAAACAAAAAAATTCATGAAAATATGCAGATTTTTGTAGGCCTTGTAAATTACCTTGGTAAATCAATTGTTTCTTTCCCTCATTTTCTTTCCACTTCTCTAGATCGATTTTTTTATCTGGGTTCCCTCATTCTCTTTCCACTTCTCTCGATCGATTTTTCTCCGTTATCCACTTTGTAGATCGAACAACAAAGTCCTCACCTCCGTCTTCTTTATAGATAAATCAAGATTTACTGGTTCTAAGGCTTCAAGGATTGTTAGATAGAGGGCTTACATGTGCAAAGATGTAAGATTTTGGAACAGGATAGAGGGCTTAGGAGTACACAAGCTACTTCTACGACATTGTTTTGGTGTTAATGTTGATCCTCTCAAAAATTGAAAATCACCTTAGTTCTACTAAATAATTACAATATTTTAATTTTATTTTAAAATTTTCTTATTTAATTTTCTTTTTTGTCAAAGTTGTCTACTTTTGTTTATTTATTTATATGGCTGTTTTAACTAACTATCAAATTTTGTAATCTTTTTGTCATGTTATGATAATTTACAAATTAATTTCGTAATCTTTTTAATGTATACTTTAAATATTCTCTTAACTCAACAATTATTAATTTTTAAAATATTAATACAATCTTTTTATATAAAATTAAATAATCAATATTTTCCTTAAAATTTTGTGTACAAACATTAATAGAGGTGAAATATCACTTATATAAATAAGCAAACTATTTTCTTCAAATAAAACTATAATTAATGAATATTCAAAAATAAATAAATAAAAACCAAAATTTTCATATAAAAATTTAGAATTTGTATTTAAAATAACATATAACTCAAAATCTCATCCTTCAAGTTTTAGGTTATTTGTTTCATCGGTTTTTTTACGTTTTTTTCCTCGACAATTTAATAGAAATAAAGTCATGGTTTCATGTGTCCTACCTAATTAATTGGACTTGTATGAAACATTTTATAAAGAGTTGCATATATTGCATAAATGTTGCTTTAGATAGGTAATAAATGCATCACTTCTTAAAAGTGTTGCATGTTCTGATAGTAATCGCAACACCTATAAAAAAGTGTTGCATTAAACTTATATATGCAACACTTATTTCAAAGTTTTGCAACTTTTCCTAAAATTTTGTCATTTGCACTAGTTTTAAAAGTGTTGCCTTCAAAGTGATGCTATATCCTCATTTTTTAGTAGTGAAAATAGAGGTGTTCTTGGATAATTTAATGGGTAATGAATTCTTATGAATTAATGCCTTGTGCTAATGTATGGTTATCAATTATCAAGGGTTAAAGATTGTCTAAATAAATCAGATCAAGGTCACCTAGCCAGATGCACCTAAGTCCATATCTCATGAATTCAATCTTTCCCTTGCCGGAGACAAGAGCAAATTAATTTAAATCCTTAACACGTTTAAAAGGTCAACTAACACAATTAAGCATCATTTACAAATTAACCCAAGTGATTAATTAACATTTCTCATTGCCTCATTAATCTCAACTCTAACTACATATTAATTTACCCTTTGCATGCAAGTTTCATACTATCACATGAACTTTAGGTGAATTTTTGTTTGTGCCGGTATACATGGATCAATCCAACTAAGCATTCAAACAATGGTTCATTTTCATGTTAGTTCTCTTATTAAAGTGATTGATTCATTAGATATGTTTATTCTCATATTTAAGTCAATTTGCTAATTGCACAAATTCAACAAACCCATTCACTCAAAGTAAAATATTTGAGATTTATAGCCATGTATCTATAGAAGCTATCAATCAAAACACACAAAAATGAACTAACCTCTTCAAGAACACAACGGGAATTAACTTTATCAAATATCAAAACCCAAAACAATTATCCAAGAACACCATGAAAGTTTAGCCTTCCATGGAAGGATCATACCACGATTTCATTGTTAAACACAAGAACAAAGCCGTAAACAAGTAAATTAAGAGATGAAAGATAATGCCTTAATTTCCAAATGAAAGCCAATAATCAAGCCCATTCAATGTTGTTTTGTTCCTTTTGCAAAGGGTTCCTAGAAATGGAGAATAAAACTCTAAAGCTAACTCTCTATTTATTCCTTTCTCCCTAACTCTACAAAAAACCCCTTTAAAAGTTGTGAAAAAGCTATGTAACCTACTATTTATACATTACATAAACTTTTAAAAGAATAAATTTACAACTATCCCTAATTACACAAGGTAGCCTGTTCTTGTACTTTCAAATTTACAAGATGAATCTTTATTTTTTTGGTTGGCTTAACCTCTATTGCGAGGTGGGTCGCCACTCCCTAATATATTGAAACCGGTTTGGGTGGTGGACATACCCTAATACCACCCTTACATGTTAGTTACATTTGATCCCCTTTCCATTTACATGCCAACGACCTAATGGGAAGATGATCAAAAGGATTTTACAAAACCATAAAAGTGGAGGACACCTCCATTTACACTAGTCCCTAATATTACAGTTCATTATACAGTACCAAAAACAGAGAATAGGGGTTGCATTATTAAAAGGCTTCCACACCATCAATGTAGCTATCTTACAAGTGAGCAGTTTACGAGTTATTCCAACAAGAGAACTAACTGCGAAAATATGACATCCCTTTGTACAAAACTCCTTAGTGAGGGAGAGGGATATATTCTTTTTGCATGCCTTCTTTAGAAACAAAAAAACAAAAAACTGCCCAGAAATTCCAATATCAAGCGATCACCAGTATATTTTACAGAGGGGAAATGTCCTAACTCAGCATTGGGAAATTAGCCTAACGCAGCATCCAATGCCCTCCAGCAAATTTTCCAGCTTACTCATCTTCTTTACCTACCCTGGTCCTTCTGAAAGTGGGGATGCCAGCTTTGTCTCTCCGCAAGCTCTCATAGTTTTTTTCGCAATAGCTTGGGTGTTCCCAGCTCCTTGTTGTGCTATACAACTTGCAGCTTGATTCTCTTCAACCAGGCATTGGATGATCCAGCAATGATTCTAAATTAATTCCACCTTTCACCACACTTTCGTTGTGATCCAGCATTCCTGTCTATTTCCTTTGGCTATTTTGTGGAAGCTTTGGTGACTGGATTCGAGGATAATGTTGTTCCAACCTCTTTCGATGCAAAAACTAACACCTTTCACGGCTATATCCAGTAGTGCAGAGATTATAGTGGTACCTGCAGGGTTAATCCAATCATAATTAACATGAAAAATTTTAAATTTCGCACCTGTGTGGTCTCTGATAATTGCTGCTGCTGTAATCACAGATGTGCTCCTACTATGTGCTATGTTTATCTTAATCCATCTATTAGGGAGGGGTAACCATTTACATATCAAGATTTTATATCTAGTCCTATAGTCCCTTACAGCTACCCAAAAAGCTTCCCACTCAACTCCCGTATATTTCTTTGGCCAGGCTACTGTTGGTATTTTCCATTTTGCAAGAAGAATAGCAGACTGCAGGATTTGAGAGGAAACTCGATTCAGATCTATCCTTTAACCTTTAAAAACTGCAGTATTTCGGTGTTTCCATATCTCCCAGCAGATAAGGGAGGGCATTACTCCCAAAAAGAAACGATGGGCATCATTCAGTGGTCGAGTTTCCCACCATTTTTTGCAGGATAGCTTAACTGCGTTTGAGTGATCTGTTACGCCTATTTCTACGGTAAAAGTCCTCCAAACTTACTTCACAATTATACAGCTAGCAAAGGAGTGATTGATATTTTCATCATCTTGCAGGCAGAATTGACATATTGTCGGACCAATGACATTAATTCTGTGGAGAGCTTCCACCAAAGGAATTCTACCCAAGAACAAACTGAATATGAAAAAAGATATCTTTACAGGAAGAGATGCCTGCCATATTTTCTGCCAGTCTGGGATAGGGCCAGCTCTCTTTCTGATTTTTTCAAATGCTGAACTTAGGGAAAAGTCCCCATTCTCACATAACATCCATTTGAATTGATCATTACCCTCCTCAAGCTGTGGGCGGGTGTGTGGAACCCTGTTTCTCAGCGTGGCCTCCAGAGTATCCATCCTATCCATGTTCCATTCTCCATTGCATAGGTAATCTCTCACTGTTAGATTATCCGGACCCGTAGATTCTGTACTCAGTTTGCCACTGCCCAGCCAATTATCTGCCCACATATGGGAGTTTCTGCCTCGAATCTAAACTACCATGCATCTCTCTGTGACAGCTAAAACTTTGAGCATTCTCATCCATATGCGCGAATCACCCTTATGTAAGCTGATTTGCGAAGAGTGGGAGGACCAAACATATTTATTATGAAGAAAATCAGCCCGTAAAGTTTCTCTCTTTCGAAATCTCCACCATAGCTTCATACTTTTGGCTGTGATTATGTCTTTTAGTGCTCTCACACCTATTCCCCCTTCTTTTTCTGGATAGCAAAGCTTTTCCCAGCTAATCCAATGATAGATTCGCTATTCCCTCGTCTTGTGCCATAGGAAGTTAGCAAAAATTTTCTCTAGTTGGTTCAGCACACATTTTGGAGGGGAAGCAGCCATAGTGGTGTATATAGGCATTGTTTAGAGCACGTTTTTGATTAAAGTAATTCTTCAACCTTTAGAGAGAAAACTTGTGTTCCATGCTCCTATTTTGTTTCTGACCTTTTGGATCTGCTGGTCAAAATGTTTGGCTTTGATCTTACGATAATGAATAGGGATCCCTAGATACTTGATAGACCATACCCCTTTCTAAAAATTTGTTATTCTTCCTAGAAGAGACTTCTTGTGACCTGAGAGCTTATGGTGACATAAATAATAACTTTTTTCTTCATTTATTTTCTGGCCCGTTGCAGCTTGATAATGCTTCAGATCTTCCATCAATCTGTCCAATGAGTTCTGAGAAGCTGTCGAGAATATTATCACATCATCAGCGTATGCTAAATGGGAGACTTTAGAGCAGTTTCTTGGTACTCCAAACCTGGCACTCGCTCCACAGCACTATTCAACAGCCTTGACAGATAATCTGCTCCCAGTATAAACAAAAGTTGAGATAGTGGATCTCTTTGTCTCAGGCCTCTCTTCGTTTTGAACCACCCTTGTTGAGATCCGTTAATAAGTATGCACATCCAAACGTTAGCAATCAGCCTCCATATAACATCTATGAATCGTTCCCCAAATCCAAAGTTTCTCAATGTTTGTAGCAAAAACAGCCAATGCACTCTATCGTACGCTTTCTCCATATCCAACTTGATAGTGATGTTGCCATATTTGTTTTTATTCCCCATGGAGGTCATCGGTTTGCTTGCCAGTAGATAGCTATCAAGGATTTGCCTTCTTACCACAAAGCCACTTTGATTTTCACAAATTATGAAAGGCAGCAATCTACTGATTCTCGCAGCAATAAGTTTGGACAGAATTTTATTGATGTAATTGCAGAGGCTGATTGGTCTGAAGTTTGAGAAGGATGAAGGGTTTGGAACTTTGGGTATTAGGGTGATCCAGGTCGCTGAGACTGCTGCTGGGATTAATTCCCCATTCAAAAAACTCCGGGCCGCAGTAAATAAGTCATGCTTGATGATATCCCATGCATGCTGAAGAAATGTCCATTGAAGTCGTCCGGTCCCGGAGCACTATCCTCCCCCAACGAGAAGATCACACCCTTTAATTCCTCCATGTTAGGGTCCTTTATTAGATCTTCATTCCATTCCTGAGAAACCAGTCTTGGTATTACGCCTAGCCTAATGGATTCTGATGCCATTTCAGCAGAATACATGTTGGAGAAATGGAGCACGGCCTCTTCACCAATCTCCTTATCCCCCACTGCCCAGTCTCCTGATCTCCATATTATCCTTTGAATATTATTTCTGATCTGCCTTTGCTTGACAGTGGCATGAAAATAGGTTGGGTTTTCTGTCCCCATCCGCTATCCATTTTGCATTTGTATTTTGAGCCCAAAATCTTTCATCCCTTATTATGGCCAATTGCATTTTAGCTGCAGCTTCGTTTAACACTTCCCTTGGTAATCCATTTTCAGCATCCACCTTTTCCAGTGCTTCCATATGCTGTTCTGCCTTTTGGACTGCAGTTAGAATATTTCCAAAAGTTTCCTTGTTCCATAGTTTGAGAGCTACTTTGGTTGTCTTTAGTTTATCCGCAAACACTCGTATGGGACTTCCCCTTGTTGGTGAATTCCACGCTTGCTCCACCACCTTCAGCATATCAGGGCGTTGTATCCAGAAATTTTGGAATCGAAATGATTTTGGGCCACTTACTTTCTTGTTTCCCATCTGGAGAATGAGAGGGGAATGGTCTAATGGCGCCCTAATTGCATGTTGCACACTGAGCTGTACATTTGTCTTCATGAACAACCTATTAGCTAGACACCGATCCAATCTCTTCCATACCCGAGCTGCCCCTCTTCTATTGTTGCCCCATGTGTACAAGGATCCTGAAAAATAAGGTTTCACTAACTCCATTTTCTCTACAAATTCTGACAATTCACAGATGTCCTTTGTCCTGCAAGGTTTCCCTCCCTTTTTTTCTGAAGCTTGAACTATACAGTTCCAGTCGCCCAGGAGCACCCATGGTTTAATAAACAGTTTATACTTTGTAAGAGATGACCACACTGGCTCCCTCTCACTTCTCGTTGATTTTGTATAAACGGTTGATACTATCACCTCCCCTTCAATGTCAGGATGGCTCAGTACGCAGGTAATGTGCTGCTCCGTGTTCTCAATCACTTTGCAGAAGAAAGGTTTTCTGATAAACAAAGACAGCTTACACACAACAGTAGAAACACATAGATCAAAATTAAGTTTTTTCCTAATTTTTTCCATATCCTTGGGCCCTGCAAAAGGTTCTGCAATAGCAAAAAAATTAATCTGATTTTTCCTTATCATTTTTTTGAGTCTGTGTAATTTACCTTTTCCTAAAATTCCTCTTATATTCCAAAAAATAGACTTAATCATTGGGAAACATTTTTAGAGCCAGTTCTAGCCTCCTTTAAATGGAGGTTCATACTAGATTCTACTTTCGCCTTTACCTTGTTTCTGGAGTTAGGAAATTTTCTGCTTACTTTTAGCTCCATTGGGATTAGCTTCACCATAGATTCCTTCCCTTCTGTCATACTCTGGAACTCCTTCTCCCTAGATGCCATGCTGTAGTGCTCCATATCCATGTCCTTCGTCCTCTCTTCTTTTGATTCCAAAATCATGCCCAAAAGATTAGAGTCGGAAGCAATCTTATGAATTGTGGGTCTGTCAGACCTTTGAGCCTGGTGGCTTAAACCCTGTTCCTCTGTTGACTTTGATCGATCAGGAGACTCTTGTCAGTCTGGGCTGCTAGCAAATGCCTCGTTTACAGCAGGAAGTGGACATAAGTCCCTTTCCTTTTCCGTTTTCTCCGTAACTGTTACCATCTGCACATCAGAAGAGGAGAGTGTTTTAGTGATTTGTTTCAGAATTTCCTCACAGTATACCTGTTCTTGGATTTGTTGGCAAATAGTTCTGTCCTGGTGCGCAGTCTCCACAGTTTCTTCCTGAGTAGAGTTTTGATTAGGCTGCATCTTCTTCTCCAATAGTAAGGACTCTCTATTTTGGGTGATGCCCTCCTCCTCGTGGAGGATTTTCAGCGCTTCAAATTAATTGCTAGTCTCCTGAGTAGCCTCTAGTGGTATTATACTCTCGATCTGTTTCTGAGCTGCACTCTTTCCAGAGCTTAATCCCTTCGCCACCTCATTCCCTGAGGATTCGGGGATTTCCTGTGAGGGACACAGGATGGGGATACTTTCGACTTCTTCTTTATAGATAAATCAAGATTTACTGGTTCTAAGGCTTCAAGGATTGTTAGATAGAGGGCTTACATGTGCAAAGATGTAAGATTTTGGAACAGGATAGAGGGCTTAGGAGTACACAAGCTACTTCTACGACATTGTTTTGGTGTTAATGTTAATCCTCTCAAAAATTGAAAATCACCTTAGTTCTACTAAATAATTACAATATTTTAATTTTATTTTAAAATTTTCTTATTTAATTTTCTTTTTTGTCAAAGTTGTCTACTTTTGTTTATTTATTTATATGGCTATTTTAACTAACTATCAAATTTGTAATCTTTTTGTCATTTTATGATAATTTACAAATTAATTTCGTAATCTTTTTAATGTATACTTTAAATATTCTCTTAACTCAACAATTATTAATTTTTAAAATATTAATACAATCTTTTTATATAAAATTAAATAATCAATATTTTCCTTAAAATGTTGTGTACAAACATTAATAGAGGTGAAATATCACTTATATAAATAAGCAAACTATTTTCTTCAAATAAAACTATAATTAATGAATATTCAAAAATAAATAAATAAAAACCAAAATTTTCATATAAAAATTTAGAATTTGTATTTAAAATAACATATAACTCAAAATCTCATCCTTCAAGTTTTAGGTTATTTGTTTCATCGGTTTTTTTACGTTTTTTTCCTCGACAATTTGATAGAAATAAAGTCATGATTTCATGTGTCCTACCTAATTAATTGGACTTGTATGCAACATTTTATAAAGTGTTGCATATATTGCATAAATGTTGCTTTAGATAGGTAATAAATGCATCACTTCTTAAAAGTGTTGCATGTTCTGATAGTAATCGCAACACCTATAAAAAAGCGTTGCATTAAACTTATATATGCAACACTTATTTCAAAGTTTTGCAACTTCTCCTAAAATTTTGTCATTTGCACTAGTTTTAAAAGTGTTGCATTCAAAGTGATGCTATATCCTCATTTTGTAGTAGTGAAATAGAGGTGTTCTTGGATAATTTAATGGGTAATGAATTCTTATGAATTAATGCCTTGTGCTAATGTATGGTTATCAATTATCAAGGGTTAAAGATTGTCTAAATAAATCAGATCAAGGTCGCCTAGCCAGATGCACCTAAGTCCATATCTCATGAATTCAATCTTTCCCTTGCCGGAGACAAGAGCAAATTAATTTAAATCCTTAACACGTTTAAAAGGTCAACTAACACAATTAAGCATCATTTACAAATTAACCCAAGTGATTAATTAAAATTTCTCATTGCCTCATTAATCTCAACTCTAACTACATATTAATTTACCCTTTACATGCAAGTTTCATACAATCACATGAACTTTAGGTGAATTTTTGTTTGTGCCGGTATACATGGATCAATCCAACTAAGCATTCAAACAATGGTTCATTTTCATGTTAGTTCTCTTATTAAAGTGATTGATTCATTAGATATGTTTATTCTCATATTTAAGTCAATTTGCTAATTAAACAAATTCAACAAACCCATTCACTCAATGTAAAATATTTAAGATTTATAGCCATGTATCTATAGAACCTATCAATCAAAACACACAAAAATGAACTAACCTCTTCAAGAACACAACGGGAATTAACTTAATCAAATATCAAAACCCAAAACAATTATCCAAGATAACCATGAAAGTTTAGCCTTCCATGGAAGGATCATAACACGATTTCATTGTTAAACACAAGAACAAAGCCGTGAACAAGTAAATTAATAGATGAAAGATAATGCCTTAGTTTCCAAATGAAAGCCAATAATCAAGCCCATTCAATGTTGTTTTGTTCCTTTTGCAAAGGGTTCCTAGAAATGCAGAATAAAACTCTAAAGCTAACTCTCTATTTATTCCTTTCTCCCTAACTCTACAAAAAAGCCCTCTAAAAGTTGTGAAAAAGCTATGTAACCTACTATTTATACATTACATAAACTTTTAAAAGAATAAATTTACAACTATCCCTAATTACACAAGGTAGCCTGTTCTTGTACTTTCAAATTTACAAGATGAATCTTCATTTTTTTTGGTTGGCTTAACCTCTAATGCGAGGTGGGTCGCCACTCCCTAATATATTGAAACCGGTTTGGGTGGTGGACATACCCTAATACCACCCTTACATGTTGGTTACATTTGATCCCCTTTCCATTTACATACCAACGGCCTAATGGGAAGATGATCAAAAGGATTTTACAAAACCATAAAAGTGGAGGACTCCTCCATTTACACTAGTCCCTAATATTACAGTTCATTATACAGTACCAAAAACAGAGAATGGGGGTTGCATTATCAAAAGGCTTCCACACCATCAATGTAGCTATCTTAAAAGTGAGCAGTTTACGAGTTATTCCAACAAGAGAACTAACTGCGAAAATATGACATCCCTTTGTACAAAACTCCTTAGTGAGGGAGAGGGATATATATTCTTTTTGCATGCCTTCTTTAGAAACAAAAAAACAAAAAACTGCCCAGAAATTCCAATATCAAGCGATCACCAGTACATTATACAGAGGGGAAATGTCCTTACTCAGCATTGGGAAATTAGCCTAACGCAGCATCCAATGCCCTCCAACAAATTTTCCAGCTTACTCATCTTCTTTACCTACCCTGGTCCTTCTGAAAGTGGGGATGCCAGCTTTGTCTCTCCGCAAAGCTCTCATAGTTTTTTTGGCAATAGCTTGGGTGTTCCCAGCTCCTCGTTGTGCTATACAACTTGCAGCTTGACTCTCTTCAACCAGGCATTGGATGATCCAGCAATGATTCTAAATTAATTCCACCTTTCACCACGCGTTCGTTGTGATCCAGCATTCCTGTCTATTTCCTTTGGCTATTTTGTGGAAGCTTTGGTGACTGGATTCGAGGATAATGTTGTTCCAACCTCTTTCGATGCAAAAACTAACACCTTTCACGGCTATATCCAGTAGTGCAGAGATTATAGTGGTACCTGCAGGGTTAATCCAATCATAATTAACATGAAAAATTTTAAATTTCGCACCTGTGTGGTCTCTGATAATTGCTGCTGCTGTAATCACAGATGTGCTCCTACTATGTGCTATGTTTATCTTAATCCATCCAATAGGGAGGGGTAACCATTTACATATCAAGATTTTATATCTAGTCTTATAGTCCCTTACAGCTACCCAAAAAGCTTCCCACTCAACTCCCGTATATTTCTTTGGCCAGGCTACCGTTGGCATTTTCCATTTTGCTAGAAGAATAGCAGACTGCAGGATTTGAGAGGAAACTCGATTCAGGTCTATCCTTTGACCTTTAAAAACTGCAGTATTTCGGTGTTTCCATATCTCCCAGCAGATAAGGGAGGGCATTACTCCCAAAAAGAAACGATGGGCATCATTCAGTGGTCGAGTTTCCCACCATTTTTTGCAGGATAGCTTAACTGCGTTTGAGTGATCTGTTACGCCTATTTCTACGGTAAAAGTCCTCCAAACCTGCTTCACAATTACACAGCTAGCAAAGGAGTGATTGATATTTTCTTCATCTTGCAGGCAGAATTGACATATTGTCGGACCAATGACATTAATTCTGTGGAGAGCTTCCACCAAAGGAATTCTACCCAAGAACAAACTGAATATGAAAAAAGATATCTTTACAGGAAGAGATGCCTGCCATATTTTCTGCCAGTCTGGGATAGGGCCAGCTCCCTTTCTGATTTTTTCAAATGCTGAACTTAGGGAAAAGTCCCCATTCTCACATAACATCCATTTGAATTGATCATCACCCTCCTCAAGCTATGGGTGGGTGTGTGGAACCCTGTTTCTGAGCGTGGCCTTCAGAGTATCCATTCTGTCCATGTTCCATTCTCCATTGCATATGTAATCTCTCACTATTAGATTATCCGGTCCCGTAGATTCTGTACTCAGTTTGCCACTGCCCAGCCAATTATCTGCCCACATATGGGAGTTTCTCCCTCGAATCTGAACTACCATGCATCTCTCTGTGACTGCTGAAACTTTGAGCATTCTCTTCCATATGCGCGAATCACCCTTATGTAAGCTGATTTGCGAAGGGTGGGAGGACCCAACATATTTATTATGAAGAAAATCAGCTCGTAAAGTTTCTCTCTTTCGGAATCTCCACCATAGCTTCATACTTTCGGCTGTGATTATGTCTTTTAGTGCTCTTACACCTATTCCCCCTTTTTCTTCTGGATAGCAAAGCTTTTCCCAGCTAATCCAATGATAGATTCGCTAGTCCCTCGTCTTGTGCCATAGGAAGTTAGCAAAAATTTTCTCTAGTTGGTTCAGCATACATTTTGGAGGGGAAGCAGCCATAGTGGTGTATATAGGCATTGTTTAGAGCACGCTTTTGATTAAAGTAATTCTTCCACCTTTAGAGAGAAAACTTGTGTTCCATGCACCTATTTTGTTTCTGACCTTTTGGATCTGCTGGTCAAAATGTTTGGCTTTGATCTTACGATAATGAATAGGGATCCCGAGAAAGTTGATAGACCATACCCCTTTCTTGTGACCTGAGAGCTTATGGTGACATAAATAATAACTTTTTTCTTCATTTATTTTCTGGCCCGTTGCAGCTTGATAATGCTTCAGATCTTCCATCAATCTGTCCAATGAGTTCTGAGAAGCTGTCGAGAATATTATCACATCATCCGCGTATGCTAAATGGGAGACTTTAGAGCAGTTTCTTGGTACTCCAAACCTGGCACTCTCTCCACAGCACTATTCAACAGCCTTGACAGATAATCTGCTCCCAGTATAAACAAAAGTTGAGATAGTGGATCTCTTTGTCTCAGGCCTCTCTTCGTTTTGAACCACCCTTGTGGAAATCCGTTAATAAGTATGCACATCCAAACGTTAGCAATCAGCCTCCATATAACATCTATGAATCGTTCCCCAAATCCAAAGTTTCTCAATGTTTGTAGCAAAAACAGCCAATGCACTCTATCATACACTTTCTCCATATCCAACTTGATAGTGATGTTGCCATATTTGTTTTTATTCCCCATGGAGGTCATCGGTTTTCTTGCCAGTAGATAGCTATCAAGGATTTTCCTTTTTACCACAAAGCCACTTTGATTTTCACAAATTATGAAAGGCAGCAATCTACTGATTCTCGCAGCAATAAGTTTGGACAGAATCTTATTGATGTAATTGCAGAGGCTGATTGGTCTGAAGTTTGAGAAGGATGAAGGGTTTGGAACTTTGGGTATTAGGGTGATCCAGGTCGCTGAGACTGCTGCTGGGATTAATTCCCCATTCAAAAAACTCCTGGCCGCAGTAAATAAGTCATGCTTGATGATATCCCATGCATGCCTGAAGAAATGTCCATTGAAGCCGTCCGGTCCCGGAGCACTATCCTCCCCCAACGAGAAGATCACACCCTTTAATTCCTCCATGTTAGGGTCCTTCATTAGATCTTCATTCCATTCCTGAGAAACCAGTCTTGGTATTACGCCTAGCCTAATGGATTCTGATGCCATTTCAGCAGAATACATGTTGGAGAAATGGAGCACGGCCTCTTCACAAATCTCCTTATCCCCCACTGCCCAGTCTCCTGATATCCATATTATCCTTTGAATATTATTTCTGATTTGCCTTTGCTTGACAGTGGCATGAAAATAGGTTGGGTTTTATGTCCCCATCCGCTATCCATTTTGCATTTGTATTTTGAGACCAAAATCTTTCATCCCTTACTATGGCCAATTGTATTTTAGCTGCAGCTTCGTTTAACACTTCCCTTGGTAATCCATTTTCAGCATCCTCCTTTTCCAGTGCTTCCATATGCTGTTCTGCCTTTTGGACTGCAGTTAGAATGTTTCCAAAAGTTTCCTTGTTCCATAGTTTGAGAGCTACTTTGGTTGTCTTTAGTTTCTCTGCAAACACTCGTATGGGACTTCCCCTTATTGATGAATTCCACGCTTGCTCCACCACCTTCAGCATATCAGGGCGTTGTATCCAGAAATTTTGGAACCGAAAGGATTTTGGGCCACTTACTTTCTTGTTTCCCATCTGTTGAATGAGAGGGGAATGGTCTAATGGCGGCCTAATTGCATGTTGCACACTGAGCTGTACATTTGTCTTCATGAACAACCTATTAGCTAGACAGCGATCCAATCTCTTCCATACCCGAGCTGCCCCTCTTCTATTGTTGCACCATGTGTACAAGGATCCTGAAAAATGAGGTTCCACTAACTCCATTTTCTCTACAAATTCTGACAATTCACAGAAGTTCTTTGTCCTGCAAGGTTTCCCTCCCTTTTTTTCTGAAGCTTGAACTATATAGTTCCAGTCGCCCAGGAGCACCCATTGTTTAATAAACTATTTATACTTTGTAAGAGATGACCACACTGGCTCCCTCTCACTTCTCGTTGATTATGTATAACCGGTTGATACTATCACCTCCCCTTCAATGTCAGGATGGCTCAGTACGCAGGTAATGTGCTGCTCCGTGTTCTCAATCACTTTGCAGAAGAAAGGTTTTCTGATAAACAAAGACAGCTTACACACAACATTAGAAACACATAGATCAAAATTAAGTTTTTTCCTAATTTTTTCCATATCCTTGGGCCCTGCAAAAGGTTCCGCAATAGCAAAAAAATTAATCTGATTTTTCCTTATCATTTTTTTGAGTCTGTGTAATTTACCTTTTCCCAAAATTCCTCTTATATTCCAAAAAATAGACTTAATCATTGGGAAACTTTTTTAGAGCCAGTTCAAGCCTCCTTTAAATGGAGGTTCATACTAGATTCTACTTTCGCCTTTACCTTGTTTCTGGATTTAGGAAAATTTCTGCTTACTTTTAGCTCCATTGGGATTAGCTTCACCATAGATTCCTTCCCTTCTGTCATACTCTGGAACTCCTTCTCCCTAGATGCCATGCTGTAGTGCTCCATATCCATGTCCTTCGTCCTCTCTTCTTTTGATTCCAAAATCAGCCCAGAAGATTAGAGTCAGAAGCAATCTTATGAATTGTGAGTCTGTCAGACCTTTGAGCCTGGTCGCTTAAACCCTGTTCCTCTGTTGACTTTGATCGATCAGGAGACTCTTGTCCATCTGGGCTGCTAGCAAATGCCTCGTTTACAGAAGGAAGTGGACATAAGTCCCTTTCCTTTTCCGTTTTCTCCGTAACTGTTACCATCTGCACATCAGAAGAGGAGAGTGTTTTAGTGATTTGTTTCAGAATTTCCTCACAGTATACCTGTTCTTAGATTTGTTGGCAAATATTTCTGTCCTGGTGCGCAGTCTCCACTGTTTCCTCCTGAGTAGAGTTTTGACTAGGCAGCATCTTCTTCTCCAATAGTAAGGACTCTCTATGTTGGGTGATGCCCTCCTCCTCGTGGAGGATTTTCAGCGTTTAAAATTAATTGCTAGTCTCCTGAGTAGCCTCTAGTGGTATTATACTCTCGATCTGTTTCTGAGCTGCACTCTTTCCAGAGCTTAATCCCTTCGCCACCTCATTCCTAGAGGATTCGGGGATTTCCTGTGAGGGACACAGGATGGGGATACTTTCGACCACCACCTCCTTTCCTTTAGAGATTGTAGGATTTGTACGAGCTATCTCATTTTAGGTAGTTGATTTTTTGGATACCAGGACCCATTCCTTACTCCTTGATGTTGTTGCTAAAGAGTCATTGTTTTGCTTTTGATTTAGTTCTTTTGTCACTAATTTCATCTGCTTTCTTGTAGGATCACAATCCTTTTCATCTTGTCCCAATTTTCGGCATTTGGAGCAATAACTAGGTCTTTCCTCAATTTCTAAGACCTGCAATCTCCCCTTCTCCTTGCTTCCAATCCAAATCCTAGAGGGAATCGATTTTGTGAGATCTATTTCTACACAGACTCTGGCTTCACTAGGTCGTAGAAGGTGTGAGGCTGCTGCAGTGGCTGAGTCCAACTTTAGCGGTTTGCCCGCAATGGAGGGTAACAAATATAATCTTTCTTTTTCAAACAAATGAACGGGGAGGAAAGGGAATCGTATCCACACCGGGGATATAGGCGGCTCTACTGCCGGATCGAATTCCTTCGACCATTTGAAGATTCTTGCCTGAAATCCCCGAAAATGCCATACTTTCCTCGTCCAGAAGGGCTGAAAGTCTTCCTCTTTGTCAAATTTGAAAAGTACATGACGATTATCCAGAAGGCCAACCTTACAATCCCCCAAGAATCCTGTCGCTAAAATTTACTTTCTGATCTGAGCCATAGCAGGGCATTCCCAAGAGAACTTACCAATGAGCATCCATTCATAATTTTGAGCTAGGGCATTCACTTCTTCATATGTAATAAACATAACTGGTTCCCCCTTGAACGTTGAGAGGGGGAATTTGTGTTGAACAGAGGCGAAAGAGATGGAGTACTCCTTAGAGGAAGGAGATGCTTGCACCACTTTAGCATATGACGCCGGGGGAGGCAGAGCCCCTGCCGGGGGAGGCAGATCCCCCCTCCGCCATGGTCAAACGAGGCGAGATTTGTCACAGAATACCGTTAGAGAAGTAACGGTATAAAAAATAAATGGTCAAACAAATGGTCAGTTATGTCCGAGTAATAGTTTTGTCAAAAGTCTAGAGAGAAAGAGAAGAATTCATTAAACCCTAAATTGGTATTTGATGAAAAATATTTCCACAAACTGCAACAAAAGTTTCGGAATTATGTTTACAAGATGAATCTTCATAAAAAACAAGTATTCATAGTCGTACTAGGCCTATGGTTAATTCCTGAGAATGTTGCACCTTGTCTTAAACTCTCCATGATGGCTAAATTTAGTCAAGTGTCATGTACACTCTCAAAATTGACCAAAGGTCAAGAGTATGAGGTAAAAATGAAGACAAATTATAGAACTTAACAAAAATTGCGTAAATTGTGTAAAAATGGTTCTAGAGTTAACTATGGTTAACTAACGCTACTAGGGTTAATTTGAACCAAAATAGACAAAATTATGGCTCAATAGGATTAGTTTGGGTAAATATGGTCAAATTAGGGTTAACTTGGCCAAACTAGATAAATCCTAGGATTCTAGCCATTGTGGGTCTGAATTAGGTCCTAGAATTCAAGTTGAAAAGGCTAGGGTGAAGTCTAATAACTATGTGTATGGTGTTCATGATAGGCATAAATATAGGTGTAAATTTAATTCGTGATTGCTATCTACCCCTTATCAAAACAAATGTCAGACAACCACTTAACCGTGATAATATAGCAAAGTTTCTACCCACATGGAAAAGACAATGTTGACAATTTAGAAAATATTTTTGGATTTTTATTTATTAAACTGAAAACGACAATGCAAAAGAACTAAAGCAAAAGAAACATGACAATGACTTTCTAAGAAAATTCCAATTAAGCAAGTATATTCACGAGATTATATTTAAGGTTCATAAAAGTACAGACAGATTCTTTTCATGGTCATGCAAAATAAGGGTAAACAATCTCTAACCATTTAGATCTCTTGGCCGAGCACCCAAACAATTCATGAAAACCCATTGCACCCCCTTCTATATGGTGAGAGACAAGGGATGATAAAGGCGTCTACCTACTGGACATCAATTAATTTACTAAACCCCCTTATGTGGTGAGAGGCAAGATTTACTTCACTAATTAATCTGGAACCTCTTGTTAACTAACAATATTCAGCACTTAAATTCAACAGCTCCTATATGGAGAGAGGCAAAGGAAAACCAATCATGCTAATGCTATACTTATCCAGCCAAACTCCCCTATGTGGTGAGCTGCAAGAGTAAAAATAGAATAAGACTAACAAATTTCCAACAAAAACACAAGCGTTTCCAAACAATCTACCCCAATCCCCTTATGTGGTGAGAGGAAAGATAAGAGAAAATTATCCCCAGTAATTTACTGCACTAAAATGAACATATTCATCATACATAACTCACGTGTTAGTCATGCATATCCATGAAGAACATGAAAATAAAACTCATTAAATACACCCCATTAAATAGATCATAAAGCCTGTAAATAAAAAACAAGAACCCATATTCATAAACTAAGAGCACAATAGATTTAGGCGAGTATGGCTAAACTGAACATCATAAGATTAACAATTAAGAACACAATTGAAAGCATAGCTTGAAAAGAAGGTTAAAACCTTGAATTATGAAAATCATTGGAAGAAAATCTTCAATCCAAAACAAATGAATCCAAAAGACAACGATGTTCCAATCCGTAAAAGGTGCAATTCTCCAAACAATAGCTAAAAGATAAACTCTAGCTAATACAAAGAAAAATCCTTAATCAAAGATATATGAATTGTCATGTACACTAAACATATGAACCCAAGGCCTATTTATAGTAAATCTTCAATAATATTCGTAAATAGGTCAATCATGAAATCCTTATATACCGCAAAGTCTTGAATTCGGCTGAAAATGCAATTTTTGAAAGTTGTTACGAAATTCTCCATCTAGCCCGATGTCGCGAATTGTAGGGTCGCACGTCCCGACGTCTACCCATGTCGTGACGTGAAAGACCCCCAACGTCACGATGTGGCTTACTAGAATTCAAATATATTTTATTTATTTCCTTCTTCCCCACATCACCACGTGCATGATCAAATGTTGCAACGTTTACTCATGTCGCGACGTGGAGGCTTGCTCCTATTTGTTACAATTTTTCTTCTTCTTTTTCTCCATTTTACACTCGATTTGACTTCTTTATGACTCTTCTCCTCTGTTCAAGCCCCATGGTTGAAAAACCTACAATAACACTGTAAAACAAATCAAATATAACGTAAATGTCTAAAGAATTAAGTGCAAATACCAAATCAAAAGGAATAAATTCACCATACCAATTTCCTCCACACTTAACCTTTGGTCAGCCCTAAATAAAAGAAACGAAAACAACATCTACTCAAAATCAAAGACAAAGCAAGTAATGTCCTGACAGCTACTCACATTAAAAAATAACATGTATCCAATTTCATCAATCCGATCCAAGCACAAATGTCATGTAAATGCCTCATAATCTAATGTATTCAATTGTCAAGTACACTTAATATACGTCCCCAAAAGTCATTAAAGTACATTGATGTACACATTTAGACATATTGTGCCAATCATGTGTGTGTGCGATAGGTTCAACCTCAGTTCATAACTCATCTATAACCACGCCATAAGTCAGGGTTCAAACAACTAAGTCTTCGTCTATACTTTTCCTCATTAATAATATTAATTCATTAGCTATTTAACTTATATCAATGAGGATACTCTTTAAAACCTATAGGTTTAAAAAATTACAGTCGTTCCCCCAGACTGTCACAATTCAATGGGTATTTCAGGAGAAATCCCATGATATCTACCTAGAGTACTGTCTCACCTTCGGGTTTTATACCCATTCCCACTCATGCAATTTCTCCATTTACTTTTCATTTAAGAGTAGTCTCGCAGAAGAGTGACAATATGAAGCCAAAGTCTTACGGCTTCCAATCTCTGTTACCATCCATATGAGTTATCTTAAGCTTGTTAATTAATGATTATATACTCGTCAATCCCCTTAGTAGTTCTCAAAAGTGCATAAAAATGACTGACTCAAAATGCTAAACTTTCCAGCAAACACCTTACTTCCTCTACATACCTTATTATTTTCCTGTCCCACACGAATCTTTCGATAAAAATATAATCATCGGCAACATAACATTTAATAGATAAAAAAAATTAAAAAATTTTACACATAACAAAAACACATAACCTAACAAAACCTGGTAGCCAAGGGTTATCTACGGACAAGTATTTTCGTTATTGAGTTTCATAATTATTAACTAAGCTCTACGCAAGGATTACAACTAATACGTACTAAGAAAAATAAATAACAACCTAAATTCAATTAACTCAAATTTTATTAATAATGCGCAAATTTAACACGGAAATAAAAATTTAATACAATAATCCTAAACAACAAAATACGAAAATCAAGAATAACAAAAATAAAACACAGTAAAAAAATATCCAGAAAAATAAAGAAAATAACACACAAACACAAAAAGTGAATAAAACAACGAAAATAGGACTATCTACCCCCATACTTAAACTTCACATTGTCCTCAATCTGGGAAAAGAGAAACACAACCTAGTCCTGTTGCATATTATCTTGCGGTGGTGGCTGGGAGCTTGACCCCTCTCCTCAGAAAATCTGCCGGTGCCAACTCATCTATTGGACCATATTATACATCTGCCCAAATTGGTGTGAGAGATTGGCATATGTCATGTCTATATGATTGAATCGCTCATCAAAGTGATTTGTGTGGCGATTCATCTAGATCTCCTGCTTATGAAGTCAGATGCAGATGTTGGCATTAGTATTCGGTCAGTATGGTAGTGATAATGGTGGTGGTGTAGGCAGTGAGAGCTCCTCACCATCCTCCTGCTCTTACCCTTGCCCTGGATCTGGTTCTGGAGATGCACCTCTACTGGGTTGCTTGAATACACTGATCTTGTACCCCTTATACATGGACTCTGTGATACCATCACGGACCTCACAAATCTTGTTCGTATCAATGGCCTGCACTCCGGCAGCGTAACAAATAGTCGTGAACATAGATGGATAGTAAAGGCCCGTCCTGATAAAATGCAGGGTCTTCTTGATCTCGATGTCCATCACCTTGCTAATATCAATGGATAGCCTAGTCTGGGTCGCATAGTTTATCACTGCTTTGTCGTTGTCGCACGTAGCCTGATGAATGCTGGGAATAATCTTTCCAATGATAAAGTAATGCCACAATATTATAAGCCTGGTCATGTGTGAAAGTTTGAGCTCAGCGATCTTGAATGACACACTGATTTTGGCGGCAGGTCGAGGGGTCATAGTGGTCAGGACTAGAATCAGATGATAACCACTGCCCACAAACTATTGATAACCACTCTCCTGGATGTTTGGTAGCCCAGAATGCAAATTAAATGTAGCTGGTCCAACACTAACGTCTACACCTTGAATCCAAAGTATGCCTTCTCGAGCAAAAGGATAGTTCGCATAGAACTCGCCAACTATCATAGCATTGTTGCCTACCGACTAACGGCAAAACTGCTACCAATGGAAAATTTGAATCTAATTGGTGACGGGTGCATCCATCACCTCTATCCCCTGCTCCTCAACCGTACTTTTGCCAGTCAGCTTCTCGTTGTGGGACGTCTCCACCTCCTTACACATAAAGCGAAAATTTTAAAACCTTGTCATATTGGGCTAAGGTGGCGACGGTGGCGGAGGTGGTAGTGGGGGTGGGGGTGCTCCAAAAGTAGCAGTGCGTGTACGTTTTGGTCTGCTTGCCATATCTGTCAAAAGAAAATACAAATATTAAAAATAAAATATGACATGTTCTACAAAATATGTGTAATTCAAGTACTAACATATACATGGTAACATAACACCCATATGTGATATTTCCAAAACAAATGAACATAACTCCTAAATTTGACATTTAACCAAAACAAAGAAACATATTAACACGCCGACTCCCACACACTTACTCCATACTACTACAACAACATACTTCAAAATCAATAAATAAGTGTGGTCCTATTCAATTCCATAACATGAACACACCAAAAGACAAAATAACAACATAACACTATCACAACAACTTATAACAAGATAATGACAACACTAATCCTAAAACACATTCTCAACATAAATTAACACTAAAACAAAACAACAACACCAAAGCCATCAATCAAGCACCATATTATAAATTATAAACTAGCATTGAATCTCCAACCCATTTTATGAAATCCAATAAAGAATCATACACTTAATACATACAAAAACATAATGTAGAATTAAAATTGACAAAATTTAACATAATGCACAAATTGGCATTTTAACAAACACATAGTGTGCATAATTAAATGAAAAGTCCAATTTGTCTAAAATTGTGTATAAACACCCATCAAAATCGCCACATTATTCTCAACATGTATACACCACAAAATCAATATCACAACCATCACAAATTTGCACCAAATTTCACAATATTGATAATGTTCACAAATATTCGCCAATAATTCAAAAACAAAAATTTAATCATTCTTGAATCAAATAAGTAGCAAAGAACCATCATAAAGGTGTAAACATATGATTGAAAAAATATATCAATGAAATAAATGGAAATATTCGAAATTTTACCTTGTGGAGACAAAAATTAAAACTCAAATTTTGTTTGTGTTGATGTGATTGATGCCTTCTACACCGTCCCCAACTTCCCTTGAATGAATCCTAATCACCCAATAGCAAAACAATTCACAACAATTTTTTGAATTTGAAATTTTGGAATTTGTTTAGAAAATTTGGGAATTTTGGGTTGTTTAATAGGTGGAATTGCGTGATTATGGTGTTAAAACAATCCTAAAACAACCTAAAAAAGTCTATGGATTGAATCTGTAAAAGAATTAGAGATTAGGAAGAAGGATTGAGAGTATTTGATGAATGTTTGAAAAAGTTTTGAAAATAAATTAGGGCTTCTACCCATTTAAAACTGAAGAACTTGCCCGACATCGTGATGTCAAGCCATCTAGACGTCACGACGTGAGCGAATTTATTTTTTTTTGAAAAAAGCACTGGACTGCATGACGTGCGACCATGCAAGTCCTGACATGGGTGAAAATTCACCCTAAATCACCAACATCTGGACGTTGCGACATGCATCATCATACATCACAATGTCCATCATCGAACGTCGCAACTTGGGCCGATGTCGCAATGTGGGAGGCTTCCAACATGATGATGTAGCTCATTATTTGCAAAATGAAATTTTGCATTTTTTGGATGTCACAATGTGAGAGGGTCCCGGCATTTCGACATTGGAAATTTTTACTGAAAATTTGCATTTTTCTTCACCAGCACGTCCAAATCTTCAATCTTTCATCCTGCACAACAAGATTTGCACAAAATTAACACTTAATTAATGGAAAATTAACCTAATGAATACTAAAAACATAAAAAATTACCAAAACACAAAAAAAACTAAAAATAAACTTGGTTTGCCTCCCAAGAAGCGCTTTATTTAATGTCGAAAGCTCAACACCTTTTTGCTCATTCTTCACTCCATGGCTCATCAAAAACCACCTCTCTAATCTTCAGATTGAAGGATTCCTTTTGACTAAGGTAGATCTTCAATCTATGACCATTGTCTGTGAAAATATTCCCAAATATCTCGTTTAATAGCTCCCCAACACCATACGGGAAAAATGTCTTCACTTTATATGTTCCCAACCATATTGATTTAAGCTTCCCTGGAAAAAGTCTCAACTTTGAATTATAGAGTAAAACAAGTTGTCCCGGCTGAAATAGTTTATACAGGATGCGCTTATCATGCCAATTCTTAGTTCTCTCTTTATAGAGTGAAGCAATTTTGTAAGAATCAAATCTAAACTCGTCCAAGTCATTAAACTTCAATAATCTTTGTCAGCTGCCTTTCAATAATCCATTTCCAGCTATTTAAGAGCCCAAAAAGACTTGTACTCAAGCTTAATTGGTAAATGGAAAGCTTTACTAAAAACCATCCTATATGGAAATGTACCAATTGGAGTTTTAAAAGCTATGCGGTAAGCCCAAAAATAGTCATCCAATTTTGTAGCTCAATCCTTGCGAGACAGCTTTACGACCTTTTCGAGAATCCTTTTGATTTCCCTATTGGATTCCTCCACTTGGCCACTTGTTTGTGGATTATAAGGTGTAGCCAGCTTGTGCCAAACTCCATATTTGGTTAATAAAGCTTGAAAGCCCTATTGCAAAATTGTGTGCCTCCATCACTTGTTATTGCCTCTGGGTTCCATAACGTATGAAAATATACTTGTTGATGAATCTCATCACACTTTTGGAATCATTGTCAATAATGCAACGATTTCTATCAACTTTGAGACATAATCGGCTGCCATAAAGATGTAAGAATTACCATTAGATTTTGGGAATGGGTCCCATGAAGCTAATGCCCTATACGTCGAATATTTCGACCTCCAAAATGTTTTTCAATGGCATCTCGTTCCTCTATGAAATATTTTCAGCTCGCTGGCAATTATTTCATTGCTTAATCCCTTCCTGAGTATCATAAAACAGTCTAAGCTAATAATAACCTGATTGCAACACTTTATAAGCTGTTCGCCACCCTCCAAAATGTCCTTTACATTTGGATTCATGACATGAACATATATAGAATTGGTTTTTGATTTTCTTCGGGCACACACTTTCTTATTGCTTGGTAACTGCACACTTTAAAGAGGTAAGTCTTATCCCAATAGTAGTAGCTTGCATCATGAATGAGCCTTTTTCTCTTTTGAGTAGAAAATTTAGGTGGAACCCAATGTGAAAACACATAATTTGCAATCTAAGCATACCATGGATCCTTATACACCCCCTTAACTTGAATAACTACTGATAGCAATCCGCCCATGTCCATAGTGCCAAGGACGACTTCACATGATCCTTTGGAGAATCTTGATGGTCCAATGACAAGATCAAGGAGTAAGAGGATGAAAGCCGCCTTGCAAACATTGTTGTCAACTCATTGTGGAGCCTTAGACATTTTTAATGAAGTTCCTATCATGGCGTCACCATCTCAAGAAGGAGTTTTATGGAATATTTCTTCAATCACAATTCATGAAGATGTTTCCAAGAGTTATACATTGGAGCTTAAGGAAATTCCATCTTGAAGAATATTCAAGAAATCACATTGAAGACCAAGATGGCGTTCTTGGGCTTTACCATCATGGATCACGCCATTTTAAGTAAAATAGGATTTATTTGTTTTGTAATAAATTAAGTCCATTAAACGTTAATTGTGGGCTTATTAGTTCGGTTATTCATTTAATTACTTGGTCCAATTATCTTGCATGATAATGGAAAGTAATTCTTTTAGAAAGTAACTTCCTACTGTTTAGAAAAGTTCAGGAAAGTAATTCCCTACTTTTTAGGACAGAACCATGTGTTTAGTTTAGGAAACTAGTTAGTTAGTTAGTTATCAACTCCAATTTGGAAGTTTACTAAAATTGGATTGGTAAGTTAAGTAGTCAAGTTGTAATTGACTACCATTAGGGTTTCCTTTTTGTAAGCCTATTTAAAGGCACCTTTTCACATTATTTTGGAGATAGATGAAATAATAATTTTAGCTTTGATAAATTGAAAACACATTGTGTTTTGTTAATCCGCGGGCCTTTAGCGAGGACCTTTAGGTTAGCCATCCCGTTCTTGATTTAAGGAACAAGCCAAACTTGTTAGTTTAGTCTTGAGATTTACTCAAGCTAGGTTAATTTGTTTGCTATAAACGTGGGGGTTTGATTGGCTAATATCATTCCTTTTCGTTTCCCTTTTAATTCTTTCGGCATTGTTAGTTTTTGTTTTGTTCTTGTTCGAGATTGTTTGTGCAACATGGTCCAAAGGTGTGAGTTCGTGTGGTCCAGGAAATTAAGCCTCGATCACCCACGCCAACTACTCATCAAGAGAGATTTACTGAATTTTTACATAATGTCCTCTTCTAAATGCTCATGCTTTTCTAGTCTAGAAAGATGGTCTGGAACATGGTTTTTACCTCCCTTTTTATCTAGGATCTCCAAGTCTAATTCCTGACGAAGAAGTATCCAATAGATTAACATTGGTTTAGCATCCTTCTTGGCCATCAAATAACGGATAGCTGCATGATCCGTGTGAATAATCACTTTCGCTCCAGCAAATAAGACCAGAATTTATGAACAACAAATACAATAGACAACATCTTTTTTTTCGTCGTAGTGTAGTTACACTGGGCTACATCAAGTAGACGGATGATATAATGGATAGTATGAAAAATACTGCTCGTCCTTTAACCAAGAACTACCCCCACAACAATGTCACTTGCATCACACATTATCTCGAATGGGACTCCCTAATTTGGTGCTTTAATCACCAGTGTTTCAACTAGTTGACCATTAAGAAAATTGAATGCTGCCTTGCAACATTCATTCAAGTCAAATATGATATCCTTCTGCAAAAGATTGCACAAGGACTTAGTAATCTTTGAAAAATCCCAAATAAATCTGCGATAAAACCCGACATGTCCCAAAAAGCTCCTTACTCTTTTGACATTAATAGGATAAGGGAGTTTTGCAATAAGCTCCAGTTTAGACTTGTCGACTTCCATACCATTAGATGATATTTTGTGGCCTAAAACAACACCTTCTTGTACCATGAATTGGCAATTTTCCAAATTCAAGACCAGATTTGTCTTCACACATCTTTCAAGCACTTTTGGGAGATTATCTAAACTTCGATAAAAGGAATGATTAAAGACCGAGAAGTCATCCCGAAAACCTTAATAATATCTTCAACCATGTCGTAGAAGATGGCCACCATGCATCTTTAAAAAGTGGCAAGTGCATTACACAACCCGAAAGGCATTCTCTTGAATGCAAATGTGACAAAATGACAAATAAATGTAATCTTGTCCTGATTCTTTGGGAAAATGGTTATCTGATTATAACTAGAATACCCATCCAAGAAGCAATAATAGAGATAGCCGGCGATCCTATCCAAAACTTGATCCAAGAATGGTAGTGGAAAATGATTCTTACCTGTAGCCTTATTGAACTTACGATAATCCATGCAAACTCTCCGTGCATTAATAATTCGAGTCACCAACAACTCCTCATTCTCCGTCTTGACCACTGTCACTTTACTCTTCTTTGGCACGCATTGGACTGGACTTACCCATTCACTATCAAAAATTGCATGAATTATCCCAAAGTCCAATAACTTAATAGCCTCCTTTTTGACTACCTCCATCATCGTTGGGTTTCACTGACATTGCCTATCTCTCACCAGAACTGCTTTCTCTCCCAAGAGAATCTTATGCATACAAATAGACAGACTAATTCCCTTAATGTCAACAATAGTCCACCCAATTTCTCCTTGATATATTTGTAGTACCTTAATGAGCTTTTTTTCTTACCATGGTTCCAATGTGGTTGAAATAACCGTTGAAAGTGTGTTGTTGCTTATGAGGAAAACATTTTTAAGATGCTACGGAAATGGCTTAAACTCTAATTGTGGTGGCTCTTCAACTAAAGGTTTCATCTTATTTTTCCTACAATCAAGAACTTCAATAAGCCTCACTGCAGTGGCCTTCTCATAACAAAACCCGTCAGCTCATAAATAGATGACTCTAGAACAACACATTCGACCATGCTTTATAACTCTAATTCAATTGTCACATTAATTTTAAACAATTTAGCACTAGATATATGCATTAATCAGTCATTTTCATTAACACTTAATATTTTCATGGGATTACGCGCATTAACTAATGATTCAACAACATCCATGAAAAAACAAGTATGAACGTCACAAGGATGCTTCATAGCATATTTAACATTAAATGTTATCTCTTCAATATTGATGCAAAAGGTGATTGTTTTGTTGTGCATGCCAATTAAAGCATCTCCTATTGCTAGAAAACGTCTCCAAAGATGAGATGAACCTTCTCATCCTCCTCCTTATCCAAGATAGTAAAGTACACCAGAATTGTGAATTATCCACTTCTACCAACACATATTCAAGAATTCCCGTAGGAGTAACAATGGATCGATATGCTAATTGAAGTGTAATTGCGATTAATTTAACTTTATCTCCCAATCCCATACTGATAGTAATAGAATAAGGCATCAAATTAATGTCCGCACCTAAATCACTTAATGCCTTGAACTAATCATGCTTGGAATTATACAACTTCTTGGATCCTTAAGACTAGGAGGGAGATTCGTCTTCATTAAGAACTTTCAAACTTTATTCAATTAAAGTACCTACTCGCCTTGCAAAATCTTGTCCTTATTTGAAATAAGATTCTTTAAAAATTGAGTGTAAGTTGGCATTGTTCTTACTAAGTTTAGCAAAGGAATTTCTACATTGAGCTTCTAAGCCATCTCAGCAAACTTGCTAAACTAAATCCTTTTCTTTGCTGGCTGCAAATGTGTCACAAATCCTTTAAAATTAAAAGCACTTGAAGGTTCTTTCTTCCTCCTTTTTCCTTTACCTTCCTCCTTGTGTTCCACTTACTTTGGAACTTTATCCCTGTCTAGCTGAACCTCGACTTCTCTTGGATCTTCCATTAAAGGCTCTTCCTCAGTAATCACCATTGGCTACAATTCTTTACCACTCTAAATTGTAATTACATGGTACTGCTCTTTCCCATTTGGGTTGGGAAAAGTATCACTCGGTAAAGACCTAGCAGGTCTATTATGCAATAAACTGGCCATTTGCCCCATTTGAGTATCCAGATTTTTAAGAGTAGCACTATGCTCTCTTAAAATACTGTAATACGTTTCCAACACATTACCTTGTTTTTATACCAGGGTTTCCAATGCAACACATCGCTGATCACCCACTGCAATAAGCTTGTCTATTTTGGATACTGGTCCTGTCATTTTATCTTTCATAGTGGGCTTATTACCCTTATTCTATGTGCCTTGCTGGTTATCTTTCATACAGTCATTAGAACATTTGATCCTCAAGGCAATAACAAATTAAATGATCGGCTCTAAATCTAGTACTGAAATTAAGGTAGCAGACATTCTTATGAAATTAATGAAATTTGTACCGATTATAGAATATAGGATACAATTTTTGGTAATTTTCTCGATGTAATCACAATTGGATCTCGTTCTGTTCTGTCAAGCTTCCTCGTTAATGGTGGATTTCTAGAGAGAGAACAAAAAAAGGCGCCAACTCAATACCCTAATTTTTTTCTCTCCTCATTTTCACTTCTGCGGCTCAAAATCGAAAGAATCCCCCTTTCTCTTTTCCGGCTCCTTTCCTATTATGGGATAGATTTTTGTGCTCACGTGGTCTTTCCTCAAGCACATAATCTCCCTTCCATCGAACCAGCGACACGTGTTTGTGAAAATCAGTAAATATATAAATGAGTGAGATCACGTCTTCCAGACTATCACAAAAAATTACTTGGAGGGAAAGAAAGACAATATCTAACATTTGGAATAGATTTGTCAATGTAAGTGCTTGGACACTTGATGGAATTCAATGGATGTGATAAGTGAGTGAGAATACAACTTGTGTGCGGTGTGTGCGAGTGTTTGCGTAGAGATATGTGTGAACGTTTGCGAGTGTGTGCTTGTTGTGCGTGAGTGGGGTGAGTGCACTGTGCACCCACCTATGTGTGTGTGCGTGGTGGTGCGAAAGCACGGTGCTCCTGCATCATCGTGCGTGTGTGTGTGGGCGGGCTCACGGTGCACCCGCCCGTGTGTGTATGCATAGTGATGCGGGCGTGCTATGCTCCCACACCAATGTGAATGTGTGTGTAGGTGGGCATGCGGTATGCCCGCACTGTTGTGCTTGTGTGTGTTGGCGGGCACACTGTGCGCTTGCCTCTGTGTGTGCCATTGAATGGCAAAACATAATCACATGTGCTAAGATACATGCCAATAGATACAACATGCCAATCGTAGCAATCCCGCCCCCCCTCCACACTTGATCATAGAAATCATAAAAAAAAAATGGTAAAGTGGCTGTGCATCTTATACTATTCTATGTCAATTATGAAAGCAAGAGAAATAACACACACCTTTCAATCCTTCATACTGTGATCATTAGTGGAAAATTCACTGAACATAGGCATGGCATGACAAAACACTAATAATATTACAGGAAAAATCGTATGTCCGTATGTTTGTAACAACATTCCAACACCGCTACCGAGTTAGTTACGTCTCAAAAATTAAGTTGACAACACTCTAGCAAGTACCCATGCTCAAAGAATGTACACCAAAATAATCACCACAACATGCCAACTAAACCTTCCACTCCACCGTGCCCCACTTAAGTGTGCAAAACTTTGAGCACATCACTCACAGAACAAGCATGTATCCGAGATCATAGAAGTGTCAAATAAATTTCAATGCTGCGCATTACTCATCAAAAGATTTAACAACATATAGGAGACTTAATTGAAGAGGAAGCACAACCATGAGAAATGTGATACACTGTGATTGACCACCGAAATCCAAGCCTCGAAAAGAATTTGAACCGAGCACCAAATTACACTAAACGAAGAAAATGGTGTTGGTTTTGTTGTTGCTTCAAACTTTTGTCAAGCTTTCCATGTAAAGGAATAAAATGCAATATGCAATCTTGGAAATTAATTTATAAAGAAGGAGCATGTATTTTTGGTCAAGTGTTCCCACAAGCAAATAAGGTCATGTGATTTATTGTCCAACAAATTTTATGATCTCAACTGGTATGCTTCCAACCCATACAAATGTGTGTTATCCAATGTGCAACCAAAGCAACCACTTTATAGCGACACTCGGTCAAAAATGGTGAAATGCAAGCAAAAAAACAAAATTTCATTAAACCACCCAAATGCATGCAATCATTCGGTCAGCAGCCTTCAAACACAACCCCAAACATGTGACTTGCTACCAAACAAAATGTGTGGTCCCCCTATTCTTATAAGGCTGTCCATGTTTCTCTTTCTTCAAGAAATCTCACTATTCACATTATCTTTCCACAACTTACACGTATTCATGAAATTGGCAATATGCATTCAAAATGTTTCAAGCCACAAAAGAACCCATGCATGGAATGAGAAATGCACATGCGATATATATACATCAGTTGAAAATCATGGATTCTTCAAATTTTTTGATTCACCTAGTCACACCTCTAAGTCATGTCAAACACATGAAAGCTGTTAAAATGCCAGTGTGATTTGATCCAAAGCTACAAAGTTGAAATGCAAGCTTACAACCTTTCTCGTTTGATTAAACAGTGTATATTTTGGCTTGTTGCATGGTGGCATGAATGAATCAAATAACACAATGAAAACTCAAATAAGACAGCCAAATCTTTGTTTCAAGTGTGTATGCAACGGTGAAATATTCCGCAATCTACATTCTCCCACTGTGAGGATTCAGTGAAGTACATAACCGTACCGCAAAATTGTGTCCTCACTGAATTATCCTATGCCCGAAGAGATCTTACCAGATTCTTACATTACAAAAAATGTGTGTCTCTCGAATGAACATATTTCCCAACTTCTCTTTCCCTCTTCTTGGTACATACTAAAAACAGCAAAACAAGAAACACTATTAACACGTTTCAAACATTTATTGACAAAATATCTAAAATAGAAAGAAAGCAAAGGAAAATGTTGGGTTGCCACCCAAAAAGCTCTTGATTTAATGTCGTCAGCCCGCCAGAGTGAAGCACAAATTAGGGTGTAGGACTATCCAAGAATATTGTGGATCCACCAATTTTTGTAGGCGTCTGCTCAGTTGTTTTGAACAATTTAACCCTAGGGCCATTAATTTGCCAGCATCCACCAGTTGTTTAATTTCTCACTTCTACCACCCCATAAGGAAATACCTTGTTGAATGTGAAAGGACCAACCAATCTCGATTTCAGCTTACTAGGGAACAGTCTCAACCTTGAGTCATAGACTAGTACTTATTGCCCCACCTCAAATTCCTTCACTTTGATCCTAGTATCGTGCCACTTCTTTGTACGTTCCCTATATAAGCTAGCAATCACATATAAATTCCAATGAAACTCATCAAGTTCATTTAAAAACATTATTCTTTATTCTTGTGCTAGATTCAAGTCCATGTTCAGCTGTTAAACTGTCGAATAGACTTTATGTTCTAATTCCACTGACAGATGACATTCTTTACCAAACACAAGTCTAAATGGAGAAGCTCCAATTGGTGTCTTATAGGCTATCTTATAAGCCCATATTGCATCATCCAACTTTAAAGACAAGTCTTTCTTGCCAGGATTCACCACTTTTTCCAAGATACGCTTGATTTCTTTATTGGACACTTCAGCTTGTGCATTTGTCAGTGGGTGATATGTTGTAGAGACTTTATGTTGCGCTCTATATTTCGCCAAAAGTGCATCGATCACCTTGTTAAACAAATGACTTCCTCCATCACTAATGATATCCCTTCATGTGCCAAAGCGGTTAAAAATATTTTTCTTGACAAATCTCATCACACTATTGCTATCATTATGAGGTAAAGCTCTGGCCTCCACCCATTTGGAAACATAGTCCACAGCTACAAGAATGTACTGATTGCCACAAAACATTGGTAATGGCCCCATAAAACTTAGTCCCAAAACATAAAAAATTTCCACTTCCAAGACATTGTTGAGAGGCATCTCATTCCTCCAAGAAATATTCCCCACACGCTAGCATCTTTCACATTGGCTAACCCAAAACCTTGAATCAATAAAGATGTGAGGCGAATAAAATCCTACCTGTAGAACCTTATATGCAGTGCAAGTACCACCCAATTGCCCACCAAAAGGTGACTCATGACACGCCTTTAAAATGTCATCGTTCTCTAGATCTGGAACACACCGCCTGATGATCTGATCACTGCATCTCTTATACAAGTTGTCATTATCCCAAAAATAGTACTTTGCATCATGCCTTAGTTTCTTCTTCTGCTCATAGGATTAATGATTGGATATTTGACCAGCAACAACAAAATTGGCAATCTCTATAATCCTATGAATTTTGAATATTTGCTTATATGGGAAATGCTCCTTTATCCACACTTTAAGTTGATCATCATTGAGAGCACCAATGTCCAACCTTGATAGATGGTCTGCTACTACATATTCACATCCCTTCTATTCTCTAATCTCCACATTAAATTCCTGCAACAGCAACACCCAACCAATTAGCCTTAGTTTGGCCTCCTACTTTGCCATCAAATATTTGAGAGCCGCATGATCTGTGTGAACATTACCCTTGGACCCAAGAAAATAGGCTCTGAACTTATCAAATGCAAAGACCACTGCTAGCATTTCTTTCTCTGTGGTGGTATGATTCATTTCAGCTTTATGTAGCAGCTTACTGGCATAATAAATGGCATGAAAGACATTGTCTTATTTTTTACCTAACACTACACCCACTACATAGTCACTCGTATCAGACATATTTTCAAATGGTTCTCCCCACCTTGGCGTGACTATAACATAAGCTTCCACCAACTTTGACTTGAAAAGCTCAAAAGCCTGGATACATTACTCATTAAACTTGAACGGTACATCCTTCTCTAGCAAATTGCATAAGGGCTATGCAATTTTGGAGAAGTCCTTTATTAACCTTCTATAAAATCTAGCATGTCCCATGAAACTTCTTACGCCCTTGACCTTAGCTGGAGCTGGTAGCTTGGCAATCACCTCAACTTTAGCTTTGTCAACTTCCAACCATACTTTAGAGATTTTGTGTCCCAGCACCACTCATTCATTTACTATAAACTGGCATTTTACCCAATTCAAGACCAAATTGGTGTCAACACATCATTTCAGTACCGAGGCCAAATTCTCTAAACATCCTTCAAATTTGAAGCCAAACACTGAAAAAGCCATCCATGAAGATTTCAATGATATTCTCCATCATATCTTGAAAAATTGCCATCATACATCTCCGGAAGGTGGTTGGTGTATTACAAAGACCAAAAGGCATCCTTTTGTATGCAAATGTCCCAAAAGGATATGTAAAAGTTGTGTTCTCCTGGTCCTTGAGAGCTATAGCAATTTGATTGTAACCTGAGCATCCATCAGAGAAACAGTAGAATAAAAACCCAGCTATCGTGTCTGACAATTGCTCCAAGAATGGCAAGGGAAAGTGATCTTTAAAAGTAGCTTTGTTTAGCTTACGATAATCCATACAGACGCGCCAAGCACTAATAATCCTTGCTTCCAACAATTCATTTGCATTATTTTTCATCACTGTAACACCTCCTTTCTTTGGCACACACTGAACAAGGCTCACCCACTCACTGTTTGAGATAGGAAAAGTCAGACCAAAATCCAAAAGTTTTATAATTTCTTTCTTGACTACGTCCATCATTTGTGGGTTGAGTCGCCTTTGCCTATCCCTCGTAGGCACAAATTTTTCTTCAAGCAATATTTTGTGCACACATATACTTGGGTTAATTCCCTTGATATCAGCTATTGTCTAGCTTATAGCCTCCTTGCAAAGCCTCAAGACTTCCAATAATTTATCATCTTGCCAACTTTTCAGCTTTGAAGACGACAACTGGTAAAGTTTCATTGTCCCCAAAAAGGCATATTTGAGGTGAGGGAGTAAAGGCTTCAGTTCTAGCTTTGGTGGCACAAGCACTGATGATAACAACTTCTCATTCATGCAATTAAGCTTTTCAAGCCTCACCTTAATGGGGAACACATTAACATCATGGTTAGTTTTATAACTTTCAAGTAACAATTCAGAACATACTTCTGTCTCCTTCTCAACCTCGCTATCAAAACCCATTCCTTAGATAGACTCGTCAATAACACAACATTCTACTAAATTCTCAAGTTCAAGCAAAATCGATTCATCCTCATTATTAAAAACATTGGCATCAACGACATTATTGTCACTAACTTCAGACGACTCAATCAAAGCAATTGAAAATTTATCTTTATGTGCAAGATCGAGTGTGTGCTGTATACCTTCCCAGGACTGAATAAAAAACATTGTTCTACATGCATAGGATATTTCATGGCATAGTTTACATTGAACACCACATGCTCCGCATTAACTCTAAAAGTAATTGTCTTACTTTTCACCCCAATGAGTGCGTCTCCTATGGAAAAAAATAGGCAATCAAAACTCAGGGGTACATTTAGATCTTCTTATACATCCAAAATAATGAAGTCTACGGGTAGAACAAATTTGCCTACAGAAACCAAGACGTCTTCCACCATGCCTGATGGCTGTACCTAAGATTTGTCTGCTAGCTGAAGTAGAACTACCACTTGTCTCACAGACCCACATTTTTAGCTATGGACAATTGCATCAAATTTATCCCTGCATGAAAATTAAAAAGTTCTTTGTTGAAGAAACGAGTACCAATCATCTATGGAATGGTACAACTGCCAGGGTCTTTTATTTTTGGGGCAAGTTATTATTCAGCCAAGCTTGACTCTCATCAGTCATAGGGATAGGCACTTCACATTCTAAGATTTGTTTCTTGTTGGAAATTAAATCCTTCAAGAACTTAGCATATCTGGGAACTACTATGACTAGATCAAGTAATGGTAAGTTTATGTTAGCTTGCTTAACCATGTCCAAAAATCTGTTAAATTGAGCTCCCTTTTTGGGCTGAGGTTTCACTATATGAGGGAAAGATGGCAGGGGTGCATACTTTGGGAAATTACATAGACTTGGGGGATCTCTCATTTTCTTTAGCACTGTTTCTCCTTCTTGCCTCTCAATATCTTCTTTTGGCAGGTTCTCCTCAACAAGTACAGTAACTTCCTCCTTTGTTTCTTGAGTCCCTCCTAGTCTACTCTTTTTATTTCCTTTGAGTTTCTTTCCACTTCTTAGTGTGACAGCATTACACACCTCCTTGCCCTTAGAATTTGGCACAATATCACTTGGTAAGGCTCCCAATGGCCTTTTGTGAGCAGTATTGGCTAACTAGCCAAGTTGCATTTCAATGTTCTTAATAGAAGCGTCATGATTTTTCAACCCTATTTCCATATTCACCACTCTCTGTTCACTCTTGTCAAGTTTTTCCATGATCTTGTTCAGCATGTCTTCCATATTGGACCTCATTGGTTCACGATTGCTCTGTTCATCTCTTTGATAAAATTGTGCAGATTGGTTATTCTAATTCCAACTTCCATGACCCCGATGATTTATTTTTTCCTCCATATTGTTGCTTGTTGTAATTGTTCACATATTGAATAGATTCTGTAGTGAGAGCACATTCATCAGTGTGGTGATCGTCCTTGCACAAACTGCAAGCCAACAGTCGAGTAGTTTGATCCAACTTTAATGATTGAACTCGTATAATCAAGGCTTCTAACTTGGCTTGAAGAGAGGTTTCCTCATCTAAGTCCAAAACACCATTCTGCATTTTTCATCGATGATTTCCTAGCCTCAGGAAACAAGTATTAATCATCAGCAATTGAATCAAAAATTTCTCTAACCTCAGATACACTCTTATCCTTAAGATCCCCATTAGCACATGCTTTTACCATGGGTGATAAATCTAGATTGAGACCCTTGAAGAATGTATTGAGCTTCTGTACTTCCCCCAAGTCATTGTTTGGACACTACCTTATCAAATCATTAAATATGTCCCAAGCTTCTTTAAATGTTTCACCATCTTATTACTGAAAATTTGTGATCTCAAGCCGTATCCTTTCTAATTTAGCTGGAGGGAAATACTTAGCTAAAAGCTTCTTTTCCAGCTCTTCAAATGTTGTGATGGCTGGACCCCCAATTGATTTGAACCAATGTGATAGCAATCCGCCCATGTCCATGCCAAAGCTGACTTCAATTGTTCATCCATTGACAAATCTTAATGGTCCATTGACGAGATCAAGGAGCAAGAGGATGAAGGAGGTGTTGCAAGCATTATTGACAACTCATTGTGAAAAGTTGGACAGTTTTGAAGAAGAACATCATTCGGTCCAAGCATCTTCCACCAATGTAGTTTTATGGAATATCTCTTCAATCAGAATTCATGAAGAAGTTCCTAAAGGTTCTACATTAGAGCTTGAGGAAATTCCACCTTGAAGAGTATTCATGGATCAATCACATTTGAAGACCAAGAAGGTGTGAACTTGGGCTTTGCATTGGATCATGCCATTCTTAATTAATAGGTTTTATTTTGATGTTAATTAATTAAGTCCAAAACACTCAATTTGGGCTTTAATTAATTCGTTAATAAGTTGATTACTTGGCCCAATTATCTTGCATGATAATGGCAAGTAAAAGATTAGGAAACTTATAAGACAATTTGGTTTTTGCTTCTTAAAAGGATAAAACTGTGTGTTCTTAGTTTAGGAAACTAAACTCCTACTTTTTAGGAAAAATTTAGGAAAGTAATTCCCTAAATTTTAGGAGCCTTTTGCGTGTTTTCTATAAGCCCAAAACTGAGTGGTTTTGTGTTCTTTTAGTAGGATTTGGAAACATGATTGGCAATTATCCCATATTGGAAAAATACCAATCATTAACACTTTTTGTAGCCTATATAAATGCAGTCTTTACACGTTTAATAGATATATGAAATTTGATAATTTTAGCTTTGCTAAAGACTTTTTGCAGCCGTGATAAGTTGTGAATAAAAACGTGAATAATTCTTCTAAGTTTAGTTGAATTTTCATAAGAACCGTGAATCTCGAAGCTAAGACCTTTAGGTGAACTTACTAGTTCTTGATTTAAAGAACAAGCCAAACTGATTGTGTTTAACTCTTGATTTACATGAGTTGACCGAATTCTTTGTTCAATACGTGGGGGATTGATTACTTCATATCATTCCTTTTCGTGTCAATATCTTTTTCTCCAAAGTATTCTTATATCAAAATTCCTTGTGTAGACACACTTGGTGGATACGCATTGATGATTCCATTTTTGAAAAACCCATACCAAATTGGTTTATTGAATGGTTCAAAAATATGGGACCAAAACAAGAAATTATTATTTCTTTTATTGCATGGAATAAACTTTTTCTTTTCCTTTTCTAATAAAAATATTATTCATATTTCTTTTCCTTTTCCTTTTCTAATAAACAAGAAATTATTATTCATATTTCTTTTCAGTTTTTTGATTTCTTCTTTCTTGCAGATCTTCTTATCGGCATTTTATCATCTTCAATTTCTTCAGATGAGAATGTCTTTTGAGTAGATACTGGAGATACTGCTCTGGATTTATCAGAATTAGAATCTAAAACTTTTAATACATAATCTTTATTTTTATAAAGATCATATATTAATTGTTCAAAGTTATATTTTTCCTTTTCTGTCATCTCAGGATAAGGATCATGATTTTGATATACAGATGTATCAAATTCTTCTTCATCATTAAGATTTATTAAATCCTCATTTGATATATAAGATGTTGAGGCATTTATTTTTTCTTTTCCTTTTCTATTTTTCTCTTTTTCAATTTTTTCTTTTTCAATTTTTTCTTTTTCAACTTTTTCCTTTTCTTTTTCTTTTGCTAATTTTTCCTCTTTCTCCTTAAGTGGAGTAGAGACAGCAAAAATTCTATCAATTTCTTTTTTCATTTTTTCAATCATTTCTTTTTTCTTATTTTCATATATAAACCAAAGTTTTGCTAAGTTTCATTAGCACAATAAGTTATCAAGTGTGGAAACCAATTTTGGTGACGACTGGTTCTGGGTCTGTCATTTATATCAGTAATTTTGGAAAAATTTAGGCTTGTCCTTATATTGATGTTAGTAATGTTGAATTAGCAAAAATAGCCAGACAAAATAATTTTACAAATCTTAATTTAAATACCATTTCTAAACAATTATGTATGCCGAGTTTTTAGAGGAAGTGGTCCTCTTAAACTGAAATGAGAATTAGAAGGATTATTGAAATATTTATGAATAATCGCATACAAATCTAATTTGAGATCTGTTTCAGAAATGAAAATTGAATTTTCTTATATTTGTTAAATTTAATTCTTCTAAAATTAAAATTCTTTCTTTTAATTTTTGAATTTCTATTTTTAATTCATTAACTTCTTCTTTTAAAATTGGTAAAGTAATTTGTTTAGGATTTTGATTTTGTAAATGATCTATTACATCTTGCATTGTAAATGAAGTATTTATTCTATCTAATTTTCTTTTTATTTGAGAATTTTCATAAGAAGTAGATGGAGAATGATTTAAAGAATTTTTATTGTCTTCTTCTAATTGTAAATATTTTTCTAAATATTGTCTTTTTCTTATTGGATCTTGAATTTCTTCAACTAAATCAAGCATCATTTTATGCTTTTCAGATAATGTGAATATTCCTATTTCATTTAATCCATTAGCTTTAATTATTGCTTTGTAATAATCTGATTTCGAATTACAATTTTCACAATTTTCATCAGTATCATCTGAACTTATATTATTTATTTCTACAGATTCTTCACTATCTGATGAATCGGCTTTGTAAATTTTATTTTCTATTGTTTGTATTAAATAGTCTTTTAATTCTTTATCTAAATTTATATCTTCTAATTTTTCCAAAAGAATTTCATTAATATTTGTCCTAGAAGTACATTTATTAGCATAATGTCCTTTTTTACCACATTTTCTACATGTTATATTTTCTTCTATCCATTTCTTTCTAGATTTTTTCTTTCTTTTAATTCTTTCTTCAGAATTTTCAGATCTTTCAGATGATCTCTCATATTTTTTATGACAAAATTTCCTTAGTCAGAAAATTACTACACCTTCTATATGTTTTAATCCCAATGTTAAAAGAAATATTTTAGAAGGAACATCCAAGCTCTCTAGCTCTCTTTGTAATTCTCTTTTGTAATCAAGAGTTCTTATGCAATAGAAATTTCTTGATTTCAAAACTTTCTCTTCTTTTCTTCAAGCAAGCTTGGACATTCAATTCAAAAAATATTTATTTGCTACATCATAAGAATCTAATTTAACACTTTGGCCACCATTTTGTGTATAATATGTTAGTAATCCTACCCGAAGCTCTTATCAATTATTATGACATCTATATTATCTAGAAGTAATTCTACTGCTTCATCTTCAAATAAAAATACTAAAAATTCTGAATTAGTTGAATTTTCTGAAATTGAACAAAAAATACAAAATTGGCATATTCCAAAAATTGAACATAAAAAAATTTATAAATATGGAACTTTTGATCAAAAAACTAAAAGAGCCATAAAAAATGTAGAAAAAACAATTTCTATACAAAATCAATTTGAAGAAATACATTTACTAGATTTAGATTATTTGTCTCAAATTAGACAACAAGGATATAATTATTTACATATTGGTCTTATACAAATTGCTGTACAACCTTTAAATAGACAAGGATTAGAAACTACAATTTTAGTTGCTTTAAGAGATTGTAGGCATAATAAATTTCATGATTCTTTATTAGGCTTAATTGAGTCTAGTCTTTGCAATGGTCCAATTTATTTTAATACATATCCAAATTTTTCTGTATCTTTAACTGATAGAAATTTATATGATGTACTAACTGTCAATTTACAAACTAAAGGTTATGATATGAAACCTGGATCTGAAAATATTAATTTGACATATGGACTTTATTATAAATTAATGAATACTATAAGTCCAGGAGCAAGAATAACAGATAATGGGAAAAGTACATTATTAATGGAAACTAATTTAAAAAGATCAAAATTACAAATACCTAGATTAATAAATTGGGATGAAATATCTTTGCCATCAAATTGGGTCTTAGAAAAAATAAGTAGACCAACAATTCCTTTAAAATCTAAGGATGCTCAAATTCATGAAGATAACGAAGGAAATGTAGAAATAATATTTGAAACACATGTTCCTAGAAGAAATTCATACTCCTCATTTCCATACTCTTCTGCATCTAGATCTGATAGGTTTAACTTTGAAGGAATTAAAGAAACAGATAATCAAATTCCAAGACCAATATACACACAAAAATCACAAGATGATATAAGCCTTGGATCAGAAATGAATTTTGAAATAAATACAATTTCTCAAGAAAATAAAATTAATCTAAAAGAAATAAGTAAAATATGTGTTAAAGATTTTAATCTTCCACAATATACACCATTTAGAAATTGGTTTTTTAAAATTTATAATACTAAACAACAAAAACAATTTCAAGATTAAAATTAAATAAACAAAAATAAATAGTAAGGGACTTACCAAATTTACACCAGGAATTAAACATTAAAATTAAATAAACAAAAATAAATAGTAAGGGACTTACTACTTATTTTCTCTAATCTTGAAGCATTCTTATTTTCTCTAATCTTGAAGCATTTATCTTCAAGCTTTATGTGCAAAACTTGAAAGTAATTTACAACAGGAGGGAAGAACTTGAAAGAACTTCTTAACTCCTTAGCATAAACCTGTAAAATATAAAAATCCTCATTTGATATATAAGATGTTGAGGCATGGATTATAAGCAAATTGATGACAAAAATCTCCTAATTCAGGCGTTTCATGAGGCGGTTGATGATGTTGTAAGTCCTCTTTTTAGCCGGTAATATGTCGTTGACAGTCGAGCAAGATCATCCATAATAAAAATGAGACATGTTCTATCTTTTAAATGGTCAAAAGATTACTTTAATTACTTCTCAAAAATATTACATTTTTGCAACTCTTATAATAAATAAAGAATATAAAATATCTTCATCGGATGAAGCTGGAAAAATCAGTTCACAAAAGGTTGCAAAAAA
The DNA here is from genome assembly GCA_016586305.1 of Ophiorrhiza pumila. Lineage (NCBI taxonomy): Eukaryota > Viridiplantae > Streptophyta > Magnoliopsida > Gentianales > Rubiaceae > Ophiorrhiza > Ophiorrhiza pumila. The sequence continues at coordinate 18,211,474 of BLIW01000005.1, forward strand.
GAAAAATTCAAAGAAATGATATCAAGTGGGAAGAAAAATTCCAAGCAAGTGGGGACATCAATCAAGTAGGAGACATCATGGAGACAAAGAAATGTGAAGTTAGAAAAATGTCACATCACTTTTGAATGGTTGTCTTTTGTATTATTGTCTTTTACTTTTTTATTTTGTGATTAGTCCTTACTTTTTTGTATTTTATTTAAAAGTCCTTAGGTGGTCTATAAATAGAATCAAAATGGGTTGTATGTTCTTTTTATGTTCTTATGTTAAGTCCTCTTTTTATGTGGTCTATAAAATGGGTTGTTTACTCTTTTTATGTTCTCATTGTGGGTCGACACCCAAGTCGCGTTCGGCGTTTCATGAGGCGGTTGATGATGTTGTAAGTCCTCTTTTTAGCCGGTAATATGTCGTTGACAGTCGAGCAAGATCATCCATAATAAAAATGAGACATGTTCTATCTTTTAAATGGTCAAAAGATTGATATATAAACCAAAGTTTTGCTAAGTTTCATTAGCACAATAAGTTATCAAGTGTGGAGAAATCTAAAATATTCAATAAGTGATATCAAGTTTGGAGAAAATCTAAGATATTCAATACGTGATTCCATATGAAAGAAACTAAGTTATGTGTATACTACCATAAATTCTGTTAGTAATCCTACCCGAAGCTCATTTTAATTTTCTTAAATTGCTCTTTTGAATTGTTTTAATTTTATTATCTGATAGTATTATTTTTTATTTTTCTATGGAAAATAAACAAATAATTAAATTAGATTTAAAAGAAATAAGTAAAATATGCGTTGAAGATTTTAATCTTCCTTATTATACATTATTTAGAACTTGGTTCTTTAGAACTCATGATTCTAATCAACAAAAATATATTCAAAATGAATATTATGATTTTATTAAAAATAATGAAATTATTATTTCTTTTATTGCATGGTTTTATAATGAAAAAAGAGTAAATTACGTGCATGAATTATCTAGTTTAATTATCATAGATAAGTCTTATCAAATTTGGAAATTACCAAATAATAAATTACTAAAATCAATTTATATTTTGCAAAAACATAAAGAAGAAATTATGAATTACTCTTATGTTCAAAATAAAGAAATTGATATAATTCAAAATAATAATCTCTTTTATGTTGAAAATAAGAAAATTGAAGTAATTGAACATAATAATGGTTCTTTTGTTAATAAAAATGAAATAATAGAACAAGAAGAATTACATAAAATTGAAGTAAGTGACATAGAAGAAAATAGTTCTAAAAATATTAATAAATTATATAATATAGAAGATAATAATTCAAAAGTTAAAATTATTAAATCTAAAAATATTGATAAAAATTGTAATTTTGAAATAGAAATAGTTAATAATAATTTAGATGAAAATATTGAAAATAATATTGATAAGGTAAGTGAAACTAATAAAACTAAAATTGTTAAAAATAGAAAATTAAATCAGTTAGAAATTTTTACATTATCTGAAAATCATAAAATGATGTTAAATTTAATTAATGAAATTAAAATCCTATAAAAAGAAATCAATATTTTGAAATATATTTTCAAAATAATTCCTTACAAAATTATTCTTTTCCATCTAATGAAAATTCTTTTCAAAACAATAATTCTTTAAATATAAAACAAATAGATAAAGTAAACACTTCCTTAAAAGAAGATAAAATTACTTCACCTATATTAAAACAAGAAATTAATGAGTTAAAAACAGAAATTAAAATATTAAAAAATAAGACTTTAGAAGAAAAAGAACTTAATAAAATAGATAAAAATTTTGATCAAAATTCTCAATTAAATACTTTAATTACTTCTCAAAAATATTACATTTTTGCAACTCTTATAATAAATAAAGAATATAAAATTAAATCAATAGCAATGGTAGATTCAGGTGCAGATTTAAATTGTATTAGAGAAGGAATAATACCTTCTAAATATTTTGAAAAAACTCAAGTCATATTAAATGCTGCACAAGGGGGAAAAATACAAGTAAATTATAAATTATCAAATGTGTGTATATTTTCTGAAGAAAATAATTATGTTTGTTGTCCATTTGTTTTAGCTAAAACAATTAACCAACATATAATATTGGGAACTCCTTTCCTAAATTTAATGCATCCATATAAATGTGATGGTAAAACATTATCAAAAATTGATTCTGATTTATCATTTAAATTTATTACTTCTCCAAAAACTAGAGATCTTTGTTCTTTGAATTTGTCATCTTTACAAGAAAATATAAAATTAAAAAATAATCAAATTGATTTTCTTTCAAATGAGATTTTATCTTTAAAAATAGAAGAACAATTAAAATCTCCAAAATTACAAAATCAAATTAAAAATATTATGCAAGAAATTACTACAAAAATTTGTAGTGAATTGCCAAATGCTTTTTGGGAAAGAAAACAACATATTGTTGAATTACCATATGAAAAAGATTTTGATGAACAAAAAAATACCAACAAAAGCAAGACCATCTCAAATGAATAAAGAAATGGTTGAATATTGTAAAAAAGAAATTGATGATTTGTTAAAAAAGAAAATAATTAGAAAAAGTTACTCTCCTTGGAGTTGTTCTGCATTTTATGTTAATAAAAATTCAGAAATAGAAAGAGGTGTTCCAAGATTAGTTATTAATTATAAACCCTTAAATACAGTCTTACAATGGATTAGATATCCAATTCCAAATAAAAAAGATTTATTAAATAGGACTTTTGGAGCAATGATATATTCTAAATTTGATTTAAAATCTGGATTTTGGCAAATACAAATTGCTGAAAAAGATAAATATAAAACTGCATTTACTGTTCCATTTGGTCATTATGAATGGAATGTAATGCCTTTTGGTCTCAAAAATGCTCCTTCTGAATTTCAACATATAATGAATGATATTTTTTCATCATATTCATTTATAATTGTTTATATTGATGATATTTTAATTTTTTCACAAAATATTGAACAACATTTTAAACATTTGAATATTTTTATTAAAATAGTTGTTAAAAATGGTTTAGTTGTTTCTGCTAAAAAATTAAAATTATTCCAATCTAAAATTAGATTCTTAGGATATGAATTAGAAAATGGTCAAATTACTCCAATTGCTAGAAGTATTGAATTTGCAAATAAATTTCCTGATGAATTAATAGATAAAAAACAATTACAAAGATTTTTAGGAAGTTTAAATTATATTGGTGAATATTATAAAAATTTAGCAATTGATAGTAAACCTTTATATGATAGATTAAAGAAAAATCCTCTTGCATGGTCTGAAATTCATACAAATGCAGTAAAATTAATTAAACAAAAAGTAAAATTTTTACCATGTTTAAGTTTAGTAAATTCTGATTGGTTTAAAATTGTTGAAACTGATGCTTCTGATATTGGTTATGGAGGAATTTTAAAACAAAAGAATCCACAAACTAATAAAGAAGAATTAGTTAGATATTATTCTGGAACATGGAAAAATGCTCAAATAAATTATTCTACAATTAAAAAAGAAATTCTTAGTATAGTTCTTTGTATTTCTAAATTCCAAGATGATTTATTAAATCAAGAATTTTTACTTAGAGTTGACTGTAGTGCTGCAAAAGAAGTTTTACAGAAAGATGTAAAAAATATTGCATCTAAACAAATATTTGCTAGATGGCAAGCTATTTTATCTGTATTTGACTTTAAAATTGTTTATATTAAAGGTGAATTAAATTCTTTACCTGATTTTCTTACTAGAGAATTCTTACAAGGATAAAATTTTTTGCAGGTTATGAAACAACAAACTGAAGAAGAAATTGAAATTTTAAAAGAAAATTATTTAAAAGATTATCTTCAAAAATTTTCTAAAAAAGAAATTAGAATAAGAAATTATAATACAAAATCCTTAAAGGATCAAATTTTTATTCATCAAGTACAATATTACAGAATGGTAAGAATAAAGAAATTCATACAAAAATCAGGTTCACCAAATAACGAAGCTTATTATAGATTTATAAAATCTTTTGGAAAGAAAATATATTTTGTTTAAAAAAATCAAAGAATGGAAGAAAATTTTAAATTACAATGGTTAAAAGATTATATTGAAAATCCAGCTACAATTAAGAAAATTAGAAAAATTTATTCATTAAAAGAAAGGGTTCGACAAGATTCTGAATTTCCTCATGTTTATCATGTAGAAAATGTAAATGTTTTATCAATAAAACAACAAGTATTTTTACATCAAATGCAATACTACCAAATGTTGATTTCATATCACATAAATAAAAAGAGAAGACATCCAATAATAAATCAATTTTTATGGAATCGTCTTGAAAATTTTAGAAAAGAAATTGCTATTATTATTTAAAATCTTTTTAAAATTTTTTGCAGGAAATGCAAGGTAGAGGTGGAAGAGGTCATAGACCTCAAATGGATTTTGGTTATGTTAGCCATTATAATTCCCAATATCCTCCACTATACTGGTCATCTCAAATGAGAGGTCAGTCTTCTTTAAATCAATCAAATTCCAAAAATAATTCTCTTGTTCCATTGGGTCATATACCCACAGCCAAAAATGTCCTTCTTGATGAATCCTCAAATCAGGACCATGATTATATTAAAAATGGAATAATCGCACATTCAATTTTCATTTCTGAAACAGATCTCAAATTAGATTTGTATGCGATTATTCATAAATATTTCAATAATCCTTCTAATTCTCATTTCAGTTTAAGAGGACCACTTCCTCTAAAAACTCGGCATACTTATGCTGATTTTTTAAATTTTTCCAAAATTGCTGATATAAATGACAGACCCAGAACCAGTCGTCACCAAAATTGGTTTCCTACAACTGAAGACAATGAAATTGCTTTGTCTCAGATGTATATTCATAAAATACCATCTTATTCTGACTGGAATTCTTCTCAAATTCAAACCCAAAATTTTATTTCAAGATATAACAATTTTGAATATGCATTCACGTACACAGATATGGTGGAAAGTTTTCACAATATCCACTTATATCAAAATTCTTCTTACAAGCATACTTGGTGGATTCGTATTGATGAAGCCAATTTCAATAAAATTATTCCAGGTTGGTTTCTTAATTGGTTTAAAATTCATGGACCAAAAGAAGAAACTTTCTTACCTGAAAAATTGAAAAATTTGTTTATTCAGTTTAAAAATGTTTATTCTGAAAAATTTCAGCATTCAAAATTTCCAAAACAATCATTTTTACTCTTTTTAATAAAATTTCAAATTCCATGGTTATATGCTTGGAAATATGAAACTGGATACAATACTGATGGAATTTTACAGCTCACAAGAGTTGGGTACACTAAATGGTGGCCAAAATGTCAAGTAGATTACGTTGAAATTGAGAAGTCACTTGTTAATGCAAAAAGTTCTCTTGAAAAAGAAAAAGTGACACAAGAAATTGATAATTTTTCTCAGAAAGAATTAAATGAGAAAAATGACTTGATTGCAAAATTGCAAAATGAATTGAAAAAAGTGAAAGCTGTTTCTTCTCCTGAAAAAGAAAAAGAAGAAAAAATGACAAAAGGAAAAGAAAAGGAAAAATTGAAAAAGAAAAATAGAAAAGAAAAAAGAAAGTGAGAAAAGAAAAAAGAAAAAAAGAAAAAAGAACATCCATTTCAAGATTCTCTTTTGATAAAAATTTGATCAAATTCACTGATGATGAACCTTCAACAGAAGAGGATTTGCAAATTTCTTCAGATGAAAATTCAAGTACCAATTCTGATGGTGAAAAATTGCAAATGACAGAAAAAGAGAAAAATGAATTCGAACAATTAATACATAATCTGTATAAAAATAAAGACTATGTATTAAAATTGTTGGATTCCAGTTGTTCAGAAAAATCCAGAGCAAATACTCCTTCAAGAAAATCTTCATCGGATGAAGCTGGAAAAATCAGTTCACAAAAGGTTGCAAAAAAGAAAAATTCAAAGAAATGATATCAAGTGGGAAGAAAAATTCCAAGCAAGTGGGGACATCAATCAAGTAGGAGACATCATGGAGACAAAGAAATGTGAAGTTAGAAAAATGTCACATCACTTTTGAATGGTTGTCTTTTGTATTATTGTCTTTTACTTTTTTATTTTGTGATTAGTCCTTACTTTTTTGTATTTTATTTAAAAGTCCTTAGGTGGTCTATAAATAGAATCAAAATGGGTTGTAATGGGAACCTTTTCATTTGACGACTGGTTCTGGGTCTGTCATTTATATCAGATGACCAGTATAGTGGAGGATATTGGGAATCAAAGAGGTGAAATTATAAAAGCTACTAAACAAATAACTACAACCACACCCATATTTCCAAAACCAGAAAATAATCAACCACAAGAAATAACTGTTACAACTAATATTCCAGATGCTGCATTTAATCTTGTATAGTCCCTTACTATTTTATGATTCAATTCACACCATGAATTGGCAATTTTCCAAATTCAAGACCAGATTTGTCTTCACACATCTTTCAAGCACTTTTGGGAGATTATCTAAACTTCGATAAAAGGAATGATTAAAGACCGAGAAGTCATCCCGAAAACCTTAATAATATCTTCAACCATGTCGTAGAAGATGGCCACCATGCATCTTTAAAAAGTGGCAAGTGCATTACACAACCCGAAAGGCATTCTCTTGAATGCAAATGTGACAAAATGACAAATAAACGTAATCTTGTCCTGATTCTTTGGGAAAATGGTTATCTGATTATAACTAGAATACCCATCCAAGAAGCAATAATAGAGATAGCCGGCGATCCTATCCAAAACTTGATCCAAGAATGGTAGTGGAAAATGATTCTTACCTGTAGCCTTATTGAACTTACGATAATCCATGCAAACTCTCCGTGCATTAATAATTCGAGTCACCAACAACTCCTCATTCTCCGTCTTGACCACTGTCACTTTACTCTTCTTTGGCACGCATTGGACTGGACTTACCCATTCACTATCAAAAATTGCATGAATTATCCCAAAGTCCAATAACTTAATAGCCTCCTTTTTGACTACCTCCATCATCGTTGGGTTTCACTGACATTGCCTATCTCTCACCAGAACTGCTTTCTCTCCCAAGAGAATCTTATGCATACAAATAGACAGACTAATTCCCTTAATGTCAACAATAGTCCACCCAATTTCTCCTTGATATATTTGTAGTACCTTAATGAGCTTTTTTTCTTACCATGGTTCCAATGTGGTTGAAATAACCGTTGAAAGTGTGTTGTTGCTTATGAGGAAAACATTTTTAAGATGCTACGGAAATGGCTTAAACTCTAATTGTGGTGGCTCTTCAACTAAAGGTTTCATCTTATTTTTCCTACAATCAAGAACTTCAATAAGCCTCACTGCAGTGGCCTTCTCATAACAAAACCCGTCAGCTCATAAATAGATGACTCTAGAACAACACATTCGACCATGCTTTATAACTCTAATTCAATTGTCACATTAATTTTAAACAATTTAGCACTAGATATATGCATTAATCAGTCATTTTCATTAACACTTAATATTTTCATGGGATTACGCGCATTAACTAATGATTCAACAACATCCATGAAAAAACAAGTATTAACGTCACAAGGATGCTTCATAGCATATTTAACATTAAATGTTATCTCTTCAATATTGATGCAAAAGGTGATTGTTTTGTTGTGCATGCCAATTAAAGCATCTCCTATTGCTAGAAAACGTCTCCAAAGATGAGATGAACCTTCTCATCCTCCTCCTTATCCAAGATAGTAAAGTACACCAGAATTGTGAATTATCCACTTCTACCAACACATATTCAAGAATTCCCGTAGGAGTAACAATGGATCGATATGCTAATTGAAGTGTAATTGCGATTAATTTAACTTTATCTCCCAATCCCATACTGATAGTAATAGAATAAGGCATCAAATTAATGTCCGCACCTAAATCACTTAATGCCTTGAACTAATCATGCTTGGAATTATACAACTTCTTGGATCCTTAAGACTAGGAGGGAGATTCGTCTTCATTAAGAACTTTCAAACTTTATTCAATTAAAGTACCTACTCGCCTTGCAAAATCTTGTCCTTATTTGAAATAAGATTCTTTAAAAATTGAGTGTAAGTTGGCATTGTTCTTACTAAGTTTAGCAAAGGAATTTCTACATTGAGCTTCTAAGCCATCTCAGCAAACTTGCTAAACTAAATCCTTTTCTTTGCTGGCTGCAAATGTGTCACAAATCCTTTAAAATTAAAAGCACTTGAAGGTTCTTTCTTCCTCCTTTTTCCTTTACCTTCCTCCTTGTGTTCCACTTACTTTGGAACTTTATCCCTGTCTAGCTGAACCTCGACTTCTCTTGGATCTTCCATTAAAGGCTCTTCCTCAGTAATCACCATTGGCTACAATTCTTTACCACTCTAAATTGTAATTACATGGTACTGCTCTTTCCCATTTGGGTTGGGAAAAGTATCACTCGGTAAAGACCTAGCAGGTCTATTATGCAATAAACTGGCCATTTGCCCCATTTGAGTATCCAGATTTTTAAGAGTAGCACTATGCTCTCTTAAAATACTGTAATACGTTTCCAACACATTACCTTGTTTTTATACCAGGGTTTCCAATGCAACACATCGCTGATCACCCACTGCAATAAGCTTGTCTATTTTGGATACTGGTCCTGTCATTTTATCTTTCATAGTGGGCTTATTACCCTTATTCTATGTGCCTTGCTGGTTATCTTTCATACAGTCATTAGAACATTTGATCCTCAAGGCAATAACAAATTAAATGATCGGCTCTAAATCTAGTACTGAAATTAAGGTAGCAGACATTCTTATGAAATTAATGAAATTTGTACCGATTATAGAATATAGGATACAATTTTTGGTAATTTTCTCGATGTAATCACAATTGGATCTCGTTCTGTTCTGTCAAGCTTCCTCGTTAATGGTGGATTTCTAGAGAGAGAACAAAAAAAGGCGCCAACTCAATACCCTAATTTTTTTCTCTCCTCATTTTCACTTCTGCGGCTCAAAATCGAAAGAATCCCCCTTTCTCTTTTCCGGCTCCTTTCCTATTATGGGATAGATTTTTGTGCTCACGTGGTCTTTCCTCAAGCACATAATCTCCCTTCCATCGAACCAGCGACACGTGTTTGTGAAAATCAGTAAATATATAAATGAGTGAGATCACGTCTTCCAGACTATCACAAAAAATTACTTGGAGGGAAAGAAAGACAATATCTAACATTTGGAATAGATTTGTCAATGTAAGTGCTTGGACACTTGATGGAATTCAATGGATGTGATAAGTGAGTGAGAATACAACTTGTGTGCGGTGTGTGCGAGTGTTTGCGTAGAGATATGTGTGAACGTTTGCGAGTGTGTGCTTGTTGTGCGTGAGTGGGGTGAGTGCACTGTGCACCCACCTATGTGTGTGTGCGTGGTGGTGCGAAAGCACGGTGCTCCTGCATCATCGTGCGTGTGTGTGTGGGCGGGCTCACGGTGCACCCGCCTGTGTGTGTATGCATAGTGATGCGGGCGTGCTATGCTCCCACACCAATGTGAATGTGTGTGTAGGTGGGCATGCGGTATGCCCGCACTGTTGTGCTTGTGTGTGTTGGCGGGCACACTGTGCGCTTGCCTCTGTGTGTGCCATTGAATGGCAAAACATAATCACATGTGCTAAGATACATGCCAATAGATACAACATGCCAATCGTAGCAATCCCGCCCCCCCTCCACACTTGATCATAGAAATCATAAAGAAAAAATGGTAAAGTGGCTGTGCATCTCATACTATTCTATGTCAATTATGAAAGCAAGAGAAATAACACACACCTTTCAATCCTTGATACTGTGATCATTAGTGGAAAATTCACTGAACATAGGCATGGCATGACAAAACACTAATAATATTACAGGAAAAATCGTATGTCCGTATGTTTGTAACAACATTCCAACACCGCTACCGAGTTAGTTACGTCTCAAAAATTAAGTTGACAACACTCTAGCAAGTACCCATGCTCAAAGAATGTACACCAAAATAATCACCACAACATGCCAACTAAACCTTCCACTCCACCGTGCCCCACTTAAGTGTGCAAAACTTTGAGCACATCACTCACAGAACAAGCATGTATCCGAGATCATAGAAGTGTCAAATAAATTTCAATGCTGCGCATTACTCATCAAAAGATTTAACAACATATAGGAGACTTAATTGAAGAGGAAGCACAACCATGAGAAATGTGATACACTGTGATTGACCACCGAAATCCAAGCCTCGAAAAGAATTTGAATCGAGCACCAAATTACACTAAACGAAGAAAATGGTGTTGGTTTTGTTGTTGCTTCAAACTTTTGTCAAGCTTTCCATGTAAAGGAATAAAATGCAATATGCAATCTTGGAAATTAATTTATAAAGAAGGAGCATGTATTTTTGGTCAAGTGTTCCCACAAGCAAATAAGGTCATGTGATTTATTGTCCAACAAATTTTATGATCTCAACTGGTATGCTTCCAACCCATACAAATGTGTGTTATCCAATGTGCAACCAAAGCAACCACTTTATAGCGACACTCGGTCAAAAATGGTGAAATGCAAGCAAAAAAACAAAATTTCATTAAACCACCCAAATGCATGCAATCATTCGGTCAGCAGCCTTCAAACACAACCCCAAACATGTGACTTGCTACCAAACAAAATGTGTGGTCCCCCTATTCTTATAAGGCTGTCCATGTTTCTCTTTCTTCAAGAAATCTCACTATTCACATTATCTTTCCACAACTTACACGTATTCATGAAATTGGCAATATGCATTCAAAATGTTTCAAGCCACAAAAGAACCCATGCATGGAATGAGAAATGCACATGCGATATATATACATCAGTTGAAAATCATGGATTCTTCAAATTTTTTGATTCACCTAGTCACACCTCTAAGTCATGTCAAACACATGAAAGCTGTTAAAATGCCAGTGTGATTTGATCCAAAGCTACAAAGTTGAAATGCAAGCTTACAACCTTTCTCGTTTGATTAAACAGTGTATATTTTGGCTTGTTGCATGGTGGCATGAATGAATCAAATAACACAATGAAAACTCAAATAAGATAGCCAAATCTTTGTTTCAAGTGTGTATGCAACGGTGAAATATTCCGCAATCTACATTCTCCCACTGTGAGGATTCAGTGAAGTACATAACCGTACCGCAAAATTGTGTCCTCACTGAATTATCCTATGCCCGAAGAGATCTTACCAGATTCTTACATTACAAAAAATGTGTGTCTCTCGAATGAACATATTTCCCAACTTCTCTTTCCCTCTTCTTGGTACATACTAAAAACAGCAAAACAAGAAACACTATTAACACGTTTCAAACATTTATTGACAAAATATCTAAAATAGAAAGAAAGCAAAGGAAAATGTTGGGTTGCCACCCAAAAAGCTCTTGATTTAATGTCGTCAGCCCGCCAGAGTGAAGCACAAATTAGGGTGTAGGACTATCCAAGAATATTGTGGATCCACCAATTTTTGTAGGCGTCTGCTCAGTTGTTTTGAACAATTTAACCCTAGGGCCATTAATTTGCCAGCATCCACCAGTTGTTTAATTTCTCACTTCTACCACCCCATAAGGAAATACCTTGTTGAATGTGAAAGGACCAACCAATCTCGATTTCAGCTTACTAGGGAACAGTCTCAACCTTGAGTCATAGACTAGTACTTATTGCCCCACCTCAAATTCCTTCACTTTGATCCTAGTATCGTGCCACTTCTTTGTACGTTCCCTATATAAGCTAGCAATCACATATAAATTCCAATGAAACTCATCAAGTTCATTTAAAAACATTATTCTTTATTCTTGTGCTAGATTCAAGTCCATGTTCAGCTGTTAAACTGTCGAATAGACTTTATGTTCTAATTCCACTGACAGATGACATTCTTTACCAAACACAAGTCTAAATGGAGAAGCTCCAATTGGTGTCTTATAGGCTATCTTATAAGCCCATATTGCATCATCCAACTTTAAAGACAAGTCTTTCTTGCTAGGATTCACCACTTTTTCCAAGATACGCTTGATTTCTTTATTGGACACTTCAGCTTGTGCATTTGTCAGTGGGTGATATGTTGTAGAGACTTTATGTTGCGCTCTATATTTCGCCAAAAGTGCATCGATCACCTTGTTAAACAAATGACTTCCTCCATCACTAATGATATCCCTTCATGTGCCAAAGCGGTTAAAAATATTTTTCTTGACAAATCTCATCACACTATTGCTATCATTATGAGGTAAAGCTCTGGCCTCCACCCATTTGGAAACATAGTCCACAGCTACAAGAATGTACTGATTGCCACAAAACATTGGTAATGGCCCCATAAAACTTAGTCCCAAAACATAAAAAATTTCCACTTCCAAGACATTGTTGAGAGGCATCTCATTCCTCCAAGAAATATTCCCCACACGCTAGCATCTTTCACATTGGCTAACCCAAAACCTTGAATCAATAAAGATGTGAGGCGAATAAAATCCTACCTGTAGAACCTTATATGCAGTGCAAGTACCACCCAATTGCCCACCAAAAGGTGACTCATGACACGCCTTTAAAATGTCATCGTTCTCTAGATCTGGAACACACCGCCTGATGATCTGATCACTGCATCTCTTATACAAGTTGTCATTATCCCAAAAATAGTACTTTGCATCATGCCTTAGTTTCTTCTTCTGCTCATAGGATTAATGATTGGATATTTGACCAGCAACAACAAAATTGGCAATCTCTATAATCCTATGAATTTTGAATATTTGCTTATATGGGAAATGCTCCTTTATCCACACTTTAAGTTGATCATCATTGAGAGCACCAATGTCCAACCTTGATAGATGGTCTGCTACTACATATTCACATCCCTTCTATTCTCTAATCTCCACATTAAATTCCTGCAACAGCAACACCCAACCAATTAGCCTTAGTTTGGCCTCCTACTTTGCCATCAAATATTTGAGAGCCGCATGATCTGTGTGAACATTACCCTTGGACCCAAGAAAATAGGCTCTGAACTTATTAAATGCAAAGACCACTGCTAGCATTTCTTTCTCTGTGGTGGTATGATTCATTTCTGCTTTATGTAGCAGCTTACTGGCATAATAAATGGCATGAAAGACATTGTCTTATTTTTTACCTAACACTACACCCACTACATAGTCACTCGTATCAGACATATTTTCAAATGGTTCTCCCCACCTTGGCGTGACTATAACATAAGCTTCCACCAACTTTGACTTGAAAAGCTCAAAAGCCTGGATACATTACTCATTAAACTTGAACGGTACATCCTTCTCTAGCAAATTGCATAAGGGTTATGCAATTTTGGAGAAGTCCTTTATTAACCTTCTATAAAATCTAGCATGTCCCATGAAACTTCTTACGCCCTTGACCTTAGCTGGAGCTGGTAGCTTGGCAATCACCTCAACTTTAGCTTTGTCAACTTCCAACCATACTTTAGAGATTTTGTGTCCCAGCACCACTCATTCATTTACTATAAACTGGCATTTTACCCAATTCAAGACCAAATTGGTGTCAACACATCATTTCAGTACCGAGGCCAAATTCTCTAAACATCCTTCAAATTTGAAGCCAAACACTGAAAAAGCCATCCATGAAGATTTCAATGATATTCTCCATCATATCTTGAAAAATTGCCATCATACATCTCCGGAAGGTGGTTGGTGTATTACAAAGACCAAAAGGCATCCTTTTGTATGCAAATGTCCCAAAAGGATATGTAAAAGTTGTGTTCTCCTGGTCCTTGAGAGCTATAGCAATTTGATTGTAACCTGAGCATCCATCAGAGAAACAGTAGAATAAAAACCCAGCTATCGTGTCTGACAATTGCTCCAAGAATGGCAAGGGAAAGTGATCTTTAAAAGTAGCTTTGTTTAGCTTACGATAATCCATACAGACGCGCCAAGCACTAATAATCCTTGCTTCCAACAATTCATTTGCATTATTTTTCATCACTGTAACACCTCCTTTCTTTGGCACACACTGAACAAGGCTCACCCACTCACTGTTTGAGATAGGAAAAGTCAGACCAAAATCCAAAAGTTTTATAATTTCTTTCTTGACTACGTCCATCATTTGTGGGTTGAGTCGCCTTTGCCTATCCCTCGTAGGCACAAATTTTTCTTCAAGCAATATTTTGTGCACACATATACTTGGGTTAATTCCCTTGATATCAGCTATTGTCTAGCTTATAGCCTCCTTGCAAAGCCTCAAGACTTCCAATAATTTATCATCTTGCCAACTTTTCAGCTTTGAAGACGACAACTGGTAAAGTTTCATTGTCCCCAAAAAGGCATATTTGAGGTGAGGGAGTAAAGGCTTCAGTTCTAGCTTTGGTGGCACAAGCACTGATGATAACAACTTCTCATTCATGCAATTAAGCTTTTCAAGCCTCACCTTAATGGGGAACACATTAACATGATGGTTAGTTTTATAACTTTCAAGTAACAATTCAGAACATACTTCTGTCTCCTTCTCAACCTCGCTATCAAAACCCATTTCTTAGATAGACTCGTCAATAACACAACATTCTACTAAATTCTCAAGTTCAAGCAAAATCGATTCATCCTCATTATTAAAAACATTGGCATCAACGACATTATTGTCACTAACTTCAGACGACTCAATCAAAGCAATTGAAAATTTATCTTTATGTGCAAGATCGAGTGTGTGCTGTATACCTTCCCAGGACTGAATAAAAAACATTGTTCTACATGCATAGGATATTTCATGGCATAGTTTACATTGAACACCACATGCTCCGCATTAACTCTAAAAGTAATTGTCTTACTTTTCACCCCAATGAGTGCGTCTCCTATGGAAAAAAATAGGCAATCAAAACTCAGGGGTACATTTAGATCTTCTTATACATCCAAAATAATGAAGTCTACGGGTAGAACAAATTTGCCTACAGAAACCAAGACGTCTTCCACCATGCCTGATGGCTGTACCTAAGATTTGTCTGCTAGCTGAAGTAGAACTACCACAGGTTTTATCTTGTCTCACAGACCCACATTTTTAGCTATGGACAATTGCATCAAATTTATCCCTGCATGAAAATTAAAAAGTTCTTTGTTGAAGAAACGAGTACCAATCATCTATGGAATGGTACAACTGCCAGGGTCTTTTATTTTTGGGGCAAGTTATTATTCAGCCAAGCTTGACTCTCATCAGTCATAGGGATAGGCACTTCACATTCTAAGATTTGTTTCTTGTTGGAAATTAAATCCTTCAAGAACTTAGCATATCTGGGAACTACTATGACTAGATCAAGTAATGGTAAGTTTATGTTAGCTTGCTTAACCATGTCCAAAAATCTGTTAAATTGAGCTCCCTTTTTGGGCTGAGGTTTCACTATATGAGGGAAAGATGGCAGGGGTGCATACTTTGGGAAATTACATAGACTTGGGGGATCTCTCATTTTCTTTAGCACTGTTTCTCCTTCTTGCCTCTCAATATCTTCTTTTGGCAGGTTCTCCTCAACAAGTACAGTAACTTCCTCCTTTGTTTCTTGAGTCCCTCCTAGTCTACTCTTTTTATTTCCTTTGAGTTTCTTTCCACTTCTTAGTGTGACAGCATTACACACCTCCTTGCCCTTAGAATTTGGCACAATATCACTTGGTAAGGCTCCCAATGGCCTTTTGTGAGCAGTATTGGCTAACTAGCCAAGTTGCATTTCAATGTTCTTAATAGAAGCGTCATGATTTTTCAACCCTATTTCCATATTCACCACTCTCTGTTCACTCTTGTCAAGTTTTTCCATGATCTTGTTCAGCATGTCTTCCATATTGGACCTCATTGGTTCACGATTGCTCTGTTCATCTCTTTGATAAAATTGTGCATATTGGTTATTCTAATTCCAACTTCCATGACCCCGATGATTTATTTTTTCCTCCATATTGTTGCTTGTTGTAATTGTTCACATATTGAATAGATTCTGTAGTGAGAGCACATTCATCAGTGTGGTGATCGTCCTTGCACAAACTGCAAGCCAACAGTCGAGTAGTTTGATCCAACTTTAATGATTGAACTCGTATAATCAAGGCTTCTAACTTGGCTTGAAGAGAGGTTTCCTCATCTAAGTCCAAAACACCATTCTGCATTTTTCATTGATGATTTCCTAGCCTCAGGAAACAAGTATTAATCATCAGCAATTGAATCAAAAATTTCTCTAACCTCAGATACACTCTTATCCTTAAGATCCCCATTAGCACATGCTTTTACCATGGGTGATAAATCTAGATTGAGACCCTTGAAGAATGTATTGAGCTTCTGTACTTCCCCCAAGTCATTGTTGGACACTACCTTATCAAATCATTAAATATGTCCCAGCTTCTTTAAATGTTTCACACCATCTTATTACTGAAAATTTGGACCTCAAGCCGTATCCTTTCTAATTTAGCTGGAGGGAAATACTTAGCTAAAAGCTTCTTTTCCAGCTCTTCAAATGTTGTGATGGCTGGACCCCCAATTGATTTGAACCAATGTGATAGCAATCCGCCCATGTCATGCCAAAGCTGACTTCAATTGTTCATCCATTGACAAATCTTAATGGTCCATTGACGAGATCAAGGAGCAAGAGGATGAAGAGGTGTTGCAAGCATTATTGACAACTCATTGTGAAAGTTGGACAGTTTTGAAGAAGACATCATTCGGTCCAAGCATCTTCCACCAATGTAGTTTTATGGAATATCTCTTCAATCAGAATTCATGAAGAAGTTCCTAAAGGTTCTACATTAGAGCTTGAGGAAATTCCACCTTGAAGAGTATTCATGGATCAATCACATTTGAAGACCAAGAAGGTGTGAACTTGGGCTTTGCATTGGATCATGCCATTCTTAATTAATAGGTTTTATTTTGATGTTAATTAATTAAGTCCAAAACACTCAATTTGGGCTTTAATTAATTCGTTAATAAGTTGATTACTTGGCCCAATTATCTTGCATGATAATGGCCAAGTAAAAGATTAGGAAACTTATAAGACAATTTGGTTTTTGCTTCTTAAAAGGATAAAACTGTGTGTTCTTAGTTTAGGAAACTAAACTCCTACTTTTTAAGGAAAATTTAGGAAAGTAATTCCCTAAATTTTAGGAGCCTTTTGCGTGTTTTCTATAAGCCCAAAACTGAGTGGTTTTGTGTTCTTTTAGTAGGATTTGGAAACATGATTGGCAATTATCCCATATTGGAAAAATACCAATCATTAACACTTTTTGTAGCCTATATAAATGCAGTCTTTACACGTTTAATAGATATATGAAATTTGATAATTTTAGCTTTGCTAAAGACTTTTTGCAGCCGTGATAAGTTGTGAATAAAAACGTGAATAATTCTTCTAAGTTTAGTTGAATTTTCATAAGAACCGTGAATCTCGAAGCTAAGACCTTTAGGTGAACTTACTAGTTCTTGATTTAAAGAACAAGCCAAACTGATTGTGTTTAACTCTTGATTTACATGAGTTGACCGAATTCTTTGTTCAATACGTGGGGGATTGATTACTTCATATCATTCCTTTTCGTGTCAATATCTTTTATGTTCTTGTTGTTGATTTCCGCATTGTCTTGTTGGTCTTGTTCATGTTTGGTGTTTTGGTGAAACAACGATCCAAAGGAGGTGGATTTCGCATGGTCTAGGATCTGAATTCTATACCATCCGTATCACAATGTTTAGCTTTTATGTTCAAAGACAGAGGAAATAACAGTCTCCTTTCCTCATCGTGGGGGACTATTTGTAATTTGAAAGTGTTGATAACCTAAGGAACCAATCCAAATGCTCATGTGGATCATCATTGCTCAAACCTTGGAAGACTTGGCCATGAGTGATCATAGACACAATTTGAGTGGGAATGTGGTAGCTTTCAACATCAATCCCTTGTTGATTGTTCCTTCTCTCATAGTTGACTGCAAAATAATCCCCAAATAGTGATCTAGGTCTTCTTCTTGTTGATCAGCCATCTCAGAGATTTTTCTCCATTGTCTTAATGTCTTTAGAAGTTCAGGATCAAATTTGAATTTCGGATCAATGCCACAAAGACGTGTTGTCCTGTGCATACACTATGCATCCTGTAAAAAGACAACACAAATACCCCAAATAACTCAAGAGAATAGAGAAAATTACTTTATAAAGTAAAACATGATAACACTAAACTGTAATTCCCTATCAACGATAAAACTGAAACACGATAACAAATCAAATTGCTTCCCTAAAACAAACAAATAATCAACAAACATTCTATAACAACTGTGTCTTTCCCGAAAATGACGCCAAAAATTGAACCGATTTGTCGCGTACCATCAAGTTAACCCTAATTACTACTGTAGTAGTGGTAAGAGGGATCGAATCCACAAGTAAAGGATGGTCACTAGGCTATTGTTTGTTCACACATTTGACTACTTGTATATTGAATGCAAAATATGAAAAACTGCACAAATGAAATGTTTCAACCAAAGAGTTGCAGTGCTGCCTTGAGGTCTCCTAATGTTCAACTGCTCACTAATGGTTTCATCGACATTTGCATAACTGATGAGAAGATTCTCTACCTTGTAACTTGAATTTCGCTTAGCCTAATGGCTCAACCTAACAGGAATATGCCCAAATCCATGTTTTTGCTGCATGAAATTCGTCCGTGTCTTTGCTCCAAGAAATCCGACAATCCATTTCTCACAAATGGATTTATATGGAAGCAATCACAATTGAAGACCAAGATGGCGTGCTTGGAGTTTTCACAACATGGATCACGCCACTTTTAAGATGATAGGATTTATTTTCTTTGTAATAAATTAAGTCCATTAAACATTAATTTGGGCTTATAATTTCGTTTAAGTGTTAGTTAATTACTTGGCCCAATTATCTTGCATGATAATAGAAAGTAATTTTTTTAGAAAGTAACCACCTACATTTTAGGAGGAAGGCTATGTTCTAGGAGCTTAGCCGTATCTTTGTCCTTAGCTAGCAAAACGTGTTTTTGCTTTGTTTGATTTAGGAAACTAGTTAGTTAATTAGTTAGTTAAGAAGTCAAGTTGTAATTGGCTTTCACTAGGGTTTCCTTTTGTCATGGCTGAAATAATCCTTATTTAAGGAAGGTTTCATTGTTACGTTTTACATAGAAGATAAATAAACCATATTTTTGCATTGCAAAAGTTGAAAACACTTTGTGTTTTAAAATCCTGCGAAGCTTTAGTGAGGAGCTATAGGATTAGCCTACCCGTTCTTGAGTCAGGAACAAGCCAAACTAATACATTAGCTAGGTTAATTAATTTGTAATAACGTTGGCATTTGATTGGTTACTATCAAATCTTTTCGTTTAATATCTCTATTCCGCATTGTTACTTGTTGTGTTGTTCGAATTTTGTGTGTCAACAACGGTCCGAAGTGTGTGGATTGATGGTCCAGGACTTCAAGACTCGGCCATCCCTATCAATTAATCCACACACTTTGGATCGTTGTTGACACACAAAATTCGAACAACATAAGAAGTAACAATGCGGAAAAGAGATATAAAACGAAAAGATTTGATAGTGACCAATCAAACACCAACGTTATTACAAATTAATTAACCTAGCTAATGTAAACCAAGAGCTAACTTAATTATTTTGCCTTGTTCCTGACTCAAGAACGGGTAGGCTAAACCTATAGCTCCTCACTAAAGGCTTCGCGGAATTTTAAAACACGAAGTATTTTCAACTTTTACAATGCAAAAATCTGGTTTATTAATCTTCTATGTAAAACGTTACAGTGAAGCCTTCCTTAATAAGGATTATTTGCCATGACAAAAGGAAACCCTAGTGAAAGCCAATTACAACTTGACTTCTTAACTAACTAATTAACTAACTAGTTTCCAAAATCAAACAAAGCAAAACCACGTTTTGCTAGCTAAGGACAAAGACACGGCAAAGCTCCTAGAAAATAACCTTCCTCCTAAAAAGTAGGTGATTAATTTCTAAAACAATTACATTCCATTATCATGCAAGATAATTAGGCCAAGTAATTAACTAACACTTAAACGAAATTATAAACCCAAATTAATGTTTAATGGACTTAATTTATTACAAAGCAAATAAATCCCATCATCTTAAAAGTGGCATGATCCATGTTGTGAAAAGTCCAAGTACGACATCTTGTTCTTCAATTGTGATTGCTTCCATATAAATCCATTTGTGAGAAATGGATTGTCGGATTTCTTGGAGCAAAGACATAGATGAATTTCATGGAGCAAGAACACGGATTTGGGCATATTCCTATCATTCCATCTCTCCTCAAAAGGATTTTTCCTCGAATCTAGAAGTTGAGCTCCTGGATCAAACACCAACATCACGAACTCATTGCAAACTCGAGCCAAATAGAATTGGAATGATACACATCTTTGCCAACAATATTTCATATTCTGCAAGAACAAAACAAGTGTATAAGGTAAACATCCTCGTGCATTTTCCTTTTCCAAATAAATTAGGAGGGCAGAATATTTATGCATGCGCAAAACATATAAACACAATATTGTTAAAGAAAATTATAACAATTATGCAAATAAACATCATGTATTAAATGCAAATCAAAAATCCTATTACTAAATGCATCACAAAACAATTGGAACACTGTATATAAATGCGAACTTAGTAGTTTCGACAATATGAAAATATTCAAGACAAACATAGTAATAATGATACGAAATTATATGTGATCACATGTTTCAGAAAATCTAAGGTACTTGTTCCAATTGTTAAAGATGAATCTCATGTATAGAGGCCTGGAATAGGATGGAGAATAAGCCTCATGTTAGTCCCAAAGAGGTCCGAGACTTCACAATGGGATAACAATGAAAATCATGATAAGAGGCGTCGAATATTGTTTGCTTAGAGATTATGCAATGATTTAGTAATCGGCCTATATCTCTCTCAATATAACTCAGAATGGGTTGATTAGAGTGGCATTCGAAAGCTAAGATCTAGAGCTAAAACTGTGATGTTTTGCAGTTTTTCAGATTCGGATGGGATCAAGGTGAAAACACACCGTGAAGTTGCACGTCACGTCATGACGTAGACAAATTTCGGGATTTTTAGTTTTTCATTTTTTTCTGTGTGTTTTATTTCGTTTTTGTTATTTTAGGCTGTTTCCTAAAGTGTTCCTAAGATGTTAGGGCCCAAAACTATGTCTTCTAATTATTATTTAGTTGGAGTTTAAGTTCAGTTTTAATTTTAGAATTTTGTTTAGTCCATCTTTTAGAAAGTTAGGGTTTGTTTTAGGCCTATAAATAGGCATTCTATTCAGTTGTAATACTTAGCGAGAAGAATTTTGAGAAACAAAAACTCAGAGTTGTTTTTTTCAAGTGAGTTGTATTCTTGAGGAGGGAATTCCAATTTATATTGTGGGTTTTAGTTCCTGGGGAGGGGATTTAATCTTACGCGACTGTCGTGTTAATTGTTTGTGCGGAGCATCCAATTAATTGTGTTTCAAGCCAATCTACAGAGATAGATTGATTCTACCTGTCCAATTTGATTTACGAAAAGATCATGGACGCTATTCCGCATCAAGTGGTATCAGAGCTCAAGGGATTTTCGAAATCAGGTTTTTCATTTTTTCCTTAAAATTGAAACCCTAAATTGTTGTTATACGCAGCCTTGCATGATTTGATAATTGTGTATTGGTTACAACAATTATAACTTTTCTTTTGTTGGATTTTTTTTTGTTATTTGCAAAGGAGGAAAAAATTGGTTCTTTATTGGTACACATCAAGTAGTTTATTTGGATATTGTGATATGGGTGTTGCTTTAACTTGGAGTGATTTGAGTTGGGAACAACAAAAGGTAGAAGTGAAGAGGTATTTGTCGTATTCCATACCTCCTAAAACTAATGATGAAATTGAGAAAGAATTTAGGGATGCTTTACTGTTCCTTGAAAAATTCCAAACCAAAAATACCTAGATGTGGTACATGTCTTGGATATGGTCATACTAATATTAAATGCGCAAGTCAATTGAAAGTTGTTATTGTTGATAGGGTTGCTAAATTTAAGGATCCAAAATCTGATGTTATTGGTGATCCTTCTAAATGGGCATGAGTTGATGCCATTCCACAACCAGTTATGGCAAACACAATGGAAGAGATCATTATTGAGTCCGAATGTGAAGCAGAAACAAAATGCTATAAGAACGAGCAAAAACAGCAAGAAGAAAGACACAAAAATCACCAACTACGACAAAAACGTTTGTGACAATTTTTTTGATGAAATTTTCAGCAAGAAACTAAACAAAATTCAGCACCAATATGATTAACAAAAAGTGCAGAATTGGACATGAAAGAACATCAGCAAGATGACTCAAAACAGCAGTAAAAGTGACGCAACAACAGCCTCAACTTTTGACTCTAAAATAGCAACATGCGATAACAAGAAAGAAAACAAAAAATGGAAAAAAGAAGACCTGAATTTGATGCAACAACCTTTGCTCTGATACCAATTGATATGGAAGGCCAATGCTTGATGTTCTGGACCACCAATCCACACCCTTCGGATCGTTGTTGACACACAAAATTCGAACAACACAACAAGTAACAGTGCTTAATAGAGATATAAAATGAAAAGATTTGATAGTAACCAATCAAACCCCAACGTTAGTACAAATTAATTAATCTAGCTAATGTAAATCAAGAGCTAACTTAATTAGTTTGGCTTGTTCCTGACTCAAGAACGGGTAGGCTAATCCTATAGCTCCTCACTAAAGGCTTCGCGGGATTTAAAAACACAAAGTGTTTTCAACTTTTGCAATGCAAAAATCTGGTTTATTAATCTTCTATGTAAAACATTACAATGAAGCCTTCCTTAAATAAGGATTATTTCGGCCATGACAAAAGGAAACCGTAGTAAAGGCCAATTACAACTTAACTTCTTAACTAACTAATTAACTAACTAGTTTCCTAAATCAAAGAAAGAAAAAACACGTTTTGCTAGCTAAAGACAAAGACACGGCTAAGCTCCTAGAAAATAGCTTTTATCCTAAAAAGTAGGAGATTACTTTCCAAAACAATTACTTACCATTATCATGCAAGATAATTTGGCCAAGTAATTAACTAACACTTATACGAAATTATAAGCCCAAATTAATGTTTGATGGACTTAATTTATTACAAAGGTAATAAATCCTATTATCTTAAAAGTGGTGTGATCTATGTTGTGAAAAGTCCAAGCACATCATCTTGGTCTTCAATTGTGATTTCTTCTATAGAAATCCATTTGTAAGAAATGGATCGTCGAATTTCTTGGAGCAAAGACACGGACAAATTTCACGGAGCAAGAACACGAATTTGGGCATAGTCCTATCACAACCTAGTTCAACTTACAGACTCTAAGACTTTCTCAGTTGGGACAAGTACTTAGCACAAATGTAATACCATAAATCTCTACCTTAACATGATATATCTAAATCACTTCCATATCTATCCTTGGGTAAGGCAAACAATCATTTTGTAATTTCAATTTACACTACAAAGGTTTTTTCTAAGCCTTTTCTGTCAGATCTCATTTACACTCGTCAATTGCCACTAAACTCATGAAACGAATGGAAAACAAGGCTAGAAACACTTCAGTGCAACATTTATCTTGGTCAACTCTCAGAAATTTAACAATGATGACTCAAATATTACCCAACACTAGTTGTTACTACAATTTAAGTCAGAACTCAGCAATTCAGTGTGAAATCATATTTGTCAAACAGATAAAATTCATCCAAGCACTTTAAAGATGAAATTAATATAGTCTCAACCATGAATGAACATTTGAACAATGGATCCTCAAGGAAATAACAAATTAAATGATCGGTTCTAAATCTAGTACTGAAATTAATGCAGCAGACATTTTTCTAAAATTAATCAAATTTGTACCGATAATAGAAAATGGGATACAGTTTTTAGTAATTTTCTCGATGCAATCACAATTGGATCTCGTTCTGTTCTCTCAAGATTTCATGTTAATTGTGGATTTCTAGAGAGAGAACGAAAAGAGGCGACTCAATACCCTAATTTTTTTCTCTCCTAATTTTCTCGTTTGCGGCTTAGGGGAAAGTTTTTTTAGTGCTCACGTGCTCTTTTTTCTAGTACACGTTCTCCCCTCTATAGAGCCTTGGACACGTGTTTGCGTAAATCACTAAATATGGAAATGAGTGAGATCACATCTTCTAAACTATCACCAAAAATTATTTGGAGGGAAAGAATGGCAATATCTAACATTTGGAATAGATTAGTCAATGTAAGTTCTTGGACACATGATGAAATTGAATGAGTGTGATAAGAGAGTGATAATACAACTCATACGCAGTGTGTGCTTCTGTTTGTGTAGAGATGTGTTTGAACGTGTGCGAGGGTGTGCTTGTTGTAAGTGAGTGTGGTGGGCGCACGGTGCACCCACCCGTGTGTGTGTGCATGGTGCTGCAATCACACGGTGCTCCAGCACCATCATGCGTGTGTGCGTGGTGATGTAGGCCTGCAGTGTGCCCATATTGTTGTGCATGTGTGGTGGGTGGGTGCACGGTACACCCATCTATGTGTGTGTGCATGCATAGGTAGTTACACGGTGCTCTCTCCCATGTGTTATGTTTGCGTGTGTTTGTTTTGTGTTTGTGTGTGTGTGAGTGTTTGTGTGTGCTTGAGTGCATATGAGTGCGTATTTGTGTGAACACAAACTAGACAATCATGCATCAAAATTAACTCGAGAGAAAATAATGAGCATTTGTTCACTGTTTGTCAAACATTTCTCACAAACATCCACTACTCATACTCATCTCATGATCCAGCAAAAACAACATAACACATATGAAAAACACATCTATATATTTGCAAAAGTTCAACTAAATGTACTATATAAGTCAGCATAGAACTGACTTATGAAGCTCTAATCTATACTCCAACCCACTGTTTGGGCACTTGTGAAACAACTCAGGAAACCTATCCTAAGTCTATATGAATGACTCATTGTCGCCTTTATGAAACTGCATAAATTCCATCTGTATCTTGTCCATACGGGATGGAGGAAAGTATTTAGTCACAAACCTCTTCGTAACTTTATCAAAATTGTTAATCCTTCACCTATTAATTGGGTTATACAACTCTCTCCTGCTTCCTGAAGTGAAAATGGGAACAACATCCTCTTCATAACATTGTGAGGGATGTAATTAATCTTGTAGCTATTACACAATTTAAGGAATGTGTTTAAATGAGCACGTGGGTTTTTAGATCTCAAATCCTGGAATATTAGCCCTTGTTGAACCAAAGTGATCAAACCAGACGACACTTGATAGGTTTCCACAGCCACAATACAAGTGTTATCCAAATCATCCATCCTAGGCTCATAATGATCACCATAGATACGCCTTGGTTCCTCTAGCTGTGCTGGTGGAATTACTAGAGTATTCCCTTGAGGAAAAATAACTAACGGTGGATCTCTTGGTGTAGAAATCTTCTTAAATTCTAACTTCGTCTTAGCTCGCAAAGTCTTTTCAAGTTTTGGATTCAACTCATACTCCGTTTTTCCAAAGATCTTATCTTGGACATGCAATCAGTTTACCTAAATCGAATCTTCCTAAAAAGAACCACACTGGAAAAGATAAGATAACAGCAAATGAGTGTAAAACAAATAAAATAAATAATAATAAAATTAAAAAAATTTCAACACAGTTGTTTTCCCTAGTAATGGCACCCAAATTTCATAGGCGTAAGTATAGGTGTAAATTTAATTCTTGATTGCTATCTACCTCTTATAAAAAATAATGCCAGACAACCACTTAACCATGATAATATAACAAAGTTCGTACCCACAAGAAAAGAACAATGTTGAAACTTTAGAAAACGTTTTTGAATTTTTATTTATTAAATTTAAAACGGCAATGTAAAGGAATAATGCAGGATAAATATGGCAATGACTATCTAAGAAACATTCCCAAGACAATGACAATGGCCCAAAGTGCTTACAAATTTGGCCATGGCTATATTCTTTGGCCAAGAGAGTGTGGTGCTAAGATAACATTCTTAAACACAAGTCAAACCATGCTAAGTCTTTAATCTTAACCTTTACCTCCCAAAAGAGTGCTCAACTTGGCCAATGTCCACCACCTTGTCTCTTTGCACAATTGAAATCCAATCCTTGGCTTGGTCAACCCTAGGGTTTAGGGTTTGTCCTCCTTGACTTGTTGACCTTTCTTTGATATGTTGACTTTTTGGTCAAAACTTTCCTCCAAATAAACCTTTTCAATACTTTAAGCTCTCCACATTGTAAAACCTAAAAATTAAACCACAAATCTCTTAAGTACCACATAAACACTAAAAAAAAGTAAAAAACCTAAGAAAATAGAGATTATTGGTAGTTTAATATAGACTCTACACCCCCTCATAAGGTTTTTTTGTCCTCAAGCAAAGACTAAAAAAATAAAAGAAAGCTACACTTAACAAATAAATGACCATTAAACTTAAGAATATGCAAATTGCTCAAAGTGTTTTTCACATAAACAATGGATATTGTGCTTTTATTCATAAACCCTTTACTAAATGAAAAGAACTTACATCACACTTCATTGTAATCATGTAACTTAGTAGTACTCATTCAAAGTATTAACATTCCTTATGTGAGTGGTGTACAATGAGGCACTTTTTGTGGAAGTTTTGCTAATGTTTTTAGTGAAACTTAAAATTAAAGTAAAGTAAAGCAAGTAACTGTATCTTCATCTTGATAATCACTTGTAATCTAGTCATGAACGTTCACACATTAATTCAAGATCCATGACACTTTTATTCAGTCTTTCCCGAAAGTGTAACAACTTGATGGACTTTTACTTCACCAAGAGTCACAAATTTCTTTGGGTACTCAATTCATTCATTAAATTTGCCTTGGTATTATGGCTTTTTATTTTAGACGACATCATACAAGTTCTGCTTTTCATATTTTTAATCCAAGAGCAATCTCATAGAGGATTAGCATTAACTTAGGCTAGAGAATCCAAGCGTGAGAGTAACAAAAGAAAAAAAAAGTAATGAAAAAACCTTTTTTCCTATATCCTCTCTTGTGATGTTAATAGTTTAGACTAGCCTCCAAGTAACCATCAAGTTAGAGTGTCACTTTTATTCATTGTGATTTTCAAAAGTTAAGTTTCACCTATTCACGACTTCAATTATTCCCAAAAGTTCCTTACACAAGTGCTTATTGACAAAGTTTGTTAAGACTTCAATTTTTAATACCTAGAGTCCATAATCAGTACTTAGTAATGAGTTTTTCCTTAAATATTTAGTCAAAACACAACTTTCATGTTGGGCATATCAATCCACTTTCCATATTAGTGTACTTTCAAATGATCTTACATACTTCTAAGCCAAATAATCATTATCACAAACACATATTGCATATGTTTAAAATCACATCACTTAACACAATCACAATAAACTACGAGGGTTTCAACCCTAAACCTATTCTAAACAAAACACACTTCTTGAAAATTAAACCAAATTTAACAAAAAGAATCAATTCATCATTCTTGCATTAAGGCACAAACTTGAGCACATTTCTTCACATCAAGCATAAGGTCTTCACTTCACAAGTAACCACACATTTTCACTTCAAACGAGAGAGCACAAAAATAAAATCACATATTCACTATAATCACACTTTCCCCACTCACACTTAATACATTGCATTGTCTTAAATGAAAAGAGATTGAGAGTGAAAATTGACTAAATATCAGGAGGTTTCAGCCTCCATGGTTTGCTAAAGTTGAGTATACGTTGCTTCTTTGTCACCCTTAGATGATGATTTACTCTTGTCTTCTTTGCTAGGACATTGCTATTGCACTTCTTTAGTAGCACTCCTTTTGAATAATTCCTCCTCTTGCTCCCCACAAGATATAAAAGGCTTCAGGTGATGCCTATCAACCTTTCATGCTTGTCCATTAATATCTTGATAGATTTCTGTGCTGCCATAAGGAAAAACTTTCTTAACAAGGACTAGGCCCATCTATCTTGACTTCAACTTCCTTAGGAACAATCTCAGCTTTGACTCATATTGTAACACTTGTTGAACCTCATAAAAGTATTTGGGAACAATTGCCTTATCATGCTATCTCTTCACCCTCTCTTTGTATATGGTTGCATTATTGTAGACTCCTAATCTAAATTTCTCCAATTCATTAAACTCAAGCATTCTCTTTTCTCCTGAAGTCTTCTCATCGATGTTCAATGCTTGGATTTCCCAAAAAGCCTTATATTCAAATTCTAGAGATAAGTGACATGCTTTTCTATATACTTGCCAGAATGGGGATGCACCAATGGGTGTTTTGAATGTAGTACTATATGCTCACAATGCTTCATCTAACCTTGCTGCCCAATCCTTTCTTTTGGTCCCATCATCTTTTCCAGGATTTTCTTGATTTCCTTGTTTGAAATTTTAGCTTGCCCATTAGCTTGTGGGTGATAAGCTGTGGAAATCTTGTGTCTCACTCCGTATTTCTTTAACAAAGTTTCAAATGCCTTTTTGCAAAAATGAGTTCCACCATCAATCACTGTAGCATTGGGAATGCTAAAACGTGTGAATATATTTTTCTTCAAGAATCTTGTCACACTCTTACCATCATTGTTTGGTAAGGCCACAACTTCTACCCATTTAGACACATAATCAACTGCTAACAAAATGTAGGCATTTCCATAGGATGGTGGAAATGGACAATTGAAGTCCAAACCCCAAACATAAAAGATCTCAACTTCTTGCATGTTGTTCAAAGGCATTTCATTCCTTCACGAGACGTTGCCTACTTTTTGGCATTTCTCGCAACCTTTTTCATACACTTGGGCATTGTTGAAAATAAAAGGCCAAAAAAATCCTACTTGAAGTACCTTGAAAGCTATCATTTTCCCTCGAAAGAGGCCCCCATAAAAACTTCATGGCATCCACTCAATATCGCATGTTGTTCTTTTTTAGGTACACATTTCTTGATAACTTGATCACTACAAATCTTCAATAGACATGGCTCTTCCAAAAAACAATACCCTGCATCATGCTTAAGTGTTTTTAATTATTGAAAAGTCAAATTTGGTGGAATACTCCATGCAACCACGAAATTGGCTATGTCTGCATACCAGGGAGCTTTTTTTCTTAAGTTCAATTATGAAGAGTTGTTCATCTAGAAAATTCTCTTCAATACAAAGTTTGAATTATTCTTCCGTGCTCTCTCCCTACTCCACTCTTAAGAGATGATCCGCCACTATATTTTCATTCCTCTTTTTATCTCTTATCTCCATATCGAACTCTTGTAGCAACAATAGTTATATAACGAGTCATGGCTTTGCCTCCTTCTTTGACATTAAATATTTGAGATTAGTGTGATATGTGTACGCTATCACCTTAAACTTAGTAGGTAGGATCTAAATTTCTCAAAAACAAAGACCATTACTAATATTTCTTTTTTTGTTGTTGTGTAATTCCCTTGAGCTTCATTCATTGTTTTGCTCGTATAATAGATGGTATAGAACACCTTGTTTCTTTGCTGCCCTCGTACAGCCCCTACTATATTGTCACTAACATTACACATCAATTCAAATAGTTCTTTCGAATTTGGTGAGACTATGATTGGTGCCTCCATAATTTTCGGATTTAATACCTCAAAAGCTTGTGTGTATTCATCACTGAATTCATAAGGGACATTTTATCTAACAAATTACATAAAGGTTTGGCTCTTTTGGAGAAATCCTTGATGAATCTCCCGTAAAAACCCTACATGCCCAAGAAAAATCCTTATGCCTTTGATGTTCCTTGGTAGTGGCAATTAAGCAATAACTTTAATCTTTTCTTTGTCAACTTCTAACCTCCTACAGGAAATCTTATTATCAAGTATAATGCCTTCTTGAACCATTAACTGACATTTCTCCCATTTAAGCACAATATTTATTTCCACACATCTTTGTAGCACTTTTTCCAATTTACCCAGACATAGCTCAAAAGACATCCCGAAAGCTGAAAAATCATTCAGGAAGATTTCGATGATGCTTTCTATCATGTCATGGAAAATTGCTATCATGCATCTTTGAAAAGTGGTTGGGCATGAAATAAACAAAAAGGCATCCTTTGAAATGAGAATGTCCAAAATGAAAATTTGAATGTGGTCTTCTCTTGGTCTTTTGTATCAATCATAGTTTTGTTGTACCCTCATTTTTCATCTAGGAAATAGTAAAACAGATATCATGCAATTCGGTCTTAGAGTTTATCCAAAAATTGAAGAGTAAAGTGACTATTGTGAGTAGCCTTATTCAACTTATGGTAATCTATGCACACCTGCCATGCATTATGATACGATCCTAGAATCCTAAGGCTCTAAGAACTTAAACCCAATATCAATTTGAGGATTAGAATGAATAAAACGTAAAAAAGGCAGCCCCAAATTCAACAAGAATTAGAAACTTACCTATCAAAATCAGTAACGAACACTCCAAGAATACTTGTTTCTTAGAATCCTCGTTATCAAGAATCCAATTGATCAAACCCTTGATTGAAATAAAATTGTTGTTCTTCACAAAGAACAAAAGAAAGTTTTGCACCAACTCTCCTTCTAACTTTGGTTGTGTATTTAAAACCCATAAATTAAAAAGTGCCTCTCCCCCCATTGGTAGCTCTTCCTCTCCATCACTCTCCTCAACAAATGGCATATTACCCTCCTCATCGGAATGTTCACTCTTATACTCCCCATTAGGTAACAAGAACATTGTCCTTTTGTTTGGACATTGAGATTGTATGTGCCCTACCCCTTGGCACTTAAAGCACCTAATATCTCTACTTCTACCAATTGTTTTCTCCTCAACCTTCTCCTTCCAGTTCCCCATTTCTGTTCTACCTTAGGTTTGGAGTCAACTTTAGCATTCCCAAATTTAGTGTTTGACATTGGCTTATTATCTTTCCAAGAACACTTCCAAGTACTCTTCCCTCTAGCCTTAACAATTCTCTCAACTTTCAAGGCTTTATGCAATAATTTCTCCATGTCAACATATTGTTGCATTTCTACCACATCAGTTATCTCCTTATTCAAACCCACTAAAAATCTACCCGTTGTAAATTCAGGATCCTCCTCTATATTAGCCCGAGTTAAAGATATCTCCATCTCTTGAAAATACTCCTCAACACTCTTACTACCTTGGGTCAAGGTTTGGAGTTTTCTCACTACACCCATTGGTAATGATTAGGGACGAACCTCTTTCTCATTATCCTTTTAAACTCCTCCCAAGTCCTAACTGGTCTCTCCCCATACCTTCTTCTATTATGCACTAATTGATCCGACCAAATTGAGGCATAATGGGTAAACTCAACTACAGCTAACTTCACCTTCTTCTCCTCCAAATAATTATGACATTCAAAGACATGATCTACCCTCTTTTCCCATTCTAGGTAAACCTCAGGATCATTCTTCTCTTGAAATTCTAGAATTTTCATCTTAATTGACCCCATGTGACTATCCTTTCTTCTATCATTCCTACGTCTACCCCATGTCCCTTCTTCTTCCTCATTCGACACTTCCTCATGATTTCCCCTATCAAAAAAAGGATTTCTAGCAGCTCTATCCCTTTTTGGTGGTTCACTAGACTCTAAAAATCCGTTTCGCCGCACGTCGCGACGTGGGGAATTATTTGACAATTAAAATGTCGAATTTTTGGCGAATTTCTTCCAATTAAAATTTCTAGTGAGCCACGTCGCGACGTGAAAGGCGGATGGACGTCGTGATGTCAATGCACGTTACGACGTTTGTGGTTGCAAGTCACGACGTCGATGAACTCCTCTGGATGTCGCGACGTCTGTGGTCGCACGTCATGACGTTGGCGATTTCCTTTCAGCTCCCTATTGCGATTCTTCACGTCTCGACGTGGGACTCAATGGATGTCGCGATATGGAGATTTTTATGCTCCTTGTCCATCTTTTTCAACCATTCTTGCCTCTATTGCTTCATTTTTTTATCCATCACGCCCTCATACTCCATTTGGGACACTTCCGAACAAGACACAAATGCCACTTCCTCTTCACGAGCTTCATGAGCTACTTCACGATCAAAAACATCTTCAATCAATGAGTGTAGTGACGCCCTCATTCGCTTGGTCCTTGAACAAGTTGATTGATGGAAATCCACCCATGTCCATGGTGCCAAGGACGAGTTCTCAAGATCCTTTGGTGAATCTTGAGGGACCAATGACAAGATCAAGGAGTTCAAAGATGAAGGCAGCCTTGCACAATTTATTGTCTTCACATTTTGAACCTATGGAGGCCGAATCATCTCAATCATCTCAAGGAGGAGTTTTGTGGCATGTTTCTTCATTAACAATTCATGATCCACCTTGAAGAAACATCATAAAGGCCGAATTTGATGAAGTCCAATGAAGAGGTGTGTTTTTGGGCTTAACATGGATCACACCTATCCTTTAATATTAGGATTTATTATGTTGCTTTAATTAAGTCCACTTAACATTATAATGGACTTAATATAGCATTTTTGTTTAAGTATTAAATAAGTGTTACTTGGCCCACTTATCTTGCATGATAATGGCAAGTAAAAGTTTAGAAAACTTAAGAAGTCAAATTGGGTTTTGCTTCTTCATAGTTTAGGAAACAAAGGAAGCCAAAACGTGTTTGGCCACCTTTGCAAAAACTGTGTGCTTTAATCCTTTTTGGAAAAGGATTAGTTTGTTAGATAGTTAGTTTCCTATTCCAATTTGGAAGCTACTTAAATTGGGTTAGGGTTTCATGTTTTTGTAGCCTATTTATAGGTGAGTTTTTCACATTAAATAATAATGTTGAATTTTGATAAACTTTAGCTTTGCTAAAACTTGCAACCGTAAAAAGTTGTGAAACGTGAGAATTTAATTAAGTTCAATTAAATCTTCATAAGAACCGTGATTTCTAAGCTAAGACCTTAGGAAGAACTTACCCGTTCTTGATTTAAAGAACAAGCCGAACTGAAGACTGTTCAACTCTTGATTTACATAGGTTTGATTGAATTCATTTTGTTATAACGTGTTGGGTTTGATTGTCTTCAATCAAGAACATCCGTTCAATATCTTGTGTTTCTTTGTTGTCTTCCGCATTGTTTGTTTATTTTCTTGTTTGTTCGAGTTCTTGCTGTTCAACAACGATCCAAAGGTGAGGGTTTCGTATGGTTGAGAATCTCCATCCGAAGGCCATTCGTATCAAATTGGTATCAAAGCAAACCCGGTTGTTGTTCATCAAAAATTCAGGTTACATCTTCTTGTTCTTCTCTCGTTTTTTTATCTTCTCTTGGGCGTCCTTCTTGCTGTTTTCTTGCGTCAATTTCTGCAGTTTCTTTTTCATTGTTTTGCTGCTGTTTTCGTGTCTTTATTACTGTCCTAGGTCGTCATTATCTAGCCTTTAAATTTCGTCTAAATCGCATGAACATAGCTTGACAAAATCTGCCCGAAAACTCATCTCATTCTTGTCTTGCTTTTTTGCGTTTTTGTTGTCTTGTTTCTTTGCGTTTTTGTTGCTGTTTTTGTGTCTATATTCTGCACTATTTTGCTTGTCTTCATAGTGTTGGATTCCATTGTTTTTATTGCTGAAATCACGTCCATACCATAGGTGTTAAATTAGGGTTTCTTCAAAACCCTAGTTTCGGTTTTTAGGTCATCATACCATAACTTCCTTGTTTCTTGTCCAAATTGCATTCTTTCTTTTGTGTTAGTTTCTTCATAGTGTCTACCATATAGTGCATTTCGATCAAATTTTTACCACATTCAAAAAAGATAAGTTCTTGGACACTTTCTTGAAAATCTTGATTTTTCTTGAAAATTCAAAAGTGTCAAAAGTTGATTCTTGAGCTTGATTATTGATTCTTGTTGTGAATCTTGAATAACTTGTCAAAGAGGCACTTGCGAATTCGAAGTTGTTGGAAAGATCTTGAAGTTTGAATATTACTGAAAAAAAAGAGGCCAAATTAAAAAAAAAGGCCAAAAAAAGGAAAAAAATAGGATCGGACGGTGTTGGTGTCCGAAACTAGCGTCCGAAACTCTGTGAAAAAAATCATCATCTCTGAAGTTTAAGTTCGGACGGTGTAAGGCGTTCGAAACTTTCTGAAAATTGTGTGCTCTCTGAAATTTAGGTTCGGAAGGCTCTTGGAGTCCGAAACTAGCGTCTGAAACTTGAAAGCGGTATATCTTGCTCATTTTTTATCA
Organism: Ophiorrhiza pumila; assembly: GCA_016586305.1. Classification (NCBI taxonomy): domain Eukaryota; kingdom Viridiplantae; phylum Streptophyta; class Magnoliopsida; order Gentianales; family Rubiaceae; genus Ophiorrhiza; species Ophiorrhiza pumila. Next base: position 18,245,687 of record BLIW01000005.1, read on the forward strand.
GAATTAAGTGATTCAAATTGCATTCTCTTCATCTTAGAGTCTATTTTCTAAATATCTTAGTTTCTGAAGCTATCAAGTTATATTCACAAGTGTTCTTAAAATACTCTTGTGACGTGAATTGCTTAAAACTTCTTTGATTTAACTTGTGTGACTCTTGTTGTTGAATACTTTGGTTGAGACAAGTTCTTATAATCATTGAAAGAGTAAGTTCTATAGTTTGAGAGTATTAGTATAGGATATACACGAGAAAAGCCTTTCATAATAGAGAGGAGTGTACCTACTCATCCAAATAGTGAGGAACCCGTGAGGATTTATATATTCTTGCGATCTCTTTACTAATCTTGCAGGTACAATGGAGAAAGGAAATAGAACCCCCAAAGGTTCTAAACCTATAACCAAAGCTGAGCAAAAGTTTGCCAATGAGGTCCTTTTTAATATGTTGCAAAAGATCAACCTCCGACTTGATAACTTGGAGTCTAACTCTAAAGGATCCACCTCAAGGAAACTTAAGTTTGAAAAGGAATCATCCGATGATGAGGATGATGAAGAGGAGTTGTTGGATTCTCCAAAGAAAAGTGACAAATCAAAGATTTCAATTGCTTCTGTTAAGCTAACAATTCCTACTTTTCAAGGTAAGACAGATCCCGAGGCTTATTTTGATTCGGTTTGTGAGCTTGAACACTTCTTTGAAGGCCATGATTACCCAGAAAAGGAGAAGTATAGACTTGCCTTTATGCATCTTAAGGATTTTGCTAGTTTGTGGTGGGATGAAGTTATTCAAACAAGGCGTCACGATGGTGAGCAACCAATTAAATCTTGGAGCCGAATGAAGATGCTAATGAGGAAGAAGTATGTCCCTGCTTATTACAACCGTGACTTGAACAGAAAATTGCACTCACTTGTGCAAGGTAATAGATTGGTTGAGGAGTATTATCATGAGATGGAAGCTTTGATGATCAAGGCTAATGTCCAAGACGATCCCGACTCTACAATAGAAATATTTTTGAGAGGTATGCATTCTGATTTGTCTTATCATGTGGATTTGCAAAGTTATGATGATATTAATGAACTTGTCCACACAGCAATCAAGATAGAAAGGCACTTGAAAGGGAAGAGTAAGTTCTCACAACTGCCTCCACCTTGGCAAAGAGAACAAAAGCCGAATGTTGTCCCTTTTACTCTATCCTCAAAGCCGCGCCAATTCACCTCAAACCATTCATCAAGTGTACAACATAATGTCCCAAATTCAGTGCCCAAGGCTGCTGAAAATGCTCCAAAGTCGAGGGATGTTCGATGTTATAAGTGTCAAGGGTATGGGCATATGCAAGCTGATTGTCCTACATGAAAGGTGATGATTACTCTTGATTGTGGTGAAGTGGTAAGTGATGATGATTGTGCCGACATGCCACCTCTTGAAGAAAAAGACCAACATGAATCCGGTGAAGATAGTGAAGAAATGGACAACTACGAATATGATGTTGGTAACTTTTCTTTAGTTTCTCGCCGTGTTCTAAGTGCTCAACCTTTAGTTGATAATGATGATTTGATGCAACGAGAAAACATATTTCACACACGTTGTTTAGTGCAAAACAGAATTTGTAGTGTGATTATTTATAGTGGTAGTTGCACAAATATGGCGAGCACTTTGTTGGTAAACAAATTGAATTTGACTTGCATGAAGCACCCTAAGCCATACCGTCTTCAATGGTTGAATAATTCAGTTGATACTATGGTTACAAAGCAAGTTAAGTTTACTTTTACCATTGGAAAATATGTTGATAATGTTATATGTGATGTGGTTCCAATGGAAGCAAGTCATATCTTGCTTGGCCGCCCTTGGCAGTTTGATTGTGATGTGATTTATCATGCCAAGAAGAATTTCTATAGCTTTGTTCATGAAGGGAAAAAGTTTAATCTTCTAGCCTTAACCCCGGCACAAGTCTTTGAAGATCAAACTCGAATAATTCAAGCTACTAGAGATATGAATTCCGCCAAGGAGAAGAAAGAACAAGAGAAAGACAATGTAATAGCTAGCTTAGGCCAAAAGCATAATTCCAATTCTTGTAAAAGTGTAGGCCGAGAGTTAGTTTCTAAGAAATCTTTTTATTTTGCTTCTTCCCATGAGATTAAGAGAGCATTAATAGATAGGCAATCTTTGTACTTATTGTATCGGAAGGAGTTTGTACTTATCATTGATAGTGATCACCTTGCTTCTTTGCCTAGTGTTGTTTACTCTCTTTTGCAGGAATATCAAGATGTGTTTCCCGAGGAGCAACCAAATGGATTGCCGCCTATAAGAGGTATTGAACATCAAATTGATTTCATACCTTGAGCACAAATTCCAAATCGTCCAGCATATAGATCAAATCCGGAGGAAACAAAAGAGATTCAACGTCAAGTGGATGAACTCCTTGACAAAGGTATTGTCCGAGAATCTCTTAGGCCTTGTTCAGTTCCTGTGATATTAGTTCCTAAAAAGGATGAGTCTTAGCATATGTGTGTAGATTGTCATGCCATAAATAAAATAACTATTAAGTATAGACATCTAATTCCTAGATTAGATGACATGCTTAATGAGTTATATGGTTCATGCATATTTACCAAGATTGATTTGAAAAGTGGATACTACCAAATTCGCATGAAAGAAGGTGATGAATGGAAAACTGCTTATAAAACAAAGTATGGGTTGTATGAATGGTTAGTTATGCCTTTTGGTTTATCTAATGCACCTAGTACTTTTATGAGGCTTATGAATCATGTTTTTCGTCACTTTATTGGCAAATTTGTTGTGGTATATTTTGATGACATCCTTGTGTATAGCAAAACACTTGATGAGCATGTTGAAAATTTAAAACAACTGTTTGTTGTTTTGCGTGAGAACCAATTGTATGCTAATCTCAAAAAGTGTTCTTTTTGCATGGAATCAATTACCTTTATGGGATATGTTGTGAGTTCTCAAGGCATTGCTGTTGATGAGTCTAAAGTCAAGGCAATCATGGATTGGCCGAGACCTACATGTGCTAGTCAAGTTAGGAGTTTTCATGGACTTGCAAGTTTTTATAGGAGATTTGTTAAAGATTTCAGTTCTATAGCAGCCCCTTTAAATGAACTTGTGAAGAATAATGTTATATTTGCATGGAATGATGAGCATGAAAACACCTTTAACAAGTTAAAATACATGTTGACTCACGCCCCTTTACTTGCTTTGCCTAATTTTAATAAAGCTTTTGAAATACACTGTGATGCCTCCGGGATTGGTATTGGTGCTGTTTTGATGCAGGAATCAAGACCCGTGGCTTACTTTAGTGAAAAGCTCAATGGGGCAGCTTTGAAGTATGCAACTTATGACAAGGAGTTGTATGCTTTGGTAAGGTCTTTACAAGTTTGGCAACATTATTTATGGCCAACGGAATTCATAATACATTCTGATCACGAAAGCCTTAAATTTTTAAAGACTCAAGGTAAGTTGAATAAAAGGCATGCTAAGTGGTTAGAGTTTATTGAAACCTTTCCAGATGTTGTTAAATACAAATCTGGTAATGAGAATGTGGTAGCTGATGCATTATCTAGGAAATACACTTTGTTTACCTATTTGCATACTAAGTTACTTGGTTTTGAATTGATTAAGGATTTGGATAAAGATGATCATGATTTTCACGCCAACTTTGACCTTTGCTTGAATAAACCGAATGGTGATTTCTATGTGTATGACGGATTCTTGTTTAAGAAGGATAAGTTATGCATTCTCCAATGTTACATTCGTGAATTACTTGTTAAGGAAACCCATGGGGGAGGGTTAATGGGGCACTTTGGTATTGCTAAAACACTTGCTGTTTTGAATGAGCACTTTTATTGGCCTAGCATGATTAAAGATGTTAAAAATGTTTGTGAGAAATGCATTGTGTGTAAACAATCAAAGTCTAAAGTAAAGCCTCATGGTTTGTATCAACCTTTGCTTGTTCCTAGTCATCCTTGGATTGATATTTCTATGGATGTTGTACTTTGATTGCCTAGATCACGCAATGGTCATGACAGCATTTTTGTTGTAGTTGATAGATTTAGCAAAATGTCTCACTTTATTGCTTGTTCTAAATCTAATGATGCTTAACACATTGCTGATTTGTTTTTTAAGGAGATTGTAAGGTTGCATGGTTTGCCTCAGAGTATTGTTAGTGATAGAGATGTAAAGTTTTTGTCACATTTTTGGCGTACTCTTTGGAACAAGTTGGGTACTAAATTACTGTTTTCTACTGTTGCACACCCACAGACTGATGGGCAAACTGAGGTAGTTAATAGGACTTTGTCTACCTTACTTCGTGCTCTTGTTCAGAAAAATTTAAAAAACTGGGAAGGGTGTTTACCACACATTGATTTTGCTTATAACCGTACTGTTCATAGTGCTACTAATCTGTCACCTTTTGAGATTGTATACGGTTTTAATCCTATAACTCCATTGGATATTTTGCCTTTGCCTATTAATGAGTTTGTTGATGTTGAAGATAAAAGTAAAGCTGATTTTGTTAAGGAGTTACATAATAGGGTTGGAGCTAATATTGAGAGGTGAAATGAGCAATATGCTAAGCAAGCCAATAAGGGTAGAAGACAAGTGATTTTCGAAACAGGAGATTGGGTTTGGATTCACTTGAGGAAAGAGAGGTTTCCTGCAAAGAGGAAATCTAAACTTCATCCAAGAGGAGATGGTCCTTTTCCAGTCTTGGAAAGGATTGGAGATAATGTTTACAAGATTGAACTTCCTAGTGAGTATGGCAATGTCTCGTCTACATTTAATGTTACTGATTTATCTTTGTTTGATGTAGGTGATTCGAGGACGAATCCTTTCGAGGAGGGAGGGAATGATGGAAATCCACCCATGTCCATGGTGCCAAGGACGAGTTCTCAAGATCCTTTGGTGAATCTTGATAAACCAATGACAAGATCAAGGAGTTCAAAGATGAAGGTAGCCTTGCACAATTTATTGTCTTCACATTTTGAAGCTATGGAGGCCGAATCATCTCAATCATCTCAAGGAGGAGTTTTGTGGCATGTTTCTTCATTAACAATTCATGATCCACCTTGAAGAAACATTATAATGGCCGAATTTGATGAAGTCCTATGAAGAGGCTTGTTTTTGGGCTTAACATGGATCACGCCTATCCTTTAATATTAGGATTTATTATGTTTTTTTAATTAAGTCCACTTAACATTATAATGGGCTTAATGTGGCATTTTTGTTTAAGTATTAAACAAGTGTTACTTGGCCCACTTATCTTGCATGATAATGGCAAGTAAAAGTTTAGAAAACTTAAGAAGTCAAATTGAGTTTTGCTTCATCATAGTTTAGGAACCACCTTTGCAAAAACCGTGTGCTTTAATCCTTTTTGAAAAAGGATTAGTTTGTTAGATAGTTAGTTTCCTATTCCAATTTGGAAGCTACTTAAATTGGGTTAGGGTTTCATGTTTTTGTAGCCTATTTATAGGTGAGTTTTTTACATGAAATAATAATGTTGAATTTTGATAAACTTTAGCTTTGCTAAAATTTGCAGCCGTAAAAAGTTGTGAAACGTGAGAATTTAATTGAGTTCAATTAAATCTTCATAAGAACTGTTATTTCTAAGCTAAGACCTTAGGAAGAACTTACCCGTTCTTGATTTAAAGAACAAGCCGAACTGAACAATGTTCAACTCTTGATTTACATAAGTTGGATTGAATTCATTTTGTTATAACGTGTTGGGTTTGATTGTCTTCAATCAAGAACATCTGTTCAATATCTTGTGTTTCTTTGTTGTCTTCCACATTGTTTGTTTGTTTTCTTGTTTGTTCGAGTTCTTGCTGTTCAACAACGATCCAAAGGTGAGGGTTTCGTGTGGTTGAGGATCTCCATCCGAAGGCCATTCGTATCATTGATGGACCTCAATTCCATGCAATGGATCATCTACATGACTCATTGGTCTGGCTTCCTCATCACATTCTAATAGCAATCTATCCAAGTTTAAGACTTAATCAAGTTATCCATTGGTTAATTTTGATGGAGGAATGACAAGGTCGAGGACAAAGAAGATGAAGACGACTTTACAATCTTTGTTGAGCATTTTTAGCACCACAAATGAGGTTGAGAATGAAGGCTTGGAGATATCTTCAAGTAAAGTTGACATCCAAGTACTTTGGATTGTTTCTTGCATCTCTATTGAAGGATTAGAATACGTGGAATCAAATTAGGAGATGAAGAAATTCAAGGAAGTCCAAAACTCTCTACTTTGTGACGTCCAGCCTCTCCACATCGATGTGAACTGACGTCGCAACATCCGATGTTCCCCACGTTGCAACGTCACTCACTGGATGAACGTGAGAAAAATTCTAATTTCTCCATGTCGCGATGTCCAGCACCTTCTACGTCGCGATATCTATCCACGTGACGTGAGACTCCTTATGTCGCGAAGTCGGGGATTTTCTTAATTTTAAATTTTAGGTTTTTATTTCTTTTTAGGAAAGTTATCAGGAACATTTACTTTCCATTATTGCTTAATATTTCCTTTATGAATTTTAAGTAGGGCTTTTATTGTAGCCTATTTAAAGGCATCTTCTTCATGGAATAAATAGTATGATGAATTTTGAAACAAATCTCTTTAGCTTTTGCTTTGAGAAACCTTCATTATTAGGATTGAAAGATATACTGAATTCCAGTAAACTTCTAAGTGTGACCTTAGGTAGTTTATCTTTTTTACTTTTAATTGAGAGAAAGCTAAGCTAATTTACTTAGTGCCGAGATTACTTAGGTTAGGTAGATTTTCTTGAATAACGTAAGGGTTTCGATCAATATTCAAGTATTTATGTTCAATATCAATTTTGTTGTTTTTGTGTCTTGTTCTTGTTTGTGCTGAATTTGTGCTATAACGACAAAATAAAAACGACGTTCAAGGATCTCCTTACCACGTGCTATCAAAGTGGTATTAGAGAGAAGGATGCACAATTAAAGTTTATTCTTAAATTTTCTTTATTTCTTCTTGTTTGTTTCTTTCTCTCTTTTTTGTCCTTTAATTCTTGTGTGTTTTCTATTCATGATCTTTTGTGTCCAAGCTTGATTCTTTGGATCAATTTTGATTTTTCTATTTTTGTAGGTTTACTTGTGCTTTTATTACTCTAAATTCTCTTAAATTTCGTCTTTGAATTTGTTAGAATTTTGTGAATTGCATATTTTAAAAAATAACAGAAATATTTAATTTTTCAAAGTGCTACTTGTTAGTTATTCTTAATTGTGTTGTTGTATCACAATCTGTAATTTGAGATTGTTTCCTTGAAAAAAAAGAAATCACAAAAGTGACAAAGTGAAAAAAATGTAAAAACAAATTATTACATGACAAAAAAATATATATATTGTTGTGAAATTTTGACTTCAATGCAAAATTAAGTAGCTTTAATTTTAAATTTTTTTACATTAAAGATTGTGCAATTAAATTATAAAAGTGCTTATTTTATTAGCTTCTCTTATTGATTCCATTTATACCCTTTACATGTTCTTAAACACTCTAGTTCTCATCAATAATTGATTCTTTGTCTTATTGTTGGGCTTGTTAGTTGTTTTATCTTGAGTTAATGCTCAAGATAAACTATAGGATTGATAGTAAATAGGGTTATATTTTGATGGAGTAAAAGCTACCCAAATAGAGAGTAGTGTACCTATTACCCTAAGTGAGAACCCATGAGGTTTGATATATTGTTATATTGTTGTTTCTCGTGTTTGTCACTAAATTGCAAGTACAATGATGGAAGAAAGCTCCAAAAACCAAGTAGACATGCAAACTTAAATTGCATCACTTGTACACATGGTCAAAAGTTGTCTATTTGTATGGCAACCACGGAGCATAATAAATCAAAAACTTTACAACCTCTAACTCTAAGGGATATTGGTTTTGATGAGCAGGCTGACACTCCAAACCTACCCAAGCCTGTGAAGAGATTCAAAATTAAGATATAAACCTTTAGGGTAGATTTTTCTACCTTTCAAGGAAAGTCGAATCTAGAATTATTTCTGGAATAGGTCGGAACCGTGGACTCAATGTTTGAGGGCAGTGGATTGGATGATGAGGAGATGATCCGATTGGTTGGGATGCATCTTAAAACCTATGCAGCGGTTTTGTGGAAATAGTTGGTTCCAAACCGAAGAATGAATGAAGAACCTCCTATTAGAACACGTTGAGAGATGAGACTCGTATTGAGGAAAAGATATGTACCTTCTCACTACCAAAGGGATCCTAAAATGAAGTTATGAACTTTGGTTCAAGGCAACATGATGGTTGAAGAACATTACGAGGAAATAGAGATATTGATAATTACGGCCAACCTAGAGGAGGATGAGAAAACCATCATGGAACGATTTGTCGATTTGTCGGTGGTTTGAATCCAATTTTGAATCATAAAGTGAATTTGTAGCATGCCATAGGTATAGAAGAGACACTTTACACGGCTATAAAGATTGAGAAGTATATGAAGTCCAATGGCCAACCATCTTCTTCTAACCCCACATTGAAGAAGGATTTTAAAGCCTTTATACCTAAGATACTATTTAAGCCAAAGCCAATAGTTCTAGAATCCGCCACCAAGTCCATTGGCAAATAACCCTTGACTATGCCAATGACGGTGCAAAAATCTATGCAGCACCAATGGGATGTCCAATGTTTTAAATGCAAGGAACATTATCAATCTGATTGTCCAACAAAAAAGCTCATGTATGTTCTTGACAATGGTGATATTATTAGTGAGCATTCTAGTGATGAGAAAATGGCAGATTTTGAGAAACCATCTGATGACATGACGGAAGAATCCGAGAAGCTTATTATGGTCTTTAGAAGGAATCTTAATGTACAAACCTAGTTGAAGACTTGGAACAACAATATGAGGCTAGTTTCCACAACTGGTGTAAGGTACATGACAAGGTCTGTAGCATGATTATTGATAGTGGAAGTTGCACCAATATGGCTAGTGTTCTTATTGTGATAAAGTTGGGGTTATCATGCATCAAACATCCAAAACCCTATTGACTACAATGGTTGAATCAGGTTGGAGAGATTAGGGTTAACAAGCAAGTGAAAATTCCTCTCTATTGGTAAGTATGAAGATGAAGTCTTATTTGATATGGTACCAATGGAAGTAGCTCACTTGTTGTTGGGACCTTTGAAATATGATCATGATGTTGTATATCATATTAAGAAGAACTTTTGACTATGACGGTGTGAAGGTGAATCTCAAGGCTCTTAAAACGTGGAACGTGTCAGAAGACCAAGCAGCAATTGCTAAAGCTTGTGTCGAGATGAGAGAAAAGGAAGCAAAGGAAAGGGAGTAGCTTGGGAAGAAAAGCGATAATAGACCTAGCATACGTCCAACTATAAAAGAAAATAAGTTTGCTGTATTTTCTTCCAAGAAAGAGATTAGGACAACAATAATAGAAAGGCAAGCATTATACTTAATAATCCGAAAGAACATTTATATTGTGGATAGTGATCACCTTTCTTGTTTGCCTAGTGTTGTTCTGTCTCTTTTGCAGGAATATGATAACTTGTTTCCCAATGAGTTATGTAATGGATTGCCATCTATTAGAGGCATTGAGCATCAAATTAATTTTATTCCCAGATCTTCTATTCCAAATATGCTAGCCTATAGAGCAAATGCCAAGAAAACCAAGGAAATATAAAGACAAGTTGATGAGCTTCTCAGCTTAGGTATTGTTTGTGAATTCCTTAGTCCTTGTTCTGTTCTGGTTATCTTGGTTCCAAAGAAATATAAATCTTGGAGAATGTGTGTAGATTGTAGGGCCATTAACAAGATTACCAATAAGTATTGGCATAAAATTCCTACATTAGATAACATGCTTGATGAATTTTATGGTTCAATAATATTCACGAAGACAGATCTTAAAAGTGGCTACTATCAAATTTGAATGAAAGAAGGTGATGAATGGAAAACAGTCTTTAAAAAAAAGCATGGATTGTATGAAAGTTTAGTCATGCCTTTTGGTCTAACTAATGCACCTAGTACTTTTATGAGGTTGATGAATCAAGTGTTTAGATCTTTCATTGGTAAATTTGTTGTAGTTTACTTTAATGATATTGTTATTTATACCAAGTCACTTGATGAGCATGTTATGCATCTTAGTACCGTGTTTGCTATATTAAGAGAACATAAATTGTATGCAAACATCAAAAAGTGTTCTTTTTGCATGGAATCCATTATTTGTTAGGATATGTTGTTAGTTCTCAAGGAATATCTTTTGATGAGTCAAAGGTTAAAGCTATACTTGATTGGCCAAGGCCTTGTTTTGCTACTGATGTTAGGAGTTTTTATGGTCTTTCAAGTTTTTATAGGCATGTTGTGAAATGCTTTAGTTCTATTGCTTCACCTTTAAATGAACTCGTTAAGAAGAATGTCACCTTTGGAAAGAATCACATAAAAAAGATTTTAACTCACTTAAGGAAACATTGACTCATGCTCCTGTGCTTGCATTGCCTGAATTTAATAAAGCTTTTGAGATACTCTATGATGCCTCTGGGATAGGTATTAGAGCTGTGTTTATACAAGAATTAAAGTTCGTGGCCTACTTTAGCGAAAAGCTAAGTCGAGCAGCTTTGAAGTATGCAAATTATGACAAGTAATTGTATGCTTTGCTAAGATCTTTATAGGTTTGGCGGCAATACTTAAAGCCGAAAGAATTCATAATTCATTCGGATCATGAAAGCCTCAAATTTTTGAACACTCAAGGCAAATTGAATAAGAGACATGAAAAATGTTAGAGTTCATTGAATCCTTTCCATATATGATTAAGTATAAAGCTGGAAAAGATAACATTGTAGCAGATGCATTGTCTAGGAAGTACTCTTTGCTTACTTTTATGCATGCTAAGTTACCTGGTTTTGAGTTCATTAAAGAGCTTTATGCTAGTGATGCTGAGTTCCACGTGTTTATGATCTATGCTTCAAAAATTCAAATGGTGATTACTATGTGCAAGATGGTTATCTTTCAAGAGAGAGAAATTGTGCATTTCACTAAGTTCCATTCGTGAATTACTTGTTAAAGAAACCTATGGTAGAGGTTTAATGGGGCATTTTGGAATACCTAAAACTAATGATGTATTGCATGAAAATGTTTATTGGCCTAACATGTTGAAAGATGTTAAAAGTTTTTTTAAAAAGTGCATTATTTGCAAACAAGCAAAATCAAAAGTATTGCCTCATGGTTTGTATTCTCCTTTGCCAGTTCCTAATCATCATTAGGTAGATATTTCTATATATTTTGTGATTAGATTACCTAGGTCTCGTACTGGCAAGCATAATATATTTGTTGTTGTTGGTAGGTTTAGCACAATTGCTAACTTTATTGCATGCGCTAAAACTAATGATGCAACTCATATTGCTGATTTGTTCTTTAAGGAAGTTGTTTGTTTGCATGGAATACAACAAAGTATTATTAGTTATAGTGATGTTAAATTCTTGTCTCATTTTTGGTTTACTTTCTAGAATAAGTTATGCACTAAGTTGTTGTTTTCTACGATTGCACATCCACAAACTGATGGTCAAACTGAATTAGTAAATCGCACTTTGTGTACTTTGTTAGGAGCTATAATTCAAAAGAACCTTACAAACTGGGAAACTTGTTTACCACATATTTAATTTGCATATAATCATACTTTGCATAGTTTGATTAACTGTTCCCTATTTTCTGATGTTTATGGATTTAACCCTTTGACGATATTCTTTCATTGCCTATTAATGAGTTTGTTCATTTAGAAGGGAAAAAGAAAGCCGAGTTTGTTAAACAGATTCATGAAAGGGTTCGAAATTCAATTGAATTGGAGGAATGAGAAATATGCAAAATAGGCCAATAAGGGCTGAGTTTGACTGATATTTGAACTCAGGGATTAGGTTTTGGTTCACTTGAGACAAGAGAGATTTCCTGCTAAGCAGAAATCCAAGTTACATCAACGTGACGATGATCCTTTTAGAGTTCTTGAAACGATTAATGATAATTCCTATCGCATTGAATTACCTAGTGAATATGGCAATGTTTCTTCATCTTTTTATGTTGCAGATTTATCTCTATTTGATGTATGTGATTCGAGAATGAATCTTTTCAAGGAGGGAGGGAATGATAGCAATCTGTCCAAGTTTAAGACTTAATCAAGTGATCCATTGGTTAATCTTGATGGAGCAATGATGAGGTCAAGGACAAAGAAAATGAAGACGACTTTGCAATGTTTGTTGAGAATGTTTAACACCATCAATGAGGATGAGAGTGAAGGCTTGGAGATGTCTTTAAGTAAAGTTGATGTCGTAGTACTTTGGAATGTTTCTTGCATTTCTATTGAATGTTTAGAACACATGGAATGAAATTGGGAGATGAAGAAATTCGAGGAAGTCCAAGACTATCCATGTCACAATGGCTAGCCTCTCCATGTCGCAACGTGATCCAACGTCCGACTTTCCCCACTTTGCGACGTCACTTATTGGATGAACGTGGGAAAAATCATATTTTCTATATGTCGCAATGTCCAGCACCTTCTACTTCGTGACGTCAATCCAAGCCGCGAAGTGCGACTTCCCACGTTGTGACATTGGGGATTCGCTCAGTTTTAAATTTTAGGTTTTTGTTTCTTTTCAGGAAACTTATCACAAATAATTACTTTCCGTTATTGATTAATGTTTCCTTTACTAATTTTAAGTAGGATTTTTATTATTGTAGCCTATTTAAAGGCATATTCTTCATGGAATAAATAGTATGATTAATTTTGAAAGAAACATCTTTTAGCTTTTACTTTCTAGAAACCTTCATTATTGGGAGTGAACTAATATTAAATTCCAGTAAACTTCTAAGCGTGACCTTAGGTAGTTTATCTTCTTGCTATTAATTGAGTGCAAGCCAAGCTAATTATCTTAACACCGAGATTAGTTGGGTTAGGTATATTTTCTTGTATAATGTAAGGGTTTGGATCAATATCCAAGTATTTATGTTCAATATCCATTTTGTTGTTTTTGTGTCTTGTTCTTGTTTGTGACAAATTCATCGACAAAATAAATATCACGTGCAAGGATCACCTTATCACGTTCTATCACGTTCACAATCCTTTCTTTCAAGAGGTCATCATTGTCTCATTTTACCAAAGTAACTCTCCATTTTTAGGTACGCATTGCGGGACTAACCCATTCAGTATCGAAAATGGAAAAATGATCCCAAAATATAGTAAATTTATCACTTCCTTTCTCACTGCTTCTTGTATCTTTGGATTTTGTCTTCTCTTCATGTCCCTTATTGGCTTTGCTTCTTCTTCCAAAAGTATCTTGTGCATGCAAATTGTGTGACTTATTCCTTTTATGTTAGCAACGACCATGCAACAACTGGTAAAGTATTTCTTCAAGGTTTTCACTAATTTATCATTTTGGCCTTGCTCTAATGTTTGATGAAATTACCACTGGTAAATTATCATTGTCACCTAGAAAAGCATACTTGCGATGTGATGGAAGTGGTTTCAACTCAAAGATATGTAAGACCCGAATGGATGCTTGGAGCTTTCCTTTCTTGCATAATTTCTCATCTAAACTCACCTTAGTGGGTTAATTTTTCTCCAATGTTAGTTCATGCTCACATTCAACATGTACACAATGTTTCACAAATTTTTCTATTTCTTCCCTAATGTAAGCATCTTTATCATTAATTGCATCCAAACTTTTCATGCCATCTTCTATACTAGGTAAATCTAACAATGCTTCCTCATAAATAATTTCTTGCACACAATCATCAGTATTATCAATAAAGAAACAAGACACACTATCTCTAGGATGTTTCATGGCATAATTGGCATCAAAAGTAACAAGCTCACAATATATTTGAATTGTGATTGTCTTATTCTTAACACCAATTATAGCATCACCTATTGCCAAGAAGGGTCTCCCAAGTATGAGTGAAATTTCATCATCCACTTCCATGTCTAATACAATGAAATCTACATGGAATGTGAATTTATCCACCATTATAAGCACATCCTCAACCATCCCTGTGGGGTGCATAATTGATATTTCAAAAAGTTGTAAAGTGATTTCTATTGGTTGAATCTTGTCCTCTAATTTCAAACTTAGTGTTATTGAATGTGGCATCAAGTTGATTCCAGCTCCCAAATCACAAAGAGCTTTAGCAAGAAATCTTGCCCTAATTTTGCATGGAATAGTGCAACTCCCTTGATCTTTCAGCTTGGGAGGTAACTCCTTCTTTATCCAAGCTTCACTTTGTTCACTAATCATTATAACATCCTTGTATTGTAAAATTTGATCTTTTTTAAACAACAAGTACTTGAGAAATTTTGTGTTAGTGGACATGGTGGTCATAAGGTCTATCAATTGTACATTAACATGTAATATTTTTTTATCCTTTTTGCAAACCTCTAAAATTGCATAGCTTTTTTTGCCTTTGATTTCACTCTCGAGAGAAAAAGTGGTGGAGGGATTAAGTTTAAATCATTGAATGGACTTGCCTCATTCCTTCTCTTTTCTTGTTTATCCCTTCTATTCTCTTTATTCTCTTTCTTCTTAGAGTTTCAATTTTCACGAGGTCCACCCTTGTTCTTCTTCTTTGAGATTTCTCTTGTTCCTTCTTCAAACTCTTGCTTCTTGTCTATATGTTGGGTATTCACACATTTATATTTATCTTGAACTTCCTTGCCACTCCTAAGAGTTATAGCTTGACATATTTCTTGGGATTCACTTTGGTCTTCATTAGTCCTTAACTTTTGAGATAGGTGTTGTTTGTTTGTGACATTTAATCAAATTGAGATTCCAACTTCTTGATTGCTAGTTCTTGGCTTTCTTTCCATTGAGTACTCTTAAAAACAAGAGTTTCACTTGTTTGTGCAACTCTCCCAATGGTTTCAAGTGCTTTATCAACCCAACCAAAGCTTCTTCCTAAGGTGTTTTCCTCTTTTCTTCATTCCTAAGTTCCAAATCATGCTCTTCAGTTCCCATATTTGCTCTTATTGTGATCTTCATGTTGAGAATAAGTGGGTAGCATGCAGTTGTTGATACTACAATTCTTATTGAAGTTTTCAACCTAGCTTATAGGCTCTTCTTGGACAAAATGACATTCATTAGTATAATGTTCCTTTACAAAGCCCACAAATCAATGATGGTTGTTTCCCAAGAATTCTTGTATATTTGCCAAAGTGTTCTACATCAACACAATTTATGCTTTCACATGTAAATCACTATCAAGCTTAAAGGCTCCTGCTTGCTTTCTCATGGTAAGATTTCTCTCCCTAGGCCAAACGAATTCGGTTTTAGCTATTCTTTCAAATAACTCCTCCACCTTTTCCATTGGCTTATTCAACAATGAACCTCCCACATAGGAATTCACATGATTCATGGTATAAGGCACTAACCCATTGGTGAAGACATTGAGTTCTCTACCATTCTCCAAACCATGGTTTTGTTATTTCCTCAATAGTTCTTTAAAATGATTTCATGTTTCTAAGAATGTCTCCCTATCAAATTGTCAAAATTTGAGTATATCTATCCTTAGCTTGTCCATTCTCCCAGGAAGAAAGGACTTATTCGTGAATTTCTTCATCAACTCCTCGAAACTTTCACAGTTTGAAGCACCAGAGTTTGAAGTTCTTTTCAAGGCATCATATGGAATTCCATTCATCTTGCAAGTGTTGCAAACCTTGAGTAAAGAACTCAAGTGTGTATTTGGGTTTTTACTACTCATCCCATGAAAATTAGCCCCATTTTTAATCAAATTGATGATAAGTGGTGGGATTATATATGTCTTAGATTCAATAAGGCAAAAGTCATTCCAATTTTGGAACCTAGGTTCATAGAAATCCCCAAAGGGTCTCCTTGGTGGTTGTTTAGCAACCATATTTTGGTCCTCATTTCTTCTCTCTCTCAAGGTTCTTTCAAGTTCTGGGTTTAAGATAAATTTCGGTGCTCTCTTTTATCGAAGTGATATAGGTATACACTAAACTTCACATGCTAAGATCCAAAAATCAGGAATACCCAAAGAAGTAAAGTAGAGATAATAAAAAAAATAAGATTAGTTAAGGATTAAGTACAAAATTAACAACTAAACTAATCCAAACTCAATTAAACACTTCACAAAATTAGCTTACATTCACCTTCCCGAAAACAGCGCCAACTTGTTGGTAAGCAGAAACACACGTATTAAACGTGTTGTACTGTTTACTTTAAGACCACAAGTAAATTTAATAATCCTTTCCCACATTGTAGTAAGGTGAGTTAGGTGTCGAACCCACAGGGAGGTACTTCAGTTATTGGTATGCAAAATATTCAAAAATAATTTGATGGGTTAAAAGTAAAATAATTAACAAGAGTGTAATAAATAAAGAGCAAATAAGTAGTAATCAAATAGAGAGAGATAGGTGTTCTTGTATCTTTCTATGGGACATGTAATCCAGTGACTTAATTACCTCTTCTTGGAATAATGATCATCAAATATCCTGAAGTATAAGATTGTCCTCATGTACCAGTTTTAAGTTGCCTTGTAAAAAATGCCTAAGTTTGAATCTCATCAATTTTTACATTTTCTTAGTAGAGATAAGTCCAAATCATTAATTAAAGTTGCAATCCATGACTAAGTAATCAACCTAACTAGTTTCCTCTACATTAATGAAGTGCTAAGAGAAATTAGGGTCCTTCCCTTGGTAAAGACACCTTTGGTCTCAACCCTAATTAAGTATCATTATAGTCTTTACATACAAGTTTCTAAGTATCACAAATACCCAGGTGACATTCATCTATACATGTGTAAAGTGATAAATCCATTCCAATTATGCAAACTCAATTCCATTTATATTAGTCTATACTTTAAATGAATAATCCACCATAAAATTCACCTTAATTCATATGCAAGTTAATTTCAAAATTAAATAAACATATGAAAAGCATAAATTCCTTGGATTCATTCATTCCAAGTCACAGATCTAGAAATTAAGACCTAAGATCCACAATTTCAACCATTCAAAACACATAATGGATCAATGCTTATTTTCCTCAATAGAAAGTCATTAATTCACATTTATCTCATATACCCATAGCAATTAATCCAAAAGCACCATAGAGGTTTAGCCTTCCATGGCTAGATCCAAGCACAAAAAGATCAAACAAGACAAAGTAATAAAATATAGAATCAAGAGATTACCCATCAAAACAAGAGGAATAACACAGATTTCAAAAATAAGTTCAAGATCCAAGCTTAGTCTTATTTTCAAAATTACCCGTTTTCCAAGGTTTTTCAGAAAAGTTCTAGATCTAGATTTCTTTCCTCTCCAATTTGTTCTTGCTTTAATAATTCATCCTTAATGCTCCCAAAGAAAGTTAAAGGAACTACTATTTATACTTTACACAAAATTTGGAAAGAAACAAATCTACAACTTTCTATTTATTTCAAAAAGTACCTCGTGCTTGTACTTTTGGATTTACAAAATGCTACTTTACAAAGGACAAATCTTAATTTTTGAACTTCACCCTTGGTTGATGAGCGGAGGCTCGTCGTTCAACCTCGTCAAATACCCAACTTACTCAAATAATGTAGATATGGCAAGTGGGATCGTATCCATAGGGAAGGTTTAGTTGTCAAGAGATCACTTGTTCAAGAGACACTGAAATGAAATAAAAGGGAAGAACAAGACAAATGCAAGCTAATATGGATGAATGCAAAATGGGAATGAATGCAAAAACAAAGCACTGCCTTGAGGATAAACCAACTGATATGGATCTCAGCTTATAATCATTGACCAGTGTAAAGGCATGTATGAGGGGGTCGGTTCGCTAGTGAGCTTAGGGTCATTCATCTGGGCAGATCTCACAATCCTAATTCACCATACTCCTATTATCTTCCCTGGGCAGGGCAAGATCAAGGCTCACTTCCTAAATCCAGATCCCTATTTGACACTAAGAACCAGACAAGCTCTAGTGTTCAAACAATCCTAGGTCTTTCCGTTATATTGACCTCCACTGTCATTGGGCAATGCACAGTACAAATCGACTCCTTGATTAGATCCTAGGACTCATACAAGCTGCTCTATAGTCAAGTGATTTCAATTCAATTTCTGTTTATCGCACTAGACTGATTTCAGTGGGCACTGCAAACCACGTATAGGCATAATCGTGTGTGAGTAAATATTGGAATGAATATACAAATGACATATGGAAACAGAAATCAAACACTTAATGAGCAATACGAATGTCTCAAATAAGCTAAAGATCCATACAATTGATCCTCAAGACAGCAAAATGTGCGAAAGGGAAAAGAGAAAATCCTAAACTAAACTATGAACCCTAATATATTGACTCTTGTTCTATTGTGTGGCCGCCTCCTCTCTCCCCTTTTCCTCTGAAGTCCTTCCTTTGGCTTTTATAGTTTCCTTTTGATGACTTGGCCAAGTGAGCTTCCTGGAAACTTACTCCTTTCGCGGGGATGTTGACACGTGTCTCTGTAAATATTAATCAAAGCTGAGGTGAAGACACGTGTCTAGCACTAAACTTAATGACCAAGAATTCTCAATGCAAAATATCAAACATTTGGTGTACATGAGAATTTTGTATCAATTGTGCTTGTGTGAGACAAAGCTGGTGTGTGCTAAGTGCAAATGTGTAGACAGAGTTAAGTGTATAGTGCAGGTGTGCAAGTGTGTTTTAGATGAGAAAGTGCATGAGAATGTGAGCAATTGCACAGGTTTCATCTTTATCCTATATTCAGCCCCTGATTCATGCCGATTCTGAACAAATGTAAAGCAGCAAAGTTGTAGCCAAGACTCTTAGCTAAACATGGCCTTTTGAATCACTCAATTCGGATCTAAAATGAGGAAGTTATGATCATTTCCGTGAACTGTGCGAGTGCCGTGCGATTGTGTGGCGGAAAAATGTACAAAAACATTAATGAATGAAAATGCATAGAAATAGAACATGAAAATGTGCAAGTGTACAAAGTGGGGGTGGCGGTCGCATGATGCGACCTCCATGTGTGTGTGTGTGTGAGGGGGCGGTCGCATCGTGTGTGTGTGTGTGAGGGCGGTCGCATCGTGTGTGTGTGGCGGTCGCATCGTGGGATGTGTGCGTGTGTGTGCTGTTGTGTTTATGTGCTGTTGTGTTGTGTAAATGTTATGTTGTGTGCTGTGAATAGTTATGGACCTTCATGAAAACTTGGAGGTCAGGAGTAGTGAGCTCAAGAGTAAGTGTGAGTGCTGCGTAAGTGAAGTGGTGGACTTGTGAATAGTGATTATGGACCTCCAAAGTGTGGACTTCCAAAGTGTGGACCTCCAAAGTGTGGACCTCCAAAGTGTGGACCTCCATGAAGGCTTGGAGGTCAGTGAAATGCATGAAGGTCATAGCATGGAGGTCAGTGAAATGCATGAAGGTCACAGCATTTTCACATTGTTTTACAACACTTAGCCATTTCTGGACCATTTCATAATCGTGCACATTCTTGTATACATCTACACACTAAGCATCATTTTCACATAAATTCTATGGCAAAAGATCAAGAAAGTCAAGCGAATAAGTCGGTCGAATACCGACTTATCATACCCCCACACTTAAATCTTTGCTAGTCCCGAGCAAAGTATAACCAACTGTCCACCCCCACATTCAACACTTTCAACATCATCAGCTATCCATTTAAAATTTTCTCATGCAAAGGAAAACATTTGATTGAGTTTACAGTGTATTCGACTTCATACAAGTTATCAAGTAAGGTGAAGTGAATAAAGACCAAACCGTCAGCGTGCAAGTGTGTGCTGAGAGATTCATATGTCTCATTATTCTGTCTATGCAGAGTACTCAAGTAGGCACTTTAGTTAAGAATTCTTGCACTACAATCTTTTGTCCACACACACAAACACTTCATACTAAAATGAAAGACAAAGACTTCACTAAGCTTACTGGGGATTTCCCCTTATTCAATGCACATTGGTGCTTATTGCTTTCTTTTCGAAACTCATGCCGCACTTTGGTGCTTGGCTGCCAGGGTTTTGTGGCTATTTTTTCCCTTTATTCGTTGCAATCCATGTTCGTGTGTGTCTTCAAGAGACTATATATACAAATGCAAGAAAAAGTGTTTACGAGTAGAAAGCACATACAAACAAAGAAACATAAGCCCCCTCCTATGTCAAATTTTTGTGCTGGCGTTTCTATCTTACATTAACACCGTACTTTACCCATCAACATCGTATGCAATCGAATGAATTCAGTAAAACTCCAAAATTTTCGCATACATTGAACAGTTTGTGGATTGGTGGATTTGTTGATGAAATTGGAAGTGCGAATGTAATGGATTGTGCAAGTGTGTTAGATGGACAGTGGCAATCTTTGCACAACACAACATCACACTCTTACATTCATAAACTGGAAATCACAGCACACTACATCACAACTTTGAAATGGAAAGCACACTACAAGGTCAGTGCTAGTCATTGCCTTGTTTTTCATTCCCACAACAACACGAGAGAAAAGAAAGAAAAAAAAAAGAAATAAAAACAAAACACCCCCTACTACTAATATAATAGCACACCACTAATCCTTGCAACACATAAGCAAGCACACAAACAATTCGAAGCAGTTCAAAGTAAATGCACCAAGCATCATAATCACAAGCATCAACCAAAACCACACAGAGACTAGACAACCACCCATGGACCCCCAGAGCATAGACAACCACACATGGACCTTCGGAGCATGCAAGTCTCCCCCCACACTTAAAATCAACAATGGTCCCCATTGTGGAAAAAGGAAAGAAAGTACCAAGTTTATGTTCCAGGAGGACGAGGTTGGTTGGAAAATCAAGAGAATCCAGGATATGAGGGTTGCGCATTTCTGGATGCAGCGTTGGAGCTCACCCCTTGCTGCATGACCACTCTCGTGCTTGTGAATCCTTGCATCAAAAATACACAAGTCACTATACAAAGTATAAAACTTATATTCATGTAAGCACACTAACCATGCTTCCCATCCTAGAGTAGAACTTCATGCAATAAAGGCGTCCCAATAATGCATTAGGTTCATGGCAATTTTAAACTGCACATGGTCACCACTTCACCTTTTCTACAATATGCATGAGAATTCAACCAACTAGACAACATTCACCTCAAATAAATCATGAAAGTTCCATAAGGTATTTCCCACAAATAATAGAGTCCCATAAGGTATTTCCCACAAATAATAGAGTCCAATAAATCAGAAGGGAATGAGCTCATACCTTATACTGTGCAAATATGAGTGAATATTGACTTGTTGGAAACTTGGTGTTAAAGTGGTGGTGCTACCTAACCTACTGTGCGTGTGTGTGAGCTGTGACTTGTGATGTGCAAGAGAGATTAGCAAATGAGTGTGGTGTGAAAGTGAGTGCCACACCATGACCTTGGGTCATGGTGGTGTGTAATATGTCCTGTTATTAGCACTTTGAGTGCACTCCCCCACACTTAGGATTTTCTTGGCCTTTGCTTGAGGCTCTGCACACAATAGACAACTAACTCATGAGCGAAACAAAAGCAAAAGAAAGCTAAGAATTCAAACAACGATTTATTCAAGAAAGTGGATTAAGTAGTTATGGGTTTATTCAGTCTCCAGCTAGACTTTATTCATGAAGCTCCATTCTTCAAGATTCAGAGTATCCATCTCTGTACCAGAAGAATGCTCTTTCATATGCATTCTTTTTCCTCCAGTACGGTACTGGGTAAATATCTTCAGGAAAGAGGTGTGGGAGCTCATGCACATAGGAAACAATCTCAATAAACTTCATTTCAAACCAAGTATGTTCCCCCTTAGAAGACACCTCTTTCACTTCTTCCACCACCTTTGGCTCTGTGACCCTGCAAGGCTTAACTATAGATTGTGCATCCACAGTCTCAACAAATTCATCAGTAATTTCAAAAATGGATACATCAACAAAGCAATTCTCCACTATGTTAGCAATCCCTTTACAAAGTATTAAATCTTCATCACACAAGCTAACATATGGATCAATTGGAGTCATTCCTTTGTTAAAAAAAATTTGTTCAATCTGCATGTTTAACAAAGGTATCTCATTGTTCTCTATTTGTGGGTCACCCTTCACAGATTCATATCCATGCACAATTTCAAGAGTTGGTGGCTCAACAAAACGCTCAATCACCATGTTGTCATTTTCTTTAGTATGTGCAACATTGATTTCATTCATGCTCACACAAGGCTCAATGAGAGATGTCTCAGTGCATTTTACAGGGCATTCAAGTGAAGGAGATGTGTCTAAAGGAAGTCTAACATCATCAATGTTCTCATGGGACTCCATGGATTCAACATAAGACCTAGCATTAGACATTTCCCCAATTTGATAGTAAGCAACCAAAAGGGCCCTAAGTTGATCAGATGTAAGCTCATAACCAGAGACATCATTCTCATCAGAAGGACTCGAATGTTCATGCACAATAGATTAATCCACAGAGCACTCAGGTATGACCTCTCTAACATTTGTAGACTTCAACTCATTTGGACAGTTTAAACCGCAATCCATGTCGGCATTCATATAAAAAAAAATTTCCTCAAGAGTTGGTGTTTTAGTAAAGAGAGATATACCTTCTGAGTAGCCTTGAGCTTCTTGAACTGGTGATTCAATTTGTTCCCATGGGTCGCTCATTGAGGCACTGATTTGATCAAGACTCTGTTGTTGTCTTTGAGTCTCTTCATACCTTGCTTCACTGTGCTCAAGTCTTTCTAAAATCAGATACAACATGCTTCTCACTTTTTCATCTTCTTCAAGATCAGCCTCATTGCTTTGTTGTTGGTCATGACATGATCCATAGTGTCTTGGTGGAGAGAAGTTATCAAATACTCTAGGAGTTGGTCGTGTGTTATCCATCCAATCTGGTGGGTAATCATAGTAAGGCTCAGCATAGTCCCCAAACCTCCTGGACATATTTGATCTCTTGTGGTGTGCACAATACAAGTTCAATGAAATTTCAACTCTCCCTGCACTTACCACAAGCTGAGGACAGTAGCATAAAACAAGAACACAAAGCTAACACACGAAAAAGAGAAAATCACACAAAAATCAAATGACAAAAACACACAAAAAAAAAATCAACAAGTCAAGAAAACAAATAATCTCCAAACAACCGTGCCTTCCCCGGCAGCGGCGCCAATTTAAGCGGAGGCTCGTCGTTCAACCTCGTCAAATACCCAAATTACTCAAATAATGTAGATATGGCAAGTGGGATCGTATCCACAGGGAAGGTTTAGTTGTCAAGAGATCACTTGTTCAAGAGACACTGAAATGAAATAAAAGGGAAGAACAAGACAAATGCAAGCTAATATAGATGAATGCAAAATGGGAATGAATGCGAAAACAAAGCACTGCCTTGAGGATAAACCAACTGATATGGATCTCAGCTTATAATCATTGACCAGTGTAAAGGCATGTATGAGGGGGTCGGTTCCCTAGTGAGCTTAGGGTCATTCATCTGGGCAGATCTCACAATCCTAATTCACCATACTCCTATTATCTTCCCTGGGCAGGGCAAGATCAAGGCTCGCTTCCTAAATCCAGATCCCTATTTGACACTAAGAACCAGACAAGCTCTAGTGTTTAAACAATCCTAGGTCTTTCCATTATATTGACCTCCACTGTCATTGGGCAATGCACAGTACAAATCGACTCCTTGATTAGATCCTAGGACTCATACAAGCTGCTCCATAGTCAAGTGATTTCAATTCAATTTCCGTTTATCGCACTAGACTGATTTCAGTGGGCACTGCAAACCACGTATAGGCATAATCGTGTGTGAGTAAATATTGGAATGAATATACAAATGACATATGGAAATAGAAATCAAACACTTAATGAGCAATACGAATGTCTCAAATAAGCTAAAGATCCATACAATTGATCCTCAAGACAGTAAAATGTGCGAAAGGGAAAAGAAAGAGAAAATCCTAAACTAAACTATGAACCCTAATCTATTGACTCTTGTTCTATTGTGTGGCCGCCTCCTCTCTCCCCTTTTCCTCTGAAGTCCTTCCTTTGGCTTTTATAGTTTCCTTTTGATGACTTGGCCAAGTGAGCTTCCTGGAAACTTACTCCTTTCGCGGGGATGTTGACACGTGTCTCTGTAAATATTAATCAAAGCTGAGGTGAAGACACGTGTCTAGACTAAACTTAATGACCAAGAATTCTCAATGCAAAATATCAAACATTTGGTGTACATGAGAATTATGTATCAATTGTGCTTGTGTGAGACAAAGCTGGTGTGTCCTAAGTGCAAATGTGTAGATAGAGTTAAGTGTATAGTGCAGGTGTGCAAGTGTGTTAGATGAGAAAGTGCATGAGAATGTGAGAAATTGCACAGGTTTCATCTTTATCCTATATTCCGCCCCTGATTCATGCCGATTCTGAACAAATGTAAAACTGCAAAGTTGTAGCCAAGACTCTTAGCTAAACATGGCCTTTTGAATCACTCAATTCGGAGCTAAAATGAGGAAGTTATGATCATTTCCGTGAACTGTGCCAGTGTTGTGCGATTGTGTGGCGGAAAAATGTACAAAAACATTAATGAATGAAAATGCATAGAAATAGAATATGAAAATGTGCAAGTGTGCAAAGTGGGGGTGGCGGTCGCATGATGCGACCTCCATGTGTGTGTGTATGTGAGGGGGCGGTCGCACGATGCGACCACCGTGTGTGTGTGTGTGTGTGAGGGCGGTCGCACGATGCGACCGCCGTGTGTGTGTGGCGGTCGCATGATGCGACCGCCGTGGGATGTGTGCGTGTGTGTGCTGTTGTGTTTATGTGCTGTTGTGTTATGTGAATGTTATGTTGTGTGCTGTGAATAGTTATGGACCTTCATGAAAACTAGGAGGTCAGGAGTAGTGAGCTCAAGAGTAAGTGTGAGTGCTGCGTAAGTGAAGTGGTGGACTTGTGAATAGTGATTATGGACCTCCAAAGTGTGGACTTCCAAAGTGTGGACTTCCAAAGTGTGGACCTCCAAAGTGTGGACCTCCATGAAGGCTTGGAAGTCAGTGAAATGCATGAAGGTCATAGCATGGAGGTCAGTGAAATGCATGAAGGTCACAGCATTTTCACATTGTTTTACAACACTTAGCCATTTCTGGACCATTTCATAATCGTGCACATTCTTGTATACATCTACACACTAAGCATCATTTTCACATAAATTCTATGGCAAAAGATCAAGAAAGTCAAGCGAATAAGTCGGTCGAATACCGACTTATCAGTTGACTCCTTGATATGTGCACATTTGCTTGAGCTCCTTCTATTATGGTTAGTTTTGGCTATATATCCTATGCACCCTTACAATAGAAATAAGGTTAAGATCAAAAGATAAAAGTAAAGACAAAGCATAAAAATTGTCCTATATGGCAAAACTTGGCCTATATGGCCATAGGATTTCTACGGGTTTCTAAGTGAAGATTACCAAATAACCCCTAACTAAACAAATTTTAACTTAATTTTGAGTTAATTTGACTAACATATGCTAAACAAGTGTAACTTAAGTCATTCTAACCACTCTAGTTAAAACTAAGTCACAATAGGTTAAACGGCCAAACTTAATCTAAATAAGGTTAACTATGTTTACATTAAGAGTGAATTAGTCAATCTATTTCAAACTAATGTTGACTAGGTTAAACTAGGTAAAATTTGGTAAAACTAGCACTATACTATCCTCACTAGGGTAAACTAGAATTTTCTAGAATTAACTAGTGTTCACTAGTCTAACTAAGTCAAACTAGTGTTAATTTTACCTAGCTAGGGCTAATAAAAGTTTTCTAGTCCTAATTTGGCCAAACTAGTGTTAACTAGTCAAACTTGCCAATCCAAAATGTTCTACCCTAGGTTGGCTAAATTCTAGAGCCTATGGTTCATGTGGGTTCATAGTGGGTGTGAACCAAATCGTATAGACCATGTTGAGAAGGATAGAAAGTGGTTCCAAAACTATGTATCTTTGTTTAAGGTAAAAGACAAAATATGCTTAACTAAGGCTAAAAGTTGAAAAACATAGTTTTCATGTTTATTGATGTCGTGACACACATGCCACGACATCAACTGCCAAGAAAGCAAGATTTTCAAGACAATGTAAGAATAATGTGTAATAATGCCATGGCATCAATTCCACGACATCAATAGCATATGTTTGGGGGTTTTAAGGGTTTTTTAGATTTAGGACAATTTTGTAGTTGGTTGATGCCATGGAATTCAATGGCCTATAATTGCATTATGCTCCTACTGTTTTAGCCTAAAGTTTGGTTCTAAGTACTAGAGTGGTGGTTCTAAAGGTTTCTTAAAGGTGTGTGAGGTTAGTGTTAGTCATAGGTTTGCTAGAAGGTTTCTAAGTGCCTAAATGTAGAGAGGTAGGTTTTATTGGTCTAACACCTAAACAACACAAACAAATGGACAAAAAAAAAGAAGTGAGAAATGTGAAAATAGTGTATTGATGTCATGGCATTCATGCAACAACATCAATGTGCAAGATTCCAATATAGATAGTGCAAGTGTGAGTTGTGAGAGTTTTGAAGGCCATTGTTGTTGTGGCATGGCTGCCATGGTATCGATTGACTTGAGATTGATGTGTGTAATTGAAACGTGACGTGTGTGTGTGTGTGTGTTTGTAGTGTGTTGATGTTATGGCATTGACGCCATGACATCAATGTGCATGAAGTGAGAAATATAGAGAGATGTGTGTGGTATGTTAATTTTTAAGTTTTTTGATGCCGTGGCATGAATGCCACAACATCAATACGAAAGTTTGACCGATTCGCTAAAATCCCCAGTTTGTATGTAATGGAAGCAATTCACAGGACCTTCAAAGAAAATTAACAAATGGTATAACAATCCAACAAACATGAATTTGAATTAAAACCAAACTAAATAGTTCGCTTTGAGTAAGACAACTAAGCTCTCAGTAGTTGTAAAGTTGTAAACCCTTTGCAGGAAGACAAATTCACAAAGTAAGAAATTAACCACTGAATTCTTATTATAAATATTCTTAAACATTCTCTATCAATTACAACTGATAAAGAATCCTTTAAATAGGCTTACACTAAAACCCTAGTCGGTAGTCAAAATAATTACATAATTTAATTAAAACTATTTTAATAAAACCTTAAATACTCAAACATTGCGACGTCAGTGAATCGCACATCGTGACATCGCGAATAAAACCCTAAAATATAAAACTAAAAAATCTAGATGCCGCGACGTGAGATTGTGGAGGTCTTGACATTGAGTTTATTATTCTAAAATAAAAATGCTCTAGAGAGCCATGTGATGATGTGCGGAAGACCCTACGTCGTGATGTGCAAAACCTCCACGTTGCAACGTAGACTGTTGTCCTCGTCTTCAGCCTCCAGATTCGTATGAACCCCTCCTTTGTGAAAAAGATTTATCCTCAAATATTTGGCAATATATGGAAGAAACCTAGAACCAATAATGCACAGGGAATATTGTACCACAAGAGTGGTTTTTCATGCTTCAACGGCCTCGACAGACTGCATATCCAGCCAATCTTACACTAATCCTTGTACACTTTTGACGGATGAAGAGAAGTTAACAAAAATTTGCGACTATCTCTTACAAAGGAATACACATTATCTCGCCCATAATGCTGAACTTTGCGATCATACATCCATGTCCTGCTTAAAAGAATATGACGAACTGCCATGGGAACCACATCACATAACAATTCATCATGATATGCTCCAATCGAGAATAAAATCAACGCTTGCTTATTAACTACTGTCAAAGCATCTTGTTTCAACCAATACAAACTATAGGGTCGTGGATGATCAACAACTGGCAATTTCAACATATCAACCATTAGGGTATGTGGGCACATAGTATGCTCGCCTTTGTGTTTGTGCATGAGCATTATCCTCACGCATGACTTATGAGTGCAGGCATATCATGTGTCTGTCTTGTGCATGTCTACGTGTATCTCGACATGCCAAAGTGTGTGAGTGTGTGTACTTGGCATGCTTATCAGCATGACAAGGTGTGAGTGAATTTGATGTTGGCTAGCCAGTCGGTGTGCCAACTTATGCGTACATGTGTAGTGTGAATACACGCTCCTAAATGTGAATGTGCATTCTCGACTGCTTGTGTGCTTCTAGTAATGAGAAAAAATGTTTTATTACACTACAACATTCCATACAACTTGTCATTAATTCATTTATGACATTCACACCATTTTTTCATTCATTTCTTACTAACTTTCCAATTCAAGTCTTTATCACATAAATTATACAAACACTTGAGAAAGACATGAAATTCAAATCTAAAACTCACAAAAATCAAAGTAAAACACCATATATAGGTCGGTACAGAATTGACTTATCAATTGCCCCACACTTGACTCTTTTCTTATCCCAATCAAACCACAAGACTACTCAACACATCTCTCCATTTTAACCATGTATTATTCATCCTCACTCAACACACGGTCCCTTATTTGCAATGCCAATCACCTATTTGACAAAAAGTATTTTCACATACAATGATTTAATTCAAGTACTTTACCCAGCTTTAGACTTTCAGAATTTTAACACAAATTAGCAACTAAGGCATAATGAATAAAGGCAAGAATGCCATTCGTGACAGTGTGTGCCGAGGGTTCTCAAAATTCACCTAATCTCCGTATATGCACATTACTTAACACTTTCACTTACCATTTTATACACAACAATCGCCTTGTCCACACACATGAACACTTAGAACTGATAAGTTCAATGGTTTCCTATACACACATTAGTGCTTCCATGGGGCTTTTTCCCTCTTTTCTTTTCTTTCTTGCACATTGGTGCCTTTTCATCATTCTTTCCTTGAGTCTTTTCCTGGTTCTATTTCTTTATTGCATATTGGTACTAAGCTGGCTGGATTTTATGGCTTTTGATATTCCCTTTATTTGCTAGGGTCCTAACGAATTTTCACTCCTAGATGCCACAGGTTTTTTCTCATTCCATGTCATCTCCGTAAGAACCAATTGTTCATGTGTCTTTAAGATATTATAAATGCACAAACACAGTATTCATAAGTAATGTACACAAAAAAAACAAGTTTTATATAGACCCCCTCCTATGTTTTTTAAACATTGTCATGGCATATCTATCTTACCTTAACCTATTGTCTAAACCGATAATTAGTATGAAATTCATCAAATCTGTTGCTAAGATTTTCGCATGCACAACCAATGAAAAGAAATGGTTGGTTGAATAAATTGGTTCATGTCATAGCAAACTATTGCCTCGTGAGCTCAGTGGAAGACAAGGAAAACTTCACACACAACACAACACATTTCTTTAATTCAATACACAACTAATATTCTTTAAAGGCTTCCACACATATTTGACAAAACAAAAAAAAACAAGTGAACCTTAAAAAAAGGCAAGTGCTACTCACTTCAATTTTCATTCCATACACTAACATACATATATAATCACACCCCCAAAATACTAATATACTAACACCAGCTCCAATCCCGCATAATATTGCACACAATAAAGGCATATCATGGCTTTTTCTTCTACAAACAAACATCATCTTGGCACATTCAAGAAAACAAATTCAGCATGGCAACACCACTCCACAAAAGCAACACAGAATCATCACTTTACCCTAAAAACTTTCATAACACACCATGGCTTCAACATTGAAAATTTTAAAACATAACATCTTTAGCATAATCACAACCCCTAACACAATAATCTCCCGCCCACACTTGAAATAAAAAATAGCCCCTATTGTGACAGAAGAGGATAAAGTACTCCCTGATTTAACGCACACTCGGAGGGGGTGGCTAGTTAGAGAAATGAGCAAATGCTGGATGTTGACTGGGTAATCGAGGTGGAGCAGACACAAATCGAGGTACAATCCCAGGTTGCATGACCACTCACTAACTTGTAGTGTTCACAATTAAGTGCGAGCAGGTGGAGGCATCCAACTCCTCATATGTTGAAATACGGGGGCTATTCATGAGACTGTGATGATGCACCAACTTCAAGTTCATGTAATTCATCTCAGATTTGTATTGACTCATGTTCGCCTCCACAATTGACCAATGCGAGGCATGCTCTTGTGTGATTGTGTCCAGTCGTCCACTCATGTCAGTTTGAAAAGAATTCCAACTATCCTCTAAAGCATCAACATGCTAAATCATAGCATTATGTTAGTTGACCATTGTATTTTGCATAGCAGCAAGAGCTTCTTGCAAAGGCAGAAGATGAGGAAAGTGTGGTGATGGGACAATTGGATGGGGAGGTGGTGCATGTTCAACTATCTTAGCCTTACATCAGGCACAGTCTGCACGCTCTATCTTCAGATAGTTTCGTAGTTGAGAACTCTTGATAGACCCATGGGAATGTCGACATTCTTCACCCAACAAAACCTTGACCCCCTGATTCATGACAAGCTTCATCAAGCATAATGGAAATTTCATTGCTAAGCTATCATAGCCTATAGCTGCCTCAATTCACCTGGCAATTAAATGGCCAAAATTGATAGTGAGAAAATTCTTAATTGCATAAATCATAAAAGGTCTCTCTTTCTAAATGTTTGTGTAGTGTGTAGTTGGCGTTATCCAAGAGATCACAAAAAGCAACAAAATTTTTGCTTCAGCTGTCAGATAATTGTGCATAACGTGCATCAACTCATCATATGAATTTTGTACTCAAGTTGCACTAGGTAAACCCAAAGCTTGAAAGACACTATCCGGATTAACAAACTCCACAAATTCAGAATATTCATCCATCTCATAGTCAGGGAGTGAGTAGTGCTTGTGGATAATCTGACTTGTGACCTTAACATATTTACCATGATCAAAAACTCCCTTTTGGTTGTTCTCAATTGCATTGGCATAATATTCCTTGGCCACCACAACATTACATGCCTCAGGAGCCACTGACAAAGGTTCCCAGTGGTAGTATTTAATAATGTTGCAAAAGGGGCTCTTAGTGATGCCAAAATCCCACGCGCTCCACATGAATAGGTTGCAAAGGAAAATCGTAGAAACTTTCTTTTTCATAATCATTGAAAAATGGATCAAGGACCGCTGGAGCATTCCTCTTCATTAGTGCAGGTGTCAGTGCAATAGGGATGTCGCGTTCCTCCGAAATGTATTCTTTATCAGAGTTCAAAGAAGTAGTGAACATTCTATATTTATTTTTGCCTCACCCTTGGTGATATAATCCTAGCAAGCTTACGTAAATGATCCAATAACAATGACAAGGGTTTGGAAATGCAAGGCAAAAATCTAGGCAGAATGTAAAGCAAAATTGAAACAAGTGTATCTCGGCTTATATGCAATGAAATGAATTGTTCATTGATGTTTTGGAAAGTCCTTTTATTGTACTAAAAGTTTTGTGTTTGGAATATCTCACAGATACGTTGGAAAGATTGTGAAATATTAGACTCAAGTGAATATGTATCGAAGAACATTGAGCAGTTAGAAGTCACTGTCACAATTTGGGAACATAATCATAACATTTTGTTCCACAACTCCACATTTGATGATTCTTATTGCATTGGAAAGCCGAGATGCAGGGCTAAACTTCTTATGAATTTCATAACACCCAGATCAGCTTAGAAGACACTCGAAATAGAATCCCAACATTATACAAGTGTTCTGTCTAAAATCCTGAAGAGGGGTGGCTGCGGGACCAACGTTATTATTTTCACTTGTTTTGATGTTTTGTAGTTTTAGAGCAGAAGCTTTTTCCAATTTCGTGTAGGGACTCAAATAAGGCTTGAAAAAGAGTCTAAGTTAGCAAAGATCAAGGTTTAATAGCTCAAGACCCAAGCTATGGCAAGAAAGACTCAACTGGTCAAAACTATTCAAATTTGGTCAACAATGGTGGCTGTTTTGTTCAAAGCTCATTAATTTATGTCATGGCTTGCCTTGGATGCTTGAAACAAGATTAAATATCATTCAAAAGCTCAAGAAAAACATTAGAATCAAGGCTGGTCTTGGTCCAACCTCCTTTGAATAGATTAATTCCAAGACTAGTCTTAATTAGGCTTTTTGGTTATCTAGACTTTATTTATTTGTTTTCTTGTTTTATGTAAAATCTAGATTAGGGTTTCCTACCTATAAATATGCCGTAATTTCGTCCATAATAGGAAGAATTTGATGAAATGAAAATATGCGAGTTATTCTCTTTTTGATTTTTAACTAGAACAGAATTTTTAGAACTTATCAAGCCGCATGGCTTGTGGCGTTCACCCCTTGACTTATCAATCAAATAATCACCTTTGATTGTGGCGTCTTCTACCGATTTGAAGCTCATGTATGTTAACCATTGGGTCAAGAATCTCCATCCTTAGCAACCTATTGTAGAAACGATCTTGAGGACGTCTAATCAATCGAGTGTCGTGTCCCTCGAGGTCCGCCCCTTAACATTGGTATCAGAGCTAGTTTCTAGTCCAGGTTTGCATATCCTTTTTTTGTTTTGATTTTCATCATTTTTTTGAGTGATTCTTGAAGCCTTAGTTCATAATAGTAGTGGGTATTGTCATCTCGGTATTGGGTTTCATCCATTGTGGGGTGGGGTTCTCTATTATTTGGTCCAAATTCCTACTTTTGAATCTTTGAGTTTGAGATATCCTATGTTATCTTTTTGTAACTTTATTTTCGTTCTTTTTTCTTCATAAAAAAAAAGAAAATCCATAAAAAATTAAAAGAAAAAAAATAGAGAGGATTCAAAAAAATGTTGATAAAAAAAGAAGGTGAAGGAGTGTAGAAAATTTCAATTTGAAAATTTTGGTTTCTTGACCCTAATTCATTGTTGAAAGTTTTGAATCATTTTTCACTTGATCTTTGTTCCATTGTACAAGAATAATTTTAGTGGATTCGGGACAAATCTATTTTAAGAGGAGAAGTATGATATGATTCCGGCAAGCTTCTCTAAAGCATCCAATCACAATGACAAGAGCTTGGAAATGCAAGGCAAAAATCTAGGCACAATGTAAAGCAATTTGAAACAAGTGTATCTCGGCTTATATGCAATGAAATGAAGTGTTCTTTGATTTTTAGGAAAGTCCTTTGATTGTACTAAAAGTTTTGTGTTTGGAGTATCTCCCATATACGTTGCAATGATTGTCAAATATTAGACTCAAGTGAACATGTATCGAAGAACATTGAATAGTCAGAAGTCACTGTCACAGTGTGGGAAACTAATCATAACATTTGTTTCCCAACTCCACATTTGCTGATTCCTATTGCATTGGAAAGCCAAGAGGCAGGGCTAAATTTCTTATGAATACCACAACACCACCCAGATCTGCTTGGAAGACACTCGAAATAGAATCCCAACATCATACAAGTGTTCTGTCTAAAATCCTGAAGAGGGGTTCCTGTAGGACCAACATTATTATTTTGACTTGTTTTGTAGTTTTGTAGTTTTAGTTCAGAAGCTTTATGCAATTTAGTGTGGGGACTCAATAAGGCTTGAAATAGAGTCTAAGTTAGCAAAGATCAAGGTTTGAACGTTCAAGACCCAAGCTATGGCAAGAAAGACTCAACCGGTCAAACCTATTTAAATTTGGTCAACAATGGTGGCTGTTTTGTTCAAAGCTCGTTAATTTCGGTCATGGCTTGCCTTGGATTCTTAAAACCATATTAAATACAATTCAAAAGCTTAAGAAAAACATTGGAATGAAGGCTGGTTTTGGTCGAACCTCCTTTGAATACATTAATTCCAATACTAGTCTTAATTAGGCTTTTTGGTTATCTAGACTTTATTTTTTAGTTTTCTTATTTTATGTAACATCTAGATTAGGGTTTTCTACCTACAAATATGTCGTAATTTCGTCCATAATAGGAAGACTTTGATGAAATAAAAACATGAGAGTTATTCTCTTTTTGTTCTTTAACTAGAACAGAATTTTTGGAACTTATCAAGCCGCATGGCTTGTGGCGTTCACCCCTTGACTTATCAATCAAATAATCATCTTTGATTGTGGAGTCTTTTACCATTTGAAGCTCATGTTTGTTAAGCATTGAGTCAAGAATCTTCATCCTTAGCAACCTTTTGTAGAAATAATCTTGAGAACGCCTAATCGATGAGTGTCGTGTCCCTCGGGGTTCGATCCTCATCACTTGGGAAGCTAACCCATGGAACTGGAAGCCTTGGCAACGGGTCTTTTAGCCTGAACAGCTTTATTGGGTGCCATACTCTGTGTAAACCAAAAGAACACACATGCTTAGATGATATGCACTAGAACTGAATCACTATACCCGAGGCATCTCCCCACACTTCGTCACAGCAAAACACAAGAAGTTGAAACAACCAAATATGTCTTGACAACAACTATATCCAAGACAATGAACGAAAACAATTCACAAGACAACAACCAAAACCCACACTTTAATCATACAAACACGAATACAAGAAGAATGGCATGCAAGAACACTAAGAAAATGAGCAATATCATACAACATCTAATGAAAACATAACAACTCATCTTCCCAAAATTGGACCAACAATTTGCCAACTTCACAACTCGTGCGTACATATCAGGAATCCTCACTAAGGACTTACAGTGCTACTTAATATGACACTTGACAACGGGAGCTTAAAATCAAAAAAATTGAACTAGGTGCACTTTGATATAACAATATCATGATCTGGAATATGACACCTTGTATAACATTTCATGACTGTATAATTCTTTAACAAGTAAAACTAGAAATGACCACAAAATATTCTAATCGCCATACATCATGTAAAGAAGACTAACAATGATGTGCAACTGTAAGTTCATAGAACCATAACATGAACCTACCACATTTGAAGACCTAGTGACATGAACAACAATTATAGTGAAGTTATACTCAAGATGCGACCGACAACATATCAACTACAAGAAAATAATGTTTTCACTCAATTCTTTTCACCATATCACCATTATAAAATCAGAATGGAAATATAACTCATGAACTAGCCAAAACAACATTCCGCATGCGTGTATTAACAAAGTTATGTTTTCATTTAGAGTTGTTCTCCGTAATCTCAACATGAACAAGGTGATCCTTCTTTGGGGGCAAGTCTTCATTTTAATCCCTTCCCTTGGAAGTCATCTATGACGTTTTATTCGTCTTTGAGGTTTTTTTATTGGCTAATATCCCAAACTTAGGTGGGGGGCTCTACTCCCAATTTATTAAATAAAATCGAATATCTAGCAGACATACCCCACTAGCAGTTCACGAAAAATGACAAAAAATAACAACTATGTTATTTTCCTCATATGGAAAGAGGGAACATTAAGGCTATCCATATTTAAATATTCCTTCACTTGTTTGGGAAACTCCATGAAATTTCTATAAATCATATCTTGTTGTCCACTACAACCCATACTTGCAAGTGCATTCTCCGGTTGTCCACTACAACCCTTATCAGCAATAACGAGCAAATTAACCTATCTCAAGCCTATCTTTGATCCCCTAAAAAATTTCTCATTCTAGCATACCCATAGCTGTCAAAGAATTAAACATGGGATCCAACCAAAAATCACCTTACCATATGTGTTTCCTTTTAGCCTCCACCATGCGGAACACCAAGAATGCCATTCAAGCTGATATTGTATACATGTGCAATAATTAAATGAATTCCACTATCGAGATGCAAATGATCCTATAACAAAAACATGGTTTGATGTCTCATCTGCCCTTAACACACAACATGCGCAAGGAAAATGACCATTAAAACCCAATCTATGCATCCCCTTAGCAAAGGAAAACCTATCTTTACCAAGCCAAAGAAGTAAGAAAGAGATCTTATATGGAATATGTGGTTGTCAAATTTTCTTATAAAATCGTGTTGACTGATATGTGGGATGAACCAACACATACGTAGAGGTGACAGAGAACTGCCCATCAAATTAAAACATCCGAACTGGAGTTATCTAAACACATTTGGTCAATTATTTGTGTTTGTTAAATCATAAGGATTAAAATGATGCCAAGTATTAAAAATTCAAGAAAAATATGGCTCATAAAGAAGAGAATTAGGATCATTTTGTCTAGCTTTTGGAATAACAGGGATACAAGCACCTTCATCTAGATATAGGGCATTAAGTAAATATACTAGATATAGTAAATGGAAAAATAATTACAAAAATATGAAGTATGAACAACAAAGTCAATATAACAATTATAAAAAGAAGAATCATAGAACATATAATAAGCCATATAGGAAAAAGAAGATTACATGTTATAAATGTGGCAAACCAGGTCATATAGCTAGTAATTATAGAACTGAAAGAAAAATCAATGAAATTTTTAATGAAGATAACAACTTAAGAGAGAAATTAGTAGTAGTAATGATTAATGATTCATCAGAAGAAAGTGATAATCAATTAAATGAAATAGAAAATGACTCAGCCGATGAAGTATATTCAAATCATTCATCATCATGTAGGTGTAAATCTATAAATATGATTTCCAACAGTAAAAATAAAGATAAAGAATTTTTATTTGATGTTATTAGCCAACATAGAAAATCAAGAAGACAAAAAAGAATATTTAAAATGATTAAAGAATTTAATATTAAGCGATTCAACACAACCAGAAATATTAGAACCCTTTAGTTATCAAAACTTTTAGATAAATATTCTAACAACACAGATATTACAGGAATAATTAATACAAAATTAAGTAGTTCAGTAAATTTACATGAAGAAGTCAAACAATTAAAATCAAAAATTAAGAAACTACAAAGTGAGATAAAGTAATTACAAACGAAAGATTTAGAAAGAGAAACAAAAGTAGCATTAATCAATGAAGCTCAAAAACCTATATTAGATATACCAGAGAGCTCTAGGACAAGTAAAAGAATTCAAATAAATGAAGAAATTTCAAGAGAAGATAGATATTTAAACATAATAGATAAAGTCAATATAGAAAAATGATATGCCATAATAACCAAAGGAGTTCAAGATTTTGCAACAACTTGTATAGCAATGATAGATATTGGAGCAGATCAAAGTTGCATTAGATCAGAAATAATTCCGACCAAATATTGTTCAAGAAATAATAAAAGACTAGTAACTGCAAATAGGAGTCCTTTGCAGGTTCAATACAAATTGTCTAATGGATTTATATGTAATCAAAATTATTATTTCAAACATTCATTTATTATAATAGAAGTTCTTACTCAAGATGTTATTTTATGAAATCTATTTTTATACCAAATAACACCATTTACAAAGAACAAAGATGGGATAAGTTTAAATATAATAGGTAATGAAATAACTCCAATAAAACAAAAAGAATTAGATTTACTACAGTCAAATTCAACATATAGT
Source organism: Ophiorrhiza pumila (assembly GCA_016586305.1). Taxonomy (NCBI): domain Eukaryota; kingdom Viridiplantae; phylum Streptophyta; class Magnoliopsida; order Gentianales; family Rubiaceae; genus Ophiorrhiza; species Ophiorrhiza pumila. Next base: position 18,283,016 of record BLIW01000005.1, read on the forward strand.
CATGATAAAATAATTAATTGTATTTTAAAGAAAGAAAATCAAGTTAATTTTATTAAAGAAGAAGTATCATATGTTAAGATAGAATTGCAATTAGAAAAACAAGAAATAATAAAGAAAATTCAAGAGTTAGAAAAACAATTTAAAGAACAATTTAAAGAATTTAATAAAAACTTTTTATTATATAAATCATCTTGAAATTATAAAATGCATAAAACAATTGAAAGAATTTTTTGTAACTGTTGAGTAATTCTTTTGTTATCCTATCCAGAATTTTGAAGTAAATCTGACTAACTGCTCTTTGCCTGCTAATTGTTGTTTTAATATCCCTCCATATCATACGTCGGATGCATCTGTTTCTACTATCATGAATGGATGAGGTTGTGGAATACCTAAACAAGGTAACGACTTAATTTTTTCTTTTGCTTCTTTAACTATCTTAGTATGGTTACTTGTCCAAGGCAGTGGATTTTTTTATAATCTTTGATATAGTGGTGCACAGAGTGTTCTTAAATTGGGGAAAAAATCTGCTACATAATTTATACATCCTAAAAATCTTTGTAATTGATTTTTATCCATGATTTCATCTGCAAATTTCTCTCCAAATTCTAATACTCCATTAATCGGTTTAATGGTTCCTTTATTAATATCATATCCTAAAAATCTAATTTTACTTTGGAATAATTTCATTTTTGGGGCTGATATTACTAATCCATTTCTTTTGACTACTTTTGAAAATATACTTAAATGTCTAAAATGTCCCTCTATTGATTTAGAGAATACTAATACATCATATATATATACAATCATAAATGTATATGTTGAAAAACTTTCATTTATAATATTTTGAAATTCTGATGGTGTGTTTTTCAAAACAAATAGCATCACATTCCATTCATAATGCCCAAATGGTACTGTAAAAGCAGTTTTGTACTTAACTTTTTCTGCTATTTGAATCTGCCTGCTATTTGAATCAGCCAATATCCTAATTTAAGATCAAATTTTGAATAGATTTTTGCTTCATATTTAATTAATCATGTTTGTTTGGTATTGGATCCTTAATCCATTGTAAAACTTTGTTTAATGGTTTATAATTAATAACTAATCTTGGAATTCCTCTTTCTTTCTCTACTTGTTTATTAACATAAAATGCTGAACAACTCCATAATGATTTTGAATTTCTAATTAATTTTTTGTCTAATAATTCTTGAACCTCTTTCTTACAATATTCTAATAATTCTGAATTCATTTGAATTGGTCTTGTTTTAGTTGGAATGTTTTTCTTTAAATTCTTTTTTATATGGCAGTTCGACTATATATTTCTTTCTATTCCAAAATGCCGCTGGATGATCAGCATATATTTGTTCTTTAAATTGTTTTTCTAACTCTTAAATTTTCTTTATTATTTCTTGTTTTTCTAATTGCAATTCTATCTTAACACATGATACTTCTTCTTTAATAAAATTAATTTGATTTTCTTTCTTTAAAATACAATTAATTATTTTATCATGACTATATATTGAATTTGACTGTTATAAATCTAATTCTTTTTGTTTTACTGGAGTTATAAATTTGAATACTATTTCATTAACAATTATATTTAAACTTATCACATCTTTGTCCTTTGTAAATGGTGTTATTTGGTATAAAAATGGATTTCCTAAAATAACATCTTGACTAAGAATTTCTATTATAATAAATGAATGTTTAAAACAATAATTTTGATTACATATAAATCCATTAGACAATTTGTATTGAACCTGCAAAGGACTCCCATTTCTAGTTACTAGTCTTTCATTATTTCTTGAACAATATTTGGCCGGAATTATTCCTGATCTAATGCAACTTTGATCTGCTCCACTATCTATCATTGCTATACAAGTTGTTGTAAAATCTTGAACTCCTATGGTTATTATGGCATACCATTTTTTCTATATTGACTCTATCTATTATGTTTAAATATCTATCTTCTCTTGAAATTTCTTCATTTATTTGAATTCCTTTACCTGTCCTAGAACTCTCTGGTATATATCTAATATAGGTTTTTGAGTTTGATTGATTAATGCTACTTTTGTTTCTATTTCTAAATCTTTTGTTTGAAATTCCTTTATCTCAATTTTTATTTTCTTAATTTTTTATTGTAACTGTTTGAATTCTTCATGTAAATTTACTGAACTGCTTAATTTTGTATTAATTATTCCTGGAATATCTATGTTGTTAGAATATTTATCTAAAAATTTTGATAAACTAAAGGGTTCTAATATTTCTGGTTGTGTTGAATCACTTAATATTAAATTCTTTAATCTTTTTAAATATTCTTTTTTAACTTCTTGATTTTCTATTTTGCTAATAACATCAAATGAAAATTCTTTATCTTTATTTTTATTGTTGGAAATCATATTTATAGATTTAGACCTACATGGTGATGAATGATCTGAATATACTTCATCCTTTGAATCATCTTCTATTTTATTTAATTGATTATCACTTTCTTCTGATGAATCATTAATTACCACTGCTATTAATTTCTCTCTTAAGTTGTTATCTACATTAAAATTTTCATTGATTTTTCTTTAAGTTCTACAATTACTAGATATATGGCCTGGTTTGCCACAATTATAACATGTAATCTTCTTTTTCCTATATGGCTTATTATATGTTCTATGATTCTTCTTTTTATAATTGTTACATTGATTTTGCTGCCTTACTTTATATTTTTGTAATTATTTTCAAAACATAATAGCTTAGAAGAAATTCATAAAATCAATAATATAGATCAAGTAAATCCTTTATTAGAAGAACAAGATTTAAGTTTAGAAACCTCTAAAAATGGAGAAATAATGGAACAATTATGGTTAATTGAAGCAGAATTCAATGAAACTAATAATACTAAAGTTAATAGAAGAAGAAGAAAAAGAAGAATAAATAATTACGAACCTAAGAAAGCATGTTTAACATCACAACCTCGAAAAAATTATTATCCTAGACCAACTCCCCAAGATATTCAATATGAAAAAAAGATCTCAATTTACAGCAACACAATACGATGGATCAGTAATCTATGAATGGAATATCAATGGAAAATCTGAATATGAAATATTAAAAATGTTACAAGAAATAGGAATGGAAAGGGTAGCATATGGTACTAGAGGGCATAATGAAGAAACAATGGCAGCAGGATTTGTTACAGGACTCACCAGCCAACTCAAAGCCTGAACTCTATTATTTAATTTTTATAATTTTATATTTTTATAATTTTTTTAATAGTCGAAAGGATCCTAAGCCATTGGTCCTCCGACAATATCGTCTTGAGTGGGGCTTTGAGTGGACGCAGTAGAAAACTGCTGGTCTTGGGAACTAGGTTCTTGTTGTGATTTTTTCTTATTTTTGAATGCTAAATATTGTAAGAATTCATCCATATCTTTTTCGTGAATTGTTGAATGAGATTGAGTATATTGAACTGACTGAACTAGTGTGGATGGAGATGGAGTAGGTTGAACTGGAATAGAAGTTTGAGTATTTACTGGAAATTGAGTATTTTGAGTGGATTGCTGCTTCACCTATGTACGTTTAGAAAAGAATCTACTTTTAGAAACATTCTCTAGCTGCCCCGACACTTCCTGTTACTCTTTTAACACCCGCATGACGTGCCTTAAAGACCCTCGACTACCGAATGAAAATATCAAAACATCATCAGTATATGCTAGATGAGTGACTTACAAACCTCCGTCGAGAGTACGAAAACCCTGAAAGCTGAGAGACTTCGAGAGTTCATTCAAGAAACGGTGTAGGAGATAGAGGATCACCCTGACGAATACCACGCGAAGAGTGAAAGAAGCCAACTTGTCCCCCATTAATAATTAACGAAAACTAGCAGTTAGCAATACACCTATAAACTATATCAATCCAGGCCTCACCAAAACCCAACTTTCGCAAAACATGGCACAAGTAAACTCAAGACACCCTATCTTACGCCTTTGCCATATCTAATTTGAGAATGAAATTCCCACCTCTTACTTTAGCAGACATAGCGCCAATGAGTTCCTAGGCCAAAACCATATTTTTCACAATTAAACGGCCTTTGACCAAAGCGCTCTAATTATTAGATATAATGCAGGGCAAAACTTCAATCAATCTATTAGCTAACAACTTTGAAATAATATTATTTAGCACTGTGCAAAGGCTAAGAGGCCAGAAATCCCCAAACCAGCGTGGATTATCACAATTTGGAATAAGTACCAAGAGGGTTGAAGTGTATCTGAAACGTCGAGTCGTAGCTCTCCAATTTTACCCAACCCACTAAAAATATGCAGTAGTGGCAAGTGGGATCATATCCACTGAGAGAGGGTTATGTCACGGTTTTGATCTACTAATGGAGTAAACAATTGACAATGCAATGACTGAAAGGAACGCAAGATATTAAACACTAGAAAGGAATGGTATTTCCTTGAGGAGGATCAATCAGTTTGGATCTCTACTTATTATCATCGACTGGTGTACATGCATAAGGGGACTATCTTGCTAGTGTCAGTAACTCGATTAACCTAGTGGTTCCCACAAATTCATTTCACAAACTCCTCAAACTTCCCTTGGTAGGGCAAGCTCTTGGCACAAATTAAGAGTCCAGATCCCTACTCTGTACAACAATTCTAGTTCAATTCTCAGTTATATCCCTTGGTAGGGCAGCTAACTAATTCAAGCGTTCAAACTATTCTACTAGAACAATCCCAAGTCTTTTCTATAAAATTGATCTCAAATGTCAGTGGGTACTGCACAAGTGAAATCACGAGCAACCAGATCTTTGAGACTCATGCAAGAATGTATCCCAAATAAATTCATGCCAAATTCAATTTTCTGAAGTAGATCTACACTGATCCTAGTAGGTATCGCCGCTCAGAGTAGATTTAAACAAAACCGAGCAAATACCAAAATTACCAAAATGAAAAATACCAAGACTACTAAACTACACAAGAAAAGAAAACAGAGCAAATCAAAATTCAAGAAACTGTGCCTTTTCCCCGGCAACGGCGGCAAAAATTGATAAGCTTAAAGTCGTGGCTCGTCAATTTATCCTATTTTCACTAACTGTAGTAGCCGTGAGATAGGTATCGTATCCACAGGGAAAAGGAAGTTTCAAGAATTTCGATTTGCACAATTATGTCACTAAAGTAAAATCAAGCCTCGAAAGAACTATTAGGAAATCTAACTAGTAAAATATTAAGTGCAACAAATAAATTGTAAGAACAAGAAGAGAATGAATGCTCTAGGGTATTTCCACCAGTTGAATGCATATTAGACGATGATTTCAATGCTCTTGACACACAAGTAAAACAATGAGGAGATCTCTATTGCCCAGGAGGCTAGCTAACACTTAGCATGACGACCACAGTGTTTTCTATACTCCTTAGTATTCCACTTTTCCCATGGCAAGGCCTAAGTGGAATGGATTCAACCCGCAATGCCTCAACTCTCCAAAGTTATCAAAGCTAGAATGCAATTCCTACGGTATTCCATGGCAAGGCCTGACCTAGGACCTAGAGTGTTTGCTCACTTTAGAAAGTTTTTTCTCACTTTTTCCTAACAACTCAATGATTCTCCACCGGCATGGCGACCGCATCTCAAATCATGATTCAAGCAAAGCAAGTGGAAGACTCAATCATCATACATTTAGTCTTCATTTCATGCAATTCTCACAGATATTGGTAAATCTCACTTCAACTCAGCAAGGCGACCACAATCAAAGTTCAATTCATTCAATAAAAGTGTGAATTCATGAAACTCAACAAGATTTAATCATTAAAATCACATATGATTTCATCCTTAAGAAATTATGTCAATTGCATAGCATTGCATAGTCTAATTATACATTTCACCGGTTGAAACTCTAGAACATGAGAGATCTAGCTATAGACTCCATTACCAATTCACGATCAACAATTTGGAACTTGAAACAATTCATTTTCAATCAATGGAAAGAGTTTACCAATTGAATTCTTCCAAGAGCTTCCTTAATTGATATGAGAATTACAATGATCGGAGCCATTCTTTGATCGGAATAGAAAATGGAGCTCAAAAGCTAGAGAGAGAAAGTAGATCTTCAAATGATTCCCGCTCTCCAGCTCTCAAAAGTTTGTTACAAAATGTAAAATCTAACTAATGGATGAAAAATAATAGTTTTTGGGATCTCTTTTACACATTAGCTACATCTCCTATATATAGAGCTATGAAAATGTAACTAATACGCAACCGTAAACTATCTAAGGTATTACAAAAGTGCCCTTAAAAGAAATGACTAAAAATCAGCCTAAATTGTGAAAATTCCAAGTTCGAAGAAATGTCCAGCAAATTCGCGCCTTTAGGCTTCTCCAGAGCACGTCTTCAGTGTAAGCTCCTCGCGCCCGTGTCACTCAGCAAACCAAGTGAAGGAATCAGAATCGAACCACGCCTTCAAGCCCAGCATCTTCACGCCTTCGGCAACTCCCCGAGCTTCCAAGCAGACCTGCCGCTGAACGCCTTCAAGTCTCAAAACTCCACGCCTTCAGCTGCTTGTCCACACCCTGCAATCAGAGCTCCCATACTTGGCAAAAATTTCATCCTTAAGCGCATAATGCTTCATGATAACAAATTCCAACCAAAATCTGACTGTGATGCATCAGGAATCTGGGAAAGCTTAAAACACCAAAGTTATAGCCCTATGCGTTAGCTTTCCACAGCATTTTGAATCATCCAATTGAGACCTAGGATGAGAGAGTTATGGCCGAAATACGAAAGTGTGGCAGAACTGGAAATTTCATGGCGAGATCTCGCAAGCCAAATTTTTCACCATTTTTTGGCCTGCGAGATTTCATAGTGCAAATTTTGTGCATTTTTATTTTTCCTGCGAGATTTCGCAGTGCAATTTTGTTGCATTTCATATTGCCTGCGAAATCTCGTAGTGCAATTTTGTTGCATTTTTCAATCCACGAAATCTCGTAGGCAAATTTCTTCCTTCAGCAAAACTTTCTACTTCTATGCAAAATTCGTGTGTCTTCGGCTCTGAATCAGGCTTTGTGGTAAACAGCAAAGTTTTAGAGCTTTCTCTTGGATTTCCATGGGTTCAAGAATCAGCATCATTGAAGGTGTGTAGCCCAAGATAAACTCATTCGCCCGAACTGTGGCAATGAGAAGCCAAAGAAGAAAATCTAAAGTAGCAATTACAAAGCTGCTCCCGTTTCTCCACCCTGCACACAGAATTAGAAGAAAGTTAAAACATAAGATATGAAGTACATTCAAATAGCTTTCTAAAACATCCAAGATCTCAGAAATAGGACTAGTAGTGAGAGAGTTACACTCAAAACAATTTACACAACCAGTTCTGCCCAACTCCTTTATGCTGAAACATTAGCTCTAATGTCTAGTCATGTTGTGTATGAATAGTGTATGAAGTGTGTAACAATTGTGTGCATGTGTGCATGTGTATGCATAAGTGCATACCAATCGTGTGCATGGCAAGGTTAGTGAATGTTGTGTGCTTTATGTGACCCAGTGTTGCGCCAAGAGTGCATGAGTGCCAAGAATGTGCAAATGTTGTGCCAAAAATGTACGAGTGGTGTGCCAAGAATGTGCAAATATTGTGCCAAAAATGTACGAGTGGTGTGCCAACAGTGTGCAAATATCGCCAATGTGCATGTGGTTTGTGTGTTGTGAATGCTTAAGTAGTGTTCATGACTAAGCTCACTGGTATGCAAATGAATGCCAATGAAACGTGCCAAGGTGATGACTTGTGTGATGTTATTGTGGCAAGGTAAGTGCACTATGGTGGCAAGGTGTGTGGCAAGGCTTGGCAAAGTTGTGTTGGCATAGCTTGGCAATGTTTGGCAAAGTTGTGTTGGCAAGGCTTGGCAATGTTTGGCAAAGTTGTGTTGGCAAGGCTTGGCAAGGTTTGGCAAGGTTTGGCAAAGTTGTTGTGCCCGACGAGCTCATGCAAGGATGGCATGCCAAATGATACAATGCAAGACCATGTGTGACTGTGTTCATTCCAGCACCAAGCTTCACCTCCATGCCGGATTCATGTGTCTTAGCCTCTGAATTAGACCCAGTGGTAAACATAAAAGTTCTAGCTAATCCTCTTAACTTTCCACCAGTTCAAGAATAACCTTAATTGGAGGTCTGTAGCTCAAGTTATTAACAATCTACCAAACTGTGGCAATATAAATTCAATAACTAAATCCTGAAGAAACAATCATAAAAATGCTTTCGTTTCTCATATTTACACACAGAATGTGAAGAACATTAAAACATAAGAAATGAAGTACACTCAAATAGCTTTCCATAACATCCAAGAACTTCTCATTTGGATTAGAATTGAAAGAATTACACTTAAACGAATTTGCACAACCAAGCTGTCCAAACCCTAAAATGGCCAATTATGCATTTTAAGTTCCTTCATTTTTACCGTTAGCACATTTCACCCCATTTACCATCATTTTACACTTTTTGCACCATTTACACATTATCAACTATCAAACCACATTTACACATTAAACAACATGAAACACCACACAATAGCACCATATACAAGCTAAAAGCCAAGAGATTTTACACAATATAGTTGGTATAAAACCAACTCATCAAAGCCCATTGAATTTAAGCATGTAATGAACATAAAACAATAATGGACAAAGATAAAATCAATTCAATTGTCTCTAACAAGTCAAGATCCATACATATGAAACCCTCACTGCAATACTCTAAATTTAGCTGATCATGTTGATCGGCTCAGATCCAGCAATTACAAAGAGTAGAATATGTGTGTGAGCTATGGTGTTCTGCTCTCTCTTTGCAATCGTGTTCTGATTATTTCTCTTTAATTGATTTTTCTCTCTGAATTGATCTTCTTTTCTTTTTTATTTCGAACCGGCGCTCTCTCGATTCAGCCTTTTCCTTTTACTTTTATACCTTCCTCCAATGACGTGTCAAAATCATGGTAGTTGAAAGCTACAGCTGATTGAATCAGCACATAAAGTGATGTCATCCGATTGAAGCATTCGCTTAACCATTAAGATTTCAATTCATCAAAAATGTAGTGCGTTCCCTAATGGTTGTGCTTATGTGATTAGTGTGGATGTGTATCTTAGGTGTCTTAAGGGATGCGAGTGTATACGGGTGCTTAGGCGCCCGCATGTGTTGTGTGTGTATGGCGCCATGTGTGTCCGTGTGTGTCCGAGTGTGATGTGTGTGTGATGTGTGTTTGTTGTGCTTGTGTGCTAAGTGTGAGTTAAATGTGTGCATATGAATTGTGTAGTTTGTGCTTGTGTGCTGGACTCTCTTGTAGTGCTTGAGACTTTGTAAGGCACAATGGTCAAGTGTGTGCTTGTTTTCACATTCATACACAAAATCATATCACATTGCATAATGTTTTCAAAACACTTAGACATTTTGCACTTTTGTGAGATTATGAACATTCCAGCACATAAGTCATTCATGAAGCATCATTTTTACTAGAATATCATACAAATGATCAAGAAAGCAAAGCAAATAAGTCGACACAAACCCGACTTATCAACCCCCCACACTTAAACATTTTCTAGTCTCGATCACAGTAAAAAATTACACATATTCCTCCACTTAAACATATAACATTTTCCATACAATCATCACCCATCCTTAAAATTGTTCGCATGCAAAAATGATTCATTGGCACTAGCATACAGTTCGTCTACACCATGCTCGTTATCGACTAAAGTACAACAAATAAAGACAAAACCGCCAACGTGATGTGTGTGCTGAGAGTTTCTTATCTCTCCTCTCCCTGTTTATGCAAAGTTGATAAGCTATGTGTTGCTCCAACTTATTTGTTCTTCTTACTTGAACTTTGCTTGCATTCACAATGAAAAGAGCATATGATGGACATTTTTTGTGTGAAAACGTGTTTATGCTTGCAAATGAGAGAATTGGGAGAATGTTGAGAAAATGCGTCATGAATTGGTGTATTGTGTGATGAAAGAAGTAGCCATGACAAAACTTTGTGCTTTACAAGTTACAGGCATTCCATACAAACACTCTACACTCATCACACAAAGCACTTACAATTGCATGCAAAAGTTTGACACATTCACTACACTTCCCCACAACACTCATACACAACACATAAACTCAATACACACACATCTCACGAACACGCAGCACACCATTCATCACTTAATTCATCTATGCATCACATTATTGATTCATCACATTCAATCATTTACACTTCATGCACAATAACATTCATATTTATCCAATTCATTCACAAACACACACTACAAAAAAAATGGCTTGGCGGTCACCTCACCTTTCACACACTACACTAACATCATACACTTGCTATCATGCATTCGGTCATCTCATTTGCACACTTGCACTCATCACTTAGGCATCCTTAACATACACATTCACCTCACAACTCACAATACATGATACACTAAGCATACACAACACAACACATACACACTACACACTAAATCATAGTGGCGGCTGCCACACACAACCACAAAATCAAGTTGGCGACCGCCACCACACACACTCACACACCACGAAACACACACTCATGCACAAATGCATCAAAACTTCATAAACTTTTGCACACACACAAGGCATGGTGACGGTAATTCATATGATCACAATGTGTTCGTGGTTTTGCATTGCTAAGTCTTAATGCTTAAGTCATGGGTAGACACGTGCCTCACTTATTATCTGGGTATCATTTTCAGGGACACGTGGAGGGATCGAAGAACGAGAGAAAGAGCTGAGTGGTCACGATCAAGCTACAGGAGAAGGAGAAAGTATAAAAGGAAAGAGGAAGCAACCCTAAAGGGGGGATCGATTCGGCCGTGAGGATATTAAATCAGGAGTACTTTTGCAAAGAACGAGAGGGAAAAATCCACAATTGCAAAGAAGAGAGAGAACACCATAGATTCATCACTTATTCTACTTTTTGTAATTTGTGGGTTTAAGCCGATCAACATGATCGGCTAATTTCACAGTATTGTCTTGAGGACTTCATAGATGTGGGTCTTAACTTGTCTGAGATATTTGTATTGTTTTATCTGTGAATTCATTCAATCTCTATTTCTTCATGTTTAATTCGATGGGCTTTTACAAAAATCACCAAAATCCATTCACGATCTGCGGTACCCACTGACACCGGTGTGGGTTTTCCAACGATAAATTGAGTATACATGATTTGAATCGGGAATTGAATTTATGTGAGTTTCAAGATCTGTTTATTGTGAGATTTTCTTTGTGCATTGACCGATGGCAAATGAAATCAATTTAAAGGAAAGACTTGAGATGATTATTGTGATGAGATCTGAATGCTTGAATTAAACAACTGCCCTACAAAGGGAGGGGTTTGAGGACAAGACTAGGGTTGATTCACATATTAGAGATCTGGGAATTTAAGGTAGCACCGAAGGCTTGCCCTACCAAGGGAAGCTCTAGGGGTTTGTGAAATAGAAATCGTGAGAACCACCCGGTAGATCGATTCTAGGTCACTAGAAGCTAAGTTTCCTCACATAACCACACACATCGATGATGACAAGTACGGATCCATGTTGAATGAATTTCCCTCAAGGCAATACGCTTAGTCTATCTTGATTTCATTTGATTCCAGTTGTTGTTCTTAGTTTCTTTGTCTTTGATTTCATTTTGTGTAGTTGACATTTCTGTTCCTTACACTTATTAGTTGTCTTTGTCACACTATTTTCCTTGTTGTTTAATATCACATTTCGAGATTTGGACACACACCTCTCCCTGAGGATACGATACCCACTCACTGCTTCTACAAAGTTATTGAGTCTGGGTTAAATTGACGAGCCCACGGCAGCTCACGTCAAAAGTACTCAAGCAAACACTTACACAATAATTTTTGTACTACAATCCTTTTGTCCACACACATAAACACTTCTCACTAAAAGAAGGAAAAAGATTTTCTCATTTACGCTCATTGGGATTGTCCCCTTTTTCTCATGCACATTGGTGCAAGATGTTTTCTTTTCAGATTTATGCCGCAAATTGGTGCTTGGCTACCAAGGTTTTATTGCTATTTTTCCCTTTATTTGCCACTGGCTTTTTCTTTCTTTTGTTCACATCCTTTCCCAACCATTCCATGTTTATCTGTGTCTTTAATAGACTATATATACTCAAAATGCAAAAACAAGTGTTTACAGGTAGAATGAACATACAGGTGAAGAGATACATAGGTTCTCTCTTATATCAAATAGATTGCTGGCATTTCTATCTTACCTTAACATCGCACTTTAGCCTGCAACCTGCATGTATCAACTGAAGGCTGTAAACTAAATTTTTTTTTGCATGTATGAAACAATTGAATAAACGATTGATGGCTTTGATGATGATATTGGATGTGCTAGTGTGCTAATGGATAGAGACAGTATTCGCAGCTGAAAAATAGAAAGCACATAACAAGGCAAGTACTAGTCACTGCCTGTTTTTCTTTCCAACACCTAGCAAACAAAATCACACCTCCTACATGATACTAATATACTACACACCACCTTCAATCCCTTAACACAAAGCAACACACATAATTAAAATCAAAAGGCACTAAGCCTAGCACACTACAGCATACACTTCACTCATTATCAACCAAAGCAAGCACAACACATTATTAGCTTATAACAATCCCCAGGCATCATTCTTCTCACTTCTCTCCTCCCCCAACACTTAAAAAATGCAATGGTCCCCATTGTGAGTAAAGGGAAAAGAAACTGGAAGAAACCACAGAAAGTAGGGTTGACACCTCTGAAATTTTGCGCACTAGTTCCAGCATATGGACTCATTCCCTATTGCATAACCACCATTCTGCTTGATGTGTCCACAAACATTCGTTACGCTTGAGTATCCATTTCCTCTAATGGAGTGAAGTAAGAATTTGGTCCTCTAGATTGGTGGTGATATACCATCATCAAGTTTAGATTGTGGACCTCTGTTTGGCATTGGTTGAGTCTGGTATCCATTGCTTTCCATTGGGAGGTATATTCATGTATCATTGAGTCCAACCTCGTCCCCAAGTCTAATTGAAACATAGTCCAGCTTTCTTCCATAGCATACATGTGCCGAATGACGGAGTTGTGTTGTTATTGTAAGGACGTCTGAAGGTTCTCCAGGGCATTGTGCATACTGTGGAAATTGTCGAATGCTTGAGGTGGTGGTGGATGATTGGCGATATCTGGTGGCGCCATAACCGGCTAGAGATTTTCGCTGTTCTCATCTTCTCTTGCTTGCACCTCTCTTTGAGCGTTGTTCCTTGCATCTTCTTTGATACGCTATCGCTCGACCTTTTCCAGTCTTTGGTTGTTTCTCATTTGGGAGTCCCTTATAGGACCTGTTGATGTTCGATATTCCTCACCCAATGAGACCCTAAACCCTTTTTGTATTGCAAACTCCATCAAAAAATGTCAAAAATATATAGCCAAATTATCTTCATTCAGTGCTTGAGTGATGAATGTTGTAATGAATTTTCCAACAACCATAGTCAGTCGGTTCTTTATGGCATAGAATAGGAACAGCCTATCCTTGATGATTTTTGTGTTGTGGGTGGTAGGCATCAGTCTGGAGTTGATGAATAAAAGCCATATTATTGTTTCTGCTGTCAGCTGCTTTAGAAAAGCGTGTGTTGGATCCCCAGAAGAATTCCACCCCCAATCTTCTCTTGGAAGTCACAAAGAATGCATGACTATTTTCGGGTTTCCTACATGAGAGAATTCCGTAAATTCGTCCACCAGGTAGTCTAGAAGGCCATAGTGTCTGTTCACTACTTGACTCGTGATTTTCAGATACTTTCCCCTCACAAATACTCCATTTTCTGCAATTTCCTTGGTCTTGGCCGCGAAGGCATTGGCATAAAACTCTTTTGCTATGGCCACATTGCAAGCCTCATGGGCCACAGTAAGTATTTCCTAGTGGTGAAATTTGATTACATCATAGTATGAACTCTCCACATGGATGGGCCTTATTGCAAAGTTTCAGAATTTTTCCTGGGCAAGATCACTAATGAAGCGTTGCACAACAGCTTGTGGTGGATCCTTCCTTTTCTTTTGGTTAGCCCTTTTTAACTCCTGTATTTCGCGTTCTTCCTGGTTATACTCATCATCAGATCCAGAATCATCTGATGGGGTGGTGAACATAGCAAATTTAGTTTTTCCTTTTGATGTCTGCCCCTTCTGGTTAGAGGTGGAAGCTCATGATGGTTTCTTGGGTGGCATGGTACCTGAAAACACAAGTGTCCATCAATGTGGATCTATCCAAGTTCAATTTTTATGAGGCCCAACTTTAAAGCATGAATGAACACCCCTACACGTACTTCTCAGTATCCATATTTACATGACTTGAATAAAACTAGTGTTTGGGTGAAACATATGGCCCTTTATGCCATGAATACGTTTCAATGCAATGGTATAAAAATGGAATCACATTGGGTTATATTCACCACACATGTTCACCACACGTTCCAAGCACTAAATCATAAGCAAAGCAATAAGGCATGGTCTCCACTTCAAATTCAAAGGTCCAGCATTTACTTTGTCTGCAAAACAATTCCATTCATTGATTGGCATTTTCCCACGTTATGCATTTCAACACTAACCATAATCACATGAATTATAAGAGGCTTACTTGCTGAAAAGTTTTGACTTCAGAATTATTCACCAATCGAAGCAAGCAAATTCAAGCCATGGTTCAAAATTAAAATTTCCCCATATGACAACTATGCCTTTGATCGAAATGACAGTCAAGCATCGCGGTGACATGGAGATTTTTCATAACAGCCAATTCCTGAGTCCATTTTATGCTCTTGCATTCATCAAAGCTTCCCACTAGAGTTTTCATGGCATCGTGAATTAATTTTTTAACAATCATGCCAAAATTCATGATTCACATTATGATTCAAGCACACAGTACACTTCTAAATAAGAAAGCTGAGAATGCATCAGACATCATGTTCACATTTTAACATGAAAGTTCAACTAATGCATTTATCATTTAAACCTCACCAATTTGGCCATTAACTTGACATCACCGAGAAGCGTACAAAACCAACAAAATTCCACGGTTAAACTCAATTGGTGTACAAGATGGGAAGACTTACCTCATTAGAGATTAACACAATTGAAATGCAAATTAGAAAGTAAACTTGTGCAGCCCTTAATTCAACGGGATGTCTCTCAACTTTCTTGTTTCCTCTACGCGGCTGAAGCTCCAAAATGGCATGCAAAGGATAGAATTTACTTATTCCCACTAGGACGAACTTCACAATGAATGCAATGGATGAAAAATTATCATATGTGATGCATAGCTTTTATAGAGAGAAATTTCATGCATGATTCGGCTGAGCAAACGCTAGAAAACAAATGCCATGTGATTTGGCTAGAAAACAACATGCTAGAGAACAAATGTGCATGCAAACAAAAGATTTGTTCAGTCTAATCTATCATGTAGCAGCAATCAGTCATTGCAAGCAATTTCCCGCTTTCAAACAAAATTTTTGTGGGCCCTCACTCTTATACACTTAGCTTGCCACCATTAATGCAATGGATGCATGGCTTTTATAGAGAGAAATTTCATGCATGATTCGGCTGAGCAAACGCTAGAAAACAAATGCCATGTGATTTGGCTAGAAAACAACACGCTAGATAAAAAATGTGCATGCAAACAAAAGCTTTATTTAGTCTAATCTATCATGTAGCAGCAATCGGTCAATTCAAGTAATTTCCAGCTTTCAAACAAAATTTTTGTGGGCTCTCACTCTTACACACTTAACTTGCCACCATTATCATATAATTATTTCATTCATTATTCACTTATTCTTTACCGAATTTGGACATGGAATGCAATAAGTGATTGAAATGCTGAGTTTGAATGATGAATGATGAATGACATTTACTTTCATGTGTGGTTTTGACTTGCCAGATTTTTCCTGTTTCGCTGCATTTACCCAAGCCATTTTCTTGCATGATTTGATTTGATTCTTTACTACAAAGCTCAGAGAAAATGTTCAGGTCATTTTTTTTATTGAACTCAAGCAAGAAAGAGATATAGACTTAAAGCTTTGAAATTCAAAAGAATTGATTATTCCATGACTGCACTCTATGCCAAACCTCAGATTTTATTCGTGCCCTCTTTTCAGTGCTGAGAATATTCTCAGCACGTTTACCTTTATGGCCTGTGACTTTCGGATAAAATTTACCTGTTTCTTTGGATGGCATTTACTGAGTTGTACGCACTCCACTCCAGTTGCTCAGCTTCCATTTTGTTCTCTTCAGCTCTTCCTACACATGATAAGATAAGGAAATGTGAGGTTTAATCATTTATTGGGATAACATAACTACTAAAGAAAATACGTAACAGACAAAAACATGAAATAAAATTGTTGGGCTGCCTCCCGAAACAGCTCTTGGTATATTGTCCTCAGCCAGACATAAAGGAATGTGATCAAGAAGAGGGTTCATTAAGGAACTGAGTTTGTCCCTTGTCTTCCACAGCAGACTTGAAAATTTTTAGTCTGTGCCCAATGACATTCCAACATACTCGTGAAGACTCATTTTGCACTTCAACCACGCCATAAGGAAAAATCTTACTGATAGTAAAGGGTTTAACCCATCTGGATTTCAATTTGCCAGGGAAAAGTCTCAACCTAGAATCATATACTAGCACTTGCTGTCCCACTTTAAATTCTTTCACCTTGATTTTTGCATCATACAATCTTTTTGTACGTTCCTTATAGAGGCTTGCACTGATATAGGAATTTCACCTAAATTCATCTAATTCATTAAGCATCATCATTCTTGCCTCTTGAGCCAAATCCAAAGCCATATTAAGCTTTTACACTGCCCAATAAGCTTTGTGCTCCAATTCAACTAGGAGATAACATTCTTTTTCAAACACCAGCGTAAATGGTGAAGCTCCAATTGAAGTTTTATAGGCAGTCCTGTAAGCCCACAGTGCAACATCTAATTTGAGTGCCCAATCTTTTCCTCCAAGGTTTACCACTTTTTCAAATATCCTCTTAATCTCCCTATTGGTTACTTCGGCTTGCCCATTTGTTTAGGGGTGGTAGGCTATAGAGACCTTATGTTGTACCCCATACTTTGCCAGGATAGTTTTGAAAGTGACTCCTCCCGTCACTGATAATGGCTCTAGGAGTTCCAAATCTGTTAAAGATGTTTCTCTTGACAAATCTTAGCACACTCATACTGTCACTATGAGGCATATTTGCAGCTTCTACCCACTTGTACACATAGTCCACAGCCACTAATATATATTCATTCCCACAAGAGCATGGAAATGTCCCATAAAATCCAAGCCCCACACATCGAACAGGTCTACCTCCAACACATTATTCCGAGGCATCTCATCTCTGCAAGAAATGTTTCCAACTCGCTGGCATCTCTCACATTGGCTCAGCCACAGCTTTGAGTCTTTGAAGATATGTGGCCAATAAAAACCAGTCTGTAGAATTTTATATCCAGTCATTGTTCCTCCAAAATGTCCTCCAAAGGGTGATTCATGACAAGCTCTCAAAATTTCTTCCTTCTCTTATTCTAGTATACACCTCCTAATGATTTGATCATTGCACCTTTTGTACAAATTTCCACTCTCCCAAAAATAGTATCTAGCATCATGTCTTAATCTCTTCCTCTGCTCACTGGAGAAGTGTTGTGGTATTTGCCCTGCAACCACAAAATTGGCTATCAAAGAAAACCAAGGTAGAGCTCGAGTGTGGATACTAAAAATTCGCTCATCTGAAAAATTCCCCTTAATCCATATCTGCAGTTAGCCCTCACTCAAAGCTCCAAATTCAAGCCTGGACAAGTGGTCTGCTACCACATTTTCATAGTCTTTTCTGTCTCTGATTTCTACATCAAAATCTTGTATCAAAAGAACCTAACGGGTAAGTCTTGGTTTGGCCTCCTTCTTTGACATGAGACACTTGAGTTCCGTATGATCCGTATGGACTATGACTTTTGATCCCAACAGATAGGCCCTGAATTTATCAAAAGCAAACGCTCCAGCCAACATCTCTTTTTCTGTAGTGGTATAATTCAATTGTGCTCCATTCAACAGCTTGCTTGTTTAGTAGATGGCATGACAAAAATTTTCTCTTCTGACCCAATACAGGTCCTACTGCATAGTCACTTCCATCGCACATAATTTTGAATGGTTCCCCCCACTCTAGTGTGACTATTACCGGTGCCTCCACTAGCTTTGTTTTTAACAGCTCAAAAGCTATTTTGCATTTCTCATCAAAAGTGAACTGTGCATCTTTCTCCAGTAGTGAACACAATGGCTTGACTATTTTTGAAAAATCTTTGATGAACCGTCTGTAGAAGCCAGCATGACCCATAAAGCTCCTTACTCCCCTCATATTTGTTGGATAAGGAAGTGATAAGGCGAAATATGTTCACCTTATAAATGTTATTTTCACTTATACTTTGCACCGTCTTTGTGCTATTTAATGTGTTTTTAGTGTGTTTTGTAGGTTATTAATTATGGAGGCCAAAATGAGAGGAAAATATTGAGAGGTCAAGAAAGATGTGATTTAGGTCAAAAAGGTGTTTTTCGTCACGAAGAAGGTGGTTTCGTGTTTCACAAGATGTTCAAGGTGTTAATTCCATTTTTTAAAGATCAATCCTATATATTAAGATCTTGGATAGAGTGGCAAATAAGTCCCAAGTTGATCTCATGTAGTCTCAAGACTCCAAGAAGGGTGATGAAGAACAAATGCTGCAGAAAGTTGGCAAGGTTTAGTATTTCAATCATATCTCTCTCGATATACATCCGAATGGGATGATTCATGTGCCATTGGAAAGCTAAGAGATAGATCTACAACTTTTATGGTTTGAGTTTTCCCAACTTCGGCCCGAATCATTGCGAAATATGGCCATTTATGGACATTGCGACGTGGGAGAAGCTCTACGTCGTGACGTGGAACACTGTTTACGTTTTTTTATAATTAATGGATGTCACGCGACGTGGGCATCCGGTCGTCACGCGATGTGGTGATCCGAAACAGCGCAAAAATATATTTTTCTTAGTTTTTAACGTTTTTAAGATGTCTTTTAATTTTGGGTACTTTCCTAACTTGTTCCTTACATCTTAGAGCTCAAAAACGTGCCATCTTATTAATGTTTCATGAGGTTTCAACTATTAGTTTTTAACGTTTTTATAAGGCCATCTATTATGTAATTTTCAAAGAGCGAGATCATAGAAGAATAGAGTTAATAGTTTAGAATAGATTAGGGTTTCTTTCTTTCTTTTTTACGGTTTCATATAGCTTTAGGGTGGTGTCAACTTTGAGAGAGCATAAGCAAGGGTTTTTCTTCTTTGTAATAGCTAGGGTTTCATTATTTTGGCTATCTATGGAGAATTGCAGCTTTACGGATTGGGAACGTCATTAATTATTGAATTCATTTATTTAGAGACAAAGATTTCTTCCAAGGATTTACAATTGAAGGTGTTTTCTTTCCTTTTTATTTATGTTTTCAATAATGTTCTTTAATTTAAATATTATTATGATGTTTAATTTAGCGATGCTCAGCTAAGCTTATTGTGCTCCCGTGATTATGAATATGGATTTTTGTGCTTAATTTACATGCTATTTTCTATTTTATGGTTTTTGCCGAATGAGTTTTGCTATATTCTTCATAATTATGCATGATTTGGCCGGATTATGTATAATGAGTATTTTTTTTAAGTGCAGTAAATTATTTAGAGATAACTTGCGTTAATCTTGCCTCTTACCACATAGGAGAATTATAGTGGGTTGTTTGGAATCTTTTGTGGGTTGGTTGTGAATTTGTTAGGCTGATTTTACCTTAGCTCTTGCCTCTTACCACATAGGAGGAGTTAGGGAGGTTAGTTTAACATTAGTGTGACTGGTTCGGGCGTTGCCTGCAATAAAGGAGCGGTTGAACTTGAGTGTTTGGTTGAGTTGGTTGGTTGCATTAGATTCTGGGTTAATTAAGGAAGTAAACCTTGTCTCTTACCACATAGGAGGGTTTAATCTAAATAGGTAAGTGTTTAAATCATTCCTTGCCTCTTTACCACATAGGAGGGCGTGAGTTAGGTTATTTATCCTTATTTTGCATGACCACAGATAGAATGTATGTATGTGTTTTTCATGTAACCTTAAAATATAATCTCGGGAGTACACTTGCTTAATTCGAATTTTAATCAAATCACCATTTTAGTTTTAGTTGTTTGTTATTTACTTTCTTATTTTTAGTTCAATAAATATAAAAGCACAAAAACATTTTCTTAAAGTTTCAAAATTGTCCTTTCTCTGTGGGAACGAACTCGCTATACTATCACCTTTACGGGGTTGTTTAGCATTATTTTTTAGTAGGGGTAAATAGCAACCACGATCACATTTTAATACACATAATTTGCCCCCATCAAATTTTGGCACCGTTGCCGGGGAAAGCAACTGTGTTGAAATTTTATTTATTTATTTTTTTGTGAATACTAATTGTAAATATTTTATTCATTTTTTTTGTGTTTTCATTTTTTGTGATTAATTAATTAATTAATTTTTAATTTTAATTTCTACCTAAGTATGTCTAGGAGGTTTGGGAAATCCTTTGAAGTTAATTTTTACCCACCATATAAAGTGGATGATAAACAACCAAACTCTAGAGTATTTGGAGATTTTCACCATTTAGGATATGAAAATACAAATAAATGGGGATATAATAAACCTTCGTGCTATTTATCTTTACCTTGTTTTGAAGATCCATTGAAAAATTTGAACTTGTATGTTAATGAACAAGCTACTTTGAGAATGAATGTTGTTTCTTGTAGGTTATGCCAAGGGGATCATCACACTTATCAATGTCCCACTCAATTTGGGAATGCATGCAATTATCAAGGTGATTACGAAGCAAATTTGAGGGAGCAAGGATCTTACAAGTGGGGAAATAACAATGATTTTGGCCAACAATATTTTTCTCATTCTCAAGAAGAGTTTGGATATTATTCGGGCTATAATAGGGAGTGGCCGATTCAAGAACTAAGTAACAAAATGCATATTAGTGCTCTCTCGATTCAGCTTTTTCATTTTACTTTTATACCTTCCTCCAATGTCGTGTCAAAATCATGGTAGCTGAAAGCTGTAGCTGAGTGTGAGATTTCTCCACGTGTCTGCAAAAGTGAATCAGCACATAAAGTGAGGTCATATGATTTAAGCGTTCACTTAACCATTAAGATTTCAATTCATCAAACATGTAGTGCACTCCAGAATGACTGTGCTTAAGTGATTAGTGTAGCTGTGTATGTTAGGCGTACGAAGGGATACAAGTGTAATGAGATGCATGAATTCAGTGTATGTATGCAAGTGTATGGCATGAATGCATGAGTTTTTGTGTGTTTGCCGACGCTTAGGCACCCGCCGTGTGTGTGCATGTGTGATGTGTGCTTGTTGTGCTTGTGTGCTAAGTGTGAGTTAAATGTGTGCATGTGAACTGTGTAGTTTGTGCTTGTGTGCTGGACTCTCATGTAATGCTTGAGACTTTGTGAGGCATAATAGTCAACTGTGTACTTGTTTTCACATTCATATACAAAATCATATCACATTGCATAATGGTTTAACAACACTTAGACGTTTTGCACTTTTGTGAGATTATGAACATTCCCGTACATAAGTCATTCATGAAGCATCATTTTTACTAGAATATCATACAAAAGATCAAGTAAGCAAAGCAAATAAGTCGGCACAAACTCGACTTATCTGTATCCTCAAGGAAGCTCACCACCCCAAAGAAATTCAACAACCACTTTATGAATGTCAGTGACAACAATCTCCCATGCAACCTAAAAAAACTTATTCAAAAATCCATCCGACCCAGCGGCACTATCGCAATTCAATCCCATAACTACCTCTTCGAACTCATCTAGCTGCGGCAACTCTTAAATCCACTCACTCTCTAAAGCTGATAGCTTATGATTGGGGAAACTCGAACTTAACTTTATTTTAGCTGACCCCGTGTCTGCCGTGAGTAATTTTTGAAAGAACCTAACAGCTTTATTCCCAATATCCTCGGCACTATCAAGGTGAACCCTATTGTCATTTACCATTCCATGTATAATAGTCATTTTCCTCAGCATTCGAAGATGTGAATGAAAAAATTCTGAGTTACAATCCCCCTCTGCTGACCATTTTAAGTTTGCTTTCTTGTGCAAGTACGCCTCCTCATCTGCAAAAGCAAGGTTAAGTTCTGCTACAGTATGACTATACTCGGATCTACATTCGACAGACTGATTGGTTTGTAATTCTTTCTTAATGAGCACCAACCTGTCCCCAGCTGTCTTTACACGCACATCAAACCGTCCCACCTTCATTTTATTCCACTCAATTAAAGCTCTTTTCACATTCATCAGCTTAAGCCAAACGGTAACCAAAGGGCGGCCTTCCACTTTTTTCTTCCATGCCTATTGCACCACCTCAAGGAAATCCGGTCTACTAGTCTAAACGTTCAAGAACTTAAACTGAGGCCGATGCTGCACCACAGAACGATCAAACTGCTGGAGTAATAGGGAGTGATCCGATGATGCCTTACTAAGATGCTGCAAAGAAGACGCAAACATTTCCATCTAGCCATCATTCACTAGAGCCCAGTCCAGACGTTTCCAAATTCTCGGATTACGCTTCCAATTATTACACCATGTAAAAGATGGACTGTTAAAATCACCCCAAATAATCCAAGGAAATTTCCTAACATCCAAGCTCCGGAGTGATGCCCACAACTGCTCCCTTTCCCAACGAGTGCAAAATCCATGTAAACAAGACACCATGCATTCGTTGTCACCATTATGATTAACCACACTAAGAGAAAGTACTTGTTCTGACTGATCGACAACATTACATACCCAATAAATCAGAATGAAAAACCCATACACGGTTCGAAGAATTCGCTAGAGAACACAAGGAAACCCTAAACGAGCAGCAACATCATCCATTTTCGATGAATCTAGTTTAGGTTCTACAATACATAGGCAAACCAAATTATAGTCCCTTACAAGTCTACGCAGCCGATGCAATGTAGGCTTATTGTCGACCCCCATTGCGTTCCAAAATAGCCACATTATTGTGAACCTTGCTCTGAGTTATTGCTTTCCTTTTGGAGGATCGAAGAATACGAGGGGGAGGTCGATTCATCGAAGGCAAAAGATCCACCATCGAGTCCAGATTTAACTTCTCTGTTACTTGTTGAATTATATTGCAATGGGCTACTCTACGAGCCTTATCCCTAACCAGAGATCACATTGTACCTACAGCAGATGAATCCTCACAAGAATCGTCGTGTTCCATCACTAAATCATCTGTGCCTTCAATGACCCCCTCTACTATTTGCCTCGTTATATCTTCAGCAATTTACTGCAACTTCAATAATTCATCACTTGTCGTTAAATTGACCGTACACAGCTGATGCTCACTTGATTCCATCTCCAGAGAAATATTCACATTATCATTGTCAACATTTATGACAGTGACCGTCGTAAAGGCCTTCTCCATTAATTTTGTTTCCATAGCAACACCCCAAAGATCTGTTGTATGCTTAATCAAAGTAGTATCCTGGCTAAGTTTCCCAACATTGGGAGAAGCAGACATCCCCCCATGCTGGGCAGTGTCATCCTCCTTCAGAATTTCACAATCTTTCAAAACGTCTCCGTCACTCGTAATTTTCTCCTTCCATATTTGTAGAGGCTTTCCTGCATTCTGCACGCCATAATAACTTTTTTTACCTTCCCCGACATTTTCTAACGTGAAGCCTTCATTGATAATCATGTCCTTGCTCTCTGCCTTTTTATCCATATTATTCCGACAATTCTCAATTCCATGCCCTTGACAAAAGCACTAGGAGCAATAAGGCGAAAGTCTTTCAGGAATACTTTTTTGCCATAATCCTTTCCCATCATCTCCATATGCGATCCAGATGCGAGTCGAAAATTCCTTAAACAAATCAACCTCAGCACATATTCGCACTGTACTCGGTCTAGTCATATTAATCGTGGCATTATCCATTAGTAATGGATTCCCCACCGCCTGCATAATGGAAAACAAACTACGCTTATTGAAAAATTCTGCTAGACGATTTGGTAATGTGAACCACGCCGGAGTGAGAGACGATTCCCTCTGAGGATTAAACAGTGGCGTCCATTTAAATACACGCATGGGGTATTAGCCCAACTGCCATAAACCCCTCGACCAAAGACTATGATAATCCACTTCAAGTTGAAATTTAAGAAACACATGCCTATTATCCAAAAGGCCAGCCGAAAAGCTTCCCTTTATATCCAACGACATAATGAATCTTCTAATGGATTCAAGGCTTGGGCCGCCAATGTGAAAATTTTCCAATCAACGCACGCTTAAATGGGATTGCCAAAGCCTCCAGTTTAGATTTTGAGAACTTTACCGGCACTTCTCCACGATGAGACGACAGTGGCTTCAAATTGATATTAGATTCGGTAGGTTGTTGAAAGTGTTGGGAAAAGGATTTCTTAGTGAAAGAGCTCGCCAGTTTAGGTTCTGACCGACCCAAGGGAGGCAGCCCATCAGCAGGAGGCTAAAGGGCGAACATGGTGGAATCTAAAAAAGGAAATTAGGGTTTCTATTTTGGGAAGATTTTTGAGAGCACTTATGCCTTGCCAATAGTCATATGCTTCATGATAATCTACTAATCTATTATCTTTAAGTGCAATGATTATTGGATTATCTATTCCTAGTCTATGCATAGGTTTAACCAAAACTTTGACTAATCCATAATGAATTTTTATAAATCCCTGTTGTTTATATTTATTAATTGCTATGCTAGATAATAACTTAATTGTACTTGAAGTTTCTCTAAAATTAATATCTTGTTCATGTAATTTGACAGCTATGAATTATTGAAATTTAATCTACCTATATGATATACATAATTGAGTTTATTACTATTAATATCAAATTAAATCTCATGACTTTGTCCTACTATATTATCTTCTTGAGTAGATTTAATGCTAGAACCAACATTAGTAAAAAGCTTTCATAAAC
Organism: Ophiorrhiza pumila; assembly: GCA_016586305.1. NCBI lineage: Eukaryota > Viridiplantae > Streptophyta > Magnoliopsida > Gentianales > Rubiaceae > Ophiorrhiza > Ophiorrhiza pumila. Next base: position 18,308,082 of record BLIW01000005.1, read on the forward strand.
TATTTTCATAAAAACAAACATTACATTCATACTTAGAAAGATATTCAGTTTGAGACGTGTAAGGTTTGGTAAGCAATTGAGTAGCCTGTAAGTTCGTTGGTAAGCCCGTCTGAGATTGGGTGTTTCAGGTTAGGAGCTCTTGCGTTCCCCATACATTATCATACTGTATGTTGCACTAAGAGGTAAAGGTAAGTTCTACATATATGGATATCTTTAAGAAGCTTTTTACTAATGTTGGTTCTAGTATTAAATCTACTCAAGAAGATAATGAAGTAGGACAAAGTCATTAGATTCAATTTGATATTAATAGTAATACACTCAATTATGTATATCATATAGGCAGATTAAATTTCAATAATTCATATGTTGTCAAATTACATGAACAAGATATTAATTTTAGAGAAACTTCAAGAACAATTAAGTTATTATCTAGCATAGCAATTAATAAATATAAACAACAGGGATTTTGATACATTCATTTTGGATTAGTTGAAGTTTTGGTTAAACCTATGCATAGCCTATGAATAGATAATCCAATATTCATTTCACTTAGAGATAAGAGAGAAACCCACTGCCAAGCTTGTTAAACAATTGTCGCCGTCTACTCTTATTAGTTTAGGGCATCAGTTAGAATTCAAGGGAGAAAAGGGAAGGGAAAGACGAGCACTACAGGGTTGAAGCAAGGGTGACTAAAACAACAATAATAATAATGATAATCTTTTTCCTTGAATGTTTTAAATGGATTGCACTTCTGATTGAGCATCTTTGAGGGTTATGATAGTTGCAGAAGAGTAATCAATTGTTTTCATGATATGATGATTGTTGGGTTGAATTCCTCTCGCATTTTTTTTGTTACCAGAATCCTTGCTTTGAAAGGTTAAATGATGGATTAATACTTATTGAAAGTCTAGACATGTTTGGTGATTTTTCCTTTAATCCTTAGCCTAAAGGTTTTGTACAATATTAAAAACAAAAATGCTATCTAAGCTCGCTCATTTGCTTGGGGATATATCTGTGATTGATGGGTTGACATTTATATAAGTACTTATATATATATGTATATATATATATATTTGATTGGTTGTTTTGATACTCTGTTATGGAAGTTGACCTTTTGGATGAGAAGTTTTTTTTCATTTTGAGGGTTAATAGTCCAGCTTTGGTTGAATATGCTATTTTGAATCCTTTTGGATAAGAAGTCATTCTTTTTTGTTTGTTTTGAAGGTGAATAGTCCATCTTTGGTTGAATATGCTACTTTGAATCTTTTTGGATAAGAAGTCATTCTTTTTGTTTGTTTTGAAGGTGAATAGTCCAGCTTTGGGTAAATATGCTATTTTGAATTCTTTTGGATAAGAAGTCATTTTTTTTGTTTGTTCTGAAGGTGAATAGTCCATCTTGGTTGAATATGCTATTTTGAATCATTTTCATTTTTATCTTGGATGTTAATTATTCTTTAAAAAGTCCCGGTGGTTTTGAAGAGTGATTTAATTATCCATCTCAGTCATTTGACCCTCTTTATTAATACGAATAAAAGTTTTGTTTTCTAAACATAGGATCTTTGAAAATTATTCTGAAAGTTATTGTTTAAACTGAAGTCTTTAAATCTTTACATAATTTTAAATATATATTCCTTCATTTTAAATATAATAGGGTTTATCATTTAGTTTCTCTTAAAACTTGAAAATAAACTTGTTAAAACAAGGTTATGTATTTGGGAACCATAAATTCCTATTGATGGGATGTTGGTTCATAAACAAAACATTGAATAATGGTTTGTTATGCTTTTGCAACTTAGCTATGTATAAAAGCATTAAAGTGATAGGCATTTTGGTATTTGATTTTGGACTTGGCATATAGTATTTCCTGTTTTTGTTCTTTCCCTTTGAACTGAACTTGAAACAAATATACAGAGTACTACTTTAGCTCTTAATACCCTTGTTACATTAGTATAGCAAAACAATGATTTTGCATGAAATTTTGTAATGGTACGTGGTTGTGATCTTATCTTTTGCTATGTGCAAGGACTTGGAGAGACATGTTAGGAGAAAAAAATAGGGCATGATATCTTTTATATACTTCAACAAAGTTCCATGCAAAAGTGATTGTTATACATGAAGTGTGCATAAAATATTATATGTTCATTGTATTTGAATATTTAAGCCCTAGTAGGTGTTGGTTTGGAAAATAATCTAAACGACATTGGGCTGGCGATTACGCAAAAACTACACCGGTGAGCCCCATCAAAAGATTAAAGAGGTTTTAGTCATGTTCGACGGGAGTCGGAGTGGCCAATCCGGATGCTATGTTAGGTCTGTGGGGCCGTAGTGGTCACTGACCACAAGGAAGGACAAGGTAGCTTCACAAGTCGTGCACGTGCAAAGGATTTCTCGGGGAGATAAGTTTGGTAAAGGTCGGTAGAACCGATCGACAGGTATACATATTTACAAAAATGACACGTGACATTAGTATGCGAAAATGATATGTGATATGTATGGTAACACGTTATGGGATATGATTATTTGTGCTTGGAAAATAAATGTATTTGTGGAAAGTGTACTTGTCTTTAAAATTATGTTTTCTCAAAATTGTCCTCTGCCCCCTAATTGAGCTATTTTGAGCTCACCCCCTTTCATAAATTATTTTTTCAGAGCAATTCGGGACAAACTAGAAGCTGGTTTGGGTTCGAAGATTGATGACGCATTGTGTAATAGGAGATAAGGAGGTTAAGGTATAAATGGTCGTTTGAATTAGTCTTTTGTTATGTTAGACTATCTTAATATTTTTTTTTGAAATGCTTTTCTTTTGGAATGTAGTATATATATATAACTTGGAGAAAATTTTGTGGTTTGAAAGATTATGGTTCTTGTTATTCATATTAAGTTTAGGGACATTCAATAGTGTGATTTCTTTTGGGATGTAATAAATAAGTTACCGTTGAAGAAGAGTGATTTACAGGTTAAGTTATGGTTATGAATATTTGAAAATATCAATGATTGCATTGAGCCCAGATGCGAGTCGGGCATAATATAACTCTCCCGTCAGGATGCCCTTGAAGGATAAAGCGGGGTGTTACAAGCACAATATGAAGGATCAATAATCTATGAATGGAATTTATTATCCTTTAAGGGATTGAGCCCAGATGCGAGTCGGGCATAATCTAATGCTCCCGTCAGGATGCCCTTAAAGGATAAGGCAGGGTGTTACCAGCACAATATGAAGGATCAACAATCTATGAATGGAATATAGATGGAAAATCTGAATATGAAATATTAAAAATGTTGCAAGAAATAGGAATGGCAAGGGTAGCATATGGTACTAGAGGGCATAATGAAAAAATAATAGCAGCGGGATTTGTTACAGGATTCACCAGCCAACTCAAAGGTTGGTGGGATAATATGTTAACATATGAAGTTAAAAAAATGATATTAGATCATGAATATGAAAAGGAAGAAAAAGATGAAGAAGGTAATATTAAAAGAGATGAAGAAGGTAATACAATAACAACTATGAAAAGTGATGCAGCAGAATTTCTAATTATAGTAATAGCAATTCATTTTGTAGGAAATCCAAAAGAAGAATTAAATACTTCAAAAATATTTCTAACTAACCTTAGATGTCCAACACTAATAGATTTTAGATGGTATAAAGACATGTTTTTAACTTATGTACTCAAAAGACCATACTGCAATACTTCATTTTGGAAAAAGAAGTCTATAACCGGATTACCAAGTTTATTTTACCAAAAGATAATAACAAATTTATAAAAAGAAATGGGAACAGAATCAATAACTTTTTCAAGAATATCATTTGGAATATTATTTGGGCTTGTTAAATCAGAAGGATTAAAATTATGCCAAGAATTAAAAATTAAGCAAAATATGGCTCAAAAAAAAGAGAATTATGATCATTTTGTCAAGCTTTCGGAATAACAGGGACACAAGCACCTTCATCTTGATATAGTGCATTAAGTAAATATACTAGATGTAGTAAACGAAAAACTAATTACAAAAATATGAATTATGAACAGCAAAATCAATATAACAATTATAAAAAAAGAATCATAGAACATATAATAAGCCATATAGGAAAAAGAAGATTACATGTTATAAATGTGGCAAACCAGGCCATATAGCTAATAATTGTAGAACTCAAAGAAAAATCAATGAAATTTTTAATGAAGATAACAACTTAACAGAGAAATTAATAGCAGTAATGATTAATGATTCATCAGAAGAAAGTGATAATCAATTAAATGAAATAGAAGATGACTCAGACGATGAAGTACATTCAGATCATTCATCACCATGTAGGTGTAAATCTGTAAATATGATTTCCAACAGTAAAAATAAAGATAAAAAATTTTTATTTGATGTTATTAGCATAATAGAAAATTAAGAAGATCAAAAAGAATATTTAAAAGATTAAAGAATTTGATATTAAGTGATTCAACACAACCAGAAATATTAAAACCCTTTAGTTTATCAAAACTTTTAGATAAATATTCTAACAACACATATATTCCAGGAATAATTAATACAAAATTAAGCAGTTCAGTAAATTTACATGAAGAAGTCAAACAATTAAAATCAGAAATTGAGAAGCTAAAAAGTAAGATAAATGAATTACAAACAAAAGATTTAGAAATAGAAACAAAAGTAGAATTAATCAATCAAGCTCAAAAACCTATATTAGGTATACCAGACAGTTCTAGGACAGGTAAAGGAATTCAAATAAATGAAGAAATTTCAAGAGAAGATAGATATTTAAAAATAATAGATAAAGTCAATATAGAAAAATGGTATGCCACAACAACCATAGGAGTTCAAGATTTTACAACAACTTGTATAGAAATGATAGATAGTGGAGCAGATCAAATTTGCATTAGATTAGGAATAATTCCGACCAAATATTGTTCAAGAACTAATGAAAGATTAGTAACTGCAAATGGGAGTCCTTTGCAGGTTCAATACAAATTGTCTAATGGATTTATATGTAATCAAAATTACTGTTTCAAACATTCATTTATTATAATAGAAGTTCTTGCTCAAGATATTATTTTAGGAAATCCATTTTTATACCAAATAACACCATTTTCAATGAACAAAGATGGGATAAGTTTAAATATAATGGGTAATGAAATAGTTTTCAAATTTATAACTCCAGTAAAACAAAAAGAATTAGATTTACTACAGTCAAATTCAATATATAGTCAAGATAAAATAATTAATTGTATTTTAAAGAAAGAAAATCAAATTAATTTTATTAAAGAAGAAGTATCATATGTTAAGATAGAAATTGCAATTAGAAAAACAAGAAATAATAAAGAAAATTCAAGAGTTAGAAAAACAATTTAAAGAAGAAATATGTGCTGATTATCCTATAGTTAATCAACCATAGGCATGATTCATCCATACCACAAGAGATCGATATTCCAAACCAATATTCAAAGGATACACCTTTACTACTTGAGTTCTCTCCCAATATATTCATGTTTCTTTGGTATTTTAGAGTAGTGTTCTATTTCCTTTGCTTGTTACCTCGTTTAATATCTATTTTCAAATCAAAGAGTCTTTTCTTAAAGTCATATGAATAGATTGAAGAAGATGGGCAATCCAACCTGCATCAACATGAGCAAGAGTAGAGGTTGAAATCATCTAATGCTACTCAGAGCAATAGTGAGGTACATGTTGACTCGTTCATAGACACATAAACAATGAAGGCATAAATGGGTGGTACTTATAAGAATAAATATGACTCACTATTTGATCCCCGACATGGCACCAACTTGTTGGATGCATTATTTGATTGGTGTGTTTTGAAACTACAAGGTGTCAAACCTATAGAGAGGTACACTAGCTTAATGATATGAAATGTTCAAAGGACTTGAAAGGGAAAGTTAAGTTCGTAGTTCAACAAACAAACAAGTACGACTTAATAAATAGAGAGCAACTATGGAATTTAAATGGAGAGAGAATGGGCTTCTTAGATTGTGTTGTGGGAAATTCCATCTGGTGATTTACTAACTTTGTGTTAAGCAATGATGATTGATTCTCAGGGAGCAAAATATTGTCCTCATGGAATGGTCCTGAGTAACCTTTGCTGGCACACCTAGGTCAAAACACATAATTTTTCCTATTCCCTTAAGAGAGACAAGTTCAAATTATTAATTAAAGCTGCAACCTGTGAAAATGGTCAACTACCCAACTAGTTTCATTTACATTCATTAAGTGTTGAGAGAACTCAGGGTCCTTCTCTTGGTAGAGATAAGACCCCTTTGATCACAACCAAAACTAAGTATCCTTCTAGTCTTTGCATGCAAATTCCTATTCTTTACAAAGACCCAGTTGACCTTTGTTTATACCTGTGTAAAGTGAAAAGTTCATTTAAAGTATGTAAACTTAATCCCATTCATAGTGGTCTATGCTTGAAGTGAGTAATTCACAATAAAATTCATCTTTCAATTACTTGTTATTTATTTTTGATTAATCAAACACATAACAAGCATGAATTCCTTGAATTTAAACTCTCAAAGCCATAATTAGGAATCAATGAACCCGGTATTCAGAATTCCATCTTATTCAAGAATACATAAATAGATAAATCATCACTATTCTCAACACAAGACTACTAGTTCACTTAGATTTCATGGCCAACAACATTTACTCTAAGAACACCATAAGAGATCTAGCCTTCCATGGGTAGATCTTAATCCACAAGAATTAAGTGAACACAAGATACAGCAAAAGTAAAAAAACTTAAGAGATTACCCATCCAAAAATAAGGAAACACTCTTAGATTTCAATAGTCAAATGAAAGGTCCAAGCTTTTCTTGTATTAAGATGATCCTTGAGCATAGGTTTACAAAAAAAGCCCAAATCTAAGATTGTTTTTCTCCAATTTGATCCTTACTATGATTTTTCTCTATTCTAAGTCTTATTGCCTTGGTTGGGTCCCAAAAAGCTCTAAAGGCTTCAAGACTAAAGACCGAACTCTTAAATTGTTCTCGGGAGCTTCTAATTATACTTAACGTTAAACTTGGAGAAAAAGAAACTTTAACTAGTACAATTTACAAAGTGGGCACATATACTATTACAATTTATTTACAAGGTGCTCCTTCTTTAGGGCCAAGTCTTCATTCTAATCCCTTCCCTTGTATGTCATCTATGACGTTTCATTCCTCTTTGAGGTTTTTTATTGGCTAATATCCCAAACTTGGGTGGGGGATCTACTCCCAATTTATTAAATAAAATCGAATATCTCGCGAACATACCCTAATAGCAGTACACAAAAAATGACAAAAAATAACAACTATGATATTTTCCTCATCTGGAAAGAGGGAACATTAAGGTGATCCATTTGTAAATATCCCTGCACTTGTTTGGGAAACTCCATAAAATGTCTATAAATCATATCTTATTGTCCACTACAACCTTTATTTACAAGCGCATCCTTCGGTTGATTTGCCTCCCTGAATGGTTAAGTGAAGCCTAATGGAGCTTTCTTATATTTGCTACTAAACCTTTCAGCTTCAAGGGAATATGTACCTTACCCTTAAGAATATCACAGAAACTCTTTGAGTCCATCTCCACGACAACATTAGTAATTCTCAACAGCTCACATAACTTCTAGCCTCAAAGAAATGCCAAGGCTTCCGATTCCAAACTAGCGACAAAGTAGAACCCCATTGATCACGCCTTTAACTGCTGGCCTAAGTTGTTCTAGATAATGGCACCACTCTCTTTGGGGCTCGAGTTGCCTTAAGAGCAGCCATCGGAATTCAACTTGAATTGGCCTAGTAAAAGAGGAGTCCACACACCATGGTGTCTATAATAGGATCCTTAGGCCCTTAATCATGGGAATGATTTCCCCCGACTGTCCTGGTAATTTAATTTTAGGTAACCAAATTGACCATAGACACTAAAGATCAGCAATAACGTGCAAATTAACCTATCTCCAACTTATCTTGATCCCATAAAAAATTCCTCATTCTAGCATACCCATAGCTGTCAAAGAAGTAAACATGAAATTGAACAAAAAATCACATTACCATATGTGTTTCCTTTTAGCCACCACCATGCGGAACACCAAGAACACAAGTCAATCTGATATTCTATACAAGTGCAATAATTAAATGAATTCCACTCTCGATATGCGAAGGATCCTATAACAAAAACATGGTTTGATGTCTTCTCTACCCTTAACACACAACATATGCAAAGGAAATGGTCATTAATACCCTATCGATGCATCCACCTAGCAAAAGAAAACCTGTCTTTATCAAGCCAAAGAAGTATGAAAGAGATCTTATATGGAATATGTGGTTGTCAAATCTTCTTATAAAACAATGTTGGCTGATATCTGGGATGAACCAACACATATGTAGAGGAGACAGAGAACTGCCCGTCAAACAAAAACATCCAAACGGGATTATCCATAGCATTCATTACCCTTTCTCATAACCCAAAATCATCCAACATCTAAGTATCATTCCGGCAGAAGGACTCAATCAGGGTGTATCCATTTCAAATTGAGGACTGAGATAATGCCTCATTTTTCTAAAGTTATCATGGAAAAAAATCAATTAATCCCTTTCCAATTTCCCATTCAATAAATTGTTCACCTAATTCTCTAGCACATAGGATACGTTGCCACACATGAGAAGATATCCTTAATGGAGAAATATTCCTATTGGCAATATCTAGAGTTCATATAAGAAGCCCACAATAAATTATTACACTAGAAAGACCACTAAAATTTAATGGCAAACGCAACACAAATCACGTTGAAATCCCAAAACCCAGGTCACTCTTCAGCATGTGGACGATACAACAAGTCCCAAGCAAACCAATGTTGTCTCCATTCCACTGTTGGTCCCAAAAGAAATTAGCTATCACACTAGAGAGTTACTTTATAGCTGACTTTGCTGGATGATAAATTGCTAGCACATGAATTGGGAGAGATAAAAGAACATGTTTCAGCAAAACCCATCTTCCACTAAATGATAGATATTTGTGTTGCCACCTCAGGTTCCTTCTTTTGATTTTAGGAATACAAGCTTGAAAAATAAGATTCTTATTTTTGCCCCAATAAATTGGGCATCCACGATACATAAAAGGAAACCTAGCTTGAGGATATCCTAGGACCCTATTAACATGCCTCTTATTGCTAGTGTAGATTTAGAGCAAACGAAAAAGGAATTCTTCCGTGGGTTAACTTTTTGCCTGGACACATTCTTAGATTCGTAAATTACCCTGCATACTTCTAATAAAGACAACACATTACCAGCAGAAAAGATAATTTGCCATCTACGTATGTAAGATGAGTGATTGGCAAAGTATGTCACGACCCATGAAAATGCGTAAAAGAGCCAACAGAAACCAAGTCATTCAGTCTTCTCAAGAAACATTTCGCAGCCAATATAAACAATCTAGGTTATAGGGGGTCACCTTGTTGTAGAGCTCTATTGTATTGAAATAAACTAGTCGGGCACCCATTTATAAACACAAAAAACAAATAGTGGGATATGCATCTCCAAACCATATCAATCCATCTTTCGCCGAATCCAAACTTTCTCATCATTTGGAAAAGAACACTCCAAGAAACTCAATCATATGCCTTCATCATATCTAGTTTAATAATCACATTTCCTTGATGATATTTTGTTTTAAGCAGTCCTATCACTTTCTGAACAATAAATATATTAGCCGTTTCACCCGTCTCTTCACAAATGCACTCTGTTGAAGCGAGATTAAACAATGAAGGAAATTACTCAGCCTATTTTCTATGATCTTTGTAATGATTTTGTTAATCACAATACAAAGATTGATTGACCTAAACTCCCAAAAACCCTAAGGGTTATCACATTTTGAAATAAAAAACAACAAAGTGGAATTAATCTCCCTAGGAGGTCACCACCACAGAAGAATTCCAAAATAGCATATAATAAATCATCCTTTATAAACTCATAAGAAGCTTTAAAAAATTGACTTGAGAATCCATCTGGTCCCCGGGGCACTGACATTATCAATCTAAGACAAAGCCTCCCAAATCTCCTTAAGTGAAGAATCTTGTTCAATGAAACATCAATCATTATCTGCTAAGGCATATAGTATAAAATCGAGCTCATCGGTATTCACTATCAAGGACCTACTGCATAGTAAATTAGTAAAGAAATTCATTGATACGAATGGAGTAGCTTTTGAGTTCTATTCCACACGTTTTGCACAACCTTTGGATCGTTGTTTCACAATTAATCCGAATAAATCCATGAACACGCCTCTTCATGAACTTCTTCAAAATCGGCCTTTGTGAAGTTTCTTCAAGGTGGATCATGAATTGTTAATGAAGAAACATGCAACAAAACTCCTCCTTGAAATGATTGAGATAATTCGGCCTCCATAGCTTCAAAATGTGAAGACAATAAATTGTGCAAGGCTGCCTTCATCTTTGAACTCCGTGATCTCGTCATTGGTCCATCAAGATTCACCAAAGGGTCCTGAGAACTCGGCCTTGGCACCATGGACATGGGTGGATTTCCATCATTCCCTCCCTCCTCGAAAGGATTCGTTCTCGAATCACCTACATCAAACAAAGATAAATCAGTAACATTAAAGGTAGATGAAACATTGCCATACTCACTAGGAAGTTCAATCTTGTAAGCATTATCTCCAATCCTTTCCAAAACCCGAAAAGGACCATCTCCTCTTGGATGAAGCTTAGTTTTCCTTTTGTCAGGAAACCTCTCTTTCCTCAAGTGAATCCAAACCCAATCTCCTGGTTTGAAAATCACTTGTCGTCTGCCCTTATTAGCTTGCTTAGCATATTGCTCATTACGCCTCTCAATGTTAGCTCGAACCCTTTCATGTAACTCCCGAACAAAATCAGCTTTCTGCTTACCTTCAACACTAACAAACTCATTAGTAGGCAAAGGCAAAATATCCAAAGGAGTTAAATGATTAAAACCATACACAATCTCAAAAGGTGAACAATTAGTAGAGCTATGCACAGTGCGATTGTAAGCAAACTCAATGTGTGGTAAACACCCTTCCCAATTCTTTAAGTTTTTCTGAATAAGTGCACAAAGTAAGGTAGACAAAGTCCTATTAACTACTTCAGTTTGTCCATCAGTCTGTGGATGTGCAACAGTAGAAAACAACAACTTAGTACCCAACTTATTCCAAAGGGTACGCCAAAAATGAGACAGAAATTTAACATCTCTATCACTAACAATACTCTTAGGCATTCCATGCAATCTAACAACCTCCTTAAAGAACAAATCAGCAATATGTGTAGCATCATTAAACTTAGAACAAGCAATAAAATGTGACATTTTGCTAAATCTATCAACTACAACAAATATGCTATCATGACAATTGCGTGACCTAGGCAAATCAAGCACAAAATCCATTGAAATATCAATCCAAGGATGACTAGGAACAGGCAAAGATTGATACAAACCGTGAGGCATCACTTTAGATTTTGATTGTTTACACACAATGCATTTATCATAAACACCTTTAACATCTTTAATCATGTTAGGCCAATAAAAGTGTTCATTCAAAACAGCAAGTGTTTTAGCAATACCAAAGTGCCCCATTAACCCTCCCCCATGGGTTTCCTTAACAAGTAAAACACGAATGGAACTTTGGGGAATGCACAATTTATCTTTTCGAAACAAGAAACCATCATGCACATAAAAATCACCATTCGGTTTGGTCATACAAATCTCATAGGCGGTGGCAAAATCATGATCATGCTCATACAAGTCTTTAATCAAATCAAAACCAAGTAACTTAGCATGCAAGTAAGTAAACAAAGTATACCTTCTAGACAGTGCATCAGCTACAACATTATCTTTACCAGACTTATACTTAATCACATATGGAAAAGACTCAATGAATTCTAACCATTTAGTATGTCTCTTATTCAACTTACCTTGAGTCTTCAAGAATTTAAGGCTTTCATGATCAGAATGTATTATGAATTCTTTAGGCCATAAATAATGTTGCCAAACCTGTAAAGACCTTACCAAAGCATACAACTCCTTGTCATAAGTCGCATAATTCAAAGCTGCCCCATTAAGCTTTTCACTAAAGTAAGCCACGGGCCTTGATTCCTGCATCAAAACAGCACCAATACCAATCCCGGAGGCATCACAGTGTATCTCAAAAGCTTTATGAAAATCCGGCAATGCAAGCACAGGGGCTTGAGTCAATTTATCTTTTAAAGTGTTAAAAGCATTTTCATGTTCCTTATGCCATACAAAGGTGACATTCTTTTTAACAAGTTCATTCAAAGGTGCAGCTATAGAACTAAAGTCCTTAACAAACCTCCTATAAAAACTTGCAAATCCATGAAAGCTTCTAACATCACTAGCATTTTGTGGTCTCGGTCAATCCATGATTGCCTTAACTTTTGACTCATCAACAGAAATACCTTGAGAACTAACAACATAACCAAAAAAGATAATAGATTGCATGCAAAAAGAACACTTTTTGAGGTTAGCATAAAGTTTGTTCTCAAATAAAACAACAAACACTAGCTTAAGATGTGCAACATGTTCATCTAGTGATTTGCTATAAATTAGGATGTCATCAAAGTAGACTACCACAAACTTACCAATAAAGTGACGAAAAACATGATTCATAAGCCTCATAAAAGTACTAGGTGCATTAGATAAACCAAAAGCAATAACTAACCATTCATACAACACATACTTTTGTTTTAAAAGCAGTTTTCCATTCATCACCTTCTTTCATGCGAATTTGGTAGTATCCACTTTACAAATAAATCTTGGTAAAAATAGAAGAACCATGCAATTCGTCAAGCATATCATCTAATCTAGGAATTGGATGTCTATACTTAATGGTGATCTTATTAATAGCACGGAAATCAACACACATTCTCCAAGACTCATCCTTTTTAGGAACTAGAATAACAGGAACGGAATAAGGACTAAGAGACTCACGTACAATACCTTTGTCAAGGAGGTCGTCCACTTGACGTTGAATCTCTTTGGTTTCCTCCGGATTTGCTCTATAAGCCTGGACGATTTGGAATTTGAGCTCCTGGTATGAAATCAATTTTGATGTTCAATACCTCGAACTGGTGGCAATCCAATTGGTAAGTCTCCGGGAAAACACATCACTATATTCCTGCAAAAAGAGAGTAAACAGCACTACGAAGAGAAGCAAGGTGATCACTATCAACAATAAGTACAAAATCCTTGCGAATCATTAAGTACAAAGGCTGTCTATCTAGTATATCTCTCTTAACCTCTCTAGAAGAAGCAAAGTAACAAGACTTCCTATCAACTAACTCACGATCCACACTATTACAAGTTGAAGATGAGCTAGCTATTACATTTTGTTTCCCTTGATCTTTCTTCTCCTTGGCGGCATTGAAATCTCTACAAGCTTGAACAATTTTAGCTTGATCTTCAAAACTTGAAATGGGGTTAAAGCACGAAGATTGTACTTCTTACCCTCAAAGTTGAAACTGTAGTAGTTCTTCTTGGCATGATAAAGTACATCACGATCAAATTGCCAAGGCCTACCAAGTAAAATATGACTAGCTTCCATGGGAACAACATCACATACAACTTGATCAACATATTTCCCAATGGTTAAAGTAAACTTCACTTGTTTTGTCACACGAGTTTCGGCTGAATTATTTATCCCATTTGAAGTCTATATGGCTTGGGATGTTTCATGCAATTCAAATTCAGCTTATTAACAATAAGGTGCTAGCCACATTGGTACAACTTCCACTATCAATGATTACACTACATACCTTATTTTGAACCAATGCATCAAGTGTGAAAGATATTTTCTCTTTGCATTAAATCTTCATTGATTGTGGTTGCACATTAAGAACTCTTCGAGCAAATAAAGAAAAAGCACCCAACCTCATATGTTTCAAGATCTTCACTTTCTTCACTTTGTTACTTTTCTTCAAGAGCTGGCATGTCGGCACATTCCTCATCACTTTCAACCTCTCCTGATCATTCAAGAACATCAATTTCTGCGTTGGACCAGTTGGCTTGTACATGTCCAAAACCTTGACACTTTATAGCACTTTGATATCCTCAACCTTTGAGAAGGTTGTGGTGCTGATTTAGGAGCAACTTCAGCAACCTTTGGGACTAATTTTGGAAAGCTTGATGTTGTAGTTGAAGGCTGGTTTGGAGTGAATTGGCGTGGCTTTGTTGATGGAGTGAAAGGAATCCACATTTGGTTTGGAACTTCTTTGCCAAGGCGGATTAGGTTGTGTGAACCTTTGCTTCATTTCATGTGCCTGTCAATTCTTTATTGGCTTTATGAACAAGCTCATTAATATCAACATAACTTTGAAGATCCACAGGTATGCTAACTCAGAATTCATACCTCGAAGAAATCTCTCAATGGTTTGAATCCGGATTTTCATGAGCATTAACCTTGATCATAAGAGCCTCCATCTCATTGTAGTATGCTTCCACTGATTTTACTTCCTTGGCACAAGTGTGTGCAATTGCCTATTGAGTTCACGATTAAAGTGTGAAGGAACATACTTTCTTCCTCATAAGCCAATTTCATTTGGTTCCAAGTCGTGACTGGAGCTTCGCCTTCTTGGCGTCTAGTTCTCATTACCTCATTCCACCACAAGCTAGCATAATCTTTGAGGTGCATTAAGGCCAAACGGTATCTTTTATCCTCGGGATAACTATTGCCTTCAAAGAAGTGTTCGAATTCTCGAACCCAATCAAGGTATGTCTCGGGATCTGCCTTTCCATGAAAAGTAGGTAATGTCAATTCAACACAACTAATTGAAACGTCAGACTTTTTACCAATTTTTGTAGAACCAACAAACTCCTCCTCCTCCTCATCATCGGATAGAACTTCATCAAAGTTGATGTGTCGTGAGATGGAATTCTTTGTACGGCGTTTTGGATTGGAAGCAAAACTATCCATTTGCAATTGCAACTTTTGAATCATATCAAAAAGTACTTCCATTTCAGATTTCTATGCACCTTGAGATACAGTATTATCTCCGTCCATTGTACCTGCAAGTTAGTGAAAACAAGAAGAAAACAAATGTAATCCTCACAGGTTCTCACTATTTGGGTGAGTAGATGCTCTCCTCTCTAGTGTAAAGGCTTTTCTCGTGTATACCCTATCTAATCTCTCAACAATGTTTCTCTCAGACTAATTGAAACTTACCGTTCAACAATTTATATAACAAATCTCAACCAATTTAGTTCAACAAGTCAATTCACACAAGTTAAACCAAAGAAGTTTGAAAAGAAACACGTCACAAGAGTATTTTAAAGATCACGTATGGGGTATAACTTGGTTTATTTCAGAAAACTACGAAAGTAGCAACTAGGCAAGAAAGCAAGATGAATGATATTTTGATTTCACCCAAGCAAGATTTGTCATGATCAATATTGATGATTTTCAAACTGAACTTAAGAACACTTAGTTCTTTCAAATGGAAATTAAAACAACAAATGAAGACAAGTCCGAATATATATATATTTTTTTTTTGATTTTTTTTTCTGCCGAGTTTCGGACGCTAGTTTCGGACGACTGCCTTAGTTTCGGACGGCCGAAACTTAAAATTCCTGGTACGACGACTTTTCTGTTGAGTTTCGGACGCTAGTTTCGGACGCTTGTCTGAGTTTCGAACGGCCGAAACTGTCCCGACTGGGTGAAAAATCTGATTTTTCTGATGAATTTTTTTTTTTGGAAACTTTTGATGAAACCCTAGCAATTTTTTTGACGTGCGACTCAATCAACGAAAACACAAGGAATTCAACACTATGAAGACAATTCAAAAGTGTAGAATGTAGACACCAAAAGAACACAAAAGAACAGCAAGAAAACAACACAAGAAGCACAAAACAGCAAGAACGTAAACGGATTACCTTGAATTTGGAAACAACCCCTTTTTCTCTGATACCACTTGATACGAATGGAGTAGCTTTTGAGTTCTATTCCACACGTTTTCCATAACCTTTGGATCGTTGTTTCACAATTAATCCGAACAAGCACGAATCACATAAGAACAGTTCGAAAACAAGACAACAAAACAATAAAGGATATTGAACGAGAAGGATTGGAAGAAATCAACCAAACCCCAACGTTAACACGAATAGATTCAGCCCAACTAATGTAAATCAAAAGTTAAACTTCCTCAGTTCGGCGTGTTCTATAAATCTAGAACGGGCAAGCTCAACCTAAAGATCCTCACTAAAGGTTTTCGCGGGTCTTATAATTGTTCAACTAAACTTAGAAGAACTCTCACGTTTTCTCTCAAATTATCACAACTAGAAGAAGGTTTTAGCAAAGCTAAACTTTATCAAATTTCATGTATGTGAAAAACGTTACAATGGCCACCCTTAAATAGGGAAGAATTCGGCCATGCCCTAACAGGAAAAGGAAACAAGAAGCAAATTACGATTTGACTTCTTGACTAACAAGAAAGTTTCCTAAAAGACTACTTTCAAAATTACCATGAAAGGCAATTGGACAAGTACTGGACTTATTAATCAACGAAAGTAAAGCCCAATTAATTAATGTTAATGGACTTATTATTACAACCCAAAAGTAAATCCTAAAATTAACAATGGCGTGATCCATAATAAATCTAAGAACACGCCTCTTCATGGACTTCTTCAAAATCGGCCTTTGTGAAGTTTCTTCAAGGTGGATCATGACTTGTTAATGAAGAAACATGCAACAAAACTCCTCCTTGAGATGATTGAGATAATTCGGCCTCCATAGCTTCAAAATGTGAAGATAATAAATTGTGCAAGGCTGCCTTCATCTTTGAACTCCGTGATCTCGTCATTGGTCCAGCAAGATTCACCAAAGGTCCTGAGAACTCGGCCTTGGTACCATGGACATGGGTGGATTTCCATCATTCATGACAGTCGACATGATTTCATCAACATCCTAGGTCATGGTTCCATCATCCAACTTGACATCCTGAACTAATGTTTTCCCATTTTACCTTCACTGAGTCGGGGAAAAACTTAGTGTTAGAATCCACTTTGTTAAGACATTTGATCCTTGATTTTTGCTGAAAAAACAATTCCTCATCCCACAAAACCATCTTTAGTTTAGCTTTTTCACGATTGAGAGAAGTCCGAGTGGTATCAAAATCAGTCGTCTCCAAAAAGAGCTCAGCACGCTGAACTTTCTTTTACACTTCCGCCACATTGGCAAAAATATTTCATACTTTGGACTTATTCCAAGCAATCAATGCTAATTTCACCCTTTGTAGTTTTTTTGCAGAAACAAACTAAGGGGTGTGCACGAAAAGGTTGCTCCCAAGCTATCAACACAACGTTAAGGAAATCACGCCGAAGAGTAAAAAAATTTTGGAACTGAAAGTCCATTGACATCTAAGGATTCCTATTTTGTAAAGAAAGGAGTAAAGAGGCATGATCATATCCTGTCCTGCTTAAGTGTTGTATCGAGGAAGTGAAAAGCTCTGCCCATTTACCTTGTACTAGATAACGATCGAATCTGTTCCATATCTTGGGTGACTGACTCCAATTGTTGCACCAAGTGAACATGAACCTCATAAATCAAACATCCATTAGATATGTTCTCTCCATGAAATCAATTAGCTCATGCACCTCATTTTGATTAACTCTCCTTCTACCTTTCTTCTCCACTGGGTTGGCAATTACATTCAGATCCCCCCATACCATTCAATCCATTGTGCCTCTATTCAAATCTACAAGGTCTGCTCATAAAGAAGCTTTTCCAAAGTAAGTTGAAAGCGCATGAAAACAAGATATCAAAACTAAAGTTGACATCCCTAACAATATCATAGTAATTGTTATGTGTTGATCTGATTGTTAAAATAGTTTGTATTGTATCTTGTTAGAAACAAAAAACTAGAACATGTTCTCATCATTCACGAAAATGTCGTAATTAAGCTTCTTTTTTATACTATTTGTATATGTTTTTTGTGATTTAGGTTTAGCAACACATAAACAAAATATAGACTAATATTTTTTATATTTTGAATGTGTCTTATTGTTTGATTATAGTCCATGCCTCAGGAATTCCAAAACATGATATTAATTTAAAATCAGGGAAATATCAAAGACCCTATGAATGAGTCTAAGAATGCAAAATTCTATCTGACTTACCTCTATCCTTCCCGTGTTTACTAATTGAAGAATCCAGGTCCAAAGTCTCCATGATTCTATATATCTATTTCCTGGTATTGTGAAGTGGTATTGGCATCCAACAAATAGGTAGACAGAGTGTTAGAATTATCCTCCCTTGATTTAGCATTTTCATCAGTCCCAGGCTGATCCGTTAAACCATCAATACCCTCATTGCGGACAACTACAAGAGTCTAAGCTGGAGGTGCGATATGCATAATTTTAGGAACTTGGTTTGTGTCATTCTCACCATTTTCATAAGCATATGAGATTTCACCCTCTGAAGTTATTTCAAAATTCACATTTATATGTTCCAAATCCTTTTCTGGCAATTTTTAGTCCTTACTCCCACCATCAAGCTTCTCCATATATTTTCACACCATAACTTTTAGAACACTAGACATCTAGCCAGTATATTCAAGATTCCTAATCTCATAATTATTTTGGAGCATCGCTTTCCCTTTTAATTGATAATTACTCTCGACATCAGGTTTCCTCTTCTATTGGGGAAGCACCATAGTTCTAGGTTTTTTAGTACATTTGGAACAACCAGATCAATTGTCCATGCTATGTCCTTTAAGGCAACATTGTTGCAATAAAGCAGGAGATTTTCAAGAATTATGCTTTGCCAAAAATGACAAACATCTTCTCTATGTTCAACCCAAACTTTAGAAGGTAATTCTTAAAGCAGGTCAACCTCTACACATACACATGCAAAGCTTGGTTGCACTACATTAGGGTTCGCCGAATCAATAATCAAAGGACAACCAAAAGTACTCATTATCAAGTTCAAAAATTCCTTATCAAATAGATGGACTAGAAGATTTGGCAGGGCAAACCATGCCAGAACTACAGATGTTTCCTTGGAGGTTTGGAACTACAGGCTCAACTTAAAAACTCAAATTGCGAATTTGCTAAAATGCTAAATATAATGAGTTAAGATTTTGTGAAAATTAGCTTTCATGGAGAAACGAAGCAAGACATGTATATAATCAATTAAACCAATGTGAATTGATCCACACAAGTCCATTTTATGGAATACGTTTCTAATCTTCTCAAGAGAAGTCGTCCATGGAAAAACTTCCTCATGAAGGAAAGCTTGAAGGGGCTCGCTAGTCAATCGATATCCTTGTTTGAAAGTTTGATCGCAATTTCCACTCTATAAGAGGTTACAGTTATGTCGCACAGAGGTAGTTTTGGGGATTCAAATGAATGCAAGAAGGCTTTGTTAGGTAAAGTCAATGGTGGAGGTAGTCTTTCAGCCCTAGGCTTAAGGGCATCCATGGCAGCATTGGGTTTAAAGTCTAAATTAGGAAGGTTTTAGATGGAAACAAATGGAGAGAAAATTCCACTATGTGGTACATGCAAACTTTTTAGTGTCATTCCTCTTTGAGGTAATTGCTCATGTATCATGTCTTTGGATGCCATCCCTTATATATGCATCTTAGCTTAAGCTCTTTCTTGTGATGAACTTTGGTTTAAGTATCATGTGCACCCTCATAAGAGAATCAAGGTTATGATAAAAAATAATAAAGTAAAGATCAACATGGAAATTTTCCTATGTTGCAATACTACAAGGGTTACTAAGGTTTTATTGTGAAAAATAACAAAATTAGCCCTAACCAAACCAAGTTAAACCTTATTTAGTAGTCAAGTGGAAACACTTAGGCCAAACTAATGGAACTTAGGTCATTCTGCGTACTAGGATAAAACTAAGTAATACTAGTTTAAACTAGCTCTTATTTAACCTAAATAAGACTAACTAGGGTTTCATTAAGGGTGAGTTTGTCAAAATAGGTAAAACTAGTAATACTAGGGTTCAACTAACTTAACTAAGGTTTATAAGGGTTTTCTAAGGTTAACTAGGGTTAGTTAAAGTTAATAAGTTAAACTAGGTCAACAAGTATTAATTTGACTAAACCATGGCTAATTAAGGTCAACTAGTCCTATTTTTGCAAATCTAGGGTTAATTAGTGAGACTAGCAAAACCTAAGGTTTCTAAACTAAGTAGGATATAGTATAGAAATTATGGTTCATGTGGGTTCATGTTAGTTTTGGACCATGCCCTATGGTCCATGTAGGAAAGGGTAAGAAGTGGTTTCAAGGCTATGTGTCTTGGATTTAGGTAAAGGACAAAATATTCTAAACTAAGGCATAAAGTTGAAATAAGTGAGAATTTATGTACATTATTGTCGTGGCATGATTTCCACAACAATAATGGCAAAGTATAGTATTTTTTGAGAGGAATGAGTGGTGTGTGTACTTCTATTGTGGCATGATTGCCATGGTATAAGTGTGTGTGTATTGAGGGTCTTAGGGTTTAGGTGAGAAAATTGAGGGTTTTGTGTGTTTCATTATTGTGGCATGATTGCCACAAATATAATGGCATATGGGGTTTTAATATGTTCAAAGTCTAGCCTATAGTTGGGTTCAAAGTCAAAAGGGTTGGTTCTAAATATTCTCTAAATGTGTGGATAGTTAAGATTTGGAATAGGATCCTTAGAGAGATTATAAGTACCAACAGGTAGAGAGATGAGTTCTACATGTGCTAAAATCGGAAAACACTTATAACACACAAGACAAAATGTGTGAAATGTACAATAAAGTGTATTTCTGTCGTGGCATGATTTCCATGACAAAAGTGTGCCAAAAACCTAACCTAAGTGAACTAAAGTGCAACTGTTTCTAAGTGTAGTGCATTTCTGCTGTGGCAATCATGCTATGGCAGAAGTGTGCATTTGTGTGTGTTATTTAAATATTGTGTAGTATGTGTATGTTTTACTTGTATTTTTTCCATTGCGTAATTGCCATAGAAGTGTAGTAAAATGTCTAGAAACTATGTTAAACATTAAGTGAAATATGTGCAAGTGAAGTTCTAGTGTATTACTGCCTTGGAATGATGTCACCGCAAAACTAGCTTACGAAAGTTAAAAAAATGAATTTTGGAAAGTAAATGGAAGGATTATAATGTATCATTGTGGTGGCAATCAGTCAAAGGCAAAGATGTACATGAAATGGAGAGATAAAAGGTGAAATGTGAGGAAATGCAAAAAAATGTGTGTTTTAAAGGCCACTTCTTCTGTGGCAATCATGCCACGGCAGAACTTGCCTTGTATGGTGTGTGTGCTTGGTGTGTCCTAGTTTGGGTTCTAAGGGTTAGTGGTTTTCAAAAGTCTCATATGGTTGGAAAATGCACCTATATGATAGGGTTAGGATTGGTCCAAGTGTTTGTGTGTAAGTGTGCTAGGGTTGTGCATGTGTGGTGTCCTAGTGCTAGGTTCTAGCGCATTTGTGCTAGAGGTTTGCCCTAAGTGTCACAACTTAGGCCTTAGCTATGTGCTTTGGCCTAGAGGGTGTGGTGTTAAGGTGGGTATCCTAAGGCAAAACACAATCAAAAAAATGCTAAGTCTTTAGTCAAATCTTAACCATTACCTCCGAAAGAGTGCATTAACTTGACAAATGCTTATTGCATGATTTCTGCATTATCCAAGCTCAAATCCTAACAGCATAACCCTAGGTTTTTTGGGTTTCTCTTTCTTTCATTGTAGACTTCCCTTTGACTTGTTGACTTATTATTGACTTGCTGACTTGTTGGTTAAAATATCTTCCAAGAAAGCCTTTTAGAACACTAAACTCTCAACCTTATTAATCCTATAAATATGCCTAAAAGCATTTAAGTACCATTAAAATACAAAAAAAAAAGTAAAAACCTTAAGAAAGAAAGATTAGAGGTAGTCTAAGGCAAACACTACACCCCCTCACACTTAAAGGTCTGCTTGTCCTCAAGAAAAAGATTAAACCAAAAGGATAAAAGAATAGAAACAAACACTTGATACTTTGAATGACACTAAGGCTCAAGAATATTCAACTTATTTGAAATTTCTTTTGCATAGCCAATGGATTTAGTACCCGTATTCACCAAACCTCTAAATGCAAAGAAATCATTTAATACTTCATAATAATCACCTAACTAGTACTACTAATTAAAAGCATTAACATTCGTTGTGTTAGTAGTACTCCTTCTTTCTGATTTTATTTATTTTTGTAAGGTGTCCCCCTTCAATGATTATTGATTTAATAATACGAGGGCCTGGCATCCCCAACCTACTGATCGGGTTGTTACCTTTTTTTTTGGAAAATAAAGTTTTAAATACCCATGAGCAAAAAAGGGGCCGGATATTCCCGTCACCCCATTACAAACTAAGAGAGCCAATAAGTTGGAGTACTACTCCAAAACATACAAAACATGGAGTAGAGCTCATTTACATGAATTCTAGAAAACAAACTATGAGTGTATATGTAGATTGAGATTTTGATTAATTTGATCTCCACTAGGCAAACCAAATTATATCAAAATCTCACTCCCTATTTCAATTGCTCCCTAATCATGTGTGAACAAAAATGTTAGATACCCCCTTACAATCATTCCACAAGTTTATGTACCAATTGAATGTTCACTAACTCCTACTTTCAAGCATCAGGGATCCGGTTTAATACATCCCCCACAGATCAAACCATTGACAGAGAATGACCGAAGGTTCACTAACCAAAGCGAATTGCCAAAAAATTGGGCAGCAGCTCAGAGACAGCAACATCCAGAAAAGAGCCAGTTTTTCCTTCAACACGTTAATCCACCACCAATCCTAAGTTCATTTGGTTTTAGCACATTCATGGTTCAGCAAGCAGATTTTCCCAAACCATAGCAACCATACCAAAACCAGCATCACTCCAACACAACCAGACCATCTCAACTCATGTAAAGGCCAATCACAGACGATCAAATTCATCCCCACAGCAGATTTACTAAATGGCCAAACTGA
The DNA here is from genome assembly GCA_016586305.1 of Ophiorrhiza pumila. Taxonomy (NCBI): domain Eukaryota; kingdom Viridiplantae; phylum Streptophyta; class Magnoliopsida; order Gentianales; family Rubiaceae; genus Ophiorrhiza; species Ophiorrhiza pumila. The sequence goes on from BLIW01000005.1 coordinate 18,331,066, forward strand.
TATTAACACCAGCAATCAGGGGCCATAGCCTAACCTATTTACCTACTTTCATAGCCAAATGCCTTAACCGATTTGTTACTTCTAAGCTGCCGGCTTGATGTAAGGACTGACAACTTCTTCGTTTTGGATTTCCTTGGCCTACCCCTAGTTTTGGACAGGATTTCCATGTAAGTTACACTGTCAGTGACCTCCTCCCACTCTGAACTCCCACCATACTGTTGGTGGTCCGTTTCAGACTCCGTGGTGAGGAGCTGAAGCTGATGAAGGGTAGAGACTGATTGGACCTTGGGGAATGGGAGGAGACAGGTGTCACCCCTACCACCACATACACCTGGTTCTTTTCCATTCTGCAATTCGATGCCCGATAGGATACACGACTTCTTCAATTTGAGCAGCAATAGCCCTATCATCCTCCACTGGAGTATGACTGTCACCCAGTTGTACCACAATTGGAAAAGCTGGAATCACTTCACTTTCGTCAACAAGCATAAGGAATTGGGCAAGGTTATTCTCGAAATTTGTAGTGTCAGACCTAGGGAGGTTGCTGGTTTCCTCCATCGGGGAAGGATCCTCAATAGCCATGGGATTTGCTTGAGGGACTTGGCTTCTGGACCCTTGCTCATAAGCTGAAGATTGGTCATTGACTGTTTCCAACACCTCGATCCTTGGGATTATGATAGGCAACGCAAGGTTTTTTTGATAGGAGATTTGTCTTGAGTTCATCTGATTTGGTTCAATTCTGGAAGGCGACATCACCTCTTTTCCAGTGACACTCAATGTTGGTATTTCCTTTTTAGCACTCTGTGTGTTTCGAGCGATGGAAGGCTGCTGCCTAGATGTTGAGGGAGTTGCATTCCCATTAATCATCACTGATTTTCCTTTGAGTAGTGTGCAATGAACATTCCTTATGAGGTATTTATCGGGTTGTTACCTTAATAATAAACATTCCTTCTATGAGTAGTGTGCAACGAGGTATTTATAGTGCAAGTTTAGCTCTTGTTTTCAATGAAACTTAATATAATTCAGTAAAGTAAGTTAGTGTATCTTCTTCTTGATAATCACTTGTTCTCTAGTCATGCACCTCTTTCACATCAATTCAAGGTCCATGGGACTTTTTTTCATTATTTCCTCACAATGTCACAACTTGATGGAATATTACATCACCAAGTGTCGCAATTTTCTTTGTGTTCTCGATTTATTCATTAAACTAGCTTTGGTTTTATGCCTTTTATTTATGCCACATTATACAAGTTCTCCCTTTCACATTACCTGTCCATGAGCCATCTCATAGTGGATTGGAATTAAATCAAGCTAGTGAGTTCAAGAATGAGAGCATTAAAAATAAAAGCAACGTAAAAACCTTTTTTCCCATATCCTCTCTTGTGATATTTAGTGGTTTAGACTTGTAACAGTTTGAAAAGGTATTGCATATATAAATCTAATGCAACACTTGTTTACAAGTGTTGCAATTATATAGGAACATGCAGTATTTTTAAAAAGTTTTTCCTTCATTAAATTTCTAAAGCAACATTTTTATAATACTTGCAACACTTTATAAAATATTGCATACATGTCCAATTAGACAAAACACAAAACACAATTTTATTTTAGTGAAATTTGCGGAGAAAAAAGAGTAACAATTTGTCTGGACAATACTTATATTATAAATTATTTGAAATTATTATAGTTTAAAAATGTAAATTATATAATAAAGTAGCTAATATTTATATACATAATTGTTAGAAAAATTTGTATTATTTAATCTTATGTAAATAAAAGGTTATGCTTAATATTATAAAAAATTGAAAATATATGAGTTAATAAATTAATTTTAAATATACATTTTAAGTACATATATAAAATCACTATAAATCTTATCATAAGTAAAACGTAAAAAAATTTATGTAAGTTAAATAAGCATAAGTTATTTTTTGGCAAAAATAAATTATTAAAAAATCTAAAATTAAATGTAACATAATTTTTTATAAATATATGTTCAAAACCATGTCATTATTACAAAAAACTTGCAAAATTTTAAAACACAATAATAAGCAATAACACATTAATTTGGTCATAAAATACAATAAAGAGCAATTAGGCGTCATTTTGATTATTAGAAAAGCATGCAGGCCCATACCACTTCGTTCAACCCACAATTAGATTGCATAACTTCAGCCTTATGATTTGCTATTGTGCCAAACCAATGAGAGAAATAAATTCGTAGCCTTATCAAGGAGTTGAGTAGTAGCTTCTTCTACCATCTGACATGTCGAGTAAGTCCTCGTGGAGAGGCTCATTGATTGGCGAAATGATGAATCCAGAGGTGGGATCTTTGGCCCAAAACTAGGGCCCATGAGAAGACAAAGCTACCATAAAGCAGTAGGCGACGCACGATGAAGCAGGCCTAAGAAAGAAGCGTCGATCTGCCCCAGCAGAGATCGAAGCATCTCGAGATAATGAGTGGGCAAGATAACGAACAACAGGATGTCATGCTCAAAAAACACACAGCAGAAGTTAAAAAAGGAACTACTAACCTCTCCATCCTCATGGTCTATTCTTCACTAGATTCGTTTAAATTCCTCAAAATTGTTAGTGCTTCTCTAATTCCCTAAATCAATAGATTGAAATTCTAAGAGGAATAATTGTTTTAGGGCTTGAGTGATTCTTTTGTGTGGGTATCTAACAGTAAATCATTATTGTCAAACTCTAAAGACTAAGGCTGTGTTGTTTTTTAATTTTGTTTTGGTTGCTTGTGTGGAATATTTGTATTGAAGGGTTGGGTTCTTTCAAATCTTGGGTAAAATAAACTAATTTAACTTGTGTATTTTACTTGCATAGTTGACTTATATTTGGGCTCTTTTCACAGAGATTTCTTGACTGAGATTTAGGCAATGATGCTTAGTAAGAATGTTTGACAGCATGTTCCGTGATTCACTTTCTTGGTACTTCAAAATTTTGTAAATCCTCAGGTTTGTTAAATTAAAAATGGGAACTCTTCTTCTTATCCTTTCAATACATTTTACAAGTTGCTTTCTGACATTGTTTAGTATCTATGCGATTTTTGGACCATTTGAGTGGCATCTAGTATCCCATGCCCGAGGGAAGTTATATAGAAACTATTTTAACCAGTTTTCAGGTATCTCTTTTCACATTATTTTCATGGTATTGGACTAATAGATATGCATTTTGTGCATTTTTATTTACACAGATGATATAGTTTCTTATGCCATTGTCATCATATAGAAATCATATATGATAATTTCTTAGGCAATTCACAAGCTGACAATCATTTTGGGGCAAAGTGATATAACAATTAGCTCAAGCAAGTAAACTATTTTTTTGCCTTCGCTCTTTTAGGCATCGTATGAAATAACAATTTGCAAAGTATTATTCAGCTTTGTTAGCCAGTTACTGGTGTGTCGTTTTGTACCAAATTAATTTACTTACTCTCTAAAGATAAATAAGTATAGTGTGAGTAAGGTCGATCCCACGAGGAACAACAAATTTTCCAATTCAATTAATTTGCCAATAGTAACTACAATTTATTCAATGATTAAAACAGTTAAAGTAAAGAAGTCAATTACGAAATAAGTAAATAATAAAATAATAAAATTCAGAAATTAATCAATCAAAAGAAAAGATCCGGCTATAAATAAATCAACACTAATCAATTCTCAATTGTTCATCGACTCAAAGATAACAATCTCTATTTAATCAGTTAGTTATAGATTACCGAGTATCGGCTCTGACATAATCCAATTCTTCCTTAATTATTCGTTAATTGACAAGTATCGGCTTGACTCAATTAATTCCCTATTTATAACACAACCCGGCCGGAATCAGTCGAACACCAGATTTAATGTTATAAAAGCATTACGTAATGAAGAACCTAACTCTAACAAATCATATCATGAATCAGCATGCAACAACTTGTTAACCAATTGTTCCCGTCTACCGAGACAGTAGCTTCGCCACTAATTAATCTTACTATTCAAATCCAGTGATTTAACTAGGGATTAATTGGCTCTACCTAATTCGATTAAAGGTGATCAAGCTTTAATTAAATTAGATAATTAACTTTAGGCTTAGAAAACTCTTGAAATCAATTAAGAGAAAGTTTAATTAAGAACAATTAAATCTCACAATTCATGCATCGATTAGTGTTTCATTATCTACATCCAGACAAGAAAACTACTCACTAAACATAATTAAAAACAAACAAGAATAATAATAGAAATGAAAATTAAATTAAACTAAAAATTGCAAACTAGGCTGCTCGTCGTTTGGGCAAATGTCGAGCTCTGAATTCTCCAAAATCTGGGCTGCAGCTATTCTGCAGACCCAGCTACTATTCAAAACTTGTCAAATGTAAAAACTAAAGCTGCCTGAAGATTAAAGATGTCTTAACCTAATTAATCTACTCCCTTATATAGGGAAGAGAATAAGACTTCCTAAATCAAATAAAAGATTGCATCTTCATTGTTTCCAAATTCTAAAAACCCACATGCGGCTGTAAAAAGGTAAGCTTCCTAATCTTCTTCAACAACCCACTTGGTAATTTCCAAGAATCCTTTTGCTTCCAAATCTCTCAATCTTATTGTCCTAGTCTTTGATCTTCCAGAAAACATTCCAAATCCATCTTTTCCTCTCAGCAATCCCTCATCATAGAACCTTCCAAATTCTGCAAGAATGAACACAATTAAGCACAGATTTTCCCTCACAAACCACATAAAATCATAGATAATAACAGAACTATTTCGTGCTTATCAGTTACATTCATTAAATAAAATAGTATTGTGGACTAAATTAGAACTTTTTTAAGGACATTACAACTATGAATCATTCAAGAATCTAAGCTATTAAAAGCATTCTAAAGGTTTATTCATAATGCCTTATAATAATTTTTTGCCCCCAAATGTGCAAAATGTGAGGCAGCAATTCAAATGTATACAAATGACAAAAGGTCTTAAATAATTTTAGTACTTAAAAAAATAGAAGTGAATTAATGATTGAAAATCTAAGTAGTCATGGTCAGACATTGAGAGAGTATGTATGCAATGTTTTCATTCTTCATTGTTCCCTAAAACGTTCTGCCAATACCGCAAGAAGATTTCTGAATTGATAGGTGTGTACATTTTCAAAAAAGATTTAGCTTCTTGTTGTGTTCATTTTCTTTTTCCATCTTATCCATTAGATTTTTATTACACTCAATGCAGACACCTATCTTTATGTCCCTCTATTATGCATGTTCATTAAGGGGAATCATCCTCAAGAAATAAACTAAAAATGAAGCTTAAGAAGTTTCACAAAAGATACTTGAAAGGATTGTTATTTTTTTCTTGGATCATTAAGTTGATGTCTCTCTCTCTCTCTCTCAAAATATATTAATTTATTTGGTTGTGGATTCATTATGGAGCACGACATCATTCTCTACATTGGATAACAACTAGTTTACTCCTATTTTTACTACCCATAGTGGACATGAAGATGAACAATGGTAAGAATAAAAACTTTTTTTTTGTAATCTTTAATTTATTATCAAGTTTACATTTGGTAGTTGGAAGAAGGGATCATCTATCTATCGGTTAATCTCACTCTTTGTATTTAGCTTATTTATTTCGCACACTTGAAAATGCTTCTCCACTTCAACATTTCTTAATTCCACCCCACTTCATTTACTAAAGGAATTTCTAGCATAAGTTAATGCATGCTTGCTTATGTTTGCAAATCCTCTAGTTTTGATTTGATCTTTTGACATAGATTTCTATACTCCAGTTTGTTGCATTTAAAATGTTTTTGTAAAACATTATTAGATATTGAGAGTCTTCTTCTACTGACACTAATTTCATAGTTCCTTATAGATAAACCAATGATTAGTTCCAAAAGAGGAGATTATCAGGGCCATGACTAAACCTCGAAGTGACAAATACACATTCTCTTAATGCACCTACACTGCTTATTGACTAAAATTAACTATGGCCTTGGTATCTCATGATAGCCATACCTATTGTTGTAACTGAAAAGGTACTATCTACAACCATGCTTCTAACTATCTTTATGTTGTCGCATAATATTTTTTCTTTACAGGCATGCAACATATATTCATGGATCATATGCATGTTTTCTTAGATTATCATGATTCCATGATGTTTTAAGGAACTTACAGAATATCATATTTTTCTTTTGTATGTGACACATGTATGATTTGTTCATGTTTTGGTTTCAAGCATATTTTATGCAGAATTTGTCTACTTCTTTTTTTTTGTTTTGCTTGCACTTTTATATTAAACTTGTCAAAATAACATATTCTTATTTTTTCTTTTCATATGCAACAGAAAATCATCATATTTTTTATTAATGGCGTTTAGTGTTATGTACAGAAGTTTTTGTGGATATTCATGAAGTTGTAACAAATATAGTAGAAATATCAATACAAGTTTTTTAATAGGGCTATTTTTAGAAGTGGCTATTAGTTGATTTAAATTTTGTAAATTTTCTTATGGTATATAGTTTGGCACTATCTGTATCAATTATTTTTGTATTTGATACTATAAATACTTTTTCTAATACAATTACTATTTTGGATTAACTATTTTATAAAATTGCGTTTGAATGGATGATCTTTAATGACAACAATACATTGTTGGAAAAATAAGTGTTGCCATTAATTTGGAGAAATGTTACCTTTTAAAAAACAAAACACAAATAAAAGTGTTACTTACCAAAAAGTGATGCATTTTAAAGGAAAAAGTGTTGCATTGTTGGATTAAAAAGGTGTGGCATTGGAAAGAAAAGTGTTGCAATTGCTTAAAGGTAATAACTAAAAAAGTATTGCATTTGGAGAGAAAGAGGCATTGCATATAAAGAAGCGTTGCATATTCTGAAAAATGGCAATACATTTAGAAAGTGTTGTATAAAATGGTCAAAGTGTTGCCATAAGTCCAAGGAGTTACATTTTTATAACACACTCTGCAAAGCATTGCTTTAGGCCTATATCGACATTTTTAAGGCCAAAAAAAACACTTTTGGGTTGATACTATAGCCTCATTTTTTAGTAGTGCACAAAACATCAATTGTTGAATTTAGGCACTATCTTTAGCATAAATGTTCACTTCAAGCATAATGTCTTCACTTCACAACCGCAAACAAGCAAACATATTCGCTTCAAACTGGAAAGCACAAAAGGAAATCATACCATCACAAGTTGCAGACTTATTGTTTTCCCTCACACTTAAGGTCTTTCAATAATAAAATGTAAATAGATTAAGTTTGAATAGTGACTCCCTAAAAAGTGTGCAAGACGCTTGATTATCCACAAATTGTTCAAGAGCAGTGGGTGGTGCATATTTATCATTAGTGGGAGAGGTTTCCTTGCTCTTGCACTTCCTTGTGAGCAACCTCCTTTTACATATCTTTTGGTGGCTCCACATCCAAGAGTGCTCCTTCACCTTGATTTCCTTGGATTCATCCATAATAGGAAATGTTAGTTGACTTTTCACTTCAAATTCACTTGATTTCTTCACAGTAACTCCTCTATTCGTTGTCTTCTTAGAAGGACGCTTGACCACTTGAACTTTTAAGGTCACCTTTTTGGTGACAACTTTCTTGGGAGCAATGTTCTTGGATGTAGTAACCTTGTCTTTGGTAGGCTTGGTCCTCTTTCTTGGAATTCTTTAAAACCTTACCTCACTTACCAATAAGCTTTTCATTATTTCACCTTGCTTTCAAGCATCACCATCTTGGCTCAACACATGTGCACATCCATTCTCATTAGCTCATGCTTTGTATGTGCTCCAAAACTAACATCTTGGGCAAGACAAGCTTTTCACCAAGTGTTGCACTTAGCCTTGGGTGCACATACTTGTAGAGTAATTATTAGAATACCTCTAATTTCCATTTTTTTCGGGTTTTTAACTTGTTGTTAAGTATTTTTATTGTGCTTAAGCGTTTTTTTGCCTTAATTGTAGGATTTACAAGGTAGAGAGCTGAAAGTGATAAAAAGGCTTATTTAGAGGATATTTTGATAAAAATATTTAAAAAGTCAACAAGAATTCAACAAGTCAAAGAGAGGTTTACAAGGCAAAGAGGAGATACTCTAAATCCTACGATTATGCCCTTAGGGTTTGAGCTCCATTATGCATAAATCGTGTTGGAGATGAGCTTTGGCTAAGTTAATGCACTCTTTGGAAGGTAAAGGTTAAGACTTGAGTAAAGACTTAGCATGTTTTGGCTTGTGTTTTGCCTTAGTATAGCCACGTTAGCGCCTCACCCTTTAGGAAAATGGACATAGCGAAGGCTTAAGTTGTAAGCACTTAGAACCAACATCTAGTACAAATGCCCCAAAACCTAGCACCCTAGCTTTTCCAAGTCTAACACCAAGGTACATAGCCAAGTTCTTGGTCTAGAACCTAGCAATAGCACACCACACACGCCTAAACTTAGTTAACATAGGAACAAACCATTAGTACCCATCCAAACCCTAGCTCATAGAAACCTTTTCCAATCGTAGAAGACCTTAGGAAACTACTAATTCTTAGAACCGAATATTGGAATAATTAAGTACAAACAACACAAAAAACAAACATACACACACACACACACTTACACATAGGCCATTTCTACCGCGGCATTCATGCCACAATGAAAATGCACATAAAACATGAACTTTGACTTCATTTTCTAGCTTTTCACTCTTCTCTCTCGATTTCATGTATATATTTGCCAAGGCATGATTGCCATGACATTGATACACTAGGATCCTTCCATTTTTTTCTATACTTCATTTCTTCACTTTCTTAGGCTAGTTTTATCGTGGCATTCATGCCATGGAAATAATACACTAGAATAACATTATGCACACACTTCACTCTAGGATTGCACTTAGGAACTCTAGGTTTAGGCACATTTCTGTTGTGACAATCATGCCACGATAGAAATGCACATAACACACACATCACTCAACTCACACAACACTCACACACATTCGCACTTTTGCAGTGGCATTATTACCGTGGCAGAAATGCACTACACTTACACACAGTTGCACTCTTTGCATTTAGATTTAAGTTTCATGCATAGTTTTGCCGTGGCATGATTGCCACAGCCGAAATACACTTACTTTTTCCTTTCGTACATATTGTTTTCTGTAGTTGCTAAGATTCTTTGGTTTTAGCACATGTAGTACTCATCTCTCTACCTCTATATACTTAGAATTTCTCTAAGGAACCTATATCAAACATTAACCCTTCACACATTTAGAGAACCTTTAGAATGAACACTTAGGACTTTAGGCTAGAAGCAGAACACATTAGGCACCCGTAGGACATTCTTTCCATTATAAGCAGAAAACACACACACACACACACCCCTCTTATCCCTCTCAAAATAGGCTAAACTAGGCTATTATTGTCGTGTTAATCATGCCAAGACAATAATGTACATGAATTCTCAATTGTTTCACCTTTTGGCCTTAATTTAGCTTTTTTTAGGCAATCACCCTCTCCGTGGTTTGGGGAGCCAGCCCTTCATTTTATTAAATAAAAATAGAAGGAACATTATTACACCACAATTTCCACCCCAACAAAAGAAATTAAGTAATTAAGACATTTTTACATTGCAAATTGGGATACCCCATCCTATCTAAATAAATTAAAACATGAACAACTTGAGAAAGCTTAAAAAGACCCAAATATTCCATATGCCACTAAGACTGGAAAATCGACATTTGCAGGCACATCTGTCAGAGCATTCCCTTCTCAGATAACAAGAAACAATTCCACCACATACTGACTGATTCTCCAAATATCCTCAATTGCTTGCTAAATTCTCTATGGGAGGGGGGGAGGGGGGAACTTGACGAATGAGAATAAGATTGAGCATTAATGAATCCATCTCTAACTATACTGGAAACCATTGATATTTCATACAAATCTTAAGCTCTTTAAGCAACGCAAATGCTTATGCTTCCATATTTGAAACATCTTTAAAACCTATCGAGACAGTCCCAAAAAAATCCCCAGAATTATTTTCAACAAGAACACCACCTCCACCATCTCCAAGATTGCCCTTAGAACAACCATCTAAATTCACCTTGTAAACACCTAAACTTGGTTTTTGCCACTCCACTAGATATATACGAACAAAGGAATTTTTAGACTGTAATTGATAATGGTAGTAAACCCAATAAGTCCCAATAACCAAACCTGAAAATCTAACATTAACACAGTCGTTAATATCCAGCCACACTATATTACGAATCCAAGCAAACGATCCAAGAACACCCTTAAAGATTAGCCAATTTCGATTCTTCCAAAACTAATAGATAATAAACAAAGGTAATAGAAACCAAAAAATGTTTTAAATTTATTTCCCGTCATACTGTACAAAAGATTGACAAAACACCCCCAACCCCAGCAAAAGAAGACCATATCGAACAAGCAAAGTCACAAAAGCCAAACACATTCGAAATAATCTCCTTACAATAACAAACTAGACACATCGATAGTCCATGAACATGGAATGGGTACAACAAATCCTAAAAAAGATGTTATCAAACCAAAAACTCAACATAAAACTCAAAACCCTTGCTGAAACTCCTTTTCTCTAAATCTTCTCACAAAAACCATAGGGCCGACATTTTAACCTTAACATGTCATAAGCTGAACTCATAGAAAACTGACCATCAGCATTTGGTTTCTTGAAATGCTCACGAGCATACTCAACCTTCATTTTCAAAACTCGTTTCAGCAATTCTAATAGAAATATACAAGAAAGAAGATGCAAAGGCCAGTCACCTTGAGACATATATCTATCAAATGTCGTATGGCCTTTTGTAGAAGTATAGTTAGATAATAATTACTCCTCAATCCACCGATAATGGAAAAAATCCGTGTCTTTAAAAGGTGGATACCAATCAATATCATACTCAACCTAATCCCTAATCCCCAATATATGTCTCAAAATAGGCAAATCAGTCCACTTAGACTGAAGCTGGATTGGATTAACTTTGAAACAATATTTACCCTTACAAACCTACACTATAAGGATTGACCCTGGCAATCTTGCCACCATAATTTTACAGCCCAAGCTTTCACCAATGTTTGAAGTGAACGTAGCCCAAAGCCATCTTTACCTTCCAACCTACATACGAGGTCCCATGCAAACTAATGGTACTTCATCTTTCCCTCTTGATTACCCAATAAGAAATCTACGAACATCTTTCCCAGAATCTTCACAAGTGACCGAGGAGGTTGCACAGTAGCAAGATAATGCAATGCCAGACAAAAAATGAACTTCTTGAGCAAAAAAGTCAAGTCGCAAAACGACACTATACGGGGACATTTTTGTCAATCTTTCTTACAGTCCGCTATTTTTGTGATCAAAATGGTGATTTTTTGTTGAAAGTGACTTTTCAATCCTATTAATTGTCCTAATATGCTGTTATTTAGTCAAAAACCTTGTTTTTACCCAAAACAGCGTTGTTTAGTCGAAAACTCATTTTTTCGAACGAAAGGCAGGAAAATGCATAAAAACATGCCTACACCTGTGATTTTTGTCCTATTTTTGCAAAACCCTTAATTTGAGCTTAAACAAAATGTTGGGACAAATCACTCAAGTCGTAAAATAGCACTGTACAATGTCGTTTTCATTCTTTTATTAGAAAGTCTTCTGTTTTTGCACAAAAAATCTTGATTTTTAGTCAATAGCGACTCTTCCACTCTAATCATCGAATAAAAACTCACATTTTTATTGTTTGTTTTATTATTCTGTGTGTGCTCTTGTGCGTTTTCTGAATTTTTGTGCTAGGCAAGAAATATAATTAACAAGCTAGTGCGGTAAAAACATCCCTCGCAACATTAACGCGTTGAATTGGTATATGAGACATGTTGCGGAATTTCCATCTTTGTCCTTTCCGAGTTTGGCTTTTTGGTCATATTTTGGTTCTTGTTCAATTCTCATCTATTTTTCATGATTCCTGTGTTGTTTGCCTCCTATGTGCATCTAGATGTATAGGTGTAAACTTCTTTGGAAGAATAATTTTCGTTGGGAGTAAAAAAAATTACGTTTTTTTTTCTTTTGTTCTTCTTTGTTTTAGCATATTTTTTCTAGCAAGGTTGATTCGTTTGTGTATTTTTGTTCTATATTTGGTTCACGTTTGGTGAACATTTTTCTCAAGTAAATCCGAGTTCTGCCTGACCACTTTCTTGAAAATCTCAATTTTCTTAAAATTATTGTCTTGTCGAAATTTGTTCTTTTTGCGATTTCGATAAAATGGGCTTAACTTTTTCTGACGAACTATGTTTTTTGCCCATAATATACTATTTTTAAGATCTCAAGGAGATCTACGAGGCTCACAAGGTTTTCTACGTGACATTGGCCTCATATTAGGCAAAATCCATCATTTTAAACACCTTACGCACTTCAAAAGTTATTTGACAATTTCTATAAGCTATTGTTTTGGGATGAAAATGTCGTTTTTCGGCGAAAATTACTTCTCTGTCTTAAAGTTAACCTAATGACCGGCTTATGACATACCTATCAATTTTAAACTAAACACTAATGTAGTAATGTGAGAGGAATCAAAACCACAGGGAACGGGTGGTATTGAAACTGTTGACTTCTAAACTCAAATGTTAAAAATGCACAAAAACACAAATAGAAGAAACACAAAAAAAATGAATGTGAGAAAGCTAACTTAAGGTACTCTTGTGAGTTAACTTCCTTAACTTTTACAACAAAAATGAGGAGACTAACTGCCTAGTAACTTGAAGTTCAGCCAACTTGTTGGCTCAGCCTAATCTAACCTACAGTGTTCCAATGTTTCCTTTGTTGAGACAAGCACCGGCATAAATTCAAATCATAGGTCTCTACCTACCAACATGGTGAATCTAAAGAAGATGGGTACTTGAATCACCTTATTCCGATTTATATTGAACAAGATATGACAATTTTAATTTGAGTGTGCTTTTAGGAAACAAATAAGAACACTTAGTTCTTGGAATCAAATTTAGTTTCTTAATTGTCCAAACTCTTTTTTTTTGTATTCAGACCAATTGCCTTTGGGTTGTATTCTACTTGGTCATTTTTTTTATTACGGCCTCTTTTTCTTTTTTATAGCACGGCCCTTTTTTTGTTTTTTTTTTTTGGAATTTTTTGGACAACTATGGTTTCAAGACAACTTTAGGGTTTTTAATATTGTGTTGTCTTAGCTCCATGTTTCAGCACATATATTGTCTAAAAACAGCAGTATAAACGTCAGAAATAATAAAGCAACAATGATCAAGTCGGATAGCAACAAGAAGTTAAGAATTTGGAAACCAAACCCTAACCTAAAACAAGGTGTTCTTGTTGAGGAATTAAGAAATAAACTAGAACGAATTTTCAGCACTAAAGCAAGCAGTTCATATGCGGTTTTAAACAAAATAAAGACTCAAAAAAACTGCAGAATTGAAGCAAAACGAGATGCAACAATTGACGAAACAAAACAACAAAATGAAAGACTCATAAATCGCAAAGAAATTTTTAGGAAGTTGGTACGATTTCGAAGCAATTTTAGCTATAAAGTCTAGACGATTTTTCTCAACAATCTCAACTGAATTTAGAGCAGAAATAAACAAGAACTACTGCAACACGAATGACTCTAAAACAGCAGCACAAAAGACATTAAAAATGGTAGCAAACTAGACGTGAAAATAGCAAGAAAATCGCGACAACAAAGAAGACTCAAAACTGAAAATTGTAACCTCAATTTTGTAGCAACAAACCAGGTCTCTAATACCAATTGATGTGAATGATTGAGACTTAAAGATCCTGGACCACTCGAACCACAAGTTTGGACCGTTGTTGACACCAAAATTACACAAAAACAAACACACAAACAAGGGCAAAATAATTGGCGAAATTATAGTCAAAGAAAAACGAAAAGATTTGGTAATAATCCAACCAAACCCCTACGCTTATACAAACAATTTAACTTAGCCTTATGTAAATCAAGAGACTAAACTAAATGGTTTGGCCATTCCTGAACTCAAGAACTTTTAGGCTCACCTATAGGTCTTAGCTAAAGGCTTGCGGAAAGTTTAAAGAACAACTAAACTTAATTGATCTTTATGGTTCAAACACAAAGTGCTTGTAAATTTAGCAAGGCTAAAATTTGATTCTTATTTCTTGTCTTAAAAAAATGTCAAAGGCCTTCCTTAAATAAGGACTAAATTTGGCCAAACCAACAAAAGCAAACAAGAAACCATAGAAGAAGCCAAGTACAACTTTGCTTCTTAACTAACTAACTAACTAACTTGTTTCCAAAACCAACATGGTTTTGTCTCTAGCAAGCAAAAAACGTTTTTGCTCCTAAGAAATAGGAAATGGTCTTACTCCTAAAATATAGCCTTCGTCCTAGAAAGTAGAAATGCTCCTAAAAAGTAGGAATCCATTACTTGCCTTTATCATGCAAGATAACTGGGCCAAGTAATCAATTACTTATTAATGAAAAATATTAAGCCCAAATTAATATTTAATGGACATAATTTCTTACAAGATAAATAAAACCTAATTACTTAACAATGGCGTGATCCATTGATGTAAAATCCAAGCACGCCATCTTGGTCTTCAATGTAATCCATGAACACTTCTTCAAGGTGGAATTTCTTTAAGCTCCAACGTAGAACTCCTAGGAACTTCTTCATGAATTGATATGCAAGAAATGTTCCGAACAACTTCATGTTGAGATGGCGATGGTGATGCCAAGTACTCCTCAAGATTGTCCAAATCTTCACAACATGTTGACAACAATGTTTGCAAGGCTGCTTTTATCCTCTTGCTCCTCAATCTTGTCATTGGTCCATCAAGTTTCTCCAATGGATCAACATGTGGATTCAGTCTTGGCTCCATGAACGTGGTTGGATTGCTATCATTCCCTCCCTCCTCGAAAGGATTCGTCCTCAAATAACCTACATCATACAAAGATAAATCAGAAACATTAAATGTAGATGACACATTGCCATACTCACTTGGAAGTTCTATCTTGTAAGCATTGCCTCCAATCCTTTAAAAAACTCGTAAAGGACCATCTCCTCTTGGATGAAGTTTAGATTTCCTTCTTTCGGGAAAACTCTCTTTTCTTAAGTGAATCCAAACCCAATCAACCGGTTCAAATATCACATGCTTTCTACCCTTATTGTCTTGCTTAGCAACTTGTTCATTACGTCATTGAATATTATTTTGAACCTTTTCATGTAACTCCTTCACAAAATCTGCTTTCATTTTACCTTTGACATTAACAACTCATTAATAGCAAGAGACAAAATATCAAGTAGAGTTAAAGGATTAAATCCGTAAACAACTTCAAAAAGTGAGCAATTAGTAGAACTATGCAAAGTCCTATTATATGCAAACTCAATATGAGATAAATAGCTTTCCCAATTCTTTAAGTTCTTTTGGATAATGGTACGAAGTAAGGTAGATAAAGTGCAATTAACTACTTCAGTTTGTCCATCAGTTTGTGGATGTGCAACAGTAGAAAGCAACAAATTAATGCCTAACTTATTCTATAGAGTACGCCAAAAGTGAGACAAGAATTTAACATTCCTATCACTTACAATACTTTGGGGAATGCCATGCAATCTAACAAATTCCTTAAAGAATAAATCAGTAATATGTGTAGCATCATTAGACTTAGAACATGCAATGAAATGTGTTATTTTGCTAAATCTATCAACTAAAAAAAATGTTATCATGACCATTGTGTGACCTGGGTAATCCAAGTACAAAATCCATAGAAATATCAATCCAAGGATCACTAGGAACAGGCAAAGTCGTGTACAAACACTTTTAACATTTTTAATCATGTTAGGCAAATAAAAGTGTTCATTTAAAACAGCAAGTGTTTTAGCAATTCCAAAGTGCCCCATTAACCCTCTTCCTGGGTTTCTTTAACAAGTAAATCTCAAATGGAACAAGAGGGTATGCATAGTTTATCTTTCTTAAACAAGAATCCATTATGCACATAAAATTCACCATTCGGTTTTCAAAAACATTGATCATAGGCGACATTAAAAACATTATCATCTTTATTCAAACCTTTAATTAAATCAAAACCAAGTAACTTAGCATGCAAATAGGTGAATAACGTGTATCTCCTAGATAATGCATCAGCTAAAACATTGTTTTTACCAGATTTGTATTTGATCACATATGGAAAAGATTCAATAAATTCTAACCACTTAGCATGCCTCTTATTAAATTTACCTTGAGTTTTCAAGAATTTAAGTCTTTCATGATCAGAATGAATAATGAACTCTTTAGGCCATAGATAGTGTTTCCAAACCTGTAATGATCTTACCAAAGCATACAACTCCTTGTCAAAAGTTGCATACTTCATGGCTGTCTCATTAAGATTTTCACTAAAGTAAGCCAACGACTTTGATTCCTGCATCAAAATAGCACCAATACCTATCTCGAAGGCATCATAGTGTATCTCAAAAGCTTTATGAAAATTTGGCAAAGCAAGAAGAGGGGCCTGAGTCAATTTGTGCTTTAATGTGTTAAAAGCATTTTCATGTTCTTCTTTCCATTCAAAAGTGACATTCTTTTTAACAAGTTCATTTAAAGGTGCAGTTATAGAACTAAAGTCTTTAATAAACCTTCTATAAAAACTTGCTAAACCATGAAAAATTTTAACATCACTAGCATTTTTGGGTCTCGGCCAATCCATGATTGCCTTGACTTTTGACTCATCAATAGAAATACCTTGAGAACTAAAAACATACCCTAAAAAGATTATGGATTCCATTAAAAAAGAGCACTTTTTAAGGTTAGCATACAATTTGTTCTCATGCAATATAGCAAACATGAATTTAAGATGTTCAACATGTTCATCAAGTGATTTGCTATAAATAAGGATGTCATCAAAATAAACTACAACAAATTTTCCAATGAAGTGACGAAAAACGTGATTCATAAGCCTCATAAAAGTGCTAGGTGCATTAGTTAGACCAAAAGGCATGACTAACCATTCATATAAACCAAACTTTGTTTTAAAGGCTATTTTCCATTCATCACCTTTCTTTATTCTAATTTGATAGTAGCCACTTTTCAAACCAATCTTAGTAAAAATACAATAACCATGCAATTCATCAAGCATATTATCTAATCTAGGAATTGGATGTTGATATGAATGGATGAGGTCCGAAGTCCTGGACCACCAATCCACACTCTTCGGATCGTTGTTGGCTAACAAAATTAACAACAAAAACACGACACAAAAACAACAATAGGTGGAAAAGAATTATGGAACGAAAAGGTTGATGTTAAACCAATCAAACCCTAACGTTATTACAAAATAATCCACCTAGCTAATGTACTCAATAGCTAACTTAATTAGTTTGGCTGTTCCTGATCTCAAGAACGGATAGGCTAAACCTAGAGCTCCTTACTAAAGGCTTCGCCGGATTTTTGCAAACACAAAGTGTTTAACTTTTTAGCAAAGCTAAAATTCTCAAATTTCATATATCAAAAACTTTACAATTGCCATCCTTAAATAGGGAAGAATTCGGCCAAACTAAAAAGGAAACAAAGAAGCCAAGTACAACTTTGCTTCTTGACTTACCAATCCAATTTTAGGAAACATTCCAAATTGGAGTTAATTGCTAATTAACTAACTAACTAACTAGTTTCCTAATCTATTACTTGCCATTATCATGCAAGATAATTGGGCCAAGTAATCAATTACTTATTAACGAAATATTAAGCCCAAATTAATTTTTAATGGACTTAATTTATTACAAAACAAAATAACTCCTAAGACTTAAATGGCATGATCCACATTAAAAAAACTCAAGCACATCATCTTGGTCTCCAAAAGGTCCATGAATTCGCGATGGTAATCCGTCCAAATCACGTCACTCATCTTCGTAGGCACGTTTCACGATGCTAACATCAGAATCTCGTAAAACATAAACCATAAGAGTTTTAGCTCTATCCCTGATCGTTCCAGGGCCTCTTGAATCACGAAATTCCAAGTTATATTGAGAGATATTTTCCAAGAATACCAAAACGTGACAGAATGTTTCAGCTTTTAATCTTTGACTTTGGCACCATGGACATGACGGACAATGGACCGGGCGGATTCTCATCAATCCCTCCCTCTTCGAAAAGGATTCGTCCTCGAATCTTGAAATTGAGCTCTGGGATCAAACACCAATATGATGAACTCCACAAGAATCAAGTCGATTTGGAATGTAACACCTCGCGAACAATCACACTTTATTTCCCTAAAGAACAAAATAAATCTGTTAGTCCAAAGAACAAAGTTATTAATAATAAACATAAATGTATATGGACTAATATATGTTCTTATATAAGAGAAAGGTGTATCAATGTCAAAATAATTCACAAGTGTGGATAGTGCATACAATGTATCATAATAGCTATCTCTAAATGCACTATGACAAAATTGTAAAGCAATTTGAAACAATGTAGTTAACCAATTTGGTATGATGAATTCACATGAAGAAACAATTTCAATGGTTAACTTATCTAACTTAAACTCGTCAATTAACCAACTTGAATTATCTTCACATTGAGAATATATAGTTAATCTTAAAAAGTTACCATTCTTTATAGTAACAACACTTAAAGAAAAATCATAATGTAAATAATCTAAATAATAGAAACTAACATCATGAATTACCTTTTGTATTGAAAAATTCATTAAAGAACAAGATAACTTACCAACCAAGTGTTGGACTACCAAAGTACCTATTTGAACTTGATGGATTTGGAAGTGTAATGAATTGTAATCAGAATGTATAAAGCCATGAACCAATTCATCAAAACAAAAGTTATTCCAACAAGTATAACCAACATAATTAACACTTTCATTAGTGCACAAGAGGGTTTGGTTTAGTTCGAAATTATAATCATGAAATTCAGATTTTAACTCATGTAATAGATAAACAACATAACACACTAACATGCTATACATAAATTCATTTAATTCAAAACATATAGATGTAACCATTGAAGAATTATGTAAATCAATTTGCTTATTAAGACACATGGTGTTAGACTTTAAAATATACTTGACAAAATTTTGAACCATTTGTTTAAAAGTATAGGGAAGCTTTTGAAATTGATTAAAAACGGATTGAAAACTTTGAAGCTCAACCGAATTGATAACAACAAAATTATTAACAGTTTTAAGATCAAAATCAATTGAAAACTTACCTAACTTACCTTAAATTTTGCCAAAAGATGACATCTTACTAAAATCGAAAGTATACTTTATCAACACTCTCTTCCCAAAGTTTCTTGAAATGTTGTTAGAAAGCAATTCAATATGGGCATGTTTGTCGATAGGACTGTTAAACCAATATTACTTGGATCACAGATATTATCTGACCAATTGATTCACTATTTTGAGTTGTGTATGAATGAGTAAAGTCAAAGCATAGACTTAAGGAGAGTGTGGTTGGCAGCAGAAAAAGGTTAAAGAGATGTTGCCAACTTGCCAGGAGGGCTGGAAGTCTGTGGCTTTGCCATGCATGGAAGAGGCTGATGAAGCTATGGAAGATATAAGGTGTCAATTGTCTCAAGTTCTGAGATTTATATCTCACAAGTTTCAATTTGCTTCTTCCAATAGATGATGTTTCCGGGAAATGTGGGACTAAGTCAGGATACAGGCACATACTAGATGTGCCTACTTAGCCTTATATGATGTCAACTGCTGCTGCACTTTCTTGTGAGCCACACTGATCAACAACCTCCTTGGACTCCGTAAAATTGCACATAACAATAATGTCATGGCAGCTAGCAGTGATCTATTAGATTCTTTTAAATTGTGATCAATTCTTTGACAAATCCTCTTTATGCATTCAAATAATTATGAAGTCCTAGTATTCTATGACAGATCTTCAATAGTAATGTTGAAATATTTTGTGTCAATCTATCTTTTCTCTTGTTTCAGTAGTTAATCTTGTGCTGCGGTGTTCGGTGTTCGTTTATTGTGTGGTCACCTAACACCAACAACTACATTATTTTGCCCTATTCTATTACCACACTTATGTAGTATAGCGAGTTAGGGTCGATCCCACAAAGAAAGGCCTAAGGTATCTTATGAATCTAGTGGTGAATTTGTGAACTAAAGCTAATTGCCAAGCGAAGTAGGAGGTGTGTAAATAAAGATAACTACAGACAATGAAAGTAAAGAAGCCAACGAACTAATAACAAGGACTAATGTAACAATAACAAGTGTTACTCTCAACGTGTGCCTAAGTAGTCTTCACTCCTCACAAATGTGGTTCAAATGATCTAGGGCTAATAATCAATGAGGACTATGCTTTTATGCTCTAGCTCCTGTCCCGAGTTTGCACAGAATATTTGGTTCTTGTCTATGTATCCATGCGACTAGACCTATAGAGTGATTACACAATGCATTACATCCATAAGTTATCATTCGTTTGGGTTCCAAGAACACCAAGGTCTAATATCACCCAACATCACTTACCCATATCTTGGCAGGATCAATTCTCATCAATCAACTACCCTCCAATACACATCTCACAAGGGTTCAAGTAAATGAACACATTGATAAAATCCCATTACATAATCAACACAAATTAAAGGAGATCAAATACTTAGGAGCACATTTCAAGAGTAATTAGAGATTTATCCACACTTAGCAAAGTTGAACACACAAACACAAGAAACATAACACATTTGATATGAAATTAACCAAAGATAAGAGTACCCTCTTGGGTAAGTGAAAAGCCCTCTTATAATAACCAAATCCAAGCAAAAGGTTGGCTCTTTGTTCTCAAAGTTCCAGCTTCACTCAATAGTCTTCAAAGCACTGGCTTAATCTCTAGAGAAGAAACACACACTTGAGGTTCACAGATGTCTTGCTAATTATGTCCCGCTCTCCCTACTTTGCACCTCATTTGGGTATCTATACATAGGGACTTAAATGATTTTGAGATATTACATAATAGACCCTCAATTACACAAACACATGAAGGAAGCTTGGTCTTCACGCAAGTCTTCTCTTAACTCAGCGATCACAGTTAGTGCTGCGGCAGGCTTCGAATATGCCTATTGTATGCTGGTTCTGTTTCATCACTGCCACAGCAGACCTTCCTTTTCATCTCCTTGAGAAGTTCTTGCTCTTGCCTTCCAAGATTGATCCTCCTGGCATCTTTCATCCTTTTAGCTCAAATCTTTGTGTTTTCTTCTCTTTAGCCCACCAAGTCTCCAACCTACAAAAACACATGAAAAACACATATAAATACAATAAATGTACTCTAAAACAAGCCAAAACCTAAACATAAGTACCACTAGTAACATAAGTTAGTATATTACCAACTTATCATCTTGAGAGTCATTTCAATGCTAAAACTTGACTCACTGGTTAAAACTCTCATAAGCAACACTTCTTGAGCACCTCTCATAGGCTTATTGCACTTTGAGTGCAGCTTTCTCAAACTATATCTTGTTGTTTCAGATACCTTTCTCATTAAATAATAAATGCACCTCAGAGCTTCCAGTTGTTTTGTTAATTATCACTTGTATATTGTTTAAAAAAGAGAGTCTACCTATTCTTTAGATCGTGTTGGCTGCAGGGCTAGGATTAATGATTTATGCAGGTTCTTCTAATGAGGATGTCTGGAAGGAGTTTTTCCTGTACTTCCTGTCAAGCAAATTTGTAAGTGCTCATGTTCTTGTGTTTGCGTTCTTTTATCTCGAGCATGAATTTTCCATATGACGGTTATTTTTTCCAAATTTGTTTTGAATGACTATAACTAATTTATAAATCTGGCCACTCTGAGTAGCTACATATCTACAAGGTTCTTCTTTGATGGCATGGACTTCACAGATTCTGACTATGTTGATACCTGGCAGTTGCAATCACCTTAATACTTACTAAAGCCCCATTTGGGAGTGTGGTAGCATATTGGATTGTACTTCTGTAACCATAGCTTTCGCAGGAAGTGCTTAACTTTTTGGAAGTGTTTGTTTTGATACTTTACAAAGCACTTCTATCTTATTTTAATTTCAAAGTTATTCCAAAATTAAACACTTTTTGAATGAAAGAAAGCTATCTCAAAAGCACCAAATTTTGAGTTTGTTGTGAAATTGCTATTGCTACCGAAAGCTCTACTCTTGAGTTCATGGGATGACACTAACCAAAAACTCCCAAAAGTACATTTCGTTCTTTTTTTGCCCCTTCTAAACGTGCTTTTTAAGCAAAAGCACCGCAACCCCAAATGGTGCCTAGTTGTGATTATGCATGAACTTGAGTCTTAGTGAAAGACCTCTCCTAAGAATTATGTTGAGAACTAGATATGATATCTTTTTAGTTGATTTTGGAACACTTTTTATTCTTTACTACCAAAAGATGATAGGATGATACTTGATCCTCCAGCTCTTTCAGAGCGAATGGTTGAGTTCCACCTTTGAAAAACTATATCGAATCCTTGATCTTTTGATAGCTTGGCTTCATGATTTGAAATAACAAATAAAATGTCTGAATTTGAGTATCGGCACTTTAATGTGTATATGCATGCTCTTTTAGATTTTGCATGAAAAGCAAAGTGGGTATTATCAAGAGAGAGAGGACAAAGTTAACCTGGTGGGAAGGAAGCGAAAAGGGTCAACTCAATTGCTCTATTATCCAATCTGACTTCAAGACTTTTTGTTTAAAAAACTCATCACTTTTTACACAAATGGAAGTATGGAACAAGGGAATGAACAGAGAAATGCATTACCCTGGCTTGTCTGCTGTAAATGTGAAAATGTCATATGCCTAACTGAGAGAAAAAGAAGAATATGAAGCCAATCAAAAGTTTTTTTTTTTTTTTTTGTTCTTGAGGCTGAAAAACTCCCAAATTTTCCCTATTTGTGAAAATGAGCCAGTTATCTAATTTTGCAGATTCATATCATGGGCATTGATTTTGCTCTGTTATCAGCATTTGCTCCTTTCTGGGTTTTCAATGATATGACTGCTCGCAGATGTTAAACTTTCAGTAACCAACTATACCATTGGCTTTAATATACAAAACCACTTTTTTTTAGGCCATATATTCGCGTATGAAATAAAAAAAAAGAAATTTTTTTGTTGCTTATTCTGTCTGCAGGGATAACAAAGGCTCTTGGCGTCTTCCCTTATCAGTGATTCCATTTCTAGGTGCTGCTTTGTATCTTCTCCTTCGACCTTCCCTCTCAACCATGCCAGCTTTGCTAAGGTCAAGTTCTTCGGAGGAAGAATGATGGATAACCATTTTATAGACTCTCGATTGTATTGATTCAGAAACAAAAGATCAAAGCCAACTTAGACTTAGATATTGGAACTGAAGACTGGAAGCTCTCAAACACCTTTGATAATGGCTCCAGATTGAAAGAATGTGAGTCAAGCAAGGTCTCAAACTACTGGAACTAGTTGGCCAAAGGATTTAGCATTTGTATAATAGGATTTAGCATTTGTATTATAGGCTTGATTGATATACTAGAAGGTTGAATGGGGCTTAACTCAAGAAAATTTCATATTGTCTCTTGTTTTTCTGTTATACTCTAATTTTCACCTCCTTTATCTTCTTAAACAGCAATTTGTTGAACTTGCACTAATTGAAAAGAAATATTAAATGATTTCTATTTTGACTTATGTCAGTATGCTTCCTTTTCATTTGTGCTAAGATGTCTTAGTCTTACAAGTGACAGGTTTTCAAAAGAGGAAAAAGAAGATGTGGTTTTGTGCCTATTGTGAAGTTATAAATGTAAAAATCAAATATAGATGCATTTATGTGGTTGAAAGTTTTCTTAAGGGGAATTATTTGTGTGCAAAACTAATAGTGTAAAGGTTAGAAGTTAAAAATTATAATATAGATCACATTAGAAATTATATAAAGGTTAGAGGGTTCATAAACGTGTAAATGAGTTTAAATAGAGTACAGTTGCAAAATATAAGGATATCATATAAAGGTTAGAACGTTCATAAACGAGCAAATGAGTTTAAATCGACTACAATCGCAAAATATAAACTATATAGCCGACCCTATTTAGTGGAATAAAATGTTAGATGTTGTTATGGCAATGTGCTATTAATGCATAAGACAAAAACAAAGTCTTAACTCTTTCAATCATAAATACACTTTAATGATGCTAAACAATATCGCAAGAAACTAAGATCACTATAGCATAGAGAATGAAACATGCTATTCAATTGGATAATGCTGCATGAATCATTGAAAACATCTATAGAATGCTTGGTTGACGAGCACCCGAGTTTGAAATTCTGATGCAAAAGGGAACCAAGACACTACAGCAACATGCATGAATATAATGAGAATGAGTCCCATTATGCATTCATATGCTCTTGCCAGCTCCATCACTGGATCCCAATCCAAAAACTTACACCTTTTAAACAGTGCCTAATTGCTTGAGCAATCTGAAAGAGGGAATCATGGAAGTCAATACTGTTAATGTGTTCATAGATGCAGAAAACCTGTTCAAGATGTAAATGAAAATAAAATCCTAAAATCTACGAAAATCCACTTCCTGATGCTACATCAGGTAGCCCTCAAAAGAATAGCATTGTGAGTTTTTCCCTACAAAAAGGTTTCTCTTTTTAGTAATTCCAGTTTTACACATGTAGATGAAATTTCTTTATGTTACAACAGCAATACTCGATTCTTCATGATTATGCAAGGTTAAGTGGCAGATTGCAACAAGAGTATGGCAAGCCTTCGTGGAGTGGCATTCTTGCTTATTATGACTAAAGCATCACGGTCGAAAAACATGGATGGATATAGCTTTATCCAGATGAAGGTAATGAGACTGCCTACACCTAAACCATCCTATATCTCAAGATGGTGTGAGCTTGACTTTTGTCACGTTGATCATATTTAACAAAAATCTGAACTCACTAGAAGAATGTCCCAACCTGTAAGGCATGAAGGCAAGAACAGAAGCAAATAGAACACTTGTAGTGAGGCTAAAGACGACAAATAGAGGAACAGAAGAGCTTTCAAAATCTTGAACATTAGCTGAAAATTGGTTCTAAATCTTCTTCTGCCCACTGATACCATCTTCTCAAACAAGATTATACAAGAAGAAAAAAAAAACATCCTGGAATTTAATTGGATATGCATGAGGCCCCAAACATGGATGGTCATACAACTAAAAATATAGTAAGGCAAATTCACATTCTTCAGTTGAAGGGGAACAAGGAAGAAAGAAAGGGAAGTACTCGGATAAGAATGACAAGGAAAATGGAGGACTTAAATTAAGGGATAGGATAAGAAGCAACACTATTCAAGAAAATTCTTCCAGAATCCAACTCTTAAAAGTCTGTCAAAGTAGAGAACTAATTATGACAAAAACAGTATCTGTGTACCATTGTTTTCAATACAACAAATACTTCTCCACAATAGATTATGTCAAAACTGCTGAATATGAGATTTTACAAGATGATGAACCTTATTTGGACAAAATCAATGATCATCATCAGAAAACCCTCTGTGAAACTAGATGTATACAATATCCACCATCTTTTTTATAAGCAATTTAGTTGTAGTTGCATGATCTTACACACAACAGCAGCCTCCCATGCCAGGAGGATGTGCTAAATAATGTCTCCAAATGATGCCAATTGCAATCGTACTGCTATCTTCATGCTACTGCAGATTCTCTGCCAACATTGCAGAATGTTGATCTAAATACTCCCTGCTATTCATCTCTGTCAACCTACATTATAGTTGAAGACAACAATTTTACGTTCCAAGATTTTGATAAAGTAAATAAGCTCAACAGGATCAAATGCATCATGGATCACAATTTTCACCTATCTGTGGAACAATTAGAAAGAAGAAATAAACAAAAAGTGACTAGAGTTTGGGGAGTTGTTCATTTGAAGAACATTAAGAGATGCCTCACCACTTGTGTTAATTTGGAAGTATCAAAATTAGCAAAATACTTTATCAAATTAAACATAAATTACTGATAACTATACCGAAAACGCATGTCATAATATTCTGGTTTTATGTTGGTGGCATCTGCATGTGGCACAAAGAAGAGTGCAGATTCATCATAGTTACATGAATAATAAAACGCAAAAACTCTTGTAAGACCGTCTCATATATGAGATGTGATACGTGAATTATACTTTATATGCTAATACACTAATTTTTTATACATTATAGGCTAATATTTGATACTTTACACGTTACTACGCTAATTTTTTATACTTTATACGCTAATCTTTGATACTTTACGCGTTAATACGCTAATTTTTTATACATTATACGCTAATCTTTGATACTTTATATGCTAAAGTGAAATTCATACGCAAGTCTCAAGGTCTCACAGGAGAATGACCCATAATAAAATCATACATTATCCCAAGTTCCACTGTAAGTAGAAAGATTTATAACAAAAAAATCTACCTGCTAATGGTACGATCCTTTGCAAAACCCAATTCATTGTCCACGCAAAGGTCAGAATCGTCATTTTTCCTTGATCTAGATGATGTTCTGGGTGACATTTGCTGAGCATCAGCTATTGTGACAATCTTGTCGAAAAGTTCAATAGGAGTCCCCTCAGCAGTACATAACAGTCTTGCTCTATTCTCATACATCACCTATTCAAATAAACATAGTATAACTTCCATTTTGTTCTTTCATATCAAAAGAAATAAAAGGCCCTACAACATGATGTCCAGAAATTTTTCCTGAGAGAAGATTTTGTTTAAACGAGTGTCTGAATATAATACTTTACCATGCCTAGGAAGGATATAATAACAAGAATTTGCACCAGAAGATGATCCAGAGTAAAAGCAATTGTCCAAACTCCAAATGACGAAAAGTAAATTGACATCGATTTTGCAAGACTTTTTTTTTT
The DNA here is from genome assembly GCA_016586305.1 of Ophiorrhiza pumila. Lineage (NCBI taxonomy): Eukaryota > Viridiplantae > Streptophyta > Magnoliopsida > Gentianales > Rubiaceae > Ophiorrhiza > Ophiorrhiza pumila. The sequence goes on from BLIW01000005.1 coordinate 18,357,952, forward strand.
TTTTTTGTTTAAAAACACTCTCACATGCATCCCCAAGGAATCGAAGTCTATACCTTGAGGCCGGGATGCTAACTCCCTAAACATTGGGCTAGCCCCAATGACTAACATCGATTTTGCATGAAAAAGGACTCACATCAACCAAAGTGACAAACCGATATGCTGCAGTCCTGTTGTGGAGACCAAAAACTGGCACACCATCCAAAGCAAGAGTGTGAAATTTCTCTGTTAAAAAACATTCCAAATCAGCCATAAGAGCTCATAGAGATAACCGTTCAATATTTTCTGCAAAAGCATAACAATAGAGCTGCAGAACAAATGGTCAAGCCTGCATAGCATAATCTTTGAGGCATATGTTTCCAGTTGAAATTAATTGTCATTGGTTACAATTGATTATCCATGAAACTGTAGGGCGTGCCTGATTGGAGAGTTAGGAAAAAGGAAAGGGAATGAAATGAAAAAGTGGTGTTTGTTAGTGTATAATCATTTCCTTAAAATTATTTTTATATGCCAGTTTTGGTGAATATTCTATAACTCTCTATTTTGAGGGGAATGGAATTATTATCATTATCATTTATCACTATTGTCATTATCATTACCATTGCTATTTCTCTTCATGAACCAAGCAGACCCTTACTATTTCCATTTGGGAAGGAGTGACAGGAAGAGATTGACTTACTGAACAATCCAAAATAATCTGCAGCCCCAAGAGGTCTGTCACAGAGTTCCTCAAATGGAAAGTATGCACAGCCATTAGCACCAAGTGGAACCTGAAAAATTAAGCATGTACAGATAAATAGACAATTGAGAAACAGGTAGACAATACTGCTCATCCGCCTCACATGTCTAATGCAAATCTGGACTGTACATACATGTAATGTCCTCCCCATCACTACCTCCACCTCTTGTGGAACAGCTCTATCTTTCCCAATCAACTCGTGAAACTTTTGCTTAAGAAAGCTTGACAAGTTTTTCCCAAAAAAGTAGAAGCCTTGTTGTGCCTGTATTTCAAGAGAAAGATATTTACCCACAAAAGTATGCATGTGTATATGTAGGTCAAACAGCTACTACTGCACTTCATGTAAGCAGACAGCTACAAAAGCAAAAATGGCATGCGTGTAAACTAAAAAGATAGGAGCTGTTACTTCACCGAAGTCATCTTGCGGTAGTCTACTGATGATCCTATTTCATGAACCACACATCTTTCCTGCCTCAAAGTAAGAATCAAAATTACTAGCCGAATCAATATACAAAGCGGAAAGTGAAACCAGTTCTAAAAGAAAATGTAAATTCAAGCATGTGGAAAGAAACAGAAACTGAGAATTCAGGCCTTTTGGCAAGTATTGTGAGATCATATGGAACCAATAATTCAAATCTACAGGACATGTCAATATGATTGTTCACATAACATTACTTAAAGCATACAAATGTGTGATTTTTGGGATTCTGTGTCACTAATCACCAATTTTATTAGGAATTTATACCTTCAGTGTAGCTATGAATGGAAGAAACAGATCCCTTTGCAGTCCACCTTCATAAAGATTATCTGGTGCGCGGTTTGATGTGGAAACAAGGATCTAAACTTGTCCCCCATGATAAAAGACAAGACAAAGTTGTTACTTATTTTATCAAGTTTTCATAAGTTATGAAGGGCATAAACACAGTATAAGGAAGTATGAACAACTTACAGATCCATTGTTGAATAGATGCCTAAACAAACGATTTAGTATCAATGCATCAGCAACGTCAGTAACCTGTACAGAAATACAGGAAGAGAATAAAATTGGTAACAAAGTGGAGGAAAATTGTACTAATGCTCCATGACTAGCTTAACAACTCTGTGATTTCTATATTTTTGGTGGAAAAAAACTATGATAGCATGCATGTGCCACGAATAAACAGATAATAAAATTAGGAACACTAATTCTTATATACCATGAATTCATCAAGACATAACAAAATTGACTCATCTGATACTTCTCCTGCAACAACTTCTAGGGGATCAGCAACACCTTTGTGCTTCTGCAAAAAAAAGGTAGTACAGAACAAAAATATATATCAGTCTATTCCTTACAAGAGTGTATTAGTACCCAATTAAGTAAGATTCAGCATGTAATACCATCAAAGAGGAAGTTGTAACAAATTGCATTTTTATCATCACATGCCAGGACATTCAAGCATTTGAAATCAAGCCAAAGCAAGAACAACAAAATTCCAGCAGTCAAAACAAATGATTAAGTGATGGAACATGAGAAAAGTATTAAATAAAGAGAACAGTAGGTCTCTTAGCTGACTTTTGAACTGTCTTAGAAGCATGCGAAATCAGAAAAATTCACTAATGAGTCCAATTAACCATCAAATCACTATTACATCCTCAAAAATGCTTTAGACTCTAAGGACTATGCATATATAACAAACCAATGAGATACTTATAGTTAGAAGACAACAGGGTTAAGATTTTACTTGCAAGCGGCTGTGGACGTTCAGCATAAAGTCATGAAAATGAATTCTTTTCTTCCTCCAATTGTCAGGCCTGAAAATTTGTGAAACATTCACCAGCAATAATTCAGATGATTGCACATTGTATCACCAATAAAATGCAAAAACTATCAATCTTGTCAACAGTTAAAAAGTCTAGTCCTTACAACTGATAAAAAAACATATCCATTAACATTGTTTTTCCAGTGCCAACTCCCCCATAAAGATAAAGTCCTTTAACTGGAGCATATGTAGACTGTGGTATGAAACGTGACCACAACCACCTACTCCTGAAATAAGATAAAAAGTGTGATAAAATGCTAACCCTTACACGAGGAACAAATCACAGGATAGCTTAACGTAAAATTTTGGAAAAATAAATCGAAAGAGAAACGGGTATTTGGATACATATACAAAGGATAGAAAGCTCAATCAATTTTACCTCCCAGCTTTCTCAGAAGCAATGTATCGATCAAGTCGGCAGGCATCAGCTTTTTCAACCAGCTCATCATAGAGTCTTTGAAGTTCTCTTAGGGTTCCTAACTATAAAATTGTTGTCAAAACATCTTTCACAAGTAAAAGACAACAAAGGACTCTGACTAACAAAAGTACTCACCTGTACAACAATCAATTGCTTAACATCTAATTTCTTTCTTTGTTGCAAAAATCTATGCTTGTTTTGACATGCTAAGAGCCATTTAAGTATTAAAACTACATGTTGCCAATAAGTTTAGTTCCATGCAGCACATTCACATATAATACAAGTCAGCTAAGGCATTTTTCAGGATCTCACACTCAGTGCACAAGCTAAGATGTAATGCTATCTTCGAAGGGAAGATGCTCAGCAAGACGGAGTTCAAGAAACTTAGCAGGCGTACAATCAATGGGCAAATTCCAAAGATCAATTTTGCATCTTTATTCACCATCACCTCTACATCCATTAAGGCACAAATAACAGAGCATGCAATCACCTTGGAAAAAAAAATCAAATCATGGTGTAGCAAAACCATTTACCAACCTGGCAAATATCTCCATCCATCAGTTCACCAGCAGCAATTCTTCGCTCATATTCTACAAGTGGCCCTGCCCTATTTATCACTGAACGATACCAATTCATCCACAAAACCAACAAATATGAAAACATTATATCCACCAAACAATACTCCTTACATTTTTCAAAGTTATAAAACTAATAGTAAGATATGGACCTCTATTAGTCACTGTAGCAGTATCAATATGCATAGCTCTGGAGATCATGTAAGATGCTTGCTGACATCCACAAAAATCTGAATAGAGGGACATATAATAGGCTGACCCACTATTCTTATTGACCCAAGAATGCAGTCTTTTCGGTAATCCAGTATTGATAGTATTGAACCCAAAATGCTGTTTTCCGGGGAACCCATTTAAGACAGTATATCCTCTATACCGATGAGCTGATCTAAATTGCCTAATGGGCGTAAGAACTGCTCTCATTTCCAAGCCAAAATTTAAGTAATAATAAAAGGGATGGTTGCAATTTCAATATTCTTCAAGTAGAGATTCACAAATTCCTTGAATTTCACCTCAGCGCTGAAACAAATAGCACTAAAACAACAATAAAATGCAATCAGATCATATTCCCACTTTCAGCTTAATCAATAAAAAAGTAAGATAGTTATAAAAGTATCAACTATTGTAAGAAGAATATAGCAACAATCAGAATTCGAATTGGGATTAGATGGGAACTATATCCTATTATTCAATATAAAATTTCAATTCCGAACCATACACAATCTTAATATAATTCAAAGAGATAGAATTACTAAAAGATACCAAATAAAAAGTCATTTGTTCTGCATGCAGATGCCTAAAGAATCAAAGATGTTAACCAAACAAACAAAAAGAAGGAAAAATGTCAATGAACAAACCTGATCGACTGATTAAGCAAAACCCGGATGTAAAATTAGTTGATGAACACACAAATTGAAGAATTCTTGAATTTTTTTCATTTATTTATCCAGCAATTATCAAAATGAAGGACGTTGTGTTGTATAATTGTGAGGATTTTGTTTGGAAATTGGTAGGTAAGAGAATCTGAGCCAGAGGGGATGAGGTTGACGAAACAGAGAAGACGGGATGGTCTCCCATACTAATGGAGTCTGAGGTGTTTCTATTTATTTATTACTATTTTTTTTTTTTAAATTTGGACACGTCACATTTGCTAGCCACGGTTCCAATTTAAAACCGCAAAAGAATTGGAACCGGAACCAATATATTAAGCTCCGATTGAATTTTCTCATGGTTAATTAACAAGAACCCTGTGCGCTTTGTCGAATTTCCCTATCATTACATATTTTATAAAAATGTATCGTTGAACCCACTTATTTTGGTGTGAAGTAAAGCTCGGACGGAAATCAAATTCACAAACGATACCGTGAAAATTTCCAATGATACCCTTTCTTAATCAAGAGTCAAACTTTTTAATAATTAAAGTTTTGGACATAAAATGTAAATTATTAAGGGTCTGTTTGGAAGGCAGCAAATTTGTGATTTATTTCACAATTGCAAAATGAGGTGTTTGTTTTGTTCAACTTTTTCATCAAAATTTTTAAAACACAAAACAATGTTACATTAATTATTTTTGCTATATAAATAAAATATTAAATTTGAATTTAAATTTTAAATTTTAATAATAAACAATTCTTCTTAACACAATTCCCACCAAAATAAACTAATAAAATACTAATTCAAATTTAAATTTCAAACATTTATTAATAAAAAAATCTTCAATACAAATCCCAACAAAACAAAATCATTCATTCCAAACACTCCCAAAATATTCTTTTCTCATAACAAATCCCAACAAAAAAAATTTATGATATAATCCAAAAATACCTAAGGCTCCGCTTGGATGATGTATTTTTTTGTTTTATTTATGAAATGATTTTATGGGGTATTGTTATAAGAAAGGGATATTTATAAAATGATTAGATGTGCTTGGATAGATAAATTTGGTTAATTTATTGAAAATTGTGTATAAAAAAAATTATTATTATATATATAATGATTATTTTATATATTATTATATAATTAATTTTTTAAAAAAGTGGGTCCATCTAGTTGTTCTTGATTGCTTGCATGCTGGCCAACTTATTGTATGCACATGCACCTGACTTTTCAAAGCAATAAAGAAACTACCTGGGTCAAACAGAAACAAGGCTGCAAAAGGAGAAAAAGTGCAACAGAATTGCAGAAAGAGAAGAAGTGCAGTAGAATTGCAGAAGGAGAATATGAGTAAAGAAGAGAAAGGAAGAGAAAAAGAAGAGAAGAAGATAAAAGAAGAGAAAAGAAATAAAAGAAAGAAAAGTCTTACCAAAGAATATACAACACTGTGCACTATTCAAAGATTTTGACAAAATACTATTTACTGTTTTATTAATATTCTAAATTAATGTTACTGTACAAGTTTTTTAGAATCATAAATGCAAAAGGTAGAGAAATACACAGCAAAATAGGATTTTTTTTTGTTTTATAAATAGATGCTAAATCGGTGTTCCTTCTCAGGTTTTCTCTTCTTTTCTCATCTTCATCGTTTGTTCATTCATTTTCTTTTTTTCTGCCTCTTTTTTCAAGAAAATCTCAGCAGCAAAAGTACAAAAAATTCATCCGCAATAAACTCAGAGTACAAGATGGAAGTTACTTTGATCTCTCTTATCTTTAGGAGCTAATCACTTCAACCTACTCATATGATTTTTCTACTATTTAACTCTCATGGTTGTAGAGTAATTGAGTGTCTCCAAATTTCTTCTTTATATCAAAATTATTTGGTGGATTAAAGTTTGAACCTTTTGTATTTTTTGGTCTGCTTTGATTGATTTTTAAATTGGTGGATTTTAATCTTTTTGATTTTTTGATATGTTATGTTGGATTTTTAAATTGATGTCTTGACATTAACAATGGATTGGGGTGAGTTTTTTAGATTGATGAGTTTGAATCTCTTTGATTTTTCAATATGCTATAGTGGATTTTTTTATTTTATTGATTTTTTTATTTGGGTTTTGATATTATTATTATTTTGACGTTATTTGATGGATTGAAATTTTAATTGTTGACTTTTCTGTTTGTGATTCGGAGAAAAAAAAGAAATTAAAATTATTTTATAAAAAATATTGGATTGATGAAAAAGAAAGGATGCTGGGTTTTGAAAAAAAGTTGCAGAGGATATTAAACAAGAAATTTTAAATATGGAAAAAAATTGATTAGGAAAGGGAATGGAAAAGGAAAAGAGAAAAAAAATAGGAAAGGAAAAAAAAAAGATGATGAAGCCTAAGGAGAGAAAAAAATAAGAAAGAAAAAAATAAAAAATTACGAATCAAGCAGAAAGGAAAGAGAAAAATAAAAAAAATAAAAAAACTAGGAAGAAACAAAAAATAACATATGGTTAATTAATGGAGTATATTGGGTTTTGCAAGAGTAAGAAAATGATCCACTAAAAATATGATAAGTGTTACTCAATTAAATTTTAAAAGATAAGATTTGAATAATAAGAAAAAAATTACTATTTATAGTTGACTTTGATAAAAGTTTGGTATTTTAGTAAAAACATAATCATTTAATGAATGGAACAATATCACACGTGCACAACTAAACGTGTTTCATACATTCGCGGTTACAAATTGGATTTCCGTTCAAATTCTTCTTCATACCAAAATACATGGGACTTAGCGGTATATTTTTATAAAATATGGGGGTAATAGAGAAATTCGGCAAAACACATGGGGTTCTTGGTAATTAACTCATTTTCTTAAAAGTAGAACAAAAAGAAATCGCATTTGTGAATTAATTTTTCAAAATAATATGTATAAAAAAAATCACTACGTTCTTCATTTATTAAAAAAACTAGATAATTAAAAATTTTATACTCTAAACATGGAATTAAAAGGACGTTAGTAATTTTTTTCACGCGAATTTAAAACGATACAATTTTGCCACTCACATTTAAAAAATTTATTAAATGTTATAAAAATACTACAAACTTATAGTATTATATTATGTAATAAATTATTATACCACTACTAGACTGTAGAGATATAATGTTGTTACTATTCCTATAAGACTAGTAGACTACAACAATCAAATATGAAATAAGTATAATAGAAAGATGGAGGAAAAGTAGAGCAAAATAAACCAAAATATAGTATGTATTCAACATTCTTTCCCTTTCACGTAATTCTCTATTTATAGACTTGAAGTACATTGTAAGTTATAATGTTCTAAATGAGAATTATAAGAGTTATATAAGTTACATAGGTTACAAGATAGTAGGTGATAATAGGATAATGATGTTACATGAGTTATAAAAATAATGAGATATGAAGTGGTAGAACATGGGGTATTTGGATGGACATTTACAATATGTTCATAACACTCCCCCTTGGAGGTCCATCTTTAAGATAAATGCCTCGTTAAAACCTTATTAGAAAAAACTCAATGGGATAAAAATCTAGTGAAGGAAAAAGAGTATATTTTTCATGTATAACATTACCTCGTTAAAAATCTTATCAGGAAAAACCATAATCGAAAAAAAAAACTTTGGTTAAGGGAAAAAGAGTACAATGTATAATAACTCCTTCTCTTGAGCAAATCATTTGATATCTTTGAATTGACGCATTCCAATCTTATATACCAACTTTTCAAATGTTGAAGTCGGTAGTGATTTAGTGAACATATCTGCCAAATTGTCACTTGAGCGAATTTGTTGTACATGAATTTCACCATTCTTTTGAAGATCATGAGTGAAAAAGAATTTTGGTGAGATGTGTTTTGTTCTATCGCTTTTGATATATCAATCCTTTAATTGAGCAATGCATGCAGCATTATCTTCGAATAAAATAGTGGGAACTTTCTTGTTCAAATGTAAACAACATGTACCAAAAATATTCCCGACTTGCTTCATGAAATGCCAATATTTCAGCATGATTTAAAGAAGTAGTAGCTATAGTTTGTTTCATAGAACGCCAAGAAATAACTGTACCACAACATGTGAACAAATAACCTGTTTTTGAATGAGCATGATGAGGATTAGATAAATATTCAGCATCTGCATAACCTATTAGATCAAACTTGATTTCTTTAAAATAATAAAGACTCATATCTATCGTACCTTGAAGATAACGAAATATATGTTTTATACCATTCCAATGCCTTTGTGTATGTAAAGAACTATATCTTGCTAGTAGATTCACAACAAATGAGATATCAGGATGTGTATGACTAGCAAGATACATTAATGCTCCAATAGCACTAATATATGGTACTTCTGGACCAAATAATTCTTCATCATTTTCACGAGGTCAGAAATGATCTTTATGTACATCAAGTGGTCTTACAACCATAGGCGTGCTCAAGGGAAGTGCTTTATCGATATAGAATCTTTTAAGTACTTTAGTTGTATAACCTTACTGATGCAAAAATATGCCATTTTTCAAGTGCTCAATTTGTAATCCAAGACAAAATTTTGTATTTCCAAGACCTTTCATTTCAAATTCTTGTTTCAAAGAGTTAATAGCTTTTTCGAGCTCTTCAGGAGTTCCAATAATATTGAAATCATTAACATAAATTGCAATGATTTCAAATTCAGATGCATATCTTTTAATAAAAACACATGGACAAATGAGATCATTCATATAACCTTGTTTCATCAAATATGCACTACGGCAATTATACCACATGCGTCTAGCTTGTTTTAATCTATATAAAGATTTGCACAATTTAATTGAATAAATTTCTCGAGAATTGGAATTATGTTTCTTAGACAACTTGAATCCTTTAGGGATTTTCATATAAATATTATTATCAAAATAGCCATACAAATAGGTTGTACAACATCCATTAAACGAATTTCAAATCGCTCATTTGCTACCAGATTAAGCAAATAACGAAAAGTTATTGCATCCACCATAGGAGAATATGTCTCCTCATAATCAATACCTGGTCTTTGAGAAACATTTTGTGGAACAAGTCGTGCCTTTTATCGCACAATTTCATTGTTCTCATTTCATTTTTTGCACAAATACCCATTTATAACCCATTGGCTGCACATCTTCAGGTGTGCGTATTATTGATTTAAAAACTTTATGTTTTGCCAATGAGTCTAACTTTGCTTGAATTGCGTCCTTCCATTTTGGCCAATCATTTCTTCGTCTTCATTCATCCACTTACTTTTGGTTCATGATCCTCATTTTCATTTATGATAGTAATTGTTGCAATATAGAAAACTTTATCTTCAACGTTGATTGTATATTGATTCCACCTTTCCTTAATCAAGACATAATTTATTGAGATCTCATGATTATCAGAATTTTCAGGTACCTGAACTTCTTATGGGAGTTTATTATTTGTCATGTCGGGGTACCTGAATTTCTTATGGGAGTTTATTATTTGTCATGTCGGGAATTTACATTTTTGAAGATTCTTTTGAAAGGCTAGTCGTGTACCTCTTCAATTTATACCTAATTTACTATAGCTAGCGGTGTAGGGTATCGATCCACAGGGAAGAGATTGGTTTTGAGAATTCAAGAAATTACTCTAAATTAACAAACACAGCACAATAGAATGCAACTGACTCGAGAACAAACAAGGACACAACAAGAACAAAGGAACAAAAATGTAACAACTACAAATCCAATAAATGCAAAGGAATGAGATAACAAGTATGAGTTAGATGTCCTAGTGTTCTTATATCGGATGAATGCACCTTAGATAAAACAATGCAATGCAATTGACACACAAGTTTAAGCAACGAAGAGACCTAAATGCCTAGGAAACAAGCTCACAACCAGCTTGGCGACCGCATTGCACCCTAGTATCCCTAATATCACTCTTTCCAATTGTCTCAGCCCCCTGAAGTTAACAAAACTGACATGTAATTCCTAAGATCTTCCAATGGCGAGGCCTGACCTAGGTCCTAGAATCTTCGCTAACTCCAGAAAGTTTCTTCTCACTTCTTCCTAACAACTCAAGTGAACTTCGATCGGCATGGCGACCACATCTCAGATCATGATCATGCAAAGTAAGTGAAAGACTCAACATTCATACTTTCAGTTCTCATTTTATGTAATTCACACACATATCAACGAATCTCACCTCAACTCAGCATGGAGACCACAATTAAAGTTTGACTCAATCAATACATTGCAAATTCATGAAGCTTAACATTTTTCAAACATAAAGACCAAGTATGATTCTATCCTTGAGAAATTGTGTCAAATGCATAGCATCACGTCGTCTAATTTCACATTCATCCAGTTTAAACCCAGAACATTGTAGATTTAGCCACGAGACTCCATTCGCGATTCACGATCTTCAAATTGAAACTCAAAACAAATCACTTTCATCATTTGAAAAGAGTTTACCAAATAAATCGCTTCCAAACTTCAAATTCATAGAAGATTTATGAAATTCCTCCTTAATTGAGTAGAGAATTACAATGATCGGATAGAAAGTACGATCGTAGTCGTGATCGGAGCTCAAATGATAGAGAGAAAAACTAGAGAGAGAAAGTTATAGAGAAAGAAAGTTCCCGCTCATAAAATCAAAAGTCTGTTAAAATTTTAAAATGATCGACCCCCCCAAAAATCCTTCAAATAATGACAAAATCCTCTATTTATAGAGGATTAAAGCTTATTCTATACGCTAACATAAAATGCATACTATATTACAGAAATGCCACTGTAATAGTTCAATCGTTCACAAAGCAACTTTATGTAATGCATCCATCCAAGCCTTTGAGCCAATGGTCTTCACGCCTTCATCACCCCCGCAGGCCTTTGCGCCTATCGCAGTCACGCCTTCCCGATCCTATGAATAAGAACAAAAACCCAATACTTAGAAAAAATTTGGTCATTGCATTCCTTACCAATACATGATGCATCGTTGTGTATTGCCCAGCGATGCGTCGCTGTGCATAATCTTCTATGGCGACACATCGCAGCGATGCGTCACCGTCAGTATGTGTGTATGCCTGAGCGTGCTTGAGTGTCTGTGAGATGTGCAGCACCATGCGGCGATGTGCACATGAGCATACGATGATGTGTGTACAGTGGTGCAAGTGTGGTGCGGCGATGTGCGCACAGTGTTGTAGTAAAGTGCACGAGTGTGTGCTGTGTAGTGTAGTGATGCGCGCATGGGTTGTGCAGCGATGCCCGCAGCATTGTACGATAAAGTGTGTGTGTGTGTGTGGCGACCTCATGCAATGTGTGCGGCGACCTCGTGCGCTATGTGCGAGTGTTGCACCCCAGTGATGTGCGAGGTATGTATGAGTGATACTGTGCGAGTGTTGCGAGATAGTGCGGCAAAGTAGTGTGCAAGTGTTGTAAGCTCGTGCAGCGAGGTGTGTACATGTATGTGGCAACTTGTGAACAGTAGTGTGCATTATGTGCGGCGACGTGTACGAGGCCGTGCGGCGACGTGCGGATGAGTGCAGCAAGTGAAGTGCGAATGTTCTGCGACGACGTGGATGGTGTGTGAAAATGACTAGCGAGTTTGTGCGTGATTGTTGTGGCGACTTATGTGAGATGTGTGTGTGTTTATGCAAACTTCATACACACAATTTGAACTCTTCTTCCAATCACAACACCTCACATACAACTTCACATAAACTCAAAGATCATACACACTATCACATCAAGTTGCCATTAAACACCAAGAAAGCTAGATAGAACACACACATCACATATTTACCACTTTCAACCACTTTTTCATCAAATAGAAGTTCACACTATTCTTTGCACAAACTCACTCATTACTACATTATTTCTGCATAAAGTGCAATAAAGCATGCAAAAGTCAAACGAAAACAACATTATCAAGTCAGTATAAAACTGACTTATCATCTTTTGGAACCTCAATTACCTCAATTTTGCCATAATTATTATTTTCTCATTTTCACTTTCGAGGATTTTTGTCTTTGGAACTGATTGGTCTACAACGTTTCATGGGTGTGCCTTTAAATTATTACTAGTGGTAAAAGGTTCTTCAAGGACATCAATTCGAATTGGAGCATTAAGAGCTGGTATATGTGACTTAGTTACACGTTTTGGATTAGTAAAAGCATCTGGCAATTGATTTGCCAAAACGTTGCAAATGAATTATCTTTTCAACTTTCAGTTCAAATTGATTTGTCCGAGGATCAAAATGAGATAATGATAATTCATTATAACTAATTTTCTTAACTAACTAATTATTTTCTCCCCCTAATGTTGGGAAAATTGATTCGTCAAAATGACAATTAGCCAAACGAGCTGTAAATAAATCTCCAATTATTGGCTCAAAATATTTCACTATAGATGGAGATTCATACCTAACATATATTCCCAACCTCTTTTGAGGTCCCATCTTTGTGCATTGTGGTGGAGTAATTGGAACATAAATGGCACATCCAAAAATTCTAAGATGGGCAATATTTGGTTCCTCACCAAAAACCAATTGTTGGGGAGAGAATTCATGATAATTTGTTGTCCTTATGCGAATTAGTGTTGTAGCATGCAAAATAACATGTCCCCAAGGAGTTGTTGAGAGTTTAGTTCTCAAAAGCAATGACCTTGAAATTAATTAAAGACGCTTAATAAACGATTATGCTAAACCGTTTTGTGTGTGAACATAAGCGACAGGATGTTCAACACTTATCCCAATAGACATACAATAACCATTAAAAGATTGGGTTGTAAATTCACCAACATTATCAAGACGAATTGTCTTGATAGGATAATTTGGAAAATGTGATCGTAATCGAATTAATTTTGCAAGTAATTTTGCAAATGCCAGGTTGCGAGTTGATAATAAACATACATATGACCATCTAGTTGATGTATAAATTAAAACCATAAAATATCTAAATAGTCTACAAAGTGGGTGAATAGGCCCACAAATGTCACCACATATGCATTCTAAAAATGCAGGAGATTCGGTACGAATTTTCATTGGTGATTGTCTTATAATTAATTTGCCTTGAGAACAACCAACACATGAGAATTCATTATATTGAAGAATCTTTTGGCTTTTCAAAGAATGACCATGTGAATTCTCTAATATTCTTCGCATCATTATAGAACCGGGATGCCCAACCGGTCATGCCAAACAATAAAATCATTATGATTAGTAAACTTCTGGTTTACTGTTGCATATATTTCAACTGTAGAAATATATGTATAATATAATCCGGAGGAATAAGAAGGTAATTTGTCTAATACAATTTTCTATCCAGAATCCATACTTGTAATATACAAGTATTCATTATTACCTTCACTTTTAGTCTCAATATTATATCCATTTCGATGAATATCTTTAAAACTTAACAAATTTCTTTGAGATTTAGGAGAAAATAATGCATCTTCAATGCAAAATTTCGTTCCTCCTGGAAAAATTATTATTCCTCTTCCAGAGGCTTCAATCAATTTTGTACTACAAGATATAGTACTGACATGAGTTTTTTTCATGATTATATAAGAAAAATACTTCTTATCTTTTAGTATGGAATGTGTTGATGCACTGTTTGTGAGACATAATTCTTTGTCATTGATCATTGAAACGTTCATATTCTTCACCAAAAAATATTCTAAATGAGAAATGTTTTAATTTCTTTAATTATAAAATAAATATTGAAAACTAATGCATTAATAATAATTTTTTTATTTGAATACATCTAATGAAGATATTTGTTCATTACATTAAGTGAGAAACTAAAATTTTTATTCATTACATCAAAGTAAGAGACTAAGATGCTTATTCATTACATCAAAATAAGTAACTAAAATACTTATGCATTACATTAAAATAAGCAACTAAAATACATATTCATTACATTAAAGTAAGAAACTATAATTCTTATTCTTCGACATTTTCATCACCAATCAAGTAACTAGTGTCACATTCGAGGTGATTGACATAGAAATCTGCAATATCTAAAGAAGTAAAATTACTAAAATAATTGGCAATCAAACTTTGATAAAAACACAACATCATTACTAATAAAATTTGACTCTATCCTTTTATCTTTATTCTTTAATGATTTTTGATAGAGTTCAACAAGATGTTTTTGAGTACGGCAAGTTCGAGACCAATGACCTTTCAGTCCATAACGATAACACTTGTTATCTACTATCTTTTTGATTTGAATCTCATCTTTTTCATCACTACTCTCCCACTTCTAGTGATGAGTCATACCTCTTGCATGACCACCACGATTATTGTAGGAATTTCTACCACGTCCATGGCCACGGCCACAACCACGGCCACGACCATGACCTCAATTTTGTCCATTATTGGAATGCATAACTATTGCATTTACTTCAGGAAATGGAGCAACACCCGTTGGACGGGATCCATGATTTTCAATAGAAGCTTATTATTTTGTTCAGCAATAAGGAGGCAAGAAATCAGTTCAGAATATTTTTTAAAACCCCTTTCACGATATTGTTGCTGCAGGAGCACATTAGATACGTGAAAAGTGGAGAATGTTTTCTCCAATAAATCTTCATTAGTTACTTTTTCCCCACACAATTGTAACGGAGAAATGATTCAAAAAGTTGTTGAATTATATTCACTAATAGATTTAAAATCTAGCAAACGTAAGTGCATCCAATCATAACGAGCTTTTGGAAGATTAACTATTTTTTTGGTGATCATATATTTCTTTCAAATTTGTCCACAAGATAAATGGATCTTTTACTATTAGGTACTCAGTTTTTAACCCTACATCAAGGTGGTGACTAAGAAAAATTATTGCCTTATCCATTTATTGAATAGTGGATTCATTTTTTTCTTTGATGGTTTCTCCAAGACCATTTGCAACTAGATGAATTTCAGCATCTAGTACCCATGACAAGTAATTCTTGCAAGTGATGTCAAGTGCAACAAATTCAAGTTTTGCAAGGTTAGCCACAGCAATAATCAAAATCAAGAAAATAAAACTTAACACACTTACCCAAAGGAAGTTGATCAAAGTGGTTAGAGAATTCGTGCTAATAACGTGTTATAAAAATACTACAAACTTGTAGTATTATATTATGTAACAAATTATTATTCCACTATAAGAAAGTAGAGATATATCATTGTTACTATTCTTGTAAGACTACTAGACTACAACAATCAAATTTGAAACAAGTATACTAGAAAGATGTAGGACTGTGCAACCAGCTGGTTTACTGGTTAACCGGTTCCATGATCCTGGAAAGCTTAAAGGCATGGAACAAAGGAAGAATTTGTTAGGCTCAGGATTTATTTACGAGTCATTTTCACCCTAGAAGTATTTCACAACTACTTAAAGCCTAACAAAGAAGTGTTGGCCAATGCTTGGATACCATTTGTAACATCCCACCATAGCATTCGGCTTTGTTGGCTTTGTTGAACGGAATTTCAACCTTTTGTTCGACGGTTTTTTCAGCTTTGTGGGCTTGCGGTTCTCGATTTGTTCGTGGATTTCTACCACAGTTTGGGTGCTGCTGCTTTGATGGATTTATTCCCTATATTGTTAGGGATTTTTTGGTCTTTTTTGAGAATTTTTCATGCGGTTTTTGGTCACTTTTTGCCAAAATTTCAGTTTTGGGCAGTCCCCTTTTTTACTGTTCATCGTCATCCTCAAGGCTGAAAAATTGATTTTCTTGGTTCTTGTTGGAGCTGCACACCTACCGAACCTTCTCGTCACATCTCCCATTGTCTTGCTGGACATTTGGAAGATCATATTGAGGGCAATATAGCTGGGCAACCGAGGTGGGCAGCCTACTTATCTTGATGGGTTCCTCAACAAATTGCCAAGCTTATTGTCCACCTTGCTCTTTTAAATTGGATTTGCTGCAATCTTAGGTTGGTTTTCACTAGTAATTGTAGCTTATTTAGTTAATATATGGTTGTTTTGATGAATGGCTGGAGGTTGAAGAAGATGAACAGTGCAAATTGGTTTGAATTTTGAAAATTTTTGGAAAATTGGATTTCTCCCCCAAACTGATTTCAGCTATTTAAGTGGACCTCACTACAACTTGGACTACTCCTATTGGACACTTGACACCTGGCCCTCTCCCATTGGCTGCCTTGGCCACTTTTACAATGGGCCCGCCACCCAAATTTGCCAAAAACCAACGGGAAGTAGCCCCTCTTGCTAGAAAATTGGGCTTCGCCGGAGCTACAACTTTAGACGACATTGTAGCTACAAATCAGCCCAATTCCACACCATTCCTTGCCGGACCAAAGGAGGGGACTGAGGCCAACCTTTCAGCACCCAACAGAGCCACCATTGCTGTCGAAAAATCTACCCATGTCGTTGAAAAATTGGACAGAATTGCCAATAGAACTCCTAGACTTGTAGCTGTTGGAACCATGCTGGAATTGACCTCTTTTATTGCTGGCCCTTCTACATCCCATTTGCAGCCCAAGGCAGCCACCAAGCCACCAGAAAAGCAGTCGGCAGTAGCCACTTGCACATCACCACGCCGGCCTCTTTTTGCCGAAAAACAAGAGTCCACCGTGGGGGCACTTGCTGCGGAGAAAGGGCAGCCAAATGAGGAGACTTCTACACCTACCAAAGCTCCTAAGAAAGGGGCTGGTTATGGAGGAAAATGGAACGGAACCGATGGCCGAAAATCGTTTCGCCAGCAAGGCTGCTGATTGATTTCAGGCCAATTTCTAGCCGGCAATATTTTGAATTTTGGGGACAAAATTCATGGCAAACCACAGCAACAAAATGGAGATAATTCGGCCCTAAATGGTGCAAAAAATGATGGCATTAAAGGCGCGAACTAGGCTGTTTTGGCCAAGAAACTCGAACCGGCAATCGAAGTCACCGAAATCACGCCGGTACAATGGGCAAATATGATCGGGTCAAAACAGGCTGCACCTAAGGGGCAACATGGGGCTGCCACCACTAACGAAAGAATATTAATAAGAGTTTCAAGTTGAAGAAATAGTATGGAGCGGATCAAAAATTGGAGGGAGGAGATATGATGGAATTTGGCTATAGCTTAGTGGGATATGTTCTTGGGACCCCAGGCTAAAAGTCGTGCTTGAGGTTTGGAACAAATGGGGAGTTCAACACAAATTCACAATTCATGAGAGTGGGTGGATGGTTTTCCTGTTTGAGAATGAAAGTGATCGGGACATGGTGCTTGAGAATAGCCCATATGACACTTTTCGCATTCCTTGGCTTCTCAAGGTATTGCCACCATGTTTTGCTTTTAATGATACCTATTTTGGCTCTATCCCTTTGGGTCCGTTTCCCAGGCCTTCCGTTGGATTGTTGGAGCGAAGTGGCTTTAGGAAAGATCACATCATATGTGGGGGATCCGATTGCTGCTGATGAATGTACAGCGACAATGGATCGGACTGCTTATGCCCGAGTTCTAGTGGAAGTGGATGTCACCAAACCACTTGGAAAGGAAATAAGCTTTGAGTTGCCAAATGGTGTGGAACATACTCAACTGGTTCTCTATAAGAGGGAACCCCGATTTTTTATAATTTGTCGCATGTTAGGCTATGATGTTGATTACTGTAGGGTCCAAGTGACTAAGGCAAGAGGACGATCACAATCCCGAGAAAAGATGGTGAATCCGGTTCAAGGCGTTCAAGGAGCTAAAGGCACGACTGCAAGGAGTAAATGAAGGGCCCCCACTGTCAAGGTCATCCCTATACTTTCCAAGCAGATAGAACAACATGATGCCGGTCCTTCTGTATCAAGAAGAAGCAAGTCTAGGGGTCGTTCCATGCCAGCCCCTAAAACTGCGGTTATTACCACGAAAGTCAAGGAGATAGATTTGGAGAGGATAGAGGTATCTCAAGCTGAGGATGACGAACCCGCTACCTTGACTGTTATGGATAAGGGCAAGGCCCCTATGGTAGAGGAGGAAGTCCAAGAGGAGGTCCATGAGGTTTCTTCTACAGAGGCGTCGGTTCCCCCACTACCAGAGGGGGTTTCTCCTTTCTTTTATGATGACATGATTACTACAAAGGAGCGAGAGGAGAGTGAGTGGATTAGTGCCCATAAAGCCAAGAAGAAAGGAAAGGCCAAGAAGGCCGAGAAGGCCAAGGGGCGCGAGAAGGGCAAGGGAGGAGGCCGTAACCGTAGTTAATACGGATCGATTCATGGAATATACAGGGGTTCAACCTCCCCCTCAAGCAAAAAGAAGTATCTACTATGCTAGGCAAGCAAAGCCTAGACGTATTTGGTATTCTGGAGTGTAAGATGAATAACAGCAAGGTGGATTCGCTTATGCGTTTGAGGTTCCATGGGTAGCACCAATGCAACAATTTTGGCCTTTAACAACCGGGGCAGATTCTTGCATTATAGAATCCTCTGAAAGTGGATGTCTCTACGTTGGCGATGCAACCCCAACTCATTCATTTGTCGGTAACATGCAATGTAACTTCACTCACCTTTCTTGTGACCTTCGTATATGGATTTCATAGTATTGTTGCTAGACTGCCTTTGTGGAGTGCGTTGGGGTCCTTGGCGCAGGTTGCTACTCCGTGGATGGTACTTGAAGATTTCAACAGTATACTGTTTGACAATAAGAGGAGGAATGGGTCCCATGTCAGACAGTATGAGACTCGGGATTTTCTAGAGTGTGTGGTCTCTGTAGGGCTTGAGGATGTACCTTCTATTGGGAGCCATCTCACTTAGACCAATTTTACAGTGTGGTCCAAGCTGGATAGGGTCATGGTCAACAATGAATGGTACCGATCGGACATCTATGCGCATGTTACTTTCTCCACCTTGACACATTTCTCAGACCACTTGTCGTGTATTGTTTCTGTGGGGGATCAGATGGACCAAGGAAGGGGCATGTTCCATTATTTTGACATGTAGGGAGGACATGACTCATTCTTAGATGTGGTTCATCAGGCTTGGTCTCAACCGTATTATGGCATGGAGCAGTATATGATATGTAGGAGGATGAAAAGCATATAGGAACCATTTAAGGAGATCAATTGATTGCATTTTCACCACATCTCCTCTGGAGTGGTTCGGGTTAGGGAAGAATTGGAGACTCACCTTGCGGCTCTCCACGACTTGCCTACTAATGTGGAGTTGCAAAGGACGGTAAAGCATATGAAGAAGGAGGCGTGGAGATTGGGAGAGACTAAGAGGAGTTTTTTGGCCCAAAAGGCTAAATGTCACTATGTACTCAACTGTGATTGGAATACTAGGCTATTTTATGCTGTGGTTAAGAGGAATGGCAGGAGGAATTTCATATCGACAATCATCACAGGGAATGGTACCATTACCACCTCCAAGAGTTCCATGGTCCAGGAATTTGTCAGCTATTACCACGACCTATTACGATCTTCCCACACTATGCCAGTCCTTGATCCCGAGGTGTACCGGAAAGGCCCCCTAGTCTTCCATGATTAAGCGGATCGCTTGGTTATCCCGGTGGAGGATAGGGAGATCAGGAGAGCTATCTTTGATATTGCCAATAATAAGGTGCCTGGCTCGGATGGGTTTTCTTCGGGTTTCTTCAAGTCTGCTTGGAGTATTGTGGGGACTGATGTTTGCAAAATGGTCAAGGAATTCTTTCATTCTGGGAGGATCTTGAGGCGGCTCAACCACACTATTATTGCCTTAGTCTCTAAGTCGGCTCACTTGAGTGCAGTTGGGGGCTACCGATTATCTCTTGCTGCAATTTCCTCTATAAGACCATCTCCAAGATTTTGGCTGACTGCCTCGTGGGACTTCTTCCCAGGCTCATCAACAAGGCACAGTCTACTTTTGTGGAGGGGAGCAGTATGATAGAGAATATTCACTTAGCCCAGGAACTGATCAAGGGGTACAACCGTAAGCGGACTTCACCTAAATGCCTTACCAAGGTGGACCTCAGGAAGGCGTAAGATATAGTGGACCGGGGTTTCTTGCGGAAAGCTATGGAGTGCTTGGTTTTCCTGCCACATTTGTTGATTGTGTGATGGAGTGTGTCACCACGGCCTCGTGCTCTATAAGGATCAACGGTGAGATTCATGGACACTTCTAGGGACGAAGGGGTTTGAGACAAGGGGATCCCATATCCCCCTACCTATTTGTCATATATATGGAGTATCTCTCCAAGCTACTGAGTATGAGGACTAGGGATCTGCCTTTCACTTTACACTATCGATGCGAGAAGCATAAGATCTCTCACTTGGCACACGTTGATGATCTCATGCTCTTTAGTAAAGGTGATCGGCATTCGGTAGGGCATACTTTGGGACTGTCTGCACCAGTTCGGGGAGGTTTCGGGACTAAGGGCTAACACCCTCAAATCTCAGATTTCTTTGCTGCTTTACCAGTGGAGGTTCAGACGTACATTATTAACCTCACAGGTATACCACATAGAGCTTTCTCTATTAGGTATCTTGGTATCCCCTTGGCGGCGGCCCAAGGACTGAAAGTGGGCGTACTTTGCACCGCTCTTGGAGAAGATCACGGCCCAGATTGGTCTATGGACTGCTTCCTCACTATCTCATGCCGGTTAGTTAGAGCTTATCAGATCGGTCCTACAGGGCATCCACTGTTTTTGGCTATTTGCTCTACCAGTCCACGCAGAAGTCATCAACAGAATTATCAGCCTATGTAGGAATTTCCTATGGGATGGAGGGCAACTGAAGGTGGCTTGGGAGGATTTGGCCAAGCCAAGGGAGGAGAGAGGATTGGGAGTCACCGATTTGGAGGCATGGAATGTGGCTTTGCTATCTAAGGTCTTATGGAACATTCTTCACAAGAAGGATTCCCTGTGGGTGAGATGGGTCCATCACTTCTACTTGTCACAGCACTCTATCTGGGACCTCTCTCCTAAGAGAGAACACTCCACTCTTATGAGGAGGCTCCTGACCATCAGAGATCAAATTTTGGAGAGGGAGGGATCGGTGGATTAGGGGATGGTGAGGATGGAAGAATAGAAGCAGCCCGGGTTTACCAAGATGGCATACCAGTATTTTTGTAGTTCAGCTCAACAGGTACCTTGGGCGTCGACGGTCTGGAGTTCTTATATTCCGCCTAAGTATTCCTTTACACTGTGGCTGGGTGTCAGGAGGAAGCTACTCACCAGATACATGTTGAGCTACCTCCACATTGGCCAGTGATATGGCTTCTGTAACGCTTTTAAGGAATCTGCCGAACACCTATTTTTTGCATGCCCGTTTACTAGGGCAATATGGGATGACCTACGAAATTGGTGTGGATTGAGGAGGCAGATGACCACTCTAGACGCAGCTTTGAAGTGGTTGAAGAAGGAGAGTAGAGGAACTTCCTGGAAGACTACGAAGAGTAAGATGGCTTTCGCTTGCATAGTTTACTATATATGGCTTACCATGAATAGACTATATTTTTAGGCCATACAGCCTATCTAGTAGGACATTGTACATAGAATAAAGACACACCTGTACAGGGTCGGTGTATCTTTGTACCCTAGTGTCTCTATCCTAAACTAGTTCTTTTTGGGATCCTAGACTAGATTTTTGATGGATGTTATTGTGACAGACCAGGGTATGCCCGGTGTACTTTGTATATTAAACATTATAATTTTTTACATTCGATAAGAAAAAGAAGTGTTAGCCAATGATATCATAGTCATTACGTTATACTTTAAAATAACATTTCAAAATCCACAAGTGTTCCAATGAGTAATCACTTATAATAATTCACATATGCCTAAATCTGTATGCAATGATTATCCTTAGGCATCATTTGACATGTGCAATATAGTATTTTTTGACCCTTATAATTTCCATAAAACCTTAATCACAATCCTACATAAAGCCTCATGTGTTAATTTAATTGTTAGTAATGTTAATTATTATAAAGTATATATGAATTATATTAAGGTGATATAGAATAATTATCACCTATTATCATTATATTATATGCTCAAATATTGACCACTTATTCATAATTTATATATCATAAAATAATGTCCATTACTCAAGTTAAATACTTCTTAAACATTTTAATCATTTTTGAATACCTTTAGTTTAACACATTGACCATTTCAAGATAAATGGGAGCTATGAATGCAAGTGTAGGAGGATCACTCAGAGTAAGCCAATAGAAGAAGTGGAGAAATTATTTAACAGGCTAGTTGGGAACGAGTTTGTCTGACCTATGGGGATGAAAAGTACCAATAAAGAAGCAAGAAGGAGCTCTAAAATTTGATAGGAATTCCCATGTTGAGGCACAACTTGTTCAAATACAGAACATGTTGGTGGACATGCAAGCATGCTTGGAACCTAAGCAAGTGCTAATTTGTGGCTTGTTTAAAGGAAACTATCATATGGATGAATGCCACTTAACTTCAATAGGAATCCTAACTTAAACACTCAATGGAAGAGTCAGGGCAATTGGAACTATGGGAATCAAGTAGAAACACCTTATTACCATGAGATACTATTCAGACCCAATTATTCTTTTAGGAATGATTTCCAAGGTTTAACATCACAAGAGGGAAAAAAGGAACCATAGGAGGAAGCCAAAGTGAGTTTGGCTAAGAAGCTAGAGTCATTGAGAGAGTTGCCTAAGCAAATAGATTTGCTCATCACAAAACACGTTAAAAAATTAGAAGAACAAGGACTAGCAATCAGGAGTTTGGAAACACAGGTTGGACAATTAACACAATTGGTGTAAAACCTCTCACAAGAGATTAATTCAAGTGGAAGTAAGACCCATTTCAAGGTGAAAGAACAATACCAGGTCATAACTTTGAGGAGCGGAAAAAAAGTCCAATCAAGACCTGAAGTTGAAGAGACCAAAGATGTTGATTATGGCTAAAAAGACCTATTTGTATCCCCTTATTGATTTAATTTTATGTTGTCTTTGAGTATTTTATTTTTGTTTAAGTGTTGTTTTTGGTGTAATTTCAAGATTGGAACTTAAGGAGCTCAAAAAGACACAAAATCTATGTTTGAGGTGAAAAAGAGGCAAAAAAATGTTAAACACTCAACTTGAATGAACAATGACAAGGAAGATTCCAAAGGGCAAAATGTGAAAGCAAGGTGAATTTGGTCAGTTCACAAAGAAAATATCAAATGAGTGTATCTCTACTTTTACTCAATAAAATGAGGAGTTCTTGGATTTTTTTGAAAGATTTTTGAGAGTAATAAAACTTCTATATTCAAAGCTTCTCCCAAATTAGATGGCAAGATAGTCAAATTTGTTTCACAAGTGAATATAGGTAGAACCAAAACTTGACTGCCATAGTTTTTGAGAACGTGTATACTGCGCGCTCCACAACCCTAAATTTGATGATTTTTGTTGCATTGGATAGCCAAGAGGTAGGTACAACTCTTATGAAGACCACAATACCCAGTTCGGGTAGAAAGATATTCAAACATGTAGCCAAAGATTGCATGTCATTATATTAGAAATTTTGCATAGTTAGAGACTTTTCTTGAAATTGCACTGGAGTTCCTATTTTAGAATAAACGGGGTATTTTATGTAATTATTAATTTTTAGCCATTTCACTTAAGGTCTATTTGATAAAATTGAAAACTGACTGAATCTAAAATCTGAAAATATTAAGTTGTTGAATCTATTAATTTTCTATGTTTGATAATCCATCTGATTTTACATCTCAATATAAAAATATAATATATGCAAATAAGTGGTGGACAAAAATTTATACAGTATGTGTAAACATATGTGTGTAAATATGTATACTATATGAAAATATGTGTAGCACGTGTAATGCATATAGTGTATAAAAATATATGTAGTATATATAAATATGTGTTGCTAGCACCTCTCACACTGACCAACCCAAATTTTTGCATCTGTATAGATGTGTGGCCAATAGAACTAGCCTATAACATCTTGTATATTGTTCTTGTGCCACCAAAATGGCCATCATACGGTGACTGATGACATGATATTAGGATATCATATTTCTCAATATTTGGCACACACCTTCAAATAATCTGGTCACTACACCTCTTTTACAAGCACTCATTATCCCAGAAAAATACTCTGTATCATGTTTCAACATTTTCTTTTGCTCATGGGAATAGTGACCAACCATTTACCCTTCCATAACAAAATTAGCCATCTCAGCAAACATGGCAATTCCTTGGTTTGGAATCAAAACACCTGTTGGGGAAGTTGTCTTGAATCCACACTTTGAGTTGAGCCTCATCCATCACTCCAACATCCAACTTGGGCAGGTTGTTGGCCACCCCGTTCTCGCATCCTTTAAGATCTCTGAGTTTGACATCAAACTCTTGTAACAATAGCACCCAACGAATCAGTCATGGTTTGGCCACCTTCTTCACAATCAGTTACTTAAGAGCTGTATGGTCTGTATGGACAATTACTTTTGAACCCAGAAAACATGCTCTGAATTTGTCAAATGCAAAAACAAGGGCCAACATTTCCTTTTCCGTTATACTGTAATTCATTTGGGCTTCATCCAAGAGCTTGCTTGCATAGTATATATTGTGAAACACTTTGTCTTATATCTGGCCTAACACCGCATCAACAGCATAGCCACTGGCATCGCACATAATCTCAAATGGTTGTTCCTATTATGGAGTAATTATGATAGGTTCTTCCACCAATTTGGATTTAAACAACTCAAAGGCATGTTGGCATTGATCATCAAATTTTAACGGCATGTCCTTCTCCAGTAAATTACACAACGGCCTGGAAATCTTAGAGAAATCTTTAATGAATCGTTTATAAAAGTCGGCTTGCCACATGAAACTCCTTATGTCTTTGACGTTGGTTGGCACTGGAAGTTTTGCTATAATGTTAACCTTGGCTTTGTCCACCCCACAAAATAAAAGGTAACATTTTATTAGCAGGGTCCTATTTGGGTAAATAGAATGGTTTTGATCTACTAGGGAAACTCTTCTAGTGAATATAGTGGCATTATTTCTTTCTTAATCTCCTCATCCTTCATTTCTTTGAGTTTAGTATTGGTAAAATTTCTTTTGTGGCCAACTCCAACTTATCTTGAAAAAAGTGTGTTTCAAGATGCTCTTGACTGAGAAACTCAATTACATCAACAACATTAAGATTTTCTACATCATTGGGCTTTTTCATGGCCTCAAAAATATTGAAAGTAACAAACTTCCTATTGAATTCATATGTCAGGATTCCTTATTTACATCAATTTTAGTTTTGACAGTCTTCATGAGTGGTCTCCCTACCAACAAGATAAGTGAATTCTTATCATAAGAGTTCCCAATATCTAACACAGAGAAATTAGTAGGATAAATAAAATCATTAATTTTTATAACAACATTTTCAAAGACTCCTACCGAATCTATTATGGACCTATCAACTAATTGCGTAACTACTTGAGTATGAGAAAGAGGTCCTAAATTCAATCATTGGTGGGTTGAAAGGGGTATAACATTTGTGGAATTTCATAAGTCTTTTCCCTTGCTACTATTTTCTCTCCTATTACACAAGAAATCACAAAAATACCTACATTATTGCATTTGATTAGTAGTTTCTTCTGGATAATAACACACATTTTTACCTATTACTACCTTCTCATCCTTTGAGTGTTTGATTTATCTGGAGCGAGGAAATCCTTCAAGAACTTTGCATACTTTAGCATTTTACTAATGGCCTCAAGGAGAGGGACATTGATCTCCACCTTGCTGAAGATGATTAAAATATTGTTCATGTCATCGATCTTCACGTTCTTTGCCAACCTACTAGGAAAACGCGGGAGGGGGGGGTGAGATTTTAGTTTCGAAAATAGATGTATTTAAATCATACCTCAGATTTTTGATACTTTTCATGTTGGGGATCAATTTATGGTCGTCTCATCTTCGCCTTTATCTTGATGGAAATTTGTCTAGTCGCCTGTCACTACCTAATGTCATTCAGCTGATAGTTTCCTTTATGTTTACATATACTTGTGAGAATAGTTTTCCCTAATTTCTTTCCATCGCATTTATAATTGTTGAGAGTTAAGTAATCTAGTTCTCATGATCATGAGCATCAAGAGGCAGGGACTGGTTCTAAGAAGGTAATTATTTCATCTATCTTGTAATGTATTTGGCTCATTGTTTTTAAGTCAAAATAATTTCCTACTTCAAAAGATAAGAGTAGCAATAGGGAAGTAGAGTCGAATTTCATGAGGAACGGAACACAATTCAATTCTAATTCATTGAAACAATTGGTCACAAGAGAAATTTCATGTTTAAAAAATACACTTAAGTTAAACTTATTCAAACAAACTAAATGGAATAATCACACTAACATTTAAAGTCCGGCAATTAATAATTCCACATTAATCAAATTTTAAATCGATCATTAATACAAAAATTAATTAATTTTATCAAATGAATTAGTTATAGATTATCGAGGATCAGCTTGACATAATTCAATTTCTCCTTATTTAATTGATAATTAACATGAATCTACTATAAATTAATTACTTCTCTAATTAATTCTTAAACCAGGGAAAATATGCTAACACTAATTAAGACATCTGAGATGCCTGCCAAATATTATTAATCACTATGGCAATTCGACAAGGAGGCAACATTCGACGCTGAAGAATATGATCTAACATAAGAGAATCCACTTCCAACCACATCGATCCCCACCCTTTTTTCATACACTCCTAGAGACCCTCCCAAAGTTCTAACGCCACTGCTTCTATATTTGTGACATTAAAAAAACCAACTGATAACGCACCTCTAAAGCATCTATGATGATCTCGAATGACATCACCACCTCCTAATCCTAGATTTCCCTTGGAGCATCCATAAGAGTATAGCTTTAGCGATGCAGTAATCAGTTTCCTCTAGATCACCCAAAGAATTTGCATAATGGGAACAAGATGTTCGATCATCCAAAGACATTCAAGCCAGTGATTTGCTCAAAGAAAGCACGTCGTGTTTACTTCCTTAGCAAACAAGTCTTAACTCCCTAAATACGTAGATAAAAGAGGTAAGGGTCGAATTCTAGGAGTGGGTTTTGGCTAATGAACAAGTGCTATGTGTGCGAAATAGTGAGAACAATAGTAAACAAATAAATGAAGTAAACTAGACTAATAAAAAATGAAAAAGGAAAGAAAGGAAGAACTATTATCCAGGATGATAGCATAAATATAAGGAGTGAGAAATCATGTAAGAAAGATCTATTCTTAGAACTTCGGCTATTAGTTACCCGATCTCTTGTAGCTTAAATGTACTTATGGATGTATGAGTTTATCTTTACATGGGATTATCATAGTTTCTATTTATTTTCTTCTCTCATACTTAGCTCACAAGTGGTCTTGAATGAACTCAAGTCTCCCCTGTTGCTCACCTGAGGCTTGCTTCATAAATATGATGTGAAGAAATGAAGGTTCACTCAAGTCTCCCTTTTTTCTCCCCTAAACTCCTTACACAACATGCATTATACAGCTTTCAAAGAGACGAATCATAACCAATAATGACTCAGATCTTGGCCGTAGCTATCGTAGGCTCACCAATTTTACCCAGCAGCACTAACAATATGTAGTAGTGATGAATGGGATCGTTCCGAAGAGAAAGGGCTATGTCACGGTATTGATCGAGTGATAGAATAAAACAGGCAAAATGCAACAACTAAAACAAACGCACAAAATTGGACAATGCAAAAGAGTGGTATTTCCTTGAGAGGGAATGACTAGTATAGATATCTCCCTATTATCACTGACTTGTGTGCATGCATGATGGGACTTCTGCTAGTGTCATGAAATCAATTAACTGGGTGGTTCTCTCAATTCCACTCTACTGACTCATCAAACTTCCCCAGGTGGGGCAAGTTTTTGGCACAAATTAAGAGTCCAGATCCCTATTCCGCACAACAATTCTAGTTCAATTCTCAGTTATCTCCCTTGGTAGGGCAGCTAACCAATTCAAGTGTTCAAATCGTTTTACTAGAATAATCTTAAGTCTTTTCGATAAATTAGATCTCAATTGTCAGTGGGAACCGCACAAGTAAAATCACAAAGCAATCAGATCTTAAGACTCATGCAAAAGACATTTCCAGATTCAGTTCATGTTGAATTCAATTTCCTTTAGTAGATCCAAAGTGATCTCAGTGGGTAACGCATATCAGTTCTAGATTCAGACAAAGTCATACAAGCCCATTGAAATTAACATGTATTGAACAGAAAATATAATGAACACAAATCAATTCAACTCAATTGTCTCAAATAAGTTCAGATCCGTACAAGTCTAACCCTCAAGGCGCAATACTCAAAATTTAGCCGATCATGTTAATGATCGGCTCAGAGAATCGGTTTGAATTCCCCAGATCAGACATGAGAGGATGATCTGGGATTCAGCAATTCAAAGAGTATAATTAAAATATCTACATGATATAGACTCTGTCTCTCTTTTCTAATGTTGAAACCCTTAGTTTCCTGATTATTTCTCTCTCCTCTTGTTCTGATCTTTCTCCTTGTTCAACTCTTGCTAGAGCCGATCTCTTTCACTTGTTCTGCTTGTTTCTTTGCCTTTTATACCTTCCTTTGATGGACTTGTCACGATCATGGTAGTTAAAAGCTTCTGCTGGTTGTGAGAATTTTCCACATGCCTGCAAGATTATCAAGCTAAGTGATATCATCTGTCGTCATAATAGTTGAAGTGTTTGCTTAAGCATTAATACTCAAAATTTATCAAACACTTAGTGAACTAGTGCATTCTCGAATGGCTCTATTTTTGCTTTGCTTGTGTGCGTTAGGACTCATGCCTTTTGCTTGAGTGGATTGTCTTGTTGTGCATGCTAAGTGTCTAATTGGATGTGGTGTGAAATGCATGAATAAAGTGCAGGTGTGTGAGTGTAGTGAGTGAATGCATGAAGTTAAGTGCGAATATGTACGGATATGCGTGAGTGTGTACAAGGTGAGAGTGCGTGTGTTTGCGTGGGCACTCGTGCTAGTGTGTGAGGGCATGCGCATTATGTGCGCGCTGTATGTGTGCAATGGGTGGGAACGTGGCGTGCCCGCCTAGTGAATGTTGTGTGCATGGGCGGGCGCGCCCGTGTGAGTTTCATGCAGGAGCGAGCGCCTGGCGCGCCCGCCTGCGTGTGTTTGTGCATATGCGCCCCCGTCCGTGTGTGCTAACGTGTGTTGGTCGGCGCTTCACGCGCCCACCAGTGTGTGTGAGCGAGTGTGGTGGGTGCTTCGCGCGCCCGCCAATGTATGTGTGTGCTCTTGTGTGTTGTGTTTGTGAGTTTGTGCATATGAAGTGGTTGAGTGTGCTTGTGTGTTGTTGGACTATGTGTGTGCTTGCTTAAATGTTGTGAACAATTGTGTCAACTGCACGTTTGCCTCCAAAGCATGCGATAATTACGTCAATTTATGCAACATTTCCACAACTCTAGACAACTCCCACAATTATCAATTCATGAGCAATTCATCATATAAGGTAGACTTCAAGCAAGACTTTCACAATAAATTCATACAAAAGCTCAAGTAATCGTAGCATATAAGTCGGTATAAACCCGACTTATCAACCTCTACACTTGAACCTTTGCTAGTCCTGAGCAAAGTAAAGCATTCATAATCTTTTCATTCACTTTCACATTCAACACTTGCAATACCATCATCTATCCATTCTCAAAGCAAAACATTCACATGCATAAGTTCTTCATAGATTTAGTTCACAGTTCATCTAAGTCATGCTGATTGTCAACTAAGGTGTAATGAATAATGATCAAACCGCCAATGTGTAGTGTGTGCTGAGAGCTTTCTATGCTCACTTGCCCTGTTTATACAAAGTACTCAAGAAAACAATTAGACAATAAATCTTGCACTACAATCCTTTTGTCCACACACGCAAACACTTCATACTATAAATGAAAGATAGAGTTTTTCTTTGTATGCTCACTGGGATTGTTCCCTTTTTCTAATGTACATTGGTGCAATGATATTTTCTTTTGAGATTCATGCCGCACTTTGGTGCTTGGCTGCCAGGATTCTATGGCTTGCGATTTTTTCCCTTTATTTGCCACTGGCTTTTTCTCTTTTGTTCCCATCTCCTCTTAGCATTCAATGTTCATATGCGTCTTCAATAGACTATATACTCAAAATGCAAGACAAAGTGTTTACAAGTAGAATGTACAAACAAGTTAAGAGATAAATTAATGCTCTCTTATGTCAAATAGGTTGCTGGCGTTTCTATCTTACCTTAACATCAAACTTTAGTCAGCAACTCGCATTAATCAAATGAAAGTTGTAAACTAAATTTTTTTGCATGTATGAAACAATTGGGTACTGATGATGGGTTGGATAATGGTTTTGGAAGTGCTGATGTGCAAGTGAATTGAGACAATATTCTCACAACACAACAATCGCACTTCACATTTATCGCAACTTGAAATGAAAATAGATAACAGGCTAGTGCTAATCACTGCCTAATTTTTTCTTCCCTCAACACAACACAAAGTTACATCTTCTACATGATTACTAATGTAAAATACACCACCACCAATTCCCTTAACAAACAAGGCAACACAACAGAATTAAAATCAAAGGCACTAGGCGTAGCAAACCACAGCACACTTTATCGATCATCACCAAACACAGCAAACAAATAGAACATCATCAGCTCAAAAAATTCTTCACGTATCCCTCTTTCTCCCTTCCACACTTAAAATAGGCAATGGTCCCCATTGTGAGGAAAGGGAAAGAAACTACCCCGTTTAGGTGCCTGGTGGAGGAGGTTGGTTAGAGAACCTAGAGAAGCCGAGAAAAGTAGGGCTGACCCTCTGAAATTTAGTGCACTACTTCCAGTGTGGGCACTCATTCCTTGCTGCATGACCACTCTTCTACTTGATGTGTCCACAATCATTCGTTGAGCCTGAGTATCCAATTCTTCCAATGGAGGGAAGTAAGAGTTGGGTTCTCTTGATTGATGGTGATACACCATCATTAAGTTGAGATTGTGGACCTCTGACTGGCATTGGTTCAACCTAGCTTCTATTGCTATCCACTGAGTGGTATGTTCCTGGATCATCGAATCTAACCTCGTCCCCATATCTATTTGAAAAACACTCCATCTATCATCCATTGTGTCAATGTGACAAATGACAGAATTATGTTGTTCCTGCATGGATGTCTGGAGATTCGTCAGGGCAAGTTGCACATTATTGAAGTTATCCAATGCTTGGGGTAGTGGTGGTGCATTGGGCATTTTTTTGATCTACCATAGCTGGATGTGGATTCCCCCTGTTCTCTTCTTCTCTTACTAGCACTTCTCTTGCTGCATTTTCCCTGGCCTCTTGCTCCTTGCGTTGTCGCTCTGCATACTATACCTTTTGGTAGGCTCTCAGTTGGGAATCTTTTATGGTGCCTGTCGATGTTAAGCATTCCTCTTCCAGCGAGACTTTCACTCCCTGTTGCATAGCATACTCCATTAAAAAGAGTGAAATGTACATAGCCAGATTATCTTTTGCCAACGCTTGGTTGATGTATGTCACAACGAATTCCCCACATCCACAATAAGGCAATTCTTGATGGCATAAACAAGGAAAAGTCTGTCCCTTGGAATTTTTGTGTTTTGGGTGGTTGGCATCAGTCTAGAGCAAATGAATAGCAACTATGTCTTCGCCTCTACTATCAACTGTCTTAGAAAAATATGTGTTGGCTCCCTATAATGATTTCGCCCCCAGTCTTCCCTAGAGAGTCCCAGAGAATGCAAGATTGTATCCGAATTCCCCACCTTAGAAAATTCTGCAAGCTCATCCACAGGATAGTTTGGAAGAGAGTACTGTTTGTTCACTACCTGACTAGTGATTTTTAAATACTCCCCTCATACAAATACTCCATTCTCTACGATTTCTTCAAGCTTGACTGCGGCAATATTGGCATAGAATTCTTTGGCAATTGCAACATTACATGTCTTAGGGGCCACTGTGAGTATTTCCCAGTTATAGAATTTGATCACTTCTTGGTACGATCTCTCAGTTACATAGAAGGGCCGCTCCACATGGATATGCCTCACCGCAAAGTTGTAGAATTTTAGCTGAGCAGTGTCATTAATAAATCGTTGGATAGCAGTTTGTGTTGGAGCGTTCCTTTTCTTTTGGTTGGCCTTTTAGACTTCCTACACCTTTCGTTCTTGTGGGATGTATTCAGTATCATATCCCGAATCATCTAACGAAGTGGTGAACATGGCAAATTTGGTTTTTCCTTTTGATCTTTGCCCTTTTTGGTTAGATGTGGAAGCATTGAAGGCCTTCTTGGGGGGTATGGTACCTGCCAAGCATGAACTCATATCAACGTTGGCATGGCTTAATTCACATTCTATTAGGCACATTTTCAAAGTATGCATGAGTTCCCCCCACACTTAGTTCTCAATGTAGATATGTAAATGATTTGCATAGAACAAGTGCTTGGTTGGAACGTAATGTAATTTATTCCCGCATACGGCTCAATTAATGGAATGGGAATGAAAAACATACTCTGAGCGATTCTAGCACAAAGGCCTACCAACACATCTCAAGTATTCAAAGCAAACAGAAAGAAACAAGGCATGGACTTGAATTCATCAACTCAGAGCCTATTCATGTACATAATACCGAAGTAAATCATTCAATGAACTGGCATTTTCTCCTATTGGCTTTCATGCTTTACTCATCAAAATTTTCACAATCTTTTACTCATAGTGAGTTCAACAACAACAAGCATTGCATGGCATCAATTCATTGCTTCATTTCAACAAAATCCAAAACCACATAACTGACTATGGGGGAATGCACGTTGGGAAGCTATTGGAATTTAGACACGGGACTTTGCACTAGCCGAGACAACTAATTTCAGGCCATGGTTCAAAGAATAAGCCTCAAAACATGACAACATACTCACTTCACAGAAGAAATGGCTAAGTATTATGCCAAGCAACTGGTGGCATGGAAGTCCTTTTTTTTACAAGCAATTCAAGTCATGAAACACACTCCATTTCATGTTAATGCATTAATCACCAAAGCTTTTCAACTAGAGTTTTCATGGCATCATGTATTAACTAGAACAACACACAAAACTCATGCTTCATAATTGCATTTTAAGTGCAGCAACACATTCTCAAAGAGGAGGAAATTTTGATATTCATTCGTGAGTCATACAAATAGAGAACGGGCTAACCATTATGCTCCCATTTTAACATGAAAGTTCAACTCATGACTAACCTATTTAAGCATCACAAATTTTGCAATTAAGCTAACAACACCGAGAGGCAAGTAAAGGCTATATAGTTGCAATGTCAACTTAATAAAAATGCAAGAGAGAAGGGCTTACTTGACTGTAGATTAACACAAATGAAATGCAAAATGAGAAAGAAAGATTTTGCAGCCCTTAATCCAAAGAGATAGCTTCCTCCCTCTTGATTTCTCCAATCAGCCGAGGCTTAACAATGAATGCAAGGGTTGATGAAACTTTATGCAGGATGCAAGTATTTATAGAAGAATGCCATGCATGGATCGGTTAAGAAAAGACTAAAAAACAAGGCCATGTGAATGCATTAGAGGACAAACACTACCAAACAAATTTGCAAGTATACAAAAACTATGTGTAGTCTAGTCAAGCCTTTTGTGCAGCAATCGGCCATCTCAAGATAATTCAAACTACCAAACAAAATTTTTGGGCCCCTGATCTTACACACTTATCTTCACCAACTCACATCATGCATTTCCCATCTTTTTACTTATTCGGTCAAGCATGCATTGAACTAATGAAACATTTTGCTGTTATGATGAATGCATGAGTGGGCATGTAATTTCATGTGTGCCCATTTTATCAGTTTTTTCGAATCTTGCTTCCTTTGCTTCTCACCTCGACATGATTTGATTTCTTTGACTCAAGAATGAAAAGATATGAGATTAAAGCTTTGAAATTCAAAAGAATCAAATATTCTAAGACTGCACTCGATGCCAAACCTCAGATTTTATTCGTGCCTTTTTGTCAGTGTAGAGAATATTCTTGGCCCGTGACATTCAGATAATTCACCAATTTTTTGAAGTGGGTCGCACTCCAGTCGTGTGAGTTCCACTTCAGTGTTGCAGCTTCTCAGTTTTTTACTCTTATTCAGCCTTGGCTCTACAAATGATTCACACAAGGGGAATAAGTTTCAACCATTTTATTGGAAACAACTTAACTATCAAAAAGACAAAACAAACAGATAGAAAATAAATTGGTTGGGTTGCCTCCCAACACAGCGCTTGGTTTTATTGTCCTCAGCCAGACTTGAAGGAATTTCTTCAGGAGGAGGGTCCATCAAGCCACTGAGATTGTCCTTTGTCCTCTATTCACTCTATGCCTGTTAACATTCCAGCTTACTCCTGTAGTCTCACTTTGCACTTCAATGACCCCATAAGGAAAAATCTTGGTGATAGTGAAGGATCCAACCCATTTGGATTTCAGCTTATCAGGGAATAGTCTCAACCTGGAATCATATACTAGCACTTGTTGTCCCACTT
This sequence comes from Ophiorrhiza pumila, assembly GCA_016586305.1. Classification (NCBI taxonomy): domain Eukaryota; kingdom Viridiplantae; phylum Streptophyta; class Magnoliopsida; order Gentianales; family Rubiaceae; genus Ophiorrhiza; species Ophiorrhiza pumila. The sequence continues at coordinate 18,392,826 of BLIW01000005.1, forward strand.
CAAATTCATTCACCTTGATTTTGGCATCATGCCACCTTTTTGTGCGTTCCTTATAGATACTTGCACTGATATAAGAGTTCCACTTGAATTCATCCAATTCATTGAGCATCATCATCTGTGCTTCTTGAGCCAAATTCAAGTTCATGTTCAGCTTTTGCACTGCCTAGTAAGCTTTGTGCTCTAGCTCTACTGGAAGATGACATTCTTTTCCAAATACCAACCTGAATGGAAATGCTCCAATGGGAGTCTTATAGGCTATCCTGTAAGCCCATAGTGCATCATCCAGTTTCAATGCCCAATCCTTTCTTCCGGGGTTCACCACTTTTTCCAATATTCTCTTTATTTCCAAGTTAGAAACTTCAGCCTGTCCATTTGTTTGGGGGTAGTAGGCTGTGGAGACTTTATGCTATACACCATATTTTTCCAAGAGAGTGTTGAATATTCTGTTGCAGAAATGACTTCCTCCCATCACCGATGATAGCCCTAGGAGTACCAAAACGATTGAAGATATTCTTCTTGACAAAATGCAACACACTTCTGCTACCATTATGGGGTAAGGCCACATCATTTACCCACTTGGATACATAGTCTATACCAACCAAAATATACTCATTCCCACAAGAGCCTGGAAATAGTCCCATAAAATCTAGTCCTTATACATCAAACAGGTATACCTCTAGAACATTATTAAGAGGCATCTCATCCCTGCAAGAGATGTTTCCAATCAGCTGGCATCGTTCACATTGGCTCACCCAAATTTTTGAGTCGTTGAAGATATGTGGCCAATAGAAACCTGTCTGTAAAATTTTGTACCCGATGCGGGTTCCTCCAAAATGACCCCCAAAAGGTGATTCATGACAAGCTCTTAAAATTCCTTCTTTCTCTTCTTCTCGCACACAACTCTTAATCACTTGGTCATTGCATCTCTTATACAAACTACCAATCTCCCAGAAATAATATCTAGCATCATGTCTTAATATTTTCCTCTACTCATTGGAGAAATGTTGTTGTATCTGCCTAGCAACCACGTAATTGGCTATCTGAGAAAACCATGGCAAGGCTTGAGTGTTAATTCTAAAAATTTGTTCACTCGAAAAATTCTACTTAATCCACAGCTACAATTGATCCTCACTCAATGTCCCCATTTCCAGTCTAGACAAGTAGTCTGCAACCATGTTCTCACGCCTTTTCTGTCTCTAATTTCCATATCAAAATCTTGTAGCAAAAGAACCCAACGGATAAGTCTAGGTTTGTCCTCTTTCTTTGACAACAGATACTTGAGTGCTGCATGGTCTGTATGGACTACAACTTTTGACCCCAATATATAAGCCCTGAATTTATCAAAAAGCAAACACCACTGCTAACATCTTCTTTTCTTTAGTGGTGTAATTTAGTTGTGCCCCATTCAATAGCTTACTAGCATAGTAGATGGCATGAAAAACCTTTCCTCTTTTTTGGCCCAGTACCTCTCCAACTGCATAGTCACTTGCATCGCACATAATCTCAAAGGGTTCCCCCCACTCCGGTGTAACTATGACTGGAGCCTCTACCAGCTTAGTTTTTAGCAACTCAAAGGCGTTATTGCATTTCTCATAAAAAACAAAGGGTGCATCTTTCTCCAACAATGCACAAAAAATTTGGCCGAGGCTGGAATTTGGCCGAGGCTGAGACCCACACACATCGGGCTCCTATTCATCTGCTGCCAAGGGCCGAGGCTGGAATTTGGCCGGAACGACTTGGCAAATTGGGCACTCGTTTATCACAAAGCTCTGCCAAGGGCCAGGGCAGATCGGGCGATTCAGGATTTCGACCGGATTCAAAGTAGCAGGGTGCAAAGCCTCAGCTTTGGGCTTCAAAGAACCGTCATTTTCAAAGAGGACACCCCTTCAAATCTGGGCTCGAAGGCAAAACATTGGCTTCTCCAGCAGATGTCAGACTACAAGCTCCGTAAATCCATAGCAGCTGCTGACAGAAGTGACGGAATCAGTTTCTCGTGGGCCGAAAAATTATCGTTTGATAGCTCTGTCAGCTGTCTACAGGACATTGAGGCACCGCAGCGGAGAACTCTTGATGGAAAGCCTATGTGCATTTACTCCTTTGAAAGCCTGAATGAGGGCAGTTTTTTGGGTTTGTTGCTGGTTGCTTATGCTTTATTTGGCCAGAATTCTTGTTTTTACTCTAACTTTGATTGGAAGAAGCTGGCATGGTGTGAACAAATGCTTGAACAGAGCCCGAACTCGAAGATGCAAATTTACCCTTGGGATTTCGTTTGTTTGTTTGGATATTTGATATATTCATTGTGATGCAATCTGTCCACATTTCTGATGAGTTTTGTGCGACTAATGATTTCGTGTGGTTATCATCTGTTACTTGTACTTTATTGTTCTGATGCTTTGGAGTCGATGGTTTGTGTTTGCTGTCATTTAATTGGGTTGATTCTGTGTGGACTTTGTTCTGTGGTTTTTCTGCCATTGATGGAGTGCATGGGAATAACAATTTCTTGTATTTGTTTGACACTGACTGTTGCCTGGAGCTTTCCTGCATTCGCTTGACTGTGGTGGCTTACTGGCTTAGACTTTGTGTGAAGAGGATTGATCATTTGCTTTGAATGAACATGCTGAATATGTGCTGCTAAAGGTTGAGGATATAGCATGTTGAATTTTCACAAGTTTGGTTGAGACTTTGCTAGTAATGACGATTTACTGACTGTGGCTATGGACTGCAATGCTGGAATTGCACTTGCTATGCCACTGTGCGAGTTTATTGGCTGAAGTTTGAACAGACCTGATAACCTGCATTATATTTGCTTTGTTTGCTAATCGCTTGATTCTGGGCTGCCTTGGTGAAATGCTCATAAGGCAATCCCGATATTGCTGGCTTTACTACTGAAGTTGAATATACTTACAGTAACCACTAGAACTCGTGTAAGATGTTTAGGATTGCTGATTGGAAAATAGAAAACTATACTCTAGTTGTTCTAGAGTAGAAATTTTCTTATTTCCATCTCTATCATTTACTTGCATATTCATGTAATGGAGTAGTACTCCATATTTACTGCTTTCCTTATGTAACGATGCTTTTGGGTATATCCAGCATCGCATTTTGCCCACTACGTATATATATGCCTAGTTTAAATATATATATATATATATATATATATATACACAAAGAGGTTTGGCAATTTTTGAGAAATCTTTTATGAACCTCCTATAGAAGCTATCATGTCCCATGAAGCTCCTTACTCCTCTCACATTGGTTGGAGCTACAAGCTTAGCTATCACATCTACTTTGGCTCAGTCCACTTCCAATCTTGCCTTGGAGATTTTATGTCCCAGCACAACACCCTCATTCACCATAAACTAACACTTCTCCCAATTTAGGACCAAGTTTGTGTCTACACATCTCTTCAGCACAAGGAATAAATTTTCCAGGTAGCCTTTAAATGTTATCCTAAAAATAGAGAAGTCATCCATGAAAATCTCTATGATATTTTTCACCATATCCTAGAAGATAGCCCTCATGCATCGTTGAAATGTGGCTGGAGCATTGCACAGTCCGAATGGCATTCTCTTGTAGGCATATGTTCCAAAGGGGCAATTGAAAGTAGTTTTCTCCGGTCTTTTGGATCAATGGCAATTTTGTTGTACCCAGAATACCCATCAAGAAAGCAATAGAATAGGAATCCTGCTATCCTGTCCAGGAGTTGTTCAAGGAAAGACAGGGGAAAGTGATCCTTTCGTGTGGCTTTGTTCAACTTCCTATAGTCCATGTACACATGGCAGGCATTGATGATCCTGGTGGCTAGCAACTCATTTGCCTCATTTGTAACCATAGTCACTCCTCATTTTTAGGTACACACTGTACCGGACTGACCCATTAACTATCAGATATATATAAGAAATATCATTCCAAAATCCAGAAGCTTGATAATTTCCTTCTTCACAACCTCTATTATTTGTGGGTTCAGTCTTCTTTGCCTATCCCTGGTCGGAATAGCACCTTCATCCAACAGGATTTTGTGCATACAAATACTGGGACTAATTCCTTTTATGTTAGCTATAATCCAGCCAATGGCTTCCTTGTGCATTCTTAGCACTTCTAACAATTGTTCTTCCTACCACTTCTCCAACTTAGATGAGATAACCACAGAAAGTGTCTCATTCTCCCCCAAAAAAGCATATTTTAAATGGGGAGGAAGAGGCTTCAACTCCAACTTGGGTGGCTTCACAATTGAAGGCAACAATGTTTCATTTATGTTCTTAAAATTTTCAGGCCTCATCTAAGTGGGTATCAATTCAACATTCTCATTAGCGTCAATAACATTATGTGATAATTTAGAACACATTTCAGCGCTTTGATTAAAATCATTCACAAAGTTCATTTCCAAGATGGACTCATCTATCACACAACATTCAATCAAATTTTCCATTTCATGCAAAATCACATTGTCTTCATCATTCAAAACAACCTCATGTTCATCATTCTTTTTGTGATCTGAGGACTCAAGTAAAGTAAGAGAAAACTTATGTTTATGCTCAAGTCTAAGGAGGTATTGATTACATTCCAAAGGGTGTGCAAAGAAGCATTGCTCCACATAGTTGGGGTATTTCATTACATAGTCTACGTTGAATACCACTTGTTCCCCATTGACTCTGAATGTGATGGTCTTGCTTTTCACTCATATGAGAGCATCCTTAATTGCCAAGAATGGTCTACCAAATATCAGAGGAACCTCTGGATCCTCTTCTATATCTAAGATGATAAAGTCCACTAGTAGCACAAACTTGTCCACTGACACCAGAACATCCTCAATCATTCCTGTAGGTTGCACTAAAGACCTATCAGCCAGTTAGAGTAGCACAACTACTGGTTTTCTCTTACCACCCAGTCCAACATTTTCAGCTATGGAGAGGGGCATCAAGTTTATCCTAGCTCCAAGATCACACAAAGCTTCGTTGAAAAATCTAGTTCTTATGGTACATGGTATAGTGCAACTTCCAGGATCTTTCAACTTTGGTGGCAAATCATTGTTCACCCATGCTTGGCTCTCTTCTGTGAGTGGAATTGGTATTTCACATTAAAGGATTTGCTCCTTGTTTGCTATCAAGTCCTTTAAGAATTTTTCATATCTAGGCACGGGTATGACTAGATCTAACAATGGAACGTTCAGATTCACATTCTTTACCATATCCAAAAACCTTGTGAATTGAGCTCCCTTTTTGGCTGGAGGTGGAATTCTCTGAGGAAAAGGAGGTAGTGGTGCATACTCAGGATAGTTTTATGGGCTTGGAGGCCTTCTCTTTCTTTTAAGCTCAGGTGCCTTCACACTTTCTCCTTCAACTTCTCTCTCAGGCTCCTCCTCAACATTTTCAACAATTGTTTCCTTAGTGACCTCCTCTATTGGAGTCTCTTCCACATTGTCCTTCTTGTTCTCACTGAGTTCCTTCCCACATCTAAAGTGATGGCATTACATACCTCCTTACCCTTTGGGCTGGGTTCAGTGTCACTTGGGAGAGCCCCTTGGGGTCTTTGATGAATTGCTTTGGCCAACTGACCCAATTGGACCTCAATGTTTTTTTATAGAGGCATCATGGTTCTTCCATTGAGTTTCCATGCTTGTTGTTCTCTGGTCATTCTTGTCCAGCTTCTTTATAATCTTATGGAGCATATCTTCCATATTGGACCTTCTAGGCTCTCTGTTACTTGACCCCCCTCTTTGATGAAATTGTCCTTGTTGAACATTTTGGCCCCAACTTCCACCTTGTCCTCCTTGATTTCTATAGCCACCATGTTGCTATTGTCTGTCGTAGTTGTTAACATACTGTACAGAGTCATCCGTATGGTGCTCACCTTTGCACAGGCCACAAGACAAGACCTGGGTGCTTTTGGATGATTTCAACGTTTGAACCTGTCTTGTCAAGTCTTCTATCTTGGCTTCCAAAGTTGTCTCCTCATCCAAGTCCAGAACTCCTCTTTGTCTCCTCGTTGTTGGTTTTCTTGCCTTTGGGAACAAATATTCATCATCAGCTATTGAGTCAAATAACTCTCTCACCCCAGGTACACTTTTATCCTTTAAAACCCCATTTGCACAAGCCTTTACCATAAGTGATGACTTTGGAGACAAACCCTTGAAAAATGTATTCAATTACCTCCCTTCTCCCAATTCATTATTTTGGCATTGTCTAAGTAAATCATTAAATCTGTCCCAAGCTTCCTTAAAAAACCCCTATCTTGTTGTTGGAAACTTCTGGTTTTTAGCCTCATTCGTTCCAACTTTGCTGGAGGTAAATTTTTTGCCAAAACTTTTCTCTCTAGTTCTTCAAACGTAACAATGGATGACCCTCCAATTGATTTGAACCAGTGTTTGGCTTCCCTTTTAATGACAATGGAAAGAGGACTCTCATCACTTTATCATGTGAGGGACTCTTTGGAGTTTGAAAGTGTTACATAACCCCAAAAACCAATCAAGGTGCTCATTAGGGTCATCGTTACTTAAACCCTAAAATATTTGCCCCTGTGTTATCATGGACACAATTTGAGTGGGTATCTAATAACTCTCCACATCAATTCCTTAGTGGTTGTTTCTCCTATCAAAGTTCACAGCAAAATGATCCCCAAATCTTTGAGGTTGAGGTCTAGGTCTCTCCTCCTCCTATTCAGCCATTTCTAAAACTCTTATTCGACGTCTTAAAGTCCTTTGGAGTTCAGGATCAAACTCAAATTCTGGGTCTATTCCATGAAGTGCTCCCCTTTGCATAAACTGAATTCTCTGTCCAAAGATCAAGAACACTACCAATGTAGATGGATTAATAGAACAAAATCAACAAAAGTAATGAATGAAATGACTTCAACAATGTAATCTCTAAAATCAACAAACTTCACAAAACTCAAAACAATAACTGTAACAAAAAAATAATGAAAATAAAAAACACAAAAACTATCTCAAATCAATTCCTAACACCTTGCCTCTCCCCAGAAACTGCGCAAAAAATTGGCCGGAGCTGTCGTAGGCTCACCAATTTTACCCAGTAGCAATAACAATATGTAGTAGTGATAAATGGGATCGTTCAACAGAGAGAGGGTTATGTAACGGTATTGATCGAGTGATAGAATAAAATAGGCAAAATGCAACAACTAAAACAAACGCACGAAATTGAACAATGCAAAAGAGTGGTATTGCCTTAAGGGGGAAAGACTAGTACAGATATCTCCCCATTATCACTGACTTGTGTGCATGAATGAGGGGACTTCTGCTAGTGTCATGAAATCAATTAACAGGATGGTTCTCTCAATTCCACTTCACTGACTCCTCAAACTTCCCCAGGTAAGGCAAGTTCTTGGCACAAATTAAGAGCCCAGATCCCTATTCCGTACAACAATTCTAGTTCAATTCTCAGTTATCTCCCTTGGTATGGCAGCTAACCAATTCAAGTGTTCAAATCATTCTACCAGAATAATCTTAAGTCTTTTCTATGAATTAGATCTCAATTGTCAGTGGGTACCACATAAGTGAAATCACAAAGCAATCAGATCTGAAGACTCATGCAAGGGATAGTTCCAGATTCAATTAAAGTTGAATTCAAGTTCTTTTAGTTGATCCAAAGTGATCTCAGTGGGTACTGCAGATCAGTTCTAGATTTAGACAAAGTCATACAAGCCCATTGAAATTAACATGCATTGAATAGAAAATATAATGAGCACAGATCAATTCAATTTAATTGTCTCAAATAAGTTCAGATCTGTAAAAGTCTAAACCTCAAGGCAATACTCAAAATTTAGCCGATCATGTTGGTGATCGGCTCAGAGAATCGGTTTGAGTACAAATAAAATATCTGCGTAATATAGACTCTGTATCTCCTTTCTAATGCTGAAACCCTCGGTTTCCTGATTGTTTCTCTCTCCTCTTGTTCTGATCTTTCTTCTTGTTCAACTCTTGCTAGAGACGATCTCTTTCACTTGTTCTGCTTGTCTCTTTGCCTTTTATACCTTCCTTTGATGGACGTGTCACGATCATGGTAGCTGAAATCTTCCACTGGTTGTGAGATTTTTCCACGTGCCTGCAAGATCATCACGCTAAGTGAGGTCATCTATCATCATAATAGTTGAAGTATTTGCTTAAGCATTAAGACTCAAAATTTATCAAACACTTAGAGAACTAGTGCATTCCTGAATCGCTCTATTTGTGCTTTGCTTTTATGCATTAGGACTCGTGCCTTGTGCATGAGTGGATTGTGTTGCTGTGCATGCTAAGTGTCCAACTGGCTGTGGAGTGACATGAATGAATAAAGTGCAGGTGTGCGAGTGTAGTGAGTGAATGCATGAGTTAAGTGCGAGTGTGTGCGGATGTGCATGAGTGTGAGCGAGATGAGAGTGCATGTGTGAGGTGAAAGTGCGCCTGCGTAGAATAGGCGGGCGCTCTTAGTGAACGTTGTGTGCATAGACGGGTGGCTGGTGGTAGCAAGTTGTCGCTACTCATCAATTTATTCTATTTCACTAACTATAGTAGCAGTGAGCAAGGGATCGTATCCACAGGGAAAAGAAGGTATCAAGAAATTTGTTATTGCTCAAGCAGTAGTCACAATGGTAATCTCAAGTAATGAAATAAAAAGGAACTCACAAGATAAAATCAATTGCAAAATGAAACTATCACTAGATAAACGCTAAGAAGTAAAAAAGAAAGCTCTCACTAGATTGAAACAAATAATCTAAGGTTTCTTCCGGGTGAGTACAACTTATCAGCACAGTACTACTAACATACAATCATATCAATTGAGGAGAAGAGCAACCAGGAGACCTAATCACAGTTGGCATGGCCACCACACTGTAACCTTAGCCTCCCATCACCATCCTATCCTATGGTGAGGCCTAAGGATGGTGAATAAAACCCATAGTCTTCTCAATTCTCTACCCGAATTACTCAAGCAACTATCTCCTAGAATCTCCCATGGTGAGGCCTGATTCTAGCTTGTAAATTTATCATTCAAGTAAGAAAATCTCTTATCACCTTGTTCTCACAACTTCATAGTCTAAGAGCTTCCTATGGTGAGGCCTAGCTCTAAGACATGTACAAATGTAATCAGGTTTAAGAACTCTTGCAATCTCTGGTTCTCATTCATGAATTCTTAGCCGATTCTTATGAATTAAGATTCAACTCAGCATGATGACCGCAATCAAATCTCATTTCAACAAATTCAGATCAAAAGCATGACTTAACAAGTTTACAAATTCACTTAGGAGAATGTTGTATTTCTCTTCTTAGATTGTCAATTATACTGCACTTTATCAATTCAACCAAGCATTCACCCATTAAAAACCTAGATTATCATACAATTAGCCACAATACTCCATTTCCAATTCACGATCAATAAATCGGAAGACTAAACAGTTCATTTCATCAATTGGAAGAGTTTACCAATTAAAATGTCTTAAAAGCTTCCAAATGTCAAAAAGATTGTGAATTGCCTTCTCAATTGCAAGGAGATTTACAATAACCGGAACAATTCCTCGATCGGAATCCAAAATGGAGCTTCAAAAGCTAGAGAGAGAGTCAATCTCACAAATTTATTCCCGCTCTCTCTAGATCAAAAGTTGGTTACAAAATAAAATCCTAACTAATGGACGAATAATAGTCCCCCGAGATCTAATGGATCCCCTTACATATTAGCTACATCTCCTATATATAGAGTTCTGAAATGTAGCTAATATGAAAATTAAAAATATCTAAAGTATTACAGGAATGCCCTTCAATAGAAAAAACCAACAAGCAGCCCAAGATGTGAAAATTCGAAGTTGATGAACTTTTCCCAGCAATCCAGCGCCTTCAGCATCGAATTCCAGCGCCTTCAGCATCGAATTCCAGCGCCTTCATCATCCTCGCCAACCCATGTCGCGCCTTGAGGCTCAGCTTTGTCACGCCTTTGCCCTTTGAAAATCCAGCTGAAGAATCAGACCAAGTTCACGCCTTTGTGCCTGTGTCCTTCACGCCTTCAGCATCCTCGAGAGTCTTCCCGTATTTCAGCCTTCAAGACATCACGCCTTTGAGCCAAGAAACTCCACGCATTCAGCTGCCTGGTGAAACCTGAAAATCAGAACTTCAACACTTAGCCAAATTTCTGAACTCCAAACAAACAAATTCTTGCTCACTCAGGACTCCTCAAAGCTGGAACAACACGAAACAAATTCTTGCTCACTCAAGACTCCTCAAAACTGGAACAACACAACACAAATTCTTCCTCACTCAAGACTCCTCAAAACTGGAACAACACAAAGCTACGATGCATCGTAGCACATTCACTCCACAGCCACGATGCATCGTAGCACATTCACTCCACAGCCACGATGCATCGTAACGATGCATCGTGGTTCAATTTTGCCTTCACTACGATGCATCGCTACGATGCATCGTAGTGTAGTGCTTGTGTGCTGATTGTGAGATGCATTTTGTGAGGTGAGTTGTGTTGTGTAGTGAAGAGTGAATACTTTGTCTATGAAGTGTTGTGGATTAACAATAATGAAGAGTGAGCAGCATGAATTCCATGACCAAATGACTGAATGAAGAAACGAGAATTGCAATGGCCGAAGATTGGTACAAGACTTGATAATCCAAACTTGTAAATCTGCAATATGCAATATTATGTGCTCTTCCGAAGTGTTGTGTGAATGATCCAGCTTTTGTGCAAATATTTGTGAGCTGAAGAGTAAAAGCTTGATGCATTATAGGTGAAAATGTGTGAAGTGTCATGGAAATGGAGTTAGAACAAATGAAGATACACAAATGATTCTGATAAGTCGATGTTTAGTCGACTTATTTGCTCCGCTTTCCTTATTCTTTGTTGTGAATTATGAGTGAAAATGATGCTTGGTGTGTCAATGGTATGCAAAATGTGCAGTATTTGGAAACATTGATAAATGGCTAAGTATCGTGTGATAATGTGAATATTTTGTGAGTTTGTGCAAAAATACTTAGTCATGTATGCCACTGACCTCCAACTCTTTTTGGAAGTCCACAACTGTTCACACTACACAAACTCTCAACACAAGCACACAAACGCACAACTCATTCAGCACACACAAAAGACACACACACACGGCGGTCGCACGATGCGACCGCCGCACACACACGGCGGTCGCACGATGCGACCGCCACACACACACGGCGGTCGCACGATGCGACCGCCCACACACACACACAAACACGGAGGCCGCATCGTGCGGCCGCCACCCCTCACAGCGGCCGCATCGTGCGGCCACCCTCTCACACACACACACGGCGGCCGCATCGTGCGGCCGCCACCCCACTTGCATCACTTGCACTCCAATTGCATTTTTCCTTTGCTGTTTTTAGCCTATTTTACTGATTGTCATGTTTTAAGTTAGGAAGTGTTTTATGCATTGTTATTTCATCATTTTAGTTAGTCATTTCCTCATGCATGTCGTAAACACCAACTCCGCATTCTGTGTAACTTATTTAGCAAACTTAGTAGTTAAGGTTTCCAATATTGTGTACTGATTATTGTCATTTCTTAAGTACACGTGTCTTCACCAAATGATCTGTTGTAAATGCAGGAGCACGTGTCAACATCTGGCTACACAAAGGAAATTTCCAGGAAGCTCACCAAGCTAAGTCGGCAATGAAAAACTATAAAGCTGGAGAGATTGATCAAAAGAGGAGGAGGCGAGACAAGGGGAATCAAGTGAGAAAAGAGAGAGGAGTTCTGAGAATCTAGGGTTTTAGAGATTAGAGTAGAGATCATTCAACTCTATCCGTTTGTAATAGCAATGTTTGATCTGGCTTTGTTAAACTCATTTTCAAAGCCGATCAACATGATCGGCTAGATTTTCAGTGCTGCTTTGAGGGATTAAGTGTAATGACTTAATATCGTTTTGAGACATTTGAATTGCATATTTTGTGTTTGGTTAAAGTTCCATGTCAGTTAGTGTTCCATTTCAATATTTATTCACTTACGATTATGCCTTTATATGATTTGCGGTATCCACTGAAATCAATTTAGTGCAATAAAAGGAAATTGGAATGAAACCACAGAACATAGAACAACCTATGTATGAGTCCTAAGATCTGGGTGAGGAAGCGATTTTCTACTGTGCGGTATCCACTGACAGCGGAAGGACTTAGGATCATTTGCACACTAGTGCTTGTCTTAGTGTAGTGTCAGATAGGGATCTGGAATTAGGAAGCGAGCCTAAATCTTGCCCTAGCAAGGGAAGATAGAAGAGCATGGTGGGTTAGGATTGTGAGACCTATCAAGGAGATCAATCTTAAATTCATTAGAAAACCGACCCCCTCATACATGTGTCAACACTAGGTCAAGGATAAACGATTGAAGTCATTATCACTGGCCTCCCTCAAGGCAGCATACCTCTCTCCTTTTGGTTGATTTCTCGTTTGTTTTCTATTTTAGTCTACACATCGCTTAATTGCTTATTCTATCACTGTACAACTCTTAATTCTACCCTTTCCCTGAGGATTCGATCCCACTTACCGCTTGCTTCTAGTTAGTTGTTTTGGGTAAAATTGCGAGGAAGACGACGCTCTCGCCAATTTTTGGCGCCGTTGCCGGGGAAGGGCATAGCGTTGAGAGTTGATTTTGTGATAGTTTTACTTAGTGTTACTGTACGAATTCTTGTTTGAAATTGTTGTTTGTCTTTTTGTTAAAATTCTAGTTCATTATTAGTTTCTGTTGATTTTGTTCTACTAATCTGTTGTTCCAGTGGTGTTTTCTTCCTTGTGATAATTCACAGTTTATGCTACCTAGAGCAAGGATACGTGGTGAAGCTCCAGAGTTTGCACTTGACTTAGAATTGCACAGAACTTTAAGGCAGAGAAGAAGGGAAATTGAAATGGCAGAACAAAATGAAGAGAGACCTCAGCCCCAACCAGCTCGGTTTGGGGACCATTTTGCGGTAAATTTTGAGAGAAGAAATAATCATCAGGGAATTAACGTTGAGAGTTATCAAATTCCGACACAAATTGTGTCCATGATCACCCAAGGGCAGATCTTTCAAGGCTTAAGCAACGAAGACCCTAATGAGCATTTGGATTGGTTTCTAGGACTATGTAATACCTTCAAGCTGCAGAGAGTGACCCCTGATGATGTGAGAAGGGTGCTCTTCCCACTGTCCTTGAAAGGGAAGGCCAAGCACTGGTTTAACTCAATTGGTGGTCCAGCTATATCTACATTCGAGGAACTTGAGCGGAAGTTTTTAGCCAAGTATTTTCCTCCAGCAAAGTTGGAGCGAATGAGGTTGGATATCCGAAACTTCCAACAGCAAGATGGCGAAACCTTCAAGGAAGCATGGGATCGATTCAACGATTTGCTCCGCCAATGCCCAAACAATGACCTTGGAGAGGTCAGGGAACTCAACATTTTCTTCAAAGAGCTATCACCTGAATCCTCACTAATGGTCAAGGCCAGCGCAAATGGGGCCTTGAAGGATAAAAGTATCCCTGAGGTCAGAGAACTCTTTGATTCGATAGCAGACGACGAATACCTTTTTCCAGAAACTAGGAAGATGCCGGTGCGGAAGCAGCGAGGAGTGCTAGAGCTGGATGAAGAGACATCCTTGGAAGCAAAACTTGAGGCTCTCACAAAGCAAGTTCAAAACCTAAAGACTGCTAAGGTGGCACCTGTATTGATGTGCGGATTATGTAAAGGGGAGCACCACACGGATGAGTGTGAGCTCACCCAAGAGTCAGTGCAGTATGTGGCCAACTACAACAACCGACAGCAGTATGGAGGCTACCGAAATCAGTCGGGCCAAGGCAACTAGGAACAGAATAATCAGGGAAATCAGGAAAGGCAGTACTACCAAAGTGGGGAGTCAAGCAATAGGGAACAGAAAAAGTCCACGGATGATTTACTCTATGAAATTCTGGGTAGAATGGACATGTTTGAGAAAAGAACCTCCACTGTGGAAGCTCAAGCGAAAAGCACGGAGGCCGCCATCAAAAACCTCGAGATGCAAGTGGGCCAGCTGGCTAAAGCCAACCACCAAAGACCTCAAGGTGCCCTTCCAAGTGATACGGAGCCAAATCCCAAAGGAAAGGAAAGGGAGATGTGCAATGCCATAACGTTGAGGTGTGGAAAGGAGCTTAGTGGAACCAAGAGACAAGAGGAAGAGAAAGTTTCACCTGAAGAACAAAAAGATGAGCCTGAAAAGGAAGTCTTGGACGAAGAAATCATTATAGAAGAGAAGATCCTAGAAGGGAACAAAAGGGAGTGTGTGAAGGTCCCTGAAGGTAAAAGGAAGAGGGGAGATCAACATCCATGCGATGAGTCGCCATATGCACCACCCCCTCCTTTCCCCGAGAGACTTCGACCTCCACCAAAGAAGGGGGTCCAATTTACAAGATTTTTGGACATGGTGAAAAATGTAAATGTGAATGTCCCATTGCTGGATTTGGTCAGAGCCGTGCCAAGATATGCGAAATTCTTAAAGGACCTAATCGCCAACAAGGAGCAGATTTTGCGCAGTGAATTACCAATTCCACTCACTAAGGAGAGCCAAGCATGGATCAACAATGAGCTGCCACCCAAACTCAAGGACCCTGGAAGCTGTACAGTTCCATACTCCATTGGTAAGAGATTTTTCAGCAAGGCCTTGTGTGACCTTGGAGCAGGCATCAACCTCATGCCTTTATCCATAGCAGAGAGCATAGGATTGGGATCACAAATTAAACCGGTAGCAATCATGCTCCAATTAGCGGATAGATCATTGGTTCAACCAACTGGGATGGTGGAGGATGCTCTGGTATCTGTGGATAAATTTGTACTCCCCGTGGACTTCATAGTGTTGGACATGGAAGAAGACCCTGAAGTGCCACTCATCTTCGGAAGGCCATTCTTAGCTACAGGTGATGCTCTCATTGGAGTAAAGGGAAAGACCATAACCTTTAGGGTCAATGGTGAGGAGGTCATCTTCAATGTCGACTATGCCATGAAACACCCTCATTCCATAGAACAATGTTGCCTAGCGAGCTTGGTAGAAGGTAATCCTCAACCCCTGAAGTTTGAGCATAAACGTAAATCTTCTCTTGCTGAAAATGATTTTTGGGATGATGACCCATGTGAAAATTTTGAAACTGTTTTGGTCATTGAAGAGTCTGATACATTGCATGAATTGAACCCTTGGGGTGAAAAAGTTGAAAGTGATTCGTCTGCTACAGAAATGTATCTTGCATGTGATTTTGATGAAAGTCATGAAAATGGTGAAAGTTTGAATAAAATGGCAAATGTGCATGAAATTCAAGAAATGCAAAATTTCGGAGAAAAGTTGAAGTTAAGTGTTGAAAATGATAAACGAGAAGAAAAATTTGCATTATGTGACAAATTGTCTGATGCCATTGATGAGACTGACGAAAAGACGAAAGTTGTGCTTACTGAGGTGAGGCTTAAAAATCTTGAGTGCAGGAATGAGAAGCTCATGCCCTCCATCTTGAGAGCACCTAAGGTGGAGATGAAGCCCTTGTCGCCCCATCTAAAATATGCCTATTTGGGGGAAAATGAGACCCTACCTGTTGTGGTATCATCTAGATTGGAGAGGTGGCAAGAAGATAAACTTTTGGATGTTTTAAGGACATATAAGGAGGCTATTGGGTGGACAATAGCCGACATAAAGGGATCAGCCCCAGCGTGTGCATGCACAAAATCTTGCTGGAAGAAGGAGCAGTTCCTACGCGGGAGAGACAAAGGAGACTGAACCCGCAAATGATGGAGGTAGTAAAAAAAGAGGTGATCAAGTTGTTGGATTTTGGGATGATCTTCCCCATCTCGGACAGTGAATGGGTCAGCCCGGTACAGTGTGTGCCGAAAAAGGGAGGCGTGACGGTGGTAACAAATGAAGCCAATGAGTTGTTAGCAACCAGAATTATCAACGCTTGGAGAGTGTGTATGGATTATAGGAAGCTGAACAAAGCCACTCGCAAGAACCATTTTCCCCTGCCGTTCTTGGAGCAACTCCTGGATAGAATAGCGGGCTTTCTATTTTACTGTTTCTTGGACGGGTATTCCGGTTATAATCAGATAGCCATCGACCCCAAGGACCAAGAGAAGACAACCTTCACCTATCCTTTTGGCACTTATGCTTACAGAAGAATGCCCTTCGGGTTGTGTAACGCCCCAGCCACTTTCCAACGTTGTATGATGGCCATTTTCCAAGACATAGTGGAGCATATTATAGAGGTGTTCATGGACGATTTCTCGGTATTCGGGATGACCTTTGAAAGCTGTTTGGAAAACTTGTCCCTTGTGTTGAAGAGATGTGTGGAGACCAATTTGGTCTTGAATTGGGAGAAGTGTCAGTTCATGGTAAGTGAAGGCATTGTGCTCGGCCACAAAATCTCAAAGGAAGGGTTGGAGGTGGATAAGGCCAAGGTGGAGGTGATAGCCAAGCTGCCTGTGCCCAACAATGTAAAGGGAGTGAGAAGCTTCGTGGGCCACGCCGGGTTTTATCGGAGATTCATTAAGGATTTTTCAAAGATAGCAAAACCACTATGTTCTCTGCTAGAAAAATACACCCCATTCGTCTTCGATGAGAAGTGTGAGGAAGCATTTGAAAGCTTGAGGACAAGGCTTGTGGAGGCCCCAGTCATCATCGCACCAATGTGGGGGGAACCCTTTGAAATCATGTGCGACGCAAGTGACTATGCGGTAGGAGCGGTACTGGGCAGAAAAAGGATAACATATTCCATGCGATATACTACGCTAGCAAGTTACTGAATGGGGCGCAAATGAATTATACCACCACGGAAAAAGAGATGCTGGCAGTAGTCTTCGCCTTTGACAAATTCAGGGCCTATGTTCTGGGATCCAAGGTCATAGTTCACACCGATCACGCGGCCCTCAAATACCTGATGGCGAAAAAAGAAGCTAAGCCAAGGCTCATCAGATGGGTACTCCTGCTACAGGAATTTGACGTTGAAATCAAGGACCGGAAAGGATGCGAGAATGTGGTGGCCGACCACTTATCAAGGTTAGAGCTGGGGTCACTTAGTGAAGAGAAATTGCAATTGTGGATCAAGGAGAGCTTCCCTGATGAGCAAATTTTCAAGATCCACGCGCAACACTTACCATGGTACTCAGACATCGCCAACTATGTGGTCACAGGGCAATTGCCACAACGCCTATCTAGTGATCAGAGGAAAAGACTCAAGCATGATGCCCAATTTTATTTTTGGGATGATGGATGTCTATATAAAAGGTGTAGCGACCAGATCATCAGGAGGTGCATACCAGACGAAGAGGTGGAGAGCATCCTCAAGACGTGTCATGAGTCACCATTTGGCGGGCATTTTGGAGTAGCGAGAACTGGGCACAAGGTCCTTCAAACAGGATTTTACTGGCCACATATATTCAAGGACTCTAAGCTTTGGGTAAGCCAATGTGATAGGTGCCAACGGGTCGGCAACATCTCCGCTAGAGATGAAATGCCTCGCAACAACATATTGGAGGTAGACTTGTTTGATGTTTGGGGTTTGGATTTTATGGGGCCATTCCCGAGGTCATGCGGAAAAGAGTACATACTGGTTGGGGTCGACTACGTATCAAAATGGGTTGAAGCCGTGGCATTGCCACACGATGACAGTAGGAGCGTTATGGGGTTTGTTAAGAGAAATATTTTTAACCGTTTTGGGACCCCGATGGCCATTATCAGTGATGGTGGAAGCCATTTTTGCAACAAGATTTTCAACACACTCTTGGCTCGGTATGGAGTTCAGCACAAGACCTCCACACCGTATCACCCACAAGCAAATGGACAGGCGGAGGTATCCAATAGGGAGATCAAAAGTATACTGGAAAAGGTTGTGAACCCGGGGAGAAAGGACTGGGCACTTAAGTTGGACGACGCACTGTGGGCATATAGGACAGCATACAAAACGCCGATTGGAGCCTCACCGTTTAGACTGGTGTTCGGGAAGGAATGTCATCTCCCAGTCGAGTTGGAGCATAGAGCTTACTAGGCTGTACAAAAGTTGAACATGGACCTCAACTTAGCTAAAGAAAAAAGAATGATGATGCTCAACGAATTGGATGAATTCAGGTGGAACTCATACATCAGTGCAAGTCTTTACAAGGAACGGACAAAGAGATGGCACGATGCGAAGATTAAGGTAAAGGAGTTTGAGGTGGGACAACGAGTGTTGGTGTATGACGCAAGGATGAGGCTCTTCCCTGGGAAATTGAAATCGAGATGGGTTGGACCCCATGTCATCACAAAAGTCTTGCCATATGGAACTCTTGAGGTATACAATGAGGCATCAGGGAAAAGTTGGAAGGTAAATGGGCACAGGGTGAAAGTTTTCAATTCTTCCACAACCAGCAAGGGGCACGCCCAGCGCCTTGATGATCCCTCCACCTGATAAGAGAAAAGGCTATTCTGTCTGGCTGAGGACAATAAACCAAGCGCTGTGTTGGGAGGCAACCCACCAATTTAAATTTAGCTGTTTCGTTTTATATAATAATTAGATTACACCAGCCCAATAATGGTACTCTCTTTTCTCAGGAATCCTCATGGTACGCACAGAGAATCAAACGCGATATCGAGGAGTCACGGGCGGAGGAAGTACATAGATCTAAAGACATCTCTACATTATCATGAGTAAGACACACGCGATTCCGGATCAGGCCTGAGCTGATATCACAAGTGTGTAGTTGGGGTGTAAGTGACAAGCCAAATGCATGCAATAGGGACCCACTGCTAAAGTGTCGCCCTGTTGCATTATTTTCAAAAAAGTGATGCATTGATACATCATGTTAAGATAGACTCCTCACAGACTTGTTTGCACCTGCTCGTTATTGTGCAGTGTGTCCCCTAGTGAATTCAAGTCCTATAAATACCATTCCTCTTGCATGATGTAGTGGCACACGAGTTTTCAAGACAAGAGTCCTTTACTGGTATATAGCTTCATACACCTTGCATTAAACATCAATCCACATTTGTCACTGCAAATCATCGCCCAGTGCAGATGGCAAAACGACGACAGTGATTAACAGACTATTTCTCCAGGGGGAATGATGGGCACCCGCAGAACCCCGAACGACGTGACTTTGACGACGATGAGCGAGTATACCCGAACACACCCCCCACCAGTTTTGTGAATGAGCGGGGCAGAGAGGCGTTTCCATGCACCAGACCACAGACATGTTATAGTAGAACGAACTTCGGCACGCCCCTGCTCGCGGTTTCGACGAAGCCATTCGGTTCTATAAATGGGAATCTCTCGCCTTTGCTCCCAGAAATGTCCTATGTGGGGGTTTGCTAGGGAATTTATGCCAACTCCAACGCAAGACTATAGACAAAGCAATGATGAAGGGGTTTACCTCTGCGGAACCAATGCTCAAGGTGACAAAGCCAAACTATAATTGCCCATATCAGCTGCCAGACTACCCAGAAGATGAGTATGAACAATTGGTAGGAGCTCCCAACGTAGATTTCTTGATTGAATCCGCTGGACTCCAGGAGCCACTTGGATACGTAATGGCCGATCTAAAGCCGTATATGTTAAAGTCGATGATTTGACGGCGAAGCTCGTATGTGGCTGATGTTCATAACGCCAAGCTCATACCCAAAATAGCCACGCAAAAAGCGACCAGGGAAAAAGTACTGCTGATTTATACCATACAACATCGAATGACAATCGACGCAGGAAAGGTGATCATGAAATCCATAACACGAGCACAAAAATTGCACAGGCGCGCCCATATATTTCCCTTTCCTATTAATCACAACATGGCCATGAGTCAAGGAATTGGAATATCGCCTGCTGAAGAATCCGAAGAATCTGTTGGAACCATAGGAAGACTCAACAATGGGAAATATATCAGGAGACTAAGCATAACCAACGACTCTTCCCGACGCTTGAATTATTGGGGTTACACTCTGTCCTTCTCACAATGGGGACCATTGCTTCATTTTAAGTGTGGGGGGGAGAGTTTGGGTTATGGCGTGCTGTGAATATGTTTGGTGTGAGCTTGATGGTTTATGCTGTGTGAAGACTGCTTGCTTCCTATTATGCTGATGTTTGTGAGGCCTAGGGCCTTTGAAAAATTTCAATCTTTATGCTGTGATTGCTAAGTGTGCAGGGGATCGGAGGTGGTGTGTACTATATTAGTAATAGGTGGTGTGAATTATTAATTTTCCTTTTCCTTTATCTTACTTCCTTTCACGTGGTGTTGGAATCAAAACCAAGGTAGTGATTTAGCACTGACCCTGACCTTGAAATGTGGTGTTGTGGATTTTCCATTCCAAATGTGATGTATTGTGCGGCTTTAAATGTATGAATGTGAAAGTTGATGTTATGATTGTGCAAGAGGTCCACCACTATTCATTTAAACAAACGCACTTTCCAATTTCATCAACAATCTACCAAGTGTTCGATTGTTTGATGCATGCGAAAAATTTTCTTTCACAAGTTCACGGTATTTCAGTCGATGCATACAGAGTGCTAAGTAAAGTATAACGTTAAAGTAAGATAGAAGTGCCAGCAAACATCTTTGACATAGGCAGAATGATTATGCTTCATAACTGTATGTGCACTCTACTTGTACACACTTGTATCTTGCATTTTTAATATATAGTCCATTGAAGACACCGCCACGAACACGAATGACTTGAGTTATGATGTTTATGCTGAGAAACAGCCCAAATAGGCAAATAAAGGGAAAAAATAGCCACAAAACCCTGGCAGCCAAACACAAAAGTGGCGGCATCGAATAAGCACAAAGTGCATATTAAGTTTTATGTTTGTTAAATTCGCAAAGTGTTCGTGTGTGTGGACAAAGGGACTGTAGTGCAAAGATTTTGGTTACAGTGTCTGCTTGAGTACTTTGCATAGCACAACCGTTGTAGCATAAGTAATTCTCAGCACCACACTTCAAAGCGGGCGCCTTTGGTCTTTATTCGTAATACCTTGCTTGGCAACTTTGTGTAAATCGAATAAACTGTGGATTTGCGTATTAAAGCGATGTTATGCATGCGAAAGTTTTGACAATGGAATGGTTGAGTGAGGTTGAGAGAGTTGTTTGTGAAGTTGGGTAGTTGGATTTACTTTGCTTGGACTAGCAAAGACTTAAGTGTGGGGGGATGAATAAGTCGATGTTTAGTCGACTTATTTGCTCCGCTTTCCTTATTCTTTGTTGTGAATTATGAGTGAAAATGATGCTTGGTGTGTCAATGGTATGCAAAATGTGCAGTATTTGGAAACATGGATAAATGGCTAAGTATCGTGTGATAATGTGAATATTTTGTGAGTTTGAGCAAAAATACTTAGTCATGTATGCCACTGACCTCCAACTCTTTTTGGAAGTCCACAGACTGTTCACACTACACAAACCTCTCAACACAAGCACACAAACGCACAACTCATTCAGCACACACAAAAGACACACACACACGGCGGTCGCACGATGCGACGCCGCACACACACGGCGGTCGCACGATGCGACCGCCCAACACACACATCACCGGCAGTCGCACGATCGACGCTCCACACACACACACAGCACGGCGCGCCGCATCGTGCGGCCGCCACCGCCTCACAGCGCCGCCATCTTGCGGCGCCCTCGTCACACACACACACACGATGCGGCCGCCACCCCACTTGCATCACTTGCACTCCAATTGCATTTTCCTTTGCTGTGTTTAGCCTATTTTACTGATTGTCATGTTTTAAGTTAGGAAGTGTTTATGCATTGTTATTTCATCATTTTAGTTAGTCATCTTCCTCATGCATTTCGTAGACACCACTCCCGCATTCTGTGTAACTTATTTAGCAAACTTAGTAGTTAAGGTTTCCCAATATTGTGTTACTGATTATTGTCATTTTTTAAGTACACGTGTCTTCACCAAATGATCTGTTGTAAATGCAGGAGCACGTGTCAACATCTGGCTACACAAATGAAATTTCCAGGAAGCTCACTAAGCTAAGTCGGCAATGAAAAACTATAAAAGTTGGAGAGATTGATCAAAAGAGGAAGAGGCGAGACAAGGGGAATCAAGTGAGAAAAGAGAGAGGAGTTCTGAGAATCTAGGGTTTTAGAGATTAGAGTAGAGATCATTCAACTCTATCCGTTTGTAATAGCAATGTTTGATCTGGCTTTGGTTAAACTCATTTTCAAAAGCCGATCAACATGATCGGCTAGATTTTCAGTGCTGCTTTGAGGGATTAAGTGTAATGACTTAATATCGTTTTGAGACATTGAATTGCATATTTTGTGTTTGGTTAAAGTTCCATGTCAGTTAGTGTTCAATTTCAATATTTATTCACTCACGATTATGCCTTTATATGATTTGCGGTATCCACTGAAATCAATTTAGTGCAATAAAAGGAAATTGGAATGAAACCACAGAACATAGAACAACCTATGTATGAGTCCTAAGATCTGGGTGAGGAAGCGATTTTCTACTGTGCGGTATCCACTGACAGCGGAAGGACTTAGGATCATTTGCACACTAGTGCTTGTCTTAGTGTAGTGTCAGATAGGGATCTGGAATTAGGAAGCGAGCCTAAATCTTGCCCTAGCAAGGGAAGATAGAGGAGCATGGTGGGTTAGGATTGTGAGACCTATCAAGGAGATCAATCTTAAATTCACTAGAAAACCGACCCCCTCATACATGTGTCAACACTAGGTCAAGGATAAACGATTGAAGTCATTATCACTGGCCTCCCTCAAGGCAGCATACCTCTCTCCTTTTGGTTGATTTCTCGTTTGTTTTCTATTTTAGTCTACACATCGCTTAATTGCTTATTCTATCACTGTACAACTCTTAATTCTACCCTTTCCCTGAGGATTCAATCCCACTTACCGCTTGCTTCTAGTTAGTTGTTTTGGGTAAAATTGCGAGGGAGACGACGCTCTCGCCAGATTCTAAGCACAAGGTGACATTCTTTGGGTTTTGGCTTGCGATCCCAATTTCAGTGAAGGCTCAATCACACTTACACTACGATGAGGTCGTAGTGCAAACGTGTGTGCGCAATTTTGTGCTACGACTTCATCGTAAGCAAATTCCAAGCCCAAGTGCTCAAATCTTCAGCAACTTCAAACCAATATTCGAGTATGGTGAAATGGGAATTTGGGAAAACTTAAAGCACAAACGTTGTAGCCCCAGATCATAGCTTTCCATAGCAATTTTAATCACTCAAATCAGATCTCAGACCAAAGAGTTATGACCAAAATACTGGAACCTGGCAGAATGTGAAATTAACACTACGATGAGATCGTAGTGCTATTTTCCAAGACTTTTATGTACTCCAGTTTTATCCCTCGTTTTGACACAAATAATCAGTTTCTCCTTCGATTCAGACTCCGGGGTCAACATAACAATTATAGAACTTCCTCCTTATCATTCCAATGGTTCAAGAACCAACACCATTGGATGCCTAGAACTCAAGTTATTAACAATTAACCAAACTATGGCAACATAAAACTCATAAAACCCTAATACGGCATTTCGCAAAGAAACTCCTATTTCATAGTCTTACACACATAATTAGCTAATAGTTAAAACATAAGAATTATAGTGCATTCAAAGAGCTTTTCAGAATATCAGAGAACTCACCAATTGGATTAGCATTAAGGAAGTAATGCTTAAAGGAAGTTCACTAGTCAAATCTGTCTAATCCAAAACTAGGCTATTTTAAGCATGTTTAGGTTTTCTCAAAAAATCCCACACATCTCTCAAGTCTTTTAAACTCTTTCTTGCCATTTGACACCACTCACACATTTACCTCATTTTACTCACATTTTTAGGTCTTTTTCTTCATTTAAGCCCATCAAGTTGCATATCACAATAATACACCAAATAGCATATAAACACACATAAATGTATGCAATACAAGTCAAAAGCTAAGTGAAATAAGATATATAAGTAGGTATAAAACATACTTATCAAATTCCCCCACACTTGAACTTTTGCTTGTCCCCAAGCAAAGACACAACACTGCACTTACACCTTCTGCTTACCAGTTTAACATGGTCACAACAACAAAATACCCACACACATCACACTCAGACACTATGCCTCATATGTGAACTTTGGTAGAAAAACCTTCCTATCCATTTAAAAACACCATTCACACTATTGTTGGATGTTCTCATTCCTTTTGTAACCAATTAGACTCTAATGGTAAAGACATGCTCAACTCTTCATGGTAATCGCCAAAACTAAGCTGTACTCATTTAACACTTTAACATGGATGTGTGAGTTGTGTGCAAAGGCTTTCATACTTCTCAAGTCTTACTTATGTTCAAAGAAATGGTAGAGAATGCAAATAATTAATTAGTAGCTCTTCAAAGTTCTCAACTTGTAAATATTGTATAGACATAAATGCACCCTATTAAGGATCATTGGCCGCCCTCGTTTCTTACCACTCTTTCCCCCAGGTTGTCATCCTTTAGTACTTTACCTTCGTTTGCACATGACATTATTACTCTGGGGTACTCATTGTCTCACCAAATTTTGCCTTGGGTTTTAGGGCTTTTGAATTCCATCCCCACTCATACGGATTATTCTCAATAGATGCATACTTGGTGTGATAGAGCAGTCCCGTAGAGGAGTGGTTCATTTTGTGTACTTTTGGAACATTGTCCACGCACTTAGCATCCAGTACATTTAAAATTGGCATAATAACCTGCCTTTTCCAACCAAATCATTTCCTTAATGCATAAATGTCTCTACAAGTTCTCAAGGAGTACTTAACTTGATAAATGAAAATTTTCAAACAAATTCTCTACTTCTCACCTTTTCACATGAGTTTAACAATCCAAGTATGTATGCCTTTTTAGTGCTTAAAAACAACCGTGTTAAAGTGCAAACTTTCCACTATGTTTTAGCACCTACCACTTAGAGTTGAACTATCCTCACCACTGAGCAGTTTATTCAAACCTTTTCAAACTCACAACCAACTCTAGTGTAAATGTGTTTTCCATAGATAGTTAAGTTTTTCTACAAGAAAGATTCAAATTGTGTTCTTTAGCATCATATTTTCTCAGCATTTCAACACAAAATTTGTTTGGCTCTCTAAATGCAACTCACTGTAAAACTTTGCACCACTTATCTTCACACTTCACAAACATCACTTATTTGTAAAAAAATTTAAAATTCGCACAAAAATGAAAAATACAACATATACTAAGTAGAATATGCAAAAGCTCAAAATAATACAACAAAACTTAAAAGTAACATACTTTGCATCACATAGCACCAAAGAACTTTCATGACATAAAAAAAAATATAAAGTCCAAGAGACACAAACCAAAAAAAAATATAAAGTCCAAGAGACACAAACCATAAAAAATATAAAGTCCAAGAGACACAAACCATAGCAAACATTCCCTCCTCCACACTTAAAACTTACATTGTCCTCAATGTAAAGTAAAGAGAGGTTTAGACGCTCCCTGGTTGATATATCATGAATTCCAGTGCTTGCTTGATGTAGTGTCCTTGTTTGAAGTTCTTTCTTGCATGAAAACTTCCTGAGCATGGTGAAAAACAAAGCTTATTAGAAATTGCTCACTCAAGTACACTACATGTTGGTGCAAGATAAACATGTCATGGAGGTAGCATGCAAGCAAAGTGTCGCACCATGACTAGGAATCACAGTGGTGTAAAATAATGCAACTAGTAACACTAAATAGCATATGCACAATTCATGCTTCAAAATAGAAAACCAAGTGATTAATTGCATTGTGGGAGTGGTCCATGGCACCACTCCCCCACACTTAGCCTCATGTGTACATGGCTTATTTCCCTTGCAATTCCTTCCTTTGCATACACCTATATCATGAGTGGCCTTGGTGAGTATAAGCAAACATGCAAAATAACATAACAATTAATTGAACCAAAAACTGAAGTAAAGGTAAAATGAAAAGAAGTAGTTCTGGGTTTTGTAGTCTCCAGCTAGACTTTATTTATGTAACTTCCTTCTACAAGAATCGGAATAACCCTCTCAGTACCAGAAAAATGATATTTCATAAGAAATCATTATCCTCCTGTAGGGCACTTGAAGAATAGGTCCAATGTAGTGCTTAAGCTCATGCATATGGGGATCAATCTCTACAAATTTAACTTTGAACCACTGAGGCTCCCCTATTGTAAGCACCTCTTTTACTTCTTTTACCATACTAGACTCCTCAACCATGCACAGCTCAACCAAAGGTTGAGGTTCCCTCATAAGAGGCACCTGGTTCACTTCCTCCACCAGAAAAAACTCTTTTACTTCTTCCACCATACTAGGCTCTCCAATTGAAGGTAACTGATTCACTTCTTCCACCACACTAAGCTCTCCAACCCTGCAAGGCTCAACCAAGGTTTGTACGTCCATGGTCTCAACAAACTTATCAGTAAGCTCAAAACCACCAGTAAGTTCAAAAATTGATTCATCTACAAAGCAATTTTCCACCATGTTAGCAATTTCGTTATAAATTCTCACATCTTCATCATCTAGACTAACATGGGGAAATTCTTGAGTCTTTTCTTTGTCAACAACACAAAAAGCATTATCATCAATTAGCAAGAGGATCTCATTTTGCACTTCTTGTGAATCACCATTTAAACACTTAGATTCATTGATCATTTCAAAAATTGGTGCCTCAACAAGAGTTTCAAACAATGTGTTAACACTCTCATTAACAAATGCAACATTATCTTCCTTTATGATATCACATTGATCCTCAAGAAATGACTCTGTACAATTCAGAAAGCTATTAAGAGGAGAAGCAACTAAAGAAAGGCAAATCAACATCATATGACTCATTGAATTCCATGAAATTAATGCAAGACTCAGCTTTAGACACACTTTCCAGCTTAGTAACATGGCAACTTAGAACACTAGAGTCATCACTATCAAGCTCACTAAAGAAGCCATCATCCTCAACATCAAAGTTCACATATTCATGCACAAAAGAATGAGCAACATAACACTCATGTACACTATCCCCAAAACATTTAAACTCCTCCTCCCTTAGACACTTTAAGCCACAATCAACATTAGCATGCATGTCAAAATGATTGTCCTCAGGAGTTGGTGTTTTAGTGAGAAGAAAGGTACTTTCTGAGTTGTATTGGGCATCTAGAACTAGTGTCTCAATTTGTTCCAATATGTTGCTGATTAACACATTGATTCGATCAAGTCTCTCTTGTTGCCTTTGAACCACCTCTTCCATTTGAGTCAATCGTGTATCACAAAATACACTTGAATCAAGTCTATCCATCACTTGAGACAACATGTCTTCCATTTTGTCCTCTTCTCTGAGATAACACTCTTTGCTTTGTTGTTGGTAATGCCATCTCTCTTCCTTCTGTAAGCCTCTGTCAAGTTTTTCCAACATTTGAGAAAACGTGTCCTCCACTGAGAGTCTTTGGTTTCCAATGAGATACGTCTTGTTGCTTTGTTCTTGATTGTGCCACTGCTCTTCATATGGTGGTGGAGAGAAGTCCTCACAAACTCTAGGTGTTGGCTGTGTGTAATGATAAGAGCCAAAAGAGTCTTTATACCACCTAGACATGCTTGGGTATTTGTGGTGTACAATATTCAATTTCAATTGAGTTCCATTGTCCTGCACTTACCACAAGCACACCACAGTAGACAGAACAAAACACAAAAACAAACAACAACAATGAAACATAACAAGATTACTAAACTACACAAAGGACAAGAAAACAAAACAGAGCAAATCCAAATTCAAGAAAACTGTGCCTTTTTCCCGGCAACGGCGCCAAAAATTGGTAGCAAGTTGTCGCTACTCGTCAATTTATCCTATTTCACTAACTATAGTAGCAGTGAGAAAGGGATCGTATCCACAGGGAAAAGGAGGTATCAAGAAATTTGTTATTGCTCTAGCAGTAGTCACAATGGTAATCTCAAGTAATGAAATAAAAACGAACTCACAAGATAAAATCAATTGCAAAATGAAACTATCACAAGATAAACACTAAGAAGTAAAAAAGAAAGCTCTCACTAGATTGAAACAAATAATCTAAGGTTTCTTCCGGGTGAGTACAACTATCAGCACAGTACTACTAACATACAATCATATCAATTGAGGAGAAGAGCAACCAGGAGACCTAATCACAGTTGGCATGGCCACCATACTGTAACCCTAGCCTCCCATCACCATCCTATCCTATGGTGAGGCCTAAGGATGGTGAATAGAACCCATAGTCTTCTCAATTCTCTAACCGAATTACTCAAGCAACTATCTCCTAGAATCTCCCATGGTGAGGCCTGATTCTAGCTTGTAAATTTATCATTCAAGTAAGAAAATCTCGTATCACCTTGTTCTCACAACTTCACAGTCTAAGAGCTTCCTATGGTGAGGCCTAGCTCTAAGACATGTACAAATGCAATCCAGGTTTAAGAAACTCTTGCACGTCTCTGGTTCTCATTCAGAATTCTTAGCCGAATCTTATGAATTAAGATTCAACTCAGCATGATGACTGCAATCAAATCTCATTTCACACAATTCAGATCAAATAGCAGACTTAACAAGTTTACAATTCACTCAAGATAATGTTGTATTTTTCTTCTTAGATTGTTAAATTATACTGCACCTTTATCAATTCAACCAAGCATTCACGCCATTAGAAACCTAGATTATCATACAATTAGCCACAATACTCCATTTCCATTCACGATCAACAAATCGGAAGACTAAACAGTCATATTCATCATTGGAGAGTTTACCAATTAAAATGTCTTAAAAGCTTCCAATGTCAAAAGAATTGTGAATTGCCTTCTCAATTGCAAGGAGATTTACAATAACCGGAACAATTCCTCGATCGGAATCCAAAATGGAGCTTCAAAAGCTAGAGAGAGAAACTAGAGAGAGAAAGTAGATTTCACAAATTTATTCCCGTTCTCTCTAGATCAAACGTTGGTTACAAAATAAAATCCTAACTAATGGACGAATAATAGCCCCCCGGGATCTAATGGATCCCCTTACATATTAGCTACATCTCCTATATATAGAGTTATGAAATCTAGCTAATACGAAAATTAAAAATATCTAAAGTATTATAGGAATGCCCTTGAATAGAAAAAACCAACAAGCAGCCCAAGATGTGAAAATTCGAAGTTGATGAACTTTTCCCAGCAATCCAGCACCTTCAGCATCGAATTCTAGCGCCTTCATCATCCTCGCCAACCCATGTCGCGTCTTCAGGCTCAGCTTTGTCACGCCTTTGCCCTTTGAAAATCCAGCTGAAGAATCAGACCAAGTTCACGCCTTTGTGCCTGCGTCCTTCACGCCTTCAGCATCCTCGAGAGTCTTCCCGCATTTCATCCTTCAAGACATCACGCCTTTGCGCCAAGAAACTCCACGCATTCAGCTGCCTGGTGAAACCTGAAAATCAGAACTTCAATACTTAGCCAAATTTCTGAACTCCAAAATACCTCAAAACTAGAAGAACAACACAAACAAATTCTTGCTCACTCAGGACTCCTCAAAGCTGGAACAACACGAAACAAATTCTTGCTCACTCAAGACTCCTCAAAACTGGAACAACACAACACAAATTCTTGCTCACTCAAGACTCCTCAAAACTGGAACAACACAAAGCTACGATGCATCGTAGCACATTCACTCCACAGCCACGATGCATCGTAGCGATGCATCGTGGTTCAATTCTGCCTTCACTATGATACATCGCTACGATGCATCGTAGTGTAGTGCTTGTGTGCTGATTGTGAGATGCATTTTGTGAGGTGAGTTGTGTTGTGTAGTGAAGAGTGAATACTTTGTGTATGAAGTGTTGTGGATTAACAATAATGAAGAGTGAGCAGCATGAATTCCAAGACCAAATGACTGAATAAAGAAACGAGAATTGCAATGGCCAAAGATTGGTACAAGACCTGATAATCCAAACTTGTAAATCTGAAATATGCAATATTATGTGCTCTTCCGACAGTGTTGTGGGAATGATCCAGCTTTTGTGCAAATATTGTGAGCTGAAAGAGTTAAAAGCTTTGATGATTTATAGGTGAAAATGTGTGAAGTGTCATGGAAATGAAGTTAGAACAAACGAGGATACACAAATGATTCCAAGCACAAGGTGACATTCTTTTGGTTTTGGCTTGCGATGAGATCGCAAGCCAATTTCAGTGAAGGCTCAATCACACTTACACTTCGATGAGGTCGTAGTGCAAACGTGTGTGTGCAATTTTGTGCTACGACTTCATCGTAACAAATTCCAAGCTCAAGTGCTCAAATCTTTAGCAACTTCAAACCAATATTCGAGTACGGTGCAATGGGAATTTGGGAAAACTTAAAGCACGAAAGTTTGAGCCCCAGATCTTAGCTTTCCATAGCATTTTGAATCACTCAAATCAGATCTCAGACCAAAGAGTTATGACCAAAATACTGGAACCTGGCATAATGTGCAATTAACACTACGATGAGATCGTAGTGCTATTTTCCAAGACTTTTATGTACTCCAGTTTTATCCCTCTTTTTTGCTCAAATCATCAGTTTCTCCTTCGATTTAGACTCCGGGGTCAACATAACAATTATAGAACTTCCTCGTATTGTTCCAATGGTTCAAGAACCAACACCATTGGATGCCTAGAACTCAAGTTACGAACAATTAACCAAACTGTGGCAACATAAAACTCATAAAACCCTAATATGGCATTTCGCAAAGAAACTCCTATTTCATAGTCTTGCACACAGAATTAGCTAATAGTTAAAACATAAGAATTATAGTGCATTCAAAGAGCTTTTCAGAACATCAGAGAACTCACCAATTGGATTAGCATTAAGGAAGTTATGCTTAAAGGAAGTTCACTAATCTAATCTGTCCAATCCAAAACTAGGGCTATTTTAAGCCATGTTTAGGGTTCTTCCCCAAAAAATCCCACACATCTCTCAGTCTTTTAAAACTTTTCTTGCCATTTGACACCACTCACACATTTACCCTCATTTTACTTACATTTTAGGTCTTTTTCTTCATTTAAGCCCATCAAGTTGCATATCACAATAATGCACCAAATAGCATATAGACACACATAAATGTATGCAATACAAGTCAAAAAATAAGTGAAATAAGATATATAAGTAGGTATAAAACCTACTTATCACCTGGCATGCTCGCCCGTGTGAGTTTCGTGCAGGGGCAGGCGCCTGGCGCGCCCACTAGCGTGTGTGTATGGGCAGGTGCCTGGCATGCCGGCCGGTGTGTGCGTGCGTGTGTTGGCGGGTGCTTCGCGCGTCCGTCACTATGTGTGTGCATGAGTGTACCGGGCGCTTCTCGCACGTGCTAGTGTGTGTGTGTTCTCTTGTGTGCTCTGTGTGTGAGTTTGTGCAGGTGAAGTGGTTGAGTGTGCTTGTGTGCTGTTGGACTATGTGTGTGCTTGCTTGAGTGTTGTGAACAATTGTGTCAAGTGCACGTTTGCCTCTAAATCATGCAATAATTACATCAATTTGTGCAACATTTCCACAACTCTATACAACTCCCACAAATATCAATTCATGAACAATTCATCACATAAGGTAGACATCAAGCAAGAATTTCACAAGAAATTCATATAAGTCGATATAAACCCGACTTATCAGATCTCTCCTGTTATCATTCTTGCTACATTTATTCAAACTAGAGGTGTATCAAAGTTCAACAAACTCAGATCTCGCGAGTTGTCTATCTCACCTCCTTGCACCTTATAATTAACCAATCGAGACATCATACCACATAGACATGGAAGGAATCAAGACCAATACATATTCATAGCCAAAGTGGAGATAAAATGCACCATCTCACATAACCTAACATCAGTATGTATGCATCCACACTAGTGCAAATTGCACAAATAAAGCAACATGTGTACCACATAAGTTTAAGCCCATGACATGACATTTATTAGTCTAACAAGTTTTCAAGGGCCCATAGCCTAATTTCAAAGATAGTACACACATAAGCCTTTCGTGGCTATGATGAGCAACCCAAGTGGTAATTGAATCAAAAAATTAAGCAAGGAAGTGCTAGGAAAGATACTACCAAAGACAATGAGAAACTTTCCAATTTTTGTTTCCAAGAAAAAGATCCAAGCTTTCTTTTGATTTTCAACTCAAATTAGCCAAAAGTACATGATTCTTCTCTAAGAAAATGAAGAACACCAAAAACACACACTAAAAGATGTGTTCTAGAAAAGCTAAGCTACCTTATGCCCTAGATTATTTTCTACTCTACCTACTACTTACTACTTGTTTTCTACTTGTTACTTGTTATCTCCCTACTACTTAGCTCTTAAAGAAGCTTAAATAATAAGTGAATTGGCTAAAAATTAATAACTAGAAAGTACCCCACTTATTCTAAAATTGGGGCTAAAATGCAATTTCTGAATATATTGGTCCTACAACCACTATTTTTCATGATTTTAGACAACACACTAGTACGATGTTGGGAAGCAATTTGGAATGTTGTTCGGGCATAAAAAGGTGTTTTTTCTTCATAATCTCTTGGCTTTCCATTGCAACAAGAATCATTGAATTTGGAGTTTAGGAACTCATCTTAGGATCATTCTCCCAAACTGTGACAATAGCTTTTGATTTTTCATATTTTTAGGTGCATGTTGCATTGATGCCCAAATTCAACCATCTTGCCAATGTATTTGGAAGAAACCTCAAGCATAATAGTTTTGTTAATCTCGTAGATCTTTCAAAAACATCCAAGAAATCCTCGTTTTGTTAAGTATAAGATGAGATACACCTGTTTGAAATTTTCTTTACATTCTCCTCAACTTTTCCTTGCACTCCCATTCTTGCTCCTTTGTGACATCTTATGTTTTGGTAATTCAATTTGAGTGATTTTTGGTTTTTTTTTCCTATTTTTCACATCAAATAAAAATTCTGTTTCTTTTTCAAACCCCTCAAATTTGAAATCCTGTATTTACATAAAAAATGACACATAAATGACAAAATAATGCCTAAAGGAAAGCATAAATATAAAGAAATGAGCGCATAAGATTAGGTATTTTGAACCAAATCACCCATCAACACTTAAAACCTTGCTCTTCCTTGAGTAAACAAAATAAAGAGAACTGAACATAACATATAACACAACTTGATTGGCTACTAGCAGAGATAACATTCTATCAATTTCAAGTGCATTTATTCGATCAATGAATTTTGTGCGCCTTTATTTAAAAAAACTTGATGACTTTTATGGCAAGGAGATGCTCAATGCTTCATGATATCGGTTTAGGCTAAGTAGTACAAATTCAATATCTTAACACATTTGTGTGTGCAGTGTTCAATGGGTTTCACTTAATAAAGATTTATTTAACTATCCAAATGATAATAAGGAAGTCATGGTTTCTCCCCTAAACTTCTTACACAGCATTCATTATACGGCTTTCAAAGAAACGAATCATAACCAAAAATGACTCAGAACTCTCCTGTTATCATTCTTGCTACATTCATTCAAACTAAAGGTGTATCAAGGTTCAATAAACTCAGATCTCGTGAGTTGTCTATCTTACCTTCTTGCACCTTATAATTAACCAATCGAGACATCATACCACATAGACATGGAAGGAATCAAGACCAATACATATTCATAGCCAAAGTGGAGATAAAATGCACCATCTCACGTAACCCAACAACAGTATGTATGCATCCACACTAGTACAAATTACACATATAAAGAAACATGTATGGCACATAAGTTTAAGCCCATGACATAACATTTATTAATCTAACAAGTTTTCAAGGACCCATAGCCTAATTCCAAAGATAGTACACAATTAAGCCTGTCGTGGCTATGATGAGCAACCCAAGTGGCAATTGAAGTAAGAAATTAAGCAAGGAAGTGCAAGGAAATATATTACCAAAGACAATGAGACTTCCCGAATTTTGTTTCCAAGAAAATGGTCAATTCTTTCTTTTTATTTTCAATTCAAATAAGCCAAAAGGGCAAGATTCATCTCCAAGAAATTGAAGAACACCAAAAACACACACTAAAAGATATGTTCTTGCAAAGCTATACTACCTTATGCCCTAGATTATTTTTTACGCTATCTACTACTTACTACTTGTTTTCTACTTGTTACTTTTTATCTCCCTACTACTTAGCTCTTAAAGAAGCTTAAATAGTAAGTGAATTGGATAAATATTAATAATTATAAAAAGTACCCCACTTATTCTAAAATAGGAGCTAAAATGCATTTTTCGAATGTATTGGTCCCGCAACCACTATTCTTCAAGATTTTAGACAACACACTAGTATGATGTTGGGCTGCGATTTGGAATGTTTTACGGTCAGAAATGGGTTTTATTTTCTTCATAATATTTATATCCCTGCCACTTGGATTTCCATTACAGCAAGAATCATTGAATTTGGAGTTGAGGAACTCATCTTATGATCATTCTCCCAAACTGTGACAATAGCTTCTAATTTTTTGTATTTTTTGGTGTATGTTGCATTGATGCCCGAATTCAACCATTTTGCCAACTTATTTGGAAGAAACCTCAAGCATAATAGTTTTATTAATCTCATAGATCTTTCCAAAACATCCAAGAAATCCTCGTTTTGTTGAGTATAAGATGAGATACACCCGTTTGAAATTTGCTTTACATTCTGCTAAGCTTTGCCTTGTGCTCCCATTCTTGATCCTTTGTGCCATCTTGGGTTTTGGTAATCCAATTTGAGTGATTTTAGTTTATTTTTGCCCATTTTCCTCATCAAATACAGATTTTGTTTCTTTTTCAAACCCCTCAAATTTGAAATCCTGCATTTACATAAAAAAATGACACATAAACGACAAAATAATACTCAAAGACAATCATAAATATAAAGAAATGAGGGCATAAAATTAGGTATTTTGAGCCCAAATCACCCATCCACACTGAAAACCTTGCTCTTCCTTGAGCAAACAAAACAAAAGAGAACTGAACATAACATATAACACAACTTGATTGGCTACTTGCAAAGATAACATCCTATCCATTTCAAGTGCGTTTATACGATAAATGAATTTTGTGCTCCTTTATTTCAAAAAACTTAATGACTTTTATGGCGCGAGGAAATGCTCAATGCTTCATGATATCGGTTTAGGGTAAGTAGTACTAATTCAATATCTTAACACATTTTTGTGTGTGTAGTGTTCAATAGGTTTAACATAGTAAAGATTTATGTGACTATCCAAATAATAATAAGGAAGGCATTGTTTTTAGTGTATAAAACTAGCTTTTCCTCTTCACGAATAATCCACATATCCACTAGCATACATACACTCATACATTGTCTTGAGGATTAATGAACTTTATTCCCTAATAACAGTATTAACATTTGCATGCCTTGGGTCTTTTGGCTCTTTATACCACTACCCAAATCATATACGTTCCATGTTCGAATGTTCATCTTCACTCAAAAGGCCGTCTCATAAAGAATGGGCAATCATTCAAAAATTTAAAGCACACGCCAAAGGTTTTATGACTTTTGATACCTATTCGCAATCATACAAGTTCCTTTGATTATGAACTTAAGTTCAAGAGGCAATCTCACTATCGACTCAGTGACACACACTGTAAAAGATGCACATTTACGGGGTGTTAATAAAATCAAAGGATGGATCATTACTTTATCCCCAATACAGTGCCAACTTGTTAAATGCATGATTTGGTTGGTGTGTTTTGAGACTACAAGTAAATTTATACTCTTACCCCACCTTATAAAAGGGTGAGTAAGGTGCTGAACCCACAAGGAGGTGCACTAGCTAAAATATGTGATGTGTTTAAAGGACTTGAAATATAGAGAAAAGTATGCAATTTAACAGCAAAAAAGTAATAATGAAATAGACAGATGACTAGTAAGGTATTCAAATGGAGAGAGAATGGTGTTCTTGGACTTGTGTTGCGAGAAATTTCATCTAGTGAACTAATAACCTTGTGTTGAGCTATGATGATTGATTTGATGGAGTAAAATATTGTCCTCAAGGAATGGTCCTAAGTCACCTTAGCAGGCGCATCTAGGTCAAAACTCATCAATTCTCCTATTCCCTTGATAGAGACAAGTTTGAATTATTAATTAAACCTGCAACCCGTGACAATGGCCAACTACCCAACTAGTTTCATCCACATTGATCAAGTACTTTGAGAACTCATGGTCCTTCTCTTGGCAGAGACAAGACCCCTTTGATCATAACTAAAACTAAGTATCCTTCTAGTCTTTACATGCAAATTCCTAAGCATCACAAATACCCAAGTGACCTTCGTCTACACATGTGCAAAGTGATAAGTTCATTTAAAGCATGCAAACTTAATCCATTTATGGTGGTATATGCTTCTCTAGAGTAATTCACTATAAGATTTATTTTTCAATCACATGTTAGTTAATTTGGAAATTAATCAAACATATAACAAACATAAATCCCTTGAATTAAACCCTTCTAAGTCACAGTTTAGGAATTAATGAATCCAGTTTTCAAATTTTCATATTTATCAAGAACATATAAATGGATCAATCATCATTATTCGTAACACAAGACTACTATTTTAATTACATTTCATGACTCACAACACTTTATCCAAGAACACCATAGTAATTTAGCCTTCCATGGCCAAATTCACCGCAAAAGTTAAATCAAAAGATAAGAAATTCAGGAGATTACCCATCACCCAAGAAGGAATAATTCTTAGATTTTAATAAGTCAATAAAAGGTCCAAGCTTTACTTGAATTGAAGAGATTCTTAAGCAAAGTTATTACAAAGAAGCACAGATCTATCTCTTCAATTTGATGCTTACTATTGTTCTAGTTATACTCAAATGCCTAAGCTTTTCCTTCTTGGCCAAAAAAAATGAAACACTAGAAAATTCCCAACTGGAAAACTATTCAAATGGTCTTGAAAGCTTCTATTTATACTTAACCTAAAACTTGGAGAGAAAGAAAATCTATTTCTATGATTTACAAAAATGGTACCTATGCTAGTATAATTTATTTACAAGGTGTTCCTCATTGGGGAGCAAGTCTTCACGTTAGTCACTTTCCTTGGATGTCATCCAAGACGTTTCTTTTCTTTTTGAGGTCATTGCTTACGTTTTGTGTCTTTAGATGTCATCCCTTACGTATGCATCTTGGCTTGAGCTCTTCCTTGTGAGACCTTTGGCTTAAGTCTCATTTGTACTCTCAGAAGAGAAATAAGGTTAAGACCATAATAAACAAGTGAAGAAAAAGCATAAATAATAGCCTATGTGGCAAGACTAAAGGGTTCCTAATTCTAGTGTGAAAAATAACCAAATTAACCCTAACCAAACTAAGTTATTCC
The DNA here is from genome assembly GCA_016586305.1 of Ophiorrhiza pumila. NCBI lineage: Eukaryota > Viridiplantae > Streptophyta > Magnoliopsida > Gentianales > Rubiaceae > Ophiorrhiza > Ophiorrhiza pumila. Next base: position 18,430,097 of record BLIW01000005.1, read on the forward strand.
TTATCTAGTTGTTAAGTGGATACATGCAGGCTAAACTAATGAGACTTAGGTTATTCTAGCCACTCTATGATAAATTAAGTAACACTAGTTCAAACTAGCCTTCTAAATAAGTTTTAACTAGGGTTTCATTAAGGGTGAAAGGTCAAACTTAGTCAAATTAGGTCAAACTAGTAAAACTAGGTAAAACTAGTCACACTAGAGTTAAACTAACCTAACTAGGGTTAACTAGGGTTTTCTTGGGTTTTTGATTCGTGCAAAAATGACCTATTTTTTACCCTTCATTTTCTTGGTTTTTCTACTCATTTGCAAAGATATTTTTGCCGTTTATAGTTGTTTTTTTGCTAAAAACGGATTAAGTGAATTTCGAGGAGGCAAAGTCACAAAAAATGTAAAAGAGTGAAAAATAAGCATAAATGAGGGCAAAAAGTGTGAATCTGGCGTAACCTAACAAGTAATCATGCCTTAGCGTGATTACATTGCGCAAGTGGGACTCAACTTATGCCAGTAAAGGGGGAACAATCAGAAGAGGGAGGCACAACTATGGAAGTTGGCATGACTCACCCTTATATCACGCCACAAATCCATTAAGATCATAGGGTGGATTAGATTTTAAAAGCAAGTGGCATGATCAGAGCGCATGATACACTGTGAAAAAATTGATAAAGATCTCATAGTGCAACCAGCAAGCGAGTCACACTAATCAACAATTGCATGAGAAACACTGGGCATAACTTGAGCAGAAGCTACGCCAACACGAAGCTGTGTTCATAGTCGATCTTCTAGTTCATGGAGATTAGCAATCGCAAGGTCTCAGTATAGAGTAGATCATACCAACATACAAACATCGTAGTAGCTCAGAAGACTTCGTGGTAAAATACATTGGCATGATATAGCGATAGATGATGCGAGGACCTAAACGCCACATTTTGGAGCTCAGAACAAGTTACGCCAATGCATCATTCAGCCAAATTTGCTGAACAACTATTCCATAGTGCAACTGGCTAATGAGTCACTTCAGATGACTTCAGTAACAATAGTCATTGTACTATTTGTCTTCTTCTCCAAGTTTAACTTTTGATTTACAAATTTGTGGTCCCAAACTGTAATTTAAAATTTCTCTCAAGTTACTTAACAAATTTTTTGAAGAAAAACAAGCCAAAATCTTGTGGGGATGATGTTTTTTGGGGTATCAAGTTGGAATATAGAGGAGAGTGCAAGGAACAATTTAGAGAGTAACACATAGTAAGGAAAATTACACCTTTTAGTGTGTGTTCCTCTACATTAGAGCTCTCTTGGAAGAAAACTATTTTGGAAGGCAAATGCTATAACTTTTCTAGCATTCTTGAAGGAAGATTCAATCTTTTACTTGGAAACAACACAAGGGTTGTATCTTCATATTATATATGAAACTTTGCATGCTTTCTATGTCTTTCATTTGTGAAATTTCTTCCATGAGTAGCCAGAAGCATAGTTTTTTCAGTTAAGGGGAGAAAAATCATGAACTCTTGAGCAAAGCACATACATTTTTACTTTAGGGATTGTAGCTTCATGGATCATCCATGATCTTACACGGAAAAGTTGATGCACTTACTGGCCACATATGCATATGAGAATTAGTGGGTAAGTGGCTAATACAAGGCCCCTTGTTAAGGCTTTGATGCATGCTAAACTTGTTTTGTATTATGTCTATGTAATATGAAGTGTGTTTAGTTATTGAAATGGGAAAAGATAGGAAATAAACAAGGGAGACCTGAGTTTGTTGAACCGTAAGGCAACCTTAATTCCAATGAAATTTGGCAAGGGTGACAACATGAGAGATCTAAGTTATCTTTGTTGACGTTTCTTTTCCTTGAAAGTTATAAATTGCATGTTGTGAATAATTTTATAGGGAGCAACACGGGAGACTTGATTGAACCTTAATTCCAACATAGCATATCCAAGAAGCAAGCCTTAAGTGAACAACACAGGAGAGTTTAGTTCATTTTAGACCACCTGTGAGCTAACTAGAGAAGAAGAAATAGAATGAGAACTAGTTTAACCCTATGAAATATTGAACCCATAACAAGGGTGAGAACAACCAACTACCCACTTAAGTGTGTGATGCTCACAAGAAATTGACACAAACTCCCAAAATGAAGAAAACATTCATCATAACTACATTAGATAGTATCATATATCTTGCATTCTATTTTCTCTACATCACCCTAGATTAGTTAAACTTTAGCATTATTATTAATTGATTGCATAACATAAGAGTCACTATACCATCCTCGTGGAATTTCACCATTACTTCTCCTGTTTATGCATTTAGGGAGTTAGGGCTTGTTTTTGCTGAGAGAGTAAACATAACGTGCTCACTTCATGCCAAAAATCAATGGTGCCATTGTCGGAGATGGTAGCAGATGTCAAACGATTGTGTATTTGCTTAGTGATAGTGGGTTTTTGTAGTTTTTTTATATTGTGTTAATGATTAGTGATTTCCGATAATTTGTGTTTTTCATTCAATTTTTGTACCTTAAACTTTAGATCTACTATTTCTTATATAGTTTTAAGGTACTTTGCTACATATTCTCATGTGTATGCCCAAAACTCGTGCTCAAGGAGAGGTAGAATTCCAATTGGATCCCAAACTTGAGAACATTTTTAGGAGAACTCGAAGAGCTGAACATATCTTAAAGATGGCGGAAGAGATTCCTATGTTTGAATATCCATATGAGTTGCAATTCAATGAGAATGAGTGCTATGAAATGGGAGTAAACAATGTTCAAATCCTGCCCCACCTCATTAACTTGATTCAACATTGAACAATGTTTAGCAAACACAAACATGAGGACCCTCGTTTACATATGAAGCAATATGTAAGGATGGTCAATACTCATCACCCACAAGGTGCACCTTATGTTGACATTAGAAGAGCATTGTTTCCATTCTCTTTGCAAGAAAAGGCAGCCATTTGGTACGATAGCATAAATGGTCGATCCATTAGTACATTCCAAGAATTATTTAGGAAGTTCATAGAAAAGTAATTTCCCCCATCTAAAATGGATCAAATTCGAATAGAGATTGCTCATTTTAGTCAAGAAGAGGGAAAATCATTCTCAAAAGCTTGGGAGCCATTCAAAGATATGCTCAAGAGGTGATAGCCATGGATATACACAAGGAAGGGAACTCCATGTTTTTTCAAGAGGTTTGAATGAGGAAGATCGAAGAATGGTTAACACAGCCGCTGGAGGTTCTTTGGAAGGTAAAACCATTCGCGCGAGGTGAAGGAGTTGCTAGAAAACATTGTTAAGGTGGAAGAAGCAAATATAGATGATCAAAAGCACGTCTCAAGGAAAAAAACCTGGTTTGCTTGAAGTAGCTGACTCTATGGCCAATAAAGCACAAATGGCAATGATATGTAAGATGGTGTAGGATCTCTATAACTCCAACTTGGGTACTAAGTTGGCTAAACTAACTCAAGTGTTGTCATGTGGTTTTTGTCAAGGAGAGCATCATATGGACGAGTGCGATATCATGGTAGAACTGGTAAATTATGTTGGTAACTATAACCGACCTCGAAATGCAAATTCCAATTGGAAACCTCAAAAGAGTGGAGAAAGCAATTGGATCAACAACAACAACAAACAAGGTTTTTCCTTTACTTTGGTGAGAGCACCCATAAGGCCAAGGTATACACCTGGTTTTGTGAAATTGGTGCAGTAGCAAGATGAAATCAAGAACCTTAATTATGAAGAAGCATTGGCTACACAACTAGCTGCCATCAAGAAGCAAAGGTTTGAGCAAGAAACAAGAGTAGCACAAGAAATTTAGATGTTAGGGCAAGAGATTGAAAAGAGCAAACAAGACAATGAGAGAAGGTTCACTAATCTAGAGATAAAAGCATGGGGCAAATATTTCAAGCCATGCAACAATGCCCACAAGGAGCACTACCAAGTGATACAACTCTTAAAGTGGGTAAGGAGCAATTTAATGATGTGACTTTCAGAAGTAAGAAAGATCTTAACCCACCAATGAAGCTCAAGAAGAGCACAAAGGAAGTGGAGGAGAGTGAGGAAGTGCACGGTGAAGTAAACAAAGATAGAGATGCACAAAAGAAAAATAAATAAGAGAGTGTGAAGAGAAAGAAGAAAGAGTTAACTACACCATTTAACTTTCTCGAATACGCTCAATTACCCCCATTCCCTTCATGAATCAAGCCACAAGGGATGAAGCTACAATTTCAGAGATTTTGGGATATGATCGAGAAGTTACATATAGAGATCCCTTTGATGGATTTGGTCCCGAGGTGCTCTCACTTATGCAAATTTTCTCAAATACCTTCTATCAAACAAAGAAGAAATTGTGCAATATAAGGAGGTGAGATTGATAGGAAAGATGGGTGAGGTATCGTTAAAGAAGAAATTGCCTCATAAATTCAAAGATCAAGATAGTTCCACCATTCAATGCGAAATAGGAGCACAATACTTCCCGAAGGCCTTGTGTGATCTTGGAGCAAAGATAAACTTGATGCCATTTACTATTTCCATTAGTTTGGGGCTTGGAGATAGAATTAGATCTGTGACAATCACATTACAATTGGCGAATTGCTCACTTGTGCATCCAAATGGAATAGTGGAAGATGTGTTTGTAAGATTAGATCCGTTTGTTCTTCTGGTGGACTTCATTGTGCTAGACATAGAGGAAGACAAAGAAATTCCCATTATCTTTGGCCAACCCTTCTTGGCAACTAGAGATGCGGTTATTGGAGTGAAGAACAAAACAATCACATTTCATGTGAACGGCAGAGAGGTAACTTTCAATGTTAATTATGCTATCAAACATCCATGTGAACAAAATGCATACCTTTTTGTTGATGTAATTGATGAATGTACAAAGGAAATAAACCTGCTGCAAACATTGAGCATAATGGAAATTGAAGAAATGCATGAATCAGTTTGGGATAAGGAAGATAATGAATTGATGCATGAACTCAAGAATATGGTTGAATATGTATTCATTGATGAATGGGTTTGTGAATTCCCTATTCTTGATGACGAATCTTTTCAAGTGCCAATTAAGTTGAGGCATATTGAAGTTTTAAGTTGTAGGGAGGACAGGATGAAACCATCGGTGGTGGAACCCCCAAATGTGGAGTTGAAGCCATTGTCATTTCATTTGAAGTATGCTTATCTTGGAGATGAGGAGATGCTACTTTTGGTTATTTCAACACTCTTGGACAATGAGCAAGAAAGGAAGTTGGTGGAAGTCCTTAAGTTGGATAAGGAAGCCATAGGATGGAAGATTGCCAATATCAAAGGCATAAGTCCATCCATGTGCATGCACAAGTTCTTGATAGAGGATGCTCTAGTTTGAGATAGGGAATGAGGCTTAATCCCATTCTCATAGAAATTATGAAGAATGAGATAATTAAGTTGTTGAATGTGGGCATCATCTACCCCATCTTTGAGAGCAAATGGGTTAGTTCGTTGCAATGTGTGCCGAAAAAGGGAGGCGTGATAGTGGTGCAAGCAAAAATTGGAGAAATGTTTGCTTAAATGATAGAAATGTATCAAGAGTTTGTATGGACTACCAAAAATTTAACAATGTAATAAGAAAATACTAGTTTCCCTTATATTTCCTTTATCAATTATTGGACCGTATTGCTGGGTATCTGTTTTATTGCTTCTTGGACTACCATTTGGGGTACAATTAGATTGCCATAGATCCAAAGGACCAAGACAAGACAACTTTCATTTGTCCCTTTGACACTTTTGCCTTCAAGCGAATTCCATTCTGCTTATGCAACGCTCCAGCCATATTCTAGTGATGTATGCTTGCAATATTCCATGTTATGGTGGAAGACATCACAGAGGTATTCATGGAAAACTTCTCAGTCTTTGGCCACACATTTGACCTTTGTTTGGAGAAGTTAGGGAGAGTGCTCAAGAGGTGTGTTGAGACTAACCTAGTGCTTAATAAGGAAAAGTGACAATTTATAGTACAAGAAGGAGTAGTCTTGGGGTACAAGATTTCAGCAAGGGGCATTGAAGTGGACCGAGCTAAGATTGAGGTGATAGTGAAACTGCCATATCCAACATCAAGGTTAAGGAATTCCTTGGACACATGAAAATCTATCATAGATTCATCAAGGATTTCTCCAAGGTATCAAAGCCACGAAGTCGATTATTAGAGAAAGATGTGAACTTTGATTTTGATGAACAATGCAATGAGGCATTTTATTTCTTAAAGAAAAAGTTGGCAGAAGCTCCAATTGTGCAACCACCAGTATGAACCAAACCATTTGAGGTGATGTGTGATATAAGTGACTTTGCATTAGGGGTAGCTTTGGGACAACAGAAGGATAAGAGTTTCTATCCAATATACTTTGCAAGTTGCATGCCAACGATTCACAACGCAAATACACCATAATTGATAAGGAGATACTAGCAGTGGTGAATGCATGTGACAAGTTTTGCTCATATTTCTTGGGAGCAAAGGTGATAGTCCACATCGATCACTCAGTTATTCGATAATTGATGGTGAAAAAGGAAGCAAAGCCTAAGCTTATTTAGTGGATTCTTTGGCTTTAAGAGTTCGATCTTGAGATCAAAAAAAGGAAGGGTTCAGAAAATCAAGTGGCTTATCATTTGTCAAGAATTGAGAAGGAAAATAATGACAAATAAGAGTTGGTTCGTTGCACTAAAGAAAACTTCCCCGATAATTAATTGATAAAGATTGAACTTTGCGGTCAAGAATCGTGGTTTGTTAATTTAGCAAATTATCTTGTTGCAAAAAGAGTGCCTCCAGAGATGACAATACAATAGAAAAAAAGGTTCATATATGAGGTAAGGAGCTATTATTGGGATGACCTATATTTATTTCTTATTTGCGAGACCAAGTGATGAGGATATGCATTCTAGTAGATGAACAGAAAGTCATATTGTATGAGACCCATGAAGGGCAAGGTGGCAACTATTTTGGTGGTCAAAGGACATCTTTTAAGGTTTTACAATCAAGTTGTTTTTGGCCAATATTGTTCAAGAACTCAAATGCTTGGGGTAAGAAAATACTATTGATGCCAAAGTATTGGGAACATCTCATAGTGGAACGAAATGCCTTTTCATGGCAATTTAGAAGTAGAAGTGTTTGATGTATGGGGGATCAATTTCATGGGACAATTTCTACCATCATATGGCAATGCCTACATACTCGTAGGCTCGTAGCAGTGGACTACATATCTAAGTGGATTAAAGCATGTGTTTTGCCAACATGTGAAGGAAAGAGTGTGGTCAAGTTTCTCAAGAAGAAATATTCATTCGGTTTGGAGCTCCAAAGGCCATCATAATTGATAGGGGATCGCATTTTTTCAACCATGCATTTTCCCAACTGCTTGGTAAATACTGAGTGTAACACAAGATAGCCACCCCTTATCACCCATAAACTACTGGGTAGGTTGAACTTTCGAATCGAGAGGTTAAAGGAATTCTTAAGAAAGTTGTAGGAGTGTTAAGGAAAGATTTGTCTCATAAATTGGATGATGCACTTTGGACATATAGAAAAACATTCCGAACACTGATTGAAGCCTCACTATATAAGCTTGTGTATGGAAAATCATTATCATCTACTAATGAAGCTAAAGTATAAGGCATTTTGGGCTCTCCAAGCACTCAACTTACGCAATGAAAAGACAGCAGGAAAAAGGATGTTGGACTTGAATGAGTTGGATGAATTTCGATTCCACACTTATCAAAGTGTAGCTTTGTTTAATGAGAGCACAAAGAAGCTCTATGATGGGAGAATCAAACACAAAGAATTTTACCCGAGGTAAGAGGTATTGCTCTACAATTCAAGATTGGTTATTTCCTAGGAAGCTGAGGTCAAAGTGGTCTGGACTATTCATAATTAAAGCAGTCTATCCATATGGCATGGTGGAATTTATGAATGGAAGGCACGACACGTCATTCAAAGTAAATGGGCACCGACTAAAACACTACATAGGAATTGTCACAGATCATTATGAAAGAAGGGAGACAGATATGCATCTCCAGGAGGCAAATTTTGACCTTGAAGCATGAAGAAGTTCTCGAGTCTAGCTAATGACATTAAACAAACTGCTTGGGAGGCAATCCAAGATTTTATGTCATTTTGTTCTAATTCTGTGTAATGTTATATAGTAGTGAAGTGTTTTAATTGTGTCTAGTTTCGTTTGTAAGAGTAGCAATAAGAAGTCACCAATAATGGATTAAAGAGGCAAAGAGAAGTAAAGTTTATGTTTTCCATGCATCATTGTAGCACAACTTAGAACTACTCAATATAAATGAACAATTGAATGTGCAGGTATTGACATGGTATTAGTTAGAATGTATGCTTAAGGCAATTATTTAGCATGATATTTCAATTAAGAAACTTGAGGTAGTTAGAAATTAAATTGAGAAATTTTCTTTTGATGCTTGAACTACATAAGTCTTTTGGTGTTAAAATTCATGTTATGCTCATGAATTGTGTGGTTAAAACTAGTGTAATGCTTCATTTAGAGTGAGATAACTTGACATGATGAATTGTACTTGATGAATTTGGCATGCTATGGAATGAGATATTGTGATTTTGTGATTGAATTGTTGGCCATAATGCCAGAATTGATTAGACTTCTATTGTTGTGATGAGGCTCCAGTCTGGAAGCAACTACTGCATGAATGTGTAGTTGTATTGAATGAATTATGACAATGTGCATGAATCAAGTGTATTCTGATCAATTTAACCTAACTAGGCAAAATGTTTTGTAAGGAATTCAATGAGATGTTTACGAGCTTTACATGTGACATATGTGTTGTAAAAAATCAATAAAGCGTAATAGGTGAAGAACTGAGTGTATGAAATTGTGGCGTATGATAATCAGTTGTGTGTTGAATTGAAGAAATTTTATCTTTTTTTCCTATAAACAAATTTGCAGCAACCCTTGTTGTGTACCTCTTAGAATGCTTTAGATAGAGAGATGATTTATGAGTTTGAGAACTATTAGAACAATTGTGATTGCAAGGTACGTCAACAAACACCAAAATATCACAATAACTAAGCCAACAAAAGGAGAAAGGAGGAACAAGAAGAAAATGATGCTAAGTAGTGGAAGAATGGTCAGAGAAACTGCACCCCTTATAGGCCAAGCATGAGATAAAGAGGTTGAATGTGTGAAAACAACTGCTCCATGGGAGGGTTCAAGTCCAGGCCAAGCATATCACCCTATTCATTGGGAGGGTAAGGGTCAAAATGACCTAATCTTTTAAAAGTTTCTAGAAATGATAGAAAAAGGGGACAACATCCCTGTTGGAGAGTTTTTGAGTCAAATACCCAATTATCACACCAAGTTCTGAAAGTTGATTAAGAGCAGAAAGAGAATACCACAGCTGGAGGCAACCAAGATGACAAAAAAAAGGCAGGTTTTGTGCAAAGGTAGAAAACATAAGAATGGAAGGCAGCAACAGGATTTACAAAATCTTGTGATATCAAGCAAAAACATTTTCCTTCAATAATGTGTGACATCAACCTAGAAGTCAATTCACTACCATTCGAGTTGGCATCAAAGTTGTGGTTGGTACAAAAAATGCACCCAAACTAGTGCTGAATATACATCAATAAGTAACTAATAATTATTCCAATGAGAATTATAAAAAGGGTGTTTGTTAAAGTGGGCCAAAAGTTTTCCCAGGGGATTTCATGGTAGTAGAGGGAGCTAAAAACTGAAGAAACTCTAATCCTGTTTAGCGAGCCATTTATGAATATCTCTAATTCCCTCCTTGTCCCTTGGAATAGAACACTAGTGGTGTATTGGGATGAGGAAGCCATGAAACAAAGGATTAAACAAAAAGAAAGATGATGCAACCGTGGGACAAGCCACCAACAATCAACCACTAACATAAGCCATTGGTACACGCAAAATAAGAGGTGGGTCCCTAATTCTCAAAGGTGTGCACAAGGACAAGCACCCCACCATGTGTAAGTGGTTGCTTTTATTTTTCCTTATTTTTCATGATATTGTGGAAAGTGATTGTCGTAGAATGATCTGTGGTTGCTGTGTGATGAAGATTGCTATAATGAAGACTATTTTTGGGAACCTCATTTATTTGTGTTTTGTGTGGAATTTGATTGTACTATTGTCCGGATTTGAGTAGCTTAATTTGGTTGTTTATTTCTTGTTTGTGTTTTAGATTGTTGTGGTTGAAATTAAGAGTGATTGCTTAGTTGTTGTTGTGTAGGGTTTGCAAATCTTTGTTAGTTGCATGGATAATGGCACTTTGTTGTTTTGTTTATTGTTTAAATACTAAGTGGAGTTAGATTCTTTTAGGAAATCAAATCATAAGTAATACATGTTAGTGTGAATAAGTGATGGTGAGCATAAGGTGATAGATTTGGAAATAATTGAGAACTGTACATAAATGTCTTACTAATCAAGTAAGTGACTTGTGCATGAACCAATGGTGAAACCTTGACTATTATTGTGGCTCTGTGATAAAAGACTTACACAAAAGGATAATGACACATACTTCTTAAGGAGCACATAATGTGGGGAACATATAGTGATATGAATGATCACGGTGCAGCACCATAGACCACTCGAATCCACTTACTTTGGACCGTTGCTTACCAAATACCACGAACAAGAACAAGATGAAACAATGGTGCGGAAATTGACAAACAAGAAAACAAAAGATATTGACACGAAAAGATTTGATATGAAGTAATCAAAACCCCACGTATGAATCAAAAGGATTCGGCCAACCTATGAAATTTCATAAGCTAAACAAATCAGTTTGGCTTGTTCTTTGAATCAAGAACTTGTAAGTTCACCTAAAGGTCTTAACTTCTAGGTTCACGTTTCTTATGAAAACTCAACTAAACTTAATTGAATTAATTCACGTTTTGCTTCACAACTTTTCAAGGCTATAAAAACACTTTAGCAAAGCTAAACTTTTATCAAAATTCATCATTATAAAAACGTTAAAGGAGACCTCATTTTATAGGGAGAAATTCGGCTCTTAAAAGAAAGAAAACACTAACTCAAGTCAATTACAACTTGACTTCTAAGCTAGCTAACATTCCAAATTGGAATTGGAAACTAACAACTAACAAACTAATCCTTTTCTAATAAGGATTAGGTCACACGGTTTTACAAAGGTGGCCAAACACGTTTTGGCTTCCATTGTTTCCAAAACTATGAAGAAGCAAAACTCAATTTGACTTCTTAAGTTTCCTAAACTTTTACTTGCTATTATCATGCAAGATAATTGCATCAAGTAATTACTTAGCCTATAATTAAAACATAAAGACTTAAGCCCATAATTAAATGTTTAATGGGCTTAATTATTGCAACTTAAAAATAAACCCTAAATTACTTCAAATGGCGTGATCCAAAAAGCCCAAGCACGCCATCTTGGTCTTCAAAAGGTCCATGACTTCGCGATGGTAATCTGCCAAAATCACGTCACTTAACTTTGTATGCAGGTGTGACGATGATAACGTCCAAAATCTCACAAAATGTAAAACGTAAACGTTGTAGCTCTATCTCTTATCGTTCCAGGGCTTCTTGAATCACCAAATTCCGAGTTATAGCGAAAGAGATATGTAAAGAATACCAAACTGTGGCAGAATCTTTCAGCACGTAAAATTTGTCTTTAACACCTTGAACATGGACATGGTTCATTCTCATCATTCCCTCCCTCCTCGGAAAGGATTCGTCCTCGAATCTTGAAATTGAGCTCCTGGATCAAACACCAATATGATGAACTCATTAAGACCCAAGTAACATTGGAATGATTCATATCTCGGGCAACAATCTTGTTATATTCTGCAAGAACAAAACAAGTGTATAAGATAAACTTTCTCTGGCAGAATATTTATTTATGCATGAAGCATATAAACACAATATTGTTAAAGAAAATTCATAATAATTATGCAAATAAACATCATGTATTAAATGCAAATCAGAAATCCTATTACTAAATGCATCACAAAACAATTTAAAAACTTTATATAAAGACACATGTAGTAATTTCGAAAATATGAAACAATGCATGACAAACATCCTAATAACATGCATGGACAAATTAACGACTTTAATATGTAAAGTAAGAAAAAGACTCAAACATTTATTATTATAATTACAAATATTATCCAAGGATTCATAAGAATAATCATAACAATGAAACATATATACATCTCGGAATACATGTAAATCACAATAAATAAGTTTTAAACTCATTGCAAGCATGCTTAAGTTATCAAATAGAAAATTAGAATCCCAAAGAATAAAAACAGAATGTAAACAATCTAATAAATAGATGGTAACACAATATTTTACCTTTTGGAATTGAAAAGAAATTAAGAACTGAGATAACTTACCAAACAAGTGTTGAACTACATGATTACCTCTTGGAACTGTATGAAATTGGCTATGGAGCGAATTGACAACAATATGTGCAAACTCACGAACCAAAAATTCAAAGGAAAAATCATTCCAATAAGTATAATCAATATATTTAACAATTTTATACACAAGGAATTGATTAAGCTCGAAATGATAAACATTAAAATCAAAATATAATTCATGTATTAGATAAGCAACATAGCTTGTTAAGAAACTATACATAAACTCATTCAATACAAAATAGTTAGATTTCATAATTGAAGAATTATGTGAAAGAATTTGCTTACTAAAACACAAACCATAAGACTTTAATTCACAAGGTAAAAATTTTCGAACTAATGTTTCAAAGGTATGTGAAAGACATTGAAATTGATTCAAAACAGGATTTAAACTTTGAAAATCAATAAGATTGACGTTAACAAAGTTCTTGACATATAAACCATTGAAATCAACCATAAAGCTTTCATACTTACCTAACTTACCTTGCTTACCTTGAGGAAAACAAGCTAAGGCAGATTGGACTCCTTCCAATTGATAATGAGTTATTTCTAACTCTATTAAGCACTTAGAAACTCCAAAAACCTGCAAAACAAAAGAACTAGGCAGCAAACAATGTAATGTGTGATCACTAGAATTCATAAGTACAAGACGTGGTTGTTTAACTTCCAATGAACTAACATTCTCACTTTTTCTATTACACTTATTTTGCTCACGGCCTATACTAACTAAATCACTCTTTTGATTTTCTTTTTCAGCTTTTTCTTTCAATCCTTTTTCTAACTCACTCTTTTCTTTCTCTTTTTCATCCCTCAATCTTTGTCCTGAATTCGACGCCGGTTTAGAGGCAGAATCAGCAGCTTTGGGGACTGATTTTGGGACATTGGAAGGTGCACTTGATAGCTGATTAGAGGTGAATTGCCGCGCCTTTGTGGATGGAGAAAAAGGGGCAACATTCGGCTTCTTATCTCTTTGCCATGGTGGTGGCGGTTGTGAAAATTTATTCTTCCCTTTCATGTGCCTTTCAATCTTAATAGCCTTGTGCACAAGCTCATTAATGTCAACATAACTTTGTAAATCCACATGATATGCTAAATCAGAATGCATACCTCTCAAAAATCGTTCTATAGTGGAATCGGGATCTTTATGCACATTAGCCTTGATCATCAAAGCCTCCATCTCATGATAATACTCATCAACCGATTTATTACCTTGCACAAGTGAGTGCAATTTCCTGTTTAATTCACGATTGTAATGAGAAGGGACATACGTTTTCCTCATAAGTATCTTTATTTGGCTCCAAGTCTTGATTGGCCTTTCACCATCTTGACGTCTAGACCTCATAACTTCATCCCACCATAAACTAGCATAATCCTTAAGGTGCATAAAGGCAAGTCAATAGTTTTCCTTTTCGGGGTAATCATGGCCTTCAAAGAAGTGCTCAAGCTCACGAACCTAATCAAAATAAGCCTCGGGATCTGCTTTACCATGGAAAGTTGGGATAGTTAGTTTAACCGAAGCAATTGAAATCTTAGACTTCTCACTTTTCTTTGGAGAAATCGTGTCCTCCTCTTCCTCCTCCTCATCATGACTAGAGTCATTGTCGGATTCCAACTCAACTCTTTGGGATTTAGAACCCTTGGGTGGTGGTGAAGACAAACTATCAACTTTGTGTGTAAGTTTTTGGATCATGTCAAAGAGGACATCATTAGTGAACTTTTGGTCCACTACATTTGGAGATGTAGATTCCTTACCCTCCATTTGTACCTCCAAGTTAGTGAAAACACAAGAAATATATATATAGAAATATACCTCACGGGTTCTCACAATATGGGGTAGTAGGTACTCTTCTCTCTTAATATGAAAGCTTTTCTCGTGTATACCCTATACTAATACTCTCAAACTATGGAACTTACTGGTTCAATGATTGTAATAAAAAGTCTCAACCAATTAATTCCACCACAAATTTTCACAAGTGAAAACCAAAGAAGTTTTTAACAAAATCACGTCAAGAGTATTTAAGAACACATGTGGATATAACTTGATTTAACTTCAGAAACTAAGAGAAACCGAAAGTAGATTTCAAGACGAAGAAAATGCATTTTGAATCACTTAATTCCGAGTTGTATTGAGAAAGTTATGGCACTTTTAATCCAAGTTGTTTTTCAAGAAAAAACTTAAGAACAATGTGTTCTTCAAATAAAATAAATTAAATAAAACAGAAGATAAATATTCTAGGTCCGAAATATATATATATATATATATATATTTTTGTATTTGACCTTATATATATATATATATTTTTTTGACGGTCTCCCTTTTTTTTATTCGGTCTTTTTTTTTACCGGACTCTCTTTTTTTTTTTGTTCGGACAACCTAGGACAAAACAAACTTTTTAAGGTTTGGACACAAACCTTGGACAAACAAAACAATTAAGGTTCGGACAAGAACCTAGGACAATACTATGTTTAAGGTTTTAAGTCAAAAACCTAGTACAAGTACTTAGGTTTAAGGTTTGAAGACAACAACCTAGGATTAGGGTTTAAGGATGTTGTGTCTTTTGTCTTAACCTTAAAAAGCTTAAAATTTTCAAACTTAAATATCTCACCAAGAATTATGAATTTGCATGTGCTACTTTCACAAAATATTCAAGATTTATCAAGAAGATCAAGAATATGGCTTTATATTCAAATTTTGACACTTTTGGATTTTCAAGAAAATCAAGAAGTTCAAGAAAGTGTTCAAGAACTTATCTTTTTCAAGTGTGATAAAAGTTTGATCGAAACACACTTTGATATAGAGACAATAAAGAAGACAACACAAAAGAAAGAATGCAATTCGGATAAGAAACAAGGGAGTTATGCAATTTGACCGAAACTAGGGTTTTTAAGAAACCGTAATTCTTGACTCAAAACCCTAGCAAGTTTTGACGTCTGACAACCAATGAAAACACAAAGAATTCAACACTATGAAGACAAAAAAAGTGCAGAATTATAGACACGAAAACAGCAGAAATGACGCAACACAAAAACAACACAAATTCGGCAAAACGCAAAAGCAAGACAAACTCGACTTTTGGGCAGATTTGAGCAAGAATTTTTATGCGATTTTTGGACAGATTTAGGACGAATTTAGGGCTGAATTAAGACACAAATTACTGCAGAAAATTGACTCAAGAACAGTAGCAAAAAGACTCAAAAAAACAGCAACACAAAACGATGCAAAAACAGCAAGAAAAACTGAGACACAAGAAGACTCAAAAACCGAGATTTAAAACCTGAATTTGGAAGACAACCTTGAGCTCTGATACCAATTGATATGAATGATCACGGTGCAGCACCTTAGACCACTCGAATCCACTTCCTTTGCACCGTTGCTTACCAAATACCACGAACAAGAACAAGATGAAACAATGGTGCAGAAATTGACAAACAAGAAAACAAAAGATATTAACACGAAAAGATTTGATATGAAGTAATCAAACCCCCACGTATGAATCAAAAGGATTCGGACAACCTATTAAAATTTATAAGCTAAACAAATCAGTTTGGCTTGTTCTTTGAATCAAGAACTTGTAAGTTCACCTAAAGGTCTTAGCTTCTAGGTTCACGGTTCTTATGAAAACTCAACTAAACTTAATTGAATTAATTCACGTTTTGCTTCACAACTTTTCAAGGCTGTAAAAGCACTTTAGCAAAGCTAGACTTTTATCAAAATTCATCATTATAAAAACGTTAAAGGAGCCCTCCTTTTATAGGGAGAAATTCGGCTCTTACAAGAAAGAAAACCCTAACTCAAGTCAATTACAACTTGAAGAAGCAAAACTTAATTTGACTTCTTAAGTTTCCTAAACTTTTACTTGCTATTATCATGCAAGATAATTGGATCAAGTAATTACTTAGCCCATAATTAAAACATAAAGACTTAGGCCCATAATTAAATGTTTAATGGACTTAATTATTACAACTTAAAAATAAACCCTAAATTACTTCAAATGGCGTGATCCAAAATGGTAAAGCCCAAGCACGCCATCTTGGTCTTCAAAAGGTCCATGACTTCGCGCGACGGTAATCTGCCAGAATCACGTCACTCAACTTTGTATGCACGTGTGATGATGATAACGTCCAAAATCTCGCAAAACATAAAACATAAAGGTTGTAGCTCTATCTCTTATCGTTCCAGGGCTTCTTGAATCACCAAATTCCGAGTTATATCGAAAGAGATATGTCAAGAATACCAAACTGTGGCAGAATCTTTTAGCACATAAAATTTGTCTTGACACCTTGAACATGGACATGGTTCATTCTCATCATATAGGATAGATTGGAATTTTGGACGAAAGCAAGAATAAGGTAAGTAGTTTTTGAAAACCAATAAAGTTCACTTTTGATCTGGCATTGTGGATTGCGATGTGAACACATGTGCATTTAAGGAAACGATTTGAGCCATGGTTTGGTTTAATTATGCTTAATTTCTTTCACGCACTCCCCATTCTATGTGAGACTACCTTACAATACGTGAAAGAACGTTACTACTCAAGGAACTCATATGATCGGGATTAAGAAACAGAAGCCATAAACCTTGGTAATTGCTTTGTTATGTACAAATCACCTATTCTATGTAGAACTGCCCTACAAAGTCCACTTATAAGGGAACTTTTATGATGAGGTGAGGGCAAAAGGATACAAAAAAATCCAAGGCACATTGTATTTTCAATTTGTGTAGAAATAAGGTTCACTGATCCTTGATATAAATGCACATCGTGTATAGATGTCAAATGAAGCAAGGGAATTGGCTAAAAGGAAGAGCTAGCTCTATTAAAATACTTATGCTTTCAAATATCTTGTTTGGATAAGAGTGACAGTCTTGATTATGTGGTTCCACACTCACACAAGTTCTTGTGATCATGGGGAAATAGTAATGAGTCTTAGTCACAGAGATATGTAAATCCATGAGGTGAATGAACAATGTCACAAAAATGATGAGAGGCAAACGGAAAGGTTGCAAATCCATTCGTGAAATAGTTCTTTACATGTCAATGTGTATTGAAAAAACAAGTCGATTTTGTCCTAGTTTTTCTTCTTTGGTTGGGCACAAGCAAAACTTTAAGTGTGGAGGGATTGATTTGGTAAAAAATGACCTATTTTTTACGCTTCATTTTCTTGGTTTTTCTATTCATTTGCGAAGATATTTTTGCTGTTTATAGTCGTTTTTATGCTAAATGTAGATTAAGTGAATTTGGAGGAAGCAAAGTCACAAAAAGTGCAAAAGAGTGAAAAACGAGCATAAATGGGGGCAAAAAGAGTGAATCTGGCATAACCTGACAAGCAATCGCGCCATGGCATGATTGCATCATGTAATTGGAACTCAACTTGTGCCAGTAAAGGGGGAACAATCAGAAGAGAAAGCCACAAGCTATGGAAAGTTGGCATGAATCACCGTTATATCACTCTACAAATAGTTAAGATCAAAGGGTGGATTAGATTTTAGAAGCAAGTGGCGTGATGAGAGGGCGTGATACGCTGTGCAAAATGGATAAAGATCTCATAGCGCAAGTAGTCAGCAAGTAACGCCAATTAGCAGCTATAGGAGAAACACTTGGCATAACTTGTGTAGAAGCTACGCCAACACAAAGCTGTGTTCATAGTTGATCTTCTAGTTCGTGAAGAACAACAATCATACATTGTGACTAGAGAGAAAATCACATCAATATACAAATTCAGTAGCAGATCAGAAGACTTCGTGGCAAAATGCATTGGCATGATCTAGAAGTGGATGACACAAGGACCAAAACGCCAACTTCTGGATCTTAAAAACACCGCTCAATATAACACAACTTGGCGACTAGTTATGCCAATGCATCCTTCAGCCAAAATTGGTGAGAAACCATTCCATAACTAATGAGTCACTTAAGATGATTTCTATAATTGTACTTTTTGTAATGTTTGTCTTCTTCTCCAAGTTTAAATTTTTCTTTACAACTTTGTGGTCCCAAAATGTAATTTAAACTCTATCTCAGGTTACTTTACAAATTTTTAGAAGAAAAATAACCCAAAGCTTGTGGGGATGAGGCTTTTAGAAGATCAAGTAGGAATATAAAGAAGAGTACAAGGAACAACTTTAGAGAGTAACAGATAGTGAGAAAAATTACACCTTTTAGTGTATGTTCCTCTGCATTAGAGCTCTCTTAGAAGAAAACAACTTTGGAAGGAAAAATTTGTAACTTTTCTAGAATTCTTGAACAAAGATTCAATCTTTCACTTGTCAACAATACAAGAGCTGTATCTTCATCTTATCTATGAAACTTTACATGCTTTATATTTCTTTTATTTTTAAAATTTCTTCCATGAGTGGCTAGAAGTATAGTTTCTTTGTTTAAGGGGGGAAATGTCATGAACTCTTGAGCAAAGCACACTCGTTTTCACGTTAGGATTTGTAGCTTCATGGAGCATGCATCATCTTACGTGGAAAACTTGATGTACTTGTTGGCTACATATGCATATGAGAATTGGTGGGTAAGCGGATAATACAAGGTCACTTGCTAAAGATTTGATACATGCTAAACTTGCTTTTTATTATGTCTATTCAATATCAAGTGTTGTTGGTCAAAGAGAGAAAATAAATAATAAGGGAGACCTGAGTTTGTTGAACTTTAATGCAACTTTAGTTGAAATGAAATTTGGCAAGGTGACAACATGAGAGATCTGAGTTATCTTAGTTGATATTCCTTTTCCTTGAAAGTTATAATTGCATGTTGTGAATGAGGTTATAGGGAGCAACACAGAAGACTTGAGTGAACCTTAATTTCATCATATCATATTCAAGAAGTAAGCCTTGAGTGAACAACACAGGAGACTTGAGTTCATTCGAGACCACTTGTGAGCTAAGGAGGGTAGAAGAAATAGAATGAGAACTAGCTTAATCCCATAAAATATTGAACCCATAAAAAGGGTAAGAACAACCAACTAACCACTTAAGTGTATGATAATCAAGAGGAATTGACACGAACTCTCGAAACCAAGGAAACATTCATCATAATTGAGTTAGATAGCATCATATATCTTGCATTCTATTTTCTCTATATCACCCTAGATTAGTTGAACTTTAGCCTTATTATTAATTGATTGCATAATCTAAGAGTCACTGTGCCATCCTTGTGAGATTAGAGCCTTACTTCTCATGTTTATGCATTTAGGGAGTTAGGACTTGTTTTTGCTGAGAGAGCAAACACAACGTGCTCACTTTGGGCCAAAAATCAATTTTCTAGGGTTGGTTAGGATTAACTAGTCAAACTAGGTTAAACTAGTTCAAGTAGTATTAATTTGACTAAATTAGGGCTAATTAAGGTCAACTAGTCATATTTTGGCAAAACTAGCATTAACTAAGTGAAACTAGTATAAACTAGTGAGACTATCCAAACCTAAGGGTTCTAGCCTAAGTGGGGTCTACTAGGAAGCCTATGGTTCGAATGGGTTCATGTTGGTTATGAACCATACCCTATGGTCCATGTTGGGAAGGTTAAGAGGTGGTTCCAAGACTGTGTCTTGATTTGAGCTAAAAGAAAAAATAAGCTAAACTAAAGCCGAAGGCAAACTAAAAGGAAGGCAAGCAAGGGTTTCTTGATATCGCTCCCTATACTTGCTAATTATAGAAAATCAGAAACATACTGGAGTTTACCCTTCAGTCAATGACTGAAAGGCCACCGTCTCTGGCAGAGAAAACTTTTGCAAACATGTTAACCAATTCCGTCAATCCTCTTATTGCTTCAAAATCGAATGGAGACTTTCCCACTCTAATGGATGCTCAATGTAAGAGCCCTGAAAGTCATCTTTAAATCAAAGAGGACAAGAAAAGACGAATCATACTGTTCAGACAGAAGGAGAAGATGTTGTGAGAACTGTAATGAACATCTGATGCTTTTGGGTTAGAACAAAAGAGAGTGGAAAAAATTGAAATTGAGTACATAATTTCCAAGGAAAATCAGCCTCTAAGTAATTTTAATGGCCTTGTTTTTGGCCAAGTGACTAATTTTGGTGAACTTGATGCTTTTGATCAGAAATTGATTAGATCAAACTCACTTCCGATAATAATTGATTTTGAGGACTCAGATGATTCTGAGAATTTAGAATCAGGAGAGGAAAATGTTTTCAACAATCCCTGGTTGAAGGATTTAGAGACAGAATCAGTTAGTTCAAAGGATCATGATCTCACAGAATGGCTAGGTGAAAATAATTACTGGGAGGAAAACAAAAAGGATCTTGTCACTACCACAGTTGTTGAGGGTGGAAGCAAACATCAACCCACGGCCATTCATGCCAAATTCTCCTCAGACAGAATCCTACGCCCAAGAAAGCACATAAAGAAAAAAAATTGATGATGATCATAGCAACTAATCTTGACTGTGTGTTTAATAAAGCCCCAATTTGGTGGTTGTCTTCAATTCAAGCATGGAAACTCAATTGTGAAACAAGTACTAGTGGAATTTTTTGGGATCACATGGGAACATTTGGCGATCAATTTAGAGGACGCATCTTGGAAAGTGATCAATCCACAATCAACACAAATGATGGATTCTTTTTTAGTACCATCAAATCTAATGATATTTTGGGAATAAGACTTAGTTAGTGCTCTGCTCACATATCTCCAACATATGGAAGGTTATTTTTGATTGAACCTTTGTAAATTTAATGTACCGTGGGGGAGTACTTAACCTTTCAAGACTCTTTTTAATGAAAGGAATTAGTACTTCTACTCATTATCTTCTATTGTACATGGGAGGTTTGGCAATATCCCCTTCCCATCTTTATGATTTTTGCATTAATAAAACAAGGAGTGAATCCTATTTTACTTTTTCTAAAAGCTAAACTTGGGCCAAAATGTGAAAACAAGTGAAGCTTTTATGTGTATTATTGTCGTAGCATAAATGCCACGGAAATAATTGCCTAGATTAACAAGTTTTTAGAGGGTTGTGAGTTGTGTGTGCACTTTTGCCGTGGCAAAACTGACTTAAAAATAGGGTGGTTTAGGGTTTTAGAGAGAAAGTGAGGGTTTTGTGCATGGCAATAATATCCTAGGGGATCTAATGTGTTTTACTTCTTGCCAAGAGTTGGATTTCAAGTCCTAAGATTTGGCTCTAAAGGTTGTCTAAAGGTGTGGAGGGTTAAGGTTTGTGCTAGGTTCCTTAGAGAGATTCTAAGTACCTAGAGGTAGAGAGATGGGTTCTACATATGCTAACACCTAACACACAATATTTTACATAAACCAAGTGCGTGAGAATAAAAACTAGTGTATTTCTGCCATAGCATAGATGCCACAATAGAACTATGCATGAGACAACCCTAAATGACCTAAGCGTGCAAATGTGTGTGTGTTTAGTGCATTTTTGCCATGCATAGATGCCATGGAAAAAGTGTGCTTGTATGCATATGATGGACGAGTTTTAAGGGGGTGTGTGTGAGTGGCATGTGTATTTATATTGTGGCATAGATGTCACGACAGAACAATGCATAAACTAGCCATGAAAGCAAAGCAAAGTGCAAAGTGTGTGTGTAGTGTACTTTCCATGTGGCATTTATGCCAGGGTAGAAGTGTGCATGGAACTAACCTAGTAATGCTTAAAAATGATGTTTGAAGTCAGAAATGAAGAATGCTAGTGTAAATGCTACGACCACAATACACATGAAATAGAAGAAAAGAGTGAATGATGAAACAAAGTGCAAACATGCAACTACATGTGCATTTGACAAAAATGGAATATATGTGTGTGTGTGTGTTTGTTTTGTGCGTTGTGTGTGCTTGGTGTGTCCTAGTTTGGGTTAAAAGGGTTAGTGGTTTCTTAAGGTGTTCTAAGATTGGAGAAAATGCCTATGTGCTAGGGTTTTGGTGGGTGGTCCTACGGTTTGTGCCTATATGTTCTAAGGTTGTGCATGTGTGGTGGGCTAAGGTTTGGTTTTTTGGCCAAGACCTTGGCTATGTGCCTTGGTGTTGGCCTTGGGCATCCTAAGAGTTAGGATTTGGTGCATGTGTGCTAAAGCTTGGCCCTAAGTGTTTATAACTTAGGCCTTGGCTATGTGTCTTGACCTAGAGGTTGTGGTGCTAGATGGTCTTCCTAATGCAAAACATAGATAAAAAACATGATAAGTCTTTACTCAAATATAAACCTTTACCTCCAAATAGTGCATTAACTTGGCCAAAGCTCATATTCACCATAAATTGTGCACAAACTGAGTTCAAACCCTAAAGGCAAACCTCAGGGTTTAGGGTTTCTCCTCTTTGCCTTGTAGTCTTTCCTTTGACTTATTGACCTTTTGTTGACTTATTGACTTTTTGGTCAAAATAGCCTCCAAATAAGCCTTTTTAGCACTTTAAGATCTCCACCTTGTAAATTCTACAATTAAGCCCAAAAAGCACTGAAGTACAATAAAAACACTTTAAAAAATAAGGCAAACTCCTTAAGAAAATAGAGAAAATAGGTAATCTAAAACGAACTCTACACCCCCTCACACTTAAAGGTTTGCTTGTCCTTAAGAAAAAGAGAAAAAAATAAAAAGAAAATAAACACTTAACATTTTAATGACTCCAAGGCTCAAGAATATGAAATCACTTTGAAGTGCTTTTTATATAGTCAATGGATTTAGTACCCTTATTCATCAAACCTTTAAATGCAAAGGAATCACAACATACTTCATAACAATTATGTAACCAGTAGCACTCATTCAAAACATTAACATTCCTTGAGTGGGTAGTGTGCAATGAGATATTTATAGTGCATTCTAGCTCATGTTTTCAATGAAACTTAATAGATTTAAGTAAAGTAAGCGTATCTTCTACTTAATATTCACTTGTACTCTATTCATACACCTTTTCACATCAATTCAAGATCCATGGGACTTTTATTCATTCTTTCCTCAAAGTGTCACATCTTGATGGAATTTGACATCACCAAGTGTCACAATTTTCTTTAGTACCCAATTTATTCATTAAACTAGCCTTGGTTTTGTGGCCTTTTTTCCATGCCTTATCATACGAGTTCTCCTTTTCACATTACCTATCTAGGAGCAATCTCATAGGGGATGGGAATTATCCAAGCTAGAAAGTTCAAACTTGAGAGAAATAAAAGAAAAAATAGTGCTAAAACCTTGATTCCCATTTTCTCTCTTGTGATGTTTAGACTAGCCTCTAAGGATTTCTCAAGTTGAAGTGTCATTTTATTCATTATGATTTTTAAAAGATTAAATTTCATCTAATTCAGATCCTAACTATGCCCATAAATTCCTCATATGTGTTTATTAACAAGGTTTGTTAAGGTTTTGGACTTTCCATACCTAGCATCCATAATTACTACTTGATAATGTTTTCTTCCTTAAATATTTAATTAAAAACAAACTTTATTATGGGCATATCAGTCCATATGACCACATTAGTGTACTTTTATATGATTCAACATATAATTAAGCCAAAGAGTCATTTATCACAACACATAACATATATTTATATTCACTTCACCAACAAACAACTTAAAAACATCAACTAGGGCTTCAACCTTAAATGCACTTCTTGAAAATTAAAAGAACTAAACTAAACACATAGCATTGATTCTTGCATCTAGGCACCATCTTGACACAAGTTTTCACTTCAAGCATATTGGCTTCATTTCACAAGCAAAAATTAAGCAAACATCTTCACTTAACTTTATAAACAAGCAACAAACATCTTCATTTCACATTGACAAGCACAAAAGGAAAGCACACCATCACAAATTTCACACTTATTCTTCCCCCCTCACACTTAAGATCTTTCAATACTTATATGGAAAGAGATTAAGTGTTAAAAGTGACTCCCTGAAAAGTGTTCAAGACACTTGGGTATCCTAATTCAGTTCAAGGGGAGTGGGTGGTGCTTCCTTATCATTTGTGGAAGAGGGGTTGGCTTGTCCTTGTACTTTCTTGTGTTCATCCTCCTTTTGCATATTCTTTGGTAGCTCAATATCCTTAGCCACTTGATAGGGCTAAATATACTTATAGAATACATTTGTGGATGCTATCTACCCCTTATCAAAGATAACACTAAACAACCCCTTAACGATGATAGTAAAGCAAGTTTGTTCCCACAGAGAAAGGAGAATGTTGAAATTCTAGGGAAAATGATTTTGAATGTTTTTATAATTATTAAACTAAAAATAATAAAGTAAATGACAAAGCACAATTAACGAAAATGGTGATTTGATTTAAGTTAACAATTAAGCAAATGTACTCTCGAGATTATATTTTAGGGTTATTAAAAAGCATAAGAACATCCAATCTTTGGTCATGCAAAATGAGGGTAAATAACATAACTCACGCGCCCCTATGTGGCAAGAGGCAAGGAATGATTTAGACATTTACTTACTAGATATTAACTAATATATGAAACACTCCTATGTGGTAAAATGTAAGGTTTACTTCATTAATTAACCCAGAATCTAATGCAACTACCAACAAACAAACCCTCAAATCCAACCGCTCCTATGTGGCAAGAGGCAACGACAAACCAAGTCACGATAATGCTAAACTAATCTCCTAAACTCCTCCTATGTGGCAAGAGGCAAGAGATAAGGTAAAATTAGCCTAACAAATTCACAACCAACCCACAAAAGATTCCAAACAACATACCCTAATCCCCTATGTGGCAAGAGGCAAGATTAACGCAAGTTATCTTTAAGTAATTTACTGCACTATAAGAGGATATTCATCATACATAATTCGGTGACTAATCATGCATAATTATGAAGAACACAGCAAAACTCATTTAACCAAGACAATAAAATAGGACATAAACATTTAAATTAAGCACACAAACCCTTACTCATAATCCCGGGAGCACAATAGATTTAGCCGAGCTTAGCTAAATCGAACATCATAGAATTAATAATTAAGCACATAATTGAAAACATAACTTGAAAAAGAAAGATAACACCATGAATTGTAAATTCTTGGAAGAAATATTTAACCTCAAATGAATGAGTTCAATAACAATGATGTTGTTCTAATTTTGTACAGCCGTAATTCCTCGTACAATAGCCAAAGAAGAAAACCCTAGCTATCACAAAGAGAGAAACTCTTGCTTAATGCTCTCAAAATTGTCCCCCTAAAAATATGAAAATCTAGCCCTATTTATAGTGATTCCATAAAAATATTCTCAAATAAGTCCTCCACAAATTCCTTGTTGGAAACAAAACCTCAAATTGGGCCAAAGATGTAATTTTCCAAAAATAATTTGGATATGTTCATTATCGCCAACGTCGCGTTGGCCACAAAATTTTATAAATTCTAAAAATCAATTTTTAATTCCCATTTTCTCCACATTGCGATGTACAGCTGCACACTTCATGGGAGGACCCCGACGTCGCGACGAGGAGCAAATCTCCACTTTGTCACGAACTTTCTTCCGCTCTTCCTTCACTTCACACCCGTTTTGACTTCCACAAGACTTTCTCCTCCAACCATGCACCATGGTCTTCAAACCTACAAATAAGACACTAAAACGAATTAAATAGAACAAGAACGACTAAAGAATTATGTGCAAAACACTAAATACCACATTTGGCTTATGTTTCACCACCTTTTTCTTTGGTGGCTGGGATGGTTCATCACCCACTTTCTCTTTGTCAACTCTCTTTCTCTTCACCATATTGTTTTTTTGGCTTCAACTCTAGAGGTAGGTTTTGGTAAGTATTAGTGCGCGAGAGTTTTCCCTAAGAGTGTTGAGGGGAAAAATTGCATAACATTAGAGTTAGGGCTTGCTTGAGTGGTGAAAGGTGGTGGCTCCTGGAGGTGAATGGCTTTGCTTGCTCATCATCTATGGGGAAAGGAGTCTTTCCTAGCCATTTGGCTTCCATAATATGGTTAGAATAAGAATTGTTGGCTATGATATTCAAATATCCCACCATTTAATTTATACCCTTTGTTATGACTCCCAATCTTTCATAAACATATTCTCCCATGGCTAAAATATTCTTGTCCATCCCTACATGAGAACTTGATTGTACTTTAACCTCCGTCTTTACCTAATCTTTACCTCTTTGTTTTTGGCGATCAATGTCTTAATTTGTGAACTATGCTCCACTTGTGTTCCTTGAACTTTGTCTCTCTTTGGTTGCACTTTTGCTATCACTTGATCTCTTTTCATGGGAACCCAAGAGTGTTCCTTCACATTGATTTCCTTGGATTATTCCAAAGTTGCTACCGGGGGTCAATTTTTTTTTTTCACCTTCTCTTGGTTTCTCCACTTTAGCTCCTTCTACATTCGTTGTCCTCTTTGGTGGAGGCTTGACCATTTGAGTCTTGTAGACTACCTTTTTTGTGACAACCTTCATAGGAGCAATGCCCTTGGATATAGTAGTCTTATCCTTGGTAAGCTTGGTCATTCTTGTTCCTAAAAAGACTATAAAGGCATTCTACATGCAGATGATAAAAGTGAAGGCTTAATCAAAATAAAGCTCACACAATTGAACATGTCAAAATATTAACACACATCTTCCCCTCACACTTAGTTAGGTACTTAGTGCCAAATTTAAGTGTGAATTCCTACAAAAAAATAGCTATAAAAAGCTTTATGGGGTAATTAAAGTTACGCATGTAAGAGCATTTCACCTCATTCTTCAAAGATTACACTTCCCAATTAAGTTCTTGAAGTTTTCTCTGTACAACACACTTAAATTTTCAACTTAAAACTTCTTTCAATCACTAAAGACCTTAAGGCCGAATACACTAAATTTAATTCTACACGAGATTGATTTTTTCCAAAATTATAAATTATAGTTGTGTAAAATAGGGTTCATGTGCCACACACGTACACACACATACTACACTTCGCAATTGGTCTATTTTCTTCAATTATCACTTGATTTCTCATGTCCATAGTATTTCCCCATCTTTCCTCATTCTTATGCATTGCATCAAGATTCAAAAAGTATAAGAAAATAAAGGTAGCTCAAGTGGAACAAAATATCAAACAATTAGTCTGTGAAACCCCATAGTTTTATAAAAATACAATTATCGTATATGATTACTTTAAACGTTAAATGTTATTTTTCTGTTATACTAGTTTTGGTTTGGTGCTTGGTTTAGAAATGACTTTTACCTCGACTTACCAATGGATAAGAAAAAATATATATATTTATGATGTAGGATTATCAAGTTAAAAGCATGTGCTAATTATTAGTTATCTAGTTCTAAGTCAATACTAAACAATTTTATTTAGTAACGTAAACGTTTAAGGTTTAGGGACTAAATTGTACAGAATTATTGAAAATTAGTGGGTTCTATTTGATTTCTTTTAAACTCTAAGGATAATAAGGCAATTTAAGAAAACTTTAAAAAAAATAAAAAAAGAGAGAAAAACGGGATAATAATTGCCAAGCTTATTAAACAATCCTCGCCGCCTCTCTTATTATCTTAGGGCCTTCATTAGAATTCAGGGAAGAAAAGGGGAAGGGAAAGACAAGAGCCACAAGGATTGAAGCAAGGGTGAGTAAAGATTCTATTTTGAAACAAAGAAATAGTTTTTAAATGTATACTAACGGTGTTGTTATGTTGAAGGAAAGAAAGAGATTCGTTCTTGGGAAAATAATCGAGATGGTATAGGGCCGGCGATTACGCCAAAACTATACCAGTGAGCCCCGTCACAAGATTAAGGAGGCTTTAATCTTGTTCGACGGGAGTCGGAATGGCAAATCTGGATGCCATGTTAGGCCTGCGGGGACGTAGTGGTCACTGACCACAAGGAAGGATAAGGTAGCTTCACAAGTCGTGCACACGTCAACAAATTATCGGGGAGATAAGGTTGATAAAGGTCGATAGAACCGATCGACAGGTATACATATTTGTTCAAATGATATGTGACATCGATAGGTGAAAATGATATGTGATATGTGCGGTAGCATGTTGTGGAATGTGATTATTTGGGTTTGAAAATAAAAGTATTTATGGAAATTGTACTTGTCTTTAAAATGACATTTTCACAAAATTGTTCTCTTTCCCCTCATTGAGCTATTTTGAGCTCACCCCCTTTTATAAATTATTTTTCAGAGCAATCCGGGACGATCTAGGAGCTGGTTTGGGTTTGAAGATTAGCAGCGCTTTGTGTAATAGGAGATAAAGAGATTAAGGTATAAAAAGTCATTTGAATTAGTCTTTTGTTATGTTAGACTATGTTAATATTTTTATAAGTGTTTTCTTTTGGATTGTAGTATATATATACAACTCAGATTTAATTTGTGATTTGAAAAAAAATAATTATAGATCTTGTTATTGATATTAAGTTTTGGAATGTTGAATAGTGTGAATTACATTCAGGGTGTATTAAATAAGTTACCGTTGATTAAGCATGATTTACAGGTTTGAATTAAGGTTATGAATATCTGCAAATATTATTATTGTATTGAGCCCAAACGTGAGTCGGACGTAATCTAACGCTACCGTCAGGATGCCGTTAAAGGATAAGGCGGGGCGTTACAAGTGGTATCAGAGCATTAATGCATATGAAGCCAGAAAAGATTCTTGGACTCGATGGACATGAAAATTTTGGAAATTAGAAGAATTCACAAGTGTGACTTTATATATATATGTGATAATATGAAGTTTTTGGTATAGGACATGGCT
This sequence comes from Ophiorrhiza pumila, assembly GCA_016586305.1. Taxonomy (NCBI): domain Eukaryota; kingdom Viridiplantae; phylum Streptophyta; class Magnoliopsida; order Gentianales; family Rubiaceae; genus Ophiorrhiza; species Ophiorrhiza pumila. Next base: position 18,459,134 of record BLIW01000005.1, read on the forward strand.
GAAGAAGGAAAAAGAGTGATACGATACAGACATAGCTGTTGTGTACCGTACCAGAAGTTTGACCCAAAAGCTCCTACTGGACCTAGGCCAAAATGCGTTTGTAGAATATCATACCCAGATTATGTCATAGAGTACGTGGCGAAGGAAAGGGATGAGCTACTTCGAGACAATAAACGACTCGAGTGTGGAATTGAACAACTGGAAAGAGAAAAGCAGCAAATTCTACGTGATAAGGAGCAAAATCCAATGGATCCAACAGATTTGGAAGGAAAAGTTAGAGAACAGGTATATGGCCGGTGGAAAAACTCAAAAAGGAACTCCAAGAAGAGTCTGTTCGTTCATATCAGGAGTTTAATGAGCGCCTGGGTTGGCAAAATCAATATGAAAAGATGAGGAGGATTCAAAGGCTGGATTTACGAAGATCTACAATCAATATGTGGCTATAGGAGACACTATAGAACGAGTTTATGTAGAATGTGGCATACCTGAAAAGAGGGAACCTCCTCAAGATGAACAATCAGTGAATCAACCCGAGGCAGGCATTGGATTGGATGAACTTACTGATTGGGGGAAACAAGAAAGTTAGGATTGAGATCGTTCAAGAAGGATCAAAGCATGACTCGACTAGTAGCAAAGATGGGAATTTAATATCTTTTGTGGTAGCTGTATATAACACTTTTGGGATGACTATGTATTTTCACAATGTGAATAGGGTTTGTAGTCGTTGACTAAACTAGGAATGTGTTATAACTATGTTACTTTTGTTGCTTTAAATGACTTGGTAGGTAGACTAGGTCAGCGTTGTGTAGTATATGGTCTGACGCTTGAACTGTTTTGACTATTAAAAGTATAAAATGAATCCTTTTATGTGAATTTTGAGTTTCAATTATGTGAATTATCAACATGTTAATTCTTTTTAACTAGATGGCAAATTACCAAGAATCAACAAACGTGAATAGGGAAGAGGGTGAAACTTCTCGGACAAGTACCGTTTAAGATAACCCGTTATTGACTCAGTTGGTGAAAGCAGTAACTCGAATGTCTGAGGTTCTTACCGATAAATCCAAGTCAAATGCAGTATCTGGAGAAGATAGTGCGTTGGAACGATTTATGAAATTCAAGCCCACTGAATTTCATGGGGAAATTGACGGGGATAAGGCCGAGTTATGGTTAGAACATATGGAAGATATCTTCTCCACTTTGAATTATGAGGATGAGAGGAAAGTGGCATTTGCTACTTTCGAACTGAGAGTGGCTGCACGTGATTTATGGAAGACTATCCAAGAAAAATGGCGAGTTCTTCACACCGCTAAAACTTGGGGAAATTTTTTAGAAGAGTTTAACATTAAGTTCTTCCCAAATGCAAGTAGGGAAAAATGGGAGGAAGAATTTATCAACATTAAACAAAGAGAGTTGACTGTGATACAGTATGAGGCTAAGTTTAATCGTCTCTCTAAGTTTGCTTATCGGTTGGTGGATAGTGAGGAGAGAAAAGTACGTCGGTTTATCCAAGGGTTACGTTATGAGATACAAGATGAAATGATAACAGTAAATCCGACGACTATTGCTGAAGCTTTAGATTACGCTGTTCGCATTGAAAATGCGAAAATGAGGAAAAGAGAGCGTGAAGGTCAGTGGGGTAGAAACCAAAACCCTTCAAAATGGCGAAGGAATACCCAAGGGTTTAATAGAGGTGGAAGTTCAACTATAAGGCCACGACCACCACAAGTTTGTCAACTTCCACCATCACAAAATAGTAGGACATGTGCCTTTTGTGGTCGTGAAAATCATGATGAAAGTCAATGTTGGATGAAACAAAATAGATGTTTACGTTGTGAGAGTGCTGAGCATTTTGCAAAAGAATGTACAAATGTACGAAATCCACAAAGAAATGTGGGGATTCCAAAATGCAACACCAGGAGCACGCAAGAAGATGGAGGAGAAACCAAAGGTGCAAGCTCGGGTCTTCGCTATAGGCCAAGAGGTGATTCCCGATGGAGCGAATGTAGTGGAATGTACGTTTACCATCAATAATCATAATGTTAAAGTTCTTATTGACCCAGGATCAACGCATTCATTCGTTGCATCTGATTTTACTTCCTACTTGGAATTATCATGCGAGGAGTTACCATACCTCGTAGAGGTTTATACACCTATGGGGGGTAAATTGATAACTGACACGATTTATAAATCTTGTGAAATCGGGGTAAGTGGTAATGGAATGAATGCAGATTTAATTTGTGCACCAATCCAAGGTTATGATGTTATTTTAGGGATGGATTGGTTATCCCAACATCATGCACAACTTGATTATCGGGATAAGGTAGTAAAATTCTGCAAAACAGGACAACCAGTGATAAAGCTTATTGGGGAACAGGGTAAATTTGCGAAAATTATAATTTCTGGGGTAATGGCAAGAAAATTGTTATGTAAGAGAGGAATTGTATACTTAGCTTACCTAGTTGGTAAATCTCCTAAGAAACCAAAGCTAGAGAAAATTCCAGTAATCCATGATTACCCTGATGTCTTTCCCAGTAAATTAGAGTCGCTACCTCCAGACAGAGAAATAGAATTCGTCATTGAGTTGATACCGGGAACAACCCCAATTTCAAGAACTCCTTATAGAATGGCACCGTTGGAGTTACAAGAGCTCAAAATACAATTACAAGAACTAATTGAGTTAGGCTTTATACGCCCGAGTACCTCACCATGGGGAGCACCAGCGTTGTTTGTGAAAAAGAAAGATGTATCTTTGAGATTGTGTATCGATTATCGAGGTTTAAATGACATCACCATTAAGAATAAATATCCTTTGCCTTTGATTGATGAATTGTTTGATGAATTAGATGGAGCTAAGGTGTACTCAAAATTTGATCTCCGGCAAGGATATTACCAATTGAGAATTAAGAATGAAGATATATCCAAGACAGCTTTTAATACTCGATATGGACATTACGAATTTGTTGTGATGCCTTTTGGACTTACAAATGCGCCGGCAGCTTTTATGGATCTTATGCATCGAGTATTCCAACTGTATGTGGATCAATTTGTTGTGATCTTCATAGATAATATTTTGGTGTATTCTCGAAGTAAGCAAGAACATGAGAGGCATCTTAAATTAGTTCTGGAAACATTGAGAAAACACCGACTCTATGCCAATTGAAAAAATGTGAGTTTTGGTTAAATCAGGTTTCCTTTTTAGGACATATCATATAGGGAGAAGGAATCTCTGTGGATCCGGCTAAGGTGGAGGCAGTAATGAATTGGAAGCGACCGGAAACACCAACTAAAATTCGAAGTTTTCTTGGACTTGTGGGTTACTATAGGAGATTTATTAAGGATTTCTCCAGAATAGCTGGACCCTTAACACAGTTAACGCAGAAGGTTAAGAATTTTGTGTGGAACGAGAAATGTGAGGGCAGTTTTCAAGAACTCAATAATAGGTTGACAAGTGCACCAATCTTAACTTTACCAGATGGAATAGAAAATTTTGTGGTTTATACTGATACTTCGAAAGAAGGGCTTGGGTGTGTAATAATGCAAAGAGGTAAGGTGATTGCTTATGCTTCTAGGAAGTTGAAATCTTATGAGCAAAATTACCCTACCCATGATTTGGAGTTAGCTTCCATTGTTTTTGCTTTAAAGAAGTGGAGACATTACTTATATGGAGCCAAATTTGAGGTTTTTACGGATCATAAAAGTCTAAAATATTTATTTTCTCAAAAAGGCCTAAATTTGAGGCAACGAAGATGGATAGAGTTATTAGAAAACTATGATTTTTCCATTAATTACCATCCTGGAAAAGCCAATGTGGTTGCCGATGCTTTGAGTAGGAAAGCTCAACTGGCACATATATGTTTGAACATAAAACAAAGTAGGTATATGGTGGCGATTATCCAGATCTATCAAAAAATAATTTTGGAAATTAAAGAGGCTTAACAGTTGGATACTGAACTTCAGAGTTTAGTTCCAAAAATCCAGGAGGGTAAACTGCCAAACTTCACTATTGGGAGTGACCATATAGTGCGCTTTCAAGGACGGTTGTGTGTGCCTAATATAGGGAATTTAAGGAGTACAATTTTGGAAGAAGCTCATCGCTCAAAGTACTCAATTCATCCTGGAAGCACTAAGATGTATCGAGATCTTAAACAATATTTTTGGTGGAATGGAATGAAGCGTGATATAGCATTATTTGTGGCAAGATGTCTTACCTGCTAACAAGTAAAAGTGGAACACCAGCGACCATCAGGGTTGTTGCAACCGTTACCTATACCGGACTGGAAATGGGAACATGTCACAATGGATTTTGTAACTGCATTACCTCGAACACCACAAAATCATGATGCAGTATGGGTTATTGTGGATCACCTCACTAAGACAGCACATTTTCTACCGGTGAACACAAAATATTCCTTGGAGAAATTAGCACGATTGTATTTAGAGGAAATAGTGTGCCTCCATGGGGTATCAGTTAGCATAGTTTCTGATCGGGATCCTCGGTTTACAACACGAATGTGGCCACGTGTTCAAGAAGCTTTAGGAAACGGATGGTCAATCTGAGAGGACTATTCAAATTCTAGAGGATATTCTCCGTGCATGTGCATTGGATTTTGGAGGAAGTTGGGATCATTATGTAAAGTTGGCAGAGTTTGCTTACAATAATAGCTATCAAACTATGATAGGAATGGCCCCATACGAAGCTTTATACGGCCGAAAATGTCGATCCCCAATATGTTGGAATGAAGTTGGAGGGATGAAATTGGCAGATGCTAAGGATGTACCGGTCATAAATGAGACCATTGACCGGGTACAATTAATTCGAAAAAGAATGCAAGCCGCTTAAAGTTATGTTGATCTTCGTAGAAAAGATTTGGAGTTCAAACTAGGCGAAAAGGTTTTTTATGAGTGGCCCCAAAGAGAGGGATAATCAGATATGGAAAAGGTGGAAAACTAAGTCCACGATATGTTGGCCCCTTTGAGATCACTGAAAGAATAGGACAAGTTGCGTATCGTTTGGCATTACCATCACAACTTGGAGGAGTGCATGATGTGTTCCATGTCTCCTTATTACGTAAATATATGCCAGACACAACTCCTGTCATAGACTCGACTAGTTTACCATTACAAGCTGATTTGTCTTATGAAGAAGAACCAATAAAGATCGTGGATAGAAAGCTCAAATAGCTTCGAACTAAGCAAATTCCACTCGTCAAGGTCATTTGGAGAAATCACGGTGTGGAAGAAGCTACATGGGAAACCGAGGAAAACATGCAAAGACAGCACCCCGAAATCTTTTCAATAAACGGTAAGAATTTCGAGGACGAAATTCCTTTAAGGAGGGAAGGGTGTGAAACCCCATAGTTTTATAAAAATACATTTATCGTATATGATTACTTAAAACATTAAATTTTATTTTTCTTTTATACTAGTTTTGGTTTGGTGCTTGGTTTAGAAATGACTTTTACCTTGTCTTACCAATGGATAAGAAAAAAAAATATATATATATATATATATTTATGATGTAGGATTATCAAGTTAAAAGTATGTGTTAATTATTAGTTATCTAGTTCTAAGTCAATACTAAACAATTTTATTTAGTAACGTAAACGTTTAAGGTTTAGGGACTAAATTGTATAGAATTATTAAAAATTAGTGGGTTCTATTTGATTTCTTTTAAACTCTAAGGATAATAAGGCAATTTAAGAAAACTTTAAAAAAAATTTAAAAAAAAGAGAGAGAAAAACGGGATAATCACTGCCAAGCTTATTAAACAATCCTCGCCGCCTCTCTTATTAGCTTAGGGCCTTCATTAGAATTCAGGGAAGAAAAGGGGAAGGGAAAGACAAGTGCCACAAGGATTGAAGCAAGGGTGAGTAAAGATTCTATTTTGAAACAAAGAAATAGTTTTTAAATGTCTAGTAACGGTGTTGTTATGTTGAAGGAAAGAAAGAGATTCGTTCTTGTATGTTGTTACTGTGACTATATGTTTGTGTTGAAGTTTTTTTTATTTCTTTAAGCTAAAATCTTGTTTTCTTGTTTTAATACTATGAGGTTCTGAGTCACTTCCTTCCTTGTTTAATCTTGATGAATTACCAAGTAGAAAGGGCTTCCAGCTCTGCACGTTTTTTTTTGGGGGTAATGTGATCCTTATTTCAATTTAAAAGTTGTTTGGTGTGTTAATTTTCTAGTGAGTAAAATTGATCTTGTGATATATTTGTGTGGGTTATCGTGGTGTGAAATTCTTTGGAAAAGAAAAAAAAGGAAATAGTTTGTCGAAAGTTTTGGGTTTTGTAGGTCATCTGCTTGTCAAATTGCCCAATGGTTCTCCGTGGTAGATTTCTTTTTCCTTTGAATTATATAAAAGTCTAGCTGAAGTACTTGACCTTTTTAGCTATTACCATTAAAAGTTTTATTGTTTTAATCATAGAACTTTGCACTGATAGAAGCCAAATCAAGGTAAAATTGATCAAGAGGATCGGTAAACTTTTTAAAAAAAAAATGATAGCAGCTGTTTGAATAATACAAGGAATAAAATGACATGCATCCATTTAAAGTTTTTGGACAAAAAAATTTTCCTTTTAATGTTCCTGCTCGTAAGATTTTAATTTGTGCAGTTGGTGAACTGATTTGGGTTAAAGCAAGAAAAGAAAAAAGAACATGTAGGTAGTTGTACATTAGATAACTAATGATTGACATGGTGTGGTTATTAAATAAATTCAGTTGCCTAAACATTAGATTTTCATAGCATATTTGCCAATAATTGTTGTATTAGAATCATAGAACATTCTGTAGGTGGACAATATTTTTAAAACTTGTTTTTTTTTTATTATTGATTAATGGTGGCTGGACCTTGGGCCACAATACCTTCATGAATTATTTATGCATGCTTATTCTGCATCTTTGCTAGAATTTCTCAAATTGAAATTGTAATTTATCTCTTACATATTTAGCCACATAGGAAAGAGAAATGTGGACAGCATTCACTTTGAACATATGCAGCTTCTTGGTAAAGAAAAAAATGTCCAACTGATGCTTTTTCTTTGAAGGATAAAACCGCAGCTTCTTGGTGAGGAAAAAAATGATTGACTGGTTTTTTTAAGTGATTCTAAAAGAATCAAGTGATGATCAGTTGGTATATTTGTTTTTTTTTTCTTGCATTGAACTTGCATACCAAGAAGCTGTGCACTTGGTTAGTCTTTTATTGCTTTCATCAATTTTGGAAAAACTATGGTATCATATAAAACAGTGATATAGCTTGAATTTAATTGAGAATTTAGTCGTCATATTCTTTGAGTCCAATCTTCAAGAGGTTTGTGAGCATGTCTCTTGCTATGTGCATGAACATGAATAGACATGTTGGGAGAAAAAGGCACGATACATATATCTTTTAATCAAAGTCCCATGCCAAAGTGATTGTTTTGCTCAAATTATGCATAAAATGCTATTTGCGCATTGTATTTGAATATTAATTTTCACGCCTATCACCAACCTAGAGCCCTCTTGTATTGCCTTAAGACAACCAAAGGTTTCTCCTCTTGCCAACCGTCCAATGTAGAAGATATCACCACAGGCAAAGTTTCATTCTCACCAAGATAAGCATATTTCAAATAAGGTGGAAGTGGTTTGAGTTCAAGCTTTGGAGGTACTTCAATGGATGGCAGCAACTTCTCATTCCTGCATAAATTCTCATCTTTCCTCACCTCAATGGGAGTGCAAAACGTATTAGTAGAAACAGGGCATTTCTAATCTTTCAACATTTCATCACATGAATCATGTAATCTATCTTCTACCACACATGTTTGCATTTGAACATCAATCACTTCATATTGCATTTCACATATAGATTCCTCAATAACACGACATTCTACAAGGTTTTCAAGTTCATTAAGAATCGCGCAATCCTCTTTGTCTAACTCCACAATCTTACGAATCTCATTGTGCAAACTCAATTCATCATTGCAAAAATAGTCATGAGCAACTTCATCATCAAGCATACGCATTGAACACTCAACAGTTCTAATTACAAAACAAGTCTCCACATCCGAAGGATGCTTCATGGCATAGTTAACATAAAAAACTACTTGTTCATCATTAATGCGAAAAGTAACTGTCTTATTTTTCACACCAATTAATGCATCACCAATAGCTAGAAATGGTCTACCAAATATTAAAGGAACTTCAGGATCCTCCTCCATATCAAGAACAATGAAATCAACAGGCAGAGTGAATTTATCAATTCTTACCAGTACATCCTCTACTAAGCCCGTGGGAGTCACCAAAGACCTATCCGCAAGCTGAAGTGTAACAGCTACTGGGCGAATCCTTCTACCCAGTCCAACATTGATTGCAATAGAAAGTGGCATGAGGTTAATGCCAGCTCCCACGTCACAAAGAGCCTTTGAAAATGTCTTGTACCAATTTTGCAAGGAATTGTACAACTGCCTGGATCTTTTAGCTTAGGAGGCAAATTGTGTACCATCCATGCTTGACTACATTCTGAAAGCATCATGGGAACTTCACACCTCAGAATTTTCTCCTTATTTGAGATGAGATACTTCAAATATTTTGCATACTTAGGCATGGCAGTTACCAAATCCATTAATGGAAGATTCACATTTACTTGCTTGATAACATCCAAGAATCTAGTGAACTGAGGACCTCTTTTAGGTGGAGGTTTCTTCATTTCTGGGAATGGAGGTTTTGGTGCATACTCAGGAAAATTGAAAGGATTAGAATTTTTAGTAATCTCATATCCTACTCTCCCAGGTATCTCTTTCTTTTCAGTAGTAGGAACTTCTTGTTCACCTTCCTTCCTTAGTTCCAGAACTTCATCAGCTTCCTCTTTTTGCTCTTCTTCTAGACAATCACTCTTATCTTCCGAATATTTGTTTCTTGGCAAAAGTTTTCCACTCCTCAAGGTGATGGCATTACAAGCTTTTCTTCCTTTTGGATTTGGAATTGTGTCACTTGGAAGTGCTCCTTTTGGTCTTTGATGCACAGCATTTGCAAGTTGTCCAAGTTGCATCTCAATATTATTCAAAGTGGCTTCATGATGTTTTACAATTGATTCCAGGCCCCCAAATCGTTGCTCATTTTTGTCCATCTTCTCCATCAATTTCTGAAACATTTCTTCAACATATGGTTTTCTTGGTTCTGAAGTACTGGCTTGATAATCAAAACCAGGAGGTGGATTTGTCGCTCTTCTCTGCTCATTTCCTTGGTAATAATTTCCTCCTTGATTCTGTTGTTGATTCCAATTTTCTTGGTTCACACCATATTGCCTATTACCTCCACTGTAATTATTTCCAGAATAGTTGCCACCATATTGAGGTTTGTTATTATAATTGTTCACGTACTGAATGGACTCAGTTGTGATAACACATTCGTCGGTGTGGTGCTCACCCTTACACAAACCACAACAGAGAACTGGGGCTTTCAATTGGGTTGCCTTTAGAGTTTGCACCTGCTTGGCCAATACTTCAAACTTTGCACTGAGTGAAGTTTCCTCATCTACATCAAGAACTCTCCTTTGTTTTCTAACATGAGGCTTACGAGTCTCAGGGAAAAGATACTAATCCTCAGCAATCTGATTGAACAATTCACGCACTTCAAACACACTATTGTCTTTAAGTGCACCATTGGCACAAGCCTTAACCATCATGGATGCTTCAGGAGTAAGGCCTTTGAAAAAGGTATTTAGTTCCCTGATCTCCCCCATATCATGGTTGGGACATTGTCGGATTAGATCATTTAATCTCTCCCAAACTTCTCTGAAAGACTCACTATCTTGCTGTTGAAAATTCATAATTTCCATCCTTCTCTTCTCAAGCTTGGCAGGTGGAAAGTATTTAGCCAAAAATTTCCTCTGAAGTTCTTCAAATGGTCTTAAACCAATGCTTCGCATTTCCTCTCAAAGAGAGGGGAAACAGGATCCTGTGAACCTCGCTTCGCTCCACCCTTGGTAGCTTAAATGTGCTACATAAGCCTAGGAACCAATCTAAATGGTCATTCGGATCCTCATTGTCTAAACCTTGAAAAAATTGGCCCTGCGTGATCATTGATACGATCTGTGGAGGAATATGGTAGCTTTCAATGTCGATGTCCTGTTGTCCGAATCGGTTGTCAAAGTTCACTGCATAGTGGTCTCCAAACCTCGAAAACCTTGCCTCAATTTTTTCCTTTCTTTGCCTCCTCAAGGTCCTTTGTAATTCAAGGTCAAGTATGAATTCAGGTTCCCCTGCAGATCTTAGGGACCCGGGCATACACAAAAACCAAGTGATATCAAGAAAAGAAAATAACAAGAATTCCAAAATTTAACCATAAAATAACAACACTATGAACTCAGAACACGAGAAGACACATTCAACACTCAAGTACACCAAATGAAACAGAAGAAATGGATCAATCTGGAAATCAAACCAACACAAGATGGCAAACGTAATAAAACCAACACACCGTAAAGAGTAGAAGTACTCAATTCAAGAAACACACGTACTAAGCAAAACGAAGTAAACTGAATCAAAACAATAAGTCACACAAACTAACAACAGAACAAAAACAAATTTCAAGAACCGTGCCTAGTTCCCTGGCAACGGCGCCAAAAATTGATAGCGAGTTGTCGTGGCTCGTCAATTTATCCTAATTTCACTAACTATAGTAGCAGTGAGATAGGTTTCGTTCCTCAGTGAAATAGTCGATTCAAGAAGTTTGATATGCTCAATTATGTCACCAAAGTGTAACAAGACTCAAAAGCACTGATTACAAAATAAAACAAGAAATAAATTGATTTAACTCACCACGAATACGAATTGAAATGAACACACTAGTAAGACTCAAAGAAGTAAAAGGAAAGTTCTCAAGAATTTCAATCTGATAATCTAGGCTACTTCCGGGTGAATGCAACTTCTCATACATGCAGTATCACTAACATACAATCATAGCAAATGAGGAGAATAACAATTGGAGACCGAAATTATAGTTAGCATGGTCACTACACTACAATTTTAGTCTCTCGACACCATCCTATCCTATGGTTGGACCTAAGGATGGTGAAGTAGAATCAAGCCGTCTCAATTCCCTACTCAAATTACTGAGGCATAAACACTTAGAATCTCCCATGGTGAGGCCCAATCCTAGCATGTAAGTTCATCATTCAAGTAGGTGAATCTCTTATCACCTTGTTCTCAGAATTACATAGACCTAAGAGCTTCCCATGGTGAGGCCTAGTCCTAAGATCTGTGCAATTTCAAACAGGTTTAAGAACTCATGCATTCTCAAGTTCTCATTCATGATTTTCATCCAAATCTTACAAATTAAAACTCAACTCAGCATGATGACCGCAATCAAATCTCATTTCATCAAATTCAGATCAAAAGCATGAGCTTAACAAATTTTTACAAATTCAATACTGAGAATGTAAATTTCTTATCTTAGATTGTTAGTACTACTGCACACTTACAATTCAACCTAGCATTCACCGTAAGTACCCTAGATTATCACACAATTAGCCACAAATCTCCATTTCAACTTCACAATCAACAAATTGGAAAGTTAAACAGTTCATAGTCATTAATTGGAAGAGTTTACCAATTAAGAGTCTTAAAAGCCTCCAAATGCAAAGAGGATTGTCACTTTTCTTCTCAATTTTCAGGAAATTTATAATGATGAGAGCAATTCTTTGATCGAAATCCAAAATGAAGCACCAAACTTAGAGAGAGAAAGTAGAGAAAGAAAGTAGAGAGAGAAAGTAGATCTCAATCAAGAACACTTCCCGCTCTAAAATCAAAAGTCGGTTACAATATGAAAAATGTGAATAGTCCATAATCAATCGGATCCATAAAATGTTAACTAATCCTCTATATATAGAGGTTAAAAAAAACGTAAATGGTACGGAAACGTAAACTGACTAGGGAATTACAAATATGCCACTGCTCAATATTCCAATCAAAAAATCAACATAACATGTGAGTTCGAAGTAGAAAAGCTCAAGCCATCTCCAGCGCCTTCAGCCCAACATCTTCTCACCTTCAGCGCAGTTCCAACGCCTTCCAGCTTGTCAAGAGCGCGCCTTCGATTCATGCCACAATTTCTTCTTTTCCAGCAAACACCACGCCTTTATAGGCTGGGCAGATCACGCTTCGGGTTCCCAGCTTCACCCTTCCTTCCTAAACTAAGCTTTCATGCGCCTTCAAGCCTTCCACGATCACGCCTTCCACGATCACGCCTCCTTGCTCCTGCATAAACACACCCGAACCAACACTTAGCCAAAACATCACTTCATCGCTCCAAACTCACAATGGCTTGTGATGCATCACCACGATGCATCACAGCGCAAACGAATTAAGGCTACGATGCATCGTGGTGATGCATCGTAGCACAAACTCAACAACACTACGATGCATCGTGGCGATGCATCGTAGCATAAACTGTTTTAACGACGATGCATCGTGGCAATGTATCGTAGTATAAAATTCTGATTTCGTGTGTTTGTGCTGTGATGAAGAGAATGTTATGAGCTGTGTGAGGTGTTGTGGAATGCTTGTGTTGTGTAATGAACATTTGCAGTGAAGTGTAATCTGAGCTATGAAAACAAAGATTGTCATGCAACATGTTTGTAAAGTATGGTGAAGAAATGTGCAAGCGAATGAAATCAAGAATGAAGAGTGAAGATGAAACGTGCCACAAATTAGTGCAAGAAATGTTAACCAAAACTTGCTCAGAAATAGACTTGTGTGATTCCAAAGTGTTGTGAAATGATAAAACTTAGATGATTTTTTTTCAGCTAAAGAATGAGAACAAAATACTACACGGGTGAAATGTTTGTGAAAGTTGTTGTGTAATTCGTGTGTTGATGCAAGAATGAGTGTTGTGATTGAATGTGTTCTAAGCCTTAACACTACGATGCAACTTAGTGTTATGTGCTTGTGTGCAAAATTGCACTACGATGAGGTCGTAGTGCAAATGTGTGTGTGCAGAATTATACTACGATGAAATTGTAATGCAAATTCCATAAGTGTGCAATTGATCCAGCAGCTTCCAGCCAATATTCGACTATGATGTGTTGGGAATTTGGAAAAACTTAAAACACCAATGTTGTAGCTCTTGATCGCAGCTTCCCATAGCCTTTTGAATCATCCAATGCGGAGCTCAGGTGAGAGAGTTATGACCAAATTACTGAAGCCTGGCAGAATGTGATTTTTAAGCCTACGATGCATCGTAGGCTTAATACCCTAAACAAGATCTTCTTCCATTCCCACACACTTTTGCCTACTTTTCTTATAGAATTGGATTCTGCCTTAAACACCAAAGTTGTAGATATCTCTCTTGGCTTTCCATAGGCTTAAGAATCACCAAAATTGGATGTCTACAGCTCAAGATATTGTCAAAATACCAAACTAACCCTAATTACACCTTTCACAAAGAAGCTCCTATTCCTTAACTTTGCACACAGAATTGGAAAATAGTCAAAACATAAGAACTGAAATGCATTCAAGGAGCTTTTCATAGCAACCAAAATCACGTCATTTGGATTAATACTGAAAGAATTACACTCAAATGAAGTTACACGACAAATCTGCCCAAAACCCTAATTCAAACCTATTAACATGTTTAGGTTTCTTCAAAACATCATTTCCACCTTTTTCCAATTCTTGAACTTCACATGCACACTTGACTCTTTTGAGCACCATTTTTTATCTTTTTCACCATTTTAGCACATCACAATATAAACCACACAAACTCACAAAATAGCACATAACAACACACATTTACATGAAAATCAAGCCAAAAGCCAAGTGAAATAAGGTATAAAAGTTGGTATAAAACCCACTTATCAGAGAGTGAGCTTAGGAAGAGACTTTAGAGGGGAGTGACTAGGACCGGTTCTTGCCTTCTCCATAAAGGGGGAACGGGTCTTGAGAGTGGTAAGATTGGGAGAACGTATATGATACGGTTAGCTAGGATTGAGTAGTTTTGCCTCCACCATAAAGGAAGACAACTTCACCTAGCTAAATCCTTTAGATAGACGCCCCTTTAGCTCTAGCTTCCGCCATAAAAGTGGAGCTCAAAGGGAGCGGTTGTCCCTATCCCTAGTGACACTTTAGGACGAACCCTAGATAAAGAATCCTTCGTAACCATAGCCGATAACACCCGGGAGCACATCGTACCCTTCTTGACTTAAGATTGACGCTTTAGCTTGTTTTACTTGTTAATTAACATTCCTTTTTAGCTACTTATTTTCACTTCCTTTACAACACACACATTTTCACTAATTCCATAAACTTGTCCCCTCCCTGTGGGTTCGACCCCTACATCCTCTAGTTACAAAAATGTCGGTATCTTGATGCACCTTAAATGTTGTGAGGATTAGGGTTATAAATTTATTTGATCCGGTTAAGCCTTAGCTTTTAACCCTAGCTTCAAAACCGTTATCAAATTGGTGTCGGGAATTAAGGTCTAATCTTTCACGCTTATCACTGGCTCACCAATTTTACCCAATAATACTAAAATGCAGTAGTGATGAGTGGGATCGTATCCTCGGGGAAAGGGTATGTCACAGAGCTCATAGACTGACAGATTGGAATTCAAAGTAACAAAATGCAATGACTAAAACAGCATACAAAACTTGGACAATCAGAAGATGATGGTGTTGCCTTTAGGGGGAATCGTTCAGTACTGATCAAACCCTGTCATCATGGACTAGTGTAAATGTGTGTGAGGGGACTAGTCTACTAGTGAAGTGCAATTGATTAACCGTGCGATTCTTACAAGAAAACCTCACTTACTCCTCAAACTTCCCTTGGCAGGGAAAGTTTTGGGCTCAAATCATAAAACCCAGATCCCTATCCAGTGCTACAATCCTAGTTCAATCCTCAATTATCTCCCTTGGCAGAGCAGCTAATCGAATCAAGCATTCAAATTGTTGTACACGAATAAGCTTAAGTCGTTTCTATTGAATTGAATCCTATTGTCAGTGGGTACCGTACAATTGAATTCATAGTACACTCACATCTTAAGTCTCACAAACAATTGTTCCAGATCTATTTTATGTTTTCATTCAATTTACTTTGGTAGATCTAAATTGGTCTCAGTGGGCACAACAGATCAATTGTAGATTTAGATGAAATTAAACAGATCTATTGAATAAAAACATAGACTGCAAAGGAAACAACAAGACACATATCAATGCAATTCAAATGTCTAAAACTGGATAAAATCAGTACATATGAACCCTCAAGGCAACACACAAATATTTAGCCGATCATGTTGATCGTCTTTGAGAATGGAATTGACAAAGCTCAATCAATTTTTGCCATTACAAAGAGAAGAATTGATGTATATACTATGTTGTCTTCTCCTCTTTTGTAGAACCCTAATTGATCTTTTCAAGATTTTCCCCAAAATCCCGATCTCCCTGATCTTCTGATCTGTCCATTTGCCTCTCAATGTTGCGATCCTCTGTTTTGCATCTTTCATTGCCTTTTATACCTTCCTCTTGATGATCTGTCTGAATCATGTTGGATGGGTCTCAATCTGCCATTTTGGTTCCTCGAAATGTCTGCACGAGTCATTTCAGCACGTGAGTAGAGTCATCTGATAAAATGCTTACTTCAAAATTAAGGCAGCAAATCATCAAACATGTGGTGCACTGCCAAAATGATATGTTTGTGCCTTGATAATATTGCTGTGTGGACTAAGTCCTGAACAAGTGAAATGTGTGCATCATAGTCGAAGTGTATGTGTGCTAGTATGCATGAAATTGTGCAAGAGAGAGCAAAATGGGTGCATGTGTGTGGAGTGTATTGTGGGCGCACCGCCGTGTGTGCAAGTGCATGCCGACGCACGCATCGTGTGTGAGTATGTGTCGGCGCCGCCCGCCATGTACTTTGCGTGTGTAGTGTGCTTGTGTGCGTTGATGTGCTTGAGTGTTGTGCGTGAGTCTGTGCTCGTGTGCTGGGACTTTCGTGCATTGCTTGAGATTTGTGAGGCCAAAATGGTTAAGTGTGTGTTTGTTTCTCAATCAGGTACAGACATAACACTTTGCAATGGTATTTTCACAACACTTCACCAATTCTCACATTTTCCATATCATGAGCATATTTACATACAAATAATTTATCAAGCACAATTTCTCCAGTCATTTCATGCAAAAGATTAAGAAAGTAAAGCAAATAAGTCGATATAAGTCCGACTTATCAACCTCCCACACTTGAATCTTTGCTAGTCCCGAGCAAAGTAAAGCAAACACCAAACATTTATCCATTTTCACATTTAAAGCTTGCAATATCATCATCTACCCATTCTTCAATGTTTTGGCATGCAAAAAGAAATAAACAACTAGCACAGGTTCACAGTCCACAAATCATACCCATTGCCAACCAAGGTACAATGAATAAAGACCAAACCACCAACGTGCTTTGTGTGCTGAGAGTTCTTAAGCTTCCTCATTCTGTCTATGCAGAGTACTATAGTAAACACTTAATCAAAAATTATTGCACTACAATCCTTTTGTCCACACATACCAACACTTCACATTTGAACTTCATTTGGCTATTTTCTATCGCACATTTGTGCTTGAGATTTTCTTTTCAAATTCATGCCGCACTTTGGTACTGGCTACCAGGGTTTTGTGGCTATTTTTCCCCTTTATTTCGCCACTGGCTTTTTCTCCTCATTCACTTATTTTCTCAAAGTTCCATGTTCGTGTGTGTCTTCAATAGACTTTATACTCAAAATGCAAGAACAAGTGTTTACAAGTAGAGGGCACATACAGGTGGAAGATTCATAAGCTCTTTCATATGTCAAATAGAGTGTTGGCATTTCTATCTTACTTTAACATTGCGTTTTACCCAGCAACTTATATGAATCAAATGGGAGTTGTAAACTCAAAAAAATCGAAAATTTTTCATGAATCACAATTGAATGATGGTTTATGGATTTGATGATGATATTGGAAGTGCAAGTGTATGGATATGCTAGTGTGCTTGATGAATTGCGGAAAATTTGCACAACACAACAGCCATTTCATATTTATCGCTACTGAAGAATAAAGCATGCAATAAGGAATAAAGCACACAACGAGGCCAGTGCTAACCACTGCCTATATTTCTTCTCTCAACATAGCACACAACAAGAAAATTACACCCCTTACAATGAATACTAATATACTAGCACACCACCTTCAATCCCTACACAAAGCATCACACAGAATGAAATTCAAATACAAGACACTAGGCCCATCACACCACAGCATAATCAAACTTGCATCAACCAAAGCAACAAGCATAATATTTCACCATTCACACAACACACCCAAACCATCTCTCTTTCTCACTCCCCTCCACACTTGAAAATTGCAATGGTCCCTATTGGGAGGAAAGGGGAAAGAAACTGCCATGTTTTATGCCTCGCGACAGAGCCTTTCTCTCCACTCGATTTCAATATAGCTTTGCCATCGAGGTCTGCCCATGATTCCCAAAGATTGTTGGCAATATTCTGTTGGAGCAATTCCGATCCCTTTCCTTCTTGCCACTTGTGATAGTAAAAGGGGGAAAAACATGGGATTGCACATGGAATTTTGTGCGCCTAGATATACCACATGATTATCCGCCCCACGTCAATTGTCATTCTGTGATGGATGGCGTAGATCAAGAGTATTCTTTCTCTTGTTGCTCTAGTGGTATGGTTCGTGGGCATGAGCCTTAAATTTATGAAGAGAAGCCACATGCGGGCTTCCGTAGTTATGTCACTCGTCAGTATATATATGGCTTCAGATCGTGCATTGTGTACCTACGAGGCTCCAGGCAGTCCTACATACTCAATTAAGTGATCAACATTTGATGCCTTCTCTAACTGTCTGAATTCCTTCTCAGGATAATCAGGTAGTTCGTAGTGATAGTTGATTGTGTGGGCTATCACCTTGAGATATGTTCCCCTTAGAAACACTTCATAGCGGTTGACTGTAGTAGAAATACTTGTATTGGCATTGGCATAATACTCTCTGGCTATCTCCATGTTGGATATGGCAGGAGCGAAGGTCAGAGGTTCACATTTATAGAAGCGAATGGCTTCTTCAAATATGTGTGAAGGTGCCTCAAATTTGCGTTCCACAAAGACGTGCCTGAAGATGAATCTGTCGAATTGCCTCTTTGCCTCCTCATCTACAAATCGTGGGGGTCTTCTGGGGTATAGTCTGCAAGGTCCGGTTCAAAAGAGTCCGAGCTGTTTGAGGGCTCTTCGAGGAACATAGCATAGTCATCGTCTCTATAAGCCATGGACCAACAACACAACACTACAAAAAGTTGCGCTTCATACTCATCATTGCATTTTAAGCTCTTGCCTTCCTTATTTTCTCAACACAAATTCAATAATCAAACTCACTCCGTCAGGAAGCAATTCAAAGTTGTTCAGTTTCAATGGTAGCTTAATATAAATACAAGAGGAAGAAGCTTACTTTGTTGAAGATTACCCAATGCAATGCACAGTTAAGAAGAAGTTCGAGTAGCCCTTAGTCAAAAAATTAGACTTCACCTTCTCAGCTTCTTTCTTTCGGTCAAAACACCCAGAAGTTTGTGTAGGTAATGTGTTTTACTCATGCATGAGTGTTAGTAATGCATACAAGGTGTGGTGCACTTCATGTAAAATGCAAGGTATTTATAAATGATATCCTCATGCATGAGTCGGCTATGTGCAACTAAGATACAAGGAAATGTGATTGAACTAGAAGACAAGTTGCTAGATAACAAAATGCATGCAACCACGATCATGAATGGTCTAGTCAAATTATTGTGCAAGAATCGGCTAGCATGGACTAAAAGTCATAGCCATGTGAATTGGCCAGAAGACAAACAGCTAGAAATGCATTCAAACAACTTTTATGTCTAGTCTATTCCACTGCCAAGCTAGAATCGGCCATCACCAAAATAATTTGCCTAGAAAACAATTGTTTTTGTGTGCCCCCACTTTCATTCATTTGTCTTGTCACACATTATATCATGCATGTTTGCTTGCAAGATTTAACATTATCATCTTTGGAACGTTTTCACCTGGCTTCCTTATCTTTAGTTTTGCGCAGTTTTATTCTTTCCTTTTGTCAGTGTAAAGAATATTTTGCGTGATATGTACTGAACTTACGTGAGATTGCTTCGGCTTCTTATCTTTGTTGTATTCATTCCATAACAGTCCTGCAAATAATGCACACGAGAGGGAGTAAGGTTCAATCATTTATTAAGACATATCTACTAAAAGAAAGATGAAATTGGCAAAGACAGGAATTAAAATGGTTGGGTTGCCTCCCAACACAACGCTTGGTTTATTTTCCTCAGCCAGACATAAAGTGAGTGGGATCACGGAAAGGGTCCATCCAGGAACTGAACTCGGTCCTTGTTTTCCAAAGCTGACTTGAACATTTTCACCCTGTGCCCATTGACATTCCAACATGTTCCCGTAGACTCATTTTGTACCTCAACAACTCCATAAGGGAAAACTTTTGTGATAATGAAGGGTCCAATCCATCTAGATTTCAATTTTCCTGGGAATAACCTCAGTCTAAAGTCATACACCAACACATACTATCCCATTTCAAATTTCTTTACTTTAATTTTTGCATCATGCCACCTTTTTGTTCGTTCCTTATAGAGGCTTACACTGACATATGAATTCCACCTAAATTCATCCAGTGTATTGAGCATCATCATTCGTGCTTCTTGAGCTGCATTCAGATCCATGTTGAGTTTTTGTACTGCCCAGAATGCCTTGTGTTCCAACTCAACTGGCAGATGACATTCTTTTCCAAACACTAGCCTAAATGGAGAAGCTCCAATTGGAGTCTTATTGGCAGTTCTGTAAGCCCACAATGCATCATCCAATGCCCAATCCTTCCTTCCGGGATTCACCATTTTTCCAAAATTCTCTTAATTTCTCGATTGGTCACTTTTGCCTGTCTATTGGTCTGGGGGTGGTATGTCGTGGAAACTTTACGCTGCACCCCATATTTTACCAAGAGAGCCTGAAAGACCTTGTTGAAAAAGTGACTTCCTCCATAACTAATAATGGCTCTAGGAGTTCCAAACCCGTTGAAGATATTCTTCTTGACAAATCTTAGCACACTCCTACTGTCATTATGAGGCATGGCTGCAGCTTCAACCCATTTAGATGCATAATCTACAGCCACTAATATATACTCATTCACATAGGAGCGAGGGAATGGTCCCATAAAGTCTAACCCCCACATATCAAACAAATCCACCTCAAGTACATAGTTGAGAGGCATTTCATCCCTGTAGCAGATGTTTCCAGCCCTTTGACAATTCTCACATTGGCTCACCCACAGCTTGGAATCTTTGAAGATATGTGCCCAATAAAATCCAGTTTGAATAATTTTATATCCCGTTCTTGTTCCTTCAAAATAACCTCCGAAGGGTGATTCATGACAAGCTCTCAAAATTCCTTCCTTTTCCTTTTCTAGGATGCACCTTCTAATGACTTAGTCATTACATCTTTTGTACAAACTTCCACTCTCCCAAAAGTAGTATTTGGCATCATGTCTTAGCCTTTTCCTTTGCTCACTAGAGAAGTGTTGTGGTATTTGCCCAGCCACCAAAAAGTTGGCTATCTCAGAAAACCATGGCAACTCTTGAGTTTGGATTCCAAAAATTTGTTCAACTGGGAAATTTTCTTTAATACACATTTGTAGCTGGTTCTCACTCAGGGTTCCCAATTCAAGTCTCGAGAGGTGGTCTGCTGTCACATTTTCATATCCTTTCCTGTCTTTGATTTCCACATCAAACTCCTGTAACATAAGGACCCAATGAATAAGTCTGGGTTTGGCCTTATTCTTTGACATGAGGTACTTGAGTACTGCATGGTCTGTGTGGACTATCACCTTTGATCCTAACAGATAAGCTCTAAATTTGTTAAACGCGAACACCACAGCTAGCACACCATGCTCCATTCAATAGCTTACTTGCATAGTAGATAGCATGAAAAACGTTTCCTCTCTTCTGACCCAGAACAGCTCGTACAACATAGTCACTCGTGTCGCACATTATTTCAAATGGCTCTCCCCAACATGGCGTGACTATCACCGGGGTCTCCACTAACTTTTTCCTCAGCATCTTAAATGCATCTTTACATTTCTTATCAAAAACAAATGGAGCATATTTCTCCAGTAGAGAACACAATAGTTTGCCTATCTTCGAAAAGTCCTTGATAAACCTTCTATAAAACCCCGCATGACACAGAAACTCCTTACTCCTCTCACATTAGTGGGTGCTGGCAGCTTAGCTATCACCTCCACTTTGACTCTGTCAACTTCTAGACCAGCTCTTGATATTTTGTGCCCTAGCACAACACCTTCATTTACCATGAACTAGCATTTTTCCCAATTCAGAACAAGATTGGTGTCCACACACCTTTTCAGTACCAATGACAGATTTTCCAGGCATCCTTCGAAAGTCATTCCAAAAACAGAGAAATCGTCCATGAAGATTTCTTTGATGTTTTCAACCATGTCTTGGAAAATAGCCACCATGCAACGTTGAAATGTGGCTGGTGCATTACATAGGCCAAAGGGCATTCTCTTGAAGGCATAAGTCCCAAATGGACAAGTGAATGTGGTTTTCTCTGGTCTTTTGGATCAATAACAATCTGATTGTAACCCGAGCACACATCAAGGAAGCAGTAAAACAGGAATCCCGCTATCCTATATAGAAGTTGTTCAAGGAAAGGTAGAGGAAAATGGTCCTTTCGAGTGACCTTGTTCAACTTTCTATAATCCATGCATACTCTCCAAGCATTGATGATCCTTGTGGCTAGTAACTCATTAGCTTCGTTGGTCACCATAATCACTCTCCCCTTCTTGGGTACACACTGCACTGGACTGACCCATTCACTGTCTGATATAGGGAATATCATCCCAAAGTCAAGAAGCTTGATAATTTTCTTTTTCACCACTTCCATCATCTGTGGGTTTAGTCTTATTTGCATGTCCTTTGTGGGAACAACACCTTCTTCCAGAAAAATTTTGTGCATACAAATACTGTGACTGATTCCCTTGATATCTGCAATGGTCTAACCTATTGCCTCTTTGTGCACTTTTAGAACTTCCAATAGTTTTTCTTCTTACCATGCCTCCAGCTTAGAGGAGATTACCACTAGTAGAGTCTCATTTTCCTCAAGAAATGCATATTTCAAATGTGGAGGCAAGCGCTTCAACTCCAATTTGGGTCACTTTGCAACTGAAGGCATCAGCTTCTCATTCCTGTTTTCAAAATTTTTAAGCCTCACCTCAGTGGGCACAGCTTCAATACTTTCCTTAGTATCAATAACAACATTTAAAAACGTTTTACAAGCTTCATTTTCTTCAACGTTTTTATTAAATTCCCTTCGAAACTTCTATTCAAAGGTAAAATAATCTATCACACAACATTCATCCAAATTTTCCAATTCATGCAAAATAACCTTTTCCTTATCAGTTAACACATTTTTACATTCTTCACGCTTTTCATGCTCATATGACTCAAGTAATTCAAAAGAGAATTTACGTTTATACTCAAGCTCAAGCCACTGAGGATTACCTTCCACTGGATTTGCAAAGAAACATTGTTCCACAAAATTGGGGTATTTCATGGCATAGTCTACATTGAAAACCACTTGATCCCCATTCGCTCTTAATGTGACGGTTTTGCTTTTGACCCCAATAAGAGCATCTCCAGTAGCTAAGAATGGTCGCCTAAAAATGAGTGGCACTTCTAGGTCTTCCTCCATAAAATCCATTGGAAGCACAAATTTGTCCATAGATACCACCACGTACTCAACCATCCCAGTAGGTTGTAAAAGGGATCTATCGGCTAATTGGAGTAGTATAGCTACTGGCTTGATTTTATCACCAAAGCCAACATTCTCAGCAATGGAGAGGGGCATCAGGTTTATCCCTGCTCCAAGGTCGCACAAGGCTTTGTTGAAAAACCCGGTACCAATCGTGCATGGTATCGTACTACTCCTTGGGTCTTTTAACTTGGGTGGCAATTCATTGTTCATCCAAGCTTGACTCTTCTCAGTGAGTGGGATTGGCATTTCGCACTGGAGTATCTGTTCCTTATTCACAATCAAATCCTTCAAGAATTTTGCATACTTAGGCACAGCCGTAACCAAGTCCAACAGTGGTATATTCACGTTCACATTTTTTACCATGTCTAAAAATCTAGTGAATTGAGCTCCCTTTTAGTCTGAAGGGGGAATTCTTTGAGAAAAAGGAGGCAGTTGTGCATACTCTAGATAGTTATATGGACTTAGAGGTCCTCTCTTTCTTTTTGGCTCAGGTGCTCTCACACTTCCTTCCCGTTCTTCTTTCTTATCATTTCCATCCGGATTCTCCTCCTTAAGGGACTTAATGTTTTCCTCTTCTGCCACTTCTTCCATCGAATCCTCTTCCACTGTTTCCTTCTTGCTCCCACCAAGTTCATTCCCGCATCTTAAGGTTATGGCATTACACACTTCTTTTCATTTTGGGTTAGGCTCAGTGTCACTCGAAAGAGTTCCCTGGGGTCTTTGATGAATAGCCATAGCCACTTGGCCCAATTGTGTCTCCATGTTTTTCACCGATGCTTCATGTGTTGTAGTCCTCTTTTCATATATTTCCATCTTCTCCAAAATCTTATGGAGCATGTCTTTCTCATTGCTTCGTCTGGGTTCCCTGTTATTTGACTCCCCTCATTAGAAGTATTGTCTGTTCTTGTTTCCTTGCCCCTAAGTACCTTGTCCATTCTGATTTCTGTACCCACCATACTGCTGCCTATTGTTATAGGTATTCACATATTGGATTGATTCTTCAGTGAGCTGACATTGATCTTTATGATGGTCTTCCTTGCACAGTCCACATGACAACACCTGTGTATTCTTTGTCAATTTCAGAGTCTGAACTTGCCTTGTCAAGGCCTCAAGCTTGGCTTCTAAGGATGTCTCTTCATCCGGTCTAAGACTCCTCGTTGTCTTCTCATTGCAGACGTTTTTGCCTCTGGGAACAAGTATTCGTCATCGGCTATCGAGTCAAATAGTTCTCTCATCTCAGGTACACTTTTATCTTTCAAGGCCCCATTCGCACGAGCTTTAACCATTAGGAACGATTCAGGAGAGAGTCCCTTGAAAAAGGTGTTCAATTCTCTTACCTCCCCCAAATAATTGTTCGGGCATTGTCTAAGCATGTCGTTGAACCTATCCTAGGCCTCCTAAAATGTTTCCCCATCTTGCTGTTGGAAACTCCTGATCTCAAGTCTCATGCGTTCTAACTTGGCTGGAGGGAAATATTTTGCCAGGAACTTCCTCTCCAATTTCTTAAATGTAGCAATGGAAGGTCCCGCAACAGAATTGAACTAATGCTTGGCTTTCCCCTTCATGGACAATGGGAACAGGACTCTTCGCACTTCATCATGTGGCTCTCTTTGGAGTTTGAAAGTATTGCATTGTCCTAGGAACCAATCAAGGTGTTCATTAGGATCGTCATTACTTAGCCCCTGAAATATATGACCTTGTGTAATCATTGATACAATTTGGGTTGGGATTTGGTAACTTTCGACATCTATCTCCTGACGGTTATTACTCCTCTCAAAACTCACTGCGAAATGGTCTCCAAACATTGGAGGTTGGTCAGGTCTTTCTACCTCTTGATCTGCCATTTCCACTTCCTTCTCTGCCTCAAGATCATTTGCAGTTCTAGATCAGGTTTGAATTCTGGATCCACTCCGCGGAGGCGAGCCCCTACTTGCATAAACTGAATTGCTGTAAAGAATTCACAAAAATAGATCAATAGATCAGAATCCAACAAAAGTAATGGATAGAGTACTTTACTAACGTAAGAAACAATAGACAAAAACTTAACAATTCACCAAGTCCTAAATGTTAACTACTACAACTACTACCAAAAACAAAATCACCAAAAACAAAAATCTATCGTAAATTAACTCCTAACACTTCGCCTAAAATGTAGTAGTGATGAGTGGGATCATATCCTTAGGAAAAGGGTATGTCACAGAGCTAATAGACTAACAGATTAGAATACAAAGCCACAAAATGCAATTACTAAAACAGTATACAAAACATGGACAATCAGAAGGCGATGGTGTTGCCTTGAGAGAGAATCGTTCAGTACTGATCAAACCCTCTCATCATGGACTAGTGTAAATGTGTGTGAGAGGACTAATCTACTAGTGAAGTGCAATTGATTAACCGAGCGATTCTCACAAGAACACCTCACTCATTCCTTAAACTTCCCTTGGCAGGGCAAGTTATGGGCTCAAATCATAAAACCCAGATCCCTATCGAGTGCTACAATCCTAGTTCAATCCTCAGTTATCTCCTTTGGCAAGGCAGCTAACCGAATCAAGCATTCAAATTGTTGTACACGAATAAGCTTAAGTCATTTCTATTAAATTGAATCCTATTGTCAGTGGTCACCGCACAATTGAATTCACAGTACACTCAGATCTTAAGTCTCACAAACAATTGTTCCAGATCCATTTTATGTTTTCATTCAATTTACTTTGGTAGATCTAAATTGGTTTCAGTGGGTACCGCAGATCAATTGTAGATTTAGATTAAATTAAATAGATCTACTGAATAGAAACATAGAATGCAAAGGAAACAACAAGACACATATCAATGCAGTTCAAATATCTCAAACTGGATAAAATCAGTACATATGAACCCTCAAGGCAACACACAAATGTTTAGCCGATCACGTTGATCGGCTTTGGAAATGGAATTGACAAAGCTCGATCAATTCTGGCTATTACAAAGAGAGGAATCAATGTATATGCTATGTTGTCTCCCCCTCTTTTACCCTAATTGATATTTTTCTAATTTTCCCCAAAATTCTGGTTTCCCTAATCTTCTGATCTGTCCATTTGCCTCTCAATGTTGCAATCCTCTGTTTTGCATCTTTCCTTGCCTTTTATACCTTCCTCTTGATGATATGTCTCAATCATGTTGGATGGGGCTCAATCTACCATTTTGGTTCCTCTATATGTCTGCACGAGTCATTTCAGCACATGAGTAGAGTCATCTGATAAAATGCTTACTTAAGAATTAAGGCTGCAAATCATCAAACATGTGGTGCGCTGCCAAAATGCTGTGTTTGTGCCTTGATAATATTACTGTGTGGGCTAAGTCCTGAACAAGTCAAATGTGTGCATCATAGTTGAAGTGTATGTGTGCTAGTATGCATGAAATTGTGCAAGAGAGAGCAAAACAGTTGCATGTGTGTGGCGGGCGCACCTGTGCGGCGTATATGGTTTGGGCGCCGCAATCGTGTATGAGTATGTGTCGGCGCCGCCCGCCATGTGCTGTGCGTGCGTAGTGTGCTTGTGTGTATTGATGTACTTGAGTGTTGTGTGTGAGTCTATGCTTGTGTGCTGGGACTTTCGTGCAATGCTTGAGATTTGTGAGGCCAAAATGGTTAAGTGTGTGCTTGTTTCTCATTCAGGTACAAACATAACACTTTGCATGGTATTTTCACAACACTTCACCAATTCTCACATTTTTCATATCATGAGCCTATTTGCGTACAAACAATTTATCAAGCACAATATCTCCAGTCATTCCATGCAAAAGATTAAGAAAGTAAAGCAAATAAGTCGGTACAAGTTCGACTTATCACTTCTATTTATACTTAACATAAAACTTAGAGAGAAAGAGAATCTACTTCTATAATTTAAAAAAATGGTACCTATGCTATTACAATTTATTTAAAGGGTGATCCTCCTTGGGGAGCAAGTCTTCACTTTAGTCCCTTCCCTTGGATGTCATCTATGACATTTTTTTCCTCTTTGAGGTCATTGCTTACATTTTGTGTCTTTGGATGTCATTCCTTACGTATACATCTTGACTTGAGCTCTTCCATGTGATGAACTTTGGCTTAAGTCTTATTTACACTCTCACAAGAGAAACAAGGTTAAGACCACAATAGAAAAATAAAGAAAAAACATTTATAATGGCCCACGTGGAAAGACTAAAGGGTTCGTAAGGTTTCTAAGAGTTTCAAGTGTGAAAAATGACCAAATTAACCCTAACCAAATAATTTATACCTTATTTAGTGGATAAATGGATACACTTAGGCTAAACTAATGAGACTTAGGTTATTCTAGTCACTCTATGATAAACTAAGTAACACTAGTTCGAACTAGCCCTCTAAATAAGCTTTAACTAGGGTTTCATTAAGGGTGATAGGTCAAACTTGGTCAAATATAGTCAAACTAGGTCAAACTAATAACACAAGGGTTAAACTAACCTAACTAGACTTAACTAGTATTTTCTAAGGTTTTCTAGAATTAGTTAGGGTTAACTAGTCAATCTAGGTCAACTAGTGTTAATTTGACTAAACTAAGGCTAATTAAGGTCAACTAGACTTATTTTTTGGCCAAGCTAGTGTTAACTAGGTGAAACTAGTGTAAACTAGTGAGACTAGCAAAACTTAAGGGTTCAAGTCTAAGTGAGGTCTACTAAGGAGCCTACGATTTAAGTGGGTTTATCTTGGTTAAGGATCATGCCCTATGGTCTATGTTGGGAAGGTAAAGAGGTGGTTCTAAGACTATGTGTCTTAATTTGAGGTAAAAGACAAAGAAAACTAAACTAAAACTGAAGGCAAACTAAAAGGAAGGCAAGAAAGGGTTTCTTGATATCGCTATCCATACTTGCTAATTATAGAAAATTGGAAACACCATGAATTCTACCCTTCAGTCCTCTGGAAAAGAAAACTTTTGCAAACATGTGATACGAGTTGACCTAGGAAGGACCTTGATCTCACGTAATTTCCACAAATCTTTGGATCGTTGTACACCAAACTCAACACAATCACGAACAAGAAACACAAAACAAAGCGGAAAGAACAAGATGAAACGCAAGGACAAAGATTGAAGCAATCTACACCCCAACGTTATAAAAAAAAGAATTAACTTAACTAATGTAAATCAAAAGTTAAATCTCTTCAGTTTGGCGAGTTCTTTAAATCAAGAACGGGTAAGCTAACCTATAGCTCCTCACTAAGGCTTCGCGGGTCTTATGAAAACACAATTGAAATCAATTGAATCCTCAAGTTTTTCTTTCAACTTTTCACGGCTGGAAGAAGGCTTAAGCAATGCTTAATTTTATCAAAATTCATCTTATTATTTCATGTGAAAAACTCACCTATAAATAGTCTACAAAAACATGAAACCCTAGCTTAATCCTATTACAACTTAGTTTCCAAATTGGAAAAGAAACCAATAACTAAAAGACAAACTTTAAGTTTCCTAATCATAGCAAATCGGTTATGAAGAAGTAAAAACCGATTTGTACTCTTACTTTCCTAAATCCTCCTAAAAAGTAGGAGATTACTTTCCTAATTACCATGCAAGGTAATTGGGCCAAGTAATGACTTATTAATTAACGAAAATAAAGCCCAATTAATTAATGTTAATGGACTTGTTATTACAACTTAAATAAATCCTAAAGATTAACAATGGCCTGATCCAATAATGACAAAGCCCAAGCACGCCATCATGGTCTTCAATGTAGTCCATGAAATTCGAGATGAAAATTCGGCCAAAATCCCGTCATCAACTTTGGAATGAATTTCAACGGCTATAATGTCCGAATCTCGGAAAACTTAAAACATGAACTTGTAGCTCTATCTCTTATCGTTCCAGGGCTTCTTGAATCATGCAATTTCGAGTTATATCGAAAGAGTTATGGCAAGAATACCAAAAGGTGACAGAAACTTTCAGGATGACAATTTGACTTTAACACCACGGACATGGACACGGGCTCATTCTCATCATTCCCTCTCTCCTCGAAAGGATTTGTCCTCGAATCTTGAAAGTGAGTTCCTGGATCAAACACCAATATGATGAACCCAATGCAAACTCGAGCCAAATAAAATTGGGAAGATGCACATCTCGAGCAACAAGAAGTTATATCCTGCCAAAACAAGACAAATGTATAAGGTAAAAGAAAGCACAATAATCTAAAACAATACGTAGAATAATTTCCTTTCACCAAAAGAATAGAACGGGCAGAATATGTATGCAAAATCAAAATACATATAACATGATTAGTCGTAACAAATTTTGCATGAGTCATAATGTTGAAGTCAATGAATTCAAAATAATTATGCAAATAACTATCATATAGTTTATGCAAATCAGAAAATCGAATGTTCTTAATTAAAGAACTAATCAATATGAATTAACTAACAACATTCATGAACACATTATTTACGTTATTAACATGTAATGTAAGCAAAGGATGTAAACATATATGAATAGAATCATAAAGACACGAAAATTCATAACAAGAAAACATATATGCATCCTTGAGAAAGTGCAAATCACATTAACGTATTAAGACATCTAAAAACATGCAAAAGTTATCAAATATGAGAGTGTAATTCCAAAAACTAGAATGTAAACAATCTATTGAATAGTTGTAAACAGAAAATTTTACCTCTTGGAATTCAAAAGAAATTTGGAACGGAGATAACTTACCATACAAGTGTTGAATTATCCAGGACCTCTTTGAACTTGATGGATGTGAGCAAAATCACAAAATAAAGAATCAAAAGAATCATTAACCCAACAAGTAGAGTCAATATAATTAACACTTGAATGAGTGCATGCAAAGGTTTGATGTAGTTCGAAATTATCAATATTAAGCTCAAAATATAATTCATGTATGAGATAAGCAACATAGCATGTGAAGAAACTATACATAAACTCATTCAAAACGAAATAATTGGATTTCATAATTGAAGAATTATGTGAAATAATTTGCTTACCAAAACACAAATCATTGGATTTTAATGCACATGTTAAAGAATTTCGAACTAATGTTTCAAAGGTGTGTGAAAGACATTGAAATTGATTCAAAACAAAAATCAAACTTTGAAAATCAATAGCATTGACGTTAACAAAGTTCTTTACTTTAAAACCATTGAAATCAACCAATAAGCTTTCATACTTACCTAACTTACCTTGCTTACCTTGTGGAAAACAAGCTAAGGCGGATTGGATTCCTTACAATTGATAATGAGTTATTTTGAACTCCATTAAGCACTTAGGAACTCCAAAAACCAGCAAAACAAATATACTAGGCAGCAAACAAGAAAATTCGTGAACACTATCACCAAGTAAGTACATTGATTGCCTAGCTAGTAAGGCTCTCTCAATCTCATTAGAAGAAACAAAATGACAAAATTTTGAAACAACTATATCATGACTATTACAAGATTTCGATCCATTATTACATTGTTTCTCTAGCAATTTCTCCTCCTTTGCGGAGTTTGCATCTCTGGTAGCTTGAATGATTCTTGTTTGATCTTCAAAGACTTGTGCAGGAGTCAACGCGTGAAGATTAAACCTCTTTCCTTCGTATACAAAGCTATAGAAATTTTTCTTGGCAAGATAAATCACATCACAATCAAATTGCCAAGGACGCCCAAGTAAAATATGACTTGCTTCCATGGGAACAACATCACATAAATAGTTTCAACATACTTCCCAATGGTAAAAGAAAACATAACTTGTTTGGTAACTCGTGTATCAACCGAATTATTTAACCATTGAAGACGATAAGGCTTGGGATGTTTCATGCAAGTCAAATTCAATTTATTCACAAACAAAGTGCTCGCCACATTGGTGCAACTACCACTATCAATAATCACACTACAAATCTTTCCTTGAACCATGCATCGTGTGTGAAATATGTTATCAACTAAAGGTTAAATATTAAGAACACGGCGAGAAACTAAAGAGAAATTACCAACATCATAAGTATATGATTCAAGAGCTTCATTATCACTTGACTCACTTTGGTGCTTCTCTTCAAGAGGTGGCATGTCGGCACAATCATCATCACTTACCACTTCTCCACTATCAAGAGTTATCATCAATTTTCGAGTTGGACACTCAGCTTGCACATGTCCATAACCTTGACATTTATAACAACGAACATGCCTCAATCTTGGACTAGGAGTTGACGCCATTTTTGGGGTGTTCTCCACAGGTTTAGGGACTGATTTTGGGACTTGGGATGAGGCACTTGATGTTGGATTGGAGGTGAATTGATGCGGCTTTGACGGTGGTGTAAAAGGGGTAACATTCGGCTTTTGTTCCCTTCGCCAAGGTGGTGGCGGTTGTGAGAACCTATTATTCCCTTTCATGTGCCTTTCAATCTTGATTGCTTTGTGGACAAGTTCATTAATATCAACATAACTTTGCAAATCCACATGATAAGCCAAATCAGAATGCATACCTCTCAAAAATCTTTCAATTGTAGAGTCAGGATCCTCTTAAACATTAGCTTTAATCATCAAAGCTTCCATTTCATGGTAATACTCCTCAACCGATTTATTACCTTGCACAAGAGAGTGCAATTTTCTGTTCAATTCACGGTTGTAATGAGAAGGGACATACTTCTTCCTCATAAGCATCTTCATTTGGCTCCAAGTCTTGACTGGCCTTTCTCCATCTTGACGTCTAAACCTTATAACCTCATCCCACCATAAACTAGCATAATCCTTAAGGTGCATAAAAGCAAGTCGGTACTTTTCCTTTTCGGGGTAATCATGGCCTTCAAAGAAGTGGTCAAGCTCACGAACGCAATCAAAATAAGCCTCGGGATCACCATGGAAAGTTGGGATAGTTAGTTTAACAGAAGCAATGGAAATCTTAGACTTGTCACCTGTCTTAGAAGAGCTCGTGCCCTCCTCTTCCTCCTCCTCATCATGACTAGAATCATTGTCAGACTTAAACTCAACTTTTCGGGATCTAGGACCCTTAGGTGGTGGTGAAGACAAACTATCAACTTTGAGTGTGAGTTTTCGGATCATGTCAAAGAGGACATCTTTAGTGAACTTTTGGTCCACTACCTTTGGTGATTTAGATTCATCACCCTCCATTTGTACCTGTAAGTTAGTAAAAACACAAGAAATATATAGAAATATACCTCACGGGTTCTCACAATATGGGTAGTATATGCTCTCCTCTCTAGTGTAGAGGTTTTTCTCGTGTATACCATATCTAATCTCTCAACAATGAATCTCTCAAACTAATTTAGCTTACTGTTCATTGATTATAATAACAAGTCTCAACCGAATAATCCAACAAATCAATTCACACAAGTAAAGCCAATGAAGTTTGAAGGAAAATCACGTCACTAGAACAATTTATAGAACACGTATGGGGTATAAATAGATTAACTCCAGAATACTATGAAAACCAGAAAGTAGACAGAAAAAGAAGAAAAATGGTTTTTGAATCACTCAATTCCGAGCTAAAATGAGCAAGATATGGCACTTTCAATATTGGTGATTTTCAAAGAACAAACAAGAACTTTAGTTCTTTTCTTGGGCTGTCTTTATTTTTTTTATATATAAATATGGTCCGACTTTTTCTTTCTTTTCTCTCTTTGTTTTTTAAATTGGGCCTTTTTTTTTCAATTCGGCCTATTTTTTTTTTTTAATTCGGACAACCTTAAACAAATCAAACTTTAAGGTTTTTAAGACAAGAACCTAGTACAAGTACTTAGGTTTAAGGATGTTGTCTTGTCTTATGTTGTTCAAACCTTAACTTCTTCAAAATTTTCAGCCAACAAGAATTTCAAATAACTCACCAAATATAAGGAATTTCAATATGCTTCTTTAATAAGATAATCAAGATTTGCAACCAGAAGCAAGAATCAAGCTCTAGATTCAAATTTTGACACTTTCGGATTTTCAAGATAATCAAGATTTTCAAGAAAGTGGTCAAGAACTCGTCTTTTTGAGATGGTGAAAAAGTTTGATCAGAACACACTTTGATGGTATTAGAATGACGAAACTAACACAAAACAAAGATCAAGAAACGGATGAGAAACAAGGAAGTTATGAAATTTCTACCAAGAAACCCTAATTTCACAAACCCTAGTTTGACAAACCCTAATAGTTTGGACGTGAAAACAGCAATAATGACTCAAGAATTCCACACTATGATGATGAACGCAACAATGCAGAATTTATGAAAATAAAACAGCAGCAAGACGCAACAAATTTCAACAAGAAAGCAGCACAAATCCGAGAAGCAAGATAAAGATAATTTCGGGCAGATTTGAGCAAGTATTGTGCATGCGATTTTTACGAAATTAATGACTGAACCTATCACGACCTAGGACAGCAAGAAGGACTCACAAACAGTAGCAAAAACGAAGAAAAATCTGCAGCAAAAAGAACGACACAAAACAGCAAGAAAACAGCAAGAAAACGAGACACGCAAAAACCGAAATAAAGAATGATGAAACCTGAAATTTGATGAACAACCTGGATTGCTCTGATACCAATTGATACGAGTTGACCTAGGAAGGACCTTGATCTCACATATTTTCCACAAATCTTTGGATCGTTGTACACCAAACTCAACACAATCACGAACAAGAAACACAAAACAAAGCGGAAAGAACAAGATGAAACGCAAGGACAAAGATTGAAGCAATCTACACCCCAACGTTATAACAAAAAGAATTAACTTAACTAATGTAAATCAAAAGTTAAATCTCTTCAGTTTGGCGAGTTCTTTAAATCAAGAACGGGTAAGCTAACCTATAGCTCCTCACTAAGGCTTCGCGGGTCTTATGAAAACACAATTGAAATCAATTGAATCCTCACGTTTTTCTTTCAAATTTTCACGGCTGGAAGAAGGCTTAAGCAATGCTTAATATTATCAAAATTCATCTTATTATTTCATGTGAAAAACTCACCTATAAATAGGCTACAAAAACATGAAACCCTTGCTTAATCCTATTACAACTTAGTTTCCAAATTGAAAAAGGAAACCAATAACTAAAAGACAAACTTTAAGTTTCCTAATCACAGCAAATCGGTTATGAAGAAGTAAAAACCGATTTGTACTCTTACTTTCCTAAATCCTCCTAAAAAGTAGGAGATTACTTTCCTAATTACCATGCAAGGTAATTGGGCCAAGTAATGACTTATTAATTAACGAAAATAAAGCCCAATTAATTAATGTTAATGGACTTATTATTACAACTTAAATAAATCCTAAAGATTAACAATGGCGTGATCCAATAATGACAAAGCCCAAGCACGCCATCTTGGTCTTCAATGTAGTCCATGAAATTCGAGATGAAAATTCGGCCAAAATCCCGTCATCAACTTTGGAAGGTATTTTCAACGGTTATAATTTCAGAATCTCGGAAAACTTAAAACATGAAAGTTGTAGCTCTATCTCTTATCGTTCCAGGGCTTCTTGAATCATGCAATTCCGAGTTATATCGAAAGCGGTATGGCAAGAATTCCAAAACGTGACAGAAACTTTCAGGATGACAATTTGACTTTAACACCACGGACATGGACACGGGCTCATTCTATCAACATGTTAACCAATTCGGGCAATCCTCTTATTGCTCCAAACTCTTTGGCGATATTTAAAGGGGAACTGACTGTATTTTTCACAGAGGAGGAAGAAGATATTTTAGCTTCACATTTCAAACTTTCTTTGATTGGAAAAATCTCGTGAGGTCGTCTATCTATATAGAAGTTTTGTAAATGATTAATTGCAATTGGATTCCAAGGTACTGTCCATTCAAGGCTATTGGATTCTAGACATATTATGCTACGGTTTCAAAGTGAGGATGATTATCAGCAATTCTGGTTAAAGGGCATTTGAAATTTTCATGGTTTCTCAATATGAGTTTCTAAATGGACTAAAAACTTCTCCTAACCACCGAGTCATCCATTGTTCATGTATGGATCAGCCTCCTTAATCTTCCAACATAATTGTTCAAAAAATCATCTATTTTTCTATTGCTAGAGTAGTGGGTAATCCATTGAAACTAGATGTTGCTACGGTAATGTTATCCTGTCCTAATGTTTCAAGAGTGTGTGTAGAGACTGATCTCCAATAGAAAGGTGTTACTGTATTTGGATTGGTCGGGGTAAGTCAGGCTTTTGGCAAAAAGTTTGCTATGATAATCTGCCAGATTTTTGCTCCTATTGTCAGAAGGTTGGTCATGCATTGGAGAATTGCCATCTTAGGAATGAAGGAGTGCAATCAAAGAAATAGATCCAAAAAAATGAGAGGTGAAGCCTGTCGAGATATCGAACAATGTCATGGATAAAATTCTCGAGTCTAATAATATTGATGTTTTAAATATTTATAAGGATAACAATCAGATTATGGTTGAAAGTGCTGGTTTGTCTAGGATTTCTCAAGTAGATGCAGATGGTGAATTTACAAGGTTTGAGGAGTTTTTCTAATCGGGATATCATTCCTATCAAATCTGAAAATAATTTAGATTTGATCCAAAAGGATCTTGAGATTGAGGTGGAAAGAATATCAATGGTAGCTGATGTTCAGCGTGAGAATGAAACATGTAAAATTGCTGGACAAGTAGTCTCGAAGAATACTTTTCAAGATTTAAGTGTTCTTGCTGAAGGGATAACATCACAGTTAGTGAAATAAAATTGCAAAAAACATTTTGTGTGATGATGAATTGATCTATGAAGAGGAGCATGAGCAAATGGTAGATGAAGTTGTTCAAAAACTGAATTTGGATCCTATGATCCTTGAGGCTGGCCAAACCCAGTTTAACCAATTATATCATCTCATATTCTTTGGTCTTATAGGTTAGCAAAAACCAAATCTTTAGATTCCCCAACGGTTTCTCAATGTTAGGTTTATTTTGGAACATAAGGGGTGTTAGGAATAAGGTGTCCTTGAGAAGGCTATGACAATTAGTAAAATTGTATGGATTATCTTTTGTTTGTATATGTGAACCAAAACTTGAAACTTAGGAATGTAATCACATTAGAAAACCAATGGCTTGGTGAAGAAGTTTTATCAATCCATGTATCATCAACAGGTTATATGCCTTTAGCCGATACTTAGCTGATGAAGAATGGATTTCTCGGTGTTTGCCTCATGTTCTGCCTGTAGTAGATGTTGAAAAGGTCTTCTGAATGGAACTCGATTTTCCTGAAGGGCCGTTTTGGAAACCAAATGATTCTGGTCAATTTACAGTTAGTTCGTTATATGAGATATTACGACCGCGGAGTATTTCATCTCCTGTTATCTAGAAGTTCTGGGGTAAAGGTATTCCTATTTGAATCTCGTGTTTCATGGTGGGTGTGTGGTTTGCTCGTCTTCTTTTTAAAGACTGGTTATGGTGATTTTGCATGCATGGTCTTTCAATCTATTTCACCTACTGGGCAGATGAAGAACTATATCACATGTGTTTGGTACATGTACTTTTGCATACTCTATGTGGTTAACCTATGTAAGTGAAGATGAATTATTGGTTATGGGATTTACTGTACGTGATTGGTGTCACTGGTGTTGGAATGCAATAGGTAATAAAGTTCACAAGCTTGTTTGCTCTATTTTGCATTTTTTTTATCGTTTGGCATCTATGGAAGTAGCGGAATAAAATTATTTTTGAGGGTGTAGCTTAGTCAGTCTCTTGGCTCTATCATTTGATATGGAGGGATCTAAAGGAGTGTTGTCATGCTTGTTTTCCAAGCCTTGATGTTGGAAGATCTTGGAGAGATTGTTTGCAAAAGCTCCGATCGAAATCTATATGTTTTCGAGCATATCCAATTAAGTGGAATAAACTGCGAAATGGTATTTTCAAATTAAATTCAAATGGTTGTTTGAAAGGCAATCCTGGTGAAAGAGGAGGTGGTGCTATTGTTCGAAATTAGTTAGGGGATTTTGATGGAGCAGTATCTGTGGATTTTAAGTCAGTAATGAATATGGAGTCATAGATACGTGCTTTGTTGGTTGGCATTTGATTGTGTGTGGATCATAACTAGGTACCAATATAGGTTGAAGTTGATTCTTTGATTTTGAAGCACATCCTGAATCATCAAGTCTCTCCTCCTTGGCATATTTGGCAAACTCTTGAGGCAGTGTGGAAATTGAAACATTGTGTGGTGGATAAATCACATACATTTCAAGAAGGAAATAGGCCAGCTGATGCTTTGGCAAATATTGGTTGTGGATCTCAATTGCATATTGTTTATTCTAATTTTTTAGAGTTACCCCAAATTGTTAGGGGTTTGATTATTTTAGATAGGGTGTACCAAGTTTACGATGTAAGAAGTTTCTCAGTTTGTAATGGCTTTGGACTTTTTCAATTATCAAATAAAATAAGGGGCTGGCACTCCCAACCCACTGAGAGGAAATTTGCCTGAAAAGAACTAAACTAAAGCTAAAAGGTGAAAACAAGTGAAGCTTTATGTGTATTATTTCTGTGAGATAAATGCCATGGCAATAATGGCCTAGATTAACAAGTTTTGAGAGAGTTGTGAGGTATGTGTGTATTTCTGCCGTGCCATTTATACCACGACATAAATAACTTGAAATTGGGGTGGTTTAGGGTTTTAGAGAGAAAGTATGGATTTTGTGTGTATTATTTCCACGACAATAATGGCTAAGAGAGTTCTAATGTGTTCTACTTCTAGTCTACAATTGGGTTCTAAATCCTAAGGTTTGGCTCTAAAGGTTCTTTAAAGGTATGGGGTATTAAGGTTTGAGATAGGTTCTTTAGAGAGATTCTAAGTGCCTAGAGTTAGAGATATGGGTCCTACATGTGCTAACACCTAACATATACAATATTTTACACAAAACAAGTATGTGTGAGGATGCCAACTAGTGTATTTCTACATGAGACTACCCTAAATGACCTAAGTGTTCAAATTAGTGTGTGTTTAGCACACTTCTGTCATGGCTTAAGTGTGTAAATATATGTGTGTGTTTAGCGTATTTCTATCAAGGCATAAATGCCACGGCAGAAGTGTGCTTGTATCATACGTTGTGTGAGTTTAAGGGTGTGTGTGTAAGTGGTATATTTGTTGATGCCCGCTATGCATAAACTAGCCCTAAATGCAAAATAAAGTGCAAAGTCTGTGTGTGTGTGTAGTGTACTTCTTCCATGGCATTTTTGCCATAATAGAAGAGTGCATGGAACTAACCTAGGAATGCCTAAGAATGATGTTTGAAGTGAGAAATAAAGAATGTTAATGTATTTATGCCGTGGCAATTATGCCATGGACAAGATATGCATGAAATGAAAGAAAAGAGTGAAATGAAGAAACAAAGTGCAAAACATGCAACTATATATTCATTTAAATGCCAGGACAAAAATGGCTGGTGTGTATGTGTGTTTGTTTTGTGTGTTGTGTCTATTTGGTATGTCCTAATTTGGGTTATAAGGGTTAATGGTTTCCTAAGGTGTTCTAAGGTTGGAGAAACTGCATATGTGATAGGGTTTTGGTCGGTGGTCCTACGGTTTGTGCCTACATGTGCAAAGGTTATGCATGTGTGGTGTGCTAAGGCAAGGTTCTAGGCTATGACCTTGGCTATAGGGCTTGGTATTGGCATTGGGCATCCTAAGGGTTAGGTTTTAGTACATGTGTGCTAAATGTTTGTCCTATGTGCTTACAACTTAGGCCTTGACGATGTGCCTTAGCCTAGAGGGTGTGGTGCTAGGTGGTCTTCCTAAGGGAAAACAAAGGCAAAAAACATGCTAAATTGTTATTCAGATATTAACCTTTTCCTCTAAAAGTACATTAACTTGACCAAATATCATCTTCACCATCGAATTGGGAATGCGTAACAGTAACACAATTAAAACTAATCCATAGTTCAAATCCTATCCTCTAATGCGTATGTGTTCATACTAGTTTTTCCAAGATCACTAGGTCAAAGGTAAGATTTATTCATTTTGAAAAAGACCTCTCTAGTTCTTACTTTCTTTTATAACTCAACCTATCCCATATGTTTGCCCACTTGTGCTTGAAAACAAATGTATTAAAACATAAACTTTCCACACAAGCCTTCGACTTCTATCACTTAGCACAAAGTTCTCCTTCACTAACAAATCTTATTCCATATCACACAAAAATCCATTCCCAACACTAGTTCACTTTTCATGGATAGTTATGATCTTTATTAAAGTTTTCAACCTTACACTTTTTTTTAAGAAAAACTTTATTATAGCATAAACAAAATAAAACGAGGCCGGATATACCCGACGCCTCATTACAAAATGGAAGCCATAAAGAGGAGTACTACTCCTTACATTTGAAGTGCAAAAAACTCCTATACTTGAATATTGGAACTAAATTAGGAGTATGTGTGAAGTTTAAGAGTTTCAAAAATTTGAATACCAAAACTCCAATCAAATTCTAGTAACTCTCGACTCTGTTAAGTAGCATCCTAATCAATATGTGCAAAATATTTAGTATTCATATGAACCAGGCAATACCACCTGTAAGCCAATTAACAAACCCCAAATAATAGCATCAAGAGCTTCCCCTCTTCCACATCTAAACCAGGAGCAGCCAAAATTTTGGCAGCATAACCCCTGTATGCTCTCGCTTTCAACAAACACAACACGCTCCAATTCCCAAGGATTTTGAGGCAAACAACCCTAACATCAGTAGGCTGTGGCCATCCTACTAAATTCAAACCGAAGCTCAATCATTAATCCACAGTAGAAACTGCATTCAGAGCCCAGATCAACAGGCTTGCCCTTACATGAAGAAGCTGCATCCAGTCCTTGCTCATAAAACCTCACAGGATCACTCAATGCCAATCAGAAGCAATGAAATTAATTTATCTCACTAAACTGTCATCTGGCCAAATGATCTAAACATCAGTAATCATGGGCCTTCACAAGAAAACATGTTTAATATGATTACCTTTGATTCCACCTTTTGGGTTTGGAGCAGCAAATCCGATCTCTAAGTTTTCTCCCTGAGAAGGCGTTGGCTTTGGGACTAAGCCATGTACTTGGTTTGCTTGGGCGGCTTCTGGCAGTTTTCCATTTTTTCAAGGAACTTTCCGAACACATCTTCGGGTTCTTCCTCAAAACTATTTTCCGTCCATTGATCTTCGCCATCATCTTCACCTTCTGATTCATTTGGTATAGCTTGGAGACTCGCTAAATCCGATGTAGAGCTAACTATGTGTAATGTCGAAGACTCCCTTTCTTCCCATGTAACCCTAACATTCGTATCTCCTCTTCTCAGTTCTGTGCTTGGCATCTTCAATGGCTTCAAACCTTTCCGAGGAAGATCCTTGGTAAGATTGACTATATGTTCATGCAAGAATTCTTCTTCGTCCCAGCAAATTGTTAGGATGGCTTGTATGATTTCTAATTCCGACAAGGAGCTAGCATTGTTAATGTACAGCGAAGATCCTTGTATGATTTCGTCCCATTTATCGCTTCCGAGTTCTGCCTTGTTATGGGTGCCAGTTCAGTGGCTTTCTGAACTTCTTGCGGAGGCTCGATTGCTAGTAAAGGGGGCTCAACAGCTTTATCAAGTTCCAGAGGTTTCCCTTCTTGCTTGTTAAGGAGTTCCAAGAATTGACCAAGATTGGCCAAAAATTGGGCATTTGCCTCTTGTTCTCCACCCTTTTTCTTTGGGCTCTCCACCTCATTCATGTCATGGGCTTCCTGTTGTTTATCTCTCTGATCAACACCTGTTTCTTTTGCCGGACTAGAGACTACATTAGCAAGAACTACAGCAGCAATGTTTGAGGAACTTGATGGCCCGGCCTTTGGTTCCTGGACTTTTGTGCTGTTTTCTACCGGAATCCACATTTTCTTCTTTTCTTTTCTAATCTCATCAATTCTTGCTTTCTTACGGGACAGTGGGGGTTTGCAATGTATGGCCAAATGTCCCATTTTTTGGCAATTTGTGCAATAGTCTGGGGTGTCCTCAAATACGATGGGTTGCCATCTACCCCAATCATTGCTTCCAATCCATGCTCGGTTAGTTCTAGGCTTTAAAACGTCAAGTTCCACTAGGACCCTTGCCTCACTAGGTCTCAAGACCTTCTTCGCGGAGGTGGTGGCACGATCCACTTTAAGTGGATTTCCAACAGTGGATGCTATAGCAAGTAACGAGTCTTTATCAAAGAAATGCAACGGCAGTTGGGGTAGGTTAATCCACACCGGAGCCACGGATGACTCAATATCAAGGCTGAAATCTCGTCCAACGAAAAATTCTTGCCTGAAATCCCGAAAAATTCCAAATACGCCGAGCGCCCACATTCTGTGGAAGTGTTGTTCCAATTCAAACTTACACTTATTGTCAAAAACACAACTTATTCACAAAACAATCACAAAAACATTTATAACAAAACAAACATATGGGGTATTATATGCAAAATTTACTTACTAGCACAATAAGCTTAAAAAATAACTAGAAAAACTAAAATGTATTGTATCAACACTTTTAATCAATTCCATCAAACAAAGATGATAATTTTTCTCCAATTATGCAAGCATCAATCTAAACAAGCAAGTCCACCCGTCAACACCTAGAACCTGACACTATCACCAATGTAAGTCAAAAATTAGTTGAGAGGACTCCCCTTAAATTTGTAATGTAGTCCAATGCTTGATATGTTTATTTGGTTTGCTTCTTGCTCCATAATTGTTGGAATCACTTCCTATAACAACACAAAAAATGTATTAATCAAAAAATGGAAAAGCTACACGTCTATAGGAAATACCAGAAAGAATGATCTTTGACATTTTAAACCCAAAAACTTTCACTTAACATTGTAATGCATGCACCTTAATTTACACATAGGAATGTATGATTATTCACTCATAAGAACCCAAGTCATGAAGATTAATGTGATGTAAACAAAATGGCCACAATGATGTATTGAATCAAACATATGGTATGTAATTCTTGCTAGCTATGAACTTCCATACATGTGCAAAAATGAATCCACAAACAAGTAACCATTCACCATGAATTAAACAATGAAAGCACGATAAGGTATTTCCCATTTAAATTAAAGCATAAGTAAGCCCAAGGGAATGCACGCATACCTTATAGACTGATGGATTCAAGTGAGTGATGGCTTGTGGTTAATGTAGTGATTCAATGATTTCTAATGAGTATGGGGAATGTGTGTGAGAAGATATTTGTGTTGTGCAAAAAGGAGTAGAGGAGAAGAAGAAATGGAACATAAAAGATCAATGGTGATTCTCTATTTTACCTCAAAATGACTCACGCTAGCGTGATCAAAAGCTTGATCGCGCTATGAAAATGTTACATGACATGACCACAAGCGTGGTCATGCTACGTATTTTCATGCTCAAAAATGAGTTGTTTTTAAAATTGGTGTGATTATGTCGTGTAAACACGCCGTGCATTTTTGCTCCAAGAAACCATCAATTCTCATCAAATGGTGTGACCTCAAGCTTGCTCACACTGTGAATTTTTGTGCTAAAGATTAATTTTATTCACACTTGGTGTGATGAATCACTTTATTGCACTGTGAATGAAATTAACCCTCCACACTTGGTGCTGGAGTGTGGTATAACTAAACATCTAATTGAGCAATGCAAGTAAAAATTTTCATTTCTATAAGCTATGCAAAGTTGCATTGGCATCATGTTCTTACAAGTCATGCCACAACGAATGAGTTTCAGAGAAGTTAAAGTTTAAAAGCTTTTTAGTACAAAAATTTCACCTTCCTAAATTATCAATTGGCTTGACTATTTTGGAAAGTCATGCCAATGACTCTGTTGTGCTTGTAGGTTTGTGGTGTGATTACACCATGAGTCATGTTGTGAAAGAAAAAATTTTCATTCCCTAAAGCTTAGTAGATTCACCTTCACGTGACTACATGACCAGTTAGGCCAAGGTGTTTGCTAATCAGAAAGAGCAACATTTTCAAAAGGAGTTTGGTCACTCAAACATTATTTTTCTGAAATCAACAGTGGCGTGATCAACAGAGGAGTCACGCCATGGAAGTGCATTTTGCATGTTCTCAGAAGTCACAAAATATCTCATTGGCATAAGCAGTGGTCTTGTTACGCTGTGTTATACCTTTGCAAAGCTTTTCTGAAAGAGCAATTTCTAAAACAAAAATCAGTGTAAAATTGAATTCTTTCTGAATATGTCATTGGTGTGACTTTGCACCCGATTACACTGTGAACTTCTTAGACTTGAAAAAATTTGAAGACTTGATGTACATGGATAGTGATCAAATTAAGACTTTATTTCTTTTGAAAGGAAATCAAAATCAAACATGAATAATCTTTGTTTGTGAAATTCACCTCACTTATATATCTCACGAGATAACATGAAAGAGATGGCCTCGTCCCAATCACCATTATATTGACAATGTCATCAAGCAGTGCAAAATCATGGATGTTAAAGTCAATATTTGAGTAATGCTCCCTTTCACTAATGCATGGAGAAGAAAGAGTTTGGTTTAATTATACCTCACTTTGCCTCTAAATTAAATTAGGAGAATCTAATCTTGATTGCCTTTTCTCAAAGAGTGCATTCAATATCTCAAGGGTCTTACTGCTTTGATCTTCAATTAACAATGGCTTTTCATAGCCCGATTGTTGTTCCAACACCATTTTAGTATAGCTTTTACAGTAAGCTACAATTTTTACACAAAGTGTTTGAACAACATTCACACTACGATTCCAGTCTACCAATTGAGCATCAAGGAGCTGATAAGGTTCTTAATTATATGATCCACTTTTGGGTTGGCTGACAACCTTATTTATCCACAGGACATGTCTAACTTGAAAAATTCCACCTACAAGATCTACAAGATCTCAAATATATGGAAAGAAGAGAGAAGCATGAATAACAAGAACAAGAACAAACAAAAAGAAAGAAAAACAAAAAGGATATTGAGCACGATTCAAAGGAAACTTGTTTTAAAACCCCAACGCTATTAAAATACCAAATTGATTCAGGTGGCACCTAAATCAAATTAGAATTGGTTGTTCTCAAACTTAGAACAAAAGAAAGACTAATGGTCTTAATCTTACTTTAGGGTTTTAGCTTTTAAAAGCTCAAACTTAGCTAATGGCTTCTAAAGATTTGGGGTTCAAATTATGCTACAAAAAATAATGAACTTTCAATTTTAAAAATTCAACAACCAAATTTGTGGCTTACAAGCTCCTTTATATAGGAAGCAAAGCTACCAACAAACTTTGCTTTGCTTCCTATATAAAGGACTACGTGCAGGTACATCGCAACATGGCTGGACATCAAGACATGGGGAATTGGCCACCAACACTTGACAACTTTTGCTCTCCATTGATTTATTATCATGTATTGTCAAAGCTACAAGGTTCAAAGGCTTCAAATCATGCTTCGCTTCACCTAAGCCTTGTTTTAACACCTTGTATGCTTCGTCCACTACTTCCATGATCAAACCATTGAGAACAAGCATGAAATTGTCAGTTCTAATTCAAGTCATTAGTCTTCCAATCCCGCGTAAAAGGTTAACGGACTGTTGTTCACCATTAAGCATGTCTTCATTCCTATCATTCCCCCTACCTCAAAAGGATTTGTCCTTGAATATCTTGCATCAAACAAAGAGAGACCAGAAACAATAAAAGTAGAACTAACATTTCCATGTTCAATGGGCAATTCAATGCGATATGCATTGTCATTAATACGCTCGAGAAATTGGAGGGACCATCGCCTCTAGGGTGAAGATTAGATTTTCGTTTCTCAGGATACCTTTCCTTGCGCAAGTGGATCCAAATCTAATCACTTGGTGGGAACACCAATTGGTATCTACTTTTATTGGCTTGCTTAGCATACTACTCATTTCTTCTTTCAATATTGTCACAAACCCTAGCATGAAGATCCTTGACAAAAACAGCCTTATTTGCACTATCAACAATTAAAACCATACACAATTTCAAATGGAGAAAAAGAAGTACAGCTATGAATGGTAGGAGTATAAGCAAACTCAATATGAGGCAAACATTCTTCCCATTTCTTTAGATTCTTTTGTATGATAGAACATAATAATGTAGATAGAGTTCTATTAACTACCATTATCTTGCCCATCAGTTTGAGGGTGTGCAATAGTAAAAAACAGTAGTTTAGTTCCC
The DNA here is from genome assembly GCA_016586305.1 of Ophiorrhiza pumila. NCBI lineage: Eukaryota > Viridiplantae > Streptophyta > Magnoliopsida > Gentianales > Rubiaceae > Ophiorrhiza > Ophiorrhiza pumila. Next base: position 18,504,056 of record BLIW01000005.1, read on the forward strand.
AACTTACTCCAAAGAGTGCTCCAAAAATAACTAAGGAACTTGAAATCTCAATCACTCACCATAGAAATAGAAATACCATGCAATCTTAAAACTTCTTTAAAGAAAATGTCAGCTATATGGGTAGCATCATTTGTTCGTGAACATGCAATAAAATGACCCAATTTACTAAACCTATCAACTACCACAAAAATACTATTCTTAACACTAGGTGACCTAGGTAATCCTAAAACAAAGTTCATGGAATTGTCTAACCAAGGATGAAATGTTACGGGAAGTGGTGAATATAGATCATGAGGCATTATCTTTGACTTTGCCTTACATACAATACATTTTTTACAAACACTTTGAACACTTTTACTAGTATGAGGCGAAAAGAAATGTTCTTGTAAAATATGTAATATTTTGTTAACACCAAAGTGACCCATAAAACCACCACCATGTGTCTCAGTAACAAGCAAATCACGAATAGAGCATTTGGACACATATAACTTATCCTTCTTAAACAAGAATCCGTTATGCAAATAAAACTCTCCTTTGGATTTATGGAAACAAGTCTCATACGCAAGCTTAAAATCAGCATCTCTGGCATACAATCCTTTCATGACATCAAATTCAAGTAGTTTAGCATGTAAGAAAGTAAGTAAATTGTACATTCTCGATAATGCATCAACAACCACGTTTTTCTTTCAAACTTTATACTTAATCACGTAAAGAAATGTCTCAATAAACTCTAACCATTTAGCATGCCATTTATTTAACTTACCTTGTGTCTTAAGGAACTTAAAACTCTCATGATCCGAATGAATAATGAATTCCTTTGGCCAAAGGTAGTGCTGCCGAATTTGCAGGGATCTTACCAATGAATACAACTCCTTGTTGTATATGGGGTAGTTGTGTGTTGCTCCATGAAGCTTCTCATTGGAGTATTCCACGGGCTTGCCTTCCTGCATCGAAATAGAACCAATACCTTTCTAGGAAGCATCACATTGTATCTCAATAGCTTTCTCAAAGTTGGGTAACATAAGAACGGGAGCATTAGTTAATTTCTACTTTAATGTATTAAAAGCTTCCTCTTGAGCATGAGTCCAAACAAATGTCACATTTTTCTTAACTAGATCATTCAAGGAGGCTACAATTATACTAAAGTATTTTACAAAACTCCTATAAAACCCAGCTAATCCATGGAACTCCTAACATCATTAGGTGACTTAGGTATTGGCCAATCCCTAATAACTTTTACCTTATTGTCATCAACAAAAATTCCGTCAACACTTACAACAAATCCCAAAAAGATAATGGATGAAGAACAAAATTCACACTTTTTAAAATTTGCATAAAGCTGATTTTCACAAAGTACAACAAATACACTTCTCAAATGTAATACATGCTCTTCAAGTGTCTTGCTGTAAACAAGTATATCATCAAAATAGACCACCACAAATTTACCTATGAAAAACCTAAGTACATGGTTCATTAAGTGCATAAAAGTGCTTAGGGCATTAGTCAACTCAAAGGGTATAACTAACCACTCATAAAGATCATACTTAGTTTTAAAGGTAGTTTTCCACTCATCGCCTTCTTTTATTCGAATTTTATAACAGCCACTTTTAAACTAAATTTTTGTAAAATTTTAGACTCATATAACTCATCTAACGTGTCATCTAACCTAGGGATAGGGTGATGATATTATATGGTTATCTTGTTAATAGCTCAACAATCAACACATATTCTCCATGTTTTATCTCTCTTAGGTACACGAATAACAGGCGTAAAATATGAACTAAGGCTTTCACGGACAATACCTTTATCTAGAAGATCATCCACTTGCACTTGAATTTCCTTTGTCTCCTCAGGACTTGCTTGATATGCTAGCCTATTGGGGATAAAAGCACCAGGAATGAAGTCAATCCGATGTTCTATACCTCAAATTTGAGGTAATCCTTTTGTCAACTCCCCGAAGAACATGTCTTTAAATTCCTGTATAATAGAAATCACATCACTAGGCAAAGAAGAAATGTGATCACTAGATTTCAAATACAAATCTTTATACATAAGTATAACTAATTCACGCCTATCTAGTATTGCTCTTTTGACTTCACTTTTTTCATGCATAGACTAGCAACCTCTTTATACATAAGTATTGCTATTTTGACTTCACTAATTCACACCTATCTAGTATTCTCTATTGGAACAACATCACAAAGAATATCATCAATATACCTTCCAATAGACAAAGATAAGTGCACATGTGTGTTTACCATAACGTTCCCCACTTTGATTCAATCACTTTAACTTATATGGTTTGGGGTGTTTTGAATAAGTAAGTTTCACCTTGTGATAGGAATGAGCCCGAGTCCACATTGCCGAATCCAGCTTCTCATGATCCATTAACAAATCTTGGTGGTCCAATGACAAGATCAAGGAGCAAAAGGATGAAGGAAGCCTTGCAAGCATTGCTATCAACACATTGTGAGGCGTTGGATAATGTTCAAAGGAGTTCGACACCACCATCTCAAGATGAAGTACTTTGGCATATTTCTTCAATAACAATTCATGATCCACCTTGAAGAAATAATGTTTAAGGCCAAAATATTGAAGTCCATGAAGAAGGCGTGTCTTTGGGCTTGCAATGGATCACGCCACTCTTTTAATGTTTTGTTAGGATTTAATTTGTAATAATTAAAGTCCATCAACATTAATTAATTGGGCTTTAAGTTTGGGTTTAATTTCGGTTCTTAATAAGTCTTTACTTGTCCAATTATCTTGCATGATAATTAGGAAAGTAATCTCCTACTTTTTAGGAGAATTTAGGAAAGTAATTTAAGGTAGCAAAACCGTGTTTTGCTTCTTACAACTTTAGGAAAGTCTTTTCTTATTGGTTAGTTTAAGTTTAGGAAAGTCTTTTCTCATTGGTTAGCAATCAATCCCACATTAGAATTGATCTAGGGTTTTTGGCCGATTAACTCCTATAAAAAGGAAGGCCTTGTGACGTTTTTATGATATGATATATATGAAATTTTGATTAAGTTTAGCTTTGCTAAAAACCTTTTTGCAGCCGTGAAAAGCTTCAAGAAAAAGTGAATTGAATCTTCTAATTTTAGTTGATTGTTCATAAGATCCGCCAAACCTTAAGTGAGGAGCTTTAGGTGAAGCTTACAAGTTCTAGATTTATAGAACAGGCCAAACTGATAGGTTTAATTAATTGATTTACAATAGTTAAGCTGATTCAATTTGTTATAACGTAGGGGTTTGGTTAATTTTAATCTTGCATTTTCGTTTCATATCTCTATTCCGCGATTTGTTGTTTGAAACTTGTTCGTGAGTTTTGGTGCGTAACGATCCAAAAGTGTGGAAAATTCTTGTGGATTGGACTTTATCCTACTCTATTCGTATCACCTTGGATACGAAAAATGTACTGGCCACGTTAGTGAAACTCCCACCATCTATAATCAAACTACACTGCTTGTTCTAAATAATGCATTTTGTGTGGAAGTTGTTCTCTCTTTACACTAATTCACCGTCAATATATGGCTACGTACTCAAAGTTCTCCAAGTTCGGATTGGTCTGTCTCTATTCATTTGTCTATTCTTAACCAATTGAGACCACCAATGAGCTGCATAATCTTTAAAATGTATGATAAACATTTGAAGCTTCTTATATTCTAAATAAGAATTCCTACTAAAAATCTGCTCCACAGTGTAAATCCAATCAAGAAACAAATCAGGATCGGACTTGCCATAAAATTTTGGGAACTCCAATTTTACCAAAGCCACATCAAACTTGGACTTGCCTCGACTCTTTGGCTGCACAGATTTGATAAGGTATTTCTCATCAAATTCATTATTATCAAAATCTTCTTCAAGTATTTTTCAAGCAGTTTTCTTGGAAGCTGAGTGTTGAGCTTCCTCTAGGTTTCGCATTTGGATACTCAACTTGTGCACGACATTGTTAAGTGCATCAATTTGAAAGTTAACATCATAATGGGCTTTTGAAGTTTCCTCCGCCATTATAATCACCTGCACATTAGAAAACAACACAAGAAATAATAACAATAATTATGGTTTCTCACGGGTTCTCCTTTTAGATATGGTCAGTTCATTTCACTCTTTTAATGTAGTTGTACTAATGTATAATTGCTCTCCCTAATTCTACTCTCCAAATGTAGGGGCTCTCATAGTTTTCTTTGTAAGTTCTAAGCTAGAAAACCGCCTATCAATAATTCAACTCAAAAACCACACAAATAAAGTAAGGGATTGAAGAACAAATTGTGAAAAATACCAATTTAGAACACGTTAGGGTACAATTTGGAGTAAATTAGACAAAGATATACATACACTAATAATATCCCAAGAACAAAAATGAATTGGGGTTTTTAGTAGTGATTGTGTAATAAGAATTTCTTTCCAACTTTGTTGCAGTTTTTTTAGCGAAGTTATGGCTCTTTTGTTTATAATAGACAAATGCAAAGTTCAAACAACAACAAAATTAGCAATTTTAGATGCAAGGAATTCAACTAATAACACATTATCCAATCACAAATTGAAAGGTTTACGAGATGGAAAATTTAACCTAAATTTTTCAAGCACCTAAAAATGCTCTGATACCACTTGATAAGGTTCTCGATGACGTGATCTACCTTTGGGTGGATTGACAACCTTATTTATCCACAGGACAGGTTTAGCTTCGAAAATTCCACTGACAAGATCTATAAGAATACAAATATGCGGAAAGTAGAGAGAAGCACAAAGAACAAAAATAAGAACAAACAACAAGAAAGAAAAACAAAAAGAATATTGAGCGTGATTCAAAGGAAACTTGTTCCAAAGCCCCAACGCTATTACAAGACCAACATAATTTAGTTGACACCTAAACCAAATTAGAATTGACTGTTCTCAAACTTAGAACAAAAGCAAGACTAATGGTTTTAATCTCACTTTAGGGTTTTAGATTTCAAAAGCACAAACTTAGCTAATGGCTTCTAAAGATTTGGGATTCAAATTTCGCTACGCAAAATAATGAACTTTTGATTTCAAAATTCAACAACTAGATTCGTGGCTTACAAGATCCTTTATATAAGAAGCAAAGCTGCCAAAAAAAACAAACCCTAAATAACAAAAAAGTAGTTTCCTAATAGGACTTAACTTCCTAAAATAATTAACACATACCTCAATCTTGCAAGATCTTTGGCCATGTGAATCACAATGATCAACACACCAATGTTTGTGCAAGAACATTAAATCATGCCTCTTATTAAACAATTTAAAAAAAATGAACTAAAATTGAAAACACAAAATCTGACAAAAATTCCCAATGTCGCGACGTGGAGGGGTCTGGACATCAAGATGTTTATGGATGTCGCAAAATGGAATGTTGCACATCGTGACGTGTGGAAAAACATATCTTTACCAATTAAATTAGATTTTTAATTCTAATTTTCAATCCTGCAAAATAGTGAGCCACGTCTCAACGGTAACGTGCGGGTACATCGTGAAGTGTGGAGGGGGCTGTTGAGTGTCGCAACGTGCGGGTACATTGCGATATGGACTCTGGACATGGCACGACGTGGGGAAACGGTAACCAACACTTTACAATTTTTCCTCTCTATTGATGTATTGTCATGTATTGTCAAAACCACGAGATTCCATGCCTTCAAATCATGCTTCGCTTCACCTAAGCCTTGTACCAGCACCTTGTATGATTCGTCCACTACTTCCATGATCAAACCATTGACAGCAAGCTTGAATTTTTTTGTTCTAGCTCGAGTCATTGGTCCTCCAATCCCACATAAAGGGTCAACAAACAATTGTTCACCATTAAGCACGTGTTGATTCCTATCAGGAACTCTAAATACTCTAAAGAAAAGAAGTCAACAAATATTCTAGATTGTGGTTGTATGTGACTAACATCAAAATGATCACCATACAATCTAGACATATTTGGAAACAAAAAAGAACAACTAAAAAAAAATAAGAAAGATTTTACAACTCAAGATCATTTTAATTCTACTCTAAAGACAAAATCAAATGAGAAACCTAAGGTCTACAGCTCTCGAGGCAAGGTCAACCTTAAACGTCCCGCAAACTCATCGACATTTCAATTAAGTTTAGGCTAAAAAATCATACCAAGTGAATTATTTAAACACGCGAAAGACGAAAGACAAGATTTGTTGAATTTCATTATTTTCATTTTAGTTTTATCTTATTTAGTAAAAAGTTTTGTTAGGCTCTTAGTAGTAATCAGCGACCCTTTCTTCTTTTCTTCACATAGTCTTTCGTCTCCTTGATAGCTGGAAGTTCTCCAAAATTATGAAAAGCCGAAGGACTTTGTACCATCCATTTAGTTGTGGTTAGATTATGTTCAACAGCCTAAGGACTTGGAGCACATTTTTTGTTCTTTCTACTACTTGAAGTGATTGTTATGACCACGAAGAAATAACAAATCCCAACTACGGATATATAAGAGCCAAAACTGCTAAGGGCATTCCATCTAGCATAAGCATCTATGCATAATATACAACTACTATAAGCACAAAACAGAATTCTAGTACTAATTGCCCTCCCCAGCAAGGTCCATTGATTTGCTTACAGACAACACGTCGCGTTTGCTTTCTTGGCAAACAAGTCCTAACTTCCTAAATATGTAGATAGAGAAAGTAAGGGTCGAATCTCATAGGGAGGGTTTTTGGCTAATGAACAAGTGTTATGTGTGTGAAGTAGTGAGCACAATAGTAAACAAAGAAATTAAGAAAACTAGACTAACCAACAATGAAAAAGAAAAGAAAGAAAGAACTGTTATCTAGGATGATAGCACGAATATAAGGAGTGAGAAATCATGTAAAAAATATCTATCATTGGAACTTTGGTTTTGGGTTACCCGATCTTTTGTAGTTTAAATGAACTTATGCATTCTTGAGTTAGGCTTATAGTGGGATTATCCTAGTTTCTATTTCTCCTCTTCTCTCCTACTTAGCTCACAAGTGGTCTCAAATTAACTCAAGTCTCCCCTATTGCTTACCCGAGGCTTGTTTTGTAAATATGTTGTGATGAAATGAAGGTTCACTCAAGTCTTTCATGTTGCTCCCCTAAAATCCTTACACAACACGCATTATGCAGCTTTCAAAATGAAGAATCATATCTAAGAATAACTCAGATCTCTCATGTTGGCATTCTTGCTACATTCATTCAAACTAGAAGTGTATCAAGATTTAATAAACTCAAATCTCTCGTGTTGTCTATCTCACCTTTTTCACCTTATAATTAACAAATTAAGATATCATACCACATAGACATGGAAGAAATCAAGACCAACACATATTCATAGCCAAAGTGGAGAGAGAATGCACCATCTCACACAACCCAACATCACAAAAGTACATATGTATCCACACTAGTGAAAATTACAAAAATAAAGCAACATGTGTTCCACATAAGTTCAAGCCCATGACATAACATTCATTAATCTAAAATGTTATCAAGGGCCTATATCCTAATTCCAATGATAGTACACAATTTATCTTTTCATGGCTTATATGTGCAATCCAAGTGACAATTGAAGCAAGAAATTAAGCAAGGAAGTGCAAGGAAAGATACTACCAAAGACAATGAGACTTCCCAAATGATGTTTTTAAGCAAAAGGCCCAAGTTTTCCTTTGATTTCCAACTCAAATCAGCCAAGAGTACAAGATTCTCCTCCAAGAAAATGAAGAATACCAAGAACACACACTAAAAGTTGTGTTCTTACAAAGCTAAGTTACCTTATTCCCTAGATTATTATCTACTCTACCTAATACTTACTACTTCTTTTTTACTTGTTACTTGTTATCTGATGTGAGTGGTCGAGGCTTGAATTTCCTGGACCAAACAAATCTCCACAACTTCGGATCGTTGCTGCACAAAAATTTTAACACACAAGAACACAAAATAGAAAACTTGGCAGATGATTTTCAATGGGAACGAAAAGGTTGGATTGAAGTTAATCAAACCCCCATGTTTAAACAAATGAATTTGATTCAACCAGTGAAAATTCAAGAGTTAAACTAAATTGATTTGGCTTGTTCTTGAAATCAAGAACTTGGTTAAGCACACCTAAAGGACACGCTAAAGGTTTGCTTTACAATGAAGAACAAACTTGAACTCCAAGGCTTTGACAACACAATGTGTTAATCGGTTGTAGCAAGGCTAAAATTCTGAAAATTATCTATCTTTCATTCACGAAAAAACTCACCTTAAATAAGGCTTACAAAACGTGAAACCCTAATGGAAATCAAGAATAACTTGACTTCTTAACTAACTAAAAAACTAATCCTTTTCCTTAAAGGAAACTAAGACACGAATTGAAGAAGCAAAACAAGGTTTGCTACCTCTTAGAAAACACGCTTAAAGCTCCTAAAAAGTATGATATTACTTTCCTAAAGTTTTCCTAAAATATAAGAGATTACTTTCCTAATTATCATGCAAGATAATTGGGCCAAGTAACTTATTAAAAACCGAATTAATTAAAGCCCATTTAAGAGTTTCAGACTTAATTAATTAACAACAAAATAAATCCTATAAAATTAAGAATGGCGTGATCCAATGCAAAGCCCAAGTACACGCCTTCTTCTTGGTCTTCATTCGGCCATGTCAATTTCTTCAAGGTGGAATTTCCTTAAGTTCCAATGTAGAACTCTTATAAACATCTTCATGAATTGTTATTGAAGAAACATGCCATAGAACTTCATGTTGGGATGGTTCGGCCTCCAAGTGATGAAAATCACCAAAAGCTTCACAATGTGTTGATAATAAGTTGTGCAAAGCTTCCTTCATTATTTTACTCCTTAATCTTGTCATTGGTCCATCAAGATTCTCCAATGGATCATGCAAGCTCGACCTTGGCACCATGGACATGGGTGGATTGCTATCATTCCCTCCCTCCTCGAAAGGATTCATCCTCGAATCACCTACATCAAACAAAGATAAATCAGAAACATTAAATGTAGATGAGACATTTCCATACTCACTTGGAAGTTCGATTTTATAAGTATTGTCGCCAATCCTTTCTAAAACTCGAAAAGGACCATCTCCTCTTCGATGAAGTTTAGATTTCCTTCTTTCAGAAAACCTCTCTTTCCTTAAGTGAATCCAAACCCAATCACCAGGTTCGAAAATCACGTGTTTTCTTCCCTTATTAGCTTGCTTAGCATATTGTTCATTTTGCCTCTCAATTGTGTTTCGAACCCTTTCATGTAACTCCTTAACAAATTCAGCTTTCTTTTTACCTTCGACATTAACAAACTCATTAATAGGAAATGGCAAAATATCAAGTGGAGTTAAAGGATTAAAACCATACACAATTTCAAAAGGAGAGCAATTAGTAGAACTACGAAAAGTTCAATTATATGCAAACTCAATATGTGGAAGACAACTTTCCCAATTCTTTAAGTTTCTTTGGATAATGGCACGAAGCAAGGTAGATAAAGTACTGTTAACTACTTCAGTTTGTCCATTAGTTTGTGGATGTGCAACAGTAGAAAACAACAATTTAGTGCCTAACTTATTCCATAAAGTTCGCCAAAAATGAGACAAGAATTTAACATCCCTATCACTAACAATACTTTGTGGAATGCCATGCAATCTAACAACTTCCTTAAAGAACAAATCAGCAATATGTGTAGCATCATTAGTTTTTGAACATGCAATAAAATTTGCAATTTTACTAAATCGATCAACAATTACAAATATGCTATCTTTACCATTGTGTGACCTAGGTAATACAAGTACAAAATCCATTGAAATATCAACCCAAGGATGACTAGAAACAGGCAAAGGTGTGTACAACCATGAGGCATTATTTTCGATTTTGCTTGCTTACAAACAATGCATTTGTCATAAACACTTTTCACATCTTTAATCATGTTAGGCCAATAAAAATATTCATTCAAAATAGCAAGAGTCTTAGTAATACAAAAATGCCCTATTAACCCTCCCCCATGGGTTTCCTTAACAAGTAATTCACGAATGAAACAAAAGGGTATGCATAACTTATCTTTTCGAAACAAAAATCCATCATGCACATAATAATCTCCATTCGGCTTTTTCAAACTTTGATCATAGGTGGCAGAAAAATCATTATCATCTTTATACAAATCTTTAATCAAATCAAAACCAAGTAACTTAGCATGCAAATAGGTGAATAACGTGTATTTCCTAGATAATGCATCAGCTACAACATTGTCTTTACCATATTTGTATTTGATCACATATGGAAAAGATTCAATAAACTCTACCTATTTAGCATGCCTTTTATTCAATTTACCTTGAGTTTTCAAAAATTTAAGGCTTTCATGATCAGAATGAATAATGAATTCTTTAGGCCATAAATAATGTTGCCAAACCTGTAATGATCTTACCAAAGCATACAACTCCTTGTCATAAGTTGCATACTTCATGGCTGCCCCATTAAGCTTTTCACTAAAGTAAGCCACGGGTCTTGATTCCTGCATTAAAACAGCACCAATACCTATCCCGGAGGCATCATAGTGTATCTCAAAAGCTTTATGAAAATTCAGCAAAGCAAGAAGAGGGGCATGAGTCAACATATATTTTAGTTTGTTAAAAGCGTTTTCATGTTCATCTTTCCATTCAAAAGTGATATTCTTTTTAACAAGTTCATTTAAAGGTGCAGCTATCGAACTAAAGTCTTTAACAAACCTTTTATAAAAACTTGCCAAACCATGAAAACTTCTAACATCACTAGCATTCTTAGGTCTCGGTCAATCCATGATTGCCTTGACTTTTGACTCATCAATAGAAATTCCTTGAGAACTAACAACATAACCCAAAAAGATTATGGACTCCATGCAAAAAGAACACTTTTTAAGGTTAGCATACAATTTGTTCTCACGCAAAACAACAAACACTTGTTTAAGATGTTCAACATGTTCATCAAGTGGTTTGCTATAAATAAGGATGTCATCAAAATAAACCACAACAAATTTTCCAATGAAAGATCAAAAAACATGATTCATTAGCCTCATAAAAGTACTAGGTGCATTAGTTAGACCAAAAGGCATGACTAACCATTCATACAAACCATACTTTGTTTTAAAGGCTGTTTTTGATTCATCACCTTCTTTCATTCTAATTTGATAGTAGCCACTTTTTAAATCAATTTTGGTGAAAATACAGGAACCATATAACTCATCAAGCATAACATCTAATCTAGGAATTGGATGTCTATACTTAATTGTGATTTTGTTTATGGCACGACAATCAACACACATTCTCCAAGATTTATCCTTTTTAGGTACGAAAATTACAGGAACTGAACATGGAGTAAGAGACTCACGAACTATACCTTTGTCAACGAGTTCATCAACTTGACGTTGAATCTCTTTTGTTTCCTCAGGGTTAGCTTTATAAGCTGGGCGATTTGGAATTTGAGCTCCTGGTATGAAATCAATTTAATGGTCAAATCTCGAATAGGTGGTAAACCTATTTACAAGTCCTCTAGAAACACGTCTTCATATTCCTATAAAAGAGATAAAACAACACTAGGCAAAGAATCAAGGTGATCACTATCAGCAATAAGTACAAGATCCTTGAGAATCATCAAATACAAATGTTGCCTATCTAGTATTGCTCTCTTAATCTCACTCTTAGAAGCAAAATAATAAGATTTATAATGATCACTATTTTGGCTATTACAAGATTCGGAAACAATGTCTCGACCTACACTAGCTTTTATATTCTTTTTATGCTATTGTTCATCCCTTTCCTTTGCTTCTTGTTCATTCATCTCACGGTGAGCTTGTACAATCTTTGATTGGTCTTCAAATGCTTGAATCGGACTCAAAGCGCGAAGATTGTATTTTCGACCCTCATAGTCAAAAGAGTAGTAATTCTTCCTGGCATGATATGTTACATCTCGATCATATTGCCAAGGTCTTCCAAGAAGAATATGACTAGCTTCCAAGGGAACTACATCACACAAAATCTCGTCAACATACTTTCTAATGGTGAATGAAAATTTCACTTGTTTAGTCACTTTACTTTTGGCAAAATTGTTTAACCATTGAAGTTTATATGGTTTTGGATGTTTCATGCAAGACAACTTCAATTTCTTAACAAGTAAAGTACTTGCCACATTTGTACAACTACCACTATCAATGATCACACTACAAATTTTTCCTTGAACCATGCATTGTGTGTGAAATATATTATCTCTTTGAGACAAATCATCATCAATTTGTGGTTGTGAATTAAGAACTCGGTGAGTAACTAAAGAAAATACACCAACCTCGTATGTGTCAAGATCTTTACTACCTTCACTTTGGTACTTCTCTTCAAGGGGTGGCATGTCGGCACATTCCTCATCACTTTTCACATCTCTATTATTAAGAACAATCATTAACTTTCGAGTTGGACAGTCGGATTGATAATGACCGTATCCTTGTCATTTGAAACAACGAATATCCCTCAATCTTTAATTTGGTTTTGACGCCGGTTTTGAGGAAGATTCAACAACATTGCGGATTGATTTTGGAGCATTAGTGGGTGTAGTTGTGGACAGATTTGGAGTGAATGGTTTCGGCCTTTGAGACGAATTAAAAGGAGCAACATTCGGCTTTTGCTCTCTTATCCAAGGTAGTGATGGTTGTTGGAAACTTCGACCCTTCCTTTCATATGTTTCTCAATTTTGATAGCTTTGTGAACAAGTTCATTAAGGTCAACATAACTTTGAAGATCAACTTGGTATGCCAATTCAGAATTCATACCTCGAAGGAACTTCTCAATGGTTAAGTCGGAATCCTCTTGAACATTGGCTTTAATCATAAGAGCTTCCATCTCATGGTAGTAATCTTCAACTGTTCGTCTACCTTGCACAAGTAAGTGCAACTTTCGATTGAGTTCTCGGTTATAATGGGAAGGAACATACTTCTTTCTCATAAGCACTTTCATTTGGTTCCAAGATTTGGTTGGCCTTTCACCATCGTGGCGTCTAGTCTTAATAACTTCATCCCACCATAAACTAACATAATCCTTGAGGTGCATAAAGGCTAGGTGGTAACTCTTACTTTTGGATACATCATTGCCTTCAAAGAAGTGATCTAGGACTCTAACCCAATCAAAATAAGCCTCAGGATCTGCCTTTCCATGAAAAGTAGGAATTGTTAGTTTAACAGAACCAATTGAAATTTTAGAATTGTCACCATTTTTAGAAGATGCCGTGACCTCCTCCTCCTCCTCATCATTATCACCGTCGGAAGCAAACTCATCGAAATTGAGCTTCTTTGAAGTGGAGCTTTAGAAGCCGATTCCAAGTTATCAAGTCGGAGATTGATCTTTTGAAGCATATTGAAAAGTACCTCATTGGCGTACTTTTGTTCAGCTTGGGTGACTTGTTTATCACCTCCCTCTATTAGTACCTGCAAGATTAGTAAGAAACAACAAGAAAATACAAGATTTCCTCACGAGATCTCAATTTGGGGTAGTAGGTATTCTCTACTATATTTAAGTAGTGTTTTCTCTTTTTAATCCTAGCTAATACTCTCAAGTAATGAATATTTTAGAACTATTGAGTCTTACCAAGTTCAATGGCTTATAGAACAAGTCTCAATCAAAACGTTCCACAACAAAAACTTACACAAGTAAAAACCAAAGAGAATTCAAAGAAAAACACGTCACAAGAAGAATTAGATCATGTGTGGGTGTAAATTGATTTTACTTCAAAAACTAAGGAAAACAGAAAATAGACTCAAAGATGAGAATATAGCAATTTGAATCACTTGATTCCGAGTTGTATTGAGCAAGATATGGATATTTCAAGTCGGTGATATTTCAAAGAAACAAGTTAAAACACTTAGGTCTTTTGAATTTTGAATGGTCCGAATGTATATTTTTTTTTGTATTGGGCCTTTTTTTTATATATAAAAGTCAGCCTCTTTTTTATTTTTGAATTCGGACAAGAACCTAAGACAAATCGAAAGGGTTTATGGTTTTTAAGACACAATCCTATGATTTAAGGTTGTTTGTCTTATGTTGTCCAAACAAACCTAGGATTTAAGGTTTTTGTCATGTCTTAACCTTAAATTTCAGCAACAAAGAAGCTTCAATAAATAACCAAGAATTTCGAATTTGAATATGCCAATTTAACAAGATATTCAAAATTTGCAACAAAGATCAAGAATCTAGCTCAAGAATCAAATTTCGGCAACTTTGGAATTTCAAGAAATTCAAGAAGTTCAAGAAAGTCTCCAAGAACTAATATTTTGGACTTAAAACAAAAACTCAACCAGAGCACAAGATGATATAGAGAGAATAACAAAAACAACACAAAAGAAAGATTGAGAATCGGATAAAAATCAAACAAGTTATGAACTTTAACCAAAACCCTAGTTTGATAAAACCCTAATTTTTAATTTTTTTTGACATGTATAACAGCAAGGAAAACCAAATGAATTCTGCACTATGTTGATGAACAAAACAATGCAGAATATGACACAAAGAACAGGAAGAACGATGCAACACAAAACAACAAAAGAAAGACACAAAAAACCGCAAAAACAATAAGCAAAACAATGACGATTTTGGGCAGATTTCAGCAAAGATTTTTCATGCGATTTTGATATCAATATTAACAAATTTAATAGCTGAATCTAACACGAGCTAAGACAGCAAGAAGGACTCAAGAAAAGTAGCAAGAAAGACGCAAAAATAGCAGCATGGAAAAAGACACAAAAACAGCAAACTTGGCGGATGAATTTCAAAGGGAACGAAAAGGTTGGATTGAAGTTAATCAAACCCCCACGTTTAAACAAATGAATTTGATTCAACCCGTGAAAATTCAAGAGTTAAACTAAATTGATTTGGCTTGTCCTTGAAATCAAGAACTCGGTTAAGCTCACCTAAAGATCACGCTAAAGGTTTGCTTTACAATGAAGAACAAACTTGAACTCCAAGGTTTTGACAACACAAAGTGTTAATCAGTTTTAGCAAGGCTAAAATTCTGAAAATTCTCTATCTTTCATTCAAAAAAAACTCACCTTAAATAAGGCTTACAAAACGTGAAACCCTAATGGAAATCAAGAACAACTTGACTTCTTAACTAACTAACAAACTAATCTTTTTCCTTAATGGAAACTAATACATGAATTGGAGAAGCAAAACACGGTTTTGCTGCCTCTTAGAAAACACGCTTAAAGCTCCTAAAAAGTAGGAGATTACTTTCCTAATGTTTTCCTAAAATATAGGAGATTACTTTCCTAACTATCATGCAAGATAATTGGGCCAAGTAACTTATTAAAAACTGAATTAATTAAAGCCCATTTAAGAGTTTTCGAACTTAATTAATTAACAACAAAATAAATCCTATAAAATTAAGAATGGTGTGATCCAATGCAAAGCCCAAGTACACGCCTTCTTCTTGATCTTCATTCGGCCATGTCAATTTCTTCAAGGTGGAATTTCCTTAAGTTACAATGCAGAACTCTTAGAAACATCTTCATGAATTGTTATTGAAGAAACATACCATAGAACTTCATGTTGGGATGGTTCGGCCTCCAAGTGATGAAAATCACCAAAAGCTTCACAATGTGTTGATAATAAGTTGTGCAAAGCTTCTCTCATCCTTTCACTCCTAAATCTTGTCATTGGTCCATCAAGATTCTCCAATGGATCATGCAAGCTCGGCCTTGGCACCATGGTCATGGGTGAATTGCTATTATTATCTCCCTACTACTTAGCCCTTAAGAAAGATTAAATAGTAAGTAAATCGGCTAAAAATTAATAATTATAAAAAGTACCCCTATTATTCTAAAATTGGGGCTAAAATGTAATTTCTAAAAATATAGGTCCCACAGCCACTATTCTTCAGAATTTCAGACAACATACTTGTATGAAGTTAGGATGTGATTTATAATGTCTTCCTTCTAGAACTTGGTATTTTGGTCTTCATAAGAGTTGTAACCCTGCCTCTTGGCTTTTCATTGCAACATAATTTATCGAATTTGTGGGTGAGGAACTCATCTTAAGATCATTTTCGCAAACTGTGATAATTGCTTCTAATTTTCTGCATTTTTCGGTGTATATAGTATTGATGCCCAAATTTGACCATCTTTCCAATGTATTTGGAACACACCTCAAACATAATAGTTTCAGTAATCTCATAGATCTTTCCAAAACATCTAAAAACTCCTCGTTTTGTTGATTATAAACTGAGATACATCCATTCGAAATTTGTTTTGTGTTCTGCCAAGTTTTGCCTTGTGCTCCCATTTTTTCTCCTTTGTGTCATCTTATCTTTGGTAATCCAATTTGAGTGATTTTGGGTTCGTTTCGCCAATTTTTCATATCAAATATAGATTTTTTTTCTTTTGAACCGTTCAAATTTGAAATCCTTCATTTACATCAAAAACAATATATAAACGACAAAATAATGCTAAAAGACAAGAATAAATATAAAGAAATAAGGGCATAAATTAGGTATTTTGAGCCCGAATAAACCAACTCCCTCTACAGTCAATACTAGGGAATTGTACCTCCTAACAAGCTTTAAGGTCTAACTAAATTCGAGTATGGACAATGGAAATCGATGCTACAGCATCTGTGAAATAAACCACATTACGGCACTTTCATAGATTCTAGTAAACTAGACTAGGGATCATTCTAGCCAAAAAAAATGTCGATGCACATTCCTCTCTCTGCCAGCCATCCTATAACCACCCCTACCAACTGTCATGACATGCATTAAGCCCCTATACTCTAGCAAACGACTGCAAAAATTCCATGGCAAAGCAACAAAATTCAAACACATGGTCAATCTCTTTCTTCTCTTCACAACAACCTAAGCATATATGAGGACCATGCACTCCCCATTTATAGAAAACACTGGCCAGTGATAGACACTTCTTCCATAATTGTAACATAAAGAAAGATATTTTTATCGAGATTTCTTTATTCTGGAAATCCTGAGGTCCAAATTATACTGACGCTTTGGGAAAACATTGTTCATAGGCAGATGAGGTAGAGAAGCAACCTAATGACTGTGGCTTCCAAAACATGCCTTTCTTAACAACCCTACCAACCTCCACCTTCAAAATTTCATGCACAATTTCATGTGGAAACTGTCTATTTAACCTGTGAATAAGCTAGCTTCCATCCTGATAGAACCACATAAATAATGTGTACCCTGGTGAAAGAGTATAATTCGACAACACACTAGAACCCAACTAATGATCGTGAAAAAAATCAACCCCAAGTAACTATGGATGCCATCCTCTCCATGGTTCTACCATCTCTCTAATAGATACCATTTTTTTGATATAGCCAAATCAATTATTCTTGAATTTACCCAAGCTGGGTGAATGTGTATACAATATTTACCAAACAAATAATGCACACACAAAGAGACTTTCTAATGGAATCGCCACCATAATTTAGTCGTTAATGCATCTCTGATAGTCTCTAAGCAACGATTACCAACACCGTCTCCTCAACTGAATAACATAATGTATTCTATGTAATCCATTGTGCTTTAAAAGGTCTATCTAAATCACTCCATAGGAATTCTGAGAGCAACCTATTAATGGCCTTAATGACACAAAAATGGGGATGAATGGCTGAGAGAATATGAATATGAAGTGAAAGTAAAACACGTTTAATCAAAGTGATACAACCACCGAAAGAAAGGTACGCAACATCCCAAGCTGAGAGCTTATTTTTCACATGAGTAGTCATCTTTTGAAAATGCTCAAGCCTTCGTCTTCTAATAAAGATTGGACAACTGAGATAGACAAAGAGGAATATCCTTTGAATGTATCTCATAATTTGAGAAACTCTACATGCAAGAGCTCGTAAAGTTGGCCATACATAAAATGAACTTTTATGGAAATTAACCAATTGACCAGAAACATTTTGATAATGCATGATTGCCTCCTTAATCCATATCAATGAAATATCAGATCTCGATGAGAATACTAATAGATCATTAGCATATAATAGGTGTGTCATGGCTTATGTATTACGAGCCCCTCTATAAGGACAAAAATCTTTGTTCTTCAACAACCCATTTAACTGCCTAGATAAAAATTCAGCACCAAGTATGAATAGAGGTGATGATAAAGGATCCCACTTTCGAATACCCCTGGACTATTTGAAAAAGCAAGCCTGCCTCTCATTGACCAAAATAGAGAACCAACAATTAGATATACATTTCTATACACGGTCTATCCATTGCTCTCCAAACCTGAACTTCCACATTACTTGACAGATAAAGTTCCAAGAAACACTATCGTACGCCTTAGCCATTTCCAATTTAAGAACTATGTTTCCTTCCCTAGCTTTGGATCACAAGAATTGAACAAATTCTTGTGCTAGAAGAATATTTTCTGTGATTCATCTATCCTTAACAAATGCTACTTGATTTCAAGAAATAAGTCATAACAAGACATTTAGTCAAGTTGCAACAATCTTAGTGATAATCTTATTCATGATCGTACAGAGGCTAATCAGTCTTAATTCACCAAAGGTTTGAGGGGATGTTATTTTAGGAATCAACATAACAAATGTTTCTATTATATTCCTTAGAATATCTCCTCCACAAAAGAATTCTAGTACAAATTTAGAAAGATCATTCGAGATATATCCAAAGCAACTTGGAAAAAGTTTCTCGAGAAGTTATCCGGACCTGAGGCAGCATCACCATCAATTTCTATTACACTGTCTCATCTTTTCTCCAAAAAAGGTAGACCCTCAAGTAGCTTATTATCATAGGATGTCAAAGTACAAGAGATACCCTTAATTTTGTCCAAATGACATAATAGCTCAAGTGACAAGAGAAGTCCCTAAAAATATCTAGCAGCTTCTTGTTTGAGCTTCTCCGAATCCTCCACCTTACGCCCATCCTGTTTACAAATTCCCAAAATAGTGAAGTACGCTCTTCACTTTTTAACACATGCATGGAAGTACTTTATATATTTGTCTCCCTGTAAATTTCATCAATTTTTGGTTTTGCATTTCCAGAATCCCTCATAATAGCAAGAGCTAATTTTAAGTTCGCTTGCCACCTACTATATTCCACATCAATATTTAAAGATCCCCCTACCTCCATCTATCGTTCAAACTCCACCAATTTGGCTTCCGTTTCCCCTATTCGTTTAGAAAAATGCCCCACTCTATTTTTGTTCCATTCTAGTAGTGCATGTTTCACATTTTTCAACTTTAGGCCAAACGCAACTAACAGTCGAGGTGAAACTGGTATTTTCCATATCTCTGCTGATAAGTCGGTTTTATACCGACTTATATGTGCAATTTCACTTAGCTTTTGACTTATTTTTTATGCAATTGTGTAGTGTAATGCGTCATTTTGTGCATTTTATGTGGGTTACAACTTGAAGTGCTAAAATCAAGAAAAAGACCAAAAATGTTGATGAAATGAGAGAAATGTCTTTTTTAGGTTAAAGAAGAAAGAAAGAATTCAAAAAGATTTGAAATGATGCTTGTGGAGTTTGAAGAATCCCTTAACATGCTTATTTCATATTTGGACAGAACATATAGTTTATTTCAATTGAGTGTAACTTTCTCAATACGAATCCAAATAAAGATATCTTGGATGTTATGGAAAGATCTTTGAGTATACTTCCATTATCATGTTTTGACTTTCTTCAAATACAAGGTTTAGGTTTGAGAAACGGCGGCAGTTTTGTGATCGCTGCTTCAGCTTTTGAGTGTTGAGTTCACTGTCATAGTTTGGTAGAACGCCAATATCGTGAGCTACAGACCTCCAAAATTGATGATTCTTGAACTTATGGAAAGCCAAGAGAAAAATCTACAATGCTTATGTTTACCCGGAACTCCAATTCAGACGCGAAGACACACATATATTGCATAGGAGTGGAACATCATACTGAAAAGTGGAAATTGCATGGTGCAGCCGCTCGACCATGAGAAATCTCACACGATGGGATGGCCGCATCATGAGAGTTGCACGGTGCGGCCGCCTCATGAAATTTCTTTCTGGCGCAGTTTAGTGTTTTGGCTATAACTTGCCGTCTGAGCTCCGAATTGAGTGATTCAAAAAGCATTGGATAGCTACGACATAGGCCTCATGTTTTTGGTGTTGCTGAATTCACAATGCATTAGGGCCATAATTCTGTTGCAAGATGACGGTTTGTTATTTTCAAAGCTTTGGAGGTGAAAATTTCCAATCTCATATCTTTTTAATACATGCTTGTGTTTTCCTTGCATCTTTGAGCTGAGTTTTATGCACACATTTGTTGTTTATATTACACAAGTTTATGCCCACATGTTATACACAACACCTCGCACATTTGTGGCACGCGTGCATGTAGGTGCGCTCAGCCCGCACAGCACGCACACCGTAGTATGCATCACCACACACAATATGCACACTGCGAGCACATATACATAGCAGTATACACACAGTTCGTGCGCACAGGCACACGCACCAACTGTGCACACTAATTCGCGAGGCAGCACTTACATGCATGCTATGGCACACAATGCACAAGCATTTGCTGCACACTCTTGCTACACTTCATGCACAACACAAGCACACTTTATGCACAACACAAGCACACCACATGTATATTGTAGGCACATCATTAGCACACATGAGCACACACTTGTTGCACACACTTGCTACATTTCATTTACTACATGCACTAGACTAAGGCACACAACATGCACGCTAAGGCGAGCAAACATGCAAGAGGACACTTGTACACACACACACACTTCACACCATGCACAAGTTTACATGGTGCGGCCGCCAATTGTGAAAACTTTAACATGAGGCGGCCGCACCGTGTAAGTTTGTGTCTTTTGCTTCAAATATTTTTCTAAGTGTTGAACTCTTCTTTTGCTTGTGCAGATTTTGGAAGCGTGTTACGATGTGGCTCTGGAGTGTGGAGTGCAAGATGGAAATGTGAAGTGCGTTGGCTCAAAGGCGTGAAATGCTGGAAGGGGTGCTAATGTGGAGCATAGTGCACGTGCATAATTTGGATGAATTTCTTTCTTAGTGGTATTTCTATAATTAATTGCTCAACTTATGTTAGCGTGTAGATTAAGCTTTAGACCTCTATAAATAGGGGAATTTGTCATTAGTTTTTTAGAGAGAGTTTTTCTGAGACCCAGAGATTAATCTAGAAACTGGTGAGCGGGAAATTCTCTTTCTAACTTTCTCTCTCTAGAATTTGTTCTCTGATTGCAATTTCGATCGAACTTTTGAACCGATCTTGGAATTGAACTCTCAATTAAGGAAGCTTTGAACAATTCTCTTGTGTTTAATTAGTAAATTCTTCCAATTTAATGAAGATGAATTGTTCATTGCTGTATTTGAATGGTTAGGAGATAAGAATGAGCTTCTCCAGCTAAACTTGTGATGTTCTAGGGTTCTGATGAAAGAATGCTTAATTTAGACAACTCTGTGTGGTGCAATTAATGTAATATATGAATAAATGTAATTATACTATGTTTGCTCTATGAACCAAGTTAAATTTCATGAATTTACACCAGTATTCCTTAATTGAACTTTAGTTGCAGTTGACATGCTGAATTGAAGTTTAATTCACCAATGTTTATTGAGTATTTGTGAAACGAGAACTAGAGTATGAAATGAGTCTTTGCACATGCTTTGATCGTTCGTTTTTTGAAATGCGGTTGCCATGTTGATTTTAGATCACGGAAACTTCAGGTCAATGTGTAAAGAGATTCTCTGGTGCTAATAGAAGCTTAAGAACCTAAATTCAGGCCTTGCCGTGGGAAGTTTTTAGGAGATAATTGCTAGAGTAGTTAGAAATAGGGAATTGAGACGTTGCGATGTGAATACATTGTTCTTAGGCCTCGTCATGGGAAAGAATAATGACAAGAAGCCTAGGTTGTAGTGCGGTCGACATGCCAACTGTAGGTTAGGTTTCTTGGCAATGGGTTCTACTCTAATTTAGTATGCTCATTAATTGAATTGCATGAGTTGTCTGGGTAAGCATTCATCTAGTTGAAGGAATCCTAGGACATCATTTTCTCTGTTTTTGCCTTTACGTTTCAATTACTATCTATTCTTGTTATTTTGTTCGTGTGACAACGTTTAGAGCAACTCTTAGAATTACTTGAAACCACACTTCCCTGTGGAATGAAACCTTATCACCACTACTACAGTTAATTAGGGATAAATTGATATGCACACGATGAGCATCATCAAGTTTTGGCACCGCTGTCGGGAAAGACACGGTCTCTTGAATTTTGATTTGCTCTGCTTTGTTTTTATTATGTAGAATAGTAGTTCTGTTATGTTTCATTTTGTGAAATTTTGTTGTTTTTATTTTTGTGTTTTGTTTTGTCTTCTTTGGTTTATTTGTGGCAAGTGCAGGATATTGGAACTCAATTGAAAGAGGATAGTGCACACCACAAGTACCCAAGTATGTCTAGGTTGTATGGGGACTATTTTGAGTCTTATCATTTTTGCCCACCAATTAGAGTGGTTGACACACGACTAACAACTACAATATTTAGGGACTTCTCTCCACCACCATATGAGGAGCAATGGCACAATCAAGCACAAAGCAACAAGCCATATATCATTAGAAACCAAAGACTCTCTGTGGAATACATGTTTCTCAAATTTTAGAAAGATTCGATAGAGGAACCAAAAAGGAAGATATAAGATTTTCTCAAGAAGAAGAGTTTCCAACATGCTATCCATAAGGTACACCTCTAATTGCTAGAATACCAACTCCTGAGGAATATTTGAAATGCAAGCTAATGTTAAATGTGGTGAAAAGAATCCTAGGGAGGTGGCATCTACAAATATTAAGGTTGTCTCACAAAAATGCATTGTTGATGAACCTTTGTTGCATGAGTCAAATTTTAGCTGTTATATCGAGAATGTTGTCTTTTTTTATGAGCTTGATACTGATGAAATTAGAGCCTTGTGGTTTCTTAGTGACAGCATAGGAAGTGTGTCCGATGCTGAGTCTTGCATTAATTTTATAGAATTCCATGAGTCAAATGATGTTGATAACCATTCATTAGATGATTCTCCTATTGATTGCCTTGTGAATTATGCAAAGACACATCTTGATGATCATTGGGATAGCATGAACAAAAATAATATTGCAATTACTAATGAGAATGTCAACACATTGATTGAAACTCTTGTTGAGGCACCAATTCCTAAAATGATGAATAAATCTAAGAGTCTACATGATGACTCACAAGAAGTGCAAAATGAGATACCCTTGTTAGCTTATTATATTTATTTTTGTGTTGTTAACAAAGAAAAGACTCAAGAAGTTCCCCATGGTAGTCTAGATTACGAAGATGTGAAAATTTTTAATGACATTGCTAACATGGTGGAAAATTGCTTCGTTGATGCATCCATTTTTGAGCTTACTGATGAGTTTGTTAAGATCATGGATGTATAATCCTTCGTTGAGCCTTGCAAGGTTATAGAGCCTAGTATGGTTGAAGAAAAGGAGGTGTCTCTAATGGGAGAGCCTCAGTGGTTCAAAGTAAAATTTGTAGAGGTTGCACCCCATGTGCCCTACAGGAGGAAAAATAGTGTTTATGAGAGAGCATTTTTCTGGTATAGAGATGGATATTCCGAATTTTGAAGAAGAAGGCTTAATGAATAAAGTCTAGCTAGAGAGTTAAGAAACCCAGAACTATTTCGTTTTCATATTACCTTGAATAAAGTATTTTGGTTAAGTTGATCTTCATGTCTCTTGCATTTTGTTATGCTCACTAAGCCACTCATATTTGTCAAGACATGCACATGACAAAAGTTGCAAGGGAAATAGGCCATGCACACATGAGGCTAAGTGTGGGGGAGTGGTGTTATGGACCCCTCCCATGCTGCACACAATCACTTTATTTTACATTTCAAGCATGAATTGTGCATGTGCCACTTAGTGTTACTAGTTGCATATTTTTACACCACCGTGATTCCTAGTCATAGTGCGTGACACTTTGCTTGCATGCTACCTCCATGTCATGTTTACCTTGCATCAACATGTAGTGTACTTGAGTGATTGATTTCTAATAAGCTTTGTTTCACCATGTGAGGGAAATTTTTCATGCAAAAGGGAACTATGGTCAAAGACACTCCACCAAACAAACATTGGAATTCATGACATATCAACACCATAGAGCTCCTAATCCTATCTTTACTTTACATTAAGGACAATGTAAGTTTTAAGTGTGGGGGAGGGAATGTTTGCTATGGTTTGTATCTCTTGGACTTTATATTCTTACTTTCTTTCATGAATGAAATTTTTTGTGCTATGTGATGCAAATCATGCTACTTTTTAGTTTTATTGTGTTATTTTGAGCTTTTGCATATTATACCCTGTATATGTTGTGTTTTTCATTTTTTGTGCAAGTTTTAAATTTTTTGTGAAATTTTGAAATTTTTGTGAATAAGTGATGGTTTTGAACACAAGCTATGTGTAGTTGACATTTTTTTGGAAGAACTTGTCTATCCATGGAAACTGCACTAGCACTGGTGTTGGATATGTGTTTAAAAACATGAATTAAAAAAATACTTAGTGGTGAGGATAGTTCAATGCTAAGTTGTAGGAGTTAAAAACATAGTGGGAAAGTTTGAACTTTAACATAGTTGTTTTCAAGAACTAAATGGAATACATACATGGATTGTTGAACTTATGTGAAAAGGTGAAATAAGAGAATTTTCAAAAATTTTCATGAATTAGGCTGAGTAATCCTTGGAAACCTGTAATGACATTTAGGCACCAGGGGGAGATGATTTGGAAAAAAGGGGCAGGTTATGCCAATGTGAAATGTGCTGGATGCTAAGTGCGTGCACAATGTTCTAAAAGAACACAATTATGAACCATTCCTCTGTGGGACTACTCTACCAAACTAAGTGTGCATTTTAAGAGAATAATCTGCACGAGTGGGGATGGAATTCAAAAGCCATAAAATCCGAGGCAATAATTAGAAAAGCCAATGAGTGCCCCAGTGTAATAATGTCATGTGCGAAATGAAGGTAAAGCACCAAAGGATGACAACCTAGGGGAAAGAGTGGTAAGAAATGAGGGTAAACACGGATCCTTAAGATGGTGCATTTGTGTCTATACAGTGTTTACAGGTTGAGGACTTGGAAAGAATTAATAATAAAATTTTTGCATTCTCTACTTTTGCGTTGATCATAAGTGAGACTTGAGCTGTATGTAAGCCTTTGTACAACTCACACATCTATGTTAGAGCTTTAAATGAGTACAGCTTGGTTTTGATGATTTCCATGAAGAATTGAGCATATCCTTACCACTAGAGTACAATTGGTTAAATAAGAAACATGCACATCCAATAATAGTGTGAAATGTTCATGAAGTGGATAGGTAGGTTTCTTTATAAGAGTTCACCTATGTAGCGATGTGTGTTATGTGTTAGTGTATTGTTGTGATGTTGCTTGAGGGCACACAAGAGTTGTGTTAGTGTATTGTTGTGACCTTGCTTGAGGGCAAGCAAGAGTTCAAGTGTGGGGGAAATTTATAAGTCTGATTTATACCTACTTATATGTGCTATTTCACTTAGCTTTTGACTTGTTTTTCATGCAATTGTGTAGTGTTATGCGTCATTTTTTGCATTTTATATGGGTTACAACTTGGAGTGATAAAATGAAGAAAAATACCAAAAATATTGATTAAATTAGACAAATGTGTGTTTTAGTTTAAAGAAGAAGGAAAGAATTCGAAAAGGCTTGAAATGATGCTTGTAGAGTTTGAAGAATCCCTTAACATGCTTATTTCATATTTGGGCAGAACAGATAATTTACTTTAATTGCGTGTAACTTTCTCAATACGAATCCAAATGCGGAGCTCTTGGATGTTATGGAAAGCTCTTTGAGAATACTTCAATTCTTATGTTTTGACTTTCTTCCAATTCAGTGTGCAGGTCTACGACACTGGGGGATTTTTGTGTTCGCTACTTCACTTTTTGAGTGTTTAGTTCACTTCTACAGTTTGGTAGAATGCCAATATCGTGAGCTACAGACCTCCACAATTGATGATTTTTAAACCAATGGAAAGCCAGGAGAAATATAGGCAACTCTTATGTTTACCCTGAGCTCCAATTCAAAAGTGAAGACACACATATATTTCATAGGATTGGAATATCATGCAGAAAAGTGGAAATTGCACGGTGCGGCCGTCTTGAGTTTGAAGAATCCCTTAACATGCTTATTTCATATTTGGCAGAATAGATAGTTTATTTCAATTGAGTGTACCTTTCTCAATACTAATCCAAGTGAGATGATCTTGGATGTTATGGAAAGTTCTTTGAGTATACTTCAATTGTTATATTTTGACTTTCTTCCAATTTAGTGTACAAGTTTGAGAACCGGGGGTAGCTTAGTGATCGCTACTTCAGTTTTTGAGTGTTGAGTTCACTGCCAATATTTGGTAGAATGCCAATATCTTGAGCTACATACCTCCACAATTGATGATTCTTAAACCTATTTAAAGCAAAAAAAACGATCTACAGCTTTTATGTTTACCCAAGCTCCAATTCAGAAGCGAAGACACCCATATATTGCAAAGGAGTGGAACATATTGCTGAACAATGGAAATTGCACAGTGCGGCCGCCCGAGGAGAAAGCTTGCACGGTGCGGCTGCCTCCATGAAATATCTTCATGGCGCAATTTAGTGTTTTGGCCATAACTTTTCCGTTTGAGCTCCAAATTGAGTGATTCAAAAAGTTGTGTATAGCTAAGATATAAGGGCTACGAAGTTTATGTTTTCGGTTTTGCCAAATTCACAACGCATCAGGGCCATACGTCTGTTGCAAGATGACAGTTTATTATTTACAAAGCTTTAGAGGTGAAAAGTTCCAATATCATATCTTTGTAATACATGCTTGTGTTTTCCTTGCATCTTTGAGCTGAGTTTGATGCACACATTTGTTGTTTATCTTACACAAGTTGATACCCACATGTTATACACAACACCTTGCACATTTGTGGAACAAGTGCACGTAGGTGCGCGTAGCCTTCACAGCACTCACACATGTTGCGCCCAACGTGCAAGGAGCACGCACACCACAGCACGCAGCACTGCGCGAGCGTATGTGAACGACAGAACGCAGACAGCCCGTGTGTGTGCACGATGGCACATGCACCAGTCGCGTGCACCGATGTGCGCGGCAGCACGTACATGCATGCTACACCAGCACACTTCATGCACAACACAAGCACACCACATGCACATTGTATGCACATAATTAGCACACGTGAGCACACACTTGTTGCACACTCTTACTATATTTCATGCACTAAAATCATGCACTACATGCACTACACTAAGGCACACAACATGGACACTAAGGCGAGCACACTTGCACGCACACTAACTGCACACCATGCACAAGTTTACAGGGTGTGGCCGCCTCGAGAGGCCGCACTATGAAAACTTTAACATAGAGGCGGCTGCACCGTGTAATTTTGTGTCTTCTGCTTCAAATATTTTTCTAAGTGTTGAACTCTTCTTTTTCTTGTGCAGGTTTTGGAAGCGTGTTCCGGTGTGGCTTGGGAGCGTGGAGTGCAAGATGGAAATGTGAAGTGCGTTGGTTCAAAGGCGTGAAATGATAGAAGGGGGTGCTGATGTGGAGAATAGTGCACATGCATAATTTGGATGAATTTCTTTCTCAGTGGCATTTTTGTAATTAATTGCTCAATTTACGTTAGCATGTAGATTAAGCTTTATACCTCAATAAAATAAGGGAAGTTGTCATTTGTTTTTTAGAGGGAGTTTTTTTGGAGACCCAGAGATTAATCTAGAAACTGGTGGGCGGGAAATTCTCTCTCTAACTTTCTCTCTCTAGAATTTGTTCTCCGATTGTGATTTCAATCAAACTTTTGAACCGATCTTGGAATTCAACTCTCAATTAAGGAAGCTTTGAATAATTCTCTTGTGTTTAACTGGTAAATATTTCCAATTTAATGAAGATGAATTGTTCATTACTACATTTGAATGATTACGAGATGAGAATGAGATTATCCGGCTAAACTTGTGATGTTCTAGGGTTCCGATGGTTGAATGCTTAATTTAGACACTCTGTGTGGTACAATTAACGTAATATATGAATAAATGAAATCATACTCTATTTGCTCTACGAACTTAGTTAAATTTCATGAATTTGCATCGGTATTGCTAAATTGAACTTTTGTTGCGGTCGACATGCTGAATTGAAGCTTAATTCACCAATATTTGTTGAGAATTTGTGAAAAGAGAACTAGAGTATGAAATAAGTCTTTGCAGTTGCTTTGATCATTTGTTTTTTGAAATGCGGTCGCCATACTGATTTTAGATCACAAAACATTTAGGTCAAAGTGTATAGAGATTCTCTGGTTCTAATGAAAGCTTAAAAACCTAAATTTAGGCCTCGCCATGGGAAGTCTTTAGGAGAGAATTGCTAGAGTAGTTAGAAATAGGGAATTGAGACATTACGGTGTGAATACATTGTTCTTAGGCCTCGCCATGGGAAAGAATGTTGACAGAAAGCCTAGGTTGCAGTGCGGTCGACATGCCGACTGTAGGTTAGTTTTTAGTGAACGAGTTCTCCTCTAATTTTGCAAGCACGTTAATTGCATTGCGTGAGTTGTCTGGGTGAGCATTCATCTTCTTAAAGGAATCCTAGGACATCCTTTTCTCTGTTTTTGCATTTACGTTTCAATTACTATCTATTCTTGTTATTTTGTTCTTGTGACAACGTTTAGGGCAACTCTCAGAATTACTTGAAACCACACTTCCCTATGGAATGAAACCCTATCACCACTACTATAGTTAATTAGGGATAAATTGATACACACACGATGAACGCATCATCTACCACCACACAAAGAAGGTTTGTTTCGTTGTCCAGAAGTTTAAGAATCTATACAACTTTGGCCCTGAAGATACAGCTTCCCACGACAACAGTAGTGGTGTATGATCAAAGCATATGCGACTGAAGTGCTGATAGATGAATTGAAAGTTAAGTTCCAAGCATCATTAATCAAGCCTCTATCAAGGCATTTCCATATTTGTGGCGGTCATCTCCAATTGTGACACAATGTGTAGAAGACCCAAGAAATCCCAAATTTGATAATTCCACTAGACCCTTAAAATTTAAAAATCCTCACCTTTTCTCAAGCTGAAAGTCATGCCACCATTTTTCTCCTCAGCATAACATATAGTATTGAAGTTACCCCAAACTAACCATGGAATACCTGCAGTATCTAAAGACAGTAAAGCATGTCACAATTCCCTTCTTTCATGCACTGAATATAGCCCATGAAACACAGGACATGAATATTAGAGAATCACTTGAATTGTGCAAAATTTTAAAGGATATAAATTGGTAATTCTAATGTAGCACATCACATCCAATGTGAGAATTCCAAAAGCACCACAATCTATTATCACTGTTTACAACAAAGTTAACAAAGCCTATCCTTTTCCCCATAATATTTAACTTATCAAGTGGCATTTTTTGTTCATATGTATATAAGAAACAAACCCCATGGTCCCTAACTAATTTTTTAAATGTCTAAATGTAGGTTTATTTCCAAGTCACCATACATTCCAGAATAAACCCTTTATTTTGAAAAATCAGCAAATGTATTTTTTTATCTAATTTTAGTGGAACGTAGGATACAACCTAAAGGAAAAACTATACCTATCATAGTTGGTTCCAGAGACTTAGCTGGTTCCAGGTGCAATTCTTGAATGAGCCTTGTTTTACTTTTTAGATCGTTGTTCTTGACCGATGGATCTAATTGAAGTTTTATCACCATCCAAACATAATAAATCATAAGCAACATCCAATTCTATATAAGGTACTTGACCTAGATCTTTATTTGGAACTTCTATCCTCTATAGGTTGATTAAACACAACCAATGTTCTTTACTTTCCCTAGTCTTTAATGACATTCGCATCACCCTCCTGAGTAATATTCCCCTCCTTGCTTTGTAGTAATAACTCAGCATTATCAGACTGCTAGATATTAGTCCTAGAAGTTGCATTATAGATGGTCTCTCCAGATATCTGGGAATCAATAGGCTGATCAACAATAGCCTCTCTCCATATTCTGACTTTTTTTTTTGGCACAACCTCATTTTTTAGAGGATTGTCCTACCTCTATCTCCTAAGAAGGAAAATTTAATGGCAGCACATGTTCTTTCTCTTTCCAAACCAAAATGACCTCCCTTTATCCTTTATATATTTATTAGCAACAGATGTTTTCTCTTTCTCACTCTTCTAATAATGATTTCCACAGTAGTTATGCTAGCATGGCCTTGCTTATAGCACTTAGTGCAATACTTGATTGGGGAGTCTTTTTGGGACAATCTGTTGCAAGAAGCCATTACTATGATCACCCCATTCAATCTATATATGGCTAGGAATATCTTGCAATATATCCACTTCAATGTAAACATGGACAATATTATGCCTTGTAATATTTAGAGTGGCATAATCAACCAAAATTGGTACACCTACCACTTGCATAATCGAATATAAACTCGGCTCATTAAAGAAAACAACCAAAAGATTTTCTAGAGTAAACCATACAGGTACCAGGGACGATTCACACTGAGGGATGAATGTAGGAATCCATTTAAATATGCGCATAGGGAAATTCCCTACCAGCCATAGTCCTCTTGTCCAAAGTCTATTATATTTATCCTCCAATTGCATGCTAATTAAGATATGTCGATGATCTAAAAGTCCCACAGTGAAATTGCCTTTCAGATCTAACGAGTGCATAAATTTCCTTATGATCTCAAGAGATGGCCTCTCATATGAGAACTTGCCTATGAGTGCCAGTTTGAATGGCTGGGCCAAAACATCAAGGTCTGCTTGAGAGAAACATACAGCAACCTCCCCACAATGTGTGGATAAGGGTTCCAGGATGATTTGAACTATTGAGGAGTGTGGTTGATGTAGGAGCTGGGCAAAATATTTGGTGGCAAACGATAAATGAGGTGTTTCCTGGGGAATAGAGATGGGCGATGGTTATCCTTCAGCCATTAGCGGAAAGGCTTTCATGGTAGATTATCGCTAAAGATAGAAAGTCAACAATTAGGGTTAGGGGAGAGAGAGAAATTTTTTTATGTTTCTGTTGTTTTGTTGCTCACTCTTATTCTTGAATTGTTATTAAAGACTAAAAAAAATAAGCTGATGAATTCTCGAACATTCAATTACAACTACAAATCTAAGCATTCATGAAGACTTTAATTGAGAACTAAAAATAAAAATGTTTAAAAAAATCAAAACTTCTTATTAAACTTTAAAAATAAGAATTTGAATGAAACTAGAAAATATACTTTAAAAGGAAATTACATAAAAGTTTAACTGAAATTAATCTAATAGATATTTTCCTACAAAACACCTCTACGTCTTTTTGTAGCCAAAACAAAATATCCTAACCACTAAAAACATTTGCACAAAATATCTCTCCTGTTATTTAAAATTAAAATTTGCACAGAGCTGAACTAAATTCAAATTCTTCATCAGTGATTGTGAGAAGCCATTTTGCTTTTTCAAACATTTATTCAAATCATCCTCAGAAGATAACTTTAGTCAATCGCTAAAAATCTTCAAAATTGTTGACTTTACCTTATCTTATATTCCACTTCCTTCCTTCTTTTAAATCCTCTATCTTATCTTTCATAAATCTTGCTTCTTTCTTGATAAGGAAGCCAACCCGAGAAGCCATGTGGATGATCCATTGCAAGGAATTGGGGGTCCACTAACTCGTTTGGGGACTAAGTAAATGAGGACATCGTTATATTCGATGATTGAATACCTTTTTTAGGAACTAGTTCGTAAAGCTTGTAAAGAGAATGCAGCATTCATTTCATATTTGGAAGTGTCCCAACTGGAGTACAATGTTGTGGTGGATCGAAATGGAGTATTGGAAGGAAGAAGTGTTGGGAAAAATGGACAAAAAGCTTAAAAAGCTCCAGGTCGCGAAGTCCATGGAGTCTCACATTGCGACTTGGAGAAACGCAAAAGGGAGCCCAAAGGACATCGCCAACGTTACGATATGCGACCACCGATGTCGCGATGTCCAGCCCCTTCCACGTCACGACATGGCTCACTGGAAATTTAATTGGAAGAAAATTCAAAAAAAATCGCCATTTAATTGGAAAATAAATCCCCACGTCGCAACATAGAGACCCTGACGTCGTGACGTGGAGACCCCGACGTCACGACGTGCGGCAAAATTGCTATTTCGAAATTTAAGCCTATTTTTCTATTTTGAATTTCATTTACCGTTAATCCGTTTTGGGTCTTGTAGCCTATTTAAAAGGCAAAACACATTACATTAATCTTCAGATTATTCAGATTATTCATCATTGTTGAGAAAACGTCTTTTTTGAGAATTTTGAATTAAAAGCTTTCTTTTGTTCTTTGCGAAGAACAAAAAATTCTAATCAATCAAGGGTTTTGATAGGTTAGGATATTTGATAACGAAGGTTCTAAGGGACAGGTTTTCTTAGGGTGTTTGTTGCTTGATTTGATAGGTTAGTTTTTGTTCAATTTATTGAATTGGGGCTGCCTTATTTGTTCTTGACGTTCTCAAATTGATTCTTGGGATTACGATCTTAGAGTTCTAGGTTTGTATCCTTTCCAATCCCCCAATCCTTGCAAAAATTCACAAAAAATCTTACCACTAACTACAATTAAACATATCAAATCATTCAAAATAAAGTCATAAAAATTGCAGTTATCAGTATTACTTATTTTTATTTCATTAATATTATATTAATTAGTTTGTGGCATAAAACTAAAACTTTTACTGTATCGCATTTTAGACTGACAAGTAATTGAATACGTAGGGACTGAAAGATTTCTACAAGAAATTGAAACATTGTCTTACAAAAGTATTTAATCAATGCCTAATCAAGGCTAAAAAAATAGCAAGATCACACAACATGAATAAAGAAGACAGTCAGAAAAGGTCAAACAACTTGCCACTTGAATTTATTGAAAATTTTAAGAACATTAATGGTTTCAACAGATTGTCTGAAGATATTTGATAGAAAGATATTGAAACCAATACTAAGAATGACACAATGCAAGAGGGGGAAATAAATATTCAAAGTGTCGTCAGATTAGCAGAGTTGAATGCCTTTGTACTTAATAAGCTTGAAGAGCAAGATAACGAGCAGGAACCAAGCATTTTACTTGAAAAGAAAATAAACTTTGTGCCCAATACAAATGTGACAGATGAGTATATCACAATGATACAAATATCAAAGGAAGAAACAATTCTATTAAAGCAAACATTCAACTTGAAGACAAATATAATCAACAAGAATTTAATGTGATAAATAAAATGCAAGAACAAGTCATTCAACCTGAAATAGAATCAGAACCTGTGCAATCTAAAGATGTGACAGTTAAAGAACAGTATAATAAGGAAGAAAAAGAATTTTGACAACTACACATGTCATGATTAGAAGAAAGAAAAGATTGTGTCGAATCAAATGTTGAGAATGCAGTGGCATTGTCAACGTCAACAAAACATTAGAACAAGACAATCAAAATGAATGTCTTGAGATTGATTATTTGATAACATTAGTTACAGAAAGTTTTGAAAAGATTGACATACAGAAAGAGATTGTTGTACACGAGTAAAAAAAGAACCTGATTGGCCTTATAGTTAGATACAACCTATCTTTCAGTGTTTATGGTATCCAACACTCATTTACTGCATGTGATGATTAGTAAGGAAAAAGATATTGGATTATTTCATGGCGCAACACCACAGTATTCCAAAAAGGTGATTGTATTTAACAATGTACTGTTGTTCATGCAACTTCTATATACAATTGATCTACATGTTCTAATTTTATTCTATGTGTTATTTTCAGTGATACTTATTTCTGTTTTGCAACATTTTGCAATATTGTGAAGGAAGAAATTGTTTCTTTTAATGAGAGACAAATGCTTTACTACACAATTATTGATAAATGGTGTATTGTCTTGAACAATACAAAAGATTATACGAGTGACATCAGAGAGTTCTATTTTTGTATACCAAATAATAAAAGTATTGGATATTTTTATTTTTAATTATAAATATATAATTGTTATAAACTGAGCTGTTTTGCTTTTATGAAAGAGTGCTTTGCAACAAATTATATCCGAAAGTAACATTGAAGGAAACTAGCAAATAATAATAGAATCTTGGAAAGTATGGTGTCGGGAGCAAAAATGCACATATTCAAACGTGTGTTCCGGTGTGCTTTCGGACCACAAGTAAATTTAGTAATCATTTCCCATCTTGTAGAAGAATGAGTAAGGTATCGAACCCACAAGGCGGTATGCTAGCTACTTGTATATGAAATATTCAAAAAGAATTGGATGGTTTAATCATACTACAAGTAATAAAAGTGCAATAAATAGAGAGCAAAAATTAAGTAATCAAACGGAGAAAAATGTGTTCTTAGACTTTGCTATAGGAAATGTAATCTAGTGACTTAACAACCTTGTGTTGGGCTAATGATCATCAAGTTACATGTGGTATAAGATTGTCCTTATGGACCAGTCTTAAGTTGCATTGGCATACACACCTAAGTCTGAATCTCAATAATTTGTATGTTCTCTTGGCAGAGACAAATCAAAATTATTAATTAAAGTCACAATCTGTGGCCAAGTCATCTACCCAACTAGTTTTCTCTTCATTAATCAAATGTTAAGAGAAAATGGGGTCCTTCCCTTGGCAGAGACAATACATTTTTTGTCTCAACCCTAATTAATTATCCATCTTTTCTTTACATACAAGTTTCTAAACATCACAAGTACCCATGTGACCTTTGTCTACACATGTGTAAAGTGATAAATCCATTCCAAGTATGCAAACTCAATTCCATTTATGTTAGCCTATGCTTTAAATAAATAACCCACTATAAAATTTACCTTAATTCACATGAAAGTTAATTTGGCAATTACATGAACACATGAAATGCATAAATTCCTTGGATTCATTCATTCCAAGTCACAGATACGAAAACTAAGACCTTAGATTCATAATTCCAATTATTCAAAACACATAAAATAGATCGATGATCATTTTTCTCAACACAAAGTTACTAATTCACATATACCTCATAAACTTATAGCAATTATTCCAAGAAAACCAAGGATGTTTAGCCTTCCATAGCTAGATCCAAACACAAAAAGCTCAAATTAACATAAGACAAAATAATAGAAGATTGAATCAAGAGGTTACCTATCAAAAGAAGAAGAATAACTCTAAGATTTCACTAATAAGTTCAAGCTCCAAGCTTATTCTTGTGTTCATATGATCCTTTTTTGTCAAGGTTCTACAGAAAAAGTTCTAGATCTATATTTCTTTTTTTTCCCTCAATTGCTTCTCCAATCAGCTCTCAACATGTCATTCATTTCTTAGAAAGTTAAACAAACTACTATTTATACTTTACATAAAACTTGGAGAGAAATAAATCTCTTACTTCTACAAATTACAAAAGTACCATGTGCTTGTTCTTTTGGATTTACAAAATGGTACTCCACAATGAACAAGTCTTCATTTTTGTACTTCACTCTTAGTTGACATCCTTGACGTGTGAACTAAGATTGATCTCCTCTATGATGGCTAGCTTTGGGTAAATGTGATATGCACCCTTACTATGGAATCAAGGTCAAGATCAAAAGATACACATAAAGACAAAGCATAAAACTTGGCTGATATGGCAAAACTAGAAGATTGGTAGGGTTTTTAAGGGTTTTCTAGGTTTTTTAACGGTTTCTTAGTTGAAGATAATCAAATCAACAATTTAAACCTTACTTAGAGTTAATTTGACTTACTTATGCTAAACTAGTGTAAGTTAGGTAATTCTAGTCACTCTAGACCAAACTAGGTTACACTAGGTCAAACTAGTCAAACTTAACCTAAATAAAGTTAACTATGAACACATTAAGAGTGAATTAGTCAAAATAGGTCAAACTAGTCACATTAGTACTAAACTATCCTAAAGTAGGGTTAAATAGGCAAACTAAGTTAAATTAGGTCAACTAGTGTTAATTCAACCTAACTATAGATATAATCAAGGTTAACTAGTCCTAATTTGGTCAAACTATTGATAACTAGTCAAACTAGCCAATCCTAAGGGTTCTAACCTAGATTAGGTAAATTCTAGAGTCTATAGTTAATAATGGGTGTGAACCAAGTCGTATGGTTTTTGTTGGGAAGGTTAGAAAATGGTCTCAAGACTATGTGTCTTCATTTGAGGTAAAAGACAAAATAGGCTTAACTAAGGCTAAAAGTTAGAAAAGTGGGTTTTCATGTGTATTGATGTCGTGGCACCGATGCCACAACATCAATGGCCTAAGAAACAAGGTTTCAAAGACAAAGTTGAGTTTATGTGTATTTATGTCGTGGGCATGGTTTGAGGGCTTTTAGGCTTTGTCAGATTTTGTGGAATGTTTAAGGGAATTGATGTTGTGGCATACATGCCACAGTATCAATGGCCTTGAATGGCCTTGTGCTCCTAGTTTTCTTGCCTAAAGTTTTGTTCTAATCCAAGGTTGCTGGTTCTAATGGTTTCCTAAAGGTGTGTGAGGTTAGTGCTAGAGATAGGTTTGTTAGAAGGTTTCTAAATGCCTAAAAATAGAGAGATAGATTCTACTTTGTCTAACATCTAAACAATACACAACAATAGATAAAACAAGAAGTGAGAAAGGAAAATAGTGTATTGATGTCGTGGCACCCATGCCACGGCATTAATGTGCATAAAGTGGAGAGAGAATGAGCAAAGTGTGAGATGTGAGGGTTTTCAAGGCAATTAATGTTGAACAATGGATACCATGGCATTAATGGCCTTGAGAGTGATGTGTGTATGTGAAATGTGATATGTTTGTGTGATTTTATAGTGTACTGATGCCGTAGCATGGATGCCACGACATCAAATGCCTAAAACCCAGTGTTTTATGAGAAGAGAGAGAATGAGAGGATTTTAGTGTATTGATGTGGTGACATCCAATAGCCTAAGAGGGGGAAGATTGAATGTTTTGTATGAAAACTAGGAGGACTTAGTGTATTGATGTCGTGGCATCCATGCCACGGCATCATCGCACATGAAATGAGGGCAGAAAGAGGGGGAGAGAGAGAGAGAGAGAGAGAGAGAGAGAGAGAGTGAAAAGTGAGATCGTGAGAGTTTGAGGGAAATCTAGGGCATTGATGCCGTGGCATCCATGTCACAGCATCAATTGCATTGGGATGTTTGTGTTGTGTTTTGTGTATTATGTGTGCTTGGTGTGTCCTAGATTCTAGTTGTGAATGCCTAAAGGTTGCTACGGTAAGGAAAGTTAAGTTGAATACAAGGCCTAAAGATTGTGCATGTGTGTGCAAAGTGTGGTTTCTAGTTGTGTGCTTGTGTTATTTTGTAGGCCAAAATTTTGGCTACTTACCTAGGTAGTGGTCTTGGGCATCTTATGGTGCTAAGGTTTGGTGCATAGATGCTATTAAATGACCCTAAATACTTAGAACTTGGCCTTGGCCAAAAGGTGTGGTGCTAAATTGTGTTTCTAGGGCAAAACACAAGGCAAGCCTTGCTAAGTTTTACTTTGATATTAACATTTACCTTCCAAAAGAGTGCTCAACTTAGCCAAAGTCCACCGCCATATCTCATTGCACAATCGAGCTCCAATCCCTGGCTTGGTCAACCCTAGGGTTTAGTGTTCATTCTCTCTTAACTTGTTGACTTTTTGTTGACTTTTTGGTAAAAATTGCCTGCAGATAAGCCTTTTTAACGCTTTAAACTCTTAATCTTGTAAAACCTACAAGTTAAGTCACAAAGCACTTAAGTACCACAAACACTAAAAAACAAATCAAAAACCCTAAGAAAAAAGAGATTAGAGGTAGTTTAAAACAAACTCTACATATGGTTGTAACAATTTAACAAGAATCTATATTTGATGGATCTGGTATGATATCTGAAATATTATTTACTATAATTTCTATAATATTTTCATAATTTAATTCTCTAACTGTATACCAATAACTCATGCAGATTTACATACCAATAAACCTGCATCAATACTTTTTTGCAATTGTGTTGAATTTGAAGGGTAGGAAGGTGCATTATTTGGATAATGTAATTCATAAAGAAGAAAATGAGTATATCATTGCAATGAATGTACTAGTAAGTGAAACAACAATTCAAAATCATACTTATTTTGAATAGTATCAATATTTCTAAGATTATATTAATTTATCTTTTTTAGGTAAATCTATTATCGCAATTTTTGCAAAACTAAGATCATCTAGAAGCTCATCTCCTGCAAACTTTTGAGTTTGATGCTGTGAAATTTTCCAAAAAAAAAGAAATACATATGAATATAATTGCATAGTTTTCCTTATGCACCACCTAATAAACTTCAAATAAGAGATCTATAAGACTCCCAACTTATCTATAGTATATCTTCTATTATTTTTCTTTTCCTTGTGGTGATTCATAATATTATATGCAATAAGGTTATGTTTATATTTTTATGCAGATAAAAATATGAAAAATCTTGAGAGATTCATTTTGTATGAGAATTGTTTTGAGCAATTCTAACAAACACAAAAAAGAAATCTTGAAGAACATCAAGCAATTTTTTATCCAAATGACTAATCTCAAGAAAAGAATAAATGAAGAAACAGAAAAACAAGAATAGGAACAATTGCAACAGAGAAAGAAGAGAAGAAAAAAAATGAGAATTGTACATTTAACCACACTGTCAATGCTTTTTATGTACAAGTTAGATTCTTATGTTGGTTTTTTACAAAAGCCAATTTAATTATAAGATTGTTATTTATATTTATTGCCAAGTTTTAAGGAACCTAAAAGATCACAGACAATAAAATTATTTTTGGGTTAAAATGATACACATACTTATATGATAATTATGGCATCTATTATACTCTTTCATTCACTTTTTGGAAGTGAATTGAGTTTAGTAATAAATTCGTTTCTTGTTAGGAAAGAACACCTTTTTAGAAAGGCAACATTATTATAAATAGATACTTAATGTTAGGTCAAGACAACACAACTCTCTCAATAAGAAATCCGTAAATAAGAAAAATAAGTTTTCTTATTAAATGTTTAAAGGTGTTGTTTAGAGGGATTTAGCTTATTAACCTAGCATTAAAATCAATCATTTGAGGATCCCGAAAGTAGTTTGTGTTGATTACCATTAGAGGCCGAACACTTGTGCGGCTTGTTGATCGACTAAACCTCACTCAAGAATTTCGCTAGTATCTCTCGAGGCATATTTTATATAGATTATCATTAAAGGTCCTGTGGAAATCAATTATAATATAATTGTTATATTTTCCATTGCGTTGTTACTACATTGATTTCCTTACAGTTGTATCAAAGTCTAATTTGATTTATCTATACATAATATACCATATCATGAATGATAAATTTTTTATGTATGTATATTGATTTAATTGATGTATTTAAAACATAATAGTCATGTTTATAATCATTGACTAAACCATTATCCCAAAAGAAGCATGATAGTCATGTTTATTCATTTAGTTTCAAGTACTGAATGATTGGTTTAAGTCATAATAGTAGAATAATTATGTAATTTTATGTGATAAAGATATGGCATATTTATCATTTTGTAATATATATATATATATGTCGATATATATATATACATACAAATATGATAAAGTCCTTAGAATTATATTTATTATTCTTAAATTTCCCTGGTCATAGAATTAACAATAATAAGGATGTTGTTAATTCGGATAGACTAGTATATATGGTGATATATAGATGAATCATTGGAGAATGTGTTCACTAGAATGATCTGTGAAAGGAGCTATCGTAGGCTCACCAATTTTACCTAGCACACTAATAATATGTAGTAGTGATGAATGGGATCGTTTCTACAGAGAAAGGGTTATGTCACAATATCGATCTAGTGATAGAACAAAACAAACAAAATGTAACAACTTAAAAGATGAACGAAGTTTAACAGTAAAAAGAGTGGTATTGCCTTGAGGGGGAAACAACTTGTACAGCTCTCTCCCTATTATCACAGACTAGCGTATATGCATGAGGGGACTACTACTAGTGTCATGAAATCAATTAACTGGGTGGTTCTCACAATCTCACTTCACTGACTCCTCAAACTTCCCTTGGGTAAGGCAAGTTATCCGCACAAAGTAAGAACCCAGATCCCTGCTCCGTACAACAATTCTAGTTCAATTCTTGGTCATCTCCCTTGGTAGGGCATCTAACCAGTTCAAACGTTCAAATCGTTCTACCAAGATAATCTTAAGACTTTCTCTACAAATTAGATCTCAATTATCAGTGGGTACCGCACAAGAGAAATCACAAGCAATCAAATCTTAAGACTCATGCAATGAATGTTTCCATATTCAGTTCATGTTGAATTCAATTTTCTCTCCGTAGATCCAAAGTGATCTTAGTGAGTACCACAGATCATCCTTAGATTTAAACATTCATATGAACCCATTAAAATTAAATATGCAATGAATAGAAAACATAATGAACACAGATCAATTCAATTCAATTATCTCAAACAAGTCAATATCTATACAAGTGAAACCCTTAAGGCAATACTCAAAATTTAGCCGATTATGTTGATGATCGGCTCAGAGATTCGATTTGACTTTTCCAGATCAGACATGAGAGGATGATCTGGTATTCAACAATCTCAAATAGTACAATTAAGATATAGAGATAGTATAGTTCTCTGTTCTCTCTTTGCAATGTCTAAACTCTAAGTTTTCCTCTCCCCTCTGATTCTGATCTTTCTCTCTCTTTGATTTCTCAAAATCAATCTCGCTACCTTCCCGATCGGGCTCTCTTTTTTGGTCCTTCCTTTTGGTCTTTATAGCTTCCCCCTTTGATGTGTCACGATCAGGATGGTCAGGCATTTTCTTTGGACAAGAGATTTCTATGCGTGTCCTGCAAGATCCAGTCAACACACTAAGTGAGGTCATCTGCCGTCATGAAGTTGAAGTGTTTGCTTAAGCGTTAGGACTTACAATTCATCAAACACTTAGTGAACTAGTGCACTCCCAAGTTGCTAAGATTCGGGCCTGGTGTTTGTGTGGTTTGTGTTGCCATGCATGCTAAGTGTCAAATTGCGTGTGAAGTGAAAAGCATGAATATAGTGCAAGTGAGCAAGTGTGCAAGTGTAGTGAGTGAGTGAATACATAAAGTTGTGTGCGGATGTGTGCGGATGAGCGTGAGTGTGTGCGAGGTGATGTGTGTGCATGGATGGGCACCTGGCGCACCCGCCCATGTATTTTATGTGTGTGGGCAGGTGCGTGCAGGGGCAGGCGCACCTTGTGTGAAGGGGGCAGGCACGGTACGCATGTAGCGTGTGTGCGGGTAGGTGCCAAGCGCATCCGGCCTTATGTGCGTGTGTGTGTTGGCGGGCGCTTCGCGCGCCCGTCAGTGTGTGTATGATTTGTGTGCTGTGTGTGTGAGTTTGTGTATGTGGAGTACTTGAGTGTTGTTGGACTTTCGCGTGTGCTTGCTTGAGTGTTGTGAACAATTGTGTTAAGTGCACATGCTCTTCCAAAGCACGCGATAAACGCATCAATTTTTGCACATTTCCACAACTCTAGACAACTCCCACAATTATCAATTTATGAACAATTCAGCACATAAGATAGGCTTCAAGCAAGACTTTCACAATAAATTCATACAAAAGCTCAAGTAATCATAGCATATAAGTCGGAATAAACCAAACTTATCAACCCCTCACACTTGAACCTTTACTAGTCCCGAGCAAAGTAAAGCAATCATAATCTTTTCATTACCTTTCACATTCAACACTTGCAATACCATCATCTATCCCTTCTCAAGCAAAACATTTGCATGCACAAGTTCTTCATAGATTCAATTCATAGTTCATCTAAGTCATGCTGATTGTCAACTAAGATGCAATGAATAAAGACCAAACCGCCAAAGTGCAGTGTGTGCTGAGAGCTTTCTATTCTCACTTGCCATGTTTATACAGAATACTCAAGCAAACACTTCTTGCACTACAATCCTTTTTTCCACACACATAAACACTTCATAATAGAGATGAAAGATAGAGTTCTTCTTTGTATGCTCACTGGATTGTCCCCTTTTCTGATGCACATTGGTGCAAGATATTTTCTTTTGAGATTTATGCCGCACTTTGGTGCTTGGCTACCAGGGTTCTATGGCTATTTTTTCCCTTTATTTGCCACTGGCTTTTTCTCTTTTGTTCACATCTCCTCTCAGCATTCATTGTTTATGTGTGTCTTCAATAGACTATATACTCAAGATTCAAGACAAAGTGTTTACAAGTAGAATGTACACACAAGTCAAGAGATACATACATTCTCTCATATGTCAAATAAGTTGCTGGCATTTCTGTCTTACCTTAACATCACACTTTAATTAGCAATTTGCATGAATAAAATGAAAGTTGTAAACTAAAAGAAAAAATGTTTGCATGCATGAAACAATTGAGTACCGATGATAGGTTGGATAATGGTTCTGGATGTGCTGATGTGCAAGTCTATTGAGCCAGCATTCTCACAACACAACAAGGTACTTCACATTTATCGCAGCAGAAATGAAAAACATACAACATGATGAGAATCTATCCAAGCAATCTACTCCAAATCCTAATGGGAATAGGATTTCTCAACTAAATCCTAATGGGATTAGGATTACAAAGAAAGAATCCTTATCGTGGATTAAGAGCCTTGAAGAGTATTCTTGAAGAAATCACATTGAAGACCAAGATACCGTGCTTGGGCTTTGCCTTTATGGATCATGCCTTCTTTAATAAATTGTAGGATTTATTTGTGTTCTATTTACATCCAAAACATAGTAAGTGGGCTTATAATTTTGTTTTTTTATAATTAATTACATGGCCTAACTTATCTTGCATGATAAAGGCATGTAATGGGTTTTAGGAATGTAGATTCCTACTTTTTAGGAGTGTCCTACTTTTTAAGAGCTTCCTACTTTTTAGGAGTGTCCTACTTTTAGGAAATATAAGTTAGTTATTAGTTTCCTATTCCAATTTGGAAACTTTCCTAAAATTGGATTGGTTAGTGAAGTTCAATTCAAAATTGACTTCTTGTTAGGGTTTGTTTTTACTTCCTTTTGGCCGAATTATTTCCTATTTAAAGGAAAGCCATTAACATTTTTTTTAATGATGAAAGAAATAAGAATTTTAGCTTTGCTAAATTGAAAACACATTGTGTTTTGTTAATCCACGAGCTTTTAGCGAGAACCTTTTGGTTAGCCAACCCATTCTTGATTTAAGGAACAAGCCAAACTTGTTTGTTTAGTCTTGAGATTTACTTAATTGTTTGTTATAAACGTGGGGGTTTGATTGGCTAATATCATTCCTTTTCGTTTCCCTTTGAATTCTTTCTGCATTGTTATTTTGTGTTTTGTTCTTGTTTGAGGTTGTTTTTGCAACACGGTCCAAAGGTGTGAGAGCTCACGTTGTTGCATCAAAAATTTAGGTTTCAACTTTCATTTTTTCGTC
Source organism: Ophiorrhiza pumila (assembly GCA_016586305.1). Lineage (NCBI taxonomy): Eukaryota > Viridiplantae > Streptophyta > Magnoliopsida > Gentianales > Rubiaceae > Ophiorrhiza > Ophiorrhiza pumila. Next base: position 18,547,596 of record BLIW01000005.1, read on the forward strand.
TTTTCTTGTTTCGCGTTCTTGCTGATTTTTGCTCATCTAGTTTGCTGCTGTTTTTGTGTCTTTTGCTGCTGTTGTTGCATCATCTTACTGCTGTAGTTCGTGTCTAATTCTGCTCTTTTTATTCGTAATTGTTTGAGCAAAATTCGTATAGCATTGATAGCAGTATTCGCGTCTTGTTTTCTCTCGGTCTTGCTGAAATTCTTGTTGTCGTTCTTTCTGTTTTTGAGCCATCCTTGTTGCGTCATTTTTCTTGTCTAAATTATGCCCTTTTTGTGTCATTCTTTGTGTTGAAATCGAATAGGATTGCATGCTAAAAATCTGAACTCAAAACGTCAAAATTCTAGGGTTAGGGTTTCGAGTTTTGACCTAAATTTTAAGGTTGAGACAACATAAGCCAAAACAAAAATCCTAGGTTTTGTCTTAACAACCTTAAAACCCTACGTTGTCTTAAACCCTAGATTGTCCGAATTTAAAAACAAATAGTGGGCCGACGTTAAAAAAAACAAAAAAAACTAGCGTAAAAAAACGGGCCCAATACAAAAAAAAGATTCTGACCATTCAAAAAAAAAATCGCAGCCCAAAGAACTAAGTGTTCTAATTTTCTCTTTTAAAACCACGAAAATTGAAATTGCCATAACGTTCTCTTTTTAAATTGGAATTGAGTGATTCAAGTTGCCAAATTCTTGTATCTCTGTCTAGTTTCTGTTTCTCTTAGTTTCAGTAGCTCAATCAACTTATACCCCTACGTGTTCTAAATACTCTTTACGGTTTCTTGCCTAAAATACTCTAATTGATTTATCTTGTGTTTGTCTTGATTGATTGAACTTGTTAGTTGAGACTTGTTTCTTTTATCAACGAATTGATAGGTCTTTTATAGCTTAGGTGATTCAATAATAAGAGTATAGTTAATGTATACAAGAGAAAAGCTACTTATAGAGAGTGGTGTGTACCTACTCACCAAAGTAAGAACTCGTGAGGAGATATCTTGTTTTCTTGCTATTTTTCGCTAACATTGCAGGTACAATGGAGGGAGGTGATGACAAAGCACCTCAAGGTGATCAAAACTTCACTAATTTAGTGATTCGAAGAATCCTTAATGCACATCCACAAGTTGATGATGATTTGATCCATCGTGAAAATATCTTTCATACACGTTGTATGGTTAAAGATAAAGTTTGTAATGTAATCATTGATAGTGGAAGTTGCACTAATGTGGCAAGTACTCTACTTTTCAAGAGGATGAATTTAACTTGTTTGAAATATCCAAAGCCATATCAACTTCAATGGCTTAACAATTTCGCCGAGACTAGAGTAACTAAGCAAGTAATAATTCCATTCAAAATTGGTAACTATGTTGATGAAGTCTTGTGCGACGTGGTTCCAATAGAAGCTGGTCATATACTCCTTGAAAGACATTGGCAATTTGATAGAGATGTTGTTTATCATGCCAAGAAGAATTACTACAGCTTTGAACACAAAGGCAAAAAGTTCAACTTAAGATCCTTAAATCCGTGCCAATTCTTTGAAGACCAAGAAAGGATTGCTACAGCTTGTAGTGATTTGAGAGATCAAGAAGCAAAAGAAAAGAGTGAGCAAGAGAAACAAAAGAATGTAACTAGCATAGGGTGTGAATTTGTAACTAAAAAATTGTAATAGCCGAGAGTTGGTTAGTTCTAAATCTTGTTGTTTTGCTTCTACAAATGAGATTGAGAGATTATTGAAAGCTAAGCAACAACATCTTGTACTTATGAATTATAGTGATCACGATTTATATTGTTTGTTGCTTAGTAATTTTGTTTTACAGATTTGTGGAGTTCCTAGACATCTAATAGAGTTGAAAACAACTCAATACGCATTGAAAGGAAGTCAATCTACCATGACTTGTTTTCCGCAAGGTAAGCAAGGTAAGTTAGGTAATTTTTCAATTGATTTTGATCTTAAAACTATTAATAACTTTGTTGTTATCAATTCGGTTGAGCTTCAAAGTTTTCAATCTGTTTTTAATCATTTTCAAAAGCTTCCCTATACTTTTCAACAAATGATTCGAAATTTTGTAAATTGTATTTTAGAGTCTAACATCAAGTGTTTTTAATAAGCAAATTGATTTACATAATTCTTCAATGGTTACATCAATATACTTTGAATTGAATGAATCTATGTATAGCTTGATTTCGTGTAATGTTGATTATTTAATACATGAATTACTATCTAAATTTCACAATCTAAATTTTGAACAAAACCAAATTATTGTGTGCCCAATCAAAGTGTTAGTTATAATTGCTAGAATAATCTTTATTTTGATCATTTGGTTCCTGATGTCAATTCATTACAAATTCAAATCCATCACTTTCAAAGAGGTAATCTAGTAGTTCAACACTTGATTGGTAAGTTATCTAAATTCCCAAATTCTTTTACATTCCAAAAGTTAAAGTATTGTGTTTACATCTATTTACTAGATTGTTTACATTATGTTTTAAATCTTTGGAATTGTACTTTTATATTTGATAACTTTGGCATGAGAAGATTTGCAAAGTGCTTTAAACTTTATTGTGATTTACATTGCATCCGGGATATGTATATATTTAATTGCTATGAATATTCTTATGAATCATTGGATAATATTTGTAATTACATTAATAAATGTTTGAGTCCTTTTCTTACTTTAAATATTAAAGTCGTCAATTTCTATAGTACTAGTGCATCCATGCATGTTGTTAGGGAGTTTGTCTTACATAGTTTCATATTTTTGAAAACATTAAATTTGTTTTTATATCAAGTGTTAGTTGTTTTATGTTGCATGTCGTAATAGGTTTCCTGATTTGCATTTAATACACGATATTTATTTGCATAATTGTTTTGCATTTTCTTTCCAATGTTGTGTTTACTTCATTGCATTTAGTCATGAGACAGTCGGTTACTTTAACGTTATGACTTATGCACAACTTGTTAAGGATAATAATGTCTTACGTGTTTTAAACATGCTTACATATTCTGCCTGACCTATTCTTGTGGCGAAAGAAAATCATTTAAAGTCTTGTTCTACATTATTGCATTTTCCTTTACCTTATACACTTGTTTTGTTATTGCAAAATATCAATGTTTGTTGCCTAAGATGTGAAGCATTCCATTTTTATTTGGCTCGAGTTTGCAAGGAGTTCATAATATTGGTGTTTGATCCAGGAGCTCAACTTTTAGATTTGAGGACGAATCCTTTCAAGGAGAGAGGGAATGATGAGAATCCATCCAAGCAATCTACTCCAAATCCTAATGGGAATAGGATTTCTCAACTAAATCCCAATGGGATTAGGATTACAAAGAAAGAATCCTTATTATGGATTAAGAGCCTTGAAGAGTATTCTTGAAGAAATCACATTGAAGATTAAGATTGTATGCTTGGGTTTTGCCTTTATGGATCATGCCTTATTTAATAAATTGTAGGATTTATTTTTGTTTTATTTAAGTCCAAAACATAGTAAGTGGGCTTATGATTTCATTTTTTTAATAATTAATTACATGGCCCAACTTATCTTGCATGATAAAGGCATGTAATGGGTTTTAAGAACGTAGATTCCTACATTTTAGGAGTGTCCTACTTTTTAGAAAAAATAATTTAGTTATTAGTTTCCTATTCCAATTTGGAAAGTTTCCTAAAACTGGATTTGGTTAGTGAAGTTCAATTCAAAATTGACTTCTTGTTAGGATTTGTTTTTATTTCCTTTTGGCCGAATTATTTCCTATTTCAAGGAAGGCCATTAACACTTTTTTTTAATGATGAAAGAAATAAGAATTTTAGCTTTGCTAAATTGAAAACACAGTGTGTTTTGTTATTCCGCGAGCCTTTAGTGAGAACGTTTAGGTTAGCCAACCCGTTTTTTATCTAAGGAACAAGCCAAACTTGTTAGTTTAGTCTTGAGATTTACATAAGTTAGGTTAATTTGTTTGTTATAAAACTGGGGGTTTAATTGGATAATATCATTCCTTTTCGTTTCCCTTTGAATTCTTTCCACATTGTTATTTTTGTGTTTTGTTCTTGTTCGAGGTTGTTTGTGCAACATGGTCCAAAGGTGTGAGTTCGTGTGGACCAGGACATCAAGCCTCGGTCGTCCATGTCACAACAAGGCTAGTGCTAGTCACTGCCTATTTTTCTTCCCTCACACAACACAAGGTCACACCTCTTACATGATTACTAATATAGAAACACACCACCTCCAATCCCTTAACACACAAGATAGCATAACAGAATTAAAAAATAAGGCACTAGGCCTAGCAAACCACAGCACACTTTATCAATCATCACCAAACACAGCAAACAAATAGAACATCATCAGCTCACATCACCCCCCCAAGCATCGCTCTAGCTCTCTCTCCCCTACACTTAAAATATGCAATGGTCTACATTGTGAGGGAAGGGAAAGAGACTGTCCTGTTTATGCGGCACGAAGAAGCTATTGCTCCACTCAGTTTTTAGGTAGCCGTCCATTGGGGTTTTCCTATAGTACCCAAGGATTGTTGACAATCTTCGGTCAGTGGATTTCTACCCCTTGCTTACCTTCCATCTCTGCGAGTAGAAAGGGGAAAACATTGGAATGGCTTCGAATTGCTGTGCACGATTAATACACCACATGATCAAGTGCCCCCACATCAATTGTCAATCTATGCTGGATAGCGTAGATCAGAAGGATTCTTTCTCTTGTTGTTTTGATGGTGAGCTGGTTGGGCATAAGCCATGAATTGATGAAAAGTAGCGCCATATTCTTGCTTCCACAGTTAAATCACTGGATATCACATATATTGCTTCAGATCGTGCATTTTGCATCCATACAGCCCCAGGTAGCCGTACCGATTCTAGCAAGTAGTCGACATTCTCCGCCTTCACCAACTGATTAAACTAGTTATTTGGATAGTCAGACAACGGGTAGTGATTGTTAATGTTGTGGCTTATTATTTCCAGGTATGTTCCTCTCAGAAATACTCCTCTGTTGCTTATCTCTTAGGGATCAGTCGCGTTGGCATTGGCGTAGAATTTTCGGGCTATTTCCACATTAGATGTAGCTGGGGCCAACGTCAGGAGTTCCCAGTTGTAAAAGCGAATGGCGTCTTCGAAAGTGTGGGAAAGAGCCTCAAAGTTTGGTTCCATAAGGATGAGTCTAAGGGCGGATCTGTGAAATTATCGCTCTGCCTTATCAGCCACGAAACGTGGACGGTCCTCTGGAGTATACTCTGTGTCTGAATCAGAAGAATCTGAACTATCCGATGATTCTTGGAAGAACATGGCACAGTGATCCCCACCTTCAGCTGCGAATATGGATGTGTATGCCATGTGCCTGAATATAAGGATTCTAGCATCAAAATTTGTCTATTCACACATGCAGTCACAGAGTGAAGTTTTCAAAACACATTTACTCCCCACACTTAATTCTCAATATAGATATGTAAATGATTTGCACAGAACAAGAACTTGGGTGGAATATATTGCACCTTACTTCATGCATACAGCTCAAATAATGGAATGAAAATGAAAAACATACTCTGAGCCATTCTAGGACAAGGGTCTACCAACACATCTCAAGTATTCAAATTGAACAGGAACAAGGCATGTATTTCAATTCATGCTACGAGACAATTCATGTACACAACACCCACATAACTCATTTCATGGGTTGACATTTTCACATGTTGACACTCATGGGTTAATCATAAAAACTTTTCACAATCTTTTACTCACAGTGAGTCCAACAATGCATATTGCATGGCATTAATTCATTACTTCATTTCATTTCATTTCAACACCATCCAACATCACATGAGTCACAAGAGTAACGCTTTCTAGAAAATTTTGACATAAAAAATGTTCGCCAACCGAGACAACTAGTTTCATGCCATGGTTCAAAATTAAAGCCCCCATGGATGACATCTCTCTCACTTAATCGAAAGGACAGCTAGGCATTATGCTTAGCAACTTAGGCCTAGAAATTTTACAAGAATTTCAATTCATGAAACCAATCTATTTCATGATCATGTATTACCCATTGAAGTTTCCCAACTAGAGTTTTTCATGGCATCATGCATTAACTTGAACAATCACACCAAAATGCATGCTTCGTAATTGCATTTTCAAGTGCAGCAACACATTCTCAAAGAGGATGAAATTCGGCATTCATAAGTGATAACTAGACAATTAAAAATTTTGCACCATTCGAACCGTTAGGCCATTTTGCATGTTCCAAAAATTCAGCTTTTACTACTAAGACTATGCTCACAAGAATGGCTGCAATCGTGCTCACAAGCCGGTCATAAAGTTTAACATGGGAGTTCAACTCATGAAACCACCTCATCCATGCGTCACAGATTTGACAATTAACATGGTGTTACCGAGAGCAAGTTAATGCTCATGCACTTCAATGCTAACTTCAAGAAGGAAAGGCATGAACGCTTACTTGGATGGAGAATTAGTGCAACTAAGAAGAATTTGAATGCTCTTGGAATGTACAATCCAAGGGGACGGATTTTCTTCCTTGCTTTTCTCTTCTCGGCCGAAGCTCCCCAATGGCGTGCAAATGAATGCTGAATGTTAATGCATGCTTCATGATATTTATAGGACAATTTGCATGCATGATTCGGCTACCAAGAGCTAGCCAACAAAGTCTTGTGATTGTACTAGCAAACAAAAACACTACCAAACAAATTCATCCACTCATCAAATCATTCATGCATTGGTCTTCTCATGCAGCATTCGGCCATATCACAATTATTTGGCTATGAACAAATCACGTGGGCCCGAGTCTTGTACACTTATCTTCACAAAATCTTATCATGCATTTCATATCTCTCATTCTATTAACGATTCGGTCAAAAGGCAATTGCATCAAGTCAATGAAGTGCTTGTTATAATGATGAATGTATGTATGGCCTTCACTCTCATGTGCGCATCTTTTACCAACCTTTCTTTTGCTGCACTATTAATTATCCTTCTTTGATTTGATTCTTCACTGTAGAGCTTAGAGAAAATGTTCAGTTCACTCTTCCTTTCACTCAAGTAAGAACAGATATGAACTTAAAGAATTGAAAATCAAAAAAATAAAAAATTCTAGGACTGCACTAGATGTCAAACCTCAGATTTTATTCTTACCTTTTGTCAGTGCAGAGAATATTCTCAACACATTTTACTTGCTATGGCCCGTGACATTCGGATAAAATTTTTTAACTTATTTGAATGATTTGTACTTAATTTTCATAAACTTGCACTCTAGTTTCTTCAACTTCCCACTTTGTTTGCATCAACTTTACCCTACGCATGATCACACAAGGAAAGGGTGAGGTCAATCATTTATTGGAAATAACTTAACAAACAAAAAGACAAAACAAACAAATAGAAAATAATTGGTTGGGTTGCCTCCCAACACAGCGCTTGGTTTATTGTCCTCAGCTAGACATGAAGGAATTTCTTCAAGAGGAGGGTCTATCAAGGAACTGAGATTGTCCCTTGTCTTCTACAGCAGCCTTGAAAATTTTCACTCTATGCCCGTTGACATTCCAGCTCACTCCTGTAGTCTCACTTTGCACTTTTATGACCCTATAAGGAAAAATCTTGGTGATAGTGAGGGTTCTAACCCATTTGGATTTCAGTGTGCCATGGAAGAGTCTCAACTTAGAATCATACACTAGCACTTGTTGCCCCACTTCAAATTCCTTCACCTTGATTTTGGCATCATGCCACTTTTTTGTGTGTTCCTTATAGAGACTTGCACTGATATAAGAGTTCCACCTGAATTCATCCAATCCATTGAGCATCATCATCCTTGCTTCTTGAGTCAAACCAAGTCCATGTTCAACTTTTGCACTGCCCAATAAGCTTTGTGCTCCAGTTCTACTGGAAGATGGCACTCCTTTCCAAATACCAACCTGAATGGTGAAGCTCTAATAGGAGTCTTGTAGGCTGTCTTGTAAGCCCATAGTGCATCATCCAGTTTCAATGCCCAATCCTTTCTTCCGGGGTTCACTACTTTTTCCAATATTCTCTTCATCTCCCGGTTGGAAACTTCAGCCTGTCCATTGGTTTGGGGTGGTAGGCTGTGGAGACTTTATGCTGAACACCATATTTTGCTAAGAGGGTATTAAATATTCTGTTGCAAAAATGACTTCCCTCATCACTGATGATAGCTCTAGGAGTCCCAAATCGGTTAAAAATATTCTTCTTGACAAACCTCAACACACTCCTACTATCATTATGAGGTAAAGCCATAGCTTCTACCCATTTGGACACATAGTGCACACCAACCAAAATATACTCATTCCTACAAGAACGTGGAAATGGTCCCATAAAATCTAGTCCAATACATCAAACATGTCTACCTCTAGCACATTATTAAGAGGCATCTCATCCCTGCTAGAGATGTTTCCAATCCGCTAGCATCGTTCACATTGGCTCACCCAGATTTTTGAGTCCTTTGAAGATATGTGGCCAATAGAAACCTGTCTGTAAAATTTTGTATTCGGTACGAGTTCCTCCAAAATGACCCCCAAAAGGTGATTCATGACAAGCTCTTAAAATACCTTCTTTCTTTTCTTCTGGTACACACCTCCTAATCACTTGGTCATTACATCTCTTGTACAGATTATCACTCACCCAGAAATAATATCTAGCATCGTATCTTTACTCATTGGAGAAATGTTGTGGTATCTGTCCAGCAACCACATAATTGGCTATCTCAAAGAACCATGGAAAGTCTTGAGTGTGAATTCTAAAAATTTGTTCATTCAAAAAATTCTCCTTAATCCACAACTGCAACTGATCCTCACTCAATGCCCCCATTTCCAATCTAGACAAATGGTCTGCAACCACTTTCTCACAGCCCTTCCTATATCTGATCTCAACATCAAACTCTTGCAGCAAAAGCACCCAATGGATAAGTCTTGGCTTGGTCCCTTTCTTTGATATCAAATACTTGAGTGTTGCATGGTCTGTATGGACTATAACTTTTGACCCCAACAGATAGGCCCTGAATTTATCAAAAGCAAACACCATTGCTAACATCTCCTTTTCTATAGTGGTGTAGTTCAGCTGTACTCCATTTAATAGCTTACTAGCATAGTAGATGGAATGAAAAATCTTTCCTCTTTTCTGGCCCAGTACAGCTCCTACTGCGTAGTTACTTGCATCGCACATAATCTCAAAGGGTTCCTCCCACTCTAATGTGACTATGACTGGAGCCTTTACCAGCTTAGTTTTTAGCAGCTCAAAAGCTTTATTGCATTTCTCATAAAAAATGAACTGTGCGTCTTTCTCCAACAATGCGCAAAGAGGCTTTGCAAATTTTGAGAAATCTTTAATGAATCTCCTATAGAAGCCAGCATGACCCATGAAGCTCCTTACTCCTCTCACATTTGTTGGAGCTAGAAGCTTAGCTATCACTTCCACCTTGGCTCTGTCCACTTCCAATCCTGCCTTGGAGATTTTATGTCCCAGCATAACACCCTCATTCACCATAAACTGACACTTTTCCCAATTTAGGACCAAGTTGGTGTCTACACATCTCTTCAGCTCAAGGGATAAATTTTCCAGGCATCCTTCAAACATCATTCCGACTACAGAGAAGTTATCCATGAAAATCTGTATGATGTTTTCCACCATATCCTGGAAAATAGCCATCATGCATCTTTGAAATTTGGCTAGGGCATTACACAGGCCAAATGGCATTCTCTTGTAGGCATATGTTCCAAAGGGCAAGTGAAAGTGGTCTTCTCTTGGTCTTTTGGATCTATGGCAATTTGGTTATACCCAGAATATCCATCAAGGAAGCAATAGAATAGGAATCCCGCTATTCTATCCAAAAGTTGTTCAAGAAAGGGAAAAGAAAAGTGATCTTTTCATCTGGCCTTGTTCAACTTCCTATAGTCTATGCAGACCCTCCAAGCATTAATGATCTTGGTGGCTAGCAACTCATTTGCCTCATTCGTGACCACAGTCACTCCTCCTTTCTTAGGCACACACTGAATCGGACTGACCCATTCACTATCAGATATAGGAAATATCATTCCAAAATCCAGAAGCTTGATAATTTCTTTCTTCACAACTTCCATCATTTGTGGGTTCAACCTTCTTTGCCTATCCCTGGTAGGAATGGCTCCTTCCTCCAACAAGATTTTGTGCATACAAATACTGGGACTAATTCATTTAATATCAGTTATAGTCCAGCCAATGGCTTCCTTATGCATTCTTAGCACTTCCAACAATTTTTCTTCCTACCACTCCTACAACTTAGATGAGATAACCACAGGAAATGTCTCATTCTCCCCCAAAAAAGCATATTTCAAATGGGGAGGAAGAGGCTTCAACTCCAGCTTGGGTGGCTTCACAATTGAAGGTAACAATTTTTCATTCCCGTTCTCAAACATTTCAGGCCTTCACCACCGTGGGCATCAATTCAACATTCTCATTAACATCAATAACATTATGTGGTAATTTAGAACACGTTTTAGCACTTTCATCAAAATCATTCTCAAAGTTCATTTCCAAGATAGACATGACTATCACACAACATTCAATCAAATTTTTCAATTCGTGCAAAATCACATTGTCTTCATCATTCAAAACAATCTCACGTTCTTCATTCTTTATCTGAGAACTCAAGTAAAGCAGGAGAAAACTTATGTTTATGCTCAAGTTCAAGTAAGTGTCGATTACCTTTCAAAGGGTGTGCAAAAAAGCATTGCTCCACAAAATTGGGGTATTTCATTGCATAGTCTACATTGAATACCACTTCTTCCCCATTGACTCCGAATGTGATGGTCTTGCTTTTCACACCTATGAGAGTATCCCCAGTTACCAAGAATGATCTATCAAATATTAAAGGAACCTCCGAGTCCTCTTCTATATCTAAGATGATAAAGTCCACTGGTAGCACAAACTTGTCCACTGACACCAAACATCCTCAATCATTCTTGTAGGTTGCACTAAAGATCTATCAGCCAGTTGAAGTAATATAGCTACAGTTTTAATCTTATCTCCCAGACCAACATTTTCAACAATAGAGAGAGGCATTAAATTTATTCTTGCTCCAAGATCACACAAAGCCTTGTTGAAAAATCTTGTTCCTATCGTGCATGGTATTGTGCAATTCCCAGGATCCTTCAGCTTTGGTGGCAAATCATTGTTCATCCATGCCTGTCTCTCCTCTGTGAGTGGAATTGGTACTTCACATTGAAGGATTTGTTCCTTGTTGGCCATTATGTCCTTCAAGAATTTGGCATATCTGGGTACAGCTATGACTAGATCCAACAAAGGGACATTCACGTTCACATTTTTTATCATATCCAAAAACCTTTTATATTGAGCTCCCTTTTTTGCTGGAGGTGGGAATCTCTGAGGGAAAGGGGGTAGTGGTGCATACTTAGGATAATTTTATGGGCTTGGAGGCCCTCTCTTTCTTTTAGGTTCAGGTGTCTTCACACTTTCTCCTTCAACTTCTCTCTCCGGCTCCTCCTTAACATTCTCAATATTTGCTTTGTCAGTTACATCCTCCATTGGAGTCTCTATTCCACTTTTTCCTTTTTGTCCCCACCGAGTTCCTTCCCACATCTTAAAGTGACGGCATTACAGACCCCTTTCCTTTTGGGTTGGGTTCAGTGTCACTTGGAAGAGCCCCTTGAGGTCTTTGATGAATTGTTTTGGCTATTTGTCCCAGCTGAACCTCAATGTTCTTTATAGAGGCTTTGTGATTTTTTCCTTGAGCTTCTAAACATGTTGTTCTTTGATCGTTCTTGTCCAACTTTTCCATAATCCTATGAAGCATATCTTCCATATTGGACCCTCTAGGCTCTATGTTACTTGACTCTCTTTCTTGATGAAATTGTCCTTGTTGTTGAACATTCCGGCCCCAACTTCCACCTTGTCCTCCTTGATTTCTATAGCCACCATATTATTGTCTGCCGTAGTTGTTAACATACTGCATAGACTCTTTTGTGAGCTCACATTCATCTGTATGGTGTTCGCCTTTGCACAGGCCACAAGACAAGACCTGAGTTATTTTGGCCGATTTCAATGTTTGGACCTGTCTTGTCAAGGCTTCTATCTTGGCTTCCAAAGATGTTTCCTCGTCTAAGTCCACAACTCCTCTTTGTCTCCTCGTAGTCGATTTCCTTGCCTCTAGGAATAGATATTCATCATTAGCTATTGAGTCAAACAACTCTCTTACCTCAGGTACACTTTTATCTTTTAAAGCCACATTTGCACAAGCCTTCACCATAAGTGATAATTCTGGAGATAACACCTTGAAGAATGTATTCAATTCCCTCACTTCACCCGAACCATTTTTTGGGTATTGTCTAAGCAAATCATTAAATCTGTACCAAGCTTCCTTGAAAGTTTCCCCATCTTGTTGTTGAAAGCTTCTGATCTCCAGCCTCATTCGTTCCAACTTTGTTGGAGGAAAATATTTTGCCAAGAATTTCCTCCCCAGCTCTTCAAATGTAGCAATGGAAGATCCTCTAATTAATTTGAACCAGTGTTTGGCCTTCCCTTTTAATGACAGTGGAAAGAGGATTCTCCTCACTTCATCATATGGAACTCTTTGGAGTTTAAAAGTGTTACACAGTCCTAGAAACCAGTCAAGATGCTCATTAGGGTCATCGTTACTAAAACCCTAAAATATTTATCCCTGTGTTATCATAGACACAATCTGAGTGGGTATCTGATAGCTCTTCACATCGATGCCCTGATGGTTGTGTCTCCTTTCAAAGTTCACCGCAAAATGATCTCCAAATCTTTGAGGTTGAGGACTAGGTCTCTTCTCCTCCTATTTAGCCATTTCTAGAACACGCCTTCTATGTCTTAAAGTCCTTTGGAGTTCAGGATCAAACTCAAATTCTAGTTCTACTCCACGAAGACGAGCTCTCCTTTGCATAAACTGAATCTCTATCCAAAGATAAAATACACTACCAATATAGATGGATCAATAGAACAAATTCAAACAGAAGAAATGAATGAACCGACTTCAACAATGTAATTTCAAGACTCAACAAAATTCACAAAACTCAAAACAATAACTGTAACAACAAATAACAAAAAATCAAAACACAAAACTATCACAAATCAATTCATAACACCTTGCCTCTCCCCGGGAGCGGCGCCAAAAATTTGAAGAAGCTGTCGTAAGCTCACCAATTTTACCTAGCACACTAATAATATGTTGTAGTGATGAATGGGATCGTGATCACAGAGAGAGGGTTATGTCACGGTATCGATCTAGTGATAGAACAAAACAGACAAAATGTAACAACTTAAAAGACAAAAGAAGTTTAATAGTAAAAAGAGTGGTATTGCCTTGAGGGGGAAACAACTTGTACAGATCTTTACCTATTATCACATACTAGTGTATATGCATGAGGGGACTACCGCTAGTGTCATGAAATCAATTAACCGGGTGGTTCTCTTAATCTCACTTCACTGTCTCCTCAAACTTCCTCAAGTAGGGCAAGTCATCGGCACAAATTAAGAACCCAGATCCATACTTCGTACAACAATTCTAGTTCAATTCTTGGTCATCTCCCTTGATAGGGCAGCTAACCAGTTCAAGAGTTAAAATCATTCCACCAGAATAATCTTAAGTCTTTGTCTACAAATTAGATCTCAATTGTCAGTGGGTACCGCACAAAAGAAATCACAAGCAATAAGATCTTAAGACTCATGCAAGGAATGTTTCCATATTCAGTTCATGTTGAATTCAATTTCCTCTTGGTAGATCCAAAGTGATCTCAGTGGGTACCGTATATCATTCTTAGATTTAAACATTCATATGAACCCATTGAAATTAAACTTGCAAGGAATCAAAAACATAATGAACACGATTCAATTAAATTCAATTGTCTCAAACAAGTCAAGTTCCAAACAAGTCAAACCCTCAAGGCAATACTCAAAATTTATCCAATCATGTTGATGATCGGCTCAGAGATTTGATTTGAATTTTCCAGATCAGGCATGAGAAGATGATCTGGGATTTAACAATCTCAAAGAGTACAATTAAGATCTGGAGATAGTATAGTTCTCTGTTCTCTCTTTGTAATGTCTAAACCCTAAGTTTTCCTCTCCCCTCTGATTCTAATCTTTCTCTCCCCTCTGATTCTAATCTTTCTCTCTCTTTGATTTCTCAAAATCGTTCTCGCTTCCTTCCCAATCGGGCTCTCTTCTTTGGTCCTTCCTTGTGGTCTTTATATCTTTCCCCTTTGATGTGTCACGATCAGGATGGTCAGGCGTTTTCTTTGGAAGAGAGATTTCTAGGCTTGTTGATAGCAATCCGTCCATGTCCATAGAGCCAAGGTCGATTCCACATGTTCATCCATTGGAGAATCTTGATGGACCTTTGACAAGGTCAAGAAGTAAGATGATGAAGGCCGCATTGCAAGCTTTGCTCACAACTCATTGCGAGATCTTGAACGAATTTGATGGAGTTTCTGACCAATCATCTCAAGAAGGAGCTATTTAGAATATATCTTGCATAACATTTCATGAAGAAGTTCCTAGGAGTTCTATATTGGAGCTTAAGGAAATTCAACCTTGAAGAGTATTCTTGGAGCAATCACATTGAAGAGTAAGATGGTGTGCTTGAGTTTTTTTAAAGAAGGATCACGCCGTTTTGTTAGTCTTAGGATTTATTTTGTTTTGTAATAAATTAAGTCCATTAAACTTTAGTTTGGATTTAATATTTTCGTTCATAAGTAGTTAATTACTTGGCACAACTATCTTGCATGATAATGGGAAGTAATTCTTTTAGAAAGTAATCTCCTACTTTTTAGGAGGAAGGCTATTTTGTAGGAGCTTAAAGCAAAAATGTGTTTTGCCTCTTAAAGGTCAAAACCGTGTCCTTGTCCTACTTTTTAGGAGTGTTCCTACATTTTAGGAGCTTCCTATCTTTTAGGAAAAATAAGTAGTTATTAGTTTCCTAATCCAATTTGGAAAGTTTCCTAAAATTAGATTGGTTAGTTAGTTAAGAAGTCAAGTTGTAATCGGCTTTCACTAAGGTTTTCTATTTTGAGTTGGCCGAATTATTTCCTATTTAAAGGAAAGGCCTTAAAAGTTTTTGATATATGAAATTTGAAGATTTTAGCTGTGCTAAACTACAAGCACTTTGTGTTTGAACTTTAAAGATCAATTAAGTTTAGTTGTTCTTTAAACGTTTTGCAAGCCTTTAGCTAAGACCTATAGGTGAGCCTTTTTGTTCTTGAGTTCAGGAACGGCTGAACCTTTTAGTTTAGTCTCTTGATTTACATAAGGCTAAGTTAAATTGTTTGTATAAGCGTGGGAGTTTGGTTGGCTTATTACCAAATCTTTTCATTTTCCTTTGACTACAATTCCGCCATTGTTTTTGTTCTTATTTCGTGTGGTATCTTTTTGTGTAATTTTGGTGTCAACAATGGTCCAAAGATGTGGAGATTGAGTGGTCCAAGATTTCAAGCCTCGTCCACTCTTATCAATTGGTATCAGAGCCACCGTTTGTTGCTCAAAATTCAGGTTACACTTTTCAGTTTTTGAGTCTTCTTTGTGTCGCATTTTTCTTGTTATTTTGTCGTCAATTGTGCTGCTGTTTGTGTGTCGTTCAGCTGCTGTTTTTGAAGTCTTTCTTGCTGTTTTAGTTCGTGTCATATTAAGCTTTTAGTTCATTATTCTTGTGCTCAAAAATCGTTTAAGAATACCTGGCTGAAATTGCTTCAAATTCGTTTACCGAATTGCTAAAATTTTTGTGTCTTTTGCGTCTTTTCTTTTGATTTGGTTCACCTTGTTATGCTTCAATTCTGCCCATTTTTGTGTCTTCTTTTGTGTTAAAAACCGCATAGGAATTGCATGCAATAGGACTGAAAATTCGTTTTAGTCATCTTGCAAAATTTTGTCAAAACCCTTGTCATTAGTGTTAGGGTTTTTGTTTCCAAATTCTTCATTTCTTGTTGCTATCCAACTTGATCATTGTTTCTTATTACTCCTGAAGTTTTTTTTTCTTTTTTGGCAAAATATCCTCTATTGCGAGGTGGGTCGCCACTCCCTAATATATTAGATTAGTTTTTTGGATGATGGACAAACCCTAAAATCACCCTTACAAAAGTGAAGGCCACTTGATCAGTAGACCATGTACAAGCCTTAGCCAAATGGTGTAGTGATCAAGGGCAATGAGCAAAAGTGGAGTACTACTCCATTTACAAAAGGGTACTAAATCTAGATTAGGAGACCAGACTAGCGTATGACATCCTGTGAGAATCAAAATGGTATCCTGAACACAAAATTCCTCAGTGGAGGAAGAGAGCTTGAGAGATAGAACAAACCAGCAGGACATTTTGTACATTTTAAGAAAGTAGGATCACTGTGTCAGCTTTATCTTTCTTGCCCACAGTAGATGTAGGAGGTCTTCAGCATTATTCCTTGCATGGAAGCAGACTGCAGAGATTATGGTCAGTGTAGGGAGTATGCCTTGCATCTTTTCCTGATAATGTGTGGGCAGTCAAATCTGTCATCTTGGAGGAGCCTTTCAAGAGTTGTCTGATTTGGCTCATTATATTTTACCAGGTGTATGGCAGGTCTGTTGATAGCCTTATGGATGAGAGTAAAGTTGGCTTGTTCTCTGATCTGCTGAAGGCTGGCCTCCCACTTTCTGAGCTTCCACGAGAGTTGTTTGTTGAGGGCCTGATGCAGCAGTCTTGAGTGTGCTTCAATGGAAATTTTTTGGATACCTAGGTCTTTACAAAGCCTGATTCCTTTCATACAGTAGCTGATCTCAACCTGCAGGTTAGTCTCATGTATAGGGCAGACAGAAATAGGAATCAGGAAAAGAATTTTACCTTCTGAGCCCTCCTCCTCGAATTTGGCCACCTGTTGTGGAGGAACCAATGCTGATCTTGGCACCGTAAGGATCAGGGGGTTGCCATTTAATCGTGTGAATCTTAACTATTC
Organism: Ophiorrhiza pumila; assembly: GCA_016586305.1. Classification (NCBI taxonomy): domain Eukaryota; kingdom Viridiplantae; phylum Streptophyta; class Magnoliopsida; order Gentianales; family Rubiaceae; genus Ophiorrhiza; species Ophiorrhiza pumila. The sequence goes on from BLIW01000005.1 coordinate 18,564,529, forward strand.
TCCTGATCTTAGGGGCAGAGGACCAAAAGCAGCTCCAGTCCTTTGTCTTAATATCCTTGATTTGACATTTTAGATGTAGACTGTCCTTGATCATATTAAATATATGTTGAATGACTAAAAGTGAATTAGGGCTTTCATTTTCAAAGATGATTTTGTTCCTCATTTTCCAAATAAACCAGCAAATCAGAGAATGAATTATTTTGTGTAAGAACAGCTGTATCTCAGACTTAATCTCAGAGTTCCACCAATTAAATAAATTACAATACAAGGATTGAGAATAAGAAAGAATACCTGTCTCTGCACCAAAAGTATTCCAGACATGAGATGTAAAACTGCATGCATTAAATATGTGATTGATTGTGTCTCCATTAGAGCTGCAGAATGGATAGTGGGAAGGGCCAATGAATCCTACTCTATGCATCATGTTACCGAGGGGGATTTTGTTCTGTGTTAATCTCAGCATGAAAAATGATATCTTGATAGGAATGTGAGGGTCCCATATATATTTAGTGAAAGGGAAGGTGGGGGCAGGGGGTCCTCTGATTGCCAAATATGTAGATTTCAGATTAAAGTCTCCATTCTCAGATGTGGTCCAGATCATAATATCAGGAGAGTCAGATAGAGACCACTGCATAGAAGTGAAGAAAGATATGGGGACCTGAGGGAGAATATCTCTGATTTTCTGTGTGTCCCATCCCCTTGGCCCTAACACCTCCTTAATTTTTTGTGGTCCCGAACAATTCCATATATCATGGATACTTCCCTCTTCCTTCCACTTATCAAAGAATAGGTTGCACTGACCTAATCCCACCTTGAATAGGATATGTTCATCAGCTTTCTGAGCAACTTGCATTAATCTTTTCCAAATGCTGGAGTTCCCTCTATTACTATGGCTTTGGAGGGGGTGAATTTTATAACAGTATTTAGACCATAGGAACTTGGCCCACAAGGTGTCCTTTTTCCTCAATTTCCACCACATTCTATAAGTTTGTGCAACTACTAAGGAATTGAGATCTCTAAAGCCCAGTCCTCCCTCTTCTCGGGACAAGCACAATGTCTTCCAGCTGATCCAATGGTATTTAGCTCTCCTGTTAGTGGCTGACCAAAAGAAGTTGGCCATCATAGCCTGAATCTGATAGATGATCTTCTTGGGGGGTTTAGGCTCATTAAAGTATATAGAGGGATAGAAGATAAGACACTCTTGATCAGAATAATACGACCCCCCATTGAGAGAAATTTAGAACTCCATCCCTGAATGTTTTGTGCAACTTTTTGAGTTAAAGAGCTGTATGAGGCAGTGGGGATACTTTTGTAGTGCAAAGGGACTCCTAGATATGTGGTAGGGAAGGTACCTCTAGAAAATTTGGTAAGTCTACCAATCAAATGCTTCCTAGCTGCTGGGAGCCTATTATGGACAAAGTACCTGCTTTTGGAGAGGTTAACTCTCTGGCCTGAAACCTCTTCATAATGCCTAAATGTGTCTAGCACTAATCTTATCATCCGGGGTTGGGAGGAGGAGAAAATTATCATGTCATCAGCATATGAAAGGTGTGTTATATTGGGCACTCTTTAGGGACTCTAAATTCTAACCCACGGGGTCCATTATCATTAAGAATTCTAGATAAATACTCAGCTCCTATAATGAATAAGAGAGGGGATAGAGGGTCCCCTTGTCTAAGACCTCTTGTGGACTTGAACCATCCCTTAGGAACGCCATTCACTAGGATTGACATCCATACATTAGAGAGGAGCCTCCACATTAGATCTATCCAAATTTCTCCCAAACCCATTAACCTCATTATTTGGAATAAGAAATTCCATTCTACCCTATCATATGCCTTCTCCATGTCTAGTTTTAGCACAACACTACCCTCCTTTCTCTTCCTAATAATGGTGGAAACTAATTCACTAGCAAGCAGATAATTGTCTGAGATGTTTCTACCCGACACAAAGCCACTTTGGTTTTCAAATATCAATCTGGCAGCACAGTGGCAAGTCTATTTGCAAGTAATTTAGAGACTATTTTGTTTATGAAGTTACATAAACTAATAGGTCTAAATTGCTTAAAAGAGTCAGGGTTTTGGACTTTTGGGATTAGAACAATCGAGGTAGCAGTAAGAACCTTAGGCAATTCCCCTCCATTCATGAAATATTGAATAGCTTGCAGGAGGTCCTCTTTAATTATGTCCCAGGCTTTAATATAGAAGAGCCCATTGAATCCATTAGGACCTGGGGCACTTTCTTTATCCATGCTTAGCACAGTATGGTGTAATTCTGACATTTCAGGTATACTTGTGAGGAAATTTTTGTCATCATCATTCAGGATTTGAGGGATGAGGTTGGGTTTCAGTCTCATGATGTTGGGTTCAGATGAGTAAAGGTTTGAGAAGTAGTTAATGGCTAAGTCACTAACCTGGTCCTCACCTTCAGCCCAGTTTCCAGCCTGATCCTTCACCTTGTGGATGAAAGATTTCATCTGTCTCTACCTAACAATTGAGTGGAAGAACTTTGAATTTCTGTCACCCTCCTTCAGCCACTTTACATTGGCTTTTTGCTTCCAAAATTGTTCCACTAGACTAAGCTGAAAATGCAGATTGGCTTTAGCAAGGTTCAAAACTTCCCTGGAGACCCCATGAGACTCATCCTCCTTTTCCAGCCTTATAAGTTCCTTTTCGGCCTTATCAACATTGCAGAAGATATCACCAAAGGTCCTTTTATTCCAACTTTTTAATGCTATTTTTACCAGTTTGAGTTTCTCACAAAATCTTCTAATGGGGTTTCCTAAGACCTGGGCATCCCAAACTGATTTGATCAAGGGAAGGCAGGAGTCATGTGTGAACCAAAAATTCTGACATCTAAAGGGCTTCATCTTGCATTGGTTCTTCTTACTAAATTTTAATAGTAAGGGGGCATGATCCGAAGGGGCTCTAGCTAAATGGTCAATGCAGAGAGATAAGTTGCTATTGTTCAATTCAGAATTAGTAAGGCACCTATCTAGCTTTTTCCAAATTCTAGCCCTCCCTTCTCTATTATTACACCATGTAAACTTTGCCCCATAGGAAGTAGTCTCACACAGGTCTTGGGAACTAACAAATTCAGAAAACTCCCGAGCTTCATTATAGGAAAAAGCCCTACCCTCCTTTTTTTCCTCTTTGAATCTTATACAATTCCAGTCACCCCAAAGCAGCCAAGGCATGTTTGACCTGTTCATACTAGCAAGGGAGGTCCACAGTTCATTTCTTTCTAAATCAGAGCAGCTAGCATATATGTTGGACATTAATAGTGGGAAAGGCAAACAAGGGTGAGTAGCTAGTAAGGTAATGTGCTGAAGAGATTTTTCCAGGATAGTACAGTTGAATGGTGATCTAAACATTATCCATATCGAGTTAGAGGTGTTACCAATAGCATGATCAAAATTCAATCTATTCCTTATGAGATTCATTTTCGTAGAGTCTGCAAACGGTTCAGCAATAACAAAAAAATCACATTGGTTCTCAATGATGACAGTTTTTAGTTTTCTGAAGTTAGGGGGTCTATTAATGCTCCTAATGTTCCAGTATAGCATATTAATCATTAAAAGGGGTTTGTGAATTGACAGTACCTGATCCTTGATTTCTCGTGATTCTTCTTGAAGGGAGCTTGGCCCAGGACTTGGGGAATTCATCGTTGGTGACGGTAGAGCTGAACTCCTTTGAGGGTGGAGCCAACACCAGTTGGACCTGTATTTCCCCCAGATCCTCCATTTCCTCTTCGGACGAGGTTTCTGCTTCATTCATGCTGACAGTGGACGGGATTCTTGGGAGTTTATCAATGTGGTTTTGAGGATTATTCACCTATTCTGCTCTGATGTGGGAAGTCTCAGCTCCCATTATGATGTCTTTATCCAGTGTCTTGTCACTACTCTGGAATTCCTCTGGAGGAATTTGAAGAATGTTATGATCTGGTTCTGACCTTGCTTCAAGGGTAATCATTGGCTCAGCTGCACCCATCTCTTCGCTATGGGGACAGGTCTGTATGTCCAAGACCCTCTCCAATTCTGCAGGAGGACCATTCTCTCTATTCTATTCTTGAGGCAGTGCTAACTGGGGATCCTGGGGTTTTGCTATGGGGATCAATTTATCCCCTTGAGGGTTATGTGTTTGGGCACCACTGTTAGGGTTCATTGTGGTCATCACATCAGCATTGTGGAGGAGACCATTATCGGTTGTCTGGGGCTGTACAGTGATCGAAGGTAGATTCAGAGCTAACCCTGGATTTTCAGCAGGATAGGATGGTTCCTGTGCATCACAGGAGGCAGTAATGTTTATCTGTAGACTAGGGGGAATAACAAGGCTTTGAGTGGCATTCTCCTTATTCATGGGGATTGCGGCATTCACAGGCAGCTGGGCAGATAGTTTGGAATGGGAATCCTGAGGATCGTTTAACGGGGTCAAAATTTCTTTTTGGGAAGGAGCAGCTTTCCTCGAGTTGGAGGATTCAGGAATGTTAGTGCAAGAGGAGGGTGCTGTCGTCTGGGCTGATTCTTTTCCTTTGGCATTTTGATTTCCCTGGATGACCGGCGTATTTCCTGACGGCTTCGCTGTTTTCGATAAAGGCCTATCACCTTTTTTTGTAACCAAAATCCATTCTTGGGCATGTTGTTTTGGAGCCAAAGCTTCTGGAGTTGCCAAATTCTTAGGGGCTGGTGCTTTCTTCGCAAGACGCTGAGGATTACAATTTCTGATGTGATGCCCTAATGTTTTGCAGGTAGAACAATAGTCCGGTTTATTTTCTATCTCAATTGGCTGCCACCTTCCTTTAGCATGACTTTCAATCCAAATTCTAGAAGGGGTGGGCTTTGTAACATCCATTTCTCCGCAGATCCTTGCTTCACCTGGACGGACCAGGCTAGATGGGGCTTCGGTAGCTGCATCAAGTTTCAGAGGTTTGCCTACTAATGAGGCTAAATAGAACAGCGTTTCCCTGTTGAAATAGTGTAATGGCAAGAGTGGGAGTCGAATCCAAATAGGAGCAGTTGATGGTTCAGTTGAAGGGTCAAAGTCCTTCGTCCATTTAAAAATCCGAGCAGCATATCCACCGAAATACCAAGTTTTCCTGAGCCAAATTCTTTGATAGTCTTCCTCTTTATCAAAATTGAGTAAAATATGTCGGTTATCGAGGAGACCTGCATGACATTCTCCCTTGAAAGTCGCCGCGATGATTTCTTTACTTAGGTTCACCATAGAAGGACGACCCCAAGAAAACTTAGCTACCAGGATCCATGGAAAAGCTTCTGCAAGTTTATCTTCTTCCTCTTCCGTTAATATCAGGGCAGGCTCACCTTTGTGCAAAGATATCGGCCTTTTATTTTGTATAGAAGAGAAGAAGATGAGGTTCTCTTGATTTTTGCCTAGGGCTCCCTTGTAGGAGGGAGGTGGAGGAGGAGCCTCCGCCTCCGCCTCCGCCATAGGCGGTTAAGAAGGAATTGGCCCAGATATCAATAATTTGACGTTAGGGACAAAAAGTTAAAACGGTAATGTTTAGACCAATAGTCAAGAATTTAACGGCCACCGTTATTTAGAGAAATAAACAGTAACTAGAGAGCATGTGGTGAACTGATATTTAGGGTTTTAAAACTCCTGAAGTTTTTACTGCTATTTTGTGACAATATATGTGCTGAAACATTGAGCTTAAGACAACACAATCTTTAAAACCCTAAAGTTGTCTTAAAACTGTAATTAGGGTTTGTCCGAGAAAAAAAACCAAAAAAAAAAATAGGCCAAGTAAAATACAGTCCAAAGGCAATTGGTCTAAATACAAAAAAAAAGAGAGAAAATTCGGACAAGTAAGAAACAAAATTGATTTCAAGAATTAAGTGTTCTATTTTGTTTCCTAAAAGCACACTCAATTTGAAATTGTCATATCTTATTCAATATAAATCGGAATAAGGTGATTCAAGTCCCCATCTTCTTGTTTTTCTTTCTACTTTCTGATTTCAGTAGTTTCCTAAGCCATATCAAATTATACACTTAAGTGATCTTAAAAAAACTCTTTGCGGATATTGCTTAAAACTTCTATTTGATTTATCTTGTGTAAGTTTTGTTGATTGAACTTGTGGTTGAGACGTGTTCCTTTAATCAACAAACTGAGAGGACTCTTATAGATTAGGTAATCCAATAATAAGAGTGTGTTTAGGGTATAAATTAAAGAGAAAAACTACCAAAATAGAGTGGTGAGTACCTACTCCCCAAATTGAGAAACCCGTGAGGTATATATATATATATATATTTTCTTTTGTTTTCACCAATGTGTAGGTACAATGGAGGGTGACAAAACCGTATCACAATCCGGACAAAAGGTTGATTGTGACTTGCTTTATGATATGCTTCAAAAGATGCAAATCCAACTTGATGAGTTGACTTCAAAATCTAAGCATCAAAACACAAAGAATTCCACTTCAAGGCAAATTGATTTTGATGAAGTTGCATCCGATAGTGAAGAGGAGAAATTCATTGGTTCTTCTAAAAGTGGTAAAACATCCGACTTGTTTATTGGCACTATTAAGCTAATATTACCTACTTTTCATGGAAAGGCAGATCCCGAAGCATATTTTGATTGGGTTCGAGACCTAGATCATTTCTTTGAAGGCAATAGTTATCCCAAGGATAAAAGGTATCGCCTAGACTTCATGCATCTCAAGAATTATGCTAGTTTATGGTGGGATGATGTAATTAAAACTAGACGCCAAGATGGCAAAAGACCAATCATTACATGGAATCAAATGAAAGTTCTCATGAGAAAGAAATATGTGCCTTCACATTATTACCATGAACTCAATCGAAAGTTGCACTCTCTTGTGCAAGGAAGTCGAACCATTGAAGATTACTACCATGAGATGGAAGCACTTATGATTAAGGCCAATGTTCAAGAGGATCCCGACTCAACTATTGAGAGGTTCCTTTGAGGTATGAATTCCGAATTGGCATATCATGTTGATCTTCAAAGTTATGTTGATAGTAATGAGCTATTCCATAAAGCTATTAAGATTGAGAAGCACATGAAATCAAAGTCTCGGTTCACACAACCACAACCACCTTGGAAAAGGGATGTAAAGACAAATTCCACTCCATTTACTCTGCCTCCAAAACCACGGAGTTTCACGCCAAATCCACCTCAAAACACTTCATCCAATGCACCAAAGTTCACCTTGGAAAAGGGATTTACACCAGGATAAAAACATTAAAATTAAACAAACAAGAATTAAATAGTAAGGGACTTACTATTTATTTTCTCTAATCTTGAAGCATTAATCTTCAAACTTTATGCACAAAAACTTCAAAGTAATTTACAATAGGAGGAAAGAGCTTGATTAAACTTCTTAACTCCTTAGCATAAACCTGTAAAATATAAAAACTAAAAGAAGAAAGAAGATAGAAAGATTGCTTGAAGAAAAGAAGAGAAAGTTTTGAAATCAAAGGCTTTCTATTGCATAAGAAAACTTTGATTACAAAAGGAAATTACAAAGAGAGTTTGAGAGCTTTCTTGAAAGATTGAAAGTTGTAAAAAAAGAAGTGCGTTTATTACAACCTATTGGGGCTCTATTTATAGACCACTTAAGAACTAAAAACAAAATACAAAAAGTAAAAGACAATAATTCAAAAGTGATGTGATATTTTTCAACTCCACTTTTTCTGCCACTTGTCTTTGTCTTCCGCTTGTCTTGATATTTTATGGAATTTTCCTTGCAAGATTTGGACTTGAATTATTTATTTTATTTTTTCTTCTTTGCAATCTTTTTGAAATTGGTTTCTTAGCTTCATCTGATGTAGATTTTCTTGAAGGAGTGTTTGCTCTGGATTTTTCAGAACTGGAATCTAACAATTTTAATACATAGTCTTTATTTTTATATAGATTATGTATTAATTGTTCAAATTGATTTTTCTCCTTATCTGTCATTTGCAATTGTTTATCATCAGAATTGGGTCTTGAATTTTCATTCGAAGAAATTTCCAAATCTTCTTCTGTTGAAGATTCTTCATCAGTGAATTTGATCAAATTTTTATCAAAAGAAAATTTTGAAATGGATGTTTTTCTTTTTGTTCTTTTTTATTTTTTCTTTTCTCACTTTCTTTTTTCTTTTCTATTTTTTCAATTTTTTCTTTTTCTTTTTCTTTTTCTTTTGTCATTTTTTCCTCTTTCTCTTTTTCAGGAGAAGAAACTACTTTCATTTTTCTCAATTCATTTTGCAATTTTGCAATCAAATCATCTTTCTCATTTAATTCTTTCTGAGAAAAATTATCAGTTTTTTGTGTCAGTTTTTCTTTTTCAAGAGAATTTTTTGCATTAACAAGTGACTTTTTAATTTTATTGTATTCCACTTGACATTTTGGCCACCATTTAGTGTACCCAACCGTTATGAGTTGTAAAATTCCATCAGCATTGTATCCAGTTTTATCTTTCCAAGCATACAACCATGGGATTTGAAACTTTATTAAAAAGAGTAAAAATGGTTTTTTTGGAAATTTTGAATGTTGAAATTTTTCAGAATAAACATTTTTGAACTGGATAAACAAAATTTTCAGAAAGAAAAGTTTCTTCTTTTTGTCCATGAATTCTAAACCAATTAAGAAACCAACTTGGAATAATTTTGTCAAAATTAGCTTCATCAATACGAATCCACCAAGTATGCTTATATGAAGAATTTTGACATAAGTGGACATTGTGAAAACTTTCCACCATATCTGTGTAAGTAAATGCATACTCAAAATTGTTATACCTTGATATGAAATTTTGGGTTTGACTTAAAGAAGAATTCTAGTCAGAATAAGATGGTATTTTATGAATGTACATCTGAGACAAAGCAATTTCATTGTCTTAAGTTGTCGGGAACCAATTTTGATGTCGACTGGATCTGGGTCTGTCATTTATATAAGCTATTTTGGTGAAATTTAAAAAGTCAGCATAAGTATGCCGAGTTTTTAGAGGAAGTGGTCCTCTTAAGCTGAAATGAGAATTGGAAGGATTATTGAAATATTTTTGAATAATTTCATACAAATCTAATTTAAGATCTGTTTCATATATGAAAATTGAATGTGCTGTTATTCCATTTTTGATATAATCATGGTTCTGATTTGAGGACTCATCAAGAAGAACAGATTTAGCTGTGGGTTTATGACCCAATGAAACAAGAGAAGTATTTTTAGTATTGGCTTGATTTGAAGAAAACTGACCTCTCATTTGAGATGACCAATACAATGGAGGAAATTGAGAATTATAGTGGCTAACATAGCCAAAATCCATTTGAGGTCTGTGACCTCTTCCACCTCTTCCTTGCATTTCCTGTAAAAATTTAAATAAGAAGATTTAAATAATAGCAATTTATTTTCGAAAATTTTCAAGACGATTCCATATAGCTTGATTTATTATTGGATGTCTTCTAGATTTATGCATATGATAAGAAATTAACATTTCATAATAATGTATTTGATGTAAAAATGCTTGATGTCTTATTTATAAAACATTTATATTTTCTACATGATAAACATTTGGAAATTCAGGATCATGTCGAACCCTTTCTTTTAATGCATATATTTTTCTCATTTTCTTAATTGTAGCAAGATTTTCAATATAAACTTTTAACCATTATAATTTAAAATTTTCTTCCATGTTTTGATTTTTTAAACAAAATATATTTTCTTTCCAAAAGATTTTATAAATCTATTATAAGCTTCCTTATTTGGTGAATATGATTTTTCTATAATTTTATATATTCTTATCATTCTATAATATTGTACTCGATGAATAAAAGTTTGATCTTTTAAAGATTTTGTATTATAATTTCTTATTCTTTCTACTTTTTTGATAATTGAGGGATTTTTAAAATAATTTTCTATTGAAAATTCTTCTTCAATTTGTTATGTCATAACCTGCAAAAAATTTTATCCTTGTAAGAATTCTCTAGTAAGAAAATCAGGCAAAGAATTTAATTCACCTTTAATATATACAATTTTAAAATCAAATACAGATAAAATAGCTTGCATCTAGCAAATATTTATTTAGATGCAATATTTTTTACATCTTTTTGTAGTACTTCTTTTGCAGTACTACAATCAACTCTAAGTAAAAATTCTTGATTTAATAAATCATCTTGAAATTTAGAAATACAAAGAACTATGCTAAAAATTTCTTTTTTAATTGTAGAATAATTTAATTGAGCATTTTTCCATGTTCTAGAATAATATCTAACTAATTCGTCTTTATTGGTTTGTGGATTCTTTATTTTAAAATTCCTCCATAACCAATATCAGAAGCATCAGTTTCAACAATTTTAAACCATTCAGGATTTGCTAAACTTAAATATGGTAAAAATTTAACCTTTTATTTAATTATTTTTACTGCATTAGTATGAATTTCAGACCATGCCGGAGGATTTTTCTTCAACCTATCATATAAAGGTTTACTATCTATTGCTAAATTTTTATAATATTCACCAATGTAATTTAAACTTCTTAATTACTAATCTTGGAACACCTCTTTCAATTTTTGAATTTTTATTAACATAAAAACCATAGCAGCTCCAAGGAGAATAACTTTTTCTAATTATTTTCTTTTTTAACAAATCATCAATTTCTTTTTTGCAATATTCTACCATTTCTTTATTCATTTGAGATGGTCTTTCTTTTGTTGGTATGTTTTGTTCATCAAAATCTTCTTCATATGGTAATTCAACAATATGTTGTTTTCTTTCCCAAAAAGCATTTGGCAATTCACTACAAATTTTTGTAGTAATTTCTTCAGTAATATTTTTAATTTGATTTTGTAATTTTGAAAATTTTAATTGTTTTTATATCTTTAAAGAAAGAATTTCTTGTGAAAGAAAATCAATTTGATTATTTTTCAATTTTATATTTTCTTGTAAAGTTGACAAATTTAATGAACAAATATCTCTATTTTTTGGAGAAGTAATAAATTTAAATGATAAATCAGAATCAATTTTTGATAATGTTTTACCATCACATTTATACGGATGCATTAAATTTAGGAAATGAGTTCCTAGTATTACATGTTGATTAATTGTTTTAGCTAAAACAAATGGACAACAAACATAATTATTTTCTTCAGAAAATATGCAAACATTTGACAATTTATAATCTAATTGTATTTTTGCCCCTTGTGCAGCATTTAATATGACTTGAGTTTTTTCAAAATATTTTGAAGGTATTAATCCTTCTCTAATACAATTTAAATCTGCACCTGAATCTATCATAGCAATTGATTGCATTTTATACTCTTTATTTATTACAAGAGTTGCAAAAATATAATATTTTTGAGATGTAATTAAAGTATTTAATTGAGAATTTTGATTAGAAATTTCTTCTATTTTATCAGAATTTTCTTCTAAATTCTTATTTTTTTAGTATTTTAATTTCTGTTTTTAATTCATTAATTTCTTGTTTTCATATAGGTGAAGTAATTTTTAAAACTTTATTTTCTAAATGATTTTTATCTTCTTTTATTTTAAAAAGAGTATCAACTTTATCTATTTGTTTTTTATTTAAAGAATTATCATTTCATGTAGAAGAGTAATTATTTTCAAAGGAATTATTTTGAAAATATATTTCTAAAAATTGATTTCTTTTTATAGGATTTTTAATTTCATTAATTAAATTTAACATCATTTTTTGATTTTCAGATAATGTAAATATATTTAATTGATTTAATTCTCTAATTTTAACTATTCTATTTTCAAATTTATCATTTTCACATATTTTATCAATATTATTTTCAATATTTAACAAATTATTATTAACTATCTCTACTTCAAAATTGTCAATTTTACATTTTACATCAATATTTTCAATATTTTCTTCTTTTGAATTATTTTATCCTACGTTATCTTTATGCAAATTTTCTTGTTCTATTATTTTATTTTTATCAACAAATAAATCATTATTATTTTCAATTTTAACACATGAATTATTGTTATTTTGAGTTATACCAATTTCTTTATTTTCAACACAAGAATGATTTATAATTTTTCTTTATGTTTTTGAAAAGAATAAATTGATTTTAGTAATTTATTATTTGGTAATTTTCAAATTTGATAAGCCTTATCTATAATATTTAAGCTAGATAAATCATGCATGTAATTTACTCTCTTTTCAGTATAAAACCATGCAATAAATGAAATAATAACTTCAGTAATTTTAATAAAATCATAATATTCATTTTGAATATAATTTTGTTGTTTAGAATCATGAGTTCTAAAGAACCAATTTCTAAATAATTTATAGTGTGAAAGATTAAAATCTTCAGCACATATTTTGCTTATTTCTTTTAAATTTAATTTAATTATTTGCTTATTTTCCATAGAATATAAAAGATGAGAAATGAATTAAATTTTAGAAAGTAAAATTATTACAATTCAAAAGAGTAATTTCAATAGAGCTTCGGGTAGGATTACTAACAAAGTTTATGGTAGAATACACATAACTTAGTTCCTTTCATATAGAATCACGTAATGAATATCTTAGATTTTCTCCAAACTTGATATCACGTATTGAATATTTTAGATTTTCTCCACCCTTGATAACTTATTGTGTTAAAGAAACTTAGCAAAACTTTGGTTTATATATCAATCCTTTGACTATTTAAAAGATAGAACATGTCTCATTTTATTATGGATGATCTTGCTCGACTGCCAACGACTTATTACTGGCTAAAAGAGGACTTACAACTCATCATCAACTGCCTCATGAAACGCCGAACGCGACTTGGGTGTCGACCCACAAGATTATACCATAAGAAACATGAAAATGTTCATTCTTTTAAGAATCATTGGATTTAACATATAAAATAAGTTTAAACTAAGAAACAAAGACTTATTGTTATCACGATGAATAGATCTAAAACTTCTTGTTGTGAAGTCAAATTGAATAGATCTAAGGCTTCTTGTTGTGAAACCATATGTTTAGATCCAGAGTTACGTTGCCATAACTGCTAGTAATCCCCCCCCCCCCGAAAGGAGGCTTAGCCTTCCATGGCTCTGATACCAAATTTACACCAGGATAAAAACATTAAAATTAAACAAACAAGAATTAAATAGTTTTTTATAGGATTTTTAGTTTCATTATTCCAAAACCACGGAGTTTCACGCCAAATCCACCTCAAAACACTTCGTCCAATGCACCAAAGTTCACTCCGAAGGTTGCTGAATCTTTTTCACAATCGGCGTAAAAACCTCCTACAAGGTTGAGAGAAATACGATGTTTTAAGTGTCAAGGCTATGGTCATATGCAATCCGATTGTCCTACCCGAAAGTTGATGTATCTTAATGACAATGGAGATGTGGTTAGTGATGATGAATGTGATGACATGCCCGCACTTGAGGAGAAGAACCAAAGTAAAGAGAGTGAAGAAATTGATGGTACTACATATGAGGTTGGCAATTATTCTTTAGTTTCTTGTCGAATTCTTAATGCACAACCACAAGTTGATAATGATTTGATTCATAGAGAAAACATCTTTCACACACGATGCATGGTACAAGATAAAGTTTGTAGTGTGATTGTTGATAGTGGAAGTTGTACAAATGTGACAAGTACTTTACTTGTTAAGAGATTGAATTTAACTTGTATGAAGCATCCTAAGCCATATAAACTTCAATGGCTTAATAATTCGGCTGAGACTAGAGTAACTAAGCAAGTAACGGTTCCATTTAACATTGGAAATTATGTTGATAAAGTTTTGTGTGATATGGTGCCAATGGAAGCCGGCCATATACTTCTTGGAAGGCCTTGGCAATTTGATCGAAATGTTATATATCATGCCAAGCCAAATTACTATCACTTTGAGCATCAAGGTAAAAAGTTCAACTTAAGAGCCTTGAGTCCGACCCAAGTATTTGAAGACCAAGCAAAGATGGCAAAAGCTTTCAGTGATATGCATGAACAAGAAGCAAAGGAGAAGCGTGAACTTGAAAAGAAAAAGAATGTAAACAATAGTGTAGGTCGAGAAATTGTACCTAGTGCTAATGTTAGTTCTAAGTCTTGTTATTTTGCTTCTATGAGTGAGATAAAGAGAGCAATACTAGATAGGCAACAATTGTACTTATTGTATCGCAAAGATGTACTTATCATTGATAGTGATCACCTTAATTCTTTGCCTAGTATTGTTTTGTCTCTTTTACAGGAATATGGAGATGTGTTTCCCTAGGACTTGCCAATAGCTTTACCACCTATTCGTGGCATTGAACATCAAATTGACTTTGTACCTAGGGCGAAAATTCCAAATCGTCCAGCCTATAGAGCTAACCCTGAGGAAATAAAAGAGATCCAACGTCAAGTTGATAAACTCCTTGACAAAGGTATTGTTCAAGAATCTCTTAGTCCATGTTCAGTTCCTGTTATCTTGGTCCCTAAAAAGGATGAACCTTGGAGAATGTGTGTTGATTGCCGTGCTATTAATAAAATCACCATTACGTACAGATATCTAATTCCTAGGTTAGATGATATGCTTGATGAATTGCATGGTTCTTGTATTTTTACCAAGATTGATTTGAAAAGTGACTACTATCAAATTAGAATGAAGGAAGGTGATGAATGGAAAACAGCCTTTAAAATAAAGTATGGTTTGTATAAATGGTTAGTTATGCCTTTTGGTTTATCTAATGCACCTAGTACTTTTATGAGGCTCATGAATCACGTTTTTCATCACTTTATTGGTAAATTTGTTGTAGTTTATTTTGATGACATCCATGTTTATAGCAAATCATTTGATGAACATGTTAAACATCTTAAGTTCGTGTTTGCTATATTGCGTGAGAACAAATTATATGCTAACCTTAAAAAGTGTTCTTTTTGCATGGAATCAATTATCTTTTTGGGTTATGTTGTTAGTTCTCAAGGTATTTCTGTTGATGAGTCAAAAGTCAAGGCTATTATAGATTGGCTGAGACCTACTTGTGCTAGTGATGTTAGAAGTTTTCATGGTTTAGCAAGTTTTTATAGAAGGTTTGTTAAAGACTTTAGTTCTATAGCTGCACCTTTAAATGAACTTGTTAAAAAGAATGTCACTTTTGGGTGGAAAGAAGAACATGAAAACACCTTTAACACATTAAAGAACAAATTGACTCACGCCCCTCTTCTTGCTTTGCCAAATTTTCATAAGGCTTTTGAGATACACCGTGATGCCTCCAGGATAGGTATTGGTGCTGTTTTGAGCAGGAATCAAAGCTGGTGGCTTACTTTAGTGAAAAGCTTAATGGGGCAGCCATGAAGTATGCAACTTATAACAAGGAGTTATATGTTTTAGTAAGATCATTACAGGTTTGGCAACACTATCTATGGCCTAAAGAGTTCATTATTCATTCTGATCATGAAAGCCTTAAATTCTTGAAAACTCAAGGTAAATTGAATAAAAGGCATGTTAAATGGTTGGAGTTTATTGAATCTTTTCCATATGTGATCAAATACAAGTCTAGTAAAGAAAATGTAGTAGCTGATGCATTATCTAGAAGATATACTTTATTCACCTTTTGCATGCTAAGTTACTTGGTTTTGATTTGATTAAAGATTGTATAAAGATGATCATGACTTTCACGCCACCTATGATCAAAGTGTGAAAAAGTCGAATGGTGAATTTTATATTCATGATGGATTCTTGTTTAAGAAAGATAAATTATGCATACCCTCATGTTCCATTCGTGATTTACTTAGCACTTTGCTATTGCTAAAACACTTGCTGTTTTAAATGAACGCTTTTATTGGCCTAACATGATTAAAGATGTTAAAAGTGTTTGTAATAAATGCATTATTTATAAATAATCAAAATCGAAAGTGATGCCTCGTGGTTTGTATAGACCTTTTCATGTTCCTAGTTATCATTGGATTGATATTTCTATGGATTTTTTGCTTGGTTTGCCTAGGTCATGCAATGGTCATGATAACATATTTGTTGTAGTTGATAGATTTAGCAAAATGTCTCACTTTATTGCATGTTCTAAATCTAATGATGCTACACATATTGCTGACTTATTCTTTAAGGAAGTTGTTAGATTGCATGGCATTCCACAAAGTATTGTTAGTGATAGAGAAGTTAAATTCTTGTCTCATTTTTTGCGTACTTTATGGAATAAGTTAGGCACTAAATTGTTGTTTTTTACTGTTACACATCCACAAACTGATGGACAAACTGAAGTAGTTAATCGCGCTTATCTACCTTACTTCGTGCCATTATCCAAAAGAACTTAAAGAATTGGGAAAACTGTTTACCTCATACTGAGTTTGCATATAATAGGACTTTGCATAGTTCTACTAATTTCTCACATTTTGAAGTTGTTTACGAATTTAATCCTTTAACTCCACTTGATATTTTGCCTCTTCCTATTAATGAGTTTGTTAATGTCGAAGTTAAAAAGAAAGCTGATTTTATGACTGAGTTACATGAGAAGGTTCGAAATAATATTCAAAGGCGTAATAACAAGTTGCTAAGCAAACCAATAAGGGTAGAAAGCAAGTGATATTTGAACCGGGTGATTGGGTTTGGATTCACTTAAGGAAAGAGTGGTTTCCCGAGAAAAGGAAATCTAAGCTTCATCCAAGAGGAGATGGTCCTTTTTGAGTCTTGGAAAGAATTGGAGACAATGCTTACAAGATCGAACTACCAAGTGAGTATGGCGATGTGTCATCTACATTTAATGTTTCTGATTTATCTTTGTATGATGTAGGTGATTTGAGGATGAATCCTTTCGAGGAGGGAGGGAATGATAGCAATCCGTCCATGTCCATAGAGCCAAGGTTGAATCCATATGTTCGTCCATTGGAGAATCTTGATGACCTTTGACAAGGTCAAGGAGTAAGAGGATGAAGGTCGTATTGCATGCTTTGTTCACAACTCATTGTGAGATCTTGAACGAATTTGATGGAGTTTCGGACCAATCATCTCAAGAAGGAGCTATTTGGAATATCCCTTGCATAACAATTCATGAAGAAGTTCCTAGGAGTTCTACATTGGAGCTTAAGGAAATTCCACCCTGAAGAGTATTCTTGGAGCAATCACATTGAAGACCAAGATGGTGTGCTTGAGTTTTCTTAAAGAAGGATCACACCATTTTGTTAGTCTTAGGAGTTATTTTGTTTTGTAATAAATTGGGTCCATTAAACTTTAGTTTGGGCTTAATATTTTCGTTCATAAGTAGTTAATTACTTGGCCCAACTATCTTGTATGATAATGGGAAGTAATTCTTTTAGAAAGTAATCTCCTACTTTTTAGGAGGAAG
The DNA here is from genome assembly GCA_016586305.1 of Ophiorrhiza pumila. Taxonomy (NCBI): domain Eukaryota; kingdom Viridiplantae; phylum Streptophyta; class Magnoliopsida; order Gentianales; family Rubiaceae; genus Ophiorrhiza; species Ophiorrhiza pumila. The sequence continues at coordinate 18,581,786 of BLIW01000005.1, forward strand.
GCTATTTTGTAGGAGCTTAAAGCAAAAACGTGTTTTGCCTCTTAAAGGTCAAAACCGTGTCCTTGTCCTACTTTTTAGGAGTGTTCCTACATTTTAGGAGCTTCCTATCTTTTAGGGAAAATAAGTAGTTATTAGTTTCCTAATCCAATTTGGAAAGTTTCCTAATCCAATTTGGAAAGTTTCCTAAAATTGGATTGGTTAGTTAGTTAAGAAGTCAAGTTGTAATTGGCTTTCACTAGGGTTTCCTATTTTGAGTTGGCAGAATTATTTCCTATTTAAAGGAAAGGCCTTAAACGTTTTGATATATGAAATTTGAAGATTTTAGCTTTGCTAAACTACAAGCACTTTGTGTTTGAACTTTAAAGATCAGTTAAGTTTAGTTGTTCTTTAAACTTTCCGCAAGCCTTTAGCTAAGACCTATAGGTGAGCCTTTTTGTTCTTGAGTTCAGGAACGGCCAAACCTTTTAGTTTAGTCTCTTGATTTACATAAGGCTAAGTTAAATTGTTTATATAAGCGTGGGGGTTTGGTTGGCTTATTACCAAATCTTTTCGTTTTCCTTTGACTACAATTCCGCCATTGTTTTTGTTCTTGTTTCGTGTGGTGTCTTTTTGTGTAATTTCGGTGTCAACAACGGTCCAAAAGTGTGGAGATTGAGTGGTCCAGGATTCCAAGCCTTGCCCATTCTTATCACGTGTCCTGCAAGATCCAGTCAGCACACTAAGTGAAGTCATCTACCGTCATGAAGTTGAAGTGTTTGCTTAAGTGTTAAGACTTACAATTCATCAAACACTTAGTGAACTAGTGCACTCCCAAGTGGCTGTGTTTTGCTTTGATGGTGTGCGCTAAGATTAGTACCTGGTGTTTGTGTGGTTTATGTTGCCGTGCATCCTAAGTGTCAAATTGGGTGTGAAGTGAAATGCATGAATATAGTGCGAGTGCAAGTGTAGTGAGTGAGTGAATACATAAAGTTGTGTGCGGATGTGTGCGGATGAGCGTGAGTGTGTGCGAGGTGATGTGTGTGCATGGGCAGGCGCCTGGCGCGCCCGCCCAAAGTGTTGTGTGTGCAGGCGCGGGCGCCTGTCGTGCCCGCCCATGTATTTTGGTATGTGGGCGTGGGTGTGTGTGTGATTTTGTTTGCTGTGCGTGTGAGTTTGTGTATGTGAAGTGCTTGTGTGTTGTTGGACTTTAGCGTGTGCTTGCTTAAGTGTTGTGAACAATTGTGTTAAGTGCACATGCGCTTCCAAAGCATGCGATAAACACATCAATTTGTGCACATTTCCACAACTCTAGACAACTCCCACAATTATTAATTTATGAACATTTCAGCACATAAGATAGGCTTCAAGCAAGACTTTCATAAGTAATTCATACAAAAGCTCAAGTAATCATAGCATATAAGTCGGTATAAACCCGACTTATCAACCCGCTTAGATATTTCCATATCGTTAACTATTTGAGTGCCAATGGTATAATCCCAACGTGACAGTAGTGTAAACGATCCTTTGACTTGAGATCATAAGAGTATCTTTAGTGTAGATGTTATGTTTTAACTCCATTTTTCTGTAACCGTAATTGGTTATGTGAGCAGTAGATGTTGGATATAATAAGAAGCACGGATTGATAGTTTATGATCGATATAGGATTCACCCCTCCTAATAGTGGGAGAGTATATTCCTTTATTGCACCACTTTGAAATTCAACTCAAAATGCGCATAATTGGTAAGTAAATTTGGAAAAGTTCTAAATTTATTTACAAGGAGTTGAATTTTGATATAAGAAAGAAATATAATTAGTACAATAAAGATTTGACACTTATACTTTACTCTTGTACTAATTGGGATATAGGATGTTGAAAGAATGATAATTATATGGTACTTGGTTCATAGATAGGTGAAGTCGATCAATTGACTTTTCTTAACTCTTGGCTGGTTATGATGTCTTGGTTAGAGGCCGCTCTTTATCTATAAATATAAATGAATTAATTGTTGAATTAATGATAGATTAAAGTTGTTTAATTTATCCTATCTTGGAATCTCCATGACTAAACTGTCTTTAGTCCAAGTGGGAGTTTATTGGTTTTGTACAAAAGCTAATTTAATTCTAAGATTATTATTTATAATTATTGCCAAGTGTTTAGGAACCTAAATGGTCGCACACAATAAAATTATTTTTGGGTTAAAATAATTTACATAATTATATGATAATTATGGCATCTACTATACTCTTATATTTTAGAAAATGAATTAAGTTTTGTAATAATTCGTTACTTGTTAGATAAGAACACCTTTTTAGAAAGGTAATATTATTATAAATAGATGTATAATGTTAGGTTAAGACAACAAAACTCTCTCAATAAGAAATCACGTAAATAAGATAAATAAATATTCTTATTTGATTTCTAAAAGCATTGTTTAGGTGGATCTAACTTATTAATCTAGCATTAAAATCAATCATTTGGGGATCTCGAAAGTAGTTCGTGTGAATTACCATTAGAGGTCGCGCACACTTGTACAGCTTGTTGATCGAATAACTCTCTTTCAAGGATTTTGATAGTATCTCTCGAGGTATATTTTATATAGATTATCATTCAATGTCCTGTGAAAATCAATTATAATATAATTGTTATATTTTCTGTTGCGTTGTTACTATGTTTATTTCCTTACAAGTATAGGTGGCAAAATTACCCGCTACCCATTACCCGCCCAAGCCCGCCCTTAAAATTACCCGCCCAAGCCCGCAATATTTTGGCAACAGATATTATTGGGTAGGGTAATAATGGGCGCGGGTAATATGCGGGCGGGTATCAGGGTACCCGCGGGTACCCTCATACCCGCTATAAATGGGTATTAACGGGTACTTAGCGGGTATCAACGGGTACCTAGCAAGTATTAACGGGTACCCTAAGCTACCCTCATTAATTACCCTAAATTATCCTCATTAGTTTTCAAGTGAAAAAAGAAAAAAAAAGGAAAGAGTGACACATTTTACACATAGTACACATATTTTCACACACTACACATTTTTATAAATACTACACATATTTTACACATAGTACACTTTTTTATCACACTACACATATTTTACACACACATTCACACACTACACATTTTTTCACACACTACAAACATTTTCACACACTACACATATTTTCACACACTACACACATTTTCACACACTACACATATTTTACACATATTACACACATTTTCACACACTACACATTTTTTCACACACTACACATATTTTACAAATAGTACACATATTTTCACACATTACACATATTTTCACACACAACACATTTTTTCACACACTACACATTTTTTCATACACTACATACATTTTCACACACTACACATATTTTACACACACTACACACATTTTCACATACTACACATTTTTTCACACACTATACATTTTTTCACACACTACACACGTTTTCACACACTACACATTTTTTCATACACTACACATATTTTACACATAGTACACATATTTTTGCACACACTACACATATTTTCACACACTACACACATTTTCACACACTACACATATTTTTCACACACTACACATATTTTCACATACTACACATTTTTTCATACACTACACACATTTTCACACACTACACATATTTTACACACACTACACACATTTTCATACACTACACATTTTTTCACACACTACTCACATTTTCACACACTACACATTTTTTCACACACTACACATATTTTACACATACTACACACATTTTTACATACTACACATATTTTCACACACTACACACATTTTCACACACTACACATTTTTTCACCCACTACACATTTTTTCACCTACTACACACATTTTCACACACTACACATATTTTACACACACTACACACATTTTCACACACTACATATTTTTTACACATAGTACACACATTTTCACACACTACACATATTTTCACATAGTACACACATTTTCACACAGTACACACATTTTCACACACTACACACATTTTACACATAGTGTGTGAAAATGTGTGTACTATGTGAAAATGTGTGTAGTGTGTGAAAATATGTGTAGTGTGTGAAAATATATGTAGTGTGTGAAAATGTGTGTAGTGTGTGAAAAAATGTATACTATGTGTAAAATATGTGTAGTGTGTGAAAATGTGTGTAGTGTGTGTAAAATATGTGTAGTGTGTGAAAATGTGTGTAGTGTGTGAAAAAATGTGTAGTATGTGAAAATGTGTGTACTAAGTGTAAAATATGCGTAGTGTGTGAAAATATGTGTACTATGTGTAAAATGTGTGTACTATGTGTAAAATATGTGTAGTGTGTGAAAAATGTGTGTACTATGTGTAAAATGTGTGTAGTGTGTGAAAAAATGTGTAGTGTGTGAAAATATGTGTAATGTGTGTAGCGTGTGAAAATATACGTAGTGTGTGAAAATGTGTGTACTATGTGTAAAATATGTGTAGTGTGTGAAAATGTGTGTAGTGTGTATAAAATATGTGTAGTGTGTGAAAATGTGTATACTGTGTGTAAAATATGTGTAATGTGTGAAAATGTGTGTAGTTTGTAAAAAAATGCGTAGTGTGTGAAAATGTGTGTAGTGTGTGTAAAATATGTGTAGTGTGTGAAAATGTGTGTAGTGTGTGAAAATATGTGTACTGTGTGAAAAAATGTGTGTACTATGTGTAAAATATGTGTAGTGTGTGAAAATGTGTGTAGTGTGTGAAAAAATGTGTGTAGTATGTGTAAAATATGTGTAGTGTGTGAAAATGTATGTAGTGTGAGAAAATGTGTGTACTATGTGTAAAATATGTGTAGTGTGTGAAAATGTGCTTAGTGTGTGAAAATGTGTGTAGTGTGTGAAAAAATGTATAGTATGTGTAAAAACTGTGTAGTGTTGTGTTGGGTTGGACTCGCCGGTTAAGGGTTATGATTGTTAAATCTTTTAACTAATACCCATATTACTCTATGAAAGTACCTCACTACGGGTACCCGCAACTACCCGCAAACTACCCGTGAATTACCCTGTAACTACCCATAATTTACTACATTAGGGTATCCGCGGGTACCCGCGGGTACCCACAAATTTATTATTACCCGCCCATCTACAAAATAGGGTAGGAGCGGGTAGTTGCCCTTTTTTCAATACCCGTTAACTACCCGCTCACTACCCGCCCAAACCCGCCCAATTGCCACCTATACTTACAAGTTACCTGTTAGTCTTATTGTGATAGTCAACCTTTAGATATCAGTTTTGTGTTAATATGTATCTATTCAATATTTGTCTATTTACGTGTAGCACTTTTTAGAAACGAAATGTCAATCTCCGGGTTCATGTTGAATAAATTTCACGTATGAATTTTACGTTGAAAAGGAAACTAATCAAATTGATACTTTTGGAGTTAAATATTTGAAACACAGAATATTGATACGTAATATACGAAAAAATTGATACTTCATACGCCAATCAGAATGATACTTGACAAAGGTATCAGATTCATACTTTCGGAGTTAATATTTATATGTAAAAATTGATAATTATACACAAACAGTTGATACGTGATAGGCGAAAAAATTGATATTTTATACGCGAATCAAAATGACACTTGACAAATTAACGTATAATATTCATACTTTTAGAGTTAATATTGATGCGCTAACATTGATATTTGATATGCAAATTGATACTTTATACACAAGCAATTGATACGTTATACACAAATCAGAATGATACTTGGTTAATATTTGATACGCAACACTAATACTTTATATGAGACAAATTGATATGTAATATACGAAAAAATTGATATTTTATATACGAAAAATTGATAATTTATCTGCGAATTAGAATGATACTTGGTTAATATCTATATGCTAACATTGATACTTGATATGCGACAAATTGATACGTAATACGCGAAAAATTAATACTTTCTACGGGAATCATAATGACACCTAATAAAGGTATCAGATTCATACTTTTGCATATAATATTAATTTATATGCTAACATTGATACTTGATACATGAAAAAATGATATTTTATACGCGAAGTATAATAGACGTGTATGTAGGCACTCGTCATTAAACTTATCGCATATATAAACTCGTTTTACTAGAGTTTTTGTATTTTTCTTAATATTTTGATTACTAATTTAAACTCTTCATTTACGGGATTCTATTTTTTCGTGGTTGCTTTAATTTTTTTTATTAATTTTTGAGATTAATTTAAATTAGTTATAAAATTTTTTTAAAGAAGACAGTAATTGATCGTAAGTTACTACACAAGTGTATGAAGGGATTATAATTTTGTTTAATAATTTTTTAATTAGAATAATAAAATTATTTCAACATTTTTAATAATAAATATATTAAAATTATGTCATATTTTATAATAATGACTAGAAACTTTGTTTTTCAAAATTTTCCCTTTATATTTTGATCACGTTTACAGATTTGATTAACTTACAAACGAACAAAAATAGATATGTTTGAAGCTCAAATGAAAATCCTGTAATTCTTTGTTCTCTCTCAATTTCTATCATGCTGAGTGTTCATCATTCTCCTTTGCAACTTATTTTTTGGGGGATTTCCTTATTATTATTTTTTTCCTAAAGTTGAATCATCAAAATCAAGTTTTAAGTTTCAGTTCAAAACTGAACTGGAGAAGAACAAAAATTGGCAAATATGAGAACAAAAATAAAATTCCACTTCTAGAAAAAAAATAAAATAAAATTTGCATTTGAGTACTGGTACATGGAACAGCTACAAAATCTGCTAACAAACTAGTGTCTGCATTAAAATTTGCATTTGAGAATCCCAATGTGTTGTTGTTAGGGCCTTCAATTAATTCTTCAAATGGAAATTTGTCAAATGTAGCAAAACTGCAAATCTAATGGGCATACTATTGAGCTCCAAAGTCCCACAGATGAATTGTGGCATCAGTAGAACAAGCAGCCACATGCCTCTCATCTGCTACTATGACACTCGCATTGCCTATTCTCTCCCTAAAACTGTACATATACTCCCCACGATCTATGCTCCAAACCCTAATAACACCTCCTGTGCACATTATTGCAATTCCACCATTCATGCACCCCAAAATATCCCTTTGCGAAGCGCCCCTCACGGTGAACCTACATACCTCCTGCAATGTGCCAACTTGCCGAACGCTCGCCAAACCCCGACTATCCACTACCAAAAATGATTCATCACTAGCATCACTGCAACCTACTAAAAGTTCCCTGTGAAACTCTTCCTCTCCCAAAATTATGCCTTGGTTTCTTAAATCGAAAACCATGACCCTAAGACTCGTGCACGCCATGGCAGTCTCATGACTTGTCACTCTAATCCGGCCTACAAATTCGGTCAGTTGGTCAGTTAGTAAATGCCACCCCATTACAGCTTCTGGATCAGTTAGCGAACCGCCAACAAAAACTAGCTCTTCTGTTTCACTATTCCACACATGAAAGGCTCGACCTGGAACACCTGGAGTATAACAATGAATGATCATATAACGTGAGATTGATTTAAAATTGGATTTAAATTATATACATTATCAGAAGGTGATTAAATTAGTGGCAGAATTGTTATAAAATTCACCTAATGCTCACGAGTTATACATCTAAGAGAGCTCCTGTAAGATTTCTTTATAATACTGACTCATTTGCTTTGATATTTGTAGTCTGATAAATGATATATTTTGAGTAACAGATTCATGATTATTTGGTTATATCGCATGATAGTTTTTGTGTTATTTATTGTTATAGGAAAATTTTCATTAGCATCGCTAAACTATATATTATTACAAGATACATTTTTTGCCAAAAGAAGAAAAAAAAATTGACAAGCGACAAGCAAGGTTAGACTACCACCAATAATTTTGGACCAAGGGAATATAACAAAACTGTAAAAAAAAACTTTGTTCAAAACCAGAGGAAAAGATAACATTTTTATCCCCGCAAAGTAATGTTCCATTTGCATTACCTGCATAGAGGCCAACCCACCACTGGTTACATCCTGTGAAGTCCACCAAAGCTCCATCATTGACAACATCACCTAAATGTGCTCGACGTGTGGTGTTTGGATGATTAATGACTGCTACATGAATGTCTCCATCAAGGGAAGCAAAAACCAGCTGGGTATCCGATAAAATGATGCCAGAAACTGCACTGGAGAAGCGGCCCAGGCGATCGCGGTGGTGAGGATGGAAAGTGGTCAAGTGAAGCCTACTAGGAAGGTGGAAAACACAAACAGAACCATTGGACAAGCCTGCCGCTAGGTAATGATCAGATAGTGCAAGACGTCGAGAAGATAGACCATCATTGTTAACGTTAATGTTGTAATCTGAAGGGAGAAATTGAAGGGTTGTGTAAATGTATCTATGTTGGAGAAAGTTATTCGCAGTTCGATGCCTATATATGAATTCTTCACGCCAAGTGTTGTGGACGAGGAGAAGCTGATCCCTGTTCCAGATTCGCCTTGTTAGGTTCTGCCATAGGAGGTCAGAGCGTGACACAGCTCGCCATGTCGAACAAACCTGAGTTCATTTCATATCCCAAACTCAAATTAGGGCAACTATGCATGAACAAATATTCTGCTCAAATATTTTTAGCACACCAAAATGAAAATTTATCCATGCATGAAGTTTATTTTCATATCAGACTATTAATTAATCTTATTCGCCATACAATCCTTTGTTGGCATTTTTTTTAAGGCAACCACCTTCTGTGCAGGTTGAGGATGCTAACTGCTCGTTTATTAATCTGAATAAACCAAAAACATTAGAGGACGACAAAAACTTGACGTCTTACAAAAAGCTCAAACTAAAATAAAACTATTAAAATAAATCTTTTGTTGGCAGTTGTTCAATAGTTTTATTGTCAGTCACATAAATCGATATGGACACTAATATTACAAATAACTTTTTATATCACTAGTAGAAATTGGCTATATGAACATAATATCGCATATTCAAATTTAAACCTACAAATCGTAAATTGGTTCAAATTCTAATGCTTCCCTCCAACTAGACATTTTCATTTCATGGATTAAAACTATCTGACCTACAAACAACATACATTTATAAAATGTTTTTTCACAAATACATAATAATTTTATCAATTACTAAACAAAAATGTATAAAATAAACTGTAATCCATAATATATATAGTTTATGGAATATCCAAGAATTCACTCGGTATCTCTATTAGTCTTTTTATACATGTTATATATTTAATTATCTTTATACATATTTTTTATAATTCCTTTATAAATTATTTTTACTTTTTTTTTTCTAATACCCATCCAATATATTCCAATTAACAATATCACAAAAACATAATATATATATATATATATATATATATGTATACTTTATTTAGCTTTTTATAACACAAAGAATACTTAAACATATTACAGTAAAAAAGACGATTTCTGACTGAAGTACATTTTCAAAAAATCGACGTATTTATAAAAGTTGATTGAAAAATCCTTATATTCTTTCAAGTTATATATAATTTAATAATGTTTTTGTCGGTAACTCCAATTCTAATTTTCTATGATAATACCCACAATAACTATCTAAAAAAAACATTAAGTTTCTCAAAATTTGCACACGTATCATCTGTGAAATGATCACTAGTTTTCTATTATAGTCTTGTTCTCCTGATGGGTTGTACAATTTACATAACAGATGAAATATATTTTAATTTTTTGGGTGCATGCCAATATTGAGTTTACAATCTTCCTCATGTCCAAAAAGAAAGCAGCCATAATGAAATACATAATGTTAAGATAAACTTTTTTTTTTTAACAAATGCTACTAAAAATATATATATATAAATTTCTTGAGACATTGTAGGTATTATCTAGTCACAGCTTTGTATAATTTATTTCAAAGATCAAAAAAGTTCCATGCAAAGGAAAAAACATTTTGGTTAGAATATTTTTCTGGAGCCTAATAATCTCAAGTCCAAAACTTAACATACCGTTTAGAATTTAGAATAATGGTAATGCAAATTGTATGATCTTAATGAAACACAAACTTTGAATGATTTAATGTAGAAAATGTAGTTCCATTTTCAAATCAATTCAAAGAACCAAATAATTCAATTTATGTGCACAAGAATTATTATCTTCGTAATTACCAAAATGTTTATATACAATTAAACACCAGATTAGGTATTACTATCTAAGACTCCGTTTTGATGAGGTATTTTGAGATTATATCATGAAAATTTTTTTCTTGGTATTTGTTATGAGAAAGAATATTTTAGAAGTGTTTGGAATGAATGATTTTGTTTTGTTGAGATTTGTATTGAAGATTTTTTTATTAATAAAAGTTTGAAATTTAAATTTGAAGTAGTATTTTATTAGTTTGTTTTGGTAAGAATTGTAATAGAAAAAAATGTTTATTATTAAAATTTAAAATTCTAATTCTAATTCAATATTTTATTTATTAAAATATTGTAGCAAAAATAATTACTGTAACATTGTTTTTTGTTTTAAAAATTTTGCTGAAAAAGTTGAACAAAACAAACAACTCATTTTGCATTTGTGAAATAAATCACAAAAATAGGAGCATCCAAACAAACCATAAGTGACTAGAAGTGATATACAAATTGAAATCACCCCCCCCAAAATCTTTAGAATATTCTATACGACTTAAATTAAGAGTTATCGAAAATAAAAGAAACAATGGGTATCATACTTTTCAGCATAACAATGACTGTTTCCAAATGTCAAGGAGCATAATAAACAAATATTCCTCAAAATAAATTGTGTGCAAAACTTGTGGCAATGCAAATTTGTGAAATGAAAATAAATAAATAAATAAACATGCATAGACGTATATATCTTTATGTGTTTTTACACAATGGGCTTCCAAGTCTCGAAAACAAAAAACAATAATAGGTGAAATAAAGCCTAAAAATTGAAAACCTTTGCTTGACCATGGTCAATATGAATACATTACTAATACATATAAATATCTAATCGTTATTTAAATAGTTGTAAATGGAATATACATGTATCAATTCATCATTGTTCATTATTCTTCTATCAAAGACTAGAGATTGTTCTGTCGGCTGCTACCTAATCCCGCTACAAAATATTATATGGAGCAGAATTATTTACCTATAGACGGATTAGAGTTCACAAATGGGCCCTTAAAAAATTGTAAAAGGAATGAAAAAAAAAAAAACTCCCATAACTAACTAGCATAGGCATCCCAATTGAAAATTTGCATTGCCACAAATTGTGTTAATTTTCCAACTCAATCTTAAGCCTGAAGAAACCCTCTTTTGGAGAGGATGAGAAACCCAAGTATTGGACTTTCATGTTAAATTAAGAATTTATTGTACAAAAAAAAAAGGCAAAAAAAAGGAAGAATGAAAACCAAGCTGGTGCTAGTTCCAACAATTCAATACTATCTCTGTTCAAAAAAGACTGGCAGTTGACCAACTTTGCCGAATATTCATATAGACTATGAAATATTTTTTCAAATTAATTTATTTAGTTATTGAGTAATGTCATTATTATTATAATAATTATTATTTTATATATATTTTCCCCAGCCTAGGCTATCATATCAATGCCCTAAAAGCACTATTACTGGCCAAGTTGGCAAATGTCGTTACGCTACGTATAAAATTAGATAAAAAAAAAATTACTATAAGAAATAAGATAAAAGTATTAAAGATAACAAGTTGACAAGTTTGGAAAAAGAAAAACCGAACTAATGCGACACCATCAATAAGATAAGATGAATAGAATAACATTCATTTGCATGCCAATATGCAAAAACCAGTTGAGTATTTATTTTTTGTTAGAAAGAGGATCAACTGCAATCCACCTACATAATTACTTGACAAATCGTGACCAATTTTACAAGCTGGAACACATGACCTATTGCTTAACACGTTAAAAATGTAAATAAACATTATTGCATCACTTTCGAATTTTAACCACCCCACCCAATCCAGAAAAAAAACTGCAGACTCTGAGTATGAAACCTGAGACGTACAGTCTACAGAGCTCAAGTTTTGAACAGACTTGCAAGCACCAGTCAAGATTAAGTGATTATTATTAATAATAAAAAATTAAGAGACTTAATAAGAGCCACACGCCATGTACTCAGTTAGAATTTATTATGGGGGCTTTTTTCTTGAAGCTGGAGTCACGGAGTCATGCTAGGGCAGGCAGGCATGCTATTGCTAGTAATAGCAGCAAAAGCAGTCGTGAGCAGCAGCAGCCACGGCAGGAGATATAAGAGCCACAGACATCTCAGAGAAAAGTACAAAGGGCAGTGTGTATGTGCGTGTTGTGTGTGTGTGTAAGAGAGAAAAATAAGATTTAAATCAGTGAGGATCGATCAGGAGGTCGTCTTAAGTAGGCATGCACTAGGGAAAGTGTAAGACCATGGTTACCTGATTTAATAAATTCGACTTGTCTTATACTACTAAATAAATTATGGCCTATGTATTTGCCCTCGTCTCATCATCATATATAATATCCTACTTTCCAAAAGAGAAAGTGACTGACATCTTTCTATTTTAAAGTTGCATTCCCGGATGAGAAGATAAGGTACAATAAGTACAACAACATATGGCATATACAAACAAAATCTCCCTGTCGTGCTTTCAATTATTATATATACATTCATTTCTTAAATTTTAATTAGAAATTAGTTTTCATGTCTAAATAGCAAAATTTCACTAGACCTTGGTGCATAAAATTACATATAAAAAATTATATTAATCTTTTTTTTTTCCATTAGCAACTCTTTGGTTTTTTATTGGATTAAAATTTAAAATTCAAAATATCACCTATATATTTTAACCCGCCTCCTAAAAGAGTACATAACACAACTTTCATATTTTATCAAGTAAATGAATTTGATCTCTAAGACTTGAAAGGTTGATCAACTTGGCTAAAAGATTACATACACTTAAAAGATTAGGAAGCTCAGTAAAAGATTCCATTTAGCTCCCGAAAAAACGAAAAGAAAATGGTTGCTAAAATTGTCACCAGTGGTAGAAGTTCTTGTATTTATATACGTATTGGTCCATTTAGTACGGAATTCCAAATAATAGAAAGTGGATGCTTAAGATAATCCCAAATACAAGAAATTATATCAGCCTTATCCGAGCAATTTATGAGAGGAGTAGCAAATGAGAATACATATTTCTTCAAAGCGAGCTATGAATCATTAAAATTAAAAAATTAACGTAACTTAAAAGAAGACTATATTTCTTGTCCAACATTATGATATTATGTTTAAAGTTCAAAATGATGTAATTTTATTAAAATTATGAATTAAAAATATAAATATTATTTGAATTAGTTCGGCTCTATTTAGTTGTTGTATTTTTTTTATTTATTTTACAATTATAAAATAATTTATTTTTTTTCTTTAATTTTTTTACAAAATTTTTTAAAACTAAAAATAATACTACAATAATTATTTTTGCTACAATATTTTTTATAAATAATATATTAATTTTAAATTTCAAATTTTAATAATAAATAATTATTTCTAATACAATTTTTACGAAAACAAACTAATAAAATATTAATTCAAATTTAAATTTCAAACTTTTTATTAATAAAATAATCTATTATACAAATTCTAACAAAACAAAATTATTAATCCAAACACTCCCAAAATATTCATTTTTCATAATAAATTCCAAAAAAAAAAATTATAATAAAATCTAAAAATAATCCATTCAAGCCGAACCTTTATAATTAATAGAGTTAAATTAAAAAATGAATAAAATTATACGTAATTTTAATATAAACCATGATAATGTTTATCAAAAGCGAAAGATGTTGATCAACATCCAGTGTGCAGAGAGAGTAGGCAAAATAGACGAGAAAATATAGTTGAGGCAGAGACTATCTAGGCAGCATATAAGACAAAGACAGGTTATATATAACGTGGTCCAGAAATTGGACTATGTGTCGAGCATCAAAAAGCTCACATAAACATCGGATTACATGCATGCCTGCTTTTTATACTGTGGATGACCTCTCTTTCTATACTCTCTCTCTTTCATTTCCAAGAAAAGGTGGCCGAAAGCCTGTCTCATTAAAAGCAACGAATCTTCTTCACTGGGGTTCAGCGCAACTTGCTAGTTTTTTCTTTGACTCTCCTAATGCAAAATAACAACGTATCAACAAAGGGTGAGAGACTGTCAGTCCTTGAGTCTATCTCTCTCTTTCTCTGCTAGGGTTAGCTGCTTCCATTTTCGTGCCACTATAGTAGCCATGTTTGGGCTGAGGGCTGAGGATGTAACCTAGCAAGAATTACATTTTGATGGGGGAAAAGGGTACTTTTATATATATTTTATATGGGAAAAAATGAATGAAAGTTTTGGCAAATTAGAAATGAAAGTTATGAAGAGAAAAATACAAGGACAGGCCCTAGCTTAATGGGATTATGACGACATAATAACACCCTTAATTTTGAATGTTAGTTGACTGCTTTGTATCTATTTTAGGAGAAAACAGTGTAATATCAATGGGTCCGGATCAGTCGATTAAACAGAATTACTCAACTCTATGTTTTACATTATAAATTGAAAAAGATATGGTGGACTCCTGGTAGACTAAGAAAAATAACTGAAATAGAGAAGTAAAATTCATCACTCGCATGTGTCCTAAAGATTTGCTTATTGTAAATCCTAATCATCTACTTAATCCTAGCAATGTACTTAATTTTATTTGTTATCATCATTCTTATTATTTTTGGTTCCTGAACATCCAGAAATAAAACTGTTTAATCCTAAGTCAAATAGTTAAGATACTAAACACTACTATTCTTAAACAACTTGGAGCTGAACATTCTTTTGGCACTATTACGGTGTATGAAAAGAATCATCAAAATTGAATTCAACTGTCAACCACCCCTATCAAAACTAGGTAGTCAGTACCGATTCCAAGGATATGATTGGATATACTTAAATTTGAGATTTATTTAAAAATTATAAAATAAATTATTTGTTTTGTTCAACTTTTTCATTAAAATTTTTAAAATACAAAACAATGCTACATTCATTATTTTTGCTACATTAATTTTAATAAATAAAATATTAAATTTAAATTTAAAATTTAAATTTTAGTAATAAACAATTCTTCCTAACACACTTCCTACCAAAATAAACTAATAAAATGCTAATTCAAATTTAAATTTCAAACTTTTATTAATAAAAAATCTTTAATACAAATCCCAACAAAATAAAATCATTGATTTCAAATACTCTCAAAATATTATTTTCTCATAACAAATACTAAGAAAAAAATTTTTATGATATAATCCAAAAATAACTTGTCCAAATGGAGCCTAACGAACTAGGTCAAAATTTTGCTCAAGAATGGGAAGTATTATGATATCCTTGCAGTTAGCAATGAAAGACAAATAAAATAGCAACTTGACCATCAAAATTACTACCAGTGAAGCCCTTTCAAATGCGGTACTACATCCATTGGCATGCAAATGCTCGGGTTTGAAGAAAAATCCCTCCAAACTAGACAAAACCAAACAATACATATCAGGAACATCCTTGTCTATCAACATCCAAAGATTTGATGTACACGTCATGTGGGGGATCCAGAATTTGCACTTGTGTTTCCCAAAAAGAAACATTATTGAAATCCAACTTGCTATATCATAATGCCACCCGATGTTTCGTAAACTTAAAACTCAGTCATTTTACCTTTAAAGAAAAACTAACAGAATAGCAAATCAAAATCTTGATCGCTGCGTAACATATGGGTATAACAATCCATTCCATACTCGAGGTGTTTACTATTTTCAAAAGGAAAAAGAAAAGTTGGACCCGACAAACCTTTCACTACAGAACAGGCCAAAGACAATATAGATTATGCAATCATCAATGCTTAGTCTCCAAAAGAAACTCAAAAGGTGTCATTGATTAATACTAATTTTACCTTGTAATATACATATAGCAAAATTGTAATCAGCATGAGAGAATTTAAAACAAATAAAGTACACCTAAAAAAGATTTTTTAAAAATCTTCAGAAAAACATTTTTGTTTGGATCAATTGTAGCCAATGTAGAAATCCTACCACCAGGGTTCGTTGCATGTCTGATAGTTTGAATATGTATTAATTTTCTGCCTTATAAAGATCTCAATTCACTTAACAACTGTCAAGTTATAAAAGGATGTTTCAACCGTCTCCATCAACATTTTGGAGATTTTAAATTTGGAGGGAGAGAGAGAAAAGGCCTTAGGAAAGCTCAGTCAAAAAGTCAGTATTTTTAGAGCTCAAAAAGGATCATGCAACAGAACAGAGGATTCAAAAGCCAAAAAGGAACAGATTTTTCCCTTGAGCCTTTGAGATCATAGATTAGGAATTTCTTGAACTCAAGCAAGGAAGAATGCAACATTTCACCCGGGCAAAAGGTTTAGTTCAAAAGTATTACCTACACTCTTCTTTACCTATCCTATTAGTGTATAATAATCGCAAGGTTATACACTCAAAATATTGCTATAGACGAAGTCCATGCAAATTCTCCAGAGTATATATATTTATAAACTTTTTAATGCATTTTTTCAAGCATAATTTCAGAAAACACAACTCCTCATCAAGATTGCTTCGTAAAACTCTTCAACCCTCGAATTTTTATTTCCAACTTTCGCGCAATTTACTACGTTTAGTAGGCAAAACATATTTCAAGACCAAGGGTCGATAAATAAGTGCAAAAACTAAGTGATAAGTTTCTACAAGGAAAGAATACCTGAAAGAGGCTGCAAATAGCAGGGGCAGCAGCGAGGCGCCCAATGGAGCGAGAGGCATCAATGGCGACTTGGGCAGCAAGAGCTTCAAGGAAAGGAGCCGGCCAAACACGGTTACCAAATCGTCGACGACTACGAGAGGTTGATGGTCCTTCAAATTCACCACCACCACCACCACCACCACCACCATCACCATCTCTTCCTTCGACTTGTTCTGATGAAGAGGTGGATGAAGTTGACATAAATATGTGTGAAGTCTATGAATGTGTGATTTGCGTGAGTATTTTTTGTTTTTTTTTTTTATTTTTTATACCTTAGTTTGTTCAGAAATGTATATTTAAAATGATGGGAAGAGAAGAGTAACGGATGAAACTGAAAATTTAAGACACAAATAAAGCAAAGCAAAAACAGAAGATACAAACAGAAAGTGGGGCCCCGAAGCAACAAACTGAAGACTCTCTCACATTCTCACCGTATTTAGGTGTGTTGTATAGAAAATGGATAAAAGCATATAAAATTTACATGAAAGGTGAAGACGTGCTTGTGAGAAAACTCCACTTGTGATTCTTCATATTTTAATAATGACTAAAAACCATCGTTCAATGCATAATACCAAATTTGATTCAACATTCATACAAAAATAGTATAATTTCAGCACTAACTCCTGGTTCAACTCCAACTTATTCACACTATATTTTACGCACAAAAAAATGTTAGGTCGAATATTCTATTTTTCTTTTTTATAATCTAATTATTACCATACAATTTAATTCGTTACATATTTTTTATATAGTAATTATTATATTTGAAAATTCATAGTTTTATGATATTTAATAAGTTAATATTTAAGTAATCAAATTTGAAAATTAATACATTCACTATTAATTTCTATTATATATTTTATTATGCATGAAAGTAGAAAACATACTATAAAACCACATCATATCATCCTTATATTCACCGTCGGATCGGTTATTGTATGTTAATGTTATGTGTAATATATTTTATATTTATGCATTATAAAATTTTAAATGTTTAATTATATTTTTAAATAAAATTAATGAGATTATTTATAAATTTAATTATTATAAAACACATGAATTAATTTAAATATAATAAATAAAATTTTGACATAAAAGCATAATTAAGAATATATTTAAGTTTATTTAATAGTTATACTATTTAATAATTTTAAAATTATAATTTTAAAAGTAATATAAATTTTTTTTAAAATAAAAAATAAGCTTGCACCAAATATGGTGCAATGAAAAGTGTAACACCAAATTTGGTGTTATACTGTTCATTGCACCATATTTGGTGTAAGAAATAGTGCTACGTTGGAGAGGAATATTGCAAAAATAACACCAAATTTGGTGATTTGGTGTTACGGTGGAGATGCTCTAACCAATGTAATTTTGGTATCCTAATGTTCTAAATTTTGTCTAATTTAAGATATTTGATATTTAATTTTCACATGAATATTACTTTATTTTAACATGCTTCTCTATTTTATTGAATAAAAAAATTACAAAGCATATCTTTGTGTTCTTCATGAAACAAAGCCTTCTTTTTGTTCTTTTGTTTTGGATTACGAATTTCAGGGTTCATAGTGTAACTATTTTTTTTTTGGTACACTCTAAACCTTAATCCCTCTTTGTCATATTTCATCAAATACTTCAAACAAACCCAAATTGAAAGTTACATAGAAAATTTAGTAATTTTTCAATCTTTATTTTTACCTTCAATTCTAAACCTCAATCTCCATATTTTCCTTCAATATGGATTCATATATCAACTACAACAGCAGTAGAAGAGAAAGTATGGTAACATAATAATTTTGAGAGAATGTTTTTATCATGTTCTAGTAAGATTTTGTGTAATGTAATGCAAAACAAATTACAAGAATTCATGTTTCTCTCTCTAGAATTTTTCTCTCATCCCTCTCTACAAATGTAACCCTAATCAACTATGGCTCCCATTAACCCTAAGCCTCCTGATCCTAACTCGTATAGGGAGCCGTGTCCAAAAGCTGGTCAGAAACCATTGATGTATCTTTCCCACCTGACTGCCAAAGCTGCCTCTCCTCATACAAGGGTGAGCCAGCCCTCATACTATCTGAAGATGAGGAGAACAAGTTTGCCCTTCCTTTCCAACTTACTCTCGTGGGAAAATTTTCAAAAGGTAGACCATCCATGGTTGATCTTAGACGAGAAGTATTAGCAGCTTCCTTTACGGGTGAAGTCTTCATTGGTCTACTAGACCATAAACACATCTTCTTCAAATTCAACGTGAAAGATGATTTCCTCCGGATGTGGATGCGCCAGAAATGGGTCTTCAAAGGCTTCGAAGCCAGGCTATTTCGGTGGTCCAAAGATTTCACTCCAGAGGTGGAATCTTCCATGGCCCCGGTTTGGTTGAAACTGCCTCAGCTCCCCCTTCACCTGCACGACAAACAGAAACTCTTCACCATTGCCTCAGCTGCCGGAAACCCACTCAAGGTAGATCTGGCCATAGCAGCTGCAAGCAAACTCCTCAGACCTAGCGAAGCAAGAATCTGTGTGGAGCTTGATGTCCTCAAAGAAATCCCAACAAGGATTTGGATCGGCTTAAGAGACAAAGGTAGATGGCAACAAATGGAGGTGGATGAGCTCCCTCTCTACTGTCAATCATGCCGGAAAATGGGTCACTCACAGGACCATTGCAAAACCCAAACTCGGCACAAGCCTAATCCTTCGGATCTGCTACAGGATGACCAAAAGAAAAAGCAAAGCAAAAGGTGGGTTCCGATTGGGAACAGTGGAAATACTGTTCATTATACTGGCGGCAGCTTAGGGGAATTTGACCCAGTAAACCCGATCGCTGCTGAGAAGCTAGATGATACAATTGCGGACAAGTCAGCTGAAAACTACCCAGCAAGATTGTCTAATTTGGGGGTAGTGAATAGTGATTATCAGCTCCATCAAACCAGCGGTAGCTCGATTGAAGTTCAACTTACTGATCTGCTCGAGCCACCTGGGATTAGTCCAGTTGGAGTGCTCTCAAGCTCAGCAGCAGCTGAGCCTCAAGATGCTGGGAAACAGATCCAAAGTAAAGGGAAAGCGAGGAACTAAGACTTGGAAAAATTGGACACTTCCAAACCAAGCTCGGTGCAAACAGGCCTACAGATCTGAACCATTGCTGAGGCGGCGCAAAGCATTCAACCGGTTTCTGACAGATCGAGCTCCCTATTGAAGATTGCCGCCACTGCCCCCACTATCACAATTTCAGACGAGAAGAACTCTGAAGATTTTGCCCAAACTTCCACTGTTGAGAAAGCTGTTACTACTGGATTACAATTAATCGTTTATAACCCAACAAAAACAATAGAGTCCCTCCCAAGGCCAATCTTGAACCAGACCCTCAAGGAGGACCAAATTGACTTGCCAGATATTCCGGTTACTCCAATGCTACTCAGAACCCTGTCATGTCCCCACTTGCGAGAACACTGGCTTGATGAACGATTGATCACCAGCAGTCCAGTACTCGGCCTGAACAAAAACGAGGAATATTGATCCAATATGGCCAACACTGATGAAGATTATGTGGAAAAAATAAGGGTGCAGATTGAATTCGAAGAGCAAGCTCAAATCCCACTCACAACAATCAGGTATAACCTTCGCTCTCGTTCTACAGAGGAAATCTATAAAAAAAGGGAAAAACAAAAATAGAATTCAACAAGAAAGAAAAAGAAAAAGGTACAGAGAGATGTTCTGATGCATTGTTTCTCTGAAAACGATACCTGATGTTAAAGTTTATTTAGTTCAATACTCAATCGCTGCTGAAATTTGAATTTGGTTTGTGCAGACCTTGTGGACTTAAGCGTGAATGCTGGGAAATGATGTTTATCAACGATTTTGTGTTCATGAGCTGAGTTTAATTGATTGTTAAGATGCCTTCAGTTAATGGTTTAGTAAGTGCTAATGTTGTGGTTTTTGGTAAGGTTGATGTGGAGAATATAAAAGGACTAGATTTGTGCGTAATGGATCTATGGTTGACGATGTCGAATTGTGGACTGGAATGTTGTTCTTAGCTTAATGATAATTATGTGATCAATGCCGATGGTGAGTTGATGAAAAAATCGAATTATACTAGTTGCATTTTGTTTACATAATCAGTTGGCTTTGAACCTATGCATTTGCTGGGGCTGTGTTGCATTGTGGATAATTTAGTGAATGCTCTTAGATTGATCAGCATGGCCCATAGAAAAATAATGATGCCAAGGACAGTGCAAAGGTTTGCTCCTTAATGTTTCATATGCTGAGTGCATCGAATTGGAGAGTTTTGATCTTAGAGGGTGAATGCTTTCCATATGTTGTTCTTACTGGCTATATGTTAATGCTGAAATTTTGTTGTAAATGCTTGGAGGAACGATAGAAATGTTATGATGCCGAATTTTTGTCTTGTTGTGGAATGGAAATGTTAGGCGACCTATATAATCATACCAGCTGGAATAAAGGAAGGTACTTGGGCAACATCTCAGGGCTGCCTTTGATTTGCAAGGATATTGACTTTCATGATGGAACTCAGTAACACTGGCTGTTTTTGACACATCCTTTTGGTAGAATGGTAAAGTTCTAGAATTTGGTCTCCTTGTTAGTTTGCTAGTGTAAATTCCAGACAGGACCATACACATATTGATAGAGAAATTAGAGCAGTGCTACTTGATGGAACTAGTGCTCCTCTAAGTCTCCTTTTAGACGACAGATATTTTCAGGTAATGGAGTAGTACTCCAATTTTGGCTTTTATTTTGTAACGGTGCGCTCAGGTATATCCGGCCCCATATTTTACTCATGATATATATAGCTATGTTTCCCAAAAAAAAGAAAAAAAGATTTTGTGTAATGTCAATTTTTTAAGGGTGAATTGTTAAATACTTCCATATGGTTTATTGAACTTGTTTATTTTTAACTCTCTATAGTAAAAAAAAATGTAATTTATCCCATATGATTTGATTTTTTTTTTTCACAAAAACTTATATAAAACATATATGAAGTGTGATTCATATATGAAGCAAATAGTTAAAGATGTGTGCTCACACGCACATTTATACACTTTCACATTTCTTTTTTTTTAGTTTTTCACTTTCGATTATCAATTTTAAGCTCAAAAATATCAATTTAATACTTGTACTACTTTGAAGAAGTATAATTTTTTTGTGTATCGAATTTATGTCCAAAAGTATGAATCTAATACTTGTTCTATGAAGAAAAACCCATATTGCAATGAAAAATGTTACTTTTGCAACAAAGAATGTTACTTTTTAGTTTTTATATTAATACTGATAAGATTAAAATACATTTTTGTACTAAAGTTCTAAGTTTTTGTATTAATACTAATACTTTTATGATGAGTATGTTACTTTTGAACATAAAAGTGATACACAAAAATTGATATTTGTTGAAAATTTTCATTGCACAAGTAATAGATTGATACTTTTGGATTGGAAAATGATACGTAAAAATTGATATACTTGTTGAGGAGTAATATTTTTGAAGATAAAAGTGATAGAAAAAATTGATATTTGTTAAAGGTCTTCATTAAACAAGTATTAGATTGATATTTTTAGAATAAAAAAATATAGTTAACAACCATTCGTGCTTTTCTACGTTTTTCTTCAGTATAGTTTCTAACCATAAAAGCTGGTGAACTATGTGGGCTATTACTTCCTCTAATTATTGTTAGATTAAGTAATTCTTTTATTTGAGTTTTAAAATCAATTTTATCTTCTTCAAAATTGATACTTGTTGAAGAGTGTTACTTTTGAACATAAAAGTGATACTTGTTAAAAGTCTTCATTATACAACTATTACATTGATATGTGATAGGGCTAAATATAGGTGTAAAATATGCCCATGGGTGCTATCTACCTATTATAAAAAATAATGTCAAACAATTACTTAACCGTGATAATATAGCAAAGTTCGTACCCATAGTGAAAGGACAATGTTGAAACTTTGGAAAATATTTTTGGATTTTTTTATTTATTTAAACTTGTGATACCTAGGGTCTTAATCTTACTTATTTTGATGTTTAACAAACAATTATGTTTATGCTAATGGTTCAAAAAGTGTTTCAATGTGATAGATAATGCAAAGAAGCCAAGCATGGAGCTTTACAATATGGAGAAAGGATTGGAAGTGCAAAAGAATTGGAAGTTTGGTAAATTAGGTTATTTCCCCAACCCTAAACCCTAATTTGTGTAAATAGCTCAAGAAGTTGATTTACTCTTTTAAGGCTCAAGTAAAAATGATTTCAAAATGTTTTTAGTCGTCAAATGAACTTCAAAAGAAGTAGTAAAAGTGAGGAACATATTTGCACAAAAGTCACACATAGTTGCACAAATAATTTGGAAAATGAAAATTGAAAACAAGTTGAAAAAAAATAGGATCGGACGCTGATAACATACTTTCGGCCGTCCGAAAGATAGGTTTGGACGCCCCTCTTGGTCATTTGATCATCCGAAATTTTTTTGAAAAATGAAGCAACTCTGAAGTTTAGGTTCAGACGGTGCAGGGCAGTTTCGACCTTCCGAAACTTAGGTTCGGATGACTCCTTGGAGTTTCGGCCGTCCGAAAGTGTCGCGATAGTGTTTTACATGCTTTCAGTTAAATAGGTTCGGACGACCCCAAGAGTCCGAAATACCGTTCGAAAGTCATTTTCTCAACATAACGGCTAATTTTTGAAATGTCAAAGATATACGTTTTTTTGTCATCTTTTGAGATAGTTTAAATACAAGCTAAAACATGAACGTTAAAGACACACAACACTTAATTCCCTGAGCTTCTAATATGAAGAATACTCTCTACAACTCTTGCACTTCACTTTGAGTTTACAAGAAACAAAAGATTAAAAGTTCTTGAGCCTTCTTTGAGTTTTCACTTCATTCTTGAGCTATATAGTTTGAGTTGTAATATTCATTATAGGAATCATACTGTGAGATTCAATTTATCTTATTCACCCTAATTGAGGGTTGTTATTTCATTCTTAAACAAACATTGTGAGTGATTGTAAAAGGTTTCTCAAGTGAGAGTAAAACCTAGAACTCTTAGCTTGGGATAGCTAGTAAGAAGGTTGAACTTTGGTTGGTTGTAAAAGTGGTTCTTTTGATCTCACCACTGAAAGGAGATCAGATTATAGTGAAGAGGTTTGAAATCCTAAGTTGGGAAACTTAGGTAGTGGATGTAGAGCACTCCAAGGGGGAGTCTTGAACCACTATAAATCAATTGTGTTTTTATTCTTTACAGCTTTCATTTTTACTCTTATCTTGCCTTGTTTATGCTTTGATTTGGTGTAGTTGAATTGGAGTATTAATTCATTGTGTTTCTGGTTCAATATTGTTGGATATTACACTTGTTGCTATTCACACAACTCACTCATTGTTGTTGAATTTGAATTGATTAGTATACTTAATTTTTTAGAAACCTAATTCACCCCCCATCTTAGGTTGCCTTAGAGCTAACAAAATTGAAAACAACAATTTAAGGGAAATAAAGCAAAATAAATATGACAATGAATTTTTAAGAAAATTCCAATTAAGCAAGTGCACTCCCGAGATTATATTAAGGTTCATAAAAACACAGGCAAATTCTATTTATGGTCATGCTAAACAAGGTTAAACAATCACTAACCATTTAGATCTCTATGTTAAGCACCCAAACAATTCATGAAAACCCATCATGCCTCCTCTTATGTGTTGAGAGACAAGGAATGATAAAGGCATCTATCTACCGGACATTAATTAATTTACTAAACCTTCCTATGTGGTGAGAGGCAAGGTTTACTTCACTAATTAACCTGGAATCTCTTGTTGACTACCAACATTCAACACTCAAATTCAATTGCTTCTATTTGGTGAGAGACGATTGTGAACCAAGTCATGCTAATGCTAAACTTATCCACCCAAACTTCTGATAAGTTGGTAAATCACCAACTCATTGGCCTTAAATTACTATAAAAATGCTTAAGTTCTCAGGTCAATATAGATGTTAATGTTGGATTATGCATTGTTTTAGGATCATGAAAGAGCCAAAGAGATGAAGAATGAGTGAAAAAGAAGCAAAAAGGAGCACAAACTCAGGAATCATAGCAGATAGCGTGATTGAAGCTAAGCCACACCATGAACTGATCAAGGGATATTGCAAAGCGTGGTTTCAATTAGGCCAAGCTAATCAGAGTGCTGCAAGAAGGAATCAGACCTTGCGTGGTGCACCACAAGCCACGCCATGAAGAAAAATGAGCAGGAAGGCATGGTGTAACTACACGCAGCCCACGTTGGCAGTAGAAGAGTGAAGTAGGATGCAATTCCACACTTAACTTGAGAAGAAATATTGCTGGTGTGGTTGGGAGTAGGTCACGCCATGGAAAGGAAATGCAAGGAGAATTCAACAAAGAGCTCGTGTGACCTACGGTAACCTACACGAGATGCTTGCAGGAGCTTGGCGCAGCATGACCCAGCCTACGCGAAGTAATGCTCAGAGAAAGAAAGAAAAGGAAGAGTTCGCATAGAGTGTGCTTGCCCATGCGAGATTCAGGATTAGAAGCATGAAGACAGGCATGACATTGTGCAACCTATGCTGCATTGAGAAAAGAAGAGCCTTGACGCGTGGTCAGAGCTCGCCTATACCAAACTACAGAATCGCTGAGAACAGAGCTCCCATGACCTACAGTAGCCTACGCCATATAC
Organism: Ophiorrhiza pumila; assembly: GCA_016586305.1. Classification (NCBI taxonomy): domain Eukaryota; kingdom Viridiplantae; phylum Streptophyta; class Magnoliopsida; order Gentianales; family Rubiaceae; genus Ophiorrhiza; species Ophiorrhiza pumila. The sequence continues at coordinate 18,607,266 of BLIW01000005.1, forward strand.
TTTAGGGCAAAGGTTACACAATTTGACCTAAGGCAGCCCACGCGAGCTGACGTGTTCATGTACTTGAAGTATTTTTTGTACTTTTTGTACATTTTACTTTAGTGGTCCTCCGCCCACCTACTTTTTGGGGTCCAACATGTATTCCTAAGCTCTCTAGAGGTCATTCTACGTTTTTAAAACTTAAAAAGTAGCTAGAAAGAGGGACTTAACTTGTACTTAGTACAAGGAATTAGGGATAGAGCAAGAGAACTTGGAGAGAGAAGATCATCTTCTTCAATAAAAGAACACAAGAGAGCTCAAATGTTTTAGAGCAAAGGTTTTGATAGAAAAGTTGGAACTTTTGATTGATTTGCAAAGAGAAAATTTCATCTTTTGACAAGGGTGACATTTTTCTTGTACTTTATGGTTTTTATATCAATTCTCTATATGCTAAATGTGCTTGAAGTCACCACGAGTAGCTAAATCTTGAAGGATGGCCATGAGGATGACTAGTAGGTTTAGTAGAACTTGATATTGTGATGAAATCTTGACTTGGGTATGTTAATGAAGGATTTTGCATGCTTAATTCTAATTCTTAGTAATGCACTTTTGTAGACTATTGAAGTCATGGGTAAATTCATTGGTCTAATGGGAGAATCTAGCTATAGATCACTTTCCTAGCTAAGTAAAGTCAAGAACTAGCATTTCTTTGCATGGCTTCTTAGTACGGTCATGGGATATGGGCGCTAGGTCTTAGGTGATGAAACTAAAGGGAAGGATACCTTTGCCTAGCTTCTTAATAAGGTTAAGAGGCCCTTCTCCTAGCTGGTAGCACATGAGGGGGGTGGAATCTCTATTCGATTGGTTAGGTAGCTCAAGGGCCGGGGGGTAGTTCTTAGTAAGCTATCCACCCTTGAGTTGTCCACTTTGAGGGGTTGCTATAGGTCTTAAAAACTTATAGCCTCTTGAATAAAAAACCTCTAGAACCTAGCACCCAAGGAAAATTAGTAGTCTAAATGTTGGTTTAAATGCCCCATAATTTACCCCATGGTTTTCCCTATTTTTCTCTTGTGTGTTTAACCAATTCTCTATTTTGAATTTTTATTGCTGTAAAACCAATTCATTCACAACATTCAAATTCAATCATTTTTCCAATTTTCTTCCTTGCAACTTGACAGCCGAAGAATCCCTCCCTATGGGAATGATCCTTAAGCTATGCTAGGATGATAGTCCATAGATTATCAACTAGAGCACTTGAGATTTAACTTGTTGATTTAGCCACACACCTCTCATGAGGTATTAAATAAGCTTATTTGTGGTGATTGTGTGACTCTAATAGCATGTTAACCTATATCTACACATACACTTTTTGTGGTGGCTCACATTTGGGAAAAGTTTTTGGCGCCGTTGTCGGGAAGGGCAATTGGTGTTCAAATAGTTGCTTGAAAGCATTTGTTTGTTTAGAGTAAATTTGTAGAGTTTTTGTGTTTTGTTTGAAATTCTATTTTTGTGAGTTTAGTTACTTGTTGTTGTTTGCCTTTTTAGGAGTTCTTATCAACTTGTACTTCCTTGTGTATGCAAATGAATACAAGATCAAGAGGAGTGATTGAGTATGAATTAAATCAAGAGTTGGAAAGGACATTGTTGGCTGAAAGAAAGTTAAAAGCAAGAATAGCGGGAAGGCAAAAAGGACCACCTCTACCTCGGTTGGGTGATTACTACGAGCCGCCAATGCAACATGTCAAAAATCACTTTGAGATTGAGGTTGAGAGTTTCCAAATACCATATCAAATCGTTGCTATGATTAGTCAAGGAGCTATATTTCAAGGGAAGGAGCATGAAGACCCAATGATCATTTGGAGTCATTTCTTGAATTTTGTAACACATTCAAACTACCTCGGTTACCCCGAGATGCGGTTGGAGGTGTGTTATTTCCATTCTCTTTGAGAGGTAGGGCAAAACAATGGTACAACTCCATTTAGGGGGTATAGAGTCATTTGATGATCTTCAAAAGCGATTTCTAGTCAAGTACTTCCCACCTTCAAAACTGGAGCGTATGAGGATGGAAATGATGAACTTTAGGCAGCTTGAGGGGGAGACTTTCAAGAAAGCTTGGGAGCGATTCAATGACTTGATCCGTGCATGTCCAAATCATGCTTTGGGAGATTTGAGGGCTATGAACATGTTTCTTCAAGGGCTGAATGCCGAATCAATTGTTGTGGTGCTAGCAAGTGCCGGTGAAGCTATCAAAGAGAAAACAGTTTCAAAAATTCTATCATTGATTAACAAAATAGCCGTGGATGGGTGTATTTTGTCGGATCCAAGGCAAAAATTATCAAAGAAACTAGCCAAGATGTTCCAACTTGATGAAAGCTCACTGTTCAATGAAAAGCTTGATGCACTCACCAAGATGATGACCGATATGCAATTGAAGAAGGAAACGAAGTAAGGCCAATTGAAATTGTGTACAAACTATACCGACTCCATTGTTAAGCAACATTCATCGGTATGATGATGCTCTTTGCATATAATAATAGTGGAAGTTGGCAAAGGAAAGGAGGAAATTGGCAAGGTAACCAACAACGATAAGGTTACTACCAACCAGCCCAAGAGCAACGCCAATATGAGTAAGGACAAAGGCAAGAGATTGTTCCTACAAGACCAATGTATCCATCGAGATTCCAAAATATGCAATCAATTGAAGAGAACAACAATCACAAGGCGATTGCGAATGATGCTTTGAGTATCCTCATGAAGAGAATGGATAAGAGTGACATGGAAGATGAAAAAAAGTTGAATCGTTTAGAGACGATGGTGAAAGATCTAGAGGCCAAGTGGATGCAAAATTTTGTTACGATTAAGAATTTAGAAACGCAAGTTGGGCAATTGGCAAAGGCTCAAAGTTCAAGAATGCAAGAATCACTCCAAAGTGATACCATTCCAAACCCTAAGGGCAAGGAGAAATGCCATGCCATCACTTTAAGAAGTGGCAAAGAAGTTTACAAAAAGAATGAAGAAGAGCTAGAGTTAGAGGACAAATAGGAGTTCCAACCAACTCAAAGAGAAGGTGTTGGTACTTCAAGGCAAGAAGAAAAGCGTAGTGAAGAATCTCCAGCCAAAAAGAAGAAGCAAGAGTGGAAAGGATCATTGAACTTCAAGGAGTATGTTCCAACCCTCCTATTCCCTAAAAGGGTGAAACCCTCTCTAAAGAAGATTCAATATGATAGATTTGTGGAGCTTATCAAGAAGATGTATGTGGAGATCTATCTCCTTGAATTGTGTAGGTCGGCTTCCACATATGCCAAGTTCCTCAAGGACTTGGGCCTTTCAGCTGAAAAACTGAAAGGCCCGATCTAACACTTTTTCTTTTCCTTTTTGAAGACAATTTCTTTCCTTATCAGATTGTACACCCGCACTTTGAAGCCTAGATCTTGAACCAGGTGCTCAGGAATAACGACGATATCGCGTATAGAATTAACAGCAGCTGCAGTCGTCAGATCGAACTTGGTGAAGACGAGATCGGGAGATTCACGATGACATCTTCAGCGGGAGCTCAACAACCAATTCCGAACCCATCGGCCACCGCGAGTCGTGATCGATTTTCGAATCTCCACATATCCGGCTTCAACCCGACTGAACCGAACAAAGGGGCCCGCTTCTTCAACGGATTCCACAAAGATCCGAGCTCTCCAAGGACTATCCTCATCGAGATCTTCATCAAGCTCTCCCTTGTGGCGGAAGAGGAAGCTCAGAACTTCAACCTATTGCTCACTTGGTCTCTCAACGGACTCGACGAAGATCCAAGCCCTCTAAGGAAATTCCTCATCGACATCTTCACTGTGCTCTACCCTTGTTCTCTGCCTGAGCGGACCATGGCTGGGCTATGCTTCACCAGATTTTCTATTTTTCATTGAGCTTGTCGGGGCAGTTCACTGTAATTTTTACTTTCTCTTACTGAAGCTTCTAACTGTGGACCTCGGTTACCCAAATTCAAGACAGTCTCCTTGCTCAAAATCAAGATCTAGTCAAAATTTCTCCAACGATTCAGCACCCCCTCCTCAGCCACAGATCTTGGTCCTTAGAGAGACAAATCTTTAGAGCATCAGGTAAGCTTGACCCTCAGTTGGTAAGCTTACCTTTAACATTTATTCTGATGTGGCAGTGGATTTTGGTGCGTGTGAGATGGTGGTTCTGGCGGTGACACTGATTTAGGGGCTGGTGGAGCTACCTGTTACTGTTTGGATGGCAACTCGAGTGCTCCTTTGTTTGGTCTGTGGTTTGCTGGTTATACTTGGTATCATTTAAAACCTAGATCCTGCAATTGATTTTGTGTTCATGTTTGGATCACTGATTTGATGACCCTGTGCTGCTGTGAACTTAATATGAGTTTTAAACTGAACATATAGTTTGCTAATCCATGTTCTTGGTCAGAATAGTCATGTGCTTTTCTTTTTTTGGAGATTTGCTAGAACTCGATCGATTTTCGGAATATTTGTTGATGCTCGATTGCTTGATTGAAAGGGAAACTCTGATTGTGGATACTCCCATTTGCATCATCATCCTGTTGGGCGAATTTTGTTGAGTATGCTTTTGTCATGTACTTGTGAGTATGAGGCTCGTTTACTTTAATGATTGGGGGACCTTCATGAATGGAAATTTGTGGTCCGTTCAAATGTTGTTGGTATGCTTTTGTTTAATCATGTGCTTGGGGAGACAAGATGTCTTGTCGACTGGTGGATTTGCTTCAGTGAAAGTATGCATTGGGTTTATTCAATCAGGTGTTGATGAACGCCATGTCATCTTGTTTATGGAATTGGAGACTGCTCGGAACTCCACATTGACATGTACTTGGTAGTCACTCATGTATTTGGTGAGACAAGTTGGTCTCGCCGTCTTGTGGTTGAAGTTGCATATTTGCAGCGACATTTTGGAGCGATGCTAATAGTGTTAAGTAATTTTGGCTCCTTATACCTTTCGCTTATTAAATAGATAGATTTGGTCTTCAAAGCCAGAGGGAAATAGAGCATATCTACTAGAATTTTCAAGTAGATTATCTCTATTTTCCTTACATAAATTGAGATAGATTTTCATGTAATTGAGTAGTACTCCATATTTATCGCATTTGCTCTGTAACAGTGTGACGGGTATAGCCGGCACTGTATTTTGCTTTCCTCTAGTTATGTATATATTCCTTTAAAAAAAAGTTCCTCAAGGACTTGGTAATGAATGTGAGCAAATCTTACAATGTGGGGAGACAATTTTGATTAATTGGGAGAGCAGGTGCATTGTGAAGAAAGATCTATTGCCCAAGTTGAAGGATCTCGGGAGCTACACAATACCATGTATAGTGGTATCGAGATACATTGCCAAAGCTCTTTGTGACTTGGGAGCATGATTCAATCTCATGCCACAAACAACCGCTGCAAGTGTTGTGTTTGACAAGTTGATCAAACCAGTTGCCATCACCCTTCAACTGGTGGATCGATCCATAATGCAATTGGTTGGGATAATAGAGGACGACTTGGTGTAGGTTGACAAGTTTACAATTCAGGTTGACTTTATCATTTTGGATATGTAAGAGGACGAAGATGTGCCTATTATCTTTGGTTGACCATTTTTAACAATGGGAAACGCTCTTATAGGAGTGAGGAGCAAGACTATCACATTGCAAATCAATGGCGAGGAGGTAACCTTTGACGTTAACTATGCCATGAAGCATTCTCAAGTTTTTGATGCATGCTATGTGATAGATGTGGTTGATGAGTGTGTTAGGAAGAATGCAAACGACAAGATTTTATCTTATGAGCATAATTTTGATGCATGTGGCCTTGGGAAGTGTGAGTTAATATCTTGTGATGAAAAAAATGAAAGAATGATGCATGATATTGAGAATGATGTGAAATTGCTTGTGTTGGATCATATGAGTTTAACTAGAGGCTTTGATTTTACTAATTATGAGTTTGATCCTATTGAGGTGAGGCTAGCCAATGGATTTAAGTGCAGGCCTGAGAAGTTGAAACCTTCAATTGAGGAGCCACCTATCTTGGAATTGAAACCCCTACCGACTCATTTGATGTATGCCTTCTTGTGTGATAACAACTCACTGCCGGTTGTTATCTCAGCTTACTTGGAAGTCGAACAAGAAGAGAAGTTGATCAATATGCTGAAGGAGTTCAAGGAAGTGATAGGTTGGACTATTGCCGACATCAAAGGCATTAGTCCGTCAATATGTATGAATAAAATCTTAATGGAAGAAGGGGCAATTCCAACTCGGGAGAGGCAAAGGAGGTTGAACCCTATCACGACGGAGGTCATGAAGAAAGAGATCGTTAAGCTTCTTGATTTTGGAATGGCATATGCCATTTCTAATAGTGAGTGTGTTAACCCGGTGCAATGCATTCCCAAGAAGGATGGAGTGATAGTTGTGAAAACCGATACGGATGAGCTGATTGCAACAAGACTTACAACCGCATGGAGGGTTTACAAGACTTACAAATTGTGAAGGTTCTGAGATTTTGCAAAATCTCTAACACGGCGCAACCAAACAAAATCCTATGTGAGGGATTTTTTTTGCCATAAGGAAGAGCACACATGTTACAGTGTAGCTTGCTTAAGGCTACGACTGTTGAATATATGTAGCTCCCCCAAGGACAATTTAGCATGGCATGAGGTAACCTCGGCCACGCGAAAAATTGTACATTAGTAGTTATCACGTTTCCTTGTTTTACTCAAAATGTAACTGACGAAGAAAAATTCTAAAACTGAATTTCTCACTTGACCAAGCTCGGACCATGCCGTGCTGCTAATTTACAAATAATTCAAGAATTTGCAAATCCATCAGCATGACACAACATGAAGAAATTTTACGCTATGTACAAAAATTTCATAGCGTAACCTGGCATTAGGTCACGCGCAAACTAGGAAAAAAAGAAAAAAAATTCTCAAGTGAATTGTTGTAGCTTGACTGCACCCACACAATGAAAATGCATGTTTTGAAGTTAAACATTTCCTAAGTGTTAAAATCATTATACACAAAAGTCACTTCACATAACTTATGGTAGCCTATGCCACAGAGCACAAATAATTTTTCAAGAAACTTTTTGAAGTGTTGAAATCATAAGGCGTGGAGCGAGGTAGGCTTCGCAAATAAAGCAATCAGAGTTTTTAGTCTGAAATAGATGAACTCGTGTAGTCTACGAGAGGCCACGTCATTATGAAATTTACACTACATTTGACGTTGGAAATTTTGACTTATACGGCATGACCACTCAAAATCCTACGCCATGCAACCTAGTTTGAACAAAAAACTCAAAAAATTTTTGAACCATAATTTGTGTGGGATGAGGTAGCCTACACTGTGATGTGAACTGATTAATTTTACACGGCGTAGGTAACACTAGGTCATGCCAAGGCACATCTATAAGTACCAACACTTAGAATTGTTTTTCAAAATTTCTTCATTCTAATTTCAAAACAACCAAGCGTAGCTTAGAGCAAGTCGCTCTACAACTCAATTGATTTCCATTCTGCACCAATCATTCCATCTTTGCACAATTCTATCTGTAGGACTTTGCATACACATCTCACACACAATTCTACCGATTCACCATCTCAGAAAACATCAAGGAATCCCTACATTCATCGAAACCCTAAATTCTTCTTCAAGTAGTAAATTTTTTATTCTTTATTTTCTGGTTGTTTAATGTCTAATTGAGCTTTATAGAATGTTTCTTTATGTTAGATAATATATGACTGGAACCAATTGAGCATGTTTAACGACTGGAAAATGAAAAGTAAAGTTAGTGCAGAATGGAATTTTGTGCTTGATGACCTGTACTTCTGTAATTCCTATTGTTCCCATATGATGTTGTAGAAACTTTCTACATGCTTGAGAGATGGCATTCTGAGTGTTTGTGTTTTTTTTAAGCAAGAAAGAGCTTTATACCATCCTGAACAAAATACGGTGCCGGCTATACCTGACTACACCGTTACAAATATGTGAGCAAAAAATTGGAGTACTACTCCATTACATGAACCTTCCTATAACCTAAGAGGTGGAAATTATAGGACCGCAACTTTAGTAAATACCAAAGTATCGATGCTTTAATTCCCACTCAAGAGTACATTAGAAACGACCAACTTTAGTAACTAATATTACAATGAAGGACTGCAAGCTGGAAGTTTATACAAGTATGCCATGAGGAGCTGTAAAGTGTCGATCCATTTTTTGCTTAGCTCCAATAATTAGACCAACAGCTAAGAAAGAGCTTAGCTTGGCCTCACCAAATATACGAACACATCACAAATGTTGATCCCATAGTACCAAAGGATTCACATTCATTCCAGGATCAAAATAGTAATCAAGCACACGAGAATTGGAAGATGCATATATCGGTTTTGTCAATTTGGAGTATAGCATCAACTCCAGCGCATATGTGACAGATTCCATGAGCAAAGGGGTTCGGGGTCAACGTTCCAAAATCAGGATAACAGTGCAACAACACACTGTTACCACATCAATATTCCGGGCCAAACAATTTTACCATCAACAACCATTTACACATCAAGCAACCAAATGATTAGAGTACCAAGTATATGAATCAATCAGCAAGTTAAAATTTCTACAACAATTGAAATCTAAGTTCCATATCCTTTTTGACATATCAAATTCCAAGAATGGAATGCAGCTTGAGCTCTCTTCATCTTTGTCATTTTCACTTCATTCAAGCTCAAATCAAAAGTACAACAGTTTGAGCATATGCCATATGCCGGACTGTTCTCAAATCAGATTCATTCAAGTTCAGACAGGAGTCTAGTGTTCACTTAAACCTTCCAAAACAAAGCAAATGATAGCATAATCCAACCACACAATCATACACGATAAATCAGCCAAGCCACCACATTACCAATGACAATAAATCAGCCAAATCGATTCAGCACAATCAGGGCAGTCAAGCCCAAATTTAAGTCACCACAATCAAACAACTGGATCAGCTTTTCAATTGAAGCACATTCCCTCATATCAAATCCAGAATCTGTCCATAAACGCACCAAAGATACTTACCTCAGGGATCGGTTTTGGCTATTAGAGTGTGAGCTTTTGCTTAAATTTTGAAGCTTCTAAACGATTGGGAGCAAATGTGGCCCGAAGTATGAGCAGTAGCCAACGCTTCAAGGAGATTGAGTTGAGCAAAGCTGGAGTAGTAGCCGAGCTGTGAGAAGTCCGATCTTGGTGTGAGAGGTCCGATAGGTTGAGGAGTTGGAAAAGTAGCCGAACTGGTTACTTGGTTGCAGGTGCAGGTGCAGCTGAAGTCATTGTCTTGGAGAGTTGAAGCTGTCTGAGGCTATCGTTGGTTTTCTCTTCAGCTTCTTTGGAAGTAGTCGAGCTGGTCGCTTGGATGGAAGATGTGGCCGGAATAATAGCCAGCTGCATTCGTCGCCTTGGAGCTCTTGGGTTGTCGTCAGAAGCTGTCGTGAACAACTTCCTCTTCAACTTCTTTGGACGCTCCTAGTTAGATTGGAAGCTCGATTATGAGGCACCCGTTTAAGATCGCCGGACTGAAGAGCGCCGATCTATTCGATTGGAGCTAGTGGGCAGCTAGATCTGGATCTCCTTCTGACGGAACTCTCAATTTGGGGGAAGCTAAGGCACCAGAACAGTAGAAAAGGAACGAGCTTAAGAGGACCTTTCAGCAAATGAGTGAAGGAACAAATGAAAATAAAAATGAAAGAAGATGAAGAAGGTACGAGATTAGAGTCAACAGGCGTCGGGCCTTTCAGCTGAATAGCTAAAGGCCCTTAAGCGGATGATATCTAAAGAGAAGATAGAGAATGATTTCTAGAGAGAGAATTACATGAATTCTGGAAAACAAATGTGTACTATAATCCACATTTTTAAAGGAACAAAAATGAACAAAAATGGGTAGAATTAGAAATTTTGTGATTCCTGAAATTTCAGTGCTTAAAGTAGTTTATGAGTGATTTGAATTCTGCTGTCTCTGATCAGTAATCTATATGACTAATTTGGCTTACTTATGATGTGAGAACAATTTCTAAGTGTCTAGTTGTCGATAATGAACCTAAATTTCACTTAGATGTAGATAGGCTAGGGTTTGCTTGAATGGAATAAGAAACCTGATTTTTATTCTTTTACCACCTTACATGGAGTTAAACCAAATTACATTAAGGCATAAGGCATAATGTGCTCATTTTCATTATAAAAATGTGAGGTGAACTGTCATAAGCACATTATGTTGTTTTGTGCAACACATGTAAGGCATGATGGAGGAATTGAAAAATGTAGTAATTAGGTTAGGCTAGGATTTGTAAGGTTAGTAATTTGCTGCTGAAATATTGATGCAATGATTTGAATTGCCATTTTGTCTATATGCATAAGAGAGTGAAACAAGCTTGTCTAAACTTACCTTGGTTGAACATGACTTGATTGAGTATTCTAAATGTAAGTTTTGTGAATTGTTCACCCAAGAAGTTGGTTTTGGCTATACTTGTAATGCTTTGTAGGTACATAACTCTTTATCAATGGCACCTAAAGAAAAGGGAAAGGCTTGAACCAAGAGAAAACTAGACCTTGCCAACTCAAAGGGCCAAGCTTCCCAAGAAGAATCCCAAACAGTATAAGCCATACCTCCACTTCAAGTAGGAAATTCTACCTACTTGGAGGCTATCAAAGAGAGCACAATCAAGCTTGTGAGGTTGAAGAACCCCATTCAAGAGACGGGATTGGTGGTGCATCTTAAGGAATTCAATGACATCATTAAGTTCCACAAATGGAAATAGTTAGTTGCCCATCCTACCCAAGAGATGAACATATCTATGGTGAGGGAGTTCTACTGCAATCTCACAGTAGCTAAAGATGGAGATGTGATGGTGAGAGGGAAGACAGTTCCTATTTTAAGGACTATAATCAACAAGCACTATGGCTTGTCCACCATTATGTACCACCAATACCACAACACTGATTTTTTAGAGAAGGAGGCTGAAATCACAGACATGGCCATGAGGCCAGGGAAGGAGTGGAAAATCAACCAACAAGAAGAAGTCATCAATGTGAAGCAGCAATTTCTCAACTTCCCAACCAAACTGTGGTAGAAATTCATCCTAGCTAGCCAATATCCAGGGCAACATGAAAGCACTCTGAGCTTGGCAAGGGCCATCTTGATTTATTGCATCCACCAGAAGTTGACCATAGATGTGGGCAAGCTCATATTGATGCAAATTGAGTTAGTGCCCAAATTTGAAGAAATAGGCCTATTCTTTCCTTGCTTGATAACATCCTTATGCCTGGAAGCTGGTTGCCCACAAGAGAAAGAGGATGTGATAGTGAAGCTGACTGGAGCAATCATAACTATAACAGTAAAGAAGCTCCAAGCAACAATTACGACAATGGAAGCCAAGGAGAAAGCTGTAAAGCAAGAGATCTTCACAACTCCTTTGGCTCCATAAATGGGGAAAGATAGGATGACTGCTATGAAGAATAAGGTAGACTCTAAGGACAGGGATATGAAGGAAATCAAGAACGAAGTGAAGGAGATGAGGAAAGAGGCACAAGACATAAAGGATTCCCTGACAACATTTATGACCTTAATGGGACAACATGTTGGAGGAGAGATAGGAAGCCAAATGAAGGCAACAATTCCTGCCAAGCCAAGCAATAATACTCCCTTCACATCTCAACAACAAGCCAAAGAAGTGGGGCACAAGGTGATCTTAGTGGAGGTGACAATGCCTGAACAATGAACAAGTGAAGTCTATCCCACTCAAGAAGAGGAAATAGACCTATTCTTTTCTCGCTTGATAATATCCTTATGCCTGGCAGCTAGTTGCCCACAAGAGAAGGAGGATGTGATAGTGAAGCTGAATAGAGAAATCATAGCTATAACAGTAAAGAAGCTCCAATCAAGAATTACAGCAATGGAAGCCAAGGAGAAAGCTGTAGAGCAAGAGATATTGACAACTCCTTTGGCTCTATAAATGGGAGAAGCTAGGATGAGTGCTATGAAGAAGAAGGTAGACTTTATAGACATGGATGTCAAGGAAATCGAGGAAATAAAGGAGATGAGAAAAGGGGCACAAGACATAAAGGATCCCCTGACAACATTTATGACCTTGATGGGACAACATGTTGGAAGAGAGATAGGAAGCCAAATGGAGGCAGCAATTCCTACCAAGCCAAGCAAGGATACTCCTTCCACATCTCAACAACAAGCCAAAGAAGTGGGGCACAAGGTGATCTTAGTGGATGTGACAATGCCTGAACAATGAACAAGTGAAGTCCACCACACTCAAGAAGAGCAAGCTGAGAAAGAAGCTCCCTCTCACATGGAGCAAGCTCAAGAGGATGCCATGCATAACCCAAAGAATATGCAGTTGATGGTGATCCAAGCTCTGTTTGATCCCAAAAGAGTGGTACAAGAGGTTTTGAGGAGCATAGAAGAAGAGGAGGTAGAACTATAGTGTTGCAAGAGCCATTATTTGATGAGGACCAATTGCTAGAGGAGGAGATAGAGCTAGAGATCCAACAAACTCTTGATGCCATGTCCAATGAGAGCAAATCTAAGGAAATCAAATCCAAGAAGAGGAAGAAGGAAGGCAAGCTTCTTGAAAGTTCAGAGAAATCTAAGAAGAAGAAGAAAAAAAAAGTCAAGCCTGTGATAGAAGCACTTGACAATGAAGAAGCAATGGAAGCAAGCCCAACTCAACCAATTCAAGAGCCACACAATGAAAAAGAGGCAGCACCAAAGGACATAGATCCACAACACTCCACATGAGGGGGGGTCCTTTCTGTACCTTACTCAAGTGCTTGAGGACAAGCAACCCATTAAATGTGGGGGGCATTATGCCTTTTATTTTATTTTGAAATTTTTTGTGAAATGTTTTGTTAGAATGTTGTGATGTTGCTATTTTTGATGAAGTAATTGAATTAGTTGGCTTCGTGAATTGAAATGTTATGGTGAAAATAATTTTTGTTGGATGTGTGATGTGAAAATTTCTAGGTTGTATGTTTTGATGTTATGAGTGATAATTTCTTTGTAATTGTAGGTTATTGTAGTTCTTTTTTTTATTTTTAGTTCAAGTAGTTGTTTTTGGGATTAGTGTATATTAAATCCCAATGGTGTTGTGAAAAATTTGTGTATTGATTGATGAAATGAAAATTCAAGTTGTTATGTTGAAACTGTCAATCAATGATGAAATTGTCATTGGTGTAAATGATGAGTGGATAGTGAATGGAAATTGTGGTTGCACATCTTGGTCCAAAAAGACATAATATGGAGAACATATAAGAGAAATTGGAACTATGAAATAGGACAAGTTGTGGAATAAGTAGTTTTCTCAATAAAGCTCACTTTTAGCTGAATGCCTTTAAGAAACTTGGTGTGAACATACATGCATGGAAGAGATGATGTGAGTCAGTTTATGTTATGTGCTTAATGATGCTCAAAGGAGTATGTATTCCCAATTGAAGAGCGAGGTTGCCTTTCAAACTTGAAAGAATGTTTGAATTGTATAAGAAACTCGTATGATTGAGAGTGAGGTATAAAAAGCCATAAACCCTTGGCATGTTCTTGCATTGTTAAATTTTCTTTCCCGTCCTTTATGAGATTGCTTTTTAAATGAAAACTACATTCCTATGAAGAAATCATATGATTGGGAAAAGGTAAAAAGATGCCAAAAAACCCGAGGCATATTTATTTTCTTATTTGTGTAAGAAATAAGAGTCATTGGTCTTCAATATAATGCACGAGTGTAAGGATGCTAAGTGACTTGTGAGACATTGGTTAAAAGAATAAGCTAGTTTTATAAGCTTAGATGCTTACTCCCATCTTGCTTGATTAGTAGTGAAAGTTTTGAATATATGGTATCCACGAACACACACTTGTACAAAGGGATGCAAGTCTACAATCTATGGCATTGATGCACTCTCATTATGTAAACCTTTGTTTTCAGATTGACAGTCTAACCATCAGCTTAATTTTCAATTGAATGATGAAGTTTGAAATCCATATGAGCACAAGTTATGCATTGAAGGATGAATCTCACTTTTTGTGTTCATTTTAATTTCATTGGATTTAATTCTTGTATTATTGCTTGAGGACAAGCAATGTCTTAATTGTGAGGGGTTTGATAAGTTGGTAAATCACCAACTTATTGGTATCAAATTATTATAAAAATGCTTAAGTTCTCAGGTCAATATATATGTTAATGTTGGATTATGCATTATTTTAGGTGAAAGATCATGAAAGAGCCAAAAAGATGAAGAAAGAGTGAAAAAGAAGAAAAAAAGAGCACAAACTTAGGAATCAAATCAGATGGCATGACTGAAGCTAAGCCACGCCATGAACTCCTTAAGAGATATTGCAAAGCTTGGCTTCAGTTAGGCCACACTACTCAGAATACTGCAAGGAGAAATTAGACCTCGCGTGGTGCACCGCAAGCTACGCTATGAAGAGAAACAAGCAGGAAGGCATGGCGTAATTACACACAGCCTACGCTGGCAGTAGAAGAGTGAAGAAGGATGCAATTCCACACTTAACTTGAGAAGAAATGTTGCTAGTGTGGTTCGGAGTAGGTCACACCATGAAAAGAAAATGCAAGGGAAATTTAGCAAAGAGCTTGTGTAACCTACGGTAACTTACGCGAGATGCTTGCAGGAGCTTGGCGCAGCATGACCCAGCCTACACAAAGCAATGCTCAGAGAAAGAAAGAAAAGGAAGAGTTCGAGTAGCCCGTGCTTGCCCATGCGAGATTAAGGATCAGAAGAATGAATGCAGGCATGACATTGTGCAACTTACACTGCATTGAGAAAAGACAAGCCTTGCCGCGTGGTCAAAGCTTGCCCACACCAAATTGCAAAATTGCTGAGGACAGAGCTAGCGTGACCTACGGTAGTCTATGCCACCTACTCCAGGGCAAAGGTTACACGGCGTGACCTGAGGCAGCCCACACGAGCTGACATGTTCATGTATTTTGTATACTTTTTGTACTCTTTACAACTTTTTACTTTAGTGGTCCTCCTTGGGTATGTTAATGAAGGACTTTGCATGCTTTATTCTAATAGGGTTTTTAGTAATGCATTTTTGTAGGCTATTGAAGTCATGGGTGAACTTATTGATCTAATGGGGTAATCTAGCCATAGCATGACAAGGGTTTGAGTAGGATTCACTTTCCTAGCTAAGTAAAGTCAAGAACTAGCATGGCTTCATAGTAAGGTCATGGGATATTGGCGCTAGGTCTTAGGTGATAAAGCTAAAGGGAATGATACCTTTGCTTGACTTCTTAGTAAGGTCAAGAGGCCATTCTCCTAGGTGATAGCACATGATGGGGTGGAATCTCTATTCGATTGGTTAGGTATAGCTCAAGGGCCGGGGGGAGGGGGTAGTTCTTAGTAAGCTATCCACCCTTGAGTTTTCCACATTGAGGGGTTGCTATAGGTCTTAGTAACTTATAGCCTATTGAATGAAAAACCGCTAGACCTAGCACCCAAGGCAAGTGAGTAGTCTAAATGTTGGTTTGAATGCCCATAAGTTACCTCATGGTTTTCCCTGTTTTTCTCTTGTGTGTTTAACCAATTCTCTGTTTTGCATTTTTATTGTTGTAAAACCAATTCATTCACAACATTCAAATACAATTAATTTTTCCAATTTGCTTGCTTGCAACTTGACAAACGAAGAATCCCTCTCTGTAGGAATGATCCTTAAGCTATGCTATGATGATAGTCCATAGATTATCAACTAGAGCACTTGAGGTTTAACTTGTTGATTTAGCCACACACCTCTCTTGAGGTATTGAATGAGCTTATTTGTTGTGATTGTGTGACTCTAATAGAATGTTAATCTATAGCTACACATAAACTTTTTGTGGTGTCTCACATTTGGGACAACTCCCCCTATGTGATGAGAGGTAAGTGTAAGGATAAAACAAGACTAACAAATTTCCAACTAACGCACAAGAGTTGCCAAACAATCTACCCTAATCCCCCTATGTGGTGAAAGGCAAGATTAGAGCAAATTATCTCTAGTAATTTACTGCACTAAAATAAACATATTTCTTACACATAATTTGTGCGTTAAATCATGCATAACAATGAAGATCATGGAAGTAAAACTCACTAACAAGTATAATAGAATAGAACATAAAACTTGTAAATTAAGTACAAAAACCCATATCTTAATCTCGGGAGCACAAAGAATTTAGCTGAGCATGGCTAAATTGAACATCATAAGATTATTAATTAAGAACACAATTGAAAATATGGATTGAAAAGAAAGATAACACCTTGAATTAATGAAAATCCTTGGAAGAAAATCTTCAATCCAATACCAATAAATCCAAAAGGCAATGATCCAATCTATAAAAGCTACAAATATCCAAACAATAGCTAAAAGATAAATCCTAGCTATTACAAAGAGAATCCATTGCTCAAAGCTCTATGAATTGTCACGTTCTAAAATATATGAAACCCTAAAAAGGAAAAAAAATCTAATCAATTCTAAACTATGACCTCCCTATGTTTCTCCCTTTGAAAATTAGATAATTGATGGCCTTATATAGGAAACAACATAAAACCTTATCAATCATTGATAAGATAACACGTTTTTGGTCTCTAACATGTAAGGAACAATTTAGAAAACAACCCAAAATAAAAAGACATGTTAAAAACATTAAAAACTTAAAAAGAAAACTTTTCACGCAGTTTACAGCCCCGATGTCGTGACGCCCATGAAAGTTTTAGGAAACATTTGAAACTGTGAGCCACATTATGACGTGGAGCTTTGTATGTCGCAAAGCATATATTTGCGGCCATTTTTCTCTATGATCCCGGAAGAATTTGGGAAAAATTAAAACATGAAACTTGTAGCTCTATCTCTTGGCTTTCCAATTCTGCTTGATTCACCTACTTCAATCATAAACAGAGAGAGATAGGATTGAAATACTAAACACTGACATATTTTCTCAACATTTGTTTTTTGTTGCCTTTTGACTTGTTTCGATATGTTAAACCTTTTTGGAGTCTCGAGCCTCAATGGGATCAACTTGGGACTTATTTTCAACTCTATCCAAGGTATCAAAATATAGGATTGATCATCAAAAATTTGAATTAACACCTTGAACATCTTGTGAAACAAGTAGCCAGCTTTTTTGCGACACAAGATACTTTTTGGCCTAAATCACATATTTCTTGATCTTTCTCAATCTTTTACTCTCATTTTGGCCTCAATGCTCAATAACCTATAAAATACATAAAAAACACATTAAATAGCACAAAGAAGGTGCAAAGTATAAGTGAAATAGCATATATAATGTGAACATATTTTGCCGTATCAATGTGCAAAAATTGATACTTGGTTAAGAGTGTTAGTTTTGAATATAAAATTGAGATGCAAAAATTAATATTTGTTCACTACTACAAAATGGCAGATTTAAAACGGTCTATTTAAAACGGTTATTAATAACCCGTTTTAGATAATTGGGGCGGTGGCATTTTTGTAATAAAAATTAGGTAAATGCAAACTTTCTAAAACGGTTACATTATAACCGTGTTAGAAAGTCTCTTGATGTCAGTTTCTAGAACGGTTCGGGAGACAACCGTTTTAGAAAGTCTCTTGATGTCAGTTTCTAGAACGGTTCGGGAGACAACCGTTTTAGAAAGTCTCTTGATGCCAGTTTCTAAAACGAATCGGGAGACAACCGTTTTAGAAACTGTTATCATCTCCGTTTTAAGAACGGTTTCTAACTAACCGTTTTAGAAAATGTACCGATAAAAATTGATAATGTATTTTATTCTCCTGTAGAACAGATCTATAGATCGATGAATGGATTCAAGTAAGACACATTTGTGTTCTTCAGCTTCTGAGTCATAAAAGGGTCAATAATTTGTGTTCTTCCTCTCTTTATCTTCTTTAGTGAACTTGAGTCAAATATATGGTGATGAAGAAAGTGGGAGGAAGACTAAGGAAACTCTAGCAGACTTTGTTGAATTATTGAGGGATTTGAATATAGCCGACTATATT
The DNA here is from genome assembly GCA_016586305.1 of Ophiorrhiza pumila. Lineage (NCBI taxonomy): Eukaryota > Viridiplantae > Streptophyta > Magnoliopsida > Gentianales > Rubiaceae > Ophiorrhiza > Ophiorrhiza pumila. The sequence continues at coordinate 18,625,274 of BLIW01000005.1, forward strand.
CCTTGGCTTGGATACTAGAGTGAAGCAAACATATAATTAAAGAGATTGATGAATTTTTAGAGAAAGTGATCGAGGAGAACAAGAACAGGGAAACAGTGTCAATCCATGACAATGATGATGATAGAAGTGTTGATCCAAGAAGCTCAGATTTTGTGGATATTCTACTTGAAGTTAAGAGGGAACACTTGACTGATTTTGATGTTGAACAAGATACTCTCAAATTAAGCTCTGAATTTGGTAAGAATTTCCTTCCTGCACTAACACTCACTCAGGTTGCACGCACAGATATATTTTCAAATTACTTTGTGCAAGATGTAAAGTTTATTTAATTGGTTGAATTGTTTTATTGAGGAAATTTTTCAAATATATTTCCAATCAATTTTGTGGCATAACCTTGATTAGGACATGTTTGTTGTTGGAATTGATACAACACATACAGTGATGGCGTGAACTTCTAAAGCTTCGAAAAGTAATGGACCGCAAAGATATACTATTTGGTGATCGGACAACAGATGCATTTGAAAAAGAGGTTGAGAAATTTATTGAATTTGTTTTTAAGGATGTTAAGTTCATATATTGCCCGTGTAAAGATTGTAAAACTTTTGCCGTATACGACGACCCTAATACGATACGGGACCATTTATATCGGAGAGGATTTGATCCTGGGTATAAAATTTGGAGATGGCACGGTGAGAGTGGAAGTTCATCAATTCAAGAAAATTATGAAGCACACGATGATGATACAATTAAGAATGATCGATTGGATGACATGGTGGATGATGTGGTCGGTGGTTTTGGTGATAAGCCCGAAGTGCTTGCTTCCCTATTAAATGATAGCGAAAAGCCTCTTTATCCTGGGTGTACAAAGTACACACGGTTGTCTGGAGTTTTGAAATTGTACCATCTGAAAGCGGCAAATGGGTGGACTGATACAAGTTTTATAGGTTTATTGAAGTTACTGAAGGACATATTACCGGATGGTAATGAATTGCCTGATCGCATTTATGAGGCTAAAAAAATTATGTGTCCTATGGGCATGGAGTATAAAAGGATACATGCTTGCCCAAATGATTGCATACTGTACAGAAATGAGTACGAGAATCTACAGGTATGTCCTAAGTGTCAGACATCTCATTTCAAAAAAAATTTATCTTGTGTCGATGATGATGCACTGAGGAAAGCTTCTCCAGCAAAAGTATTATGGTATCTCCCTATAATACCGAGATTTGAACGATTGTTTGCCAATTCAGAAGATGCTAAAAATTTGACGTGGTATGCAAATCGGAATATTCCCCTGGAGGACAAGATGATAAGGCATCCTGCTGACTCGGATCAGTGGAAAAAGATTGATTCAATGTTTCCGTCATTTGGCAGAGAGACAAGAAATTTGAGACTGGGATTGTGTACAGATGGGATGAATCCTTATGGCAATCTAAGCACCACACATAGCTCTTGGCCAGTGATGTTGGTTATTTACAATCTACCTCCTTACTTGTGCATTAAACGCAAGTATATACTTATGTCATTAATGATTTCAGGTCCACAGCAGCCAGGAAATAACATAGATGTTTATTTGGCCCCATTAATTGATATTTGAAAAGGTTGTGGGATGAAGGGGAGTTGATGTTTGATGCATATCGTCAGGAGTCATTCACTTTGCGTGCCATGGTATTCTGTACCATAAATGATTTTCCTGCTTATGGTAATTTATCTGGATTTTCTGTCAAAGGACACAATGCATGCCCTATATGTGAGAAGAGTACAGATTCCTGCCAGCTTGTGCATGGGAGCAAGACAGTGTATCTTGGGCATCGTAGATTTCTTCCTGATTCTCATCCGTATCGCCGATTGAAAAGAGCTTTTAATGGGAAGCAAGATTTTAGAAACGCTCCATCTGCAGTGAGTGGTGAGACTATTTATTCTCGTGTTAAGGACATCAATGTAGAATTCGGCAAACAAACAAAGTCTCGTAAGAAGGATAAGAGTTGTTGGAAGAAAAAATCTATCTTTTTTGATCTTCCATATTGGGAGAAACTTGATGTTAGACACTGTCTCGATGTAATGCATATTGAGAAGAACATATGTGATAGTTTGTTGGGTACTCTGTTGAACATACCTGGAAAAACAAAGGATGGTTATAAAGCGAGACTTGATTTGGTCGATATGGGCATACGGGCCTATCTAGCACCCGAGCTTCGAGGATAGCGCACGTACCTACACCCTGCATGTTATACGTTGTCACGTAAAGAGAAACAGAGTTTGTGTCAGAGTATTCATAGCATCAAAGTCCCATTTGGATATTCTTCAAATGTAAGCCGAACTGTTGGATTGAAGTCCCATGACTGTCATGTGTTGATGCAGCAGTTGTTACCTATAGCTATTCGATCCATCTTGCCAAAACATGTAAGAAATGGTATACCAAGACTTTGTTTATATACCATTTTTGGTTGATTATGTCGAAACTTCACTTATTTGGTTGTTTTTAGGAATGTACAACTGTTTTGGGATTGTTTTAGATTGATTATATCGAAACTTGTGTTGTTTGGTTGTTTGTTGGAAATTTCAACTGTTTTAGGACTGTTTTGGGTTGCTTATGTTGAAACCTCACCTATTTGGTTGTTTTTTTGAATTTACAACTGTTTTGGTACTGTTTTAGGTTGATTATGTTGAAACTTGTGTTATTTGGTTGTTTTTTGGAAATTTCAACTGTTTTAGGAGTGTTTTGGGTTGCTTATGTCGAAACCTCACCTATTTGGTTATTTTTTTGAATTTACAACATGTCAGGTTTGGCATAACCAGACTTTGTTTCTTTTTCAATGCGATATGTAGCAAGGTTGTTGATCGTGACAGATTTGATGAGTTATAAGATGAAATTGTCGTGGTTTTGTGTCAGCTTGAAATATATTTTCCACCTACTTTTTTTGACATTATGGTGCACTTGGTGGTTCATTTGGTGAGGGAGATTAAGATTTGTGGTCCTGTATATTTGCATTGGATGTATCCATTTGAGCGGTATATGAAAGATTTCAAAGGTTATGTTAAAAATCGATATCGTCCAGATGCTAGCATTGTTGAAAGATATATAGCTGATGTGGTTATTGAGTTTTGCACTGGGTATCTGTGTGACAGCAATGCTATTGGACTACCTAAATCTCGACATAAGGGAAGGATGAAAGGAAAGGGGACATCGGTTGCCAAGTTGTGCACCGCCCTGAATGATGAATTGCAAAATGCACACCTTTACATCCTCCGCAACTCTGAAGAAGTAGTGCCATATGTGACGGCTCATATGAGTCAAATAAGAGGGTGTAATCGGGGATGGACTGACAAAGATGTGCTCAATGAACACAATCGGACCTTCGTCAACTGGTTCAGTAGTACTATTGATGAGGGGGAAACAGTGTCAGAGACGTTGAGGTGGTTAGCATATAACCCCTGTTGAGCGGGGGTCGGTCACTCGACCTCGTCAAATACCCAAACTTACTCAACTAATGTAGAGGTGGCAAGTGGGATCGTATCCACAAGGAAGGTTTGGATGTCAAGAGATCACTTGTTCAAATAACAAAAGCAAATGAGACAAATGCAAAACAATATGAATGCAAAAGATGAGAATGAATGGGTTAGTATGCAAGCACTGCCTTGAGGATGAACCAATTGGTATGGATCTCTCCCTATCATCATCGACTTGTGTAAAAGCATGAATGAGGGGATCGACCTTCTAGTGAACTTAGGGTTGATCTCCTTATAAGACTCACAATCCTAATTCACCCTGCTTCTCTCATCTTCCCTTGGTAGGGCAAGACCTAGGCTCAGCTTCCTAATTCCCGATCCCTACCTGACACTAGAACCCCAACTCCCTTGGACAAGACAGTCAACCAAAGTCCGAGTTCTAATGTTCAAATAATCCTAAGTCTTTCCATTACATTAACTTCAATTGTCATTGGTAATGCACAACTGACGTTGCATCCTTAGACAGATCATAGGACTCATCCAAGTTGTTCCCTATTCTAGTGATGTTATTTTAATTTCCATTGATAGCACTAGATTGACCTCAGTGGTACTGCAAGTCATATGAAGGGCCTAGGCTTGAGTGAGTAATCATTGGAATAAAGCATCAACAAGATATATGAAACAATATCAAACACATGATGTGCAATACGAATGTCTCAAATAAGATAAAAATCCACACAATTGATCCTCAAGACAGTATGATCTAAAGAAGGAAAAAGAGAGAGAAAATCCTAAGCTAAACTATGAACCCTAATCTAAAGAATGCTATGTTGTGTTGTGTTTGGCCGCCTCTGAATAGCTACTTTCTTCTTGCCCTCCTCTAGCTTTTATAGTTTTCTCTTCATGTCCTTGCCAAGTGAGCTTCCTGGAAGTTTCCTTGCTATGCCCGGATGTTGACACGTGCTCCTGTAAACATAAGCCAAGAATGTAGTGAAGACACGTGTATTTGACAAATAAGAGTGACGAGGCAAAATATCAAATAGATTGGATGCGGTGTTTGCTACGTGCACTTGGACCAAATGTGAAGTGGAGTGTATACGAAATGTATGCTAAAATTCCTAAGTAAAAATCTAACAAAGGAAAAATACAAAAAAATACACAAGTAATTAAATGTGCAGAGTGCATGTGTGTGAGGTGATGGTGCGGGCGCATAGGCGCCCGCGTGTGTGCGTGCGTGAGTGGGCTGGCGCCCGCACAGCCGTGCGTGTGTGTGTGCTGGCGCCCGCACAGCCGTGCGTGTGTGTGTGCTGGCGCCCGCACAGCGTGTGTGTGTGTAGCTGTGCGGGCACCTGGCGCCCGCACAGCGTGCATTGTGTGTGGCTGTGCGGGCGCCAGCTTGTGTGCGTGTGTGGGTGTGCGGACGCATAGGTGCCCGCACAGTGCATAGTGTGTGTGTGTTTTGTGTTTGTGCTGTGCGGGTGGGATTTGGTGTGGTGCGTGACCAAGTGTGCTTCATAGCTCAAAAATGATTACTTTCATAACAAAAATGCTACACTTAGCCAATTCTCAACATTTCATCGGATTGAACCATTTCCACACATACTTGTTCATCTATCATAATTTTTACAGAGAATTTATACAAAAGATCAAACAAGTTAAACGAATAAGTCGGTACAAACCCGACTTATCATCCCCCCACACTTAAATCTTTGCTAGTCCCGAGCAGAGTTGCACACAACACCTAGTGATTACCCTATCTACATTCAACACTCACAACATCATCAGCTATCCATTATAAACTTTTTCGCATGCAAAGGAAATTATATATACGGGCAAGCTTTCAGTTTACTGCATTTACACAATTTGTTGAGTAAAGGAAAACGAATAAAGACCAAACCGTCACCGTGCAAGTGTGTGCTGAGGGTTACTTATGATCCCTACGCAGTCTATGCAAAATACTCAAGTAAACACTTAATCAGAAATTCTTGCACTACAGTCCTTTTGTCCACACACACGAACACTTAAACATAAACATTGTAAAGAAACTATTTCGCACATTGGTGTGCTTGCACATTGGTGCTTATTTGTAATTCATGCCGCACATTGGTGCTTGGCTGCCCAGGGTTTTGTGGCTATTTTTTTCCCTTTATTCGCCCATTGGCTTTTTCTTCACAACTGCACAATTTCAACAAAAATTTCGTGTTCGTGTGTGTCTTCAATAGACTATATAATCAAAATACAAGAATGAGTGTTTACGAGTAGAAGGCACATACACGCAAAGAATCATAAAGGCCCTCCTATGTCAAAATTTTGCTGGCGCTTTTATCTTACTTTAACATCGCACTTTACTCAGCAAATTTCACGAAATACTTGAAACCTGCTAACTCGCGAAATTTTTTTTGCATACATCACAAGGGTAACATTTTTGAATTTGCTGATGAGGTCTTGATTGTGAATGTAAATTGGGCGTGCGAGTGTGATGAGTGGATATTGGCAAATTTAGCACAACACAATCAACACTTTCATATTAAAACTTAAAGCACGCCACACACACTACATCGCAACTGAGAACTTAAAGCACACCACAAGGTCAGTGCTAGTCACTGCCTTGTTTTTCATTTCCACAAACAACACTAAATAAAAAACGAAAGCAATTAAAAAAAATACACCACCTATTACTAATATACTAAACACCACTGATCCTTGCAACGAGATCATACCACTGACCCCTGTGGCACATAAGCAAACACACAAAACAGTTTAAAGCATTTCAACGTAAAGGCTGCAAGCCTTACAAACACACAAGCATCAACCAACACCCAACAACCACACATGGACCTCCAGAGCATGGACAACCACATATGGGCCTTCGGAGCATGCAAGTCTCCCCCCACACTTAAAATCAACAATAGTCCCCATTGTGGAAAAAGGAAAGAGACTACCGCGTTTAAGCTCGGTGGAGGCTGGTTGGAAAAACTGGAGAAACCCAGGAAAGAGGATTGTGCATTTCGGAAATTTGGTGTACTGGATCCAGCATTCGAGCTCATATTTTCCACTTGCACACCCCCACACTTGGACTCATGAATCCTTGCACCAAAAGAACACAACTCATTATATGGATAAATCATATATTCATGTAGCACACTAACTATGTATCCCATTCTAGAGTAGAACTTCATGCAATAAAGGCGTCCCAGTAATGCACTATGTTCATGGCACGTTTAAATTTCATACATGGTCACCACTTCACATTTTTGCAATATTCATGAAGACCAATCGCTAGACAGTATTCACATCATATAAGACCATAAAAGTTCCAGGAAGGTATTTCCCATAGAAAATAGAGATCGATAAAAAACAAGGGAACGAGCTCATACCTTCTACCGAGTACAAACATGAGTGAAAAGTGACTTGCTGGAAACTTGGTGTTAAAGTGATGGTGCTACATAACTTACTCTGTGTGTATGTGAGTAGTGACTTGTGATGTACAAGAGAAGATGTGGTGTGCAAGTGAGTGCCACACCATGACCTTGGGTCATGGTGGTGTGTAATGGGTCATTTTACTAGCACTTTGACAACACCCCCACACTTGGCATTTAAGAGGCCTTTGCTTGAGGCCCCCGCACACAAGAGAGCATCCTACATAAGATAAGGTAAAGCAAAATCAACTAAGAATTCAAACACAACTTATTCAAAGGAAGTAGAGTAAGTAGTTCTGGATTTATTCAGTCTCCAGCTAGACTTTATTCATGAAGCTTCTTCCTTTAAGATTCGGAGTACCCATCTCTATACCAGAAGAATGCTCTTTCATAAGCACTCCTTTTCCTCCAGTAGGGCACTGGGCATCTATTTTCAGGAAAGAGGTGTTGGAGCTCATTCACATGGGGAACAATCTCAATAAACTCCATTTCATACCATGTATGTTCCCCCATAGGAAACACCTCTTTCACTTCTCCCACCAACTTTTGCTCTAAGACCCTACAAGGCTCAACCACAGATTGTGCATCCATAGTCTCAAAACATTTATCAGTAATTTCAAAAATAGATGCATCAACAAAGCAATTCTCCACCATGTTAGAAATTTCTTTACAAAGCATTAAATCCTCATAACATAGACTAACATGGGTACTCTTTCGGGTCTCTCCTTTGCTAAACAAAATTGGTTCACTTTGCACATCTAACAAAGGCATCTCAATGTCCTCTATTTGTTGGTCACCATTTAAAGTTTCAGATTCATGCATAGTCTCAAAGGTTGGTGCCTCAACAAAATGCTCAATGGACATGTTGTCATTTTCATTAACAAGTGCAGTGTCATTTTCATTCATGCTCACACAAGGGTTGATGAAATGTGTCTCTGTACAATTGATTGGGCATTCAAGGACAGGAGGAGCATCAAAGGGAAGTCTAACAATGTCATCATTCTCATGGTAATTCCTAAAGTTGATATAAGACTCGACATTAGATACACCCTCCATTTTGGCCGTAAGAAACCAAATAGCCCTAAGTGCTTCATCACTAAACTCATCACAAGAGACATCATTCTCACAAGGAGGACTCAAACGTTCATGCACAAGAAACTCATCAACATAGCACTCATGCATAACATCTCCAACATTTATAGACTCCAACTCCCTTGGACTCTTTAAACCATAATAAAAAATTGCATTCACATCAAAATGATTTTCCTCAGGAGTGGGTGTTTCAATAAGGAGAGATATACCTTCTGAGTGGCCTTGAGCATCTTGAATTGGTGTCTCAAGTTGTTCCCACAAGTTGCTCATTAAGGCCCTCTTGTGATCAAGTCTCTGTTGTGGCTTTGGAGCCTTCTCTTCCTTTTGAGCCAACCTTGTTTTCACTCTATTAGCCTTGTCCAAAATTTTAGACAACATGTCATTTTGCTCTTCTTCTTGATAAAACTCATTGCCTTGCTGTTGGTCATGCCATGATTCATAGTATCTTGGTGGGGAGAGGTTATCAAATACTCTAGGAGTTGGTCGTGTCTCATCCATCCAATCTGGTGGGTAATCATAGTAAGGCTCAACATAGTCCCCAAACCTCCTGGTCATATTTGATCTATTGTGGTGTGCACAATCCAATTTTAGTGAATTTTCAAATCACCTGCACTCACCACCAGCTAAACACAGTACTGGAACCAAGAACAAAAATATAAACTAACTATCAAACACAATAACAAACAGAATAAAAAGAATAACACCACCAAAAACCAAATGACAAAAACACAAGAACAAACAATTCAAGAGAACAAATAATCCCCAACAACCGTGCCTTCCCCGGCAACGGTGCCATTTTGAGCGGGGGTCGGTCGCTCGACCTCGTCAAATACCCAAACTTACTCAACTAATGTAGAGGTGGCAAGTGGGATAGTATCCACAGGGAAGGTTTGGATGTCAAGAGATCACTTGTTCAAGTAACCAAAGCAAATGAGACAAATGCAAAACAATATGAATGCAAAAGATGAGAATGAATGGGTTAGTATGCAAGCACTGCCTTGAGGATGAACCAATTGGTATGGATCTCTCCCTATTATCATCGACTTGTGTAAAAGCATGAATGAGGGGATCGACCTTCAAGTGAACTTAGGGTTGATCTCCTTATAAGACTCACAATCCTAATTCACTTCTCCTCTCATCTTCCCTTGGTAGGGCAAGACCTAGGCTCAGCTTTCTAATTCCCGATCCCTACCTGACACTAGAACCCCAACTCCCTTGGACAAGACAGTCAACCAAAGTCCGAGTTCTAATGTTCAAATAATCCTAAGTCTTTCCATTACATTAACTTCAATTGTCATTGGTAATGCACAACTGACGTTGCATCCTTAGACAGATCATAGGACTCATCCAAGTTGTTCCCTATTCTAGTGATGTTATTTCAATTTCCATTGATAGCACTAGATTGACCTCAGTGGTACTGCAAGTCATATGAAGGGCCTAGGCGTGAGTGAGTAATCATTGGAATAAAGCATCAACAAGATATATGAAACAATATCAAACACATGATGTGCAATACGAATGTCTCAAATAAGATAAAGATCCACACAATTGATCCTCAAGACAGTATGATCTAAAGAAGGAAAAAGAGAGAGAAAATCCTAAGCTAAACTATGAACCCTAATCTAAAGAATGCTATGTTGTGTTGTGTTTGGCCGCCTCCGATTAGCTACTTTCTTCTTGCCTTCCTCTGGCTTTTATAGTTTTCTCTTCATGTCCTTGCCAAGTGAGCTTCCTGGAAGTTTCCTTGCTATGCCCGGATGTTGACACGTGCTCCTGTAAACATAAGCCAAGAATGTAGTGAAGACACGTGTATTTGACAAATAAGAGTGACGAGGCAAAATATCAAATAGATTGGATGCGGTGTTTGCTACGTGCACTTGGACCAAATGTGAAGTGGAGTGTATACGAAATGTATGCTAAAATTCCTAAGTAAAAATCTAACAAAGGAAAAATACAAAAAAATACACAAGTAATGAAATGTGCAGAGTGCATGTGTGTGAGGTGATGGTGCGGGCGCATAGGCGCCCGCGTGTGTGCGTGCGTGAGTGGGCTGTGCGGGCGCCAGCCGTGCGTGTGTGTGTGTTGTGCAGGCGCCTGGAAGCCTGCACAGCGTGCGTGCGTGTGTAGCTGTGCGGGCGCCTGTGCATGGTGTGTGGCTGTGCTGGCGCCTGGGGCCCGCACAGCGTGTGTGCGTGTGTGGCTGTGAGGGCGCCTGGCGCCCGCACAGCTTGTGTGCGTGTGTGGGTGTGTAGGCGCCCAGTGCATAGTGTGTGTTTGTTTTGTGTTTGTGCTGCGCTGGTGGGATTTGGTGTGGTGCGTGACCAAGTGTGCTTCATAGCTCAAAAATGATTACTTTCATAACAAAAATGCTACACTTAGCCAATTCTCAACATTTCATCGGATTGAACCATTTCCACACATACTTGTTCATCTATCATAATTTTTACAGAGAATTTATACAAAAGATCGAACAAGTTAAACGAATAAGTCGGTACAAACCCGACTTATCACCGGTCATGTTGTGTTATCATATTTGGGCTATGACATAAATGGATTTTCATTTGCTATCAAGAGTCAAGATGATCAGAGTACAACGCAAAATAGTGGGGTTATATTAGTGTCTGAGGCATTACATGTGGCTAGTTCGAAGGATAAAAATCCAGTATATGCCAATATGTCTTATTATGGGGTGATTGAGGAGATATGGGAGCTTGACTATGTTAAATTCAAAGTATCCGTATTCAAGTGCAAATGGGTTGAGAACAACAATGGCATTCGAATTGATGAATTGGGATTTATGCTTGTTGACTTGAATCGGGAAGGTTTCAAGGGGGAACCATTCATACTTGCATCCCAGGCAAAACAGGTGTTTTATGTCACTGATCCTTGTGATAAAAAATGGTCCGTTGTTCTACAAGGAAAGAAACAAAACTTTGGGGGTTGAGATTGATAATGATGTGAGTAATGAAGTGCCGCCATTTTCCTTAGGTGTACCCTTAGTTAGACCTGTTGAAGAGGACTGTAATATGGATGAATTCATACTTTGTACTGACCATGTGGAAGGCATATGGGTTGACGATCCATTTTCTAAGAAAAGAAAGACAACTTCTTGAGCCAGAGAAAGGGTTAACAAATTTTCGTTCAAAGAAAAATGTAGTTCCCAGCAATGTTTCTTATTCATGCTATTTGATACTTGATATTGTATCATGACATTAATATGAATTAGGGTGCATCTAAACCACCATGCTCGTGGTAATGTTAAATGGACTTCAGTCAAGTGCCACAAAATGGCAAATTTCTATTGGAATATTTGCCAAAATATTTACTATCTGAAATTTAATCTGAAACACATTGTTTTATTTTTTTATTTGTTGATATTTTGGGTGGCTTTTAGATTCTTCAGCATCTCAATTTTTCCAAGATAATTCTATTGCTGCTCTTAATTTTTACTATTAAAGTGTATTTACATTGTGGACTTGTTATGTATTATAATTATGCGTTCTTATGAAACTGCTCTTTTAATTTTTTGACAAGTAATTAATTAAAAAAAATCAGATTTCCAGACTTTCTAGTACAGTTGCACTTGAACCGTGTTAGAAAAGTGAAAAATTTCAGTTTTCTAACACGGTTATGAGCTTAACCATTATAGAAAACTGAAATTTTAAATTATTTAGTACGGTTAACGTGTAACCGTGTTAGAAAATTGAAATTTTTTTCCCTTTCAAAAACAGGTGTAGATTAACCGTTCTAGATAGCCTTTTACATATATACAACAAACTGGAAAAAATTTCAAACAACTATTTGTTTTCATTTCGCGCATATAACTATCTTCACCGCCATTCACTTCACCTCATCGCCGTTCGCCACCCGTCCCAACCTTAGCCGCCGCCGTTGCCGTCACCAATCGTCGTCATCGCCTCCGTCGCCGCGTGACAGTCCCGAGTTTCCCGCCGTTCGCGCCGGTGCCAATCCCCCGAAGTCACCAAAGAGAGGTGAGTTCGGATTTTGTTTAAAAGCAGGGTTTTTTTCTAATTGTTTATGTGGGATACAAGGTCTGTTTAAGTGTTTGGTTTTAGAACAACAAATTAGGGTTTTTTTAAGTTTAATTCTTTTGTTGTCTTTTTGCATTTCCAAGTAATAGCGATAACTAAGATGATATATACATACAGTGTTGATTTTAATTTTAATTCCAATTCTAATTCTATCTGTTTCTTCTCCAGACCTCTCGATCATTTTCCACTGCCCTAAATTATGTAAGTTGATGGTGATCAAGAGTGTATTATACTAATAATTTTGGAAATACTTTTCTTTGTGGAAATGGTGATGTTAAACTACAGGGAACATTGTTACAATTGCACTTGTTGGTAATTTCTGAAATTTGTGGAATAATAAATGAAATTTTTATTCTTGTTAAGTTTTTGGAGTTTCATTACTTGTTTTTCAGGTTAACTTTGAACTGCATAATTGTGGTAGTTGAATTGTATTTGTTTATTATCCATTGTGAAGTCTATATGTAAACAAGGATAATTTTTTCTTTTGGTGAATTCTTGGTTACTTGTTAAAGAACATACAATCCATTTGTTAATATTTCTTCTTATTTGCCTTTGTTATGTTTGTTTATATTTTCTTTTCTCCTTTTACTGTTTTCCTGAGTACTGAAGTCATCATTAGATGATACTAGTATAATGGTATTTTGAGTTGTATGTTGATGTGGTTGATTGAGCTCCGTCGACTTAATGTTGCTTGACTTGTGTTATTTGGTTGTTTTATAGAAATTTCAATTGTTTTAGGACTGTTTTGTGACGATTACGTCGAAACTTCACTTATTTGGATGTTTTTTTGAAATTTCAACAGTTTTGGGACTGTTTTAGGTTGATTATGTCGAAACTTGTGTTATTTGGTTGTTTTTTTGAATTTACAACTGTTTTGGGACTGTTTTAGGTTGATTATGGCAAAACTTGTGCTATTTGGTTGTTTTATAGAAATTTCAACAGTTTTGGGACTGTTTTGTGATGATTACGTCGAAACTTCACTTATTTGGATGTTTTTTTGAAATTTCAACAGTTTTGGAACTGTTTTAGGTTGATTATGTCGAAACCTGTGTTATTTGGTTGTTTTTTTGAATTTATAACTGTTTTGGGACTGTTTTAGGTTGATTATGGCGAAACTTGTGTTATTTGGTAGTTTTTTTGAATTTACAACTGTTTTGGGACTGTTTTAGGTTGATTATGGCGAAACTTGTGTTATTTGGTTGTTTTTTAGAAATTTCAACAGTTTTGGGACTGTTTTAGGTTCATTTTGGTGAAACTTGTGTTATTTGGTTGTTTTTTTGAAATTTCAATTGTTTTGGGACTGTTTTAGGTTGATTATGGCGAAACTTGTGTTATTTGGTTGTTTTTTAGAAATTTCAACAGTTTTGGGACTGTTTTAGGTTCATTTTGGCGAAACTTGTGTTATTTGGTTGTTTTTTTGAAATTTCAATTGTTTTAGGACTGTTTTGTGACTATTACGTTGATGGGACCCAAAAGGCTCTCACGCACTCAGTCCAATGATGATGAACCTCAACCATCAGCTGGTAGGAAAGGGACAATTTGCCAAGAACTGATGACCATGTGGGCCATGGGAAAAAAAGTACCGATCGAATTTGATAACTATGGCGAACCCTTGACATCAGACGCGCGAATCAAATGGATTAGCTTCATTGGATTGATGGCGCGCAGTAAAGTAGATATTGTCAAATTCGAAGACTATCCATCTGTTGAACAGCAGATAAAGGATAACATATGGGAAGAAGTAATGGTATGTGTTATAGATTTTATTGCCTAAGTTTGAATTTGTTGTTTCACTTTTATAGGTTTTAATTGTTTTGTAGTTATATTTATACTAATGTTATATGTTATTTGGTGTAGGCAACATTTGAATTTCGGACCACAGAGAAACTAAAAAGAAAGTGGTTATCAGCTGCGGGAGAACGTTGGCGGTCTTGGAAATTGAGCCTAAATCGATATATTTCTTCTTCGAACAAGGGTAAAGACCCATGTGTAGATTATCCTATTCTCAATAATGATTCATGGAATTTATTCTGTACTAATCGGTCCACTGACGAATGGCAGGTAATGGAATTCTGTTTTATTTTAATATATTGTCTATTCATTCTTTAACAAATACACACTTACAATTTTGGTTTCTTTTTTTTCAAATAGAGGAGGCGCAGTGCTAGTTTGGAGAGCTCCAATCAGAACAAACTCCATCACACAATGTCTCGTGGTGGATATTCTTTGCTTGCCAACAGATTAACTGCTGAGAAATGGGAGAAGAAAGTACAGATGAATATTGAGAATAGTGTGGCCGAAGAGAAGGCACGCTCGACAACTTCACCACCTTCGCCAATTCCCCGCAATGTGCTATTTAAAGAAGGGCACAAAAAGAAGAGTGGTGAATACTCGACCGACGAGGCTAGAAATCTTAGCAGTGTGATTGTAAGTACAATTCACCCATTTCCAAATTAAACTATATAGTTTAATATAGTTTATAAAATGTCATTACTAATTGAGGACTGTTATTGCCATCTTGTAGGATGATTTGACGCTCCACGAAAGTCAAGGAGAGACAATTGCGTCGGGAAAAGAAGACATTCTTGTTGTAGCGACGGGAAAAAAGGATCACCCCTGCCGTATTAAAGGTGTTGGTGGTCGGAAGCGAGTGCAAGAAGTCTTTGGATCCCCGTCCTCTACCAATACTGTTATGTCGGAGTCGGATGCGCTATTGGATTGCCAAGAGGAGCTCCGATTTTGGTCAGACGCAGTCAAAGAATTATTTCAGGCAATGGGTAAGCCAGTTCCAGTTTATAAAAAGGGACGGGTTAAGGCTGACTCGAGCAATACGAGCCACACAGTTGAATCAGCCATGAACCTGAATGCCCAAAAGGATCAGACGCCTGTGACAGTGGGAGAGGAAGTCTTGAGAGAGAACATTGTGAGTTGTTCCAGTTCGTGCAATCCAGATTCATTCTGAGATTTTCAGGTAATGTATTCTTTCTTTTGATATACGTGGCTTTAAGATTTATTTTATCCCTGTATAATTTATGTTATTATTGACTTTTATCGTAGGACGGAGCTGAAGTTCGACTTTTTGTTAACAATAAACTTAATGAGAGGTGTTTTGTGGCCATCGGCAGAGCGTATACTTTATCACTTCATCATGGAAAGAATGTAACGGCTGATAAAGTGAGGGTCGCCATATTGACCTCGTATGTTGCCGATGCTTTGGTACCATTTCCGGACGATGAGGCCACGACAGTGGGGAACGCAATCGGACAGATTTTGCTATGGCCTAGATCACTAGTTGAGCTTAGTTCAGGGCTACACGTTCAGGTTTAATTAAATAAGATCCATTATAGTTTTTAATACCTTACAACTGTCAATCTTTCTAATTACACTACAATTTTTTCGCAGGTGCCGAAGAAGGGGAGGAAAGTTTCCACTTCCTAAAAGGCAAAGTAAACACCTAAGCCGCAAACTTCGAAAGATGCCCACACAGGAGAACAACAAGACGCAATAACAAAATTGGTGGGCTCTTTACAAGAATTATATATCTGGGTACAATTCCATGCGAATGACATTGTTTACAAAATAGAGATGATACCAGAAATTGTGGGCCTAGCATATGATATATATATTCCAAAGGAGAGCCTAAACGAATTTTTAAGGTTCGACAAGGTGACAAGTCATTGCATGCAAGTGTTCATTAAGTAAGTTAGAATTTATTTCAATAGTTTACTTATATATTTTGCAATTTCCATTTTGTTTACAACCTCTACAGATTAATAAATATGACTGTTATGTTTGTTTAATGTATTATATGGGGCACTTTATACATTGGCTAATGAAGACTGGCCATCTTGAGTAGGGTTCATATCCCCAGACCATATACAAAAAATTGGGAATAATGACACGGATAGGGTACAATATATGGCATCAGCCATGAAGAATGGCAACAACAGCATCTACCTTGCGCCATATTTTCTAGGGTAATTAAACTTATATCATTTTAATTTATTGTCAATCTTATAAAGAATTTAATAATTGATATATATGTTGCATTTTCTTAAACAGTGAGCACTGGATGTTAATGGCCATAGTGCCACGGGATATGTCTGTTTATTGGTTTGATCCTGTACATTCGGCCTCCCGAGATGATGCTGTGTCATTAATGAGCACGTAGGTTATATTTGTGATTAAGTTTTTAAAATATTATATAACACGCATTATTACATGTTCATACACGTGGATAGTTGATGCCCGTTTTTTCTTCTTTTTCTTTTTGCAGCTTTGCGAGGGTATATCAGTCTATGTGTGAAGATAGCTCAACCACACATAGAACAATTCAATGGATAGAGATGAAAGTAAACATGTTATTTTGTCAACTAGTTATATATTCGTAAGAAATTTTATTATCTAAAAAAATGCTTTTTTTTATTTGTAGCACAAGAGGCAATCGGGAGATTGGGAGTGTGGATATTATGTCATGTGCTATATGCGATTGATCGCACTCCGTCCAGGCATAGATCACTTTAGTCTCAATAAGGTATTCGTCTTGTTTTTCAATTTCATTATTAATGGTTGCATGTGTTATTATATTTTTTTAATATCTCAATCAACTACAATTAACTATAGTTTTTTTAATGTTTTAGTGCTTCAAGAAGGACGTGAAACCATTTCAAAACAAAGATTTGGATGAGGTTCGAGAAATATGGGGCAATTATGTAATGAAATGTGAGCTCCAAGCGTTCGCAATTTAATAGATTTCTCCCGTCATTTTGATAGAACATACTTGTAATTATGTACTGTTTTTTATTCATTACTATATATGTTAGTATTTTTTCTGTAGATATTAGTATATTTGTTGTATATATATAGTTTATTTCTTGTATGTACGGAAATTGTTTTTTCAATTTGAAATGGATGTGTTATTTATATGTATATATTTGGCTGTGCTGTGAACTTTAGGGAACAGTCAATTATAAGAAAAAAATTCAATAAATATATATTTGATTTTAAAGACAACATAGACTTTTAAGAACGGTTCATCAGCCGTGTTAAAAAACAGACTTTTAAGAACTGTTCATCAACCGTGTTAGAAAATAGACTTTTAAGAAAGGTTCATCAACCGTGTTAAAAACAGACTTTTAAGAACGGTTCATCAACCGTGTTAAAAACATAATTTTAAAAACATTTCACAATCGGCGTACTGTAAGCGGGAATTTTTCAACACGGTTAGAAACCCGTTTTTAAAACCAACATTAAGGACGGTTAACTTAAGTATCTAGAACGGTTATAAACTGTTGTAAAAAACAGTATTAAGAACGGTGTCTTAACCGTTTTACAAAATGCACAACTTTCTAGTCCGCCCATATCTAAAACGGTTTGAAAATCTAAAAACCGTTTTAAATAACTACTTTTAACCGTTTTAGAAAGTGAATTCTGAAGTAGTGGTTGAAAGTTTTCATTGTACAAGTATTAAATCGAAACCTTTTGATTGAAATGTGATACGCAAAAACTAATACTTGTTGAAAATTTTACTTGTGAAAAGTGATGTGAAAATTGATACTTGTTGAAAATCTTCAAGTGTTAGATTGATACTTTTAAACATAAAAGTGGAACGCGAAATTCATACTTATCAAAGAGCGAATTTCATACTTGAGATAGATTTTCATACTTACAGTAAAAAAAAACACGTGTGAATGTAGATCGTATATACGAACCTATTTCAAAAAAAGCTACATTTTTTGGCAAAACTAATGGATCCATTAAGGCGTAGTAAATATCAATAAAAAGTCATATCTAACCTTCTTCGATTATAGTAAAGGAAACTGTTGCCCTCATTGAACTCAACTCGAACACAATTGTTCTAACTTCTACGCAAAATCAGGGGTCCTATTTTTAAAGTCATACGATGAATAATAAGGTTGAAGAAAATTTTGTGATGGTTGATGTATAGTGGTTGACGTAATCCTCAAGGTTGAAAACATCTAACTCATTGTTGTATGTGGGGATTACTAGTAATTAGAAGTTGGTCTTTGAACTTTACACTCATTCTAGTAAAAGATACATGTTCTTATTGCCTTCCAAGCTTGTTGGATGAGTACATCAAAGTTGGATGTGAGACATCTTGTGTCTCAATCAATATCTTTCAATGATGAAACATAAAATTATGTATGGGTAAAACATGAAGAAGTAGAAACTCAAAGGAATGACAAGACATGAAGACGTGTTAGTGTTCAAGTTCTCAAAACCCTAAACCTAAACGTTGTAAGTTAGTTCATATGAATAAGTTAATCTCTTAGACGTTCAAACTTTTACAAAATGTATTTTACAAAATGAATTTGATACAAAAAAAAGATGCATAACATTACATGTTTCAAAACTTATCTTTAACAAAATGAAATATTCAAAAACATAATTTTTACATAAAATCAGACGACCTCATGTCCAATTCTGACGTCCGAATTCACTTTTTGAAAATTTTATTTTAAGCCTATAAAGTGAATTCAGACGACCTCTCCTACTTTCGGACATGCGAATTCACATTTTTATTTCCATGTGAAAACTAAGTTCTGGCGACCTCCCTTGAGTTTCGGACGTCTGAACGTACTTTTGGCCAAAAACTGATTTCATCTATAAAATACATTCAGAAGACTTCCAGGGGGTTCAAACATCTGAATTCGATGATTTTGAAAAATTAGGGATTTTCCAAAATACATTCGGACATCCAAACTGATAGAAAACCCGGATCGAATCCTCAAAACTCAAATATGATATTTAACGGAACCAAAAACTGTTGGGCCATTATCGTATAAATTGATGAACGAAGAACAACCCAATAAGTAGGTTGGAATTTTAAGCACCAATTGAATAGCCGAGTTCGCGAACAATTCAATTCTCAAATTTTTAACTTTGAAACCAATCCAGGAAATCCAAAATCACAAAGCAAGAAACCAATCATGAAATATCTTTATTAAAGCCAAAAGTGATACGGATGGCCTTGGATTTGAGACCTCAACCACACGATCACACCCTCATCTTTGGACCGGTTGTACTCCACAAAACTCGAACTCAACAAACAACACAAAGCGGAAGGAAACAAGATGAAACGCAAAGGCAAAGATTGAAGTAATCTACACCCCAACGTTATAACAAATAGAATTAACTTAACTAATGTAAATCAAAAGTTAAATCTCTTCAGTTTGGCGTGTTCTTTAAATCAAGAACGGGTAAGCTAACCTATAGTTCCTCACTAAGGTTTCGCGGGTCTTATGAAAACACAAATGAAATCAATTGGATCCTCACATTTTTCTTAACAACTCTTACGGCTGCAAGAAGGGTTAAGCAATGCTTAATTTTTATCAAAATTCAACTTATTATTTCATGTGAAAAACTCACCTATAAATAGGCTACAAAAACATGAAACCCTAATCCGATTCCAAAGTGGAATGGAATACTAACTCTAACAAACTAACTTGAGAAACAAGGAACAACTAACTTAATCCTTTATGGAAAAGGACTCTAAAGACACGGCTAAGAAGGAAAGTAAAACACGTTTTTGCTTCCTAAATTACTTTCCTAAAAATTCCTAAAAAGTAGAAGATTACTTTAATTGGACAAGTGATGGACTTACTAATAACGAAATTAAAGCCCAAATAATTAATGTTAATGGACTTATTATTTCAACCCAAAATAAATCCTAAAAACATTAAAGTGGCGTGATCCATTTTAAGTCCAAAAACTTGCCTCTTTATTGGACTTCATATTTTCGGCCTTTATTATTTCTTCAAGGTGGATCATGAATTGTTATTGAAGAAACATGCCAAATGACTTCATGAGATTGAGATGTTGCAAGAGCTTCCTCAAGTCCTTCACAAGTTGACGCCATTAATGATTGCAAAGCTTCCTTCATCTTTGAACTCCTTGATCTTGTCATTGGACCATCAAGATTTGACAAGGGATCTTGTGAAGTTGGTTTTGGCAAGATAGACTTGGGTTGATTTCTATCATTTCCTCCCTCCTCGAAAGGATTCGTCCTCGAATCACCTACATCAAACAAAGATATATCAGTAACATTGAAAATAGATGAGACATTGCCATACTCACTTAGAAGTTCAATCTTGTAAGCATTATCTCCAATCCTTTCCAAGACTCGAAAAGGACCATCTCCTCTTCGATGAAGTTTAGATTTCCTCTTTTCAGGAAACCTCTCTTTCCTCAAGTGAATCCAAACCCAATCTCCTGGTTCGAAAATCACTTGACATCTACCCTTATTGGCTTGCTTAGCGAATTGTTCATTTCGCCTCTCTATGTTAGTTCGAACCCTATCATGTAACTCCCTTACAAAATTAGCTTTCTTTTTACCTTCAGCATTAACAAACTCATTAACAGGTAAAGGAAAAATATCCAAAGGAGTTAAAGGATTAAAACCATACAGAATCTCAAAAGGTGAAAAATTAGTAGAGCTATGCACAGTTCGATTGTAAGCAAACTCAATGTGTGGTAAACACCCTTCCCAATTCTTTAAGTTTTTCTGGATAAGTGCACGAAGTAAGGTAGACAAAGTTCTATTAACTACTTCAGTTTGCCCATCAGTTTGTGGGTGTGCAACAGTAGAAAATAGCAATTTAGTACCCAACTTATTCCAAAGAGTACGCCAAAAGTGTGACAAAAACTTGACATTTCTATCACTAACAATACTCTTAGGCATTCCATGCAACTTTTACAATTTCCTTAAAGAACAAATCAGCAATTCTAGTAGCATTATTAGACTTAGAACAAGCAATAAAATGTGACATTTTGCTAAATCTATCAACTACAACAAATATGCTGTCATGACCATTGCGTGACCTAGGCAAACCAAGCACAAAATCCATAGAAATATCAATCCAAGGATGACTAAGAACAGGCAAAGGTTGATACTAACCATGAGGCATTACTTTAGATTTCGATTGTTTACACACAATGTATTTATCACAAACACTTTTAACATCTTTAATCATGTTAGGCCAATAAGAGTGCTAATTCAAAACAGCAAGTGTTTTAGCAATACCAAAGTGCCCCATTAACCCTCCTCCATGGGTTTCCTTAACAAACAAATCACGAATGGAACATTAGGGAATACAAAGTTTATCTTTCTTAAACAAGAAACCATCATAAACATAGTAGTCACCATTCGGTTTATTCAAGCAAAGATCAAAGTTGGCGTGAAAATCATGATCATCTTTATACAAATCCTTAATCATTTCAAAACCAAGTAACTTAGCATGCAAATAGGTAAATAAGTTGTATTTCCTAGATAATGCATCGGCTACCACATTCTCATGACCAGATTTGTACTTAACAACATATGGAAAGGTTTCAATAAATTCTAACCACTTAGCATGTCTTTTATTCAATTTACCTTGAGTCTTCAAAAATTTAAGACTTTCGTGATCAGAATGTATAATGAATTCCCTTGGCCATAAATAATGTTGCCAAACTTGTAATGACCTTACCAAAGCATACAACTCCTTGTCATAAGTTGCATACTTCAAAGCTGCCCCATTGAGCTTTTCACTTAAATAAGCCACAGGTCTTGATTTTTTTTAAGCCACAGGTCTTGATTCCTGCATCAAAACAGCACCAATACCAATCCCGGAGGCATCACAGTGTATCTTAAAAGCTTTATTAAAATTAGGCAAAGCAAGTAATGGGGCATGAGTCAACATGTATTTCAATTTGTTAAAGGCGTTTTCATGCACTTCATTCGAAACAAATGTAACATTTTTCTTTACAAGTTCATTTAAAGGGGCTGCTGTAGAACTAAAGTCTTTAACAAATCTCCTATAAAAACTTGCAAGTCTATGAAAACTCCTAACTTGACTAGCACATATAGGTCTTGGCCAATACATGATTGCCTTAACTTTAGACTCATCAACAGCAATGCCTTGAGAACTTACAACATATCCCAAAAAGATAATTGACTCCATGCAAAAAGAACACTTTTTTGAGATTAGCATACAATTTGTTCGCACGCAAAACAACAAACACTTGTTTTAAATGTTCAACATGCTCATCAAGTGTTTTGCTATACACAAGGATATCATCAAAATAGACTACAACAAATTTGCCAATAAATTGACGAAAAACATGATTCATAAGTCTCATGAAAGTACTTGGGGCGTTAGATAACCCAAAAGGCATAACTAACCATTCATAAAGACCATACTTTGTTTTAAAAGCCGTTTTCCATTCATCACCTTCTTTCATGCGAATTTGATAATAGCCACTTTTAAGATCTATCTTGGTAAATATGCATGAACCATATAACTTATCAAGCATGTCATCTAATCTAGGAATTGGATGCCTATACTTAATAGTTATTTTATTTATGGCACGACAGTCAACACACATACGCGAAGACTCATCCTTTTTAGGATCTAACATTACAGGAATGGAACATGGACTAAGAGATTCACGCACAATACCTTTGTCAAGGAGTTCATCCACTTGACGTTGAATCTCTTTTGTTTCCTTAGGGTTAGCTTTATAAGCTGGCTGATTTGGAATTTGTGCTCCAGGTATGAAATCAATTTGATGTTCAATGCCTCTAATTGGCGGCAAACCAATTGGTAATTCCTCAGGAAACACGTCTTGATATTCCTGCAAAAGAGAGTAAACAGCACTAGGCAAAGAAGCAAGGTTATCACTATCAATAATAAGTACAAAATCCTTGCAATACATTAAGTACAAAGGCTGCCTATTGACTAATGCTCTCTTAATCTCACTAGAAGAAGCAAAATTACAAGATTTAGAAACAACTATATCATGACTATTACAAGATTTCGATCCACTATTACATTGTTTCTCTTGCAATTTCTTCTCTTTTGCGGCGTTCATATCTCTACTAGCTTGAATGATTCTTGTTTGATCTTCAAAGACTTGTGCAGGAGTTAAAGCGTGAAGATTAAACTTCTTTCCTTCATGACAAAGCTATAGAAATTTTTCTTGGCATGATAAATCACATGACAATCAAATTGCCAAGGACGCCCAAGTAAAATATGCTTGCTTCCATGGGAACAACATCACATAAAACAGTATCAACATACTTCCCAATGGTAAAAGAAAACTTAACTTGTTTGGTAACTCGTGTATCAACCAAATTGTTTAACCATTGAAGACGATGAGGCTTGGGATGTTTTATGCAAGTCAAATTCAATTTATTCACAAACAAAGTGCTTGCCACATTGGTGCAACTACCACTATCAACAATCACACTACAAATCTTTCCTTGAACCATGCATCGTGTGTGAAATATGTTATCTCATTGCATCAAATCATCATTATCAACTTAAGGTTGAACATTAAGAACACGGCAAGAAACTAAAGAGTAGTTACCAACATCATAAGTATATGATTCAAGAGCTTCACCATTATCACTTGATTCGGTTTGGTAACTCTTCTCTTCAAGAGGTGGCATGTCAGCACAATCATCATCACTTACCACTTCTCCACTATCAAGAGTTATCATCAATTTTCGAGTTGGACAATCGGATTGCATATGTCCATGCCCTTGACATTTATAACATCGAATATCCCTCAATCTTGGACTAGGAGTTGACGCCGATTTTGGTGTGTGCTCCATAGCTTTAGGGGCTGATTTTGGGACTTGGGATAATGCACTTGATGTCGGATTGGAGGTGAATTGACGCGGCTTTGATGGTGGTGTGAAAGGGGTGACATTCGGCTTTTGTTCCCTTCGCCAAGGTGGTGGCGGTTGTGAGAACTTACTCTTCCCTTTCAAGTGCCTTTCAATCTTGATTGCTTTGTGGACAAGTTCATTAATATCAACATAACTTTGCAAATCCACATGATAAGCCAAATCAGAATGCATACCTCTCAAAAACCTTTCAATTGTAGAGTCGGGATCCTCTTGAACATTAGCTTTAATCATCAAAGCTTCCATCTCATGATAATACTCTTCAACCGATTTATTACCTTGAACAAGGGAGTGCAATTTTCTGTTCAATTCATTGTTGTAATGAGAAGGGACATATTTCTTCCTCATAAGCACTTTCATTTGACTCCAAGTCTTGATTGGCCTCTCTCCATCTTGACGTCTAGACCTTATAACTTCATCCCACCATAAACTAGCATAATCCTTAAGGTGCATAAAGGCAAGTCAATACTTCTCTTTTTCGGGGTAATCATTGCCTTCAAAGAAGTGCTCAAGCTCAAGAACCCAATCAAAATAAGCCTCGGGATCTGCTTTACTATGGAAAGTTGGGATAGTTAGTTTAACAGAGGCAATTGAAATCTTATACTTGTCACCTTTCTTAGAGGAACTCGTGTCCTCCTCTTCCTCCTCATCATGACTAGAATCATTGTCAGACTCAAACTCAACTCTACGGGATTTAGGACCCTTGGGTGGTGGTGAAGACAAACTATCAACTTTGAGTGTGAGTTTTCGGATCATGTCAAAGAGGACATCATTAGTGAACTTTTGGTCCACTACCTTTGGTGATTTAGATTCCTCACCCTCCATTTGTACCTGCAAGTTAGTAAAAACACAAGAAATATATAAAGAAATATACCTCACGGGTTCTCACAATATGGGGAGTATATGCTCTCCTCTCTAGTGTAGAGGTTTTTCTCGTGTATACCCTATCTAATCTCTCAATAATGAATCTCTCAAACTAATTTAGCTTACTGTTTCGTTGATTATAAGAACAAGTCTCAACCGAATAATTCAACAAATCAATTCACACAAGTAATGCCAATGAAGTTTGAAGAAAAATCACGTCACTAGAATAATTTAAAGATCACGTATGGGGTATAAACATTTTAACTCCAGAACACTACAAAAACAGAAAGTAGATAGAAAAAGAAGAAAAACGGTTTTTTTGAATCACTCAATTCCGATTAAAAATGAGCAAGATATAGCACTTTCAATATTGGTGATTTTCAAAGAGAAAACAAGAACTTTAGTTCTTTTCTTGGGCTGTCTTTATTATTATTTTTTTTATAAATATGGTCCGAATTTTCTTTTCCTTTTTTTTTGTTCGGACAACCTTGTACAAATCAAAACATTAAGGTTTTAAGACAAGAACATAGTACAAGTACTTAGGTTTGAGGATGTTGTCTTGTCTTATGTTGTTCAAACCTTAATTTCTTCAAAAATTTCAGCCAACAAGAATTTCAAATAACTCACCAAATATAAGGAATTTCAAAATGCTTCTTTAACAAGATAATCAAGATTTGCAACACGAAGCAAGAATCAAGCTCAAGATTCAAATTTTGACACTTTCGGATTTTCAAGAAAATCAAGATTTTCAAGAAAGTGGTCAAGAACTCATCTTTTTGAGATGGTGAAAAAGTTTTATTAAAACACAATTTGATGGCAATAGAATGACGAAGCTAATGCAAAAGAAAGATTAAGAAACGGATGAGAAACAAGGAAGTTATGAAATTTCTACCAAGAAACCCTAATTTCACAAACCCTAGTTTGACAAACCCTAAAAAGTTTGGACGTGAAGACAACAATAATGACTCAAGAATTCCACACTATGATGATGAACAAAACAATGCAGAATTTAAACTCAAAAAACAGAAGAAAGGATCGAAAGAAAACAGCAAGCATGCAACACAACAAAAATGCAAAAGTCCGAGAATGATGAACACCGTTTTGGACAAATTTTAGCAACAAAATTGCATGCGATTTTGGACAGAATTTTAACGAAATTAAGACCTGGATTTATCACGACCTAAGATAGCAAGAATGACACGAAGAACAACAAGGAAAAATGCAACAAAACTGCAGAAAAATTGACGCAACAAGACAGCAAGATCGACACAAAAAAGAAAGACAAAAAAAACCGAGAAGAACAAAACTTGAATTTGGACGAACAACAACCTGGTTGGCTCTGATACCAATTGATACGGATGGCCTTGGATTTGAGACCTCAACCACATGATCACAGCCTCACCTTTGGACCGGTTGTACTCCACAAAACTCGAACTCAACAAACAACACAAAGCGGAAGAAAACAAGATGAAACGGAAAGGCAAGGATTGAAGTAATCTACACCCCAACGTTATAACAAATAGAATTAACTTAACTAATGTAAATCAAAAGTAAATCTCTTCAGTTTGGTGTGTTCTTTAAATTAAGAATGGGTAAGATAACCTATAGTTCCTCACTAAGGTTTCGCGGGTCTTATGAAAATACAATTGAAATCAATTGGATCCTCACATTTTTCTTAACAACTCTCACGGCTGCAAGAAGGCTTAAGCAATGCTTAATTTTTATCAAAATTCAACTTATTATTTCATGTGAAAAACTCACCTATAAATAGGCTACAAAAACATGAAATCCTAATCTGATTCCAAAGTGGAATGGAATACTAACTCTAACAAACTAACTTGAGAAACAAGGAACAACTAACTTAATCCTTTATGGAAAAGGACTCTAAAGACACGGCTAAGAAGGAAAGCAAAACACGTTTTTGCTTCCTAAATTACTTTCCTAAAAATTCCTAAAAAGTAGGAGATTACTTTCCTAATTATCATGCAAGATAATTGGACAAGTAATGGACTTACTAATAACAAAATTAAAGCCCAAATAATTAATGTTAATGGACTTATTATTACAACCCAAAATAAATCCTAAAAACATTAAAGTGGCGTGATCCATTTTAAGTCCAAAAACACGCCTCTTTATTGGACTTCATATTTTCGGCCTTCACTATTTCTTAAAGGTGGATCATGAATTGTTATTGAAGAAACATGCCAAATGACTTCATGAGATTGAGATGTTGCAAGAGCTTCCTCAAGTCCTTCACAAGTTGACGCCATTAATGATTGCAAAGCTGCCTTCATCTTTGAACTCCTTGATCATGTGATTGGACCATCAACATTTGACAAGGGATCTTGTGAAGTTGGTTTTGGCAAGATGGACTTGGGTTGAGTTCCATCAAAAATCCTCAAAACATTTAAGAACTCTACCTATTACAATGAATTAAAGACCTATTTAAAGGCTTACAAGATAAAACCCTAACTTAATAAACAAGAAAAGCAAAACAAATCCCAAAATTAAGATGCAACTTAAAACCCTACTAAACAATGATTAGAAGACATGTTTTTGGGCCCTAACATCTAAGGAACACTTTAGAAAACACCCCAAAACGAAAAACCATGTAAAAACATAAAAAAATGTAAAATTCAAAAACTAAAATTCCCCCACGTTGCGACGTGGAGAGTCGCACATCGCGATATGTGGATTCACTGCCGAGTTTCTCCTTCATCCCTTCGTAATCTAAAAATATACAAAACATGAAAGTTTTAGCCCCGGATCGTAGCATTCCAATGCTTCTTTAATTAAGCCATTCGAAGCTAAATTGAGAGAGATATGGCCAGATTACCAAAACATGGCAGAATCTCTCAACAAACAATATTCGACGCCTCATGTCATGATTTTCTTTGTTAACCCTCCTTGGAGTTTTGGACCTCCATGGGACCAACTTGAGCCTTGTCGATAAGAATGGGTGAGGCTCAAATCCTGGACCACTCGAATCTCCACACCTTTAAACCATTGTTGACACCAAAATCACACAAAAAAGAAACACACGAACAAGCAAAACAATTGGCGGAATTGAAGTCAAAGGAAAACGAAAAGATTTGGTAATAAGCCAACCAAACCCCCACACTTATACAAACAATTTAACTTAGCCTTATGTAAATCAAGAGAATAAACTAAAAGGTTTGGCCGTTTCTGAACTCAAGAACCAAAAAGATCACCTATAGGTCTTAGCTAAAGGCTTGCGGAAAGTTTAAAGAACAGCTAAACTTAATTGATCTTTAAAGTTCAAACACAAAGTGCTTGTAATCTAGAAAAGCTAAAATCTTCAAATTTCATATTTTTTTTCTCTTAAAAAAACGTTTAAGGCCTTCCTTAAATAAGGAGTAAATTCGGCCAAACCAACAAAAGGAAACAAGAAACCCTAGAAGAAGCCAAGTACAACTTAGCTTCTTAACTAACTAACTAACTTGTTTCCAAAACCAACATGGTTTTGTTTCTAGCAAGCAAAAAATGTTTTTGCTTCTAAGAAATAGGAAACAGTCTTATTCCTAAAATATAGCCTTCCTCCTAGAAAGTAGGAATGCTCCTAAAAAGTAGGAATCCATTACTTACCTTTATCATGTTAGATAATTGGGCCAAGTAATCAATTACTTATTAACGAAAATATTAAGCCAAATTAATGTTTAATGGACTTAATTTATTATAAAATAAATAAAACCTAATTTTAAAGTAGTGGCGTGATCCATGTTGTGAAAATCCAAGCAAGCCATCTTGGTCTTCAAAAGGTCTATGAAATTCGCGAAGGTAATCTGCCAGAATCACGTCATCCATCTTGGTAGGCACGTTTAATGATGATAACATCAGAATCTCGTAAAACTTAAAACATAAAAGTTTTAGCTCTATCCCTTATCGTTCTAGGGCCTATTGAATCACGAAATGCAGAGTTATACTAAGAGAGATATGTCAAGAATACCAAAACGTGACAGAATCTTTCAGAATTTAATGTTTGACTTTGGCACCATGGACATGGACACGGCTCATTCTTATCACTTGTTATCTATAGTATCCCAGGCTTCCATTGATAAGATTCATCTTCCACTAGTGGTTTGATCACCTTGAAGTCCTTGAACTTTGCATAGCAACTCAATATGCTATCATTCCCTCCCTCCTAAAAAAGATTCAACCTAGAATCTTGCACTATTATATGATCTCCAATAATTATATAATTTGCAAGATTTTTAGGATAACAAGAATGAATAACAACAATGAAATTATTTACACACAATGGATTCTCAGTGTTTCCTTTTTCTACAAAACACTCAATATGGCTTTTAACATTCAAAGCAACATTCTCTTATTTTTCTTGCTTAACAATATCATCAATAATATTACAATCATGTAAAGCAATAAAAGAATCAAATTCACGTGTCTTTTCCACCATGGGTGAAGGAATTTCCGTCAAAGAAACTTCATCCTCCTTGCACTCATCATTGGATTCTTCCTCATCAGCTGGTGTATCGTCTACCATAAGATCATTGTCCCAAGGCATATCACAAAGGAATTCTCCTTTAGTTTTAGGCTCGATAATGATTTCTTCAATGGAAGCCTCATTATATCTTCTTGGACATTGAGTGCCTTGTTCAATTAAAGGATTAGGACACTTACAATCTTTATGACCAATTCTATAACATATGGAATATTGAATTGGTATGGATCTTAAAGACCTTTGATGTTACTCAAATTGTCACTGAAGTCACTTTTGGTCAGCAGTTAATTGTCGCACCTGCTCAATTATATAAGCCAAATGATCTTGAAGGGTTTGACCTACAAAAATTTTCCATTGTGCACCCATGAACAATACAAAAAAATTCAAACAAATAAAGAAGAAAATTCATCTCTTTTGTTGTGTTTTTTTACACAAAATTAGTTCAACACCCAACCCAAATTATACCACTTGTAATAATTCAGCACAAAACACAAAACTAAAAGGATGTAATTGTTGACACCCAACAGAATAACAGATTATGCAAGGTTTGAGTATAGCAAACAGTTTAAAGATTCAATTTTTAAGGAACTGATAAACCTGATTTATTGAAGACCCCTATTTTTTGATACAACTTTGATATCAAACCCAGATCGAATCCTCAAAACAAGGATATGGTATTTCACGAAAGCAAAAACTGTAGGACCATTTTTGTATAAATCGATGAATGAAGAACAACCGAACGAGTAGGTCAAATTTTAAGCACCGATTGAATAGTCGAGTCCATGAACAATTCAATTCTCAAATTTGTAACTTTGAAACCAATCCAAGAAATCCAAAAATCAGAAAGCAAGAAATCAATCCTAAATTTTTTTATTAAATCCAAAAGACTCAAAACATTCAACAACTCAACCCATTACAATGAATTAAAGACCTATTTATAAGCTTACAAGATAAAACCTTAACTTAATAAATAAAAAGGGCTAAACAAGACAACGAAGTGTAGATCAAATAGTTTACATCTTCACCTGTGA
The DNA here is from genome assembly GCA_016586305.1 of Ophiorrhiza pumila. NCBI lineage: Eukaryota > Viridiplantae > Streptophyta > Magnoliopsida > Gentianales > Rubiaceae > Ophiorrhiza > Ophiorrhiza pumila. The sequence continues at coordinate 18,655,354 of BLIW01000005.1, forward strand.
ACCAATAAGTCAAGGGTTTGAGTCATCAATGGGGGTATGTAGAGTGCCACTGTTGATCTTTTTTTTGTAAGAAAGAAAAAAAAGAAAGGTTATACAAATGCCCAAAATTAAGACGCAACTTAAAACCTACTAAAAAAAAATATTAGAAGACTTGTTGTTGGGCCTTAACATCTAAGGAACACTTTAGGAAATAGCCCAAAACAAAAAATATGTAAAAACATAAAAAAAAATTCAAAAACTGAAATTCCCCCACATCATGACGTGGAGAGTTGCACGTCACGATGCACGATTTCACAGCCAATGTTCGCCTTGATGCTATCAGAATATGGAAATATTCAAAACATCAAAGTTTTAGCCCTGGATCTTATGTTTCAATGCCACTTGAATCAACTAATTCCAAGTTAAATTGAGAGAGATATGGCAAGATTACCAAAACGTGGTAGAATCTCTCATCAAACAATATTCGACGCCTCATGTCGTGATTTTCTTTGTTAACCCTCTTTGGAATCTTGGACCTCCATGGAACCAACTTGAGAATTGTTCTCCATCTTATCCCAGGCTTCCATTGATAAGATTCATCTTTCACTAATGGTTTGAGCACCTTGAACTCTATGAACTCTACGTAGCTACTCAATATGCTATCACAAACTTTGGTGAAGGTTGTCTAAATTTCATTTTGAAGACCAATAATGGATAGTTTTGAGCATTGAATGCTCCACCTACCCCAAATTTCCATAGGCCATATAAAAGAGACATTTTCTTATTAGAAAAACAATAAGAACATTTATTGAGTAATTTCTAAGTGTAAAAAACTCTCTCAACTCTCTCAAGTGAAAAAATTCATTTCCAACTACCAAAATCATTGATCTTTTAATTTGTGACCTTATTTTATATTTATCTAACAGTTATTGCTTCTATTGAAGAGTGTTGGAGTAGAGAAATAGTGGAGCATTTATTGTATTCATCTACTCTTCAAGTGGGCTTCAAAATTCATTCTAAAATTTGGTAAGATCAAAGAGGTTTCTCCTAGGTGGAGAGTAAAAAATCATTCTTATAGCTTGGTATAGCTATTGGTTTGATTTTACCTCGTGCATAATTGTTGAATTTGAGCGTTTGAATCTCACCCATTGGTAAAAAAATCATTTTAGTGAATTGTGAAATACTAAGTCCAAAAGCGTAGGTAGTGGATGTAAAGTGCTCCAAGGGGAGACTTAAACCATTATAAAATTGTGTCTTGTGGCTTTGATTTATTTCTTGTTTATTGCTCTTAAGTTAATTAATTTATGCTCCTATATGTGTGTTGAAATTGACTAGAAATTTGTGTTGTTGAAATTTATCTTTTAATCATTATTGCTATTTTATCAAAGTAGAACTCACATATTCAACTTAATTTCTTGATTGAAATAAAAAGAAAAATTGTGTTAAAAATTTGGGATTAAGTTAAAAATTAGTAAAGATTTTCATAAACCTAATTCACCGCCCTTCCCCCTCTTAGGTTGCCTTTAGGACCTACAATTGGTATCAGAGCCTAATCTCTACACACCTAGGCATAAAATCCTTAGAAAGAAGGTCATGGTAACAAACATTGCAATATTTCTAGAGGGACATCTATATGTAGACCCCGAATGTTTAGTGAAACTAACTATAGTAGTTGGAGAAATAGGATAAAAATATATCTCAAATCCATTGACATTGAAATATGATTCATTGTTGAAGAAGGGCCTTACAAAGCCCTCACTACTATAGGTGGGGAAACTAGAGAAAAGAAAAGGAGTGAGCTTGATGAATTGATAGGAGAAATTTGACCTTGAAAGCCAAGGCCACTAATACATTATATAACTCTCTAGATGTGAATGAAGCAAGTAGAGTCAATGGATGTAAGGATGCACATGAAATTTGGAAAAAATTGAAAGAAATACATGAAGGAACCGATGATGTAAAAGAAGAAAAGAAGTCATTCTTAGTTGCTCAATATGAGTGGTTCAAAAAGGAGAACAATGAAACCATTGATAAAATATTTTGTAGGTTTAATAGCATAATCAAAAACTTGTAAAACATATGAAAAACATATTCCTTAGGTGAGCTAAATAGGAAATCTTGAACTCACTACCTAAGGAATGGGAGTCTAAGGCAGAGGAAAAAACTTGAGAGAATTTCTTATAGACCAACTCATTAGCTCTCTTATGTCCTATGAATTGAAAATCAAATCTAAACATCAAAAGGAAGAAGAGAGTAAAATTAAGAAGAACATAGCTCTAAAAGCTACAAATGAAAAAAATGAGGATGAAGAGGGCAATGAATATGAAAATGAACATGACAAGGATAATCTAGCATTCCTCACTAGAAAATTGTCTAGGATAATTCAAAGTAAAAGGAATAAATTCAAAAAGGGAGGAAACTTTAAAAAGAAAGAAAGTGGAGAATCCTCTAAGCTTAAGAAAATCTTTGAATATAATCAATTGGGACATTTAATTTTAGATTGACCAAGAAGGAAGAAAGAGCTCAAGCAAGACAAAAAGGGAAAAGGAAGGAGTTTCAAAGTCACTTGGGATGAAGGCCAATCTGGAGAGAAAATTGAAAGTGAAGAAGGAGTTAAAAAATGTGCTTCATAGGTTTTGGAAGCCAAGAGGTAAGCTCTACCTCTAGTGATAATGAAAGTTGCAAAGAAATTTATGAGCATGATGAACTTGAAATCTTTGTGGCTAAACTTGTTGATGAATTGAAAAACTCTCAAAGTCAAAACAAGAAGGTTAAATAAATGTTAGTTGAAGCATCAAAGAAAAATCAAGAAATGATCGCTAAGTATGAATGTGTTGTGAAAAAAATAATGAATTGAAAGTTAAAATGTGAGTCTAACTCTAGAAATTGTCAAGGTTAAAATGATGTAAAGAAATATGGTGAAGTAAAAAAGGAACGTGTTGAGATGAAGAAAAGAATTGAAGACCTTAGCGATTGCTTAGCCAAATTTACTCAAGATAAAAATAACTTGGAAAAACGTTTGGGTAGCCAAAGATTAGGGAATAACAAACAAGGGCTAGTCTATGAATTTTGTCAAACTTCAACTACTAAATTTGTAAAGCTACTCATGAGGCATATCACTATAAACATGGAAAAGGAGTTCAAAACATTAATGGTCAACATTATTATCAAAAAGATCATAGAACTTTTAATCCATATGATTATCATAGGTTTGGGGATAAAAGACATAATGCACTTAATGGTAACTTTATACGTGGAATGCATAATATGCCAAATCATCTCTATAGAAATAGAATTCAAAATGCTAAACCTAGAGTTAACTTTGGCAAGATAAACTATCAATACAGAACATCACATTCCTTTAAATATCACATGATTTGTGATTATTGTTGCTAAAAGGGACACACTTCAAAAAGGTGCTTTGCTAATATTAAAGTAGCAAACGGGTTAAAAACTTGGATAAGAAAAGTGATTAATGCACAAGAACATTTTGAAACATTGATTCCAAAAGTCACACCTTGACTCTTCTATGTAGGTGTATTCTAAAAAATTCAATTAAAGACTGATAAGTTAGTTCTTAACTGACTTATATAGTATAATTTGTTGAAATTTTGCAAGTATATTGATGTGTTTTTTCATATGTGTTGTGTTGTTTTTGCAAGACCATGAGATGAGTATCAGTAGTGGAAGTCTGGGAAAAATGTGTGACAAATGCTCAAATGCTCATTATCTTCACTCGCGTTAATCTTGGTGCATGGTTGTCTAGTTATTGTTTGCACAAATACGCACTCATAAGTACTCAAGCACACACAAACACTCATGCACACTGCCCATGCACGCACACACACGGTGCACCCGCCCTCACATACACTCACACATGGGCGGGCGCACTATGCACTCATCTTTACACATACATATAGGGTGCGGGCGCACCATGCGCCGGCACCACCACGTATACACACACGGGCGGGTGCACTGTTCTCCTACCCTCGTACACACGTACAGGGTGTAGGTGCGTATTAAATGGTTTCTTGATAGTGGATGCTCAGTGCATATGACCGGTAATCTTTTATTTCTTAAAAATCTAAAAGTAACAAAAAAGGGAATCTTACCTTTAGAAATGATAAAAAAGGGAAAATTATTGAAATTGGAAATGTAGCCAATAATAAAAGTAGTGTAATTGAAAATGTACTCTTGATTGATGATTTGAAGTTCAAATTGATAAGTATTAACTAAATTTGTGATAAATATCTTGATGTGTTGTTTAAACGTGATAAATGTATGATTCTTGATCCTAAAGAAGGTAACACCATTCTTACCATATCTAGGTTTAACAATGTATATGCACTTCACTTAAGTGAGATAGTTGAACAAGATGTGAAATGTCTTAGTGTAATATATGACACAACTTGGTTATGACATATAAGACTAGCACATATAGGGATATATCACATAAATGATTTATCAAGAAAAGAACTTTTTAGAGGTCTACCTAAACAAAAGTATGAAAAAGACAAAGTGTGTGATGCATGCCGATTTGAAAAACAAATTAAAAGTTCATTTAAAGCCAAATATGTATTCTCTACCTCAAAACCACTAGAGCTAATTCATGTGGATCTTTTTGGTCCATCACAAACTACAAGTCCAAAAGGAAAGAGATATGCATTTGTGATAGTGGATGATTACTCAAGGTTCACTTGGGTAATATTCCTAAGTAAAAAAAGTGACACCTTCAAGGAATATGTAAAACTATTTAAAAAGGTTAAAAATGAACTAAGTCTTAATGTGATAAAAATTAGAAGTGATAATAGAACCAAATTTGTGAACGAAAATTTTTTACATAATTGTGATGAAAATGACATTGCACATAATTTTTCGGTAGTTAAATCACCACAAAAAAATGGAGTAGTTGAAAGAAAAAATAGAACAATTCAAGAAATGGCCAGAACTATGCTATGTGAAAATAACGTGCCTAAATACTTTTGGGCGGAAGTGGTAAATATCGGTTATTATGTAATGAATAGAGTCTTAATTAGGCCTATCCTAAAGAAAACACCAAATGAACTCATGTAAAAGAAGACTCCTAACATAGAATACTTTAAAGTCTTTGGATGTAAATGCTTTATCTTAAACGTAAAAGACACTCTTGGAAAATTTGATAGCAAATAGGATGAGAGAGTTTTCCTAGGATACTCTAGTATTAGAAAAGCATATAGAGTTTACAATAAAAGAACTCTGGTAGTGGAAGAAACATTTCACGTAACATTTGATGAAAATAACGCAAAACTAAGACTTGAGGAAAGGGACGAAGAAACACAATTAGAAGCAAATTCACAAAATGAGCAAGCTAATTACAATAACGACCAAAACTCACCTCAAATAAGTGAAAGCCATCAAAATGATGAACTTCTAGAACATAATCCAAACATATCAACTAGTGATCTAACTAGAGCATGAAAATTCATTCAAAGTCATCCTAAAAACTTAATAATAGAAAGTCCATCTATAAGAGTGAACATTAGGTCATCCATACAAGCCAATATTTATATAAACTTAGCCTTACTATCTCAAATTGAACCTAAAAATGTGAATGAATCTTTAAAAGATGATAATTGGATAGTGGCTATGCAAGAAGAACTAAATCAATTTGAAAGAAGTAAGTTTTGAAATTTAGTTGAAAAACCTAAAAATCACTCCATCATAGGACCCAAATGAGTATTTAGAAATAAAATATGTGAAATTAGAGTAGTAATGAGAAAAAAAGCTTGGTTAGTGGCAAAAGGAAATAGGAAAGAAAGGGATAGACTATGATGAAACATTTTCTCCCGTAGCAAAGTTTGAGCCTTTAAGGATGTTGCTTGCATATTCATTCTTTAAAGGATTCAAACTTTTTCAAATGGATGTTAAAAGTGCCTTTCTTAATGGCCGCATCCAAGAAGAAGTATATGTAGAGCAACCCCCTGACTTTGAAAGTAATGAATTTCCAAACCACGTGTATAAATTGATAAAAGCTTTATATGGTTTGAAATAAGCTAAAGCATAGTATGAAAGACTTAGTGGATTTCTAGAGGATAAAGGCTTTAAAAGGCCATAGTTGACACTACCTTGTTTATAACACAAGATAAACTGGGGTAAAAAAACATTCTTCAATTAATGAAACTATAAAACATCAAACTATAAACTACTAAAAATCACTACAAACAACAAAAAACAACAAAACATCATTTAAAATTTAAAATTTGTCCACAACTTTCACCAATGCAAAAAACAATATAAATTTTTTCTATCCAGTATTCAAAAATTATCCAACACTATCACAAAACATAGCACCACCACAATAACTCCACACAACTCAAATCAAATTTAGTAGGGCACAAATAAAAAGGCATGTCCCCTACAATTAATAAGGTGCTTGTCTTCAAGCATTGATAAGGAAACAAAGAACTCCTATTTTTGTGGTATGCCTCCATAGTTAACACAATGCTTTTCTGTTGCCTCCTCCTTTTCTTCTTTCTTAACCTTGCTTGCTTTTTTTGCTTCATTCCAGTGCACTATCAATGTTCCTCTCCAATGATCAAGTAGAGCATTGAAGATGTACAGATATAGTTCTCCTAGTATCATGGGAGTTCCCTCATTCTTGACATCTTCTATTATCAGAAAATCCACTAGGAAGACCATTTTGTTAACCTTAATAAACACACTCTCTATGATCCCCATGGGAATCATGATTAGTTGCTTGCTAATGTACACCAATCATTGAACTGGTATGATCTTATACGCCAATCTCAACTACGAGGCCGAATTGAACGACATTATCTTGACTTCTAAGCTCATGTCGCATATAACTTTTGGAAAATATATGAGCTGGATGTCACATGCAACTGTAAACCCATCTTTGAATTTCCATTCTTCTGCAGTCCACCCCTGTACAAAATCTTTCCCTTTCCTGGTAAAATTATCGCATCTTGTTTTGGGAGTTTTCTTCTTTTCTTTAGGAGTTCGCGCATCCTAGTACAATATGTGGGAATTTTAGTCAAAAACTCCCAAGCAGTTGCATTGTCTCCTTTTGCATCACCCCCAAAAACTCTGAAAATGTTCCCAACGGATAGGATGGTAGATGTGTACCTGACTGGAGCCCTCTTTTGCTTTTACTGCCCTTACCCATTCCACTTCTTCCTCAAGTGTTGGCCCTCCTATCGGAGTAGTGGGTCAAACCATACCATTGCTTCGTAACTGCATAATCCTTCTTCTTAATCCCTTGGCTGGAGTTTGTGTTACTTGTTATTGATAAGCCATGTGAAGATTGATACAACACCTTGCAATGTAGATATATCGAAAAGTTTTAACTTGGCTGCATGATTATATATGAGTGACAAAATATTAATCTTTTTAAGCTCCAAAGAGATTTAAACACTTAATTTAGACAATTTATATCCCTTAGTTAATCAACTCAGGCATCAGGCATCAATATGCAACAATTTTACGCACTCATTGTAAGGAAACTTGAACCTCATCAATACTCGAAGCACCATATACATACAGTAGTAAATACAATATCAATTTTCATGGCAAATTAAAAGGATTGAAAAAATAGGAAACTCAAAAATTCTAAAATTCTCAATTCTTACTTTTTCAAAGATTTCACATGTTATAATAACTCAGAACAATTCTTTTTAGACATAGATAACACTTCTTAAGCTTAATTTAGTATAAAACCAACTTAGAAAATAAGAATAAAAAATTTACCTCTGTAGTGACAAACTAGGGTTTGTGTTGATTTGATGGATCCGTGATGCTTTTTGATGTTTTAAATTGGTGGAAATGTGTGTGTTGTGTGTTAGATGAATCATATAGATGGATTTTTGCACAGGATATGAAATGAGATGTCGATTGTGTTTGTGTGTTGAAAGAGAAAAGGCGTGACTAAAGAGGAGCTGCACTGTTTGGCTGAAAGTAGGAGAACAAAAAATTTTATGAAACTTTTCTAATTGTCAGCTTTTATAAGGAAACCATGGTGTAGTCAAATACAAGCTACGCTATGTAAAATGATATACTTAATAGCATGGCGTAGTTTGATATACCAAACGTGAAGTCAATTCTTTAGTCCTCGGTTAACCGAAGGTTACCTTTGTTTAGCAAAGAGAGACGTGACACAATTGATTGCTGGCTGTGCCGTAGTGTCTAAATTATTCAATTTCCAGAAGTAGTGTAAATTGAAAAATAGCACAAGGTGCAATAAACTACATCACATTTTATGTGTATTAGAACGAGCAAATTTTGTGTAAAATAATAAGCTCATTCTTCTCATTTTCTGCTACATCAATGGGGTATAGGATCACATGACTTACTCTGTGACATTTCAAAATTTGAAGAGCCAATGTACTACAACAAAAATTGTTGCAGTGCAGGGTATTTGTTGTTGGCACCATTTTTGTAGCAATTTTCATTTCCAAATGAAGTGCAGTTTGGCAAAATAGTGTAGGCTATGTTGAGTTACACGAATTTCATTTGGTATCATAAGATTATGTATTTGCAAGAAAAATAAACTCTAAGGATCTCTCTTCTAATACATCAATTGACGTAATATTTCTTACCCTATGCTGTGCAGTTTTTTAAAACACTTATACAAATTTATGAAATCATTCTGAGATCACTCCACCTGGCATGCATAGTATTTAGCCACACCATATACTCAATTCTTTTCAATTGCTTATACACTTATGAAAATTTTGGATCTGATTCAAAAGTAAATTAATTTCCACGGCGTGGGTGACATTAGGATACAACAATTCACTTGACAAGATTTCCTTTTGCCCAGTTTTCGCGAAATCTATAAGTTGGGTGTACTAAGCACTTTTTCTCCATGGCGCAGAAATTATTCTACCTATGCCAAATTAGGGATTTTGCAAACTCCTAGATCATTCACAATTTTTCACATGGTGCAAGGTTTCATTACTTACACAAAACCATTTTCCACAAAAATTTTATCACAAGACTGAATTCTTAAGAAAGTAAAACAATAAAAATCACTCTCCTGATGATACGAACTTTGGCATGGGTTACGTTGACCTACTCTTTGACATTTGTGAAATTAAGAAGTTGCATATTTACAATTCATGTGGTCATGTGCAAGCTATGCTATAAACATGCAATCCTCCCCCACTCTTACCCTTTATCACTTCGCAACTATCTTTAAGTTACGATGTAATAATGGAACTCTTACTTGAGAGAGAAGAATTTTTTGGGGGTAGAAAACATGTTGGTCGCGCTGTTTTAGAAAAAAAGTTTTGTTTTCTAGAAATATGTTAAAATTAGCCATGGAACAACCTAATCGGACTCATAGAGAATCATAGAATCAAGCTCAACATGAATCTGACTCCAATTTTATTTCTCACACAGTTTCACCCCATCTAACAAAGCTAGTGCCTCAGCCTCTATATTAGTGACATTCAGAAATCCCATAGAGCAAGCCCCAATAACTTTCCGCTCAGAATTTCTTACCAACGCACCTCCACCCCCAATACCCAGATTAACTCTAGATGCCTTATCACAATTGAGCTTAACTGCAACATTTGGTCTTTGCCACACCACCTTCCAGACTTTCATTTGAGAAACCACTTCATTGCAAACATGTAAACAAAATAACCATGAATCTCTCAAGTCCACATTATAGAATTTGGTTCGATAGCAACTCCAAAGATACATAAAGATTTTGTGATATAAACCCTCGACCAATCTTTTTGTCTCCTGGAACATCAACTCATCTTTGCTCTTCCAAACGTTCCAGGAAATCATTAATGGAAGGATGTCCCAAACAAACCTTTCAATTCTATTACCTTTCATTAACCAACATTTTCAACACCAATACCTTAAACCACAAACTCCACTCCCCAAACCACCTGCAAATACGAAGGATAGCCATATGTCATGTGCAAAACTACATATACCAAATACATGATCCAAACCTTCATCAGCAGCATAACAAGCTAAACAAACTATTGAGCCATAGACACCAAATTTAGCTATACCAAGCATCAACGAACGTTTTCTATATTAGAGCTTAAGCATAAAGAATGAGATGCGCAACGGAATCTCCGGATCCCAAAATTTGCTTACCAGCATTTGAGGATTTCCCAAAGAACAAATCAGTTCATATGCTAACTTCATAGAAAAACTTCCATTGCTCGTGAGCTTTCCAAAATATTTTTTTTCCTGCACCAAACCAACCTCGGTGTTAAGGATCTCATACACCACATGTGAAGGAAGAATCTTAGGAAATCTTCGAAGCTACCACCAATCCTCTCGCCAAAAAGTACACAATTGATTATATCCCTTAAATGTTGCAAAGTCTGATAAGGTTTGTTTTAGTAACCATTGATCAAAGAAGAAATCCACCAATTTTGTTGGAAACCAACCTATATAAGGTTCAACAACATCCCTAATGTTGATTAATCGTTTCCAAATTCTAACGTCAAGTGGATGAACTCCTTGACAAAGGTATTTTTCAAGAATTCCTTAGTCCATGTTCAGTTCCTGTTATCTTGGTCCCTAAAATGGATGAATCTTGGAGAATGTGTATTGATTGCCATGCTATTAACAAAATCACCATTAAGTATAGTGACAGGCCTGTCGTGTACCTTGCAATTTTACCCTATTCACTAATGTAGATGTGGTGAGAGGGATCGTATCCACAGGGAAGGGAATGATTCAAGAATTCAAATGTTTGATCTACTAATTGTCACAAAAATAAGATTGCAATAACAAAAGCTAAGATATTCAGAACTCGAAACACAAGAAATACACAAGAAATTAAGTCTAAGTGCAATAATAGAAAAAATGATGCCCTAGAGTTCCGTAGCTGGATAAATACACATTTAGATTGCTCACGTGGTGCAATTAAACATACCTGCTAAACAAGAGGGGAACTTCGTTGCCTAGAGTCTTAGGCCATAACTGGCATGTCGACCACACTATGTCTTAATCCTCTGGACACCTTCTTATCCCATGGCGAGGCCTAAGGTCGGTGATTTCATCCCGCAACATCCCAATCCACTATTCGTAACAAGTTTAACACTCGATTCTCAGAAGCTTCTCATGGCGAGGCCTGAATCTGACTTCTTTTTCACTCCAACCTAGTGATCACATAATCTATGATCGGCATGGTGACTGCATCCTAGAAAACAAGCATGCAAAACAAGTGAAGAAGACTCGATTCATGTTCTCATTCTATAGATTTCACATCAAGAAAATATGCATTAAACTCATACTCAGTATGACGGCTGCAGTTAAGTTCAATTTACAAATTCCAGAGTCAACACATGAAACTTAACTAACATTCTCAAACAGAGCAAGATATGAATCATTCCTTCAAGGATTATGTTTACTGCACCGAATGAAAGCATCTAATATGTACATTCATCCATTAGAAGCCTAGGTCACCACACGATTAGCCAGAAAACTTCTTCATCATCTCAATTTCATCAAATTGTAACATTAACTAACTCATTTCCATTCAATTGGAGGATTTTACTGATTAAAATACAGAGACTTGTCAATTCCTTTGTCAATTGAGAATGAAGAAGCAATTTCCCGTTCAAAACCGTGATCAGAAACACAATCGAAGTACGATTTACAGAGAGAGAAAAAACTAGTGAGAGAAAGTAGAGAGAGAAAATGTGTTCCAGCTCAAAATCCAAAAGTCTTTTATGATTCTAGAATGATCGATTTCCTCATCCTAAAAGTCTAAATCCTCTATATATAGAGGTTACAAAACGTAGACAATACGGAAACATAAAAATGACCAAAATATTACAAAAATACCACTGCATTATAGACAAAGTCTAAAAATCAATTCAAGCAAGCCAGCATCGTACTCTTTGAAGCCACAAGTCTCCGTGCCTTCACCATCATCTTTACGCCTTCGAGCCTACTTTGGACCCACCTTCATGAATCTCTGCACAAAAAGCAAACATTCCAACACTTAGAAACATTTTCCAACTGAAATCCCACAACTTAACTGCTACACATCGCGCGCCACGATGTGTCGCAGGCCAAGCAACTTTTCACCACGATGCATCGCAGTGATTTATCGTAGTGCAAATCCTTATAAGTGCGATGCATATTCCAACACTTAGAAACATTTTCCAACCAAAATCGCACAACTTAACTGTGACACATCGCGCCACGATGTGTCGCAGGCCAAGCAACTTTTCACCACGATGCATCGCGCAGTGATTCATCGTAGTGCAAATCCTTATCAGTGCGATGCATTGCTGCGATGCATCGTAGTGCAAAACGGTATACCTGTGATGCATCGCAGTGCAAAGTGTAGGTGTTGACCGAATTGTGATGTGTGTCAGGAGTGTTGTGAGATTTATGAAATAAGAGTGTTTGTGAGTGTTGTGGCATTTGTGAACTACAAGTGAAGAGTGTTATGAGTGTTGTGAAATAAAAGTGAAGAGTGAAATATGAGCAAACAGTTATAAGTATAATGACATGAATGGAATAAATGAAAGTGTCCAAAAGTCGTGAGTGGAAGAATGAATGAGTGTGATTGTGAAGTGTGCTAAAGAGTGTAAGTGTAAAGCGTGTGCTGAAGAGTGTGAGTACAAGAAATTGCACATGCTTCATCTTCCTCCCCCATTTAGCCCCTGATTCATGTCAAGTTTGAGTAAATATAGAACATACACAAAGTAGACAAGACTCTTAGCTAAACACAGCACTTTGAATCACTCTATTTGGAGCTAGGATGAAAACGTTATGATTATTTTACTGAGCTGTGGCAACGCTGTGCAAGCTGTGCGGGATCGCCGTGCGAGGTCACCGCACGAATGCACGCGCGGCTATGCGTGGTCGCCGCACGCATGCGCGCTCGACCAGTGCGACGATGCATGCTCTTGTGCGGCGATGTGTGTGCTCCTGTGCGGTGATGTGTGTGCTTATATGCGGCGATACAATGCAGCATATGCGGCGATGTGGTGCAGCAAATGTGTGACGATGTGAGAATGTTGCACAACATGAGTGCATGCAATTTGGCATCAACTTGTGTATTATTAGCAACAAAATGTGTGCATAAAATTCAGCTCAAAGATTCAAGGAAAACTCAAGCAAACATACTTGGATTTTTTTACCTCTCAAATTCTGAAAACTTAGAAACCGTCACTTTGCAACCACATTCTGGCCCTAATGTGTGTATTTGGAATAACCTAAATCATAAAAGTTGTAGCCTCAAGTCTTAGCTTTCCATAACCTTTTGAATCACCCAAATCGAAGATTGGACAAGAGAGTTATGGCCAAAATACCGAAGTGTGGCAAGAAGAAAATTTCTGCGATGCGTCGCCATGCAATGGTTTTCATGGCAACATATCGCGCAGCGCGATGCGTTGCCGTGCAACTTGTTTTTAGGGCGACGCATCTCCTTGCAATTTTTCTTTCCAGCACAACGTTCCTCTTATATGCGATAAATGTGTGTCTTAGCCTCTGAATTGGACTTTGTGGTAAACATAAGAGTTTTAGATCTTTCTCTTGGCTTTCCATAGGTTTAAGAATCAGCATCATTAAAGGTCTGTAGCGCAAGATATGAACAATCTACCAAACTATGGCAGTGAAGTCAAAATGAAATCCTGAAGTAGTGATCACAAAGATGCCCCTGTTTCTCATACTTGCACACAGAATTAGAAGACATTTAAAACATAAGAATTGAAGTATACTCAAGATAGCCTCATTTGCATTAGTATTGAGAAAGTTACACCCAAATGAAGTTACATTTCTAGTTCTGCCCACATACAAAATAAGCATATTATGGCATTCTTCAAACTCCACAAACTTAACATCAAACCTTTTTTAGTTCTTTCCTTGCTGTTTAACCTAAAACACACATTTGTTTCATTTAAGCATCATTTTTTTGTCCTTTTCACTATTTTAGCACAACAAGCTGCAAACCACATAAATGTACCAAATAATACATAACACTACATAAATGCATAAAAAACAAGTCAAAAGCTAAATGAAATAACATATATAAGTTGGTATAAAACCAGCTTATCAATTTCTCCCACACTTGAACTCTTTCTTGCCCACAAGCAAGAACACAACATCACACTTTCACAACTCTTCTCTGCCCTCAAGCAAACTCAAACTTCTCATGTTAAACACTCACATCCAAATCGTTACTCCTTTGTTTACTAAGTCCATCTCTAAGTTCATCAAAACATTTTTCACAAAAAACTCTCAAAAGTTTCCCGTTCCGAATTTTTAGATTTCAACACACATTGTCAACCAACGCATAATGAATAAAAACCAAAAGTTATACGTGCAAGTGTGTGCTGAGGAATACTGGCTCAGTGCTCTTCATGTATGCATAACCATGTTTATTCTATCTTACGATTCATTGCATATCAATCTCCTTATCCACAAATAGGAACAAATAGCACACAAGATCAATGGAGCACATTGGTGCTTCTATTAGATCATTTACATTCAAATTGCACTCTGGTGCTTTCTTTTGTCACACATATTGGTGTATGATTGCCTGGGTTTTTTGGATTTTTTTCCCACTTTTCGCCTGGGTTTTATGGCTGTTTTTTCCCATATATGCATGCCAGGGTCTTACGGCTTTTCATTCCCAGATGCCAAACACTTTTTCTACCAGATCCTTTCTTGTGTAACCACTAGTTCGTATGTGTCTTTAAGGGACTATATATGCAAGAACACTAAAATTCTAAGGAAATGCATAACAAAGAACAACTCAAACCAAATTACCTCCTATGTCATTGAATAGTTTTCATGGCATATCTATCTTATATAACATCATGCCTTGGCCAACAAAACGTGCCGATTTCTTTCAAATTTGGAACCATAAATGAAAATTTTTTCGCATGAATTAACATAGAAATTTGATGAACCAAAGATTGAACATAGCTACAGAAGTACACCAGTTCAAACACAAAGTGATACTTCATTTCATACACTTTATTGCCCACACTATCACTACAACTCTTTTCATTTCATTTCACACATTTAGGACACAATCACACTGCTAAAAAACTTAAAAGCACTAACCAACCGAAACAGCAACACTCAACACTTCAAACATTCCATGGATAGACAAGTTTTTCCACAAAAATGCCAACTACAGATAACTTGTGTTCAAGAACATCACTTAGTCACAAAAACTTCAAATTTTCACAAAATTTAAAACGTGTACAAAGGCTGAAAGAAAACTCCATATATATGAGGTAGAATATGCAAAAGATCAAAATAACACAACAATACTAAAAACTAACATGCTTTGCATCACATAACACAAAAAAATATCATTCATGAAAGAGAACAAGCATATAAAGTCAAAGATACACAAACCATAGAAAACATTCACTCCCCCTCACTTAAAACTTACATTGTCCTCTTTGTAAAGTAAAGATAAGTTTAGGAGCTCCCTTGTGTTGATATATCATGAATTCCAATGTTTGCTTAGTGAAGTGTCTTTGTCCATAGTGTTCTCCTGCATGAAAAATTTCCTGCACACGACATGTTGATGTAAGAAAAACATGACATGGAGATAGTATACAAGAAAAGTGTCGCACTATGATTACGAATCATAGTGGTGTAAAATATATGTAATTAGAAACCCTAGGCACATGCACAATTCATACTTGAAATGTAAAATAAGTAATTCTGTGCAGCATGAAAATGGTCCTTTGCTCCACTACCCCACACATAGCCTCATGTGTGCATAGCCTATTCTTCTCGCCACTTCTTCCATGTGCGTGTCCTGACAACATGAGTGGCTTAGTGAACATACACAATACAAGAAAACGTAAGACTATTTTAACCAATACACTTTATTAAAGCTATGGGGAAAAGAAGTAGTTCTGGATTTTGTAAGTCTCCAACTAGACTATCCTCCTCAAGCCTTCTTCTTCATAGTTCAGAATATCCATCCCTGCAAAATTCGGAATAACCATCTCTAGACCATAAAGAAGAAATCTCATAAGCACTCTTCTTCCTTTTGCAAGACACTTGAGGCGTATTATCAAGGAGGTGCTTAAGCTCATGCACTTGCAGAGCCACCTCTATAAATTTCACTCTGAACCACTGAGGCTCCCTCATTTGAGGCACCTCCTTTAATTCTTCTATCATTGGAAGCATATCATCTACCTCTTCCACCACACTAACCATTTTAGTCTTGCAAGATTCAACCAAGGGTTGTTCATCCAAGGTCTCAACAAACCCATCAGTCAGTTCAAAAATGGAAGTATCAATAAAGCAATTTTTCACCATGTTCGCAATGCCATTCAAAATTCGCACATCGTCCTCATCTAGACTAATATGGAACATTTCTTGAGTCTCTTCTTTCTTAACAACACAAAAATGGATTTCATTTTGCACCTCTTATGAGTCACCATTAAGATCCCTAGATTCAATTAGCGTTTCAATAGTTGGAGCCTCCATAAGAGTGTCAATCAATGTTTTGACATTTTCATTAGCAAGTTCAACATTATCCTCATTCATCATATCACAATGTTCATCAAGGTGTGACTCTATGCAATTTATCAAGACATCAAGAAAAGACACATTCAAAGATTGACTCTCAACATCATCAAGTAAAACATGGCACTCATTACCATTTAAAAAATTCTTAACACATGCTTCCTATGAGTTCTGATCTACCAACACTTCTTATTGCATTTCAAAGATTGATTCATCTATAACACAGCATTCTACCATGTTTGCAATCTCAGATAAAATCATGCACTTTTCCTTATCCAGCTCTACACTCTCAATTTCTTCATTGCATGCATTCAATTCTTCAAGAGATACGCAATCATGTTTCACATCTTTATTAATCACATGCATGTTCCACGTTATGGCTCTAATCGTAAAATAATATTCTATATGCCTGGGATGCTCAACAACATAATTGACATAAAAAATAACTTGTTCATCGTTAATTCTAAATGTTACCATTTTGTTCCTCACGCCAGTTAATGCTTCTCCAGTAGCAAGGAATGGCCTTCCAAAAAGATAGGCACTTCAGGATCCTCTTCCATGTCCAGCACAATGAAGTACATAGGAAGTGTGAACTTATCAATCCTTACAAGGACATCTTCCACCATCCCTGTAGGTTTCACTAAGGATCTATCTGCGAGTTGCAAAGTGACTGCCACTGGACGGATTCTCCCACTCAACCCAGCATTTATCGAAATAGAAAGAGGCATGAGGTTGATCCCTGCTCCTAAGTCACACAATGCTTTGTCAAAATACCTCTGGCCTATGGTACAAGGGATGGTGCAACTTCCCGAGTCCTTCAACTTTAAAGGCAACTTGTGGCCATCCCAAGCTTCACTACACTCCATGGGCATCGTTGAAGCTTCACATTGAAGAATCTGTTCCTTGTTTGAAATCAGATCCTTAAGGAATTTTGCATACTTAGGAACTGCACTCACCAAATCTAGCAATGGTAGGCTCACGTTAACTTGTCTCACCACTTTCAAGAATCGATCATATTGCGGCCCTTTCTTCTGTAGTGGTTTCACTCTCTCTGGAAAATGAGGCTTTCGAGCATACTCGGGGTAGTTGTAAGGACTCGGTGGTCCTCTAAATTTTTTGGGTACCTTCTTCTCTTCATTTTTCTTCTCCTCTTTCTCTTCACATGTCACTGCCTCTTGCGCACAATCTTGCTCAACTTCACTTCTAGTTTCCTCTTCATGCTGGGCATTCTCACCTCCTGAATTGTTATTCCCTGGAAAGAGCTTGCCACTCATCAATGTAATAGCATTACACACCTCCTTACCCTTAGGATTCGGAATTATGTCACTTGGTACGGAGCCACTAGGCCTATGATGCACTACCTTGGCTAACTGTCGCAACTGAATTTTAATTTTTATTGAGTGTGGCATCATGATGTCTTATAGTTGTCTCCAAAGCAGCAAATCTTTCCTCATTTTTATCCATCTTTTCCATAAGATGATGTAACATGTCTTCTATGGAGGGCTTTCTTTGCTCCTGGGTACTAGGTTGGTGATCAAAACCAAGAGGTAAATTTTTAGTACGTCTTTGCTCATTGCTCTGATAGTATTGTCCTCCTTGGTTCTGATTTTGATATCCCCAATTGCCCTGGCCACCACCATACTGTTTGTTGCCTCCATTGTAATTGCCTGAGTACTGTGGCTTGTTATAGTTATTCACATACTGTAGAGACTCAGCTGTGATAGCACATTCATCTGTATGATGTTCACCCTTACACAACCCATATGATAACACGGGATCCTTATTGTGTATAGCTTTCAGAGTTTGCACTTCCTTAGCTAAGGCCTCAAACTTGGCCCTTAAAGAAGTTTCCTCATCAAGGTCTAGCACTCCTCTCTGCCTTCGACTATGAGGTTTTCGAGTCTCAGGGAACAAATACTCATCTTCTGTAATCTTGTCAAATAGATCCCTTACCTCAGGCACACTCTTGTCTTTTAATGCACCATTGGGACATGCCTTCACCATCATTGAAGATTCAGCTATGAGTCCTTTGAAGAAAGTGTTCAATTCTCTGATCTCTCCAAGATCATGATTAGGGCATAGACGGATTAAGTCATTCTCGGAATGACTCTCCATCATGTTGTTGAAAATTCATTATATCCATTCTCATCTTTTCCAACTTAGCAGGAGAAAAGTATTTGGCCAAAAATTTCTTTTGCAATTCATCAAAAGTTGTCACACCATTTGTACCCCCAATGGATTTGAACCAATGTTTTGCATTACCCCTCAGTGATAAAGGGAAAAAAATCCTATGCACTTCACTCTTATCCGGCCTTTGAAGGTTAAAAGTACTACAGAGGCCTGAGAACGAATCGAGGTAATCATTGGGGTCTTCATTGTCAAGGCCTTGAAAGAACTGCCCTTGAGTAATCATGGAGACAATCTGAGTTGGTATTTAATAACAATCAACATCGATATCTTGTCGATCAAAACCACTCTCAAAATTGATGGCATAATGGTCTCGAAATCGTGGTGCTCGTGCTCCTTGGTTGGCCATTCTCTTTTCTTTCTGTCGGCTTCTCAAGGTTTTTGGTAGTTCAAGATCTAGTGAAAATTCTGGTTCTCCTTCAGATCGAAGCCTGGGCATACAACACACCTCAAGTGATAACAAAACACAAACAACACCGTAGTAACAATGGTTACAAATATAAACTAAAGAAACAGAACAAAACACTCAACACAAGAACTTCAAGAATAGATTGCGCCTTGTAGTAGAGAAATGCAACAACAGAATCGCAAGGATGTAATAAGAAGACAAGAGTCAACAAACCGACCAGAAAACAATTAAATGAAAACAGAACAACACAAATAAAATCCAGAAACTGTGCCTTTCCCGGCAGCGGCGCCAAAAATTTACAGGCTTGTCGTGTACCTTGCAATTTTACCCTATTCACTAATGTAGATGTGGTGAGAGGGATCGTATCCACAGGGAAGGGAATGGTTCAAGAATTCAAATGTTTGATCTGCTAATTGTCACAAAAATAAGATTGCAATAACAAAAGCTAAGACAACCAGAACTCGAAACACAAGAAATACACAAGAAATTAAGTCTAAATGCAATAAAAGAAAAAATGATGCCCTAGAGTTCCGTAGCTGGATGAATACACATTTAGATCGCTCACGCGGTGCAATAAAACAAACATGCTTAAGAAGTGGGGAACTTCGTTGTTTAGAGTCTTAAGCCACAACTGGCATGTCGACCACACTATGTCTTAATTCTCCTGACACCTTCTTATCCCATGGCGAGGCCTAAGGTCGGTGATTACATCCCGCAACATCCTAATCCACTATTCCTAACAAGTTTAACACTCGACTCTCAGAAGCTTTCCTTAGCGAGGCCTGAAACTGAGGTCTAATGTGCTCATTAACAACGGAGGACTTCATTTTCACTCCAACCTAGTGATCTTATAATCTATGATCGGCATGGCGACCGCATCCTAGAAAACAAGCATGCAAAACGAGTGAAAAAGAATCGATTTATGTTCTCATTCCACAGATTTCACAACAATAAAATATGTATTAAACTTATACTCAGTATGACGGCTGCAGTTGAAGTTCAATTTATAATTCCAGAGTGAACATATGAAACTTAACTAACATTCTCAAACAGAGCAAGATATGAATCATTCCTTCAAGGATTATGTTTACTGCACCGAATGAAGGTATCTAATCTGTACATTCATCCATTGGAACCCTAGGTCACCACACGATTAGCTAGAAAACTTCTTCATCATCTCAATTTCATCAAATTGTAACATTAAGAAACTCATTTCCAATCAATTAGAGGATTTTACCGATTAAAGTACAGAGATTTGTCAATTCCTTCGTCAATTGAGAATGAAGAAGCAATTTCCCGTTGAAAACCGCGATCGGAAACACAATCGGAGTATTTTGTAGAGAGAGAAAAAAACTAGTGAGAGAAAGTAGAGAGAAAAAGTGTTCCCGCTCAAAATCCAAAAGTCTGTTATGATTCTAGAATGATTGATCCCCAAAATGCTAACTAAAACCTCTATATATAGAGGTTATGAAAAACGTAAACAATACGCAAATGTGAAATGACTACATTATTACAGAAATGCCACTACATTTATCAAATGGTCCACAAGTCAGCTCGCACCATGCATCACACCACGCCTTTGAGCCTAGAACTTTTAAGCCTCCATCATCCTCAACCCGCCTTCGAGCCATCAACCAACAAGCCTTCAGCAACCTTAACGTGCCTTTGAGCCTCCAACCTTCACGCCTTCATCACTACCTGATCACAAAAGCAAAAATCCCACACTTAACCAAAATTTTTGCATCAAAAAGTCGTGCACAACTGCAGTGCATCGCAACACATTTGTTCCACCACCACGATGCATCGCAACGATGCATCACGGTGCAATCGGCCACAAGCACGATTCATCGTAGTGATGCATCGTGGTGCAAAACTCCATGCATGCGATGCATCGTAGCGCGATGCATCGCAGTACCAATTGCGTGCAAGTGCGATGTATCGTAGCAATGCATCGCAGTGCAAGTGTGTTTTGAGTGCTGTGATTTTGTTGTGATACTTGTGCACTAAGAGTGTTACGAGTGTTGTGAACTATGTGAAATAGGTGTGTTGTGCTTAAAGTGTTGTAAATGATCTGAAATGCATTCATGTAGTACCAGAGTTGTGCGTCTATTTCGTGTTATGTGTACTAAAAATCTTGTATTGAAGATTGCCGTGTAGTGCATGAGTGTGCTAATGTAGTGTACATAATCTCGTGCACAGTGTGTTCATTGATGTGTTCGGTCAAAACTGTATGCATGTATCTCTAGAATTGTGTGCATAAGTGTGTGAGGAGTGTGCCTGCTCATGCGACGATGCGCAATGGTTGGCAGCAAGTGATGCTACGATGTGAGTGAATGTGTGCGAGGTGAGTGCCTATGTGCGGCGATGTAAGCGCATGTGTGCGAGGTGAGTGCCTATGTGTGGCGATGTAAGTGCGACGATGTGTGCCTGAGTTGTGCGACGAAGTAAATGCATGTATGCAAGGAAGAGATTGTGCATGCATGCTAATTACATAATGAACACATGTTTGTATATAACATTCCTTCCTGCATTACCATCAAAGCCCCGAACCTTTCAACACACAACCTAAATACATCTCACACACGATCTTCATATAAATCATTACAACACTTACCTTACCACATTGTTTTTAACTTCCACAACCCTATATCACATTCAATCACATTTAACTCATATCTTACCATTTCCATTTTTTTCATCACATAATGCTTCACATCATATTTACACAATCACACAAATTGCAGCAACATTTCTTCATTAAAGCACACTACAATCCGCAAAAGCCAAGCGAAAACTACTAAATCATGTCAGTACAGAACTGACTTATCAATTTCCCCCACACTTGGACTTTTGCTTTCCCTCAAGCAAAATTTACATTTCATATATGTTAATCACTTTTGCACACTACCTTGCTCCCTTGTCCACTACGCTCTCCTCTGAGTTCATCAAAGCACTTTTCACACAAAGACTCACAAAAGTATCTTGACTCCAAGCTATCAAATCTCAGCACAAATTATCAACCAAGGAATAATGAATAAAGACCAACATGTCATGCATGCAAGTGTGTGTTGAGGAATGCCCGACCACCTATCCTTCTTGCATGCATACCCCCTTTGCTCAATAACAGCTCATTGCATACCAATCACCTTATCCACACACAGAAACTCTTAACCCACAAGATCAATGGTCGCACATTGGCGCTTCAATTGATTATCATCATTTCCTTTTGCACTTTGGTGCAATCACTTATCACACACATTGGCATTTTTGCCTGGGTCTTGTGGCTTTTTTTTTCCACTTTCCACCTGGGTTTTATGGCTAATTTTCCCTCTTGCCCGGGGTATTTCGCTTTTCATTCCCAATTGCCAAAGGCTTTTTCACCATTTCCTTTCTTGTGTGACCAACAGTTTCTTATGTGTCTTTAAGGGACTATGTACGCAAGAACATCCAAAACACCGAAGACATGCATATCAACAAGGACAACTTGAACCAGATTCCTCCTATGTCAAAGAGTGATTTGCATGGCATATCTATCTTATTTTAACATGATGCCTTGGCCAACAAAATATGCCAATTTCTTCAACTTCGGAGTCAATAAAAAAAAATTTCATGCAATTCCTTCAATAAAACAAAAAAAAATCATGCAATTTTTTCAAATAGAACATTGATGAACTCAATTCAAACATAGCTAACAATGGAATCATGGCTTAACAAAAAGGGATTTCCATTTTACACATTCATAATATCATACACCCTCTCTGTCACTAGACCCTTTTTTTTCTTCAATATACATAACCCATTACATATGACACAACCACTCTCTCAACCAAGCCCTCACTTTCTTAGACTCTCATTCAATACTCACATTCTAGACATAAAGCTAATTAGCATTAATCACAAGCTCTCGACGCATTATAGCATACTTCAAAGACTAGTAGCAAATTCCAAAATCCCATAGTCTCTAAACAACTTAACAGCGCAACACATCTTCTAAGTTCAAAACGACTTCAACATATCACATATCAGGACAGCTTTAAGAACGAGAACCCCGCATAATCAAAACATGGAAACAACTTCATAGCAACATCCAGAACAGTAGCATCACAACAATTTCCACAAACATTACAAGGACATCTATCTCAAAGCAACTTCACCACAATAGCAAAGCATAACTTCACCACAACAACAAAGCACAACATCACCACAACAACAAAGCACCTCAGAACAACACATCACAACACCCAAATTTTCAGTGCAACACATTCCACCCCCCCACACTTGAAGCACACATTGTTCCCAATGTAAAAAATTAAGAAAGAGGGGCTCCCTAAGAAGACGAAGAGAGTGCAGAGAAAGCCGAAGAAGAGAATCACTCTGTTGTGGAGAAGGAAGGTCCACTGAAAGGCTGGGCTACCCAATGAAAATGACCATGAATTGGTCCATAAAGAGGCTACCCCGTACCAAACATTAGAATCCTTGTCGCTGGCATGAACTCAGGGTCTACTCTAAAATTAGGAGTGGGAGGCATTTGGTGGGATATGACCAAATGTTGGCAATGGGTTGAGTGAAGACACTTCGGGTACCCCCGGTGGAAGCTCATGAATGGCACCACTGATAACATCTCTCGTCAGATTGGGAACACGATATCCGGCTAATTGCGCAGAAGTTGGTTCGATTTGGGAGGTCCATAATCAGAATGATAATACACGGACATTTTGTTGAACTTATCAAGTTCCGTTTGTATCACCACTTGCCTATGATAAAGCACCTCGAATTGTTGTTGCGCTATCGAAGACATATCATCAATTTAGTCATCATTGCCGAAGCATGGGAATCCCAACCTTGTTGCATATCATTCATCACTTCATGCAAGCTGCCTAAACGCTCGACCAAGACCTGGAATCGAGTGTCCACCGAATGTTGGAAATCATTAAGGATGCTGTGGAGGGAACTGAAATCATATAGGAAAGGCTGTGGCTCTGAATGGCTATCATGAATATGAGGCTCAAATTCATCACGGGGAACAGTAGACTGTATGTATTATGTGGATAATCTGGCAGAAGGTAATGCATATTTATGCTATGTCGATTCACCTTCAGGTAACTGCCTCGCAAAAACACTGAATGGATACTATCATCATTGGCATTAGCATAAAACTCCCTGACTACCTCCATGTTCACCGGAGCAGGAGCCATTGTTAAATAAGCCTAATTGTGGAATCAAATTGCCTCTTCAAAGCTGCGGGAGGGTGCCTCGAACGACCTTTCAATCATGAAGTGTCGGTTGATTGATCTATGGTAGAGGCTTTCCGCACTGGCATTCACGAATTTTGGAGATTCGGCCGGATCACAATCTATAACCATCTCGTCATCTGTTGAGGATGAGGATGAGGATGAGAAAAATGAAGAACTACCCAAGTCCTCACTGAAAATTTCATACTCGCATGGGTGGTATGGGTTCTCTTGGTAGTCCATGTTGCAACTAAAAACTTGCACAATGCTAAATAAAACAACATGGTATTTATAGGGACATGTTCATGCACATGCTGGTGTTAGATAAGCTATCAAACAAAGACATGTGATGAATGAGAAGAGATAACATATATCACACACTTTGTCAGCATTCATTCAATCATTCAGGGATCTATAAGGCAAACCTCCCGTGATAATATTTTGTTACTTGGATGGCACTAAATTCCAAATTGAGCGTACCCCTTTCTATTGATGTTTTGTACATTAGTTGGCCAATTTTCATCCCAAATATGTCACCTTGTGCGTATGCATAACATAACACACTCAAGACACACATGCGGAAACACACAAATACAAGATAGATATGCCATGCAAACTATTCAATAACATAGGAGGTAATTTGGTTTGAGTTGTTCTTTGTTATGCATCTCCTTGGAATTTTAGTGTTCTTGCATATATAGTCCCTTAAAGACACATACGAACTAGTGGTTACACAAGAAAGGATTTGGTGGAAAAAGCCTTTGGCATCTAGGAATGAAAAGTCGTAAGACCCTGGCATGCATATATGGGAAAAATAGCGCGCGCCATAAAACCCAAGCAAAAAGTGGGAAAAAAGAGCCAAAAGACCCAGGCAATCATACACCAATTTGTGTGACAAAAGAAAGCACCGGAGTGCAAATTGAATGTAAATGATCTAATAGAAGCACCAATATGCGCCATTGATCTTGTGTGCTATTTGTTCCTATGTGGGGATAAGGAGATTGATATGTAGTGAATTGTAAGATAGAATAAAAAGGGTTATGCATTCATGAAGAGCACTGAGCCAGTATTCCTCTGCACACACTTGCACGTATGACATTTTGGTATTTATTCATTGTTCGTTGGTTGACAATGTATGTTGAAATCTAAAAATTTGGAATGGGAAACTTTTGAGAGTTTTTGTGTGAAAAATGTTTTGATGAACTTAGAGATGGACTTAGTAAACAAGGGAGTAACGGTTTAGATGTGAGTGTTTAACATGAGAAGTTTGACTTTGCTTGAGGGCAGGGAAGAGTTGTGAAAGTGCGATGTTGTGTTCTTTCTTGTGGGCAAGCAAGAGTTCAAGTGTGGGGAAATTGATAAGTTGGTTTTATACCAACTTATATATGTTATTTCACTTAACTTTTGACTTGTTTTTCATGCATTTATATGGTGTTATATATTATTTGGTACATTTATGTGGTTTGCAGCTTGTTTTGCTAAAATGGTGAAAAGGACAAAAAATGATGCTTAAATGAAACAAATGCGTGTCTTAGGTTAAACAGCAAGGAAAGAACTAAAAAAGGTTTGATGTGAAGTTTGTGGAGTTTGAAGAATGCCATAATATGCTTATTTTGTATGTGGGCAGAACTTGAAATGTAAATTCATTTGGGTGTAACTTTCTTAATACTAATGCAAATGAGGCGATCATGGATGTTCGGGAAAGCTCTTTGAGTGTACTTCAATTCTTATGTTTAAACTTTCATCTAATTCTATGTACAAGTATGAGAAACAGGGGCATCTTTGTGATCACTACTTCAGGTTTTCATTTTGACTTCACTGCCATAGTTTGGTAGATTATTCATATCGTGCGCTACAGACCTCCAATGATTCTGATTCTTAAACCTATGCAAATCCAAGAGAAAGATCTAAAATTCTTAAGTTTACCACAAAGTCCAATTCAGAGGCTAAGACACACATATATCGCATATAAGAGGAACGTTGTGCTGGAAAGAAAAATTGCAGCGATGTGTCGCGCGCCATGAAAACCATGAAATTCTCTTCTTGCCACACTTTGGTATTTTGGCCATAACTCTCTTTTCCAAGCTCCGATTTTGGTAATTCAAAAAGCTATGGAAAGCTAAGACTTGGGGCTACAACTGTAATGTTTTAGGTTATTCCCAATACACAACGAATCAGGGCCAGAATGTGGTTGCAACGTGAAGTTTTGTAAGTTTCCAGAATTTGAGACGTAGAAAGTTCCAAGTATGTTTGCCTGTGTTTTCCTTGTATCTTTGAGCTGAATTTGATGCGCACACATTTTGTTGCTAATTATACACAAGTTGATGCCCAAATGCATGCACACATGTTGTACAACATTCACACATTGATACGAATGGAGTAGCTTTTGAGTTCTATTCCACACGTTTTCCACAACCTTTGGATCGTTGTTTCCCAATTAATCCGAACAAGCACGAATCACAGAAGAACAATGTGAAAACAAGACAACAAAACAATAAAGGATATTGAACGAGAAGGATTGGAAGAAATCAACCAAACCCCAACGTTAACACGAATAGATTCAGTCCAACAAATGTAAATCAAAAGTTAAACTTCCTCAGTTCGGCGTGTTCTATAAACGGGTAAGCTCAACCTAAAGCTCCTCACTTAAGGTTTTCGCGGGTCTTATGATTGTTCAACTAAACTTAGAAGAACTCTCACGTTTTCTCTCAACTTCTCACAGCTGGAAGAAGGTTTTAGCAAAGCTAAACTTTATCAAATTTCATCTATATGAAAAACGTTACAATGGCCACCTTTAAATAGGGAAGAATTCAGCCATGCCCAAACAGGAAAAGGAAACAAGAAGCAAATTACGATTTGGCTTCTTGACTAGCAAGAAAGTTTTCTAAAAAATTACTTTCCAAATTACCATGCAAGGCAATTGGACAAGTACTGGACTTATTAATCAACGAAAGTAAAGCCCAATTAACTAATGTTAATGGACTTATTATTACAACCCAAAAGTAAATCCTAAAATTAACAATGGCGTGATCCATAATAAATCCAAGAACACGCCTCTTCATGGACTTCTTAAAAATCGGCCTTTGTGATGTTTCTTCAAGGTGGATCATGAATTTTTAATGAAGAAACATGCAACAAAACTCCTCCTTGAGATGATTGAGATAATGAATTGTTAATGAAGAAACATGCAACAAAACTCCTCCTTGAGATGATTGAGCTAATTCGGTCTCCATAGCTTCAAAATGTGAAGACAATAAATTGTGCAAGGCTGCCTTCATCTTTGAACTCCTTGATCTCGTCATTGGTCCATCAAGATTCACCAAAGGGTCTTGAGAACTCGGCCTTGGCACCATGGACATGGGTTGATTTCCATCATTCCCTCCCTCCTCGAAAGGATTCGTCCTCGAATCACCTACATCAAACAAAGATAAATCAGTAACATTAATTGTAGATGAAACATTGCCCATACTCACTAGGAAGTTCAATCTTGTAAGCTTATCTCCAATCCTTTCCAAGACCGAAAAGGACCATCTCCTCTTAGATGAAGCTTAGTTTTCCTTTTGTCAGGAAACCTCTCTTTCCTCAAGTGAATCCAAACCCAATCTCCTGGTTCGAAAATCACTTGTCGTCTACCCTTATTAGCTTGCTTAGCATATTGCTCATTACGCCTCTCAATGTTAGCTCGAACCCTTTCATGCAACTCCCTAACAAAATCAGCTTTCTGTTTACCTTCAACACTAACAAACTCATTAGTAGGCAAAGGCAAAATATCCAAAGGAGTTAAAGGATTAAAACCATACACAATCTCAAAAGGTGAACAATTAGTAGAGCTATGCACAGTGCGATTGTAAGCAAACTCAATGTGTGGTAAAAACCCTTCCCAATTCTTTAAGTTTTTCTGAATAAGTGCACGAAGTAAGGTAGACAAAGTCCTATTAACTACTTTAGTTTGTCCATCAGTTTGAGGATGTGCAACAGTAGAAAACAACAACTTAGTACCCAACTTATTCCAAAGAGTACGCCAAAAATGAGACAGAAATTTAACATCTCTATCACTAACAATACTCTTAGGCATTCAATGCAATCTTACAACCTCCTTAAAGAACAAATCAGCAATATGTGTAGCATCATTAGACTTAGAACAAGCAATAAAATGTGACATTTTGCTAAATCTATCAACTACAACAAATATTCTATCATGACCATTGCGTGACCTAGGCAAACCAAGCACAAAATCCATAGAAATATCAGTCCAATGATGACTAGGAACAGGCAAAGGTTGATACAAACCATGAGGCATCACTTTAGATTTTGATTGTTTACACACAATGCATTTTTCACAAACACTTTTAACATCTTTAATCATGTTAGGCCAATAAAAGTGTTCATTCAAAACAGCAAGTGTTTTAGCATTACCAAAGTGCCCCATTAACCCTCCCCCATGGGTTTCCTTAACAAGCAATTCACGAATGGAACATCGGGAAATGCACAACTTATCCTTTCGAAACAAGAAACCATCATGCACATAAAACTCACCATTCGGTTTGATCTTACAAATCTCATAGGCGGTGGCAAAATCATGATCATGCTCATGCAAGTCTTTAATCAAATCAAAACCAAGTAACTTAGCATGCAAGTAAGTAAACAAAGTATACCTTCTAGACAGTGCATCAGCTACAACATTATCTTTACCAAACTTATACTTAATCACATATGGAAAAAACTCAATGAATTCTAACCATTTAGCATGCCTCTTATTCAACTTACCTTGAGTCTTCAAGAATTTATGGCTTTCATGATCAGAATGTATTATGAATTTTTTAGGCCATAAATAATGTTGCCAAACCTGTAAATACCTTACCAAAGCATACAACTCCTTGTCATAAGTTGCATACTTCAAAGCTGCCCCATTAAGCTTATTACTAAAGTAAGCCACGGGCCTTTATTCCTGCATCAAAACAGCACCAATACCAATCCCGGAGGCATCATAGTGTATCTCAAAAGCTTTATGAAAATCCGACAATGCAAGCACAGGGGCGTGAGTCAATTTATCTTTTAAAGTGTTAAAAGCATTTTCATGTTCCTTATTCTATACAAAGGTGACATTATTTTTAACAAGTTCATTCAAAGGTGCAGCTATAGAACTAAAGTCCTTAACAAACCTCCTATAAAAACTTGCCAATCCATGAAAGCTTCTAACATCACTAGCATTTTGTGGTCTCGGCCAATCCATGATTGCCTTGACTTTTTACTCATCAACAGAAATACCTTGAGAACTAACAACATAACCCAAAAAGATAATAGATTCTAGGCAAAAAGAACACTTTTTGAGATTAGCATAAAGTTTGTTCTCACGTAAAACAACAAACACTAGCTTAAGATGTGCAACATGTTCATCTAGTGATTTGCTATAAATAAGGATGTCATCAAAGTAGACTACCACAAACTTACCAATAAAGTGACGAAAAACATGATTCATAAGCCTCATAAAAGTACTAGGTGGATTAGATAAACCAAAAGGCATAACTAACCATTCATACAACCCATACTTTGTTTTAAAAGCAGTTTTCCATTTATCACATTCTTTCATGCGAATTTGGTAGTATCCACTTTTCAAATCAATCTTGGTAAAAATAGAAGAACCATGCAATTCATCAAGCATATCATCTAATCTAGGAATTGGATGTCTATACTTAATGGTGATCTTATTAATAGCACGGCAATCAACAAACATTCTCCAAGACTCATCCTTTTTAGGAACTAGAATAACAGGAACTGAACAAGGGCTAAGAGACTCACGCACAATACCTTTGTCAAGGAGTTCATCCACTTGACGTTGAATCTCTTTGGTTTCCTCCGGATTTGCTCTATAAGCTGGACGATTTGGAAATTGAGCTCCTGGTATGAAATCAATTTGATGTTCAATACCTCGAACTGGTGGCAATCCAATTGGTAAGTCCTCGGGAAACACATCACTATATTCCTGCAAAATAGAGTAAACAACACTAGGAAGAGAAGCAAGGTGATCAGTATCAACAATAAGTACAAAATCTTTGCGAATCATTAAGTACAAAGGCTGTCTATCTAGTATAAGCTCTCTTAACCTCCCTAGAAGAAGCAAAGTAACAAGGCTTCCTATCAACTAACTCACGACCTTTACTATTACAAGATGAAGATGAGCTAGCTATTACATTTTGTTTCTCTTGAGCTTTCTTCTCCTTGGTGGCATTGAAATCTCTACAAGCTTGAACAATTTTAGCTTGATCTTCAAAAACTTGAAATGGGGTTAAAGCACGAAGATTGTACTTCTTACCCTCAAAGTCGAAACTGTAGTAGTTCTTCTTGGCATGATAAAGTACATCACGATCAAATTGCCAAGGCTACCAAGTAAAATATGACTAGCTTCCATGGGAACAACATCACATACAACTTGATCAACATATTTCCCAATGGTTAAAGTAAACTTCACTTGTTTTGTCACACGAGTTTCGGCTGAATTATTTAGCCATTGAAGTCTATATGGCTTGGGGTGTTTCATGCAGTTCAAATTCAGCTTATTAACAAGTAAGGTGCTAGCCACATTGGTACAACTTCCACTATCAATGATCACACTACATACCTTATTTTGAACCATGCATCGAGTGTGAAAGATATTTTCTCTTTGCATTAAATCTTCATTGATTTGTGGTTGCACATTAAGAACTCTTCGAGCAACTAAAAAAAAGCACCAACCTCATATGTTTCAAGATCTTCACTTTCTTCACTTTGGTACTTTTCTTCAAGAGCTGGCATGTCGGCACATTCCTCATCACTTTCAATCTCTCCTTGATCATTCAAGAATATCAATTTGCGCGTTGGGCAGTCGGCTTGTACATGTCCAAAACCTTGACACTTATAGCACTTGATATCCCTCAACCTTTGAGAAGGTTGTGGCGCCGATTTAGGAGCAACTCCAGCAACCTTTAGGACTGTTTTTGGAAAGCTTGATGTTGTAGTTAAAGGCTAGTTTGGAGTGAATTGGCGTGGCTTTGTTGATGGAGTGAAAGGAGCCACATTTGGTTTGGAACTTCTTTGCCAAGGCGGATTAGGTTGTGTGAACCTTTGCTTTCCTTTCATGTGCCTCTCAATCTTTATTGCTTTATGAACAAGCTCATTAATATCAACATAACTTTGAAGATCCACATGGTATGCTAACTCAGAATTCATACCTCGAAGAAATCTCTCAATGGTTGAATCCGGATCTTCATGAACATTAGCCTTGATCATAAGAGCCTCCATCTCATTGTAGTATGCTTCCACTGATTTACTTCCTTGCACAAGTTTGTGCAATTGCCTATTGAGTTCACGATTAAAGTGTGAAGGAACATACTTATTCCTCATAAGAAATTTCATTTGGTTCCAAGTCGTGACTGGAGCTTCGCCATCTTGGCGTCTAGTTCTTATTACCTCATTCCACCACAAGCTAGCATAATCTTTGAGGTGCATGAAGGCCAAACGGTATCTTTTATCCTCGGGATAACAATTGCCTTCAAAAAAGTGTTCAAATTCTCGAACCCAATCAAAGTATGCTTCGGGATCTGCCTTTCCATGAAAAGTAGGTAATGTCAATTTAACAGAACTAATTGAAACGTCAAACTTTTTACCAATTTTTGTAGAACCAACAAACTCCTCCTCCTCATCATCATCGGATAGAACTTCATCAAAGTTGATGTGTCGTGAGGTGGAATTCTTTGTACGGCATTTTGGATTGGAAGCAAAACTATCCATTTGCAATTGCAACTTTTGAAACATATCAAAAAGTACTTCCATTTCAGATTTCTGTGCACCTTGAGATACGGTATTATCTCCATCCATTGTACCTACAAGTTAGTGAAAACAAGAAGAAAACAAATGTAATCCTCACAGGTTCTCACTATATGGTGAGTAAATGCTCTCCTCTCTAGTGTAAAGGCTTTTCTGATGTATACCCTAACTAATCTCTCAACAATGTTTCAAATGGGAATTAAAGCAGCAAATAAAGACAAGTCCGAAGATATATATTTTTTTTTGATTTTTTATTTTTTTTTTTTTTCTGCCGAGTTTCGGACGCTAGTTTCGGACGACTACCATAGTTTCGGACGGCCGGAACTTAAAATTCCTGGGACGACGACTTTTCTGTTGAGTTTCGGACACTAGTTTCGGACGCCTGTCTTAGTTTCGGACGGCCGAAACTGTCACGACTGGGTGAATAATCTGATTTTTCTGACGAATTTTTTTGGAAACTTTTGATGAAACCCTAGTGATGTTTTTGACGTGCGACTCAATCAACGAAAACACAAGGAATTCAACACTATCAAGACAATTCAAAAGTGTAGAATGTAGACACCAAAAGAACAGCAAGAAAACAACACAAGAAGATTTCTCAAAAACACAAAAACGCAACAACAAGAACAAGATGTTTTCGGGCAGAATTCAACAAAGATGTTGCATGCGAATTTGACGAAATTTAAAAGCTGAACTAAGACGACTTAAGACAGCAATAAGGACACAAAAGAGCAACAAGAAAACGCAAGAGCAGCAGCGAATTTTTGATGCAAAAACTGCAGCAACAAAGATGCACAAAACAGCAAGAACGTAAACGGATTACCTTGAGTTTGGAAACAACCTTTTAGCTCTGATACCATTTGATACGAATAGAGTAGCTTTTGAATTCTATTCCACACGTTTTCCACAACCTTTGGATCGTTATTTCCCAATTAATCCGAACAAGCACGAATCACAGAAGAACAATGCGAAAACAAGACAACAAAACAATAAAGAATATTGAACAAGAAGGATTGGAAGAAATCAACCAAACCCCAACGTTAACATGAATAGATTCAGTCCAACTAATGTAAATCAAAAGTTAAAGTTCCTCAGTTCGGCGTGTTCTATAAATTTAGAACGGGTAAGCTCAACCTAAAGCTCCTCACTTAAGGTTTTCGCGGGTCTTATGATTGTTCAACTAAACTTAGAAGAACTCTCACGTTTTCTCTCAACTTATCACAGCTGGAAGAAGGTTTTAGCAAAGCTAAACTTTATCAAATTTCATCTATATGAAAAACGTTACAATGGCCACCCTTAAATAGGGAAGAATTCAGCCATGCCCAAACAGGAAAAGGAAACAAGAAGCAAATTACGATTTGACTTCTTGACTAACAAGAAAGTTTTCTAAAAGACTACTTTCCAAATTACCATGCAAGGCAATTGGACAAGTACTGGACTTATTAATCAACGAAAGTAAAGCCCAATTAACTAATGTTAATGGACTTATTATTACAACCCAAAAGTAAATCCTAAAATTAACGATGGCGTGATCCATAATAAATCCAAGAACACGCCTCTTCATGGACTTCTTAAAAATCGGACTTTGTGATGTTTCTTCAAGGTGGATCATGAATTGTTAATGAAGAAACATGCAACAAAACTCGTCCTTGAGATGATTGAGATAATTCGGTCTCCATAGCTTCAAAATGTGAAGACAATAAATTGTGCAAGGCTGCCTTCATCTTGAACTCCTTGATCTCGTCATTGGTCCATCAAGATTCACCAAAGGGTCTTGAGAACTCGGCCTTGGCACCATGGACATGGGTTGATTTCCATCACACATCATCGCACATTTGCTGCACCACATCACCGCATATACTACATTGCATCTTTCTACATGAGCACACACATCGTCGCACAGGAGCATGCATCATTGCACTGGTCGCATGCGCATGCGTGCGGCGACCTCACATAGCCGTGTGCGCATGCTGGCAGTGACCTCGTACTGGTCGCTCGCGCATGCGCGCGGCGATCCCGCACATCTCACACTGCTTGGCCACAGTTCCGTAAAATAATCATAACTTTCTCATCCTAGCTCCAAATCGAGTGATTCAAAGTGCTGTGTTTAGCTAAGAGTCTTGTCTACAATGTGTATGTTCTATATTTTCTTAGACTTGACGTGAATCAGAGGCTAAATAGGGGAGGAAGATGAAGCATGTGTAATTGCTTGTACTCACACTCTTCAGATCACGCTTTTCACTTACACTCTTGAGCACACTTCACAATCACACTCATTCATGCTTCCACTCACGACTTTTGCACACTTTCATTTATTCCATTCATTTTATTATACTTATAACTGTTTGCTCATATTTCACTCTTCACTTTTATTTTACAACACTCGTAACACTCTTCACTCGTAGTTCACAAATGCCACAACACTCACAAACACTCTTATTTCATAAATCTCACAACACTCCTCACACACTTCACAATTCGGTTAACACCTACACTTTGCACTGTGATGCATCGCAGCAATGCATCGCACTTAAAAGGATTTGTACTACGATGCATCGCTGCGATGCATCATGGGGAAAAGTTGCTTAACCTGGGACACATCGTGCAGATGTGTCGCAGTTAAGTTGTGGGATTTCGGTTGGAAAATGTTTCTGAGTGTTGGAATGTTTGCTTTTGGTGCAGAGATTCATGAAGGCGTGTCCACAGTACGCTCGAAAGCGTGAAGATGATGGTGAAGGCGCGCGGAGACTTGTGGCTTGGAAGCGTGGGACGCTGGCTTGCTTGAACTAATTTTTAGACTTTGTCTATAATGCAGTGGCATTTTTGTAATATTTTTGTCATTTTTACGTTTGCGTATTGTCTACGTTTTGTAACCTCTATATATAGAGGATTTAGACTTTTAGGAATGGGGAATCGATTATTCTAGAATCATTACAGACTTTTGGATTTTGAGCGGTAACACTTTTTCTCTCTCTACTTTCTCTCTCTACAAATCGTCCTCCGATTGTGTTTTTGATTGCGGTTTTGAATGGGAAATTGCTTCTTCATTCTCAATTGATGAAGGAATTGACAAATCTCTGTACTTTAATCGGAAAAATCCTCCAATTGAATGGAAATGAGTTTCTTAATGTTACAATTTGATGAAATTGAGATGATGAAGAAGTTTTCTGGCTAATCGTGTGGTGACCTAGGGTTCCAATGGATGAATGTAGAAGTTAGATGCTTTCATTTGGTGCAGTAAACATAATCCATGAAGAAATGATTCATATCTTGCTATGTTTGAGAATGTTAGTTAAGTTTCATGTGTTCACTCTGGAATTTATAAATTGAACTTGAACTGCAGCCGTCACACTGAGTATGAGTTTAATACATATTTTCTTGTTGTGAAATCTGTGGAATGAGAACATGAATCGAGTCTTCTTCACTCATTTTGCATGCTTGTTTTCTAGGATGCGGTCACCATGCCGATCATAGATTATGAGATCACTAGGTTGGAGTGAAAAAGAAGTCCTCTGTTGTTAATGAGAGCATTAGACCTCAGATTCAGGCCTTGGCATGGGAAGCTTCTGAGAGTCGAGTGTTAAACTTGTTCGGAATAGTGGATTGGGATGTTGCTGGGTGAAATCACCGACCTTAGGCCTCGCCATGGGATAGGAAGGTGTCAAGAGGATTAAGACATAGTGTGGTCGGCATGCCAGTTGTGGCTTAAGATTCTAGGAAATGAATTTCCCCTCTTGTTTAGGATGTATGTTTAATTGCACCGCATGAGCGATCTAAATGAGTATTCATCCAGCTACAGAACTATAGGGCATCATTTTTCTATTATTGCTTTTAGACTTAATTTCTTGTGTATTTCTTGTGTTTCGAGTTCTGGTTATCTTAGCTTTTGTTATTGCAATATTATTTTTGTGACAATTAGCAGATCAAACATTTGAATTCTTGAACCATTCCCTTCCTTGTGGATACGATCCCTCTCACCACATCTACATTAGTAAATATGGTAAAATTGCAAGGTACACGACAATCCCGTCAATTTTTGGCGCCGCTGCCGGGGAAGGCACGGTTTCTGGATTTTATTTGTGTTGTTCTGTTTTTGTTTAATTATTGTTTGGTCGGTTTATTGACTCCTGCCTTCTTATTACATCCTTGCGATTCTGTTGTTGCATTTCTCTACTACAAGGCGCGATCTATTCTTGAAGTTCTTGTATTGAGTG
This sequence comes from Ophiorrhiza pumila, assembly GCA_016586305.1. Taxonomy (NCBI): domain Eukaryota; kingdom Viridiplantae; phylum Streptophyta; class Magnoliopsida; order Gentianales; family Rubiaceae; genus Ophiorrhiza; species Ophiorrhiza pumila. Next base: position 18,691,668 of record BLIW01000005.1, read on the forward strand.
TTTTGTTCTGTTTCTTTAGTTTAATTTTATAACCTTTGTTACTCGGTGTTGTTTGTGTTTTTTTATCACTTGTGGTGTGTTGTATGCCTAGACTTCGATATGAAGGAGAACCAGAATTTCCACTCGATCTTGAACTACCAAAAAACTTGAGAAGCCAACAGAAAGAAAAGAGAATGGCCAACCAAGAAGCACGAGAATCACGATTTGAAGACCATTATGTCATCAATTTTGAGAGTGGTTTTGATCAACAAGATATCAATGTTGATAGTTATCAAATACCAACTCAGATTGCCTCCATGATTTCTCAAGGGCAGTTCTTTTAAGGCCTTGACAATGAAGACCCCAATGATCACCTCGATTGGTTCTTAGGCCTCTGTAGTACTTTTAAGCTTTAGAGGGTGGATCGGAATGAAGTGAATAAGATTGTTTTCCCTTTATCACTGAGGGGTAAAGCAAAACATTGGTTCAAATTCATTGGGGGTACAAATGGTGTGACAACTTTTGATGAATTGCAAAAGAAATTTTTGGCCAAATACTTTTCTCCAGCTAAGTTGGAAAAGATGAGAGTGGATATAATGAATTTTCAGCAACATGATGGAGAGTCATTCCGAGAAGCATGGGAGCGCTTTAATGACTTAATCCTTCAATGCCCTAATCATGATCTTGGAGAGATCAGAGAATTGAACACTTTCTTCAAAGGACTCACAGCTGAATCTTCAATGATGGTGAAGGCATGTGCGAATGGTTCATTAAAAGACAAGAGTGTGCCTGAGGTAAGGGATCTATTTGACAAGATTGCAGAAGATGAGTAGTTGTTCCCTGAGACTCGAAAACCACATAGTCGAAGGCAGAGAGGAGTGCTAGACCTTGATGAGGAAACTTCTTTAAGTGCCAAGTTTGAGGCCTTAGCTAAGCAAGTGCAAACTCTGAAAGCTACACACACCAAGGCTCCTGTGTTATCATGTGGGTTGTGTAAGGGCGAACATCATACAAACGAATGTGCTATCACAACTGAGTCTCTATATTATGTGAATAACTATAACAAACCACAGTACTCAGGCAATTACAATGGAGGCAATAGACAGTATGGTGGTGGCCATAGGAATTGGGGATATCAAAATCAGAACCAATGAGGACAATACTATCAGAGCAATGAGCAAAGACGTACTGAAAATTTACCTCTTGGTTTTGATCACCAACCTAGTACCCAGGAGCAAAGAAAGCCCTCCATAGAAGCATGTTACATCGTCTGATGGAAAAGATGGATAAAAATGAGGAAAGATTTGCTACTTTGGAGGCAACTGTAAGACATCATGATGCCACACTCAAAAATATTAAAATGCAGTTGCGACAGTTAGCAAAGGTAGTGCATCATAGGCCCAGTGGCTCCTTACCAAGTGACATAATTACGAAACCTAAGGGTAAGAAGGTGTGTAATGCTATTACATTGAGGAGTTGCAAGCTCTTACCAGGGAATAACAATTCAGGAGTTGAGAATGCCCAGCATGAAGAGGAAACTAGAAGTGAAGTTGAGCAAGATTGTGCGTAAGAGGCAGTGACATGTGAAGAGGAAGAGCAGAAGAAAAATAAAGAGAAGAATGTGATATGCATTAAACTCATACTCAGTATGACGGCTGCAGTTCAAGTTCAATTTATAAATTCCGGAGTGAACACATGAAACCTAACTAACATTCTCAAACATAGCAAGATATGAATAATTCCTTCAAGGATTCTGTTTATTGCAACGAATGAAAGTATCTAATCTGTATATTCATCCAGTGGAACCCTAGGTCACCACATGATTAGCCAGAAAACTTCTTCATCATCTCAATTTCATCAAGTTGTAACATTAACAAACTCATTTCCATTCAATTGGAGGATTTTACCGATTAAAGTACAGAGATTTGTCAATTCCTTCGTCAATTGAGAATGAAGAAGCAATTTTCCATTCAAAACCGTGATCGAAACACAATCGGAGTATGATTTGTAGAGAGGGAAAAAACTAGTAAGAGAAAGTAGAGAGAGAAAAAGTGTTCCCGCTCAAAATCCAAAAGTCTGTTATGATTCTAGAATGATCGATTCCCCCATCCTAAAAGTCTAAATCCTCTATATATAGAGGTTACAAAACGTAGATAATACGTAAACGTAAAAATGACAAAAAATATTACAAAAATGCCACTGCATTATAGACAAAGTCTAAAAATCTGTTCAAGCAAGTCAGCGTCCCACGCTTCCAAGCCACAAGTCTCCGCACCTTCACCATCATCTTCACGCCTTCGAGCCTACAGTGGACACACCTTCATGAATCTCTGCACAAAAAGAAAACATTCCAACACTTAGAAACATTTTCCAACCGAAATCCCACAACTTAACTTCGACACATCGCCATAATGTGTCGCAGGCCAAGCACGATGCATCGCAGCGATGCATCGCAGCGATGCATCTAGTGCAAATCCTTATAAGTGCGATGCATCGTAGTGCAAAATGGTATACATGCGATGCATCGCTACCATGCTTCGCAGTGCAAAGTGCAGGTGTTAACCGAATTGTGAAGTGTATGAGGAGTGTTGTTAGATTTATGAAATAAGAGTGTTTGTGAGTATTGTGGCATTTGTGAACTATGAGTGAAGAGTGTTATGAGTGTTACGAAATAAAAGTGAAAAGTGAAATATGAGCAAACAGTTATAAGTATAATGACATGAATGGAATAAATTAAAGTGTGCAAAAGTCATGAGTGGAAGCATGAATGAGTGTGATTGTGAAGTGTGCTCAAGAGTGTAATTGAAAAGTGTGTGCTGAAGAGTGTGAGTACAAGTAATTGCACATGCTTCATCTTCCTCCCCTTTTTAGCCCCTGATTCACGTCAAGTCTGAGAAAATATAGAACATACACATTGTAGACTAGACTCTTAGCTAAACACTACACTTTGAATCACTCGATTTAGAGCTAGGATGAGAAAGTTATGATTATTTTACTGAACTCTGGCAAAGATGTGTGAACTGTGCGGGATCGCATCGCTCATCCGAGCGCGACCAGTGCTAGGTCGCCGCGCGCTGCTGTGCGAGGTCGCCGCACGAATGCCTGCGCGGCTGTGCGAGGTCGCCGCACGCGCATCACACGACCAGTGCGACGATGCATGCTCCTGTGTAATGATGTGTGCGGCGATGTGTGCTCATGTGCGGCGATGCAATGCAGCATATACGGCAATGTGGTGCAGCAAATGTGCGACGATGTGTGAATGTTTTACAACATGTGTGCATGCATTTGGGCATCAACTTGTGTATTAGTAGCAACAAAATGTGTGCATCAAATTTAGCTCAAAGATTCAAGGAAAACACAAGCAAACATACTTGGAACTTTTTACCTCTCAAATTCTGAAAACTTACAAACCGTCTCTTTGCAACAAAATTCTGGCCCTTATGCGTTGTGAATTTGGAATAACCTAAAATATAAAAGTTGTAGCTCGAAGTTTTAGCTTTCCATAGCCTTTTGAATCACCCAAAGTGTGGAAAGAAGAGAATTTCATGGCGCGACGCATCATGAAAACCCAGCGATGCGTCGCCATGCAACTTGTTTTCCTGCGATGCGTCGCTGTGCAATTTTTCTTTCCAGCACAACATTCCTCTTATATCCGATATATGTGTGTCTTATCCTCTGAATTAGACTTTGTGGTAAACATAAGAGTTTTAGATAATTCTCTTGGTTTTCCATAGATATAAGAATCAGCATCATTGGAGGTCTGTAGCTCAAGATATGTACCATCTACCAAACTGTGGCAGTGAAGTCAAAATGAAAACCTGAAGTAGTGATCACAAAGATTGCCCTGTTTCTCATATTTGCACACAGAATTAGAAGAAAGTTAAAACATTAGAATTGAAGTATACTCAAAGCTCTTTCCAGAACATTCAAGATCGCCTCATTTCCATTAGTATTTAAAACGTTACACCCAAATGAAGTTACATTTCCAGTTCTGCCCACATACAAAATAAGCATATTTTGGCATTCTTCAAACTCTACAAACTTAACATCAAACCATTTTTAGTTCTTTCCTTGCCGTTTAACCTACGACACACATTTGTTTCATTTAAGCATCATTTTTTTGTTCTTTTCACCATTTTAGCTCAACAAGCTGCAAACCACATAAATGTACCAAATAGTACATAACACCACATAAATGCATGAAAAACAAGTCAAAAGCTAAGTGAAATAACATATATAAGTTGGTATAAAACTAACTTATCATATAGACATCCAATTCCTAGATTAGATGATATGCTTGATGAATTGCATGGTTTTTGTATTTTTACCAAGATTGATTTGAAAAGTGCTACTATCAAATTAGAATAAAGGAAGGTGATGAATTGAAAACAGCCTTTAAAAGAAAGTATGGTTTGTATGAATGGTTAGTTATGTCTTTTGGTTTATCTAATAAACCTAGTACTTTTATGAGGCTCATGAATCACGTTTTTCGTCACTCTATTGGTAAATTTGTTGTAGTTTATTTTGATGACATCCTTATTTATAGAAAATCACTTGATGAACATATTGAACATTTAAAACTCGTGTTTGCTATATTTTGAGAGAATAAATTGTATGCTAACCTTAAAAAGTGTTCTTTTTGCATGGAATCAATTATCTTTTTAGGTTATGTTGTTAGTTCTAAAGGTATTTCTGTCGATGAGTCAAAAGTTAAGGCAATCATGGATTGGCCAAGACCTACTTGTGCTAGTGATGTTAGAAGTTTTCATGGTTTAGCAAGTTTTAATAGGAGGTTTGTTAAGGACTTTAGTTCTATAAATGCACCTTTAAATGAACTTGTTAAAAAGAATGTCACTTTTGTGTGGAAAGAGGAACATGAAAACGCCTTTAACACATTAAAGAATAACTGAATCACGCCCCTTTGTTGGCATTGCCAAATTTTTATAAAGCTTTTGAGTTACACTGTGATGCCTCCGGAATAGGTATTGGTGTTGTTTTGATATATGAATCAAAGCCGGTGGCTTATTTTAGTGAAAAGCTTAATGGGGAAGCCATAAAGTATGCGACTTATGGCAAGGAGTTGCATGCTTTGGTAAGATCATTACAGGTTTGGCAACACTATCTATGGCCTAAAGAATTCATTATTTATTCTGATCATGAAAGCCTTAAATTTTTGAAAAATCAAGGTAAATTGAATAAAAGGCATGCTAAATGGTTAGAGTTTATTGAATCTTTTCCATATGTGATCAAATACAAATCTGGTAAAGAAAATGTTGTAGCTGATGCATTATCTAGGAGATTAACTTTATTCACCTATTTGCATGCTAAGTTACTTGGTTTTGATTTGATTAAAGATTTGTATACGGATGATCCAACTTTTTCCGCCACCTTTTATCTATGTTCTTCAAAACCAAATGGTGAATTTTATGTGCATGATGCATTTTTGTTTAAGAAAGATAAATTATGCATACCCCTTTGTTCCATTCGTGATTTACTTATTAAAGAGACCCATGAGGAAGGGTTAATGGGGCACTTTGGAATTGCTAAAACACTTGCTGTTTTAAATGAACACTTTTATTGGCCTAACATGATTAAAGATGTTAAAAGTGTTTGTGATAAATGCATTTTGTGTAAACAATCAAAATCAAAAGTGATCACTCATGGATTGTACACGCCTTTGTCTGTTCCTAGTCATCCTTGGATTGATATTTCTATGGATTTTGTACTTGGTTTGCCTAGGTCACGCACTGGTCATGATAGCATATTTGTTGTAGCTGATAGATTTAGAAAAATATTGCATTTCATTGCATGTTCTAAGTCTAATGATGCTACACATATTGCTGATTTATTCTTTAAGCAAGTTGTTAGATTTGCATGGCATTCCATGGAGTATTGTTAGTGATAGGGATGTTAAATTCATGTCTCATTTTTGGCGTACTTTATGGAATAAGTTAGGCAATAAATTATTGTTTTCTACTGTTGCACATCCACAAACTGATGGACAAACTGAAGTAGTTAATCGCACTTTATCTACTTTGCTTCATGCCATTATCCAAAAGAACTTAAAGAATTGGGAAAGTTGTTTACCTCATATTGAGTTTGCATATAATAGGACTTTGCATAGTTCTACTAATTGCTCACCTTTGAAGTTGTTTACGGATTTAATCCATTAACTCCACTTGATATTTTCCTCTTCCTATTAATGAGTTTGTTAATGTCGAAGGTAAAAAGAAAGCTGATTTTATGAAGGAGTTATATGAGAAGGTTCGAAATAATATTCAAAGGCGTAATGAACAAATTGCTAAGCAAGCCAATAAAGGTAGAAAGCAAGTGATATTTGAACCGGGTGATTGGGTTTTGGAATCAATGAAAAAAAGGAAGGTTTCCCAAGAAAAGGAAATCTAAGCTTTATCCAAGAGGAGATGGTCCTTTTCGAGTCTTGGAAAGGATTGGAGACAATGCTTACAAGATAGAACTACCAAGTAAGTATGGCAATATGTCATCTACATTTAATGTTTCAGATTTATCTTTGTATGATGTAGGTGATTCGAGGACGAATCCTTTCAAGAAGGGAGGGAATGATAGCAATCCAGCCATGTCCACGGAGCCAAAGCCAACTTCACATGATCCATTGGAGAATCTTGATGGACCAATGAGAAGATCAAGGAGTAAAAGGATGAAAGCCACTTTGCAAACTTTATTGTCAACACATTGTGAAGTCTTGGACAACTTTGAGGAACACTTGGCGTCACCATCACCATCTCAATCACATGAAGTTGTTTGGAACATTTCTTGCATTACAATTCTTGAAGAAGTTGCTAAGAGTTCTACATTGGAGCTTAAGGAAATTCCACCTTGAAGAAGTGTTCATGAAGTACATTGAAGACCAAGATTGTGTGCTTGGATTTTCACATCTTGGTTTCACGCCATTTCTTAAGTAATTAGGGTTTATTTTTGAGTTGTAATAATTAAGTCCATTAACAATTAATTATGGGCTTGGATTTTCAATTAAGTGTTAATTACTTGGCCCAATTATCTTGCATGATAATTAGGAAAGTAATCTCCTATTTTGTAAGAAAATTTAGGTAAGTAAACTCCTAAATTTTAGGGAGCATGGTCGAAACCCTACTTTGTAGGAAATATGCATTTTTCCTTTTTTTTTGTTTTGAATTAGGAAACTAGTTTGTTAGTTAGTTAGGAAGTCAAGTTGTAATTGGCTTTCATTAGGGTTTCCTTTTTGTACTTGGCCGATTTTATTCCTAAAAAAGGGAAAGGCTTTTGACGTTTTTTTAGTAGAGAATAATAAAGATTTTTGCCTTGCAAAAGCTGAAAACACTTTGTGTTTTTAAAACCCCGCGAATCCTTTAGTGAGAAGCTATAGGATTAGCTAATTGTTCAAGATTTCAGGAACAAGCCGAACTTGGAAATTAATCTCTTGATTTACATTAGATTAATCATTCTTGTTTGTAATAACGTAAAGGGTTTGGTTGGCTAATACCAAGTCTTTTCCGTTTCCTTTGAATTCACTTCCGCCATTGCTTGTTTTGTGTCTTTTGTCTTTGATTGTTGAATTGATTCGTGCAACACGGTCCTAAAGATTGTGGAGATTCGGTGGTCCAAGAGTTCGAGCCTCGCCCAACCGTATCAATGAGCAACTCTCCATGATCACTCCAAAGCACTCAAAAATGTTATAGTTTGGGTTCAACCACTCAAAAGTAATTGTACAAAGAAGCATCACCATGAATTTAGAAATATGTCAAAGACTCACCGCAAGGCCAAAATCAAACATGAATCAAAAGGTCTTTTATTGGGTTGTAATTGGGCTAGGGTAATTAACGTGGGATAAAAGAGAGATAAAATAGGTTAGAAAAAACAAAACCAAAGTGCAATGGAACTGAACCAAGTATTTTCCCACACTTATATTGCATCAAGTCTCAAACTTTTTATTTTCCAAACGACTCAAAGTAACTTCAGCACAACAATTAATTTTCTTCGTGCCTTTATCACATATTTTTTTCTTTTTTTCAAATCTCTATTTTTTTCTTCTTTTTCCTCTTCTCTACCCATTGTTGTTCGTGCAACAGTGAACGTCAACATATTCAATTCAAAGAACATTCTGAAATAACTTAATGCATTGAGACTTAAACATGCAATTTTCTCTCCATTAAATAAATGGGAAATGAATAACATATAAGCTACTTAGCTAAGGTTTTGGGTGAAAATTTGTAATAACGGGTTAAATACAAAGAAAATTGTTAACGCTCAAAGGGGTTAACTAAGGGTAAATTTAAGGGTAGGAATGAAAATTAAAGTCAAAATGGGTTTATTCCTAAATGCCTCAATCATATTCATATTCAATTTCAACATCGTGGCTTACCATGTACAACAAAACAAATTCTGTAATATCATCCAAGTACAATTAACACTCAACAAAGAAATATTTAATTAAGTACCAACAAAGTGGTTATTGTGCGATTAGGCTCAGAACCTCACTTTAAGTAGGCATAATAAGCTCAATTCCATGTATACATCATACTTGAAAACATACAAAGTCATACATAAATCTAACATAATGGATTAACCAAACATTCCATACCAATTCTAGTTTGCTTAAATAATGCTGAATAAGTAAGAAAGTTTGGAAACACAAAAACACAAATATTTTGACACAAAAGACTGAAAAATAAAATATTTTTGGATTTTTTAAAAAAAAAACTAACACTATTAAACACAAAAAACCTTACACATAGAGGGAAAAATAAAATACTTTCTAAACATCAAAACATATAATTCTCCCCACACATAAATAAGAGTGAAAGAATAAAACAAAATAACATAAAAGACAAAAAACACAGAAAAAGTAAGAGAAAAGGGACAACTTGAACTATTGTGGGGGATTCTGCGAGAGCAAACGATCCTATAGGATTTGAAGAATGGCAGCTAGCTTATGCCGCTTGGCTAGTGGCGGCTGTGGAGAAAGAGTCTCCTCTGCCGATGTGGACTGTTTGGTTGGTGAAGATTCCTCCAGTGCAGTTGGAAGTTCCAGTGATGGAAGGAAAGCAAAGTTCATATTCGCCATTGTGGTGGTCTTTGTCGGCGAAGATGGAAGCACGAATGGCGGCTGGTTGGAATGAAGAAGATGATGGGGCTAGCTGTGGAAATAAGGGAGAGAAGAAGTTGGTGATGGTCAAGAGTATGAGAAAAGGACAAGTGAGGGAATTGGGACCACTTGGACTCTTATGTATAAAATTGGTGGGCCTCCTATTATAATAGTGGGAATTCTTGGGCCCAACACCTGATTTTTAAAAGGCTTTGTCTCATCTTCTCCATGTTTGTAGTCCACCCACTCCATTACTGCGAAAGAATCATCTCACATCCTTTACCGTGAGTGCAACATAAATATGGAACAAGAAGAAATTTTATTAACTGACAAGAAAATTAAAAAAAAATTTAAAATTGGGTTGCCTCCCAATAAGCGCCTTTTTTTAAAGTTCTTGGCTAGACCAAGTATGTGTCGACTTTAATAAACCATTGGAGAAGGTACATCTTGTATGCAAGTCAAAGTTTTTCCTACAGTTTTCTTGTAGCTTCTTTAGTTCGAAATCAATTTGATCAATGAGCTTTGAGTAAGATTCTTGTTGTTGACAGTGGGCAACGTGTTTTCCACACTAAAAAACACAGCTTTTAGATGTTTAATCAAGGATCTAAGTTGCAGAACTAGAACTTGCAAAATATAAGAAAAATGTGTATTTGCAGGGTCTCGTTGGAGCAAACGAGAGTTTTCTGGGTTGCTTGGAATTACTTGCAGTGGATTCAATGACATTTTTTCATCTCTAATCTCTTATCCTTCAATTCTTTAATGTCAGAATATGGTTCTATGCATTCATATGATAGTGTATCCTCAGGAGCAATCAGCATGTCATCACATTCCACCACCAACTCCTCTTTTGGATGTTGGATTTTCTTGGGAAGAAAATCTTTTTCAAACTTTGCAACCTTTGGCATTTTTCTAATTGCTTCAAGGAATGTGTCGATAAACTCCACCTTGTTGAAGATGGTTAAGATATCACTCATGTCATCATCCTTCACATCCCTTGTTAATCTTCTAGGAAAAGAAGGGCAAATTTTAAATTTTGAAGTAGGCAAATTCAATTTAGTTGTTACCTCTGATTTCTGAGACTTCATTATTTGGGCAAATGACGACTCTTTTTCTGGGCTGATGGGTTGCTAAAGTTCAATCTCTATCTTTGTTTCCTCTAGCTTTTGTCCACTACTTACTATCATCTGATTGACGTCTTCTCTTGGATTAATCAATACTTGTGATGGGGTTTTTCCTTGATTACTTATCACATTTTTTATTTGTGTATTTAATTGAGTAATTTAGTTTCTCAATTCATTAAAACTTGCCATTGTGGCTTCTCTTTCTTGTTGCATCACATCCTAATGTGGGAAGAATTGAACCTTCTCGTGTTGCAATATATCATCTTGTGTTGGCACATTGTCTCTTTGCATAATTTTAACTGAGTTAGCTAAATTTGTAACTAAATCTTCAAGAGATGTATCTGAACTAGTATTGGGTATTGCAATATTTTGGCCAAAAGAAACCATTGATTATTATTTTTCCCATGTCCATGGTGATGGCTGTTGCTGCAACTTATTCCCATAAATGATGTTTGGGTAGTTCCCCCACTCTGAATTGTATATATTGGAATAAGGGCTGTGATGATGTGGTGGATGAAAACTCACACTTGTATTGAATTGTGCCCTTGGATTCTCTTGAACGAATTGACATCTAACTGTAGGATGATCAAGATTTCTGCGTATTCCATATGGTATTTTCTATTGAACTACACCTAAATCTGCAACTAATTTTTCCACTGAAGAGGTTAACACTTCTAATCTATTATCCATAAAAGACATGTTTACCTTGTTCATCCTTTTGGGCAAGTGGCGACTGTTCAAAATAGAAATTGTTTCTTGGTATCTTTCCTTGGATTATTTCCTTAACTTGTACAATTTTGTTTTTCAATATATGAGTCAAAGAACAGGTTCGAATTAAAATATCTTGAAATACACCAATTAAAAAAACAAAAAATTGAATTCACTAAAATCAAACGTATTTTGCCATTCCTCGGCAGCGGCACCAATTTTGGTAGTGTCATTTTTGTACCAAAATAAATTACTTACTCTAAAGAATAAACAATAATATAACAGAGTAAGGTCGATCCCTCGAGGAACGGAAATACTATCTCTTCTAGTTAATTCAAGAAAATTGTAACAAATAATATTTATTAATGATTAAACTAAAATGACTAAAACAAATTAATGGAAAGAAATACACAAAATAGAAAAGCCTGGCAAACAAGTAAATTCACATTAACTAATTATCTATCTACCATAGACTCAAGGATTAATTAATAGAATGAATCAACTAGTTATAGGCTACCGAGAATCAGCTCTGACGTAGCCCAATTCCTCCTTAATTTAATGATAATTGACAAGAATCAGCTTAATCAATTATTTCTAATTCTAACACAACCTGGTCGGAATTAGCCGAACAGTAGATTCAATGTTAAAACAGCATTAAATAATAGAGAAACCAAATTCTAATAAATTACAATCATGATCAGCATGTCACAATTTATTAGCCTAAAATTCCCGTCTACCGAGAAAGTAGCTTCGCCACTAATTAATCCTATCTACTAGATCCAGTGAAATAATAGGAGATTAATTGGTACTATTTTGATTAATTAAACTTGGCCAGTGTATAACAAATCCAAACAATTAATGCTACGCAAAGAGAACTTTTGAAAATCATAAATATTAATTATATTAAAACAATTAGGTCTCACAAGTAAATAGAAGTTAAAGCTTAATTACTTATATGCCGGATAATAAACTACTCAAGAAATATAATTAAAGACGAAATAAAAGTAAGAAATACGATACTGTATGGAATTAACTACCTCGTCTGCCCGAACTACTGCTATAAACTACAACTAAAGCTACCACTTTTCTTCTACTAAATTGCTATCATTTATATAGGAAAAGGAAGCTTTATTCTCAAGTAATAAAAGCAATTAAAAACCTTCTAAAATTCTAATAAAGAAATAACTCTTTTGTTTCCAAATTAACATGCCACATGTCGGCCAATAATTAAGGCATGCAAGCCTTCTCCTTTTAGTTTTCTAATTGCTATTTTTCTCCAAATTGGCAATGGAAAGGAATTCTTAATCTTCCAAAAGTCTTGAATATTTCCAAATTATATTGAGGAAATTTTTTCTTCCTTTAATTGCTCTTTCATGCCAAAACAACTCCAAATCTTCCAAATTCATCTTCTTTCTTTTCTATGGCTCCACATCATCAATTAATCCAAATCTACATGATATTCTTGATTAAGTGTAGATTCCAATCAAGTTTATTTAAAAAATAACACAAGATAAATCATATAATTTGTGTCTATCAGTTATGTTAACTAGGCCAAGTGTTGCTCGTGTTTGTGCTGAAGTGGATCTTCAACAAACATTGCTAAATGGATTTGGATTGAAGTGGCAGGATCTCGTTCCGAAAGTTTTACTAAAATATTGTGGCATTTGTTTTCGTCATGGATATAATGTTGGAGAATGTAATCCCAATATCAAACAAGTTTAGAAGGGGAATGATGAAGTTGGTGTTAAGAAAAAATGGCAGCCGAATGAAACGAATAATAAACATTATTTGGGTAATTGTAAGGGAAATGAGATTATGATAGCATAGGAGAAGGACAGTAACGTGCGAGAGCCTGAGTTGCTCTAGGTTGTGAGTGCATATCAGAACATGCTGGAATCTTCTTTGCATTGGGGTGTGGTGGTACAGAATAGGCCGAAGAATTGTATGCGTCAGGCTATGGAGATACAGAGCATGCAAGAGAATTCTTCTCATTAGGCTGTGAAGAACATGCCTGAGATTTCTTCGTGTCACATTATTGAAGTTACAGCACAGAAAAAGGACAATCTGATTCTGGAATTTCTTCCAGACATGATCACTAAGGAAATTCAGCAGAATAACAATAGAGAATATTTAAACTCAGAGGTAATACTTGCTTCCAAGATTAATGAGATGGAGATGCAGTCTACTTTATCATTACAGAAGGCTGGGGGAAGATAACTGTTCCGAAAAATTGTGGTGAGGATCTGTTGATTAATAATGTAGAAGAAGAGATAGCCGAGACTGTTGGGGAGATTTTAGAAATTACGCAGTATCCGGTTTATGTAAAATCATTCAAGGTCTAAATTCAAATTGCGGATGGAATTTCCTTATAGATTGCTAAAGGTCTTCTTGATAAATTGGCAAATAAGGTTCTAGCAGAGGAAGATGAAGTGCTTGATGCTGATGAACACGCTAGCATGGTGAATGAAGTGGTTCAGAACATAAATCTTGATTCGATTATCACAAATGATGTTCAGAATCAAAAAATGGTTCAGCCCTCATGAATATTGCGATCCTCCAAAACAAAATCTTTAACTTCTTGATCAGGTAAGTCCTCATGTTAGATCTCTTTCGGAATATTTGAGAAATTGGTAATAAGTCTTCTTTAAAACGTCTTCAAACTTTGGTTAAAACTCGTTGTCTTTCCTTTGTTTGTTTGGGAGAACCTAAACTTGAAGTTGGGCAGTAATTAAGAATAAGGAATAAGATTGGCTTATTTAATATGATATCTAATGTTGAAGGTAGATTGTGGTTCTTTTATAATGATACTATTCAATGTGATCTAATTCACCAAACTGGACCGTCAATTTCCTTAAAGCTACTACTGCTTAAATCCGGGGTTCCTATATATTTTTTTTGCAATATCCCCCTCAGCGGGTTGGTAGTGCCAATCCCAAAATTTTATTAGAATAATCAACAATCATAACAAACAAAAACAGAAAAATTTCCCGTTATAGAAACCCTAATTTCCTTTTTTAATTTTCATCATGGTTTCCCTTCAGCCTTCGGCTAAAGGGTTACCTCCATCTGGTCGGCCGGATCTTGCACCAGCGAGCTTTTTTTCCAAGAAGGCTTTTTCACAATTATTTGAACAACCGGCTGAATCTAACATCAACTTGAACCCGCTTTCATCTCGCAGTGAAGAAGTGGCCGTTAAATTCTCAAAATCTGAACTGGAGGCTTTGGCAATCCCGTTTAAACTTGCTTTGATTGAAAAATTCTCCCATGGACGTCCAAGCCTTGAAACCATTAGGAGAATCATTAAGTCTTTGGACCTCAAAGGCAGCTTCTTGGCTAGACTTTTGGACAATAGGCATGTACTAATTAAATTGCCACTTGAGGTGGATTTTCACCAACTATGGTCAAGGTGATTGTGGTAGTTGGGACAATACCCTATGCGGGTGTTCAACTGGATGCCACTTTTTAATCCCTTAATGGAATCGTCTATTACTCCGGCTTGGTTCACATTACTGAATCTCCCAGCAGAATTCTTCAATAAGTGGAGTTTATTTTCCATCATGCAGGTAGTGGGTACTCCGATGATACTGGATAATGCCACTATGAACCTATCCAGACCGAGTACAGCTCGAGTATGTGCGGAGGTAGATTTGTTAAGGGAACTTCCGACTCGCATTTGGATTACATGTGGAGAAGATGGCGAAAGTTTTTGGAAGAATATTATACCGGAAAAACTTCCGCTTTATTTCTCTCATTGTTTCCAACAAGGTCATAGATTGGATCAGTGTCGCAATAATAATTTGAAAAAGATGGATAGGAAGGCTATGGGTAATCCAGTTGAGATTACGGCAGAATTGAAGGTTGAGGGAGGTAAAAGAAGTGGTACTGTCGTGGAGCAGAATTTGCAAATATGGAAGAAAAAACTTTCGGGTAATGGAGATGTTTTGAAAGTTCGTGGAACATCACCCGAGGATACTTTAACCCAACAAAAGATATTGGAAAACTCATCACTTCAAGAAACTGAGCCTCTGCCAAGTAAGATAGGTTTAGTGACTGCGTCTCCAAGTGATGGGAATGTGGTTTTCACCGCAAATGACATTGATTAACAGGACGGGGTTACGAATTCGATGGAGGATTCTTCTATCCAGCAAAGGAGTATGGGTGATTCAGCATATCGAGATTCTTCTGCCCAGTAAAGGAATATAAATAATTTAGCACATCAAGCATCTGAGTGTCAGCAAAGCAAAGCAAGTCTAGGGGCCGCGTCTCCAATCAATGGGAAATTAGTTGCGGTTGAAGAGGGAATTGATCATCAAGATTGTGTAATAGAGAATGTTTTAGTGGAGAGCCCTCAATGAGGGATGTGATGACTGATATGGGAGTTGTTAATTTTTCTACAGTGCTGGTATCAAACGAGCAAACTCAGCCTTCGATGGACTTACCGACAGGTATGGATTTGGCACGAGTTCAGGCTATTGCTGAAGATATAAATATAATGCGGCAACTAAGGGAGGGTGTCATTGAGGGTATTGCTGATCTGGTGATGGAGAAGGAATCTTCCGAAGATGATTCATCTGTTGGTGGTATGACGCAATCGTTGGATAGGAAGAGGGCTCGTAGTATAGCTCACGATAATATAATTCAGCAGGTAACGAGAAATTTCAACTTAGATTCGGTGGTTGAATTGGTACCTTTGGTGAGTCAACCTCCCCATCGTATACTTCGATCATCCAAGAAGAAAGCTTTAACTCAAAGAAAGGTTCATGATGAGGTGGTTGTTTTGGAAAGCAAGGGGGGTCGGCAATAAGCCTATGCTATGCCATCTGCATAGACTGGTACGTGATCACAAATTGGCTTTCCTTTGTATTATAGAACCTAAACTAGATTCGTCGAAAATGGCTGATATTGCTTCTCGATTGGGATTTCCTTATGCTTTGGCAAATAACTCTAACCGTATTTGGATCTTTCATTCTGATAGTTTTATATGTAATGTTGTGGATCAGTCGGAACAAGTTATTTCTCTTAGGGTTAATATTTTTAATGGTGTTAATAAATTCATGGTGTCTTGTGTGCATGCTTTCTGTACTTGCCGAGAAAGGGAGAAGCTATGGGCGTCATTGTGGGGCTTGCATAATGGGAATCTTTGTTGGATTATTTGGGGCTATTTTATTATTATTATGAGTGCTAAGGATAAAAAAGGTGGTTGACCTTTTCGTGATTGTGAGGCTAAAGAATTTTGTTCCTTCATTGATGACATTGGTCTTTCTGATATTGGTTTTTTGGCTCGTCCTTTACATGGTGCAATAACTTGAAGCACAATCTGAGAATTTGGAAGCGACTGGACCGAGCTGTTGTGAATGAAGCATGGATGGATACGTTTACATCTTTTGTGCAGCATCTCACCAAGGCATCATCGGATAACTCCCCATTACTCTTGCGGCTTGATCGGTTACATGTGCATAAACATTCCCAATTTAAATTTCTAAACTTCTGTATGATGAGACCGAATTTCCTTGAGGTGATAGCAGTGGTATGGAATAAAAAGGTTGAGGGGTGGCCTTTGGTCGTTGTTTGGCTTAAGCTTATGAATGTGAAGCGAGCTTTGTCTGATTGGAATAAATCAAAGGTGCGTATTAAGGCAGCGGAGAAGAGACTGGTGATTCTAGAAAAGGAGTTACAATCCACTCAGTATGAGGAATGTAGATTGGAGTATAGTCGTATTTTATCGAAATTCAATCTTGCACTTGCGGATAAGGAGTCGTATTGGCGGCAGAAAGCGAATTTAAATTGGGCAGCGAAGGGCGATTGTAACTCGGCATTTTTTCACTCCCACGTTCATATAAGGAGACAGTGGACTTTCATTCGTGGAGTAGTAAGAGACGATGGGGTTTTTCTAGATAATGAAGAAACTATTGGGAAGGAAGCTGTCCAGTTTTTCGAAAACTTATTCACGGCAGAACCGTGGGCTGCTCCTATAAATTTAGACCCTGGATTTCCTAACCATAAGATATATGTTGCTGAGAGTGAGAAGATTCAAGAATTGCCAACTATGGATGAAGTTCAAGACGTAGTTATGGGGCTAAGGAGTGATAGTCCAGCTGGGTTGGACGGTTTTTCAACTAAGTTTTTTCAAGTTACGTGGGAGATTGTGAGCACAGATATTCACAAAGCGGTATGTGATTTTTTTTGTGGTGGTGAACTTCCTAGAGGCTATACGTCTACTCTTGTTGTACTTATTCCCAAATGTGATAATCCGCGGTCATTTGGAGATTACTTACCTATTATTCTTTGTACGGTATTGAATAAGATAAATTCGAAGTTGTTGGCTAATAAATTAATTGAAGTCCTGCCTCGTCTTATTTCTTATAACCAAAGCGGTTTTGTCAAAGGGTCAATTGTAGAAAATGTGGTGTTGGCTCAGGAACTTGTGGGTGAACTTGCGGCTAAAGTGAGAAGTGGTAATGTTATTCTCAAGTTGGGTTTATTTATGCCAAGTCTTACGTAAGATGGTTTTGGTGAAATCTGTATTGATATGATCTATAGGTGTATTGCCAATTGTTGGTTTTCGATTATAATTAATGGGGGACAAGTTGGTTTTTTCAATTCCACGTGTGGAATATGCCAGGGTGATTCTTTGTCTCCTGCGCTGTTTATCATTTGATACGGATGTGTAGAGGCTTGAATCCTGGACTACCGAACTCACAACCTTTGGATCGTTGTCAGCAAAAACTCACGAACAAGATAAAACTATAAGCTGCGGAAACACAAGAACATAAACAAAATAATGCGCAATTGAAATATAAGGGAAACGAAAAGATTTGATAAAGCCAATCAAACCGTCACATTTATCACAAAATGAATTGGCTTAGCTTATGTAAATCAAGAGCTAAACTAAATTAGTTTGGCATGTTCTTTAAATCAAGAACTGTTAGGCTCCCCTAAAGGTCTTAGCTAAAGGTTTGCAGTTACAATGAAATTCAACTAAACTTGATTAAAACTTCAAGGCTTTAAAACACAAAGTGTTTTACAAATTAGCAAAGCTAAATTCTGAAATTTTCTATATTCATCTCTAAAAACGTAAAACATATGCCTTTTAAATAGGCTACAAAATGTGTGGAATTAAACCCTAGTGAAGAAGTCAATTTCGAATTGAACTTCAGCAACTAACCAATCCAATTTAGGAAACTTCCAAATTGGAGTTGATCACTAACTAACTAACTACTTTCCTAAAACATCACACGATTTTCTAGCTACAATTTAGGACACAGTTTTGCTCCTAAAATGTAGGACACCCTTATGCTCCTAAAAAGCAGGAAGATACTTTCCTAAATTAAATTACTTTCCATTATCATGCAAGATAATTGGGCCAAATAATTAACTAACACATAAATGAAACTATAAGCCCAAATTAATGTTTAATGGACTTAATTTATTACAAAACAAATAAATTCTATCAACTTATGAATGACGAGTAGAGTACTTGCCACATTAGTGCAACTCCCACTATCAATGACCACTCTGCAACTTTATCTTTAACCATACAACGTGTATTAAAGATATTGTCACACTGCATCAAATCATCTTCAACTTGTGGTTGTGTATTTAGAATTCTTTTGTTCACCAAAACAAAAATCCCCAACCGAATTAGCATGAATGTCTTCACCCTCTTCACTTTCATACATCTCCTCAACTTGAAATGTATATTACCGGCCTTCACTTTCACACATTCATCATCACTTACCACAACTCTATTGTCATTGACATACATCAATTTGCAAGTAGGACAATCGGATTGGATGTACCCAAAACCTTGGGCACTTAAAGCATCGGATATCTCTCAATCTAGATCCAGATTTTGACGCCGTTTGGGAGGTGGATTGAACAACGTTTGACGGTGTGGATTGGGACTGATTGGGAATGAATTGTCGTGGCTTTGGCAATTGTGTTGATTGAGGTGCATTCGGTTTGAATTCCCTTCTCCATTGCGGGTTTGGTTGTGTAAACCGCCCTTTTGATTTCATATGCTTCTCAATCTTAATGGCTTTGTGAACTAACTCCTGAATATCAACATAACTTTGAATATCAACATTATAAGCTAACTCTGAATTCATACCTCGAAGAAACCTCTCAATGGTTGAATCGGGATCCTCTTGAATATTTGCCTTAATCATAAGAACCTCCATTTCATTGTAATATTCTTCCACGGTTCGACTTCCTTGCACAAGTGAATGCAATTTGCGATTAAGCTCACGGTTATAATGTGAAGGTACGTACTTCTTTCTCATGAGAACTTTCATTTGACTGCAAGTTCGGATTGGTCTTTCTCTATCTTGACGTCTACTTTTTATTTCCCCATCCCACCATAAGCTTGCATAATCCTTGAGGTGCATGAAGGCTAGGCGGTACCTTTTATCCTTGGGATAATTATTGCCTTCAAAGAGATGATCTAGGTCTCGAGCCCAATCAAAGTATGCTTTGGGGTCTGCCTTTCAATGAAAAGTAGATAATATTAGTTTGAAAGAACCAATTGACAAATCGGACTTTTTACCACTTTTAGAAGACTCCATGATTTCCTCCTCATCATCACCGGATTCGGCCTCATCAAAGTCGATTTTCCTTGAGGTGGAACTCCTAGTGGTAACATGTTTAGATGCCGACTCCAAATTGTCGAGTTGGATTTGCATCTTTTGGATCATGTTAAAGATCACATCATTAGTGAACTATTGATTACCTTGTGGTGCTTTTTGTTCACTACCCTCCATTGTACCTGTAATGTTAGTGAAAAGCAGCAAGAAAACAATAAAGTATCCTCACGGGTTCTCACTTTGGTGAGTAGATACACACCACTTTTTATAAGTAGCTTTTCTCCTTTAATGTATACCCTAACTACACTCTCAATAATAAAACACCTAAACTATAAGAGACGTACCAGTTCGTTGATTTTAGAACGAGTCTCAACCAACAAGCTCAACAACAAAACTCACACAAGATAAGTCAACTTAGAATATTTTAGACAGGAAACTTAAAAGAGTATTTACAACACGTGCGGAGTATAATTTGATTTAGCTAGAGAAACTACTGAAATCCAAAACTAGAAACAAAGACAAGAAATTGGAAACTTGAATCACTTAAATCCGATTTAAATTGAGCAAGTTATGGCATTTTAAATTTTAGTGATCTTTAAAGGAAACAATGTAGAACACTTAGTTCTTTTTGGGCTGAAAAACGTTTTATTTTTGTAATGTCTGACTTTTTTTTTATTTGGACCAATTTCCTTTGGGCTGTATTTTACTTGGTCTCTTTTTTTTATGTAGTCATATTTTTTTAACAACTTTAGGCTTTTAGCCTTTTTTTTTTAAATTCGGACAACGACATACTTAGGGTTTCAAGATTGTTAAGACACAAACCTAGGGTTTTAAGGTGTTTTGTCTTTTGTTGTCTCAACTTTAAATTTCGGCAACCAAACTTAATCAAGAACACACCAACCAATGAGAATTTCAATATTCCACAAAAGGATTTCTTTCAAGATTTATGCCAAGGAACAAGAATATAAGTTCAATATTTTGATTTCAGTAAATTTTGAAATTCAAGAAATTCAAGAACTTCAAGAAAATAATAAAGAACTTATCTTTTTGACACGGGACAAAACTTAACCAATAGATAAGGGATCATAGAAACAAAATAAGGACAATGGATAAAAGAATAAAGCAAAACGGATAAGAATCAAAAAATTTTGAATTTTAGGTCAAAAACCCAAAACTCTAACCCTAATGTTTTTTGACATTTTGAGTTCAGATTTTAAGCATGCAATCCTATTTGGTTTCAGCACAAAGAATGACACAAAAACGGACAGAATTTAGACAAGACAAGACGCAACAAATAACTGGAAGGAACAGCAACAAGAAGACGCTAAAAATTGACGCAAGAAACAGCAATTACGTCATGATGATTTTGTCGCAAATTTAGCTAACAATTTTATATGATTTCAGCTCAAGAATTACGAACAAAAAGAGCAAATTATGACACAAAGAAGCAGCACCAAGAACGACTCAAAACAGAACCAAAATTTTGACGCAAAATCAACAAGAATGACACGACAAAATTTCAGCAAAACAAATAAGAAAACAATGACGCAAAAAATGAAAAGAAACCTGATTTTTATGCAACAACCCGGATTCTATGATTCCAATTTACGCGGATGTGCGAGGCTTGAATCCTCAACTCCCGAACTCACAACCTTTGGATCGTTGTTAGCATAAATCACGAACAAGATACAACTATAAGCTGTGGAAACACAACAACATACACAAAATAATGCGAAATTAAAATCTAAGGGAAACAAAAAGATTTGATAAAACCAATCAAACCCCCACGTTTATCACAAAATAAATTGGCTTAGCTTATGTAAATCAAGAGCTAAACTAAACTAGTTTGGCATGTTCTTTAAATCAAGAACTGTTAAGCTCCCCTAAAGGTCTTAGCTAAAGGTTTGTGGTTACAATGAAGATCAACTAAACTTAATTGAAACTTCAAGGCTTTAAAACAAAAAGTGTTTTACGAATTAGCAAAGTTTTAAAACACAAAGGCTTTAAAACATATGCCTTTTAAATAGGCTAAAAAATGTGTGGAATGAAACCCTAGTGAAGAAGTCTATTTCGAATTGAATTTCACCAACTAACCAATCCAATTTAGGAAACTTCCAAATTGGAGTTGATAACTAACTAACTACTTTTCTAAAACATCACATGGTTTTCTAGCTACAATTTAGGACAAGGTTCTGCTCCTAAAATGTAGGACACACTTATGCTCCTAAAAAGTAGGAAGTTAGTTTCCTATATTAAATTACTTTCCATTATCATGCAAGATAATTGGGCCAAGTAATTAACTAAAACATAAACAAAAATATAAGCCCAAATTAATGTGTAATGGACTTAATTTATTACAAAACAAATAAATCCTATCAACTTATGAATGGCATGATCCATAATGATAAAGTCCAAGCATGCCATCTTGGTCTTCAATATGATTTCTCCGTATAAGAATATTCTTCAAGGCGGTCCATGTAATAGTCGTGTTGTGAATGTAAATGCCATGTATAAAAAATCGTCCAAGGACACCATGGACACGGACTTGGCACAATGGATCAGGCAGATTCTCATTATCATTGCCGTGGAATACCTATCATGGTCTCTAAATGATTTATCAAAGGCTTCACGATTTCAAGGTTATCGCACTTTCAAGGGAGGTCCACATGTGACACATTTGGCATGTGCTGATTATGTATTGATCTTTTCCTTGGGAAGTTGACGGTCTCTCATGCAGGTTATGAGGGTTTTAAAGGCAAACCATGTAGCTTCAGGGCAGCTAGTGAGTACATCCTAGAGTGGATTTCTTGTTCACCCAAAGAATGGTTTTATTCGGTGGGTTTTGAGGATTATTGGATTCATGCATCGTTCTTTTCCAATGACTTATTTTGGCTGTCCTATCTATCTGGGAAGGAAAAGAGTGGTTTATTTTTAACAAATGGTGATGATGGTCAGGCGTATACTTGGTGGATGGAAGCTTGGAAAGTTATCTACTAGGAGACACCTTACTCTTCTGAAATCGGTTCTCTTTTCTCTTTCGGTTCACCTTATTGCTGCATGTGATCCCTGATGCATTTAGTCTGTATGTTCACCAATTTATCCATAACACTAGTGTAGTTGTGGTGAGAGGGTTTCGTTCCTCAGGGAAGGGAGTGATTTCAAGAGTTCAAGATTTTGTACACGAAAACAAAATTACAGGAACAAGTGATAACAACAACAAGAACAGAGAAATAAGAAGTATTGGAAATAATGAGAATAGTAAATGTCATGTGAAGTCAAGTATTGAGTAGCTGTCCTAGGGTTCTTTTACCAGATGAATGCAATCCAGATAACTTGTTCAGTGCAATTGACATGCATGTAAAATAAAAGGAGATCCTAATTTCCTAAAAGCCTAGCCTACAGCCGGTGTGGCGACCGCACCACACTCTAAGCTTTCTAACATCGTTCTTTCCCATGGCGAGGCATAAGAACGATGAATCTGACCCGCAACATCTCAATTCTAAGTGTTTAACTACTCTAGAAATCAATTCCTAAAAGCTTCCCATGGTGAGGCCTGAATTTAGGTTCTTGTGTCTTCACTAACAACAAAGAATTTCTTTTACACTTAAACCTTAAGTTTTCGTGGTCTAAAAATTAGCATGGCGACTGCATTTTAGAAGACGAACATGTAAAACAAGTTCAAAGACTAAATAACTCATATATCCAGTTCTCATTTCATGCATTCTCAAAAAATATTAGTGAATCTCACCTCAATTCAGCATGTCGACTGCAATTAAAGCTCAATTCAGCAATACAGTTTGAAAATGCTTGAAATTTTGACTAAATTTACAAGCCGAAGTAGAGTATAACTTCATTCTTTATGGATTATGTCAATTGCATACCCTCGAGTCATCTAATTATGTATTCATTTGTTCAAAACCCTAGGACATCATGAAATTAGCCACATAACTCCATTCTCATATCGTGATCGTTAAATTGCAACATGAAATAGTTCATCTTCATTATATAGAAAGAATTTACTGATTGAATCGATTCAAAAGCTTCAAATTCCCGAGAGAATCGTAAAATGCCTCCTTAATTAAGATAAGAATTACAGTGATCGGTCCGAAGCTTTGATCAGAATCAAAATCGGAGCTAAAATTCTAGAGAGAGAAAATTCCTGATTAAGATAAAAAATCTGGTAAAAGTCAAATCTGTCAAATGTCTCGATCCCCACAAAATAATGAAAAAATCCCCTATTTATAGAGGTCTAAAGCTTAATCAATACGCTAACGTATTCTAATAACTTAATTACAGAAGTGCCATTGTAATAGAAAATATCACAACACTGTGCACGTGCATGAAACTCCACATCAGCACCCAAACTGCAGTTCCACGCCTTTGAGCATTAGTCCTCCACGCCTCCATTGCACAACTCAGACCCTTGAGCCTATGCCAACCACGCTTCCAAGACCTGCAGATAAAAAAAGGTAAGTTCCAACACTAAGAAAAATTCAATCATCACAACACAGGCATTTGCTCGAACGATCGCGCCACACAGATTTTCAACACGGCACGATTGCAGGATGAGATCATGCCACAAAACAATTCTCTCTGTGCAATCGCATCCTGCGATCGCGCCATGCAATTTGCTTCCATGGTGCGATCCCATCCTGTGATCGCGCGCCATTTAACTTCCATGACAATTGTGGGACATGTTGATGCAAATGTGCTTGTACACATAATGGAAGTGCTATGTGTGTGCATGGAAATGTTTAGTGCCCATTTGGTGTGCATGAGGTATCTTGAGTATGTACAAGTCATGCATGTAATGCGCAATAGTTGTAGTAAGAGTGTGCAATGTAGTGCAACTGATGTAGGTGATGCTTGTGTTGTGCAACAAGTGTAGCAAAAGTGTGCACAAAGTGTAGCAAGAATGAGCATGTAATGTGGCTTAGTGTACATGAGTGTAGTGCATGAAGTGTAGCAAGAGTGTAGTGCATGTGCCTTAGTGTTGGTGTAGCCGAGCGCATGCGCGCACAGCAGGTGCAAGGCTGCTGCGCCATACGTGCAACAGCATGTGTGTGTGCCCACACGCGTGTGCGCTGGCTGTGTGCAAGAGTGTTGCGTGCTGTGTGCGCGCAGCGTAGGTGTGCGTGTGCTGCGCGCAGCTTGTGCGTGTCCAAGATATGTATTGCTCATGCATGCCAACGTGAATGCCAATGCCAATGTGCACAACGGACACCATTTAAAGCCCTTTTTCCACCATATTTACACTACCCATTTTTCATCACATGAACATACAAATCAGCACATAATCTCACGAACTTTGCACCATTTTTTTGTCTTTTTCTTCATTTTAGAACTCTTAGTTGTAACCCACATAAAATGCACAAAATGACACAAAACACTACACAATTGCATAAAAAACAAGCCAAAAGCTAAGTGAAATAACACATATAAGTCGGTATAAAATCGACTTATCAATTTCCCCCACACTGAAACTCTTGCTTGCCCTCAAGCAAGGACACAACAATACACTTACACAACTCTTGATTGCCCTCAAGCATGGTCACAACAATACACTTACACAACTCTTTCTTGCCCTCAAGCATGGTCACAATAGTACACTAAAACCGAACATATATTGCTACATTGGTGAACTCTTGTAGTGAAACTTACTTATCTACTTCAAGAACATTTCACACTACTATTGGATGTGCACATTTCTTATTTAACCAATTGTACTCTAGTGGTAAGAATATGCTCAATTCTTCATGACAATCATTAACTCTAAGCTGTACTCATTTGATGTTCTAACATAGATGTGTGAGTAGTGTGCAAAAGCTTACATACAGCTCAAGTCTTACTTATGATCAAAGCAATAGTAGAGAATACAAAGATTTTATTATTAGTTCTTATCAAGTCGCCAACTTGTAAACAATGTATAGACATAAATGCAACATCTTAAGGATCATTGGTTGCCCTCGTTTCTTACCACTCTTTCCCCCAGGTTGTCATCCTTTGGTGTTTTACCTTTGTGTTGCACATGACATTAATACACTGGGGTACTTCTTGGCCTTTCCAATTATTGACTTGGGTTTTATCGCTTTTGAATTCCATCCCCACTCATGCGG
Source organism: Ophiorrhiza pumila (assembly GCA_016586305.1). Classification (NCBI taxonomy): domain Eukaryota; kingdom Viridiplantae; phylum Streptophyta; class Magnoliopsida; order Gentianales; family Rubiaceae; genus Ophiorrhiza; species Ophiorrhiza pumila. The sequence continues at coordinate 18,717,274 of BLIW01000005.1, forward strand.
ATTATTCTCTTAAAATGCACACTTAGTGTGGTGGAGCAGTTCCGCATAGGAGTGGTTCATAAATGTGTGCTTTTGGAACATTGTCCACGCACTTAGCATCCAGCACATTTCACATTGGCATAACCTGCCTTCTTTTTTCCCAAATCATCTCGCCTGGTGCCTAAATGTCACTATAGGTTTCCAAGGATTACTCAGCATAATTCATGAAAATTTTTTAAAATTCTCTATTTCTTGCCTTTTCATATAAGTTCAACAATCCATGTATGTAATCCATTTTAGTGCTTGAAAACAACTATGTTAAAGTTCAAACTTTTCCACTAAGTTTTTAACTCCTACCACTTAGCATTGAACTATCCTCACTAATGAGCATGTTTATTCAAGTTTTTAAACACACATCCAACTCTAGTGTTAGTGCACTTTCCATGGATAGACAAGTTCTTCCACAAAACTGCCAACTACACATGAATTGTGTTCAAAAACATCACTTATTCACAAAAGATTTCAAAATTTTGCAAAAAATTTAAATTGTGCCCAAAAAATGAAAAACACAACATATACGGGTTATAAGAGGAAAAAGCTCAAAATAACACAACAAAACTAAAAAAAATAGCATGCTTTGCATCATATAACACAAAAAATTTCATTCATGAAAGAAAGTAAGCATATAAAGTCCAAGAGATACAAACCATAGCAAACATTCCCTCCCCTACACTTAAAACTTACATTGTCTTCAATGTAAAGTAAAGATAGGTTTAGGAGCTCCCTGGTGTTGATATGACATGAATTCTAATGTTTGTTTGGTGGAGTGTCTTTGTCCATATTTCCCTCTCGCATGAAAAGTTTCCTGCACATTATGAAACCAAGCTTATTAGAAATCACTCACTCAAGTACACTACATGATGGTGCAAGGTAGACATGACATGGAGGTAGCATGCAAGCAAAGTGTCGCACCATGACTAGGAATCATGGTGGTGTAAAAACATGCAACTAGTAACACTAAGTGGCACATGCACAATTCATGCTTGAAATGTAAAATAAAGTGATCGTGTGCAGCATGGGAATGGTCCTTGGCACCACTTCCCCACACTTAGCCTGATGTATGCATGGCCTATTTTCCTTGCAACTTCTTTTACGTGCATGTCTTGACAAACATGAATGGCTTAGTGAGCATAACAAAATGCAAGATACAAAAAAAATCAACTCAACCAAAATACTTTATTCAAGGTAATGTGAAACCAAAATAGTTCTAGGTTTCGTAAGTCTCCAGCTAGACTTTATTAATTAAACCTTCTTCTTCAAGATTAGGAATATCCATCTCTGTACAAAAAAAATGCTCTCTTAGAAACACTCTTTTTCCTCCTGTAGGGCACCTGAGGAATATTTTCAAGGAGGCACTTAAGCTCATGCGCATGGAGACTAACCTTTACAAATTTCACTTTGAACCACTGAGGCTACCAAATTAGAGGCACCTCATTTACTTCTTCCACCATTGGAGGCACATCATTTACTTCTTCCACCATACTAGGCTCTTTAACCCTGCAAGGCTCAAACAAGGGTTGTACGTCCATGGTCTCAAAAAACTCATCAGTAAGCTCAAAAATGAATGCATCAACAAAACAATTTTCCACCATGTTAGCTATGTCATTAAAAATTCTCACATCTTCATCATCTAGACTAACATCAGTAAGCTCAAAAATAGATGCATCGACAAAGCAATTTTCCACCATGTTAGCAATATCATTAAAAATCTGTACATCTTCATCATCTAAACTAACATGGGGAATTGATGGAAATCAACCCATGTCCATGGTGCCAAGGCCGAGTTCTCAAGATCCTTTGGTGAATCTTGATGGACCAATGATGAGATCAAGGAGTTCAAAGATGAAGGCAGTCTTGCACAATTTATTGTCTTCACATTTTGAAGCTATGGAGGCCGAATCATCTCAATCATCTCAAGGAGGAGTTTTGTTGCATGTTCTTTCACTAACAATTCATGATCCACCTTGAAGAAACAGCACAAAGGCCGATTTTGAAGAAGTCCATGAAGAGGCGTGTTCTTGGATTTATTATGGATCACGCCATTGTTAATTTTAGGATTTACTTTTGGGTTGTAATAATAAGTCCATTAACATTAATTAATTGGGCTTTACTTTCGTTGATTAATAAGTCCAATACTTGTCCAATTGCCTTGCATGGTAATTTGGAAAGTAGTCTTTTAGGAAACTTTCTTGTTAGCTAAGAAGTCAAATCGTAATTTGCTTCTTGTTTCCTTTTTCCTTTGCATGGCCGAATTCTTCCCTATTTAAAGGTGGCCATTGTAACGTTTTTTTCACATACATGAAATTTGATAAAGTTTAGCTTTGCTAAAACCTTCTTCCAGCTGTGATAAGTTGAGAGAAAACATGAGAGTTCTTCTAAGTTTAGTTGAACAATCATAAGACCCGCGAAAACATTAAGTGATGAGCTTTAGGTTGAGCTTACCCGTTCTAGATTTATAGAACACTCCGAACTGAGGAAGTTTAACTTTTGATTTACATTAGTTGGGCTGAATCTATTCGTGTTAACGTTGGGGTTTGGTTGATTTCTTCCAATCCTTCTCGTTCAATATCCTTTATTGTTTTGTTGTCTTGTTTTCGCATTGTTCTTCTATGATTCGTGCTTGTTCGGGTTAATTTTGAAACAACGATCCAAAGGTTGTGGAAAACATGTGGTATAGAATTCAAAAGCTACTCCATTCGTATCAAGTGGTATCAGAGCAAAAGGGGTTGTTTCCAAATTCAAGGTAATCCGTTTACGTTCTTACTGTTTTGTGCTTCTTGTTTTGTTTTCTTGCTGTTCTTTTGTGTTCTTTTGGTGTCTGCATTCTACACTTTTGAATTGTCTTCATAGTGTTGAATTCTTTGTGTTTTCGTTGATTGAGTCGCACGTCAAAAAAATTGCTAGGGTTTCATCAAAAGTTTCCAAAACAATTCGTCAGAAAAATCAGAATTTTTCACCCAATCGCGACAGTTTCGGCCGTCCGAAACTCAGACAGGTGTCCGAAACTAGCGTCCGAAACTCAACAGAAAAGTCGTCGTTCCAGGAATTTTAAGTTTCGGCCGTCCGAAACTAAGGCAGTCGTCCGAAACTTGCGTCCGAAACTCGGCAGAGAAAAAAAAAATAAAAAAAACAAAAAAATATATATATATATATATATATCTTCGGACTTGTCTTTATCTGCTGCTTTAATTTCCATTTGAAAGAACTAAGTGTTCTTAAGTTGAGTTTGAAAATCATCAATATTGATCGTGACAAATCTTGCTTGGGTGAAATCAAAATCATTCATTTTGCTTTCTTGCCTAGTTGCTACTTTCGTAGTTTTCTGAAATAAACCAAGTTATACCCCATACGTGATCTTTGAAATACTCTTGTGACTTGTTTCTTTTCAAACTTCTTTGGTTTAACTTGTGTGAATTGACTTGTTGAACTAAATTGGTTGAGATTTGTTATATAAATTGTTGAACGGTAAGTTTCAATTAGTCTGAGAGAAACATTGTTGAGAGATTAGTTAGGGTATACACGAGAAAAGCCTTTACACTAGAGAGGAGAGCATTTACTCAACATATAGTGAGAACCTGTGAGGATTACATTTGTTTTCTTCTTGTTTTCTCTAACTTGCAAGTACAATGGAGGGAGATAATACTGTATCTCAAGGTGCACAGAAATCTGAAATGGAAGTACTTTTTGATATGATTCAAAAGTTGCAATTGCAAACGGATAGTTTTGCTTCCAATCCAAAACGCCGTACAAAGTATTCCACCTCACGACACATCAACTTTGATGAAGTTCTATCCGATGATGAGGAGGAGGAGGAGTTTGTTGGTTCTACAAAAATTGGTAAAAATTCTGACGTTTCAATTAGTTCTGTTAAATTGACATTACCTACTTTTCATGGAAAGGCAGATCCCGAGGCATACTTTGATTGGGTTCGAGAATTCGAACACTTCTTTGAAGGCAATAGTTATCCCGAGGATAAAAGATACCGTTTGGCCTTCATGCACCTCAAAGATTATGCTAGCTTGTGGTGGAATGAGGTAATGAGAACTAGATGCCAAGATGGCGAAGCTCCAGTCACGACTTGGAACCAAATGAAATTGCTTATGAGGAAGAAGTATGTCCCTTCACACTTTAATCGTGAACTCAATAGGCAATTGCACACACTTGTGCAATGAAGTAAATTCTTGGAAGCATACTACAATGAGATGGAGGCTCTTATGATCAAGGCTAATGTTCATGAAGATCCGGATTCAACCATTGAGAGATTTCTTCGAGGTATGAATTCTGAGTTAGCATACCATGTGGATCTTCAAAGTTATGTTGATATTAATGAGCTTGTTCATAAAGCAATAAAGATTGAGAGGCACATGAAAGGAAAGCAAAGGTTCTCACAACCTAATCCGCCTTGGCAAAGAATTTCCAAACCAAATGTGGCTCCTTTCACTCCATCAACAAAGCCACGCCAATTCACTCCAAACCAGCCTTCAACTACAACATCAAGCTTTCCAAAAACAATCCCAAAGGTTGCTGAAGTTGCTCCTAAATCGGCGCCACAACCTTCTCAAAGGTTGAGGGATATCAAGTGCTATAAGTGTCAAGGTTTTGGACATGTACAAGCCGACTGCCCAACGCGGAAATTGATGTTCTTGAATGATCAAGGAGAGGTTGAAAGTGATGAGGAATGTGCCCGACATGCCAGCTCTTGAAGAAAAGTACCAAAGTGAAGAAAGTGAAGATCTTGAAACATATGAGATTGGTGCTTTTTCTTTAGTTGCTCGAAGAGTTCTTAATGTGCAACCACAAATCAATGAAGATTTAATGCAAAGAGAAAATATCTTTCACACTCGATGCATGGTTCAAAATAAGGTATGTAGTGTGATCATTGATAGTGGAAGTTGTACCAATGTGGCTAGCACCTTACTTGTTAATAAGCTGAATTTGAATTGCATGAAACATCCCGAGCCATATAGACTTCAATGGCTAAATAATTCAGCCGAAACTCGTGTGACAAAGCAAGTGAAGTTTACTTTAACCATTGGGAAATATGTTGATCAAGTTGTATGTGATGTTGTTCCCATGGAAGCTAGTCATATTTTACTTGGTAGGCCTTGGCAATTTGATCGTGATGTACTTTATCATGCCAAGAAGAACTACTACAGTTTCAACTTTGAGGGTAAGAAGTACAATCTTCGTGCTTTAACCCCATTTCAAGTTTTTGAAGATCAAGCTAAAATTGTTCAAGCTTGTAGAGATTTTAATGCCGCCAAGGAGAAGAAAGATCAAGGGAAACAAAATGTAATAGCTAGCTCATCTTCAACTTGTAATAGTGTGGATCGTGAGTTAGTTGATATGAAGTCTTGTTACTTTGCTTCTTCTAGGGAGGTTAAGAGAGCTATACTAGATAGACAGCCTTTGTACTTAATGATTCGCAAGGATTTTGTACTTATTGTTGATAGTGATCACCTTGCTTCTCTTTCTAGTGCTGTTTACTCTCTTTTGCAGGAATATAGTGATGTGTTTCCCGAGGACTTACCAATTGGATTGCCACCAGTTCGAGGTATTGAACATCAAATTGATTTCATACCAGGAGCTCAAATTCCAAATCGTCCAGCTTATAGAGCAAATCTGGAGGAAACCAAAGAGATTCAACGTCAAGTGGATGAACTCCTTGACAAAGGTATTGTACGTGAGTCTCTTAGCCCTTGTTCAGTTCCTGTTATTCTAGTTCCTAAAAAGGATGAGTCTTTGGAATGTGTGTTGATTGCCGTGCTATTAATAAGATCACCATTAAGTATAGACATCCAATTCCTAGATTAGATGATATGCTTGATGAATTGCATGGTTCTTCTATTTTTACCAAGAATGATTTGAAAAGTGGATACTACCAAGTTGGCATCTACCATAAATAGGAAAAGCAAGGAAGGAAACGTAACACTTAATTAGATATGGAGAAGGCTTATGATAGGGTTCATTGGCCTTATCTGCTTCAGGTATTAAGACTACTAGGATTTGGAGAGATTTGGATTGACTTAGTTTGGAGGCTGATTTCTAATATTTGGTTCTCAGTCCTCATAAATGGAGAGAGTAAGGGATGGTTTAAAGCAACTAGAGGCCTTCGTCAAGGAGACCCTATTTCTCCTCTGCTGTTTGTCCCTAGTGCAGAGTATCTTTCTAGACTGTTAAACAGTAAGGCTGAAAAGGGTTTGGATTTCCCTATACCTAGGAACTGCCCCAGGATCACCCACCTTGCCTACGCAGACGACCTAATTATTTTCTCTTCAGCCAAGCCAGAAGCAATTAGAAAAATCATGAGCAAGCTGCAACATTATCAACAAGTCTCAGGACAGAAGATGAATGAGGGCAAAAGCTCATATCTTGTACATGACAAGCTGCCAATAGCTAGGAAGCATCAGTTAGGAGCAATCACTAAATTCACTAGAGGCTCCTTCCCTGCCACCTACTTGGGACTGCCACTGCATTTTAAGAGAACTCCTGCCACCTTCTATGATCCAGTGGTGAGTAAGATCAGTCAAAAGATTGGAGGATGGAGCTCCAAGCTCTTAACAATGGGAGGCAGAATCACACTGATAAAGAGTATGCTTTCATCAATTCCTTTTTATACCACTATGAGCTTAAACCCTTCAAAAAAAGTCATCAACCAGATTCAATCAATGCTGGCTAATTTCTTATGGTCATCAGCAGAGAAAGGGTCCAAACATCATTGGATTAGCTGGAGAGAATTATGCTATGACAAAGAGGAGGGAGGCCTTGGTTTCAGAGATCTTAATCAAGTGGTTTTGGCTCAGTCCTTCAAACTGTGGTGGAGATTCAGGGAAAATAAATCTTTATGGGCAAAGTTTCTAAGGGCGAAGTACTGCAAGTCCTTACATCCCTCTCAGGTCCTGATTAGGAGAGGTGACTCGAATATTTGGAAAAGATTAGTTAGGGTAGCTCCTGCTGCTAAAGAATATATCCAATTTCAGATTGGAAATGGAAACTGCAGCCTGGTATTTGATAAATGGAACCAGAGGGGTAAATTATCGGAGCTATTTGAAGTTCAAAGGGACTATAAAGTGGCAGATAAACTTGATCCACAGGGATGGGACTGGGATAAAATCCATCAGATGCTCCCACAGATCCCTATCCAGATATTCAGGGAAACCTTGATCAACACAAGCTGCAATGACAAACTGATATGAACTCTAACCTCTCATGGAGAATTCACTCTAAAATCAGCCCTTACTCAAGTCAGAGGATCAGAGAGGTCTCCTTGTATTACTTTCATGTAGCACTTTATAAAAAATTGGGTCTCATTTTAGTTAGTTATCTTATTTTTTAAAATTAAACTAATACCCTAACCAAATGATAAGTGAACCCTAAGGGCTCGTTTGGTTGGCGGGAAAGTAAAGTATTTTGAGAATATGATTTCTTGGATTTTGATTCTGAGAAAAATGAATCAGCAACTTCTCTTTCCTATGTTTGGATAGATCACAGAATATTAAGAGAAAAATTAATTAAAATTCATGTTTTAGTGTTTCATTTAAATTAATCAACCGAAAATGCAATGCATTTTTGGTTCATTTATAAAAAAAAGTATATATTTGTGATATATACATGGTTATATAACAAAATTATTGTCTAATTATTCTTTAAAAATTTTCATTTATGTGTAATAAATAATTATTATCTAGCAAAATATAAAATGCTTGTTAAATTATAATGTCGAAAATAAGTATTATTAAATAATTTATGTGTTATAACAAACACATAAATAAAAATAATTTAAATTGCTAAAAAAATGTAAACTACATATTTAACGCTATATTGTCATATTATATAAATCACATATAATTTTATAAATTTTTTAAAATTAATGTTGTCTATTTTTATTTCTTAAAAGTGATTTATTTCCCTAATAATTTTTTTTTTTAAATTAATGGTGTTTGTTTATTTAAATTTTTTATATTTGAAGAGTGGGTTAGTTTTACAATGAAAGTTTGAGGAACAAATATGTAAAATTATAATTAGCAAGAACTAAATTTATAGTAAAAATTATTATGTTATTTAATTAAAGTTCAATAAGGTTGAATTATTTATTTATGTGGATTGTATCATAAGGGATAAGATTGTATTAATAAATATTTAATGACAGATCACTCACTTTCCTGAAGTAAGTAATCAGAATACCAACTTGGAACAAGGATTAAGAATCCAGAAATTTTATACTAACTTTCGTGGAGTGCAGGATTCTTTTTACTTTCCCAAAAGTAAAAAAATGAACCAAACACTGGAATCTAAAAATCAGGAAAAAGATTACTTTCCAGCCCCAGATTCCTGCCAACCAAACGAGCCCTAAGGGATAAGTGATTGTACACGTGTTAATTTTTTTATAAGATTGTATATGATTTTGTTTTTTTTATACATAATGGATGATTTTGTCTTTTTATACATGCCGCGTCAATCACTATTGATTTTCACTAATATTTTTCACTATGTTTATCATTACTCTTTTATTTATTAGCAGGAAAAAGCGGTGGCGAGCAGACCCAACACTACCATTACATGAGTACATGCATTTAATGTTAAGAATACTACACATTGCAATGCAGCCAAATTAGAGGGTAATGAGGGTAATGTGGCTATCATAAAAATGCAGCCAAATTAGAGCAAGGGTTAAATGCATTTTACCTCCCTCAACTTGTATATGAGGTGCAGTTTGCTCCATCAATGAAGTAAATAAGCAGTTTATCACTTTTTATTTAAATTAACTAAATATAAAATTAATATAATATAATTATTTAGCATAATGTCATAAATACCATTTTTAGCAGTAGTTGATTTTCTTTGTTATCATTTAGAATTCCATTAATCATTGATATAATTTTAAATCTTATAAGAATTTTCTTTTACCAACTTCTTTAAAAGATTTTAAATATGTTATTTTTAAATATTTTATTTATAAAAAATATAAATAGTGTGATAGTTCTTTTGGTATTTTTAAAAATTTTCATATTCGATTTATAAAAAAAAAGTGTGATAAATACTTTTACTATATTTGGAGTAGTTATTTAACTTCTATTTATACAGTCACGAATTTCACAAACACATGCTTTCTATATTCTGTATAAATAATGTTGATCGTGTGTAGAATTTTTTAACAAACTATTTCACCATATAAATCATTTAGTAAAAGGATAATTTTCTTGTTTTTATATTTTAGAATTCATAGATTTAAAAACACCTTGTTCTCAATAATAATAATTTAAAAAAACTTACAATTAATTATTATTAAACATAAATGAGAGCAAAACCTCCGAATTCACTTAGTTAAAAATTTTCATCATTATCAAATATCTCATATTAGTAAATATTAAAAATAATAATGTATAACTATGTCTAGAATCTTTTAAAGAACTTGTTAAAATAAAATTCTCGAAAGATTTAGAATTGTACAAATATTTAACGGAATTCTAAATGATAACAAAGAAAATCAACTACTGTTAAAATGGGCATTTATGACATTATACTATAAAATTATATTGTATTAATTTTATATTTAGTTAATTTAAATCAAAGAGAGTAAACTGCTTATTTATTTCATTAAGAAGGTAAACTGCACCTCATATACAAGTTGAGGGGATAAACTGCATTTAACCCTATAGCAAACTTACATAACCCCTAACCAAAAAGACCCTAAACATGTGCTATGTAATAGCTCACAGGAAGTAAAAGTCCCTGGTCATGTTAAGAAACTTTAATTTCTCAGGGAGCAAAATATATACTGGCTAGCAAAATAATTTGTGACACAGTAATCGTAGTCTCTACCCTACAAAACAACAATACCATACAATCTGTAAAACAACAACAAGAAGGAATCCCGAAGTCCATTATAATCCATTCTCAAAAAACTACACCCTCACAACACCAGGATATTTCCAAAAACTTCCTCCAGCATTAATACCACACTCACACAAATTCTCATCACAAAACAGGCAATTGTAGGCATCAAAGCATCAAAATTTCCCACAGATATATAAACGAAATCCTGCAACAAATGAATGTCAAAACCAGTCCCAATTTAAAAAAACCATGATACTAGCGAGTCATCTCAACCCAAATTCACAAAATCTAAATACACAAGTCAGAAAATACATGAAGGCCTAAACATTAGCAGCCAATTCAATCAACAAGATAATCAAGGGGCCAAAATTTGCAGTAAAAAATATGCTAAACAATCACCGCATCCACAACCGAGAATAAATCAGTTTTCAAATTACTTGAAACACCTAAGATAGCCTCATAAACCTTACGAATACGTTCATATTTGTTTCTATAAATTACAAAAAAAAATTCTTCCTAAGTTTTATGTTGATTTAAAGTTAAAATATTACAACAACAGGAAAAAAATATATGAGGCTTTGTTAAAATACAAAAACTTTTATGAAAAGGATTTATATATGTGACGGGATTAATAATGCGCACTCACATGCACGTGTATTACAATTCGTGTATAAATCTTCACTTTAACACAATAAATTTTTTCTTTAGCGTGTATTATAATTCGAGTATAAATTTTCACATTGGCATAACAAATTTATTACAATTCGTGTATAAATTTTTACTCTGGCGTACAAATTTTTACTTTGGGGCAAAAATTTTTATTTTGCCGTGAAATTTTCACTTTAGTGTGCGTATATTACAATTCATATATAAATTTTAACTTTGCTGTAACAAATTTATTACAATTCGCGAATAAATTTTCAGTTTGGCGTATAAATTTTCACTTTGACATAACAAATTTTAACTTTAGCGTAACAAATTCACTTTAGCGTAACAAATTTTTATTTTAGTGTAACAAACTTTTTGAGTTTCAATTATGTGTTTTATCGTAACAATTTTTAGCGTAACAAGTTTTAACGTAACAAATTTTCATTATAGGGTAACAAATTCACTTTAGCATAACAAATTTTTCGCGTATCAATTATCAGTTTTAGCGTATTCACGTATAAAGCATCAATTATAAACTTTGGCATATCAATCTTATACTTTTATTCATATATAAATTATCAGTTTTTAACTGTGGTTATAATTCGCTTATAACGTGCCATTTTGAATCGGATCAATATTAAACAAATATCTTTCTCATTCACGTATAAAGTAACACTTATACCCATATAGCGTATTAATTTTAGAGTATAAAGCACCACTATAAATCGCATATAAAATTTCAACAATTCGCATATAAAGTGTCAATAAACAAGTATTTGTTTTATTCACGTATAAAGAAAATTGATTCCCATATTAATGTTTATCACGTGTGCGTATCCGATGCATATATTAGACCGTTTCAGAGGAGGGTTATCCTTGTTAAAATAATTATGATAATTGCAAATGATTGAAACTTAGTAAGAATTTAAGAAATACAAAATAAATAATGAAGGTAAATTTGTTTTAAATAAATTATTTTAGAAGATTGCTGTATTTTTAAAAAACGAAAAAAATAATACCACAAGCAAGTAAAGTACTGAAATTATAAATTTAGAAGACATGTTTCGACATCACTATAATTTAACGTTTTTTTTAACTATTTAACCTTAGTATATAAACGAGGCCAAAATCAATTGCTTCGTGCGACAAAATACTTACGCTTTAATCAGTGTACTATATTCAAGATTCTATGCATAACATTTGATCACGATGACTTCGTCAAACGTTAGCAATTTCTCTGTGACGAGAAATCAGAAGTGAGAAATTTCCATGTCGAAGCTGTGGTCCATCACAGTAATGACACTTAAATAGCAGTTGGACTTGGAGGTAGCTATCGACAGAAAGACTTACTAAATTACTCGTACATATATTAATTTTCACCGCCAAGAAAAACAAAATTTCAAGAGGGACATTTATGCAAAAACAATTGATATTTTGACATGAAACAAGGATTGCAACGTAATTAGGTAAATAATGGGAGGTTATATCCAGTTGCGGAACCAGAACATATTTTTAGGGGGGGTTTAACTGTATAATCGAAAAAAAAATTCATAAAATAAATATGCAAAAATTCTTGAGATCGTCTCATATAAGTGAATTATACTTATACGTACACTAGTACAAAAATTTTTTACACATTGTATGCTGATATTTGATATTTTATACGCTTATACACTAATTTTTTACACTTCATATAATCTTTAATAGTTTATATGTTAATTTTTTATATTTTATACGAGTAAAATTAATACACAAGTCTTATATATGATACGGCCTCACAAGAGTATGACCCAAATAAATATATGTAACGTTAAAGTATCAAACTGACAAAAAAACTCTCTATGATGAAAATTGACAAAAAAAAAATTACAAGCTCTCTTATTTTTTCGTAATAAATAAATATAATTTATAAATTTAAAATTAACTAATCACAAACACAATTCAAAAATATCTATTAATAAACATTCAATCACAATAATCAATTACAATTCACAAAAATATTTACAAAAAAAAATTAAATCTTACTAATATTAGAAAAATAAAAACATAAAAAATTTACACCAAAATCGGTACTAGTGGCAACGAAATAAGTTTTAGCATACTAGAATTGACTATCAATGGAGGTCCGAAACTAAAGAAAGGAGACAAGGAGTTGATTTTCTATCTAGAGATATGAGATTGTGAGAAGAGAGAGAGTTTAGGAGAGAGGGTACAAGAGAGTGAGAGATATCAGAGTAAAAATAAGAATTAGACTGGGTTGCTGTAAGAAATTTTATTAAAATCACGCAAGGCTTTTTTTTAACTTTGTAATAAGTTAAACGACGTTGTTTTATCTTTTTTTTTTAACTTTGTAATAAGTAAAACGACGTCATTTTATTTTAAATGACGTCGTTTAACTTAAATTTAAGAATAATTTTTTTTAATTAGAATGACATCGTTTAAAACAAAATGACGTTGTTTAACTTTAGAATGAAAAAAAAGAATTCAAGTCATCTTCTTCCAGGAAAGCAAGGAAGTTCTGAATTTGTAAAGCTGCGGAGGGAGGCGGGCGGCAGGCGGCGCGTGACGCCAAGGGGTGCTAGAGTGGTGGAGAAGAAATCCTATTACTATATTCTCCAAAAGGAAGGGGAAGGGGTGGTTATATCATATGAAATAAGAATTAATGAAGTGTCTAATATATAATGGGTAAATTACGTCAATCATCCATTAATTTAGGGATTGATTTTGAATTTGTTATTTAACTTCAAAATGTTTTATTTTAGTCACTCATCTTGCATTTTGAGTTTTAAATCATCCTCGGTCTATTTTCCGTCCACGTGTAGATAGATTACACGTCTTTCATGTGCTTGACACATGATAAAAAAGATGAAATTAAGGAACAATAACAATGAAATAAATAAAACATACTATAAAATAAATAAATGATAATCGAAATTGGTTCATATTGCCTTTCAATTTGTTATATGTTATGCACATGAGATACGTAATCTATCTACACATTGACGAAAAATAGACCGATGACTATTTAAAACTCAAAATGCAAGATGAAAAACTAAAATAGAATGTTTTGAAGTTAAGAGATAAATTCGAAATCAATCCCTAAATTAAGGGACGATTAGTGTAATATAATTTTACAAGGTGTTTTTAATAAACAAAGGCATCAAACCCAATTAGACAAAATAGACAATACCTTGCATGAACAATACATCTTTATTGAGTAATGGGAATATTATACACAATAAAAAATGAAGGAAATATATAATTTATAGGTAAAATTGGGATACTTGTATATATATTATTACTCTTTTTTTTTAAAGTTTGGCAGAACCTCCATTTTGATGTGGGTCGCCACTCCCAGTTTATTAGATAAATTTGAGGGTGATGGACATACCCTAATATCACCCATTACATGTTGTGGCGAATTGAACACTACCCCATTTACTTGCCAAGGCCTAATGGGTGGGTGTTCAAAGGGCATGTACAATGAAATAAATATAGAGTACTTCCTCTATTTACAAATCTTAGCCGAAGGATTACAAACGACAAAGTCAGATTTTTTCATGAAAGTGAATATGGAGTACTTCCTCCATTTACATAATTGATCAACCAACTTCAAAATCAATACATAATAGAATGGAGTTCTAGGGCAAAATATACAGCTCCGCCATTTTACGCAATGCCAACAAAATAATGCGCGATTATCCCTAGACGCAAAACTCCTTAGTAAAGGAGAGGGATATCTCGTATTCAACAAAAATGAGGGAAAGTGGCCTAACATCCGCAACCACTGCCCTATTTTAACACACATTTTATCCCTATGCACAAAACTTCTAAGAATAGGAGAGGGATTTATCAAACCCAGAAACACGACGGGAAGGTGGCCTAACATCGGCAGCCACTGCCCTACCTTTACAAGCATTTTAACAAATTGAGCAAGGCAAAAGGGAAATTGGCCTAACATCAGCAGCCAAGTGTGACGAATCCCACATCGGATAGGAGAGGGGGGGGGTCTTGGGCTTTATAAGCGGTGCGCACACCATGATAAGCTGCCTTTTAGAGAGAGGGTAATGGCCCCGTGACAAAGTGGTATCAGAGCAAACCCGACCCGACTCCGATGTCCCATGCCAAGCACCCCAGTGGGGGTAGGCATGGTGGGCCCGGGTCAGCAACGAGGGCGTCGCTGGATTCGGTGGGAGAGAGTGACGAATCCCACATCGGATAGGAGAGGGGGGTTCTTGGGCTTTATAAGCGGTGGAGCAGCACACCCTGATAGGCTGCCTTTTAGGGAGAGGGTAATGGCCACGTGACACAAGGCCCTTGACATGTACCTCTCATTAACACTACAATTAGTCTCGGAAAGGTTTCCGAAGTTCTCCAATTCTGGAATTGAGTTTTCCAGCCAGCCCTATATAGTAACTCAGTAAGTTTTACTTCTTTTCCTTGAGATGATTGGAATCCCCAAGACATCCTCCTTGAGTAATGTGAGTAAGTGTGCATCCTCTAATTGAATATCTTCCCCGATGGCTGGCCTATTCGCAGCCTTCGGGATGTGCACTACCTGTGCTCGATTGATGACTTCTTCAATGTCGGGAATGAATTTCCACAGCTTCCATGAAGTTTTATTGAAACTGCTCACTAGACTCACTGAATCCAGCTCGATGGTTATGGATTGTGAACTGAAATCTTTGCATAGAGCTAATCCTTTTTTGCATATCTTGAGAGTCATCTGCCAATTGTAATTATCAGTAGCACAAGATTCAATAGGAATGTAAAATAAAACCTTACCTTCAGCGTTCCTTACCAAATCACTTGCCTGAGTTCCCTTGTGGCGATTGACTGATGCAACATTTATCTTCAGTTGATTGGGAGGGAACCATTTAATGTAATTCAAGATGACTTTTCTTTTAGTTTTCAAAGCTGAATCCCAAAAGATTTCCCAATCCATTGATTTAAATGAGCAGTTCTGAAACTTGGTACTTACAATGCCCTTAATCATATCAAACAGATTTGATAAAGTAATGTCTAAATCAGGTTTTGCATCATCAAAAAGAATCTTATTTCTCCTTTTCCAAATTGTCCAACATAACAAGGACGGGCAGATTTTTAGAAGAAAGCGTTGAGGTTCTGTTTTGCCTTTGTAATGCCACCATTGAGTTAAAGTACAAGAGATTGAATTAGAATGAAAAAACATACCAAGTTCAGCCCCTATAATACGCCATAATTTGACAGAAAAAGGGCAATTATCAAACAAATGATTAATTGTTTCCCTATTATCCCCACACAAAGGACACCGAAAAGGACCTACCAAACCCAACTCTTTATTATTAGTCTTTACCATCAAGAAAAGTAAAATTTCAAGAGGGACGTTTGTGCAGAAACATTTGATATTTTGAAAGAAACAAGGATTGCAAGGTAATTAAGGAAATAATGGGAGGTTATATCACAAGAAATAAGAATTAATGAAGTGTGTCCTTTATAACATTTACGAGGTGTTTTTTTAATAAACAAAGGCGTGAAACTCAATTGGTTAAAACAAAAAATATCTCGTATGAACAATACATCTTTATTGTGTAATGAAAAGGTTGTGCACAGTCTTTATTCTCCACCTTTAATTCACCTTTAATCTACTTATCCACACCCAAATACACTACATCCCTCTCACTCCTCAGTCTTTTTTGTTTTATTATTATTTTTTTTTTTCAAAATTCTTCCTAGCTACAGCCACAACCGGCTCTCTACTCTTCACGCTAGATCGGAGCTTAACTTCCAGAGGTCCAGCAGATCGGGGATCTAGAAGCTGGACTCCAAGCTGTCAAGATCGAAGGCTTGAAGACAGGATCTTGGGGCGGATCAGAGACGAGGAAGATAGTAGGAGTAGATCGTCCGAGCTGAGCTCAAGCTAGAACAGATCGGGTCCACGGCGACTCCCTAGGCCGATTGAAGCTCAAAGCTGAATCTACTCCGCCAAATGGGTGTAGAAATTTCCATGGCCTCCTCCATATACTCAAAGGGGAGGAACCTGTTTTCCGACCTGGGCTCATGAGTCCAGTTGCAGTTTGGTCAATCTTTTTACTATGTTTTCCCCAACCCCCCAATGCTCACACGCTTCAGCTATCAGATTGAACGGCACTTGGCAGTTTTGGACAAGGGTTCGTGAGTGTCGCTCGCTGGATCCAGAGTCCAATCGTCATGGAAGCTCATATTCATTTTTGCTACCGGAATCTTCAAACTCAAGACCCACGAGATTGGGCAATTTCGATGGAAGATCTTCCCCGAGACATCTGAGTTTATTTCTTGCTTTATTTCTCCTACTTGCATTAGTTTGCGTTGCTCTTGCATATTCTTGATATGGTCTCTTGATTATGTGTTGATCCGAGCTGCGGGATTGGAAGGCAAAATGTGGGGTGCAAATTCAAAAAAAAAATTGGGACTTAACCTTCTTACTGGAAGATGCGGCCGGAAAATGCTACAAAAGCTGGGACTCTACCATACCGGAGGTATTTGGACATCCACAGTGGTGGTGGGGATTTTAGTGCCCAAATACTTTGATGCGAATACACTCTCCTGATTGGTGGTTTTTGCTATACTAATTCACCCGTTGTTTTGCATTTTATTAGTGTGGACTTATTTCTACACCTCCAATTAATCATATTTGTTTATGGATTCGGTGAGCTTCATTTTCATGTGCTTAAAGTAATTATGGAAGGCTATATGGCTTTAGCCTCCATGCGTCTAGATTTTGGTGTGCTTTCTTGATGGGTAAGTGCTGAACACTGAATATGAATGTCGTACCTTACCTTGGTGATGGATGGTCTGATTCAGTACTCTTGATTTAGTACTCATTAGATTAGTACTCATGAGATGATTTCAGCTCATGCTTGCTGCGGAAAATGATATATTTGGGTTGCAGATTCAGTATTCTTGATGGAATTTTGGTTGTTTGGCTTTTGGTTTGTATTTTGGATCTTAGGTGCCAGATTGATAGTGTGAAAACTAAACTCAAGTTTGATGCATGTGCTTTCAGTTCAGATGCTAAAAGTGTGTTCAAATGCTGCTGATGAAGATTGATTCTCTGTGATTGTTGACAATTACTTCTCTTAACTTTGTAGACGGAGAGTTGAGGATACATATTCAATGGATATGGATATATGTGGTTTGAAATGCCAATATCTTGTGCTTATTGGACTAATCTGCGATTGCTTGGATTGGTAGAGTGTAATTTATGTTGAAACCAGGCTGATGCTCACAAGGCCAAATCTTCTAATTAAGCTGGACATCAAGTATCATTTGCTTTCTACATTCCCACAAAGTGCAATCTCTAGAACTCACGTAGACACATAGGACTCTTAACTGGCAAGTAGAAAATTATACTCTAGTTTCCCTAGAGTAGACATTTTCTTCATTCCGTGTTATATTCTCAATTCATGTATTGGAGTAGTACTCCATATTTCTCGCTTTTCTTTTGTAAACGATGCGTTTGGGTATATCCAGTATCGTATTTTGTTTATTATATATATATATATAAACTCGGCTTTCCAAAAAAAAAAAAAATAGAAGAAGAAGAAAAAGAAAAGGTTGTGCACAGTAAAAAATTTAAAAAATGTCTAATTTATTGGTAGAATTTTGATTATTGTATATATATTACTCTTCAACATCAAGAAAAGCAAAATTTCAAGAGGGACATTTATGCAAAAACAATTCATAATTTAAAATGAAATAAGGATTGCAAGGTAATTAGGTAAATTATGGGACGTTATATCATATTCAATAAGAACTACTGAAATTCCTAATTTATAACTTTAAAAGATGTTTTATAATTGACAAATGTGTGACACCCAATTAATCAAATACATATTCATTGAGTAATGGGATGGTTGTGCACGATGAATAATTAAGATTTTTTTTAAGGGACTAAGCGGGAAATCCAATTGGTCCAAATCCAAACGGAAACAACAATAACCCTCGTAACAAGGCTTTTTTTTTTCCCTTTAAAACAACAATACTCATCTTGCTATTAGTCATATATTCTTACTTACTCTATGACTAACAATACATTTACAGGCTCACTTACATTACAGACAAAACGAGTGAAATACACAATTTATGACTTTTTTTTAAGCAAATCCCATCATCTATTCCGGTCAAACTCTAAGTCTTTGAGCGGATGATCAATTTGGCTACACCAAGGCAATTTAAAGGTCCCAAATATCACAATGACCTTCCTCATAAGGCCATTTCAAGGTCCCAAGAATCACAACTTCTTACGCACTCTGCTTATCTTGGCCTATTTATAGGTCCCCAACAATCACAACTTCTGACGCATTCTGCTCATCTTTTCTATTCTCTCTCTCCATAGATTTCTTTGCGAGTTCTTGTCATATTTTTTTTAGAACTTTAAGAAGACCATGAGTCAAAGCAAGAAACAGCTTAGCCAAGCTGATTTTATGAAGAAATCTATTCGAATTCTAGTCTCAGTTTCTATATTTTCGTTTCTGTTTTCTCAGCCATCAAAGCTTAGTGGATTGCTCAACTTTTTTTATCACTATGGCTCTACTTTATCATTCAAGTTCTTCGACTACAACACTGAAAGAAACTATGTATTCCTTCTTTTTAATGGGCTTCTTGCTTTGATCATCAAGAATTCTGGGTTGATAAGCAATTCTCAAGGGAATTCGAATTTAAGTGGCTTAAAAATGGCCACAACTCAGAGGTTTGTAGCAGATGGCAGTGATTTATCCAAACAGAAAACAGATGCCATTCAAAAAGATGGACGAAAAAATGGGATTATGGTGGTTGCAAAAAATGTTGAGGAAGAAGATAAAAATAAAGGCATCCAAGAAAACTATCAAATTCCTGCTGCTGAAGAAGAAGAAGAACAGGAAGAAGATAAAAATCATGACATCCCAGAAAATTATCAGATTTCTGCTGCTGACCAAGGAGAAGAAATTGAATTGTTGAGTGCAGAAGAATTGAACAGGAAGTGTGATGATTTTATAAGGAAAATGAGAGAGGAAATCAGAATGGATTCCCAACAATCTAGATCATAAGCATCACTGAACAGTTTCTTTCTTTTTTCATCTGTTGGGGTCCTTGGGGATGCTAATTGTTCTTCTTTGTAGCAACTTTGTTAATGATGTTGGATCTTTGTCTCTTTGCGTAGTCATTTTCAGTTAAATTAGAATGGGATGTCTTCTATTAAAAAAGTTAAAATTATGCCACTTAAACCCGAACTTTTTTTCTCTCAAAGTTTTTCAATTTGAAATACTTTTAAAATGCTCGAATTTGTTCGAATAAAATAATATTGTCTGCATAAGAAGAGTTACAATATCATATTCATCAAGTCCTAGAACAAACATTCCATTATAACTTGTTTCTTGTCAAAGTTGGGTTTCCTCTTAAATAACATTATTGTTTTTAACCTAATTTATTGTATTAAATCTTATTCTATTATAATCAATCAGTCCTAAACTATGTTGCCTTTTGGACTATCTTGTTCAACACCTCTGTTTGGTGTCTAGGGCTAACTAATACGGCCGCTAATAAACTCATATACCAGTGGTAGATTCTCAACAACATTATTTAATACTTCCTCTGATTCAGTTTAAATGACGTTTAAGTTATTGTGTTTTGTTTTAATTTAAATGTTGTTTGAGTATAAAGTGTAATTTACTTACAATTTTACCCTTCATTAATAAAATTTTTTATTGGGTTACACATGTTCCAAAAAAAATTTGTTACTCATTATCAATGTTGATCAACATTAATTAGAGATTTTTTTAGTAATTTTAAGATATTTCTTAATATGTTTGAAAAACTCTCCAACAACACTTATATTGAAGTATATGTTAAAAACTTTGCAAAAGGTTTTTTTTTCTTTTTAACTTTTGTTTATAAGTTATAAATAGAATCTCAATAGTGCAATAAGACAACAACCCAAAAAAAAAGTTTTATTCCTTTAGTGGTAGGCTATATGGATTAAACAATCTCAGTAGTGCAATGTTTGAAACAATTAGATGAAGTACTCGTATAAGTTTTTTTCAAGTCACTAATCTAATTGATTTGCCTGTATCATTGTATGCTCAAGCAGTGACGGTACCATAACACATTTTTTAAGGGCTTAACAGTAAAAACAAAATCTCGTAAAATAAATATATATAACTACTAAAGTAT
The DNA here is from genome assembly GCA_016586305.1 of Ophiorrhiza pumila. Lineage (NCBI taxonomy): Eukaryota > Viridiplantae > Streptophyta > Magnoliopsida > Gentianales > Rubiaceae > Ophiorrhiza > Ophiorrhiza pumila. Next base: position 18,737,968 of record BLIW01000005.1, read on the forward strand.
CAAATTGATAATATTAAAACAAATATATATAACTATTAAAGTATCAAATTGATAATATTAAAATAAATATATGTAATTACAAAATTTTTAAATTGATAATATTAGAAAATACATCAAAAAGAAAAAAAAAATTAAACATCAATTATATTAGGAAAAAAATGTAAAAAAAAAAGAACTCACAATAAGAGATTACATTGGCGACGGCAGAATAAAATCTACTAGAATAATTCAACTAAATAGCAGTAAACAAAGAAGTTGAGGGGATGTGAGGTGCAAGAGAAGAGTAAGTTGTAAATATCAGAGTGGGAGCAAGAGAAAATTCACGTTTAGATTTTAATAATTAGGGTGTGAATAAAATTTTAGTAATTATATTTTAAAAATTCTCATTTAATTTTTTTTAAATTCTTTTAAATTTTTTTTCTTATGCTTAAGCAAAACACAGTCATTTTACTTAAAAGAGTTTTTTTTTTTTTTTTTTTTGGAGTTTTGCCGGTGTGCTCGAGGAAAAGAGAGTTTGTTCATGATATAGTAGGGCAGACTTATCCATAGATATCAACGACAATTAACAAAACTTAATCAGATATCCGGTACCATCATCTTTACTTGACAGGGACTTACCGGGTAAAATTAAATTTTGGTTCAAGATTCAACTGGACAGGCCAATAAAGTACGTATAATCCCTTTCAAGATTACGGATTTTTAATACTTATGGTCCACACAATGTCAAGTGATTGTCCATAGCCAATAATCTATGATGCTTTTCACATGTGATTTGATATACATATTTGCTTCTCATTACAGTTATATTTTTCAGCCAATGAAAATGTGTCATTGATAAGCACAATTGAACTGTGGAAGACTCAACAAGACATTATGATAAAATTAATGCCTTGAATAATTTAACAAAAATTTAGTTGTATTATAACATTGATTATTTTGTCATCATGAAAATTTATATATGTAATCATTCGATGCTTGCACAAAAAAAAAAAAGGACACAATTTCAAACTATTTATCGTAAAATGTATTTTTTTTTAAAGAATATATTAGTGTGCATCTTTTGGGTACATAAAATATTATGTTTTTGTATATAAATCGGAACAAATATTCTTTACAATAAACATATGGATAAATGACTCAAATGGTCCCTCAACTTTGTGATTGGTTACGTTTTAGTCCCCATTCTTTCAAAAGTTTCATTATGGTCCCTTAACTTGAATTTTGTAATGTGAACACTCCCCAGTCAATTTTTCATCCACTTGCGTAACGTTGCACATGTTATTTTGATGGGCAAACAATAGAAAAAAAAAATAAGTTTCACCATAGGTTACACACGTGAGTGGTTTAAAGAAAATAAAAAGTAGATAATAGGATCTTTTATCCTAATCATAGTATTTATTGCTTTATTTTACAACCCTAAATCAGGTGTACACTATAGAAAAAATGTGCATAGTTAGGGAGATTTAATTTTTTTTCATTATTTGTCCCTGAAAATGACATGTACACAACATATGATTAACAAAACCGTTATATAAGTTGATGAAAAATGGATTGAGAACTGCTCACATTATAAAATCTAAGTTAAGGGACTATAATTAAACTTTTGAAAGAATGGGGATCAAAACATAACCAATCCCAAAGTTGAGGGACCATTGGGGTCATTTATCCTAAACATATTATAATTAGGCAGTTTTTTTGTGAATTCAGCGTTAGAATGGTTCTGTTTAAGAATTTTCATTATGTTTTTTGAAAACAATTTGGGACAACGATGCACTTTGTTTAATGTGTGAACATCACTAGCCCTTTTTTTTAAACAACCTTAATTTGGAGATAATTCTAAGTAATTAACAAGTGCTGAAGCCCTGAAGAAACTTTGGATTAACTTAAATTTGGAACTCTTGATCCGTTGTAAATTACTTATTTTCTTTCCTTTGATTTACATGGAAAGTGGTCAAGATGTTACACACACATATATAATATATTCAAAGATCTTATGTTTCAAAGAAAACCTAAAAAAAAAAAAAAGTCTATTAAAATGTGCTGTCGAATGTCATGGCCAAAAATAGACTTTGGTTATATATATATATATATATATATGACCATGTCAAACTTGTATGTGGAAGAAATTATGAAATTAACTTATAAGATTAATAATTTAATGTTCCAAAATTCTCTAAATTTAGAATTTATGATTTTTTAACACTCAAATTATTTTTATTTTCTTTATATCAAGATGTAACATTTAACATAATGTTAACTTTATATAAAGATTTGAATCAAGTGATAACGTTTAGCATACTTCTAATTTGGAAAGTTAAAAGAAAAAAAAAACAGAGTTAATTGCAAAGCACATTTTTGAATTATGATTGGATCGTAAAATACTTAATAACCTCAATATTTAATTTTTTTTAACAATGTAATACATTTTTATTCTAGCTAGTATAAATCAGATTGTGAAAAGAATTTTATCCTTATTAAATTTGTTGAACTTCCCAATACATCCAAAAGATGTCCTGTATTCTGAAAAATAATTGAGAGATAAAAATGCAAAAAAGTTTTGAAAAGAGAAAAAGTTCTAAGATTGGAAAAAAAAATATATTCCTAAGTTAGTTTATGGCAAATGAAGACAACCACATGAGGGTTCTTTGGTTAACTCACATTTATAAGAATTGATTATATCTTTTCACAATATAAATTATAAATTTGTTGAACTTCCCAATACATCCAAAAGATGTCGTATCCTGAAAAATAATTGATAGATCAAAATGCACAAAAGTATTGAGAGATAAATAAAGAGTTTTGAAAAGAGAAAAAGTTTTAGAAAAAAACTTATTCCTAAGTTAGTTTATGGCAAATGAAGACAATAACATGAGGGTTCTTTGGGTAACTCACATTTATAAGAATTGATTCTATCTTTTCACAATATAATTTATAAATTTGTTGAACTTCCCAATACATTTAAAAGATATCCTGTATCCTCAAAAATAATTGAGAGATAAAAATGCACAAAAGTCTGAAGAGATAAATAAAGAGTTTTGAAAAAAGGAAAAGTTCTAACAATGGAAAAAAAATTATTCCTAACTTAATTTATGTCAAATGAAGACAACCACATGAGGATTCTTTGGGTAACTCACATTTATAATAATTGACTCTATCTTTTCACAATATAATTTATACCAATTGACCTAAAGATATAAAACATTGCCTAAATATTAAAGGTAGCAAAATGCTAAAATTAAAAATTTAAGGGGTATTTTGTGATTAGACCATAATTTAAGGGTGGTTTTTTCAATTAACTCCAAAAATATTTTAATCTCACATATTATCTATTTGGGGGATGCAAATTGGGGGTCAAGATAATTAAAAGATTAAAAGTATAATAACTTAAAGCATTCTTTGAAAGTATATTTAGAAATGAGAAATTGCAATCAATAGTAAAAATTTATTTCTTCACTCGTAACTAACACGGACAAGACGAAATGATTCATGATTGAATCCCATAGAATTACACAAGTCATAATCCTTCTAGTCCTCCTAAGGAAACTACCAAAGAGCTTCCATATTGACTTACGTCTACACGAGATGACAGCATTGCCAAATTGACTCAAGTCTACACAAGATGACAGCATTACCAAGAAAATTTTTCTCCCGATTCACACTTGATTACAGCCAACTACGAAATCAGTCATTTGACTTTTTTTTTAAGATCTTTCCCATTCAATTAGAAATCAATTAATTCTACAATATTACAATAAATGGTATATATAGTCGATGTTTTGAAACGGACCTCACAAATTTTTAAAAGAGAGAGTTCTGTTGGGGGATTTGAATATGACCACTATTATAAATGTTCTTCACGTGGCCAATAGATTATTCCCAATAACTAAAGTCATTTGAATTTTCAACCTTAACCAAATTTTTTTTCCTAATTTTACTATCTTTTTTCTTATGTGTTGATTGTCGACCAATGTGATGTAAAAATATGATTTATATACGAGTTTGAATCTTCTGTACTATTTGGTGTATTATTTTGTATAATATTCTATTTAAATATGACATGTGTCTTTTTAAATAAAACTAAAACACTATCAAATTAGTTGTTACCGTAATGTGTTTATGTGTTGAGATTTCTTTCACCAACTATTGCTACAAAGAAATTTAAAAAACTTCTTATAAGTACTGCCACAATAATAATAATAATAATAAAATATAAATTTATAGGTCTGCTTTTGAAATGTAACAAACAAAGGTCTCCTTTGGTATTTCCCATTTTCAATAATTGGGAATATGTTTAGAGAATTCATTAAACGAGAAGACCGCTATTGGTTTTGTACAAATGTCAATTTAATTTTAAGATTATTATTTATATTTATTGTCAAGTGATTAGGAACCTAAATGGTTAAACACAATAGAATTACTTCTTGGGTTAAAATAATTTACATAATTATATGATAATTATAGCATCTATTATACTCTTAAATTCACTTTTGAAAAGTGAATTGAGTTTGGTAATAATTCGTTTCTTATTAGACAAGAACACCTTTTTCGAAGGTTATATTACTATAAATATATGCTTAATGTTAAGGTGAAGACAACACAACTCTCTAAATAAGAAATCACGTAAATAAGAAAAAAAGGTTTTTCTTATTAGATTTCTTAAGTTGTTGTTTAAAAGGATCTAGCTTATTAACCTGACGTTAAAATCAATCTTTTAAGGATCCCAAAAGTTGTTCGTGTGGATTACCTTTAGAGGCCGGACACTTGTGCGGATTGTTGGTCGATTAAACCTCGTTGAAGCATTTCGCTAGCATCTTTCGAACTATATTTTATATAGATTATCATTAAAGATCCTATAAAAATCAATTATAATGTAATTGTTATATTTTCCGCTGCATTGTTACTGTGTTGATTTTCTTATAGTGGTACCAGAGTCTAATTTGATTTATCTATATATTATATGCCACATCATGAATGATAAATTGTTATGTATGTATATTTGATTTATTTGGGTTGTTTGAGAAATTTGTTTAAAAATTCGTTTTTAAATATTATGGGTCAAATATGCAATTTTTGTTTTTGTTCAAAGTTGATTTGGAATTTTCAAAAAAAAAAAATAATAATAACGACATCATTCTGTTCTTTAACCAGATTAACGTCTGAAAAACAGAACTGTTAGGGCCGGAGTTGGACTCCGACAATGCAACAGTAGGAACAGGGCTCAACATAAGCTAGCTTCGCCAAGTATGGAGTCGGTGTGACCGACAGATATTGACGAAGAAGGCCAATTGCTGTTCGATCTGATCGAACATCCGGCCAAGTCGAGGCTACGATGACGGAGGCTTGGTTACGATTTGGTAAGGTCGAGATACTATAGTCAGTGGATTTGTTCTCTATGGAACAAGGCAAGATATGATCTTGGCGTTTGTGAAGCCCACCGAAAATCCGCTGGAAAACAGAAGCAAAATTGTTGTTTGTTTTTATTTTTTCCTTCGATATTGATTGAAGAAGATCATGACGTCAGATGACGTCACCATCACTTAAAAAACACACATAATGGATCAAGCGTGATTGTGAACCATGCTTTTGATGCAAGAGAAAAAAAATGGTATCTTTAATTCTGTTTTGGTCCATAAGTGACTTCTTATTCTGATCAGTTGGCCCCAAAGGTTTTATAAATTATATTTTGACCCACAAGAGTTTCAAATAATTCAATTAAATGATTTCTAATATGATTAGAAATAATATACATATAGATTAATGGCAGAAAAATTATATATTCATTTAATGTGATTATTTAAATAATATGATATATGTAATTTATAGTTGATATAAATCTATTATATATTCATTTAATGTGATTATTTGAATAATATGTCATATGTAATTTATATTTGAAATGAATATAATAAATATTTATTCAAGGTGATAATTTGAATAACATGTTATATGTGATATATATTTGATTAAATAATAGATTTATTTAATTGCATATTGTAAGTTCAATTGATCAAATAATTTTCACATATAATATGTATATTTGATGAGACCATAAATTAATCCCTTAATTAAATATTAAATTATGTTTAGTTACATTCCATTATTATAGTTTAAATAAATTTTTATTAGAGCAATTTGTTGGCAAACTCAAGGTTGTTCTACTACAAGATTTGTTTCTACTATGAGATAAGATCTTTGAATAATGGTTTTGATTTAACAAAGATTTTTTTATTTTTTGGGCAAACTCAAGATCAAACGTCTTTGAGGCAAAGAGTTAGGGGACATATGAGATATGTGTATCAAGAGTTGATGGCTTAACTATCTAGAAGTTACAAGTTGTTGTAACTGGTAATTGTTACCTATTTGTTGAAATTATTTTGATTTGTTGGGCAAACTCAAGATTAAAATAATTAAAATGAGATTCTAGCTACTAAGAATTTTGTGAAAATTCTCGAAGCAATTTAAGGGATATTGATTTGAATAAAATAGTGGGAGAAAAACTAAAAATTTTATAAGTCCATATTTATTTTATTTTATTTTTGCTTATTGCATAAATATGAAATATTTTTCTATCTTTATTTTCTGTTGTAGAAAACTATTTATAATATATTGTTTGACAATATATTAATTGCTCAAATTGTATGAATTAATTTTAAAACCTAAATTTTTTTTTAGGTATGAGAAGTTGATCTATGTCGTTAAAACCTTTTTCTTGATGATGATATTGATTAAATAATCAAAGATACATATCAGAAACATAAAGGTGATTTTGATAATGTATTTTGTCTTATGATAAATAACATTCATGAATCTTAAATTGAAAAATTTGCATGTGGATATGAATGTTTTTACAATACTTTATGTATGATATAAAAGTTAAAATGAGATATATGATATCTCTCACGAACTCACCTGTAGCAAAATGGCAAACGGATATTTAGTATCATCTAATGTGCTAAAGATGATTAGTTTCATTGAAAATTGAATTTTCAAATTTTGTTATGAACAAAGTTGAGGTCTAAATATTGCATGAATTGCTTAATAAGACAACAAAGGATTCAATTAAGAAGAAGGAAATTGTGTTAATAGTTGAGTTTTCCAAGAAAATGAAGTTAGTCTTAAGAAGATCAATAAAAGGGTGCTCAAAATTAACACAAAATAGTAAGAAAAAAAGGTCTTTAAGGTATTAGATTCCACTATGGTCTATCAAGATAGACACTTGAATTAGAACTAAAAGGTTCATCGAGGTTTTGAAGCAGAAGAAACTTGGTGAAGTTTCTACTTCAAGTATGTTTACGATTGAAATAAAATTTTCTATTTATAAAATAAAATCTTGGGTATTAGATACCAGATTTGGATATTATATTTATGTAAATATGCAAGATTTAAAGATAAATAGAAAGTTGGGTAAAAAAATGTATTTCTACTTGTGGTAATTGAATGCGGCAAGAGTTGCTACATTAACCATAGGAATACATAGTTTTCTTTATTCAAAAAATTAATCCTTAATATAAATGATTGTTATTATCAGTACTCACTAAAATATTATTTCTATTTCATGTTTGACATGAATAGATTTACAATAATTCTAAAGAATAGATGTGGTTCTTTTTATTGTGACAATATTTTATGGTGTTGGTTAATTGAATAACAAACTTTATATATTTGATTTGGATAATCTAGTTTTAAAAAATAAACACAAAGAAAAAAAATTGATAATTTTATCTCTAACACTGTATATATGGTTATATAAATGAGAAATACATAGCTAATTGCATAAAGATGTTTATTTGTAATTACTTGATTATTAATCATTTGATAAATGTGAATCTTATTTATTAGAAAATAACCAAGTTACCTTCTACTTAAAAAGGTGAAAGATCTATTGAATTATTAAGTCTAATCCGTATTGATGTGTGTAGATCTGTATTAATTCTAATTAGAGAAAGTTTTTATACTTCAAATGATTATAATAGATATAATCATATGTGTACTTATTGAAGTATATAACTAAATTTTTTTGAAGAGTTCAAAGAATACAAAATTGAAGTTGAAAAATAACTTGATAAAAGTATTAAAATATTTTGATTAGATTGAAATGGGGAATACTTGAGTCAAGAATTTTATAATTATCTTAATAAAAATGAATTTATTTATTTATTGAAGTAACAATCGAATTTTATTAGATATTATTTCATTAACGATGAGCCAAACAATTCTCTCAAAATTGTTTTGAGAATATACCCTAAATATTGCATTTAATCTTTTAAATTATGTTCCATTTAAACCTATCGATTCTACATCATATGAGATATAGTATAGAAAAGAACCAAAATGTTTGGGAGTGTCCTATATTTAATAAAAGGTAAATAAGATAAGTTTGATAATTTTTTTTCATATATACTATTTTGTGAAATGTCCAAAAGACTATTTTGGATATTACTTCTATAATCCCAATGAGCATAAAATGTTTGTCTCAAAATATGTCATATTTCTAGAAGAATAGTTTATTCTATAAAAGGCAAGTGAAAGCATATAGAACTTGATGAAGTTCTTAAACCATAATTTAGTAATGAAAAGAAGACGAAACTAGAGCTTGTACCTCATGGTGATGCGGTAGGATATGAATCTCTCAATACATAAGTAAATGGTAGGTTTAGTAGGAAATCGTCCACATGAGTTGATGTGTTTATCATTATTAATGATAAACCTACTATCTACAAGGAAGTCTTATTTGATAAGAAATCTAAAAGGTGGTTTTGAACCATAAAATCTAAAATGGATTCCATGTATGACAATAAGGCATAGACCTTAGTCAATCCACTTAAAGGGATAAAACATGTAAGGTGCAAGTGAGTATTCAAAAGAAGACAAACATGGATGGTAATATTGTTACCTATAAAACATGAATATTGGTCACTAAAGGTTATACAAAATCATAGTATTGACTTTGATGAAACCTTTTCACCAATTGATGTGTTAAAATCCATTAAGATTTTACTTGCTATAATTGGCAAAAGGATTAGTATATGATACAATCTAAGAGTTTTTATGTCTAAATACCCTAATAAAATATGCAAATTATAAAAGTCCATTGATGGAATAAAGCAAGTTTCTAATAGATAGAATATTTGTTTTGATGAGATAATCAAAAGTTTGATTTTATCAAAAACAAAAATGAACCTTGTGTATACAAAAAGATTATTGACAATATTATTGTATTTTTCATATTATATGTAGATGAAAAATTAATAATGAGAATTTACATAGCTACTCTTAAATTAGTTTAGGTGTAGTTGTTCAAAAACCTTCTCAATAAAAGATTTTTTTGAGAAACAACTTATATATTGGGACAAAAGTCTATAGAGATAGGTTTAATAATTTGTTTGGTCTTATACAATCAATATAAATATATATATTGATTAGATGTTAAAGAAGTTTAACATGGATCATTCTCGAAGGTTTATTGCTATATTTGATGGGTTTTACCTTTCTAAGGACATATGTCCAAAGATTGTTATTAAGAAATATAGTATGCACAATGATTTAAAAAGTAAGATCGATTATGTATGCTATATAAGACCAAATATTTCCGATGCTCTAAGTGTTATGAGCAGTTTTCAATCCAATTATGTATGCTATATAAGACCAAATGTCCCCATACATTTCCTTGGTCTATTTTATTTTTTAATTCTTTTTGCCATTCGTTGTTTATTGTTTCTTTGAATTTATCATCTAATTTATAATACCAATTTCTTTTTTCAGTATTTTCTTCACTATTAAAGTCTTCGTCTAAATATTTATAATTAGGTTCAAATGGTTTACTAATAACATTAATAGTATATACTTTCATTTGTGAATAAGTTGGTGAGTCTATTGGTGAGTCATTATTAACTATTTCTGGTACTGGAGACTTATAATGAACTCGTTGACTATTCCTGACTGGAATGTCTGAGTATAATTCTGGAGTATTGTTGAGATTAGTATTTTGACCAAAACTTCTTTTAAGATTTTGAATATTCGAAGTTGAATATCTTGAATTTTGAGTCTCTGGATAAAATCCTGTTGATTCGTTTCTATTTGAACCATACCTACTTAATCTTACAGTACTAAAATGAATTACAATACTACCATCATCTGGTTTATTAATTTGAGTTGGATTGTTTTGTTTTAAATTTCTTGGCCCTTCTGGGGTTGTAATCTAAATATTTCAGGGATAGTAATTTCTTTCCATTTAAGTGTTTTTGGTATATAGATTGCTGATTTAGTTGAATCTTCTTCAAACAATATGGTTTCTTCTTGTTTAGTTTGTTCCAATTTGAGTTGAGGATCAATTAGTGTTTTTAGTAACTTAAAGCTTACTTTATATAGGATTGCAAAGCTTCTACGCTTTGTACTAATTTTATTTTGATCTATTTGAATATCCATAATTAATGAATCTAATATCAATTCATCATATAAATTAATAGTAAAATTAGGAACACAATTGAATGATATTGAACCATCACATATATTGGTTTGAATTAAAGCTAGTAATGGATCATGATAATCAATGAATATATTATCTCTAAGTGCAATAAATATTGGGTTATCTATTTCTATTCTATGCATAAGCTTAACCAATACTTTAACTATCCATAATGAATATACTTAATCCTTGTTGTCTATATTTGTTAATTGCTATACTAGATAATAACTTAATTGTTCTAGAAGTTTTTCTAAAATTGATATCTTGTTTATGTAATTTAACAGCATATGAGTTACTGAAATTTAATCTACCTTTATTTACCATCTATATTCCATTCATATATTGCTGATCCATCATATTGTGCTACTGTAAATTGAGATTTTTCTTCATATTGAACATCTGGGGGGAGTTGGTCTAGTATAATAATTTCTAGTAGGTTATGCTGATAACCATTTTTTCTTGTTGCTATGATTATTAATTCTTCTTTTTCTTCTTATTCTATTAACTTCATTGAATTCATCTTCAATTAGTCCTAATTGATTAATCATTTCATTATCCTCTGATCTGAACCTAAAGATTGTTCTTCTAACAAAGGATTTACTTGGTCTATATTATTGATTTTAATTCCTCTTTGGTTGAAGGATTATAAAAGATAGTATCTAGTATTATTGGAAGACTGGTTAACCTATAAATTTAAATTATTAATAAATAAAGTATCAAATTTAAATTTAAATTTTAAAGTTTTGATAATAACCCAGGTTGACTAGTAGTTGGATTGAAAACTATTTATATAATAAATTTGATACTTTATTAAAATTTATATAGCATATCGAACTTATGGTCACAATGAAAAGAATATAGCAGGATTATCAAATTAATTCATTTTAACTTTTATTGATTTAGAAAATATCAATACATCATCTATATATACGATCATGAATGTATATACTGAAAATATTTCATTCATAATATTTTGAAATTCTGATGGTGCATTCTTTAAATCAAATGGCATCACATTCCATTCATAATGTCTAAATGGTTGATAAGTCAGTTTTATACTGACGTAATAATGTTGTTTTCGCTTGGCTTTTGTGTGTTTTAGCGTCTCTTACGCGTAGAAAGTGTAGTAATCAGTGAGTTATGCAAAGAATGGTTTGAATGTTTAGTCGTTTAAGAAAGGGTTGAAAATGGTAAAATATGAGGTTGAATTTGATGTGATACTATGTGTGACTTATGAGTTTATGTGCGGATATGGGTGAAGTGTTGTTATGCATTTATGTGAAGTTGGGTGCTATGTGTTATTAAGTAGAGGAGCATTCGAATTGTGCGTAGGAGTTTTGGTCGCACAGCACACACACGCCGCGTGCGCCATAGTTACTCACGCACAAATCGCGCGCATGCGCGCGAGTACACTCATTAGCTGCGCGTGCAGCATCGCGTGCGAAATAGCACTCCTAGGCACGCTACATGCACCACATGCACTACACAACACTACACTTGCTGCACGCTCTTGCTATACTAAGGCATGTCTTACTGCACACACTTGCAGCACTTCACCGCACACACTTGCGCACCTTTGCACACATTTGCTACTCATTTGCTACAAATGTATGCACACACTTGCTGCATACTTGTGCATATGCATGCACACATATGCACCACAACTCCACCACACATAGGCATCACATACACAACTCACAGCACTACACACTCATGTATGAACATTTTGCTTAATCTTTCACATGCACACGAGCACACCATGAAAAATACATGGTGCGGCCGCCCACTGTGAAACAAAATACATGGTGCGGCCGCCTGAGGGAAGTTTTTCATGGTAGGCGTCCGCATCGTGGCAAGAATTTTCATGGTGCGGCCACCCCGTGTAAATTTCACATTTTGTTGAGAAATTTTTCTAAGTGTCAGATCTTACTTTGTTTGTGCAGAATTGCGGAGTCATGTTTGTTTGAAGCTCAGGGGCGTGGAAATGCGAACTGAAGGCGTTGTTGGTCAAGGCTCGAAGGGGTTGGAATTAAAGATGATTGCTGACATAGAAGCTCGTGCACGTACTGATTTGGACATTTATTTCATTCAGTGGCATTTCTGTAAATTAGTGTTTAATTTACGTTTGCGTACTGTTTACGTTTTGTAACCTCTATATATATAGGAATTAGCTATTATTTTGGGGGTATGGATCATTCTAGAACAGTAACAGACTTTTGACTTTTAGAGCGGGAATTTTCTCTCTCTATTTTCTTTCTCTTTCTAGTTTTTCTCTCTCTAGAAATTGTACTCCGATTTTGATTTCTCAATAAATGAAGGAATTGACAATTCTTCGTACTTTAACTAGTAAAATCCTCCAATTGAATGGAAATGAAATTGTTAATGTTGCAATCTGATGAAATTGAGATGAGGAAAGAGTTTTCTGGCTAATCGAGTGATGACTTAGGGTTCCAATGGATGAATGTACATTTTAGATGCTTGATTCGGTGCAATGAATGTAATCTTTGAAGAAATGATTCATATTTTGCTTGATTGTGAATATTAGTTAAGTTTCATGTATTCGCTCTAGAGTAGTTGAATTGAACTTGAACTGCGGCTATCATACTGAGTCTGAGTTTAATACATCTATTCTTGCTATGAATTCTATGGAATGAGAACATGAATTGAGTCTTTTCACTTGTTTTACATGCTCGTCTTTTAGAATGCGGTCGCCATGCCGATCGTAGATTGTGAGATCATAAGATTGGAGTGAAAAAGAAGTCCTCTATTGTTAACGAGCGCATTAGACCTTAGTTTCAGGCCTCGCCACGGGAAGTTTCTAAGAGCCGAGTGTTAAACTTGTTAGGAATAGTGGATTGGGATGTTGCGGGAGGAAATCACCATCCTTAGGCCTCACCAAGGGATAGGATGGTGTCAGGAGGATTAAGATATAGTGTGGTCGACATGCCAGTTGTGGCTTAAGACTCTAGGCAACGAAGTTGCCATCCAGATTAGCATGTATGTTTAGTGGCACCGCATGAGTGATCTAAATGTGTATTCATCCAGCTACAGAACTCTAGGGCATCACTTTTCCTATTGATTGCACTCAGACTTTATTTCTTGTGTTTTGAGTTTTAGTTATCTTACTTCTTGCTAGTATAAATTTCATTTGTGTGACATTTAATAGAGCAACACTCTCGAATTCTAGAAACCAATTCCCTTCCCTGTGGATTGATCCCTACCACCACTTCTACAGTAGTTAGGGTAAAATTGGAGAGGTACACGACTAGTCTGTCAGTTTTTGGCGCTGCAGCTGGGGAAGGCATGGTTTCTTGATTTCTTTGTTTGGTGTTGTTTCTGTTTAGTTTACTTCTGTCTTCATATTACATTCTTGTGACTTTGTTGTTACATTTCTCTACTACGAGGTGTGATCTATTCTTGAAGTTCTTGTGTTGAGTGTTTCGTTCTGTTTCTTTAGTTTACATTTACAACTTTTGTTACTATTGTGTTGTTTGTGTTTTCTATCACTTGTGGTGTGTTGTATGCCCAGGCTTAGATCTGAAAGAGAACCGAAATTTTCACTAGATCTTGAACTGTCAAAGACTTTGAGGATTCAACTAAGACAGAGAGAAATGGCCAATCCAGGAGCTAGACCACCAAGATTTGGTGACCACTATGCCATCAATTTTGAGAATGGGTTTGATCAGCAGGACATTGATGTAGATAGTTACCACATTCCTACTCAAATAGTTTCCATGATCACCCAGGGCCAATTCTTCCAAGGCTTAGATAATGAAGATCCGAATGAACATCTCGATTGGTTCTTAGGCCTTTGCAGTACTTTCAAGCTTCAAAGAGTGCCAAGAAGTAAAGTTCATAGAATTTTATTTCCATTATCTCTGAGAGGAAAGGCAAAGCATTGGTTCAAGTCTATTGGAGGAGCGAATGTTGTGACAACGTTTGAGGAACTTCAAAAGAAATTTTTGGCCAAATACTTTCCCCCTGCCAAATTAGAGAAGATGAGAATGGATATAATGAATTTCCAACAGCATGATGGTGAATCATTCCGAGAGGCATGGGAGCGATTCAATGATTTAATCAAACATTGTGATAGCAATTCACCCATGTCCATGGTGCCAAGGCCGAGTTCACATGATCCATTGGAGAATCTTGATAGACCAATGACAAGATCAAGGAGTAAGAGGATGAAGGCCGCCTTGCACACATTATTGTCAACGTATTGTGAGAATCTTGAAGACTTTCCTCACATTGTCGAACCATCTAAACATGGAGTTTTATGGCATGTTTCTTCAATATCAATTCATGAAGATGTTTCTAAGGGTTCTACATTGGAACTTAAGGAAATTCCACATTGAAGAAATTCACATGGCCGAATGGAAGACTAAGAAGGCGTGTACTTGGGCTTTACTTTGTTGGATCACGCCATTGATTAATAATTATGGTTTATTATTATGTTGTTTTTATTAAGTCCAAAAACGGAATTATGGGCTTAATTCTTTTGAGTTTTTAATTGTTAGTTAAGCAATTACTTGGCCCAATTATCTTGTATGATAATTAGGAAAGTAATCTCCTATTTTTAGGAAACTTTTGGAAAATAAACTCCTACAATTTAGGAGCTCTAGGCTTGTTGTTTTTCAAGAGGCAAAAACGTGTTTTGCTTGCTTGATAGTTTAGAAATCAAGTTGTACTTGATTACCATTAGGGTTTCACATTTTTGTAGCCTATTTCAGGTGAGTTTTTCACGTGAAATAAGATAGAGAATTTTGTGAATTTTAGCTTTTCTAATTTTGATTAACACTTTGTGTTGTCAAAACCTTGAAGTTCATTGTTGATCTTTATTGTAATCTGCTTACAAGTTCTTGATTTTAAGAACAAGCCAAATCAATTTTTTTTAACTCATGATTTACACGGGTTGAGCCAAATTCTTTGTCAAAAGCGTGGGGGTTTGATTAACTTCAATTCCAATCTTCATGTTCCCTTTGAATTCTTTCCGCTCATTCTTGTTGTGTTGTTTGTCTGTTGACGAGTTTTTATGCACCAACGGTCCTAAGTTTGTGGTGAGTTGATTGATCTAGGACTTCAAACCTCGGTCATTCGTATCAATTGG
This sequence comes from Ophiorrhiza pumila, assembly GCA_016586305.1. Classification (NCBI taxonomy): domain Eukaryota; kingdom Viridiplantae; phylum Streptophyta; class Magnoliopsida; order Gentianales; family Rubiaceae; genus Ophiorrhiza; species Ophiorrhiza pumila. Next base: position 18,753,540 of record BLIW01000005.1, read on the forward strand.
TATCAAAGCAAAGGTTGTTGCCTCAAAACAATTCAGGTTATAATATTTCGTTGGAGTTTTGTTTTTGCGTCAACATCTTCTTGCTGTTTTTGCGTTAAGTTCTTGCTGCTGTAGTTTCATTTTTTTGCTGCTATCTTGATTCATTCATACTGCTGTAATTTGTGTCTTATTCTGCTCTAAATTCAGTCGTGCTTGTTAAGCAAAATCGCATAAAAGTTCCTTACCGAAATTCGACAAATTGTCACAAAATTTTGCTTGCCGTTTTTGCGACTTTTGTGTCTTTCTTTTGCTGTTTCTTTTTGCGTCTTTATTGCTGTTCTTTGTGCCATATTCTGCATTATTTTGTTCATCATCATAGTGCTGAATTCATTAAGTTTTCATTGTTGTTTTGCACGCAAAAAAAATATATTAGGGTTTCGTCAAAATTAGGGTTCCATCAAACTAGGGTTTCAATTCTTGGTTCTTTTCTTTCTTGTTTTCAATCCGTTTGACCTAATTTCTTTTGTGTTCAATTCTCTCTTGTGTCTACAATCAGTTGTATTTGGTTAAGTTTTCATTACAAGTCAAAAGAATAGTTCTTGGACACTTTCTTGAGATTCTTGAAATTTTTGAAAATTTCCAACTTGCCGAAATTTGGTTCTTGAACTATCATCTTGCTCTTTGGCTTATTGCTTGAGGATCTTGCTTAATTGGCATATTCAAGTTCAAAGTATTTGGTGATTTCTTGAATATCTTGGTTGCTGAAGTTTGACGTTAAGACATAAGGACAATACAACCTAAAAACTAGGTTTGTGTATTAACAAGTTTTAAAATATATATATATATATATATATAGTCCGAGATTAAAAAAAAAAAAAGACCAAGTAAAATATAGCCCAAAGGCAATTGGTCTGAATTCAAAAAAAAAATGATACGGACTTGGATATAAAAAAAAATATATATTATTGCAGCCCAAGAAAAGAACTTGTTGTTCTAGCTTGTTTTCCTAAAAATTCACCAATATTGAAAGTGCCATATCTTGCTCAATATAAATCAGAATTAAGTGATTCAAGCTGCCATTTTCTTGTCTTCGTATCTACTTTATGTTTTCTGTAGTTTCAGAAGTTCAATCATATTATATCCCTGCGTTGTTCTTAAATACTCATATTGACGTGATTGTTTAAAGCTTCTTTAACTTTACGTGTGTAAGTTTTTGATTGTGGAACTTGTTGATTGAGACTTATTCTACAAATCAACGAACTTGGTAAGTCTCTAATAGTTCTTGACAATTCATTACTTGAGTATAGCTAGGATATAGAATTGAGGAGAAAAACTACTTAAATAGAGTGAAGAGTACCTACTCACCAAAGTGAGGAACCCCTGAGATATATACCTATATTTCTTTGTGTTTTCACTAACGTGCAGGTACAAATGGAGGGTGATAAATCAGTGTCACAACCCTCACAAAAGATTGATAATGTGATGCTCTTTGAAATGCTTCAACAGATGTAAATTCAAATGGATAGTTTAGCATCGGATTCCAAACGTCATGCCACAAAATGTTCCACCTCAAGACATATTAACTTTGATGAAGTTGCATCCAACGATGAAGAGGAGGAATTTATTGGTTCTACTAAACATGGTAAAACATCTGACTTGTCTATTGGTACTTTTAAATTGACATTACCTACTTTTCATGGAAAGGCAGATCCCAAAGCATACTTTGATTGGGTTTGAGACCTAGATCATCTCTTTGAAGGCAATAATTATCCCGAGGATAAGAGGTACTGCCTAGCCTTCATGCATCTCAAGGATTATGCTAGTTTATGGTGGGATGAGGTAATAAAAACTAGACGCCAAGATGGCGAAAGACCAATCAAGACATGGAACCAAATGAAAGTTCTCATGAGAAAGAAATATGTACCATCACATTATCATCGAGAACTCAATAGGAAATTGCACTCTCTTGTGCAAGGAGGTCGAACCATTGAGGATTACTACTATGAGATGGAAACACTTATGATTAAAGCCAATGTTCAAGAGGATCCTAACTCAACCATTGAAAGGTTCCTTCGAGGTATGAATTCTGAATTGGCTTACCATGTTGATCTTCAAAGTTATGTTGACATTAATGAGCTTGTTCACAAAGCTATTAAGATTAAGAAACACATGAAAGGAAAGGGACAAAATTTTCAACAATCACCACCCCCTTGGCGAAGAGAGCAAAAGCCGAATGTTGCTCCTTTCACTCCACCTCAAAAGCCGAGACAATTCACTCCAAATCAGTCCACAACCACACTAACAATTGCTCCAAAACCAGCCGCCAAAGTTGTTGAATCTACCTCCAAATCGGAGCCACAATCTGGACAAAGATTGAGGGAAATTCGTTGCTTTAAATGTCAAGGCTATGGTCACATGCAATCAGATTGTCCTACTCGAAAATTGATGTATGTTAATGACAATGGAGCAGTGGTAAGTGATGAGGAATGTGCCGACATGCCCGCCCTTGAAGAGAAATATCAAAGTGAAGGTAGTGACGATCTTGAAAAATATGAGGTTGGTGAATTTTCCTTAGTTACTCGCAGAGTTCTTAATGCACAACCATAAATTGATGATGATTTGTCTCAACGAGATAACATATTTCACACACAATGCATGGTTCAAGGGAAACTTTGTAGTATGATCATTGATAGTGGGAGTTGCACTAATGTGGCAAGTACCTTACTTGTTAAGAAATTGAAGTTGTCTTGCATGAAACATCTAAAACCATATAGACTTCAATAGTTAAACAATTCTGCCGAAAGTAAAGTGACTAAACAAGTGAAATTTTCATTCACCATTGGAAAGTATGTTGATCAGATTTTGTGTGATGTGGTTCCCATGGAAGCTAGTCACATTCTTCTTAGAAGACCTTGGCAATTCGATCGAGATGTAATTTATCATGCCAAGAAGAATTACTACTGTTTTGAATATGAAGGCTTAAAGTACAATCTTCGAGCTTTGAGTCCATTTCAAGTGTTTGAAGACCAGTCAAAGATTGTTCAAGCTTACCGTGATTTGAGGGGATCAAGAAGCAAAGGAAAAGAGCGAACAAGAGAAACAAAAGAATGTAATAGCTAGCTTAGGCCGAGACATTGTTCCTAGAACTTGTAATAGTCAAGATAGTGATTATTCTAAATCTTGTTATTTTGCTTCTAAGAGTGAGATTACTAGAGCAATACTAGATAGGAAATCATTGTACTTAATGATCCGCAAGGATTTTGTACTTATTGTTGATAGTGATCACCTTACTTCTTTGCCTAATGTTGTTTTATCTCTTTTACAAGAATATGAAGACGTGTTTCTTGAGGACTTGCCAATAGGTTTACCACCTATTCGAGGTATTGAACATAAAATTAATTTCATACCAGGAGCTCAAATCCCAAACCGACCAGCTTATAGAGCTAACCCTGAGGAAACAAAAGAGATTCAATGTCAAGTGGATAAAATCCTTGACAAAGGTATAGTTCAAGAGTCTCTTAGTCCATGTTCAGTTTCTGTTATTTTGGTGCCTAAAAAGGATAAATCTTGGAGAATATGTGTTGATTGTCGTGCCATAAACAAAATCACAATTAAGTATAGACATCCAATTCCTAGATTAGATGATATGCTTGATGAATTGTATGGTTCATGTATTTTCACCAAGATTGATTTAAAGAGTGGCTACCATCAAATTAGAATGAAAGAAGGTGATGAATAGAAAACAGTCTTTAAAACAAAGTATGGTTTGTATGAATGGTTAGTCATGCCTTTTGGTCTAACTAATGCACTTAGTACTTTTATGAGGCTAATGAATCATGTATTTCGATCTTTGATGACATCTTTATTTATAGCAAATCACTTGATGAACATGTTGAACATCTTAAACTCGTGTTTGCTATATTGCGTGAGAACAAATTGTATGCAAACCTTAAAAAGTATTCTTTTTGCATGGAGTCCATAATATTTTTAGGGTATGTTGTTAGTTCTCAAGGAATTTCTGTTGATGAGTCAAAATTCAAGGCAATCATGGATTGGCAGAGACCTAAGAATGCTAGTAATGTTAGAAGTTTTCATGGTTTAGCAAGTTTTTATAGGAGGTTGTTAAAAACTTTAGTTCTATAGCTGCACCTTTAAATGAACTTGTTAAAAAGAATGTCACCTTTCCATGGAAAGAAGAACATGAAAAATCTTGTAACATATTGAAAGACAAATTGACTCATGCTCCATTACTTGTATTGCCGAATTTTCATAAAGCTTTTGAGATACACTCTGATGCCTCCGAGATTGGTATTGGTGCTGTTTTGATGCAGGAATCAAGACCCGTGGCTTATTTTAGTGAAAAGCTTAATGGGGCAACCATGAAGTATGCATATGCTTTGGTAAGATCATTACAGGTTTGGCAACATTACTTATGGCCAAAAGAATTCATAATTCATTCTGATCATGAAAGCCTTAAATTCTTGAAGACTCAAGGTAAGTTGAATAAGAGGCATGCTAAATGGTTAGAATTCATTGAATCTTTTCCATATGTGATTAAGTACAAGTCGGGTAAGGATAATATTGTAGCTGATGCATTGTCTAGGAGGTATACTTTGTTTACTTACTTGCATGCTAAGTTACTTGGATTTGAATTAATCAAAGAATTGCATAAAAATGACGCCAAATTTCAAAATGTAATTGATCAATGTTTGCTTAGATCGAATGGAGATTATTATGTGCATGATGGGTTTTTGTTTCGAAAAGATTAACTATGCATACCCTCTTGTTCCATTCGTGATTTACTTGTTAAGAAAACCCATGGGGGAGGGTTAATGGGGCATTTTGGTATTGCTAAAACACTTGTTGTTTTAAATGAACACTTTTGTTGGCCTAACAAGATTAAAAATGTTAAAAGTGTTTGTGATAAATGCATTATGTGTAAACAATCAAAATCAAAGTGATGCCTCATGGTTTGTACACACCTTTGCCTGTTCCTAGTCATCCTTGGATTGATATTTCTATGAACTTTGTACTTGGATTACCTAGGTCATGCACTAGTTGATAGGAATGAGCCCGAGTTCACATTGCCAAATCCAGCTTCCCATGATCCATTAGCAAATCTTAGTGGTCCAATGACAAGCTCAAAGAGCAAGAGGATGAAGGAAGCATTACAAGCATTGTTATCAACACATTGTGAGTTGATGGCCAATGTTCAAAGGAGTTCGACACAACCATCTCAAGATGAAGTACTTTGGCATATTTCTTCAATAACAATTTATGATCCACCTTGAAGAAATAATGTGAAGGCCGAAATATTAAAGTCCAAGAAGAAGGCGTGTTTTGGGCTTTGAAATGGATCACGCCCTTTTAATATATTTTAGGGTTTATTATGTTGTTTTTAATTAAGTCCACTTAACGATTTTATGGGCTTAATTGGCGTTTTTTATTAAGTTTTAATAAAGATTACTTGGCCCAATTATCTTGCATGATAATGGCAAGTAAAAGTTTAGGAAACTTAAGAAGTCAAATTGAGTTTTGCTACTTCATAGTTTAGGAAACAAAGGTAGCCAAATCGTGTTTGGCCACCTTTGGAATAACCGTTTGCCCTAATCCTGTTTGGAAAAGGATTAGCTTATTAGTTGTTAGTTTGTTAGTTTAGAAGTCAAGTTGTACTTTACAACTTCTAGGGTTTTATTTCCTTTTCCTTTTAGGAAAGCCGAAACTACTCCCTATAAAAGGATGAGCTATGTAACGTTTTTTTCTCATGTTGAATTGAAAGAATTTTGGCTTTGCTAAATTAAATTTGACATCACCAACGTGAGTTATTCTTGAGTAATTCATAAGACCCGCCAAACCTTAAGTGAGGAACTTTAGGTGAAGCTTACAAGTTCTAGATTTATAGAACCGGCCAAACTTGATAGGTTTAAACTTTTGATTTAAATTAGTTGAACTGATTCAATTTGTGTTAACGTTGGGGTTAGGTTAATTTTAATCTTGCCTTTTCGTTCCATATCTCTTTTCCGCAAATTGTGTTCTTGTTTCTTGAATTGAGTTTTTGGTGCACAACGATCCGAACTTGTGGAAAATTCGTGTGGATTGGACTTCATCCTACTCCATTCGTATCAATTGGTATCAAAGCCATCCAGGTTGTTCATCAAAAAAATTTCAGGTTTTTGCGTTTTTTATTCTCTTCTCGAATTTTTGTCCTTATTTTTGCGTCGTTCTTGTTGCTGTTTTGTTGCGTCAAATTCTGCAGTTTTTGTGGTGTCTTTTTGTTGCTATTTTCGTGTCTTTATTGCTGTCCAAGGTCGTCATAGTTCAGCTTTTAAATTACGTCAAAATCGCATGCAATTTGTTTGCTAAAAATCTGTCCAATTCGTGTTCATCTCTTGCTCGGATTTTTGCGATTTTTGTTGTGTTGTTCTTGCTGTTTTGTGTCGTGTTTTGCTGTTGTTTTTCTTCATAATTCTGCATTTTTCTTGTTCATCATCATAGTGTGGAATTCTTGAGTCATTCTTGCTGAAATCACGTCCAAAGAATTAGGGTTTGTCAAACTAGGGTTTGTGAAATTAGGGTTTCTTATTCAAAATTTCATAACTTCCTTGTTTCTAATCCTTTTCTTGATCTTTCTTTTGTGTTATCTTCATCATTCTATTGCCATTAAAGTGTGTTTCGATCAAACTTTTTCACCATCTCAAAAAGACGAGATCTTGACCACTTTCTTGAAAATCTTGATTTTCTTGAAAATCCAAAAGTGCTCAAATTTGAATCTTGAAGACATATTCTTGCTCTTTGTGATATTTCTTGAATCTTTGGTAAAAGTGGTATCTTCAAAATCCGAAATTTTGTTGACTTCTTGATACATTGAAGTGGTTGAAAATTTAGGGTTTATCAACAACCTCAAAAACCCTAGTTAAGCTTTTTGTCAAAAAAAAAAAGGCCATTACACAAAAAAAAGGGGCCATTACAAAAAAAAAAAAAAGGACCAAGTAAAAATCAGCCCAAAGGCATTTGGTCTAAAGTGAAAAAAAAAAGAAAAAAAAAAACAAAATTTTTTTTTTATTTTTTTCGTATTTAATTTTATAGTTTCGGACGCCACTTTCGAACCCCTTACCCGTCCGAAACTACCGTCCGAACCTCGACAGAGAAGTCACAAATTTTCACAAAATTTCGGACGCCACTTTCGGAACCTGACCCGTCTGAAACTACCGTCCGATCCTCGACAGAGATTTGAAATTTTTTAACAAAGTTTCGGACGCCACTTTCGGCCGTCCGAACCTTTGATCTACCGTCCGAAACTCGGCAGAGAGGTATATATACACTATATCTTCAAACCTTCATAACTTTCTCATTTTTAATCGGAATTGAGTGATTCAAAAACACATCTTCTTGTTATCTTCTCTAGTTTCTGAATTAGTAGCTTTCTGAAGTTAATCTATTTATACCCCATACGTGATCTTAAAATCTTCTTGTGACGTGAATTTTTCTTTTCAAACTTCTTTGGTTTTACTTTTGTGAATTGATTTGTTTGAACTAATTGGTTGAGACTTGTTCTTAAAATCGACAAACAGTAAGCTTCAACTAGTTTGAGAGATTCATTGTTGAGTATTTAGATAGGGTATACACGAGAAAAAAAAAACCATTACACTAGAGAGGAGAGTATTACTCACCAAAAGTGAGAACCCGAGAGGTTTTTATTTTGCTATCTTTTGTTGTTTTTACTAACTTGCAGGAACAATGGAGGGAGATGATAAAACACCTCAAGGACAACCCCAAACGGATCAAAAATATGTTAATGATGTTCTATTTGACATGATCCGAAAACTCAATCTAAAGATTGATAATTTAACCATTTTTCCTTCACCAAAAAAAGGTTCTACTTCTCGACAGAATAAACATGAAGAAGCCGAGCCTAGTGATGAGGAGAATGAGGAGTTCATGGATTCTCCTAAAGATGGTAAGAAATCTGATTTGTCAATTAGTGGAGTTAAACTAACATTGCCTACTTTCTATGGTAAAGCAGATCCGGAAGCTTATTTTGATTGGGTTCGAGAGCTTGAACACTTCTTTGAAGGTAATAGCTATCCCGAACATAAGAGGTATCGCCTAGCCTTCATGCACATCAAGGATTATGCAAGTTTGTGGTGGGATAAGGTAATGAGATCTAGACGTGAAGATGACGAACCACCTATTCAAACTTGGAAGCAAATGAAAGCGCTTATGAGGAAGAAGTATGTTCCGTCACATTATAGCCGAGAGCTCAACAGAAAATTGCACTCCCTTGTACAAGGAAACAAAACCGTGGAGGAATACTACTATGAGATAGAAGCTCTCATGATCAAGGCCAATGTTCGTGAAGATCCCGATTCAACAATTGAAAGATTTCTTAGAGGTATGAATTCTGAATTGTCTTATCATGTTGATTTACAATCTTATGTTGATATTAATGAGCTTGTTCATAAAGCTATTAATATTGAAAGGCACATGAAAGGTAAGAACAGGTTCACACAACAGAATCCACCATGGCAAAGGGATTTGAAACCTAAATCAGCCCCTTTCACTCCACCAACAAAACCGAGGCAATTTATCTCAAACCAGCCATCTAGTGCGCCTCCTTATGTCCTAAAATCAGTCCCCAAAGCTGCTGAAAATGCCCCTAAACCGGCGACAACTTCTGCTCCAAGATTGAGGGATATTAGGTGTTTTAAATGTCAAGGCTATGGTCACTTGCAAGCCAATTGTCCTACTGCCCGGATCATGATTACTTTAGATACTGGAGAAGTGGTAAGTGATGATGATTGTGCCGACATGCCACCTCTTGAAGAAAAGTACCAAGATGATCAAAGTGATGAGGGTGAAAAGCTTGATGAGCCGACCTATTCAGTTGGTAACTTTTCTTTAGTTTCTCGCCGTGTTCTTAATGTTCAACCTTTGGAAGATAATGATTTGATGCAACGTGATAACAAATTTCACACACGCTGTTTAGTGCAAAACATGGTTTGTAGTGTGATTATTGATAGTGGTAGTTGCACAAATGTGGCGAGCACCTTACTTGTTAACAAACTGAATTTGAATTGCATGAAACATCCAAAACTATATAGGCTTCAATGGTTAAATAATTCAGTTGAAACTCGTGTCACTAAACAAGTAAAGTTTTCTTTCACCATTGGTAAATATGTTGATACTGTTTTATGTGATGTTGTTCCAATGGAGGCTAGTCATATTTTACTTGGTAGACCTTGGCAATTTGATTGTGATGTACTTTATCATGCCAAGAAATTTTTTTACAGTTTTGTGCATAATGGTAAAAAGTATAGTCTTCATGCTTTAACTCCTGCTCAAGTTTTTGAAGATCAAACTCGAATTGCACAAGCTTGTAAAGATATAAATGAAGCTAAGAAGAAGAAGGAACTAGACAAACAACAAAACGAAAAATCTAATTTAGGCCGAGAGGTAGTTAATAAGAAATCTTGTTGTTTTGTTTCTTCTAACGAGATTAAGAGAGCATTGATTAATAGGTAGTCCTTATACTTAATGTTTAGCAAGGAACTTGTACTTGTTGTTGACAGTGATAACCTTGCTTCTTTGCCTAGTGCCGTGTACTCTCTTTTGCAGGAATATAGTGATGTGTTTCCCGAGGAGTTACCAATAGGTTTACCACCTATTCGTGGCATTGAGCACCAAATTGATTTCATCCCAGGAGCTCAAATTCCAAACCGACCAGCTTATAGAGCAAATCCGGAGGAAACAAAAGAGATTCAACATCAAGTGGATGAACTCCTTGACAAAGGTATTGTGCGTGAGTCTCTTAGTCCATGTTCCGTTCCTGTTATCTTAGTCCCTAAAAAGGATGATACTTGGCGAATGTGTGTAGATTGCCGTGCTGTTAATAAGATTACCATTAAGTATAGACATCCAATTCCTAGATTAGATGATATGCTTGATGAATTGCATGGATCTTCCATATTTTCCAAAGTTGATTTGAAAAGTGGGTACTACCAAATACGAATGAAAGAAGGAGATGAATGCAAAACTGCTTTTAAAACAAAGTATGGGTTGTATGAATGGTTAGTTATGCCTTTTGGTTTATCTAATGCACCTAGTACTTTCATGAGGCTTATGAACCATGTTTTTCGTCATTTCATTGGAAAGTTTGTGGTAGTCTACTTTGATGATATCTTGATATATAGCAAATCACTTGATGAGCATGTTGAACATTTAAAACTCGTGTTTGCTATATTGCGTGAGAACCAATTATATGCTAACCTTAAAAAGTGTTCTTTCTGTTTGGAATCTATTATCTTTTTGGGTTATGTTGTAAGTTCTCAAGGCATTGCTGTTGATGAGTCAAAAGTCAAGGCAATCATAGATTGGTCGAGACCACAAAATGCTAGTGAGGTAAGAAGTTTTCATGGATTAGCAAGTTTTTATAGGAGATTTGTTAAAGACTTTAGTTCCATTGCTGCACCTTTAAATGAACTTGTTAAAAAGAATGTCACCTTTGCATGGAATAAAGAACATGAAAACGCCTTTAACACTTTGAAGTATAAATTGACTCATGCCCCTTTACTTGCTTTGCCGAATTTCAATAAAGCTTTTGAGATACACTGTGATGCCTCCGGGATTGGTATTGGTGCTGTTCTTATGCAGGAATCAAGGCCCGTGGCTTATTTCAGTGAAAAGCTTAATGGGGCATCTTTAAAGTATGCAACTTATGACAAGGAGTTGTATGCATTGGTAAGGTCATTGCAGGTTTGGCAACACTACTTATGGCCAAAAGAATTCATAATCCATTCTGATCATAAAAGTCTCAAATTCTTAAAGACTCAAGGTAAGTTGAATAAGAGACATGCAAAATGGTTGGAATTCATTGAAACTTTTCCTTATGTGATTAAATATAAATCTGGTCAAGAGAATGTGGTAGCTGATGCTTTATCTAGGAGATATGCTTTATTTACCTATTTACATGCAAAGCTACTTGGATTTGAATTGATTAAAGACTTGTATAAGGAAGATGTTGACTTTGCCGAATCTTATGATCTTTGTTCAATAAGGCCAAATGGTGATTATTTTGTGCATGATGGTTTCTTGTTTCGCAAGGATAAATTGTGCATTCCCTCATGTTCCATTCGTGATTTACTTGTTAAAGAAACCCATGGGGGAGGATTAATGGGGCATTTTGGTATTGTTAAAACACTCTCTGTTTTGAATGAGCACTTTTATTGGCCTAACATGATTAAAGATGTTAAAAGTGTTTGTGAAAAATGTATTGTGTGTAAGCATGCTAAATCCAAAGTAATGCCTCATGGTTTGTATCAACCTCTGCCTGTTCCTAGCAACCCTTGGATTGACATATCTATGGATTTTGTGTTAGGGTTACCTAGATCACGCACTGGTAATGATAGCATTTTTGTTGTAGTTGATAGATTTAGTAAAATGGCTCACTTCCTTGCATGTTCTAAATCTAATGATGCTACCAAAATTGCTGACCTTTTCTTTAAGGATATTGTACGTTTTCATGGAATTCCTAAGAGTATTGTCAGTGATAGAGATGTCAAGTTTTTGTCACATTTTTGGCGTACACTTTGGAATAAATTAGGCACAAAATTATTGTTTTCTACTGTTGCACATCCACAGACTGATGGTCAAACAGAAGTAGTAAATCGTACATTGTCTACTTTGCTTCGTGCTATCATTCAGAAAAACTTAAAGAATGGGGAGAATTGTTTGCCACAAATTGAATTTGCATATAACCGAACTGTTCATAGTTCTACTGGTTATTCGCCTTTTGAAGTTGTGTATGGATTTAATCCTTTAACTCCCCTTGATATTTTGCCTCTTCCTATTAATGAGTTTGTTAATGTGGAAGGTAAAGCTAAAGCTGATTTTGTAAGGGAGTTGCATGAAAAGGTTTACAAAAATATTCAAAGGCGTAATGAGCAATATGCAAAACAGGCCAATAAGGGCAGAAGACAAGTGATTTTCGAACTTGGAGATTGGGTTTGGATTCACTTGAGGAAGGAAAGGTTTCCTGAAAAGAGGAAATCTAAACTTCATCCGAGAGGAGATGGTCCTTTTCAAGTCTTGGAAAGGATTGGAGACAATGCATATAGAATCGAACTACCTAGTGAGTATGGTAATGTTTCATCTACTTTCAATGTTTCTGATTTGAGTTTATATGATGTAGGTGATTCGAGGACAATTCCTTTCGAGGAGGGAGGGAATTATAGGAATGAGCCCGAGTACACATTGCCAAATCCAGCTTCCCATGATCCATTAGCAAATCTTGGTGGTCCAATGACAAGATCAAGGAGCAAGAGGATGAATGAAGCATTACAAGCATTGTTATCAACACATTGTGAGTTGATGGCCAATGTTCAAAGGAGTTCGACACAACCATCTCAAGATGAAGTACTTTGGCATATTTCTTCAATAACAATTTATGATCCACCTTGAAGAAATAATGTGAAGGCTGAAATATTAAAGTTCAAGAAGAAGGCGTGTTTTGGGCTTTGAAATGGATCACGCCCTTTTAATATATTTTAGGGTTTATTATGTTGTTTTTAATTAAGTCCACTTAACGATTTTATGGGCTTAATTGGCGTTTTTTATTAAGTTTTAATAAAGATTACTTGGCCCAATTATCTTGCATGATAATGGCAAGTAAAAGTTTAGGAAACTTAAGAAGTCAAATTGAGTTTTGCTACTTCATAGTTTAGGAAACAAAGGTAGCCAAATCGTGTTTGGCCACCTTCGGAATAACCGTTTGCCCTAATCCTTTTTGGAAAAGGATTAGCTTATTAGTTGTTCGTTTGTTAGTTTAGAAGTCAAGTTGTACTTTACAACTTCTAGGGTTTTATTTCCTTTTCCTTTTAGGAAAGCCGAAACTACTCCCTATAAAAGGAGGAGCTATGTAACGTTTTTTTCTCATGTTGAATTGAAAGAATTTTGGCTTTGCTAAATTAAATTTGACATCACCAACGTGAGTTATTCTTGAGTAATTCATAAGACCCGCCAAACCTTAAGTGAGGAACTTTAGGTGAAGCTTACAAGTTCTAGATTTATAGAACCGGCCAAACTTGATAGGTTTAAACTTTTGATTTACATTAGTTGAACTGATTCAATTTGTGTTAACGTTGGGGTTAGGTTAATTTTAATCTTGCCTTTTCGTTCCATATCTCTTTTCCGCAAATTGTGTTCTTGTTTCTTGAATTGAGTTTTTGGTGCACAACAATCCGAACTTGTGGAAAATTCGTGTGGATTGGACTTCATCCTACTCCATTCGTATCACTAGTCATGATTGCATTTTTGTGGTTGTTGATAGATTTAGCAAAATGACATGCTAGAAGAATTGCTGATCTCTTCTTTAAGGAAATCGTTAAGTTGCATGGAATTCCTAGAAGTATTGTTAGTAATAGGGATGTAAAGTTCTTATCTCACTTTTGGCGTACTCTATGGAATAAGTTAGGCACTAAATTGCTGTTTTCTACCGTTGCACATCCCCAAATTGATGGGCAAACAGAGGTAGTCAACCGTACTTTGTCTACCTTGCTTCGTGCTATTATTCAGAAAAATTTAAAGAATTGGGAGGGTTGTTTACCGCATATTGAATTCGCTTATAATAGAACTGTGCATTGCTCTACTAATTGTTTGCCTTTTGAAACTGTTTATGGATTTAATCCTTTGACTTCTCTGGATATTTTGCCTCTTCTTTTTAGCTAATTTGTTGATGTCGAAGGTAAAAAGAAAGCTGACTTTGTGAAGGAGTTACATGAGAAAGTTCGGAATAATATTCAAAGGCGTAATGAACAATATGCTAAACAAGCTAATAAGGGTAGGAGACAAGTGATTTTCGAACCAGGAGACTGTGTTTGGATTTACTTAAGGAAAGAGAGGTTTCCCGAAAGAAGGAAATCTAAACTTCATCCAAGGGGAGATGGTCCTTTTCGAGTTTTGGAAAGGATTGGCCACAATGCTTACAAAATCGAACTTCCAAGTGAGTATGGCAATGTCTCATCTATATTTAATGTTTCTGATTTATCTTTGTATGATGTAGGTGATTCGAGGATGAATCATTTCGAGGAAGGAGGGAATGATAGCAATTCGCCCATGTCTATGGTGCCAAGGCCGAGTTCACATGATCCATTGGAGAATCTTGATGGACCAATGACAAGATCAAGGAGTAAGTGAATGAAGCCCGCCTTGTACACATTATTGTCAACGTATTGTGAGAATCTTGAAGACTTTCCTCACATTGCCGAACCATCTAAACATGGAGTTTTATGGCATGTTTCTTCAATAACAATTCATGAAGATGTTTCTAAGGGTTCTACATTTGAACTTAAGGAAATTCCACCTTGAAGAAATTCACATGGCCGAATGGAAGACCAAGAAGGCGTGTACTTGGGCTTTTGTTGGATCACGCCATTGCTTAATAATTAGGGTTTATTATTATGTTGTTTTTATTAAGTCCAAAAACTGAATTGTGGGCTTAATTCTTTTGAGTTTTTAATTGTTAGATAAGCAATTACTTGACCCAATTATCTTGCATGATAATTAGGAAAGTAATCTCCTATGTTTTGGGAAACTTTTGGAAAGTAAACTCCTACAATTTAGGAGCTCTAGGCGTGTTGTTTTTCAAGAGGCAAAAACTTGTTTTGCTTGCTTGATAGTTTAGAAATCAAGTTGTACTTGATTACCATTAGGGTTTCACGTTTTTGTAGCCTAATTAAGGTGAGTTTTTCAAGTGAAATAAGATAGAGAATTTTGTGAATTTTAGCTTTGCTAATTTCGATTAACACTTTGTGTTGTCAAAACCTTGAAGTTCATTGTTGATCTTCATTGTAATCCGCAAGCCTTTAGTTAAGACCTCTAGGTGAGCTTATAAGTTCTTGATTTTAAGAACAAACCAAATCAATTTTGTTTAACTCATGATTTACACGGGTTGAGCCAAATTCTTTGTCAAAAGCGTGGGGGTTTGATTAACTTCAATTCCAATATTCACGTTCCTTTTGAATTCTTTTCGCTCGTTCATGTTGTGTTGTTTGTGTGTTGACGAGTTTTTGTGCAGCAACGGTCCTAAGTTTGTGGTGAGTTGATTGATCCAGAAGTTCAAGCCTCGGTCATTCGTATCACAATGTCCTAACCATGACCTTGGTGAAATCAGAGAGTTAAATACTTTCTTTAAGGTACTCACAGCTAAATCTTCTATGATGGTTAAAGCTTGTGCTAATGGTGCATTGAAAGTTAAGAGTGTTCCTGAAGTACGAGAACTCTTTGACAAGATTGCTGAGCATGAGTATCTATTCCCTGAAACGAGAAAATCACATGGTAGGAGGCAGAGAAATGTATTAGACCTTGATGACAAGACATCATTGAGTGCCAAGTTTGAGGCCTTGGCTAAACAACTGCAAACTCTGAAAGCTACACAAGCCAAGGCTCCTGTGTTATCATGTGGGTTGTGTAAGGGCGAACATCATACAGACGAATGTGCTATCACAAATGAGTCCCTACAGTATGTGAATAACTATAACAAGCCACAATACTCAGGCAATTACTATGTAGGCAACCGACAGTTTGGTGGAGGCCAGGGTAGTTGGGGAAATTAAAATCAAACTCAAGGAGGCCAGTACTATCAAAGGAATGACCAAAGACGATCTGCAATTCCACCCCAGGCTTTGAACAACCTAATTCTTCAGAGCAAAGGAAGCTATCAGTAGAAGACATGTTCCATAAACTTATGAAAAAGATGGACAAGAATGAACAAAGGTTTGGTGGGTTGGAAACTACTATAAGTCATCATGAGGCTACATTGAATAATATTGAGATGCAACTGGGACAACTTGCCAATGCTGTGCATCACAGGTCGAGTGGATCACTTCCAAGTGATACTATTCCAAATCCTAAAGGGAAGGAAGTATGTAATGCTATCACATTGAAAAGTGGAAAGCAAGTCCATAAAACCACTAAGCCTGGAGAAGAAGCTTTTGAAAGTGAGGAGGAAGTAAGTGTTGAACGTGAACAAGATTGTGCCAATGAGGACATGGCACCAGAGAAGGAGGAGGTGCAAGATAATGAAGCAAAAAAAGTGATGACAAAGATTAGAGGACCTCCAAGTCCTTACAACTTCCCAGAATATGCTCCAAAGCCTCCATTCCCTGAAAGAGTGAGACCGAAGCCGAAGAGAGGACCACAGTTTGACAGATTCTTGAACGTAGTTAAACAAGTTAATGTGAGTTTACCATTGATAGACTTGGTGGGTGCAGTGCTTAAATATGCAAAGTTACTCAAAGATTTGTTATCAAACAAAGAACAGATTCTGAGGTTTGAAGTGCCTTTGACACTCACAGAGTACAGTGGGGCTTGGGTTGGGCACAATTTACCATCAAAGTTGAAAGATCCAGGCAATTGCACTATACCGTGCAAAATTAGCATGAGGTATTTTGAAAAAGCTCTCTGTGATTTGGGTGCTGGTATCAACCTCATGTCTCTCTCTATTGCCGTTAATGTGGGACTCAAGGGAAGAATTCGTCTAGTAGCTGTTACCTTACAGTTGGCAGGTAGGTCACTTGTGAAGCCTACAGGATTGGTAGAGGATGTTCTTGTAATGATAGATAAATTTACTCAGCCAGTTGACTTTATTGTGTTGGATATGGAAGATGATCCTGAAGTGCCTCTCATCTTTGGAAGACCATTTCTGGCTACTGGAGATGCTCTGATTGGAGTACGCAGCAAGACAGTAACATTCAGAATCAATAATGAAGAAGTTATATTTGATGTAGATTATGAGATGAAAAATCCTATGCATGTTGAGTCCTGTTTTGCCATTAAAGCTATAGCATGTCCTACTTTGCATGGAATGAATGAGAATGTTAAGCATGAATTTTCTTATGTTGATGAATTACATATTTGTGAAGAAGAATTTGATGAGTTTGAGTTAGATGAGGAATACAGAAAAATTTCGTTTGAAAATGAGAATGTTGTTGAATGCTGTGTGTTAGATGAATCCATCTTTGAATTGCAAAATGAAGTTGTTGAAGTAAAAAGTGAATGCATAATGAAATATACGTTTGAAAAAGCATGTGCTAAAGAATTGAAAAGTGATGGTGATTGCGAGTTTTCGACTAATGAATTGTGTGCACTCACTGAGGTGAAGAGAAATGAAAGTTTGTGCAGGAATGAGAAGCTTATGCCTTCTATTATGGTGCCACCAAAGTTAGAACTGAAGCCTTTACCTCCATATTTGAAATATGCTTTCCTAAGAGACAATGAGACACTCCCGGTAGTGATTTCGTCCAAGCTTGAAGGATGGCAAGAGGAAAAATTGTTAGGAGTCTTGAGGTTATACAAACAAGCAATTGGGTGGACCATTGTCGATATAAAAGGAATCAGTCCAAGCATTTGTATGCACAAGATTTTGCTTGAGGAAAATTCCATCCCTGTAAGAGATAGGCAAAGAAGATTGAATCCTCAGATGATGGAGGTAGTCAAGAAGGAAGTAATCAAATTGTTGGATTTTGGTATGATATTTCCCATTTCAGACAGTGAATGGGTAAGTCCTATACAATGTGTCCCAAAGAAAGGTGGAGTTACGGTTGTGAAAAATGATGCAAATGAGCTTTTGGCAGCAAGAATAATCATTGCATGGAGAGTGTGTATGGATTACAGAAAGCTCAATAAAGCAACTAGGAAGGATCACTTCCCACTTCCCTTTTTGGAGCAATTTTTGGACAGAATTGCAGGTTACCTTTTCTACTGTTTTCTGGATGGATACTCGGGCTACAATCAGATAGCAATCCATCTAAAAGACCAAGAGAAAACTACCTTTACTTGCCCCTTCGGCACTTTTGCATACAAGCACATGCCTTTTGGTTTATGCAATGCACCTGCAACTTTTCAGCGTTGTATAATGGCTATATTTCACGATATGGTGGAATCCATCATTGAGATTTTTATGGACGACTTTTTTGTTTTCGGCATGACATTTGATGGTTGTTTGGAGAATCTAGCTAAGGTGCTACAAAGGTGCGAGGAGACATATCTTGTGCTTAATTGGGAAAAGTGCCAATTTATAGTGCAAGAAGGCATAGTGCTTGGACACAAAATCTCCCACGAGGGGATTGAAGTCGATAGAGCAAAAATTGATGTAATTGCAAAACTTCCTCCTCCAACTAATGTGAAAGGAATTAGGAGTTTCCTTGGGCATGCGGGATTTTATAGAAGATTTATCCAGGACTTCTCTAAGATTGCAAGGCCTCTGTGTAGCCTATTGGAAAAGGATGTCAAGTTTGAATTTGGGACAGAATGTGCTGAAGCCTTTGAACTACTGAAAGAAAAGCTTGTTGCGGCTCCAATTATAGTCACTCCACAATGGGGTGAACAATTCGAAATAATGTATGACGCAAGTGACTATGCGTTGGGTGCTATTTTGGGGCAGAGAAGAAACAAGGTTTTTCATACCATTTATTATGCAAGTAAATTGCTAAATGTGGCTCAATTGAACTACACAACCACTGAGAAGGAAATGTTGGCTGTTGTGTTTGCCTTTGACAAATTCCGTTCTTACTTGTTGGGATCCAAAGTCATTGTGCATACATACCATGCAGCATTGAAGTATCTTATAGCTAAGAAAGAAGCAAAGCCAAGACTCATACGATGGGTGCTTTTGCTTCAGGAGTTTGATGTTGAAATAAGAGATCATAAGGGCTCAGAGAATGTGGTAGCTAACAACTTGTCAAGATTGGAATCTCAAGAGCAAGATACTTCCAAGTTGTTGATTAAAGAACATTTCCCGGATGAACAAATCTTAAAGTAGAGAAGAGAGGCTTGCCATGGTACTCAGAGATAGCCAATTTTGTGGTGGCAGGGCAAGTACCTTCTTATTATTCGCATGAGCAGAAGAAGAAGTTGAGGAGTGATGCAAAACATTACTTCTGGGAAGACAATGCTTTGTATAAGGTGTGTAGTGATCAAATCATAAGGAAGTGTGTCAAAGAAGAGGAGAAGGATGCTATTTTGCAAGCTTGTCATGAGGGTCCTTGTGGAGTGCACTTTGGTTATGCAAGAACTGGTTTCAAAGTGTTACAATGTGGTTTCTATTGGCCCCATATTTACTTGGATTCAAGGATTTGGGTAAGAAAATGTGATAGGTGCCAGAGGAGTAGGAACATCTCTTCACGAAATGAAATGCCTCTAAATAACATCTTGGAAGTGGAATTGTTTGATGTCTGGATAATTGATTTCATGGGACCTTTCCCAAGATCATGTGGAATGGAGTATATCTTGGTTGCAGTAGATTATGTTTCAAAATGGGTCGAGGCCAAAGCTCTTCCACACAATGATTCTAGGAGTGTTGCTGCGTTCTTGAAGAAACTCATATTCACTAGATTTGGAGTTCCAAGGGCTATTATAAGTGATGGAGGATCCCATTTGTATAACAAAATCTTTGCATCCCTTTTGGCAAAGTATGGGGTGAAACACAAGGTTTCAACTTCATATCATCCCCAGACAAGTGGCCAAGCTGAAATATCTAATAGGGAAATGAAACGAGTTTTGGAGAAAGTGGTGAATCAAGGTAGAAAGGATTGGGCTTTAAAATTGGCTGATGCTCTTTGGGCATACAGGACAGCTTATAAGACACCAATTGGTGCTTCACCTTTTAGATTAGTATACGGCAAGGAATGTCACTTGCTAGTGGAGTTGGAACACTGAGCATATTGGGCAATCCAAAAGCTTAACATGGATCTTAATGGAGCACAGTCTAAGAGGATGATGGAACTGAATGAATTGGATGAATTTTGGTTCAAATCCTATGTGAATGCAAGGATATATAAAGAGAGAACCAAGAGAATCCATGATGCCAAAATTCAATCGAAGAGTTTTGCACAAGGGCAGTTGGTCTTATTATATGATTCTAAGCTGAGGCTGTTTCATGGAAAATTGAGGTCACGATGGACAGGTCCTTTTCGAGTTATAAAAGTAATGCCTTATGGAGTGGTTGAGGTTCAAAACGAAAAAAATGGTAATACATGGCAAGTGAATGGTCATAGGCTGAAACCCTACATTCTCCATGAGGATCAAGGCATGCTTAAAGGTTCCCAAGTCCTACAAGAGTTGTTCCTGGATGATCCCATAGCTTCACATTGACACAATGCATGGTCGGGCTGTAGACCTTAAAACAAGTGCTCCTAGGAGGCAACCTAGTGTTTATTGTTTGTTTGTTATTTTCAATTAGTTTTTTTCATTCTCGTTTACATTCTTAGGTGTTAGTTAGAATTTATTGTGTTGATCATATTTTCCAATGAATTCCGTAGCTATTTAGGTATGCATTTAAAGAGGGATGGACTTCAAAGAGTGCATACGTAAGGAGTGACGCAACTGGGATGAAAGTGGGAAAATTATGACCAAACCGTCCAAGAAGAGTGGGTAAGCTTAATTTGGAGTGTACGGCAATAAAGGTAAACGAATAACATCATGGGAAGTTGCCATGAAGACTGCTCATATGGTTGCCTAGCCGAGTACATGAATATAAATTACGTGAATGATTGGATGAGTGCAAACAGTGTGTGTCATATGTTGTCTCTTATCTTCAATCACATGCATTTGTTTGCTAGTTGCTTTGATCACAAGTCTTTGTTTTCTAGTTCGCATTAAGCTAGCTTGTGCATACAAACTTTCCTATAAATACCATGATTTGTGGTGGCCAAGTTGCATTGCAGGTGTTACGTAGTAAAGCTTTATTTTAGGAAGCAACAACATTCGAATTGAGCCAGCCTCTAGTCGACAGGATGGCATACAACATGAACCAAAACGAATACGAAATTTGCAGCGAAGCCCCGGCCAGCTCAAATTCTTCTTCTGCTTCTTCTGATGCAGAGTTGGATACGACTAGCAGTCCGGCAGAGTCTTCACAATTCGTAAATGCTAGAGCAGAAAGGCAATATCACAGATCGATTCATAGATACTCCATAATCGAAGGTCAATTCGAAGCACCCTCCCCAGGAATCCAAAAGACAATTCGATTTCACAATTGGAAATTCTTAACATCAGCCCCAGCGCAGTTAACATGGAGATAGCTAGAGAATTTTATGCAAATGCCAATGCTAGCAATTCTGGAAGAAACAATGCAGTGTTTCTAAGGGGACGATATCTCGAGGTTAATTGCCATAGCATCAATCTACATTATCTCCTGCCAGATTATCCGAATGATACATATAGTCAGTTGGTGAGAGCAGAAAACACAGATCATCTGTTGGAGGCTGTGGGATTGCCTGGCGCTGCATGGGTGAGGAATGCACGAAATGAGGCACTACATGTTCCCACGAGTGATCTAATGGCGAATGCACGGATGTGGTTGCTCTTTATTAATTCTAGGCTTATGCCTACCATATAGACCACGAAAGCAACCAGGGAAAGAGTCATTTTGATTTATGCCATTCATCATAGAATGACAATTGATATTGGACACTAGCTCATTTGGTACATAAAGCGTGCACAATGCTCAGAGGTTACACTAATGTTCTTTCCTCATCTTCTAATTGAGATGGCACGAAGGCAGGATGTGGAAATTGCACCAACGAAATTTTGCCAAACGTCTTTGGGTATTATGGGCATTCCTCAGTGGCACACTTATCTCGAGGATGAGAGGGAAGAGCGCATCCGCCGCGGCATCTAAACAGGCCATGGGGGTCCATGGCTTGGCCAACGTGTGGGGGGCTGTAGTGGTTTGGAGTTTATTTGGTGTTTATTTGATGATTGATGTTCACTCTGATATGATGTTTTATATTTTCTGAAGCTTTGTTTTTTTAGTAGCTTTTCAACAGATAGTTCGTTAGACTCTTTGTTTCGTGTCGCTTTCTTGGTTATTTTGTGTTTCGTTTTCTTAGTTTAATGGTGTAATTAGTTGTTGTTTCTTTAACATGTCATGTAAACGTGTGCAGTCAAGAAGAGATGGATAGACTTCAATCAATGCAACGAGTAAGGTTGATGGTGAGGTACTTTCATACTTGAGAATTTATGATATGGCAAGCTACTCTCTGCGCCTGATTGAAGTAATTGTTCTGCAAAGTGAAACCGAAATTAAGAGCTTAAAACAAACTTGTAAATTGGATAAATGTGGCATGACATTGAAAGACATAAAGCTGGAGGTTTGTTTTTGGTTTTATGTGGCATGTGAATGAGTAATAACGAGTGGCAGTGGGAAGATAGGATAGTTCACATAAATTGAATAACCATGGTCCCACACATGTGTTGGTGTTAATGTCCCTTTGAGTGTTGGATGGGAATTTGCATTGACCGAATAGTTTTTGCATTCAATGCTTTTGGTTTTATAAATATTCAACATGGTTCATGTTTCACCATACTCAAAAGCTAAAGTCTCAAGCTTGGCAATTGTTCAAGAAGACATTCTTCCTCTTAATTTCTTCTCTCTTCAAAGTTCCTTCTTTGTTATCTCAAGTGGAGGTATGTTTAAGTTCTCTCATCTTACCATTTCGACATTCATGTTTTATTTCAAGGAAAGTTAGAAGTCTTTATGTATGATCAATTTGGTTTAAGATTTCAAGGAAATGATGCTTTGATTGGATAATGTAGTGATTGATTGCTAAAAGATTAAACATATGTTAATTGTGGGGGAAGGGATAAGGTGACTAAAAAAGTTGTTTCAGATTTGACACATTTCTTTAAATCTCACATAACTTGAGCATATGATAACCAAATTGGATGATTCCAGTTGGAAACTTTAGCTACGATGATGGGATACAATGTTTATGTTTTACACTTTTGCTAGTTATGGATGGAGCATATTCATTTTCATTAAGGAATGGTGCTTTCACGCTGAGATTAGTAATGTGATGCTTGCTGAATTTGCCCGGTTTTGACACATCTTGGAATTTTGGCTATAAGTGTTTCATTTGAGCTCTAAATTGGGTAATTCTTGTTCTTAAGTGTAGCTAAGATCTTGCTCTTCAACTGTGATTTTATAAGTTTCGGCTAATTTTGACCTTATTAGCATTTAATTCGTTATGATAGAGGTTGGTCAAATCTGAAAACTTTTGTTGAACGTCTTTCCCATAACTGTTATATTTCGTTAATCTAAGCATAACTTGTTCAATTTTTATCCAAACGAGATGCTTCAACTTGCCAATTGTTGCTTACACGTAGGGCTACATCTTTTGTGTTGAAAGGGTAGTCTAATTCAATTTTTTTGAGCTCCAAATTAGGTGCGACATTCATAGTTGTGCTAAAATATAAATCGGAAGATAATGGATTTTGCATTTGGTGTGGTTGTCGGATAGCGATTGGGTGTTATGTGGTTTTGTGTGTTTTGTTTTTAAGCAGATTTTGGAATGTGAGTATCTTCATTTGATATGCTGGAAGCGTTTGCTCATGGTTATGTCACTATAGCTCTTCATGATGGTGCATTTCGCATATAGTTACGGTTAGAGTTGTGGCTTGGCCATTTAAATGCTCATTTTGCCAAATGCTTGAATGCATGTGCGTGCTTGTGGTTGGCATTCCCAGTCATATTAATGTGGCCTTTGTGCATGGCTGTGATTTCACGTTTCTTGCCTATCATGCTTAGGTTAGGTGTTTCTCATTTCAGGAATTTTAAGATGGGACTAAAGAAAGACGTTAAGTCTAGCAAGGGCAAGGGGAAGGCAAGAGTGCCACTGGACTCTGATACCGATTACTTCCCTGAGGATATGCCAATGTTTGAGGATCCACCAGAGGTTACCGTGAACCCAGCTTTATCGAAGAAGCGTAAAGGCGAAACTCCCGTGTCCGTGTTTTTCAACGAAGAAGCGAGGTAAAGGTAGGAGGATGGTGTGTATGACAAGAAGCTACATTTGGAGCGAGCCTTTACTGCGGACAAGGGACCTTTCCAAAAACTGATGAAATATCATAAATTCAATGAAAGGTTGACCACGGCACCAGACTTTTGCAACGTTAGTATTGCTCGAGAATACTATGCCAATGGCAAATTTCCAAATGAGAATGGAGCAATCTATGTTAGAGGGAAATGGATTAACATTGACAGTGCGGTAGTGAATGAGTTTTTGGGCATGCCTAATTATGCTGGCAATGATTTTGAATGCTTAGATGATGTTGTTGTGGATCAAGCCCTATTGGAAAAATTGGCACATCCAAGAGCTAAATGGGAAGTTAATCAGAGTGGAGTGCGTAAACATATTTTCCAGCGATTCCTAAAGGGTGATGTGAAAATTTGGTTGATGTTCGTAGTATCTCGACTTATGCCCAGTTCCCATGTCACCAAGGTTATGCGACGACGCTTATACTTGATTTCTGCAATTCAAAAACGTAAACCTGTGGATATCGGGCTGATTATTGTTGACCATGTATGTGCTAGTATTGACAAGGATGCGGCTGCCATCTACTTTCCAGTGTTATAGCAGATATTTGTCATGCTCAAGGAGTAGAGGACGCCATGGGTGCCGATTGGCGACAGGTTCAACTTCCTATTTCTACGCCACTTTATGTCAAGTACGTGCGGATGGATAAAGAACTGGCTCAAGGTCTTCCGTCCACTACCATGCTTTCAGATGATACTCCTTCTGGCCATCAAGCCTACCCTCCTCGGTCGTTTGATTTTTCGTATTTGCATGGAGCACTTCAAGAATTCCAGTCTTCTGTAGATAATCGTTTCCAGCAAGTGAATGAGCGGCTCACAAGTATGGATGACCACCTTAATGACATGCATCAAGACTGGACTTCGCAAGCTTCTACCATGGCTTCCAAACTGGACGACATCTCTTCTATTGCATAGCAACAATTTGAAGTGCTGTATCATCGACAAGTAATTATGCAAATGGAGTTGGATAAATGCAACAAGATGACTGTCTATTATCATTCTCCACCGGTTCCACCAAATCCATTTCCATCTCAGGCTCAACTGGCGGGGTACAGAATTCCAAATTTGTCAATAGATGAAACTGGTGGTGTTCAAGATCTTTCCTCAGTGGTCTCGACAAAATCTTCTCTTCATCTATTACCCACATTCGGTCGAATTCCGCATGCGCCTCATACTCCAACTTTTCTTGTGGATCCCGAGTTTATGCCAGCAATGAGGATACCAATGTTTGGTACAGGGCAACCACTCCAGGGGCCTCTACATGGTCCATTTCATTGGGTGGCACCTCCTTTCAGCAGGTCTTCGTTTTCAACTACGACATCATTCTCATCTCTGTCTTCATCTGCACCTTCATCTTTTCAGGGAGCCCCTCATTCTTCTTCTTCTTCTCATTGATGACAATGTGTGTTGCAAGTGTGGGGGGGGGGGGTTGTGGATGATTGCATTTGATGCCGTGATTTTTTAGATTGCATATGATGCCGTGATTTTTTTTAGTATGTTGAAAGTAAGTTGCTTTGGGAGAGTTGTTGTCCTGATTTTTTCTGTTGGTTGAAGTTGTGAAGGGGTTTGCTGTGATTATTCCTTTGCCATGATAGATGCTGTGAGTGTGTTGCTATTTGCTAAAGTAATTTTAGTGAGGCTGCTACGCTTATAGGGATGACTTTGCTATGATTGATAGGGAATCTCGTTTGTTGTTAGAAGCCATAACATGTGTGATAAAGTGATGATTTTCACCTTATTGTATTCATTTTACTTACCTCTTGAGCGTCCTTGTATCGTGCTTTTATGTCATTTTTACGTGTTTTTAACGTATTTGGAGGACATTATGGCGTGGGAAGAGCAACGGAGCAAAAGAATGATGAAATCATTTTCAGAGGTTGGAAAAAGCTCTCCGGCACGCCGCACAACACTTCTTCGGCGCGCCAAAAAATACACAACAAATGCACCAACAATTCACTTTTCCAGAGAGTTACGGCGAACTGGAGAAAACGTCTCCGTCGTGCCGCAGGTTGAACGTCGTGACGTTCACAACTAACATCGCGACGTTAAGGTTCAAATAGAGGAACGTCGTGAAAATCAGCAGCGCGGCAAATTCTCCTGGTCAATTTTGCCCTCCATTTTGAGAAGACTTCAAGGGCATTTTGGGCATGTCGGGAAACACTCATTCAGCCCTAATTCTTCCCCCATATATAAATAATTCTGCAGCCAAGAGAAAGAAGGAAGCCATTAGTTAGGTTAGTTTTGTTAGATTAGAGAGCATTTCTTTCTAGCTACTCCACAAGAACACATAATTAGTGTGTGTTCTTGATGTATTTAGCATATTATGGAGAGGATTTCATGTAAGCTCTTGGCTCTAAGGACTTGTTTTGTTGGAAAGCTTGGAAATTTGGTCTTGGATCTTCAAAGGAAAGTGCTACTCTTTGTATTTTCTTTGTTTAATTCCATGCTTTAATTCATTTATTGTGATGTTCTTAGCAGCTTTGATGTGCTAATTTGCCATTACCCTTGGATTATGGTTATGTGTTATTGATATATTGTGTTAATGTGTGGTTTTGTATTGTGGATAGTTAAGAATTAAGAACAATAAAATAGTTATTATCACATATTAGTAATGCTAATGGTAGACTAGTATGTGGGTGATGGATTAGTGGAGATATCTTAGTCCGTTCTTGCCTCCGCCATAAATGGGGAATTGATTAAGATATTGAGAGTCCAATGTAGGTTTGATGAACTTGGTAAACATGAACTAGTTTAGTCCTTGCCTCCTCCATAAAGGGGGGGAGTGAATTATGGAATGATTTCCAAGGGAGTTACTAGGTTCAACCCTTGCCTCCGCCATAAAGGAGGGTTGGATTAGAGAGTGAATGATTGGAGAGACATTGGAATTTTGGTTGATTTAGTTAGCTAGTCCTTGCCTCCGCCATAAAGGGGGGATTGGTTAATTGGTCAATGTCCGGTAGGAGACAATGCAATTAGGTCCTTGCCTCCGCCATAAAGGGGGGACCTAGTTGAATTGGCTCAATCTTAGTCATAGTGATTTCATAGGATAAACCACACATAACACTAACATTTGAGATTACCAAATTCAAGGGTATACTTTAATTACTTGAATCTTTTTCCACTCATTTTCATATTTACTTGGAAGTATTAGTATAGTTTAGGATCTTTTCCTTTGCTTGTTTGTACTTCTACTACAACACACACAATTTTACTAATTCCATAGACTCATCCCCTCCTTGTGGGTTCGATCCCTACTTCCTCTAGCTACAAAAACGTCGGTGTCTTGATGCACCTTAAATGTCATGAGGATTAGGGTTATAAATTTATTTGATTCGGTTAAACCTTAGCTTTTGACCCTAGCTCCAAAACAGCTATCAAATTGGCGCCGCTGTTGGGGAGGCAATTGGTTATAGAATTTGCGTTTGTGTGTTGAGTTGTAGTATATAATTAGCTTGTGATGTTGTGCATATTTGTTTCTTGTGTTTTCGTTCTTTTTTAGTTTTATTTTTTTTTGTGTTGAGGTTTTCCCAAATATGTCTAGGTTGTTTGGAGACTTTCTTGAACCAAATCATGTTAACCTACCATTTGTGGTGGATGATACAAGACCACAACCTAGGATGTTTGGAGACTTCTCTCCATCGGAATATTGGGACACCAATGAATGGGGACAAAATGAACCACTAGGATGCTCCCCTTCTCCATGCTTTGTAAATGATGAACTTGAGGATAGACATGCTAGGCTTGAGGCTCAAGTGGTCAAACTGACCAAAACTTTGATTGATATACAAGTTCAATTGAGTAGGGATATGCACATTCATGTAATTGGTGCCAAGGAGGCAATCACACCTTTCAATGTTATTCACATAACATGAAAGGAAGTGATAACCAATGGGACCAAAATTTTTTACCTTTTCCTCACTCGAATCTTGTAGGTCAATCGGGCTATGATGAACAATGGTTTAGCCATAGACAAAGCTTTGTGTACACCCTCCCTCTTAAGCTTGATCACCTTAGGAATGAGGAGACATCACATATTGATGCATATGATGGCTTGGATGAAAATGATTTATTAATTTGTCAAGAGCTAGCTAACATAGTGCTTTCATGTGTGATGTTGACATCTTACATGGAATTTAATGATTTGCATGAAATGGTAGATGTCATTAGGTGTATGTACAATGAGAAACCCTTAAATGATTATGATGCTCAATGTGATGTGAATGAGGATGAGTCTCAAAATGAACTCCATGTTAGCTTTGATGAGGAAGATATGAATATTTTTTGTGAAATTGCTAACTTGATATGAATATTTTTTGTGAAATGTCTTATGATGGTGAAGAGAACTTGGATGTAGAGCCTTTAGACAAGCCACTTAGAGAGTCATTACTTAGCATGGTTAAAGTTGAGGTAGTCTTAGGGAAGGTTAAATCATTGGTAACCCCAATAGACAAGGTGGAAGAGAAGAAGGAGGTACCTACAATGGAGGAGCAACAATTGTACAAGATAGAATTTGTTGACATTGCTCCTCATGTACTTGAGCTCAAGTGCCTCCTTAAAAGCTTTAAAAGGGTGCCTTATAGAAGGCATATGAGTGCCTATGAAATGGCATTCTTTTTGTACTGGGATGGTTATTCCGAATCTTGAGGGAATAGCCACAAGAATAAAGTCTAGCTAGGGACTAAATAAACCTAGAACTACAATTTCTTTCCATTTTTTTATTTAAATGTTAGTCTTTGTTTTTGTTTTGTGTGATTAGAGTAATTAAGTTTGTTTTTCTTATAGGAGTTCAAAGAGAACAATAAATTTGAAAAAATAACTATGAGAGAATAAAAAATTTGCATAAGTGATAAAACGAGCTAAGTGTAGAGGGGGATTCATACCTCTCACAAACTTGCTTAATGCTTTGTTCTTTTTCACTCTCATGTCAATGGCACACAAACATAATTTTCACTCTAAATCACTTCATGATTTTCAATGTTAAATTGCATGAGTTAGCATATGTGGTGAGGTTTCAAAAGCTTGATGTGTGCAATATTCATATATGTGGTTAATGGCACATTCATGGTTTACCTAGCATGAATTCATTAGGACTCAAGTGCACATGAGCTTAATGAATGAGATTAGGATTTGAACATGATTGTGATGCACACCTAGCACTAGAACACTCATATGAGCACAATGTAAAAACTTCTCATACATGCCATAGAGTGGTTGTAAACATTTTTGTTTTGAGTGATTATGCTTTAGTGTCATTCGTAGGTTCTTATTTGCTTAAATGTTTTCTTCTTGAACTCACACATGGAAATAGTTTACTTGTTTTCTTTCTTTGATTTTTTTAGGTTTTCCATCCATAAGGAAACAAAAAGAAGAGGCATCATCACAATGGCCAATTTCCATGAAGAGATGGCCATGATACATACACCTCGGGAATACAAAGCAATACATGTTCAACGGGTGTTTTCTTATCCCTCTCTTGTTTTTTGAAAGTAATGCATATTTTAAGTGTGGAGGGGATGATATTGGTGAAGAAGCTTGAATTGTGCTTCAATGAATATTTTGTGATTTATGGATGTTTAACTTGAATTTTTAGTGTTTTTCTTGTTTAGATTTGTTTTTTGGTTGATTTTTGTATACTCTTGATTGCACATTGAGAATTCCTTGCGTGTCTTGAAATTTTGGAAGCCCCTTGTGCTTAGGCTTGAAGCTCTTTGGTAGAAAATCTGTTGTTGCTATTTTGGGATCCCATAATGTTCATAATTGTTGTGTTTGAGTGTTAGTTGTCTTGTTGTGATTCTTGTGAATTTTCCCTTTTTGTGTCTTTGTGAACTTTTGTGGATTTTAGTGATTATATATATTGTAAGTTTGTGTTTAGTGTTTGAGTGTTGGTGTTGGCAACCAAAATGAGAAAATGTGTCTAGTCTAAATTATATGAGATTAGTGTTGTGTAGCCAATGATGTGAAGTGTTTTATCTTAGAAACTCGACTTGTGATAAGGGTAATAACATGTTACATAAGGGGAGTCGGGTCCTTGGTGGAAAGTTTGACGTTTTGAGTTTATTGTTAATACGCACAAGTGGGGAACACATGGAGATTGACAAGTTTGGTTAATAAGATAGGTCGGAGTACCTTAGCACTTGGTTAGTTTAGCTCTTAGGCTAATTTTCTGATAGGAATCCGTACAAGCAATCTACTCCAAATCCTAATGGGAATAGGATTACCAAGCTAAATCCTAATAGGAATAGGATTTCCAAGACAAATCCTAATGGGATTAGGATTTCCAAGCTCAATCCTAATAGGATTAGGATCCATCAATCCTCATCTTGTCCGAGTTCCATAAGAGTTCCATAAAGGCAAATCCGAATGAGACTAGGATTCACAATCCAAGTGGGATTAGGATTCACTAATCCATGGACATTATTTATTGAAGACCAAGATGGCGTGCTTGGGCTTTTGCCAAATTGGATCGCGCCTTTTCTTAAGTAGTTAGAATTAATTAATGTTTTAATAATTAAGTCCAAAACATTTTAATTGGGCTTATTATTAGTAATTTTCGTTTTTTAATTTTATTAATTACATGGCCCAAGTTATCTTGCATGATAATGGCATGTAATGGGCTTTAATTTGTTAGGAAAGTAATTCCCTAAATTTTAGGAGCTTGTCCTTGTCTTCTAGAAGGGCAAAACGTTTTTAGCTTCCTTTTTCCATAAAGGATTAGCTTATTAGTTGTTAGTTAGTTAGCTTAGAAGTCAAGTTGTAATTTACAACTTCTAGGGTTTTATTTCCTTTTCCAATTTGTAGAGCCGAAACTCATCTCTATATAAAGAGATCATTGTAAACGTTTTTTTAGACATGTTGAATTGAAAGAATTTTGGCTTTGCTAAATTAAATTTGACATCACCAACGTGAATTATTCTTGAGTAATTCATAAGACCCGCCCAACCTTAAGTGAGGAACTTTAGGTAAAGCTTACAAGTTCTAGATTTATAGAACCGGCCAAACTTGATAGGTTTAAACTTTTGATTTACATTAGTTGAACTGATTCAATTTGTGTTAACGTTGGGGTTAGGTTAATTTTAATCTTGCCTTTTCGTTCCATATCTCTTTTCCGGAAATTGTGTTTCTTGTTTCTTGAATTGCGTTTTTGGTGCACAACGATCCGAACTTGTGGAAAATTCGCGTGGATTGGACTTCATCCTACTCCATTCGTATCAATTAACAACCTTAAGTGAGGAACTTTAGGTGAAGCTTACAAGTTCTAGATTTATAGAACCGGCCAAACTTGATAGGTTTAAACTTTTGATTTACATTAGTTGAACTAATTCAATTTGTGTTAACGTTGGGATTAGGTTAATTTTAATCTTGCCTTTTCGTTCCATATCTCTTTACTGCAAATTGTGTTCTTGTTTCTTGAATTGAGTTTTTTGGTGCACAACGATCCGAACTTGTGGAAAATTCGTGTGGATTGGACTTCATCCTACTCCATTCGTATCAATTGGTATCAAAGCAAAAAGGTTGTTCATCAAAAAAAAAAAAATTCAGGTTTTGCGTTTTGTTCTCTCTCGGATTTTTGTCCTTCTTTTTTGCGTCGTTCTTGCTGTTTTGTTGCGTTAATTTCTGTAGATTTTGTGGTGTCTTTTTGTTGCTGTTTTCGTGTCTTTATTGCTGTCCAAGGTCGTCATAGTTCTGCCTTTAAATTACGTCAAAATCGCATGCAATTTGTTGCTAAAATCTGTCCAATTCGTGTTCATCCATTGTTCGGATTTTTGCGATTTTTGTTGTGTTGTTCTTTGCTGTTTTGTGTCGTGTTTTGCTGCTGTTTTTCTTCATAATTCTGCATTGTTCTTGTTCATCATCATAGTGTGGAATTCTTGAGTCATTCTTGCTGAAATCACGTCCAAAGAATTAGGGTTTGTCAAACTAGGGTTTGTGAAATTAGGGTTCTTATTCAAAATTTCATAACTTCCTTGTTTCTCATCCTTTTCTTGATCTTTCTTTTGTGTTAGTTTCATCATTCTATTGCCATCAAAGTGTGTTTTGATCAAACTTTTTCACCATCTCAAAAAGACGAGTTCTTGACCACTTTCTTGAAAATCTTGATTTTTCTTGGAAATCCGAAAGTGCTCAAATTTGAATCTTGAAGACATATTCTTGCTCTTTGTGATATTTCTTGAATCTTTGGTAAAAAGTGGTATCTTCAAAATCCGAAATTTTGTTGACTTCTTGATACATTGAAGTGGTTGAAAATTTAGGGTTTATCAACAACCTCAAAAACCCTAGTTAAGCTTTTTGTCAAAAAAAAAAAGGCCATTACAAAAAAAAAAAAAAAAAAGGCCATTACAAAAAAAAAAAAAAAAGACCAAGTAAAAATCAGCCCAAAGGCATTTGGTCTAAAGTGAAAAAAAAAAAAAAAAAAAAACAAAAAAATTTTTTATTTTTTTTTTTCGTATTTAATTTTATAGTTTCGGACGCCACTTTCGGACCCCTTACCCGTCCGAAACTACCGTCCGAACCTCGACAGAGAAGTCACAAATTTTCACAGAATTTCGGACGCCACTTTCGGACCCCTGACCCGTCCGAAACTACCGTCCGATCCTCGACAGAGATTTGAAATTTTTTTAACAAAGTTTCGGACGCCACTTTCGGCCGTCCGAACCTTTGTTCTACCGTCCGAAACTCGGCAGAGAGTTTCTATATACTATAACTTCAAACCTTCATAACTTTCTCATTTTTAATCGGAATTGAGTGATTCAAAAACACATCTTCTTGTTATCTTCTCTAGTTTCTGAATTCGTAGCTTTCTGAAGTTAATCTGTTTATACCCCATACGTGATCTTAAAATCTTCTTGTGACGTGAATTTTTCTTTTCAAACTTCTTTGGTTTTGCTTTTGTGAATTGATTTGTTTGATCTAAATTGGTTGAGACTTGTTCTTAAAATCGACAAACAGTAAGCTTTAATTAGTTTGAGAGATTCATTGTTGAGTGTTTAGATAGGGTATACACGAGAAAAGCCATTACACTAGAGAGGAGTGTACCAACTCACCATATAGTGAGAACCCGAGAGGACTTCAATTGTGTTCTTCTTGTTTTCTTACTAACTTGCAGGTACCATGGAGGAGAATATTTTTCGTGCACGTTGTATGGTTCAAGATAAAATTTGTTGTGTCATCATTGATAGTGAGAGTTGGTCTAATTTGGCAAGCACTCTACTTGTCAAGAGGTTGAACTTAACGTGTATGAAACATCCAAAGTCATATCAACTTCAATGGCTTAACAATTCCGCCGAGACTAGAGTAACTAAACAAGTAAAGGTTCCATTCAAAATTGGAAACTAGGTTGATGAAGTCTTGTGCGATGTGGTGCCAATGGAGGCTGGTCACATCCTTCTTGGAAGACCTTGGTAATTTGATAGAAATGCTTTTTATCATGCCAAGAAGAATTTCTATAGCTTTGTTCATAAAGGGAAAAAGTTTAATCTTCGAGCCTTAACCCCAGCACAAGTCTTTGAAGATCAAACTCGAATCATTCAAGCTACTAGAGATATGAATGCCGCCAAAGAGAAGAAAGTTCAAGGGAAAAGCAATGTAATAGCTAGCTCAACTTGTAATAGTGTAGGCCGAGATAAAGATTCTTTGTCTTCTTCTAGCATAGGCCGAGAGTTAGTTGTTAAGCAACCTTGTTATTTTACTTCTTCTAGCGAGATAAAGAGAGTAATACTAGATAGGTATCACTTGTATTTGATGATCCGTAAGGATTTTGTACTTATCATTAATAGTGATCACCTTAATTCTTTGTCTAGTGTTGTTTTGTTTTTTTTGCAGAATTTTGGAGTTCCTAAAAGCTTAATGGAGTTCGAACCAACTCATTATCAATTGGAAGGAGTCCAATCTGCCTTAGCTTATTTTCCACAAGGTAAGCAAGGTAAGTTGAGTGCTTATAATTTCGATCATTACAAAACCCTTGTGAACACTAAACAAAGTGTTAAATGTATTGATTATCCTAACTGGAATACACTTTATTTTGATGATTTGATTCGTAACTTTGCTCTTACTGTTTTCAATTCATTCCAAAATCAAAAGTATCCACTTCGACAAGGTAATCTGATTGTTCAACACTTGTTTGGTAAGTTATCTCAATTTCGAATTTCTTTTCAATTCCCGAAGGTACAATATTCTGTTCTTATTCTTTGGAATTGTAAGTTCTTAATCTTTGATAACTTCAACATGCTTGTAAAGAATGTACAACTTAGTTTTTGTGATTTACATTTAATCCGGGATGTCTATATATATACTTTCTTTGCAAATTCTTATGAATCCTTGGATAATATTTGTAATTACATTAATATATGTTTACTTTCTTTTCATTCTTTACATGTTAACATCATTGATTTTCATGTTATTATTAGTGTGTCCAAGCATGATGTTAATAAATTTCTCTTGAATACTTTCTTGTTGTTCAAAACATTATGTTCATCTTTATTTGAAGTATTCTTTTTAAAGTTGTTTAATATTGCATATCATCATAAGTTTTCTGATTTGCATTTATTAAATGATGTTTATATGCATAATTATTTTGAGTTTTCTTTAACTTACACATTTATTTTCTTATTGCAGGATTTGTTTTACTTGGCTCGAGTTTGTAATGAGTTCTTCTTATTGGTGTTTGATCCAGGAGCTCAATTTCCAGATTCGATGACGAATTCTTTCGAGGAGGGAGGGAATGATAGGAATCCGTACAAGCAATCTACTCCAAATCCTAATGGGAATAGGATTACCAAGCTAAATCCTAATAGGAATAGGATTTCCAAGACAAATCCTAATGGGATTAGGATTTCCAAGCTCAATCCTAATAGGATTAGGATCCATCAATCCTCATCTTGTCCGAGTTCCATAAGAGTTCCATAAAGGCAAATCCGAATGAGACTAGGATTCACAATCCAAGTGGGATTAGGATTCACTAATCCATGGACATTATTTATTGAAGACCAAGATGGCGTGCTTGGGCTTTTGCCAAATTGGATCGCGCCTTTTCTTAAGTAGTTAGAATTAATTAATGTTTTAATAATTAAGTCCAAAACATTTTAATTGGGCTTATTATTAGTAATTTTCGTTTTTTAATTTTATTAATTACATGGCCCAAGTTATCTTGCATGATAATGGCATGTAATGGGCTTTAATTTGTTAGGAAAGTAATTCCCTAAATTTTAGGAGCTTGTCCTTGTCTTCTAGAAGGGCAAAACATTTTTAGCTTCCTTTTTCCATAAAGGATTAGCTTATTAGTTGTTAGTTAGTTAGCTTAGAAGTCAAGTTGTAATTTACAACTTCTAGGGTTTTATTTCCTTTTCCAATTTGTAGAGCCGAAACTCATCTCTATATAAAGAGATCATTGTAAACGTTTTTTAGACATGTTGAATTGAAAGAATTTTGGCTTTGCTAAATTAAATTTGACATCACCAACGTGAATTATTCTTGAGTAATTCATAAGACCCGCCAAACCTTAAGTGAGGAACTTTAGGTGAAGCTTACAAGTTCTAGATTTATAGAACCGGCCAAACTTGATAGGTTTAAACTTTTGATTTACATTAGTTGAACTGATTCAATTTGTGTTAACGTTGGGGTTAGGTTAATTTTAATCTTGCCTTTTCGTTCCATATCTCTTTACCGCAAATTGTGTTCTTGTTTCTTGATTTGAGTTTTTTGGTGCACAACGATCCGAACTTGTGGAAAATTCGTGTGGATTGGACTTCATCCTACTCCATTCGTATCATTTTCCCTAAGAGACATGTGTAGATACTTTCAAATTTCAAGAAATGAATTAGGCATTATGTGTTGTTTTTAATATTTCGTTGTTTATATTGAATAAATTCCTCTCCAATGTGAGACCGCTCCTTTACTACCCAAAAAGTTTGAAGGAGAATTCATATGAGTTGGAATGGGAAAAAACAGCCACAAAACCCTTGGCATTTTTTTAAGTTATGTGTTTTATGTATGATGTTATAAATAAGTTCCCCTCCAATGCGAAACCGCTCCTTTACTAACCAAAATGTTGGAGGAGAACTCATATGAGGTGGAATATGGGTATAAAAGCCGAAAAACCTATGGCATTTGTTATAAGAATAAAAGTCCCAATGATCTTGTAAACCTTTTATTATCTACATAATGGTCAAAGAGGTGATTATAGGAAAAAGAGTAGAACAAAGCTTAGTCGTCGGATCTCTTACCTATGGCGTAAACATGAATAAGTTATGACCCAAGTGGTACCCATTGTACACACACACACACAATATTCTCAACGTGTTGAATGTGTACAAAAAGGCACTTTGATGACTCTTGTGGATACATGGAGTAATTACTTGTCGATTTAGTCGAGTAAGCTATAAGGCATGTACACAAAAACTTATCAAATGCTTAAAATGATTAGACATGTCGTTGAGTAAAGTGAAGTTGTCAACCCTTCATTCTTTGTTGTATATATATGTGTTTTGTTTAATTTTGTCTTGCTGCTTGAGGATGAGCAAGGTTTAAGTGTGGAGGGTTGATAAGGTGATGATTTTCACCTTATTGTATTCGTTTTACTAACCTCTTTAGTGTCCTTGTATCGTGTTTTTATGTCATTTTTACGTGTTTTTAACGTATTTGAAGGACATTATGGCGTGGAAGGAGCAACGGAGCAAAAGATTGATGAAAAGCATTTTCAGAGGTTGGACAAAGCTCTCCGGCGAGCCGCACAACACTTCTCTTGCGCGCCGAAAAATGCACAAGAAATGCGCCAACAATTCACTTTTCTAGAGAGTTGCGGTGCGCCGGAGAAAACTTCTGCATCGCGCCGAAGGCTGAACATTGCGACGTTCAGGTTCAAATGAAGGAACGCCGGCGATGTTCACAATCGAACGTCGCGACGTTTAGCAGCGCGGCAAATTATCAGGTCAATTTTGCCCTCCATTTTGAGAAGACTTCAAGGGCATTTTGGGCATGTCGGGACACACTCATTCAGTCCTAATTCTTCCCCCATATATGAAGAATTCTGCAGCCAAGAGAAGGAAGGAAGCCATTAGTTAGGTTAGTTTTGTTAGATTAGATAGCATTTCTTTCTAGCTACTCCACAAGAACACTCAATTAGTGTGTGTTCTTGATGTAAATAGCATATTGTAGAGAGGATTTCATGTAAGCTCTTGGCTCTAAGGACTTGTTTTGTTGGAAAGCTTCGAGCTTTGGGCTTGGATCTTCAAAGGGGAGTGCTACTCTTTGTATTTTCTTTGTTTAATTCCATGCTTTAATTCATTTATTGTGATGTTCTAAGCAGCTTTGATGTGCTAATTTTCCATTACCCTTGGATTATGGTTATGTGTTGTTGATATATTGTGTTAATGTGTGGTTTTTGTATTGTGGATACTAGGAATTAAGAACTACAAACTAGTTATTATCCCATATTAGTAATGCTAATGGTACACTAGTATGTGAGTGATGGATTAGTGGAGATATCTTAGTCCGTTCTTGCCTCCGCCATAAAGGGGAAATTGATTGAGATATTGAGAGTCCAATGTAGGTTTGATGAACTTGGTAAACATGAACTAGTTTAGTCATTGCCTCCGCCATAAAGGGGGAAGTGAATTACGGAATGATTTCCAAGGGAGTGACTAGGTTCAACCCTTGCCTCCACCATAAAGGAGGGGTTGGATTAGAGAGTGAATAATTGGAGAGACATTGGAATTTTTGTTGATTTAGTTAGCTAGTCCTTGTCTCTGCCATAAAGGGGGGATTGTTTAATTGGTCAATGTCCGGTAGGAGACAATGCAATTAGGTTCTTGCCTCCGCAATAAAGGGGGGAATTAGTTGAATTAGCTCAATCTTAGTCATAGTGATTTCATAGGATAAACAACACATAACACTAACATTTGAGATTACAAAATCCAAGTGTATACTTTAATTACTTGAATCTTATTCCTCTCATTTTCATATTTACTTGGTAGTATTAGTATAGTTTAGGATCTTTTCCTTTGCTTGTTTGTACTTCCACTATAACACACACATTTTCGCTAATTTCATAGACTCATCCCCTCCCCTGTGGGTTCGATCCCTAATTCCTCTAGCTACAAAAATGTCAGTGTCTTGATGCCCCTTAAATGTCGTGAGGATTAGGGTTATAAATTTATTTGATTCGGTTAAACCTTACCTTTTGACCCTAGCTCCAAAACCGCTATCAATGTGTGGTGTTCAATTGTATGTGGAAGTCATAAATGATGAAGTTATTGCTAGGAAATAAAGGGAATGCCGTAACATGATGAAGTTTGAAATTGTTAGTATATGTTGAAGTGTATGAGTGTGAAGTATGTGTGTTGTTGACAGTTCCTTGAATGAGTGAAATAACTGTGTAAGAGTTCCCAAATGAAAATGAGTGTTGTGTGTACTGAAAAAAAATATAGTGCTAGTGTGAACGACGTGCTGTAATGAAATGTTCACTTTGCATTTGGACATTGTTCTCTTGTTGGTTATGTTTAAGCTCTAGTTCATCAATTTCTTTTTGGTGCATGCGAAAATTTCTTTTCCTCTTGGTTCTGAATTTGAAAGAAATTAGCATATTTGTTGGCCAAGGTATGATGTAAAAGTAAAGTAAGATAGATATGCCATGCAAATCATCCATTGACATTGGAGGTAATCTGGTATACGTTGTTCTTCTTCTGTGCATTGCTTTGGCATCTTGGTATTCTCGTATGCATAATCCCTTAAAGATATTTAGGAACAAGTGGTTACACAAGAAGGGATTTGGTGGAAAAAGCCTTTGGAAACTGGTAATGAAAAGCCATAAGACCTTGGCATGCTTATTTGGGGAAAAATTGCCATAAAACCTAGGCAGAATGTGGGAAAAAAAGCCACAAGACCCAGGCGAATCATACACCAATGTGTGTGATAAATGGAAGCACCAAAGTGCAATTTGAATGTGAATGATCTAAGAGGAGCACCAATGTGCGCCATTGATCTTGTGTGCTATTTGTTCTTAGGCGTGGATATGGAGATTGTTATGCGAAGAATGGTGAGACAGAATCAAAAGGGTTATGCATATAAGAAGAATACTGAACCAATATTCCTCAGCACAAACTGGCAAGTGTGACATTTTGGTCTTTATTCGTTGTGCCTTGGTTGATAATTCGTGTTGATATCTGATAGTTTGGAGTCAAGAATCTGTTAAGGGTTTGTGTGTGAAAATGTTTTGATGAACTTAGAGGTGGACATAGTAAACAAGGGAGTAAAGTTTTGAATGTAAGTGATTAACATGTGAAAATGTGAGTTTTGCTTGAGGACAAGCAAAAGTTCAAGTGTGGGGAAAATTGATAAGTCAGTTTTATACTGGCATAATAATGTTGTTTTCGCTTGGCTTTTGTGTGTTTTAGCATCTCTTACGCGTAGAAAGTGTAGTAATCAGTGAGTTATGCAAATAATGGTTTGAATGTTTAGTCGTTTAAGAAAGGGTTGAAAATGGCAAAATATGAGGTTGAATTTGATGTGATACTATGTGTGACTTATGAGTTTATGTGCGGATATGGATGAAGTATTGTTATGCATTTATGTGAAATTTGGTGCTATGTGTTGTTAAGTAGAGGAGCAATCGAATTGTGCGTGGGAGTTTTAGTCGCACAGCACACACACGCCGTGCGCTGGCGCGCGCGGCCGCACATTCACTCATGCACAGCCCGCGCGCATGTGCGCGGGTACACTCATTAGCTACGCGCACAGCAACGCACGCGAAGCACTCCTAGGCACGCTACATGCACCACATGCACTACACAACACTACACTTGCTATACGCTCTTGCTACACAGCCTACACTAAGGCACGTCTTGCTGCACACACTTGCAGCACTTCACAGCACTTCACCGCACACACTTGCACACCTTTGCACACATTTTCTACTCATTTGCTACACATGTATGCACACACTTGCTACATACTTGTGCACATGCATGCACACATATGCACCATAACTCCAGCACACATAGGCATCACATACACAACTCACAGCACTACACACTCATGTATGAACATTTTGCTTAATCTTTCACATGCACACGAGCACACCATGAAAAATACACGAGGTGGCCGCACTGTGAAACAAAATACATGGTGTGGCCGCCCGTAGAAGGTTTTCAAGGTGCTGCCGCCCGTGGCAAGTTTTTCATGCCGCGGCAGCCTCGAGCAGCCGCATCGTGGCAAGAATTTTCATGGGGGCTGCCGCACCGTGTAAATTTCACATTTTGTTGAGAAATTTTTCTAAGTTGTCTGATCTTACTTTGTTTGTGCAGAATCTGGAGTCGTGTTTCTTTGAAGCTCGAAGGCATGGAAATGCAAACTGAAGATGTTGCTGGTCAAGGCTCGAAGGCGCTGGAATTCAAGATGATTGCTAACATGGAAGCTCGTGCACATACTGATTTGGACATTTATTTCATGTAGTGGCATTTCTGTAAATTAGCGTTTAGTTTACGTTTGCGTACTGTTTACGTTTTGTAACCTCTATATATAGAGGAATTAGCTATTATTTTGGGGGTATGGATCATTCTAGAACTGTAACAGACTTTTGACTTTTAGAGTGGGAATTTTCTCTCTCTATTTTCTTTCTCTTTCTAGTTTTTCTCTCTCTAGAAATT
Source organism: Ophiorrhiza pumila (assembly GCA_016586305.1). Lineage (NCBI taxonomy): Eukaryota > Viridiplantae > Streptophyta > Magnoliopsida > Gentianales > Rubiaceae > Ophiorrhiza > Ophiorrhiza pumila. Next base: position 18,794,025 of record BLIW01000005.1, read on the forward strand.
ATACTCCGATTTCGATTTCGATCGCGACTTTGGACTGGAAACTACTTTCTTATTCTTAATAAACGAAGGAATTGACAATTCTCCGTACTTTAACTGATAAAATCCTCCAATTGAATGGAAATGAAATTGTTAATGTTGCAATCTGATGAAATTGAGATGAGGAAAGAGTTTTCTGGCTAATCGAGTGATGACCTAGGGTTCCAATGGCTAAATATACATTTTAGATGCTTGATTCGGTGCAATGAATGTAATCTTTGAAGAAATGATTCATATTTTTCTTGATTGTGAATATTAGCTAAGTTTTATGTATTCACTCTAGAGTAGTTGAATTGAACTTGAACTGCGGCCGTCATACTGAGTCTGAGCTTAATACATCTTTTCTTGTTGTGAATTCTGTGGAATGAGAACATGAATAGAGTCTTTTCACTTGTTTTGCATGCTCGTCTTCTAGGATGCGGTTGCCATTCCGATCGTAGATTATGAGATCATAAGGTTGGAGTGAAAAAGAAGTCCTCTGTTGTTAACGAGCGCATTAGACCTTAGTTTCAGGCCTCGTCACTGGAAGTTTCTAAGAGCCGAGTGTTATACTTGTTAGGAATAGTGGATTGGGATATTGCAAGATGAAATCACCATCCTTAGGTCTCGCCAAGGGATAGGATGGTGTCAGGAGGATTAAGACATAGTGTGGTCGACATGCCAGTTGTGGCTTAAGAATCTAGGCAACGAAGTTCCCCTCCAGATTAGTATGTATATTTAGTGGCACCGCATGAGTGATCTAAATGTGTATTCATCTAGCTACGGAACTTTAGGGCATCACCTTTCCTATTGATTGCACTCAGACTTTATTTCTTATCCTTTGAGTTTTAGATATCTTAGTTATTGCTAGTACAAATTTCATTTGTGTGACATTTAATAGAGAAACACTCTCGAATTCTAGAAACCAATTCCCTTCCTCGTGGATTGATCCCTACCACCACTTCTACAGTAGTTAGGGTAAAATTTGAGAGGTACATGACTAGACTGTCAATGGTACTGCAAATGCAATTTTATATTTATCTTTTTCTACTATTTGAATCTGCTAGTATCCTGATTTAAAATCAAATTTTGAATAAATTCTTGCTTCATATAATCGATTTAATAAATTTTTTTTGTTTGGTATTGGATACATAATCCATTTTAATGGTTTATAATTAATAACTAATCTTGGAATTCCTCTTTCTTTTTCTGCTTGTTTATTAACATAAAATGCTGAACAACTCCATGGTAATTTAGATTTTCTAATTAATTATTTATGTAATAAATCTTGAATTTTTTTCTTACAATATTCTAACAATTTTGAATTCATTTGAATTGGTCTAGCCTTAGTTGAAATATTTTTCTCATTAAAGTCTTTTTCATATGGTAGTTCGACTATATGAATTTTTCTTTCCCAAAATGATGCCGGATGATCAGCACATATTTGTTCTTTAAACTATTTTTCTAATTCTTGAATTTTCTTAAATATTCATGGCTTTTCTAATTGTAAGTTTATCTGAACATATGATACTTCTTCTTTAAAAAAACTAATTTGATTTTCTCTCTTTAAAATACAATTAATTATCTTTTCACGACTATAAATTGAATCTGATTGAAGTAAATCTAATTCCTTTTGTTTTACTCGAGTTATGAATTTAAATATTATTTTATTACCCATAATTTTTAAACTTATCCCATCTTTTTTCTTCTTAAATGGTGTTATTTGATATAAAAATGGATTTTCTAATATTTCATCTTGAGTAAGATCTTCTATAATAATGAATGTATGTTTAAAACAATAATTTGGATTACATATGAATCCATTAGACAATTTATACTGAACTTGCAAAGGACTCCTATTTGCAGTTAATGGTCTTTCATTTGTTCTTGAACAATACTTTGTTGGAATAATTCCTGTTCTAATACAACTTTGACTTCAAAAGTTTGGATATGATCACAAAAGAATTACTCAAGAGTTAAAAAAGAAATTCTTTTAAAAGTTTTATGTATTTCAAAATTTCAAGATGATTTATATAATAAATTTTTTTTATTAAGAATTGATTGCAAATCAACAAAAGATATTTTGCAGAAGGATGTTCAAAATTTAGTTTCAAAATGAATCTTTGCTAGATGGCAAGGGATACTTTCAGTCTTTGATTTTGATATAGAATACATAAAAGGAGAAAATAATTCTTTACCAGATTTTCTTACTAGAGAATTTCTTACAGGGAAAATCAACAATGTCAAAGAAACCAACACAGTCATTTTCAACTCAAAAGATGCAAAGTCCCAACGATTATGTAGCAAAGGTATTAATTCCTAAACCCTTATCACCAACAATTCAAACCAGTAATAAATTCATTACATTAGATGATTTTCCAGCCTTACCATGTGTTCAAGTAGCAAGTTCTCCGTTAGCGAAAATACAACATCAAAGCTAGCAAACAATCATAATGTTCAAATGTTACTTTCATCTAATTTATAATACCAATTTGTTTTTTCAGTATTTTCTTCACTATATAGATCATCAGTTTTACTGATGGTCTATATTGGTTATCAGATGATTCTTCAAAAACTCAAACTTTTTACGAACCAATATTAATAGATTCATTATATATTGATGTAGTACATCACAAGGATGAGTCAAGTAGAATTACTCATTCTAAATGCATAATTAAAAAGGTTTTAAGTCCAAAATAATGGCATTCAATCTATGCTCAAAAATTATTTTCAATTCCCTTTACTCTAGAAGGATATTCCTACGAGGATTATAAGCAAGCTTGGTATAAAGCATTTTATATTAGACCCTTTGATCATTCATGGTTTTTTACTTTTCATAAAGAATGCAAAATGATTTTTCATTATGGTTCTACGATTGGTGGGACACCCATGGTTCCCAAGTGGATATCCTACCATTCTTAGCCAAGGAAGAACTCAACATATTCAAAAAAGACACCAAAATGATGGATTTTATTAAGGAAGTATAGTGGCATGCAGCATTAAAAGTTCCATTGATCTGGTGTTGGAATTTTCAAATTATTCAAGTCAAGCAACAACCCAAGCCAATGTCATTGGTTAGCCAATATAGAACCAAATGGTGGGATGCATGTCTGGCCACTGTATGTTGTCCACAAGCAGTGTCCACATACTTGACAACGGGCAAACTTACGTGGGTAAACCAACAAGGCATCAAGAGTACTCAAACTCCAACTACTAGTCAAACTTCTGTTCCAATCCAACCCACTTCCTCTCCTTCTACTCCAACTCAATAAGTTCAATCAACTCAAGATCACTCAAATATTCAAGAAGATGATATGGAAGAATTTCTACAATATTTAGCATATAAAAATAAGAAAAAATTACAACAAACACCCATTCAAGACCCACAGCTTTCCACAGCATCAACTCAAAGACCTATTCAAGATGACCTTTTCGGAGGACCAATGGCTGAGAATCCCTTCGATTATTAAAAAAAATTCTTGAACTCCTCTAGTTATTATTTCATTCCATTTTTCTATATTTACCTTGTCTATTATATTCAAATATCCACTTTCTTGTGGAATATCTTTATTTATTTGAATTCCTTTCCCTGAGCTTTCAGGAATATCCAATACAATATTTTGAGTTTGATGAATTAGTGCTAGTTTTGTTTCTATTTCTAAATCTTTTGTTTGTAATTATTTTATCTCATCTTTAAGTCTATTGATATCTACTTTTAATTGTTTGACTTCTTCCTGTAAATTTACTAAACTACTTAATTTTGTATTAACTATACCTGGATTCCTATATTATGAGAATAATTATCTAAAAGTTTTGACAGACTAAAAGGTTCTAATATCTCTGGTTGTTTTGAATCATTTAAAATTAAATCTTTTAATCTATATAAATATTCTTTTTGATCTTCTGGATTTTCTATTTTATTAATAATATCAAATAAAAATTCTTTATCCTTTGCTATCATGAATAAAGACAATGTTGTAATTGCTAGTGAGAATGTCCACACATTGATTGAAACTTTTATTGAGGCACCAATTCTGAAACATTGGAATCTAATAGTCTAATTGGTGACTCACAAGAAATGGAAAATAAAATACCTGTGTTCATTCATGATAATGTTTTTTGTGTTGTTAACAAAGAAAAAACTCAAGAAATTCCCCATGTTAGTCTAGAGGATGAAGATGTGCGAATTTATAATGACATCGCTAGTATGGTGGAAAATTGTTTTGTTGATTCCTCTATTTTTGAACTTACTGATGTCAGTCTAGATGAGCTTACTAATGTTAATCTAGATGAAGAAGATGTGAAAATATTCAATGAGATTTCCAACATTGTGGAAAATTGCTTTGTTGATACATCTATTTTTGAGCTTACCGATGCGTTTGTTGAGACCATGGATGTACAACCCTTGGTTGAGCCTTACAGGATTAAAGTGCCTAGTATGGTGGAAGAGGTAAATCATGTGCCTCCAATGGTGGAAGAATTAAATGAGGAGCCTTCAATTGAGGAGCCTTGGTTTAAAGTGAAATTTGTAGAGGTGGTTCCTCATGTGCATGAGCTTAAGCACCTCTTGAAAATTTTGCTCAAGTGCCCTACAGGAGGAAAAAGAGTGTTTACGAGAGAGCATTTTTCTTGTACAGAGATGGGTATTCCGAATCTTGAAGAAGAAGGGTTAATGAATAAAGTCTAGCTGGAGACTTAAGAAACCCATAACTACTTCTTTTTCACATTATCTTAAATAAAGTATTTTGGCTTGGTTGATCTTTATGTTTCTTGCATTTTGTTATGCTCACTAAGGCCACTCATGTTGTAGAGGCATGAACATGAAGGAAGTTGCAAGGGAAATAGGCAATGCACACATGAGGCTAAGTGTGGGGGAGTGGTGCCATGGACACTCCCGTGCTGCACACAATCACTTTATTTTACATTTCAAGCATGAATTGTGCATGTGCCACTTAGTGTAATTAGTTTCATATATTTTACACCACCATGACTCCTAGATATGGTGTGACACTTTGCTTGCATGCTACCTCCATGTCATGTTTACCTTGCATCAACATGTAGTGTACCTGAGTGAGTAATTTCTAATAAGCTTTGTTTCACCATGTGCAGGACATTTTTCATGCGTGAGAGCACTATGGAAAAAGACACTCCACCAAGCAAACATTGGACTTCATAACATATCACCATCAGGGAGCTCTTAAACTTATCTTTACTTTACATCGAGGACAATGTAAGTTTTAAGTGTGGGGGAGTGAATCTTTGCTATACTTTGTGTCTCTTTGACTTTATATGGTTATTTTCTTTCATGAATGAAGTTTTTGTGCTATGTGATGCAAAGCATGTTACTTTTTAGTTTTATTGTGTCATTTTGAGCTTATTACCCAAAGATGTTGTGTTTTTGTGCAAAATTTAAATTTTTTTGTGAATATTTTGAAATTTTTGTGAATAAGTGATGGTTTTGAACACAAGTTATGTGTAGTTGGAATTTTTTGTGGAAGAACTTTTCTATCCATGGAAAGTGCACTAGCACTAGAGTTGGATATGTGTTTGAAAACTTGAATAAAAATGCTCAAGGGTGAGGATAGTTCAATGCTAAGTGGTAGGAGGTAAAACCATTGTGGGAAAGTTTGAACTTTAACGTAGTTGTTTTCAAGCACTAAAATAGAGTACATACATGGATTGTTGAACTTATGTGAAAAGGTAAGAAATAGAGAATTTTTGAAAATTTTCATGAATTAAGCTAAGTAATCCTTGGAAACCTGTAGTGACATTTAGGCACCAGGGGAAATGATTTGGAAAAAAGGCAGGCTATGCCAATGTGAATTGTGCCGGATGCTAAGTGCGTGGACAATGTTCCAAAAGCACACATTTATGAACCACTCCTCTGCAAGACTGCTCTATCACACTAAGTGTTCTTTTGAAGAGAATAATTTGCATGATTGGGGATGGAATTCAAAAGCCATAAAACCTGAGGCAATAATTGGGAAGGCCAAGGAGTACCCCAGTGTAATAATGTCATATGCGAAACGAAGGTAAAGCACTAAAGGATGACAACCTGGGGGAAAGAGTGGTAAGAAACAAGGGCAACCAATGATTCTTAAGATGGTGCATTTGTGTCTAAACAATGTTTACAAGTTGAGGACTTGAAAAGAAGTAACAATAAAATCTTTGCATTCTCTACTATTGCTTTGATCATAAGTGAGACTAAAGCTGTATGTAAGCCGTTGCACACCACTCATACATCTATGTTAGAACCTCAAATGAGTACAACTTAGTTTTGATGATTGCCATGAAGAATTGAGCATATCCTTACCACTAGAGTTTAATTGGTTAAACTAAGAAATGTGCACATCCAATAATAGTGTGAAATGTTTTTAAATTGGATAGGTAGGTTTTTCTACAAGAGAGTTCACTATGTAGAGTGGTGTGTTATGTGTTGGTGTATTTTTGTGGCCTTACTTGAGGGTAAGCAAGAGTTCAAGTGTGGGGAAAATTGATAACTTGGTTTTGTACCAACTTATATGTGTTATTTCACTTAGCTTGTTTTCATATAATTGTGTAGTGTTATGTGACATTTTATGCATTTACGTGGTTTACAACATGGAGTTCTGAAATGAAGGAAAAGACAAAAAATGTTGATTAAAAGAGACAAATGTGTGTTTGAGGTTAAAGAACAAGGAAAGAATTCAAGAGAGTTTAAAATGATGCTTGTGGAGTTTGAGGGAGACCTAAACATGCATACTTTGCTTATTTTGAAGTTGGGCAGAACGGATAGTGCACTTCAATTGAGTGTATCTTTCTCAATACTAATCCCAATGAGGAGATCTTGGATGTCCTGGAAAGCTCGTTGAGTGTACTTCAATTCATATGTTTTAACTCTCTTCTAATTCTGTGGGCAAGTAAGAGAAATGGGAGCATCTTTGCAATTGCGGTTTCAGGTTTTCATTGTTGACTTGACTGCCATAGTTTGGTAGAATGCCAATATCTTGAGTTACAGACCTCCAATGATGCTGATTCTTAAACCTCCGAAAACCTAAGAGAAAGAGCTACACCTTTTATGTTTACCGCACAGTCCAATTCGGAGCTGATAACACACATATATTGCGTAGAAGTGGAACGTTATGCCGAAGATAAAAATTACACAGCGACGCATCACTCGCCATGAAAACCATTGCACAGTGACGCGTCGCCATGAAATTTTCTCCTCGCCACACTTTAGTATTTTGGTCATAACTTTCTTGTCCAAGCTCCAAATTAAGTGATTCAAAAGGATATGGAAACTAAGACTTAGAGCTACAACCTTCATGTTTTAAGTTTTGCAAAATGCACAATGCATCAGGGCCAGATGTTGGTTGGAATTTGCTGCACTCTCCTTGCACATCAGGCACCAGGTCACCGCACACTCTCCCACATAAGCACTTATTCTCACGCGCGCATGTGCAGCGACCTCGTACCAGCCGCCCGTGCATGCGTGCGGTGACCTCACACTACACGCGGCTGCACCCGCACAGCACACACAGCATTGCCACAGTTCAAAAAATGATCATAACTTTCTCATCTTAGCTCCGAATCGAGTGATTCAAAGTGCTATGTTGAGCTAATAGTCTTGTCTACAATGTGGATGTTCTATATTTTCTGAGACTCGATGTGAATCATGAGCTAAATGGGGGAGAAAGATGAAGCATGTGCAATCGTTTACACTCTTCACCTCACTTACATTCTTCAGCATACACTTCACATCAATCTAGCTACACTTAGGAATACACATGCATTTCACAGCTACACTTCACACACTTCACAAGCACACACATTTACACAGCGAAGCGTTGCAATGAAGAAAAATGCACGGCGATGCGTCGCCATAGGACTATGTGAACATTCAAGTGAAAATTTCGCTAAGTGTTGGATTCTTTTATCTTCTTGTGCAGACAGCTAAGACGTGAGAGGGTGAAGCTCAAGAGCGTGCTTGGTGTGGCGAAAGGGTGGAGATCTCGAGCTTGGAGGTGTGAACAGATACTTTCAATGGGCTGAAGGCTTAGAAAAATTGATGAGCAATGGCATTTCTGTAATATTGTAGTCATTTTACGTTTGCGTGTAGTTTACGTTTCGTAACCTCTATATATAGGGGAATTTGTCATTATTTTAGAGAGGAGGATGAGACAGATTAGATTTTAGACTAGATTTTAGAATTTGTGAGCGGGAAATATTTTCTTTCTCTAACTTTCTTTCTTTAGAATTCTAGCTCCGTTTTTTTTTCCGATCGAGGATTTGGACCAATCATTGTAATCTTCTTCTCAATTAAGGAGGAAATTCAGAGTTCATTAGTGAATTGGAGGCATTCAAAGCAATTTAATCGGGTATAATCTTTCCAGATAATGAGAATGAATTGCTTGTTGTCGTATATTGATGATCGTGAATTAGAAATGGAGACTTGTAGCTAAATTGATGATGACCTAGGGTTTGGATTAGATGATTGTGTAATTAAACAATTAAATGCTATGCAATTGACCCAATTCTTAAGAATGAGATCATACTTGCTCTTAAATGTATGAATATGTCAAGTTTCATAATTTTTGCACTTTCATTGATGGAATTGAACCTTGATTGTGGTTGCCATGCTAGGTTGAGGCTCGGTTCATCGATAATAGTAAGAATTGCATGGAATGAGGACTGAATGTATGAATATGGAGTTTCTCCACTTGTTAAGCTTTGTTCATGATCCGAGATGTGGTCGCCATGCTAGTTAGAGGTCATTGAGTCACTAGAATAGAGTGTAGAATGATTCTTTGATGCTAACTAAAGTTTAGAAACTTAGGTCGGACCTCATCATGGGAGACCTAGGGTTTTGCATGCTTGAGTAGTTAGTATTGGAAGTCGAGACGTTGCGGTGTTCACTCATCTTGTGTAGGCCTCGACATGGGAAAACATGATGTTAGGGAGTATAGAGATCATTGCGGTCGACATTCCGGGTGTTAACTAGAGTCCCAGGCAACCTTTGTCTCCTCCTGATTTGATTTGTACGGGGTCAAATGCATAGCATAAGTTGTTTAATTCACAATTGTCTGGCACCTTAACCCTAGGGCATCTGTTCATTGCTTGAAATTTGTTCTGCTTGTTTACTGTACTGCTCATTTCTCTATTTTGTTAGTCAGCATTTGTACTTGTTATTTCTAGTTGTGACACTCTACAGGATAACTCACTGAATTCTTGAAACTAATCCCCTTCGCTGTGGATCGATCCCTTTCATTACTGCTACAGTAATTTAGGGTAAAATTGGACATACGACTTTAGCTTATCACCAAGAAGCTAACTTTTCATCATGTGGGTTTCCATCCATATTTTTAGCCTTGGAGAAAGAGGATGTTTCTCCAAGAAGCTCTTTCTCCTCTTCTGGTGATTCTTTCTTCTCCATCATGTTACTTTCCCCCGATTCAATCCTCATTGTTTTCTCTTCCTCTTCAGGATCTTCTTCAAGGTCATCTTCATAACGTTTCTCAAATGTTTCCATGGGTTCTTCTTCACTGTCAAAGTTTTCTATGGGTTCTTCTTCACTATCTTTCTCAAGGTGTATTACCTCCATTTTATTATCTTCAATGTTGATTACTTCTACCACCTTGTCATTTTTCTCTTTGTCACTTTCTTCAAATATCATGATTTCATTAGATGTTATATAGATTGCTCTTCAAATATCAGGATTTAGAATTGTGTCATTGGTAGAGATCCTTTAGCTCTCTGTTTAATATTTTGAGCAAGTTGCCCAACTAATGTCTCCAAATTCTTGATGGTAGTACCTTGATTTTTTTTTATCCTCTCTTGCCATCATTCCTTCTAATTTCTTTGGTATTTCATTGAATGGCTTGAAGTGTTTTGCAAGATTGTTTATAGCCTTTTCCTATGATTGTCTCCTTAATCCATATTCTTGAGTACTTCGAGGCTATTCACCAAATCCAGGTGGATTGGTGTTTGATAAGTTGGTTTTATACCAACTTATATGTGTTAATTTACTTGGCTTTTGCTTTGATTTTCATGTGATTGTGTGATGTTTTATGTGTATTATGTATATTTGAGATGAGATAGTTGATAATGAAGAAATGGTGCAAAACGTATGAAAATGATGGTAAATGCAAAGTAAAGTGTAGAGGTTGTGAATTGAGAAACTAAAAGTACATATATGGCCAAATTAGGGTTTGGACAGCTTTATTGTGCAGTTTCATTTGAGCATAACTTCTTCAATATTAATCCAAATGATGAGTTCGTGGATGTTCGGGAACGCTCTGTGAGTGTACTTCATTTCTTATGTTTTAACTTTCTTCTAATTCTGTGGGTAAATATGAGAATCGAAAGCATCTTGAGGATTGCTACTTCAGAATTTAGTTATGAAGTTCATATTGCCACAGTTTGGTAGATTGTTAATAACTTGAGCTACAGTCATCCAATTGAGGTGATTCTTGATCCATTGGAAAGCCAAGAGATCGACCTAGAACTCTTATGCTTACCATCAAGTCCAATTCAGATGTTACGACACACGAATTTTGTGTGGAAGTTGATTTTTATTCAGAAATGGTGTCATCACACACTAGGCATTCACAAAACTCTCGCGAGCATTTTCACAAACACCTCACGAGCACTCCACTACTGCACAGCACTAGCACTCACCTCACGTCACACTCTCGTACACTCTCGCACACACCTCACATGCGGCGAGGTGATCTCGCCGCAACACTCCTACACATATGCTGTGCGACGAATTCACCTCGTCGCATGCATCACTCGCACACCTCGCACATCACTCTTGCACACTTGCACACTACTTCGCACACACATGTGCGGAGAGCTCACCTCGCCGCACAGGCCTCACGCATCACTCGCACACATGCACCTCACAGCTCATGCATCTCACCACAACACTCACACACAATCATTTGCACACTCTCGCACACTACCATGCACTCTCACATGCGGCGAGATGACCTCGCCGCATACACACACAAATGCACATCACTCACTTCACTTCTCACACATTTGCACACAACATTCCTTTGCATTTCATTTCAATTCTTGAGCATAGGTTTCACACTACAAAATATATGCACAACACATTCATTTACATTCCACTCATGATTTTCCATATGATAACTACACATGTTTAACACACAACTCACAAACATTCCAATTCAAGTTTTGGTTCTTATTTTGCCAAAACTTACCCACATCTTCACTACATATTATCACACTCAAGCTCACTAATATATCCACATTCTTGCACATTCACTCACAACTCACAGCCTCACCATTTGCACATTCACTCACAGCTCACAACACAGTACACATATCTTGATCACACAAACCCACAACACTCCACACACGTTGTTCACTCAATCATCACACACATGCACAATTCGGCGAGACCTCGCCGCGAGGTCTCGCCAGCCAAACACTCACATGGAGAGGTCTCGTCGCGAGACCTCGCCTGCAAACACTACAAACGGCGAGACCTCGCGGTGAGGTCTCGCCACACGCACACTTCACGGTGAGACCTCGCCTCGAGGTCTCTCCATATAATTTTGTCCATGGAATGATCAGCTTTGTAAACTAAAATGATTGGGTCATAACTCGCTCATCTTAGCTCCAAAATGGGTGTTTCAAGCGGCTGTGGAAAGCTGAGATCAAGGGTTACAATATTGATGCTTTAAGTTTTCTTTAATTCACAGTGCATCATGATCAAATCTTGGTGGGAAGTTGCTGCCATGAAATGTTTTTATGTTTGAGTTTCCAGAAAAAATGGCTAAGTGTTGAAGCTTTGATTTTCAGAATTGTTAGGCAGCTGAAGGCGTTGATTTCTGTGGCACAAAGGCGCAGCGATTGTGAAGGCTTGAATGCACGCGACTGGGGAGGAGGACGAAGGCGCGCTTGCTGTTGGCTCGAAGGCGTGGGTCAAGTCTGATTCTTTCACTTGAGTCCGAGCAGTGGAAGGCTTGAACAGCTGGAGCTTGGAGGCGCGCTGTGCGTGGCAAGGTCATCTGAAGGCGCTGGAAGCTTGGCCTGAAGCGTGGAGTTTCTGAGCAATATTCTTCAACTTCGAAATTGTCACATTTTTAGGCTGATTTTTAGTCATTTCTTTTAAGGACACTTATGTAACACTTTATACATTTGATGTTGCGTATTAGTTACGTTTTCCCAACTCTATATAGAGGGAAGGTAGCTAACATGTAGGAGGAGATTTTTGGAGGGAGAACATTTGAGTGTTTAGAATTATTGTTTTGAATTTTAGCGGGAGCTTTTCTCCCTCTCATTTTCTCTTTCTAGATCTAATTTCTCTCACTAAACATTTCTGCTCCGATCTCAATTTCGATTGTGAATTTGGACTGGATTTATCTTTCTTATTCTCAATTGACAAAGGATTCGACAATTCTCTTGATTCAATCGGTAAATTCTTCTAATTAAATGAGAATGAGCTTATCAATGTTGGAATTTGTTGATTTTGAAATGAGAAAGATGTTTTCTGGCTAAATCTATGATATCTTAGGATTCTTAATGGATGAATACGTGTTTAGTAGATTATATGGTATGCAATCGATCTAATTGTTGAGTATTGAAATCACATTTGAATTAAGCATAAACATATGTTGAAATTCATAATTCCTAGCTAATCTTGAATAGATCAGACTTCAATTGTGGTCGACATGCTAAATTGAGGAGTGATTAATCAAAGTTAGCGAAGTTGCATGAATTGAGAACTAAATTGTGATTGTTTAAGTCTTTGCACTTGTTTTCCGTAATCAAATCAATTCTGAGACTCAGACCTCGCCATAGGAAGTAGTAATGAATTGAAACATCAGGAAAAGTGTTAAAGAAGCTTTTTGTGTTAACAACAATGATATGTGAACCCTAGGATGGGCCTCGCCATGGGAGTTCTTAGGACTTTGCGTGCTAGAATAGTTAGCTGGGAGAGTTGAGACTTTGCGGAGGTTATTCCACCATTCTCGGGCCTTGCCATGGGAGAGGATGGTGATTTGGGGGTACAAGAAGTGGTGTGGTCGCCATGCTAACCACAGCTTGGACTTCTAGGCAATTTAGGTCTCCATTGCAATTAATTGTTTACTGATTGCATAGCATAGATTTACTAAGCCTGTGTTCATCCAATACAAGAATCCTGAGAAGAACTTGCTTGATTCTAGGAATTCCAATTCCCTTGTCTCTTTCATTGTTGTTGTAGTCGGAATTAGGTTTCCTGTTGTTGTAGTTGCTCACAAAGTTCATGGACTCCTTGGAGAGGTGACATTCATCCATATGATGTTCTTCTTTGCATAAGCCACGGATTGTCACATGATTGTTTCCCAAGGACGCATGCATTCTTGCCAACATATGATACATTTTAGCTAATTGAGCTTTAACATTTGAATTCCTCTCAATTTTGTTTGCTCTAACTCGTTTCCTCAAAGGCAAACTTCTCCCTCTAAGCTACACAAACTCATTTTCTTCAACCTATTAAACAATTTCTCCACCTCTTCTATAGGTTTCATCCTAATTAAGTCTTCAACACTTGCGTTTATGTGATTCATGAATGGAAAATTTAATCCATTTGTGAACACATTAAGCTCCCTTCCACGTTCCAATCCATGATTAGGACAGTTCCTAAGAAGTTCCTAAACCTCTCCCAAGTTTCTGAAAAAGATTCTCCATCATATTATCTAAAGTGAAGGACTTCCATCCTTAGTTTGTCCATTCTTGCTGGGGAGAAAAACCTTTTCACAAACTTCTTTGATAATTATTCAAAATCAATACATTGGGTTGCTCCACTTCAACCATACCATTATTTTGCTGCTTTTTCAAGTGGAAATGAAAAGAGCATTGTTTTGAGAGCATCATGTGGTATTCCATTGATTTTGCAAGGGTTGCAAACCTTCAAAAATAAACTTAAGAGGGAGTTGGGGTCTTCACTTATCAATCCATGAAAAATGGATCTATTTTTGATTCGATTGATAAGAGCTGGTGGAATCAGATACTTGTTGGCATTTATTGTGCAAAAATTATTTGTGTTGTGGAATCTAGGTTCATAGAAATCACCAAAAAATCTCTTCTGAGATTACTCTATCATTTTTTGTGCTCTTCTTTTTCTTCTTCTTAGAGATTTCTCAATCTCTTGATTCAATTCAAATTCTAGCACTCCTTGGGATCAAAATGATCTAGGCATACACTAAAATCTACAAGACACAAACAAGAACTACCCAAACAATACAAAAAGGTAAACAAATGAAAGAAAGCAACAAACATGACAATCACTAAAAAAAAACTATCTAAACTATCAACTTTCCTATTTCTTACAAATTATCCTATAGAACCTCCCCAGCAATTGCGTCAATTTGAGCATAATGCAATTACGTTGTTGGTAATGAAGATCAGACAAATAAATTTATAATAACCCTCTTTTACTTCTAGTTAGGGTGAGAAAAGAGTCGAACATGGGAAGGTTATGTTGATAAAGAGTAGGAGATGAAAGAGTATGAATGTTTTGGTGAGTTTGTTCTGAAATAAGAGAAATTAATATGATAAAAGTATTCTTGGACTAGTTTTGGGAGTTAATACTCCAATGATCTAGTAATTTACATGGGTATTTGATTATTCATTCTTTAGGGCTTAAGGTTTCCTCATGAAACGAGCCTAATTCACTTTGATAAATGTACCTAGATTCTAGAGCACAAGACTCAAGAACTCACACACCTTTATCTTTTCTCGATAGGGACAGAATAAAGTAAATTAATATCCACAAGCCATTTATTACACAAGTTATCGAGCTAAGCTTTCTTTGAGGTTTAGAATTATTAATTAACTACCATTCTTCCCTTGATAGATACAAAAGTTCAATTAATTAACCTCCTAAGTTCATCCACTTAGTGATCATATGTTTGTTACTCTCTATTACATGTAGGCCATTGGAAAGACATTTTACTCTAAGTTACATAGATCTACACCAGCCAAATATATGAACTCATGAATTCAAGTGTTAGTTCTCATCTTTAAATCCAAGATCTATAAAATTCTCCCTTTCCATTACATGATAACTTGCTAGTCAGACTTATGAATGAACTGCTCAAATCAAATACATCAAGTTGTCTATAGCTGTGGTTCTATATTCAAACCTTTCCTTTAATTATACAAGAATTGAATCAACAATCAAGTTACCCATATAAGTTCATTAGTTTATACAGATCTTAATTTTTGATTGCTTAAGTCCAAGGGTACCGAAAAACTTAGCCAATCATGGCTAGAACACAATTCAATTTTATCATCAAAATCAAGAACAAATACTTAAAATAAGGAATTAAAAATTTACCCACAACAAAGATTGAAGAATAACTTTCAACTTCGATTGAATTCTCCAAAGCAATTTGTTCCTTTTCTTTTGTTCTATGCAAGTTTTCTAGATAAATGTCTCCAAATGAATTAAAGAATGGAAAGACTAGGAGCGAGCTAATTTCGAATTTGGGAACCTCTTTAACTATATCTATTTTGTACCTATTTATAGAGGTAAAATTATTTGCCTCCATGAAACTCCATTCGTTGGCTCAAAGTAATCAAGTACTTTGGCTCCAAGTAAACTTATATGTGAGCTTAAAGAAAGGCTAAAAAAATCTACTAATTACAATTCTTTGCATACAATTATTTACAAGTTAGTACTTTTTCACAAATTTGTCTTCAATTTATCCAAGGCTTTTGGTTAGGTCCTCCCGTGGTGACACCTTGACTTGATTTCTTCATGATGGTTAGTCTTTGGCTGAATGTCAAGAAAAGACTCATGGTCCATGCCTCACAAAGTTTATTAATTAAGCAAAAGACAAGTATACAAAGAAATTTATTAAATGAAGTCAAGACTCGAAAATAAACTAATGCACTTATAAAGTACCAATCATGATCTAGGATCAAGGCTCATGGTTTCTAAAATTTATAGTTTTGTTGGATGACATGGCTCGTGCCACATCATCTTTGGTGCCTATGTGACATGAAATGTTTGTTTAAGAGTGGTGACTAGTTATGATGAGTTGGTTCTAAAAATGCATGAACTACTCTAATTGTGTGAAGGTTAGTGAGTTGAAGGGCCACGCCCTTGGTAAAGAAAAGCATTTTGGATTATGGTTTGTTAACAGCCACAACACTAGATTATGGGCATGGTTAAAGAAATAAAAGGATTTAAGGTTTGGTTTGTTAAAGGTTGCGATACTAGAGGGTTTAGGGGTTTGGTTTGTTAATTACCATGGCGCTAGGCCATGGCCATGGGTTAAAGAGGTGCGAGGTTTGGCTAGGTTTTTGTGAAGGGCTACGGCACTAGGCCATGACCATGAGAAAGTAGTGAGATGAGAGGTTAGCTAAAGTTTGTGAAGGCCATGACGCATGGGAAATTGCTAAGGGGTTAGGGTAGGTGATGTTTTGGTAAGGGCCACAACACTAGGCCATGGCCTTTGAGTGAAATTGGTGAAAGGTTGAGGTTTGGTTTAGTGAGTAAAGTGGGGTAAAAGGGTTTTGTGGCTTTGGGAAAGATGGGCCACCGCCTAGTGGTAAGAGTGAAAAGAAAGGTTTGAGATTTTTGAAAAGGTTTTGGAGAGGTAAGGGCTACCACACTAAGCAATGGCCTAGGATAAAAGTGAGAAAATGGCTACGGGGTTTAGGTAAAGAAGGGCCACAACACTAAGCTATTGCCTAGGTCTTGAGTCTTTTTGTTAGGGTCATGGCTTAGGGTAAAAGCTAGGGTTCTACGATTTTTGAGGGTTGTAAGGGCTTTAGGGATAAGATGACTGAGGGACACGACCTAGTGTCATAACCTTGTGTTGTGTGTGAGTTGTGTGAGTTGTGTGAGTTGTGTGAGTTGTGTGTGTTGTGTCCTATATGTTCAATGCCTAAGTGAACTACATGTTAGTTTTCTCCAAATCTAAGATATGTGCCTTGGTATTGGTAGGACATGTATTCAAATGCATGCCTTAAGAGCTTAATAAAACAATCATAAACATGCATGTCCTAAAAGTGACAAAGTTGGTAAACAAGGTAAGAATTGGAAAGCCTTGACCTGAGGTAATAATGATCGTTTTGGTTTAAGGAAGATAACTCAAGTCTTTACTTCATACGGTATACTTGACCATAATTAAAGTCTTACCTTCCTAAGAGTGTTTAGTGATAACTTAGTTTTGTACTGACTTGATTTAGTGGTTTTCTCTTGGCTTTTGTGAATTATAGTGTGTTTTAACGTAGAAATGTGGCTGCCATTTATGTGATTGTGTAACAACAATGTGAAACATTATGTGATGAAAAAGATGGAAATGGTAAGATATGAAGTTTAATGTGATGTAGTAGCTGTGGAAGTGAAACAATTTGTTGGGGCAAGAGTTGTAATGATTTGTTGTGAAGGTTGTGTGTGTGGGTTGATTTATGTGGAAATTGTGAGTAAGGTGTATTTAGGTTGTGTAAATGAGTTGAAATGTTAGGAGCCTTGATGTTACTGCATGGAGAAATATCGTTTTTACACATATGATCATCGTGTACATAGTCATTGTGTAATTAGCATCATAGCACACATGATTGCACAATCTTTTGCACACTTGCATACACCTCCCATGTACAATTCATTTTCATTTTTCATTTGCATACATGCACTTGTAACGCTGCATGTAGGTTCTCACATGCATCGCACACCTTCTTGCACATATGCCGCACACACACCATACATCATCACGCACACTTCACACATTAAGCGCACAGGACACGCACATATGTTGTGCACGATATCATCGCATGAAGCGCACTAACCGCCACGCTAGCTGTTGCATATTTGATGCCATCTTCGCACGCACTTGCTGCACACACACGTACACACTTTGCCGCACAAGCTCGAACAACTTCACCGCACTATGCGCGCACGATGCCGCACGCATCGCTTCACATCACCGTGAAATCTGCACGCGCGAGCGCGCGAAGCTCTCGCCCACGCTCACGCCCATGCACGCGGGCATCTCTGCACCAGCCGCGCGCGCTCATGCGCACGGTAGCACCACACATGGGACTTCACAGCACATTCATGCATGCTCTTGTGCACATTCATGCGCACAGCTGCTTCACAGTTGTGCTCACACATGCACCGCATGCACTAATCCTAGCATCACTCGTGCACAACACTCGTATGCATCACATATAGACACCATGCACTACACTCTTACCATTCTATCACACACACACAACTCTACACATGCATTATACCATTACAACATCTGTGCATTTGCTATACATCAAGGCACACCACGTGATCGTCATGCATTTCACTCCTGCCGTCACCTCACACGAGCACACTATGGATTTACATGGTGCGGCCAAGTTAGGCGACCACACCATGAGGGAATTTACACAGTGCTGCCAAGTCAGGCGGCCGCACCGTGAAAACATTTGCATGGTGTGGCCAAGTTAGGTGGCCGCACGGAGAAGAAATTTGCATGGTGCGGCCAAGCCAGGCCGCCGCACCATGGGTTTTTCTATGTTGGTTTTAAAAAAATTCTCTAAGTGTTGGAAACCTTGTTCTTGTGCAGGAGGTGTGAAGACGTGATGGATATTGGCACGGTGGCGTGGAGAGTGGGTAGTGGCATGCTGGAAGTTGGCTCAAATGCGTGACTGGGAGTTGTGCGTGCTGAGCTTCTAGACACGTGATTTTTGACGTGGCACTCTTGTAATATTGTATTCATTTTTATGTTGCGTATTGTTTACGTTTTGTAACCTCTATATATAGAGGATTTAGTCAACACTTTAGAGGGATCATTCTAGACTCTTAACAGAATTTGATCTTCAGAGCGGGAAATTATTCTCTCTCTAAAATTTTCTATCTCTAGTTTTTCTCTCTTTTCCATTTCTTCTCCGATCGTGATTCCGATTGAACTTGTGAACTGAGAACGGAATTCTCATTATCAATTAACAGAGATTTTAACAATTCTTACACATTTGCTGGTAACTTCTTCCAATTTATATGAATATGAATTGTTTTGAACTTGAATGTGAAGATCGTGATATGAGAATGAGGTTTCGTGGCTAGATCGATGATGTCTTAGGGTTATGACCAGATAATTGTGTAATTAAACCGTGAAATGCTTTGCAATTGACCCAAACTTTATGAATGAGATCATACGCACTATTAATTGCTCGATTAAGTGAAATTTCATAAAATTTGCACTGTCATTGACTAGATTGAACTTAGATTGTGGTCGCCATGCTAGGTCAAGGCTTGATTCATCAATAACTGTGGAAATTGCATGAAATGAGTGCTGATTGTATGAGTACGGAATTTCTTCGCTTGTTTTTCATTGTTCATGGTCCGAGATGTGGTCGCCATGCCAATCGGAGGTTATTTAGTCATTAGAACCAAGTGAATGATGATTCTATAATGCTAGCTTGAGTTTAGAAACTTAGGTCGTCGGGCCTCGCCATGGGAGACGTAAGGTTTTTGCAAGTTCAAAAGCTAGTGTTTAGAAGTCGAGACGTTATGGTGTTTAATCATCTTGCTTAGGCCTCGACATGGGAAAAGTAGGATGTCATGGAGTCAAGGGAATATTGCGGTCGACATGCTGAGTGTTCACTAGCCTCCTAGGCAACATTTGTCTCCTCCTAACTTGATTTGCATGGGGTCAAATGCATAGCAGTCGTGTTTAATTCACAGTTGTCTGGCACATTAACTCTAGGACGTCTCCCTCAAATCTTTGAACATTTTTCCTGTTCTTCTTGCATTTGTCTTGTTACTTTATTTCTTTAGTTTTGACATTACTTTTAATGATTCTTGATATTGAGTATTTGGCAACACAATCGGAGCAACATTACGTGAATTCTTGAAATCGAATCTCCCTTCCCTGTGGATACGATCCCTCTCACCATATCTACATTAGTGAATAGGGTAAAATTGCAAGTACGCAACACACTTGTCAATTTTTGGTGCCACTGTCGGGGAAGACACGGTTTCTTGAATTTGCTTAATTGCTTCTTATATTTGTCTTGTTCAGTTTTGTGTTGTGAGTATTCTCTTGCTTTAATTTCTTGAAATTTCTTGTGTGTTTTGTTTTTGTTCTGTTTCTCTTGTTTGAATTGGATACTCTTGTTTCTGTGATCTATCGTTATTTCCTATCATACTTCACGTTTGTTGTTTTGTGTATGCCTAGGTCTCTAAGGTCTTCTGGAGAGCATGAATTTCCACTTGATCTCGAGTTACCAAAAACCTTGAGAAGTAGATAGAAAGAAAAGAAAATGGCCAATCAAGGAGCACGGGCACCACGGTTTGGTGACAACTACGCAATCAATTTTGAGAGTGGATTTGATCAACAGGACATAGATGTTGAGAGCTACCATATCCACACTCAAATAGTTTCAATGATAACTCAAGGCCAGTTTTTTCAAGGATTAGACAATGAAGATCCTAACGAACATTTGGATTGGTTCTTAGGCCTCTGCAGTACCTTTAAACTTCCGAGAGTGGATCAAAGTGAAGTCCATTGAATTTTATTTCCTTTATCTTTACGAGGTAAAGCTAAGCATAGGTTCAAGAGTATTGGGGGAGCAAATACAGCAATGTCCTTTGATGAATTGCAAAAGAGATTTTTAGCCAAGTATTTCCCTCCTGCGAAATTGGAAAAAGGGAGAATAGAGATAATGAACTTTCAACAACAGGATGGCGAGTCATTTAGAGAAGCATGGGAGCGTTTTAATGATCTAATCCATTAATGTCCTAACCATGATCTTGGTGAAATCAGGGAGTTGAACACATTTTTCAAAGGCCTCACAGCTGAGTCTTCTATGATGTGAAAGCTTGTGCTAACGGTGCATTGAAAGATAAGAGTGTGCCGGAGTTTAGAGAATTGTTTAACCAAATTGCTGAAGATGAATATCTTTTTCCTGAGACACGAAATTCCCAAGGCAGGAGGCAGATAGGAGTACTGAACCTTGATGATGAAACTTTTTTGAGTGCCAAGTTTGAAAGCCTTAGCAAAACAAGTGCAAACTCTGAAAGCTGCACATGCTAAAGCTCTTGTATTATCATGTGGATTGCGTAAAGATGAGTATCATACTGATGAGTGTGCCATTACAACTGAGTCTCTACAGTACATGAATAACTATAACAAGCCACAATATCCTAACAACTATTCGGGAGGTAATAATAGACAATATGGTAGTGCAGGTCAAAATAGTTAGGGAAACCAAAATCAATCCCAAGGTGGAGGCCAATACTATGGAAATGAACAAAGAAGAGCCACACAACCACCTCCAGGCTTTGATCATCAACCGAATTCCTCAGAGAAAAGAAAGCCATCAGTAGAAGATATGTTCCATAAACTTATGAAAAAGATGGACAAGAATGAACAAAGGTTTGGTGGATTGGAGAATACTGTGAGACATCATGAGGCTACTCTAAAGAATATTGAGATGCAATTGGGTCAATTGGCCAATGCTATGCATCACAGACCTAGTGGTTCACTTCCAAGTGAAACAATTCCAAATCCAAAAGGGAAATAAGTATGTAATATAATTACTCTGAGAAGTGGAAAGAAAGTGCATAAGATCTATAAGCCTAGAGAAGAAGCTAGTGAAGGTGAGAAGAATGCTATTGTTGAACCTGAACAAAAAGGTGCCAATGAGGACATGGTACCAAAGAAGGAGGAGGTGCAAGATAATGGAGACAAGAAAGTGACTAAGAAGGTTAGAGGAGGTTTTTCAAGTCCTTATAATTTTCTTGAATATGCTCCAAAGCCTCCATTTCCAGAAAGGGAGTGACCAAAGCCAAAAAGAGGACCCCAGTTCAATCGAGTTTTGGACGTGGTGAAGCAAGTGAATGTGAGCTTACCTCTTCTTGATTTAGTGACAGCAGTTCCTAAGTATGCAAAATTTCTAAAAGATCTTATAGCAAACAAGGAGTAGATTCTTAGATGTAAGGTACCTTTGACACTTACCGAGTCTAGTGGATTGTGGGTTGGGCATAACTTACCTCCGAAACTAAAGGATCCAGGAAGTTGAACTAAACCTTGCAAAATTGGTGCTAGATTTTTTGCAAAAGCACTCTGCGACCTTGGAGCTGGGATAAATCTTATGACATTGTCTATTGCATTGGATATTGGTCTTGGTGAGAGAATACGACCTGTGGCTGTAACATTGCAGCTTGCGGATAGGTCTTTAGTTAAACCTTTGGGTATTGTTGAAGATGTGCTGGTCTTGGTGGACAAGTTCACTTTGCCAGTGGACTTTATTGTTCTTGACATGGAGGAGGATCTTGAAGTTCCTCTCATCTTTGGAAGACCATTTATGGGCATTGTAGAAGCTCTGATTGGAGTGCGAAACAAAACGGTAACATTCAGAATCAATAATGAAGAAGTTATTTTTTATGTAGATTATACTATGAAACATCCGGTGCATGTTGAGCCTTGCTTTGCCATTAAAACTATAGCATGTTCTACTTTGCATGGAATAGATGAGTTTGTGAAGCATGATTTTTCTTATATTGATGAATTACATGTTTGTGAAGAAGAATGTGACGAGTTAGAGTTAGATAAGAAAGATAAAAAATTTTGTCTGAAATTGAAAATGTTGTTGAATGTTGTGCGTTAGATGAATCCATTTTTTGAAATGCAAAATGAAATTGTTGAAGTGAAGGTCGAATGCGAAATGAGGGATATGTTGGAAAATGCATGTGTTAATGAATTGAAAAATAATGGTGATTGTGATTTTTAACCTAATGAAATATGTGCACCCACTGAGGTGAGGAGCAAAGGAAGTTTGTGCAGGAATGAGAAGCTTATGCCTTCCATTTTGGAGGCACCAAAGCTGGAGCTCAAGCCTTTGCCTCCTTATTTGAAATATGCATTTCTAGGTGACAACGAGCCACTACCGGTATTGATCTCATCCAAACTTGAAGCATGGAAAGAGGTGAAATTGTTGGGAGTGCTAAGGGAATACAAACAAGCTATAGGATGGACTATCACAGACATAAAAGGAATAAGTCCTAGCATTTGCATGCACAAGATCTTATTGGAGGAAAATTCTGTGCCAGTTCATGACAGACAAAGAAGATTAAATCCTCAGATGATGGACGTTGTTAAGAAGGAAGTCATTAAATTATTGGATTTTGGCATGATATTTCCCATTTCAGACAGTGAATAGGTAATTCCTGTGCAGTGCGTACCAAAGAAGGAAGGAGTGATGGTCGTGAAAAACGATGCAAACGAGCTCCTGACAGCTAGAATAATTAGTGCTTGGAGAGTGTGCATGGATTACAGGAAGCTCAACAGAGCCACTAGGAAGGATCATTTCCCACTCCCATTTTTGGAACAACTGTTGGATCGAATCGTGGGTTTTCTCTTCTATTGCTTTCTAGATGGGTATTCAAGCTATAATCAAATAGCAATTGATCCTAAGAACCAAGAGAAAACAACCTTTACTTGTCCCTTTGGCACATTCGCTTACAAGTGTATGCCCTTTGGCTTGTGCAATGCTCCTGCGACTTTTCAGCATTGTTTGATGTCTATATTCCATGACATGGTTGAGTCAATTATAGAAATCTTTATGGACGATTTTTCGGTGTTTGGAATGACATTTGAAGGTTGTTTGGAAAACTTAGCCAAGGTGCTGCAAAGGTGTGAGGAGACAAATTTGGTTCTTAACTGGGAAAAGTGCCAGTTCATGGTCCAAGAGGGTATTGTGCTAGGCAATAAGATTTCTCAAAAAGGGATTGAAGTTGACAGGGCCAAAATTGATGTTATTGCCAAGCTTCCTCCACCGACAAATGTGAATGAATCAGAAGCTTTCTTGGACATGCTGGATTCTACAGAAGATTTATCAAGGACTTTTCAAAGATAGCCCGACCCTTGTGTAGTCTTTCGGAAAAAGATGTCAAATCTGAGTTTGGGACAGAGTGTGTTGAGGCATTTGAAACATTGAAAGATAAATTGGTGAAAGCTCCGATTATTGTCACTCCTCACTGTGGTGAACCTTTTGAAATTATGTGTGATACGAGTGACTACGCATTGGGTGTTGTACTTGGACAAAGAAGGGACAAGGTTTTTCACACCATATACTATGCCAGCAAGTTATTGAACGAGGCACAACTGAATTATATGACCTACAGAGAAAGAGATGTTGGCAGTGTTCTTCACTTTTGATAAATTTCGCGCCTATCTTTTGGGGTCGAATGCCATTGTACATACGGACCATGCTGTATTAAAGTATTTACTAACAAAGAACGAGGCTAAGCCACGCCTAATTCGATGGGTGTTGTTGCTCAAGGAGTTTGATGTTGAAATAAAGGATAGGAAGGGCTCAGAGAATGTGGTAGCTAATCATCTCTCAAGGTTGGAGTTAGAGGCACAAGAGGGATCAACAATTCTGGTAAAAGAATATTTTCCTCATGAGCAAGTTTTTCGAGTGGACAAGGGAGGATTGCCTTGGTATGCTGAAATCGCTAATTTCGTGGTAGCTGGGCAAATACCTTCCTATTTCTCGCATGAACAAAAGAAGAAATTGAGAAGTGATGCGAAGTACTACTTCTGGGAGGTCGATGCTTTGTACAAGATTTGTTGCGACCAAATCATAAGGAAGAGTATTAAGGAGGAAGAAAAGGATGACATTCTGAGATCTTGCCATGAAGGTCCTTGCGGAGGGCATTTTGGTTCTACCAGAACAAGATTTAAAGTGCTGCAATGTGGTTTCTGTTGGCCTCATATTTTCTTGGATGCAAGGATTTGGGTAGGAAACTGTGATAGATATCAGCGAACAGGAAACATCTCTTCAAGGAATGAGATGCCTTTGAACAACATTCTTGAAGTGGAGATATTCGATATTTGGGGCATTGATTTCATGGGTCCTTTCCTGAAGTCATGTGGCTTGCAATACATTCTTGTAGCAGTGGACTATGTCTCAAAGTGGATTGAGGCTATTGCATTGCCGCACAATGATGCTAAGAGTGTTACAGCATTTCTCAGGAGACACATCTTTAATCGATTTAGAGCTCCTCGTGCAATCATCAGTGATGGAGGATCACATTTTTGCAATAAGATTTTTTAGGCTCTTTTGGACAAGTATGGGGTGAGATACAAGGTCTCTACGGCATATCATCTCCAGACAAGTGGTCAAGTTGAAGTATCAAATCGGGAGATTAAGAGGGCTTTGGAGAAAGTTGTTAATTCGGGAAGAAAAGACAGGGCATCCAAGTTGGACGAGGCTCTGTGGGCATACAGGACTGCTTACAAGACACCAATCGGGGCTTCTCCCTTTAGACTTGTGCTTGGAAAAGAGTGTTATCTCCCAATAGAGTTGGAACATAAGGCCTACTGGGCAATCCAGAAGCTGAACATTGACTTACATGGGGTTCAATCAAAAAGGATGTTGGACTTAAATGAATTAGATGAATTTAGATTCAATGCGTATGTGAGTTCAAAGCTTTACAAAGAGAGGACCAAGAAGCTATATGATGATGAAATCCAATCAAAGAGTTTTGCTCCAGGGCAACTGGTTTTATTGTATAACTCTCAGCTGAGACTATTTCCTGGCAAATTAAAGTCACGATGGACTGGACCTTTTAAAGTTATCAATGTTATGCCATATGGTGTTGTAAAGATCCAGAATGAAAAGAATGGCAACATATGGCAAGTGAATGGTCATAGACTTAAGCCATATTTGACAATTCAAGAGAAGGGCGTCACAGATTTGGTGCAAGCTCCACATGAGTTGTTTTTAGATGATCTATTGAGTTCCCAATGAACTGAAGCAATGTCGATCTGTCGACTTAAAAACAAGCGCTCCTAGGAGGCAACCTAGTTTTTTCTTACTCATCTTTCATTTCATTTCAAATTTAGTTCGTTAGTTTGTCCAAGTGTAGTGTGAATCTCATTCTGTTGATCACATGCGTACTTAATTTCTTTCTGTTGTAGGTACGCGACCACAGAGGCTAGGGCAATATACACATGCCCACACACAGGATGTCATAACAAGGAGGATGGATGGACACCTTCTACAGAAGACATCCAAGAAGGGGGTAAGCTCAATTTGGAGTATAGCGCAATAGCGGTAAGCAAATAACATCCCGTGAGGTTGCCTTATACAATACTCAACTGATTGTTTAGCTAAGCACTTGTAGGGACGACATGTGAATGATTGCATGAATGTGTCCAAAGTGGATGACGTCTGCGTCCATTATTTTCACTCACATGTAGTTGTTTGTTTGATGCATCCCTCACATGCCTTTGTTTTCTATTTCATTTTACACTAGAGTATTTTCCCTATAAATTTCATGTTGTGGTCTTTGGAATTATGCAAGTCTTCAGTGCACCATGGATTATCAAGTGAATCCCTACCACATGAACCCATGTGAGTATGGGATTTTCAGCGAATCCTCGGGTAGCTCAGAATCTTCTTCCTCCTCTGATGAAGTGATCGAAGTTGATAGGGAGCCAGCAACATCTCCAAGATTTGTTAATGCCATGGCCAAAAGATAATTCCACAGGTCGGTTCATCAATTTTTCTATATTGAACGAGAATTCGAAGCACCTTCCCAGAGATTTCATGACACTATTCGATTCCACAATTGGGCTTATTTGACATTGGCTCCAAATGCCGTTAACATGGAGATAGCCAGAGAATTTTATGCAAATGCCAATGTGAGCAATACTGGACGCAACAATGCTGTGTTTGTGAGAGGGAAATTTCTTGAGGTGAATCGCCATAACATCAATTCTTATTATTTTCTTGAGGATATTCCAGAAGATTCCTATAGTCGGTTGCTGAGGGCTGAGGACACAGATCGACTATTGACAGCTGTGGGCTTGTCGGGAGCTGCATGGGTGAGAAATGCACGAAATGAGGCAGTCCATGTCCTCACGAGTGATTTAACAGCGGCTGCACTAATGTGGTTGCTCTTTATCAATTCTAGACTTATGACGGCTAAGCAAACCACAGGATGACAATTGATGCGGAACGATTGATAATGAGATACATTAAGCATGCCCAAAATTCAGAATTTTCACCAATGTTTTTTCCTCATCTTCTCGCAGAAATGGCGAGTCGGCAGGGAGTAGTCATTGCTTCAACCGAAATTTCCCAACCATCTTTAGGAGTTATGAGCCATTCTCATTGGAACAGTTATCTGGAGGAAGAACAAGAGTCAAGATTCCGACGAAGCCGTTAAACAGGACATGCCTCCAAAGAAGGGCGCTGCCTCTCGCAAAGGAAGGGGAAAGGCTAGGGTGTCTCAGGACTCTGACGATGACTATTTTCCTGAAGATATGCCAATGTTCGAGGATCCCCCAGAGGTTAAAATGAATCCTCCCGTACCAAAGAAGCTGATAAGTTGGTTTTATACCAACTTAAATGTATTATTTCACTTGGCTTTTTCTTTGATTTTCATGCAAATGTGTGGTGCAATGTGTTATATTGTGTGTTTATGTTGTTTGCAACTCATAGTGTTTAAATGGTGAAAAAAGACCAAAAATGTTGTTAAAATGAGGAAAATATATGCTTGGTGTCAAATTACAAGGTTTAGAGTTTGAAACAATGAGAATGGTGAGTGGGAATTTAAGAAAAACCGAAATGAGCTTATTTGGCCAAATTAGGGTTTGGGCAGAATGTTGGTGCAACGTTTTTTGGGTATAACTCTTTCAATTCTTATCCGAATGATGAGATCTTGCATGTTCTGGAAAGCCCTTTGGGTGAACTACATTTCATGTGTTTTAACTATTTTCTAATTCTGTGTGTAAGAATGAGAAACGGGGGCTTATTTAAGATTGCTACGTTCAGAATTTCTGTGTTAAAGTTCATTGCCACAGTTTGACAAACTGTGTATATCTTGAGTTACATGTACCCAATGATGCTGATTCTTGAACTGGTGGAAAGCTAAGAGGATTAGCTAGAATGTTTATGTCTACCATTGGGTCTAATTCAGAGGCTAAGACACATGAATCTGGCATGGAAGTGGAGCTTAGTGCTGGAATGAACACTAAGTCACACATGGTCTTGCATTGTATCGTTTGGCATGCCATCCTTGCACGAGCTCGTCGGGCACAACAACTTTTCCAAGCCTTGCCAACATAACCTTGCCAACACCTTGCCAAGCTTTGCCAAACCAATGTGCCAACCTTGCCAACCTTGCCAACTTGCCAACCTTGCCAACACTTTGCCAACACCTTGCCAACCTTGACACACTTTGCCAAGCTTTGCCAAACCAACATGCCAAGACTTGCCAAGCCAACGTTGCCAAGACCTTGCCAAGAATTGCTAACATACTTTGCCAAGTCTTTCCAACAAACTTTAACACAACCATGCCAAGTATTTTCTACACTTTGCCACACTCATGCACATTTTTGGCACGCCATTCATACACCTTGGCACACCATCACAATACGCATTTTGGGCACTACCATCACTTCACAACTATTTCACATTCATTTCACTTGTTTTCATACTACCAAGCTAGGACATGGACATCACTTAAGCCACCACACACAAACCATTTTCACATTTTTGGCATATCGGCAAGCACAAACTCTTGGCACACTACTCAAGCATTCTTGGCACAACATTTGCACCACTTGGACACAACTTGTTACATTCAAACTTATCACATTCAACATACTTCAGTTGGCATAGGAAAGGAAATTGGCCTACGACATGTCGTGGGCCAAACTTGGAAGGAAAAAATGGCTTACGACATGTCGTAAGCCATTCTTGAAGGAAAAACGTTTTGCCCACGACATGTCGTGGGCAATTCTTGGAAGGAGGATTTTTGGCCTACGACATGTCGTAGGCCAATTTTGGAGCAAGAACATTTTGCCTACGACATGTCGTAGGCTATTTGCTTTAACTTGTTTTTTTGATGTTTTAAATGGAAAAGTGTTGGAAGGTTTGCTCCATGAAAATTTTAGCTTTGTCACACTTTATTAATTGGGTCATAACTCTTTCGTCTTAGGTCCGAATTGGGTGTTTCAAATGGATATGGAAAGCTAAGACAAAGGGTTACAACTTTCGTGTTTTAAGATTCTTTTAATTCCCAGTGCATCACGATCAAATCTTGGTGGGAAGTTGCTACCATGAAATGTTTTGTGGTTGAGTTTGATAGAAAATGGCTAAGTGTTGAATCTTTGAATTTCTGAATTTCCAGGCAGCTGAAGGCGTGAAGTTCGGTGGCAAGAGGGCGTGATTTCCTGAAGGCTGTTCTGCTTGGAAGCTCGCGAGGATGCTGAAGGCGTGATTGGTTGCGGCATGAAGGCGTGGTTCGATCCTGATTTCTTCACCTGGAAGTCTGAGAAGCTGAAGGAGCTGGCGTTGAAGCTGGAAGGCGCTGGAAGACTGACTGGGCAACTGAAGGCAATGGAAATGAACATTGAAGGCGCTGGAATGCTGAACTTTCCTTCAAACTTTGAATTTTCATTTCTTGGGCTGATTTTAGTCATTCTCTTTGAAAGACACTTATGTCATACTTTGTACATTTTATGTTGCGTATTAGTTACGTTTTCCCAACTCTATATATAGGGAAGGTAGCTAACATGTAAAAAAGGATTCGAGATTTTAGAACTATCGTTTTTGAATTTTAGCGGGAGCTTTTCTCCCTCTCATTTTTTCTCTCTAGATCTATTTTCTCTCACTAAACATTTCTTCTCCGATCTCAACTCTGATTGTGAATTTAGACTGGATTCATCTTGCTTATTCTCAATTGACAAAGGAATCGACAATTCTCTCGAATTAAATCGGTAAATTCTTCCAATTGAGTGAGAATGAGCTTATCAATGTTGCAATTTGTTGATTTTGAAATGAGAAAGATGTTTTCTGGCTAAATCTATGATATCTTAAGATTCTTAATGGATGAATGCGTGATTTAGTAGATTGTATGCTATGCAATAAATCTAATTGTTGAGTATTGAAATCACATTTGAATTATGCATAGACATATGTTGAATTTCATAATTCTTAGCTATTTTTGAATGGATCAAGCTTCAATTGTGGTCGACATGCTAAATTGAGGAGTGATTCATCAAAGTTAGCGAAGTTGCATGAACTGAGAACTAAATTGTGATTGTTTAAGACCTTGCACTTGATCTCTGTAATCAATTCAATCTGAGACACAGGCCTCGCCATAGGAAGTGTTAATGAATTGAAACATTAGTAAAAGTGTAAAAGGAGCTTTCTGTGTTAACAACAAAGATATGGAACCCTAGGATGGGCCTCGCCATGGGAGTTCTTAGGATTTTGCATGTTAGAGTAGTTAGCTTGGAGAGTTGAGACTTTGCGGAGCTTATTCCACCATTCTCGGGCCTCGCCATGGGAGGAGATGGTGATAGGAAGTACAGGAGTGGTGTGGTCGCCATGCTAACCATAACTTGAACTTCTAGGCAACTTCGGTCTCCATAATTTTGCTTGTTGACTGATTGCATAGCAGAAATTTGCTAGGTCTGTGTTCATCTGGTGCAAGAATCCTGAGATATCTGTTCACCTCTGCTTGTTGCTACATTTTGCATCTTTGCTTTCGTTCTTTTGGGTTGAATTTTCCTCTTTCTCGTGACTAGATTCAGTGACAAGGAATTTTAGAACAATTTGTTCAATTTTTTCTTGACCTACGCCTTCCCTGTGGATTATGATCCCTGCTTCCACTTCTACAGTAGTTGTTAGGGTAAAATTGAGCTGATACGACTTTAAGCTGTCAATTTTTGGCGCCGTTGCCGGGGAAGGCAATCGATTTTGGAATTTGTTAAATTGTTCTTGATTTTTACTTGTTCTACTTTGTGTTGTTGTGTGTGACATTTACATTAGCTTTCATTTTGTGTGTGTTTTGTTCTGTGCATAGTTTTGAGTACGTGTTGAGATTTGTGGTTTGTTTCTTCGTTGCATATTTGAAGTACTTGTTTCTTTGTTATTACACTTCACTACGGTGTGTTGTGTATGCCAAGGTCTAGCAGGTTTGCAGGAGAACCACAATTCCTATTGGATCTTGAGTTGGAGAAAACTTTGAGAGCGCAGCTAAGGCAACAGAGAGAAATGGCAGCTCAAGGAGCACAAGCACCCAGATTTGGAGACCATTACGCAGTAAATTTCGACAACAGATTTGGGCAGCAGGACATAGAACTGGAAAGTTACCACATTCCTCCACAAATTATATCCATGATCACCCAGGGCCAATTCTTCCAAGGCCTTGACAATGAGGATCCTAACGACCACCTCGATTGGTTTCTCGGCCTATGTAGCACTTTCAAGTTGCCAAGGGTTGATAGGGGTGAGGTTCACAGGATTTTGTTTCTTTTATCTTTGCATGGAAAGGCTAAACATTGGTTCAAAAGTATTGGAGGAGCCAACGCAGCTATGTCATTTGATGATCTACAGAAGAGGTTCATGTCCAAATACTTCCCTCCAGCTAAGCTTGAAAAGAGAAGGTTGAAAATTATGAACTTTCAGCAACAAGAAGGTGAGACATTTAGAGAAGCTTGGCAGAGATTCAACGACCTAATCAGACAATGCCCCAATCATGACTTGGGAGAGATCAGGGAACTAAATACTTTCTTCAAAGGCTTAACTCCTGAATCCTTTTTTATGGTTAACTCCTGAATCCTTTTTGATAGCTGAGGATGAGTATATCTTCCCAGAGATCCGAAAGCCACATGCCAGAAGACAAAGAGGAGTACTTGATGTAGATGAGGAAACATCACTCAGTGCAAAGTTTGAAGCATTGGCTAAGCAAGTGCAAACTCTAAAGGCAACTCAAGCCAAGACACCTGTGTTGTCTTGTGGATTATGCAAGGGTGAGCACTATACTGATGAGTGCTCTTTCACCACGGAATCCATTCAATACGTGAATAACTATGGCAACAGGCCACATTACTCAGGAAACTACTCAGGAGGGAACAATAGAGGCTTTGGAGGTAATCAAGGTACTTGGGGCCAACAAAACCAAAGCCAGGGAGGCCAATACACTCAAGGGAATGAGCAAAGGATAGCTTCCAATCCTCCACCGGGTTTTGAGCAACAACCAAGTGCTCAGGAACAAAGTAAATCATCAGTGGAAGACATGCTCCGGATTCTTATTGAAAAGGTAGATAAAAATGAGGAGAGATTTGTTGCTTTGGAGACAACTATGAGACATCATGGTGCTTCATTTAAAAACATTGAAATGCAATTGGGACAACTTGCTAATGTTGTACATCATAGGCCTAGTGGATCTCTTCCCAGTGATACGGTGCCAAATCCAAAGAAGGTGGGTATTAATGCCATTATGTTGAGAAGTGGTAAAGAAGTGCAAAAATCATCTAAGCCTGAGGAGGAGGAATGTGTCATTGAGGAGGAAAGTGTTCAAATTTAGGAAGAGAATGTTTATGAGGAAATGGCACCAAAGAAGGTTGATGAACAGGAAACGATTGCATTGGAAAAGAAGGATGAGCAAAATGCTACAAAAACTGTGAAGAAAGAAATACCAACTAGAGTGGGTAATGAGATCACCAAGAACTCCAATCCTTTCAACTTCCCTGAATATGCACCCAAACCTCTTTTTCCAGAGAGGAAGAAACCACCTCCTCAAAAAGGCCCTCAGTTCAAGAGGTTCTTGGATGTACTCAAGCAAGTGAACGTGAATCTTCCTTTGATGGATTTAGTGACATCAATGCCAAAATATGCCAAATATCTCAAGGATCTCATTTCCAGCAAGGAGCAAATCTTGAGATGTGATGTTCCAATGATGGTTTCTGAGTGCACTCAAGCTTCGATGGTTCATGATCTTCCTCTGAAGCCTAAGGATCCTGGGAGTTGCACTATCCCATGCAAAATAGGCACAAGGCATTTTGCAAAGGCGTTGTGTGACTTGGGTGCTGGAATCAACTTAATGCCATTATCCATTGCTATCAATGTTGGATTGGAAAGCCGGATTCGCCCAGTTGCAGTAACTCTCCAATTGGCAGATAGATCATTGGTAACTCCCACTGGCTTGGTAGAAGATGTTTTGGTAAGAATAGATAAATTTACATTACCGGTTGATTTTATTGTGCTTGACATGGAAGAGGACCCTGAGGTTCCTCTCATTTTTGGTCGTCCCTTCTTAGCCACTGGTGATGCATTAATTGGTGTTCGAAACAAAACGGTCACATTTAGGATTAATAATGAGGAAGTAGTTTTTGATGTGAACTATGCCATGAAACAACCCGTGTACACAGAGTCTTTGTGTTCCATTCAAGTTGTTGTATGTTCTCCTACTTTCGTTGATGACGGTGTTAAGCATGACTACATTTCTGTCGATAAATTTGTTGATGATGAAGAAATTGATTTGGAAGAGCATGATTTAGAAGATTGCATGATTTTACCTGACAATGCATCTGTGGTAGAATGTTATTCAATTTATCCAATAAAAGAGTCAAGCTTTGAATTGTCAAGCCAAACTTTGGTAGATCATACGTTACAGGAAGCATGTGTTAAGAATTGTTCAAACGATAATAAGAGCCATGCTATGCTTGTTGATGATGATGGTTGTTCTTTTCTTGATACCTTGATAAATTGCATAGAGTCTCATCTAGAAAAACATTCTGACACCATAACTCAAGAAAATGTGAAAATCGCTGGGATTTCCGTTGGAGCACCAACTTGTGAAGCCATGAATGAATCTAGGTGTGAATTTGGTACCTCTCCACAGGTGAACAATGAGCAATTTTTGTTAAACGATGACAATGCTGTTTGTGTTTGTGATGTTAACATTGGGAAAATGTGTGAAGTTCTTAACTCTAGTTTGGATGATAAAGATGTTAACATTTTGAAGGACAAGGATAGCATGTTGAACGAGTGTGAATTTGAGACGTTTACTTTTGAACTTCCTGATGTGCTTGTTGAGACCATGGATGTGCATTCCTTGGTTGAGCCTTGTAGGACGACTCTGGATAGTGTGGTAGAAGAGGGCTATGATGTGCTTCAAATGAATGTGATATTAAGAGAAAGCTCTTTTCATGATCCTGTGCTTACACATCTCCTCAACACTCCAGTGTCTTCGGGGAAGAAGGAGCATGCTTATGAGAGCTCATCTTTTGTGTGGTGCAGAGATGGATTCACTGAGTTCTTTTTATGACCAAGACATACGTTGTGGATGAATAAAGTCTAGCCAGAGACTATCTAAATCCAGAACTACTTCTTTTCCTTTAGCTTTAATAAGTAGTTTGTTTTCTTCTTTTCGTTTTGTCTTTACGTTTCTTTCATTTTGAAATTCATTCATCAAATCACTCATGTTAAAGGTGTTTGCCCAGGGAGGACATTGCAAGAGATTAGCCATGCACTCAAAAGGCTAAGTGTGGGGGAGTGATGCCATAGAATTTTTCATATGAGGAAGATGGACCAAGACATCTCCACAAAGCAACGTTGGAATTCCTGTCAATATCAAAACCAGGGAGCTCCTAAACCTATCTTTTCTTTACATTGAGGACAATGTATGTTTTAAGTGTGGGGCAGTGCATGTTGGCTATGGTTTGTATCTCTTGGACTTTAGATGCTTATTTGTCTTGCATGACTGGCATGGGTGGGTGATGAAATTTTTTGTGATGAAATTTTTTGTGAACAAGTATGCTATTTTTCTAGTTTGTCGAGTAAAGTTGTGTCGTTTGCATATTATTTCCCGTTACATGTTGTGTTTTTCATTGTTGTGCAAAATTTTAAAGTTTTTGGTAAAAAATTTGAACTTTTTGAATAAGTGATAGAGTTGATGTGTTTCAATGAAATATGATGTTAGTATTGGTGAGTGTTGTTGTGGAAAAGGTGTCAAGAGCTTGAGTGTTGGACTGGAAAGTGAATAGCGTACACGTATTTGAAACTTTGTTCCTAGTTCACTATGGCTTATTCCAAGTTCATCACAAATAAACTTTTTTCAACGACGAGGCGAAGCAATGGTGGGAAGATGGTGTGTTTGACAAGAAGTTACATTTAGAGCGAGCATTTATTGTGAAGAAGGGACCTTCTCATAAATTGATGAAATATCATAAGTTCAGTGAGAAGTTAACCTCGGTGCCAGACTTTTGCAACATTAGCATTGCGCGAGAATATTATGCCAATGGAAAGTTCCCAAATCAAGACGGAGCGGTTTATGTCAGAGGGAAGTGGATTCAGATTGACAGTGTAGCGGTAAATGAATTTTTCGGCACTCCTAACTGTGACACTGAATTTGAAAGCTTGGATGATACGGTTTCTGATCAAGCCTTATTGGAAGAATTGGCGCATCCAGGGGCCGAGTAGGTAGTGAATCAGCATGGGGACCGTAAACACATCCTTCAGTGATATCTAAGGAGTGATGTAAAAATTTGGTTAATGTTTATCTTGTCGCGACTTATGCCCAGTTCACATATCACAAAAGTTATGATGGGGAGCTTATATATGATTTCTGCTATACGGAATCGCAAGCCTATAGATGTGGGGCGCATCGTTATTAACCACATCTGAGCTAGAATCACAGAGGATATGGCCACTGTATATTTCCCGGTGCTTCTAGCTAATTTATGCCGTGCTCAAGGTGTGGAGGATGCCATGGGTACTGATTGGCGGCATGTTTAGCTTCCAATTGCCACACCTCTTTATGCTAAGTATGTGCGGATCGAAAATGAAATGGCCCGATCTCTTTTATCTACTACCATGCTTTCTGATGATAATCCGTACCCTCTGGTTCACACGATATTTCTCCTCATTCATTTGATTTCAGTACTTTCCAAAGTGCCCTTAATGATTTCCAATATTCGGTGGACACTCGATTTCAGGTCTTGGACGAGTGTTTGGATAGCATGCATGAAGCAATGAATGATATGCAACAAGGTTGGGATTCTCATGCTTCGACAATGAAGACTAAATTGGATGACATGTCTTCCATAGCTCAGCAACAATTTGAGGTATTGTATCATAGGCAAGTGGTGATGCAAATGGAACTTGATAAGTTCAAAAAAATGTCTGTGTATTATCATTCGGATTCTGGACCTCCCAAACCAACACCAACTTCTGCAGAATTGGCCTGATACCGTGTTCCAAACCTGACGAGAGATGTTATTAGTGGTGCCATTCATGAGCTTCTACCGGGGGTACCCGCAGTATCTTCACTCAGCCCATTGCAAGCATTTGGTCATATCCATCCAATGCTTCCCACTCCCACTTTTCTAGTAGACCCCGAGTTCATGCTAGCGACAAGGATTCCAATGTTTGGTACAGGGTAGCCTCTTTACGGACCAACTGTTGGCCCTTTTTATTGGGTCGCACAGCCTTTCAGTGGACCCTTTTTTCCACAACAGCATCGTTCTCTTCTCTGGCTTCCTCTACACCTTCTTCGTCTTCTCAGGGAGCCCCTATTCCTTAATCTTTTACATTGAGGACAATGTGTGCTTCAAGTGTGGGGGTGAATGTGATGGTGGAATGTGATACTGTGAGTTGGTGGTTGTTATGCTTTGGCTTGGAGTTGGTTGTTGTTATGATTTTGGCTTCGTGCTTTGCTGTTGTTATGGACGTTATTGTGGTGTTGCTATTTGCTGTTGTTGCGTTTTTCTGCTTTGCTGGAGTTTTCTTTTGCATAAGGTTGCCATGTTCTTGAAGTTGTTTTTTTAAATTTAAAGGTGTGTTGTGCTTTGGAGTTGTTAGAGATTGTTGATTTGTGTAACTTGTTGCTCGATTTCGAAGTATGCCATGAGTATGCCTTGATGTGTTGTAAGTTGTTGAAAGTTAGCGATATTGAGTATAGTTGAAGAAGGATGATTCGGGTTCTAATGTGCGGAGTGTTGAAATGAATGTAGTGTTGTTAGCTTTATGCTTAGATTGTGAGTGTGTAGAAAAAGTGTATAAGAATGTGAGTGCTTGAATGAGAGAATTAAGTGTGTCTTGTGTAATGAAAGTAGGTGGTGTAATGGAATGTGCACTATGCTAAATGGAAATTCCTATTTGTTACGTCTTGATTCCATTGTTAGCTATGTTTGAGTTTGAGTTCATCAATGTTCTATTTGAAGGAATTGCATGAATTGCATGAAAAAAAAAATTATTGACTCCGAGGTTGAAGAAATTGGCATATTTTGTTGGCCAAGGCATCATGTTAAAGTAAGATAGATATGCCATGCAAATCATTATCTGACATAGGAGGAATCTGGTTCAAGTGTCCTTGTTGATATGCATGCCTTGTTATTTTGGATGCTCTTGTGTACACAGTCCCTTAAAGACACATTGGAACTGTTGGTCACACGAGAAAGGATATGGAGAAAAATCCTTTTGCAATTGGGAATGAAAAGCCAAAATACCCTGGGCAAGCAAATATGGGAAAAAATAGCCATAAAACCCAGGCAAAAAGTGGGGAAAAAGAGCCACAAGACCCAGGCAAAAATGCCAATGTGTGTGAGAATGAATGCATAACAGTGAAAAAAAAGAAAATGATAATATTCTATAAAAGCACTAATGTGCGACCATTGATTTTGTGTGCTAAGAGTTCTTATGTGTGGATAATGTGATTGTAAGCGATGGGTTATTTTTGAAACAAAGGGGGAATGCATGCAAGAACGATAGGTGGCCAGACATTCCTCCGCACACACTTGCACGCGTGACATGTTGGTCTTTATTCATCGTGCCTTGGTTGATAATTTGGTACTGAGATTTGAGAGCTTGGGGTCAAGATACTTTTGTTGGTCTCTGTGTGAAAATGTTTTGATTAACACGAAGGAGAGCATAGTGGACAAGGGGGCAAGGTCGTGTGCAAAAGTGATTAACATTTTTGTAGTGTAAATTCTGCTTGAGGGCAAGCAAAGGTCCAAGTGTGGGGAAAATTGATAAGTCAGTTTTGTACTGACTTGATTTAGTGGTTTTCGCTTGGCCTTTGTGAATTATAGTGTGTTTTAATGTAGAAATATGGCTGCAATTTGTGTGATTGTGTAAAAATAATGTGAAACATTATGTGATGAAAAAGATGGAAATGGTAAGATATGACGTTTAATGTGATGTAGTAGCTGTGGAAGTGAAACAATTTGTTGGGGCAAGAGTTGTAATGATTTGTTGTGAAGGTTGTGTGTATGGGTTGATTTATGTGGAGATTGTGTGTAAACTGTATTTAGGTTGTGTAAATGAGTTGAAATGTTAGGAGCCTTGATGTTACTGCATGGAGAAATATCGTTTTTCCACATATGTTCATCGTGTACATAGTCATTGTGTAATTAGCATCATAGCACACATGATTGCACACTCTTTTGCACACTTGCATACACCTCCCATGTACAATTCATTTTCATTTTTCATTTGCATGCATGCACTTGTAACGTTGCATGTAAGTTCTCACATGCATCGCACACCTTCTTGCACATATGCAGCACACACTTGTCCACACACACCGCACATCCTCACGCACACTTCGCATATTAAGCACACAGGACATGCACATATGTTGTGCCCGATATCGTCGCATGAAGCGCACTCACCGCCGTGCTAGCTGTTGCACATTTGCTGCAATCTTCGCACGCACTTGCTGCACACACACGTACACACTTTGCCACACAAGCTCGCACAACTTCACCGCACTATGCGCGCACGATGCCGTACGCATCGCTGAACATCACCGCGCAGCTCTCGCCCACGCTCCTGCCCATTCGAGCGGGCATCTCTGCAGCAGCTGCGTGCACTCATGCGCACGGAAGCACCACACATGGGACTTCACAGCACATTCATGCATGCTCTTGTGCACATTCATGCGCACAGCTGCTTCACAGTTGTGCTCACACATGCACCGCATGCACTAGTCCAAGCAACACTCGTGCACACCACTCGCATACACCACATATACACACCATGCACTACACTCTTACCATTCTATCACACACGCACAACTCTACACATGCATTATACCTTCACAACATCTGTGCATTTGCTATACATCAAGGCACACCACATGCACGTCATGCATTTCACTCCTACCATCACCTCACATGAGCACACTATGGATTTACATGGTGCGGCCAAGTCAGGCGGCCGTACCATGAAGACATTTGTATGGTGCGGCCAAGTCAGGCGGCCGCACCGAGAAGAAATTTCCATGGTGCGGCCAAGCCAGGCGGCCGCACAATAGGTTTTTCTATGTTGGTTGTAAAAAAATTCTCTAAGTGTTGGAAACCTTGTTCTTGTGCAGGAGTTGTGAAGACGTGATGGATGTTGGCACGGTGGCGTGGAGAGCGCGGTAGTGGCGTGCTGGAAGTTGGCTCAAAAGCGTGACTTGGAGTTGTGCATGCTGAGTTTCTTGACATGTGATTTATGAAGTGGCACTCTTGTAATATTGTATTCATTTTTATGTTGCGTATTATTTACGTTTTGTAACCTCTATATATAGAGGATTTAGTCAACACTTTAGAGGGATCATTCTAGACTCTTAACAGAATTTGATCTTCAGAGCAGGAAATTATTCTCTCTCTAAAATTTTCTCTCTCTATTTTTATTTTCTTTTCCATTTCTTCTCCGATCGTGATTCCGATTGAACTTGTGAATTGAGCACAAAATTGTCATTCTCAATTAACGGAGTTTTTGACAATTCTTACAGATTTGCTGGTAACTTCTTCCAATTTATATGAATATGAATTGTTTTGAACTTGAATGTGAAGATCGTGATATGAGAATGAGGTTTCCTGGCTAGATCGATGATGTCCTAGGGTTATGACCAGATAATTGTGTAATTAAACCATGAAATGCTATGCAATTGATCCAAACTTTATGAATGAGTTCATACACGCTATTAATTGCTCGATTAAGTGAAATTTCACAGAATTTGCACTGTCATTGACTGGATTGAACTTAGATTGTGGTCGCCATGCTAGGTCGAGGCTTGATTCATCAATAACTGTGGAAATCGAGGCTTGATTCATCAATAACTGTGGAAATTGCATGAATTGAGGGCTGATTGTATGAGTACGGAGTTTCTTCGCTTGTTTGTCATTTTTCATGGTCCGAGATGTGGTCGCCATGCCAATCGGAGGTCATTGAGTCATTAGAACCAAGTGAAGGATGATTCTATGATGCTAGCTTGAGTTTAGAAACTTAGGTCGGGCCTCGCCATGGGAGTCGTAAGGTTTTTGCAAGTTCAAAAGCTAGTGTTTAGAAGTCGAGACGTTGCAGTGTTTAATCATCTTGCTTAGGCCTCGACATGGGAAAAGTAGGATGTCATGGAGTCAAGGGAATATTGCAGTCGACATGTTGAGTGTTCACTAGCCTCCTAGGCAACATTTGTCTCCTCCTAACTTTATTTGCATGGGGTCAAATGCATAGCAGTCGTGTTTAATTCACAGTTGCCTGGCACATTTACTCTAGGACGTCTGCCTCAAATCTTCTAACCTTTTTCCTGTTCTTCTTGCATTTGTCTTGTTACTTTATTTCTTTAGTTTTGACATTACTTTTACTGATTCATGATATTGAGTATTTGGCAACACAATCGGAGCAACATTACTTGAATTCTTGAAATCGAATCTCCCTTCCCTGTGGATACGATCCCTCTCACCATATTTACATTAGTGAATAGGGTAAAATTACAAGTACGCGACACGCTTGTTATTTAGCACTTAGCCAAGTTCCTCCATCTTTAGTCCTTGGTCTCCATAAGGTTCCATTCCAGAGTTTGACAATCCATGAGCCTAAGGTTTCTCGTTTTGGTCCTTTTTGACTTGTCCTTGATTTGTTAACTTTTTGCTTTCAAAAGAGTCATTTTCCACCATTTTGTGCATTCTAATTTGTAAATCCTCCAAAAATAGCAAAACAACATTTTAGCTCAAATAAGTACTCATTAAAGTTCTATATAGAGGGAGGAAGTACTCCTTGTTTACTCATTTTGAAACAGTCCTTGAACAAGGGAAATCCAATAGGAAATGTAATGGATTTCTCATGTTCAAAGGATTTTTGACTGCTGTAAGGATGAATTTGGATATATCCATCATCCAAAAAAGTTATGATATATATTGGGAGTGGCAACTCACCTCTAAAAGTTGCTATGCCAAATAAAAAAAGTACTTATAAACAATTCAAACCCACTACAACAAAATGAGCCTATTGCATCACCCCAAAAGTGTTGTTTTTGGCCCTAAAAATGTTGCTATAGGTCTAAGACAACACTTTACAAAGTGTGTTATAAAAATGTATCTCCTTAGATTTATAGCAACACTTTTTCCATTTTATGTAACACTTGCTAAATGTGTTGCAATATTCAAAATATGCAATGCTTCTGCATATGCAACACTTATTTCTCTTCAAATGCAAAACTACTTTATTTGTTACCTTTAACCAATTGCAACACTTTTCTCTTCAAATGTAACGTTTTTTTTATTTATTACATGTAAACTATTGCAACACTTTATCCTTCAAAATGCAACACTCTTTATAATTTTTTAACCCAATAATGCAACAATTTTCCTCTTAATTGCATCACTTTGGCAGCACTTATTTTTTTATCAATATATTATTGCTAATTCAATATTATCCATTCAAATGCAGTTATATAAAATAAATAATCCAAAATAATATATGTATCACAAAAGTATTTGTAGTATAAAATACAAAGGTAACATATGAAATTGTGCCAAACTATATATCCCTAAGGGAATTTACAAAATTGAACCCAATTAATGGCACCATCCAAAAATAGCACAACAAAATATTATTATTGATATTTCTACTATAGATCGATTTGAGGACTTCATCGAATATGCACAAAAGCATCAGTATATAGCACTAAACGTCCTTTACCAAAAGTATGATATTTTCTGCTAGACATGAAAACAAAAAAAAAGAATAATAAGTATTAGCATAACTAAAAAAGATGAGCACTAGACAAATTTTGCATAAAATATAACTTGAAAATGAAACATTAACAAATCATATATGATAAAAATAAAAGAAAAATATGATATTTTTTAAGTTCCTTTAAGCATCCACAAATTATGGAAAGTAAAGGAATACAACAAGAAGTTAAGGCTCCGTTTGGTTCCCTAAAATTTCAACCTATTTGTAAAACTAATTCAAATTGTGTTTGGCACCAGTTTTTTTCTTTCATCGCAATTACAATTGCAAAACAGCTCTACAGTAAACTTATGAAGACTGCAAAATCATGTGGGTGATGATTAGTTGCAGCTTTATTCGTTTGCCAATTTTTATTATTATTTTTTGTTTCGGTTTTGTTTTTTTCTTCATGCTGTCATGAGCAGCGATCAAAAAGGTGGAAAGCTCACTTTTCAATGTGCATAAAGTTTGGAATATCATGGTGCAATGATTAACAAATATGCGGGTCCCACTTTTTTACCACAATTATTTATATATATTTATAATTTTTTCTATACACACTTTTCAATAAATTAACCAAATTTATCAATCCAAACACATCTAATCATTTTATAAATATTCCTTTCTCATTACAAAACCCAATAAAATCATTTCATAAATAAAACCAAAAAACACCATATCCAAGCGGACCCTAAATCTTTTCGTGCTCAAATTAGATATCTATAGAAGTAACATGTATCTTAAATTTCATATTACTAGTCTAAGAAGGCCCATGTAGATTGCTCATCCCTTTTACTACTATTTTATAAAAGACCATGACAATTGCCATTTATTTGTGAGATGGTGAATATCACCAGAAGTTACACTAGTTTTAGAAGAAATTTGGAGTATTACTAGAAGCCTATAAGAAACTACTATCCGGTAGTTGATGCAGTATCAATGCAATAAAATGGTATCATCATTCTCAAGCCCAAACATATTGCAAGTGATGTATAATCTCAACACAAGGTTACATAAAAAGCACAAATAATCATATGATTAAGTTATCTTTGTAATAACCTTACTCCAATTAGCATTTAAACAAGGTAAAGAATGACAAGATTTTTCTAAACTTTAGATTTAAGCATAAAAATTGCCAACTAATACATGTTTAAAAGGGTTAACTATCCAAATGACTAGTTTCACAAGATGAAGCTAGAAAGTAAGAAAATGAATCTCTCAAAGATAATAAGAGGACAAAAAAACCAAATTCATTTATCAGTAGATACAATAACTAACAATCAATTTTTAGGGCATCAGTTTTTGCTTCTAGTAGCTAAAAGAATAGCCCACATTAAATTGTTTGAAGATCTTAAATTCCTCCAATACCTTTTATAAAAAAAATTTTTATCAAATCCTAGTGAAAAGTTGAATTTCCTTCCCAAATTCCCGTCCCACAAAATAGTTTCAAAAATCAAGTTAAAGTTAACTTCTTTGACACTTGTGCAGACAGTTATTGCTAACAAGTCCTACCTCACATAAACAAATTATCTAGTACTATAATCATTCTCAGACATTATTCTCATGGCAAAAAGAAAAAGAAAAGTTCAAACTTTGCACATTGAATGATATTATTCCCATGGTAAACCACGAAAATCATTTTTCACACAACACAAATATATTCTAAAGTATATAAGGAATCAAAGTTTTCACCATTGCATCAACCTATAAAAAATTAATGATTAGTAAATTTATTCACGTTTTATTTAAAGATTTATACTTAATTCTTTGGTCGTTCTTATTCTTTTTTATTCGTTTTAGTGTTTTATTTGTAGGTTGTCGACCATGGTGTATACTTCAAAAAGGACAATCATACGAGAGTCAAATCGGATGCAAAGTGGCGGAAAAATTGAAGAAAGTTAGTAAATATAGTGAAGATTTCCTCCACTTCGTGACGTCGGTACCTCCACATCGCAACGTGGATGGACGTCGCGACGTGAGATCCTCCACGTCTCGACGTCAGAACTACGAATTAAAATTGATTTTTGGATGATTTTTTTGACATTTTTGAGAAGTTGGCAGTGAGCCACGTCACGACGTCAGGACCCTTCTCACGTCGTGACGTGGGTGGACGTCGTGAGGTGCGACCATGCACATCGCAATGTGCGTAGACGTCGTGACGTGCGATCCTGCACGTCGTGACATCGGGAAACGCGTGATTTTACGATTTAATTTTTAAAATTTGCGATTTTGGCCCCACCTTGAGATTTCTTATCTGAGATGGTTTTGTGAAGGACTTGTTTGCTAATAATTGTATAGAATTACTATAAATAGGACGAGGGCTACAATTTTTAAAAAGAGTGCCAGCTTTGAGAGATTTCTTTTCTTCTTTGTAATAGCTAGGGTTTCATTATTTTGGCTATCTAAGGAGAATTGCGGCTGTGCAGATTGGGAACATCATTAATTATTGAATTCATTTATTTAGAGACAAAAATTTCTTCCAAGGATTCGTAATTCAAGGTATTATCTTTCCTTTTAATTTATGTTTTCAATATTGTGCTTAATTATTAATATTATGATGATGTTTGATTTAGCCATGCTCGTCTAAACTTATTGTGCTCCTGGGATTATGAATAAGGGTTTTTGTGCTTAATTTACATGCTATATTCTATCTTATGGTCTTTGTTGAATGGGTTTTGTTCTGTTCTTCATAATTATGCATGATTTAGCGCTGGATTATGTATGATGAATATTTTCTTATAGTGCAGTAAATTATTTAGAGATAACTTGCTTTAATCTTGCCTCTTACCAAATAGGAAGATTAGAGTGGGTTGTTTGGAATTTTTTCTGGGTTGGTTGTGAATTTGTTAGATTGATTTTACCTTAGCTCTTGCCTCTTACCACATAGGAGGAGTTAGGGGGATTAGTTTAAAATTAGCGTGACTGGTTCGGTCGTTGCTCCACCATAAAGGAGCGGTTGAACTTGAGGGTTTGTTTCAGTTGGTAGTTGCACTAGATTCTGGGTTAATTAAGGAAGTAAACCTAGCCTCTTACCATATATGAGGGTTTAATGAATTAGTTAATATCTAAATAGGTAAGTGCCTAAATCATTCCTTGCCTCTTGCCACATAGGAGGACGTGAGTTATGTTATTTACTCTTGTTTTGCATGATCATAGATAGAATGTTTGTATGTGCTTTTTATGT
Organism: Ophiorrhiza pumila; assembly: GCA_016586305.1. Taxonomy (NCBI): domain Eukaryota; kingdom Viridiplantae; phylum Streptophyta; class Magnoliopsida; order Gentianales; family Rubiaceae; genus Ophiorrhiza; species Ophiorrhiza pumila. Next base: position 18,838,978 of record BLIW01000005.1, read on the forward strand.
AACCCTAAAATATAATCTCAGGAGTACACTTGCTTAACTCGAATTTTAATCAAATACAAATTTTGAATTGCCCCCAACAAATTTTGGCGCCTTAGCGCCGGGGAAAGCAACCGTGTTGAAATTTTAGTTTTTTTTGTGAATACTAGTTGTAAATAATTTATTCATTTTTTTTTGTGTTTTTATTTTTTGTTGTTTATTTGTTTATTTATTTTATTATTATTATTATTATTATTTATGTTTTAGTTGTAATTTCTACCTAAGTATGTCTAGGAGGTTTGGTGAATCATTTGAAATTAATTTTGACCCACCACATAGAGTGGATGATAAACAACCGAACTCTAGAATATTTGGTGAATCTTTACCATTGGAGTATTGGGAATCCTTGGAGGCTAACTTGGCAGTATTGACCAACGGATTGTATGGCATTCAAACTTCTTGGGGTTATATTATTGATCACTGCAGGAGCTATGTGCAAAGGGAGTTTGAACCTCAACTCATTTACAAGGAGCCATGGTTAATAAGAAAACACAGTATGTCTTTAAGAATACTGGATGCTCTTATTGAAAAAAGGCAAGCAAGGTTAGATTCATTCAATGCAACTGAGAACCAAGTGAGGTGAAACATGATAAATTTGTCTCTCCTACATGCATGAATATTGAACACTTGCAATATGATGCTCCTTTTAGTGGTAACATGAATGAGAAGCACTACTCTAATATTTTCTTTGACAATATTGAATTTTCTTTCTATGATGACCTAATCAACATAATGGGTAGTTTTGATGCAGCAATATCTTTGATGAATTCCTTTGATTTAAAGGTAACTTTGGATGTATGCACCTCATGTGTAGCAGCTTCCCATGTTGATTGCCTTACATATTAAAAAACTATCCAAAATGACCATTATGTTAGCTTAGATGATGAGAACTTGTTGATTTGTAATGAAATAGCTAACATAGTGAGATCATGCGTTGTGGATTCATACATTGATAATTCTGTTGATGATTTTCTTACGTCTTTGTATGCAAAGCCATTGTTGGAGCCTTGTATGCAAAGCCATGATTTTCTTACGTCTTACGTCTTACGTCTTACGTCATTAAGTATGATGTTGTGTTTTTAACACTTTGTTTAGTTGAAACTTATATAACTCGCTTAAATTGTGTTCTTTAATAAATGTTCTTGCATAATTGTTTGCACTTAATGCTTTTGCATTTTTAAGCTTGTTTTGCTCATACTATCATCCCTCTATGAGACTGTTTTTAATAATAACCTTAAGAGAACTCATATGGATTGTAATGGAGATTAGAAGTCGTAAGACTCTGGCTTCATATTGTCACTCCTCTGCGAGACTGCTCATAAACGAAAAGTTAATAGAGAACTGGAATGAGTGGGAATGGGTCTAAAACCCGAAGGTGAGCCAGTACTCCAGGTGGATGTCACAGGATTTCTAGTGAAATACCCTAATTAAGTGTGATAGTCTGAGGGAACGAGTGTTATATATGAACCTAAAGGTTTGTCGAGAGAATCCTCATTAATATGAGTTGAATAATGAATTTTTAATATGTTTAGTGAGGAAAAGTTGAAACGAATACTTAGTTGTTGGAACCCTAACTTATGGCGTGATTGTAGATGAGTTATGAATTAAGATGGAACCTATCGCACACACACACATGATTGGCTCAACATGTTAAATGTGTACATTAAGGTGCTTTGATTATTTTTGTGGACACATGTTATGAGTACTTGACATTCGAATTCATTAGATGTTGAGGCATAAGCATAATACTTATCATGAGCTTAAACGGATAAAGTTGGATACATGGAAAAATTTTCTTTATGTTTCCATTTTGTCTTGTGAGTATAGGTTGTGTTTTATTAGTATTTGTGATGTTTTGTTTGTGTTTTGTTTTGTTGCTCGAGGACGAGCAAGGTTTAAGTGTGGGGGAAATTGATAAGGCGAAATATGTTCACCTTATATATGCTATTTTCACTTATACTTTGAGCCATCTTTGTGCTATTTAATGTGTTTTTAGTGTGTTTTGTAGGTTATTAATGTTGGAGGCCAAAATGAGAGGAAAAGATTGAGAAAGATCAAGAAAGATGTGATTTAGGTCACAAAGGTGCCTTTCGTCACAAGGAAGCTGGTTCCGTGTTTCACAAAATGTTCAAGGCGTTAATTTCAATTTTTAAATTTCAATCCTATATATTAAGACCTTGGATAGAGTGGCAAATAAGTTCCAAGTTGATCCCATTGAATTCATTATGACGTTCCCAATCAACTTGGAACTTATTTGCCACTCTATCCAAGGTCTTAATATATAGGATTGAAATTTAAAAATTGAAATTAACGCCTTGAACATCTTGTGAAACACGGAACTAGCTTCCTTGTGACGAAAGGCACCTTTGTGACCTAAATCACATCTTTCTTGATCTTTCTCAATCTTTTCCTCTCATTTTGGCCTCCAACATTAATAACCTACAAAACACACTAAAAACACATTAAATAGCACAAAGATGGCGTAAAGTATAAGTGAAAATAGCATATATAAGGTGAACATATTTCGTCTTATAAATTACCTAGTACCAAATTGTTTCATGTATAGCTAATACTTCAATCAAGATGCTCCTCAACAATTTTTAGTTCTAAACACTTCAAACGGCTCATTGCATCAGGAAAATTAAGTTGACTAACAAAGCACAAAATAGAAGAAATACAATTTCATTCATGATTTAAGTCTAGGATCACAACACCAAGAGAGACCCTCAAACTAGGGGGCTAATTACATTACAGAAACCTCTTCATATCTCACATTCTAAAATAATAGTGCATGTAAGGAAATGAAGAAGATACATAGCAAAAGCATTAGACACAAGATCAAATAGTTATTCAAATAACATAAAAAGAATTGATTCGTACCACAAAAGCAAGAATCATAGCAAAGGGTTTTGCAACTAAGTTATAAAACAGTTAAGAACTAATATAGTTTGATAATATAAGAGGCAAACCTGCGGACTACAAGTCCTCCAAGAACCATGTAGCATAAAGATTCCACCTGAGCAGCTGCACAAAGACTCCTATTATTAACTCTCTCATGCATAAATTTATAGAGAAAAAATAGGCATGGAAGCAGGATTTTACTCCACTATTGGCTGAAAATACTGTCATTATATTTCTCTAATATCTTTCCTGGAATTCCAATATGAACAGTTTCAAATCCTATGTACATTATCAAGACTTAACTTCCTGAAATATAATATGTAGACTTTGCATATTCATATTTTTGGGACAACAATAATCTTTAACTAATTCTAGTTAAGAAATCAAGGACACACACACACACACACGCTGCCATTTCATAGTTTTGTGACGATATTACATATAATTTTTTTAGTTATTGTACTGAAAACAAACTTTAAATTCAAACATAAATCAATCATTGCAAATGCATGACACTATGAAAGAAATCTTACAGTATATTAATATCTCATACTTGGTAACGGGCAATACTTCCGATTAATAGCTCTTGTGTTAATTAATTGTATCATCTTCAAGTTCATATTTCCTTTATATTTCCTGTCAAAATTCAATTGCTATGCATTTAGTGATGAAATGAACCCAGGAAGTATTGCACTTTGCATATTTCATAAGGAAGACATGGAAAAAGGATATAGAATCTTATCCATAAAAGGTATATGCATTTGCTTCCTATCATATGTGAATCCTGTAGTCAAATTCACAATCTCATGAAAATATTCTCATATTTGAATCCTATTAGATAAATTCACAATCTCATAGAGATATCCATGTATGTTATTCATGTGAAAGCGAAACCATGGGATGTTTTAGGAAAATATTGATAGAAAATGTATCTTAATTGCATCATAAATAATAACTTGAACCATTATGTTTAAAGACCCAGAAATGGTCAAAATAAAAGAAAGTTGATCTCATAGAATAACAAATTTGATAAGGTTATACCTCAATATTCTTTTTCATTATTAAGTGTTCGATAACATGGAAGTTTGGTGGCATTTGATTAATTAAAAACTCATTCTTTTTTTATTCTAGAATTATCCAAGTAACACAATGAACAAAGGAAGTTGGTTTTATACCGACTTATATTTGCTATTTCGCTTAGCTTTTAACTGGTTTTTCATGCAATTGTGTAGTGTTATGTGTTATTTTATGCATTTTATGCGGGTTACAACTTGGAGTGCTAAAATGAAGAAAAAGACAAAAAATGTTGATTAAATGAGGCAACTGTGTGTGTTTAGGTTAAAGAAGAAGGAAAGAATTCAAAAAGGCTTGACATGATGCTTGTGGAGGTTGAAGAATCCCTTAACATGCTTATTTTGTATTTGGGCAGAACAGATAGTTTACTTCAATTGAGTGTATCTTACTTAATACGAATACAAGTGAGGAGATTTTGAATGTTCTGGAAATCTATTTGAGTATACTTCAATTCTTATGTTTTGACTTTCTTCAATTCAGTGTGCAGCTCTGAGAACAGGGAGAATCTTTGCGGTCGCTACTTCAGTTTTTGAGTGTTAAGTTCACTGCTACAGTTTGGTAGATTGACTGTATTTTGAGCTATAGACATCCAAAATTGATGATTCTTACACCTATGGAAAGCCAAATGAAAGATCTACAACTCTTATGTTTACCTCAAGCTCCAATGCGGAAGTGACGACACACATATATTGCCTAGAAGTGGACCATTGTGCTGAAATGTGGAAATTGCACGGGGCGGCCACCCCATGAAACTTCCTCCTGGCGGAGTTTAGTGTTTTGGCCATAACGTTTCCGTCTGAGCTTCGAATTGAGTGATTCAAAAAGCTGTGGAAAGATAAGATTTAGAAATACAAAGTTCATGGTTTGTGTTTTGCCGAATTCACAACGAATCACAGCTATATTTCTGTTGCAAGATGACAGTTTGTTATTTCCAAAGCTTTAGAGGTGAAAAGTTCCAATCTCATATCTTTGTAATATGTGCTTGTGTTTTCCTTGCATCTTTGAGCTGAGTTGGATGCACACATTTATTGCTTATCTTACACAAGTTGAAGCCCACATGTTATACACAACACTTTGCACATTTGTGGTATATGTGCACATAGGTGCGCGCAGTATGCACCAGCCGAGCGCACCGATTTGCGTGGTAGCATACTACGTGCACTACACATGGCACACATTACTTGCATTTTGCTTCACACCCTTGCTACACTTGTTGCACACTCTTGCTACACTTCATGCACAACACAAGCACACTACGTGCAGTACACATGGCACACATTACTTGCATTTTGTTGCACAAGCATGCACACACTTGCAGCACTCACCGCACATGCGCGGCAGCACTTCTAGGCACTACGCTCATGCACAATATTCACTACACAACACTACACTTGCTGCACACTCTCGCTACACTAAGGCACATCACATGCATCACATGCGCAACACCACACACTCTTCTTGCACATCACTTGCACACACTCATTCAACATACAAAAGCACTTCTCATGCAGAAGCACAATGCACGCACAGCACACTTACACTAGCCTACTCACACACACACATTGCTCACTGTGCACTACACATTGCACGGGGAGGCCGCCCCATGAAAATGTATTGTGAGAGGGGCGGCCGCCCGATGAAAAGTGAATGTGAGGGACTTTGTCACATTTTTGTGTTTTCCTTCGAAATATTTTCAAAGTGTTGCGATGTTTGTTTTCTTGTGGAGATTTTGGAAGAGTATGATGGTGTGGCTCAGGAGCGTGGAATGCTAACTGAAGAAGTGAAGTGAAATGGCCCAAAGGCGTGAAGATCTAGGATGATTGTTGACGTGGCGCATAGTGCACGTGCATATTTTAGAAGAATTTCTTTCTTAGTGGCATTTCTATAATTAAATGCTTAGTTTGCAGTTGCGTGTAGATTAAGCTTTAGACCTCTATAAATAGAGGGACTTTGTCATTATTTAGGAGGGATTTCCGATCCAGAGATTAGACTATAAACTTGTGAGCGGGAAATTTTCTCTCTCTAACTTTCTCTCTCTAGATTTTTTTTCTCTAGAATTTTAACTCCGATTTCGATTCCAATTGAACTTTTGGACCGATCACTAGAATTCAATTCTTAATTAAGGAAGTATTAAGCAATTCACTTGTGATTTTGAGCTCTGTGAAGCAATTTAATCGGTAAATTTTTCAAGTTTTATGAAAATGAATTGTTTAATACTGCATTTTGATGATCACGACATGAGAATGAATTATTTCGGTTAAACTTGTGATGTCCTTGGGTTCCGATGGGTGAATGCTCTCATTAGACAACGAATTGTGGTGCAATTAACATAATATATGAAAAAATGAAATCATACTCTGCAATACTCTATTAATTCCTTTAAATTTCATGAATTCACACCGGTATTGTGGAATTGAACTTTAGTTGCGGTCGACATACTGAATTGAGGCTTAATTCACCAATATTTGTTGTGAATTTCGTGGAATGAGAACTCGAGTATGAATTGAGCCTTTGCACTTGCTTTGCATTGTTCGTTTTCTAAAATGCAGTCAACGTGCTGATTTTAGATCACGAAATCTTTAGATCAAAGTGTAAAGAGATTCTCTGGTGCTAATGAAGAAATAAGAACCTAAATTCATACGTCGCCATGGGAAGTCTTTAGGAGATAATTGCTATAGTAGTTAGAAATAGGTAATTGAGACGTTGCAGTGTGAATACATTGTTCTTAGGCCTCGCTATGGGAAATAATAATGACAGGAAGCCTAGGTTGCAGTGTGGTCGACATGCTGAGGTTTCTAGGCAACTAGTTCTCCTTTTGTATTGCTCATATTTAATTGCACTGCGTGAGTTGTCTAGGTAAGCATTCATTTGGTGAAAAAACCCTAGGATGTCCTCCCTTCTCTCCATTTGCATTTACATTTTACTCTTGTTCTTGTTGTTCTGTATCTGTGAAAATTTTTCAGAGTAACTTTAGAATTTGCTTGAAACCACTCTCTTCCCTGTGGAACGAAACCTTATCACCACTGCTATAGTTAATTAGGGATAAATTGGTGAGCACGCGACAGCTTGCATCAATTTTTGGCACCGCTGCTGGGGAAGGCATGGTTTCTTGAATTTTGATTTGCTCTGTTTTGTATTTTTTGTGTAGATTAGTAGTTCTGTTATGTTTCATTTTGGGAAATTTTGTTGTTTTTGTTTTTGTGTTTTGTTCTGTCTACTTGGTTTATTTGTGGCAATTGCAGGATATTGGAACTAAATTGAAAGAGGATAGTGCACATCACAAGTACTCGAGTATGATTAGATAGTATGGAGACTATTTTGAGTCTTATCATTTTTGCCACTAATTGGGGTGGTTGATACACGACCAACACCTAGAATAATTGAGGACTTCTCTCCACCACCATATGAGGAGCAATGGCTCAATCAAGCACAAAGCAACAAGTCGTATCTCATTAGAAACCAAAGACTCTCTGCGGAAGACATGTTTTCTCAAATTTTAGAAAGGCTCGATAGAGGCCCCAAAAAGAAACAAATGAGATTTTCTCAAGAAGAAAAGTTTCCAACATACTATCCACAAGGTACACCTCTAATTGCTAGAATATCAACTCCTGAGGAATATCATTTTGAAGTGCAATCTAATGTTAAATGTGGTGAAAAGAATCCTAGGGAGGTGGCATCTACAAATATTGAGGTTGTCTCACAAAAATGCATTATTGATGAACCTTTGTTGCATGAGTCAAATTTTAGCTGTTATATCGAGGATGATGTCTTCTGTTATGAGCGTGATACTGATGAAATTAGAGCCTTGTGGTTTCTTAGTGACGAGATGGAAAGTATATCCAATGCTGAGTCTTGCATTAATTCTATGGATTTCCATGAGTCAAATGATGTTAATAGCTATTCATTAGATGCTTCTCCTATTGATTGTCTTGTGAATTGTACAGAGACACATCTTGATGATCATTGGGATAGCATGAACAAAAATAATGTTGCAATTGCTAATAAGAATGTCAACACATTAATTGAAACTCTTGTTGAGGCACCAACTCGTGAAACAGTGAATGAATCTAATAGTCTAATTGGTGACTCACAAGAAGTGCAACATGAGATACCCTTGTTAACTGAGGATAATGATTTTTGTGTTGTTAACAAAGAAAAGACTCAGACATTTCCCCATGTTAGTCTAGATGACGAAGATGTGAAAATATTTAATGACATTACTAACATGGTGGAAAATTGCTTTGTTGATGCATCCATTTTTGAGCTTACTGATGAGTTTGTTGAGACCATGGATGTACAACCCTTGGTTGAGCCTTGCAGGGTTATAGAGTCTAGTACGATGGAAGAAGTAACTATGGTGCCTCCAATTGGGGAGCCTCAGTGGTTCAAAGTGAAATTTGTAGAGATTGCTCCCCATGTGCAGGAGCTTAAGCACCTCCTTGAAAATATTATTCAAGTGGGCTACAAGAGGAAAAAGTGTGCTTATGGAATATAATTTTTCTGGTACAGAGATGGATATTCTGAATCTTGAAGAAGAAGGCTTAATGAATATAGTCTAGCTAGAGACTAGAGCAACCCAGAACTACTTCTTTTTCAAATTATCTTAAATAAAGTATTTTGGTTAAGTTGATCTTTATGTTTCTTGTAGTTTGTTATGCTCACTAAACCACTCATGTTTATGAAGACATGCACATGAAAGAAGTTGCAAGGGAAATAGACAATGCACACATGAGGCTAAGTGTGGGGGAGTGGTGCCATAAACCACTCCCATGCTGCACACAATCACTTTATTTTACATTTCAAGCATGAATTGCTCATGTTCCACTTAGTGTTACTAGTTGCATATTTTTACACCATCATGATTCCTAGTCATTGTGCGACACTTTGCTTGCATGCTACCTCCGTGTCATGTTTACCTTGCATCAACATGTAGTGTACTTGAGTTAGCGATTTCTAATAAGCTTTATTTCACCATGTGCAGAAAATTTTTCATGAAGAGAGAACTATGGACATAGACACTCCACTAAGTAAACATTGGAATTCATGACTTATCAACACCAGGGAGCTCTTAAACCTATCTTTACTTTACATTGAGGACAATGTAAGTTTTAAGTGTGGGAGAGGGAATGTTTGTTATGGTTTGTGTCTCTTGGACTTTATATGCTCGTTCTCTATCACGAATGAAATTTTTTGTACTATGTGATGCAAAGCATGCTACTTTTTAGTTTTGTTGTTTTATCTTGAGCTCTTGCATATTATACCCCGTATAAGTTGTGTTTTTCATTTTTTGTGCAAGTTTTAATTTTTTTGCAAAATTTTTAAATTTTTGTGAATAAGTGATGTTTTTGAACACAAGTTATGTGTAGTTGACATTTTTATGGAAGAACTTGTCTATCCATGAAAAGTTCACTAGCACTGGAGTTGGATGTGTGTTTTAAAACTTTAAATAAAAACTGCTTAGTGGTGAGGATAGTTCAATGCTAAGTGGTAGGAGTTAAAACTTTAGTTGGAAAGTTTGAACTTTATCATAGTTGTTTTCAAGCACTAAAATTGAATACATACATGGATTGTTGAACTTGTTGAATACATACACAAGCACTTCTCATGCACAAGCACAATGCACGCACAGCACACTTGCACGAGCCCACTCACACACACATTGCTCACCCGTGCACTACATATTGCATGGGGAGGCCGCTCTATGAAAATGTATTGTGAGAGGGGCGACCGCCCCATGAAAAGTGAATGTGAGGGACTTTGTCACATTTTTGTGTTTTCCTTCGAAATATTTTCTAAGTGTTATGATGTTCGTTTTCTTGTGGAGATTTTGGAAGTGTGTGATGGTGTGGCTTGGGAGCGTGGAATGCTAACTGAAGACGTGAAGTGAAATGGCCCAAATGCGTGAAGCTGTAGGATGATTGGTGACGTGGCGCATAGTGCATGTGCATATTTTGGAAGAATTTCTTTCTCAGTGGCATTTCTGTAATTAAATGTATAGTTTACAATTGCGTGTAGATAAAGCTTTAGACCTCTATAAATAGAGGGACTGTGTCATTATTTAGGGGGGATTTCCTATCCAGAGATTAGCCTAGAAACTTGTGAGTGGGAAATTTTTTCTCTCTAACTTTCTCTCTAGATTTTCTCTCTCTAGAATTTTAACTCCGATTTCAATTCTGATTTAACTTTTGGATCGATCAATGGAATTCAATTCTCAATTAAGGAAGTGTTAAGCAATTCATTTGTGATTTTGAGCTCTATGAAGCAAGTTAATCGGTAAATTCTTCAAGTTTTATGATAATGAATTGTTTAATGCTGCATTTTGATAATCACGACATGAGAATGAATTATTTTGGCTAAACTTGTGAAGTCCTAGGGTTCCGATGGGTGAATACTCTATTTAGACAACGAATTGTGGTGCAATTAACATAAAATATGAAGAAATAAAATCATATTTTGCATTACTCTATTAATTCTATTAAATTTCATGAATTCGCATCGGTATTGTGGAATTGAACTTTAGTTGCGGTCGACATGCTGAATTGAGGCTTAATTCACTAATATTTGTTGTGAATTTCGTGGAATGAGAACTGGAGTATGAATTGAGTCTTTGCACTTGCTTTGCGTTGTTTGTTTTCTAAAATGAGGTCGCCATGCTGATTTTAGATCAATCTGTAGATCAAAGTGTAAAGAGATTCTCTGGTGCTAATGAAGACATAAGAATTTGCTTGAAACCACTCTCTTCCCTGTGGAACGAAACCCTATCACCACTACTATAGTTAATTAGGGATAAATTGGTGGGCACGTGACAGCTTTTGTCAATAGTTAAAACTACAAAGTGTAGAAATGAAAAGATATACCGAATGATATCAGAAAATAGAAAAATCTTATAAGTTTGAGAAGAAACTTTCAAATGGGAAAATGCCAACAAAGAAAAGCATGTTGAAAGAATATTAATAGTGCACAATTAATTCTCTAAATTGAGCATTTCTCGTTGAGGAGCTAAAACCAGTAGCAAAGCTAAAACAAATAGCAACTAAGACTTGAAACTTATGAGATAAGTTCTCTTGTTGTGACCTTGTTCAAATTTATCCCTTCATGAGATTAAGAATTACTATAATCAAATTCTTGGTCAAAATGAAGAACTTTCTAATATGGATGGCCGAGGCTTGAAGTCCTGGACTACCAATCCACACACTTTGGATCGTTGTTGACATACCAAATTCGAACAACACAACAAGTAACAATGCGGAATAGAGATATGAAACGAAAAGGTAAGATGTTAAGCCAATCAAACCCCAACGTTATTACAAATTAATTAACCTAGCTTATGTAACAATAGCTAACTTAATTAGTTGGCTTGTTCCTGAACTCAAGAACAGATAGGCTAATCCTATAGCTCCTCACTAAAGACTTCGCAGGAATTTTTAAAACACAAAGTGTTTTCAACTTTTGCAATGCAAAAATCTGGTTTATTAATCTTCTATCAAAAACGTTACAATGAAGCCTTCCTTAAATAAGGATTATTTCGGCCATGACAAAAGGAAACCCTAGTGAAAGCTAATTACAACTTGACTTCTTTACTAACTAATTTACTAACTAGTTTCCTAAATCAAACAAGAGCAAAACTGAGTTTGTATCATAGAGTAGGACACGGCTAAGCTCCTAAAATTTAGAAGTTTACTCTTTAAAACAATTACTTTCCATTACCATGCAAGAAAATTGGGCCAAGTAATTAACTAGCAAACGAAAATATAAGCCCAAATTAATGTTTAATGGAATTAATTTATTACAAAGCAAATAAATCCTAAGACTTAAAAGTGGTGGCGTGATCCATGTTGTAAAAGTCCAAGCACGCCATCTTGGTCTTCAGTTGTGATTGCTTCATGAATACTCTTCAAGGTGGAATTTCCTTAAGCTCCAATGTATAACTCATAGGAACTTCTTCATGAATTGTTATGCAAGAGATATTCCAAATAACTCCATGTTGAGATGGTGAAGGTGGTGACGCCAAGTGACCTTCAAGATTATCCAAGTCTCCACAATATATTGACAATAACGTTTTCAAGGCGGATTTCATCCTCTTGCTCCTTGATCTTGTCATTGTTCCATTAACATTCTCTAATGGATCATGTGAAGTCGGCTTTGGCATCATGAACATGGGCGGATTGCTATCATTCCCTCCCTCCTCGAAAGGATTTGTCCTCGAATCACCTACATCATACAAAGATAAATCAGAAACATTAAATGTAGATGACACATTGCAATACTCACTTGGAAGTTTGATCTTGTAAACATTGTCTCCAATCCTTTCCAAGACTCGAAAAGGACCATCTCCTCTTGGATGAAGCTTAGATTTCCTTTTCTCAAGAAACCTCTCTTTTCTTAAGTGTATCCAAACCCAATCACCCGGTTCAAATTTCACTTGCCTTTTACCCTTATTGGCTTGTTTGGCATATTGTTTATTACGTCTTTGAATATTATTTCGAACCTTCTCATGTAACTCCTTCATAAAATCAGCTTTCTTTTTACCTTCGACATTAACAAACTTATTAATAGGAAGAGGCAAAATATCAAGTAGAGTTAATGGATTAAATCCGTAAACAACTTCAAAATGTGAGCAATTAGTAGAACTATGCAAAGTCCTATTATATGCAAACTTAATATGAAGTAAACAGCTTTCCCAATTCTTTAAGTTCTTTTGAATAATGGCATGAAGTAAGGTAGATAAAGTGCAACTAACTACTTCAGTTTGTCCATCAGTTTGTGGATGTGCAACAGTAGAAAACAACAATTTAGTGCCTAACTTATTCCATAAAGTACGCCAAAAATGAGACAAGAATTTAACATCTCTATCACTAACAATAGTTTGTGGAATGTCATGCAATCTAACAACTTCCTTAAAGAATAAATCAGCAATATGAGTAGCATCATTAGATTTAGAACATGCAATGAAGTGCGACATTTTGCTAAATCTATCAACTACAACAAATATGCTATCATGACCATTGCGTGACCTATGGAAATCAAGTACAAAATCCATAGAAATTTCAATCCAAGGATGGCTAGGAATAGGCAAAGGCGTGTACAAACAATGAGGCATCACTTTTGATTTTGAATGTTTACATAATGCATTATCACAAACACTTTTAACATCTTTAATCATGTTAGGGCAATAAAAGTGTTCATTTAAAACAGCAAGTGTTTTAGCAATTCCAAAATGCCCCATTAACCCTCCCCCATGGGTTTTTTTAACAAGTAAATCACGAATGGAACAATGGGGTATGCATATTTTATCTTTCTTAAACAAAAATCCATCATGCATATATAATCACCATTCGGCTTTATCAAACATTGATCATAGGTGGTATGAAAATCATGATCATCTTTATACAAACCTTTTATTAAATCAAAACCAATGAACTTAGTATGCAAATAGGTGAATAATGTGTATCTCCTAGATAATGCATCAACTACAACATTTTCTTTACCAGATTTGTATTTGATCACATATGGAAAAGATTCAATAAATTCTAACCATTTAGCATGCCTCTTATTCAATTTACCTTGAGTTTTCAAGAATTTAAGGCTTTCATGATCATTATGAATAATGACTCTTTAGGCAATAGATAATGTTGCCAAACCTGTAATGATCTTACCAAAGCATACAACTCCTTGTCATAAGTTGTATATTTCATGGCTGCCCCATTAAGCTTTTCACTAAAGTAAGCCACCGGTTTTGATTCCTGCATTAAAACAGCAACAATACATATCCCGGAGGCATCACAGTGTATCTCAAAAGCTTTATGAAAATTCGGTAATGCTAGTAAAGGGGTGTGAGTCAATTTGTTCTTTAATGTGTTACAAGCATTTTCATGTTCTTCTTTCCACTCAAAAGTGACATTCTTTTTAACAAGTTCATTTAAAGGTGCAGCTATAGAACTAAAGTTTTTAACAAACCTTCTATAAAAACTTGCTAAACCATGAAAATTTCTAACATCACTAGCATTTTTAGGTCTTGGCCAATCCATGATTGCCTTGACTTTTGACTCATCAACAGAAATTCCTTGAGAACTAACAACATAACCCAAAATGATAATTGATTCCATACAAAAAGAACACTTTTAAGGTTAGCATATAATTTGTTCTCACGCAATATAGCAAACACATTTCGAAGGTGCACAACATTTTCATCAAGTGATTTGTTATAAATAAGGATGTCATCAAAATAAACTACAACAAATTTGCCAATGAAAGATCTAAAAACATGATTCATGAGCCTCATAAAAGTACTAGGTGCATTAGTTAGACCAAAAGGCATGACTAACCATTCATACAAACCATACTTTGTTTTAAAATCTGTTTTCCATTCATCACATTCTTTCATTCTAATTTGATAGTAGCCAATTTTTAAATCAATCTTGGTAAAAATACAAGAACCATGCAATTCATCAAGCATATCATCTAATCTAGGAATTGGATGTCTATACTTAATGGTGATTTTATTAATAGCACGGCAATCAACATACATTCTCCAAGATTCATCCTTTTTAGGAACTAATATCACGGGAACCGAACATGGACTTAGAGATTCTCGAACAATACCTTTGTCAAGGAGTTTATCCATTTGACGTTGAATCTCTTTTGTTTCCTCAGGGTTAGCTCTATAAGTTGGGCGTTCGGAATTTGCACCCCAAGCACAAAATCAATTTGATGTTCAATGCCACGAATAGGTGGTAAACCTATTGGTAAGTCCTCGGGAAACACATATCCATATTCCTGCAAAAGAGACAAAACAACACTAGGCAAAGAAGAAAGGTGATCACTATCAATGATAAGTACATCTTTGAGAAAAAGTAAATACAATGGTTTTCTATCTAGTATTGCTCTCTTTATCTCACTCATAGAAGCAAAATAACAAGACTTAGAAATAGTTACATTTCGGCTATTGCTAACATTAGCACTAGGTATAATTTCTCGACCTATACTATTGTTTACATTCTTTTTCTTCTCTAGCTCACTCTTTTCCTTTGCTTCTTCATCACGTAAATCACTACAAGCTTTTGCAATTCGAGCTTGGTCTTCAAAGACTTGTGTTGGAGGTAAGGCCTTAAGGTTGAACCTTTTGGCTTTATGTTCCAAGCTGTAGTAATTCTTCTTGGCCTAATAAATAACATCTCTATCAAATTGCCAAGGTCTTCTAAGAAGAATGTGACCGGCCTCCATTGGAACAACATCACATAAAACTTTATCAACATAATTACCAATTTTAAATGGTACCTTTACTTGCTTGGCCACTCTTGTTTTGGCAGATTGATTAAGCCATTGAAGTAGGTATGGCTTTGGATGATTCATGCAAGTCAAATTCATCCTCTTGACAAGTAAAGTACTTGCCACATTAGTACAACTTCCACTATCAATGATTACATTACAAACTTTATCTTGAACCATACAACGAGTATGAAAGATATTTTAACGTTGAATTAAATCATCATCAATTTGTGGTTGTGCATTAAGGATACGGAAAGTTACCAAACAAAAATTACCAACATCATAGGTATCATGTGATTCAGTTTCTTCACTCTCATACTTCTCCTCAAGTGTGGGCATGTCAATGCATTCATTATCATCATTATCATCATCACTTACCACATCTCCATTGTCACTAATAAACATTAACTTACGAGTAGGACAATTGGATTGGATATGACCATAGCCTTGATATTTAAAACATCGAATATCCCTCAACCTTGGTGTAGATTGTGACGCCGATTGGGAGGTGGAAGTAGTGGCCTTAGGGACAGATTTTGGGGCATTGGACGCTGTACTTGAAGGCTGATTTGGAGTGAATGTCCGCGGCTTTGATGGCGGAGTGAAAGGAGTAGTGTTTGGCTTTGAATCTCTCCTCCAAGGTGGTGGCAGTTGTGTGAAAGGATGATTAGTTCATCCATTTCCTTTCATGTGCCTTTCGATCTTAGTAGCTTTATGAACTAGCTCATTAATATCAATATAACTTTGAAGATCAACATGGTAGGCTAATTCGGAATTCATACCTCGAAGAAACCTTTCAATTGTGGAATCTGAATCTTCTTGAACATTAGCCTTAATCATAAGTGCTTCCATCTCATGGTAGTATTCCTCCATGGTTCGACTTCCTTGCACAAGAGAGTGCAACTTTCTATTGAGTTCACGGCTATAATGTGAAGGGACATATTTCTTCCTCATGAGCACTTTCATTTGATTCCAAGTCTTGATTAGTCTTTCTCCATCTTGGCGTCTATTTTTAATTACCTCATCCCATCATAAACTAGCATAATCCTTGAGATGCATGAAGGCATGGTGATATCTTTTATCATCGGGATAATTGTTGCCTTCAAAGAGATGATCTAGGTCTCGAACCAAATCAAAATATGCTTCGGGATCTGCTTTTCCATGAAAAGTAGGTAATATCAGTTTAAAAGTACCAATAGACAAGTCGGATGTTTTATCACTTTTAGAAGATCCAATGAATTCCTCCTCTTCATTATCGGATGCAACTTCATGAAAATCAATTTGTCTTGAGGTGGAATTTTTAGTGGTAGGACGCTTGCCTGCCGAAGCCAACCTATCAATTTGAATTTGCATCTTTTGGAGCATGTCAAAAAGCACTTCATTATCAATCTTTCGTTTGACTCGTGATACCGTTTTATCACCCTCTATCGTACCTGCAATGTTAGTAAAAACAACAAGAAAATAATATATTTCCTCACGGGTTCTCACTTTGGGGAGTAGGTACTCACCACTCTTTATAAGTAGCTTTTCTCTTGTATACCCTAACTACACTCTTATGATTGAATCACCTAATCTATATTAGTCATATCAGTTCATTGACAAGAGGAACACGTCTCAACTAACAAGTCCAAGCAACAAAACTTACAAAAGGCAAGTCAATAGAATATTTAGGCAATAACCGCAAAGAGTATTTAGATCACGCAGGGGTATAATTTGATTGAACTATAGAAACTAGACACAAAGATAAAAATTTTGCAACTTGAATCACTTAAATCGGAGTTGTAACGAAAAAGTTATGGCAATTTCAATCTTAGTGGTTTTAAAGAGAAAATCAAGAACACTTAGTTCTTTTGGGCTACAATTTTTTTTTGAATGGTTCGAATCCCTTTTTTTTGTATTGGGCCTTTTTTATTTTGGACAAGAACTAGGGTTTTAGAACAACAACCTAGTACAAGAACTAGGATTTTAAGGTTTTAAGACAAAAACCTAGGGTTTTTATTTTGTCTTATGTTAGCCTAACCTTAAAATATTCAGCCACAAAGACAAATCAATAACTCACCAAATATTTTGAATTTGAATGTGCCACAAAAACAAGATCTTCAAGATTTATGCCAAAGAACAATATTTTAGTTCAAGATTTCAATTTTAAGCAACTTGGAATTTCAAGAAGTTCCAGAACTTCAAGAAAGTGGTCAAGAACTAATCTTTTTGACACGGGACAAAAACTTGACCAAAGATAATAGACTTTAGAAACAACATAGAAAAGATAGCAAAAAGAATGACACAAAATGGACTAAAAACCAAGAAGTTGAAATTTTAGGTCTAAACCCGAAACCTTAACCCTAGAAATTTTAACGTTTTGAATTTAATCCTAAAGCATGCAATTCCTATGCGGTTTTCAACACAAAATTGACACAAAATGGGCAGAATAGAAACAAGAACAAGACACAATAAGTGACGAAACAAAACAACAACAAGAACGAAGGAAAAAATAGCAAGAAAAAGATGCAAAAAATCAACAACTATGGCAAGATGATTATGACGATTTTGATGAATTTTTTTGCACGAAGTTTAAACGATTTTGCTCAACAATTACGACTGAATTTAGAGCAGAATTAGACACAAATTATAGCAGCAAGAATGACTCTAACAGCAGCAAAAAGAATGCCAGAATAGCAGCAACTTTTGACGCTAAAACAGTAACATGCGACAACAAGAAAGAAAACACAAAACGGAAAAGATGACCTGAACTTGATGCAACAACCGGAGCTCTGATACCAATTGATATGGATGGCCGAGGCTTGAAATATTGGACCACCAATCCATACACTTTGGATCTTTGTTGACACACAAAATTCGAACAACACAACAAGTAACAATTTGGAATAGTGATATGAAACGAAAAGTTAAGATGTTAAGCCAATCAAACCCCAACGTTATTACAAATTAATTAACCTAGCTTATGTAAACAAGAACTAACTTAATTAGTTTGGCTTGTTCCTGAACTCAAGAACAGGTAGGCTAATCCTGTAGCTCCTCACTAAAGACTTTGCGAGAATTTTTAAAACACAAAGTGTTTTCAAATTTTGCAATGCAAAAATCTGGTTTATTAATCTTCTATAAAAAACGTTACAATGAAGCCTTCCTTAAATAAGGATTATTTCGGCCATGATAAATGGAAACCCTAGTGAAAGCCAACTACAACTTGACTTCTTAACTAACTAATTAACTAACTAGTTTCCTAAATCAAACAAAAGCAAAACCGAGTTTGTATCCTAGAAAGTAGGACACGACTAAGCTCCTAAAATGTAGAAGTTTACTTTCTAAAACAATTACTTTCCATTACCATGCAAGATAATTGGGCCAAGTAATTAACTAACAAACAAAAATATAAGCCCAAATTAATGTTTAATGGACTTAATTTATTACAAAGCAAATAAATCCTAAAACTTAAAAGAGGTGGCGTGATCCATGTTATAAAATTCCAAGCACGCCATCTTGGTCTTCAGTTGTGATTGCTTCATGAATACTCTTGAAGGTGGAATTTCCTTAAGCTCCAATGTTGAACTCATAGGAACTTCTTCATGAATTGTTATGCAAGAGATATTCCATATAACTCCATGTTGAGATGGTGATGGTGGTGATGCCAAGTGACCTTCAAGATTATCCAAGTCTCCACAATGTGTTGACAATAACGTTTGCAAGGCGGATTTCATACTTTTGCTCCTTGATCTTGTCATTGGTCCATCAAGATTCTCCAGTGGATCATGTGAAGTCGACTTTGGCACCATGGACATGGGCGGATTGCTATCACTTTCACAAACTATTTGAGTAGTTCTTTCAAAATTTCTTCAAAACATATTGAACCAAATGCTGCATGAAGAGCGACACAGTGATTGTGTAGTTCGTTCCCTCCTTTCAACTTTAGCAAGTGGCACTTTCTAATATATCAACAATGGCTTGTGTAGTGATTGTTTAAAGATCTTTAACTAACTTCACATGTATTTTCATTGATGAATCCTCAATCTATTAGTTATCTATTGATGAGAATAGAAGCCCGTGTCCATGTCCGTGGTGTTAAAGTCAAATTGTCATCCTGAAAGTTTCTGTCACGTTTTGGTATGCTTGCCATAACTCTTTCGATATAACTCGGAATTGCATGCTTCAAGAAGCACTGGAATGATAAGAGATAGAGCTACAACTTTTTTGTTTTAAGTTGTTCAATATTCGGACGTTATCACCGTTGAAAGTGACTTGCAAAGTTCATGACGGGATTCTGGCCGAATTTTCATCACGAATTTCATGGACTACATTGAAGACCAAGATAGCGTGCTTGGGCTTTGCTATTAATGGATCACGCCATTGTTAATCTTTAGGATTTATTTAAGTTGTAATAATTAAGTCCATCCAACTCTTAATTATGGGCTTAAGTCTTTCTGTTTTAATTATGGGCTAAGTAACTACTTGATCCAATTATCTTGCATGATAATGGCAAGTAATAGTTTAGGAAACAAAGGAAGTCAAATTGAATTTGGCCACCTTTGAAACCGTGTTCCTTAATCCTTTTTGGAAAAGGATTAGTTTGTTAGTTGTTAGTTTCCCATTCCAATTTGGAAAGTTAGTTAGTTTAGAAGTCAAGTTGTATTTTACAACTACTAGGGTTTTATTTCCTTTATTCATTAAGCATGGCCGAACTGCTCTCTATATAAAGAGAAGGAATTGTAACGTTTTTAACAAGAAGTTGATGAATGAGAATTTCGAGATTTTTAGCTTGCTAAAAATTGTGATTAACACTTTGTGTTGTCCAAGCCTTGGAAAATTATTTAATTGTCCATTGTAGAAGCTTTGCCTTTAGCGTGACCTTTAGGTGACTTCACCATTTTTCTTTATTTAAAGAGCAGGCCAAATTAACTTGTTTAACTGATTGAATTTTCATAGGTTAAATTGAGTTCGTTTGTAATAAAACGTTGGGTTTGATTTACTCAATTCTTGGCGTTTTTCCTTTGATTGCTTTTCCGCCCGAATTGTGTCTTGTGGTCGTGCATTATCTTGTTTGTGCAGCACGATCCTTTGCTTGTGGAGATCGAATTTGGTCCAGGAGTTGGAGCCTCGGCCAACCAATTCGCATCATCTATCCTCTCTCTAAATGAAATTCTTCATTTATTTAAAACAAAACATTTGACAATCATAAAGCCTTTATACTGCATGTGACTAAAACAATGAAAATGTCACATATCACACCAGGCACTTTACTAGAAGGCCATAAACTTGATTCATTAGGAAATTAGTGTATTACAATTGTTAGTAGAAACATAAATATTTTATAGACTAATATCATGAATCTAATTGCTTGACATTGTACTTCGACAAATGAATCAAGTGCATTGGTTTTAAAAGATAGCTTTCAATAACATAATGTCATATTAATTCTTCGGGAACTTCAATAGAAGCCAAAGTAAACCTCAATTTATGTAAAAATTGTTAAACAAGTTGTTTTCTCTTCTTTATCTTATACACTACCGTTCAAAATTACATAACATTGATAAAGAGTAGTGATTCACTTTGCGAGACAGATTCTAATATTTAATTTGCACTTGCAAGAACCCAAAAGGAAAAGCTACCAAAAGATTTGTATATTCATATATTCCAAATACAAACCCTAGCTTCCCCGCACTTCCACACACACGAATAATCAAAGATCCAAATCTGATAATCAAATTGAGTATGAACAATTCACCAAATCAGAACTGAATCAAGATGCAAAATTTTTTAGATCTCCAATTAAAATTCTACATTATGCGCTTTGCATCATGAAATTGATATCACCTCATTTCCTTTATGAATTTTCCCAAATAATAATCTTAAAAACTTAAAAAAAATAAGGAAAAATAAAATTTTCACCTTGGAATTGGGGTTGTTCCAAAACGAGCAATTTCACAGCTTGGAGAGGCATTGCAGCCAAAGAGTCAATCTCATTTATCACAAGCTTCAAAATTTCAAATCGAATTAAAAAATTAAATTACAAAAAAACATAAAATTGAAGATTGAATTAATGTAGGGTTACCTGACAACTGCAAAGGGCAATGTGAAATCTATAAATGAGAGAAACTCTCTCGATGGAGACTTCTTCGAAGAGATTCAAAATGTGGTTGTTGTTAATGATGACTTGGTATGCTCCGATGTAAAAGTTGTTTCGAAAGCCGCTGGTCGCGTCTTCCAATATGCATTGTTGTTACGGCCATTTTTAACTTTATGATAGTTTTAAATTTTGCTCTGAGTGTCAGTTAATGTATTAGACCTAACAAGAGCAAAAAGAAAAGTATTCCTTATTTACAAAATTAAACTATAAGACTATGATAATTGTGAAAAATTTTAAAATTGTTAAAAGTGTGTTAATTTATTTATATGGCGATTCAAGGTTATCCATAAATTTGATACCTTTTAATAACTTGACAATATTTTTTCATTTTTAAAAATATTTATTCAACCATTATTTTTTACATAAAATTAAATAATTAATATTTCCTAAAACATTTTTATACAAACATTAGTTTTTTATTATATAACCTTCTATTTTAATTGAAATAAGATTTCTTTAATCATTTGAAATTCAAATAAAAGTTAAAATAGAATTTGACTTTTCAATTAAAATTTTGAAATTTATAATTATAACAAAACATTACTCAATAATGTATATAAATATTAGCTACATCATTACATAATTTACTCTTTTTTTACTTTTTTTACTATAATAATATTAAATCATTTATTAAAGAAATGTTTACATAGTTTTTTACTCTTTTTCTTTCTCAATCAAATAATGTCATGAATTCTGTGCCACCTAATTAAACTTGTATACAATATTTTGTAAAGTATTGCATTTATTATATAAACGTTGCTCCAGATACCTAAAAAAGGTAACACTTCTTACAAATGTTGCATGTTCCTATAATAATTGCAACACTTATTTAAAAGTGTTGCATGTTTCTTTAATAATTGCAACACTTATCTACAAGTGTTGCATTAAACTTATATATGCAACACTTATTTAAAAGTGTTATAACTTTTCTAAAAATTTTCTTTACTTGCAATACTTTTACAAGTGTTGCTTTCAAAGTGATGCTATAGGTTCGTTTTGTAGTAATTCCCTAAGCAAAAAAATATATATGAGTCAGTAAAATACAGACTTATTAGGGATGGTTCAAAAGAAAGAATACGACGTAGCATTCTATTGATGAGATAGGTAGATGTTAAGATTGCATCTCCCTGGAACATTTTTGGCATGTTGGTGGTAAACATCATGGCACAAGCCACTTCAAGTAAATGCTTATTTTTTTCATTCAGCAACTTTATTTTGTTCAGTTTTGACACAAGAACTTTGGTGAACTATCCCATGTTTTTGAATAAGACCCCTCCCCCAAATTATGTTGAAATATTCTATCATTATCAGTGAGCAAGATTTAAATTTATTTTTTAAATAGTGTTCGAACCATTGAATAAATGTTGATTAATGTAGAATGGGCCTCATTTTTTATTTCAATAGATAGATGATGAGTTACTATTATACTAACTCATATATATCATTTTGCTTAACTTTTGACTTGGTTTTCATGCAATTGTATAGTTGATATGTGGTTTTATTTATTTGTAGGATTACAACTTTGGAGTTTAATGGAAGAAAAATAACTAAATTGAGGATTAATTTAGCCAAATATGTGTTTAGGTCAAAGAATAGGGAAATGAAGTGAAGGAGGTTGGACATGATTCATTTGAAATTCAAGGAAACCCCAAAATGGTCTAATTCAAGTTTAGCAGAACAAATAATGAACTTCAATTGAGTGTAGCTCTCTCTCTCTCTACTCAATCAAAAGAAGAAATCTTGGATTTTTTGGAAAGCTCTATGAATGTACTTCAATTCTTATGCTTTGAGATTCTTCCAATTCAGTGGGTATATAGGAAAAACGGGCGCTTCAAAGTAAACGCTCATCCAGTTGTTGGTTCATTGACACATTTTGGGATAACGCTTATATCTTAAGCTACAGACCTCAAGGTTGATGATTCTTAACAATATAAAAGCCAAGATCAACAGCTACAATTCATATGTTTATCAAAAATTCTAGTTCTAAGTGGAAGGCCGTCAAATATTCCATTTAATGCAACACAACGGGATAAAAATCAAGTTTTAAAGGATCTAGCGTAACTGCAAGGCTCTCTAGACAAAATATTTTGTGTGGTAGTGGACATCACTGGCACCCACCACAGCCAAAACATTTACATAATGTGGGCACTTCTAGTACCAGCCATATCCAAAGTTTAACACGAGGCTAGTGCCACTATATATAAACTTCTAGGTCTATCACAGTTTAGTATCTTGGCTATAACTTCTTTGTTCCAATTTTGAATTCGGTGATTCAAAAAGATGTAGATAGTTAAGACATGGGGATACAATGTTCATGTTTTGAGCTTTCTTAGATTCAAATAGAATCTGGAATGAAATTAAGGTGGAAGATGGCTGTTGGGAACTTTGAAATAACTGGAGGAGATGTGGTTGTGCATGCGGTGAAGGCTTGTTTCGAGAGAGGAGTTAAGGTGAAGGTTTGTTTTGGGAGATTGGAGGCATGGAGTTTTCAAGAGTTTCGCGAAGTCTTCTTCACTTAATTATTAAGTTGTAATATTATTTTTGTTCTTTTGTATTTTAGTTCCCAATTTCCAATAAGTGAGGTACAACTTGCAATTAGCTCATTTTTATCCTTTTCTTAGGAGTTAAGTTTCTTAGTTAGTATAAATGTTAGGACTTAAGGATTTTTTTGAAAGTTACTTTAGAAGATTAGATTAGTTTGGTCATTATTCAATCCAGCTTAGTTTAGTTTGAATTTTCATTTCTCGGGAGAAGTTTATAGATCTCACCGTGAAAATACACCTTTAGTGTGTGTATTGTAGATCTAAAAATCAATAGGCATTTGTGGATTCATTCAACTAAGGATTTGGACTGATCATTCTAGAATTCAATTGAAGAAGATTCTTTTATTGGTAGTTTCTTATCTTTTGTGATTATGATCTGTTCCTTGTGTGTTATTGTTAAATTTCAGTTGTTTCAAGCCATGAGTGGCTAGATATTGTATGTATCTTTAAAATAAAGTATGGAAGTGAATTCTTAGTAGTGTAGATGTTTATGGCTATGAATGATTGTTTTTTACTTTTATGAGAATTGAAATACATGATTCATGTTTTTCTATGGCCGATATGAATGTGAATCACAATTTGCTTAAGTATTATGTGTGGAACATTGTGAATCAATGTCTGTATGTGATCTCAATGTCAATATAGACCTTGATTGAATTAATGAATATAATCCTTACAAAGCTTGAAATCATGAACATAAAACCTAGTCTATATCCTTGATTTGTGTGCTATATGCTAACTTAGTGTGATCACCATGTCAACTAGTGAGTATGTCATCTCTTGTTGAGAATCTATTGTTTTCCATAACTAGACCGGGGCATGTGGAGACTAAAACCAGAATAGATAGAGAAATGGTTAAGTATTTTTTTCCTCTGCCATAAGAGAATAGTATTTAAAGTGTCTCCGTCCTTCTAGGTTATAGTTATGTGAATCAGAATCGATCACTGTCCTTACTATAAGAAGAGACTGTAGATATGCGGGTTTGGGATAGATCATACAAGCCAAATCTCTATTTTTTGCCATACAAAAGGATTACGTGGTAAGCTATAGAGACGAGAGTGCCACCGCCATATGAACTTTAGTTTCTCGCTAGGATCCTCAACACTCCCTACAAGTTGTAAAATCATTATAGTCATAATTCATTTACATACTGAGAGTTCACTGACTTATAGCTGAGATTTCCAGGATGCATTTTCTTCCAATCACATTTCTTTTTTACCTTATTTTCTAATAATTACTTTAGATTCTAGTTCAAATATTGTAATCTACTTGTAACACAATCCTAGTTACACAATCCCCCTTTGTATAGGATCGACTCCTTATTCATCATATCTAACATATTTTGGAGTTAACGAAATTAATTGTTTTCCTGAGATGGTACAACACACCTACAACAATTTTGGCGCCACTGTCAAGAAGGGGCAATGTGCACTAGGGTTGTTTGTTTAAGTACTTGACTAGTTTTTGTATTTTTCTTTTTATGTCTTGTGTAGTCAAATAGTTTCCTTATGATTTATTTTTTGTTGTTAGTTTCATGCATTTTAGTTTTTGGTTTAATCCACTAGGTTTTCCTTGTAGCAAGTGCAGGATCCTGGAGCTTAATTGAAAGTGAATAGTACACACCACAATTACCCAAGTATGTATAGGTGGTTTGGGGACTATTTTGAGCCCTATCATTTTTTCCCATCAAACGAGGTGGTTGACACACTACTAACACCTAGCATATTTGGAGACTTCTATCCACCAAACAATTAGAAACAATAGCCAAACCACCAATAAAGCAATGAGTCTTATCTTATGGAAAACCAAAAACCTTCTCTGTATGACATGTTCTATCAAATCATGAAAAGACAGGATAGAGGTACAAAAAGTGCAGAAAGAAGGCCATCTCAAATGAAAAAGGAGTTTCAAATAAGTCTACAAATAAGTGCTCAACAAGATGCACTATTGAACAATATGAGACAACAGACCGAGCTACTAGTTTAGAATGCTCAAAACCAGTCACAAAATATATCTAACTACAAGCATTCCAACTCCTACTGAATATTACTTTGAAATGCATGCTGAAATTGAATGTGGTGTCAAGTGTCCAGGGGAGGTAGAGTTTAAAAATATTGAGGATGGCTTATATGAGTGCATTGTTGATGAATTTTTCTTGCATGAATCAAATTTGAGTTGTTCTAATGAGAATTATGTCTCTTGTAATGAACTTACTAGTGAAGAACTTAGGGGATTTTTGGTTTCTTACTCTCAAGATCAGAGATGAATCTAATGTTAGGTCTTATATTAATTATACGAAATTCCATGAGTCAAAATATTTTAGTATACTTTCATTAGATATCATATTAATTGCCTTGTGAACAGTAAAGAGACAACTTCCATTAATCATTGTGCTAGAGTTAATGAAAATAATGTTGTAGTTACTGATAAACATGTTAACATAATGATTGAGAATTTTTTTAAGGCACAAAATTTTGAAATTGTGCATGAACCTAAGAGTCTAAACGGTGGCTGACAAATAGAGAAAAATGAGATACTTTTGTTAATTGAGGATATTGACTTATATCTGGTTAACAAGGAAATGACTCAAAATGATCTCCATGTAAGCGTAGATATTTGATGATTTTTAATGAAATTGATTACATGGTAGAGAATTTCTTTGTTGATGCATCCATTTTTAAAATTACTGATGAGTTTGTTGAGACCATGGATACATAGCCCTTGGTTAAGCCTTGAAGGGATATAGAGCTAAGTATGGTGGAAAAAGCAAATGAGGTACCTCCAATGGGGGAGCAAGGGTGGTTCAAAGTGGAATTTATAGAAGTTGCTCCCATGTCCATGAGTTCCAACACCTTCTTAATAATATTCATCGGAAGCCATACCGGAGGATAAGGAGTGCTTATAAAAGAGCATTTTTCTGGTATATAGAGATGGTTACTCCGAATCTTAAACGAGGATGCTTCAAAAATAAAGTCTAGTTGGACACTAAAGAAACCCAGAACTACCTCTTTTTCACTCTATCTTGAATAAAGCATTTTTATTTGTCATACTGGTTATTTAGGTTTCATTTTTTTATTTAGATTATCATCCATGTGTTAGGGCAGAACATGCACTTAAAGAAAGGACACAATGGCAATTGGAGATGCACACAAGGATTAATGAGACTAAGTTTGGGAGAGTGCTAAGAACCATCGGGACTGATCCTATAGGCACTTGCAATGACAAGCTAAAGTCGTATCGCTCCAATTTTACCCTAAACTATTGTAGCAGTAGTGAGAAGGATCGTATCCACAGGGAAGGTGATTTGGTTCCAAGAATTCGAGAGTGTTGCTCTATTAAATGTCACACAAATGAAACTTGTACTAGCGAGAACTAAGATAACTAGAACTCAAAACACAAGAAATAAAGTCTGAGTGCAATCAATAGGAAAGGCGATGCCCTAGGGTTCCGTAGCTGGATGAAAACACATTTAGATCACTCATGCGATGCAACTAAACATATATGCTAATCTAGAGGAGAACTTCGTTGCCTAGAGTCTTAAGCCACAACTGGCATGTCGACCACACTATGTCTTAATCCTTTTGACACCATCTTATCCCATAGCGAGGCCTAAGGACGGTGATTTTATCCCGCAACATCCCAATCCACTATTCCTAACAAGTTTAACAATCGACTCTTAGAAACTTCCCATGGCGAGGCTTAAAACTAAGGTCTAATGCGCTCGTTAACAACAGAGGACTTCTTTTTCACTCCAACCTTATGATCTCATAATCTACAATCGGCATGGCGACCGCATCCTAGAAGATGAGCATGCAAAACAAGTGAAAGACTCGATTCATGTTCTTATTCCACAGTATTCACAGCAAGAATAGATGTATTAAGCTCGGACTCAGTATGATGGCCGCAGTTCAAGTTCAATTCAACTACTCTAGAGCAAATACATGAAACTTAACTAATATTCACAATCAAGCAAAATATGAATCATTTCTTAAAAGATTACGTTTATTGCACCAAATCAAAGTATCTAAAATGTACATTCATCCATTGAAACCCTAGGTCATCACTCGATTAGCCAGAAAACTTTTTCCTCATCTTAATTTCATCAATTTGCAACATTAACAAACTCATTTCCATTCAATTGGAGGAATTTACCAGTTAAAGTACAAAGAATTGTCAATTCCTTCGTTTATTGAGAATAAGGAAGCAATTTCCAGTCCAAAACTGCGATCGGAATTTCAATCGGAGTACAATTTCTAGAGAGAGAAAATGCTAGTGAGAGAAAGTTAGAGAGAGTAAGTTCCCGCTCTCAAAATTCGAAGTTCTGTTACAATTCTTGAATAATTGATCCTTTCAAATACTAACGACCCCCTATATATAAAGGTTATGAAGAACTTAAACAATACGCAACTGACTATCATATCACAGAAATGCCCCCTATAAAATATCAAATGTCCACGAAGCAATTTGTGCTAAGCGTTCATTCACATCTTTGAGCCTTGGTCCTTCACGCCTCTATCAACCTCGTCACGCCTTTGAGCCACAAGACATCACGTCCTCAAAACACTGCACATGGAGAAGAATGTTAGATCACTTAGAAATTTTCAAGATAACAAAACAAGTGATAACAACACGGTGATGTGGCCGCACCATGCATTCGTTTACACGGTGATGTGGCTGCACCATGCATTTTGCCCCACGGTGCGGCCACATCATACAAACCTTTTCACAGTGCGGCCACATTTATGCTGCTTGTGTGCATGTGCAAAATTGTGCAAGTAATGGTGTAGCGAACTCATGTTGTGCTTGTGCATGTAATGCTCTGAACATTTGTGTTGTGTTGCGCATGAATGTGCCTACGTGAATGCATGAGTGTGCTGTGATGTACATGAGTGTGTGACGGAGTTGCATGCATGTGGTGCATGCGAATGCTGGAGTTGCTGCAAGTGTGTGCTGAAGTATGCTAGGTGTGCTTAAGTCATGCACGTAGTATGCTTGAGAAGTGCATGAGCCATGCATGAAGGATGCAAGCTTTGTGCTAAAGTAGTGTGCATGCTATGCAGCTGGAGTGTGCATGTGCCATGGCCTAGTGCTATGCAAGTGTGGCCGAGAGATGTGCGAAGTGTGTACATGAGTGGTGCCTAAGTTTGCGGGCCTTGTGCGCTAGAGTCGCGTGACGACGCACGACCCATCACGCAACGATGCATGTAGCATCGTACGGCAAACCAGCGCGACAAGTGCGGCAGCTTGGCGCTGTGTGTGCAGCGACTTGTGCCTAATGCTGTGTAAGTGTGGGCGAATCTGTGCGACGACCTCACGGCGATGAATGCACTCTTGTGCAACGATGCTTGCTGCAACTCAATATCAAGTAAGTGTGTGTCATGCAAACTCTATACACACAATTTGATTCCTCTTCCACTTAACATACTTCACACACAATTTCCACAAGAATTGTGTCACACACTTCACTCCCAAACACATAAACTCCTACTTTATGCACCTTACCTCAGCACAAGAAACCTAACCACATAACAAACATGTCAATTCCAACATCATAATCTTTAACCATTTTTAGCCCATTCTTGCCGAATAACATTTCATACAACTCACTCATTTCTACTCATTCTCCATATAAAAAGCACTAAAATATATAAAAGCCAAGTGAAAACAACAATAGCAAGTCAGTATAAAACTCACTTATCATGACACAACCACCTAGTTTACACTTAATGAATGATTTGTACGCATTGCCACTTTAGTGTTACTAATTGCATGCTTTAACACAACTATGACTCCTAGTCATGGTGCGGCACTTTCGTGCATGCCAACTACTTGTCTTGTCTACCTCTAAACATGAAGTGTGACCAGTGGCATCTAATAAGCATTGTGTCACATATTTTGCAAGACATCATTCATGCATGGGAAAGTTGAGGACAAGGGAATGTAAACCAGCAAACATTGGATTTCATTGCCTATAAACACAATGGAGTTACTCAGCCTATTCTTTACTTTACATTAGGAACAATGTAAGTTTTAAATGTGGGTGAGGGAATGTTTGTTGTGGTTTGTTGCCTCTTGAAACTATATAATTATTCTCTCAGGTGAATGGAATTTAGTTGCTATGTGATACAATGCATGATAGTTTTTTAATGTTGTTAGTATGTTCTGAGATTTTACATGTTTTACCCTTTATGTGTTGTGTTTTTCATTTTTGTGAGAATTTAAATTTTTGTGGAAAAAATTCATTTTGTTCATTTTAGTGAATAAGTGATGTTTTTTAGCACAAGTTGTGAATTTGAGATTTTGGTTAAAGATTTTATCTATCCATAAAAAGTGCACTAGTATTGGAGATGGGTGTATGCAAAACATAATTTGAATAAAAGACTTAGTAGTGAGGATAATTCAATGCTAAGTCATATAAGTTAAGACATAGTGTGAAAAGTTTAAGTTTTGACATAGTTGCTTTCAAGCACTAAGTGGGGATACATAAAGTGATTATTGAACTTGTGTGAAAGGTGAAAACTAGAGAATTTTTGAAAATTTCATAAATAAAGTAGCACATTTGAGCTAGTAATCCTTGAAAACTTGTATAGAGATTTAAGCATTAGAGAAAGTGATTTGGAAAATGTTTGTTGTTTTCAACGAAAGTGCAAATTTGCACATAAGTTTTTCCACTACAAGGTGAGATTACTCTACAACAAAAAAGTGTTCTAAAATGTGAACTTACGAGAGTGAAAAAAGGGTATAAAGAGCCATAATCCCCTAGGTTAAATTGAAAAGGCTAGGTACTACCCCCAATATAATAATATCATGTGCGAATGAAAATAAAGCACAAAATCATAAAAACTTGGGGGAAAGAGTGGTAATACATGAGGGAATGAATGGCCAACGATCCTTAAATGGTGCATTCATGTCCATATTATGTTTTCAAGTTGAGTACTAGAAAAGAAGCAATAGAGCTATATACTTGCATTCTCTACTATTACTTTGATCATAAGTGAGACTTGAACTTTATGTAACCCGTTGCACACCACTCACAAAATTGTGTTAAAGCTTTAATTGAGTACCACTTTGTTTTGATGATTGCCACAAAAAATTGAACATATCCTTACTACGAGAGTTCAATGGGCTGAAAATAAGAAGTATGCACATCCAGTGATAATGCAAAATATGCTTGAAGTTGATGGGAATGTTTCTTTGCAAAATGTTCAACTATATTGTGTTATGTGTTATGTCTTACTATGTTTTGTTGATTTCTTGAGCCTCAATAATCTGGTTAATACTAGTTTCACTTTGCTTACTCATGTTTAAAAATTGAACCAACAGCAACAAGAAATCTAATGTATCCAATTGAGTAAAGTTGTCAATCCCAATCAATCAATTCAACACCAAATCTAAATTATACCACTGTTATAATTTAGGAAAAATAAAGAAAAACAATCAAAGCAAGGATATAGTTGTTCAACACCGGTCATAGATAAGTAAATTTATAACAGGTTTGCGAAGATCAAACAACTTGAAGATTCAATTTTAAGGAAAACTGTAACCTGATTTTTCGAAGAACTTGTTCTCTTTCACTTGATACAAAACCCAAACCCGCTTCGCACGTAATCCCGATTAGGTATGTCACAAAAGCAAATTTCACAGGACCTTCGAGGAAAAATCAAAAGAGGTAGAACAATCAAACAACATAGATTGACAATTAAAACACAATTAAATAGTTTGCTTTAAACCAAAACCATTCAATTCTCAAGTTCTAATGTTTGAAACCCGTACCAGGAAACAAAGATCACAAAGAAGAAAATAAATCTCTGAAATTCATACTGTCAAATTACTAGAACATTCTGTCTTCATACAATGAAAGAAAGAACCTATATATAGGTTGCTCCCAAAACCCCAGCACCAAATTACAAAAATAAAAAAAATGCAAAAGGTCACGTGCGTCACAATGTGGAACATTCTACGTCACGACATAGAGAAAAACCCTAAACTACTAAAATTCGAAAATACTCTGCGTTGCGACGTACGAAGCCTTGCATTGCGACATTCAAGTTTATTTTTCAACGTTATGATGTACAAACTTCTGCATCACGACGTTGATGATCCAATAGTAAAAATAAAAAGTTCAACCCATGTGCAACGTCACGACATACATGTCCTTGTGTCGCAACATGGGCTATTTTGCGTTGCGACGCATATGGCTGACGAGTACGAGTTCATTGTTCAGTTTTGCATCAATATAGAGCACCTAATTACATGTTTTTTATTAGCACGTTTCACATCCAACAAATGGACAACTTAACAACTAACGTCTACAATGGTTTTGATGTGCTAATGTCGGATGAGCAAAAGGAGGCACATATGCTCAAAAGCGTCTCAAGGACAAAGGCCCCGCACAAGATTGACATCTCTAATGTAATAAAATAGCACTTTGTCATTTTGACCCATGCTTTGGTCTTTTAATCGTCAAGATTCTCTTTTGAACAATTTAGATTGTAATGTATATGTTTAGTTTGGTCGTTTATGAACAATTTTGTTGGTTTATGTTATTTGATCTATTTTAATTATCTATTATGATGGAATGTTATATGTTGTGATTTCTTAACTTGCAGCTTGCGTGGATTTTGGTTGGTTGTTTATGGAATCATGAAAATTAAAGGAAAACTGTACCCAAATTTTTCGCAAATTGCATACTTAATCAAATTATTCAAGTTTTTTTTTTGTTTTATTAATGACAAAAGAGGGAGAAAGCAATATTAAGGAGGAGTGAATATGTTGAGAGGGAGTGCATATGTTGAGAGAGAGCATGCTAAATGTTAAATGTTAATTGATATACATGCTTATTCATTATCCTCTCACAAAATTTGTTTGTCATCATAAAAAAGGGGGAGATTGAGACACCCAAAGTTTTAATCCATTTCTTTTGATGATGAACAACATAATTATGTTTATTAATGATTCATTAAGTATTTGGTTAACTTAGGTATGCAAAGATACAAAGGAAAATTTCAAGGATGGACAAAGATGCAAATTTAGCAAGTGTTAGCGTGGAAACTTAAAATCCCTAAACCAAAAGGATTGTAAGTTAGATCTTGTATTTTAGTTAACTTATTGGAAGCTCAAATAAGAATTAACATTTTTATAATGCACACAATAGAACATGTTTTATGAAAATGATCTTAGTACTTAGTCTTTAAAGTTTGTTTGAGAAAATGAGAAATTCCAGAAAAATCAAGTTTCTTCATGATTTGGACAACCTTTTTCTATTTTGGGCATCCAAATCTATTTTAATGAATCTCTGATTTGAACTTGGAAAACAGATTCAGACGACCTCCCCTACTTTTGAACGTCGAAATCCACTTTTGATAAAATTGCTATTCTCCACTATAAAATGCATGTGAACGCTCCCCTCTGATTTTGGGTAGTCCAAAACTAAAGTCAAAGAATTTTTGAAAAATTCAATTTGGACGACCTTCGTCAGATTTAGCTGTCCAAATTTGCACTTTCTTGAACTTTGATACAATCGGTAATTTGTATTTGGATGACCACCACAAGTTTCAAACGTTCAAATTGATCGCAATTTGAAAATTAGGGTTTTTCAAAATAGTTTCGGACATCTAATTTCTAAAAGGGTCATCTAAATTCTATTTTTTAGCTAATAATGGTCAAAATTTTGAGCATTTAATGCTCCACCTACCCTAAACTTTCAAGTATAAAAGCACAAATCTGATAAAGAACTCATTAAGAACAATAGTGAGCTATCAATTACCAGAAAACCTCTCAAGAAATATCATTCTTTCAAATGCAAAAATCTATTTCATCAAACTTCATTAATTGATCTTCCATTTTGTTGCCTATCTTTACTTTGAGTTAGCATTTATTACTTGTAATCAAGAGTATTAGAGAAATAGTGTGTTGGTACATTTATTAGCTTCATCTACCCTAAAAGGGGGAATTCAACTCTTGTATTCAACCATTTGGTAAGATTAAAAAGGCTTCTCTTACGTGGGGAGTTAAAATCATTCTCATAGTTTTCTGTAGCTATTGGATTGATCTTACCTTATTTGTAATTATGAGAATTGTGGGTTTGAATTTCACCCTTGGTGAAGAGATCACATTAGTGAATTGAGAAATCTCAAATCCAAAATGTTAGATAGTGGATGTAGAGTGCTCTAATGGAAGACTTAAACCACTATAATTCTTGTGTCTCATCTTAAATTCGTGCTCTACTTTTGTGCTTGATTAATATTATTTAATGCTCATATATGTGTTTTAAGATTGAATAGCTAATTTGTGTTGTTGAGAATTGATTCTTGATCATTAATACTTCTTCACTAAAGTAAAATTCACACACCCACTAAGTATTTGTGGTTAGCCCAAAGAGAAAAATTTTGTTGAAGACTTGGCATTTGAAATCATAAAAATTAGTGGATTCTTTTGAAAACCTAATTCATCCCCCTCCCTCTTAAATTGCCTTCAGGGCCAACACATTCCCATTTTTCTTAGAAACTTAGGTCAAGTTCTTGCGCGAGGGCTATCATATCCGTATAGTATTCTGTGAGTTCTCTCTCCCCTTGTTTCATCTACCATAATCGAGTCATAATCTCAAACATTTAAGAGAAAATTTTGGCATCTTAATATGTTTCTCAAATAGCATTCCAGAATATCTTTTGCTATCGACACGAATTGACAAGTTTTTCTAATAGAAGACTTTGTGGAATTAAAAAGCCAAGCAATCACTATTGAATATTTTGACTTCCACTTTTGGGAGCCAACATCGGTTTATGTTAGCTTTTTTGTCTCACCGGTAAGGTACCATAATTTTCTATCGCTGTTAATCACGAGTTTGATTAATTGAGTCCATTCACGAAAATTGTTCCCATCTAGTTTCTCCGTCGTAAGTTGGAAGAATGAGTTATGGAGTCCATT
The DNA here is from genome assembly GCA_016586305.1 of Ophiorrhiza pumila. Lineage (NCBI taxonomy): Eukaryota > Viridiplantae > Streptophyta > Magnoliopsida > Gentianales > Rubiaceae > Ophiorrhiza > Ophiorrhiza pumila. The sequence goes on from BLIW01000005.1 coordinate 18,873,865, forward strand.
TGAATCCATAATAGAGATTCCCTCTATCTCGATCTCAAGAGTTTCAGAGGATTCTAATCCTTGGCTATCAATATTTTTTAACATTGACGGCCCTGGCTTTGATACCATGAAACTAGAATAATTTACATTCCATATTTATTAGCCAAAAAAATATACAATATAGTAATATCTATTTATACTAAAATAGAAATCGAAATAACGAAAAAAATCTCTTAAAAGAAACTACCTAGGCTATGTTTTGATTGAGAGAAATGGAGGGAGAGAAAAGGAAAAAAAAACTAGTGGAAAAGAAAGGAGAGCAAAATAGAGAAAAACAGTCTTCCCCATATCTGTTTCAATCGGTTACAAAAGAGAAGAAATTATATACTAAAAATATTGTTGTAAATTGGGGGAAAAAAAAGAGGCAAAATTTTTATATGACTAATTTATCAACTAATATAATAAATTAAAACAATCAAGTCATAATTTTTTTCCTTTTTAATCTTAATCTACTCTCAATTTTTTTATAATTTTATTTTCTGATACAAGATAAAATTAAACTAAAAATAATAGAACAAATAAAATGAATAACTATAAACATAACAACAAATAAAAAAATATTAATTTTAGATAACCATGTTATTTTTGTATAAAAAATAAAAAAATTATTTTTTTTGATAACTTTATAATTTTTTAGGAGACTATTGCATTTTTATATAAGATGGTGATGTTTAAAACATAAATAATCTAATATTTGGATGTGGGTAAACTTCTAATTAATATATGATTATTCTAAATTTAATAACGATATTTTTTTAGTATAAAAATTTCATAGTTGAATGTTGATTCAAGTTAAAAACAAAGTAGGGAGATTATTAAAGTTTTATAAATCAAATCAAATTCTAATAAAATAAAATTCTATTATTATTTTGTGAGTGGGTAGAATTTGTAAGAAATTGAAAACTCTAGTTTATTAATATCAAAATAATTTGAATAATCTTGTAGTTAAATATTCATTCACATAAAGAATTAATAAATTTGTAGAAATCAAATCAAATTTTAATAAAATTAGAACTTTAAAGGTAGATAGAATTACAAGAGATTAAAATTTTTAAATCTTCATAAGACTTTTTTTTTTATAAAACTTATTTACACACAAAAGTGTACGTTATAATTTTTAAATAAAGTTTAAGTTACAAAAGATACTTTTATAATAATTAATTATTAATAATAAAACAATTATAGTTTCCTTCCATTTCTGCCCATTTTTGAATGAAACAGAAATGTACTCAAGCATATGTAATCCATCATAATCCCTCACTGTCTTTTTCTCTCCCTCCAAAAAAAAAAAATTATCCAAATGCACAAATTATAATCTGCCCTCTCATTTTCTTTCCTCTCCCGTCCTTTCCCTCAATTCAAACATAGTCCTTCCCTTTCCCTATGCGTAAACCTCTCAACCTCTAAAAATTCGTCCTCTTACAACTACGGAAAGTCTTGAACTAAGAAAAATCTACATTTAGGAAACTCTAAACAAAGGAAAGAAGTGCTCGGTGCTCAACTAAAGTAGTGTACAAATCGAAAGGTAGTTCGCATGTTTCAATTGTCACTCATATCCTTTAACCTGAAGTGTTGGTTCAAATCCAGATCGTGACAAACATAACCTAAGTTTCTAGACAATCTGTCTAATAATTGCTTCCACATAATTTGCGATTTCAACAAGTGCGTTACACTTTCAAACTTACCCAATTTCCTTTAGTAAGTTATTTTCCGTTACAAATTTCACTCTACTTCAAAACATATAGAAGTCAATGGTATATTTTTTAAATACATAAGGTAATAGATTAAATGCTGCAAATCAGGTTGGATTTCATAATTAATTCTAATTTTCTTTTTTGTATGGAAATAGCAATCAGCTGGATTGGACTAGTTATAGTTCATGAGTTGAAAATAATAGTTTCAATTGGCCCGTCCGGGCTATCCCTGAAACGTGGCTGTCTCTATATACTTTGGGATAATTTATAACTCCACGGTTTCAAAACTCAAACTAGACCCACAAGCCCGACGGTTTGAACTGGGGATCCATTGCATTAGGGATATTCAACAAAATTGAAAAACCGCCCACACCGACCAACCCACACCTCACCACTCCGTATAGAATATAAACCGCAATTTTATTTTTTTTAATGGTTGATTTTGGTTTAAAATTTTAAAACTTCATGGTGCAGTGTGGTTTTATTTTATAAAATTAAAACCGCAAAGAAAAAAAAAACGCACCGCAAGAATATAGTAATAGTAATATAATTTTATATATAATATTACATAATAAGCATTGATAATTTGACTTTTTTGCTCGCATTTAGCCGCTTATCTTACCTTTATATTATTATTTCAACACTTAAATAAGTTAATATCTTTTATTTTTGTTATTTACCCATAGTTTCTTTTTCATGCATCTATATTTTATTAGCTATACATATAAACAAAATTGTTATTAGACACTTCTATATAATTAATTGAATGAATTTCTAATTTTGAATTATAATAATATGATATTTATTTATGATATACGAATATTAGTCTTCTTTTGATGCACTTGCATAATTGTATTAATAGATTGTAAATCTATTGAAAATATTATCACATTATATTAATAATATATTAAAAATATTTGTATTTAGTTATAAGTATAATTTAAAAGCATGATCATAATTTCAGAGGTACATTAATTCTAATATACTTTTTATGTAATCTAATATTTGTTTAAATAATTTTTTCCCATATATTCTAATTTATCATTATTTTTCAATTTTTTTTGTAATTTTAAACCACATACACCGCACCACACCGGACCGAAACAATGTACACTATAAACTATGATTTTAAACTTTTAATGGTTGATTATAGTTTCAATTTTTACAAATAGCAACTAATGGTGTGGTTAAAATTTTTATATAAAACTACCCACATCGCATCGTGTACATCCCTACATTGCATATTAGATCCCAATCTATTTTATGGAAAAAAAAAAACCAATTTGGGAAAAACCCAGTAAAAATATGGAAAAATTAAGAGCCGGAGCACCCGGAATTTTTTTTATTTATTTACTTTTTCATTTTTTTGTTGGTTGTATTTTTTCCAAGTCGACCATTGACGAAGCTCTCAGAGCCTCACCGCTCACCCAGTAACCCTGCCGCCAAGAAGCTCGTCGAGTACCTTCCTGCCATCGCCGTTGGTCACTCCTTGGACAAGTTGAAGTCAGTACCCAAGTAAAATTTCTTTGATGGGTTTCTAATTTTTTCCTCCATATTATGTGAAAATCATCTTTTCTTTTGGTTTTGCTCTTTCTGAATTTTCCTTTCCAGTCTTGTCCAGTTTCTTTTGATGTTCTTCCATTATCTTTTACCGGAGTTCGTATCAGCATTTTTCTTATTTTGAACATATGTCACAAGCTGCAACCTTTATGTGAACTGTGCCAAAAGTCATGACAGCTGCATTGCCGAAATGAGCAACGGGATAGAGAAGGCAGATGACAAAGATCATTGAGAAGCAATAGTTCTTCTTGGTTATCAAATGTTTAAGCAACTTCAAGTATATGAATATTTGAATATTGGTAGAGATTGGTCAAAATGGTGTATAAGTCATTTAGATTATATAGTAAGGAAGGTTTTGGATAGTCTTAAAAGTTTGAGAATGTGGAGTTTTGATTTTTCCTGGGCCTGAGTTATCATTAATGTATTGCTGTTGATGAAAGCAAGCATGCAACTTTTGTTCATAAATTTTTTCTGGGACTGAAGAATGTGTTTAAATGAGAAAAGATGTTATACCATCTTGCCCAGTTCAAATCTCCAAAAATGTGAAGAGTGTGCAAAATCTATGAATGTATTGCTGCTTTGCTATTATACTGACAAATCTGTGAGCACAGTTTCTGACTTTAATTAGGTATTTTGAATTATATGTTTTATAGTGGTTGGTTGTCCTTAATTATGTACTTATTGGGCCTTGGCTATGCATTGAACAGCCTGCCACTTTCTAGTGTTTATTACTCTATCATTGTTTTTGTTGTTGAAGATTTACGTAAGAACTGTTTGTTTATTTTTTCCTTTTATTTTTTTGGAAGGGAATTCAGAGCTAGTTAAATCTTCATTTTTAAAGCATCTCATCTTACCGTAATGGCAACTGTAGAAGGACCGTCCTTGGAAATCCTTGTTAGAGAACCCGATGGTTTTGTTATTTGGAATGGACCTTTTACTAATGGTCAACCCGGTATCAAGCTTGATAAAGTTCAATGCTCCAGTGCAAAATTTAGTGAAGATGGATTGAAACTCATGGTTATGAAGTCTGACTCCCAAATTAGCATTTATGATTGCAAAAACTGGCGAGAGATAAGGTCTTTTCATGTGCCAATTGTTCTTGGAGCTACTCTGTCCCCTTCTGGGACTTATCTTCAGACCTTTCAGAAGTCAACATCACCGCAAGACAAGAATGTGGTCTTATGGGAGACAGAAACGGGTGATTCAGTTCATCAGTTTTCACAGAAAAAATATGACCAAAGCAACATGGTATTTTCTTACAATTGTCTCAGATTGTTTGTAGTTTTGATCATTGAATTGTAATATTTCAGTTGATTAGTTTTTGCCATCTTCAGGCCTTCAATCCGATTCAGTTTTGATGAATCTATTGCATGTCGTCTGGCGACTAATGAAGTTCAGTTTTTTGATCCTGGGAATTTCTCTAAAGGTGTTGTGCAACGGCTTAGAGTTCCTGGAGTGGCTGCAGTAGAGCTTTCTAAGACACCTGGGGCTTATGTGGCAGCATTTGTTCCAGAATCAAAGGTACTAAATTTCACAACCACTATTTGACTCTGGAGGCATGGAAAGAAGTGGAATGAATGGTCAATTATCTTGATTAATTACCTGGAGATGTTTGTGTCTGTCGATATTTAAGTCTATTCTGTAATATATTCTAATGGCTTGACAAACTATTTTCTGGTTATCTGCGTTCTACTTAATGCTTCTTTAAGATGTTGAAGAACTCTTTTGGTAAGCACTTTCCATAGTTTAAGAGTTACAATGTCTATTGCAAACTGGAACTTATGAGAAAAGAAAGGTTACTTAAAGACAAAAAGATAAGAATACATTTTCAGATCATTAACATCAAAATGCCTGTACACATGGCCCAAAGCCTAGACTGCATATTTTCATGTAAATTTTTTAGTTGATTTATCTTTTGTTTGCAGGGAATGCCAGCCAGTGTTCAAATATTTACTGCTGGAAAAGATTTGCAGAGCCCTATTGCTCGACGAAGTTTCTTCCGTTGTTCAACTGTGCAACTGAATTGGAACTCTGGTTCTACAGGGTTACTTATTCTTGTACAGTCAGATGTTGACAAAACCAATCAGAGTTACTATGGAGAATCAAAGCTGAACTACTTGACTACAGATGGAACCCATGAGGGACTTGTTACCCTTCGTAAGTTTCATAGCATAGTTCTCTTCAGCGGATACTTTTGGGTTATAGAAACAAACCTGCAATCAGTGATACTTTGACATGATGGCAGGCAAAGAAGGACCCGTACATGATGTTCAATGGTCATGTTCTGGTAAAGAATTTGCAGTTGTTTATGGATGTATCCTTGCCTTTTCTCTTCTGGAGCTTCTTCCCAAAAGCTAGCACAAACTTTTGTTTTATATTTACTTCCTACAATATTTGTTGAAGAGCATATGAAATAGAGGATTAGTCAGAGATATGAATAACTAGATATTCTTTTTTATTAAATTAAGGTGTCTGGTGAATGGTATACTCACTTTCAGTGTGATCATATTTTTCTGTTGTTTATCTTTCATTTTGGATCTACTTGAAAATTTTAGAGATTGCATAACCACCACACAATCCTAACTCCTAAATTCACAAAAAGTCATTGCAAGAGAATAGAAAAGTAACCAGGCAAGTTTAGAAGGACATTACTGTAGTTGCATAGAGGGAGCAGCTCTGCAAGTGGTGTCTTCTATTATTTGCTTAAGATCTATTGAATTAGTACTTTCTGATCTTCCATAGTACAACAGGATCATTGTCAAGTTAATTGGTATTTGTGTTTCTAATGTGGAATAAGCTGGTAAGGTTAATTAAAGAAGTTTGTATTTACTATTTTTCAAAATGTAATGCATGGAACTTAAGAATTTAGATAAGGTTTTTTATATTTTGCCACTTTCCTATAGACAAAAAAAAGTTATGGATTTCATTGTCCTGAAAGTCTTGGTTGTTTCTTTAGCTACATTGAAGAAGAAAGTAAATGGCACTAATTGTTTGACTAGTATTACGTATCCAAACTAGGAAGGGGCCTATGTTTTTTCATTAGAAGGAATGTAAATAGTATATCTGCTTTTGCTTGCCCCAGTCGTTAAAAAATAGGACAAAGATTATTGGTAATTACGTAAAAGATTATTTACCTTTATCACTTCTTTGACCCCCATTCTTGTACTCTACCTACTTTAGCATTCCTTGACAGATACTTAGTTATGCCTGCAATGGCTACTGTCTTTGACAAGAAGTGCAATCCTATTCTTGAGCTTGGAGCTGGTCCTTATAATACTATTCGATGGAATCCAAAAGGGAAGTGTATCCTTGATAAAACATTAGTGATTGTTCACACTGTGAGTTAGTGAAAGTTAGCTTTCAGTACTATTGCTTCATTTCTTTTCCCCGTGATATTATTGTGGCCTTAATTCTGTAAAAATATTACAGTTTTGTGTTTGGCAGGGTTTGGGAACTTGCCTGGTGACATGGTATGCTGCTTCATTTTGTCAGTTCCTTTTATATGTGATTTTCCATGGAGTCGTCTGTTGAGTCCTTTTTTTTGTTTGCTTCTTGTGTCAATTGGTTGAGTTCTTTGTACCACTTACTAGTGTAGATTATTCATCTTATGCTGCTCTGTATCACTTACTAGTGCAGATTATTCATCTCATGCTGTGACAATTCTAAGGACATATGCTTCATATTATTTTGTTTGAAGGAAATATTTCCTATAAAAAATATAGTGAAATTGGAATGTTTACTTGCTATTGTCTTAGAATGTTTGAGTAGCCTTAACTTCAAAACTTAACTGATGAACCATTTGATTTGCTGTTAATCATCTAGAAAATTGTAGGTACATTGAGTGGTGTTTTGAAGAGAAGGTAGTTGTCTTGAGTGTACCTCTTAGTGATCATTGTCACTGAACTTCAAGGTCAAAATCACATAGTAAGGGCCTTTTTGATAAACCAATTCGGGTTTGAAAATTAATTGATTCAGACCTGAAAGCAATTAAGCTTGTTTGATGAACACACAGTGCACATCTTAATAGATTAAGAGGATCTGAAAACATAGACGAAATGATCATAGATTTTGAGAACATTGTCAACTCTAGAGTTTTAAAATATTTTTAATATGAAGAAATTAACTAGGTTTAATTTTTTTTTTCTTTTCACATGTAATTACATACACGCATTGTCACATACTACACTTATTTTTACACAATATACACATTTACACCTACTACACACATTTTCACACTACTCATATTTGCACGTGATACACACATTTTTATACACTACATATTTATATATATTACACACATTTTCACATATTAAATATATTTGCACATACTATACACATTTTCATACAACAACAGCTAAGCCTTTATTCCACTATGTGGGGACGCATTTTCATACAATCTATATTTAAACATACTGCAAATATTTTTACACGATATATACTTGTTTTACACATACTACGCATTTTCAAACGCTACACATATTTATATACACTACTCAAATTTTTACACATTACACGTATTTACACATATTTATACACACTACTCAAAAATTTCACACACTACATATATTTACACACACTACACAATTTCACACACTGCATATGTTTACACACCACATATAATTACACACATTACACATATTTTCACACACTACATGTATTTATACATATTGTATAAATTCTTATACACTACATATTTTCACATTATATTTTCAGATGTGAAAATCAATTAGATTATCAAACATATAAAATTAATGAATTTAGCAACTTATTGCTTTTAGATTTCAGACTTTAGATTCAATCAGTTTTCAGTTTGATCTGTTTGGTTACTTTTGGTTTTGTCGAAAAACAATGATGTATGAGTAGTTCCCAAATACTAATGACCTTAAATTTAGCTGAACAAGTATGTTTAACAACATCTATTACGGCTGGTTTTGAGTACAAGAGAAATGAGTTCAATTAAATATTTGATTACGTGCAACTGTTTTACTTTTTCTCTGTTTAGAAGTACTCTTCTTTGCTATTTTATTTGCTTGCGTATGTTTGCAAGTTATTTTATTTTAATATTCAAAGATGAGGAAATAGTACCAAAATTAAAATTGTTAAGTAACTGCAAGGGGAGGTTAGTGTTTGCCCTCTCCTAAAAGAATTTCTGAAATGCCTAAGGCTGTTCTTCTGTCCCTTTTCTCTTTCATGATATTATTAATGTCCTTTAACAATAACTTCTGTTTGTGCTAGGAGTATGATTAATCATTGAACTGTGCAAGTTCTTTTGAAGATTTATATTGTTTGGACACAGCTATGCATGAAATTTAGTTATGCTATGATGTGCATGTAAAGTTGATTCAAAATCCAGATCTGCTTAGTTGTTTGTGGTCCAATCTTATCTTAGTTACTGCATGCCACCCAATTCATCACCTTATCGACTGTTATTTGTGGTGGAAGCTGGAGCTATATATGGTTGAGGGAAATGGGTATCCTGTTCCCTCCTTTTCCACCCTGAAAAAGAAAGAAAAAAGAAAATTTGAATTCTTGTCACCAGCTGTTATATGGTATGTCATTACAAAAGACATGGAAAGACCTGCTTGTTTTTCTTGCTGAAGGAAAATTTACCTTCCCTTCCATTCTTTATTTTTTCTTTCCCCTTGTAAATATTTTGTTTTTCTGCTGCATTGGTGTGTGAAAGTGGTGTTTGCCACCATGTGGGCAAGTACATTTTTTGCATTCTGTTGTCCAGCAATTAAGCTGCTCTATCAGTTTTGAGTACTTCATGCCAATTGGGTCCTTTTATCTTGCTGTTTAGGCATTCTGGGATTATGTGGAGAAGAGACAGCTTGGAACAGCAAAAGCAGAATGTTCTGTGACAAGTGAATGGTCTCCTGATGGTCAATATTTTATGACTGCTACAACAGCTCCAAGATTGCAAGTTGACAATGGGTATGATGACAGCTATTTATGATTACTTGATTGGGTTGGGGGACCAGTTTTTAAATGATGCAAGGAGTGATTAACCTTGCAAAATCTAAGCTTGGCATGTGGCAAAAATTTTTTGTGAAAGTCTTTAGTGGTGGGTCATTAATCAAAGGACTGGTTCATTACATCAGTATTAGGAATTTTACTTTAAGGAGACCATCTGGTTGTACTTTAAGGAGAATTTTACTTTAAAATCCTTTAGGAACATGGTAGGTAGAGCTTTTCATAGTCCATATTAACCGATTCAATGTCTCAACTGAATCTCCCAATCTCAAAATATATGTCAATGTGTCCATTATTCATGAACTAGTTAGTCTTTTATGTAAATGAAACTTATCAATGAGTCTACCATGGACAATCTAGAAAATGAGTTAAATGTAGCTATGTTTTGCATAACCTGTGATTAAAACTTCGTTGATGAGAGGGAAAATGTGGAAATAGCCAAAATGCAGACTGTATTTTCCTTTGCATTGTTATACCATTGTCCTGATTTGGGTTGCCGAGAAAGTGTTCTTCTGTTGCAGTTATTACTGAACAGTATTGCTGATTATGGGCTTTATTATCTGTTTAAAAAGGATTAAAATCTTTCACCACAATGGATCCTTGTATTTCAAAAGGATGGTTGACAAATTGTATCAGGTCAGTTTTATGGTAATTCTTTGTATACATCGTTAGAACAGTTGCTTTGTTTAGTTGATTACTCGTATGAGCAATTGTGTCAGGCTGATTGGAAACCAGAATTACCAGATAAGTTTGGTGAAATTGCAGAGCTTGTGAAGTCCACCGAGTCCTTGAAAATTCAGGGTGTTAAGACGCAAGGTGATTTTTCCTTCCTAACCCAATATGCATTTTACTGTTGTAGCATGGTTTTCCATTGCTTCAAAAAATTAAATCAAATGATATGATGAAATAATCAGGACAAGGGTCAAAATCCACTCAGATCCCGTCAAAACAAACGCCTGCTAATCCTCCCTCACAGAAACCTGCTGCATACCGACCTCCTCATGCTAAATCTGCAGCAGCTGTTCAGGCAGAGGTATTCATAAACTTTTCGTGAATTTAATGATTGATTTACATTATAAAAAATTTGTTCAGAACTCAGAAAGTTCAAATGTTTGGACATACATCCAAGTTCATTTATTTTTTCCTCTTCCTCTTCTTCTTCCGTCTTCTTTTTCTTTGTACACCTATTTGTTCATTTTGACATTTGTCCCTGTTTCACCACTTCTTGATTTCCATCGCTCCACGACTTTTGATTGGAAAATTATTGTTCCTAAAACTTTGCTGTCTCAGAAAGTAATGCAAAATTGAAGAAAACCTGAAGCTATTCTCTCACAGAAGGAACTACAGTTCCACAAAAACAATAAGTACCTTTAAAAGTTCCCTGTTAGGTTTTGCGAATGGATTTGTCTATGTGAGCCACTTGAGGAAGATACAGGTTCTGAGTTGTGATTGATTTGACTGTGCTTAAAGATAATGTTTGGACTCTGGCTATGTCAACGTGTAGTAGGTGACATGCTATGGACAGATAATAACTAGACTGAAAATGACGCTTATTAGTGAAAGATATATCGCATAATGGGCTGTTGGTGAGCATAATGAAGGCTGTATAGCATAATGGACTATTGTTGAGCAACAGATTTCAACACATTCTACTTGATAAACATAATTATTAGATACAAAAAGTCATTTATCCTCAGATTGTAACTACAAGATGGACTCTTTTCAAACAAGCGTGGGTGTTCAGTGGCTGAAATTGCATATGAGAAACTACTGTTATTCTGTTTGGGACATTGCTTTATGATTAAATTTTTTTTTGTAAGTCAATTGTTTTATGAGAATGAAACTGGGAGCATATGGAGGACAACATGAATATGGCAAGACATGACATGTAGAAGCTATTGTTTCTCCTGCTGTTAACCTCTAAAGAAACTTGAAGTTTCAGATGCTTAGACTGTTGCTACTGATGCTTATTATGTATTAATGTCTCGCTGAATTGCTAATGATTCTAATTGTTTCCACAGCTATTTGGTGGAAGCCCTTCAGGGTAAGTGTCCTACTCTTCGATGCTGCTTTCACTATCCTATCTAATATACTATAATGTAGTTTTAGTTTTCGTAAGTTTATCAATCCTCTTTATGCTGCAATAATGTAGAGAGTTGAGCAAGAACGCATTGAAGAACAAGAAAAAAAGGGAGAAACAGAGAGAGAAAAAAGCTGCTGAGGCCGCTGGTGCAGCTAGTGATGAATGATGTGCAGGACTAGAATCTTGTTTATCATGATATCTGATCATTTTCCGCATTTTTAAGAATCCAGACTTCTCAAATTGCATTCACCTGAAATTGATCCGTATTGAGAATGCATTGTAACACTATTATTTTTTTTAGTCAAAAGCGATAATTTTGTATTTGATAGGATAATAGTTTTTACATCAGCTAACTAGCTGGGAGTCCAAATACATTGCATGAACAAGCCAAGCAAGAAAATGATTTTTCCATTCCAGTTGGCACAATGCATTACAAGCAAACTTTGCTAATCCTAAACATGCCGTGTTGTACTTTTCATGTATTCCAGAAAACGAACATTCATCAAAGCAATATTAAAGCAGAGGAAGTGCTTACTAAAGCAATATTGTAACACTATTATTTGTAGGTCCCTCTTTTTTCTAATTTCCCTTTTCTGTGTTGATGATAGTTATGTTTCCATACAGACAGATAAAGATATATTAAAGAATTTTGTCCGGCAATTTGTAGCTGATCCGGAAAATGTATAATTTTGTTGAGACAAAAATCTGTTTTCTTATGCTAAAGGAATGCTGTTGTGATTTCTTTTGACTAGCTGACTCGTCAGACACTCTTGATTTTTAGTTGAACTCTTTAAATGGCTCGATTGATCATTACAAGGGTTAAGATTTACAAGGAATTACATGCTATTCATAAACTTTGTCTATTTACAAGAAATATCACTGGCATTTAGGTTAAAATGTTTATAATGACAAGAAGGAATTGAAGTAACTTTTCCAAATTCGAATTTTGTTCCTTTGAGTGGGTGGCCTTTCCTTTTTTGGTATGCTTGGCAAACATTTTGATTTTTGAAAGAAATGAATACAACAACATTTATTTCCTGCATTTAGATAGATCACTTCGAGGAAAGTTATTAAAATTCATGTTCTAATATTTGATTTATATTAATGAACTAAGGAGTAGAATGTATTTTTATTATTTTATGATTATTTTTTTTAATACACACATGCATCCCCAAGTTTCAAACTCTAAATTTGAGGGTAGAGAGTTAGGCTAGCACTAGTGACTACTAGAATGTATTTTTAGTTCAGTTGTAAAAAATGTTTTTCAAGTATACATAGTGTTATACAACAAAATTATTTTATAATTATTTTCAAAATTTTTCATTCGTGTGTAACAAACAATTTTTATTCACCAAGATACATAAAAAAAATGTAAAATGATAATATTCAAAATAAGTCTTACCACATTATTTATGTATTATACCAAAAAAAATTAAATCAAAACAATCGAAAATGCTAACAAATGTAAACTGAATACTTAATAATATAAGCATTGTTGTTACTACAATATAAACCGCATATGATTTTATAATATTTTGAAAATTCGTGTTGCATTATTATCTAAATTTTTTGCCTTAAGAATGAGTTATTTTCATAGTGAAATAAAAAAATAAAAAAATTAATATTGTTTGTTTATCTAGATTTTTATATTTTAAAAGTGATTTAATTAATCATGAATGTTTGTAAAGTTATCATAAAAAAGATACAGCTGACACGAATCTCGTTGACTAGATAACGAAGTCTAATCAGAAGGTATTCTTTAAATCGTTTCAATGCCAGATTGCTTGGGATGAAATCCTTAACTCAAATTTTAGAGAAAATTGAAATTTGAAATAGAGGTAGAAAATGTCACAATCAATTGGTGAATACAATTGATTCATTAGTCAAATTGAACGCCACAAGCACCAGATTTGAGCTTGATAAGTTCAAATAGGCTCAAGAGAATTTAGAGAGAAAATATTCTCACAAAATTGATGTTGTAAAATCAGTCTACTTAAAGGTACATTAGATAGGAAGGATAAAATGTAACTAAGTAATTAATCCAACCAAGGACAAAAAAGAATATTGCAGCCTCATTGAAATTGACTTATTTGACTCTTCATATGGATGGTCTTAATCTCCTAACCTCCATGGCTTGTCCTAATCCAAGTTGGTCACGTTTGATGCATCTTTACGCCTTAGACTCGCATCTACATGAACCTTAGGCATTAAGACATTGCATAGAGCTTCAAAATGGAATTTCAGAGATGTGTCGCGACGTAGATACTGGGCGTCACTACGTTGGCTGGGCGTCGCAATGCTCAAATCTGTTTAGTACTCAATCTTGCCCTAACTCCACATTGTGACGCTGGTGATGTGCGTTGTAACGTTGAGCATGTTTAGCGTGGACGTTGTGACGTTGGTGATGAATGTCGCAACATGAGCATCCTCTTCTTCCTTGCTTGTGCCACCAAGGGGTGGCAAATGGGCAGGTTGAGTCACTCCACGGGTCGGGTTGAGTGAAGAGTGGTACCCAACCCAACCCGCCTATTGGCGGGTTATGCATGGGTTGGGTCAAAACTGGGTCGGGTTATAACTAGTTCAACCCGCGGGTCAATTCAATTATTTTTTTCTTGACCCGCGGGTCAATTTAACTATTTTTTTTTGACCCGCGGGTCAATTTCAATATTACTTCCTTAATACATTAGTTAATTCAAGTTTTCTTTTTAATTTTTGTTACTTTTAAATTAAATGTTTATTATACACATTTACACACACTAATTATATTTTCACATACTACACACACTACACATATTTTCACACACTATACATATTTTACACATAGTACACACATTTTCATATACTACACATATTTTACACATAGTACATACATTTTCACACACTCACACATTTTCATATGGTACACATATTTTTACACACTACACATATTTTATACTTAGTACACGTATTTTAACATACTACACACACTACACATATTTTCACACACTATACATATTTTACACATAGTACACACATTTTCACATACTACACATATTTTACACATAGTACACACATTTTCACACACTAACACATTTACACATAGTACACACATTTTCACACACACACACATTTTCATATAGTACGCACATTTTCACACACTACATATATTTTACACTTAGTACACACATTTTCACACACTACACATGTTTTACACATAGTACACGCATTTTCACACACTACATATATTTTACACATAGTACACACATTTTTACACACTACACATATTTTTCACACAGTATAAATATTTTACAAACAATTTACACAAATTAACATGACCCACGACCCACGACCCATGACCCATGACCCAAGACCCACGACCTATGACTCACGACCCATGACCCACTACAAATATTTTATACATAGTACACACATTTTCACACACTACACATATTTTACACATAGTACACGCATTTTCACACACTACACATATTTTACACATAGTACATGCATTTTCACACACTACACATATTTTACACATAGTACACGTATTTTCACACACTGCACATACACATATTTTACACATAGTACACGAATTTTCACATACTACACATATTTTACACATAGTACACGCATTTTCACACACTACACATATTTTACACATAGTACACGAATTTTCACATACTACACATATTTTACACATAGTACACGCATTTTCACACACTACACAAATTTTACACATAGTCCTACCATGGTTCCTTGGTACTTGCCGCTCCTTGGACTCATCGTCTTAGACGTCAATCATGGTTAGTGTGGAGAAACAACACTTGTAGAGCTTCATTGAATTGCTTGGTGTTGCACAAATGTCGCAATTACCCAACAAAGTATAACCCTAACATGAAATATGTAGCTACTGGGAGCAAGGTGTCGAACCACAGAGAGGGGGACAGTGCTAAAAATAGATTGCTCCAAGAGTAAATAGTATAACTAAAGTACACTGCTTGAAATACGAACAAATATTGAAAATGTAGAGAATGAACAATTAGCTAAAAGAAGTGAAAGACAACTAATCAAGTAAACTTCAGAATGACAGAGATGTATCCTGAGAAGCGGTAATGGGGTAATTTATACTTGTAGTATAAATGCCTTATGCCTAAGGATATCTAAATATGTTTTAGGGGTGTTAAAGTTGCGTTATAAGAATTCAGTGTCGACTTGGATCACTACATCAGATGCAACCATATCTAGCCAATCAAACGAGTCAATCGGTTCTATATCAATCAAAACCATAATCTGTTGAGCCGACCCACTACTTTCACATCGAGGATTATTTCTAACTCACCTAACTAAATCCTAGATCTAATTAAGATAATAAGAATATCCTTAGAATAGGTCACTCAACCAATTCTCAACCAAATCTACATCAATGTTCACATATCTAGAACTAATTAATTATCGGAGTAACACAGATGAACACGCACGAGGTTCACAACCAAATGCAAATGAACTAGTGTTTGTCTCAACATGACCCAAACATACATATTTGTTGACTTCCATTACTATAGAAATGTATATAACATTCAATACAAATATGTTAATTCGGTTTGTTTCTTGTATTCATTC
The DNA here is from genome assembly GCA_016586305.1 of Ophiorrhiza pumila. Taxonomy (NCBI): domain Eukaryota; kingdom Viridiplantae; phylum Streptophyta; class Magnoliopsida; order Gentianales; family Rubiaceae; genus Ophiorrhiza; species Ophiorrhiza pumila. The sequence continues at coordinate 18,889,813 of BLIW01000005.1, forward strand.
TCTATAAGTATTCTGTTCAACAAATCCATTTAATCATACATGTCAACTTTCATTGCATACACGAGTTTTACAATGATTAACAAATAGGATTAATAGCATTTTACCCTCACTAAAGCTTATCTTTAATCCTTTGTCCCCATGGAATATTTTTATTATAACTTTAAACCATTGACTTTTAGATACCACATACTAACACCGTTTAATAAATTTCTTATGTAGACAAATTTATGCTTAAATTATTTTTGTATAGACTATATTACCTTTATCTAGTTCAAGAAACCTAAATATTATGGAACTTTGCTATTTTTTTCTATTTTGTCCCTCTTAGAGAAGGGAAAAGACCTTTTTCACTATCTCCTTGAATAAGTAAGTTAATAGTTTATTTTACAAAATTTTACTTGTAAATTTGGATTTTATTTTCGCAACTGTTATCATGGAACACTGCTACTCTTTATTGGCAATTAAAATATAAACACGAGAAATAAAAGCTATTTTTAGTTATATATATATATTTAAAGTTGCTAAACTCTCCAAACTCCTTAAATAAAATTTTGGACACAAATACCAATAAAAATAATAAAATATGATATCCATATTTAGGAATTTTATAAATTTCTTAAAAATTATTGGACAAAAATAATAAATTATGATATCTATATTTAAGGATTTTGATATTTTGTTTATGCAATAATTTGTTTATCTAAGATGATTTATTGAAAATGTTTTCGTTATTAAAATTGAATACAATTTTTGTTCTTGACGACATAAATTTGAATACGTGTTTTTTTGTTGAATAGATAAACTATATTTAAAATAAGGAGCAGTTACACGAAGTATGTAGTATTTTAGTATAAAAAAAGTAGTGTTTTAGTATAATTAAAATTATATGAAAGGTAAAATTGCTCATATATTTTAATGGTTACGACGTGTTTTTTCATTCAAAAAACATTGACCACATTAGTTTTCAATCCATTAAATTCATTAAAGGAATATGCTCATAAGTGTAAAGTTATAATAAAAATATTTTATTGGGACAAACTGATAAAAGATAAGCTTTCATGGGGTAAAATGCCATTAACCCTAACAAATGTAACAATTAGGTAAATTAAACTTGTATTCATATATGTCAGTTCACAAGCACAAACCATACTTCAAACATGAAAGCTACTGTTTAACCCATCCAAAGGCATAAGCTTCTTTACACTTGTAAGATTTCACAGTCCATGAACTTAATCCCATGATACACAAATGATCTAGCCACTCATGATTTCAAACAACCACAAATCATTCATTAATTACAAAGAAATCATTATAGTAAAGATAGATAAGAAACTACATAGAAAATAATATCATTTAATTGATTGCTCGATATGATCCGGTCTTTTTCTTTGGTTGAATAAAATTAAAAAATGTTTAGTGAATTCCAGATCCTAAAATTCACACACTAAATATGTGGTTACAATCGATGAAAATCCTAGTCGGGAATTCTCACAAAAATCCAAAACTCCCTCAAAATGACCTATCCTAAAACTATTTATACTATTCACCAGAATCAGTGGCGGAGTTTAGCTAGGACTAGTAGGGGCCATGCCCCACAATTTTTTTACTATATATATTAATAAAAAATGTATATAACTATAAATATTTGCGCCCCTCCAATCAAAATTTACTAGTATATATTATTAGTTTTGTCTTAGAAATTATTGATAACAATAAAAAAGCCCCAAAAAGATAGCTTCCTTTGTACATTTCTAAATTTTAACTTTTCATCTTCTAATCACAATATAAATCATCTTCTCCCAATCTCATTCCCCATCTTCGATAACCTTCTTTTCCCTCTCAATTTTCTCTCTTTTTACAAATTTTCCTTTCCTCTTCTTCATTATTCACAAATTTTGGTATTTTCTAAACTTTATTTCAAAAGCATCTAACAAAGTGCAAATGTCCAAATTTGAAGACCCATCACCCAATGTATTAAGGTAACTGATATAAACGTGTGTGAAATCCTCACACGTATATATTTATTATGGATCTAGAAAAAATTCACAACTAAATTTATAATAAAAACTGTAGGAAAGAGTTATAAAATGAGAAACCTTGGATATATGAGATCCAAAACCCCTTTATTAATATATGATTTCAAATTTAATTCAAAAACTCTTGAATTAAACAAGTCTCATGGTATGTTCTCAATTAAGAATAGAAAAATTAATTCTAAGGGTTATGCCAAGGAATTAACTACACTAATTTAGGGTTACGTCTAAAATAGAGTTTCTTAAACACATAGTTTAAAAGAAAAACAAACATTTTATTTCTTCAATTCTCAGTTCTAAAAACGTGAATAACATCCCTATAAATAGGCTACAATAATAAACCCCACCTTGTTAATCATGCATTCTAAGTAGAATAGGAAACTAACAATTAAGTATTAAAAATTAAGAAACAATTTATTTGGAAAAAACTTACTAACACTAACTACAACAATTATTTAAAAAATAACTTATTAAAATCACACGTTAATTCCATACAAGGATTATTAACCATGTGCAACTTAAAAACCCTAAGTTTTGCAAGCATTGTAACGCAAAACTCTATGTTTGAGACGAAGAGTTAAATCACCAATTAAATCACCTGACTTGAGAGCCATGTCACGACATAAGAAGTGCTTGCGTCACAACTTAGAGTAGAGGTCACGATGTAAACAAATGCATGTCGCAACGCTAAACACTGGTTAGTAAAATAGAAGTTTTTCTTAAATTTCCTTCAACTTGATAACAAAAAGTCCTCAAAACATTGGATCAAAACTCCTTCAAGAACCTATAAAATAAAATGTCTAGGCAATAAGCAATGAAAACCTGATCATTAGAGTGTGGAAGGATTAAATATGGTGTAAAACTTGCAAGTTTAGGTCATGTGAAAGCAATTGTCTTGTGTGCAACGTTGACATTCTTTGTACTGGTATCACAAACATTGTCCTCTTGTTCTTATTTGAGCATATTTTGTAGTAAGCCTCATTTTGTCCTCAAGAACTTGACTCGGCAAGAGAGCAGCAAGATTGAATTATCTACCATCCTTCTTGAAGCTAAAGTAGTTTTTCCTAGCATAATAAACTACTTCCTTATGAAATTGCCAATGTCGACCAAATAAAATATGGGCGGCTTATAGACCCAAGATCGCAAAGAACTTCGTCTTGATACTTTTTTTTGGCAGAACCTCTATTTTGAGGTGGGGCGCCACTCCCAATATATTAGATAATTTTGTGAGTAATAGACTTACCCTAAAATCACTTGTACAGCAAAAGATCCTTCTTGATCCCAATCCCATTTACATGCTAGAAGCCTAATGGGAGTGTGATCAAGAGGAGATACTAGATTAAATGTGGAGGACACCTCCATTTACAATACCTAGCCTATGCTATCCTTCTTGTTCACAATCAAGAAGGTGTGCTGAAATTAAATGTGGAGGACTCCTCCATTTACACCAACCTAGGCTAACCTAGTCTAGCTTATGTGCCAAGCAAAAGACAGCCAAGACTGTACAAAACATAAAATTTTCCAGAACTTCCTCTTGCTGATTGTAGCACTTTGTAGTGTTCTAAGGGAGTCATCTTGGAAGCTATGAGAGTAGCTGTACCAGGCTTCAATGGTGCATATATCTGCTCTCGTCAATGTGTAGGTCCAAGTTCCTGTAGCTCTCTTTGGGGTCTTGTGTTCCCTCAAACTTTGCTCGCAATAGCTTGTCCTGTCTTCAGATCCTTTAGTTTCTGCTGGAGACTCTAGCTCAAGATTGTCCTTGAACTCCCTCTTCACATAGAGCCTCTCCCATCCGAGGGTCTTCCTAGCAAAGTCATGTTCCCTATCCCCTGATCTATCCATATTTGGTGGCCAAACAGCCCTAACATTGGCAGGCTGGGACCTCAAAATTAAATGGCTAACCAGCCCTAACTTCAGCAGGCTGGGGCCAATAACCCATGGGTTTAAAATACTTACCTTTTTCTTACCTGTCCTGTCTCTTTCTGATTCTACAAGGGGCTGATCTTTTGCAGGATTCAGGCTACTGATATGAAGCATGATCTCTGCTCTCCATGAAGTAAGCGTTTTCTTTTTTCCTTACAATGAAAGGCAGGTTCAGTTTGTCAGAATGGATAAGGTTGAGTAGCTGTGGAGATTCCTTTCCTTCAGTTGCCACATAGCATCTTGCTGGCTGGTTTGTCAATTTTGGCACTATTTTAAGACTTGTCTGAGCTTTTAGTTGTAGAACCGTATGTCCTAGGTGCCTGAGATTCCATGGTTGATCATTCCAAAGTTGCTGTAATGTTCCAGATTCTGACTCCAGAGTCACCTGTGAAAAACCATAGCTTTTGCAGCAGGCAAAGCACCAACTACAAGCTTCTAACTCCACCTGCACTTTGGTTTGGTTAGCGCAAAAGATAAGACAGGTATATGGCCAACAATTCTGCCCTCAGAGTTTCTAGCTAATCCTCCAGCTCTCCATTCCTGATTTACCTTTATTTTAGAAATTTTAATCTTTATGGTTTGGGTATCCGGAGGGTGCCATTTGAAGAATTGCAACTTGACTTTTCTTTTTATCCTCCAAACATCAGACCAGAACTGAGTCCATTCAAGACTCACTATATTGCCAATTTGGAACTTTTGCTGTACAATTTCCTTTAACATTTGAAAAATCATATGTTTTATGTAGAGGAAATCAGGCTTGGCATTGTCAAAGGTGATTTTGTTTCTCAGTTTCCACAGGCACCAACAAATCAGAGAGGGAATAATTTTCATTATGAAGAGTTTGATTTTTGATTTTTCAGGGCTGGACCACCAGGCCCTAAGAGTACTTGCAAAAGTAAAGTCTTGTTGTATCCCTACTTCAGCTCCCTTGGTTTTCCAGACCTTAAACACAAAGTAGCATGTACCAAACACATGACTAATATTCCCCTCACTAGCTAGGCAAAAAGGACAGAAAAGAGGGCCTATGACACCTACCTTGTACAGATTTTGCCCTATTGGGATCCTTTTTCTGATCAATCTTAGCATAAAGAAAGAAATCTTGATGGGAATACATGCATCCCATAATTGTGAAGTGTACAAACAGATAGGTGGATTGGGTTCTCTAATGGAATGGTAGGCAGATTGTAACAAGAAGTTTCCATTGGCATAAGGGACCATATCATCTTGTCTGGACAGTTTCTATCTCTGGTTAAAGCTTCTAGAAAGAAGGAGGGCTAAATCGGTGGGGCTATTTCTAAGATTTTCTCCATTTCCCAGCCCTGTACCCCCTATACATCTCTCACCTTTTGCTGGCCCTGAACTTGCATGAGTTCAGCAATTCTACCCTTGGTGTCCCACTTATCCCACAGCAAACTACATTCACCCTTCCCAATCTGGAATAGGATGTGGTACTCTACTAACCTAGCAATATTAAGCAACCTTTTCCATGTGTTTGAGTCCCCCTTATGGGGTTGAAGTTCTAGAGGGTGTCTATTCCTGCAGTATTTCCCCCATAAAAACCTAGCCCATAGTGTTTCCTTCTGCCTGAATCTCCACCATAGCTTGTAGGACTGAGCTTTTACTATGTGTTTCAGATCCCTAAACCCTAGGCCCCTTCTTCTTGGGGTATGCACAGCTTGGACCATTTGATCCAGTGGTATTTGCAACCTGTCTTGGAGGCAGACCAAAGGAAGTTAGCCAGCATAGATTCTAAGTGGTTCAGCACCTTTTTGGGGGATGGATGCTCATGGTTGTGTAGAATGGGATTGAGATTAGCACACTCTTAATTAGAGTAATCCTACCTCCCATGGATAAGAATTTTGAACTCCAGCCACCAATTAGTTGTTCGACTTTGAGCAACACACTATCAAAATGTCCAGCAGGGATTCTCTTATAATGTAAAGGAATGCCTAAGTATTGTGTGGGGAATTGGCCCCTTGGGAATTTGGTGATTCTCCTGATCAAGTGTTTCCTTTCCATGGAGGCTTTCTCACGGATTAGGAAGCAACTTTTGGCAGGATTTACTTTTTGCCCTGAAACTGTCTCATAGTGAGACAATTTTCCCATTGCTTCCTTAAGAGCTTGTGGACTAGATGATGTGAAAAGGATGATGTCATCGGCGTATGCTAAATGGGAGATCCTTGGGCATCCCCTTGGCACACAAAAGTCTCCTTTCCTATTGTCTTTATTCAGGTCCCTAGAGAGGTACTCAGCACCTAACACGAAAAGGAGTGGAGAGATAGGATCACCTTGCCTAAGTCCCCATGTGGTTTTGAACCAGCCATATGGAGTACCATTTATGATGACTGTCATCCATATATTGGATAAGAGTCTCCATATTAAGTCAATCCAAATTTCCCCAAACCCCATTAGCCTAAAGATTCTCAGAAGAAAAGGCCAATGCACCCTGTCATATGCCTTTTCCATATCCAGCTTAAGGGCAACATTATCTTATTTCCTTTTCCTATTAATGGATGAGATCAGTTCACTAGCAAGTAGGTAATTATCAGTAATCATCCTTCCCTTGACAAAACCACTTTGGTTTTCTGGAATTACTTTGTTCAAAACTATAGATAGCCTCATAGCCAAAAGTTTGGAAATGATTTTGTTTATGAATGAACATAAACTAATTGGCCTAAATTCTTTGAAATCTGAGGGGTTTTGTGTCTTGGGAATAAGAACTAGGGATGTGGCAGTGATGGATTTGGGAAGGTCACCTCCGTTCATGAAGTGTTGAACAGCTGCTAGGAGGTCTTGGCTAATAACATTCCATTTTTTCACATAGAATATTCCTTGAAATCCATCTAAACCAGGGGCACTGTCTTTACTAAGACTATGGACTGTATCGTATATTTCCTCCAAATCTGGTATTTTGGTCAGAAATACCCTATCCTCTTCAGTCAGGCCACAAGGGATTAATTCTTCCTTTAGTTCAGGGGCTGTCTGTTCCCCCTCATAGTTTTTAATCCTATGGATATATGATCTCGTGTGCCTCTGCTTGACATAGGCTTGATAGAATTTTGTATTTCTATACCCCTCTTTGTTCCATTTTAAGTTTGCCTTTTGGGCCCAAAATTGTTCTTCTAGTCCTAGATGGAGCTTCACTTTTGCTTCAGCTTGCTTCAGCAATTCTCTAGGTACGGGTCTAATCTCATCCTCTTGTTCTAGCTTAAGGAGTTCTGCTTCAGCTGCAGCAGATTTGGAGAATATATTTCCAAAGGCTGTTCTATTCCAAAGTTTTAATGCCTTTTTCACTAGCTTCAACTTTTCGGAAAACACTCTTAAGGGATTCCTGGCACCGGGGTGGACCATGCTCTACTAATTACTGAAGAGCAATCTACATGGTTTAGCCAGAAACCTTGGAATCGAAGGCCTTAGCCTGGCCTTGCTTTCCTTTTTTGATAGAGAGCTATAGTGGGGCATGATAGGAAGGAGATATAGCTTGGTGCGTGATGTGCACTTGTAGGTTTTTCCTAAGGAGTTCCGAGTTAATAAACCCTCTGTCAAGTTTTTTCCACACTCTTGCCTTACCCTTCCTATTGTTGCACCAAGTAAACTTGGCACTACTTGTTTGGATATCCGTGAGGCTTTCAGCATCAATGAACTCATTTAATTCTTTGGCCTTAGATACCTTGAAATATTTACCTCATTTTTTCTCCTCCCTTGACCTTATGCAATTACAATCCCCCCATGCCAACCAGTTATTGTTGTTAGGTATACTACAGGACAGTGATTCCCACAGCTCTTTCCTTTCCCTCACAGTGCATTTAGCATAGATATTCGACACTACTACTGGAAAGGGCATACTAGGATGGAGTATTTTAACTGTGATATGTTGATTATGAACCACCAATACAGAGCATTCAATCGGTTTCTTGTACATTATCCAAATTGAGTTTCCAGGGTTAGACAGAGCAGAGTCGAATTTCAGTTTTCTTTTCAAAGCTTCTAGCTTAGAACTACCAATGTATGATTCTGCTATGGCTAAAAATTCACAATGGGTATCCAAGACAATTTTTTTCAATTTTCTAAAATTTGGCTTTTTATTGATGCTTCTAATATTCCAATATAGACAGTTTATCATTTAAAATTATTTAGGGTTAGGAGTACCTGAATTCATTCTTCTGCGTTGTCTTTGCAAGGATAATGCGACTTTAGTGGTCAGGGCAGCCTCCTTTTTCTTGTTTCCCCTGGCTTAGCTTCCTTCTCTTTAGGTTCTTCCTCTGGCCCTTTCCGCTTTTGTGCTTTTTCTTTATCATCAGGTGAGGGCGACTGACCTTTAGCCTGAGAGGCTTCCTTTATAGCAGGGGAGCACTCCAAATTGGCCAGAGGAGTAGTGAGTTGTGACTGTCTGTCAGCAACGACATTAGAAACCTCCACATCCTCGTTTAGAGAGGGCTCAACCTGCAGAGAAATGATCGGGCCAATTTTAGCCACAGATATTTCAAATCTTTGTGTTGAGTCTACCTGAGCTGAATTCATTGGGTGGTTTGAGTTTGCCCCTATGTGGGTATAGCTTTGTTCCACATCTGGGTGGCTATTTCCTTATCTCCTCCCCCCATAGCTATATCATTTGTGGTTCCATTCTGTAAGTCCAAACTTTCCTTGTTGGCATAACAATTAATTAGGGGCTTCGTTTTTTCTGTCTCTGTATCTTGGGGCTTTCTCATTTCCGGCTTCTCAAGGGCTTTTCCTTGAACATCTTCAGGGGGTACCAGAATGGTTTGAACCCTCTGAGGGTCATAACTTATTCCTGTATTTGCTTCTTCTGCCCTTCTGGAAGATTTAGGGATATCTCCCTGGGGAGGGTCCTCCCATTCGTTTTGAACAATGGGCTCTTTACCCTTCTGATTCCTTGCTAGCCTATCATCTGCCTGAATGGTCCCACCATTGGAGGGACTTTTGTTCCTTTGCACCACCGTCCATTCTTGGGGGTTTTGAACCTTGCTTTCTCCTCTGTTCTTGATAGCTTCTTTCCTCCTGTTTTGAGACCCTTCGACATTAGGGGATTACAGTTCTTTACGTCGTTGCCCAATTTCTTACACCGAGAGCAGTAATTAGGCTTATTTTCCACTTCCAGTGTTTGCCATCTCCCATTTTCCTTGGAGCCAATCCAGATTCTGGCTGGGACTTCTTTGGTGACATCCATTTCGATGCAGACCCTTGCTTCACTAGGGCGTGTGAGGTGTGACGCAGATGCAGTTGCTGCATCTAGTTTCAAAGGTTTACCTGATACAGAGGCCAGTGCATATAGATGTTCCTTATTGAACAAGTGTAAGGGTAGCCATGGGAAGCGAATCCAAACTGGGGCTGTCGATGGTTCCACTGATGGGTCAAAATCTCTGGACCATTTGAAGATCCTGGCGGGGAAGCCATTGAAGTGCCATGTTTTTCTCAGCCATAGCCTCTGGAAATCTTGCTCGTTTTTGAATTTGAATAGGACATGGCATGAATCGAGGAGACCAATATAGCATTCCCCCAGGAATGCCGCTGCTAGGACTTCCTTTCGAATATTCACCATTGAGGGTCTACTCCACAAAAACTTTCCGACTAAAGTCCATCGGAAAGCTTTTGCCAATTTATCCTCTTCCTCGGGAGTTAATAAAAGGGCCGGTTCCCCTTTATGGAGGGATATTAAGATTTTGTTCTGTATAGAAGCGAAAGAGATGGAGTGTTCGTGGGTAGGGGTGGGTGACGAGCCTTCGCCTCCTTGTAAGTCGCTGGAGGAGGGTTTCCCCCCTCTGCCATAAGTGGCTGAGAAGGAGGTGGGCGCAGATAACAATATGTGTACGTCAGAGCTAGTCTTATGTTAAACGGTTATGTGATGACCTGCGGTCAATGTTTTATCGGGACAATCTTCAGCTTGCCACTTAGGATGTTGTAAGAAAAAATGAGAGAACTACATTAATTCCACATCCTAGCAACTAATGTTACTTCGTCTTGTTATTTTTTTTGACCCTAATTTATATATATATATATAAAGCAAAAGACGGTGCTGGACATACCCATGCAAACCGTTACAAAGTGCATGAGTGATTGGAGTGAACCTCCATTACATGAAATCCTACAAATATGTGTACAGGAAGAGAGAAAAGCATTATTTCCATCAAAAACCAAAATAAAGCCTTTCTATCTTCCTAAATAAATTCTAAGCCGCAAAAGAGATAAATATGGAGTACTTCCTCCATTTACACAAAAGTGTGCATCAAAAGATCAGTGAACTCCTAACATGTAATGAGCCTAGCAAAAATCTCTTCTAACGAAAACTATGATTCTGTACAAGAAGTAAAAAGAAGGAGTATATACTTCACTGTCCCTAAAATAATGTCCATTCCCTTTCAATATTCCAGGACAGCTTTCTTTTGCAAACGCACATGGCTCCAGAAAATCCGGCAGCATAACATTCCAATTCAATATCACCCAATCTATCATAATGTGCAAAAAATCATACAGGAGCAAGTGATTACCACGTCTACATTCCATGATCTTCCCCAAACCAGAACTAACTCCAAATCAACAAAAATGGGCCAAGCTGATGTAAACATCGGTAATCAGGGGCCACGAAAAAAATTAAAAAGCACCGGCCAAACTGACCTAATATCGGTGATCAGGGGCTAACATACTCGATGGGGAACCAGTTCTTACCTGCCGTACCAATTTTTACCTTCGGAGTAGCAAATGCGGGGATTCCGATCCCTAAGTTTTCTCCCAGAAAAGGCATTGGCTTTGGGGCTAACAAGTGCTTCCATGTATTTTGTTTGCTTGTCCTGTTTTCCGCGTTTTTCCATCTTTTCAAGGAACTGACCAAACACATCTTCTGTTTCCTCCTCATAACTATTTTCCGTCCATTGGTCCACACCATCGTCCTCAAATTCCGATTCTGTTGGAATCACTTCTAGGATCGCTATGTCCGATGATGAGCTTACTTTGTGTATTGTAGAGGATTCCCCTCCCTGCTACGTTACCATTACATTGATGGCCTCGGGGTTAAAAGTGAGCACCCCCTTCCTCCCTTTCCTCCCCTTCCTCCCACGCCACGTTACCATTCCACTTCATCTTGATACTTACTGACTAAAAATGACACCCATAAATTGTTTATTCACCCGTGCTTCTCCTCTTTGGTTTAACCATTGAAGCATATAAGGCTTGGGATGGTTTTGAAAAGTGAAGCCAGGCTTCTGAATAAGCAACATACTAACAACATTAGTACAACTACCAGTGTCAATAATCATGCTACACACTTTATATTGGATGGTACACAGAGTGTTAAATATGTTCTTCTTTTGCACCATGTCGACAATAACTTATGGTTGTGTACTAAGAACTTGCCTGTTGACTAGAGTTAATCCTATATTAGAATATGTCATCTCGTTAGCATCCTTTCTTCATGAGTGCTAGTAGATTTTCATCAATGGAGTGCTCACTTTTAACCTCTCCACTGTCAAATAAATACATGATCTTTTTTTAGGGCATTAAGATCGGTAATGATCATACCCTTGGCACTAGAAACATCTTATATCACCCAGCTTTGATCTAGATTGGATAGTTGTTCTTTGGTTGATTCGGCTTGCTTTTTCTCAAACTTTGGAGTAAAATCATAACTAGACAGTTCACCTTTGGGTGTTAGAGTCAAAAAGCTGGGAGTAAAATCTTCTTCCAATGCTATTGTGGCATAGCTTAACCTTTAAACTTCATATGTCTTATATCTTAATGGCTTTATGTTGTAGCTCTTTCAAGTCAACAAACTCTGAAGATCAATATCATAAGCCAATTTAGAATCCATACCTTGAAGAAATATCTTCTGGTCGGGTTCCTTTATCTCATTGGTTGCGCAAGCCGGGTTTTCATGGCCCTTTCCCTTTTTTATGATGTGCTTCTCCAATGGAAGAATCTTTGGATCATGTGTTTGGTTGGGGATCTTTTGCGACGATGGTTTGGGGTTTTTTTGGTAGGGCGGTTGGTGTGCGACAACGTCCTCGTTCTTGGCGGGGGCAGTGTAATGTCTGGTGGAATTTACAGAGGAGTGTTTATAGTAGATTCTTGTTCCGTTGGATTCCGGCTGTTATTACTTGGAAGTTGTGGAAACGACTGAACTTGATGTTTTTTGAAGGAAAATCTATGTCTTGGGAATGGGTGTGTTCCTTAGTGTTGCGTGATTTAATTTTAATGTGGAATATTCGGTTCCCGACATTTGCAGTTGCGGGGGATTAGAATCGAGTGGTTGATGGTGTGTTGAGTATTTCTGTGCCAGTTTCAGTTACTCGAGTTTGTTGGAGGCGTCCTCCGATGGGTGTTGTGAAGCTGAATGTGGATGGTTGTTCTCGTGGTAATCCTGGCCTTGGTGGGGGGGCTTTGATTCGGGACTCGTCAAGAGTTTGATCCTTTGAAATAATATTCAAATCTCTTTTCTAATGATGTTTCAAAGAATGTTTTCTAGACAATATTTTGCTCAAGGATTATTACCATTATGTTATGAAAACTTAAAGTATTTATATAAAATATTTGTGAGGCAAAATGGACAAGAAAGTTGTTTTTCAAAAAACTAGCCATTACTCACAAATATGGGGAATTTGAACGTCCGAAAGTTTAAGAGGTCGTCCGAATGTATATTTAAATTTCAAGTTTGGACGGTCGAATTCAAGGAGGTCATCTGAATGTATTTTCCAGAGAGTTTTACAAAATCTTTGAAATCCAAGTTCGAATGGCCGAATTCAAGGAGGTCGTCCGAATGTATATTTTTTCTATTTTTATGATTTTTTATTTCTTTTAATATTTTGAAAAAAAATAAAAAAACTAATTTTGTAAAACACATTTTCACTTTCATTTTGATTTGTTTTACTTAAGCTTTTAAATGATTCAATCAAGTTAGAGCCAATAGTTACTTAGTTTTTATTTCTTCAGTGTCTTCAGCGCTTTAAGCTTCACCTTTTTCAATTTGCATACCTATAATCTCAAGAAGCTTATTGAAACATTAGTATACATAATTATTTGTTAATCATCAAAACACAAAGTAGATTTAAGACACTAGGTCTCTCAAAAACTAATCGATTTGTAATTTATTTGTACCGCTTTTAAAGATAACTAAGTGTTCTTCTATCTTTTTATACAAGATATTACCTACACCAAATCGTAAGTGATTGCAAAATTTAAAATGGTTTTACCTTCATTATTTCTCAACCAAGAACTATAATCCCGAGAACCCTATCATAATCCTCCTTATCCTCTCCCACATATCTATTTAAATCTCCACCTATAAAATTCTTTTATTTTGATGAATTATTTGAACTAAAGATTCTAAATCTTCCAAAAGCTTAATTTTAATGGATTCATTTAATCCTATTTGAGGTGTATACACATTAACTATATGTATAGGTTAAATTCCTATGATAATTCTAAGAGCTATAATCCTATCCCCCTTTCTAACTACATTTATCACATGCTCTATGAATGTTGAGTCTACAATAATGTCTACCTCATTCCTATTTCTATCCTTACAATTATACCAAAGTTTATACACTATGGTGTCCAAAACCTTACCTTTTTCAAATATCCATTTAGTTTCTTGAAGACACATAATATTGGTGTGTCTCCTTCTGATAGTGTATACTAACTCTATCATTTTACCCGTCAAAGTACCAATATTCCAACTACCTATTCTATAAATTTTAGTATTCTTATATTTTATTTGTTATCCCCCCTTAATATTTGAGGACTCTTGCATTTTTTTTACGGCACTCAAACCCTCTTAGAGATATAGCGGTCATTGCCCAAACGCCATAATCGAAACTTGTGACGCTCTCCATAAAGTGGGGAGTATCCTAACCTTTATACGATTTCTAATATGTTCCTTATCATTTGAGTAGCAAAGTATTTACGCCAACTACCATCCTAACGCGACCCTCCTCTATTTTTCGGGGTTGAAACCATCCACTTATAGGCATGTGAGCTACCTATAAGTAGGCGGAGTTAAAATAATTATTACACATAAATACAATTTACTACTCTATGAATGAATAATTTTTATTAGTGACATCTATTTACTTCAATTTTAATTACTTGAAAAATAATTTTATACATAAATACAATTTTGCTACCCCATTAGTATGTGTTTATTTTAAATTTATTTAATTTAAAAGTAAATATTTAGAAAATTGTTATTATACATAAATAGAATAAGATACCTAAATTCATAAGAAAAATGGATGTTTTTTAATTTAGATATTGAAATTACAATTAATTTCGAAAAATAATTATTTGAAAATAGTTATTATATATAAATTTATATTTCTACCCCATGAAGTAATATTTAACTAGAGATATATTTCATATTTTTTAATTTTAACAATTTGAAATATAATTATTTTTATGAAAAATAAATAGTCGACCAATAATTACTATACAATTTTTAAAAAATTTCAAAATAATTATTATACTTAAATACAATTTACGAGTCTATTATTGAATAATTTTAGTTAGTAATATGTATTTAATTGAATTTTAATTTTAAATAATTTTCAACTCCCTGAATGAATAATCTTAATAAAAGAACTATATTTATTTTTGAATTTTTATTTAAATTATGAAAATACTATATTTGCCACTCCTTGTATTTATTACTACAAAAGAATTAGCAAATGCAATATTTATTATTTACGTTTAATTAAATTCAATTTTTTACACCACATAAAACCAATTTTTTTTTGGAAAATTCCAAAATAAATATATTCAAATTTAATTTTTTAGAATAATTATTTTGAAGAAATTTTATTCATAAAATAATTATTGTACACTAAATTAGTTTACTACTCCATGAATGAGCAATTTTGATAAGTGAAAGTTGTCTATTTAAATTTTAATTAGTTCAAAATAATTATTTAAAAAATAATTATGATACAAAAATAGAAATTTCTAATATGAACAATTTTAATAAGAGGTATTTATTTATTTTTCATTTGAATTAATTAAATTATAATTATTTTTTTAAATAATTAATATATATATATATATATAAGAATATATTTCCACCTGAATAATTTTAATTATTGTTATATAGTTATTTTTCTAATCAATGGAACAATAATTATTTAGAGAATAAGTATTATTTACACGTGAAATAGAATAAATAATTTTAATAAAAACATATGCTTATTTGCAATATTAATTTGTACAAATATAATTATTTTTTGGAAAATAAGTATTTGAAAATAATTATTATATATAAATTTTATTTCCATTTTAACAAAGGGTATTATTATTTTGAGAAAACTGCCAAAATAGTCACGCATATTACACAAAAACAATTTATTTTGTCATCCACATTAAAAATGATGCATTTAAATCGCTAACATTTAAAAAACACACCAAAATATTCACTCAATTAAACTCTGTTAGCTTTTTTTAACCGAAAAATGCACGTTCACATCACGAGTCACTTAATAAAAGGGTAAAAGTGGAAAATTGAATTATTTTTTACACAAAATCCTTCACTACAATCGATTTATTGATCATTTGCCGCTTTCTACCTGTGGACTTTTCCACTATTAATGGTAGAGTATGAATAAGAAAAATAAATCGATTTTTCACTTTTACCCATTTATTAAGTATATATGATATGAACGTCTATTTTTTAAGTTAAAAAAGCTAATAGAGTGTGATTGTTTTTGTCAAAAACCCCTAATAAAGTTTTGTTTGTAACTAATTTGGTACATTTTTTAAATGTCAGTAACTAAAATGCATAATTTTTAATATGAGTGACAAAATAATTTTTTTTTTACAATCTGAGTGACTATCTGGTTAATCTTTCCTATTATTTTAATAGTTTGGATAATTGCATGGAAACTTGGTAACAAACTATTCTTTTAGACAGTATTCATACTAAACACGCAAAAGGTGCCCACATAGGTCTTCACTAATAACTTGAAGAAAAAACAATGGTTAATTAACTGAAAAACAATTATTTATAAAATAATTACTAACAAAAATACATTTTGGTACTTCACGAATTAAATAATTTTAACCCATAAATTTTTAATTTTAAAACTTTACATCTTTAAAGTATTATTTTTTGCATTTTAGCTCAATCTAATAACTTTGGGTGAAAATTAAAATTAAAAAAAAACATAATAACCTTTTCTATTATACCTATAAGATAAATTTACTTTTCTACTATATCTATAACTCTAGTCCAAACATTTAGCAGTCATATGCCTTATTTTGTTCCTCTTTAGTTTTACCCAATTTTTGTAAATAAAATATTTCTTAAATTTTTTTTGATTGATTTAGAGTTTAAATGTTACAGCAATAAGAAAAATTGAATATGAAAGATTTATATTTAGTATATTTTTTATTATTTTAGAAAATATAAAATAAATAAAAATATTTATATTTCATGAAACTGTTGTACTTTGCAAAAACAAAAATTATAATTTGAGAAGGTAAAATACCAAAATTGAATGAAAAATGAATATATTGCTATCCAATAATAGTTCAAAAACAAATAATTATTATACATGTTTTTACTTCAATTTTAATTAATGGAAAAGCAATTATTTAGAAAATAAATATTATATATAAATACTACCTACTACCTAAAAAATTATAATTACTTTTAATAAGAGATATGTATTTCTTTTCAAATTTAACTATTTAAATTATAATTATTTTAGATGAATTATATATAAATATATATTTCTATTCCATGAATAAATAATTTTAATTAGTGATTTTTCAATTTTATCTATTTCAAAAATAATTACTATACAAGGATTTGTTTATTTCAACATTGATTAATTATGTATTGCTAATAGCATAAATCAAAATTGGGATAATGTTTTGGAAAGATCAAACAAAATTAATTTTTCACACTTTCATATAATACAAAAATAATTATATTTAATTTTAATTATTTAAAAATAATTATTTTTTCACAAAAATTATTTTAAAATAAATATTACCATTTTGCTGCTACTAAGCTCTCGTAACGAAACTACTCTTCCAAACTGCAGATACTAAACATCCAAAAGATGATCTGACAGCTTAAAGTCGTATCAGCTCAATTTTACCCTAAACTACTAATGTAGAAGTGGAAGCAGGGATCGTAATCCACAGGGAAGGCGTAGGTCAAGAAAATTGAACAAAATTGTTCTAAAAGCCTTAGTATCGGAATTTAAGTACTAGAAAAAAGGAAAATTCAACACAAAAGAACGAAAACACAGAAGCAAAATATAGCAACAAGCAAGGATGAAATAGATATCTCAGGATTCTTGTATTGGATGAATACAGGCTTAGTAAATCTATGCTATGCAATCAGTAAACAATTAAATGCAATGGAGACCTAAATTGCCTAGAAGTCCAAGCTGTGGCCAGCATGGCGACCACACCACTGCTTGTACCCCCAAATCACCATCCTCTCCCACGGCGAGGCTTGAGAATGGAGGTATAAGCTCCGCAAAGTCTCAACTTTCCGACCTAACTACTCTAACATGCAAAGTCCTAAGAACTCCCATGGCGAGGTCCATCCTAGGGTTTACATATCATCGTTGTTACACAGAAAGCTTCTTTAACACTTTTCCTAATGTTTCAATTCATTAACACTTCCTATGGCGAGGCCTGAGTCTCAGAATTGATTTGATTACAGAAAACAAGTGCAAAGACTTAAACAATCACAATTTAGTTCTCAATTCATGCAACTTCGCTAACTTTGATGAATCACTCCTCAATTTAGCATGTCGACCACAATTGAAACTTGATCCATTCAAAAATAGCTAGGAATTATGGAATTCAACATATGTTTATGCTCAATTTAAATGTGATTTCAATACTCAACAATTAGATCAGTTGCATAGCATACAATCTACAAAAACACGTATTCATCCATTAAGAATCCTAAGATATCGTAGATTTAGCCAGAAAACATGTTTCTCATTTCAAAATCAACAAATTCCAACATTGATAAGCTCATTCTCACTTAATTGGAAGAATTTACCGATTAAATCGAGAGAATTGTCGATTCCTTTGTCAATTGAGAATAAGAAAGAAGAATCCAGTCCAAAATTCACAATCGGAGTTGAGATTGGAGAAGAAATGTTTAGTGAGAGAAAGTAGATCTAGAGAGAGAAAATGAGAATTCCCGCTCTTTTAAAATCAAAAGTCGGTTACAATATGGAAAATGTGAGTAGTCAATCCCCCCCACATGTTAGCTACCTTCCCTATATATAGAGTTGAGAAAACGTAACTAATACGCAACGTAGAATGTATCAAATATTACAAAAGTGCCCTTAAGGGAAGGAACTAAAAATCAGCCAAAAATGTCAAAAATTCCAAGTTTGAAAAAGTATTCAACACTCCAGCGCCTTTGGTGTTAATTTCCAGCGCCTTCATCAACCTCAGCCACGAGCCGCACGCCTTCAGGCTTTGGATGTAGCGCTTTCATTGCCCAGACTTCCAAGTGAAGAAATCAGAGTCGAACCACGCCTTCAAGCCTGGACTCTTCACGCCTTCAGCGACTCCGCGAGCTTCCAAGCAGATCAGCCTTTAAAGATTCACGCCTTCTTGCCACAGACAACCACGCCTTCAGCTGCCTGGAATTTCAGAAATCAAAAATTTCAACACTTAGCCAATTTTCTGAAAACTCAAACACAAACATTTCATGGCAACAACTTCCCACCAATATTTGATCATGATACACTATGCATTGAGGAAACCTTAAAACATAAAAGTTGTAACACTTTGTCTTAGCTATCCATAGCCATCAAAATCACCCAATTTGGAGCTAAAACGAGAAAATTATGACCAAACTACTAAAGTGTGACAAAGCTTAAAATCCTATGAAACACACTTCAACACTTTACCATTTTTCCACAACATCCAACAATTTAGCCTACGACATGTCGTAGGCTAAATATTCATGTTCCAGAATTGGCCTACGACATGTCGTAGGCCAAAAATTTATCTGTCGTAGGCCAAAAATTTATCTCAACATTCATGTCGTGGGCAAAAAATCTTCTCCAAGAAATGGCCTACGACATGTCGTAGGCCATTTTTCATGTCTTCTTGACAAATTTCATGTCCTCAAAGTTTGACCACGACATGTCGTGGGCAAAAATGTGCTTGGCTACCTAATTCTTTCCTATGCCAATGTGAGTACAATCATGTTTAAAGTGTGCAAATGTTGTGCCAAGGTAAGTGCATAGTGTGGTGCTAAGTGTGTTGTGCTTGCTGAACTCAATTCCAAGTTTCATGCCAAGTGATATGCCAATGAGGGTATGCTAGTGTATTAAGCTGTGAAGAAATGGTGGTCCAAAGTGTATGAATGGTGTGCCAAGAATGTTTGAGTGTCGTGCCAAAGTGTGCAAGGTGGTGCTTGGCAAGGGGTTGCTTGGCAAGGTCGGCAAAGTTGTGTTGGCATTGTTTGGCAATGTTTGATTGGAAAGGCTTGGCAAATTCTTGGCAAGATCATGACACAATGGTTTTGGCACATTGGTTTGGCAAAACTCGGCAAAGTCTTTGCAAGGTCTTGGCACAATGGTTGGCCGAATTGGCAAACAATGTTGGCAAAGTATCCATTTCAACACAACACCCTACTTTCATGCCAAATAAGTGTGTATTAGCCTCTGATTCTGACTTGGTGGTGAACTTAAAAGTTCTAGATCTTCCTCTTAGCTTTCCAATAGTGCAAGAAACAACACCATTGGATGCCTGAAACTCAAGTTATCATTAAAACACCAAACCGTGGCAGGCAGATAAAACCCTAAAAAACCCTAAAACCCTAATGAATGGTATTCCGAAAAGAACCTCAGTTTTCATAGCCTTGCACACACAATTAGAAAATTGTTAAAACACAAGGAATGTAGTGCATTCAAAGAGCTTTTCAGAACACCAAAGAACACACCAATTGGATTAATATCAAGAAAGTTATGCCCAAAACAAATTCACACTCAAAGCTGCCAAAACCCTAAAATAACCAATTGTGCATTTTCGGTTTCATCCATTTCCTAATTGTTTTGACCTCTCAACCTTACCAATTAACATCAAGCACACAATTGCCTAAGTTCATCATCATTTTTGGTCTCTTTTAACCATTTTAGTACAACCAATTGCCAACCACATAAATGCACCACAACAAACAAATCATTGCACTAACTTATGAAAACCAAGTCAAAAGCCAAGTGAATTAAGACATTTAAGTTGGTATAAAACCAACTTATCAAATTCCCCCGCACTTGAACTCTTGCTTGCCCTCAAGCCAAGATACACACAATTTACCCCTTTTATCACCCATATGCAACACATTATTCATACATCCACACTGACCACATCCAAATTCATCAAAACATTTTTTTTTCACACACACAACACTTTGATGGTTCATGGTACCTAGCTCTTAGATTTCAATACAAATTATCAACTAAGGCACAATGAATAAAGACCAAAATGTCATGCGTGCAAGTGTGTGCTGAGGAACGTGCACTTCATCTATTCCCTTGTTATACACCTTCTAGCTAGTCTCACATACCATTCAATACATGCCAATCTCTTTGTCCACTCTTATGAACATGCAATCACAAGATCAATGGTACCTATGCGTACATTGGTACTCTATGGGACATTGCCCTTATTCTGAACATTAGTGCTACACATTGGTGCACATATTGATGACTGAAATAATGCCTGGGTTTTATGGCTTTTTTCTCCATATTTGATTGCCAGGTTCTTATGGCTTTTTCCTTCCCAGTTTGCCAATATGGCTTTTTCTCCCATATCATTTCTTGTGCAAGCACATGTTCATAAGAATCCGAAATTGACTAACCATGCACGAACTCTGGAGACACCAGATAAATGCATAACGAACGGAAACGAATTCATACACATTACCTCCTATGTCAATTGAGTTTTGCATAGCATATCTATCTTACTTTAACAACGGGCCTTAGTCAGCAAAATATACCAATTTCTTCAAACTTAGTACCAAGAACAAAAATTTTCACATGCAAGATTCAAAACAAGTTTATTTGTGATGAACTTGGAATAAGCCAAAGTGAACTAAGAACAAATTTTCACATACAGGGTGATAATTCATTTTCTCAATTTGATCTTTCTTATTCACTCTCTTTTTGTATTCTTCTTCCTCTTATCAAGACTAAAGGTTCAAAACATTACCAAATCGTTTTCTTCTCACCACTCACATCATAATTCAAACCCTTGCACACAACACTACGCACTTCAATTTCATTGATTCAAAATGTAGCACACAAACAAACCCGAGAGACATAATACATTAAAACCCTTACAAGTAGCAAACTACATACTGCTTTCTAATCACTCAACAATACAATAAGAAAAACTTCACACTAAGCTCTTAACATTTCCTCCTCCATGACATTAGCAAATCATCATAGCAACAATCTTCAAAGAGACACTTCAAATTTTACACAGCACCACTTCACAAGATTCATCAAAGTAGAACCATTCCATTCTTCAACTTCACAAAATTCCTCACTTCAAGAAACTTCACATAATCTTCAACTCAGCATATCTCAATCAACATGAAAGTCCAGAAATCTTCAAAATCACTCCCAACTTCAAACCCCCCTTCTCACAATATAAAGCACCCGCATGCATAAAAAAAAAATTTCAATCAACACAATCAACACACAAAGTATCAGATAGCATAGCAACCACAGCACACATCACACAAAATCCCCCTCCTCCCCCACACTTAAATTAAACATTGTCCTCAATGTGATAAGCTAAGAGGGAGGAAGGACTCCCTAAGAGGACGATGATGGAGCTGAGGAAGAAGGAGATCCAAACGCAACTGGTGTGGAAAGAGATTGTCCATCCAAAGAGGCCGTAGCAAATGAGGGCACACCAATTGACTGTGGCACATAATGAAAAGGGCCATGCACAGGTCCTTGAAGAGGTTGGCCTGATGCTATCAATGGAAACCTTGTAGCGGGTGCAAACTCTGAATTTGGTATGAATGTAGGAGTATGAGGCATAGGAGGTATACGACCAAATGTGGGTAACGGATGTAAAGAAGGGCTTGCTGTCACTCCAGGTGGAAGCTCGTGCACTGTACCACTAACCATATCACATGACAGATTTGGGATCCGGTACCCTGCTAACTGTGCCGAAGTTGGAGTTGGCTTCGGGGGTCCTGAATCTGAGTGGTAATAAACCGTCATCTTGTTACACCTATCGAGCTCTCGCTGCATGCACACTTGCCTATGATATAACAGTTCAAATTGCTGCTGAGCCACCGTGGATAAATCATCAAATCTATGCTCCATGTGTTCAGCTTGTGAGGTCCACTCCTGTTGCATATTGTCAAAACCTTCATGCATACGTTCCATCCTTTCATATATGTTTCTCACACCATCCTACAGCCGATCCATCCTATCCTCTATGCCTGAAAAACGATTTTCAACTGAGAGCTGGAAACCCTGAATTACTCCTTGAAGAGATACAAAATCAAAAGACTGCTGCCCTTGATCTGTAACATAAGTTGGATTTCACTCTCTACCCGAGATGCCTCTGCACTTGAAATCCTCGCTTGCTCCAAGTCCTTGTCCTGTGCCAAGTATTTTAAGTAAAGTTGTTCAGGAACGGGAGACTGCATCCTCTCTTAAGCACCAAGCTGATCATCCACACCTTGTGACACACAAAGCTCCTGAATTAGTAAAAGAAAATACAGTGCTTTACTATTCTGGGCAGTTCCATCTTTGATGCTCGCAAGGATGATTCGTCCTACGTCGATCTTGCGCTTCCTTCGGATTGCAGAAATTAAGAACAACCGATTCCGAATCACCTCGGTTCTTTGTGAACTTGGCATGAGGCGAGACAACACAAATAACAACCATATTTTCACATCACTCTTCAAGTATTCATTCCGAATATGCTTATGCTCCCCCTTTGAACTAAGCTCCCAAACTACCCCAGGATGTGTTAACTCTTTTATCAAAGCTTCATCCAATGCCTCATTGGTTGGAAATTTGATCGGATCCTCAGGATAATCAGGTGTGCCCAAATGTGCATTGATAATCTCGCTCGTAATTTGAACCCAAATGCCTCTCACATAGACAGGTCCATCCCTCGGAGACCCTGCATTTGCGTAGTATTCCCGTGCAATGCTCACATTGCAAAACTCAAGGGCCACCGTAAGCTTCTCGTGGAATTTGTAAAATTTAATCAACTTCTTAAACGGCCCTTTCTCCACACTGAACCCGCGTTCTATGTGTATATATTTCACATTGAACCCTTGTTCCCAACGTCTCATGGCATCCTCATCAACGAACAGAGCAACCTCAGGGACTCCTTTCCGTTTCTTAGGTGTCGGAGCTGGCATCGCATATTGCGGAGGCTCCTCAAACATTTGCATATCATCCGGAAAATATTCTGGGTCAGAATCAGTTTCATCGTGTGCTTGAGTTTTTCTTTTTCCCTTCTTTGAAGTTGTGGCTTTTCTTGAAGTTGGATCTTTCTTTGGTGCCATTTCTTGATAGGATACAGCACAAGCTTCCACAAATGATACTTAGCTCAACAAGAGTGGTTTTGTTCACTCTCGGCCTTACATATTATACAAATGGTAGATGGCATTTATAGACCAAGCCAACAATGAAACCCACCAAAATGTAAAGTGAAGACAACTTGCCACTCCTAGACAAGCAAACACTTCGGTCATGTGAACCATCCACATTTACATTCCCCACCAAACACTACAAACAAGCAAGTCATTCAACATGTGGGACCCAATTGATAATCCAAGTCATGTGAACTTCTCAGCTTTTACCAATTCTTATGCCATTTACTCCTCACAAGACTACAACATCAACATTATTGCATGCACTCAATTCGGTCAACTCACCTTGCACAACATGAATACAAGACAAGTCTAAAGCATTCATATCATTCAAAGAAACAACCCCATCACCTAAAAGCTTTACGATTTAAATGGAACCATTTTACTTTAATGCTTGCAACTATTTCTTCTGCCGAACGCTTCTCAATCATGCTCTCAAATTGTCAGCTTTTTAGAAAATTAAAGTCATGATCAGATATATTCAGAATTGCAGATATCCTTATCATCAATGCAAGTGTGTGAAGTTGAAATCGAAAACCATGAATCAAAAATTGTAACAATCACACAAAAATATTTACACCAACAACTCATCAAAATTCACACTAAAACTAGCACACAATCCTTTTTACTTTAATACTAAACACAAAATCACACACAATATTCAAACCTTACAGGAGCCAAATGTAACATGCTAAACATAATAACAAAATACTACACTATAACACTATACTCAACTTCATCATGACAAACAATCTCCTTAACCATCATCATGGTAACCATACATATTCAGAATGTAACTAAAAATCAAGACATCTTGGCGAAGCCTTCACCCACACTTGCCTATGACACGGTCCCCGTGAAACAAAATGAAACAATCAAGAACAAAGGAACCTGGCCATCCACGTTTCACAAACCACGAGACAATCTTGCACTTCTTTCTTCCTCTTGTAACACAGGCCATTGAGGAGGTCCCAGAAGTCCTTCAGGGTTTTGAGGATTAGCATTTAACGTGATATCAACTCCCTTGCTACGAGCCATGGCTGTTATCAGAGCTGGAAAATACATGGGTGTAAACTCACTTCTTTGTGCCCTCCTGATAAACTCTAAGATCAATTTCCCAACATCAATAGAGAAATCATGTAAAATAGCATAAATCAACAGAACTCGTTCCCTAGATGCTATATTGGTACGGTTAGTAGGAAGAATCCTGGAATTGATAAACATTAACCAGATTTTGGCCTCGACTGTGAGTTCACTAGTAGGCACATATAAAGCCTCTTGTCGAGCATTCCTCACCCATGTAGCACCAGGTAAAGTTACTGAAGCCAACAAATGATCGGTATTTTCAGCTCTCAACAACCTACAATATGTGTTACGAGAAAAATCTTCAAGAAGATAAAGCCTATTAATACTATGGCGGGTGACCCTTAAATACTTCCCTCTTACGAACACTAAATGAACACCACTAGCTCGGGAATTAGCATAAAATTCCCTAACTATGTCCATATTCACCACAATTGAGGCTCTAGCAAAATGAGACCACGACTGTCTGAATATTACATCCTGAAATCTCCTAGAAGGCTCCTGAAATGGTCGCTCAATCCTGACTGATCTATTAGTAAAGCCATGATAAAAGTTTTCAGCAGAGGCGTTAACAAAATGTGGACAAGTAGCTGGCTCAAAATCAATTACCATCTCCTCATCAGCTGAAGAAGATGAAGAAGGAGAAGATGTGGTTCCAGAATCTTCACTAAAGATAGCATATTCAAAAGGATTCTGGTGGGGGGAATAGAAATCCATGCTTTGAAAATGAAAAATGATTAGCAAGGGAAGTATTATAAAGAGAAGAGGAATGAACATGCAAAACGAAGATGTGCAATTTATATGTACGACACCCTCACTATCCAACAAACACATGTGAATGACAGGTCATAGCTTGATGTCCTTTCTTCTTAATAATTGAAACCATCCAAACCAGTCATGCAAGCACGGTCACGGATTAACCAATTATGCATGAATGAACAACAATTCTTACCATCAAAGCTGGTATCTTAGTTGTAAATAATGTAGACTCAGTATACCTTACATGGATGGAAAAGTGAAATCGTACTCCCTGCTTCTATCAATAATGCCCAACATCTTTCTGAGATTCTACAGAAAATATACCCAAGTGATGTTATGAGATTGTGCCATAATTTGCTACTCAATACTACTCAAACTAGGATTAACAAAGAAAAGAAATCACAACAAATAAAACAAAGGAAGAAATTCAGGGTTGCCTCCCAAGAGCGCTTGGTTTAAAGTCACAGCCCGACCGTGCAACATAGCTCAATTTGAGATGATGGGATCATCTAAGTATAGCTCATGCGGATCTCGTGCCACATTAGTGCTATCCTTGTCCTGAGTAGTTAAGTACGGCTTGAGACGATGGCCATTCACTTTCCACACATTGCCATTCTTGTCATTCTTGATTTCAATTGTCCCATAAGGTTTCACATCAACCACTCTAAAAGGACCAACCCACCTTGATTTCAATTTGCCAGGAAACAATCGAAGTTTAGAGTTATACAGCAATACCAATTGTCCTGGAACAAAGATCTTGGATTGAAGCTTTGCATCATGGATTCTTTTAGTCCTTTCCTTGTACAACTTGGCACTCATGTAAGCATTGAATCTGAATTCATCCAGTTCATTCATCTCCAACATTCTTTTTGATTGAGCCTCAGACAGATTCATGTTCAAGGTTTGAATTGCCCAATACGCCTTATGTTCAAGTTCCACTGGCAAGTGACATTCTTTACCAAAAACCAATCGAAAAGGAGAAGCTCCAATTGGTGTCTTGTAAGCTGTTCTTTATGCCCACAATGCATCATCTAGCTTCAAAGACCAATCCTTCCTGCCTGGATTTACCACTTTCTCAAGAACCCTCTTGATCTCCCGATTGGAAATTTCAGCTTGACCAGAAGTTTGTGGATGGTAAGCTGTTGAAACCTTGTGAGTAACACCATATCTGGCCAACAAAGATTCAAAGAGCTTGTTACAGAAATGAGTCCCCCCATCACTTATTATAGCCCTGGGTGCTCCAAACCTGTTAAAGATGTACTTCTTCAAGAAGGCAGTTACACTCTTGGCATCGTTATGAGCTAAAGCAACAGCTTCCACCCATTTAGAAACATAATCCACTGCCACCAGAATGTACTCCATACCTCTTGATTTAGGGAAAGGTCCCATGAAATCAATCCCCAGACATCAAAAATTTCTACTTCCAAGATGTTGTTCAAGGGCATCTCATTTCTGGAAGAGATGTTGCCAGTTCGTTGACATCGATCCATTTTCCAACCCAAATTCTGGCATCCATGAAGATATGTGGCCAATAAAACACACATTGTAAAATTTTGAAGCCTGTCCTAGTTGATCCAAAATGACCACCACATGGCCCCTCATAGCATGCTTTTAAGATGTCCTCCTTTTCTTCTTCCTTGACACACTTTCTTATCACTTGATCACTGCAGATTTTATATAAAGAATTGTCTTCCCAAAAGTAATATTTAGCATCACTTCTCAATCTTTTCTTCTGGTCACTGGAATAATAAGATGGAATCTGGCCATCAACCACAAAATTGGCAATCTCAGCGTACCAAGGCAGTGTGTGTTCACCCACTTTGAATACCTGCTCATCAGGGAAGTGTTCCTTAACCGAAATGTCAGGTGAATCTTGCTCTTGAGATTCCAATCTTGACAAGTGATCTGCCACAACATTTTCTGAGTCTTTCCTATCTTTAATCTCCACATCAAATTCCTGGAGCAACAAAACCCATCTAATCAAACGTGGTTTTGCTTCCTTCTTTGCAAGCAAACACTTCAATGCGGCATGGTCCGTATGAACAATGACCTTTGATCCCAAAAGGTAAGCACGGAATTTATCAAATGCAAAGACCACTGCTAGCATTTCCTTTTCAGTGGTTGTATAATTCATTTGGGCCTCATTCATTAGCCTGCTAGCATAATAGATAGTGTGAAACACTTTGTCTCTTCTCTGGCCTAAGACAGCCCCTAATGCATAATCACTGGCATCGCACATAATTTCAAAGGGTTCACCCCAATGGGGAGTGACTATCACGGGGGCTTCCACCAATTTAGTTTTCAAAGTTTCAAATGCCTCAACACATTCTGTTCCAAACTCAAACTTAACATCTTTTTCTAAGAGACTGCACAAAGGTCTGGCTATCTTTGAAAAATCCTTAATAAACCTTCTATAAAACCCAGCATGTCCAAGAAAGCTTCTGATACCCTTAACATTGGTCGGTGGAGGAAGTTTTGCAATGACATCTACCTTAGCTCGATCTACCTCCATCCCAGCATGAGAAATTTTATGGCCTAACACAATTCTTTCTTGAATCATGAATTGACATTTTTCCCAGTTCAACACAAGGTTCGTTTCTTCACACCTCTTCAAAACCTTTGCCAAGTTCTCCAAACAACCATCAAATGTCATACCAAAAACTGAAAATCATCCATGAATATTTCAATTATTGATTCCACCATGTCATGGAATATTGCCATCATGCACCTCTGAAAGGTAGTTGGGGCGTTGCAAAGACCAAATGGCATTCTTTTATAAGCAAATGTGCCAAAAGGACAAGTGAAAGTTGTCTTATCCTGGTCCTTGGGATCAATTGCAATCTGATTATACCCAGAATATCCATCCAGAAAATAATAGAAAAGGTAGCCAGCAATTCTATCCAACAATTGTTCCAAGAATGGGAGATGGAAATGGTCCTTTCTAGTTGCCTTATTTAGCTTTCTATAATCCATGCAAACTCGCCAAGCATTTACCACTCTTGTTGCCAGAAGTTCATTAGCCTCATTCTTTATAACCGTCACCCCTCCCTTCTTAGGGACGCACTGGACTGGACTAACCCACTCGCTGTCTGAAATTGGAAAAATCATCCCAAAGTCAAGCAATTTGATAACCTCTTTCTTCACAACTTCCATCATCTGGGGATTTAATCTTCTCTGTCTATCCCGTACTGGCACAGCATTTTCCTCAAGCAAAATCTTGTGCATACATAAACCTGGACTTATGCCTTTTATATCAGCAATTGTCCATCCAATAGCCAACTTATGTTTCCTCAAAACTTCCAAAAGCTTCTCCTCTTGCCAACCTTCAAGCTTTGAAGATATAACAACTGGCAATGTCTCATTTTCTCCCAAGAAAGCATATTTGAGATAAGGTGGAAGTGGTTTCAATTCCAACTTTGGTGCGCCACCACAATGGAAGGTAAAAGCTTTTCATTCCTACACAAATTCTCACTAGTTCCCACCTCAGTGGGAGTAAAATTTTCGTTAGCCAAAACAGTAGGTTCATGATCATGTTCCCATACAGTTTCATGCATTTTAACTTCCACCACATCATTTTGCCATTCACAAATTGACTCTTCCAAATAACAACATTCAATGAAATCTTCAATTTCAGAAACAATTCTCTTATCCTCATCATCTAAATCAAGTTCATCAAAATTATCCTCATAAACACTTAACTCATCAACAATAGAAAAATCATGCATGTTGTTCACATTACTCAAAGAAGAACAAGTTATAGCTTTGATAGCAAAACAAGACTCCATATTTAGAGGTTGCTTCATAGCATAGTTTACATCAAAAACCACTTCCTCATTGTTAATCCTAAACGTGACTGTCTTGTTTTTCACACCAATCAAAGCATCACCAGTGGCTAGAAAAGGTCTACCAAAAATGAGAGGAACCTCAGGGTCCTCTTCCATATCAAGTATAATGAAATCAACAGGCAAGGTAAATTTGTCAATACTTACCAACACATCCTCCACCAAGCCTGTAGGAGTCACCAAAGATCTATCTGCCAATTGTAGTGTCACTGCAACTGGTCGAATCCTTCCACTCAAACCCACATTTATTGCAATGGATAATGGCATCAAGTTGATTCCAGCTCCAAGGTCACAGAGGGCCTTTGCAAAATATCTGGTTCCAATCTTGTAAGGTATGGTACAGCTACCTGGATCCTTAAGCATTGGAGGTAATTTGTGAACCATCCATGCTTGACTGCACTCTGATAGCATCATTGGAACTTCACAT
Source organism: Ophiorrhiza pumila (assembly GCA_016586305.1). NCBI lineage: Eukaryota > Viridiplantae > Streptophyta > Magnoliopsida > Gentianales > Rubiaceae > Ophiorrhiza > Ophiorrhiza pumila. The sequence goes on from BLIW01000005.1 coordinate 18,919,498, forward strand.
CTCAAGATTTGTTCCTTATTTGAAATGAGATCTTTTAAATACTTAGCATATTTAGGCATGGCTGTAACCAAATCCAACAAAGGAACATTGACATTCACTTGTTTGATCATATCTAAGAAACGATTGAATTGAGGTCCCTTTTTAGGTGGAGGTTTCTTCCTCTCTGGGAATGGAGCTTTTGGAGCATAATCTGGGAAGTTATAAGGATTGGAATTTTTGGTGATTTCATTTCCCACCCTTGCTGGTATTTCCTTCTTCTCAGACTTATTTTCTTATTGCTCACCATTCTTCTCAAGTTCCACCTCTATTTCAACTTCATCTTTTTGGTCCTCTTCTACATCATCACTCTTCTCTTCTACATGTTTGCTTCCAGGCAACAATTTTCCACTCCTCAAAGTAATAGCATTGCATGCTTCTCTCCCCTTGGGATTTGGTACTGTGTCACTAGGAAGAGCTCCTTTTGGCCTCTGGTGTATAGCATTAGCAAGCTGACCAAGTTGCATCTCGATATTCTTCAAAGTGGCTTCGTGATGCTTCACAGTGGACTCCAAACCTCCAAATCTCTGTTCGTTCTTATCCATCTTTTCCAGCAGCTTTTGAAACATATCCTCCACATTTGGCTTCTTTTGTTCTGATGTGCTAGCCTGATTATCAAAACCAGGAGGTGGTTGATTCATTGCTCTCCTTGAGTCACTACCTTGATAGTAATTTCCTCCTTGGTTCTGCTGTTGATTCCAGTTGCCTTGGTTTCCACCATATTATCTGTTACCTCCATTATAATTGCCCCCAGAATAGTTCCCACCATATTGGGGTTTGTTACTGTAATTGATCACATACTGAATGGATTCAGTAGTGATTGCACATTCATCCGTGTGGTGTTCCCCCTTGCATAGTCCACATGAAAGTACTGGGGCTTTTGTTTGAGTTGCCTTTAAAGTCTGCCATTGCTTGGCCAATGCTTCAAACTTAGCACTAAGTGAAGTCTCCTCATCCACATCAAGAACTCCTCTTTGTCTCCTGACATGTGGCTTTCTAGTCTCTGGAAAAAGGTATTCATCCTCAGCTATCTGGTTAAAAAGTTCACGCACTTCAGTCACAGATTTGTCTTTAAGTGCTCCATTAGCACAAGCTTTAACCATTAAAGATGATTCAGGAGTTAGGCCTTTGAAGAAAGTATTTAATTCCCTAATCTCGCCCAAGTCAGGATTGGGGCATTGCCTAATCAAATCGTTGAATCTCTCCCAAGCTTCTCGAAATGACTCACTGTCTTATTGTTGGAAGTTCATACTTTCCAACCTTCTCTTTTCAAGCTTAGTTGGAGGGAAGTACTTAGATAAGAACCTTTTCTGTAGATCATCAAATGACATTCCAGCATTTGCTCCCCCAATACTCTTGAACCAATGTTTAGCCTTTCCACGCAGAGATAAAGGGAACAAAATTCTGTGAACCTCACCCCTGTCAACTCTTGGCAACTTAAAAGTGCTACATAACCCGAGAAACCAATCAAGGTGGTCATTAGGATCCTCGTTGTCAAGACCATGGAAGAATTGGCCCTGGGTAATCATCGAGACTATTTGTGGAGGAATGTGGTAACTTTCCACATCGATATCCTGGTGACCAAATCGATTGTCAAAATTTACTGCATAATGGTCCCCGAACCTGGGTGCTTGTACTCCTTGTGCAGCCATAGCACTTTGCTTTGCTTGATTCCTTAAAGTTCTTTCCAATTCAAGGTCCAATTCAAATTCAGGTTTTCCTCTAGATCTTACAGACCTGGGCATACACAAACAAGAACAGCAAATGATATCAAGAGAACAAACGGATCAATCTGTAAACCAAACCAATACAATGGTAAAAGCAACAGAATCACACACAGTAAAGAAACAAGATAACTAAATCAAAGCAATAAAACACACAACTAAGAACAGAACAACACAGTCAACAAATTCCAGAACCGATTGCCTTCCCCGTCAACGGCGCCAAAAATTGGCAGCTTAAAGTCGTATCAGCCCAATTTTATCCTAAACTACTAATGTAGAAGTGGAAGCAGGGATCGTAATCCACAGGGAAGGCGTAGGTCAAGAAAATTGAACAAAATTGTTCTAAAAGCCTTAGTATCGGAATTTAAGTACTAGAAAAAAGGAAAATTCAACACAAAAGAACGAAAACACAGAAGCAAAATATAGCAACAAGAAAGGATGAAATAGATATCTCAGGATTCTTGTATTGGATGAACACAGGCTTAGTAAATCTATGCTATGCAATCAGTAAACAATTAAATGCAATGGAGACCTAAATTGCCTAGAAGTCCAAGCTGTGGCCAGCATGGCGACCACACCACTGCTTGTACCCCCAAATCACCATCCTCTCCCACGGCGAGGCATGAGAATGGTGGTATAAGCTCCGCAAAGTCTCAACTTTCCGACCTAACTACTCTAACATGCAAAGTCCTAAGAACTCCCATGGCGAGGTCCATCCTAGGGTTTACATATCATCGTTGTTACACAGAAAGCTTCTTTAACACTTTTCCTAATGTTTCAATTCATTAACACTTCCTATGGCGAGGCCTGAGTCTCAGAATTGATTTGATTACAGAAAACAAGTGCAAAGACTTAAACAATCACAATTTAGTTCTCAATTCCTGCAACTTCGCTAACTTTGATGAATCACTCCTCAATTTAGCATGTCGACCACAATTGAAGCTTGATCCATTCAAAAATAGCTAGGAATTATGGAATTCAACATATGTTTATGCTCAATTTAAATGTGATTTCAATACTCAACAATTAGATCAGTTGCATAGCATACAATCTACAAAAACACGTATTCATCCATTAAGAATCCTAAGATATCGTAGATTTAGCCAGAAAGCATATTTCTCATTTCAAAATCAACAAATTCCAACATTGATAAGCTCATTCTCACTTAATTGGAAGAATTTACAGATTAAATCGAGAGAATTGTCGATTCCTTTGTCAATTGAGAATAAGAAAGAAGAATCTAGTCCAAAATTCACAATCGGAGTTGAGATTGGAGAAGAAATGTTTAGTGAGAGAAAGTAGATCTAGAGAGAGAAAATGAGAATTCCCGCTCTTTTAAAATCAAAAGTCGGTTACAATATGGAAAATGTGAGTAGTCAACCCCCCCACATGTTAGCTACCTTCCCTATATATAGAGTTGAGAAAACGTAACTAATACGCAACGTAGAATGTATCAAATATTACAAAAGTGCCCTTAAGGGAAGGAACTAAAAATCAGCCCAAAATGTCAAAAATTCCAAGTTTGAAAAAGTATTCAACACTCCAGCGCCTTTGGTGTTAATTTCCAGCGCCTTCATCAACCTCAGCCACGAGCCGCACGCCTTCAGGCTTTGGATGTAGAGCTTTCATTGCCCAGACTTCCAAGTGAAGAAATTAGAGTCGAACCACGCCTTCAAGCCTGGACTCTTCACGCCTTCAGCGACTCCGCGAGCTTCCAAGCAGATCAGCCTTTAAAGATTCACGCCTTCTTGCCACAGAAAACCACGCCTTCAGCTGCCTGGAATTTCAGAAATCAGAAATTTCAACACAGCTAATTTTCTGAAAACTCAAACACAAACATTTCATGGCAACAACTTCCCACCAATATTTGATCATGATACACTATGAATTGAGGAAAACTTAAAACATGAAAGTTGTAACACTTTGTCTTAGCTATCCATAGCCATTAAAATCACCCAATTTGGAGCTAAAATGAGAAAGTTATGACCAAACTACGAAAGTGTGACAAAGCTTAAAATCCTATGAAACACACTTCAACACTTTACCATTTTTCTACAACATCCAACAATTTAGTCGTAGGCTAAATATTCATGTTCCAGAATTGTCGTAGGCCAAAAATTTATCTCAACATTTTTGTCGTGGGCAAAAAATCTTCTCCAAGAAATGGCCTACGACATGTCGTAGGCCATTTTTCATGTCTTCTTGAGTTTGGCCTACGACATGTCGTAGGCTAAATTTCATGTCCTCAAAGTTTGCCCACGACATGTCGTGGGCAAAAATGTGCTTGGCTACCTAGTTCTTTCCTATGCCAATGTGAGTACAATCATGTTTAAAGTGTGCAAATGTTATGCCAAGGTAAGTGCATAGTGTGGTGCTAAGTGTGTTGTGCTTGCTGAACTCAATTCCAAGTTTCATGCCAAGTGATATGCCAATGAGGGTATGCTAGTGTATTAAGCTGTGAAGAAATGGTGGTCCAAAGTGTATGAATGGTGTGCCAAGAATGTTTGAGTGTCGTGCCAAAGTGTGCAAGGTGGTGCTTGGCAAGGGGTTGCTTGGCAAGGTCGGCAAAGTTGTGTTGGCATGGTTTGGCAATGTTTGATTGGCAAGGCTTGGCAAATTCTTGGCAAGATCATGACACAATGGTTTTGGCACATTGGTTTGGCAAAACTCGGCAAAGTCTTGGCAAGGTCTTGGCACAATGGTTGGCCGAATTGGCAAACAATGTTGGCAAAGTATCCATTTCAACACAACACCCTACTTTCATGCCAAATAAGCGTGTATTAGCCTCTGATTCTGACTTGGTGGTGAACTTAAAAGTTCTAGATCTTCCTCTTAGCTTTCCAATAGTGCAAGAAACAACACCATTGGATGCCTGAAACTCAAGTTATCATTAAAACACCAAACCGTGGCAGGCAGATGAAACCCTAAAAAACCCTAAAACCCTAATGAATGGTATTCCGAAAAGAACCTCATTGTTCATAGCCTTGCACACACAATTAGAAAATAGTTAAAACATAAGGAATGTAGTGCATTCAAAGAGATTTTCAGAACACCAAAGAACACACCAATTGGATTAATATCAAGAAAGTTATGCCCAAAACAAATTCACACTCAAAGCTGCCAAAACCCTAAAATAACCAATTGTGCATTTTCGGTTTCATCCATTTCCTAATTGTTTTGACCTCTCAACCTTACCAATTAACATCAAGCACACAATTGCCTAAGTTCATCATCATTTTTGGTCTCTTTTAACCATTTTAGTACAACCAATTGCCAACCACATAAATGCACCACAACAAACAAATCATTGCACTAACTTATGAAAAACAAGTCAAAAGCCAAGTGAATTAAGACATTTAAGTTGGTATAAAACCAACTTATCATGATCCATTTTACCTGAAGAGCAAAGAAAAACAATAACTAAGGTAAACAATGTAAAAGAAATTCTAGAGGAGCGAAGAAAAAGGGGATGCTTTGTTATGCAATAATATAAACAATGGTGCAATAATACTTAATGAATAATTAGTAATATGTGTTTATTTTAATTTTAATTAATTGAAAAAATAATTCATAAAACAATTATCGTACATAAATTCAATTTGCTCTTCCATGAATGAATAATTTTAATAAGAGATATGTATTTATTTCCAATTTTAATTAATTAAATTATAATTAGTTTTTTAAATAATGAATATATAAAATATATATCTCTACTCTATGAATGAACAGTTTTAATTAGTGATATATAATTATTTTTCAATTTTAATTACTAAAAATAATTATTATGAAAAATATATTATACAAGGATTTTTTTAATATTTTAATAGGAATTGAATACTAAATTGTTTGGATTATGAGAAAATCAAACAAAATTCAATTTTTATACTTCACATAAAAATAAATTTTTGGAAAAATCGAAAACAATTTTACATATATATAATTTTACTCCATAAACGAATAATTTCAATTAGTGATGTGTATTTAATAATTATTATAAAAATAACAATAGAAAAATAATTACTATTTAAGGGTTTGCATGAATCTGGAATTGCATTTGTTGTTTGAATAACACAATTTTTTTATTGGTTAATATTCCAAACTTAGGGAGGCACCACTCCCAATTTATTGCTTAACATCTTGAGATAGTGGACTTACCCAATACCATCAGTACAACTAAAATCGATATATAAATAAGGAGGACTCATCCATTACAACAATCATAACAAATTAAAGTAAATCAAAACCAATTCACTATTTGTTTTGAAAGAGAAAATTGGGAAAAGCTAAACGATCCAAAGTCACAAGTTCTTGTACCCCCACAGGAAGTTCCTAAAAAGATAAGTATTCTATACGACTGCCTTTCCTGCACCCTGTATTAGCTAGAGCATCCGCCAGAGCGTTCCCTTCCCGAAAGACATGTGAGCTACCAAAAATCAAGTGGGACAACTTCCAAATCTCCTCTATTATCTTCCTAATTCTCTAAGGGGCCTTAATCTTTTTTGTGATAAGCGAGTGCAGAACCAAACAATCAACTTGGATATGTACTTTCTCAATATGCCATTTTGCGCAAAATTTCAAACCTTCCCAAACTGCCAGCGCCTCTGCCTCCAAGGAAGTAACATAAGGAAATCTAGTGGAAATCGCTCCTACCACATTCCCCAACGAGTTTCAAATTAACACGCCACCACTACCACCACCCCTTCTTAGGTTCCCCTTCGCACATCCATCCGAGTTCATCATCATTTTGTCCTCAACAGGTTTGGCCCAGGTAACTTTCCACACTAGGAGATTCACTTGTTTCACCTGAATGAGGTCTAAACACCCTCTCCAAGAATCCCCACCTTAATCCATGGGAATTTGACATTGCTGTAGGCTTTGATGTCAAGCCAAATTTTCTCAATCACTATCTTTCGAAAACACCCGACCCTGGAATAATGCATCATTTCGGCATTTCCAAATGTTCCAACATAGTAAGAAAGGCATAATCTGCTAGACATACCTTAACAAAGTGCCACCTTTCACACTCCAACTCAAATGAAACTAGTCCCGAAACCCATTATTAACACCACTAACTCCCCTAAGTTGAAAAAAAACAAGCAAACCTTGGTGGTAAAAGCACACTTCCCAAACACATGTTGCAAGCTATCCACATTCTCCCTACACAACAAGAAACTAGAAAGACCATAGATAACCGATCTAGTGAGGCACTCAAACATTGGAAGATGACCCAACCAAAGCTTGAGCATGAAGAAAGATACACATTTAGGTATACCATACGACCAAATTTTGGAGAGCATTGTATGAACCTTTGTTTAAGTCAAACTAGCTTATATGCAGATGAAATTGAAAATAGGCCACTCGGCTCTGGCTTCCAGAATATGCTGCTTTCACTATCCACCCCTATCGAAACTTGAAGAACATTCTTAAACTCCTCATTTGGCAGAAACCTTTCTAAGCAATGTACCTGCCATTGACCATTTGCCTAGAATCCGGGCAAGAGGGAATACCCCTTACCTTGAGCAAAATCCGAGAGAAACATGGAGTCAAGCCAGCGATCATGGAAGAAATCCATATCACGTACCGCTGGAAACTAGCCAATATGTGGTTCAACAACATCTCTAGTGCCAAGAAGTCAAAACCAATCCCTTGAATCAGTTGTTTTGTGTTCCATAACAACTGGGCGATGATCATTGCAATAATTTGCATGGAAGAATCTAGCCCACAAGGAATCTCCAGTATGAAAGTTCCACCATAATTTGTCCAAGAGGGACTTCATAACTAAATCCATGTTGCGAATGTGTAGAGTTCGTCTTAGACTATCTCTAATCTCTCTTTTCTTAAGAATTTTGGCATGTTTTTGAGTGTTTTTATGGTACTTAAGTACTTTTTGGGCTTAATTGTAGAATTTATAAGGTGGAGTGCTTAAAGTGCTAAAAAGGCTCATTTGAAGACTATTTTGACCAAAAAGGCAACAAGTCAATAAAAAGTCAACAAGTTAAAAGAGAAGTCACAAGATATGGAGGAGAAGCCCTAACCCTAGGGTTTGCCCTAAGGGTTGAGCAAGGGTTTTTGCGCACAATTCATGGTGAAGGTAAACTTTGGCCAAGTTAATACACTCTTTGGAGGTAAAGGTTCATATTTGAGTACAGACTTAGCATGTTTATGCCCTATGTTTTACCTTAGGAAGATCACCTTAACACCACACCCTCTAGGCCAAGGCACATAGCCAAGGCCTAAGTTGTAAGCACTTAGAGCTAACACTTAGCATACATGCACCAAAATCTTACCCTTTGGATGCCCAAAGTCAATACCAAGACACAAAGCCAAGGTCTTGGCCTAGAACCTAGCACTAGCACACAGCACATGCACAACCTAGCACACCTTAGGCACAAACCCTAGGCTTCCCAACCAAAACCATAGCGCATAGGTTAGTTTACTAACTTTAGAGCACCTTAGGCCACCACTAACCCTTAGAACCCAAATTAGGACATATTAAGCACACACACCACATAAAACAAACAAACACACATACACACACAAATAATAAGCACACTTCTGCAGTGGCATAGGTGCCATGGTAGAAGTACGCACAAAAGTGCAAGATATGTACTTTTGTTCCTCACTTCCCTTCTTTTCTTTATTTTCATGTGTAGTTTGGCCATGGTATCTATGCCACGGCAGAAATACACTGGTTTTATCATTTTCATTACAAACATCATTGTTAGGCATCCTTAGATTAGTTTGGCCATGGCATTTGTGCCACGATAATAATACACTAACACTTCACACACTTTGCAGTTTTAGGCATTCTTAGGAACACATAGGTAGTTTTCATGCATTGTTCTGCTATGGCATACACATCAAACTCACACACATAACTTTTTGAACATAAAACTCACACATCCTAGCACACTTCTACTGCGGCATAGATGCCACAATAGAAATACACTTGAACACACCCATTTCATGTAGTTAGGGAACATTTCATGTATTGTTCTGCCATGGCATCTATGCCACGTCATAAATACACTATATTTTCACTCTCACACACTCAAAACACAAAAACACATGCACACTTCTGCTGTGGTATCTATGCCACGATAGAAATGAACTAAAAACACAACTCACACTCGCACTTTTCATGTAGTTTAGGTTTTGCATGTAGTTCTGCCGCGGCATAGATGCCATGGAACAAAGAGCCTTAAAAATGCATGTTTTCATGTGTGTTAGGTGTTAGAACACATAGGATCCATTTCTCTACCTTTAGGTACTTAGAATCTCTCTAAGGAACCTATTTCAAACCAAGACACATAGTCTTGAAACCATTTCTTAACCTTCCTAATATGAACCCACATAAACCATAGGCACCATAGTAGATCCCACTTAGGTTAGAACCCTTAGTTTTGGCTAGTCTCACTAGTTTGTACTAGTTTCACCTAGTTAACACTAATTTGGCTAAAATAGGACTAGTTTACCTTAATTAGCCTTAGTTTAGTCAAATTAATACAAGTTGACCTAGTTTGAACTAGTTAACCATAGTTAATCCTAGAAAATCCTAGTTAAGTTAGTTAAACTCTAATTTGACTAAATTTGACTAAGTTGACCAAGTTTGACCAGTTTGACCAACTCACCCTTAATGAAACTCTAATTATGTGCTATTTAGGGTAAACGAGGGTTGGTTTGAATTAGTGTTAGTTTATCCTAGAGATTGACTAGAATAACCTAAGTTTCATTAGTTTAGATTAAGTGATTTTCACTTAACTACTAAATAATGTTTAATTTTGTTTGGTCAAGGTTGATTTGGTTATTTTTCACACTAGATCCCTTAGGAACCCTTTAGTTTAGCCACGTAGGCCATTATTCGAGCTTTTTCTTTACTTATGTATTATGATCTTAAACTTTGTTTCTTCTGTGAGAGTGCAAATGATACTTAAGACAAGGTTCATCACAAGGAAAGCTCAACCAAAGTTGCATACGTAAAGGATGACATCCAAAGATAAAAAAATGTAAGCAATGACCTCAAAAAAGAAAGAAACATCATGGATGAAATTCAAGGGAAAGGCCAAAGACAAAGGCTTGCTCCCCAAGGAGGATCACCTTGTAAATCATTTGTACTAGCATAGGTGCCTTTTGTGTAAATCAAAGAAGTAGACTTTCTTTCTCTCCAAGTTTTATGTTAAGTATAAATAGAACCTCTCCATACCGTTGTAAGGGGTTAGCCAGTTCCACTTTTAGTTTTAAGGCTACAGAGTTCGGAACTCTATCTTTGGCCAAAAAGCAACGACTTAGGCCATAGAACTATAGTAAGAATCACTTGGAGAAAGAGAACTTGTGTTTTTATTGTACTACCTTTGCTAAAGATTGCCTTAATAAAAGAAAGCTTGGATCTTTCTTCACTTAACAGAAATATTAGAGTTATTCCTTCACTTTGATGGGTAATATCTTGTTTTTCTCTACTTTTGCTTTATCTTGTGAAGTGAATTTGGCCATGGAAGGCTAAATCACTATGGTGTTCTTGGATAAAATGTTGCGAGTTAGGAAAACCAAGTGAAATGTGATAGCGGTTTTGGAGCTTATGTCAAATGCAAAGGTTTAACCGAATCAAATACATTTATAGCCCTAATCCTCACGACATTTAAGGTGCATCAAGACACCGACATTTTGTAGCTAGAAGAAGTAGGGATCGTTCCCACAGGGAGGGGATGAGTCTTTGAAATTAGTGGTACGTGTGTGAAGTAGTGGAATGAAAACAAGAAAGGAAATTACCTAAACTATACTAATACTACAAAATAAATATAAAAATGTGTGGAAGAGGGATCAAGTAATGAAAGTATACCCTTGGATTTGGTTATCTCAAATGTGAGTGTTATGTGTGGTTTATCCTATGGAATCACTACGATTAAGGGTGAGCCAATTCAACTAAGTCCCTCATTTATGGCAGAAGCAAGGACCTAAATGTATTGTCTCCTACAGGAAATTGAACAATCAACCAACCCCTCCTTTATGGCGGAGGCAAGAACTAGCTAACTAATAAACCGAAATTCCATTGTCTCTCCAATCGTTCAACACTCTAATCCAACCCCTCCTTTATGGCAGAGGCAAGGATCAAACCTAGTCACTCCCTTGGAAATCATTCCCTATTTCACTCCCCCCATTATGGAGAAGGCAAGGACTAAACTAGTTCATGTCTACCAAGTTCATCAAACCTACATTGGACTCTTAATATCCCAATCAATTCCCCTTTTATGGCGGATGCAAGAATAGACTAAGATATCTCCACTAATCCATCACTCACATACTAATCTACCATCAGCATTACTAATATGGGATAATAACTAGTTGGTAGTTCTTAATTCCTAGCTATCCATAGCATAAAACCATATATTAACACAATACATAACCATAATCCAAGGGTAATATACAATTTAGCCTCTCATGGCACACCAAGAACTTCATAAACATATATGAACAAGCAAGGAAATAAGCAAAGAAGTGCAAGGAAAAAAGATTACCCATTTGATTTAACACAAAAGGAAACCTTCCAAATGTTGATTCCAAGCAAAATATTCAAGCTTTACAATGATTCCAAGCTCTTGAATCACATGAGTATTACAAGAATTCCTTCGACAAATGGGGGGCATCAAGACCAATTCTAATCTACTACTACAAAATGGTGCCCCCAAGAGGTAGAAAAAAGAGCTAGGCTAGGTTTCTTCTTCTTTTCTCTCTTCTTTTTCCCTCTTTTGTTCTCTTACCCCTTCTCTTCTCTTCTTCCTCTCCTTGTTCTCCCCCATTTCTTGTGGCTGCAGAATATCACATTATATGGGAGAGATTAGGGTTGGAAAATGTATGTCTCAGATGTCCCCAAAATGCCCTTGTTGACTTTGAAAAGAGAGTGCAAAACCAGTAAAATGTGTTGCAGTCGCGATTCTCTCGGACGCGTCGGAGAGCCAAACTTAAAATTCTCTGGCGGGCCAGAGAACTTTGTGCAGCGCACCGGAGGCTTCAAAACTTGCTCTTTTCATCGTTTTTTTGCTCTGTTGCTCATAATTGGTCACAATGTCCTACAAAACACGTTAAAACACGTAAAAATGACATAGAAACATGCTACAAGGATGCTCAAAAGATAAGTGAAACGAATCCAATAAGGTGAAAATCGTCACCTTATCAAAGTGGTAGTCCTATATTGAGAATAATGATGATTGAACCATTTATGTGTTCTTGAGATTGATGGAATTCTGAAAATCGAATTCATTAGTTCCTAATCTTTGATTTTGAAGGGTTGAATTCAAGGGGTTCATGTTTCTTATGTGTTTGATTAATTGTCAAGTTAACCAATATGTAATTGAAAGATGAATCTTATAGTGAATTACCTAGAGAAGCATAGACCACCATAAATGGGACAAGTTTACATGCTTTAAATGAATTTATCATTGTATTCAGCTTGGACGAATGACCCTTATGTAGTGATGCTTAGGAATTTGCATGTAAATACTAGAAGGATACTTGGTTTTGGTTGAGATCAAAGGGGTCTTGCTTCGGCCAAGGGGAGGACCCCGAGTTCTCTCAATTCTTAATCAATGTAGAGAAAACTATTTGGGTAGTTGGCTATTGTCGTAGTTTTGACTTTTCTTTGTGCATCTTTTTTACGTTACCTTGTTCATCCTTTTCTTCTTTTTCAAATGTATGATTTAATATTTCTTGTTTATTTTCATAGGTAATCATATTATCCCACCAGCCCTTGAGTTGGCTAGTAAAACCTGTAACAATTGATGCTGCTATTGTTTTCCCATCATGTCCTTTTGTATTATATGCTGCTCTAGCCATACCCATTTCTTGTAACATTCTTAGTATTTTAGATTCTGATCTTCCATCTAAATTCCATTCAGATACTGCAGTACCCTCAAATTGTGTTGTCACAAATTGAGATCTTTCTTCATATTGAACATCTGGTGGTGTTGGTCTAGGGTAATAATTTTTTCTAGATTGAGCCATTAACCATGTATTATTACTCTTACCATAATTGTTCATTCTTTTGTTTCTTCTAATTCTATTAATTTCATCATTATTATTTGTTTCATTAAATTCATCTTCAATTTTTCCTAATTGATTTATGATTTCTTCTTCTCCTTCTTCTGAGCTTTCTATATTTTCTGAATCTACATCTTGATTATCTGGATTGATTTGATCTATAATATTTATTTTATGAGTATCTCCTAAATTATTATTTTGTAAAGTGCTCGGTTTATCTATGGTTCCTAATTGATCTAATCTTACTAATATTTTATCTATCATGTTTTGTTCTGAATTTACTTTTGGAGTTAAAGTTAAATTTAATTCTTCTAATAAATTTTTTGTTTGAAAATATGATTTTGCTATTTCTTCTAGAAAATTTAATTTATTATTATTAGTTATCTTTATTGGTTTTTGTATTGAATTAATTTTTGTTGATACTAAATCTACTTGTTGAGCTATAGCAGATAATATTTGATTAGAATAATTTAATTATTGATTAACTTTTCTTATATCATCCATATCTACTGGAGTTTTTTCTAATTTTGGTTCCCTAAATGGTGTAGCTATTATTTCTCCTGCAATTGTACTTATTTGAAGATTAAGTAATGGTGGATGTACTGAAGAAATGACTTCGCCTCCAACCATTTGCCATTTTTTGTATAGTTTTGTTTGTACATTAATTTGGGATTGTGCATAAACATTATGTATGTCTTTTTTTTATTAATATATTCTAACCATGAAAAGATAAAGAGATTAAATTGCTTAATTTGTAATTCTTTTTTCCATTCTTCTTTTAATTTACCTTGAAATTTCTGTTCTAATTGATTAAACCAATTCCTTTTTATAATATTTTCTCCATCATTAAAATCTTCTTCTAAATATTTATAATTTGGTTCAAAAGGTTTACTAATAACATTAATAGTATCTGCTTTCATTTGTGAATATGTTAATGAGTCTATTGGTGAATCATTATTAATTATTTCTGGTACTGGTGATTTATAATGAATTTTTGATTGGTTTGAATCGGAATCTCTGAATATAATTCAGGATTATTACTTAGATTAGTATGTTGACTAAAGCTTCTTGTAATATTTGGAATATCGGAAGTTAAATATCTTGAATTTTGAGTTTTAGGATAAAATCTTAATGAACCTATTTTATTTGAACCATATCTAGTAGATCTTATGTTACTAAAATATATTACTATGCTACCATCTTCTTCTTTATGAATTTGAGTTGGATCATTTTGCTATATATTTCTTGGTCTTGATAGTGGTGGTAATCTAAATGTTTCTAGAATTGTAATGTCTTGCCATTTGAGTGTTTTTCGAATATAAATTGATGACTTAGTTGGATCCTCTTCAAACAGTATGGTTTTTGTTTGTTCGGATTGTTCTAACTTAAGTTGAGAGTCTATAAATGTTTTAAGTAACTTAAAACGAACTTTATATAATATTGCAAAACTTCTACTTTTTTGGCTAATTTTATTCTGATCAATTTGAATATCCATAATCAACGAATCTAATACTAATTCATCATATAAACTGATAGCAAAATTGGGAACACAATTGAATGATATCGGACCATCACAAATATTAGTTTGAATTAAAGCTAATAATGAGTCATGATAATCTATGAATCTATTATCTCTTAAAGCACTAAATATTGGATTATCTATACCTAATCTATGCATAGGCTTTACCACAACTTTTACTAATACATAATGAATATATATGTACCCTTGTTGTTTATATTTATTAATTGCTATACTAGATAATAATTTAATAGTTCTTGAAGTTTCTCTAAAATTAATATCTTGTTCATGCAGTTTTAAAGCATACGAGTTATTTAAATTTAATCTTCCTATATGATAAACAGAATTGAGTGTATTATTAGTAACATCGAATTGAATTTCATGATTTTGTCCAATCTCTTTATCCTCTTGAGTAGATGTAGTATTTGAACCAATGTTACTAAATAATTTCTTAAAAACTTCCATAATAAAACGTACCTCCACTGCTTAATGCAACATGTAGTGTAATAATGCACGTGGAACAATGGAGTACCTAACCTAGAACACCTTACTCTGAACTGGCTTACCAACGGATTTACTAGGATCTCTACGGCTTACCAAACCTCACACTATTAAACTATATGCTACCTTAAGTATAAATGTATTGTAATTATTATGAAAACTTTCTTTGGAAATACTTTAGTAAATAGCTTTGATACCAAAATTAGGATGGGTTCAAACACATGATCAGAAAAAAGAGGAGTGATTCTAGTTGTAAGATATCTATAAAACCACCGCTGGAATTGAGATCTTAGTCAAAGGGAGAAAGATCTTAAATATATAGAGTTTCTTTTTGTATATTATATGGATGATCTGATCTGCAAGGACCATGATAGGGAATTGTTTGATAGTCTTTCTCTGATGAAGAGCCAAAATGTAATCAACTTGAATTCGGGACCGCTATTCGAAATCTTAGTGAAACACTGGATTTCTTATCTCATATAAGCATGAAGATGCCAATGAAGCTATTAAATGTGGCTCAGTATCAATAAGAACACAACTTTTAAATGAAGGAAAACAAGAGAAGTATCAAATCTCTCAAAGTACCATACCTTAAACCCCAATCACTCATATCCCTTTCATCAGCAATAAGAACACATTCGTTTCATCGACAATAAGAACATTTCTATCTTCAATCTCATTCAACTCAAACAACTTATCATATTTAGTTGAAAATTTCCACTTGAAAAAGATAGTTGCTTAGCCATCAAAAAGGTAAAAGGCAACCATGGTTGCAAAAAAATAAAACACCAATAAAAGAAAACCTAAATGGATTATCCTTCATATCAAAAGATTAAGTTACACAAAAGGTGCATCAATCCTAATAGAGAGCACTTTAATTTGTATAATTTTTAGGCATTGAAAATCATCGTACAAGATTCTAAGAACTAAAATAACAAGATATCAACATTTTCCACAAATGTAACAAATGAAACTACCCAAAGATAGATCATCTTCATACGTTTTCTTCACATTAATACCTAAAAATTCTTTTCATCTACCAAAAACTATGAAAAAATAGAACACAAGAAAGATGAAACTACCAAATTCATTGAAAATGAATACTTAAATAGATATAGCATAGAGGTTTAGAAGGAAACTACGTACAACCACGCATATATTCTACAATACACTTTTTAAATATACAATTTGAACCCTTCACTATAACCATAAGGCCTTTTCAAGTCAAGTTAAACTACTTAAACCTAGTTAAATATATATATTTCTACCTATTTGAAAAATAATTACTATACAAAGGGCATAGGACTAGAAATTTTCTGCCTACTTGTTTAGTTAATCATATAACCATAAAATATTATTGCCTAAACAATATTTGACAAAAGCATTAGGTTTTTCATAAAAAAAATTCATAAAACAAAATTAAAATTAGAATAATGAGCTTCAATGCATCAGTTAGCAATGTGAAAAGGATAGTTTTGAGAAGGAATAAGGTTTAATAGTGACTACAATATCAAGTAAGTAAATTCTAGATCACTTCAAAAATTATAAATATTAAATATTTTTCAAATAATTTACACATTACATTTTAGGTCTCATTGAGAAATAATTTGAATATGTATTATGATATAAATTCTAGATCATTCAACATATACATGTGAAGAAAGTTTCAATGGATAAAAAAGAAACTAATTTCTATATTGGTTTTGGTATTTCCTTACCAAAATAAGACATTATTTATAGTGATACCTTTAGGAATGATTTAAACGTGTATTAATGCAAGTTATTGCAAATGTTTCTAAACAATTGAAATCCTAAGAGCAAAATTATTTTACTTATATTTTAGAAGTTAATTGCACTAGTTGCTGCTTAAAAGAAACAAGTTTTAGAGGCATTCCATTTATGGCATTATATGTGAAATATCTACCTATCATAGGAATCTAGAGTATTGTTATGTATTTAAAGGGAATCCAATATGAGACAAAGGAAATTGTGGGAATAGATTAAAGATTATGATTTAAAAAAAATTAGTATCTTCATAGAAAAACTAATAAGGTAGCCAATATGATATCGAGTGTCGTGGCTCGTCAATTTATCCTAATCCACTAACTATAGTAGCAGTGAGCTAGGTATCGTATCCACAGGGAAAAGGAGGTATCAAGAATCTCAATGTTTGCTCACAGAATGTCACGAAAGAAATAAAACTAGACACTAACTAGTAAAGAATCAAATGCAACAAATAAAGTGTAAAAAACAGGAAGAGAGTGGATGCTCTAGAGTAATTACACCAGTTGAATGCACATTAGGCCATGATTGCAATGCTCTTGACAGACAAGTAAAACAATGAGGAGATCTCTATTGCCCAGGAGGCTAGCTAACACTTAGCATGATGACCACAGTGTTTTCTATACTCCTTAACATTCCACTTTTCCATGACGAGGCCTAAGTAGAATGGATTCAACCCGCAATGCCTCAACTCTCCAAAGTTAGCAAATCTAGCATGCAATTCCTACGGTATCCCATGGCGAGACCTGACCTAGGACCTAGAGTGTTTGCTACTTTAGAAAGTTTCTTCTCACTTTTTCCTAACAACTCAACGATTCTCCACCGGCATGGCGACCGCATCTCAAATCATGATTCAAGCAAAGCAAGTGGAAGACTCAATCATCATACATTTAGTCTTCATTTCATGCAATTCTCACAGATATTGGTAAATCTCACTTCAACTCAGCATGGCGACCACAATCAAAGTTCAATTCATGAAACTCAACAAGATTTAATCATTAAAATCACATATGATTTCATCCATAAGAAATTATGTCAATTGCATAGCTTTGCATAGTCAAATTATACATTTAACCGGTTGAAACTCTAGAACATGAGAGATCTAACTATAGAACTCCATTACCAATTCACGATCAACAATTTGGAACTTGAAACAATTCATTTTCAATAAATGGAAAGAGTTTACCAATTGAATTCTTCCAAGAGTTTCCTTAATTGATATGAGAATTACAATGATCGGAGCAAATCTTTGATCGGAATAGAAAATAGAGGTCAAATGCTAGAGAGAGACTAGAGAGAGAAAGTAGATCTTCAAATTAATTCCCGCTCTCTCTAGATCAAAAGTTGGTTACCAAATTCTAAACTAATGGAATGAATAATAGTCCCCGGGATCTCCTACACAGTAGCTACATCTCCTATATATAGAGTTATGAAATGTAGCTAATACGAAAATAAAACATATCTAAAATATTACAAGAGTGTCCTCAAAAGGAATGTCCAAAATCAGCCTAAGTTGTGAAAAAAAATCCGAAGTTGAAGAATTTGTTCAGCATTCCAGCGCCTTCATGCTTCCGGACGTGCGCCTTCAAATGAGTAGCCCAAGGTCTTAGCTTTCCACAGCCTTTTGAATCATCCAAATCAGAGTTAATATGAGAGAGTTATGACCGAAACACTGAGGCGTGGCAAAACTGGATTTTAAGCCTACGACATGTCGTGGAGCAAACTTCCATTCCTCTTAAATAGCCTACGACATGTCGTGGAGCAAATTTTCCTCTTCAAGAATGGTTTACGACATGTCGTAGGCCATTTTTCGTCCTTCCAAGATTGGCCTACGACATGTCGTAGGCCAAACTTTTGTTCTCAAAGTTTGTCCACGACATGTCGTGGGCAAATTTCTTGCTTCAGCAAATCTTCCTTCTTCTATGCAGAATTCGTGTGTCTTCGGCTCTGAATCAGATTTCGTGGTAAACATAAACGTTTTAGAGCTTTCTCTTGGCTTTTCATGGGTTCACGAATCAGCATCATTGAAGGTCGGTAGCTCAAGTTATAATCAATCTACCAAACTGTGGCAGCTAGCTCAACAATGTAAATCTGAATGAGCAATAATAAAGAGCCCCCCGTTTCGCATACTTGCACACAGAATTAGAAGAAAGTTAAAACATGAGAAATGAAGTACTCTCAAAGAGCTTTCCAAAACACCAAAGATCTCACCAAATGGATTAGTATTGAAAGCGTTATACTCAAATGACATTCGACAACGAATCTGCCCAAAACCCTAATCCAAGCCTATTAACATATTTAGGTTTCTTCAAAACATAATTTCCATCCTTTTCCAATTCTTGAACTTCACATGCACACTTGACTCATTTGAACATCATTTTTGATCTTTTTTCTCAAAGTTTGTCCACGACATGTCGTGGGCAAATTTCTTGCTTCAGCAAAACTTCCTTTTTCTATGCAGAATTCTTGTATCTTCCGCTCTGAATCAGATTTCGTGGTAAACATAAAAGTTTTAGAGCTTTCTCTTGGCTTTCCATGGGTTCAAGAATCAGCATCATTGAAGGTCTGTAGCTCAGGTTATAATCAATCTACCAAACTGTGGCAGCTAGCTCAACAATGTAAACCTGAAAGAGCAATAATAAAGAGCCCCCCGTTTCGCATACTTGCACACAGAATTAGAAGAAAGTTAAAACATGAGAAATGAAGTACTCTCAAAGAGCTTTCCAAAACACCAAAGATCTCACCAAATGGATTAGTATTGAAAGAGATATACTCAAATGCAGTTCGACAACGAATCTGCCCAAATCCCTAATCCAAGCCTATTAACATATTTAGGTTTCTTCAAAACATAATTTCCATCCTTTTCCAATTCTTGAACTTCACATGCACACTTGACTCATTTGAACATCATTTTTTATCTTATTTCACCATTTTAGCACATCAAGATACAATCGACATAAACACACAAAATAACACATAACACCACACATTTGCATGAAAACACAAGACAAAAGCTAAGTGATTTAACACATATAAGTTGGTATAAAACCAACTTATCACAATACTATAGGTGAAGTAATAGTGACAGGTAATTAGTATTTTAGCTCAACAAATGAAAGAATTAAGGGTACAAGAATGAGAATCAATATAAGAAGTATTAACTTTTATTACCTTACAGTCGAGTTTGGTAGAGAAAATCAAAGTGAAACGAGGCATGAATGAAGAGTTATAATGAAGAATTGAGGATAATGTATTTCTAGGATTCATAGTTAGGAAGCATGTAGAAGGACAAAAGATTATGCATACCCAAAGATGAACATTTGGGAATAAAACTATTAAAAAACACACACACTCTAAGTTTTCAATCCACCTAAGAAATACAGAAGTATATAAGGAAATAAAAACATACTATTGATAAAATGGAATGAAAAGACAAATAGTTGAAATTATGATATGCTAGAAAGTCAAAGTTGAACATTAGAGACTTGAAAGACTTCTACAACCATTAGATATACCTGCATGGAAATGGGAGAATATTTCTAGATAACTTATTGTACTAAGAATTAAAGATGGAAACGATACATCATAGGTGATAGTGGATTATTAGACCAAAAAACATTTTGACTCACTTTATACCTAATGAATTTCATCGGTCTCTAACTCCTCTCTCTAACTTGATTTTTCTCTGCCTTCTCTCTACTCCCTCATCGCTTTACCACCACCGGCTCTGGCCAAAAGGCCAGAGCCGGTAAGCTGTTCACATTTCATCTAGCTTATTTCTCACCACTCATCTCCTTCTCCACCTTCACCTTATCTACTAGTCTCCACCACTCATCAACTTCTACACCACCAACTCATCTGTCAGCCTCCTACCCACTCGCCTCCATCACTCATTACCGAGTGGATCCTTCCACCTAAACAAGCTTCCCACGCCCTGCCAAGACAAGATCTTCTAAGGAAGCTGCAAATCAACTCGCCTCCACCACCCCACCGAGTGGAGCCTTCCACTTACAGCAAGCTTCCCAGGTCCTCCTAAGACTAGATCTTCAACGGAAGCTACAAATCGACCTTCAATTATAGCAGAGCTTGACGGCTGGAGACGGGAGCTTCTAGGGAACGAATTTTCAGATCTCAAATGGAGCCAGCTTTCCACGCCAAAGACAGTCACGCAACGGGAGCTTTTGTGAGCTCGCCGGCTGGAGGATCCAAGCTGCTGAGAAGCTGCGGGTTGGACTGCTCAGATCTGCAGCTTAATCTCCAACATCCACCTACAACAACAAAGAATCAGGACTGGAACTCTTTGACAAATTTGCCATTATACGTCGATTGTTTGCTCATTGTTAAGATTCTCCCAAAAACCCAACCGATTCAACTACCATTTGCCTCAATAGGTCTTTTAAGCCACAGCTCTAGGAACTTCAGAGACAAATATTCTTCAAAGCAGCAGGTAAGCTTGGCCCTGACTACTTGTTTGGTCAGATGGCCTTGTCCTTACGCATTTACTTAGATGTGGCTTGTAGTGGCTAATGTTGTGGCAATCTATGCGTGGTTTGATCTGGTGCTGTATTCTGGTTGTGAGTTTTACCGAAGGGCCTGCATAAATTGAAACTAGGATGGTCATTGATTTGCTATTCTAGTTGTTTGATAGAACATATAGGATTGAAGGGGCTGCCTTCTCGGATTGATCTTATTGCATTTGGAATAGTGTGTTCTTTCATAGTGATGCTTTGAGTTCTGTGGAACATTGTGACTTTGAGAACAAAGAAGAATCATGTGCTTGGTTAATTCTGAATGCTCGAATAACTGTGATAAGTTGCTGTGGAGCTTCTGTTGCACTAAATGTTATACATTTGAAGAGAGCTCCCAGACTCATTTCATATTAGTGAATTGTTCATCTTGATGTTGGGTGAATGTGTTGGTAACCCATCCATATACTTGGCATTCAACTGTGTTATATACTTGAACTCGGATGAATTTTTGATAACACATTTGAGATAAGTTGCTGCTGCTTATGGTATTTGGAGTCAGAAGGCTCTAGAATATTCAACATTGTCATTTACTTGCTAAATTATCCATGTGCTTGAGGGACAGTGAATTCCTCCAATCTGATCATGGATCCAAAAGTTTCATAATTATCCTTAAATTTAATTCCCTCTTCTAGGGTGTCATTTATTTGAAGATTAAGAATATCATACTTTGGTCCTTTTGGTCCAAAGTAGACGGATTCTTAATCTTATCATGTACTTTGGAATTACATGTAATGGAGTAGTACTCCAATTCTACTGCTTTCACTTTGTACAGGTGCGTTTGGGTATATCCGGCACCTGCTTTTGCTTATTATGAATATATTTCCGGTTTTCAAAAAAAAAATATATAAAGTAGGAAATGATAGGTTGGTTCACCTCCTTAATAATCAAATAATAAGATCTCATAGTGTTCCTACATATATAGTATCAAATAGGCATCCAATATTTACTCAAAATTTTAGAAGGAATTTCAAACACCAATAAGAATGAAATAAATTTATGCACTGCTGATTATCTACAGACAGATGGCCAAACTGAGTAAACCATTCAAGTCTTAGAAGAGAGATGCATAGAGGTATGACAATAGTATTTAATGGGAGTTGGGACAAGTACATTACATTGATAAAAGTTTCTTATGATAATAGTTATCACAGTAGTATGTCACTCTATAAAGCATTTTAGAGGAGAAAGTGTCGATTCCTTATTGGGATGAAGTTAGAAAAGAAAAACATCTCATTGATCCTAAATTACTTCAATTAGCAAAGGATAAAGCCAGAATAATTGGGAAAACTTAGCGGCAACACAATACATACAAAAAAGTTGGGCGGATTTAAAGCGAAGACCAATAGATTTCAATGTTGGAGATAAAATGTATCTCAAGACTTCACTTACAAAAGGAGTCATATGATTTGGAAGATTAGGAAAGTTAAAGCCAATATATATAGGACTCTATTGGGAAGTTAGCTTATCGACTATTTTTACTATTGAATATGCCTTGTATACATAATGTATTTCATTATGTATCACAAATTAGGAAATACATACCTGATTCAATCTATATTCTAGAGGAAGATGATAATATTCAACCAGAGGAACAAAACATATGAAGAATATTATTTGAAATTTATGGATCACGAAATACAAGAATGACGTCATAAGATTATACCATTTGCAAAGGTGCAATAGAAAAATTACACGTCTACACAAGTCAATTTGAATTAAAAGAAAAGACATAGGAGAAGAATTCTCATTCGTTCAAAGAATAGGAAAGAGAATGCTTCGAGGACAAAAAATATTTTAAGGAGTAGGTAAGAATGTAATACACAAAAATTTTAGTAAAATTAAAATTTCTATGTATTATTTTTATGCAGAAAATTATTTAATAGGTTAGGCGTATAGTGATAATAATACGTGAGAATTAAATAATTTTAAGTTTCTTAGATAATTATTTAATAGAAATAGAAATCTTAAGATACAAATTTGTTGCAATTTTACTACTTAAAAAAGGAAATAAAATACTTTACATACAATATTTATGACACCTATAAACCCTATAAAAATAAGGATGAAAAGTAGGAATACAATACTTTATGTATAAGAAAATTAATACATGTAATCCATAGGAAAATAATGCTAAAAAATAGAGATAGAATACTTCACGTACAAGAAACTACAATACATGTAAACCCTAGTTGAAAACTATAAATAGGACCTCTTCCAAACATTAGAACTATTCACGTGGAAACTTTTGAGCAGGAAGTGTTAATATCGACTACAATATCAAGTGAGTAAATTCTAGATCCCTTTAAAAATTATAAATATTAAATCTTTTCAAATAATTTACGTATTACATTTTATGTATTACGTTTAGGGTCTCATGTGACAAATAATTTGAATATGATTATGATATAAGTTTCCAAATAACTTGAATATACATTATGGTTTATATAGGCAAGATGATGCACATAACATTAGTTGACTCGTATATATTAAGTTGTACTTATTTTTTTACAATTCAAAAGGTGCATTATGATAGATGATTTGCATCTTATATTAAGTTGTTTATAATATTTTTGAATCCAAAAGGCATACTTTGTTGAATGACATGCAAGTTATATTAAGTTGTTGTTAATGTTTTAAAACGCAAAGCACTTAAAACTCATACAAAAGTTTCTCATGCATGAAAAACTATTCGCGTATTATGACTTGTATGTTTCATTTACATGCATGAAAACTATTAGATACCTTCTTACAAAAAGATGTTCATATTTAGTTTCAAAACAAATCTTTGCCAGATGGCAAGGAATTCTTTCAATTTGTTATTTCAATATAGAATATATAAAAGGAGCCAGTAATTCATTACCAGAATTTCTAACTCGAGAATTTCTTACAGGAAAAACCAATCATGTCAAAAAAGCCAGCAACATCATTCATTACTCAAAAAATGCAGAGTCCAAGTGACTATGCATCCAAGGTAATGATTCCAAAACTATTATCACCAACTATTCAAACCAGTAATAAATTCATCGTATTAGAAGATTTTCCAGCTTTACCTTATGTTCAAGTAGCTAGTACTCCTTCAGCAAAAATTCAACACCAAACTACTAGACAAATGAGTCCATCTAGTATTCCAAGGGCTTTAACTGCTCTGCCTATTCAAAATACTCCTACTTCTTCTAATAATTCAAGATCTCCTTATTTAATCAAAAATCAATTTGAGTATATTATACTCACCTCATACAAAGACACTCCTGATATTCCATCTCTTAAGGCATATACTAACAAATTCTTCACTAATGACTTTTATTGGCTATATGATGATTCAACAAAAAATCAAACTTTTTACGAATTCATTTTAGTAGATTCGTTATCAGTTGATTTAGTACGTCATAGTGATCACACAAATAGAATAACTCATTCAAAATGTATAATAAAAAAGGTTCTTAGTCCAAAAGAATGGAGAACAATTCATACTCAAAAGTCATTTTCAATTCCTTTTGTTCCTCAAGGCTATTCATACGACGATTACAAACAAGCCTGGTTTAAGGCATTTTATATTCGACCATTTGATCATTCATGGTTCTATTATTGGTGGGAAACTCATGGTTCTCAAGAAGACATATTGTCAACTTCAGCAAAAGAAGGACTTCAAAAATTTTAAAAAGATATTAATATGGTGGAGAACATCAAAGAGGTTCAATGGCATGCAGCACTAAAGGTCCCTTGGATTTGGTGCTGGAATTTTCAAATAATTCAAGTTAAGCAAAAGCCGAAGCCAATGTCATTGGTCAGGCAATACAGAGTCAAATGGTGAGATTCCTGTTTAGCAAATGTATGTTGTCCACAGGCAGTTGCCACTTATTTGACAATAGGGAAGTGGACATGGGTAAATCAACAGGGAAGTCCAAATACTCCCGGTACTCCAAAACCACTTAATACTATTCCAACTCCACTGCAAACAACTCAGCCAACTCAAGCTACTCAACAAAAATCAACATTTGAAGAAGATGACATGAAAGAGTTTTTGCAATATTTAGCATTCAAGAAAAATAAGAAATTACAACAAGAGCCTCAACAACACCAAGAGCCACAATTTTCAATAGGCTCAACTTAAAGTCCTACTCATGATGAATTTTTCGGAGGACCTATGGCTCAGAATCCTTTTGATTATTAAAAATAAAAGTATAAATGTACGAATATAATTTTTCCTTATTTTCATGTATTTACTCGAAAGATGGCGATTATGGGATTCAAAACTTGGAAGCACAAGCCAATTAATATTTGTAAGTTACTCCATTACCAAGAATTGGGTGGACCTAGTCCCAAAATAATTCAGCAAGAAGAAGAAGAAACAATTATTGCACCATCTACTACCAAAAAAGCAAGAAAGGACCAAATCATTCAAAAATGGTGGACCTACTATAAAAGCAAAAGAAGAAAAGCATTATTGAAGATTTTGATAAAAAGATGGAATCCAAAAAAGAAAAAAAATAATACCACTAAAAGCTTCCGACAAGCAAAAAACAAAAGATTAACACCACTCAAGGTGCCGACACTTAAAAAAGCAAAGATTCCACTCAAGATGATTACTACCACTCAAGATTGGCATCTATTCAAAAGCAAGATTAAAGTTTACTATTCAAGAAAGCTGGAATGTACTCAAAAGGTCTATAAATAGCATAGCAGAAGGAGAGAAGAGCATTGAATGTTTTGAAGTCTTTCTATTTTTCCTAAAAACATTGTTTCCTCCATCAGCGAGTAATCTTTAAAATTTTCAGGTTATCTGTATTGTAATTGATCAAGAGCTTATTCAAAATTCATATTCAAAGGTACTTCATTATGGTGTATTGCACAACCAATCAAAAATATTCCAGTGGACAGGAGAATTATTTCAATTTTTGAACAATTAGGAGTCTAGGATGTTAATCCATGAACAAAAAGAGATGAACAAGCATGGTATTTGCAATTAGTAGGCAGATTTCTAAAATTAGTCAAGTAGCAGTTTCAGCCAGTATTACGTCTTCTTGCAGTTCTGATCCTTGTTGGAATTTTTCTCTGACTCATTGTTTGCAATGCGGCGAAGGACGAGTAATTTACACTCTAACCTTTGTTTTTTAAAAGAATATAACTTTGTTATAGTTTTACTTTCAATAAGGGTTTTAGTGTGCAAAACAAAATCTGTAAAACATGAATGGTTGAAAATTGAGATTAACTAACATATACATATAAGAAATTGAAAAGCTTTGGAAGAAATACCATGGTAAGTGGACAAACTAATTTTGCTGCGCATGTAAAATTTTCATTGATGCAACGTTTTGAGCCAAATGCAGTCCTGAAATGCCCATTAAGGAAAGAAAACAATCATCCCCCTCTATGTGCAGGCAAACAATACTGCTTGTTTTTTTTCTGGAAGAGAAAGTCAAAATTGGAAATTACATAGATCTAATGTTGCAAACATAAGAAGTAAGATCACAAAATTGAAAGATATCCTTATGGAGATATATAATGGTTGAAATTAATGGCAAAGTATGTGATAGAAACCTCTAAAAGAAAGTAAAAGCATCATTATGGAGGATCTCCATTGCTTGTCTTCAATCTTCTTAGATTGCCTCCAAATTTGGTACCCAACATCAGCGTCATTACCTGCATACATGGATGTTTCTTCAACTATCACATTGAGATTAAGTACTGTTGGCAGGGAGTTTGTTGCACAAAGAAAGAATCATGTTTATTAATTTCTTTGCCACTACTCCTTTTATCTCCACATTCAACCATAGGATGGTTTGATTAGCTGCAAATTAAGGCTGCTCATTCATATCTTCTTAATCTCAGCTAAGAATCAAATTGCAATTTTTTTTTCAAATAAAAGAAAGGGCAAAACAGGAATGGACAATGGGATGCATGAGAATCGAATCCTCGCTCTAAGATGAGGAAGAAAGAATGTCATCTACTAGGCTATATTCGATTATCAACTCAAACTGCTAGCAAAAATGATCTTTTATGTCTGAACTTAGACTAAAGATGATACGAGATCCTCTATCCAACATTATCCTGTCTTATTGTGTCTAATGTTCAAAATGACGTAGTTTTACTAAAATTAAGTACTGAAACCATAAATATCACTAAAATAATTTTACAATTATTAGACCCAAACAAAGAGATGGGTGAACCCTACGACGTAGTTTTAATATAAAACAGGATAAAACAGGAAAAATTTTGGACAGCGGATTCCATCTCACTAAGATAACCTGATATGTGGTTAGAAACTTTAAGTTAATAATGCTAAATTCAATTTGCAGCTGCTCAACATGGCATTACTTAGAAACAAAATTTTTTTTGACAGTCTTTCTTGTGATGTGAGTTAAGGTAAAACTAGTCGAATTTTGAGACTTTAATGAATATGGAACACACCTTCATGCATCAATTTTTCACAGTAGTAATGTACTTCATGAGCATTGCAACAACATATGGGGATACTTTTGTGGCAGATTCCTTCAAATCCTGGATTTTGGTTTCAGTTTCTATTTCAAGCCTTTTAACAGTACTATCAGAGTTCTCACTTTTCTGCAAATTAGGTAAAAGAAGACATGAATACTAGCAAATTTTGGAAGTACTGAAATTAAAAAAAATTATGGATAGACCTTGCAACACAATGGATGAAAAGATAATGCTGAGTTTGTTGATACATAAACTAATCGATCATAATAAATGTGAGAAAATGGAAAATATGTTTATGAATTTATTTATTTATTTATTTTTTTAAGAAAATATATACGTAGATAGATCAAAGCAAAATACATTGGTGGCTATACCCGTTCACACTGTTACAAAGCAAATGCGAAAAATTTGGAGTACTACTCGATTACATGATGCGTCTATCCAAATAAATGTAAAAAAAATAGAGACAAGCTACTTGAAGGATCCAGTAGTTAGGCTCTATTTCCTATAATTGAAGCCCTAATCTATTTCGATAATCAGCAAATGAAGAGCCAATGTTACTTTACAATGTTAGCATAGCACCAAAATGACAACTGAAGTTCAATATTATGCGATAAGTGCAACTATCCAGGTTGCCATGAAGTGTAAGTTCTTCTCATCAAGTGAAATCCGCAAAAAGACGGCAAGACCAACTTATCTCACCAAGTACATGCATGATTTGACAAATACGTGAGTGGATTACCGACAGTAATTTGAATATACGTAATACAGACTCCAGAACCGTCACAGGATAAAATTCATTGAACAGCATATGGCTCTTTCCAGCAAATGGGATATATCAACTTAGGCAAGGTATCAGTTCAAGATCAATATATATATATATCAACAGCATATGAAATTCCATCAAGTCCTTCAGAAAATCGCAAGTCCATGATCAAATTGGAGGTTCATTGTCCCTCAAACACATGAATGATTAAGCAATTAAAGGATAATATTGAATCCAGAACCTTCTGTAATTTCACATGTGTGTCATCCAGTTCAAGTCAAATAGCTCATAACCAGTTAACTCAGCAATTAAAATGGATGATTTACCAACAGCAAGTTAAGTGGGAACTCTCCTCAAATGTTTAACACGGTTCACCCAAATTCCGCATTCATTCAAAGTTAAGTTCAAAATAGAAATTCAACAAGTCTATAAACACTGGATACGCAGCCTTTACAGCATGGTAGCTCAGCTAGTCTGCCCAACAAAAATCAGAATCGTCCACACTAAGCATATACAAAGCCGAGAAATTGCAAGTATAGTAAAATCAAATGTTGAATCTGGAATTTTGAGTTTCTTAACTCAACATTTCAGATTCAAAATCCCTCACCACCAAGGTATCGGCAGAATCAAACGCATAAACAAAGCATTCAATCAATTCATGTTTAATCCTCACAGCCCATGAACAGCATAGTCGCCAAGCAATAAATCAGCAGCATATAAAAAATTCAAAAGCATTGTTCCATAGTTGCCGGCGAACTAAAGCCGACCTTACCTCAGTCCAGATCTGGAATTGCTGTCCTGTCGGAGATTGGTCTTTAAGCTCAAATCTCTGAGTAAAAGAGTCCCAGCTTGAACAGACCAGCTTAGTTGGGAGTCAGCTCTGAAGATTGAGACTGGAGCAGATCAGCTTGGAAGGTCAGATCTGTAGCTTTGACAGCTAAGTGGAGTGGAGCTGGAGCAGAAGAGAACACGCCTGTCTGAGATTGCTGTCCGGTCGGAGATTAGTCTGACTGTGCAGCTACGTGAAACTCTGATGATTCTAGCTGAGCTTCGTCTTCGATCGAAGTCAGCTCTGAAGATTCCGGCTGGAGCAGATCGGTTTGGAAGGTAAGATATTTAAAAGTTGAGCTGGAGCACAGCGCCGATCTAGCTATAGTACGTGAAGCTTGGAACAGCTTAGGTCCTCTTCGTTCTGCAATTGTAGCTCTATAATATAGAGACAGTCAACGTGATGCAAGTGAAAGTGATGAAAGTGATTTTGGATCAGGCCTTTCAGCTGTAATTTACAGCTGAAATGCACGAAATGTTTTTCCAAATTCTAGAGAGAAGGAGAAGAGTTTTTCAGATTCTAGAGAGAAGGAAAATATGTTTATGATTGAAACAGAAAAAAATCGATGATGAATAACTTCAAATTTCAATTTTAAATTGATGTTCATAGTTTCATCTCATCAAATACAAACCTCAAAAATGTTCCTTTGATACTCATCTTCCAAATGTGCACTATAATCTGCTATTTCACTCTCAGCTTCTACCTTAGCCTACCTCAATCTAGCCAGTTTATCTGTGAAATAAATGTATATATATATATATATGAATTACTTCTCTCAAAAACATCACGGCTAATATACCTAAGGCGAATAAAAAGAAACAGGAAAGACAAAATCATTTTGAGAAAAACTTCTTTGAAACGGTTGCATATATACGAGACGTGCAATTAATAACCGTTTGAATTGTGATTCTAATTTTCTGCTATTATAAATTATGCATTGAAATTGTGATTAACTCCCGTCTCATATATGAAACCTTTTCACTTAAGTTTTTCTCGATCATTATACTACTACTGAACACTTTGTACAATCACATAAATAACATAATCATGGAATAAATGATGTGACAATTGTATTTTGTACAACAAGACCTTTGCCAACCTAGGATAATATTTTGAAGATGGGAAGCAAGGATTATCTTACTGTTTTTTGCTGTTGTAACAATTTGTTGGGCTTCTTGTTCTGCAGTCATCAGCATCTGAATGCCGCATTGACCTCTCATTGCTTCCATTCTAGATTTTAGCTGTTCTACCTGAGAAAGAAATAGAATTAGAATACACAGCACAATTGAACATCATAACATCATTGCTATTGAAGACAAGTGTGTTTTCAAGCAAAGTAGAAAGCTTAATGTTAGCATAGCACTTGTGAGTTGTATGCCAATGGAAAGTATGCAAATTTAAAAACTAGAAAACGCCCCCCAAACATAATAAGCTATATATGCGAATCTAACATTTTCTAATGGACTCACAGTTAGAAACTTTGCAAATTAAAGTACATCAATATTTTCCAATATGAAATGATGAAACTTTTCCTCAGCAAAAGTTGATCAATTGGGTAGATAAAGGTTTTCTCGTGTGATCTAAATAGAAAATTTCTAAACAATGCCATACAAGATCAAACTGGGAGGATTTTTAGTTTCCAACCTCTTTTATGCAATCATTTATGAAGAGATAAAAAGAAGTAAAAATTCTCAAAGACAGTAAGAAAGAAAGTGAACAAGCTATGCATATCCTATTTTACATGCATCATGCATGGCTCCCTTAATGTTAAACTAAACCTAAATGCAGGAAAAAAATCAAGGGTTTTGTTATTATCCATGTAGACATCTGGGACAGCATATTGAGAACCATAATGCTAGGATATGTTTTTGAATATAAAGGGGCCATGGAAATCTTTTCAAGATGGTGTGAAAAATATTAAAGTTTCATCATTTGCAGCAATCATAGATGTTTAGCTAACAGTTTATTGTCACGTGGATAGGTAAAATTTGGCAAAATATCAATTTAGGAAATTGGAAATATTGTGCAGAAAAGAGAAGGGAGAGGCAGGGAGAGATAAGGAGAGAGGTTGATTCATTATTGTCCTAGTGAATAGGGTGTAAAGTTTGTTTCAGTTTGTCCTAGTAATTAGCATTCATTTTTAACATATGAGTAATTTTGATCACTTCACAAGATTTAGAAACATGATCATTTTTATTATCTTTTCTTTCCTCCACGATCTTTGGAGCTTATAAGTTGTTTGTTTATAAGTAATCCGTCTGGAATTCGAGAAAATGAGAAAGGATACGATAAGTTAATGATAGATCATATAATAAGTTAAAATTTGTCTCGTGCAATGATAGATGATATTAGAAATCGTATTAAAAATCTTTCCTCTATGAAAGTGACAACATGCAAGTTATTTATATATTTGAATTACATTCTTTTTTTAATGTAGGTTTTACAAGGAGAAATGTGAAAGAAGAAGCAAGAAGGTAAATTGAATAGGAATGCAAGTCTTCTCCCAAGAAAATAACATCAAAGCTTGGATAATATTCAATTAAAATATACGTTCAATGAGAAATAAAAACTTTTTTCTATTTACAGTTGCTGATTTAATTAATTAAACGTAACAAAATTTATTATATAGACTTATTCAAACCATAGGTTAAGATATATTTTACATGAAGCATGGAGAAAGTTAAGTTCAATTTTTTGGGTAATTAATTTGCCTAAGATCCACTTTCAAAACTATTGACATGCCCTTCCTTAATTAGCACACAAAAGATGGAAATATTAGTCATATCTTGAATTACTCTAATATTTAAGTTACAATGAGCGTTGTCAAGTTATATATATATATATATAAATCTCAAATTTACAAGCCACGAATATTGTTTAATTAATTTCTATATATTTTCTACATAAAAATTAATATCCATATAACTTTTTCTAACTTTCTCAACTCATAATTCTATGTTAAATTTTTTTTAGATTTATTTTTCTCAATTAAATTTTCTTATATAATACACACACAGGTAGTAGTTATTTATCACCAAATATTAAAGGAAAAATTTGTATTAAGGGCACGCTCCAAACCCTTATTATTAAAGAGGGTGTAACTTTAACCTATTTATTGTTAAGGGCATAAAAATAATTTAAATAGTTTATATAATTACTAAACGACTTTATTATCTCTTTATAATGTGTAATCTTTTTCTCTCCAAAGTTCCCGTATAAGTAAATTGTCCTAAACAAAATGATAAAAATGTATAGCATTCAATTTCAATTCCACAACTATAAAATAAATAAAACTATGTGATAAGTCGGGTTTGTACCGACTTATTTGCTTTACTTACTTAATATTTTGTATGGAATTTTAGGAGAAATTGTGCTTGATGAATGACTTGTATGCAAAAAATGTTCATGATTTGGAAATTTTGAGAATTGACTAAGTGTTGTGAAAATGCCATGCAAAGTGATATGTTTGTACATGAATGAGAAAGAAGCACACACTTAACCATTTCGGCCTCACAAATCTCAAGCATTACACGAGAGTCCCAGCACACAAACACAAACTCACGCACGACACTCAAGCACATTAATGCACACAAGCACACCACACACGTACTGCACATGGCGGCCGCTTCGCGGCACCTGCCACAAACACAAACACTACATGGTGTGGCACTACACACACACGCACACACGGCGGGCGCACTAGTGCGCCCGTCACGCACCATATACTCTCGCACTTTCACTCGCACATTCATGCACATTTTTATGCATACACTTGCACACGTACACTACATTTATGCATATCACTCTCCACTTGCTTGATGCTTAGTATACTTAGCAACATGATCAGACATACACTCAGAAGCACACAACATGTTTGATGATTTGGAAACTTAATGCTTAAGCGACCTTTTTCATCAGATGACTCCACTCACGTGCTAAAATAACTCTTCCAGACACGTGGAGGAATCCAAAAGGTTAGATAAAGCTTCCATCCAACATGACTGAGACAGATCACCCCGGGGAAGGTATAAAAGTAAAAGAAAAAGGATGAAAAGGGGGATTGAGGGATTGATCAAAGAGGACGATCGATCAGAAGATCAGAGAAGATTGGGACTTAGAGAAAATCAGAAAAAGATCAATTAGGTTTGCACAAAGAGAGAGAGACACCATAGCTTATACATCCATTCTACTCTTTGTAATGGCCAGAGTTGATCGAACTTTGTCAAATCCATTCTCAAAGCCGATCAACATGATCGGCTAAGCATTCGAGTGTTGCCTTGAGGGGTTCATACGTACTGATCTTAATC
Source organism: Ophiorrhiza pumila (assembly GCA_016586305.1). Lineage (NCBI taxonomy): Eukaryota > Viridiplantae > Streptophyta > Magnoliopsida > Gentianales > Rubiaceae > Ophiorrhiza > Ophiorrhiza pumila. The sequence continues at coordinate 18,952,957 of BLIW01000005.1, forward strand.
GGTTTGAGACATTTGAATTGAATTGATATGTGCTCTTTGTTGTTTCCTGTTCATTCTATGTTTGTATTCAATGGGCTTGTTTGATTATGTTTAAATCTATGATTGATCTGCGGTACCCACTGAGACCAATTTGGATCTGCTAAAGTAAATTGGATGAAAACTTAAATTGAATCTGGAACAATTGTTTATGAGTCTTAAGATCTGAGTGTTATTGTGATTTCATTTGTGCGGTGCCCACTGACAAAGGAATTCAATTCAATAGAAATGACTTAAGTTTACTGCTGTACGACAATTTGAATGCTCGATTTAGTTAGTTGCCCTACCAAAGGAGATAACTGATGATTGAACTAGGATTGCAGTACTGGGTAGGGATCTGGGTTTTCAATTTGAGCCAAGAACTTGCTCTACCAAGGGAAGTTTGAAGAGTAAGTGAAGTGTTATTGTGAGAACCACCAGGTTAATCAATGACATGACACTAGCAGATTAGTCCCCTCATATATACCCACACTAGTCCATGATAACAGGGATTGATCGGTTCTAGACGATTCCTCCTCAAGGGAACACCATCATTTTCTGATTGTTCAAGTTTTGTGAACTTATTTTAGTCACTGCATTTTGTTTGTTCTGTATTCCATTCTATAATTCAATTAATTCTGTGACATAACCCTTTCCCTGAGGATACGATCCCACTCATCACTAAAGTATTTTAGTGTTATTAGGTAAAATTGACGAGCTGGCGACAGCTTGCACCAATTTTTAGCGCCGGTGCCGGGGAAAGGCAAGGTGTTAGGAATTGAATTGTGAAGTTTGTTGGTTTTGTTTGCTATTACGTAGGTGAAGTCATTTCATTTCATTTCTTTTGGTTAATTCTATTATATTGATCTATCTATGTGGGAAGTGATCTTGCTTTTTGCAGAAAACTCAATTTATACAAACAGGGGCACGTCTTCATGGAGTAGATCTAGAATTTGAACTTGATCTTGAACTGCAAAGAGCTTTGAGACAGAGGAGAAGAGCCTTAGAAATGGCTGAACAAGGAGAGAAAGGACCTAGACCCCGACCCCAGAGGTTTGGGGATCATTTTGCTGTAAACTTTGAGAGAAGAACCAACCGTCAAGGGATAGATGTTGAGAGTTACCAGATCCCAACTGATGAGGTGAATTTATTCTTAATTCTTTGGACGTTCTTGTTCATTTTTATTCGTTTCAGTGTTTTAATTGTAGGTTTGTTGACCATGGTGTATTCTTTAAAGAGGGAAATCATACGGGAGTCAAATCGGATGCAAAATTGAGGAAACATGGAAGAAAGATCGCGAAATCATTGAAGAGCAACCTCCACGTCGCGATGTCTGTATTTTCCACGTCGCGATGTGGGTGCACGTCGCGATGTAGACCCTACACATCACGACGTCAAAAATGTGAATTAATGTCGATTTTTGGTTGAATTTTTTGACTAATTTTGAGAAACTTCCAGAGAGTTACGTCGCACGACGTCGGGACCCCTTCCACGTCACAACGTGCCTCGACGTCGCGATGTCAGACCCTGAACGTTGTGATGTGCGTGGACGTTTTGACGCGCGGTTAGGGACATCGCAACGTCGGGAAAAAGTGCAGATTTACGACTTAATTTTGGAAATTTGCGATTTTGGCCCACTTTGAGACTTCTTATCCGACATGGTTTTCGTGAAGGACTTATTTGCTAATAATTGCATAGAATAACTATAAATAGGGCTAGGGTTACAGCTTTTAAAGGTGTGTCAACTTTGAGAGAGCTTAAGCAAGGTTTTTTTTCTTCTTTATAATAGCTAGGGTTTCATTCTTTTAGCTATTTACGGAGAATTGCAGCTGTACGGATTGGGAACATACATCATTCATTATTGAATTCGTTTATTTAGAGGCAAAGATTTCTTCCAAGGATTCACAATTCAAGGTGTTATCTTTCCTTTTAATTTATGTTTTCAATATTGTGCTTAATTAATAATATTATGATGATGTTTTATTTAGCCATGCTTAGCTAAACTTATTGTGCTCCCAGGATTATGGATAAGGGTTTTTGTGCTTAATTTACATGCTAAGTTCTATCTTATGATTTTTGTTGAATAAGTTTTGCTGTTTTCTTCATAATTATGCATGATTTGGCCGGATTATGTATGAAGAATATTTTCTTAAGGTGCAGTAAATTACTTAGAGATTACTTGCTTTAATCTTACCTTTAGCCTGATAGGAGGATGAGAGTGGGTTGTTTGGGATCTATTGTGGGTTGGTTGTGAATTTGTTAGATTGATTTACCTTAATTGTTACCTTTAGCCTAATAGGAGGAATTAAGGGGATTAGTTTAGCATTAGTGTGACTGGTTTGGGCGTTGCCTCTGCCACAAAGGAGCGGTTGAACTTGAGGGTTTGGTTGAGTTGGTTAGTTGCATTTAGATTTCGGATTAATTAAGGAAGTAAACTTTGCCTTTCGCCATATAGGAGAGTTTATTGAATTAGTTAATATCTAAGTAGGTAAGTGCTTAGTCATTCCTTGCCTTTAGCCTAATAGGGGGTTGTGAGTTATGTTATTGATCCTTATTTTGCATGACCATAGATAGGATGTGTGTATGTACATTTTATGTAACCCTAAAATATAATCTCGGAAGTACACTTGCTTAACTTGAATTTTAATCAAATCACCGGCATTGTTTTAGTTATTTGTTCTTTGCTTAATTATTATTTAGTTTGATAAACAGAAAAACCAAAAAGATTTTCTTAAAATTTCAACACAGTCCTTTCCTTGTGGGAACGAACTTGCTATACTATCACCTTCACGGGGTTGTTTAGCATTATTTTTGAGTAGGGGTAAATAGCAGCCACGATTGCATATTTAATACACATATTTGCCTCCATCAAATTTTGGCGCCGTTGCCGGGGAAAGCAGTCAGGTTGAAATTTTATTTTATTTTTTAGTTTAAGTTTTAATTTTCTCACATATTTTTAGTATTGTTACAATTCTTCTTTGCAAGCCCAGGACAAGATCTCTTGGTCTAGCTGAATATCCATATGATCCGGAACTTGCACGGACCTTGCGTGTTAAGAAAAAGTTAGAATTTGAAGCAATGGCTGCACATGGTAATCAGCCCAATGTGGTTGTACCTCTAGCGGGTGTAGATCCTCCAGCGGGGGATCCTCTGGTTATTCCACAAGCACAACTGATAACGATCTCACCACTCTGCTCACGTTGATTGATAGTTATTGCGGAATAACGTCCACGATCTTTTCATAAATCAATTTGGACTGGTAGAATCACCCTATCTCTGTAGGATGACAGTATGCACAATTATTTGATGGCTCCTCACCAACAAACAACGAGACAGTCGCGTAAGATTTAATCCCCTCCTCAGGAACTAAAACCCACAATGTAAATTGGAATTCCCTCCTCAAGAAAACAACTCATATAAAAAAAACAACTCTATGTTTTATTTCTCAAAATTCTACCCTCTCTATTACAACTGAATAATATGCCTATTTATAGGCTTACAAAAAAAACCCTAACTTTCTAAACAAGTAAACTAAACTATCTCTAACAAACTGGACTTGGATTACATTAAATATGGATATTAATAATTAAATAACACATTAATTATAAAGCCCAATACAATTAAACCCAAAGCAACTGAAGAAAACGAAAATACTAAAATTCCCGAAATTGTCCACGTCATTACATGACGTGCACCTTCACGGCGTGTTTTCACCTTGATCCCGTCAGAATCTGGAAAAATGCAAAACATCAAAGTTTTAGTTCTGGATCTTAGCTTTCTAATGCCGCTAGAAGCAATCCATTCCGAGTTAAATTGAGAGAGATATAGGCAGATTACTAAAACGTGGCAGAATCTCTCAGCAAACAATATTTGACGCCTCTTGTCATGAGTTCCTTTGTTAACCCATTTTTGAGTCTCGGACCTCATTGGGACTAACATGAGGCTTATTCTCCATCTTATTCCAGGCCTCCATACATGAGATTCATCTTTAACAATTGGCACAAGTACCTTGGATTTTCCGGAATATGTGATCACACATGATTTCGTATCGTTCCCTTCCACTTGAAAAAGATTTGTCCTCAAATCTTGTTGATTGGTAACAAGAGAATCTAGCACAAAACCTGGAAAAGTGTCAAGAGAAAAAGACAAAATATGGAAATTCACACTTATTATTTTTCCCCTCTTTGCCTTTTTCTACAAACCTCACCTCAAGGCTTTTGCCATTCAAATCATCATTCAATTCTTTTTTTTGCTTCACATGATAAACATCATTAATAACAAGTAAATTACAATCATTTAAAGAAATAAAAGGAATTAAATCTTCACAAGATTGTTCTTCAAGCACATCATGTGATACCTCCACCATGGGTGATTGAACTTCTTGCAAAGAAGCTTCATCTTCCTTGGATTTATTCTCCTCAATAGTAGGCTCAATATCCTCCAAAATAACCTTTGGCCTAGGCATATCCGAAAGAAATTCGTCGTCACCTTCGGGCTCAATAATGATCTCTTCAATTGTGTTTGCCAAAATTGGTTGTGGAATGGCATCAACCCATGCCCATATAGAAGGATCACCAATAACATAAGATTTTGGATCTTTAAATTTAGCAACCCATCAACAATAACCATCCCCAATCGACTTGAGCATTTAATTTCAGTATGACCATATCCAAGACATGTACCACATCTAGGGATCTTTGGTTTGGGATTTTTCAAGGCATGTAAAGCATCCCTACATTCTTTCTCAAGTTCAACATCGGTTTTAAGAGGTAAGGAAGATATATACCTCTGCACTTCTTCATATTGTTTTTCCCAACTCAAATCACTCCAAGCTAAAGCAACACCCTTGTCATAATATCCAGATATATTCAATCCAATTTCCAACCGGAGCAATTCTCACAATTTCAATGAAACAAAAACAAAAGATATAATTGTTGTAACCTTATCACAATAATCAAATCATGCAAGGATGCGAATAACAACAATTTAGGGTTTCAATTTTAAGGTAAAACTGAAAAACCTGATTTCGAAAATCCCTTGATCTCTGATACCACTTGATAACGATCTCACCACACTCCTCACGTAGATTGATAGTTGTTGCGGAATAGCGTCCACGTTCTTTTCGTAAATCAATTTGGACTGATAGAATCACCCTATCTCTGTAGGATGACAGTATGCACAATTATTTGATGGCTCCTCACCAACAAACAACGAGACAGTCGTGTAAAATTTAATCCCCTCCTCAGGAACTAAAACCCACAATGTAAATTGGAATTCCCTCCTTAGGAAAACAACTCACATAAAAAAACAACTCTATGTTTTATTTCTCAAAATTCTACCCTCTCTATTACAACTGAATAATATGCCTATTTATAGGCTTACAAAATAAAACCCTAACTTTCAAAACAAGTAAACTAAACTATCTCTAACAAACTGGACTTGGATTATATTAAATATGGTCCTTAATAATTAAATAACACATTAATTATAAAGCCCAATACAATTAAACCCAAAACAACTAAAAAAAACGAAAATACTAAAATTCTCGAAATTGTACGCGTCATTACATGACGTGCAACTTCACGACGTGTTTTCACCTTGATCCCATCAGAATCTGGAAAAATGCAAAACATCAAAGTTTTAGTTCTGGATCTTAGCTTTCTAATGCCGCTGGAATCAATCCATTTCGAGTTAACTTGAGAGAGATATAGGCAGATTACTAAAACGTGCAGAATCCCTCAACAAACAATATTTGACGCCTCTTGTCATGAGTTCCTTTGTTATCCCATTTTTGAGTCTCGGACCTCCTTGGGACTAACATGAGGCTTATTCTCCATCTTATTCCAGGCCTCCATACATGAGATTCATCTTTAACAATTGGCACAAGTACCATGGATTTTCCGGAATATGTGATCACACATGATTTCGTATCAACAACCAGTGGTACCGAGACGTCGGTATGGTGATTATTATGAGCCTCGAATGGATAACTTGGATTCGCCTTATATTGACACTGGAAAACACTTTCAAATTCCGCCGACTTTCACAAACTTGATTCAAAATGGCCAGGTTTTTCATGGATTGAGTACTGAGGATCCACATGCACATTTAAGGACATTCCTTAAAGTGTGTAATACGAGCAATCTTCCACACATCCCACATGATGTTTTAAAGAGAATGTTGTTTTTTTTTTCTCTTCAAGGAGCAGCTGAGAGATGGTATGACTCTATTAATGGGGCGAAAATTGAAACTTTTGATGAAGTCACGAAGAGGTTCATGACTAAATATTTTTCTCCATCCCGAATGGACAAGATCCGAATGGACTTCATGTAGTTTTGTCAAGGAGAAAATGAGTCATTCACTGAAGCATGGGATAGATTTCGGGAGCTTTTTAATAAATGCCCAAACAGTGGGTTGGAGCCTGGAAGAGAGCTAAATTTCTTTTGCAATGGACTCAATTTTGATACTATGCATTTGGTAAATCTTTCAGCTAGAGAAAATTTGCGTGATAAATCATCAGAAGAAATTGAAGAGATTTTTGAGCGTATAGTAAGTAATGAGCTGATGTTGCCCACTGCAAGAAGTAACCATGGAAGACGGCAAATTGGAATGTTAGAGTTGGATAAAACAGCCAACTTGGAAGCACAAATGACAGCCATGCAGAGCTAACTTGCTAGTATTCATGCATCCTTGACAAACAAAGCCACGCCATCTTGTGGATTATGCCAAGGAGCGTATCATATGGATGAATGCTCTCAAGTCACTAATGAGCCAGTCCAGTATGTTAATTACAACCGGAATACTAATTCAAATCAATGAAAACCATCCGATGGAAATCAGTGGTCTCAAGGAGGACAAAATCGGCCATAGTATAATTCATCAAGACCAACTTATCTGCCTGGCTATGGAAATCAACAACACACACAAGGTGGTAATTCAAAAGCAACAATTGACGATGTTATAACTGTGTTAGGGGCCAAGATGGAAAAGCTTTTTGGAGAATGTCAACAGCAACAAGCCAATGTGGAGAAAATAATAGAGGTATATGATGGAATGTTCAGGGAGCATAAAGCTCTCCTTAAGAATATGGAGACTCAAATAGGCCAACTCGCCAATGAAGTGCATAATAGACCAGCAGGAACTTTACTAAGTGATACTTTCCCCAATCCAAAGGGAAAAGAGCAATGCCATGCGGTTACACTTCGAAGTGGTAAGGAATTGTCATCTCCAATTCTTAAAGAAGAAGATTCTCCGAAAGATGATCAAGAAGCTGTCAAGGTTCAATTGAGAAGGAAGATTTACCCAAGCAAGCTGAACATAAGGAAGTTAGTGCAAGTAAAGGGAGAAAGAAAAATCCTCCAAGTGCCTTTAATTTTCCAGAATGTGCTCCAGCATTACCTTTTCCTCAAAGGATACAACCATCAAAGAAGAAGATCTTGTTCAGTAAATTTGCTGAGATAATTAAGCAGCTCCATGTGGAAATACCTTTGTTGGATTTGGTGAAGACAATGCCTACTTATACGAAATTCTTGAAAGATCTAATTTCAAATAAGGAGCAGATTTTGCAATGTGAGGAGGTAATCCAATTGAGTGAGATTGGGCAATGCTTAATGAAGAAAAATCTTCCCCCTAAGCTTAAAGATCCAAGAAGCTGCACAATCCCATGTAGAATTGGTGTAAGATATTTTGCTAAGGCATTGTGTGATTTGGGGGCTGGTATTAACTTGATGACTTATTCCATTGCTGTCAGTGTGGGAATGGGTGAGCAAATCAAACCAGTGGCTATAACTCTTCAGTTAGCTGATAGATCCATCATCACTCCTATGGGTATCATTGAAGATGTTTTGGTAGTAGTTGATAAGTTCACAATTCCGGTGGACTTTATTATCTTGGACATGGAGGAGGATGAGGAGGTTCCTCTCATATTTGGAAGACAATTTTTGGCAACTGGAGATGCTTTAATTGGCGTACGCAGCAAGACAATCACTTTTCGTGTCAATGGAGAAGAGGTAACATTTAATGTGAATTACGCTATGAAGCATCCTAGGGATATTAATACTTGTTTTTTCATGGATGTGGTTGAAACTTCAGTTATTGCATGCAATCCCATGAAAACATGTAGTGTTAATGATAATGACTCTTTAATGCATATGTCTAATTCTGAGTTGCTTTTGATTGATGAAAATATAACATTAGAGTTACAAAGTATGGTTGAAAATGTTTATCTTGATGCTTCCATTTATGAGCTAACTGATACTGTTTGTGAGGAGCCCATTGAGGTGAGGCCAATTGAAGTCATTGATTGCAGTGAAAATAGGTTGAAACATTCAGTTGAAGAACCTCCAAAATTGGAGCTCAAACCAGTCCCTTCACATCTCAAATATGCCTTCTTAGGGGAAAATAACACTTTGCCAGTAGTGATTTCAACTACATTGGAACCATGGCAAGAAGAGAAGCATATTATGATGCTGAAAATGCATCAAGGAGCAATTGGGTGGACTATTAATTACATTAAGGGAATTAGTCCATCAATTTGCATGCATAAAATTCTCTTGGAATATGATGAAATTCCAGTACGTGATAGGCAACGTCGCTTAAATCCAGCAATGATGGATGTGGTCAAAAAGGAGGTGATCAAACTTTTGGATTTTGGGACGATTTATTCTATATCTGATAGTGAATGGGTAAGTCCAGTCCAATGTGTGCCAAAGAAGAGTGGGGTGAAAGTGGTCAAGACTGATAATGAAGAGTTGTTGGCAACCCGTATCATTAATGCATGGCGAGTTTGTATGGATTATCGCAAGCTCAACAAGGCAACCTGCAAAGATCATTTTCCTCTACCATTCCTTGATTTAGTTTTGGATAGAATTGCTGGTTATCTATTTTATTGCTTCTTGGATGGTTACTCTGGGTATAATCAGATCACTACTGACCCAAAAGATCAGGATAAGACAACATTCACTTGCCCGTTTGGTACTTTCGCATTTAAGAGAATGCCTTTTGGGTTATGCAATGCACCCGCAACATTTCAAAGGTGTATGATGGCTATCTTCCATGACATGGTAGAAGATATTATTGAGATATTCATGGATGATTTCTCAGTTTTTGACCATTCTTTTGATAAGTGCTTGGATAATCTAGCTAAGTTTCTTGAAAGATACGTAGAGACTAATCTAGTTTTGAATTGGGTGAAATGCCAATTTATGGTGCAAGAAGGAATTGTCCTTGGCCACAAGATCTCAGCTAAAGGCATGGAAGTGGATAAAGCAAAATTGGATCTCATTGCGAAGCTACCATATCCTATAAATGTCAAGGGAGTAAGAAGCCTTTTGGGCCATGCCGGGTTCTACCACAGATTCATTCGTGATTTCTCTAAAATCACCAAGCCCTTGTGTCATCTCTTGGAGAAAGATGCGGTATTCAACTTTAATGATGACTGTAAAGCAGCATTTGATTTTCTTAAAAGCCAACTTGTAGCAACTCTTGTCATTAAATTTCCCAATTGGGGAGCCCTCTTCGAGATTATGTGCGATGCGAGTGATTTTGCTGTGGGGGTAGTTCTTGGTCAAAGGACAGACAGAATTTTCCATACTATTCATTATGCCAGTCGTCTACTCGATCCAGCTCAATCTAATTACACTACAACCAAAAAGGTGATGTTGGCAGTTGTATTTGCTGTGGATAGATTTCGTTCCTATTTGCTGGGAGCCAAATTGATTATTTACACTGATCATGCTGCAATTCGTTACTTAATGGCCAAGAAGGATGCAAAACCGAGGTTGATTCGATGGGTTCTACTTCTACAAGAGTTTGACTTGGAAACCCGTGATAAGAAGGGAGCTAAAAATCATATTGCCGACCACCTTTCTCGTTTGGAAAAGCATGAGCATTTGGAAGAAGACAGTAATGTTCAAATTAAGGAGATATTCTCGCTGAGCAATTGTTTCAAGTGGAAGAAGCTAAAAACGTTCCATGGTACGCCGACATTGCAAATTATGTGGTTTCACAACAAATTCCACCCAATTTGTCTGTCCAACAACGGAAAAAACTCATCCACGATGCAAGCTGCTACTATTGGGATGAGCCTTATCTTTTCAAGGTATGCAGTGACCAAGCTATTCGAAGATGTGTTCCTGAGGAGTATCAAAAAGAAATTCTTCTGTCATGCCATGAATCTGATTTGGAGGACATTTGGGGGGCGAAGAATAGCTTACAAAGTGTTGCAGTCGGGGTATTATTGGCCCAAACTATTCCATGACACTCAAGAGTGGATTAAACATTGTGATGAATGCCAAAGGACAGGAAATATTTCATGGAGGAATGAGATGCCTTTAAACAATATTATGGAGGTGAAATTTTAGGCGTTTGGGGCATAGACTTCATGGGACCGTTCCCAAAATCTAATGGTCAATCTTACATTCTTGTGGCTGTGGATTATGTTTCTAAATGGATAGAAGCAATTGCTTTGCCGACTTGTGATGCAAAAAGTGTGGTGGGGTTCATCAACAAGTACATTTTTACTCGTTATGGAACCCCAAAGGCTATTATCAATGATGGAGGCACACATTTTTGTAACAAAGCTTTTCAAGCCTTATTGACTAAATATGGAGTCTGGTATAAAGTGGCAACCTCTTACCATCCTCAAACAAGTGGACAAGTGGAGATATCAAATCGGGAGATCAAGAGAATTTTAGAAAAGGTTGTGAAACCTTCTTGGAAGGATTGGGCAACAAAATTGGATGATTCTCTATGGGCATATCGCACAGCTTTCAAAACCCCTATTGGTACATCTCCATATCGCATGGTTTTTGGTAAGGCTTGTCATTTACCAATTGAGCTTGAGTACAAAACTTTTTGGGTATTAAAGGAGTTAAAAATGGATTATGGGAAGGCAGCTGAGCAACGGTTGTTGGAATTCAATGATTTGGATGAGTTTAGATTTGATGCATACCAAAGTGCATCTCTCTATAAAGAGAGAACTAAAAAGTGGCATGATAAACACATCCTACATAAAAAGTTCGAACCCAGGCAGCTGGTTTACTATATAATTCTAAGTTGAAACTTTTTCCAGGCAAACTTAAGTCAAGATGGAATGGTCCATTCAGGGTCAAAACAGTGTTTCCTTATGGCACAGTGGAGCTTCTAAATGAAAGAACGAGAAATTCTTTTATCGTCAATAGGCATAGGTTGAAGATTTATTTTTCTCAAGGGGAAAAGATTTTCTACATTGTTGAAAATGTGACTCTTGAAGAGTCACCGAGGGAAGAATAAGTAACAGGCGTCGAGCTTTCGACGATAAATAAAGCGCTTCTTGGGAGGCAACCCAAATTATATTTAAAATTTTTAAGTTTCATTTAAGTTTATTTAGAAGTTAGGCTAAAAAAAATTCCATTAACTAATAGTCTTTTTGTACAAATGTTTTGTTTTGTAGGTTGGGGAAAGGATTAAGGGAGATTTGGAGGATCAAATTGGCAAAAACGTGGAGAAAATCGCCAACGTCGCGATGTGCAAGATCGCACGTTGCGATTTCCAGCAATGTTGAAAAATTGGTTCTGAATTCACTTCGCGACATGCACGATCGCACGTCGCGACGTCCAGGTTCGTTTAATAAAAAAATTAGGGTTCACCCACATCGCGACGTCCATAGATATACGTCGCGTGACGTTGGGTAATTTTTGGGTTAAAATGAAGAACAGATTTAATTTTTTTTAACGAACACTTGAAAAAACCAAAAATCCTCTCTACTCCATTTTTCTTTCTCCCGTTTTTTCTGAAATTTCACTCCACATTAGTGTTATAGGCTGAATAAGGATCAAATTAACATCCAAAACACACATATTCACCGATTAAAATTCCAAAATTCGTCAGATTTTGAAATTTTTTTTCAAAACCCATAAATAAAAAATACGAATTTCTAGTGAAATTCGTTAGAATTAGAGGCTTCCAACGTGTTCTAGGATACATTGGGAAGGTGTAGAGGGTTCAACATCATCACAAAACACATGATTATTGCATTTTGATTTTTTTCTTCAAAAGATATGGCAACCAAGAGGACACACAGCACTACCGCTGGTGATGCACCACCACCACCACCACCTCCACCACCGCTACAGCCCAACCCGGCGGGATTTGATAATTTCTGCTTTATGTGCTTAAAAGCGGAGAAATACCATGATGGGCATCTGGCACTCAAGGCCATGGTAGAGGAGCACGGTATCCAAGTCACAGCCTCACCGATCGCAAATCAGGTTAGGAATCGTCGTTGGCAACAATTATGCCCGACAACCGATAGGCGGCAATGCTACATTGGTGCGGGAGTTTTACGCAAACTACCCCTATGCACAATAGGGTATTTTGTGCATGCAATGAGTGAATGTGCCAGTCAGTCGCACAAAGTTCAATAAATATTATGGACTGCGCGACATCGAGGCCAGTGCATACCGCACCATGTATGACCATGAAATTCCACGTAAGCAAATCTATTCCACTATCACTGCTCAACCTCTAGCGCAAGTAACAGTGACATACTGGATATTTGAGTTGAAGTTGGCTCAGATGACTGAAAGGTATATCGCGTATTTCTCAATTTAACCCTGGAAACTACTATAGTAGTGGTAATAGGGATCGATCCACAGGGAAGGGGATTGGTTTCAAGAATTCAGAAAATTGTTCTAATATCAGAAATGCAAACTAACTAAACAAAACAGAGAAAGATAAGTGATGTAACTAACAAGAACAGTAACAAAGAAACAAACAATGAGCACAAACACAACAAGAACAATGAACAACTAAGAAAAATACACAGAAATGTGGTAACACGTCTTAGTAAACTGTCCTAGGGTTATACACCGGATGAATATGCAACTAGACTACTTAAATGCAAGACAATTGACATACACTGGAAAACAAAGAGGAGAACAAACTGCTTGAGAACCTAGACTATGATCAGTATGGCAACCACATCATATTCTACGCTCCCTGACTTCACTCTTTCCCATGGCGAGGCCTAGAGTGAAGGTTGTAACCCGCAGAGTCTCAACTTCCCAGGATCCACTACTATAGCATGCAAAACTTAAGGTTTTCCCATGGCGAGGCCTAACCTAAGTCCGTTTGTCTACGTGAAGCTCAAGAAGTTTCTTCTCACTCAATTCTTAAGTCTCAATGAACTTCCACCGGCATGACGACCGCATCTCAGTTCATGATCTAATAATACTAGTGAGAAAACTCAATTGTCTTACTGTGTGTTCTTATTTCCAACATTTCTACTCTTATTGATGAATTAAACCCCAACCTAGCATGACGACCACAATCAAAAGCATGACCCAATCAACAAAAGCACAAATGAGTGAAACTTAACAAAATTTAAGCATAATTCTCCAGTATGAGTTCATTCTGGATGAATTACGTCAATTGTATTGCATAGCATAGCCTAATTACACTTCACCCGGTTCAATACCCTAGAACATAGCGAATTTAGCCACAAAACTTCATATCCATTTCACGATCGGGGAAATACAATTCCAGGCAAGTAATTCTCATATTATAGAAACAATTTACCGATTGAATTAGTCAATTACTCCAAAGAATCACAATGTTCGGTCCAATTTCTCGATCGGAACTGGAGATCAAGCCCAAAATTCTAAAAAGAGAAACTAGAGTGAGAAGGAGAGAAGAGTGAGAAAATTCCCGCTTACAAAAGTCTCGTAATAACTAGAATATGAATTCCCTAAAAATTGTTCTATATCCCTAACTTGCCCCTCTATATATATAGAGGTTACAAAAGTCGTAAACAGTACGAAAACGTAAAATGACTAAGAATTTACAGAAATGCCACTGCCTTTAACAAAGTCCAACAAAGCAACGTACGCAAGACCACCATCCACGACTTTGAGCCTGGAACAACCGCACCTTCAAGAACTTGTGCGCTTTCGAGCCTAGATCAATCACGCCTCCAAAAACCTGTTAATCAAAAGAGCAAAACTCCAACCCTTAGAAAACATTTTGGCAAAAACACTCCAAAATAACCCCACGACACGTCGTGGAGTAAGATTTCTCTATGCCATGACGCGTCGTGGGCTTTCTTTCCTTAACTCCACGATGCGTCGTGGAGTACTTTTTCTTAACTCCACGATGCGTTGTGGAGTGCTTTGTTTTCAACCGGCGATGCGTCGTCGATTTTTTCCCTCTACTCCACGACATGTCGTGGAGTACTTTTCTGTGCTTAGTGTGCAGATCTAAAGAAACATGCATGCGTTCAAGGTGAGCGTTTGAGAGCAAGGGTAAGTGTGTGAGGCAATGTGTTGTGCTTGTGCATGAACCTTGTGATGTGCAGCCATGTAGTTCAAGCTTGTGCATAGTAGTGTGCATTACGTGTGGTGAGGTGATTGTGGCCATTAAAAACAACAAGTATGTGCATCAAATCCAACTCTAAAAAACCCTAATCCAAGCACAACAAAGAAGCCTCCGTTTCTCATGATTGAATACAGAATTTGGAGACAGTTAAAACATGACTATTGAAGTAAAGACAAAGAGCTTTCCATAGCCACCAAGATCTCCGTATTTGGATCAACATTGAGAAAGATACACTCAAATGAAGTCCAACACTCAAGCTACCAAACCTAAGGCACATTAAGCATTATCAAATTTTCTTTCTCATTTCTTCCACACTTATTCACCCGGATTCAAAATTGATTCTTTTAACCTCATTTTTATCTTTTCCATTCATTTTAGCACACCTCTTAACCAAACACATAAATGCATCAAATAACACATAGCAAGCCACATTTTCATGAAAACCAAGCCAAAAGCCAAGTAAAATAAGCCATTTAAGTTGGTATAAAACCAACTTACCAAATTCCCCCACACTTGAACTTTTGCTTGCCCTCAAGCAAAACTCATGCTCTAGACTTTTACCATAATGCATTGAACCCTCACTCCCTATCCACTATGTCCAATTCCAAGTTCATAAAAGTATTTTCACACAGAAACTTATGCAACGTTTACTGGCCCTCGCTCTCAGATTTCAATACACATTACCAACTAAGGCACAATGAATAAAGACTAAAATATTATGCGTGCAAGTGTGTGCTGAGGAACATGCACTCCATCTATTCCCTTGCTATACACCATCTAGTTGTGTCACTTGCTCTTCAGTACATGTCAATATCCTTGTCCACTCTTATGAACATGCAACTCACAAGATTAATGGTAACCTATGCGCACATTGGTGCTCTATGGGACATTGCCCTTATTCTGCACATTGGTGCCTTAGCCTGGGTTTTGTGGCTGTTTTTTTCCCATTCTTTGCCTGGATTTATTGGCTGTTTCTTTCCAATTAAGCTTGCCAAGGGTATTTCGGCTTTTCATTCCCAATTGCCGAAGGCTTTTTCTCCATATCCTTTCTCGTGCATGCACATGTTCATAAAAGTCCCAAAATGACTAAACATGCACGAACACTAGAAACTCCAGACAAATGCATAGCGGGAAGAACAAATTCCATACACATTACCTCCTATGTCATTTGAATTTTGTATGGCATATCTATCTTACCTTAACATCGTGCCTTATCCGGCAAAATATACCAATTTCTTCAAACTTAGAACCAGAAAACAAAAAATTTTCACATACAAAATAAAAAAGATTAAAGTGATGAACTTGAAATAAACCATAGCAAACGAGGAATAAAGTTTCAATACATAATGGTTAACCATTACATTCCTTGTCTTACACCAATTCTCACCACACTCAATTAATTTCAATACCAACTTTCACACCCAAACAACTCAAACAAGCACAAAACTTACAACACATACAATACACTCTTTAAAACTTCGAATCTCCATGCATCTTCATCACAACATCCTACTTCACAACAGATAGAAACTCATCAAGGCATCACATTCAACAATCTTCACCAGTCTTTAACAACATCATCAACTCCAAACAATTCATGGCATCACAAGATCAAGCTCCGAAAAAAAAAATTTCAATATTGCAAACATATCATGCTTCAAGACAACGGCAGACCACAGCTTCAACAATATCTTCGCAACACATCGTCAAAGAAAAACTTGAAACAACTCCAACATTCTTCACATTATAATCAGATCATGGCATCATAGGAGAAACAGCAACAAGATAAGGTCCTCAACGATTATTAACATCAAAACACAAACAAATTCGAACACAAACTAACCCCCCCACACTTGCAATACACATTGTCCTCAATGTAAAGAAAATTAGAAAGGAGGGACTCCCTGGGATGAAGAAGGTGCCGATGAAGATGGAGGAGAAAACGATGCTGTAGTGGAAAAAAATGGACTCTGAAAAGGGGCTGCCTTCCAATGAAATGGTCCATGAGTGGGCCCTGGTAATGGCTGCCCCGAACCAAATAAGGGTATACGTATGGCCTGCATGAACTGAGGGTCCGCGAGAAATGTGGGAGTCAACGGTGATGATGGAATGCGACCAAAAGTGGGCAACGGTTGGAAAGAGGGCACACCAGGCACTCCAGGAAGAAGCTCATGCACAGCACCACTGACTGCGTCCATAGACAAATTAGGAATGCTATATCCCGCCAGTTGCGCTTGAGTTGGCCATTGCTTCGGTGGCCCAGGAGGAGAATGGTAATAAACAGCCATCTTATTACAAGCATCAAGCTCCAACTGTATTTTAACCTGACGATGATACAGTACTTCAAACTTTTGTTGTGCAACAGAAGATATATCGTCCAATTTGGAATCAACCGTAGATGCATGGTGTGTCCAATCTTGGTGCATATGTTCCAGCTTCTCATCCAATCGTTGAAAATGGGTGTCCACAGAATGTTGGAAATCCTAAATTACTCCTTGAAATGCACTGAAGTCACATGGTTGTGGAATTTGCTGGTGCTGCCCAACACGAGCTGGGGCTTCGAAATTGTCTCGTGGCAGTCCCGTCTCCACTGCTTGAGCTTTGAGAAATTCCTTCTCCAGGCGTAAATATTTAAGATACAAAGGAGTAGCAATAGGTACCAGAATCTTCCTCCAATCTCCACCCAACTCATAGGTCACTCCTTGACCCTTGCATAATTCCTTAATAAGGACGGGGTAAAAGATAGATGCCTTTGGATCATCAATACCTTCTCTGATGTCATCGACTATGATTCGGCCAACATCCACAGACCTTCTTCCTCTAAGAGCAGAAATCAAATAAAGGCGTTTGCGCACAACTTCGGACCTATGTGAACTAGGCATCAGCCTAGACAGGACAAATAGCAACCATATTTTAACGTCGGCACGTAAATACTGATGTCAAATATGCATATGCTCCCCTTGTTGATTGAGAACCCACGTGGCTCCAGGAAGCGCAAGCTCCTCTAACAATTCTTGGTCACCTTCCTCACTCACATAACACTGAAAAGGATCTTCGGGGTAGCTCGGTGTTCCTAAATGAGCATTGATGATTCCACTTGAGATGTCAACCCACACTCCTCGAACAAAAACTGCTCCCTCATCGTTTGAAAATTTTGCATTGGCATAGTACTCCCGACCGAGACTGGAATTACAGAATTCAGGTGCGTAGATCAACTTTTTAGTAAATTTGTAAAATTCCATCAACTTTTGGAATGGCCCCTTATCAACGACAAAAGCCCGTTCTAAGTGCACACTTTTAACTGCTAAACCTTCTTCCCAACGTCGCTGTGCCGCAGCCTCAATGAACAACAACGATGTCGGATCACCCTTTCGCCTTTTCTGAATCGGTGGTTGGATTGTGATCACTGGGGGTTCCTCAAAAATTGGCATATCGTCTGCAAAATACTCGGAATCTGCATTCTCTATCTCTTTCGCTTTCCCCTTTGCCTTTCCTTTCTTTGAACTTGCTGCTTTTGATGATGTTGCTACCTTCTTGGGAGCCATAGCCTAAATGCACACCATAAGTGTGAGTCACTTGGTAAATATTTCAGAGGCAAGACACGACACATTCCAAATTCCACAATAGCCAAACATATTGCAAATATGCTATAATATCAACCTTTGGGTAGCATGCAAATTGAAATCCAATTGAACATCATCATTGCAATTCAAGACACTAGATGCATCCCATTATGTAAACATCAAATAATGCTGGAATCACTTCTTGCATATTCAGAATATTGTACTTAAACTCACACAACCGAACAACAATATTGGTTCACATGCTTATAACAAAATTATAGAACTGGAAATTAGCATGAAAAAATCGTGAAAATGACTAATGAAACAGGGGAAATTAGCTGAAGCATAAAACCTCAAAATTGTAGATCAAGATCTCAGCTAAATATAGGGACAAGAATCACCTCATTTGGACTTAAATTGAGAAAAGTATGTCCAAACTACCGAGAGGTGCCAAACTGGGCAGATTCAGCAATTCTCATTACGAGTTCAGAATTAACTTCACAGTCTAAGCCAATTTAGTCTATAATCCCGTTAGAACTGGCAAAAATGCCAAAAATAAACATTGTAGCCCCTTCCCTTGGCTAACATCTCCAATTAGAATCAACGCATTTGGAGATTTCCTTCTCAAGTTATGACCAAAATAAAGAAACATGTCTAAGCTGAAAAATTCTGAAAATCTAGAAACTAAAATTCCCCCCACACTTAGCATGTATTCAACTTTTTTTAACAACAACAAATTACTCCATTAACTCATCATTTCCTCCACTTAACAATATTCAAGTCAAGCTCATACACTCACTAATACCTTCTTGATAAAAGCATGCAATTTTCAAAAATAAATTCAAGAGAACCAAACATACCTTCTTGATGAGTTAGCTGCTTATGCACTTGAAGCAAGTGTAGAATGATGATGAAAAAGAAACAAATATGCTGTCTAAACCTCTTGAGCAATGCCGAATTTTGTAGCAAGTCTTGTGGTTTTATATTGTGAACAAGAGTGGCGTTTATAGAACCATCATGGAAGTGCCCATGTGATCGGTCAATGCAAGAGCAAATCAATGTTCCAAACAACCATACTAAACACATTAGCACCAAGACAAATATATGGGCCCATGCTTATTCATGTCATGTGAGCTTGTAACTTTTCTAGCCACCAACCGATGACAATGTATACACATGTCACAAAGTGCCAAAAATGAATTTCAGCTTTATGAATTCACATGTCATTGAATACCTTACCGAACCTTACCAATTCTGTCCACTCCTTCTTAATTGCGGATATGCCGATGAAACGCAAACACAACAACGATTAGATAACCATTAATCTCATATATTCAACTGAGCAGAACTCCTTCCAAATAGGAACTAGCCAATCCATGGGTATACCATGAAGTTACAAAGGTTGAACTCTAACGTTTCAAGCTAAATTTGAACTACTAACACAAAAACCTATTAACTAGTAAACTCAAACACTAAGAAACAAGATCCACAATTCACAACATAGTTAAGATACTAATAAACTCAACTTATCAACACTAGTCAAACACTACTATTACACAAAATGCATGGCAACATCCTATGAACAACCTCAACATCAACACTCATCCCCCCACACTTATATAAAGTCACGGTCCCGAGACAGAGAAAAGAGAAAATAGAAGAAAGGAACCTGGCCATTTACAATCCCCGAGAGGATCGTGCTACCCTTTCCTCCTCCAGATAATTAAGCCACTGAGGTGGTCCCATAAGGCCAAGAGGATTTTGAGGATTTACATTGGACGAAATGTTAATGCCCTTATCTCGAGCCATTGCTGTGATGAGAGTGGGGAAGAACATTGGTGCAAATTCAGAGCGCTGGACACGCCGTATGTATCCAAGCATCAGTTTTCCAATGTCAATTGAAAAATTATGCTGAATGGCATAGATCAACAAAACTCTCTCCCTAGATATTATAGAAGTCCGGAGAGTGGGTAAAAGCTTAGAATTGATAAAGAGCAACCACATCTTCGCCTCAACTGTCAATTCACTCGTGGGTACATATAATGCTTCATGCCTTGGATTTCTCACCCAAGTAGCACCAGGAAATGCCACAGCAGCCAATAAATGATCTGTGTTTTTTGCCCTCACCAATCGACTATACGTATCACCGGGGTAATCTGGAACGAGAAAATGCAAATTGATCCGGTAGCGATTCACCTGTAAATACTTCCCTCTCAAAAATACGGAGTGGATACTATCTGCATTAGAATTGGCGTAGAATTCTCGAACAATCTCCATATCCACCACCACAGTTGCTTTAGCGAAGTGTTCCCAATTGTGCATTCTAATTAACTCATCAAATCTGCATGAAGGGTCTTAAAATGGTCTTTCAATGATACATGCTCTGTTGAGTGATCTAGTGTCTAAGCCTTCAGCACTCGCATTGACAAACTGTGGGGATCCAGCCGGATCATAATCAATCACCATGTCATCATCGGCTGAAGAGGAAGAAGATGAAGGAGAGGTAGTTCCCATATCCTCGCTAAAGATGACATACTCGTAAGGGTTATGATGAGGGTAGTATGCCATTACTGCTAGGGACAAACAAATCAAACCCAAGTGCTTTGAAATGATGTGTATGTACTTGATGGAAACACGGGCAAAGAAATGTAAAGTAGCAAGCAAGATGCAGGGTATTTATAATGAAGACAGTAAACTCCCAACATCTCAAGACAAGTACATGTGAAGGAACCAACCTCAATTATTCGAAACCAACCAAAGAAAATTCACGGGTGTAACATGTTGTATCACATGAAGAATCTAGAAAAGCAATTCACGGGTTTGATTCTTTTACCTCTACTGCTGTACCCACCATTCTTACCCTCTGGTAAAGTGGAGGAAATGATATCGACTGTTATCACCACAAATGCCAATATGAGTACTGCAAAGAAAAATCATTAACAAATCATAAGAATGTGCCATGGTTTGAAAAGAAGGCACTTACTAACTAACATTATCACCAAAATTATTGAAACAAACAAACAACAATATAAAACAAGGACTGGGTTGCCTCCCAGGAGCGCTTGGTTTTACGTCACAGCCCGACCATGCTTAATGTCACTGGGAGATTATAGGGTCATCCAGGAACAACTCATGTGGAGGTCCTTCCAAACCGGTAGTGCCCTTGTCTTCAGCTGTCAAATATGACTCGAGTCTGTGACCATTTACTTGCCATATGATACCATTTTTTTCATTTTTGATTTCCACCACACCATATGGCATCACCTTGAGAACCCGAAATGGACCACTCCAACGTGATTTCAACTTGCCAGGGAACAATCTCAAACGAGAATTGTACAATAAGACCAGCTGCCCTGGAGCAAAACTCTTGGATTGAATTCTTGCATCATGAAGTTTTTTAGTCCTCTCCTTATAAAGCTTAGAACTCATGTAAGCATTGAATCGAAACTCATCCAAATCATTCAATTCCAGCATCCTTTTGGACTGAGCTCCATTTAAATCCAAGTTCAACTTCTGAATTGCCCAGTAAGCTTTGTGCTCTAACTCAATCGGAATATGACATTCCTTCCCAAACACAAGCCGAAATGGAGAAGCACCAATAGGAGTTTTGTATGCTGTTCTATACGCCCACAATGCATCATCCAACTTCATGGCCCAATCTTTTCTTTCTGGGTTAACAACCTTTTCCAACACTCTTTTAATCTCACGATTTGAGATCTCAGCTTGGCCACTCGTTTGAGGATGATAAGCTGTGGAAACTTTATGTTTCACTCCATACTTAGCCATCAGAGCTTCAAAAATCTTATTGCAAAAATGAGTGCTTCCATCACTTATGATTGCTCTAGGGGCTCCAAACCGATTGAAAATGTGTTTCTTCAAAAAGGCAGCCGCACTTTTAGCATCATTGTGAGCTAGAGCTACAACCTCGACTCATTTGGAAACATAATCTACTGCCACCAAGATATATTCCATGCCTCGAGATTTCAGAAATGGACCCATAAAGTCAATACCCCAAACATCGAATATTTCCACTTCAAGAATGTTGTTCAGAGGCATTTCATTCCTCGAAGAGATGTTCCCCGTCCTTTGGCACCGATCACATTGACCAACCCAAATTTTTGCATCTAAGAAAATATGATGCCAATAGAAACCACATTGTAACACTTTGAAACTGGTTCTTGTAGAGCCAAAATGACCTCTACACGGTCCTTCATGACATGCTCTAAGAATATCTTCCTTCTCTTCCTCTTTCACACATTTATGAATCACTTGATCACTGCACACTTTATACAAGGCGGAGTCCTCCCAAAAATAATACTTTGCATCACTTCTCAGTTTCTTTTTTTGGTCACTCGAGAAATAAAAAGTAACTTGCCCAGCTACAACAAAATTGGCTATCTCTGCATACCAAGGCAATGTCGTCTCACCTACTCTAAACACTTTCTCGTCTGGAGAATGCTCTTTAACCAAAATAGTTCATCCCTCTTGAGCTTCTGACTCCAATCGTGACAAATGGTCAGCCACCACATTCTCTGAGCTCTTCCTGTCTTTGATCTCTACATCAAACTTTTGGAGTAACAACACCCATCGAATGAGCCTTGGCTTGGCTTCTTTCTTTGCTAACAAATACTTCAAAGCAGCATGATCCGTATGGACAATAACTTTGAACCCCAGCAAGTATGCTCTGAACTTATCAAATGCAAAAACAACCGCGAACATCTCTTTCTCAGTGGTTGTGTAATTCAATTGAGCTTCGTTGAGTAACTTGCTGACATAATAAATTGTGTGAAAGATTTTATCCCTTCTCTGGCCAAGAACAGTGATAAGCGAGTTGTCGCACCTCGTCAATTTTACCCTAAACACTAATGTAGTAGCGTAAGTAGGGATCGTAATCCACAGGGAAGGCGTAGGTCAAGAATATTGAACAAATTGTTCTAAAAGTCTTGCCTCAAAATCTAAGTACTAGAAAGAACGTAATTCCAACACAAAAGATCGAGGACAGAAATACAAAAGAAAATGACAAGCAAGGATGAAACAGATATCTCAGGATTCTTAAATTGGACGAACACAGGCTTAGTAAATCTATGCTATGCAATCAGTACACCATTAAATGCATTGGAGACCTAAATTGCCTAGAAGTTCAAGCTGTGGTTAGCATGGCGACCACACCACTTCTTATACCCCTAAATCACCATCCTCTCCCATGGCGAGGCCCGAGAATGGTGGAATAAGCTCCGCAAAGTCTCAACTCTCCCAGCTAACTACTCTAACATGCAAAGTCCTAAGAACTCCCATGGCGAGGCCCATCCTAGGGTTCACATATCATTGTTGTTAACACAGAAAGCTTCTTTAACACTTTTCCTAATGTTTTAATTCATTAACACTTCCTATGGCGAGGCCTGAGTCTCAGAATTGATTTGATTACAGAAAACAAGTGCAAAGACTTAAACAATCACAATTTAGTTCTCAATTCATGCAACTTCGCTAACTTTGATTAATCACGCCTCAATTTAGCATGTCGACCACAATTGAAGCTTGATCTATTCAAGATTAGCTAGGAATTATGAAATTCAACATATGTTTATGAATAATTCAAATGTTATTTCAATACTCAACAATTGGATCAATTGCATAGCATACAATCTACTAAAACACGTATTCATCCATTAAGAATCCTAAGATATCATAGATTTAGCCAGAAAACATCTTTCTCATCTCAAAATCAACAAATTGCAACATTGATAAGCTCATTCTCACTTAATTGGAAGAATTTACCGATTAAATCGAGAGAATTGTCGATTCCTTTGTCAATTGAGAATAAGAAAGATAAATCCAGTCCAAATTCACAATCGGAATGTAGATCGGAGAAGAAATGTTTAGTGAGAGAAAATAGATCTAGAGAGAGAAAATGAGAAATTCAAAAATGATAATTCTAAAATCTAGAATCCTCCTCAATCTCCCTAAAAAAATCTCCTCCTCAAGAATATAGCTACCTTCCCTATATATATAGAGCTAATAAAATGTAACTAATACGCAACAGTAAAATATCTAAAGTATTACAAAAGTGCCCTTAAAAGAAATGACTAAAAATCAGCCTAAATTGTGAAAAATTCCAAGTTTGAAGAAAAGTTCAACATTTCAGTGCCTTTAGGCTTTCAGTTGTGCGCCTTCAGCAGCTTCCTCGCGCCTTCAGGCTGGACAGAATCACGCCTTCACTGCCTCTGACTTCCAAGTGAAGAAATCAGAGTCAAATCACGCCTTCAGGCCTCTTCCAGTCACGCCTTCAGCATCCTCGCTAGCTTCCAAGCAAAACAGCCTTCAGGAAATCACGCCTTCTTGCCAACAAACTTCACGCCTTCAGCTGCCTGAGAATTCAGAAAATCAAAGCTCCAACACTTAGCCATTTTCCTGGAAACTCAAACACAAAACATTTCATGGCAGCAACGTCCCACCAAGATTTGATCATGATGCACTGTGAATTAGAGAAAACTTAAAGCATGAAAGTTGTAACCCTTTGTCTTAACTTTCCATAGCCATCTAAATCACCCAATTCGGAGCTCAGACGAAGGAGTTACAACCCAATCATTTTAGTGCACAAAGCTGGAGATTTCATGGAACAAATTTCATGGCGAGACCTCACGGCGAGGTCTCACCGTGCAGTGCGTGTGTGTGGCGAGACCTCGCCGCGAGGTCTCGCCGTGTGTGCATTTGCTGGCTAGGTCTCACGGCGAGACCTCGTCGTGTAAGTGTTTGGCTGGCGAGACCTCGCGGCGAGGTCTCGCCAACAATGTGCGAGTGTGTGAGTGAGTGTTTGAGTGATCCTAGAGTGAAGTGAGTGAAGTGGTTGTGCTGATGATGAAGTAAAAATGACGAAATGAAATGGGTTATGTGCAATCTGAAAACCAACTTGAGTGAGTGATCATGAATGTGTGAAGTAAATGGGTGAATAATGAAATGCATTCAAACAACCAAGAATGACGTGTGTGAGATGGGTGTTGACCTCCTGAGATTCGAGTGAGAATATGTTGTGGAGTGTGATGTGAGAAGTGAAAGTTCAAGTGAATTGTGTACTGAGATGTGAAATGAATTGTAAAGTTTATGAAAATGTGGTGATCTAAGTGTTGTGAAGTGAGAGTACAATGATGTGAAGTGATGTGGTGAAATGCATGCACAAGTGCAATATGAACGAAATGGGATGAATGAATGTTTTTTTCCTTTTATTAGTGTAAGTGCACAGAGGTGTGCAAGGTGTTCATGCGGCGAGGTGATCTCGCCGCATGAGTGTGTGCGAGGTGCATGTGCATCTGTGCGAGTGTTGTGTGGCAGTGTTGTGCGGCGAGGTCACCTCGCCGCACATCGTGTGTGCAGGAGTGTTGCGGCGAGATCACCTCGCCGCATGTGAGGTGTGTGCGAGAGTTGCGAGAGTGAGTGTGCAGCTGTGCGAGAGTGTAGTGTGAAGTGAGTGCCCGTGAGGTGTTTGTGTGAGTGCTTGTGAGGCGTTTTGTGAGTGTGATTCTTTAGAATAGCTAAGTGTTCATTTCAGCTTAGAACCCAACGTCTACACCAAATTCGTGTGACTGAACTCCTGAATTGGACTTGATGGTAAACATAAGAGTTCTAGGTCTATCTCATGGATTTCCAATGGATCAAGAATCACCTTAATTGGAGGTCTGTAGCTCAAGTTATTAACAATCTACTAAACTATGGCAATATGAATTCAATAACTCAATCATGAAGTAGCAATCATCAAGATGCTTTCGTGTCTCATATTTACACACAGAATTAGAAGCAAGTTAAAGCATGCGAATTGAAGACAACTCAAAGAGCTTTCTAGAACATCCAAGAACTCATCATTTGGATTAATATTGAAGAAGTTATGCTCAAAACAAATTCACACTCAAAGCTGCCAAAACCCTAATTTGGCCAAATATGCATTTTCGGTTCCTCCATTTTCATTCTACATTTTTCACTTCAATTACCACCATTTTTGCTCTTCTTTGCACCATTTGATCATTTTCATATTGCAAACAAATAAATGCATAAAACCTCTCAAAATATCACATATGCACATGGAACACACAACAAAAGCCAATCATTTTAACACATATTAGTTGGTATAAAACCAACTTATCAAATTCCCCCACACTTGAGCTTTTGCTTGCCCTCAAGCAAAGACACAACACAAAACTCATATTTCAAAACCACTGTATACTAGACTCCACTCCTCTGTCAAACTTGTTCTCAGTTGAGTTCATCAAAACGAATTTTTCATGCAATATCAAAAGCTCCTAACATATCCTCAATTCCATCCTATCAACTTTCAGCACAAATTATCAACCAAGGCACAATGAATAAAGACCAAAATGTCATGCGTGCAAGTGTGTGCTGAGGAACATGAACTTCATCTATTCCCTTGCTATACACCATCTAGCTGGTCTCACATACCATTCAATACATGCCAATCTCCTTGTACACCCTTATGAACATGCAATCACAAGATCAATGGTACCTATGCGTACGTTGGTACTCTATGGGACATTGCCCTTATTCTGCACATTAGTGCTGCACATTGGTGCACATATTGATGACTGAAATAATGCCTGGGTTTTATGGCTTTTTTCTCCAAATTTGATTGCCAGGTTCTTATGGCTTTTTCCTTCCCAGTTGCCAATATGGCTTTTTCTCCCATATCATTTCTTGTGCAAGCACATGTTCATAAGAATCCCAAATTGACTAAACATGCACGAATTTTTTGAAGACACCAGATAAATGCATAATAAAAAGAAACGAATCCATACACATTACCTCCTGTGTCAATCGAATTTTGCATGGCATATCTATCTTACATTAACATCGGGCCTTAGTCAGTAAAATGTACCAATTTCATCAAGATTGGAATCAAAAACCTCAAAACAATTTTCGCATGCAATACAAAAGTAAAAATGGATGAACTTCAAAGTTTTTGAACATAGCTTAACAAAAAGAGTAAAAGCATAGTACAAAGTGTTTCTCCATTCTATCCATTTCCCCACTTTACTCACACTTTCACGAATTTTCTTCTCATTACTTTACCAACACTCATTTTTCTCATTTCAGCTCAACTCACATTTAAGGAAATGAAACCACCAACACACAACCTACGTTTAACACCATCACTTTATTCACCAAAAAGTTCAAAATTTCACCAAAAATTCCACAAAACAATTTCAACATGTCACATGACACAAAGATCTTAACTTTGCACAAATCATGAAAAATTGCACAACAATAAAAAACACCACATATAACTAGACATAATATGCTAACACTCAAAATTCACCACAAAACTTAGAAAATAGCATATTCTTCATCACATATCACAAAAAAAAAACTTCACAAAAAATTTCATTAAAATTTCATCACTCATGCAAGACAAATAAGCATCCAAAATTCAAGAGATACAAGAGATACAAACCATAGCAAACATACACTCCCCCATACTTAAAACATACATTGTCCTCAATGTAAAGAAAAGATAGGTTTAGGAGCTCCCTGGTATTGGTATGTCATAAAGTCCAATGTTTGCTCGGTGGAGATTTCTTGATCCATCTTCCTCATATGAAAAATTCTATGGCATCACTCCCCCACACTTAGCCTCTTGAGTGCATGGCTAATCTCTTGCAATGTCCTTCCTGGTCAAACACCTCTAACATGAGTGGTTTTGATGAATTCCAAAATGAAAGAAACGCAAAGACAAAATAAAAAGAAGAAAACAAACTACTTATTAAAGCTAAAGGAAAAGAAGTAGTTCTGGATTTAGATAGTCTCCAGCTAGACTTTATTCATCTACACGTATGTCTTGGTCATGAAAAGAACTCAGTAAATCCATCTCTGCACCACACAAAAGATGAACTCTCATAGGCATGCTCCTTCTTCCCAGAAGACACTGGAGTGTTGAGGAGATGTGTAAGCACAGGATCATGAGAAAAACTTTCTCCAAATTTCACATTCATTTGAAGCACATCATTGCCCTCGTCTACCACACTATCCACAGTAGTCCTGAAAGGCTCAACCAAGGAATGCACATCCATGGTTTCAATCAACTCATCAGAAATTTCCAAAGTAAATGTCTCATATTCACACTTGTTCACCATGTTATCCCTATCATTTAGAATGTTAACATTTTATCATGAAAACTAACATTATTGACTCCACAAATTTTCTCAACATTATCATCACGAAAAACATTGTCATTTCGTAACAAAAATCTCTCATTATGCACTGGATGTGAAGTACCAATTGAACACTCAGATTCCTTCTCAGTCTCAAAAGTACCAATTTCCACATTATCTTGATTTATGGTATCACAATGTCCTTCCAGATGTGACTCTATGCAATTTATCAAAGTATCAAGAAAAGAACATTCATCATCATCATCAAGTAAATCATGTTCATCACTATCATTTGAACAATTCTTTACACATGCTTCTTGTGAGGTATGCTCTACCAAAGATTGACTTGGCTTTTCAAAGTTTGATATATCTATGAAACCACATTCTTCTATGCGTGCACTCTCTAATGAAAACATGCAATCTTCTACATCAAGCTCATCACAATCAATTTCTTCATCATTCACAATTTCATCAACAGAAATATAGTCATGCTTAACACCCTCATCAACGAAAGTAGGAGAACATTCAACAACCTAAATGGAACAACAAGATTCTAAATGCATAGGTTGTTTCATTGCATAATTTACATCAAAAACTACTTCCTCATCATTAATTCTAAAGGTGACAATTTTATTTCAAACTCCAATTAAAGCATCACCAGTAGCTAAAAATGGCCTACCAAAAATTAAAGGTACCTCAGGGTCCTCCTCCATATCAAGTACAATGAAGTCAACAGGCAAAGTGAATTTATCAACTCTTACCAAGACATCTTCAACCAAACCTGTAGGAGTCACCAATGACCTATCTGCCAATTGGAGTGTTACTGCCACTGGGCGAATCCGGCTTTCCAATCCAACACTGATAGCTATGGACAATGGCATTAAATTGATCCCAGAACCCAAATCACATAAAGCCTTTGCAAAATGCCTTGTGCCTATTTTGCATGGGATAGTGCAACTCCTAGGATCCTTAAGCTTCGGAGGAAGATCAAGAACCATCCATGCTTGAGTGCACTCAGAAACCATCATGGGAACCTCACATCTCAAGATTCGCTTTTTGTTGGAGATGAGATCCTTGAGATACTTAGCATATTTTGGCATTGAAGTCACTAAATCCATCAGGGGAAGATTCACATTTACTTGCTTGAGTACTTCCAGGAACCTCTTGAACTGAGGGCCTTTTTGAGGAGGTGGTTTCTTCCTCTCTAGAAAAGGAGGTTTAGGAGCACACTCAGGGTAGTTGTAAGGATTGGAATTCTTAGTGATCTCATTTCCTTCCCTAGCTGGTATCTCCTTCTTCACAGCTCATTATCCTTCTTAAGTTCCAAAACTTCCTCAGCTTCATTTTTCTGATCTTCTTCTGCACAATCACTCCTAACTTCTGACGGTTTATTTCCTGGCAACAGTTTTCCATTCCTCAAGGTTATGGCCTTACATCCAATATTGTTCTTAGGATTTGGCACCGTATCACTAGGAAGAGAACCAATAGGTCTATGATGTATAGCATTCGCGAGTTGACCCAATTGCATCTCAATGTTTTTAAATGTGCCATCATGATGTCTTACAGATGTCTCCAAAGCAACAAATCTCTCCTCATTCTTATCCACCTTTTCTATAAGACTCCAGAGCATTTCTTCCACTGATGAGTTCCTCGGCTCTGAGGTACTAGCTTGCTGATCAAACCCTGGTGGTGGATTGGAAGTTCTCCCTTGATCATTCCCTTGAGTATATTGACCTCTCTGGTTTTGGTTCTGTTGTCCCCAAGTTCCTTGATTACCACCATAGCCTCTATTGTTGCCTCCTGAGTAATTACTAGAGTACTGTGGTCTGTTGCCATAGTTATTCACGTATTGAATGGACTCAGTGGTGACTGGGCACTCATCAGTATAATGTTCACCCTTGCATAATCCACAAGACAATACAGGTGTCTTGGCTTGAGTTGCTTTTAGAGTTTGTACTTGCTTAGCCAATGCTTCAAATTTCGCACTAAGAGAAGTCTCCTCATCTACATCAAGAACCCCCATTTGTTTTCTAACATGAGTTTTGCGGGTCTATGGGAAGATATACTCGTCCTCAGCAATTTGATTAAATAGCTCCCGTACTTCAGGCACAGACTTGTCTTTGAGTGCCCCGTTAGCACATGCCTTAACCATCAAAGAGGATTCAGGAGTTAAGCCTTTGAAGAAAGTGTTTAGTTCCCTGATCTCTCCCAAATCATGATTGGGGCATTGTCTGATTAGATCGTTGAATCTTTCCCAAGCTTCTCTAAATGTCTCACCTTCTTGCTGCTGAAAGTTCATAATTTCCAACCTTCTCTTCTCAAGCTTAGCTGGAGGGAAGTATTTGGACAAGAACCTCTTCTGTAGATCATCAAATGACATTCCAGCATTTGTTCCCCCAATGCTCTTGAACCAATGTTTAGCCTTTCCACGCAAAGATAAAGGAAAGAAAATCCTGTGAACTTCACCCCTGTCAACCCTTGGCAACTTAAAAGTGCTACATAACCCGAGAAACCAATCAAGGTGGTCATTAGGATCCTCATTGTCAAGACCTTGGAAGAATTGGCCCTGGGTAATCATGGAAACAATTTGTGGAGGAATGTGGTAACTTTCCACATCGATGTCCTGATGACAAAAACGATTGTCAAAATTTACTGCATAATGGTCTCCAAATCTAGGTGCTTGTGCTCCTTGTGTAGCCATTTCTCTCTGTTGCTTCAAATGTGCTCTCAAAGTTTTCTCCAACTCAAGATCCAATAAGAATTGTGGTTCTCCTGCAAACCTGCTAGACCTTGGCATACACAACACACAGTAGTGGAGTGTAATAACAAAGGAACAAGAACTTCAAATATGCAACACAGAAACAGATTACAATTCTCAACACGAACAGCAAACAACACAAAATGAAAACTAAGGTAAATGCCACAAACAAAAACACAAGTAGAACAAGTAAAAATCAAGAACAATTCAACAAATTCCAGAACCGATTGCCGTCCCCGGCAACGGCGCAAAAAATTTATAAGCGAGTTGTCGCACCTCGTCAATTTTACCCTAAACACTAATGTAGTAGCGTAAGTAGGAATCATAATCCACAGGGAAGGCGTAGGTCAAGAATATTGAACAAATTGTTCTAAAAGTCTTGCCTCAGAATCTAAGTACTAGAAAGAACTTAATTCCAACACAAAAGATCGAGGACAGAAATACAAAAGAAAATGATAAGCAAGGATGAAACAGATATCTCAGGATTCTTAAATTGGACGAACACATGCTTAGTAAATCTATGCTATGCAATCAGTACACAATTAAATGCATTGGAGACCTAAATTGCCTAGAAGTTCAAGCCGTGGTTAGCATGGCGACCACACCACTTCTTGTACCCCCAAATCACCATCCTCTCCCATGGCGAGACCCAAGAATGGTGGAATAAGCTCCGCAAAGTCTCAACTCTCCCAGCTAACTACTCTAACATGCAAAGTCCTAAGAACTCCCATGGCGAGGCCCATCCTAGGGTTCACATATCATTGTTGTTAACATAGAAAGCTTCTTTAACACTTTTCCTAATGTTTCAATTCATTAACACTTTCTATGGCGAGGCCTGAGTCTCAGAATTGATTTGATTACAGAAAACAAGTGCAAAGACTTAAACAATCACAATTTAGTTCTCAATTCATGCAACTTCGCTAACTTTGATTAATCACTCCTCAATTTAGCATGTCGACGACAATTGAAGATTGGTCTATTCAAGATTAGCTAGGAATTATGAAATTCAACATATGTTTATGAATAATTCAAATGTGATTTCAATACTCAACAATTGGATCAATTGCATAGCATACAATCTACTGAAACATGTATTCATCCATTAAGAATCCTAAGATATCATAGATTTAGCCAGAAAACATCTTTCTCATCTCAAAATCAACAAATTGCAACATTGATAAGCTCATTCTTACTTAATTGGAAGAATTTACCGATTAAATAGAGAGAATTGTCGATTCCTTTGTCAATTGAGAATAAGAAAGATAAATCCAGTCCAAATTCACAATCGGAATGTAGATCGGAGAAGAAATGTTTAGTGAGAGAAAATAGATCTAGAGAGAGAAAATGAGAAATTCAAAAATGATAATTCTAAAATCTAGAATCCTCCTCAATCTCCCTAAAAAAAATCTCCTCCTCAAGAATATAGCTACATTCCCTATATATATAGAGCTAAGAAAATGTAACTAATACGCAACCGTAAAATATCTAAAGTATTACAAAAGTGCCCTTAAAAGAAATGACTAAAAATCAGCCTAAATTGTGAAAAATTCCAAGTTTGAAGAAAAGTTCAGCATTTCAGCGCCTTTTGACTTTCAGTCGTGCGCCTTCAGCAGCTTCCTCGCGCCTTCAGGCTGGACAGAATCACGTCTTCACTGCCTTTGACTTCCAAGTGAAGAAATCAGAGTCAAATCACGCCTTCAGGCCTCTTCCAGTCACGCCTTCAGCATCCTCGCTAGCTTCCAAGCAAAACAGCCTTCAGGAAATCACGCCTTCTTGCCAACAAACTTCACGCCTTCAGCTGCCTGAGAATTCAGAAAATCAAAGCTTCAACACTTAGCCATTTTCCTGGAAACTCAAACACAAAACATTTCATGGCAGCAATTTCCCACCAAGATTTGATCATGATGCACTGTGAATTAGAGAAAACTTAAAGCATGAAAGTTGTAACCCTTTGTCTTAACTTTTCATAGCCATCTAAATCACCCAATTCGGAGCTCAGACGAAGGAGTTACAACCCAATCATTTTAGTGCACAAAGCTGGAGATTTCATGGAACAAATTTCATGGCGAGACCTCGCGGCTGGAGATTTCATGGAACAAATTTCATGGCGAGACCTCGCGGCGAGGTCTCGCCGTGCAGTGCGTGTGTGTGGCGAGACCTCGCCGCGAGGTCTCGCCGTGTGTGCATTTGCTGGCGAGGTCTCGTGGCGAGACCTCGCCGTGTAAGTGTTTGGCTGGCGAGACCTCGCGGCGAGGTCTCGCCAGCAATGTGCGAGTGTGTGAGTGAGTGTTTGAGTGATCCTAGAGTGAAGTGAGTGAGTGGTTGTGCTGATGATGAAGTAAAAATGACGAAATGAAATGGGTTATATGCAATCTGAAAACCAACTTGAGTGAGTGATCATGAATGTGTGAAGTGAATGGATGAATAATGAAATGCATTAAAACAACCAAGAATGAAGTGTGTGAGATGGGTGTTGAACTCCTGAGATTCGAGTGAGAATATGTTGTGGGAGTTGTGAATTATGAGTGTGATGTGGAGTGAAATGTGAGAAGTGAAAGTTCAAGTGAATTGTGTACTGAGATGTGAAATGGATTGTAAAGTTTATGAAAATGTGGTGATCTAAGTGTTGTGAAGTGAGAGTACAATGATGTGAAGTGATGTGGTGAAATGCATGCACAAGTGCATTATGAACGAAATGGGATAAATGAATGTTTTTTTCCTTTTATTAGTATAAGTGTGCAAAGGTGTGCAAGGTGTTCATGCGGCGAGGTGATCTCGCCGCATGAGTGTGTGCGAGGTGCATGTGCATCTTGCGAGTGTTGTGCGGGAGTGTTGTGCGGCGAGGTGACCTCGCCGCACATCGTGTGTGCAGGAGTGTTGCGGCGATATCACCTCGCCGCATGTGAGGTGTGTACGAGAGTTGCGAGAGTGAGTGTGCAGCTGTGTGGGAGTGTAGTGTGAAGTGAGTGCCCGTGAGGTGTTTGTGTGAGTGCTTGTGAGGCGTTTTGTGACTGTGATTCTTTAGAATAGCTAAGTGTTCATTTCAGCTTAGAACCCAACGTCTACACCAAATTCGTGTGACTTAACTCCTGAATTGGACTTGATGGTAAACATAAGAGTTCTAGGTCTATCTCATGGCTTTCCAATGGATCACGAATCAGCTTAATTGGAGGTCGGTAGCTCAAGTTATTAACAATCTACTAAACTGTGGAAATATGAATTCAATAACTCAATCATGAAGTAGCAATCATCAAGATGCTTTCGTTTCTCATATTTACGCACAGAATTAGAAGAAAGTTAAAACATAAGAATTGAAGCCAACTCAAAGTGCTGTCCAGAACATTCAAGAACGCATCATTTGGATTAATATTGAAGAAGTTATGCTCAAAACGAATTCACACTCAAAGCTGCCAAAACCCTAATTTGGCCAAATATGCATTTTCGGTTCCTCCATTTTCATCCTACATTTTTCACTTCAATTACCACCATTTTTGCTCTTCTTTGCACCATTTGATCATTTTCATATTGCAAACAAATAAATGCATAAAACCTCTCAAAACATCACATATGCACATGGAACACACAACAAAAGCCAAGCATTTTAACACATATTAGTTGGTATAAAACCAACTTATCAAACATCTCCAAGTGCATAATCACTTGCATCACACATGACTTCAAAAGGCTCACCCCAATGAGGGGTGACAATCACAGGAGCTTCCACCAGTTTAGCTTTCAAGGTTTCAAATGCTTCAACACATTCCACCCCAAACTCAAACTTGACATCTTTCTCCAAAAGGCTATATAATGGTCTGGCTATCTTTGAAAAGTCTTTAATAAATCTTCTATAGAAACCAGCATGGCCAAGGAAACTTCTGATTCCCTTAACGTTTGTTGGTGGAGGTAGCTTAGCAATAATATCAATCTTGGCCCTATCAACTTCAATGCCCTTATGAGAAATCTTATGTCCCAACACTATGCCCTCCTGAACCATAAATTGACATTTCTCCCAATTTAGCATGAGATTAGTTTCCTCACATGTCTTCAGGACTTTGGCTAATTTCTCCAAGCAACCATCAAACGTCATTCCAAAGACGGAAAAATCATCCATGAAAATCTCTATAATCGACTCAACCATGTCATGGAATATTGCTATCATACATCTCTGAAAAGTCGCGGGCGCATTGCACAAGCCAAATGGCATCCGCTTGTAAGCAAACGTACCAAAGGGACACGTTAAAGTTGTTTTCTCTTGGTCCTTAGGATCAATTGCAATATGATTATAGCTAGAATAGCCATCCAAAAAGCAGTAGAACAAGTAGCCAGCAATTCGGTCCAACAACTGCTCCAAAAAAGGAAGTGGAAAATGATCCTTCCTGGTAGCCTTGTTAAGCTTTCTGTAGTCCATACACACCCTCCAAGCACTAACAACTCTTGTTGCAAAAAGCTCATTTGCATCATTCTTTACAACTGTAACTCCTCCCTTCTTTGGAACACATTGCACTGGACTTACCCATTCACTATCCGAGATGGGAAAATTAATTCCAAAGTCCAACAACTCTATCACTTCTTTCTTGATAACTTCCATCATTTGTGGATTGAGCCTTCGCTGTCTATCTCTCACTGGCACAGAGTTATCCTCTAAAAGAATCTTATGCATGCACAAGCTAGGACTTATGCCCTTTATATCTGCAATGGTCCATCCTATAGCCAATTTGTGTTGCCTCAATACTTCCAGCAATTTCTCCTCTTGCCAATCTTCAAGTTTAGAAGAGATCACTACTGGTAACGTTTCACTCTCACCTAGAAAAGCATACTTGAGATATGGAGGCAAAGGTTTAAGCTCTAGTTTTGGAACCACCATGATAGAAGGCATAAGCTTCTCATTCCTGCAAAAACTTTTAGTGCTTCTCACCTCAGTGGATGCATTCATATTATTAGTTTGAAGTTTATTCTCAACATTTTCTTTCAATTCATAGTATATGCTTCCTCGAAAATCTCTCTCATTTCACATTCATTTGCCACTTCAACAATCTCACTTTGTATTTCAAAAATGGATTCATCAATCACACAACATTCAACATCATTTTCAATTTCAGCCAAGATGTTCTTATCCTCATTATCTAACTCAAATTCATCAATTTCATCTTCACAGACATGCAATTCATCAACAAAAGAAAATTCATGCTTAACACTCTCAATCATTCCAGGCATAGAAGAACATGTTATAGCCTTAATGGCAAAACATGATTCAACATGTAACGGATGTTTCATGGCATAATTCACATCAAAAACAACTTCTTCAATATTGATTCTAAAAGTAACTGTTTTGTTTCTTACCCCAATCACAGCATCACCTATTGCTAAGAAGGGTCGACCAAAAATCAAAGGAACTTCCGGAGCCTCTTCCATATCCAGAATAATAAAATCAATCGGGGGTGTAAATTTATCGATCCCCACCAGGACATCCTCAACCATTCCAGTAGGCTTGACCAAAGATCTATCAGCCAATTGAAGGGTCACAGCCACTGGTCGAATTCTGCCTTTAAGTCCAACATCAGTGGCAATAGATAGAGGCATGAGATTAATGCCAGCACCCAAATCACACAAAGCTTTTTCAAAGAGTATTGTTCCAATTTTACACGGGATAGTGCAACTCCAAGGGTCTTTCAACTTTGGTGGCAATTTGTGCCCAATCCATGCTCCACCATATTCCGTGAGTGTCAAAGGTACCTCACATCTCAAAATCTGCTCCTTGTGGGATATCAAATCCTTGAGAAATTTTGCATATTTGGGTACTGCCGTCACCAAATCCAACAAAGATAAGCTCACATTTACTTGTCTGACCATATCCAAGAATCTATCAAACTGAGGTCCTTTCTTTGGTTTTGGTTTCACTCTCTCAGGAAATGGAGGTTTAGGTGCAAATTCAGGATAATTGTAAGGGTTAGGAGGTCCTCTAACTTTCCTGTTCGCCTCTCCAACTCCATTATCTGGCGCCCTCTCCTTCTTTGGTGCCATGTCCTCATGAGCACATTTTTTCTCAGATGATGTATCCTCTTGTCCAACCTCTTTCTCATATTCCCCTACTTCCTTCTTGTCATCTTCATAAACATCATCACTCTTGTTGGTTTTGTGCACTTCCTTTCCACTTCTCAAAGTTATAGCATTGCACGTTTTCTTTCCTTTTGGATTTGGAATGGTATCGCTAGGGAGTGCTCCACGAGGTCTCTGGTGCACGGCATTGGCGAGTTGGCCAAGCTGCATTTCAATATTCTTTAAAGTAACCTCATGGTGTTTGACAGTGGATTCCAATCCTCCAAATCTTTGTTCATTCTTGTCCATCTTTTCCATCAATATTTGGAACCTGTCTTCAACTGATGGCTTTCTTGGCTCTGAAGTACCAGCTTGATGATCAAAACCAGGAGGTGCATTTGTTGCTCTTCTTTGGTCATTTCCCTAATAATATTGCCCTCCTTGATTTTGTTGTTGTCCCCAATTGCCTTGTCCACTATTGTAAGGTCGATTACCCCAGAGAAATTCCCACCAGAATAATTTCCACCATACTAAGGTTTGTTGTTGTAATTACTCACATATTTTAGAGACTCAGTTGTGATGGCACACACATCAGTGTGGTGTTCACCTTTGCACAGACCACATGAAAGCACAGGAGCTTTAGTTTGAGTAGCTTTCAAAGTTTACACTTACTTGGCAAGGGCCTCAAATTTTGCACTCAATGAAGTATCCTCATCAAGATCCAACACTCCTCTCTGTTTTCTAGTATAAGGTTTCCGTGTCTCAGGGAAAAGGTACTCATCTTCGGCAATTTGGTTAAACAATTCTCTAACCTCCGGCATACTCTTATTCTTTAATGCACCATTGGCATAAGTTTTTACCATCATAGAAGACTCAGGTGTGAGACCTTTGAAAAACGTATTCAATTCTCTAATTTCACCAAGGTCATGATTAGGACATTGACTGATGAGGTCATTGAAACGCTCCTATCCTTCTTTGAATGATTCACCATCTTGCTGTTGAAAATTCATGAACTCCATTCTCCTCTTCTCAAGCTTAGCTGGTGGAAAATATTTAGCCAAGAATTTCTTCTGAAGTTCCTCAAAAGAAATTGTTGCATCCGCTCCCCCAATGGTCTTAAACCATTGTTTTGCTTTACCTCTCAAGGAAAGAGGAAAAAGGATTCTATGCACTTCACTTCTCTCCACCCTTGGAAGTTTGAACGTGCTACACAAACCTAAGAACCAGTCCAGATGATCATTAGGGTCTTCATTGTCTAATCCTTGGAAAAATTGACCTTGAGTAATCATTGATACAATATGAGTAGGGATGTGGTAACTTTCAACATCTATGTCTTGCTGTCCAAATCCATTGTCAAAATTTACAGCATAATGATCACCAAAACGCGTTGCCCTCACTCCAGGATTACCCATTTCTCTTTGTCTGGCTTGAACTCTCAAAGTCTTTGGCAGTTCAAGGTCTAATGCAAACTCTGGATCTCCAGAGGATCGTAACCTGGGCATACAATAACACCAAGAATGAAGTATAACAGAAATGAAATAGAGCACCAAAGCAAAACTTCAAATTTAAACAACACACGAAGAACAAAAACCACAAGCAACAACAATAACAATGAAACAACAGAGAATAACAGGGTAAGAATAGAGTAAACAGCTTCAGAACAAAACAACACAAAACTAGACAATAAAACTCAAGAAGCACTTAATCAAACTCTAGAAACAGTGCCTTCCCCAGCAACAGAGCCAAAAATTGAAAGGTATGTTGCGTACTTCTCAATTTAACCCTGGAAACTACTATAGTAGTGGTGATAGGGATTGATCCACAGGGAAGGGGATTGGTTTCAAGAATTCAAAAAATTGTTCTAATATCAGAAATGCAAACTAACTAAACAAAACAGAGAAATATAAGTGATGTAACTAACAAGAACAGTAACAAAGAAACAAACAATGAGCACAAACACAAAAAGAACAACGAACAACTAAGAAAAATACACAGAAATGTGGTAACAAGTCTTAGTAAGCTGTCCTAGGGTTATACACCGGATGAATATGCAACTAGACTACTTAAATGCAAGACAATTGACATACGTTGGAAAACAAAGAGGAGAACAAACTGCCTGAGAAACTAGACTATGATCAGCATGGCAACCACATCATATTCTACGCTCCCTGAATTCAATCTTTTCCATGGCGAGGCCTAGAGTGAAGGTTGTAACCCGCAGAGTCTCAACTTCCCAGGATCCACTACTATAGCATGCAAAACCTAAGGTTTTCCCATGGCGAGGCCTAACCTAGGTCCGTTTGTCTTCGTGAAGCTCAAGAAGTCTCTTCTCACTCAATTCTTAAGTCTCAATGAACTTCCACTGGCATGACGACCGCATCTCAGTTCATGATCTAATAATACTAGTGAGAAAACTCAATTGTCTTACTGTGTGTTCTCATTTCCAGCATTTCTACTCCTATTGATGAATTAAACCCCAACCTAGCATGGCGACCACAATCGAAGCATGACCCGATCAACAAAAGCACAAATGAGTGAAACTTAACAAAATTTAAGCATAATTCTCCAGTATGAGTTCATTGTCGATAAATTACGTCAATTGTATTGCATAGCATAGCCTAATTACACTTCACCCGGTTCAATACCCTAGAACATAGCGAATTTAGCCACAAAACTTCATATCCATTTCACGATCGGGGAAATACAATTCCAGGCAAGTAAATCTCATATTAAAGAAAGAATTTACTGATTGAATTAGTCAATTACTCCAAAGAATCAAAATGTTTGGTTCAATTTCTCGATCGGAACTGGAGATCAAGCCCAAAATTCTAAAAAGAGAAACTAGAGAGAGAAAGAGAGAAGAGTGAGAAAAATCCCGCTCACAAAAGTTTCGTAATAACTAGAATATGAATTCCCGAAAAATTGTTCTATATCCCTAACTACCCCCTCTATATATATAGAGATTACAAAAGTCGTAAACAGTACGCAAACGTAAAATGACTAAGAATTTACAGAAATGCCACTGCGTTTAATAAAGTCCAACAAAGCAACGTGCGCAAGACCACTATCCACGCCTTTGAGCCTGGACCAACCACGCCTTCAAGAACTTGTGCGCCTTCGAGCCTAGATCAATCACGTCTCCGAAAACCTGTTAATCAAAAGAGGAAAACTCCAACCATTAGAAAACATTTTGGCAAAAGCATTCCAAAATAACTCCACGACACGTCGTGGAGTAAGATTTCTCTATGCCACGATGGGTCGTGTGCTTTCTTTCCTTAACTCCACGATGCGTCATGGAGTACTTTGTCTTAACTCCACGATGCGTCGTGGAGTGCTTTGTTTTCAACCGACGACGCGTCGTCGATTTTTTCCCTCTACTCCTCGACACGTCGTGGAGTACTTTTATGTGCTTAGTGTGCAGATCTGAAGAAACATGCAAGTGTTCAAGGTGAGTGTTTGAGAGCAAGGGTAAGTGTGTGAGGCATTGTGTTGTGCTTGTGCATGAACCTTGTGATGTGCAGCCATGTAGTTCAAGCTTGTGCATAGTAGTGTGCATTACGTGTGGTGAGGTGAGTGTGGCCATTAAAAATAACAAGTATGTGCATCAAATCTAACTCAAAGCTGCAAGGAAAACATAAACACATAAACTTGGAACTTTTTACCTCTCAACTTCTGAAAACTTACAAACCGTCACATTGAAACCAAATTTTGGCCCTGATGCATTGCGAATTTGGAGAAACCTAAAACATGAAAGTTGTAGCTCCAAGTCTTTGATTTCTACAGCCTTTTGAATCACCCAACTCAGAGTTCGAATGACAAAGTTATGACCAAAAAACGGAGCTGTGGCAAGAAGAAGTTGCAGGCTTAAAACCCTAATTGGGTTTTTTCACCATTCCACCGTTATTTGCCAGTATTCCTTTCCGAATTGGATTTTGCCTTGAACACCAAAGTTGTAGCTTCCTCTCTTGGATTTCCATAGGATCAAGAATCATCGAAATTGAAGGTCGGTAGCTCAAGTTATTTTCAATCTACCAAACTGTAGCGAGAAGATCAAACCCTAAAAAACCCTAATCCAAGTACAACAAAGAAGCCTCCGTTTCTCATGATTGCATACAGAATTTGGAGAAAGTTAAAACATGACAATTGAAGTACACACAAAGAGCTTTCCATAGCCACCAAGATCTCCTTATTTGGATCAACATTCAGAAATATACACTCAAATGAAGTTCAACAC
The DNA here is from genome assembly GCA_016586305.1 of Ophiorrhiza pumila. Lineage (NCBI taxonomy): Eukaryota > Viridiplantae > Streptophyta > Magnoliopsida > Gentianales > Rubiaceae > Ophiorrhiza > Ophiorrhiza pumila. Next base: position 18,994,066 of record BLIW01000005.1, read on the forward strand.
TCAAGCTACCAAACCTAAGGCACATTAAGCATTTTCAAATTTTTTTCTCATTTCTTCCACACTTATTCACCCAGATTCAAAATTGATTCTTTTAACCTCATTTTAGCACACCTCATTACCAAACACATAAATGCATCAAATAACACATAGCAAGCCACATTTTTATGAAAGCCAAGCCAAAAGCAAAGTAAAATAAGCCATTTAAGTTGGTATAAAACCAGCTTATCAATTACTAAGATCACAAAGGCATGGCACTACTTCATCATTGGCAAGCTTATCCCTAGTGTCCATCAGGCCTCCTGCGACGACGATAAGGCTGTTCTGAATTACATTATTCAGACAGGCCTCTCAATAGATGTTGGGGAGATAATGGATATTTAGATCAGAAAGACGCGTCGTTTTGTACGGACAGGATTGTACTACCCTTTTGTGATCACAGCCATGTGCTATGCAGCTGGGGTGCCAACATTGGGCACGGATGAACTATGTGGAGTGCGTGATGTCATCACCACTTCCCAATTTAATGGATATAAGATCAGTTCTTATGAAATAGTAGGACTACCTCCAGTGCCACCGCTGCAGCAACAGCCACAGCAGGAGCACGGATAGCAGTATGAGCAGGGCCAGGAGCAGCAACAGGAGCAGCAGCAGGACGAGGAGCCAATTCCTCAACCACCACTTCCACTTCGTCGTGTAATGAACATTGCGGGTATCCATACACGAATGGACGACATGGAGGCGATGATGGCGTAGCAGGCGACGCATTTTGATGAGCGGTTTGACCAGTTGGAGATGGCGTATGCCAACTTGTCACATCAAATGTCTCAGATCTTTGATATGGTTCGCCAGATGAGCAGACAGTGGCAGATTTCACGAGGCGAGGGATCTAGTTCGCAGCCTCATCCACGTGACGACATGCAAAAAGATTAGGTGGTGATTCTCCTTGCCCACATTGAGGACAATGTGGATTTTAAGTGTGGGGGGGAGTTATGATGTGGTCCTATTTTTATGTTCTATTTTTTCTGCTTTCTCTATTTGGATGTTATTTTTCTTTTCTTTTCTTGTCATTTTGTTGTTTTTCTTGTTACTTTGCACCAAATTAAGACAATTAAGTTAATGGAATTAGGATTTATTTTGGTATTTAATTATGTCCTATTCGTATTAGTTATTCCTTGAGTTAACCTTAGCTCGTAAATAAGTAATTCGGTAATGATAACTCTTTGCATAATTACACCATGGTTTTAGGAATTTTTCGTGTAGTATCCAATTTTTGAAATGATGATCTTTTTGTGATAAGTGTTATGTTGCCAATAATTGAATTTTATCGAAAGATTGATGTGGGATAGGAAAATAATATACTATCTAGAGGGAGTCGGGTCTTTGATGGAAAGTTTAGCATTTTGAGTCAATCATTTTTATGCACTTAGGGGAACTACTGAGGGAATTGACGAGTTTGTAATCATTAAGTAGGTTGGTGTGTTTCTAACACTCTGTTTAGTTGAAACTTATATAACTCGCTTAAATTGTGTTCTTTAATAAATGTGCTTGCATAATTGTTTGCACTTAATGCTTTTGCATTTTTAAGCTTGTTGTGCTCATACTATCATCCCTCTATGAGATTGCTTTTAATAATAACCCTAAGAGAACTCATATGGATGGTAACGGAGATTAGAAGCCGTAAGACTCTGGCTTCATATTGCCACTCCTCTGCGAGACTGCTCTTAAACAAAAAGTTAATGGAGAACTTGCATGAGTGGGAATGAGTCTAAAACCCGAAGGTGAGACAGTACTCCAGGTGGATGTCACGGAATTTCTAATGAAATACCCTAATTGTGTGTGACAGTCTGGGTGAACGAGTGTTTTATTTAAGAACCTAAAGGTTTGCCGAGCGAATCCCCATTAATATGAGTTTAATAATGAATTGTTAATATGTTAGTGAGAAAAAGTTGAGACGAAGACTTAGTTGTTGGAACCCTGATTTATGGCTTGATTGCAGATGAGTTATGAACTGAGGTGGAACCTATCACAGACACACACATGGTTGGTTTAACGTGTCTAAATGAGTATATTAATGTGCTTTGATAACTTTTGGGGACGTATATTATGTGTATTTGACATTTGAATACTTGAGATTATGATGCATTTACATGACATTTGTCCTTAGATCGAATTGATGAAGTTGGATGCGTTTTGTTGTTATGTGTTAGTATTTTGTTAGGATCTTTGTGTTAGACTTTTGTCTAGGTTTGTTATTTTGTAGTTTAGTTTGTTCAGGGACGAACAAAGGTTAAGTGTGGGGGAAATTGATGAGGTGAATTTATTCACCTTTTATGTAGTGTTTATACTTAATTCTTTGGACGTTCTTGTTCGTTTTTATTCGTTTCAGTGTTTTAATTGTAGGTTTGTTGAACATGGTGTATTCTTGGAAGAGGGAAATCATACGGGAGTCAAATCGGATGCAAAGTTGAGGAAAAATGGAAGAAAGATCGCGAAATCATTGAAGAGCAACCTCCAAGTTGCGACGTCTGTATTTTCAACGTCGCGATGTGGGTGCACGTCGCAATGTAGACCCTACACGTCACGACGTCAAAAATGTGAATTAATGTCATTTTTGGTTGAATTTTTGGACAAATTTTGAGAAACTTCCAGAGAGTTACGTCGCGACGTCGGGACCCTTTCCACGTAACGACGTGCCTCGACGTCGCGATGTCTGACCCTGGACGTCGCGACGTGCGTGGACATTTTGACGCGTCATCAGGGATGTCGCAACGTCGGGAAAAAGTGCAGATTTACGACTTAATTTTGAAAATTTACGATTTTGGCCCACTTTGAGACTTCTTATCCGACATGGTTTTCGTGAAGAACTTATTTGCTAATAATTGCATAGAATAACTATAAATAGGGCTACTGTTACAGCTTTTAAAGGTGTGTCAACTTTGAGAGAGCTTAAGCAAGGTTTTTTTCTTCTTTGTAATAGCTAGGGTTTCAATCTTTTAGCTATTTACGGAGAATTGCAGCAGTACGGATTGGGAACATACATCATTCATTATTGAATTCGTTTATTTAGAGACAAAGATTTCTTCCAAGGATTCACAATTCAAGGTGTTATTTTTCCTTTTAATTTATGTTTTCAATATTGTGCTTAATTAATAATATTATGATGATGCTTGATTTAGCCATGCTTGGCTAAACTTATTGTGCTCCCGGGATTATAAATAAGGGTTTTTGTGCTTAATTTACATGCTAAGTTCTATCTTATGGTTTTTGTTGAATAAGTTTTGCTGTGTTCTTCATAATTATGCATGATTTGGCCGAATTATGTATGAAGAATATTTTCTTAAGGTGCAGTAAATTACTTAGAGATTACTTGCTTTAATCTTACCTTTAGCCTGATAGGAGGATGAGAGTGGGTTGTTTGGGATCTATTGTGGGTTGGTTGTGAATTTGTTAGATTGATTTACCTTAATTGTTACCTTTAGCCTAATAGGAGGAATTAAGAGGATTAGTTTAGCATTAGCGTGACTGGTTCGGGCTTTGCCTCTGCCATAAAAGAGCGGTTGAACTTGAGGGTTTGTTTGAGTTGGTTAGTTGCATTTAGATTCCGGATTAATTAATGAAGTAAACTTTGCCTTTCGCCATATGAGAGAGTTTATTAAATTAGTTAATATCTAAGTAGGTAAGTTCTTAGTCATTCCTTGCCTTTAGCCTAATAGGGGGTGTGAGTTATATTATTTATCCTTATTTTGCATGACCATAGATAGGATGTGTGTATGTGCTTTTTATGTAACCCTAAATATAATCTCGAGAGTACACTTGCTTAACTTGAATTTTAATCAAATCACCGACATTGTTTTAGTTATTTGTTCTTTGCTTACTTATTATTTAGTTTGATAAACAGAAAAACCAAAAAGATTTTCTTAAAATTTCAACACAGTCCTTTCCTCGTGGGAACGAACTTGCTATATTATCACCTTCACGGGGTTATTTAGCATTATTTTTGAGTAGGGGTAAATAGCAACCACGATCGCATATTTAATACACATATTTGCCCCCATCACCAACTCAAATTGTGTCTATAGGGTCAGATATTTCAGGGGCTGAGTAACGATGATCCTAATGAGCACCTTGATTGGTTTCTAGGGTTATGTAATACCTTCAAACTCCAAAGAGTACCACATGATGAAGTGAGGAGATCCTATTCCCATTGTCCTTGAAAGGAAAAGCCAAGCACTAGTTCAATTTTGTTGAAGAACCATCCATTGCTACGTTTGAGGAATTGGAGAGAAAGTTCTTAGCCAAATATTTCCCTCCAGCAATGTTAGAACGCATGAGGCTAGAGATTAGAAGCTTTCAACAACAAGATGGAGAAACCTTCAAGGAAGCTTTGGACAGATTTAATGATTTGCTCAGACAATGTCCTAACAATGATTTGGGAGAAGTGAGAGAGCTGAATACATTCTTCAAGGGATTGTCACCTGAAGCATCACTGATGGTAAAAGCTTGTGCAAATGGGGCTTTGAAAGATAAAAGTGTACATGAGGTGAGAGAGTTGTTTGATTCAATAGCAGATGATGGATATCTATTTCCAGAGGCAAGAAAGCCTGCTATGAGGAAACAAAGAGGAGTTCTGGACTTAGATGAGGAAACATCATTGGAAGCCAAGATAGAAGCCTTGACAAGGCAAGTTCAAACAATGAAATCAAATAAAACCACTCCAGTTCTATCTTGTGGCCGTTGCAAAGGCGAACACCATACTAATGAATGTGAGCTTACACAAGAATCTGTCTAGTACGTTAATAATTACAACAAGAGGCAGCAGTATGGTGGGTACAGAAATCAGAATGGACAAGGAACTTGGGGGCAAGGCAACTAAAATAGACAGTTCTTCCAAGGAGGAGAGTCAAGTAACAGGGAACCTAGAAGAAGCAATGAAGAAGACATGCTCCACAAGATTTTGGAGAAGATGGAAATTTATGAGAATAGGACTACAGTGCTTGAAGCGCTTGTGAAAAACATGGAGACGCAATTGGGCCAAGTGGCCATGGCTATTCATCAAAGACCTCAAGGAACTCTTCCAAGTAACACTGAACCTAACCCAAAAGGAAAGGAAGTGTGTAATGCCATAACCTCAAGATGTGGGAAGGAACTTAGTGGGAACAAGAAGGAAACAGTGAAAGAGGATTCGATGGAAGAAGTCATAGAAGAAGAAAACCCTGAATCCCTTAAGGAGGAAAATCCGAAGAGAAAGGATAAGAAAGAAGAACAGGAGGGAAGTGTGAGGGCACCTAAGCCTAAGAGAAAGAGAGGGCCTCCAAGTCCATACAATTATCCAGAGTATGCACCACTACCTCCTTTCCTCAAAGAATTCCACCTCCAGCCAAAAAGGGAGCTCAATTTACAAGATTCTTGGACATGGTAAAAAATGTGAATGTAAACGTACCACTGTTGGACTTGGTTACTGTTGTGCCCAGATATGCAAAGTTCTTGAAAGACTTGATTGCAAATAAGGAACAGATACTCTAGTGCGAGATGCCAATTCCACTCACTGAAGAGAGTCAAGCATGAATGAACAATGAATTGTCTCCAAAGTTGAAAGACCCTGGGAGTTTTACAATACCATGCACGATTGGTACTGGGTTTTTCACCAAAGCCTTATGCGATCTGGGAGCGGGCATAAACTTGATGCCCCTCTCCATTGCTGAGAATATTGGCCTTGGGGATAAAATCGATCCAATAGCTATTTTACTACAATTAGCTGATAGATCACTTGTACAACCTACAGGGATGGTTGAGGATGTGCCGGTGTCTGTGGACAAATTTGTGCTTTCAGTGGACTTTATCATCCTGGACATAGAGGAAGATCTAAAAAGTGCCACTCATTTTTGGGCGACCATTCTTAGCTATTGGAGACGCTCTTGTTGGGGTCAAAAGCAAAACCATTATATTCAGAGTGAATGAGGAGCAAGTGGTCTTCAATGTGGATTATGCGATGAAATACCCCAAGTCGATGGAGCAATGCTACTCTGCACACCCTGTGGAAGGTATCTCTCGCATACTTGAACTTGAACATAAGCATAAGTTTTCTTTAGCTTTGCTAGAGTCATCTAAGCAAGAGGAGCAAGAACAACAAAAATTGGTTGAATGTCATGTGATAGAAGAGACTAACTGAGAAATGAATGTTGAGGATGATTTTGATGAAAATGCTGCAAGTGATGATTCGTCTGAAATTTTATCTAATTGTGTTATTAAAGCTGATAAAAATGTTGATGTTATGCCCCACTGAGGTGGGGCGTGAGATGTTTGAAAATAGGAATGAGAAGCTGATGTCTTCGATTGTGAAGCCACCCAAACTTGAGTTGAAGCCTCTTCCTCCCCATCTAAAATATGCATTTCTGGGAGAGAATGAGACTCTCCAAGTGGTTATCTCATTTAAGTTGGAAACATGGCAAGAGGAAAAATTATTGGAAGTTCTGAAAACACACAAAGAGGCAATAAGATGGACCATTGCAGATATCAAGGGAATCAGTCCCAACATTTGTATGCACAAAATCCTCCTGGAGGAAGGGACTGTCCCTACAAGAGACAGACAAAGAAGACTGAACCCACAGTTGATTGAAGTGGTGACAAAAGAGATTATCAAGCTTCTTGACTTTGGGATGATATTTCCTATATCAGACAGTGAATGGGTCAGTCTGGTACAAAGTGTACCCAAGAAGGGAGGAATGACTGTGGTGACCAACGAAACTAATGAGTTTCTGGCCACTAGGATCATCAATGCTTGGAGAGTATGCATGGATTACAGGAAGTTGAATAAAGCCACTAGAAAATATCATTTCCCTCTACCATTCCTTGAATAACTTCTAGATAGGTTAGCTGGGTTCCTGTTTTATTGCTTCATTGATTGATACTCTGGGTACAATCAAATTGCCATTGATCCAAAAGACCAGGAGAAAATCACCTTCACTTGTCCATTTGGGACTTATGCCTTCAAGAGAATGCCCTTTGGCCTATGTAATGCACCAACGTTGCATGATGGCCATTTTCCAAGCCATGGTAGAAAATATCATCGAAATCTTCATGGACAATTTCTTAGTTTTTGGAATGACTTTTGAAGGATGCTTGGAAAATCTGTCATTGGTGCTCAGGAGGTGTGTAGACACCAATATGGTTCTGAATTGGGAAAAATGCCAGTTTATGGTAAATAAAGGTGTTGTGTTGGGGCACAAAATATCGAAAGCTGGTCTAGAAGTTGATAGGGCCAAGGTAGAAGCGATAGCTAAGCTTCCAGCACCCGCCAATGTGAGAGGAGTAAGGAGCTTTATGGGTCATGCTGGCTTTTACAGACGGTTTATCAAGGACTTTTCAAAGATAGCCAAACCATTGTGTTCACTACTGGAGAAAGATGCTCCATATTTTTTGATAAGAAATGTAAGGAAGCATTTGAGATGTTGAGAAAAAAAGCTAGTGGAGACATCGGTGATAGTCACGCCAAGTTGGGGAGAACCATTCGAAATAATGTGCGATGCGAGTGACTATGCTGTGGGAGCTGTACTGGGTGAAAAGAGAGGAAAAGTTTTTCATGCTATCTACTACCCAAGTAAGCTATTGAACGGAGCACAACTAAACTATACCACTGCAGAAAAAGAGATGTTAGCTGTGGTGTTCGCTTTTTGACAAATTCAGGGCCTATCTGTTGGGATCAAAGGTGATAGTCCACACAGACCATGCAACACTAGAGTATCTCATGTCAAAAAAAGAGGCCAAACCAAGACTTATTTGTTGGGTCCTTCTATTACAAGAGTTTGATGTGGAAATCAAGGATAGAAAAGGGTGTGAAAACGTAGTAGCAGATCACCTGTCTAGGCTTGAACTGGGAGCCTTTAGTGAGGACCAGCTACAAATGTGGATTAAAGAGAATTTCCCAAATGAACAAATTTTCGAAATCCAAGCTCAAGATTTGCCATGGTTTTCTAAGATAGCCACTTTTGTGGTTGCAGGGCAAATACCACAACACTTCTTCGGTGAGCAAAGGAAAAGACTACGACATCATGCTAAATACTACTTGTTGGAGAGTGGAAGTTTGTACAAAAGATGTAATGACCAAGTCATTAAGAGGTGTGTCCCAGAAGAGAAGAAGGAAGAAATTTTGAGAGCTTGTCACGAATCACCCTTTGGGGCCATTTTGGAGGAACAAGAACTGGATATAAAATTCTTCAAACTCGATTTTGTTGGCCATATATCTTCAAAGATTCATAGCTATAGGTGAGCCAATGTGAGAAATGCCAAAGGGTTGGAAATATCTCCTACAGGGATGAGATGCCTCTCAACAACATGCTAGAAGTGAATTTGTTTGATGTGTAGGGGTTAGACTTTATGGGACCATTACCTCGTTCTTGTAGGAATGAGTATATATTGGTGGCTGTGGACTATGTGTCCAAATGGGTAGAAGCTACGGCTATGCCTCATAGTGACAGTAGGAGTGTACTAAGACTTGTCAAGAGAAACATCTTTAACAGATTTGGAACTTCTAGAGCCATCATCAGCGATTGAGGAAGCCACTTTTGCAATAAGATCTTCAAAACTCTTTTGAAAAAATATGGGGTGCAGTATAAAGTCTCCACAGCTTACCACCCCTTACCAAATAGCAAACCACATATATGCACAAAATAGCATAAATCACCACACATCTACTTAAAACACAAGACAAAAGCTAAGAGATATAGCACAAAATAGTTGGTATAAAACCAACTCATCAAATTCCCCCACACTTGAGCTTTTGCTTGTCCTCAAGCAAACTTATTCTTCCTATACACTTAGAACTAGACTTCACTCCTCTGTCCAACTTGTTCTCATTTCAGTTCATCAAAAAAATCTTTTGTTCATGCATAAAACTCTTACTAAGTCCTAAACTCCAACTCACCAAATTTCAGAATAAATTATCAACCAAGGCACGATGAATAAAGACCAAAATATCATGCGTGCAAGTGTGTACTAAAGAATACTGGTCCATCTATTCTTTATGCATACATTACCTGTTCTGTTCCAGAACATCCCTTCGCATAAACAATCACAATGTCCACACATAAGAACTCAAAATCACACAAGATCAATGGCCGCACATTGGTGCTTTTCTTAGTTGATTTAAGATTTCATTTGCTTCCGCACTTTAGTGCTTTTACTTTATTACACACATTGGTGTGCTTACCTGGGTCTTTTGGCTTCTTTTTCCCTTTAGCTACCCGGGTTTTGTGGCTATTTTTTCTCAATTATGATTGCCAAGGGTATTTCGGCTTTTCATTCCCAATTGCCAAAGGCTTTTTCTCCATATCCTTTCCTGTGTGACTAAAAATTCTTGGATGTCTCTAAAGGACTATGTATGCTAGAGCTTTCAAAACAACAGAGTAATGCATAACAATAAGAACAAATTGAATCATTTTCCTCCTATGTCCAAGAACATGTTTGCATGGCATATCTATCTTACATTAACATGATGCCTTGACTAACAAAATATACTGATATCATCAAGATTGGAATCAAGGACGACAAAACAATTTTCGCGTGCGGAATAAAAATAGAACTTAATGAACCACAAATTTCGAACATAGTTTACCAGAGGAGTCAAAGCCCAATACAAAGTGTTCTAGACTTCTACTTACTCCTCACAACAACTTACACTACCGCCTAGACTTTTATTCAATATTCAATGACCAAACTCACAACTTAACATACTAGAATCATAGTAAACACACTAGCAATTCAAACTCAACTTCTAGAATAAGCATCAAACATAGTGTCTCAACTTAATTTCACAGGACTTCAAGTCTTCAACAATGCATAACAAACTTCAAGAAACTTGCCAACAGCTTCAACTCAGAACCACTTCACAATTCATCAAAATATCCTCCATAGCCCGAACCCTTCAATAACATTTCAAGCATTTCCAAAAAAAATACAGCCCACCATCCCAACAACAAAGCACAAAACAATCACAACAACTTCAACAACATCCCCACACCAACCAATCAAGAACATATCAGCAAATAACACATCTTTCACCCCCCCACACTTGAAATAGACATTGCCCACAATGTAAAAGACTAAGAAGGAGGGGCTCCTATGGAAGGTGATGGAGCTGAGGAAGAAGGAGATGAAAATGAAGCTGCCGTTGAAGATGAATGTCCACCAAAAAGAGCTGCTGTTGCAAATGAAGGAACACCAAAAATTCGGGCTGCATAATGAAAAGGACCATGAATCGTTTCTTCAAGAGGCTGTCCAGAGCTGATCAAAGGAATCCTCGTGGCAGGCATAAAATCAGGATTTGGTATAAAAGTGGGAGTCTGAGGCATCGGAAGAATATGGCCAAAAGTTGGCAACGGGTTCAGTGCAGGCATCGCTGGAACCTCAGGTAGAAGTTCATGCACGGTTCCACTGACGATGTCACATGACAAATTCGGGATTCTATACCCAGCTAAACGCGCCGAAGTCGGAGTTGGTTTTGCAGGTCCCGACTCAGAATGGTAGTAGACAGTCATCTTATTGCACCTGTCGAGCTCCCATTGCATGCACGCTTGTCTATGATACAGCACTTCAAATTGTTGTTGAGCGACCGTTGACATGTCATCCAATTTCTGGTCCACACTCGAAGCATGTGCTGTCCACTCTTGCTGCATATGCTACACACCCGCATGCATCCGTTCCAGCCGCTCATCTATGTTTGAGAAACGATGCTCAACTAATAGCCGAAAATCTTGTAGTGCTTCTTGCAAATTTCTGAAATCATACAACTGTGGTTCCTCATCTGCCTCAGAAGGTGGAGGGTCAGACTTGCTCCGCAATTTCTTAGCCCCAGCTTTCTTTGCCTTTATCATTTCCTTCTCTAAGGCCCGGTACTTGACATAAAGTGGAGTACCAATTGGGCCTGGATTTCGTCACCATTCTCCAGCCTCTGTATCCACTCCCTGGGCAATACAAATCTCCTCAAGTAAGACAGGGAAATAGAGAGCCGCACTATCCATATCAACTCCAGATTGTATAGTAAGAAGAATTTTTCGCCCAACATCAATTGGCTTCCTCGCACGGATAGCTGATATCAAGTGTAATCGATTGCGTAGCACTTCAGTGGATTGCGAACTTGGCATAAGACGCGACAGTACAAACATGAGCCAGATTTTTACATCACTCCGCAGCCACTCTCCACGGATATGCTTGCGTTCAGCCCTTCTATTCAACTCCTATTTAGCTCCCGGTAAAGCTAGCTCTTCTGACAATGCGTAATCACACTCATCGTCCTCCGAAATTAGGAAAGGGGATGTAAAGAGTATCTTAATAATAACTATTAAGAAAGTCTTTCTTACACCGATTTTCTTATAACCGGTTTAAATAGTATACTATTTGCACCGGTTTTCTTATAACCGGTGTAATATATAAACTATTTACATCGATTTAAATAATAACAGGTGTAAATAGTACTATTTACACCGATTGTAAGAAAACCGGTTTAAGAAAGTTTAAATTCTACACCGATTATAATAAAGGTGTAAATAGTTCTTCTGTCACTAAATTCTTGTTTAATATTACGATAATGCCACCGCATTTTTATAAATTACACCGGATTATGTTTAACCGCTCTAAAAAGAGCGGTTTAAATTCGCCAGTTCGCAGTAGTGTCTCTTTATCCCTAACTACTTTCAAATATATATATATATATATATAATAATCTAAAGTCAGTCACTACCCAAATTGAGAAACAAGTAGTAAACAAGCCTAATTCAAAATCACTAGAACCAAATTTCATTAGAAGCAAATATAAAAACAAGAGTAATTTATGAACAAGTGTAGGGGATAGTTTGGATTAGCAATAAGAACAAACAATAATAAAAAATTACACAAAATAAGAAGAAGAACAGAAAAATAATCACTAAAATCGAGTGTAAAACAAAAAAGATATAGCTAATAAAACTTTTTCTAAAAACTTCAGGGACCTGTAAGGTGATGAAAACAAACGATATAATTTCAAAATTATATGTTCAATGTCACCAATAATTTCTAATGAAAATTGTAGATCTCGTTGAGATCTTCAAAATGGTATATTATGGGAGAAAAATGGAGTTCGTATGACAAAGTTATGTCCGTTTTACCAAAAACATGTAAAAATCATTTTTTTCTTCTGCGATTATTTTTTGCAATTTTTTTTACGATTTTTTTACTCAAACAAAATTGATTCTTGTAATGAAATTTACGCCTAATTAATTAGATGCAAATAGGAACCAAACAAAACACAAGAATCATGAAAAACAAAACAAAATTTAAAAAAGAATGGAATTGCGAGAATAACCTAAAAAATTGTGCAATGGAAGCTCTGATACCACTTTGATGCATGTAAGGTAGCAAGGGATGTTTCAACCCCACCAACTTATGAAATAATTGTCGGGCCTAGCATAGATTTTCAAACAGACAAGCAGAAACAAACTCAAAGATATGGAACATGAGGTTTGGATATATACCAAACCAACCCCCAAGCTATTACAAGGAATAAATTTAATCCAAGTACTCTTGAATCAAACCTATTCACTGGCTTGCTTTCAAAAAAAAGTAGTAAACAAACATAAACAAACTTCTAAGGTTCACTCACTAAGAAAGTTGAGTCTTCAAATTAGGTTCACTTCCTAAATTCAAGAAAATAAGCAAAGCTTAATAAATTCCTTGTTGAAAATTCTTATTCTTCATTCATAATAAAAATGTCGAGAGTAATGCCTTTAAATAGGCTACAAGATGTGTGATCGTTGCCAATTATGTTTCCTAATTTGAATTGGAATTGAATTCCGCTTGTTTCCTAAAACTTACCATTATTGAAGCTTCCTAAAATTAATTCATCACATCCCTTTATCATGCAAGATAACTTGGGCCATGTGCTTATTAACTTAAAAATGAAATCAATAATTAAACAGCCCGATAAAATATTTTTTTGTACTTTAACCAAATAATCTAAAACCCTAAACAATTACTTAAAAGTGTGATCCAAAATTAAGACAAAAAGTATGCCATCTTTAGGTCTTCACGTGTGATTGATCGTCTCTTGGATATTCTTCAATTCGAAATCTCCTTAAGTTCCAAAATTCTAGGAACCATTGAATTATCTTCGATGAGTGCCAATGAAGAAATATTCCATAACACTTCTTGCGTAGACGTTGGAGTGATGATCTCATCGAATCCTTCAATAGCCTTGCTAAGCAACCCATTCAAGTAAGCTTTCATTCGCTTGGTCTTGGATCTTGTCATTGGGCCACCAATGTCATTAAAAGGATTATTCTCCTTGGCTAGATTCATATCATATGGTTTGTTACAAATTAGAGGTGTTCCATCAAGAGTGAATAGATTACAAAGACTTATCACAACCTCTCAATGTTAATAAGCCAAGAGATCAAGATTACAAAGAACTACCTCGGTCACCTAACGTTATTAGCTCACCGGTTAAGAGCTATGATTCTACCATCCCTTGTGATAGCCATCTGCCCATGTCCATGATGCCAAGGTCGACTTGACATGATCCTTTGGAGAATCTTGATAGACCAATGGCAAGATCAAGGAGCAAGAGGATGAAAGCCTCCTTACAAACATTGTGGTCAACCCATTGTGGAGCCTTAGATGTTTTTGATGAAGTTCCTATCATGGCATCACCATCTCAAGAATGAGTTACATGGAATATTTCTTCAATCATAATTCATGAAGATGTTTCCAAGAGTTCTACATTGGAGCTTAAGGAAATTCCACCTTGAAGATTTATTTATGGAGCAATCACATTGAAGACCAAGATGGCGTGCTTGGGCTTTACTATCATGGATTACGCCACCTTTAAGTAACATAGGAATTATTCTGCTTTGTAATAAATTAAGTCTATTAAACATTAATTTGGGCTTTTTTTTCAGGCAATAAAACCCTCTCCTCGGGCTGGGAGTGCCAATCCCATCATTTATTAATACTAGGAATCATTACAAAAAATAATTCATACACTGAGGGATACTATCCCTTTCCCAAAACCAAAACTAAACCCACTCAATTTCTACCGATGCACTAATCTAAAATTAGGTAAATGATCCAAGGAAATCAACTTCATTAATTTGGGCTTATATTTTCATTTAAGTAGTTAATTAATTACTTGGCCCAATTATCTTGCATGATAATGGAAAGTAATTAAATTTAGGAAAGTAATCTCCAACATTTTAGGAGCTCAAAGCGTGTCCTTTATTATAGGGGTTAAAACTGTGTGGTTTAATTGTTAGGAAAGTAAGTTAGTTAGTTAGTTATCAATTCCAATTTGGAAGTTTCCTAAATTGTATTGGTTAGTTAAGAAGTCAAGTTGTAATTGGTTTCTTCTAGGGTTTGTTTACTTGTCGCCAAATTATTTCCTTATTTAAGGAAGGCTTCTTGTAATGTTTTTGATAGAATTGAATGAAATCAGATTTTAGCTTTGCTAAAGTAAAAACACTTTGTGTTTTGTTAATCCCGTGAGCCTTCAGTGAGGAACCTAAGGTTAGACATCCCGTTCTTGATTTAAGGAATAAGCCAAACTAGTTAGTTTAGTCTCTTGATTCAGTGAGGAACCTAAGATTGATCTTTTCCTGTTAAATGATCTTAAACGTGATGTGTTTTTCTGATTTATTGATTCTTTAGTCTATGTTTTATTTTCCAATGAGTTCTTTGGATATCATTCATGGTTATTGTTTTTCCAATAACAGAACCAATGCTGCTCCGCTGTCATCCAGACCATCATGGCTCCAGTCGACACCGTGTGGTCCGTGGTCAGACGCTTTGACAACCCTCAGGCCAACAAGCATTTCCTAAAGTGCTGCAACGTCATCGTCGGCGACGGCCTCTTTCTACAGCAACTCGCGTGCATCTTACCACGAGTGAATCTACTTGTGAATATGAAAACGTACCTCCTGCACCAATTAAATCGAACTCCAACGTCTCTATGCTTATCTTTTGTTGATTGTACCTCTCCAGATCTGAGTTCTTTTGATGTATTTAGAGAACTTTTTGCATCCCTTCTCTTTCTCTTCTGATCCCATGTTGCGTATTTCCCTTTCCATCTCAAAAAAGAGATTAGAATTGAATTCCAAATTGGGTTTTGTACGCCAAGCAGTTTCAAAATTATTTCTTGAGCTGCAGTTTCAAAATTTAACCGGGAAATATCCTTTCTGGATTTTGGAATCCTGATTATCTTTTTTACATGGTGTAAAAGGTCACTTTTTAAACCGGTGTAAAAAAGATAATCTTTTTTACACCGGTTTTATAAAGAACAGGTGTAAAAGGTCACTTTTTACACCGGTTTTGTAAACCGGAGTAAGAAACTTGTACCTTTTACACCGCCTGTATATACACTGGTTTATTTTTTGAATAACCGGTGTAAAATGTAGAATTTAACCGGTGTAAAATCCATGTTTTGTACTAGTGTATGTTGATGAAGTTTTGTGCGATGTGGTTCCAATGGAGGCCGGTCACATCCTTCTTGGAAGACCTTGGCAAATTGATAGAGATGTGATTTATTATGCCAAGAAGAATTACTACATCTTGGATCATAAAGGGAAAAGGTTCAACCTTCAAGCCTTGAAACCGTGGCAAGTCTTTGAATACCAAGCAAGGATTGCTAAAACTTGTAGTGATATGCGTGATGAAGAAGCGAAAGAAAAGAGTGAACAAGAGAAACAAAAGAATGTAAACTCTAGCATAGGCCGTGAACTTGTAATTTCAAGTAGTAATAGCCGAGATAGTGTTAGTACTAGATCTTGTTGTTTTGCTTCTATGAGTGAGATAAAGAAAGTAATACTAGATAGGCAACCATTATACTTATTGTATCGAAAAGATGTACTTATAATTGACAGTGATCACATTGCTTCTTTGCCCAGTGTTGTTTTGTCTCTTTTGCAGGAATATGGAGATGTGTTTCCCGAGGCCTTACCAATAAGTTTGCCACCTATTCGAGGCATTGAACATCAAATTGATTTCGTGCCAGGAGCTCAAATTCCTAATTGTCCAGCCTATAGAGCAAATCCGGAGGAAACAAAAGATATTCAATGTCAAGTTGATGAACTCCTTGACAAATGTATTGTTCGAGAATCTCTTAGTCCATGCTCGGTTCTTGTTATCTTGGTCCCTAAAAAGGATGAATCTTGGAGAGTGTGTGTTGATTGTCGTGCTATTAATAAAATCACCATTACATATAGACATCCAATTCCTAGATTAGATGATATGCTTGATGAATTGCATGGTTCTTGTATTTTTACCAAGATTGATTTAAAAAGTGGCTACTATCAAATTAGAATGAAAGAAGGTGATGAATGGAAAACTGCCTTTAAAACAAAGTATGGAATGTATGAATGGTTAGTCATGCCTTTTGGTCTAACTAATGCACCTAGTACTTTAATGAGGCTAATGAATCATGTTTTTCGCCCTTTTATTGGAAAATTTGTTGTAGTATATTTTGATGACATCCTTATTTATATAAAATCACTTGATGAACATGTTGAACATTTAAAACTCGTATTTGCTATATTACGTGAGAACAAATTATATGTTAACCTTAAAAAGTGTTATTTTTGCATGGAATCTATAACCTTTTTGAGTTATGTTGTTAGTTCTTAAGGTATTTTTGTTGATGAGTCAAAAGTCAAGGCAATCATGGATTGGCTAAGACCTACTTGTGCTAGTGATGTTAGAAGTTTTCATGGTTTAGCAAGTTTTTATAGAAGGTTTGTTAAAGATTTTAGTTCTATAGCTACACCTTCAAATGAACTTGTTAAAAAGAATGTAACTTTTGAATGGAAAAAGGAACATGAAAACGCTTTTAACACATTAAAGGATAAATTGACTCACGCCACTCTATTTGTATTGCCAAATTTTCATAAAGCTTTTGAAATACACTGTGATGCCTCCGGGATAGGTATTGGTGCTGTTTTAATGAAGGAATCAAGTCCGGTGGCTTACTTTAGTGAAAATTTTAATAGGGCAGCCATGAAGTATGCAACTTATGACAAGAAGTTTTATGCTTTGGTAAGATCATTACAGGTTTGGCAACACTACTTATGGCCTAAAGAATTCATTATCCATTCTGATCATGAAAGCCTTAAATTCTTAAGGACACAAGGTAAATTGAATCAGAGGCATGCTAAATGGTTAGAATTTATTGAATCTTTTCCATATGTGATAAATACAAATTGGGTAAAGAAAATGTTGTAGCTGATGCATTATCTAGGAGATACACGTTATTCACCTATTTGCATGCTAAGTTACTTGGTTTTGATTTAATAAAAGATTTGTATAAAAGTGATGTTGTTTTTCAAGCCGTGTTCGATCAATGTTTATTAAAGCCGAATGGTGACTTTTCTATGCATGATGGATTTTATTTTAAGAAAGATAAATTATGCATACCCTCTTGTTCCATTCGTGATTTACTTGTTAAAGAAACCCATGGAGGAGGGTTAATGGGGCACTTTGGAATTGCTAAAACACTTGCTGTTTTAAATGAACACTTTTATTGGCCTAATATGATTAAAGATGTTAAAAGTGTTTGTGATAAATGCATTGTGTGTACACAATCAAAATTGAAAGTGATGCCTCATGGTTTGTACATGCCTTTGCCTCTTCCTAGTCATCCTTGGATTGATATTTCTATGGACTTTGTACTTGGATTACCTAGGTCACGCAATGGTAATGATAGCATATTTGTAGTTGTTGATAGGTTTAGTAAAATGACACATTTTATTGCATGTTCTAAATCTAATGATGCTACACATATTGCTAATTTATTCTTTAAGGAAGTTGTTAGATTGCATGGCATTCCACAAAGTATTGTTAGCGATAGGGATGTTAAATTCTTGTCTCATTTTTGGCGTACTTTATGGAATAAGTTAGGCCCTAAATTGTTGTTTTCTACTATTTCACATCCACAAACTGATGGACAAACTGAAGTAGTTAATCGCACTTTATCTACCTTACTTCGTGCCATTATTCAAAAGAACTTAAAGAATTGGGAAAGCTGTTTACCACATACTGAGTTTGAATATAATAGGACTTTGCATAGTTCTACTAATTCCTCACCTTTTGAAGTTGTTTACGGATTTAATCCATTAACTCCACTTGATATTTTGCCTTTGCCTACTAATGAGTTTGTTAATGTAGAAGGTAAAAAGAAAGCTAATTTTGTGAAGGAGTTACATGAGAAGGTTCGAAATAATATTCAAATGTGTAATGAACAATATGCTAAACAAACCAATAAGGGTAAAAAGTAAGTGATATTTGAACATAGTGATTGGGTTTGGATACACTTATGGAAAGAGAGGTTTCCCAAGAAAAGGAAATCTAAACTTCATCCAAGAGGAGATGGACCATTTCAAGTCTTGAAAATGATTAGAGACAATGCTCTCAAGATCGAACTACCAAGTGAGTATGGCACTGTGTCATCTATATTTAATGTTTCTGATTTATCTTTGTATGATATAGGTGATTCGAGGACGAATCCTTTCGAGGAGGGAGGGAATGATAGCAATCCGCCCATGTCCATGGTGCTAAGGCCGACTTCACATGATCCTTTGGAGAATCTTGATAGACCAATGACAAGATCAAGGAGCAAGAGGATGAAAGCCACCTCACAAACATTTTTGTCAACTTATTGTGGAGCCTTAGACATTTTTGATGAAGTTCCTATCATGGCGTCTCAAGAAGTAGTTATATGGAATATTTCTTCAATCATAATTCATGAAGATGTTTCCAAGAGTTCGACATTGGAGCTTAAGGAAATTCCACCTTGAAGATTTATTCATGGAGCAATCACATTGAAGACCAAGATGGCGTGCTTGGGCTTTACTATCATGGATCACGCCACCTTTAAGTAAAATAGGATTTATTTTGCTTTGTAATAAATTAAGTTCATTAAACATTAATTTGGGCTTATATTTTTGTTTAAGTAGTTAATTAATTACTTGGCCCAATTATCTTGCTTGATAATGGAAAGTAATTAAATTTAGGAAAGTAATCTTCTACAATTTTGGAGCTCAAAGCGTATCCTATATTTTAGGGGTTAAAACCGTGTGGTTTAATTGTTAGGAAAGTAAGTTAGTTAGTTATTAACTCCAATTTGGAAGTTTCCTAAATTGGATTGGTTAGTTAAGAAGTCAAGTTGTAATTGGTTTCTTCTAAGGTTTGTTTACTTGTGGCCAAATTATTTCCTTATTTAAGGAAGGCTTCTTGTAACGTTTTTTATAGAATTGAATGAAATCAGATTTTAGCTTTGCTAAAGTAAAAACACTTTGTGTTTTGTTAATCCCGCGAGCCTTTAGTGAGGAACCTAAGGTTAGCCATCCCGTTCTTGATTTAAGGAACAAGCCAAACTAGTTAGTTTAGTCTCTTGATTACAAGAGCTAGGTTGATTTTTAATTTAGTCTCTTGATTACAAGAGCTAGGCTAATTATCAAGTCCTTCATTTTTCCTTTGATTGCTATTCTGCCATTGTGTTGTGTTCTTGTGTTGGTTCGAGTTTTGTGTCAACAACGCTCCTAAATTGTGGAGAACTTGTTAGTCCAGGATTCTAAGCCTCGACATCCGCGTCACCTTGAGTGCCCATGAAATTAGAAGGATAGCCTAAGGTTTTACCAAGAAACCATGCTAGACTTTCTCTCCCTTGCCTCATTACCTAGTGGACTAGAATCTTGTCCCATGACTTTAAAAAAAACCCTTGTTAGGACACTTCTAGTACTCTTCTCCAGCATTCAAGGTTGGTAGGTCTAGATTTTGGCCCCTTTTTTATGCGACAAATTAGACTCATTCATTATACCAACAAATTCATCCATGGCAACACATAGTCTACAAAAGTGCATTACTATTGTGTGCCCACTCAAAACAACCATGCAAGGTTATCATTTATAATACCCATAGTAAGTACTACCTCATGTGATAATGCCTTAATGAACTCACAACCAACCCCCATAAGAATCTATCAAGAAACTAGCCACTCGTGGCTGAAAATAGCACAAAAAACATGTTTAACTTCAATGGTAAAGCCATAAAAATAAGAGAGATAGCCTCTCCTTTGTAGAATCAACGTAGAGATGACTCATTCTCTTGAAATCAGCACAAAAGGTCCAAGCTTTAACAAAACAATTGGTGATTTTTAGCCTTGGAATTCACTTCTAGCCTTGCTTCTTGATGGAGAAGAATAGAGGAAGAAAGTACAATATTTCCTCAAATTTTATTCTTGATTCACCAAAAGTTTTTTCTAAATTCGTTTCTAACTGCTTTATGTATTACTAAAACTTTTAACAATACTAAAAACTACTTCTAAGAAGTTAATAATACAAGTTGAACCCCAAAAAGTAGGTAGGGAAGGGGCACAGGTGTAAAAAGTACGTAAAAAGTACAGAAAGTACTATGCTGAGTCATCTCTTGTATGTAACCTCTAGCTGCGCCATGTAATTCAGTCTTTGGATTGAATAGCGTAGCTTGCAGCAGGTTACGTGACCCTCATTTTAGCAATTATGGAGCTTGGCGTAGAGTAGCAAAGGGTGTGATGTACATTTGAGCAGGTTTTCTTCATGGCGTGGCTTGGCCTTAGTTACGCCAATAATACGTTTTGCCTCTTCTTGCATTTGGATGCCCATTCCTTTTCGCCCACTTGCTAGCATAGGCTATGTTATGCTATGCTGCATAGTTTCACATGCCTTCTTCAGGCCGTAGCTTGTGTTAAGTCACACTGGACTTTCATTATTTTTTTTTCTACCATCTGTGCACCTAACTCTTCTTCAGTCCTTGTTGGCATGGCCTTCCTTAAGTTGTGCCATGCATTTGATCTCACACCTTCCATGGCATAGCCTAGAGCAAGTTACACCAGATGCCTAGTTTTCACTCCTTTTTGCTTGTTTTGGAGCTCTTTTGTCTATTTCCTTCCTTCATGCTCTTCTTTTGTCCTTCTACCTTAAACAACTCACAAACTAACATGAACAACACAAATTACTTGAGAACTAAAGCAAATTCCTTATGAAATAAGGCAAATAAGTTGGTGATTTACCAACTTATCACGATGTTGGATAATGGTTGAAGTCATCCTAGACGGCCACGTGGTCTAGTCAACCACTTTAAATAAAAGCACTGATTTGGAAGCAACCCAGTGATTTTTTTAGTTATTTTTATTCTAGTTATATTTTTCTAATTTTAATTTTCTTCGTTTTAGAGTCCAAGTGTTTAATTTCTGAATAAGAATCCATTTGGCCAAACGGCAGGCAGAGTTAGTCAAAACCACATCCAACTCTAGCCTTCAATTGCTCCAAATTTGACACTAGAAGCAGTCACTACTATGCCATGTTTGCAGTTTTGCAATACCATTTTCCTAGATAACAAAAACCATAAATAGCGTAGTATTTGTTTCATTCTCCTTCTACAGTTTTTCATTTATTTTTTATTTTCTTAGTTAGTCGTGTGGGTTGTTTAGTGAAACCTTTTTCATGCTTTTACTTTTGCTTGGGACAAGCAAAGTTTAAGTGTAGGTAGGAACCCCTGTCAAAGATGATATTTGTTCTTTAGAAGTGGGTAGGAAGGCAAAGAACATAAATACTTTCCACATGACTGAGTTATCTCATTAGTCAACAAATTGAGACTACCAACTGATAACTACAATTATTTTGATTGAATTTTGAATGATTTATTTGGATTAATTGCAGTTATTTGTTTAATTTTATTTGATTTTGTACAGGATATGGGAAATTCGAATGAAGAAAGATTGTGAAGATAAGGTGGGAATTTGAAGATGTGGAGGATAAGATGAAAGATAACAACAAATTTGAAGATTCTTAAGAGCTGTCGTATAATAATTATTTGAAAAACTAATTTGGAAATGAAATTTGTTGATATGAATAAAGGATTTAGTTAATCTCTTATGTAATTTTCAAATTTAAATTACAGGATTTGATGCAGATCTTTAGTTGTTAGGCTAGCTTGTTTTCGCTATAAATAGACGTGGGTGGTTTTTGCAGAAATACACCCCAAGTTGATTTCAATTTAATTTTTATTTAGTTTCTTTTTAAAAGTTTTTTTAAAGTTCTTTGATTTTAAGTTTAATAAAAGTTTCATTTTATTTTCAACGTATTATTTATTTTAAGTTTTAGTAAATGCTTGGGTTTGCATTATAATCAAATTGATTAGAAGATATGTTTTTCCATAATTCAAGTTTAAGAAGTTTAGTTTAATTCAAATGCTTTTTTTGGAGATTAATTCATTTTAGAATTCTTAATGTTTTTAACCAACAATTCTTTATTTTGCCAAGTCTGAAATTGCTACGTTGATTTGATATAATTTCTTTAATGAATCAATTTAATAATAATAATATTTATTAATTAAAGATTTAAATCAGCAGTAATTGTACATGGCCATAGAGTGTTATTTTTGGATCACACTTGGCGTTTATTATCTTTAGAAAGGAATTTTATAAGAAACAGGAGTTCATTCCATTTGTTGTTATCCAGTGGACTTTCTATTTATCTAGACTGTTAATAAGTTTTCGTCTCCCTTTCCTTTTTAGTTCCGTTTAAATTGTCTTTAAGTATTAGCTTTATTGTTTATAATAAACTGTCTTTAGAGTATATTTTTATTCCGACATTACTACTAAAACATTAATTAAATATGTAATCGTGAGACTTAAATGATCTTCATAAATTAACTTTATCAAGTTCTAAAAAATTTACTAATCATAACCTAGTGTTAGGATTAATTTAACCTTAATGAAGTTACTTTAATCTTACAATACCAATTTAATTTATCATTAATTATCTGTAATTAATTAATTAAATTAATAAGTGATAAAGTTGTCATCATGTAGTGAGAATAATAGGTTAGTGAACTAAGACATACTGATTATGATTTTAATTTATTAAAATTGAGCTTTTCTTATTCATAATGTTGATAAATTTTTAAATCCAATGTTGGCTGATTCCAGATACATTATGATTTAATTAGGAAAGTAATTAATTCATAGCTGATTCTTGTTAATTAACGAAAAAATAAGAAAAAATTGGATTATGTCAGAGCTGATTCTTAGCAATCTTTAACTAATTGATTTGATAAAGTTAATTAATCCTTGTGTTTGTTATCGAGTTAATTTAATTAATATGGATTTATGAATTGCTGAATTTTAATTATTATTGTGATTATTCGATTTAATTTATTTATTAGTTTAATTTTCAAACATAAAGAATTTTTTTCTATTACCCATTATTTGAATTAACTATAATTAAAGAGTTTTTTGTTCCTCGTAGAATACAACCTTACTTCTCTATACTATTTGAATCTTTTGAAGTAAGAAATTAATTCAGCTAAAACAACGATGAGCCATCAATATATATTAATAAAAACTATCACTGTTTTGTATCAATTATTTTTTCTTAAATGAAATTAAATTTTAGTAAGGGCTCATACAAGAACTGCTACATCTATAAGGCAGTGTCTCAGATTTCGTCATTTTTCATAGTAGAAAAACTCAATGTATATTTAAAAACATCCTAAGCACTAAAAGCAATATAAAACTAGTAGCAATTTCAGAAGACAATAGTGATTTATCCATTAGAGCAAAAGCACCAACTAACACAAGTTTACAAAGAACAGAAACATGTAGCGCGAGCATATGAAATAAATGCACTTAAACAAATGAAATATCATCCACAGAATGTATTCTTCCAACTAACACATAATCAAATTGTCTAGAAAACAATTCATTATAAAATTTTCACTAATAGATATTCTGGAAACCTCAAAATGGAAAATTATTTCTTATCCCCAAAAATATGTATCAAAGAGATTCCCATTAAACGAAGTCATCTTTTCCTAATAAGGAGTTCTGATGTCCGTTAGCAATAAAGAATAACTTCCACATACTATCTTATTTTCTCTCTAGACTTTTGACAAAAACATCACTCTGACTTAACTGAACATTTGGTTGACCAGTAAATTATTATACCGTTACTCTATCTAACGGTACTTTGTGACAAATCGCGCCTCCTTTGACCATGGCGGAGGGGGGGGGGGGTGCAACCTCCCCCGGCGGGTGCTCCGCCGCCCCCGGTGTCTTATGCTAAAGTGGTGCAAGCAAATCCTTCCGCTAAGGAGTACTCCATCTCTTTCGCCTCTGTCCAACACAAATTCCCTCTCTCGACATTTAAGGGGGAACAAGCAATGTTTATTACAGAAGAAGAAGAGGATGCCCTAGCTCAAAATTATGAATGGATGCTTATTGGTAAGTTCTCTTGGGGACGTCCTGCTATGGCTCAGATCAGAAAGGAAATTATATCAGCGGGATTCCTGGGTGATTGCAAGGTTGGTCTTCTGGATAACCATCATGTACTCTTCAAGTTTGACAAAGAGGAAGATTTTCAACGCTTCTGGACGAGGAAAGTCTGGCACTTTCAGGGATTTCAGGCAAGAATATTCAAATGGTCGAAGGACTTCGATCCGGCAGTAGAGCCGTCTATATCCCCGGTGTGGATTCGATTCCCTTTTCTCCCTGTTCATCTGTTTGAAAAAGAAAGACTATATGCGTTAGCCTCCATTGCGGGCAAACCACTAATGCTGGACTCAGCCACCGTAGCAGCCTCAAACCTGCTACGCCCTAGTGAAGCAAGAGTCTGTGTGGAAATGGACCTCACAAAATCAATTCCATCCAGGATTTGGATCGGAAGCAAGGACAAGGGGAGATGGCAGGTTTTAGAAATTGAGAAAAGGCCTAGTTATTGCTCCAAATGCAGAAAATTGGGACATGATGGAAATGAGTGTGATCCTACAAGAAGGCAGATGAAATCGATGACAAAAGAGCTAAACAAAAAGCTAAGCAAGGACATCTCAGCTACAACATCAAGGAGTAAGGAATGGGTCCTGGTATCCAAAAAATCAACTAATCAGGATGAAATAGCCCGCACAAATCCTACAACATCTAAAGGAAAGGAGGTGGTGGTTGGAAGTATCCCTACCCTGTGTCCCCCACAGGAAATCCCCGAATCCTCTGGGAATGAGGTGGTGGAGGGTTTAAGCTCTGGAAAGAATGAAGCCCAGAAACAAATTGAGAGTAATATACCGCTGGAGGCCACTCAAGAAACTAGCAATAAACTAGAAGAAATGAAAACCCCTCAAAAGGAGGTGGACACTTCCCATCATAGAGACCCCTTATCACTGGAAATGAAGATGCTACCTAGTCTAGTTTCTACTCAATTGGGAACAGTGGAGGCTGCACACCAGGACAAGAATATGTGCCAACAAATCCAAGAACAGCTATACTGCGTGGAAATTCTGAAACAAATCACTAAATCATCTTCCTTCTCTGACATGCAGGTGGTACCACTTATGGAGAAAACGGAAAAGGAAAGAGCTCAATTCATCAGGCTCAAAGGTGGTCAGGAGTCCCCTGATCGATCAAAATCAGCAGAGGATCAAGGCTCAAGCCATCATGCTCAAAGGTTGGATAGCCACAAAATTCATAAAATTGCCTCGGACTCTAACCTACTGGGCATGACTTTGGAATTAAAAGAAGAGGGGGCGAATGACATGGATATAGAATTCAGTAGCATGGCAGATAGGGAGAAGGAGTTCCAGAGAATGGCAGAAGGAAAGGAATCGATGGTAAAGCTAATCCCAATGGAGCTAAAAGTAAGTAGAAAATTTCCTAATTCTAGCACTAAGGCAAAGGTAAAAGTAGAATCTAGCATGAATCTCCGCTCAAAGAAGACTAGAACTGGTTCTAAAAAAGTCTCCCAATGATTAAGTCCATTTTTTGGAATATAAGGGGCATCCTGGGAAAAGGGAAATTACACAGACTCAAAAAAATGATAAGGAAAAACCAGAATAATTTTTTTACTATTGCAGAACCTTTTGCAGGGCACAAGGATATGGAAAAAATCAGGAAAAAAACTTAAATTTGATTTATGTGTGACTAATGATCTGTGTAAGCTGTCTTTGTTTATTAGAAAACTTTCGTTTGTAAAGTGCTTGAGAATGTAGAGCAGCACATAACCTGCGAACTGAGTCATCCTGATATGGATGGGGAGGTGTTAGTATCAACTGTGTATGCCAAATCAACGAGCAATGGGAGGGAGCCAATATGGTCATCTCTTGCAAAGTACAAACAGTTCAATAAACCATGGGTACTCCTGGGCGACTGGAACTGTATAGTACAAGCATCAGAAAAAAAGGGAGGGAAACCCTGCGGGACAAAGGACATCTGTGAATTATCAGAATTTGTGGACAAAATGGAGCTAGTGGAACCTCAGTTTTCAGGATCCTTGTTCAGATGGTGCAACAACCGAAGAGGGGCAGCTCGGGTATGGAAAAGACTGGACAGGTGTCTAGTCAACAGGGAGTTTATGAAGACAAATGTACAGCTCAGTGTGCAACATGCAATCAGGGCGCCATCTGACCATTCTCCTCTCATTCTCCAGTTGGGAAACAAGGAAGAAAGAGGCCCAAAATCCTTTCGGTTCCAAAATTTTTGGTTACAACACCCAGATATGTTGAAGGCGGTGGAGCAAGCATGGAATTCACCAATAAGGAGAAGCCCCATTCGAGTGTTTGTAGAGAAACTAAAGGCTACCAAAGCAGCTCTTAAACTATGGAACAAGGAAACTTTTGGAAACATTTTAACTGCAGTCCAAATGGCAGAATAGCATATGGAAGCATTGGAAAAGGAGGATGCTGAAAATGGATTACCAATGGAAGTGTTAAATGAAGCCACAACTAAACTGCAATTGGCCATAGTAAGAGAGGAGAGATTTTGGGCCCAAAAGGCAAATGCAAAATAGATAGCGGATGGGGACAGAAATACAGCCTATTTCCATGCCATTGTCAAACAAAGGCAGATCAGGAATAATATCCAAAGGATAAGAGGGAGATCAGACGACTAGGTTGCAGGGGATAATGAGATTGGTGAAGAGGCTGTGCTTCATTTCACCAACCTGTATTCCGCTGAAACAACATCAGAACCCATCAGGTCAAGTGTAATACCAAGACTGGTATCTCAGGAATGGAATGAAGATCTAATGAAGGACCCCAACATGGAGGAATTAAAGGATGTGGTTTTCTCGTTGGGGGAGGATAGTGCTCCGGGACCGGACGGCTTCAATGGTCATTTCTTCAGACATGCATGGGACATCATCAAGCAGGACTTATTTACTGCGATCAGAAGTTTTCTTAATGGGGAATTAATACCAGCAGCAGTCTCAGCGACCTGGATCACCCTAATTCCCAAAGTTCCAAACCCCTTCTCTTTCTCAAACTTCAGACCAATCAGTCTTTGCAATTATATCAACAAGATTCTGTCTAAGCTGATTGCTGTGAGACTTAGCAGTTTGCTGTCGTTCATAATTTGTGAAAATCAAAGTGGCTTTGTGGGTAGGGGAGGCAATCCTAGATAGCTATCTACTGGCAAGCGAAATCTGGATGTCCTCCATAGGGACATAAAAACAAATATGGCAACATCGCTATTAAGCTGGACATGGAGAAAGCGTACGATAGAGTGCAATTGGCCGTTTTTACTACAAATTTTGAGAGACTTTGGATTTGGGGAACACTTCATAGATGTTATATGGAGACTGATTGCTAACGTTTGGATGTCTATACTTATAAACGGATCTCCACAAGGGTGGTTCAAAACGACGAGAGGCCTTAGACAAGAAGATCCACTATCCACACTCTTGTTTATACTTGGGGCTGATTACCTGTCAAGGCTGCTGAATAGTGCTATGGAGCTAGTGCCAGCTTTTGGAGTCCCAAGAAACTGCACCAAAATCTCTCATTTAGCATACGCGGATGATGTGATAATATTTTCGACAGCTTCTTAGAAACTCATTGGACAGATTGATGGAAGATCTAAAGAATTACCCAAGCCTGCAACGGACAGAAGATAAATGAGGAAAAAAGCTGTTATTTATGTCTCCACAAGGTCTCAGGACACAAGAAGTCCCTGCTAGGAAGAATGACAAAGTTTCAGAGAGGGACATGGCCTATCAACTATCTAGGGATCCCTATCCATTATGGAAAGATTAAAGCCAAACATTTCGACTAGCTGATCCAAAAGGTGAGAAACAAAACAGGAGCATGGAACACAAGTTTTCTATCCAAAGGTGGAAGAATAACCTTAATTAAAAGCGTGCTCTCAACAATGCCTATATATACCACTATGGCTGCTTCTCCTCCAAAATGTGTGCTAAACCAGTTGGAAAAAGTCTTTGCTAACTTCCTATGGCATAAGACGAGGGAACAGCGAAGCTATCACTGGATTAGATGGGAAAAGCTCTGCTATCCAGAAGAAGAAGGGGGAATAGGTGTGAGAGCGTTAGAAGACATAATCACAGCCCAAAGTATGAAGTTATAGTGGAGATTTCGAAAGAGAGAAACCTTATGGGCTGAATTTCTTCATAATAAATATGTTGGATCCTCTTACCCCTTGCAAATCAGTTTACACAAGGGTGACTCACGCATATGGAAGAGAATGCTCAAAGTTGCAGCTGTCACGGAGAGATGCATGACAGTACAGATTCGAGGGGGAAATTCCCACATGTGGGCAGATAATTGGGTGGGCAGTGGCAAACTCAGTATGGAATCTGTGGGCCCTGACAATCTAACAGTGAGAGATTACATATGTAATGGGGAATGGAACATGGAGAGATTGGATACCGTGGAGGCTAAGATCAGAAATAGGGTTCCACACACCCCTCCACAGCTTGAGGAGGGCAAAGATCAATTCAAATGGATGTTGTGTGAAAATGGTGAATTTTCCCTAAGCTCAGCTTATGAAAAAATCAGAAAGAGAGCTGCCCCTATCCCAGAATGGTAGAAGATTTGGCACCCCTCTCTTCCTGTAAAGATCTCTTTTTCAATGTTCAGTCTATTCTTGGGTAGAATTCCTATGGGGGAAGCTCTTCGCAGACTTAATGTCATAGGTCCGACTATATGTCAATTCTGTCTTCAAGATGAAGAAAATATCAACCACACCTTTGCTAGTTGTGTAATTGTGAAGCAAGTCTGGAGGTCTTTTGCTGTAGAAATGGAAGTAGCAGATCACTCAAATGCAGCTAAGTTGACATGCAAAAAATGGTGGGAAAGTCGACCAAAAAATGATGCCCATCTTTTTCTTTTAGCAGTAATACCCTCCATTATCTGCTGGGAGATATGGAAACAAAGAAATGCTGCAGTCTTTGAAGGTCAAAAGATAGACTTGAATCGAATTTCCTCTCAAATTTTACAATCTGCTACCCTGCTAGCAAAGTGGAAAATGGCATCGGCAGCCTGGTCAATGAAAGAGAAGGGAGCTGAGTGGGAAGATTTTTGGGGAGCTGTTAGGGACTACAGGACTAGATGCAAAATATTGATATGTAAATGGTTACCCCCCCCCATTGGATGGTTCAAGATAAACATAGCTCATAGTAGAAGCGCAAGTGTGATTACAGCGGCAGCAATCATCAGAGACCACATAGGTATGAAACTTAAAAGTTTTCATGATAATTATGATTGGATTAACCCTGCAGGTACCATGATTATCTCTGCACTACTGGATATAGCCGTGAAAGGCCTTAACTTTTGCATCGAAAATGGGTGGAACAATATGATTCTCGAGTCCAGTCATCACTGCTTTCACAAAATAGTCAAAGGAAACAAACATGAAAGCTGGATCACAGCAAATGTGTGGTAGAAGGTGGAATTAATTCAGACCCATTTCTGAATCATCCAATGCCGGGCAGAAGAGAACCAAGCCGCAAGCTGTATAGCAGAACAAGGAGCGGAGAACACACAAGCTATAGCGGAAAAAACTATAAGCGCTCTGCGGAGAGACAAAGCTGGCATCCCCACTTTCAGAAGGACCAGAGTAGAGTATGAACAGAGAACATATATAGTGTCTGCCATAGGCCAAGGTGTAGCTCCTAACATACATGGTAATTGCCTTTATTTATATCCTTGATCCTCAAAGTAAATCCAGGTTTTCTTATGATAAATATTTTAACACTTGGGGCCCCAGCCTGCTGAAGTTAGGGTTGGTTTGCTATCTTGGATATAGGCCCCAGCTTGCTGAAGTTAGAGCTGGTTTGCCTTGTTTGTTCTTCTTCACAATTTTCTGTTATATGAGAATGGACAATCTCCTTCTCCCCCTTGGTTTGTGTTGGTGTTGTTGCTTTTTCTTGGTCACCGAGATAGGGAAGACTCTGCCAAGCATGGAAAGAAAAATATCCACTCGAACACACGTAGCTTCCACAACAGCTTAGTGTCTGAATGGAAGGAAACCTGGGATCTGCACTCTCCTGCTCTTATGCTGACTAAAGCCCTGACTGCCTGCTATCACTATAATGAAAGGAAGCTCAACATAAACTGGCTATACTACACAAATCAATCGTGAAGAAACTCTCTTAGCTCAGCTTGCTATCTTTTGATCAGTCCAATCACTAAAGGACTTTTTGTCACTCCTTGTGATTACAGGAGTCTTTTGATTACATTACCTTGTCATTTGCTTGTAAATGGAGGTAGTACTCCGAATTACCTTTCCTATGTAGGTTGCCTTGAAGAATATATAGATGCATAAATGTACTGGAGGAAATACTCCAAATTTAGTTCTATAACTTCCTTTTGAGTTTGGATCCATGGTTTAATTTGAAAATGGATCCTACCTCAAAAAGGACTCTTTTGTACGGATGAATTTAGGGTAATTCCATCATCCACCCAATTAATTAATATATTAGGAGTGGCGCCAACCCTCAAAAGGAAGTTAGCCAACTAAAAAAAAAAAAAAGTTCTGATGTCCATGATTGTTCTATCATCATATCTTAAAATCAATATTACCTAATTATGCAGCTAATTGTAGTACCATAAAATTCCAAATTGAAATTGATCTGGAACCCAGTTTAGGCTAGGCTACAACAAATAACACCATGCAAATCTCCGTTCTTAACAATCAATAATCACATTTCATAAAGTAGACTCGCAAGAACCAACATAAAACAAAATGATCTCCAAATGAAGGGTTTATAGAATGTCTACCAGAAAGAGATGTTACAAATGCCATCCTTTGTAGGCAACTGAACATTGATCGTCTAAAAACTTAGGGTTAATTACAAAAAATCTCCCTGTAGTTTGCCAAATTTTTAAGTTACCTCCCTAATGTTTGAACATCTATTGTTTACCTCCTTATGTTTTGGTTTTTGTTTAGATAAGTTGACGACATCCACCAACTTAACAAGTTTTTGAGAAACACGCGCCTAAAAAATGAGTTTGGATCATGAAGTTGATTTTCAACCCAAAACTAGTTTTAGAAAGACAAATATACCCTCAATTAACCCTAAAGTCATAGTTTGGTAGCCCACAGCAGAAGGCATTCTACCCAATAAGGCTGAGACTTCTGATCCTACTTGGACAAAACGGAAAATATTCTCGATAAATAGAAGTACGTCTTGTTCATGAACATCTGGGAAATATTCTGTCATACTTAGGGCAGTCAAACCAACTCTCATACGAGCTCCTGGCGGTTCATTCATCTGACCGTAAACTAGAGCCACTTTTGATTCTGCAATATTTTCTTCATTAATCACCCCAGATTCTTTCATTTCCATGTAAAGATCATTTCCTTATTTGCCTAATTGAGTTATCCACTTCACCCAAACTTTCGCCACCACCTCCGTAGCTATCCCTATTCGCCTACCCATCTCAACTTTAACATGTATTATTAATGGTGAAACTTTGTTTCCTTTGCAAATTTTCAAGTTCAACAATAAATCTGGTCAAATATCTAATGTTGTTGCCACACATCTCAATCTCACTACCATCTAAATAAAAAATTCTCATAGTATAATCAAAACCATTGCTTCTTGACTTCACAAATATGACTCCATCAGCACTAAAGAAGTTACTATCACATAATTCATTGGAGTGATTTTGGGCATTATTGTCGCGGTCTTGGTACATGGGAAAAATGGAGGATACCGCAATCCTCTCCTTGTGGACAAGAAATGACCTCAAAGAATATGGTGTTTCCATCTTCAGACAAGTCTCGATTTTAAATGAAGGAAGCAGAGAAAGTTGAGAGATCTCAGGTATTGAAACTTTACTTTTAACTAATTATTTGATAAATGTGGAAGAATTAATTATTTACCTCTGCCAACAATGAAAGCTATTGCAGGCTCGAGAATTGTTGCATCTTGGCACAAATAATTGTTAGAATAAGGAATTCTAGTGCCTTTTAAGTTGCAAGAGTTCTTGAGGCATCTAAACTTTATTATATATGGTTAGAACAAGGAATTCTACTCTGTTTAAGCTAACTTGAAGGGTTGCTTCAAAAGTTAAATGGAAAATTATGAGAAGCTAAATTTGTTTCCATCTGTTTCAAATTCAATAACAATGGAAAGAAGTTCAAACTTGTGAATACTCATCCACTATTTTTTATAAGTCCAAAATTATGAATGTTCATCTGCTATTTTGTATATACTATCAATCACGATTCATTATTTGTGGGATTAAAATTGGCAATTACCTGCAGTGAATTAAGCAACTACTTGGACATGGAAGCAGAAGACTCGAAGAGAAGATAAAAGGGAGAAAATTGAATGAAAATGTTTTTTATATGGGTAGAAGTGCCTTTTGATTTAAAACCGATAAGTGGATGGATGTCCATCAACCTTTTTAAAAAAATAAACTACAAGGAGGTAGATAGTAGCTTTCGAAATGTTAGGGAAGTAATTTAAAATTTCAGCAAACCACAAGGAGGTAATTTGTAATTAACCCAAAAACTTATGAACAAAAAGAAAAACTCCGTAGACACATGCATATACAAATAAAATAACTTCGACATCTCTTGACTTAATAAAAGAACACAAGAAAACTGAAAACAAATCATTACCTTGCCAAATGATAGTTAGGATTCTTGATAGGTAATTCTAATTTTCTCAACTGTCAGAAGAATGGACAACATGATGAAGTAAAATTGCCGGAGGAATTTCGAATAGAGTAAATTTGCTTGAGGTATGGGCAATTGAATGGAGAAGAGAATATGAGAGATGGAGGTGACAGAAAACTAAATTAGCACAATTTTTCCATGTGTAAGGCTTAAATAATTGCAGATCGATGAGCGAAATCTTTTTTAAAAATAAATTTGTTCTTTTCTTTCTTTTGTTCTTTTTCAAATTCTTATTTTTTTCTTTAGTGGTATATTTAAAAATTTATTTCTTTTTTCCTTTTTAATTTAATATCCATAGTCAAAATGTTGACTGGTGCTGATTTCTTTTACTTGTTACTTTGAAGCTAAATTATTTATCTAATTAGTTTTTTTTTAATTTATTTTAATAAAAAACATTAGAGGGGTATTTAAATATTAAAGGTTAAATTTATAAATTGTATTTAAATATTTGAAGAATAATAATCATAGTGCATTTAATCACTCAAAAAGTAAATATGGGTTTGTTAAAATAAAGTATGTACTTATTCAAAATTTTATGAGGCAAAAACATAAAATTAGGGTGTCTTACTAAAATTATTAAAATTCAAAAGGTCAAATTATAACTTTAGGGTGTCATAGTACAATTACCCAAAATTTAAAGTTACAATTTCAATAAATTATACTTCAACCTAATAAATATACTTAGTCCAATCATTTTATTTAGGTAAAGATGCCCAATTATCATGATTTTAACTTACTCAATTTAGAATAATTTACTTAAAATTCATGTCAATCTAGATATTGTGGACCTAATGTCAAATGGAATACTTTTAAGTGTCCTATTAAGTTTTATGGGGACACATATAAGTGTCCTATTTTTGTTGTTTTATATGTCATTTATGATGTGTACTATTTAGTGCATAATGGGGCACATGCCCATAATAGGGCACATACTAATACTGTCCCATATTCTTGAGGATATTTGGTTTTTATTTTATGGGAAACATTTTTCTTAAGTGTCCCATTACATATTTAATGGGACTTTTATATTGGAAGTGTCCTAATATATGTGTCCTAATAGCTATATTTTATTGTAATCGAAGCACCTGAATAAACTAACGGATAGTTTCCTTATGTTGTCCATAATTACAAATCCTAAAAATAAGAGCAGTCAATGCAACAACATCTTTCTTAGGAATCATTATAAACAATTTATTGCATTCTTCAATCAACTCTTTGTCAGAACAACCACCAATCATGGTTGTCTAAGAGATAACATCTTTCTCTAGTACCCTTTGACATCTTTCTTAGGTGCCTTGAATTAAGGGTCGAGATGACAACCACCAATCAAGGTTTGTTGACTTGTGCCCATCAAATTGGCCGAATTCTCAAAGTTTAGTTGACCTATGCATTTCATAAGGGTATTGTAGTTCAATTCACCTTTTTGCCTCTGCTTAACTTACACGTATACTTAAATAGGCTCAGGTATCCCTTGTTACTAATCCAAGGCTTGCTTCTTAGGTATGTAATTTGAGATGCCAAGATTCACTCAGTTGTCCTTTATTGTTCCTCTTGTTTCTGCACAAAACATGTTTTACTTCCTTTCAAAAAATGAAGATTTCAAAACTAAAGTAGATGTCCCTTGTATTTAGCCTTAACACCATCATTCAAACTAGTGACAATTCATTCCCCCCATTCAATTAAGTAACAAATTCAAGTGTTTTACACTATTGCTACTGGAAGAGAGTAATATCAACACATGTTAGTGGCCAAAATGAAGTTACCATACACCATCTCACACAACCCAACATATATTTGCAAGTAGGCCTCGTAACTAATGTAATTTAGCATGACATCCATGCATCATATATTCCATAATAACTAAATCTCATGACATGAAGTCATATAAACTAACAAGATTTCAAAGCCCCATGGCCTAATTCCAAAGGTACTAACAATTTAGCCCTACAAGGCTACTAAGAACATTATTATAATCAAATAAAGAAAGGAATTAAGCTAAGAAAAATAAAGAGTATTACTCCTCTTCGAAATTCCATGGTAAAAGGTCCAAACTTTCCTTCCAAATCTAGTCCTTAGAACCAAGAGTTTACATAGGTTTCTCTCTAAAAATGTAAAAAAACCAAGAACTCTTGCAAATCCTTATCTAAATTGTTTTCTCCAATGTCTTCCTACTTCATTCTACCTAAAATGGAATGTACAACATGACTGCGTGGTGTTGTCATGTAGTATAAGAGTTTTCATGGTGAGACTACAAGCGTGGTCACACTAAGGCCATTTTGCTTTGGCTGAAACTAATTTGCAATCAGCCAGAATTTATAGTGCAAATTCCTTTGCACTTTGGAAGGTCTTTCCAACCAAACTGAACTTTAAGGTCTTAATAAGATTTGTAGCACTCTATCTTGGCTTTTCAATGCAACAATAATCATCAAATTTAGAGTCATGAAGCTCAAGGTATGAACATTCTCTCAAAGTGTTGCAGTGGCTTTTGATTTTCCAATATTCATTGTCATATATTTACTTGAATATCGAATCAAATCTTGATGCCAGCTGCTTTAGGAGAAACTCTAAACATGAGAGTTTTATTACTTTCCTAGATCTTTTCAAAACATCAAATAATGCCTAATTTTGTTGAGTAGAAATAGAAATACACTCATTTGAAGTTTGGTTTGCGTGCTACCTAGTTCGCATTTCCTTTCCATGTGGCTCATTTTGTACTTTCTTGTCTTTTATTCATCCAAGTTGAGTGTTTTTGTGTTAGTTTTGCCTCTTTTTCATCTCAAACAAGGATTTTGTTCCTTTAAACTCCTTAAACTCCAAATCCTACAAATATACATAAATGACAATAAAATGCTCAAAGACAAGCATAAACTTAAGCAAATTAGAGTATAAAAATAGGAATTTTGTGCACTCATCAGTCATCAAATACAAGAAGTATAAGGAGAATGTAGTTACTAACGTACTCTCAATGAGGTACACCCTTATTCCTACTCTTGATACTAAAATACTTGGTTTTGAGCATATTAAGAAATAGTATTCATGTGATGTTAACTTCTGTGATGAATTTTAAGCATGTGAAAAGATTTACATTGGCAAGTTTTATAGGCATGATAGTTATTTGTTTAGGGAGAACATGTTTTGTATTCCTAATTGTTCCATGCGAGATTTATTGATTAAGGAGGTACATGGAATTGTTTGATGAGAGATTTTGACATAGCCAAAACTTTGTCTATATTACATGAACATTTCTTTTTGCCACACATAAATTAAGACGTGGAAAGAATTTGTGGTAGATATGTTCATTTTTTGAAAGCAAAGTCTATGGTTGATTCCTATTGATTATACACATCACTTCCCATTCTTGATGGCCCTTAAATTTACCTTTCCATTTATTTTGAACTAGGATTTCCTAGAACCGAGTATGGGAAGGACTTGGTTTTTGTTGATGTGGATAGGTTTTCAAAGATTGCATGCTTCATTTCATGCAAAAAAATGAACGATGCATCTCATATTTCCAAGTGTTATTCAAAGAAGTTGTTAGGTTGCACAACATATGTCTAGAACTATTATTTTTAATAGAGATGCAAAATTCTTGAATTATTTTTGAAAAACTTTGTGGGAAAATTTGGGAACTAAATTGTTATTTTCCACTATTTTTCATCCACAAGCTGACGGTCAAACAGAAGTTATAAATAGAACTTTCAAATGTGCTAAGGGCTACAATTTAGAGGAACATCAAAATGTGGAAAGACTATTTACCTTATATTGAATTTACCTATAATTGCACTGTGCACTCAACAACTAAATTTTGACCATTTGAGCTTGTTTATGGTTTTAATCCATTGTCTACTTTGGATTTAACTCCTTTACCTTTGAATGAAAATGTTAACTTAAATAGCAAGAAGAAGGCAAACTTGCAAGAAATCTCCACTAATTTCTGGCCAAAGAGAGTATGTTGTGTTTACTTCTTGCCAAAAGCAAATCCCCACTCTAAATGCATAAATAGCAAGAGCAAGAGCTGTATCTCATAGAGATGGTGAAGTTCCTCTTGGATAGTGTGCAAAGATTAGTAAATGCGATAAACAGAAAATTGAAACATGAAAAGTTAGTAATGTAATGAGTATAACAAATACTATCAAAACAAGCATTTTTTTTGGGTTTAGGCTAGGATTTCAATCCTTCTTGAGGTTAAAGACATCTAGGTTGCACATTAAGTTCGTTTACCATCTTTGACATAGGTTAAACCTTATATGGGATCATCCTAGTTTCAAGTTTGCTTCCACACCTTTACTTAACTCACAAGTGATCTCAAATAGACCCCCATTCCTTGAGCTATCTCTAGTCCCCAATCTAACTTGTTTAAGGCTTGATCCTTAGCTATATTGTGTATAAGAATTCAAGTTCACTAATGTCATTCTTGTTGTTCCCCTGTTTTCTGATGAGTCCATATTTTACCAACTCATATATCTTTTTTTTCCTTAAGGTTTGTATTGTTTTTAGGAATTTCTTAAGGCTAAAATGCACTTTTGATTTTTCTAAAGGATTTACAAGTTGGAATGCACAAAATAGTGAAAAAGACTCTTTTGGAGGTAAAAAGTCAACACCTCAAGAAAAAGTCAAAAAAGACCAAAAGAAGATACCCTAGGCTCATGGTTGGTCACACTATGGATTGGTGCTTCAATTAAATCAAGGGGAAAAGTTGGAAGGACTTGGCCAAGTGTTAACACTCTTAAGAAGTTAAGGCTTTAATTAAGTATGGTCAAGTATATATTAAAGAAGTCAAGACTTGAGTTACCATCCATAAAAAGATCATTGTTGTCTTAAGTAACTCTCTTCCAACCCTTACATTGTATTTCCAACCTTATCATGCATGTTTAGATTAGTTTAATAGATCTTTGAGGCATATATTTTCATATACTATTACCAAATTCAAGGCACGTAGCTTAGACTTGGGAGGAACCATCACGTAGATCACTTAGTACACAACACACACAACACAAGGACACGACATTAGCCCTTACCCCTTCAAAACCCTAAACCTTAAAATCCTTCATCTTTTAACCCTTAAACTATAGCCCTAAACCCTAAAATTTCCCTCATGGCCACGGCTTAGAGCCGTGTACCATAACCCTAAATCATATTCCAAGGCTATGTCTTAGAGCTATGGCCCTAAAATTAACCCTAAACCCCTAGGTTTTCTATGGCTACGGCTTAGAGCCATGGCCCTAACCTAACTAACCCCTTCCTTAATTCCCATGGTCCCAGTTTAGAGCTATGGCTCTTACTTAATTTCCCCTCTCCCCTAAATCATAGCCATGACTTAGATCCGTGGCTCTTCCCTATAAAAACCTCTACCCTATTGTTTCATGGCCATGAACTAGGGTTGTTGCCCTACCTTTCCAAACTTTATATGGCCATATATCCTAGAGTTGTGGCCTTTCCCACTGTGGCCTTTGTTATGGCTACAACTTAGAGCCATTACCCTAACTCTCCAAATTTCTTTTGGCCACGACCCTAGCTTTCCCAACTCCTAGGCTGTGGCCCTAGTTCCCTAAAAGTCTCATGGGTCATGGCCCTTTAATACATTACCCTTCCCCCTCTTCTTTCTTTTTCTCTCATAGGTCGTGGCCCTAACTTTCCAAAACCCTCATGACCCTGAAGTTTGGTTCACTAACTTCATGCATTTATTTTAGTGCATGCATTTGTAGGATTAAATCATCATAACATATCACCATCTCTAAACCAACCAACTCATGCCATATAAGAACCTATGATAACATGGTATGGGCCATTTCATTTTACCAAGCCATTAACCTTTAGGAGCCAAAAGGCTTAGACCCAAGACCATGATCTTGAAGTGCATTAATTCATTTCTTGGGTCTCAACTTCATTAAATAATCTCTTTGTATACTTGTATTTTACTTGATTAAATAACCTTTGTAGGCGATGGACCATGAGTGTTCCCTTTACACTTGGTCAAATACTAAACTATCATGAAGAAATCAAGTCAAGGTGGCATCTAGAGAACCCAACCATGAGCCTAATGCAATTTGTAGACGAATTGTTGAAGAAGTTCCAACTTGTAAATACTTTTGAGCAAGGTTTTGTAATTATTGGATTCTTTAGCTTTTATTTAAGCCTACGTATGAGCTTACTTGGAACCAAAGTACTCACTTACTTTGAGCCAATGTATGAAGTTTCGTGGAGTTAAAGAACATTACCTCTATAAATAGTTAGAGAGTAGAAAAAGTTTGGAGTTCGGCTCATTTTTGAAAAGCCTGAGACAAATTGAGAAATTGGTTCTCCTTTAATATTTTCATTTTGTAATTCATTTCGGAAACCTTTTTCTGGCAAAACTCAATAGACCACAAGGACAAGAACAATTAGCTTTGGATAATTCAATTGAAGTTGAAAGTTATTCTTCAATCTTTGTTGTGGGTAACTTTTTTAATTCTTTATTTTAACATTTATTCTTGAATCGAATGATGAAATCTAAGTGTGCTTTAACCATGGGTAGCTAAGTTTTTTTATATTCTTGGACTCAAGTAATAGGAATTTAAGAATCTATATGAACTAATGACCTTACATGGGATATTTGATTATTAATTCAATTCTTGTGTAATTAAATCAAAGGATTGAATACAGAACCATGGCTATAAATACTCCTATGTTACTTTAAGCACTTGTTTTGTTCGATTTGAATAATTTATTCATAAGTATGACTAGAAAGTTGTCATATGAGTAAAAATGAGAATGTCATTAGACCTGAAACTTGACGGTTAGAACTTAACACTTGAATTTATATGTTCATATATTTGATTGGTGTAGATTCATGTACTTTAGAGAAGAACAACTGTCACACAGACTATATGTAACAGAGAGTGACAAGTACATGAACACTAAGTGGATGAACTTAAGAGATTAATCAATTGAACTTTTATCTCTGGCAAGGGAAGAAGAGTAGTTTTGTAAATGGATCCAACTTCAAGTGATGACATTCTGTAAGGACGGTTTTAGGGTAAATCCATCGTCCACCAAATTATCTATAAAATTGGGAGTGGCGACCCACCTCAAAATAAGGTTAGCCAAATAAAAAAAAAGAGGGAAGAATAGTAGTTAATAAATGATCTTAAGCCTCAAAAGGAGTTTAAAAGGGAAAGTTGCTTAGACAATTGGTTGTAGATCTTAATTTACTTCATTCTATCTTTATCAAGGGAAGATAAAGGTGTGTGAATTCTTGAACCTTTGGTTCTAGAGTCTAGGTGCATCTAGCAATGTGACTTAGGCTTGTTCCACGAGGAAACCTTAACCCCAAAGAATGGATAGTCAAACACCCATGTAAATTATTAGAATATCAAGGTATTATTTTCCAAAGCTAGTCCAAGGATATCTTCATCATATTTCATTATAACCAACTCAATTCACACAATCACATCCTTTACTCTTTATCAACCCAACCTCTCCGTGT
Source organism: Ophiorrhiza pumila (assembly GCA_016586305.1). NCBI lineage: Eukaryota > Viridiplantae > Streptophyta > Magnoliopsida > Gentianales > Rubiaceae > Ophiorrhiza > Ophiorrhiza pumila. The sequence goes on from BLIW01000005.1 coordinate 19,034,487, forward strand.
TTGACCCCTTCTCAGTCTAACTACATATTAAGAAAGAGTTTTATAAATTTATTTGCTTGGTCTTCCTTACAGACAGCATAAATGCGTTATGCACAAATGGCTGCATTGTCGGGGAGGTTTGGAAGGATAAACTATAGAGAAGAGAAAACCTGATTAGCTTTGATAGTTATTTTCATTGATTGATAATGTTTCATTGTTTTCTCGTAGATTACTTGATTTTTCTTTTGTACTACTTGGGTAGTTTTTTTATCTTGTAGATTTTTTTTTTGTGCATGCCCAGATCATTGAGATCCAAGGGAGAACTAGAATTTGAAATAAATCAAGATATTGAGAAAACTCTAAGAAGGAGAAAGAAACAAGTTCAAAGAATGGTGGAACAACCTCAAAGAAGATTGTTTGGTGATTTTTATGACCAAGCGTCCATAACACAAACACTTTATGCATAGTGGATGCAGATAATTATGTGATTCCACCAGCTCTTATCAATTTGATCCAAAATGGATCCATTTTTCATGGAATGATGAGTGAAGATCTCAATTCCCACCTCAGTGCATTCTTGAAAGTTTGCAACACTTGAAAAATCAATGGAATACCACATGATTCCCTTAAACAATGCTATTTCCATTTTCACTCAGAAGATGAGTGAAATATTGGTATGATTCGAGTAGGGCTGCCCAATGTGTGGATTTTGAAGAACTATCTAAAATTTTTATCGCTAACAAGAATGGACAAACTAAGGACGGAAATTCTTCAATTTCGACAATTTGATTGACAAAGTTTCTTAGAGGCATAGGAAAGGCTATTTTTTGGAACTGTTTCCCCTGTACCTTATATTGTGGGTCATAGGACATTTTCTGTTAGATTACGTCATTGTTGCTTAATCATGCAATAATTTTTTTTAACCCAAAATGATGGGCTTTTATAATTTATATTAAGACATACATCATACAGTTTATGCTGAAAATTATGAGTCGTGGTCAAAATGAAACAAAGTATCTACTTTTACAAATGGAATTCAACCAAAGTTTTAGTTGTAATATTATTTTAAAAAATTCAAAAGTTTTTAAATTTAATGGAATTCAAAGAACATACACTTCCTCCCAAGTCTATTAACTATCTATGAAATGGATATTATTTATTAACTTCCTTCCAAGTCTATTATTTATTTGTTTTATTACATGTATGGTGTATATTTTGTTTTATCAATAAAATAATGGGGATGGCATCCCCAACCTACTGTGAGAGATGGTGTTGCCATAAAAAAAACTATCTATGAAATGGTCTTGCGCAGGCATCCACTCAAAAGGATATAAAGTTTCCCAAAGTGGGGAGTAGTATTAAAAATGGGACAAACTGGGCTTTGGAGATGGAAAATGAGCAACAAACACCCTATAACTGTTAAGGACCTATAAATAACTGACATATGCTCATAGAGGTACATGGTGATAGTTTTCTACATTTTTCTCTGGGCTCTAGCTTTCTATATTTTCCCTTTTGTCTTCCACTTGGGTTCTAGTTTTCTATATTTTTCTTTTGTCTTCCAATTGGGTCCTCGGAAGTTTCTCTACATTTATGTTGCGAGTTGTCCTAAATTACTTAAAACCTCAAATAGATGCTTTTTAATGATAATGGTTAGTTTCTTGAAATTGTTGATGTTATCTATCGTTTGGAGTTGACCATTTTGAAGTCCATGGAAAAACGGTCTGATGACAGTGCATAGGCTCATTTTGTTGTAGAGGTACATATTTTATGTTACCACCATATTGCCCATTGTGTTTCTTATCATGTTTGTGCTCATTGTACGCCTTTGATACAGGCCTCAGAAAGGTTCCACTACCTAGATATTTCTTGGCCTTTGATGCAGCTCTTGCGGCAAACTCAAGCTCAAATTTCAAGCAAGATTTAAGATGTTTGAAATGACTTCTGTGTCGGTTACCATTTGAAATAGTTTGAGATTGTTTTTTTTTGAAATTTTTTGTTATTTTAGTTTCATGCTACTTACTTTTGCTAGTAGTGATTAATGAAATAATAAAGATACAAATAAAACAGAATCAAAGCAGATGTGTTAACCTTTCTAGAGGTAAAAATCTACTACAAGTGATTGTTGCTCCTATTGATGTAGGGGCCTCTTGTTAGTTAGTACTGGAAAAGGAACGACCAAAACACACATGTTGTGGTAAATTGTTATGTAACTACTTCTAAATAGAGATAAAAACATGCACGCAGGGATGGGTGAATTGCCATATAATTACTCTACTAAACAAGGACAAAAACATACAAGCTGGGGTGAATTGCTATGTAATATTACTCCAAACAAAGTTGTTCCGATCATGTCTACCTAATTATTCACTCAAGAAAATGATTCAACAAGAAATAGTGTGTGCCACTAACCACAAACTATACTTCTTAGAATAAAACCATCTATTGGCACCTGAGTCAGGGTCTTTCTGTCAATAGTATCTCCTAAATCTAGCTATAATTTTATGAAGAGAAAAAAGAACAATTAGAAGAGTCATCATGGACATTACCTGAAAACAAGATAGGATATGAAAATAGATATCGGAAAATATATTTATTAAGTTTATTCACTTCATTTCAGGGATTCGGAATGAATTTACATGTAATGTTAGAATCCTGTTATACTCATTAGTATTTGTGATCGAAGATCTAGTTTGCTTTAGAAACATCTTGGGTTATATTAATTTTAATCAATATTTTTATGGTTACAATTTAAACTATAATCATCTAAGGATGAAAGAGTAAAAAATCCAAGCCCAATATACTAGAAGGGAAAGCTTATAAACAGAAGTAAATCCTTATTTGAGGCAGGCTCGAGCTTTTGAAACTCATGCTAGAAGTGCTAATTTACAAGTCTAGCCTAAAATTGGAAAAAGAAAAATATTTTAAAAAAATATGAGTTCAATACTTGACCATACTTATTCCATCCCCAGCAATATACTACACCGTCATCTGTAACATTAACAATGAATGACATCAAAATATCCTCAAAATATATTATGTTCAGCTTAATAGTATTCCATTAGATTAACTTAGCAATGTTTGTTGTCTTTGATATAGTTTTATGTCTATCAACAAGATGCAGCAATAGCCTCTTTAAAGGATGGAGTAGGATGTTTTCCATCAGCAGGAGGCTACTGAGCCGCCAACGGTGGCGGATAAAGTTTTGGGATTTGAGATATATTCTAAGTGATTTTATGGTTTGGATTATTGATTTGAGCTTGTATCTGATTATTGTAGGAAATATGTTGTTACAGTTTTTCTAAAATTCTCGTTTGGAGAGCAATGCTAGATTTTGCTTTCCTTTGACAACCACCTTCTTGGTTGCTTGGAAACGGTCACTTTCTTTACTTGTTTTGGCTTTGATAGGCTCTTTGCCTTCTTTGATTGGTTTCTTGCTTGAGTTAGCCGAAACCTTAGCCAAAATTTTGGATATGGATGCCTAGATTTTAGTAGCAACCTTGTTTATGTTTATACCTAAAAACAGGCCACAGTTTACAGTCACCATGCCATCTAACATTTAATAAATAAGAGATAACCAAGACACATCAAGAACTAAAGCAAGAAAGGAATAAACTAACTTGAGCTCAATTATGCATTGTTTTTGTTGTCTCGCTTATTTGTTCAATTAACCTTTGTTAATTCTACCCAAGTGTGAAACTTTTAACCATGTTTATTCATAATTTCCTTGCTCAAGGATCCAAGATTATATTCCTTCTTCCTTTTCACTTATAGGCTTTGCTAGTCTTAATACACATAAGCACTTAACAATCATGTTCTCATTTCCATCCTCCAAATCTCTTGGTTAAATCACCAAAGAAGGTGTATTGATAAGAGGGGTAGGAGTAAAGATTGGCTAAGACGTTAAATCACCATTAAGGAGCCCTTCATTTCCATATATAAGGCTTATTCTTGGGAAAAATTCATCCAGGTTGAGACAACAATGAACATCTCCATAGTAAGGAAATTCTACTCCAATGCGTTGGAAGGAACCAAAGAATGTGTGTTGATAAGAGGGGGTAAGAGTGAAGATTGACCAAGAGCACATCAACAAGTTCTTCAGTATTGAAAAGGTAAATGAAGAAGCTTACTTGGCATGGGTGAAAGAAGAAAACGTTGAAGAAATTGTCTAAGCAATAGCAAATTTGGGTACTAAGTGGATAACAAATTCTTATAGAGAGCCAACCCTACTTGAAAATAAACACTTGACATAGGTAGAAAAGGTTTGGTTACACTTGTGCTAGGAAAACTTATCCTCGGGAAATATTTTAGTGGGATGATCATAGAAAGGTTATTGTTGATCTCGGCCATCATGCTTAGAAAGTCCATCAACATAGGAAGAATCATTGAGGAGCAAGTTCACTTGTCCATGGTTAATTCGAGGCTTAGTGTGTTCTTCCCCATTTTGATTACAGAGATATGTCATGAGCAATGAGTTAAGAGCAAGGAGGGAAATGAAATTTGCTTTAGTGTTTATCCCATCACCAATACTATGATGGCTAGAATCAAGAAGGGTCCCAAGAAAAAGAAAGTAAATGAGCAAGCTCAAGATTCACCAATGGAAGTTATTTCATCCTCTCAATTGATTGAGGCTCAAGACAAGGCATTGAAAGAATTGAGGTTGGCTAGGGATGTGGTAACTAACGTGGTGCACACCTTCAAAGAAAGCATGATCCTCATGACCCGAGCTACAGAAGAAATCAAAAATGGATTTGGGGCATTGGTGCATAAGGTGGCTCATGTGGATGCAAAATGTGACCATTTGTATGTAGGGTAGAGACTCTAGACAAACACATAGCCACCCATTTCCCGTATCATCCCTAACATGCAAGTAATGATCAACCACCATAAGGACTGCCTCATCTACAAGGGCAAGGCAATGAAGAGCCTAAGACATCTCACTTGGACATACCAGTTGTCCCACCTCAGGAAACTGTGGTTGTGAACTTTGCTCCCCCACTTCTCTAGGAGATGTAATTAAGCCAACACCAAAGAAATGAAAAACCTTCTAAGAAAAGAATGGTGGAGTCCAAGAAGCAAGGAGAACCAAAGAGACGTGCTCCTAAAAATCCAAGGAAGCAAACCACTAAGTTCAAACCTAAGGTAACTAAGGATAAACCTACTCTGGGACATGTTTGGAACAAAACCCATGAAGAGAAAAAGGCAAAAGAGGAACTAAAAGCAAATGAGGCCGAGGCAACCACATCTTCACCACCCAAGGACAATCAAACACCATGAACAAAATAAGGGTGCCACATTCTCACCCTTATATTTTTGCATTTTAATTAATACAAAAATTCTAAGTGTGGATAGGTGGAATATTTGGGTTTCTTGAATATTTCAGTGGTTGTTTGCTTGTAAAGATGTTTATTGAACTCTTGTAAAGATGCTTGCTAATTGGAATGTGCTTGTGCTTAAGGATCTTTGAAGACTATGCTTATGTCTGTGTTATCTTTATTCATGCCACTTGTTAGATTTGTTTTTCTTTTATGTTTTAGCATGTGTTTAAGAATAAGTCTAGTTAGGGTTTTCCCCTAATTTAGTCTTTTTAGTCTTTGTTTAAAGCTTGGATGTATGAAATGTTTTGTGATTATAACTCTAAGTGTTGTTTGTGAGAAGTTGTTTTATTTTAAGAAACCTTACTATGCATTGAAAGTGAGTACAAGGATAAAAGAAAAGATTTGTGTGCCATAATAAGTTTACATAAAACTTAATAGTTAAGGAGGACTTAGTGATTAGTGTAAGAAATAAGGCTTAATGAGAAAAGTTTAACTTTAATTCACTTGTTCCTAAACACCAATAAGGGAATACATATGGTAAGAATGAAGCTCGTGAAAAATAAAGAAGAAAATAAAAGAAAAATAAATAGAAAAAGAACAAAATGTCTTTAAGTTTTGAATAAAGTGAATATGTGGAACAATGATCTCTTGTGGGCTTATGAAAATCCTTAGTGAATCTTGGAATGTGATAAAGGCAACAAAGTTGTTAAATTTTGCTTTACTTTATAAGCTTTGTGCTTAAACAAAGATTGCTACTTCGATGTGAGACTGCTCTTAAGGACAAATCCTTGAAAGAGAACTCATATGAGTAGCAATGGAAATAAAAAGCCATAAAACCCGGGCTAAAGGTGAGGAAATGATACCCTAATGTAATAATATAATGTGCGAATAAAGATCATGCAGAAAAGGATGACAATTTAGGGTATCGAGAGGAAATAAACGAGAGAATAAAGCCCTTTAATTACAAAAAATTATCTATGATAAAGAAATCACTAAAGGTCCTTACTTTTGGTTACTAATATCTCTTTATTTATTATGAATGTAGTTTAAACTATGTGGAACATTTAAGTGCATGTGCGCACACACACACACAGAGACAAGTGCATTAAGGTAAAAACCAATCTCATCTAGACAAGTGACTTACATTGAACATTATGCACACCCTTACCATGGTAGTTGATATATTCTTATTAAGCACACAAATCTGAATATAGTTTTAAACTCACTTAAAGTGAATAGTAAAGTTTCTCACTATTTTTATCTTTATTTATATTTACAATTTTTTCTTTACTTGAGGACAAGCAAACTTTTAAGTGTGGAGGGGTGATGAGCAGGTATTTTACCAGCTCATAATTTTTCTTAATATTTGATTATTTTTAGGCATTTATTGGAGCTAAAATGCACTTTTGATGCTTCTGAAGGATTTACAAGTTAGAATGCATAAAATGGTGAAAAAGACTCTTTTGGAGGCAAAAAGTCAACAACTCAAGGATGAGTTAAAGCTAATCAAAAGGAGATACCCTAGGCTCATGGTTGGTCACAATATAGATTGGTGCTTCATGAAACAAAGGAGAAAAAATGGCAGGACTTGGCCAAGTGTTAAACACCCTTAAGAAGGTAAGACTTTTATTAAGTATAGTCAAGTATACATTAATTAAGTGAAAACTTGATTTAGCCTCCTTAAAGAGATCATTGTTATCTAAGGTCAAAGTCTTCCAACCCTTACCTTACATTTCCAACCTTATCATGCATGGTTAGGTTAGTTTGATAGATCTTTAGGGCTTGTATTTGCATATACACTTACCAAAGTCAAGGGACATAACTTTGACTTGTGAGGAACCATCATGTAAATCATTTAAGACACAACACATGTTGTGGCCCTTTAAAACCCTAAACCTAAAAACCTTCACCCTTTAACCTTTAAGTTGTGGCCCGAAACCCTAAAATTCCCCTTGACCATGGCCCTTCCCTCTCACTCCCCTCTTTTTTTCTTCATGGGCCATGGCCCTGAACCCTAAAACATTTCCTAAGCTATGACCCTAACATTAATCCTAAACCCGTAGGTTTCCTATGGCCACAGCTTAGAGTCGGCCCTTAACCCTAAAACATTTCCCAAGGCCATGACTTAAAAATTAATCCTAAACCCCAAGGTTTCCCATGCCCATGGCTTAGAGTTGTGACCTTAGCCTAGCTAAACCCTTTCCTATTTCCCATGGCCACAACTTAGAGCTGCCTCAACTTAATTCCCCTTTCTCCTAACTCATGTCCACGGCTCTAAGTCGTGGCCCTTACCTATAAAAACCATTACCATTTCTTCTCATTGCCATGGCCTAACACTGTGGCCCTAGTTTTCCAAATTTCCCATGGTCGTGGCCCTAGTTCCCCAAGATTCTATGTCGTGAACCTTCACTACCTTACCCTCTCACCTTTTTCCCCTCTTTCTCTAAGCCGTGGCCCTAACTCTCCAAATTTCTCATGGCCAAGGCCAAAGGTCGTAGCCCTAGCTTTGCTAATTTCTCATGGCTATGGCCCTAGTCCCCTAAAACTTAAGGTTGTGGCACTTTAATACATTACTCTTCTCACTCTTCTCCCTCTTTCTCTCATAGCCACGACCTAGGGTCGTGTCCCTAACTTCCCAAAACCCTCATGGTCATGTCCTAGAGGCGTGGCCCTAGTTTAAGCCCTATTTTACTCCTCTCTTTTTATTTTGGTCATGGTCACAGTCTAGAGTCGTGGCCATTCTTTTACTAACTTCATGTATTTAGTTTAGTACATGTATTTGTAGGATTAAATCATCATGATATGTCACCACCTCTAAACCAACAAATTCAGGCCAAATAGGCATCTATAATGACATGGCATGGCCATGTCATTTAACCAAGCCATTAACCCTTAGAAGCCAAAAAGCTTTTAACCGAGACTATGATCTTAAAGTTTCATTAATTCATTTCTTGGGCCTTAACTTCATTAAATAATCTCTTTGTATACTTGTATTTTACTTGATTAAATAACTTTTATGGGCCATAGACCATAAGAGTTCTCTTTAAACTTTGCCAAAGACTAAACCATCATGAAAAAATCAAGTCAAGATGCCACCTGGAGAACACAACCATGAGCCTAGTGCAATTTGAAGACAAATTGTTGAAGAAGTACCAACTTGTAAATACTTTTGAGAAAGGATTTTTAGTTATTGGATTCTTTATTTTTTTTAGCCCACACATGAGCTTACTTAAAGTCAAAGTACTCGCTTACTTTGAGCCAACATATGAAGTTTTGTGGAGTCAAAGAACATTACCTCTATAAATATATAGAGAGTAGAAAGAGTCTAGAGTTTGACTCGTTATTGGAAAACTTGAGACAAGTTGAGAAATTTGTTCTCCATTAATCTTTTGATTATATAATTCATTTTGAAAACCTTTTTAGAGAGAAACACTATAGAACACAAGGACAGGAGCAATTAGCTCTGGAGAATTCAATTGAAGTTTAAAGGTATTCTTCAATCATTATTATGGGTAACTTTTTAATTATTTATTTTAAGCTTTAGTTTTTGAATCAAATGATGAAATCTAAGTGTATTCTAGCCATGAGTGGCTAAGTTCCTCCAATATCCTTGGACTTAAGAAATAGAAATTTAAGAATCCATATGAACTAATGACCTTATATGTGATATTTGATTATTAATTCAATTCTTGTGTAATTAAATGAAAGGATTGAAGATAGAACCATGGTTGTAAACACTACTATATTACTTTAAGAACTGGGTTTGTTTGATATGAAGAATTTATTCATAAACCTGACTGGCAAGTTGTCATATGAGTAAAAGGGAGAATTTCATAGACCTGTAACTTAAAGGTTAAAACTTAACACTTGAATTTATATGTTCACATATTTGGTTGGTGTAGATCTATGTACTCCGGAGCAGAATGACTGTCACATAGACTATATGTAATAGAGAGTGAAAAATATATGAACACTAAGTGGATGATTTTAAGAGATTAATTAATTAAAATTTTATCTCTTGCAAGGAAATAAAGGTAATTAATTAATGGTTTTAAACCTCAAAGGAAGCTTAGAAGGGAAAGTTGCTTAGACAACTAGTTGTGTATCTTAATTTACCTAATTCTATCTCTATCAATGGAAAATGAAGGTGCGAGAGTTCTTGAGCCTTCGATTCTAGAGTCTAGGTGCATCTAAAAAGGTGAGTTAGGTTTGTTACACGAGGCAACTTTAACCCCAAATAATGGATAATCAAATACCCATGTAAATCATTAGAATATCGGAGTATTATTTCCCAAAGCTAGTCCAAGGATATCTTTATCATATTGCTCTTGAGAACCAACTCACTTCACATAATCTCATCCTCTACTTTTTATCAACACAACCTCCCCGTGTTCGACCATTTTCTCACCTTAACTACAGGTTAAAAGAGGATTTTATAAATTTGTTTGCACGACCTTCTTTGTTGACATCGTAAATCCATTTGCGCATTTTCCATACCCAACATGTAATTCATAACTTTTAAGAAGTGGAAATGTTAGGACTAACTCAAGCGTCCCTAGTTGTTAGCCTTTCTCCACTCATACAATCTAGGGCTTCATAAGGATTAACACAAACTCAGGTATGCCTTGTTGTTCACCTTCACCATCATGTTATTAACTTATCAATCAAGACTTCAAACCACATAGACATGATATAAAGCAACACTCACACATATTCATGGTCTAGAAAGAGATAGTTACACCATGTCTTGCATACCCATATTCATATAAGCATGTATGCATCGATGCTAAGGCAACTTGATCATGAAAAGCAATATGTGTGTTCCATGTAAGTTTAAACCCATGATATAAATGTGTTTATTCTTCAAATATTCATGACATCCACACCATTACCCCAAGAAACTACAACTTTAGCTATTCATGGAAGAGAGATCACAAAATTCAAGCATAAAAGCAATTCTAATTTCATAGGTGAGAAGTATAATCAACATTGAGATGATTCAAGATAAAAGTTTGCTTCTTGACTTGATATTCAATAGAAAAGGTACAACTTTTCTTCCTCAACAATTGTCTTCTTTATCGAGAGAATAGTTGTAGAAAAAACATAATAAAAGGTGTATTTTTACTCAGCTATATGTTCTACTAGTTTCTTACTTGTCCTTTTTATAAAACCTAACTTTACCCCATCTAAAATATTGTTCTTACACAATCTTTTGGGTTATTTTATCATGAAAAATTGTAAATTAATCAACCAAAAAGTTTAAATTATATTTTGGGGCCATAAATTTGTAAAAACAAGTTCTAAAATTGAAAAGAAAGACAAATAGTACAAAAAGTACAAAGTTGAGATCATCGGGTGTGACTGATAGGCAAGTCATGTTGTGCATCTCTTCATAGTATGGTTACTTGGTTGGTCATGCTACTAGGCTGATAGGCAAGGTTGGCAAGTTTCAGTCTTGGCTGGTGGTATGTTAAATCCTTGTGCTTGGCATGGTCACTCTTGTGGCTGCGCCATGCATTTGGCACCATTTTTTGTGAAGCGTGACTATGACGTGTAGTCACGTTGTGTCCTCTTCGGCTGGTGCTTCTACCCTCTGCTCATTAGTTTGTCTGCATTTTGTCTTGTTCATGCACTCATTCCTTCTATGGCGCGATCACACATTATGGTCAGACTGTGGAATTTTTGACATTTTAACATGGCGTGAACATTACATATGACTATGCTAACATCTCATCTTCATGCTTTAATTTTTGTCCAAACCTTGCTTCTACTTTGCCTTAGCACACTTGATTTTTTAATTTCTATGGCCGACTTTTTAGCTCAGCGTGTATTGTCATGGTAAGGGTGGAGGTCACACCATGGCTTCTTCTGATGGCATTTCCACAGCGTGATCAAGATGTGTGATCACGCTATGGAGGTCATGGTTCTTTTTCTACATAGCGTGATAACGAAGTGTAGTCACGTGATGGAGATTTTTTCTGCAGTTCCTCCTTAACTTTTCCAATGCGCGACTAGCAACTCCACCACTCTAGTTTATGCAAGGTTGTTGGCCCTTTCCTCTAAGTGTTGAGCTCCAATTATGTGACTCAAGCTTTGATCACGCCATGCTTTCTTCTTCAATGAGTGGCTGCTTGACTGGTCATGCTAAGTCCACTTCTTTTTACTCTATTTATGCTCATTTTCCATACTTTTGCATACTTTTGTAATTTGATGTCCTTTCAACTCAAAAAAACTAAAATTAACATATAAACGACTATGAACAACATATTATACTCAAGAATAAAGCCAAATTTTTCATAAAAAAGCATAGAAAAGTTAGTCAAAAGCTAACGTATCAATCCCCCCACAATTAGAATTTTGCTTGCCCTAAAGAAAAGACTAAACAAAAACAAAACAAATTTTGCTTTTCAACCTAATAATAACAACACATTACCCACCAATTGTCATATAACCATTGACTCCCACTTTTCACAAATGGAATAGTATGTTGAATATTCACCCCCTTTATCATGTCAATGACATTGTGCACTTGTATTTAAGATTTATGGTCTTTTGCAATGAAGAATCTTCACTTACTTATCCCATGATCATATATACTTGTGTGAGTATGGATCAACATAGTCAAAACTTTCATTACGATCCAAACAACAAATAAGGAAGCATAGAGTTTAACTAAAACTAGCTACTTTCTCTTAGCTAACGACCTTATATCATTTAACATCCATACACATCGTGCACCACAATAAATCAATGAATCTTATTCCCTACATAATTTGAACATTTCAAGTGCCTTAGGTTTTTGGCATCCTTTTCCCTTACCTCATCATATGAGTTCCCTTTTGTAAGCGCTTAGGTTTTCTACAGAATTCTTAATCTCCCTTATTCCACGAAGAAAATGCCTTTAAATAGGCTACAATAATGTTCATCCTAATGTAAAGATAATGGATTAGGAAAGTGATTGTTTGGAATAACTTTTTTAAAACAAAACAAAAACATAAAATTCATAACTTCAATGGTGCCGATGTCGCAATAGGTGCAATCACGCGTCGCGGCTTAGGTTGACATCACGACATGGAGAATTTGATTATTTTCTACATGAATCCTGAGAGTGGCATCACGGCGTGAGGTGTGAAACCCCAAAAATTTTAAAGTATTAATAATATCATTAATATTAAATATATGCAAATCATCATAATTTTAAAGGTTGAAATATCATATCTTTGGAAAGTATTGTTGAAAAAATTAAAACCGCACAAATAAGAACTTTTGTTGATTATTAATTTTAGAGTTTTAGTTATAAATTTTATTCTATTGCAATGGATTTAATTGCATTTTGAATTTGGATTCTTGTTGGTCTCTACCAAAATTTGAGGGCCAAGTTGCAACAAAAAAATTGAAAACCAAATTTAAATTTAATCACTAATATGTTGAAAAATATATTTGAACTATAATGTTCTAGATAAATGTAATGTTTTAATGTTTTTTAAATAAACAACTATACTTAATTAATGAATTATACATGATTATACATTTTTATCATAGGTTCAAATTAAATAATTAATTGAATTTATTTCATATTTATAATTCAATATTTTTTATATTTATTTATGTACAATTTTTATTTGATAGTCAACAATCTAGTTTCAATAAAATGAAAACTATATATTATTATTCGTACTTATTATAAAGTGATCATAGTTAAGTTTCAATTTTTTAATTTTCTAAAAAATCTATTGTTGGAGAATACAAATATAGTTCTTGATACATTTCTAGTTATTTTAGTGTCAAAACTGATAAGTCGGGTATATACCGACTTACATGACACAAATCCTTGAACTTTTGTATGGAATTATTGTGAAAATCTTAATCGATGTATGAGTTATGTGCTAAATGTTCATGAAATGATATATGTGGAGATTGTTAAGAAGTGTTGAAAATGTCGTATATATGGTGCAAAGATTGCATGTATTGGATTGAATGCACGTTTCTGACATAACTATTCTCACAATTCTCAAGCACGCACGCACAAGTCCCAACAGAGCACACTACCACATCACACATCAAACATTTCATATGCACACACTACACACACTACACACACTCAGCACACATAAAACACACACAAATGGTGCGGGCGCACTAGGCGTCTGCCCCACTTGTACTGCACACTTGGGTGGGGGAACTAGGCCCCCGCCCCCTCACACACACCAAACATGATGCGGGCGCCCGTACTACACACTCGCACACAAAAGGGTGGACACACTAGGTGCCGCCCCTCACACTCACTACACACGGTGCGAGCACACTACGTGCCCGCACCACACACACTCACACTAGGCGCCAGCCTCTCTCGTACGCACATGTCGGGCAAGCGCCTAGTGCACCCGCCCAGCTCACACAGTGCGTCCCGCACACATTGAGCACCTATCTCTTGCATGCATGCATCCCTTCGGACATGCACACTAGAACGTCCATGCATTCACCACTCATCTGTCCTAGCACTCACATTAACATAATCCGCACTTGCACAAGGCATATACCTTAACACACTCTACTAAAGCATTAGCACAGCAATCCTGTAGTTCAACAAGTGTTTGATGAAATGCATCCTTAATGGTTAAGCAACACAAGTTGGCAGCATGACACTAGATGACCTCACTATATTTCATGTATTGTGTTTGCAGGACACGTGGAAAAAATCTTAGTGAAAAGAAGGCACACCACCTTCCTGATTTGGACACATCAACAAGCAAAGAGGATAAATACCAAGAAGACATTGGGGGATGGAAAAAAAGAGAGGATCGAGAGAGAAAAAATGATTAGAAACCAAGACAAGAAGAACAACGAGGATTCTAGGGCTAGAGCTAGAACGATTGCAAAAGGGAACAGAGCCCCATATGATAGAATACATCTTAATTGTAACCTTTGTAATTGCTTTAACCCAGAATCATCCTAACATGTCTGATTCTGGGATTTCAATCCGATTCTCTGAGCCAATCATCAACATGATTGGCTAAATTTTGAGTATTGTCTTGAAGATTCAATTTGTATAGATCTTGACTGGTTGAGACAACTGAATTGCTTTTGATCTGTGTTTACTGAGTTCTCTGCTTATTGAATGTGAATTTTAATGGGTTTGAATTGTTACTTCTAGATCTAGAATTAAATTGCGGTACCCACTGAAATTACTTTAGATCTACTTAAGATGCATTAAATTTGACATGATTTGAATATGGAAACCTCCTGTACATGAGCTCTAAGATATGATTTCATTGTTGTTTCCATATGTGTTGTACCCTCTAACATTCGAAACCAAACCTATAAAAGAGACTAAGAATTATTCTCGTAGAAGATTCTGAGCTCACGAATTGGTTAGCTGCCCTACCAAGGGAGATAGTCAAGTAGTGGACTAGGATTGTCATACAAGGTTGGGATCTAGGAATTCCATTTGTGCCAACAACTTGCCACGCCAGGGGAGGTTAGTGGAGTAGGTGAATTGAAATTGAGAGAGTCCCCCGGCTAATCAATCTCATGAAACTAGCAGACAATCCCCTCATGTTCTCACACTAGTAAGTGATACTAAAAAGAGATCTATACATATTGAGACCCCTCTAGGCAATACCATTTTCTTATTCTACTTAGTAATTTGAATTTTCTTATTTGTTGTATTCTCGTTTTCCTCTAGTTTGTAACTTAATCAATCATCATAACGCAACCCCTTCTCAGTGGAGCGAATCCCTTCACCACTACTACATTTAGTGAGTTTAAGAAAAATTGGAAAGCAAGCGATAGCTTCCACCAAAAACAAAACAAAAGATTCAATTGATAGGAATTTAAATATATTGGCTTATGATATGATATTTTATATTAAGTTGAATATTAGAATGGTTTTTTAATTGGTTTATAATTTTTTTTGTTGGATCTTGTAATAATATGTTTTTAGATTGGATTTTTAATTTTAGCCTAATAAGAAATTCAGTTTTATACCAAAAAATCGAATACAAAACTGAACCGAATTCAAAATTCGGTTTCGATACCAATCAAATTCAGTTCGGTTTTGGTTTGTATTTTTAGAAACTTGAAAACTAAAATAATTGAATTAGAAAACTGAAAAATAAAAAATGGACCGATTCTCACCCCTAAATGGGATTGCTTTTTAAATTTTGTGTAATCTTTTGTCTTGCATTGAAAATTATGCTTTGGATTTATAAGTTCTTTTGATTTTTTGCAAACTAGCTTCTGATGTTTTTATATACGTGTATATATAGGACTTCATGTCCATAAAATATCTATGGAAAAACTAAATGTATTGGAACTAACTGCTACGCCAATTCATATGCGAGAGCCATCTCTACAATCTGATAATACCGGAAATGAGTTTTATTGTTTGTGTAAGTAAGTGTTGTACGGAGCTAAGTGTTGCGCCAATTCAAAGGCATGACGTACCTCTAGAGTCCGTACAAGCCACCTCTAGAGTCTATATGTCCACTGTGAATTATTTATATTTGGTATTGGCCATATTTTGATAAATGCATAGCATTTGAATGCACAGGACCAAGTAGGTGTTAGCTTGGAGGGTAATTGATATGGCTAAATATAGGTGTAAAATTAGATTGTGACTGCTATCTACCCCTTATCAAAAAATATTGCCCTACAATCACTTAACCATG
Organism: Ophiorrhiza pumila; assembly: GCA_016586305.1. Taxonomy (NCBI): domain Eukaryota; kingdom Viridiplantae; phylum Streptophyta; class Magnoliopsida; order Gentianales; family Rubiaceae; genus Ophiorrhiza; species Ophiorrhiza pumila. Next base: position 19,050,454 of record BLIW01000005.1, read on the forward strand.
ATAATATAAGAATGTTCATATCGACAGGGAAAGGATTATGTTGAAATATTATAAAATATTTTTGTATTTTTTTATTTAATTTAAAATTTAAAGGAAAAGTAAACAGTTTGGTGACTTAAGAAAATAGCAATTGAACAAGCGTTCACCCGAGATTATTTTTTAGGGTTTATAAAAGGCACAAGCAAATTCTATCTATGGACATGCAAAATAAGGATAAACCATTATTCACAATTTAGGTCTCTATATCGAGCACATTCCTTATTCATAAAAATCTATCGCACACCCTCCTATGTGGCAAGAGGCAAGGAATGGTTTAAGCATCTACCTACTAGATATTAACAAATAATTAAACCCTCATATATGGAAAAAAGCAAGATTTACTTCCTTCATTAATCCAGAATCTAATGTTATCTCCTACAACCAACCCTCTAATTAAATTGCTCCTATGTAGCAGGAGACTACAGCGAAACAAGTCACACTAATGTTAAACTAATCCCCCAAACTGCTCCTATATGGCAAGAGGCAAGAGGTAAGGTAAATTTAGACTAACAAATTCACAACATACCAAAAAAGATCCAAACAACCTACTCTAACACTCGAATGTGGCAAGAGGCAAGATTAAAGCAAGTTATCTCTAGTAATTTACTACACTAAATTAAACATATTCATCATACATAACTCATACGTCAAATCATGCATGAATGTGAAGAAAATAACAATAAAACTCATTAGGCATACACCATAGAATATAAAATAAAACCTATAAAATTAAGCACAATAACTTATATTCATAACCCCGGGAGCACAATTAATTTAGTCGAGCATGGCTATATTTCACAACATCATAGATTTGATAATTAAGAGCAAATTTGAAGACATGGCTTGAAAAGAAAGATAAAACCTTGAATTATTGAAATCCTTAGAAGAAACTCTCCAATCAAATACCAAAATCTCCATAATATAATGATAAGTCAGTTTTATACTGACTTGTTTTTATTAGTTTTGCTTGGCTTTTGTGAGTTCTTGTGCCTTTTATATGGAGAGTGTGTAGGAACGAGTGAGTTGTGCAAATATTGGTATGAAATTTATCTGGTAAATAATGAGTTGAAAATAGTAAGATTATAGTATGAAGTTGACATGGTTGTTGTGTGGTCAGGTTCTGCATGTTGAGGTGTTGTACATGAAGTAGAAGTTACGTGTTTGTGAGTGAAATGTGTGATAAATTCTTGTGGAAATGTTGTGGGAAGTTTGTTAAGTGAAAGAGGTATCAAATTGTGTGTATGGAGTTCGCATGGATCACACACTCATCTGGTATTGAGTTGTTGCTAGCATCATCGCACGACACCGCACACATCATCTCCTGCACAGCATCACATAGCCGCGTGCATCTCGTTAGGCCGCCGCATGAGGGCTTCATGTCGTCGCATAGGTTGTGCACAAGTCGTCGCACATGGTGATGCACATTCCTGTACGCTGGCACAAGAGGATGTCACATGTAGTGCACAAGTGGTCCACATACACCGCACACTCGTTGCTACACACCACTTCATCAAGTCGCCACACATAAAACTTCAGCTTTATGTCATTGAAAGTCCACTCCTTCACTTATTCAACTCACTATTGCAAGAAGCTTTTAATGTGTGTTTCAGCTTTTCAGAAAAAAATCAATTATGAATCAGAGAAGTAGCTTACACCATCATAAATTCATATGTTTGAATTACCTCACCATCAACTCTACCTTTGCATTGATTGAATCTCAGCTCTTCTTGATTGTACACGAGCACATGAAACAACACAATAGCAATCTCATTAAACTCCATTTCTCGTTAAAAGAAACAAAAACTAATTCACCATTCATAATACAAAAACGAGACATACAACACTCAAGACAATATTGCAAGTTTAACGAGCTGGCAAAAACAACAAACAAAGATTCACAAAACATAAAATAGCATAATAGAGTGAGCAAACAAAACACGGCACCCCCATACTTATTCAAGCAATGGTCCCCATAGCCTGTTTAGAAGCCTCGACGAATTCGTTCTTCCCTCTCATCCTCAAGATAAGTGTACCACTGAACAGTGCCCATAAGGCCCAAAGATGATTAGCAAATCTCAGTTGGTTCGATTCCACTCCCTTCTTGCGTGCCATCTCTGCGAGAAGATGAGGAAAGAACATCGGTGTGAACTCTGATCCTTGTGCCCGCTTTATATACCAAATCATCAATCGTCCTACAACAACTGTGTACCTATGCTGTATGGCATATTTCAAAAGGACTCTCTCCCTGGTTGCTGTAGTGGTCTGTATGGTAGGCATAAGCCTATAATTAACAAAGAGCGACCACATTCTCGCCACCACTATCAGATCACTCGTGAAAACATATAATGCCTTGTTTTGTGTATTCCTCACCCAAGTCGCGCCAGGCAATCCCACAGACTCCAATAGATGATCTGTGTTTTCTGCCCGCACCAACCGACTGTATGTATTATTTGGATAGTCCGGCAGGTGAAAATATCGATCTTGGAGACTTTGCCGGCTCGCTATCCATAACTATCTCTTCATCGGAAGAGGAAGAAGATGAAGAACTGGCCGAAGCTTCACTGAAGATTTTGTATTCATATGGGTTCATGTGATATGGGTTCACCTCGTACTCTATGTCGCAACTAGAGACCTGCACACTTCTAAAGACAACAACATGATATTTATAGGGAAATGCTCATGCACATGCTAGCTTAAGGTGAGCTAGAAAACAAAGGCATGTGACTGAAGGAACTGACAAACAATTATATGTGAGTAAAGATAAAGGACAACATATGACAGACCCTTTTGTATGTATACAACCAATCACTCACGGGTTTTCTATTCATGTACTTGGCTAGACAATCGAATGAATATTTCACAAGGCAACCTCACATGATGTTATTCTGTTACCTTTATTGCCATTAACAACCAAATCAAGCTTACCCCCTCGTGAATGATTTGTACCGCCTTTGCCCAACTTGTATCCCAAAAGTGGCACCCGTTTGCATCAACACTCTTTGACATCCATTTCTCAGTGATTGCATACCTGAAGATATGAAGAATTTGGGATCAACGCAATACAATTCGAACTACACCTAAAAATGTAAAACAAAGAAAACTTAAATTGAATTGAAATAGAACAAACAAAAAGATACTAGGTTGCCTCCTAGGAGCGCTTGTTTGAAAGTCGACAGCCCGACCATGCCCGGTGTTAATGTGAAGTTATAGGATCATCCAGGAACAACTCGTGTGTGATTTGAAAACCTTTTAGCACATCTTGATCCTCATGGAGTAGGTACGGTTTCAGCCTATTACCATTTACTTGCCATGTATTCCCGTTCTTCTCGTTTCGTGCCTCAACCACTCCATAAAGCCTAACCTTAATAACCCGAAAAGAACTTGTCCATCGTGACTTTAATTTGCCAGGGAAATGCATTAATCAAGAGTTGTTCAATAACACCAAATGCCCTGGTGCAAAACTCTTCATTTGGATATTTGCATCATGTAATCTTTTTGTTCTCTCTTTGTACAGCTTAGAACTCACGTAAGCATTGATTCGAAACTCATCCAATTCATTGAGTTCCATCATCCTTTTAGACTGAGCTCCATTGAGATCCAAGTTAAGCTTCTGAATTGCCCAATATGCTCTATGCTCCAACTCCACTGGTAAGTGACATTCTTTCCCAAAAACAAGTCTGAATAAAGAAGCACTAATTAGTGTTTTGTAAGTTGTTCTATACGCCCAAAGAGCATCATCCAAATTTATAGCCCAATCCTTCCTGTTTGGATTAACAAATTTCTTCAAGAATCGTTTAATCTCCCTATTGGAAATTTCAGCTTGACCACTGGTTTGTGGATGGTAGGCAGTAGATACCTTGTGCTTCACTTCGTATTTGGCCAAGAGAGAGGCAAAGATTTTGTTGCAAAAATGAGTACCTTCATCACTGATAATTACCCTAGGTGCTCCAAATCTATTGAAAATGTATTTCTTAAGGAATGCAGCAACACTCTTTGCATCATTGTGTGGCAATGTGATGTCTTCCACCCACTTTGAAACGTATTCTACTGCAACCAAGATATACTCCATACCTCATGACTTAGGGAAAGGACCCATAAAATCAATGCCCCAAATGTCGAATAACTCCACTTCAAGATTATTATTCAGAGGCATCTCGTTTCATGAAGAAATGTTCCCAGTTCTCTGACACCTATCGCATTATCCTACCCATATTCTTGAATCCAAGAAGATGTTAGGCAAATAAAATCCAGACTGCAATACTTTGAATCCAGTTCTTGTAGAGCCAAAATGTCCTCCACAAGGTCCTTCATGACAACCTTTCAAAATATCATCCTTCTCCTCTTCCTTGACACATTTCCTTATGATTTTATCACTACACACCTTATATAAATCATTGTCTTCCCAGAAAAAGTACTTTGCATCACTCCTCAATTTCTTCTTCTGCTCATGTGAATAATAAGAAGGTACTTGCCCTGCCACCACAAAATTTTCCATCTCTGCATACCACGGAAAGTCCTCTTTCTCTATTTTGAACACTTGCTCATCAGGGTAAAACTCTTTTATCAACAACTTGGAATTGTCTTGCTCTTGAGACTCCAATCTTGACAAGTGGTCAGCTAGCACATTCTCTGAGCCTTTACGATCTTTTATCTCAACATCAAACTCCTGAAGTAGAAGCACCCACCGGATGAGTCGTGGCTTTGCTTCCTTTTTGGCTAAAAGATACTTCAACGTTGTATGATCTGTATGCACTATGACCTTGGATCCCAACAAGTAAGCACGGAATTTGTCAAAGGCAAAAACCACAGCAAAGATTTCCTTCTCAGTGGTTGTGTAGTTTATTTATGCTTCATTTAACAACTTACTTGCGTAATAAATTGTGTGAAACACCTTGTCTCTTGTTTGCCTCAAAACCACACCTAATGCATAGTTACTAGCATCACACATTATTTCAAACGGTTCACCCTAATGGGGAGTGACTATAACTGGTGCTTGTACAAGCTTTGATTTCAATAGCTCAAAGGCCTCAACACATTCAGTCCCAAACTCAAACTTGACATCCTTTTCTAATAGACTACACAAGGGTCTAGGAATTTTAGAGAAGTCCTTAATAAACCTTCTGTATAACCTTGTATGACCAAGGAAACTTCTGATTCCCTTCACATTGGTTAGAGGGGGAAGTTTTGCAATTACATCAATCTTTGATCTATCAACTTCAATTCCTTTGCTAGAAATCTTGTGTCCAAGCACAATACCTTCCTATACCATAAATTGGCACTTTTCCCAGTTAAGCACTAAATTTGTCTCCTCACATCTTTATAGCACCTTGGCAAAGTTATCCATACAACCGTCAAATTTCATTCCAAACACTGAAAAATTGTCCATGAATATCTCTATGATAGACTCAACCATGTCGTGGAAAATTGCCATCATACATCTTTGGAAAGTCGTAGGTGCATTGCATAAGCCAAAGGCATGCGTTTGTATGCAAAAGTACCAAAGAGACAGGTGAAGGTCGACTTTTCTTGGTCCTTGGGATCTTTAGATATCTGATTATAACCAGAATATCCATCGAGAAAACAGTATAATAGAAAGCCTGCAATTCGGTCCAAGAGTTGCTCCAAGAAGGGAAGTGGAAAGTGATCCTTCCGAGTTGCTTTGTTAAGCTTTCTGTAGTCCATACACACTCTCCACGCACTAATTATCCTTGTTGCCAAAAGCTCATTTGCATCATTTTTCACAACCGTAACTCCCCCTTTCTTTGGTACGCATTGCACAGGATTTACCCATTCACTGTCTGAAATGGAAAAAATCATACCAAAGTCCAACAATTTAATTACTTCCTTCTTTACAACCTCCATCATCTGGGGGTTCAATCTTCTCTGTCTGTCACGAACTGGCACAAAATTTTCCTCTAGCAAGATCTTTTGCATATAGATGCTTGGGCTTATTCCCTTGATATCTGCGATAGTCCACCCAATTGCTTGTTTGTATAGCCTCAAGACTCCCAACAGTTTTTCCTCTTGCCATCCTTCAAGTTTGGACGAAATCACTACTGGGAGTGTTTCATTGTCTCCAAAAAAGCATACTTCAAATATGGTGGTAAAGGCTTAAGCTCAAGTTTGGGTGGTACTACAATGGACGGCCTCAGCTTCTCATTATTGCACAACATTGGATCATTCCTCACCGCAGTGGGTTCCAAAACATCATCAGAAACAACATGGCATTTTTCGTCTTTCAACTCGTTAACACATGTTTCTTCTAACAATTCTTTCATCATACATTTATTTCCTACTTCAACAACCTCAGTTTGAATTTCAAAAATAGACTCATCCAGCACACTACATTCAACAATATTCTCTAGTTCAGACAAAATTTTTCTGTCTTTCTCATCTAACTCCAACCCATCAAATTCTTCTTCATAAACATGTAATTCATCAACATAAGAAAAATCATGCTTAACATTCTCATTTATTCCATGCAAAGAGGAACATGCTATTGCTTTAATGGCAAAACAGGATTCAACATACATAGGATGTTTCATAGCATAATCTACATCAAACACAACTTGTTCATTATTGAATCGGAATGTTACCGTCTTGCTTTATACTCCAATCAAGGCATCACTAGTAGCCAGAAATGGTCTTCCAAAGATAAGAGGCACTTCAGGGTCCTCCTCCATATCAAGCATAATAAAATCAACAGGTAAGGTAAACTTATCTACCATTACCAAGACATCCTCAAATACCCCTTTAGGTTCCATAAGGGACCTATCTGCCAACTGTAAGGTCACAGCTACCGAAAGAATTCTCCCCCTAAGTCCCATATTGATGGAAATAGAGAGAGGAATGAGGTTGATGCCAGCACCCAAATCACATAAAGCTTTTACAAAGTACCTCGTGCCAATTTTGTAAGGTATTGTACAGCTACCAGGATCTTTCAATTTGGGTGGCAAATTGTGCCCAACCCACGCTCCAATGCAATCTATGAGTGTCAAAAGCACTTCACAACTTAAAATCTGTTTCTTGTTTGATATAAGGTCTTTTAGAAACTTTGCATATTTAGGTACTGCACCCACCAAATCCAACAATGGTAAGCTCACATTAACTTGTTTAACTACGTTCAAGAATCTATCAAATTAAGGCCCTCTCTTTGGCTTTGGTCTCACTCTTTCAGGGAATGGAGGTTTAGGAGCATATTCTGGAAAATTGTAAGGACTTGGAGGTCCTCTAACCTTTTTAGTCACTACTTTATCTCCATCTTCATTGTCTTTCACCACCTCCTTCTCTGGTGCCATGTCCTCATTGGCACAATCTTTCTCAAGTTCAACAATTGGTTCCTCCTCATCTTCACAAGCTTTATTTCTAGGCTTAGAGATTTTATGCACTTCTTTTCCACTTCTCAAAGTGATTTCATTACATACCTCCGTCACTTTTTGATTCGGAATTGTGTCACTTGGAAGTGAATCACTAGGCTTGTGATGCACAGCATTGGCCAATTGATCCAATTGCATCTCAATATTCTTTAAGGTAGCCTCATAATGCCTCACAGTAGTTTCCATCCCACGAAACCTTTGTTCATTCTTGTCCATCTTTTCCATAAGTTTGTGGAACATATCTTCTACTAATGGCTTCCTTTGCTCATTCGCATTCGGTTGGTGATCAAAGCCTAGGGTGGATTTGCAGTCCTTCTTTGCTCACTTCCTTGAAAATATTGGCCTTCTTGAGTTTGATTTTGATTTCCCCAACTACCCTGGCCACCACTATACTGTCTGTTACCTCTATTGTAATTGCCTGAATATTGTGGCTTGTTATAGTTATTCACATACTGTAAAGACTCAGTAGTGATAGCACATTCGTCTGTATGATGTTCGCCCTTAGACAACCCATATGATAACACAGGAGTTTTGGCTTGTGTAGCTTTCAGAGTTTGCACTTGTTTAGCCAAGGCCTTAAACTTGGCACTCAAAGAAGTTTTCTCATCAAGGTCTAATACTCCTTTCTGCCTTCTACCATATGGTTTCCTTGTTTCAGGAAAAAGTTACTCATCTTCAGCTATCTTATCAAAGAGCTCCCTGACCTCAGGAACACTCTTATCTTTCAAGGCACCATTAGCACATGCCTTAACCATCATGGAAGACTCAGCTGTGAGGCCTTTGAAGAAAGTGTTCAATTTTCTGATCTCTCCAAGATCATGGTTAGGGCATTGTCTGATTAAATCATTGAAACGCTCTCATGCCTCTTGGAATGACTCCCCATCATGTTGTTGGAAGTTCATTATATCCATCCTCATTTTCTCCAACTTCGCCGGTGGAAAGTATTTGGCCAAAAATTTCTTTTGGAGTTCCTCAAAAGTTGTCACTCCATTTGTTCCTCCAATAGACTTGAACCAATGCTTTGCTTTGCCTCTCAGAGATAGAGGAAAAAGAATTCTATGAACTTCACTCTGATCCACTCTCTGAAGCTTGAAAGTACTGCAGAGGCCTAGGAACCAATCAAGATGTTCATTCGGATCCTCATTGTCAAGACCTTGGAATAATTGGCCCTGAGTGATCATGGATACTATCTGAGTTGGTATGTGGTAGCTTTCAACGTTGATACCCTGTTGATCAAAACTATTCTCGAAATTGATTGCACAGTGATCACCAAATCTTGGTGGTCTAGCTCCTGGATTTGCCATTTCTCTTCGTCTCAGTTGAGTTCTCAAAGTCTTTGGCAGTTCAAGATCTAGTAGAAATTTTGGTTCTCCTTTAGATCGGAGCCTGATCATACAACACACCACAAGTGAAGTATGATAGGAAAGAATCGATAAAACAGACACAAGAATTTCAATTGTCTACAAATGAAACAAAATAGAACAAAACACAACGCAACAACAACAATAAAATGGGAACAGAACGACACATTAAGATCAAGAAATCGTGCCATTCCCCGCAAGCGGCGCCAAAACTTGATAGGCTTGTCGTGTACCTTGCAATTTATCCCTATTCACTAATGTAGTCACAGTGAGAGGGTTTCGTTCCTCAGGGAAGGGGATGGTTTCAAGAACTCACTAAATGTTGCTCTAGTTATGTCATGAGGTATGTAATATCAAAAAAAGATGCAAGTAGCAAGAAGACTGAGAAGTAAAGGTAACAAAATCAACACATGGAACAAACACAATGCAGAAAAATAAGACAACAAGGTTTAGACAGACGTCCTAGGGTTTAGATGCAAGACAATCGCAAATTAAACAGTTAAGCTATGCATTTGACCCCATATAAATCAATTCAGGTGGAGACAAGAGTTGCCTAGGAGGCTAGTGAACACTCAGCATGTCGACCGCAGTGTCCTCTATACTCCTTAACATCCTACTTTTCCCATGTCGAGGCCGAAGTAAGATAAATAAACACCGCAATGTCTCGACTTCCAATGTCAACTACTCAGGCATGCAAAGCCCTAGGTCTCCCATGGCAAGGCCCGACCTAAGTTTCTGAACTATAGTTAGCATCAAAGAATCATTCTACACTTTATTCTAGTGAATCAATGACCTACGATTGGCATGGCGACCACATCTCGGATCATGATCAAGACCAAACAACTGAAGAAACTCCATACTCTTTCATTCTGCCCTTATTTCATGCAATCTTCACTGTAATTGGTGAACCGAGCCTCAACCTAACACGGCGACCACAATCAAAGTTCACGTCAATCAATAAGAGCACAAACATTACGAAAATTCACATATTAAGCATTTAAGAACATGAATGATCTCAATCATAGAAATCAGGTCAATTGCATAGCATTTCATAGTTCAATTACACAATCGTCTTATCCAAACCCTAGGACATCACCAATTTAGCCACGAGACTCCATCTCTAATTCATGATCAACACTTTGCAAATCGAAACAATTCATTTCATTAATTGGAAAGATTATACCAAATGTATTGCTTCAAATGCTTCCAATCCACAAACGAATTGAGGAAACACTCCTTAATTGAGTAAAGGTTTACAATGATCGGTCCAAATCCTTGATCGAAATTCTAAACAGAGCACAAATAGAAGAAAGAGAATTTAGAGAGAGAAAGTTTCTAGTGAGAGAAAGTTCCCACTCTAGAGTTCTAAAAATCTGTTACAATTCTAGAATGATCGATCCCCCCTCCAAAGTCCATATAATGTTGACTAATTCCTCTATTTATAGAGGTTACAAAACGTAAACAATACGCAAACGTAAACTGAAAACTAATTTACAAGAATGCCACTGCGAATATCAATCGCTAAAAAGAATCAAATTGCTCAAAACATCAGCTCACGCCTTCAAGCCAGCTCACAACGCGCCTTCGAAGCTCCCATCACGCCTCTGAGCTCAAAGTAACCACGCCATCATCACTCCTGCATAAGAACATGACTTCCTATACTTAGAAAATTTTCACACAAGAACTATACTTAGAAAATTTTTGCACAAGAAAACATGAAGCAATGCACGGTGTGGCTGCATAACCCAGCCGTACCATACACTCTCTTCCACGGTGCGGCTGCCTGACCCAGCCGCACCATGCACCTTCTTTCACGGTGTGGCTACTTGACCCAGCCGCACTATGCATATATTTTTGCGGTGCAGCTGCCTGACCCAACCATACCATGCAAATTCCATGGGGTGCCCACGTGTATGTGCAAAAACTATGCTAGTTTTTATGCTTGTGTGGTTGCATTTGGTTGCAAAATTGTACATGAAGGATGCATGTGCAATGTGCTCGTGCTGAACTCAAGAGTGTAGTGCATGGGTGTAAGTCTTATGTATGAGTTGTGTATATGAGTTGTGCCTTTGTAATGCCTATAGTATGCTTATGAGTATACTTGTGTAATGCAAGTGGTGTGCTATGTAGTGCATATCTGCGCAGCAATTATGTGCAAACAAATGTACAAACGTGCTGCAAATGCTAGTTGGATGATAGTGCAAGTAAGGCAGAGATTCAAGTTTCCTTTGGCAGAAGGTAGGTAGGATAACTCATGCAATTGAATAAAGGAGGGTCCCACACTTGGAGTGATGCTATTGTTTTTTTGTGTTTGGTTGGGAATACTAGTTTTATGCTTTGACCGAATAAGTAATGGAATCCATTTTTGGTCTATAAATGCTCACTTACTTAACATTTCAATTTATGCACAAGTTGAATACTCCAGCTCGGTAGTGGCTCAAGGAAATTCATCTTCATCTTCAATTTTTACCCTCTTCAAGGTCCTTTCTCGTTATCTCCCAAAAAGGTATGTTTCGGTTCTTGTACTTTGAATTTCTTTCGGAGGTCTTTTATTGGTAAGTATGTATGTTTGAATGAAGATGGTTTAAGATGTTAAGAAACTGATAATTTCATGAAAGGATGCATTATTTGATTGTTATAAGGGTTAGGCATATGCTAAGTGTGGGGGAAGTGGTAAATGCTAAAAATCTTTATTTCAGCTTTACCAGGTTTCGGTAATTTGCACATAATTTGAGCATATGATCTTCAAAATGCTAGATTCCAGTTGCGAAATTTTGATAAGAGGATAGGATACAATGTTTATGTGTTATACTTTTGTTAATTCTGAAAGGAACATAGCCATTTTTATTTAGTAATGATGCTTTCTTGCTGGGAATTCGTATTGTGCGATTGCTGAATTTTTCCAGTTTGGTACATTTCTGTGTCTGAGCCATAAAATGTCCATTTTAGCTCCAAATTGGGTGATTTTGGTCTCTGCATTTAGCCAAGGTATTGTTCTACAACTTTGATTTTACAAGTTCTGGCTAATTTTCCTTGTTTAGCATGTTATTCTATTAGTTGTATTGATATTTTGAAGCTGAAATTTTTGTTTTAAGCATACTCACTTGGTACTAGGCTACTGTTTGTGTGGGAGTAGTTTGTGGAAAGCATGTTTTGTTAGTTCTCTTGTCGATTGATTGATGTGGGGTGTCGATAGTGAGTATTACACTTTATGAGGATGTGTTTTTTTTGTTTTGCACTGAACATGTGTTGTGTTATGACATGAGTGAGCTATCCAGCATCAAATTCTTTTGGTGTCTTTGGATTTTGAAGTATCATTAACACAATTTTCGTCAGTGTTTGATAAGGTGTTTGATGTTATTGGTGTTCTTTACAGACATGCCTCAAAAGAAAGGCGCTACCTCTCGCAAAGTAAAGGGAAAGGCTAGGGTGTCTCAGGACTCAGATGACGATTACTTTCCTGAAGATATGCCAATGTTTGAGGATCCCCCAGAGGTTACAGTTAATCCTTCTGTACCAAAGAAGCAAAAAGGTGAATATCTTGTGTCGGTGTTTTTCAACGACGAGGCTAAGCAAAGGTGGGAAGATGGTGTGTTTGACAAGAAGCTACATTTAGATCGAGCATTTAATGTGGAAAAAGGACCTTTTCGTAAATTGATGAAATATCATAAGTTCGGTGAGAAGTTGACTACGGCGCCAAAATTTTGCAACATTAGCATTGCGCGAGAATATTATGCCAACAGCAAGTTCCCCAATCAAGACGGAGCAGTTTATGTCAGAGGGAAGTGGATTCAGATTGACAGTGTAGTGGTGAATGAGTTTTTGGGCACGCCTAATTATGACACTGAATTTGAAAGCTTTGATGATGCGGTTTCAGATCAAGCCTTGTCGGAAGAATTGGCACATCCAGGGGCAGAGTGGGCAGTGAATTAGCATGGGGACCATAAACACATCTTTCAGCGATTTCTAAAGAGTTATTAAAAAATTTTGTTAATGTTTATCTTGTCTCGACTTATGCCCAGTTCACATGTCACGAAGGTTATTAGAGGGCGCGCTTATATCTGATTTCTGCGATTCGGAATCGCAAGCCTATAGATGTAGGGCGTATCATTATTAACCACATCCGAGCTGGAATCACAAAGATATGGCCGCTATATATTTTCCGATGCTTCTAGCCGATTTATGTTGTGCTCAATGTATGGAGGATACAATGGGTGCTGATTGGCGGCAGGTTCAGCTTCCAATTGCCACACCTCTTTATGCTAAGTATATGCGGGTCGATAAAGAAGTGGCCCGAGCTCTCTCGTCTACTACTATGCTTTCTGATGATAATCCTTACCTGTCTAGTTCACACAATGTTCCTCCTCATTCATTTGATTTTGTTTCTTTCCATAGTACTCTTCATGATTTCTAGTAGTCTGTTGATACCCGTTTTCAGCATATGGACAAAAGGATTCAGAGCATGCATGGGCAGATAAATGACATGCATCAAGATTGGAGCTCTCATGCGTCTACAATCGAATCAAAATTGGACGATATATCTTCTATTGCCCAGCAGCAATTTGAGGTGCTTTATCATAGGCAAGTGGTGATGCAGATGGAGTTGGACAAATGCAACAAGATGGCTATCTATTATCATAGCAATCCTGGGCCACCCAAATCACCACTAACTTCTGCACAGTTGGTTGGATACAGAGTTCCAAATCTGACTCGAGATGATATTAGTGGTGAAATTCATAAGCTTCCACCAGGGGTGCCTGCGAGGTCTTCACTCAACCCATTGCCAACTTTTGGCCGAATTCTACACGCACCTCCTACACTAACTTTTCATGTGGATCCAGAGTTCATGCCTACGACAAGAATACCCATGTTTGGTACTGGGCAGCCCCTTCATGGACCTATGCATGGACCATTCCATTGGGTTGCATAGCCTTTCAGCAGTCCTTCATTCTCTACAACAGAATCATTCTCATCAACATCCTTATCGGCACCTCGTCTTCTTAGGAAGCCCCTCCTTCTTAATCTTTTACATTGCGGACAATGTGTGCTTCAAGTGTGGGGAGTGGAATGTGCTTGAGTATGCTGAAGTTTAGATGTTTTCGTGATTGGGCTGTGAGTTTTGTTGTTGTTGTGAAGTTGCTTTGAGATGAATTTTTTTTCATGTGGAAGTTGCTGTGATGTTGATATTGCTGCTTTGCTAAAATAAGTGCATGTGGTTGTTGTGGGTTGACTATAGGGGGTTCTCGTTCTTGAGATAGTCCTGATGTGTTGAAGTCGTTTAGAGCTTACAGAGATGTTGTGTTGTGAAGCTGTTTTAGAGACTATTGAACTTTGAAACTTGTTGCCAGAATTTGAGAATTTGACGTGATGAACTATAAATTTAGAAGGTGACATGTTGAAATGCTTTGCTATGACATAAGCTTTAGGAGTTTTAACTTCATAGCCGGTAGTGTTTTTATGGCGTGTTTGAATGTGTTTTCTGTTTTAGATTGTGAGTGTTCATAATAAGTGTCTAAGAATGTGAGTGCTTAAATGAGATAATTAAATGTGTCATGTGTAATGAAATGAAAATAAGTGTAGTGACGAAGAGAGTAGGTGATGTAATGGAATGTGTCGAATGGTAGATTGCTTTGTATTAAGCCTTTGTTCCTTTGTTGGCTATGTTTGAACTTGAGTTCATCAAATTTCTTTCTTTTGTTTTTGTTGCATGTGAAAATTTTTCTGTCTTGGTTCCAAAATTGAAGAGATTGGTATATTTTGTTGGCCAAGGCATCATGTTAAAGTAAGATAGATATGCCATGCAAAATTACTCTTTGACATAGGAGGAACCTGGTTCAAGTTGTTTTTGTTGATATGCATCTCCTCAGTATTTTGGGTATCGTGCATACACAATCCCTTAAAGACACATAGGAACTCTTAGTCACATAAGAAAGGATATAGAGAAAAAGCCCTTGGCAATCGGGAATGAAAAGCTGAAATACCCTTGGCAGGCAATTATGGGAAAAAATAGCCCATAAAACCCAGGCAGAAAGTGGGGAAAAAGAGCCGAAAGACCCAGGCTAACAAACACCAATGTGTGTGTCAAGTGAATACACCAAAGTGCTAAATAAAAGGATAAAATCTAATAAAAGCACCAATGTGCGACCATTGATCTCGTGTGCTTTGAGTTCTTCTGTGTGGATAAGGTGATTGTTATGCCATGAGCTATTATAGAATACAAAGGGGGTATACATGCGGGGAGAGTAACTGAATAGGCGTTCCTCAGCACAAACCTTCACGCATGACATTTTGGTCTTTATTCATCGTGCCTTGGTTGATAATTTGTGCTGAAATCTGATAGTTTGGAAACAAGAAACTTTTAAGAGTCCTTGTGTGAAAAAATGTTTTGATGAACTTAGAGGAGAATGTAGTGAACAAGGGAGCAAATTCTTGATTGTAGGTGGTTGACTGAGTGAAGGTTCTGCTTAAGGGCAAGTAAAGGTTCAAGTGTGGGGGAAATTGATAAGTCAGTTTTATACTGACTTGTTTTGATTAGTTTTGCTTGGCTTTTGTGAGTTCTTGTGCCTTTTATATGGAGAATGTTTAGGAATGAGTGAGTTGTGCAAATATTGGTATGAAATATTATCTGGCAAAGAATGAGTTGAAAATTGTAAGATTATAGTATGAAGTTGACATGGTTGTTGTGTGGTTAGGTTCTGCGTGTTGAGGCGTTGTACATGAAGTAGAAGTTACGTGTTTGTGAGTGAAATGTGTGATAAATTCTTGTGCAAATGTTGTGGGGAGTTTGTTAAGTGAAAGAGGTATCAAATTGTGGGTATGGAGTTTGCATGGATCACACACTGATCTGGTATTGAGTTATTGCTAGCATCGTCGCACGACACCGCACACATTGTCTCCTGAACAGCATCACATAGCCGCGTGCATCTCGTTAGGCCGTCGCATGAGGGCTTCATGCCGTCGCATAAGTTGTGCACAAGTCGTCGCACATGATATCGCACACTCCTGTACGCTGGCACAAGAGGATGTCACATGTAGTGCACAAGTCGTCCACATACACTGCACACTCATTGCTACACGCCACTTCATCAAGTCGCCACACACACTAGCACATTTATGCGGCAACCTCACACATTATGTGCACACTTATGCACATTTCAGCACTTCGCTTGCACTCATTTGCAGCACGCTTGTGCATTTGTTTGCATATAATTGCTGCGCAGAAATGCACTGCATAGCACACCACTTGCATTACACAAGTATACTCATAAGCATACTATAGGCAATACAAAGGCATAACTCATATACACAACTCATGCATAAGACTTACACCCATGCACTACACTCTTGAGTTCAGCACGAGCACATTGCATATGCATCCTTCATGTACAATTTTGCAACCACACAAGCATAAATACTAGCATAGTTTTTTTACATGCACACGAGCACCTTATGGAATTTGCATGGTGCCGCTGGGTCAGGCAGCCGCACCGTGAAAATATATGCATGGTGCGACTAGGTCAAGTAGCCGCACCGTGAAAGAAGGTGCATGGTGCGGCTGGGTCAGGCAGCCGCACAGTGGAAGAGAGTGTATGTACAGCCGCACCGTACATTGCTTTATGTTTTCTTGTGCGAAAATTTTCTAAGCATAGGAAGTCTTGTTCTTATGCAGGAGTGATGATGGCGTAGTTTCTTTGAGCTCAGAGGCGTGATTGGAGCTTAGAAGGCGCGTTATGAGCTGGCTTGAAAGGCGTGAGCTGATGTTTTAACCAATTTGATTCTTTTGGGCGGTTGATATTCGTAGTGGCATTCTTGTAAATTAGTTTTCAGTTTACGTTTGCGTATTGTTTATGTTTTGTAACCTCAATAAAAAGAGGAATTAGTCAACATGCTAGGGACTTTGGAGGGGGGATTGATCATTCTAGAATTGTAACAGATTTTTAGAACTCTAGAGCGGGAACTTTCTCTCACTAGAAACTTTCTCTCTCTAAATTCTCTTTCTTCCGTTTGTGCTCCGTTTAGAATTCCGATCAAGGATTTGGACCGATCATTGTAAACCTTTACTCAATTAAGGAGTCTTTCCTCAATTCGTTTGTGGATTGGAAGCATTTGAAGCAATACATTTGGTATAATCTTTCCAATTAATGAAATGAATTGTTTCGATTTGCAAAGTGTTGATTGCGAATTAGAGATGGAGTCCCGTGGCTAAATTGGTGATGTCCTAGGGTTTGGATAAGACGATTGTGTAATTGAACTATGAAATGCTATGCAATTGGCCCGATTTCTATGATTGAGATCATTCATGTTCTTAAATGCTTGAATATGTGAATTTTCATAATGTTTGCTCTCTTATTGATTGAAGTAAACCTTGATTGTGGTCGCCATACTAGGATGAGGCTCGGTTCACTAATTAGAGTGAAGATTGCATGAAATAAGGGCTGAATGTATGAGGATGGAGTTTCTTCACTTGTTTGGTCTTGATCATGATCCGAGATATGGTCGCCATGCCAATTGGTGGTCATTGAGTCACTAGAATAGAATGTAGAATGATTCTTTGATGCTAACTACAGTTTAGAAACTTAGGTCGGGCCTTGCCATGGGAGACCTAGGGCTTTGCATGCCTGAGTAGTTGACATTGGAAGTCGAGACGTTGCGGTGTTCATTCATCTTACTTTGGCCTCGACATGCTGAGTGTTCACTAGCCTCCTAGGCAACTCTTGTCACCTCCTGAATTGATTTGCATGGGGTCAAATGCATAGCTTAAGTGTTTAATTTACGATTGTCTTGCACCTAAACCCTAGGACGTCTGTCTAAACCTTGTTGTCTTATTTTTCTGTATTGTGTTTCTTCTTTGTGTTGATTTTGTTACCTTTACTTCTCAGTCTTCTTGCTACTTGCATTTGTTTTTGATATTACATACCTCGTGGCATAACTGGAGCAACATTTAGTGAGTTCTTGAAACCATCCACTTCCCTGAGGAACGAAACCCTCTCACTGCGACTACATTAGTGATTAGGGATAAATTGCAAGGTACATGACAAGCCTGTCATATAACACTGTTGCGATTCTCAAAAGTTGTAAATTTTCTAATAATAGCAAAAAGTCAAAACCCTAGCTATTACAAAGAGAGAAAATATCTTGCTCAAACTTGTGAAAATTGTCACGTACGTCTACATATAAAAACTTAGGCCTATTTATAGTGAATCTTCAATAATATTCGTAAGTAGGACCTCCTCAGAATCATCCTCAAACACAAAGTCTTAAAACGGGCTAAAACTATAATTTTAGAAAATTATTTCAGAAAGCCTCATTAAGCCTGACGTTACGACATGCAGGGTCGCACGTCATGATGTCCACACACGTCTTGACATCCTTGTCCCCTATGTCATAACGTGGGTCACTAGAACTTTCTTCTATTTGATCATATCTGACGTCGCGACATGCAGGATCACACGGTCACGATGTCAACCCATGTTGCGACGTGGGAGTTCCCAATTTCATGACGTGGAGGCTTGTTCCTGCTTTGCTGGGATTTTCTTCTTCTTTTTCTCCACTTTGCACTCAATTTTAACTTCTTATTTCTTCTCTGTCTAAACCCCATGCTTGATAATCCTACATAAAACACACTAAAACGAATCAAATAGAACAAAACGACTTAAGAATTAAGTGCAATTACTAAACAAAAAGATGAATAAATTCATCTTATCAATAATTGAGACTGCATTGGGCCGACGATTATGCCAAGACCATACTAGTGATCCCCTTCATGCAATTAATGAGGTATAAATACTATTGACGAGAGTCAAAGTGGCAAATATGGATGCCACATTTTTGCCTACAGGATTGTAGTGGTCACCAACCATGAGGAAGGATGAGGTAGCTTCATGATTTGTGCACGCAACAATGAATTGTTAGGGGAGATGAGGTTGGTAAAGGTCGGCAACACCGATCGATACAGTTACCGATTACATGTCTAATGTTTTATACAACATTCAGGTGAATTTTGTGGTACCTGGTTATATGCATTGCTACTGTATTTTTCTAAACGTAATTTTTCAAAAGTTATTCATTATTTCCACCCACTAAGTTATTTTGAGCTCACACTTTTTTTATTAAATTATATTTTCATGGATCCCAGACGAATCAGGGGGTGGACATATTATGGCTCCACATACGCATTGAAGGGTTAGAGAAATAAATTATTAAGGTATTTAATTACTTAATCTGAGTTACTAACTATTATAAAGAGCCATTAATATATTTTAATTGTATAAATTTTGAGATGTAACAAAATATGAATATTATCTTAAATAATTTTAATGCATATGAAGGTGGGTCGTTACATGGGGAGTATAGACTTCTCAACGTCGGTGCACGGTGCGACGTGGAGATGTTGGACATTGCATCGTGCAGAGTTGCAAATTAAAAATTATGCAAGAGTTTAGTGAAAACAATTAGTTTGAAGTAGGAGAATGAATGATGAACCACCTATCCAAACATAGAGTGAGATGAGATCCTTAATGAGAAAAATATATGTACCTTCTCATTACCAACGGGATCTTAAAAGGAGTTTGCAAACTTTGGTCTAAGGAAGTATGTTCGTTGAGAAGTATTACAAAGAAATTGAGTTGTTGATGATTAAGGCCAATATAGAGAAGGATAAGGAAACCATCATGGAGCGGATTGTTGGTGGATTAAATCCAGGATTGGCACACAAGGTGGATTTACAACATGTTTTGGATATGGAAGAAACTCTTCATACGGTTGTAAATATAGAAAATTACATAAAGTTCAAGGGTGAAACATCTTCTTCGAAACAAAATTGCAAAAATAATTTTAAAAATTTTACACCTCAGAATCCATTTAAGCCTAAATTAGCTTCCAAGGTCATAAACAAACAACCTATGAATAATCCAATGACAGCGCCTAAAACAGTTCAGTGCCAACGTGAAGTTCATTATTTTAAATGCAAAGGGTGTGGGCATTATTAATTTGATTGTCTACCAAGGAAGCTCATGTATGTCCTTGATAATGGTGATATCATTAGTGGCAGCACTTGAAGGAGTAACTGAGGACATGACTAAAGAGTCCGAACAACTTTGGTTATAAGAAGGATTCTTAATGCCCACCCCAGGGTAAAAGAGGTCGAGCAACAATGTGAAAATATTTTTCACAATAGGTTTAAGGTACATGGTAAAGTACGTAGTATGATTATTGATAGTGCAAGTTGCATCAATGTGGCTAGAGTTCTTCTGGTAAAGAAACTGGGATTATCTTGCATAAAACATCCTAAATCCTATCAATTATAGTGGTTGAATCAATTTGGTGAAATTAGGGTTAACAACCAAGTGAAGATTTCATTCTCTATTGGTAAGTACCAAGATGAAGTTTTATGTGATGTGGTACCAATGGAGGCAGCTCACTTGTTGTTGGGAAGACCTTGGCAATTTGATCGAGATGTTTTATATCATGCCAAGAAGAACTATTTATAATTTTGACTGTAATTGTCAGAAAGTGAATGTCTCAGCTCTTAAACCATGTCAAATGTTCAAAGACCAAGAAACTATTGCAAATTTTGTGCCAAGATGAGGGAAAAGAAAGCAAAATAAAAAGACCAACTTAAAAAGAAGAACAATGATGTACCTAGTTTAGGTCCAGAAATAAAAGAAAAGAAGTTTGTTGTGTTTGCTTGAAAGAAATAGATCAAGAAAGAATTGATAGATAGATAACCATTGTATTTAATGACCCAAAAGAGCATTTATATTGTTGATAGCGATCACCTTGACAGTTTGCCTAATGTTGACTTGTTTCTTTTTCAGAAATATCAGGACTTGTTTCCCAAGGAGTTACCTACTAGTTTATCACCCATTAGAGGCATTGAGAATTAAATTAACTTCGTGCTTAAAGCTTCTATTCCAATTAGCCTAGCCTATAGAGCAAATCCTTTGGAAAGAGAAGAGATACAAAGACAAGTGGATGAGATACTCGACAATGGTATTGTTTCCGAATCCCTTAGAACTTGTTTTGTTCCTATTATCTTGGTCCCAAAGAAAGATGAATATTTGAGAATGTATGTAGATTGTAGGGCCATTAATAAGATTACCATTAAATATAGGCATCAAATCCCTATATTAGATGACATGCTTGATTAACATTACGGTTTAAAAAATTCACCAAGATAGATCTTAAAAAAAGCTACTATCAAATATGAATAAAAGAGGGCAATGAATAAAAAACAACCTTTAAAATAAAGTATGGATTGTATGAATGGTTAGTCATGCCTTTTGGTCTAACTAATGCACCTAGTACTTTTATGAGGTTGATGAATCATGTGTTTAGATATTTCATTGGCAAATTTATTGCAGTTTACTTTAATGATATTCTGATTTATAGCAAATCATTTGATGAGCATGTTGTACATCTTAATAATATGTTTGTTGTATTAAGAGAACATAAATTGTATGCTAACCTTAAAAAGTATTCTTTTTGCATGTGATCCATTATCTTTTCAAGGCATGTTATTAAATCTCAAGGAATATCAATTGATGAGTTAAATGTTAAGGCAATTCTCGATTCGCAAGACCTTTTTCTACTAGTGATGTTAAGAGTTTTCACGGTCTTGAAAGTTTATATAGTCATTTTGTGAAAGCCTTTAGTTCTATTGCTGTTTCTTTAAATGAATTTGTTAAGAAAAATGTCACTTTTGAATAGAAAGAATCACATGAAAGAGACTTTTAACACACTTAAGGAAAAATTGACTCATGCTCCTATGCTTGCATTACCTAATTTTAATAAAATTTTTGAGATACACTGTGATGCCTCCAAGATAAGTATTGGTACCGTGTTAATGAAAGAATCAAAACCCGTGGCTTACTTTAGTGGAAAGCTAAATGGTGTAGCCTTAAAGTATGCAATTTATTACAATGAGTTGTATGGTTTGGTAAGATCTTTACATGTATGACAACATTACTTGTGGCCGGAAGAATTCATAATTCATTCTGATCATGACAACCTCAAATTCTTGACGTATCATGGTAAATTAAATAAGAGGCATGCTAAATAGTTAGAATTCATTGAATCCTTTCTATATGTGATTAAGTATAAAGATGGAAAACATAATATTGTTGCATATGCATTGTCTAAAAAGTACTATTTACTTATTTTTATGCATGCCAAGTTACTTGGTTTTAAATTGATCAAAGAATTTTATGTTAGTGATGCTAATTTTCAATGTGTTATGATCTTTGTTTGCATAAGCCGAATGGTGATTTTTATGTGCAAGATGGTTTTCTTTTTAAGAAAGACAAGTTGTGCATTCCACTTTATTTCATTCGAAAATTACTTGTTAATGAAACCTATGGTGGAGGGTTAATGGGGCTTTTGGAATACCTAAAACATACGATGTCTTGCCTGAACACTTTTATTGGCCAAATATGTTAAAAAATGTTAAGAATGTTTGTGAAAAGTGCATTGTTGGTAAACAAGCTAAATCAAAGGTAGCCTCATGGTTTATATACACCTTCGCTAGTTCTTAGTCATTCTTGGGGAGACGTATCTATAGATTTTGTGATTAGGTTACGTAGGTCTTGTACTCGTAAAGATGGCATATTTGTTGTTGTTGATATGTTTAGCAAAATGGCTCACTTTATTGCATACGCTAAAACTAATGATGCAACTAATATAGCTGATTTGTTCTTTAAGGAGATTGTTCGTTTGCATAGCATACCACAAAGTATTGTCAGTGATAGGGATGTTAAATTCTTGTCTCATTTTTGGCGTACTTTACGAAATAAGTTAGAGACTAAGTTGTTATTTTCTATTATTGCGCATCTACAGACAGATGGTCAAACTAAGGTAATAAATTGCACTTTGTCAACTTTATTGCATGCCATAATTCAAAAGAACCTAAAGACCTAGTAGACTTGTTTGCAACACATTGAATTTGCATATAATCGTACTTTGCATAGTTTGATTAATTGTTCTTCATTTGAAGCTATTTATGATTTTAACCCTTTGGCTCCTCTTGATATTTTTCCTTTGCCTACTGATAAGTTGGTTTTATACTAACTTATATGTGATATTTTACTTGGCTTTTGGCTTGTTTGTTATGCAATTGTGTAGTGCTATGTGTCATTTTATGTACTTTATGTGGGTTACAACTTGGTGTGCTAAAATGGAGAAAAAGATAAAAAATGTTGATTAAATGAAACAAATGTGTGTTCAAAGTTAAAGAACAAGGAAAGAATTCAAAAGGCTTGAAAAGATGCTTGTGGAGTGTGAAGAATACCTTAAAATGCTTATTGTGTGTTTGGGCAGAACAGATATGCTACTTCAATTGAGTGTATCTTTCTCAATACTAATCCAAATGAGGAGATCTTGGATGTTCTGGAAAGAACTTTGAGTATACTTCAATTCATATGTTCTAACTTGCTTCCAATTCGATGTGCAAGTATAAGAAACGAGAGCATCTTTGCAATCGAAGCTTCAGGTTTTCATCGTTGACTTCACTGCCACAGTTTGGTAGATTGCTTATACCGTGAGCTACAGACTACCGAAATTGATGATTTTTGAACTAATAGAAAGCCAAGAGAAAGATCTACAACTCTTATGTTTACCACAAAGTCCAATTCGACGGCGAAAAGACACATAGATTGCTTGGAAGTGAAACATCGTGCAGAAAAGGTTTAATTGCATGGCGATGCATCGCCATGAAAACAGATTGCATGGCGATGCATCGCCAACATGAAATCTCTCCTTGCCACAGTTTTGTATTTGGGCCATAACTTTCTTGTCCAAGATCTGAATTGAGTGATTCAAAAGGCTATGGAAAGCTAAAACTTGGGGCTACAACTTTTATGTTTTAGGTTTTGCCAAATTCACAATGCATCAAGGTCAGAGTTTGGTTTGAAGGTGACGAAGGGCATGCACTCAACGCCGCACAACTCCAGCACTACATCGCCGCACACATGCACACATCGCCAAATACACCAGCACACTTCGTGCACACACATGGGCACTTCACAGCACACTTCATGCACACACATGGGCACTTCACAGCATATTCATGCATTCACTAAGGCACTTCACTGCACACTCGATGCCCACAAGTGTAGCACTTCACAGCACACTCAATGCACACACCACATAGCACAGCTTATGCACATTCCAAGCATCACAAGCATGCACTTCATCACAAGCATGCATCAACACATAGGCACTCATGCACACATTTCATGTACGCACTCCCAAAGCACATACATAACTACACGCACTGGATTTTCATGGCGATGCATCGCCACAACGCATCGCCATGGAAGTTTCTACACGGCGACGCATCGCCCCTATGCGTCACCATAGGGAAATCTTCACAGCGATGCATCGCTACGATGCATCGCCTTGAGAGGGCTTACACGCTGATGCATTGCTACGATAATGGTGAAACTCAAGCTGAAATTTTTCTAAGTATTGAAGAGCTACGATACATCGCCTTGAGAGGGCTTACACGCTGATGCATTGCTACGATAATGGTGAAACTCAAGCTGAAATTTTTCTAAGTATTGAAGAGTTCTTTATGTGTGTATGGTTTGTGGTGGTGTGAGGGCGTGAGGGCTCGTGGCTTGGAGGCGTGCTGAAGGTTGTGGAGGCGTGATGTAGCTTGGCCTAAAGGCGTCGAGCGTCAGAGTGTTTGCTGATGTGGCATGCATCGCACGTGCACTATTTGGATAATTAATATATTACAGTGGCATTTCTGTAAATAAGTGTTCATTTTACATTAGCATATAGAATAAGCTTTAGACCTCTATATATAGAGGAATTTGTCATTATAGATTCGGACTTTCTAGAATTTTACCAGATTTTTTATCTTGAGCGGGATTTTTCTCTCTCTAGATTCTATCTCTAGTATTTGAGCTCCGATCTCGATTCCGATCGCATTTTTGATCCGATCATTATAAATCTATACTCAATTAAGGAGGCATCTCATGATTCTTTTGTGAAATTGGAGCTTAGAAGTACTTCAATTGGTAAATTCTTCCCAATTTATGAAAATGAACTCTTTTAAGTTTCAATTTGAATATCGTGAATCGAGAATGGAGTCTCGTGGCTAAATCTACGGTATGCTAGGGTTTTAACCGGATGAATGTGTAATTAGACTACGCAACGCTCTTCATTTGACACAATCCTTAAAAAATGAAATTGTACCGAGAATTAATGCACGAATCTTGTTGAGTTTCATAAATTCTCATGCTTATTGACTGAGTTGTGCTTCAATTGTGGTCGCTATGCTAAATTTAGGTGAGATTCACCGATAAATGTGAGAGTTACATGAAACGAGAACTTAAAGTATGATTTTTAAGTCTCTTCACTTGTGTTGCCAGTTCATGATCTGAGATGCTGTCGCCATGCCGGTTTAACTTCATTGAATTATTAGAATAGAGTGAAGAGAGATTTTCTAAGGCTAATGAAGACAAATAAACCTAGGTCAGACCTCGCCATGGGAAGACTTTATGATTTGCATGCTAGAGTAGTTAGTCTTGGGCAATTGAGAGGTTGCGGGTTACAATCATCAAGCTTAAGCCTCGCCACGGGAAAGCTTGATGTCAGGGAGTGTAGGGAGTATTGAGGTCGACATGCTTGGTGCTAACTAGACTCCTAGGCAACCTATGTCTCCTCATATTTTTCAAGTGTGTCAAGTGCATTGCCAAAGTAGTCTAATGTCCATTCATCTAGAGCCAAAATCCTAGGACATCCACGCTATATCTGATTTACTCCCATTTACTGATTTTGTTGTTGTTTCTTCTTGTTCCTTATTCTCAGAATTAGACTAGTTTTTATTCTTGCAATTTTGGTTTTTCTTGTGATACTCAATAGAACAGTTACTTGAACTCTTGAAATCACCCACTTCCCTGAGGAACGAAACCCTCTCACCACAACTACATTAGTGAATAGGGATAAATTGTTGAGGTACGCGATAAACCTATCACCTACTAATGAGTTTGTTCATTTAGAAGGTAAAAAGAGAGTATAATTTGTTAAATAGAATCATGAAAGGGTTCAAAATTCCATTGAAAGACGGAATGATCAATACGCAAAATAGGTTAATAATGGTTGTGTTCGTGTGATATTTAAACCCAGTGATTGGGTTTGAAATTACTTGAGGAATGAGAGATTTCCTGCTAAACAAAAATCCAAGTTACATCCATTTTATTATGGTTCTTTTAGAGTTAATGAAAGGATTAATACAACTCTTATCATATTGAATTACCTAGCGACTATGAAAATGTTTCTTCTTCTTTTAATGTTGGTGATTTATCTCTTTATGATGTAGGTGATTCGAGGACGAATCTTTTCGAGGAGGAATGAATGATAGCAATAAGCATAAGACATCATTGATCCAGTCAAGTGATTCATTAATTAATCTGGATGGGCCAATGACAAGGTCAAGACCAAAAAGGTTGAAGACGGCATTACAATCTTTGTTGTATATATATTGTGCCGCAGTCAAGGATAGTGTTGAAGGTTTGGAGACATCTTCAAACAATGTGGACACTGGAGTGATTTGGAATATGTCTTGTATCTCTATTCAAGGTTAAGATTAGCAGAATCAAGTTTGGATATCAAGGAAATTCCCAACTAAGTGAATTTTCTCCTTGTTATCCAATCCACTACCCTCGAACATCAAATCCACTGTTCTTATCCATTCCAAGAATAACTCAAGATCAATTTTTTCATGAAAGATGAGAAAATCAACCCTAAAGGTTTGTATTTTAATTGTGGATTTCTTTGCGGGCTTGCGCTAGTTTGGGGTGTCTATCTTCTTATCAAAGTCAATGTGTCTTGGAGCAGGATATTATGTAGCATGTTGTGGTCTATTGTGCTCCATAGTTGTCATGGGAATGGACAACTCTTTAACCTTGTATACAAGGGATGTCATTTGAGATTGCATGTCTATTTGTGTTTTAGAACTTTCTCTCGCCATGGTACCTGCAATGTTAGTGAAAATACAAGAAACAAAAATAATAACAAATTAATTGTATCTCACGGGTTCTCACTTTAGGAGTATGTACACTACTCTCTATTTAGTGGCCTTTCTATGCTAAATAATTCCCTATTAATTATTAATCCTATAATTTATCTTGAGCCTTAATTTAAGAGCAAAAAGGTTAACAAGCTCAAAGTTAAGAGAATAAAGATCAAGTATAAGATTTCAAGCAAGACACAAGAATCTAGAATATTTAAGATCACATGAAGGGTATAATTTGATTCAACAAAGAAGCCAATAAATAAGCACTTTATAAGAATTGAATATCAACAAAGTTTAATACAAGAAATCTAAAATCTTAGCCATTCTCTTTTTTGTGGAAGTTAAAATTCAGTAAAAAGATTAATTATGCCTTGTATTACTTTCTTTTGGGACACTTTAGTGACTTATATATATATATATATATATATATTCATGGTACCTAATACGAGACCCAGATCGATTCGCTCCAAACCCTGGCTTTTATGTCACGGAAGCAATTGCAGGACCTTCGAATAAAATCGATGAACAAGAACAACCCAACAATTCGTGAGTTGGAAATTAAAGAACCAACAATTTAGTCCGCTTCGCACAAACTAACTGTTCTCAATTTATAAATTGGCAAACCCTTCGCAGGAATACAAATTCACACGTAAAGAAATCAATCGCTGAAATCTTATTAAAATTCTCTCAAAATTCTTCTCTAAACTATTACAATGGAATAAAACTCCTATTTATAGACCTAACATAAGCCCTAGACGAATTATACTGAAAAAGGAAACTTTAATTTAATTGAATCCTAAAATACCCAAAAATAGAAATTAATTAACGTCAAATATTCCCACAAGTCGCGCCATGGAGGAGCTCGACGTCACGACGTCGGGGACAAAACCCTACAAAAAAACTACTCGACTTGCAGACGTCGCGACACGCGACGTTAGACATTGCAATGCGCGACGTTGGACGTCGCGACATGCGACACTGGATGTCACTACGTTCGTCACAACGTGGATTTCTTCACATGTCTTTGAACTTTGATTCGCATTAGTCTCTCCGTTGTGAAAAAGATTTGTCCTCAAATCTGCGACATTACGTGGAAAGACTTCAACAGCTGTGCATATCAATGCTTGTTTGTTGTCACTCTCTTTGTGGCCAGTTCCGATTTCTTCGATGGACTGCATATCCTGGGCAATCTTACATTGATCCTTGTACATCTCCGACGGATGAAGAGACGTTATACCATTTTTCGGCCATCCTTTTCGAAAGAATACACATTATCGCGTCCAAAATGTTTCACCCCACGATAATACATCCACGGCCTCCCTAACAGCATATGCCTAACTGTCATTGGAACTACATCACATAATATTTCATCCCGATAAGCTCCAATCGACAATGAAATCAGAGCTTGTTTAGTAACCTTTGTCGAAGATTCTTTTTGCATCCATTGCAAGCTATAGGGATTAGGGTGATCTTCCATATGTTGTTGCAACTTATTCACCAACAAAGTACTAACAAGATTAGTACAACTCCCACTGTCCATGAGCACATTGCAAGTCTTACCATTAATTGCTCCTCGGGTATGGAAAAGTTGTGTACGCTTATAATCTTCAGTCTCCATCATCGGTTGTGAGGTTAAAACCTGTCGAAGCACTAAGAGTTCACATTTTTCTGGCTCACAAGACACTTCATAGGACTCTTCAAGAACTGGCATATCTGGGTCAATATCCGTTTCTTCCACCACAATTCCATTTGGACGGATGACGAACGCACTTTTGCTAGGACACTCAACTACGACATGTCCAAACCCTTGACATCTATAACACTGACGAGGCTTGGCCTTTGAAGTCACATTGTCTGACTTACCCTTAACTTCTTGACTAGATGATCCCGACGTTGTTCCTTTGAAAACAGACTTCCAAGATCGAGTACTATCATTAACATTTTGCTTCTCTATTTCAAGCTGTCGTTCCACCTCCTTGGCCTTATGAAGCAAGTCTTCCAAATCAATATATTGATATAAAGCAACATATTTAGCAGTACCCTGATTCAAACCACTGACAAATCGTGCAATAGTCGCTGCCTTTTCCTCATGAACTCGTGCCCGACTCATAATAATTTGCATCTCCTAGTAGTACTCCTCAACGGTCTTATCTCCTTGTGTTAAATTTTGTAGTTTTAACCACAAATCTCGAAAGTAATGAGATGGAACAAAACGGGTCCGCATTAATGCCTTTACTTCATCCCAAGTACGGATTGGTCGTTCTCCTAGTAAGTCACGTTGAATAAGCACATCTTCTCACCACGTGCTAGCATACCCAGTGAATTCCATAACCGCCAAACTAATCTTAGTTTCCTCAGAATAATTATAGAATTCAAAAATTTTGTTCACCTTTCAAACCCAGTCCAAAAACAATTCCGGACTCTCTTTACCCGAAAATGGAGGAACACGTATCTTGCCTTCTTTCTTATTAGAACCACCCTTACGTACCCGCCGGCGAACACTATCGTCCAAATCAATCCCATCCTCCTCCAAACCATCAAACCAAGGATTTTTAGGTGGTTTTTTCCGTGGAGTACCTGTTCTAGATCCCGACTCCAGCTGTTCAAACCGCTGCTTAAACTGTTGATTTTCAACTGATAACTATCGTAATTGTTCACTCATAGTAGCCAATATTCCTTCCAAATTTTGGTTAGCACTAGTACCTTCCGCCTGTTTACTCATATTAACACTTAACCAAATTTCAAAAGAATATCCACACAATTACTACAGCAACAATAACCCTCAAATATCCAATATAATCAAACCAACAATCAATCACCAATTCAACACGGATCAACTTCTCACAATACGAATTAAACAATAATAAAGATATAATTGCTTGACACCAATGACAAAACAGAATTTATGATAGCCTTGCGAATATCAAACAATTTGAATTCAATTTTTTAAGAAAAAATTGAAAAACTGATTTTTGTTCGAAGAACCCATGCTCTCTGATACCACTTGATACGAGACCCCGATCGATTCGCTCCAAACCCTGGCTTATATGTCACGAAAGCAATTCCAGGACCTTCGAATAAAATCGATGAACAAGAACAACCCAACAATTCGTGAGTTGAAAATTAAAAAACCAACAATTTAGCCCACTTCACACAAACTAACTGTTCTCAATTTGTAAATTGACAAACCCTTTGCAGGAATACAAATTCACACGTAAAGAAATCAATCGCTAAAATCTTATTAAAATTCTCTCAAAATTCTTCTCTAAACTATTACAACTGAATAAAACTCCTATTTATAGACCTAACATAAGCCCTAGACAAATTATACTGAAAAAGGAAACTTTAATTTAATTAAATCCTAAAATACCCAAAAATAGAAATTAATTAACATCAAATATTTCCGCACGTCGTGACGTGGAGGAGCTCGACGTCGGGTACAAAACCCTAAAAAAACTACTCGACTTGTGTACGTCACGACGCGCGACGTTCAGGGACGTCGCGACGTGGATTTCTTCACACGTCTTTGAACTTTGATTCGCATCAGTACCTTTTTTCATGGTAATAATCTCAAATCACTTATGAAAGATCTAGAGTCTTAAATCTACTTATTGTTTTGATAATTAACAAACAATTATATATACTAATGGTTCAAAAAAATTTTGAAGTTATAGGTATGTAAAATGGCAAAGATGAAGCTTAAAGAGTTGAAGAAGTGAAGAAAAATAAAGTAGGTAAATTAGGTCAAAACCCTAAATCCTAATCCCTATTTTGTGTAGTTTGTTCAATAATTGTTTTACTCCTTAAAGGCACAAGTAAAACTATTTTCAAAATTAGTTTAAAATACTACACAAACCCTAAACCCCAAATCCTTGCACAAAATACTTTAAAAAATAAAGTTTGAAATTAGGGCAAAAAATAGGTTTGGACGTATCAGGGGAGTTTCGGGCATCTAAAACTAATGAGCCAAAATGAAGGTTCCCAGAAAAATAGGTTCGGACGGCACCATTGAGTTTTGGCCGTTCAAAATATAGGTTTGGATGTCTATTGAAACTTTTGACTGTCCAAAAGTCTCAGGATTAATTTTGCATGTTGACAGATGTTTAGGTTGGGACACTTACCTTAGAGTTTTGAATGATGTCTATTGATACTTTTGACTGTCCGAAAGTCTCAGGACTAATTTTACATGTTGACAGATGTTTAGGTTCGGACACTTACCTTAGAGTTTCGAGCGTTCGAAACTTGAATTTCTGTGAGTAACGGCTAATTTCTGAAACTCAAGTGTTTTGCCCAATTTTGCTTCATTTTTCATCATATAAATATGGGGAACGTTCGAAACTTGAATTTCTGTGAGTAATGGCTAGTTTCTGAAACTCAAGTGTTTTGCCCAATTTTGCTTCATTTTTCATCATATAAATATAGGGAACATGCATAACGAATATAGATTTTATTCCTAGAGGAAAAACATTGCAAGAACTCTCTCAAAACATTCTAAAAAAGTCTTGAAACAACATCAATCAAAAAGATCAAAAGCTAGAACCTTCATTGAGTTTTTCTTTCGTTTTTAACTAAATATATTGAGTTGTAATAGACAGTATTTGAGGAATCATTTTGTGAGCTTCCAATTGTATTATCCACCCTATTAAGAGGGCATTTCTTCATTGTAATCTCAAATTGGTAAGATTGTAAGGTTTCTCCAAAGTGGAGAGTAAATTTATGTCTTATAGCATTGGTTGCTAGTAAGATTGGCTCAACCTTCAAAGGTTTGTAAAGATTTGGATCTCACTTTTTGTGAAGAGATCCCTTTTTAGTGGATTGGTGTAATCCTAAACTTGAGGGATTAGGTAGTAGATGTAGAGTGCTCCAAGGAGAGACTTGAACCACTCTAATTCTCGTATATATTTTCATGCTTAAATTTGTTTCCTTGATGAATATGCTTCATTAATCTTCTAATTAATACAACAACACAATTTGAAACAAATAACAAGTAGCAATTTTAAACAACTTCAAGATTTCAATTTTTTTATATTATGTAACTCACAAAAATTCAAAGATTGAATCAAGAAAATTTATAATAATATTGGCACATTAACCTACGACAACAAGAATCAAAATCGATTCAAAAGAATCAATGTTGAACATCAAACAGTCAAGAAAGAGAAACATACACGGATTCAAGAAACAATAATGAAATAAACAAGAAAACACAGAAAAATTTAAGGATAACCTAAACTTGTGCAATCTTTTCTCTGATACCACTTTGATAGCATGTAGGGTGATCCTCACACGACTATATTGATTTTTCAATCTAGCATGTAAATTCAAAAAACAACAAGAAAATATGCGATATAAAATAAAGGATATTGAATGTAAAAATGTGGACATTGATCAAAACCCTCATGTTATACAAGAAAATCTACCTTACCTGAGTACTCTTAGTATTAAGCAAATAAACCTGGTTTGCTCTCAATTAAGAGGTGGAAGATAAACTATCTAAGGTCACACTGAGAATGTTTACTGCAATTCAATCTTGGTTCTTAACCAAAGTTTGAGGTCTTCTCAAAGCTAAAGCTAAAAGAAGGGTTCATGAAGAAAAAGCCTTTAAATAGGTTACAATAATGTTAACACTAATATAAAATTTGTAAAAGAAATAATAACAGATTAGGAAAGTGATTGTTTGGAATAACTTTCCTAAAATAAAACAAAAACATAAAATTTATAACTTCAACAATGCTGACATCATGATGTGGCGATCGTGCATTGCAACATGGGTAGACATTGGGATGTGGAGAAGTGGACGTAGCAACATGGAGAATTTGATTATTTCCCATGTGAATCCAGAGAGTGGCGTCGTGACTTCGGGAGTATGGACATCGGGACATCAGTGTCGGTGAAACGTGGAGATACTGGACCTCACGACGTGGAAAGTTTTGTCTTTCCACGATTTCATTGATCTCTAAATTTGATTATAATTGATCTAAACCTTCAATAGAGATACAAGACACATTCCAAATCACTCTGGCATCCATATTGTTTGAAGATGTCTCCAAACCTTTATCACCATCCTTGATTGTGGCACAGTACATGTGCAACAAAGATTGCAATGTCATTTTCATCCTTTTTGTTCTTGACCTTGTCATTGACTTATCCAGATTAATTAATAGATAACTTGACTAGATGAATAGTGTCTTGGGTGTATTGCTATCAATGGTAAAGTGAACTGGATTTACACATTCACTCATAGCTTTTCCTTGCACAAAACGCGTTCCTTTTTTAGTCAAAAACACAATATCTTCTCCTAGCACATTTCTTTTCTTCCTCACGAGTTTCTTAAATATGAATTTAAATTTGGGGAGCTTTTTTCATGAGGTCCAATATGGTGATGTTTTCTCCTTTCATCACTATCTTAAAGAACTAGAAGAATAGTGGGTCAGGTCGTCCTCCCTATTTTTATCTAATAGGGTGAGATGGTTGTGTATTGGCTCTATTCCCACTACTTTGCCCTTCTCTTGGTGTTATAGTCTTCATCCACTCAAACTCTTCTTCTTCCTTATGTTTCTTCTTTTTCTTTTCTGGAGTTTTCTTCAACACTTTGCTACTCTAGAGAGTTATAGTTTCTTCATGTCCCTCTTCATCATTTGTTGAGTTCCTTGTCTATGAAGTTAAAGCACGAGTATTCCTAAACATGCTTGCTCCTGCCTGTACCTATATTCATGCAACACTTATCCATCTTCGAATCAAAGTATTGTTAAAATCAAACGAGGTGTAGGAGTTTAAACCAAACACTTTAGTCTTTCTATTGATTTTTATCATGCATGGTTTCTTGTCCTCGTAGACAAAGTTGTTTCATATGAACATCTTTCTCTCTTACCCAAACGCCCACACATGCACACATGCTTCTTATTTTACCTTGGATATTTCATTTTGAACATCACAAGAATACACATTTAAGTGTCATATCTCAAATTTTCAACTAATTTTTGAGAGAGAGAGACAGTTCATCAAACACTTCTGCTACTATTTATTTGGCATTTTTCTAGTTTAATGTGTTTTCATGCCCACTTTCTCAATTCATCAAAATTGCCTTAATGGCTAACTAATCCATGAAACTAAAATCAAAATACATCATATATCACAAGCCCATGAATTAATTCAACAAAAATATGGCACAAGCAATTCATGTTTTTCTCAGCCAAGCATGCTTAAAAGCATCACAATTGTGTTCAAAACTACTTTACTTTATTATTCTCACCAACATTC
The DNA here is from genome assembly GCA_016586305.1 of Ophiorrhiza pumila. NCBI lineage: Eukaryota > Viridiplantae > Streptophyta > Magnoliopsida > Gentianales > Rubiaceae > Ophiorrhiza > Ophiorrhiza pumila. Next base: position 19,084,509 of record BLIW01000005.1, read on the forward strand.
ATTCTCAAGGCACAAATAAACTATTTTAAACATAAATAAATTTAAATCATCATGGATTAAAGATTGAAATTAGTTAACTCACCTTGGGTCCTTAAAGTTTTGAAGAGAGAGAAAATATCCCAACTTGATTTCTTACCGTTGTTCTTAGGTTCCTTGAAGATCTTGGATGCTTGGGATTTCAACAAAACAAAATTCTAATGTGCTAGTGTGCAATTGAAATGGAAGAGATAAAGTAGGTGTTTGAAGTTTCAACGCTTGTTCTCTTTACTTGGGGATTTTGGTGAAGGTGAGTGCAAGAGGGAAAAATGGATTTGAAAATTTTGAATTTGAACTACCAAGACTAAAGTTTGAGTTGGTCAAAATCTTAACCAAAATTCCACAGATTATTCTTGGTTTTTCTCATGCATTTTTATCCAAAATACCACTCACTTCTTGTTTTCCACTTAAAACCTCATTTTCACCTTAAAAGTGTGAGCAAATGTCTTGAAAATCATCCTTTCTCCAAGAAAAATTATGAATCATGATAAACTTTGTGAAAGAATTGAAAGTACTTAGATTGATGTGAGCTTTGAACATCACATTCTAACACCATGCCAGAAAGTAATTCTTCAAAGACTCCATGCTTTGAGATTCCCTTGTGGCGCCACATGGAAAAATCAATTAACTCATCTCAAGTGTTTATCACTTGCTTTATGACTAATCTTCCACCACATAATGTTGCCATTTCTTCTTTTTGTGCTTGGTACCTCATACATATAACAAAATAAAAAGTTCTCTTAAAAACATAGCATGAATAAAAATTATACTAAAAAAATTCAAAGGTAGAGAATTCTTTGGGTGCCTCCCAAGAGTGCTAAGTTTAATGTCTTCAGCCAGACTTATTGATTTGATTCTTCTCAAACTCTTTGCCTTTTATTTTTGGCCTTACTCATCAACCTTTCCTTGATCACAAATTCATTTCCTTTGAAGTTTCTTCTTGGTTTTCCATGTGAACCTTTTTGCTCCAATTCATAGTTTTCTTGATTCATTTTCTTTACTTTGTCCCTGAGTGTTCTATCAATTTGCACAGTTTCACTGCCTTGACCTACGAGGATTTTTCTTTATCCACACTTCAACCTAGTATTTTTTCAAACTAAGCTCATTTGAAAGTGAAGGTAATGGTCATTTCCTTAACACCAATATATCTTCGCATCTCCAATGGTTAGGAATGGTCTCCCCAAAATGATGGTGATTCTTGGTCTTTATTTATATCTAATATGATGAAATCTGTTGGAAACAAAAAGTAGTTAACTACGACTTCCACATCCATTACTTTACCTACTGGCTTAACATAAGAAAGATCTGCAAGTTGAAGGTCCGCATTTGTTGGTTGAATTTGGTCTCCCAAACCAATTCTTAAAGTTGTACGCAAAGCCATGAGATTGATGCTAGATCCTAAGTCACATAATGCTCTTTGAAAGATCCTTTGTCCAATTAGACATGGGATAGTCAAGCTTCATAGATCATGAACTTTCTTGGCCACCTTTCTCTCAAGGAATTTGCTTATTTCTTTATTTATGTGGATTACTCCTCTGTAAGATGGCTTTCCTTAATTAGGCATAAGCTTCTTGAAAATTTTGAGTGCTTTGGGGATGTTTTAAGGAAATCTTCCAATGGTACTCCTATCCCCATTTCTTCCATTCTCTTGATCATAGAGGCTAACTTTTCCTTATGTGAGATTTTGATATCGAGTGTCACACCTCGTCAATTTTACCCTAACAACTAATGTAGAAGCGTAAGTAGGGATCGTAATCCACAGGGAAGGCGTAGGTCAAGAAAATTGAGTAAATTGTTCTAAAAGTCCTGTCACAGAATCTAAGTACTAGAAAGAGGAAAATTCAACTCAAACGAACGAAAACAAAGATGCAAAAATATAGCAACAAGTAAGGATGAAAAAGATATCTCAGGATTCTTGTATTGGATGAACACAGGCTTAGTAAATCTATGCTATGCAATCAGTAAACAATTAAATGCAATGGAGACCTAAATTTCCTAGAAGTCCAAGCTGTGGTTAGCATGGCGACCACACCACTGCTAGTACCCCCCAAATCACCATCCTCTCCCATGGCGAGGCCCGAGAATGGTGGAATAAGCTCCGCCAAGTCTCAACTCTCCCAGCTAACTACTCTAACATACAAAGTCCTAAGAACTCCCATGGCGAGGCCCATTTTAAGGTTCAAATATCATTGTTGTTAACACAGAAAGCTTCTTTAACACTTTTCCTAATGTTTCAATTCATTAACACTTCCTATGGCGAGGCCTGAGTCTCAGAATTGATTTGATTACAGAAAACAAGTGCAAAGACTTAAACAATCACAATTTAGTTCTCAATTAATGCAACTTCGCTAACTTTGATTAATCACTCCTCAATTTAGCATGTCGACCACAATTGAAGCTTGATCTATTCAAGATTAGCTAGGAATTATGAAATTCAACATATATTTATGCTCAATTCAAATGTGATTTCAATACTTCAACAATTAGATCAATTGCATAGCATACAATCTACTAAAACACGTATTCATCCATTAAGAATCCTAAGATATCATAGATTTAGCCAGAAAACATCTTTCTCATTTCAAAATCAACAAATTCCAACATTGATAAGCTCATTCTCATTTAATTGGAAGAATTTACCGATTAAATCAAGAGAATTGTCGATTCCTTTGTCAATTGAGAATAAGAAAGATAAATCCAGTCCAAATTCACAATCGGAATTGAGATCCGAGAAGAAATGTTTAGTGAGAGAAAATAGATCTAGAGAGAGAAATGAGAGGGAGAAAAGCTCCCGCTAAAATTCAAACGATGGTTCTAAAATCTAGAATACTCTCTCTCTCTTCCCATCCAATTAGCTACACTTCCTATATATATAGAGCTAAGAAAATGTAACTAATACGCAACCGTAAAATATCTAAAGTATTACAGAAGTGCCCTTAAAAGAAATGACTAAAAATCAGCCTAAATTGTGAAAAATTCCAAGTTTGAAGAAAAGTTCAGCATTCCAGCACCTTTAGGCTTTCAGTCGTGCGCCTTCAGCAGCTTTCTCGCGCCTTCAGGCTGGACAGAATCACGCCTTCGCTGCCTCTGACTTCCAAGTGAAGAAATCAGAGTCAAATCAAGCCTTCAGGCCTCTTCCAGTCACGCCTTCAGCATCCTCGCTAGCTTCCAAGTAAAACAGCCTTCAGGAAATCACGCCTTCTTGCCAACGAACTTCACGCCTTCAGTTGCCTGAGAATTTAGAAAATCAAAGCTTCAACACTTAGCCATTTTCCTGGAAACTCAAACACAAAACATTTCATGGCATCAACTTCCCACCAAGATTTGATCATGATGCACTGTGAATTAGAGAAAACTTAAATCATGAAAGTTGTAACCCTTTGTCTTAACTTTCCATAGCTATCTAAATCACCCAATTCGGAGCTCAGACGAAGGAGTTACAACCCAATCATTTTAGTGCACAAAGCTGGAGATTTCATGGAACAAATTGCATGGCGAGACCTCGCGGTGAGGTCTCGCCGTGCAGTGCGTGTGTGTGGCGAGACCTCACCGCGAGGTCTCGCCGTGTGTGCATTTGCTAGCGAGGTCTCGCGGCGAGACCTCGCCGTGTAAGTGTTTGGCTGGCCAGACCTCGCGGCGAGGTCTCGCCAGCAATGTGCGAGTGTTTGAGTGATTGTGAACTATGAGAGGTGCTGTGAGGTTTGAGTGATCAAAATTGTAAAGTGTTGTGAGTATTTGTGAGTTTCGATTGAATGAAAATGTTGTGAGTAGTGTGAGATGAAAGTGTGAGATGAGAAGTGAAGGTGAGAAGTTAAGGTGTTGTGTAATCTGAATGCAACATGTGTGATAGATGTTTGCGAACATCTAGATAAATGCTTGTGACTTGGTAAGATGCAATGAAATAATGCTTTGATGAATGAACTCATGATATGAAGAAAATGGAAATGAAAGGTGAATGAAATCTTTGCCAAGCGTGAAGGTTGTGTGATCCATGAAGTATGTGCAAAGTGTTGTGATTTTCAGAAATGAGATGATGTTGTGGGAGTTATGAGCTTTTGATGAAGAATGGATTGAGATGTGAATTATCAAATGTAAGTGTGTGATCTTGCTAATGTGAGGAAGTATTTTGTGCATTTGAGTACTTGTAAATGTATGAAGAAGTAAAGTAAGTGTGTGATTGCAATGTGGGTGTGTGCAAGAGTGAAGTGAGATGTGTGCGTGCATTGTAACGAGTGTGTGCGAGAGTATTGCGGCGAGGTGACCTCGCCGCAATGTGTGTGTGCGAGTGTTTGTTGAGAGCGATGCACTGAGTAGTGCAAGTGTGCGAGAGTGTGCATGCGGCGAGGTGAGCTCGCCGCATGATGTGCGTGCGTGCAGTGAAGTGAGAGTGTGGCGTGAGGTGACTACTATTGTGCAGTGAGCTTGTGCAAGTGGAATGTGAGTGATGCGAGAGTGATGAGTGCTTGTGAGGTGTTTGTGAGAAAGCTTGTGAAGACATTGTGAGTGTAAGCCTTTGATATAGCCAAACGTTTATTTCAGCTTAGGATCCAACTTCTACACCACATTCATGTGCCTTAACTCCTAAATTGGGCTTGATGGTAAACATAAAAGTTCTAGATCTATCGCATGGCTTTCCAATGGATCAAGAATCACTGAAATTAGATGTCTACAGCTCAAGTTATTAACAATCTACCAAACTGTGGAAATATGAATTCAATAACTAAATCATGAAGTAGCAATCATCAAGATGCTTTCGTTTTTCATATTTACACACAGCATTAGAAGAAAGTTAAAACATAAGAATTAAAGTACACTCACAGAGCATTTCAGAACATCCAAGATCTCTTCATTTGGATTAATATTGAAGAAGTTATGCTCAAATGAATTTGCATAATAAAGCTGTCCAAACCCTAAAATGGCCAAATATGCATTTTTGATGTCTCAATTCTCAACCTCTACACTTTACTTTGCATTTACCATCATTTTCCTACGTTTTGCACCATTTTTTCATTATCAACTAGCTCATCTCAAATATGCACAACACACATAAAACACCACACAATTACATGAAAATCAAAGCAAAATCCAAGTAAATTAACACATATAAGTTGGTATAAAACCAACTTATCAGATTCTCCCACACTTGAACTTTTGCTTGTCCTCAAGCAAAGACAAAACACAAAACTCACATTTCAAAACTACTTTGCACTAGACTCCACTCCTCTGTCAAACTTGTTCTCATTTGAGTTCATCAAAACAAATTTTTCATGCAATATCAAAACTCTTAACATATCCTCAATTCCATCCTATCAACTTTCAGCACAAATTATCAACCAAGGCACAATGAATAAAGACCAAAATGTCATGCGTGCAAGTGTGTGCTGAGGGACATGAACTTCATCTATTCCCTTGCTATACACCATCTAGCTGGTCTCACAGACCATTCAATACATGCCAATCTCCTTGTACACCCTTATGAACATGCAATCACAAGATCAATGGTACCTATGCGTACATTGGTACTCTATGGGACATTGCCCTTATTCTGCACATTAGTGCTGCACATTGGTGCACATATTGATGACTGAAATAATGCCTGGGTTTTATGGCTTTTTCCTCCAAATTTGATTGCCAGGTTCTTATGGCTTTTTCCTTCCCAGTTGCCAATATGGCTTTTTCTCCCATATCATTTCTTGTGCAAGCACATGTTCATAAGAATCCCAAATTGACTAAACATGCACGAATTTTGGAGACACCAGATAAATGCATAACAAAGAGAAACGAATCCATACACATTACCTCCTGTGTCAATTGAGTTTTTGCATGGCATATCTATCTTACATTAACATCGGGCCTTAGTCAGCAAAATGTACCAATTTCATCAAGATTGGAATCAAAGACCTCAAAACCATTTTTGCATGCAATACAAAAGTAAAAATGGATGAACTTCAAAGTTTTTGAACATAGCTTAACAAAAAGAGTAAAAGCATAGTACAAAGTGTTTCTCCATTCTATCCATTTCACCACTTTACTCACACTTTCACGAATTTCCTTCTCATTACTTTACCCACACTCATTTTTCTCATTTCAGCTCAACTCACATTTAAGGAAATGAAACCACCAACACACAACCTACGTTTAACACCATCACTTTATTCACCAAAAAGTTCAAACTTTCACCAAAAATTCCACAAAACAATTTCAACATGTCACATGACACAAAGATCTTAACTTTGCACAAATCATGAAAAATTGCACAACAATAAAAAACACCACATATAACTAGACATAATATGCTAACACTCAAAATTCACCACATATAACTAAACACCACATCTTAACTTTGCACAAATCATGAAAAATTGCACAACAATAAAAAAACACCACATATAACTAGACATAATATGCTAACACTCAAAATTCACCACAAAACTTAGAAAATAACATATTCTTCATCACATATCACAAAAAAAAAACTTCACAAAAAAATTTCATTAAAATTTCATCACTCATGCATGACAAATAAGCATCCAAAATTCAAGAGATACAAGAGATACAAACCATAGCAAACATACACTCCCCCACACTTAAAACATACATTGTCCTCAATGTAAAGAAAAGATAGGTTTAGGAGCTCCCTGGTATTGGTATGTCATAAAGTCCAATGTTTGCTCGGTGGAGATTTCTTGATCCATCTTCCTCATATGAAAAATTCTATAGCATCACTCCCCCACACTTAGCCTCTTGAGTGCATGGCTAATCTCTTGCAATGTCCTTCCTGGTCAAACACCTCTAACATGAGTAGTTTTGATGAATGAATTCCAAAATGAAAGAAACGCAAAAACAAAACAAAAAGAAGAAAACAAACTACTTATTAAAGCTAAAGGAAAAGAAGTAGTTCTGGATTTAGATAGTCTCCAGCTAGACTTTATTCATCCACACGTATGTCTTGGTCATGAAAAGAACTCAGTAAATCCATCTCTGCACCACACAAAAGATGAACTCTCATAGGCATGCTCCTTCTTCCTAGAAGACACTGGAGTGTTGAGGAGATGTGTAAGCACAGGATCATGAGAAAAACTTCCTCCAAATATCCCATTTATTTGAACCATATCATAGCCCTCTTCTACTACACTATCCACAGTAGTCCTGCAAGGCTCAACCAATGAATGCACATCCGTGGTCTCAATCAACTCATCAGAAAGTTCAAAAACAAATGCCTCAAATTCACAATTGTTCACCATATTATCATTGTCATTCAAAATGTTAACATTTTTATCATCAAAACTAAAATTATTGACTCCACAAATTTTCTCAAAATTATCATCACAATCTCCATTGTCATTTCGTAACAAAAATCTCTCATTATGCACTGGATGTGAAGTACCAATTACACACTCCGATTCCTTCTCAGTTTCAAAAGTACCAATTTCCACATTATCTTGATTTATGGTATCACAATGTCCTTCCAGATGTGACTCTATGCAATTTATCAAAGTATCAAGAAAAGAACATTCATCATCATCATCAAGTAAATCATGTTCATCACTATCATTTGAACAATTCTTTACACATGCTTCCTGTGAGGTATGATCTATCAAAGATTGACTTGGCATTTCAAAGTTTGATATATCTATGAAACCACATTCTTCTATGCGTGCACTCTCTAATGAAAACATGCAATCTTCTACATCAAGCTCATCACAATCAATTTCTTCATCATCCACAATTTCATCAACAGAAATATAGTCATGCTTAACACCCTCATCAACGAAAGTTGGAGAACATTCAACAACCTGAATGGAACAACAAGATTCTAAATGCATAGGTTGCTTCATTGCATAATTCACGTCAAAAACTACTTCCTCATTATTAATTCTAAAAGTAACAGTTTTGTTTCGAACTCCAATTAAAGCATCACCAGTAGCTAAAAATAGCTATGGACAATGGCATTAAATTGATCCCAGCACCCAAATCACATAAAGCCTTTGTAAAATGCCTTGTGCCTATTTTGCATGGAATAGTATAGCTCCCAGGATCCTTAAGCTTAGGAGGAAGATCATGAACCATCCAAGCTTGAGTGCACTCAGAAACCATCATGGGAACCTCACATCTCAAGATTTGCTCTTTGTTGGAGATGAGATCCTTGAGATACTTAGCATATTTCGGCATTGAAGTCACTAAATCCATCAAGGGAAGATTCACATTCACTTGCTTGAGTACTTCCAGAAACCTCTTGAACTGAGGGCCTTTTTGAGGAAGTGGTTTCTTCCTCTCTGGAAAAGGAGGTTTAGGAGCATACTCAGGATAGTTGTAAGGATTGGAGTTCTTGGTGATCTCATTTCCTGCCCTAGCTGGTATGTCCTTCTTCACAGTCTTACCATCCTCTTGCTCATTATCCTTCTTAAGTTCCAAAACTTCCTCAGCTTCATCTTTCTGATCTCCTTCTGCACAATCACTCTTAACTTCTGACGGTTTATTTCTTGGCAACAGTTTTCCCCTCCTCAAAGTGATGGCATTGCATGCTTCCCTTCCTTTTGGATTCGGAACAATGTCACTTGGTAGTGCTCCTTTTTGCCTCTGATGCACATTATTAGCCAATTGACCAATCTGCATCTCAATATTCTTCCAAATGGCTTCATGATGTTTAACACTTGATTCCAAACTTCCAAACCTTTGCTCAAACCTCTGATCATTCTTGTCCAACCTCTCCAACAGCTTTTGAAACATACCTTCCACAGATGGCTTCCCTTGTTCTTGTGCTGATGAACTAGCTTTGTGATCAAAACCTGGTGGAGGATTGGTAGTTCTCCTTTGCTCATTCCCTTGAGTGTATTGGCTTTCCTGGCTTTGGTTTTGTTGTCCCCAAGTTCCTTGATTGCCTCCATATCCTCTGTTGTTCCCTCCTGAGTAATTTCTAGAGTACTGTGGCCTGTTGCCATAATTATTCACATATTGAATGGATTCAGTAGTGACAGAGCACTCATCAGTATAGTGTTCACCCTTGCATAATCCACAAGACAACACAAGTGTCTTGGCTTGAGTTGCCTTTAGAGTTTGCACTTGCTTAGCCAATGCTTCAAACTTTGCACTGAGTGATGTTTCCTCATCTACATCAAGTACTCCTCTTTGTCTTCTGGCATGTGGCTTTCGGATCTCTGGGAAGACATACTCATCCTCGGCGATTTGATTAAATAGCTCCCGTACTTCAGGCACAGACTTGTCTTTGAGTGCCCCGTTAGCACATGCCTTAACCATCAAAGAGGATTCAGGAGTTAAGCCTTTGAAGAAAGTGTTTAGTTCCCTAATCTCTCCCAAGTCATGATTGGGGCATTGTCTGATTAGATCGTTGAATCTCTCCCAAGCTTCTCTAAATGTCTCACCTTCTTGTTGCTGAAAGTTCATAATTTCCAACCTTCTCTTTTCAAGCTTAGCTGGAGGGAAGTATTTGGACAAGAACCTTTTCTGTAGATCATCAAATGACATTCCAGCATTTGTTCCCCCAATGCTCTTGAACCAATGTTTAGCCTTTCCACGCAAAGATAAAGGAAACAAAATCCTGTGAACTTCACCCCTGTCAACCCTTGGCAACTTAAAAATGCTACATAACCCGAGAAACCAATCAAGGTGGTCATTAGGGTCCTCATTTTCAAGACCTTGGAAGAATTGGCCCTGGGTAATCATGGAAACAATTTGTGGAGGAATGTGGTAACTTTCCACATCGATGTCCTGATGACCAAAACGATTGTCAAAATTTACTGCGTAATGGTCTCCAAATCTCGGTGCTTGTGCTCCTTGAGCTGCCATTTCTCTCTGTTGCTTCAAGTGTGCTCTCAAAGTTTTCTCCAACTCAAGATCCAATAAGAATTGTGGTTCTCCTGCAAACCTACTAGACCTTGGCATACACAACACACCGTAGTGAAGTGCAGTAACAAAGAAACACGTACTTCAAATATGCAACAAAGAAACAGATCACAATTCTCAACACGAACAGAAAACAACACAAAATGAAAACTAAGGTAAATGTCACAAACAAAAACACAAAGTAGAACAAGTAAAAATCAAGAACAATTCAACAAATTCCAGAACCGATTGCCTTCCCCGGCAACGGCGCCAAAAATTGATATCGAGTGTCGGACCTCGTCAATTTTACCCTAACAACTAATGTAGAAGCGTAAGTAGGGATCGTAATCCACAGGGAAGGCGTAGGTCAAGAAAATTGAGTAAATTGTTCTAAAAGTCCTGTCACAGAATCTAAGTACTAGAAAGAGGAAAATTCAACTCAAACGAACGAAAACAAAGATGCAAAAATATAGCAACAAGCAAGAATGAAACAGATATCTCAGGATTCTTGTATTGGATGAACACAGGCTTAGTAAATCTATGTTATGCAATCAGTAAACAATTAAATGCAATGGAGACCTAAATTGTCTAGAAGTCCAAGCTGTGGTTAGCATGGCGACCACACCACTGCTTGTACCCCCCAAATCACCATCCTCTCCCACAGCGAGGCCTGAGAATGGTGGAATAAGCTCCGCCAAGTCTCAACTCTCCCAGCTAACTACTCTAACATGCAAAGTCCTAAGAACTCCTAGGGTTCACATATCATTGTTGTTAACACAGAAAGCTTCTTTAACACTTTTCCTAATGTTTCAATTCATTAACACTTCCTATGGCGAGGCCTGAGTCTCAAAATTGATTTGATTACAGAAAACAAGTTCAAAGACTTAAACAATCACAATTTAGTTCTCAATTCATGCAACTTTGCTAACTTTGATTAATCACTCCTCAATTTAGCATGTCGACCACAATTGAAGCTTGATCTATTCAACATTAGCTAGGAATTATGAAATTCAACATATGTTTATGCTCAATTCAAATGTGATTTCAATACTTCAACAATTAGATCAATTGCATAGCATACAATCTACTAAAACCCGTATTCATCCATTAAGAATCCTAAGATATCATAGATTTAGCCAGAAAACATCTTTCTCATTTCAAAATCAACAAATTCCAACATTGATAAGCTCATTCTCATTTAATTGGAAGAATTTACCGATTAAATCAAGAGAATTGTCGATTCCTTTGTCAATTGAGAATAAGAAAGATAAGTCCAGTCCAAATTCACAATCGGAATTGAGATCCGAGAAGAAATGTTTAGTGAGAGAAAATAGATCTAGAGAGAGAAATGAGAGGGAGAAAAGCTCCCGCTAAAATTCAAACGATGGTTCTAAAATCTAGAATACTCTCTCTCTCTCTTCCCATCCAATTAGCTACACTTCCTATATATATAGAGCTAAGAAAATGTAACTAATACGCAACCGTAAAATATATAAAGTATTACAGAAGTGCCCTTAAAAGAAATGACTAAAAATCAGCCTAAATTGTGAAAAATTCCAAGTTTGAAGAAAAGTTCAACTTTCCAGCTCCTTTAGGCTTTCAGTCGTGCGCCTTCAGCAGCTTCCTCGCGCTTTCAGGCTGGACAGAATCACGCCTTCGCTGCCTCTGACTTCCAAGTGAAGAAATCAGAGTCAAATCACGCCTTCAGGCCTCTTCCAGTCACGCCTTCAGCATCCTCGCTAGCTTCCAAGCAAAACAGCCTTCAGGAAATCAAGCCGTCTTGCCAACGAACTTCACGCCTTCAGCTGCCTGAGAATTTAGAAAATCAAAGCTTCAACACTTAGCCATTTTCCTGGAAACTCAAACACAAAACATTTAATGGCAGCAACTTTCCACCAAGATTTGATCATGATGCACTGTGAATTAGAGAAAACTTAAAGCATGAAAGTTGTAACCCTTTGTCTTAACTTTCCATATCCATCTAAATCACCCAATTCGGAGCTCAGACGAAGGAGTTACAACCCAATCATTTTAATGCACAAAGCTGGAGATTTCATGGAACAAATTGCATGGCGAGACCTCGCGGCGAGGTCTCGCCGTGCAGTGCGTGTGTGTGGCGAGACCTCGCCGCGAGATCTTGCCGTGTGTGCGTTTGCTGGCGAGGTCTCTCGGCGAGACCTCGCCGTGTAAGTGTTTGGCTGGCTAGACCTCGCGGTGAGGTCTCGCCAGCAATGTGCGAGTGTGTGAGTGAATGTTTGAGTGATTGTGAACTATGAGAGGCGCTGTGGGGTTTGAGTGATCAAAATTGTAAAGTGTTGTGAGTATTTGTGTGTTTCGAGTGAATGAAAATGTTGTGAGTAGTGTCAGATGAAAGTGTGAGATGAGAAGTGAAGGTGAGAAGTGAAGGTGTTGTGTAATCTGAATGCAACATGTGTGATAGATGTTTGCGAACATCTAGACAAATGCTTGTGACTTGGTAAGTTGCAATGAAATAATGCTTTGATGAATGAACTCATGATATGAAGAAAATTGAAATGAATGGTGAATGAAATCTTTGCCAAGCGTGAAGGTTGTGTGATCCATGAAGTATGTGCAAAGTGTTGTGATTTTCAGAAATGAGATGATGTTGTGGGAGTTATGAGCTTTTGATGAAGAATGGATTGAGATGTGAATTATCAAATGTAAGTTTGTGATCTTGCTAATGTGAGGAAGTATTTTGTGCATTTGAGTACTTGTAAATGTATGAAGAAGTAAAGTAAGTGTGTGATTGCAATGTGGGTGTGTGCAAGAGTGAAGTGAGATGTGTGCGTGCATTGTAGTGAGTGTGTGCGAGAGTATTGCGGCGAGGTGACCTCGCCGCAATGTGTGTGTGCGAGTGTTTGTTGAGAGCGATGCACTGAGTAGTGCAAGTGTGCGAGAGTGTGCATGCGGCGAGGTGAGCTCGCCGCATGATGTGCGTGCGTGCAGTGAAGTGAGAGTGTGGCGTGAGGTGAGTACTATTGTGCAGTGAGCTTGTGCGAGTGGAATGTGAGTGATGCGAGAGTGATGAGTGCTTGTGAGGTGTTTGTGAGAAAGCTTGTGAAGACATTGTGAGAGTGAGCCTTTGATGTAGCCAAACGTTTATTTCAGCTTAGGATCCAACTTCTACACTAAATTCATGTGCCTTAGCTCCTAAATTGGGCTTGATGGTAAACATAAAAGTTCTAGATCTATCTCATTGCTTTCCAATGGATCAAGAATCACGGAAATTAGATGTCTACAGCTCAAGTTATTAACAATCTACCAAACTGTGGAAATATGAATTCAATAACTAAATCATGAAGTAGCAATCATCAAGATGCTTTCGGTTTTCATATTTACACACAGCATTAGAAGAAAGTTAAAACATAAGAATTAAAGTACACTCATAGAGGTTTTCAGAACATCCAAGATCTCTTCATTTGGATTACTATTGAAGAAGTTATGCTCAAATGAATTTGCACAATAAAGCTGTCCAAACCCTAAAATGGCCAAATATGCATTTTTGATGTCTCAATTCTCAACCTCTACACTTTACTTTGCATTTACCATCATTTTCCTACGTTTTGCACCATTTCTTCATTATCAACTAGCTCATCTCAAATATGCACAACACACATAAAACACCACACAATTACATGAAAATCAAAGCAAAAGCCAAGTAAATTAACATATATAAGTTGGTATAAAACCAACTTATCAGATTCCTTCCATATCTTTAGCCTTAGAGTATGAAGATGTTTCTTCCATATAATCCTTTTCTTCTTGTAAATTTTCATTCTCTTTCATGTTACTTGCCTCTGATTCAACTCTCATTGTGTGCTCTTCTTCTTCAAGATCTTCTTCGAGGTCCTCTTCATAACTTTCTTCATGATTTTCCATGGGTTCCTCTTCACTGTCAAAGTTTTCTATGGTTTCATCTTCCCTATCTTCCTCAAGGTGTATTACCTCTATGCTATTATCCTCAATGTTGATCACTTCTACCACCTTGTCCTTATTCTCTTCTTCATCACTTTTCTTAAATACTAGGATTTCATCCGAGGTCATGTAGATTGCTCTACAGAGTTCCTTTCCCTTCGGATTTGGAATGGTATTACTTGGTAGAGATCCTTGAGCTCTCTGTTGAAGATTTTGAGCAAGTTACCCAACTTGTGTCTCTAACTTCTTGATGGCAACACCTTGATTTTCAATTTTTTCATCCTGCCTTGCCAACATTCCATCTAACTTCCCATGATTGCCTTCTTGGTCCATATTCTTGAGTCCTTTATGGTTGTTCACCAAATCTAGAAGGATTGGTGTTTTTCCTATTTTGCATATCTGGAGGTAAAGAAGAACTTGCTTGATTCCAAAAATTCCAATTCCCTTGCTTTCTTCCATTGTTGTTGTAATTGGAATTGGGATTCTTGTTGTTGTAATTGTTCACAAAGTTCACAAATTCCTTGGTGAGGTGACATTCATCCATGTGATATTTCCCTCTACATAAGCCGCCACATGTTTGTTTCCCAATGATGCTTGCATACTTGCCAACATATGATGTATTTGAACTAATGAGCTTCAACATGTGAATTCCTCTCAATTTCATAAGCTCCAACTTGTTTTCTGAAAGGCAAACTTCTCCCTCCAAGCCACACAAACTCATTCTCTGCCAATCTATTAAATAATTCCTCCACCTTTTTCATAGGTTTCATCCTAAGTAGCCCCCAACACTTGCATTTACGTGATTTATAGTTGGAGGATTCAGTCTGTGTGTGTTCATTCAACTCCCTACCATGTTCCAATGCATGGTTGAAGCACCTCCTAAGGAGCTCCCAAAACCTTTCCCAAACTTCTAAGAAATTTTCTCCATTAAACTGCCAAAACTGAAGGACCATCCTTAGTTTGTCCATTCTTACTGGGGAGAAAAATTTTATCACAAACTTCTTTGGCAGCTCTTCAAAATCCATGCATTGGGATGCACAACTCGAATCATACCAATATTTTGCTCCTTCTTTGAGTGAAAATGGGAATAACATCTTTCTGAGGAAATAGTGTGGTATTTCATTGATTTTGTAAGTGTTGCATACCTTTAAGAATGAACTCAAGTGGGAATTGGGGTCTTCACTTTTCATTCCATGAAAAATTGATTCATTTTGGATTAGATTGATAAGAGCTGGTGGAATTATATAATTGTTGGCATTTACTATGCAAAAGAAATTGTTTGTGTTATGGAATCTTGGTTTATAGAAATCACCAAACAATTTTCTATGAGGTTGCTCTGCCATTTCTTGAGTTTGCCCTTTCCTTCTCCTCATAGTTTTCTCGATATCTTGATTCAATTCAAATTTTGGCTCTCCATTAGATTTCATAGATCTGGGCATGTACAAAAATCTGCAAGACAAAAAAAAACCACCCAAGTAGTATAAAAAGACAAACAAATAAAAGAAAGAAATAAAATTGTCAATAACTAAAGACAACTAACTAAACTATAATTTTGTCCTCAAAATGCCAAGAATCTGAGCAAACAATGAATATGCTTGAAGAGAGTTACAATAGGGATCTTCTTGTAACTAACAATTCCATTAGTAACATTAGATATCAAAATGAGGATTTTGCAACAGATAGTAGTTCAACAATAATTTTGGATCCTACTCGATCAGTGAAAAAAAGGAAGAAAAATAGAGAATAAAGGATCATTTTTAGAAACTTGTGCAGAATAGATACTCTAGTTAAAATAATGTAGTTCGAGACATTGAATTGAGGAGCAAAACTCCTAATGTAAGATTATTTTAATCATCGATACTTTTATAATGAAAATTGATAGTTTAGTGTACACATATTAGTTTGATACATTTGAAATGAAAACTGATACAAAAAATGGATAGTTCATTGTATAAAAATTAGATTAATATCATTTTTTGACCGAAAAGGGATACGCAAAAAATGGTTACTTGATTATACAAGTATTGGATTGATATTCTCCGACAAAAAAGTAATATGTAAAAAATGGTAATTTCATTGTATAAAATAGTATTAGATTAATACTCTTCAACAAAAAATCTTTACGTAAAAAAATGACTACTTTATAATACAAAGTAGAATTAGATTGATACATTTGAATATAAAAGTGATATGCGAAAAATAGTTACTTTATTTGTATAAATATTGGATTGATAGTCTCCAACATAAAACTGGTAAGTAAAATTTGATACTTTATTGTACAAGTAGTAGTAGATTTATACACCTTAATAAACAATTGTTACATGAAAAATGGTTACTTCATTGTAATAAGAGTATTAGATTGATACATTTGAACTTAAAACTGATATGCGAAAATGGATACTTCATTGTATAAGTATTGAATGCGAGGAAACTTTTGAACATAAAACTTTTGAACATAAAAGTGTTATGCAAAATATAGTTATTTCATTGTACAAGCATTGGATTGATACTCTTCAACAAAATTTGTACGGGAAAAAATGGTTATTTCATCGTACAAAGCAGTATTACACCGATACTTCTCAACAAAAAGTTGTTAAGTGAATAAAGGTTATTTCATTATAAAAAATAATATTAGATTGATACATTTGAACATAAAAGTGATATGCAAAAATGGATACTTCATTTTATAAGTATTGGATTTATATTTTTCAACATAAAATTGAAACGCAAAATTTAATACTTCATTTTACAAGTAGTATAGATTGATATTCTTCAACAAACAATTGTTTTGCAAATAAAGGTTAATTGATTAATAAAGTAGTATTAGATTGATACTGTTTAACCAAAAATTGTTATCCAAAAAATAGTCACTTCATTGTACAAAATAATATTAGATTGATACATTTGAACATAAATTAATACACAAAAATAGATACTTCATTATACTAGTATTAGATTGATACTCCCCAACATAAAATTAATACGCAAAAATTGATTACTTTATTGTAAAATATAGTATTAGATTGATACTTTTGTACAAAAAAATTGTTATGCGAATAAAGATTACTTAATTGTAAAAACCAGTATTAGATTTATACATTTGAACATGAAAGCGATATATGAAAATTGATAAATTTGAATGATAAATTTGAAGCGAAAAGTGATATGCAAATATGGATACTTCATTGTACCAAAAAAAAAAAAAACACACGCGAGAATGTAAGCTTAGGAATCGCACTCTAACATTGTAAGTTATAATAACTTTAATGTGAGTCATTAGAGTTACAAGACTTACAAAGTGTTACAAGATATTGAAAATTTAAAGGGTTGTGAAAGTTTCATGAAATAGTGAGAAATTATGGAATATAAATGAAAATATGGATAGACATTCACAATTTTTCATAACAAAAATATAAAGGGAGTTGTTATTGCAAGAGCAAATATTAGCATCCAGAACAACAATTAACTCATATTCCTAATTTACCCTTAATGAGTTAAACTTCTTATCTTCTCTCACCAACCATATAAGTAAGATTTATCCATTTTTTTAACATATTTTCTCTGATATTTGAGTTTCTTCTCATTTACAGTGATTTTTCTCTAAAATATTTATTAATATAAGACTTATTTTCATTTCCACCTTATACAAAAAGAAAATTTATATAAAATAATATAACACTTATTTTTATTAGTAGTTTTGTTCTCTCAATTAAATTATAAAAATATTTGTCAATAAATACTTCAAAAAATTTAGGCTCAGTTTGTTTAGAGTTGTTTTGGTATTTTATTTCAAAAATTCAATTTAACTTATTTGTTTTGTCCATTTTTTTTACCAAACTTTTAAAGCCAAAAACATTGTTACAGTAATTTTTTTTGCTACGTATTTTTTTGTAAATAATTATTATATTGAAATTTGACTCTTAAATTTATAATAATAAAAATTTCTTCCTAACACAATTTTTTTACCAAAATAAAATCATAAAATATTAATTCAAAATTAAATTTTAAAATTTTATTAATAATTTTTTTTCTTGAGATCTATTATCATTTTTAAATATTAATATTTTTTATAAATAAATTATTATGCTTAAATTTTACTTTTAAATTTATAATAATAAAAATTTCTTCCTAACACCATTTTTTTACCAAAATAAAATTATAAAATATTAATTTAAATTTGAATTTTAAAATGTTATTAATAATTTTTTTTGTGATCTATTAACATTTTTAAATATTAAATTTCTCATAAAAAATTAAAACTAATTAACTCTTTTAGTTTCTAATTTTTCAGTCGCCATGTTAACGAAAATTTTAAACAAAAAATTTTACCTTATTATTTTCTTGGTGTTATTTGTTAATTAATAAAAAAATTTGAACTAATTTCTTTTTAATTTTACACTAAATATGAAAAATTAATTAATATAATTTGAAATTTATTTTTCGTACTAGAAACTAATTTTTAACTAAGTTATATAATTTTTTAAATATAAGTATGAGTGAAAATAAGTGTTATATTAATAAAAATTTTGGAAAAGAAATTAGTGTAAAGAAAAAAAATCGAACTTCAAAGGAAATATGTTAGAAAGAATTGATAAGCTCTTGTGATAAGGTGGAAAGATAAAATCAGGATAAGGTGAGAAGAGAAAATCAGGAATTTGACTCATTAAGGATAAAATCTTTTGCTCTTGTTAATATTTGGGAATGAGTAATGTGAATAACTATTCATTAATGATTACCTTAAATGAGTCAATGAATCATTCCCTAGTCTTCCCCCATTAATCATCCATTACTCTGTATTGGGTAATTGATTTTACCCACCTCTACCAAATAACTCCATACTCTAATATGTATTTTAATAATAATAATAATATAACAATAATAATAATAATAATATTATTATTATTAATTAAAATAATAATAGTAATATTAATAATAACATTATTATTATTATATTAATAATTCATAATATTAATATTAATAAATAATAATAATATTATTATTAAATAAATAATAATATTATCATTAAATAAATAATAATATTACTAATAATAATAATAATTATTATTTATTAATAATAAGAATTAATCATATTAATAATAATATTAATAATGATAATGATAATAATATTAATAATTAATAATAATAAAATTATTAATTAATAATAGTAATAATAGTAATAATAATAATAATGATTAATAATAATAATAATAAAGTTGCCAACGCCAAACAAAAACAATAATATCTATTATAAAATTTGAATGAAACATTAACAAAAAATCATAATTGTGACCTCAATCAATTGTGAAGAGTTTGATGACATGTAACGCCCATAGATTTGGTGACCTCAATCAATTGGTGACATGTAACGCCCATAGATTTGGTGACATGTAACGCCCATAGTTTTGGTGACATGTACGAGTTAAATGGACCCAATTAAGGATACTGTTTATATGGCCATATGCCATTATGCAGTTCATTTGTCGCCCCACCATTGGAAGTCGTTCGTGAGTCCGCATCTACGTATCGCTCCTAACGAACAACGAAGTCAGCAGGTTGCTTCTTGCCTAATCTCAAGTCCCTAATCTTACGCTTTCAGTGGTCAGTTCTCCTGAACATCTGTCTCCCATCCCTCTGTTTTTCAGTTTTTTGTCCTAATATTTGTTGACCCTTGTACTACTCAATTGGGATTCCTTCTGTACATTTCATGAAATTTATTGAATGTTTATTTCTTCAATTTATACCAGAAAATAGACCTTTGCTTTGCGGGCTACTTTAAGCAACTATAGTTTCAGTTTTGGTTGCTTTTCTGTAATGGGTCTTTAAATTTTCTTGCAGGCACCTTGCCTTTGATTGTTTGTGAAGTTCCTTTTCAGACTTTGAGGAGTTTTGTGGAGGACATAAATGGAACCCACTTCGAATTTTGGGTTGAAGAATCGTTCTTTGTTTGTCCATCTACTTTTCGTTGGTGGCCTTTTGAGAATGGTAGAATGTGAAGTAATGGACGTTTTAGTATCTTTGGATGTTCTCGAATATAAAAAGGTTCCACAGATAATTTGTTCTGGTTTCTAAATTTCGGTGGGCATTACTTTTTTTCCTCATCTTTTAGAAATATCTTGATCTTGATAGATTCTCTGCAGTAAAGCCAACCTTTTGGGAACTTTTTTTTGGGCTTGATACTGGATATTCTATATACTGTGGGCATTATTGGATTCTAAGGCTTTTATATGGGATTCCAGGTCAAGGAGATTTATTTGTTTTTGCTGAAAGATGTGACTAGATATTTTTTAAATTGGTTAGGTTGGTCGATTAAAGAATCTGGTTAAATAGTCAGCAGAGGCGAGAAGATTTGAGGTCTAGAAAGTTAGAGCTTGAAAATGTCTTCAAGATCCACAACAAACAAGACTAATTGTTCAAGGAATAGCTCTGCTAGGTCTAGACATAGTGCTAGAGTGGTGTCTCAGACCCCAATTGATGCTAAACTCCATGTGGACTTTGAAGAGTCTGAGAGACAATTTGATTATTCTAGTTCTGTCAACATTTCTAGCTCTACAAACAATGTTCCTTCTTCAACGGTATCAGCCTACCTGCAAAAGATGCAAAGAGGGAGTCTAATTCAGCCTTTTGGCTGTTTGATTGCCATCGAAGAGGAGAATTTTACTGTTCTAGCATACACTGAAAATGCACCGGAAATGCTAGACTTGGCTCCACATGCTGTTCCTAGCATTGAACAGAAAGAACCTCTGACTTTTGGTACTGATGTTCGCATACTTTTCCGATCTTCAGGTGCTGCTGCACTGCAAAAAGCAGCTAATTTTGGAGAAGTCAGTTTGCTTAATCCAATATTGGTTCATTGTAGAAGTTCAGGTAAGCCCTTCTATGCTATTGTACATAGGATTGATGTTGGACTAGTTATAGACTTGGAGCCTGTGAATCCAGCTGATGTCCCTGTGACGGCAGCTGGGGCTTTAAAGTCTTACAAGCTAGCAGCCAAAGCCATCTCAAGGTTACAATCTTTGCCCAGTGGGAATATATCATTATTGTGTGATGTATTAGTTAGAGAAGTGAGTGATTTAACTGGTTATGATCGTGTTATGGTCTATAAGTTTCATGAGGATGAGCATGGAGAAGTTGTTGCTGAGTGCCGCAAGGCTGACTCAGAACCTTATCTTGGCTTGCACTACCCTGCTACTGATATACCACAAGCTTCAAGGTTCCTCTTCATGAAAAACAAAGTTAGGATGATATATGATTGTTTGGCACAACCTGTTAAAGTAATTCAGGACAAAAATTTGGATCAACCATTGAGTCTTTGCGGATCTACTCTACGAGCTCCTCATGGGTGTCATGCTCAGTATATGACCAACATGGGAATCATTGCTTCTTTGGCAATGTCAGTGACTATAAATGAGGAAGATGATGAGATGGATAGTGACCAGCAAAAAGGAAGGAAATTGTGGGGCTTGGTTGTTTGCCATCATACTAGCCCTAGATTTGTCCCATTCCCATTAAGGTATGCATGTGAGTTCTTGGTTCAAGTTTTCAGTGTACAGATTAATAAGGAAGTGGAGCTGGTAGCTCAATTAAGGGAGAAACATATATTGCGTACTCAAACTGTGCTTTGTGACATGCTATTAAGAGATGCTCCACTAGGAATAGTTACACTATCACCAAATGTAATGGATCTCGTAAAATGTGATGGAGCTGCACTTTACTACCTGAATAAGTTTTGGCTGCTTGGCATAACCCCGACAGAGGCTCAGATCAAAGACATTGCTGAGTGGTTGCTTGAGTACCATGGTGGTAGTACAGGGCTAAGTACTGACAGCCTTATGGAAGCTGGCTATCCAGGTGCTGTCATTCTTGGTGATGCCGTATGTGGAATGGCTGCTGTGAAAATTACCTCCAAGGATTTTCTCTTTTGGTTCCGGTCTCACACAGCAAAGGAGATTAAATGGGGTGGAGCAAAACATGACCCTAGTGACAAAGATGATGGAAGGAAGATGCATCCGAGGTCATCTTTTAAGGCATTTCTTGAGGTGGTTAAGAGGCGGAGCCTGCCTTGGGAGGATGTTGAAATGGACGCAATCCATTCATTGCAGCTGATATTGAGAGGATCTTTGCAGGATGAGATTGTTGAGAATCCCAAACTGATTCTTAATGTTCCAACGGTTGTAAAAAGTAATAGTAGATTGGATGAACTGCGGATTGTGACAAATGAAATGGTTCGGCTCATTGAAACAGCATCTATACCTATATTTGCTGTTGATGTATCTGGAAATATCAACGGGTGGAACTCAAAGGTAGTTGAACTTACTGGCTTAGTTGTAGAGAAAGCTATTGGTATGCCCTTGATTGATCTGGTTGCAGAAGATTCAGTTGATGTGATCAACAATATGCTCTCCCTAGCTTTGCAAGGTAAGATTGTCTTAGACCTTTAGTCTTATTAGATGCATAGTTAAACTTAACCATGTTTACTGGAGAAAAATTGTAGGTTGTATGAATTTCATAAAATTAGAATTTGTATGGTTAAAAGTATGTGATTTGTAAAACAGCTGCATTATGCTGTGTATAATTTAGTGTGATTCTTATTTGTGGGAGAAGCTATACTATCATTTATAGCTCAATTTTTTTTGTGTACTATAGTTGATTTGATTGAGCTTCAGTGTGACTCCTGCTATTATATGGTAAAGCACAAGAAAGAACTAAACAGAAAGGGGAAAAGGAAATGGAAAGTTTATTTTTCGTGATTTTTCTTTTTGGACCTTGGTGAATTCATTCACAGGCAATTTGCCTAAAAGCTACAACAGGAGAGAGAGACAGAGAGAGAGAGAGAGAGAGAGAGAGAGAGAGAGAGAGAGAGAGAGAGAGATGTTCAGGCTGGTAAAAGTATTGGGTTCCTGATCCAATTAGTTCAATCAACTTTTTGTTCAGTTACATTTTTTCCCTTTTTTTTCGGTTTTTTCCTCATAAGCCTAGGAAAAGAAGGAAGGTTGCAACAAGTTGGCAGCTGGCATAAAAATTTTGCCAAACCCTATGATATGGATCACATTAGTGTGAAGTTTGGTGGCGAAATGTGATCCATATAGCCGACCCAACTTAGAGGGATAGAGGCTTATTTGTTTTTGTTGTTGTTTTCGGTTTTGAGGTTCCCCAATACGACATGTAGAAATACAACAACAACTAAGCCTTTATCTCACTATGTGGGGTTGGCTGAATGGATCATATTTCGCCATCGTATTTAATCATTACACATGTTTTCATTTATATTTTAGTATATCATATCTTTTTTATGGTTTCTTTTCAATTCTTTTTAATTCTCCCCCTTCCCCTTTTAATCTTTATTTTCTACACGTCGAACTGGTGCCTCTAGATACCTCCTATGCGTATTTTCAAACCATCTTAAATGTGTTTCTCTCATTTTCTTATCTATTGAACTACCCCCACTTTGTTGCTTATGCATTCATTATTTATTCTATCCAATATAGTATATCCACATATCCATCTTAACATTTTCATTTCTGCTAGCCTCATTTTCTTTTTATGATCATACTTAGTCACCCAACATTCTGATCCATAAAGCATCGTTGGTCTTATAGCTATTCTATAAAATTTTCCTTTCAATTTCAGCGGTACTTTACGATCACAAAATATAGCGGACGCAATTTTCCATAGGTTCCAACCTGCTTGAATCCTATGTGTAACATCTTTATCAATTCCGCCATTTTCTTCAATGATAGATCCTAATATTTAAAACTCTTAGATTCATTTAATTCGTGCCTACCAATTTTCACATTTATTCTATTGTTACTTCTATACTTCAAATTAAAAGGGCAATCAGAAGACCTAAACAGAATTGGAAATAAACTATTAAAAGACAAAATATACTTAAGGAAAAATTGCAAAAAACGTCCCTCACATTTGCTTGAAAAACTTTTTTCGTCCTTGACATTTCAAATAATACAAATTTGTCCCTCACATTTGTTTGCAAAACTTTTTTAGTCCCTAAAATTTCAAATGATGCAAATTCGTCCCTAACAATAAAATTTTGTACCAACAACAACTAAGCCTTTATCTCACTATGTGGGGTTGGCTGAATGGATCATATTTCGCCATCGTATTTAATCATTACACATGTTTTCATTTATATTTTAGTATATCATATCTTTTTTATGGTTTCTTTTCAATTCTTTTTAATTCTCCCCCTTCCCCTTTTAATCTTTATTTTCTACACGTCGAACTGGTGCCTCTAGATACCTCCTATGCGTATTTTCAAACCATCTTAAATGTGTTTCTCTCATTTTCTTATCTATTGAACTACCCCCACTTTGTTGCTTATGCATTCATTATTTATTCTATCCAATATAGTATATCCACATATCCATCTTAACATTTTCATTTCTGCTAGCCTCATTTTCTTTTTATGATCATACTTAGTCACCCAACATTCTGATCCATAAAGCATCGTTGGTCTTATAGCTATTCTATAAAATTTTCCTTTCAATTTCAGCGGTACTTTACGATCACAAAATATAGCGGACGCAATTTTCCATAGGTTCCAACCTGCTTGAATCCTATGTGTAACATCTTTATCAATTCCGCCATTTTCTTCAATGATAGATCCTAATATTTAAAACTCTTAGATTCATTTAATTCGTGCCTACCAATTTTCACATTTATTCTATTGTTACTTCTATACTTCAAATTAAAAGGGCAATCAGAAGACCTAAACAGAATTGGAAATAAACTATTAAAAGACAAAATATACTTAAGGAAAAATTGCAAAAAACGTCCCTCACATTTGCTTGAAAAACTTTTTTCGTCCTTGACATTTCAAATAATACAAATTTGTCCCTCACATTTGTTTGCAAAACTTTTTTAGTCCCTAACATTTCAAATGATGCAAATTCGTCCCTAACAATAAAATTTTGTACCAAATTGGTCATTCCATCCATTCACATATCTTTTTTTAACATGAAGAGGTTACTTGCTTGTCCTGTGATAGTTTTTTAGGGCCCTAAAATGTAGGTGCTAATTGAAAAATTAGGGGAATGAAGTGTGATTCCAAATTTTCCCGTGAAAAATTGTCACAAGACAAGCACGTGCCCTCTTTTTATTAAAGGAATATACGTGAATGGATGGAAGGACCAATTTGATACACTATTTCAATGTGAGGTACGAATTTGCATTATTTGAAATGTCAGGGACAAAAAAAGTTTTTCAAGCAAATGTGAGGGATTGATTTGCATAATTTGAAATGTTAGGGATGAAAAAAAAATTTCAAGCAAATGTGAGGGACATTTTTTGCAATTTTCCCTATACTTAATATTAATGAGAACATGTGTGTAGATAGAACACGATGGTGAAATATGATCCATATAGTTGGCCCTACATGGTGGGATAAAGGTTTAGACGTTATGTTTTTTCTGTTTTTTCGGTTAAATGTTACAGTGGTCAATTCCATCCTAAGGGCTCAGAAGATGCTTAAGAGCTAAATTGGCAAATCTTCCATGCTTGACATGATATTGTCGTCAATTCAGTAGTCATAAAAAAATGTTATCTATATCTTTACATATCTACGCTATTAATTGACTGAGTTTGTATTGACTACAAGTTGGTGACAATGTGGCATTCCAATTGGCAGGAAGAGAAGAGAGAAATGTTGAAATCAAACTTAAAACCTTTGGACATGAGGAAAAGCATGGACCTGTGATCTTGATCACTAATGCCTGTTGTAGTAAAGATGTAAAGGAAAACATTGTTGGAGTTTGCTTTGTGGGCCAGGATGTTACTGGACAGAGGCTAATTATGGACAAGTATACTCGAATCCAAGGTGATTATGTGGGAATTATGCGGAACCCATCAGCACTGATCCCTCCCATTTTCATGATGAATGAGCATGGGCAATGCATGGAGTGGAATGACGCAATGCAGAAACTCTCTGGTCTCAAAAGGGAAGATGCCGTGGATCAAATGCTTGTAGGGGAGGTCTTTACTGTCAGTAACTTTGGCTGCCGGGTCAAAGATCAAGACACATTGACCAAGCTCAGGATATCATTAAATGGCGTAATAGCTGGCGATGATGCAGATAAATTATTATTTGGCTTCTTTGACAAGCATGGTAAATATATTGAAACCTTAGTTTCTGCTAGCAAAAGGACTGATGCAGAGGGTAGGGTCATAGGGGTTCTATGCTTTTTGCATGTTGCAAGTCCTGAACTTCAATACGCAATGCAAGTTAAAAAAGTATCAGAGCAGGCTGCTGCGAACACCCTGAAAAAGTTGGCTTATGTACGCTGTGAGATTAATAACCCTTTAAATGGGATAAAGTTTGTGCACAGTTTAATGAAATCTTCTGAGTTAAGCACAGAACAGAGGCAGTTGTTAAAGACAAAGAAATTGTGTTTAGAACAATTAGGAAAGATTGTTGATGACACTGATATCGAGAGCATAGAGGAATGGTATGCTTATTTAATCTCAAACTGTTCAATTTTGAATGTTCATGCATTAAGTTTATCTCTGCAAAAGCTACCTAACACAAAACCAACTATAATGGCAACAGCTCTTAAAAATATTTAAATTTTATGGACATGCATTTACATGTACCAGAAGTTTGTTGCTTGTTCTGCATACTTGGTATTCTTTTGTGTATCTGAAGCACGCATATATTTTCTAGCCTAGGGAGCTTGTGTCGAAAATCATTTCACTGGAGCCAAATGTTATTGAATTACAACAAAAAGGAATAGATCAGTGGAACAATCGAATGGAAATGAAAAAGCTATTGAAAAAACTAGAAGGTGACGGCTAACATGTTTCTTAGGAGTTACACCTTCAAAATAACTTTAAAATGTGCCTGAGAAAGATATAGATTAATACAGGTTCTCCAAAATACAATTTTTATTGTTTGTACATGCTACTTGGATTGCACATTACAACTAGTAAAAAGATTGGTTAAGCTACTAACAGCTAGGAAAGGTTACTTTGTGGCCTGCAGAAGTTTTTATTGGAAGTTAATTAATATATAGTAATACAGGAAGTACAATTAAAAAAGTATCGTAATTAATATATAGTAATATAGGAAGCACAATTGGAAAGTATTGTGAAAAATACATGTGCATAACATTTGTTATAGCATCTACTGACGTTGGTTAAGCGTCTATCTGGAATAAAAGCTCAGATGACATTTCATTTTGTTCGGTGCTATATTTTGTTAAAGTTGAGTTATTTTATTTTCAAGTTCTTTGCTCATCATTTAGATAATTTACTTGTCGGCAAGTTTCTGTTTTACATTTTTTAACTTTTTCATTTCCAAAATGGAGGAAAGTAGACCACTTGTGGCTGATGTGCATAATATTAAATAGGGAACATATAGCAAGAAGGTTTCTTAAAAAAAGTTAGTATACAAATTGAAAATTGTGGTTTCAGAACAAGTTCAGAATAAGTAAACGTGCGATCCTCAATTCCCACCCTTTTTCCAAAGATGATGTATAATGATAAGAAAATGAATAAAAGGACACTTCAAATAATCCACATATTATCTGCATTTATTTCTGTATGTAAACTGATTTTCTAAGATGTTTATTTTATGCTATCCGATATGAGTGTTATTCATGTTAATATGCCACAGCTTATGTAATGGTTGTTTATTTTATATTAATCCAGATGAGTGTTATTCCTGTTAATGTACCACAGCTTAAGTAATGTAACTCATTCCCTTTGAACTTGTGAAAATACCGTGGAAAGCAAGATATTCAATGACTTCTTTCTGCACAGTTGATGTGGAAAGTAGTTAGTAAGTGTTCAACAGGAATTCCTTTTCAAACTTGGGACATTCTAAATGATTGAGAAAAGTAAGGAGGGAAGGAGGGGCGGGGTGTTATCTTTATATGCTGAAATATGAGAAGCACTTATGTAACATTGCATAATTGGGAGAAAATTCACTTTCTATGTGTTTCTGAACTTCTGTTGAGTGATGGAGAACAAAATTTGCCAATCAGAGTTGGTCAAGTGGCCATAACTTTTTCCTAGCATCTTAACCTGTGTCTCCTCCATAGGGTAAGGAGCATATTTTATGATCCCCAGTTAAGATACTAGCTTTCTGTTATTGAGACTCTGGAGGTGAAGTATAGGACTTGTGTGAAATGAGATTGATCTACATTCTGGAGTTGTTTGAATGAAATAATAATCCTTTGAATGGTGATTGAATCCTGCGCATTGTGTCAACATTTCTAACTGAATTGAGCGCCGACATTACTCTCTTTTTATTATAAATCACGTTAATGTTCAAACTTTTTCCTCTTTTTTGTGCCCTGACATGTAAATCATGCAATACTATGGACTCGCCAATGAAGATAGAAGAATGGAACTAGCTAAGGTTGGTTGGGGGCAGCAAAATAAATCTCAATTTAATGTTTGTATCAATATAGTGCCGTTACTCTATGCTTCTTTTTTGGGCGAGTTATTTTTCTCTTCCATGAACATCATAGATTGTTACATGAGAGTTCATTTGCTCTACTTGTGAAATCTGATGGGCAGTTTGCATCTTTGTCTTCAACTACTTGTTCTGCTGTTAGACTTGTTGCATTGATCACCCATTTATTCGAGTAAGTGAACTAAAATAATTGTCCCAGGCTGTAAAGGACTGTGCTATCTTGATAGCTTTATGGTGGAAACTTTTTCTATCTCTTTATCGCCAACCTTGGATTAATTACTGCATAATGCTGTTAATTCCAAAATCACCAATTGTTTGCAATGTTATGTTTTCTACTGTACATATTTTTACTTTTATGTCAGAATTCTGTTGAATATGATCTCTTCATAGTTTTTGGCTGGTCTTGATTCATGTGTAATTTGTTTTCAGCTATATGGAAATGAGATCTGGCAAATTTAATCTTGGGAAAGCTCTGGAAGTGGTTGTAAATCAAGTTATGATTTTGAGTCGTGAACGCCAAGTGCAAGTTATGTCTGATTTACCTGCTGAGATATCATCAATGTATCTATATGGTGACACCTTGAGGCTTCAACAAGTTCTTTCAGATTTCCTGGCAGCGGCTCTCTACTTTACTCCTGCATTTGAAGGATCAACAGTTCTATTCAAAGTTGTTCCAAGAAAGGAATGCATAGGGACGAAGATACATGTTGTTCATATTGAATTTAGGTATGTCTGTTTTACACTTATCTATGTCTTTCTATTCCTATAGTAAAACAAACCTTGAATGAAACTGAGGTTACTAGAAGTTGAATAGTATTACGAATCAGAATGATATTAGAAACAAGATGAGGGCCTTTATGATTGTGACCACCCATAGGAGAGTATACTGTAGTTCTCGTTTGTATATGTTGACTAGAGAAGTTTGCTTTGTTCTTCTAACGTCCAACTGATCGCTATATCTTTTTTTTTACCTTTTCTTTTTCCAGAATTTCTGTTATATGATGCATGAAGTTGGGAGAATATTAAATTGAAATGCATTTCGTTCGAATTTGATGAGTACAAAGATAGTAATACAGCTAGTGATTGTGGACCCGCCATCTGTGTACTTCATTCAAGAATACTATCCTCTCTTTAGTTTGTGAAAAGATGTCAAAACTTAAACTTTGTGCCTTAAGCTTATTTAAATGTAGTACAATATATTAAGTGCAGAAGATGTGGGGTCTGTGTTTTCAAATTACTAAAACTAGCCTAGAAAATATCTAAGATATCTTTTACATACAATTATGACATTTGGAAGCTCAAAAGTTGATATGGAGTTACACCAAAAGGTGTGGCTCAAGCAATATATGCATGTATACAGTTAGGCTTGCATTTTGTGGTCCAAATGATCCATTAGATATACAGATATGCAACTGTCCAAACGAAATTAGTAAATGGCAAATTGAGTTTTAATGCATAATCTTATTAGATATATTTTCCAATACCATTCAATATAATTCACCTCAGGGACCCTCCTATCTTGAATTCCTTTTCGTTGATTTTTGTTTTTTTCTTTTGTAAAATTATGATTTGGTTTCGAATACATTGATCTATTACATCTAGCATATGTTGTTTTGGTTTTTTGGGAACTTGTAGTCCATAGGTTTGCTCATTTTCTATGAATTTAAGTGCATGTTCTGCAATTGTAGACATGGGTGCTGCACCCCACCCAGGGCATTTACTCCTGCAATGCCCCCACCTCCATCATCTTCACCCCCCCAACCTCTACTTCTGCCTGCAATGCTAATGCACCAACTGCTGCAATCACAGGACCTCATTTATCACGTCAACTTCTGAGGCACCCAAGAAGGGCGGTGCCCTTGATACTTTTGTGGGTTGGCATTAGCTTGTGACTCTCACAGAGGTTGAGAAGTTGCTTAACCCAGATGAGCAGCTAGCCTTCTTTGTAACTCTCTCTGTTGATTGGGAAACACACCCAGCAAGGGAGCTAAACATAAGGAACCTAGAGAGAAAATCTTCATGTAAGATAATGTTGTATGAAATGAAATTGAGCTCAAAAGTGTTAAAGAAAATGAATTCTCTGACCCTGAAAGACTCAAACTTGGGGTTGATTCTGTTGAAATATGTAAGGTTCTCTATAAAAATGGTTGAAAGAGCATAACATCATGTTAGTTTTCATCTGCATAAGTTCACTAGTTCCAAACTTGTGTCTAGAACCAGTACTAATAACTCTTGCTGAAGAATAATAATATTCTTGATATATAATTTCTGGAATGCAAAAAGAAGATTGTTCGTACATTGCCTAAAAGTAAAAGGAAAAATGAACTCGTGAAAGAAATCTTTCTTGGTAGATATTGATAATTATTAGATGATTGATTGTGAAGACAGATTAAGAATTTAACCTTTTTCAGTAGAGTCAAGAGTATTTATGGATTTTTGCATTTTTATTTTTCATTGTAGCTATCAGTTGGAATACATAGTTCATTAATTTTTCTACAACTAGGGTTCAATATTAATGTTGAAGTTTTCTGCTTACTTCCCTAAACATGGTAACAACCTGAATTTTGAGTGTTTTTTCTTTGTCTTTGTTCTTTCCTTCCTTATTTAGCTTCCTTTTTTCTTTTAATGCAAAGCTTTAACTTCTGTTTTATGGGAAAGCCTGTTGTTGGCTGCCTGCATAGAGTTGGCTGTTTAAATGATAATCTAGTGCTCCCTGTTCCATTTCATTGCCATGTAGAAATAAATGTGGAAACCTGTTGGCTTTCTGTAAATCTGCATATCCACGTGCTTTAAACCTCTCCACGCATATAGTGTGTATGTGCATGTATGGGACCATATTCTGGAACTAGTATTTCTTGTGATGCTCCATAAAACTTCTGTCGTTCTTGCAACTGTAAAGTGATGAATTAAATGAGTGTATGTGCCATGTCAAAATCAAAGATGACTTTGACCGTAAATGACCATTTGAATGGAGAAATGGAAATCATGTTGCATAATATTTAGGTTAAAAAAGTTTTGTTGAGTTTCTGTGTGGAAGCCAGTAAGCATATTTGATTAGAGAATGTGCCTTTAAGTTATTAACAACTGTTTGTGTAGAAAATCTCTTGACCAATGGTACAAACAATGGAGCTTATATAAGAAGTCGCAATGACTACCTGGTGCATGTGTGAGTGTCTATGAATGCTCCCCCACTTCTCTCTGCATCTTACTGGAAAAAAGTGAGTTCTTTTTTATCCATCATTCTTTTGAGAACCAGATGTTTATTCATTTCCTGGTAATTTTGTGTCATTACCACAATTTAATACAGCCAAAGGTTTCTCCCTTTGCATGCATAATGCATTCGAAACTAGTAGGCTCTTAGTTGTCTTAATTTTTTTTATTGTCTTCATGATAATTTGCTATGGTGTGTAATTCGATCTGTTTATATGTTTCAAGAACTTTATTCAAATGTTTTACCTGTTTGAATCAAAGTTAAAATGACGCATGTTCATGACAGAATAACTCATCCAGCACCTGGGATTCCTGAAGAATTAATTCGAGAGATGTTTTATCATGGCCAAAGTGTATCTAGGGAAGGTCTGGGATTATATATCAGCCAGAAGCTTGTCAAGATAATGAATGGTACAGTGCAATATTTAAGAGATTCTGAGAGGTCATCATTTATAATATTAGTAGAATTTCCAATGGTTCATCTGATCCATCAACCATAAAGCCGGTTATGTAACAAGGATTGAGAGCCAGGTATACAAATTCAAGTCCCACTTCATCAGGAACAGAGTTCCAACCATGTTGTCAAAAGTTGATGTCCAGAGAGCTTCTAGGGATCAGAGGATGCTGGTAACTTGGGATATGTACTAAATGAACAATGTTATCACTTCCTGACAGAGATTATTAAAATATGTGCTGTTTACATTCAAACTCTTGGGTTGCGATTCATGAAAGTTTACTAGGACAATAGTGTTAAGTGGAATTCATCTGAAGATTTTAGCAAGAAATGATTGCAACACAATCAAAAAGAGCATCCCTGCGTGTAAAATAATTTACCTGTTCAGTGGTGTATATATAATCTTTGTTCCCTTGGGAGAGGTTAATAGAATTGTCTTTTTCACCTGGAATTTTTCTTCTTGCTCACATTGTACTCTTTGGTGCACAAATCTAATTCATCTGGATTGGAGTTCAGGTTAAATCTACAATTGGGAATCGTCCTTTTAAGCAACTCTCTTGATGCAGTTAAAACTGCTATTGGGCTACAAACTTAATGAATGTGATCCATTAGTAGACATTAATTTGTAATAATGACTTTTTGGTTTATTTTTGCATGAAAAAAATAAGGTGGAGGTAAGATTGAGGTCAATCTATTCTTGAGCCTGCCAAACAACGATGGTTTTTTTTTTTTTCTTTTTTAAGAAAAACGGTATATATATATATGCCAAGCAAAAGACGGTGCTGGTTATACCCAATCGCACCGTAACATGAGTAAATGCAATAAATTTGGAGTACTACTCCATTACATGATTTCTGATTGAAATGATAAGGAAAGATAAGAAAAGAACTGCTCACGACTCGTGTTGTGCCTCTCTTATCTCCATTCCAAATAAAGTATCTGAGTAACTGTTTTATCAAGAGTTCTACAGATTTGGCATTGCCTTCTCTCTTGGAATGTTTACACAGTGATTGTTCATGAACCTCATTCCCAGATTATCCCAAGTCGTTGCATCCATTAGTGCCCACAGAAGCCAAACTCGTGCTCTCGAGCCTGGGAGCCTCTCAAGTCAAAAGCTACCTGGAAAAACTAGTCTCTCCTACTCCATTGTCCGCCTTTCCAAAAAATATAGAGAAGAAAATAGCTGCCTCTTGCTTTTGCCCTAAAAATTCCCAGTAACGGTGACCTCCACTTTTCCTATGCAAAACAGCAAACTAGCTCCTCTCATCATTTTGCCCCAACAATTTTCCGCCTTTACTAATAATAGGGGCCAAAGACAATTGTAACTAAAGCTATAGAGCATAGACTTTACAGCATCCAAAATCTGCAAAGTTTTATCTTCAGCTGTTAGTCAAGTTGTACCACTATCTAGTTCTATCCCAAGGCAGAACTTCATTGATAACACGGAGACTTCTCGTTTTCGCCCCTTTCCAAAAGTTGTCTCTATCAATCAAACCATGCCCTAGTTCTTCCCTAGACTCTCATATGCTAGCCCAACAAATCCTTTTTCTCAAGATATTAGAGGATCAACAAAACTGCAACTAATGCATAAGAGATGTGGCTCTAACAGGCCAACAAGCATATAGATCAAACACAATAGAAAAAGCAAGGCTGTCATGGTTACGTGTGGCTTGAGCACTATAGAACATCAGCCTTCAAACATCAGGATCAAAGGTCCACAAATCCAGTGTATTCACATTATAAACAGATAATAGGCAACAGGAAAGCACAAGATTACACTCCTTAATTCAGACCACAGTTTCTCCAGTTCACCTCTAAATCCACAGCTAAATGCTTGAAAAGATTACCAAAATCAGGTTTTGCATCCCATCATTCCTCAACATACCAAAATTCCTCCAGAGACAAGATTAAAGCATTCAAAATTTCCACTAAAAAGCCAAACTGACATTAACTCCAGCAGTCAGGGGCCAGGCATAAAATCCTTACCCAATCAAGCATGAAGTTTAAGCACAGGAGCTGCCTTTCACAGTGGGTCAGCTTCCACAGCCGGATGAGAATCACAGTTTTAAGCATATTGCTGAACACATGTAGATCTCATTTGAATAGATTATATGACCTGAGCGTCACTATCACAGCAAAGAGATAATTCCATAACGATTGAAAGTCCAAGCTAAAATAGTTAAATGCAAAACCAAATTGCAAGAGTCTAGAGATTGAGTCTAAAAACAAATTAAAAATCTGGAATCTACAAAGCCGCCTATCAATGTCCACATTGCAAAATCAGTAGCAAGATCCTCTAAAATCAGCCTTTGTTCTAGCCGCAACTGGCCAGGAGCTTAAGCAATCGAGTTGTGACCAGTGCCGAGTTGTGAACAATGTTGCTGAGCTGTGAATAGTCGTTGGAGACTGCTGGGAGTAGGTGAGGTTCGATTCGTTGAAGTCGATCCTTCCTCCCAAGGGATGATAACTCGTGTGATCTGATTCTGATTACTGGCGGGCTTGCTGTTGGACAAGGTGGCTCTACTCGTTGGTGGAGGCGAGTCGTAGTCGGAGCTTTGACCAGCTTAGCCCGAATTCTTCCCTGAATCAAGATCGAGCTGGTGAAGATCGGTCAAGGATCGGTCAAGGACTTTAAGAGGTTATGAACAGCAGAAAGATGAAGCCTCGATGTGCCCGATCTGAAGATTTGTAGCCGTACAATGGATAGAGCTGAGGAAAAAACGTGACAGCTCCACTCAAGTAGCTGCCTTTAGATGCTAGGAGTACCGATCTGTGATAATGAGCAGCTGGTGGAGTGATTTGGCCTGAGAGCCGGGTTTCTCTTTGTAGCTGAGCTCCTATTCCTTTCTTTGTAAATGGTTCTGAAACGAGCTATAAAGAAAGAGAGATTGAGGAATTGATTATTAGAGGGATGAGTAGCCAAAACGAGTTGACCGTGGCCAGAGCCGGTGGTGGAAAGCTATGAATAACCCCTATTGTGCCATCAGAAACCTGGAGATTGATAGTGATTTGGGATTTTTTTGGTTATAGTTCAGCCCATGTTCACTGATGAGGGTTGAATTTTACTATAAGTATAATACCTCAGAAATATATTTCTAGTACAACAAGTACTCTTCTGTTCATCGGAGTCTAACTCTCTCAGCAATTATTTCTATTACATATGTATACTAAGAGTTACAATCCTATTACAACTCTTAGATTGCAGCAAACCCTTCTTTAAGGTACGTTACTAGAGTTTCATTAGAACTCAGATATGTATTCTATAAATACCTCCCCTCCATTACTTTGGAGGGGGATTCGATATTCGTATCGATAACGCTTAAGGATCATAGCTGACTTAAGCTTTGGAGTTTATTCCCCAAGTCAATCCTGGGGACTTCTTGCAGGTATTCGACGAGTCCGGACGACCAGAAGACCTACCCAGACGACATGTGATTTTCTAGATTCATCAATTGGCGCCCACCGTAGGGCAGAAGACAACATGCCAACTACTCGTTTGCAATTGTCAAAATGTGACAAACAACCTGTTCGGAATTCTCATAATCCTGATCATCAAGAGAAAAATAATCCTCCTTTAAGAGATCTTGCGAGTTCATCCACCAGAACTCCTGTTTGGGATGGAAGAGGAGATGGAAGTTCAATCCTCTTCATTGATTTGAATTCACCTGATGTACTCAAGTTCCTAATTGAAAACAGATAACAAATTCAAACGATGATAGCGAATCATGCTCCGGTTAATTTGGCTGAGCGGGAAGCTCGTACTGCTCGTCAGAGAGAAGAACGAAATCAGGCTATTCGTGAACGAGACTTCTGTCAGAAGCTTCAAGAAGAGCATGAGCTCAGGGTGAGAGCTGAGGAACGTGCTAACAGAAGGGATGAGATCATATTTCAGTCTCATTTCGCCGAAGAGATTCAAGATGTCCGACCAGGAACAGAAGACCAGTGCATTATCGTCAGTGCACGAGAGCAGAAGATCGTCATGATGACCTGTATATGCCATATAAATAGCCAAGGGATCAGAACTTGCATTTTGGGGATATAGGACCATCCGACCTGCCACCTACTTCACGACCAAAACCTAATGGTGCTTTAGAGGTACCTTCTCCATTTATGGATGATGCAGAAAATTATCCTCTTCCACATCGTTTCAAAATGCCAAATTTGTTGCTCTATAATGGCAAAGCTGATCCATCAGAACATTTGCATCATTATGTGCAAAGTATGAGGATTTATAATTATCCAAATCAAATCCTATGCAAATATTTTGGCATAACGATGATGGGAATTGCCCGATTGTGGTATAACAATCTTAAGCCCAAGACTTTTCATGACTTCAATGGCATCACAGTAGCTTTCAAAAATAGATTTGTGCAACGTGAAAAGTTCGTAAAAACTAGCGTTAAGTTACTTAATGTAAAACAAGGAGATTAAGAGTCATTAATTCACTACGTTGATAGATTCATTAATGAAAGTTTAGAAGTGGGGCACAGATCGGATGAAGTCGTGATTGGAGCTTTCACGAACGGTTTACGACCTGAAAGATTGTACAAAGAGTTCGTGATAGATCCTCCTGTTAATGTTGAAGACATGATGAAGCGAGCTCAAAAATTCACAAAAGGTGAAGATGCGGATAAGCGAAAGCGAGAAAATAATAGAGGGCGAGAAAATAATAGAGGACCTGAAAAGAAGAAGGAAGAAAAAGCTAAAACATCCGTTGGTGGGAATCGAAAGCAAAAGTTTGATAAAGTGTTATACAACACATCTACAACTGGAGAAGACAAATACTACACTTACCTAAATAAAACGCAAACTGAAGTACTGGCTATCTTGGAGAACCGAGGAGCGGTGAGGTACCCACAACGGATGACAGATCCAGACAACAAAAGGAGTAAGAAATTCTTTTGCAAGTTTCATAATCAGCTCGGTCATGATAATGAGCATTGTAAAGATCTGAGGAAGTATATAGAAGAATTGATTCAGAATGGTCATCTTAAGGAGTTTGTCCATGTGGGAGGTTCATCAAACCGACCTGAAGATAAGAAAGATCCAGATCTTCCGGATGAAAAGAGGAGGAGAGATAATTGTAATGATAGAAATCCCGACGGGGACAAGAACATCACGGGAGTAATTCACACCATTATCAGAGGGCCCTATGATGGGGATTTAATGACCTCCAAAAAATCGAAGAACAGAGGAATTTCAGAGCAAGAGGCAGTTCATAAACGGTTCAAAGCAACAGATACCATCACCTTTTCAGAAGAAGATGCGGTACCGACCAGATTTCCATATGCCGATGCATTGCTGATTAAAGCAATCATTGCCAACAAAGAAGTTCACAGAATATATGTAGACGACGGCAGTTCAACTGATATTCTCTATTACGAAACTTGCCAAAAAATGGATATTGAAAAGAAACAGCTAAAACCTTTTCATTCACACCTTATCGGCTTTTCAGGAGCAACATCGATGCTAATCGGAACGATAAACCTGCTAGTGACATTGGGAGAATATCCCAAGGAAAGACTCATCTATGTTGAGTTCACAGTCTTTAATGTCACGCCTCCATACAATGTTATTCTGGGACTACCTGCTATGGTGCAATTAAAGGCTATCTGGTCTCCATATCATCTTGTTATGAAATTTCCTACAGAGGCTGAAGTTGCTACAATACGAGGTGATCAGAAGTTGGCAAGAGAATGCCATATGATTGCTCTGAAAGGAAACAAAAAGATGCAAGTGGTAAATGTTAACTATGTCGGCACAGAAAACCGAACAGAGCTTATTGTGTTAACAGGAGAAGTAGAAACAATTTCTTTGGAGGAGGTTGAAGCAGAAAAGACAGTTCTTATCGGTTCATCTTTACCAACAGGAATAAAAAGATCACTAATAAATCTTTTATTTGAATTCAAAGACGTTTTTGCTTGAAGTACGGATGACATGAAAGGAGTAACTACCGACTTGATGGCTCATAAGTTGAACATTGATAAGTCTGCTCAGGTCATTAAACAAAAGAAAAGGAAGTATGCGCCAGATAGAAATCGGGTCATATCTGAAGAAGTTGACAAGTTGTTACAAGCAAAGATAATCAAAGAGGTGTTTTATCCAATCTGGCTTGCCAATTCTGTCATGGTACCGAAACCAGATGCTTCATTGAGGATGTGTATAGATTACACAAATCTGAATAAGGCTTGTCCAAAAGATTGTTATCCTTTACCGAAAATTGATTAGAAGGTGGATGCGACCTCCGGTTTTAAGGTCTTATGTTTTCTGGATGCTTACAAAGGCTATCATTAAATTCAGATGGATGAAGACGATGCGGAAAAGACAGTTTTCATAACTGAAAAGGGTGTATATTGTCATACAAAAATGCCGTTCGGATTGAAGAATGCCGGGGCTACATACCAGCGATTGGTTGATAAGATATTCTCTGGTCAAATTGGGTGAAATATGGAAATCTATGTTGATGATATGCTTATTAAGAGCAAAAGGATAGAAACTTTCTTAGATGACGTGAAAGAGACTTTGGAGAAATTGCGAGAAATTGGTCTTAAATTAAATCTAAAGAAGTGCACATTTGGAGTTGGATCAGGAAAATTCCTTGGTCATGTGATCTCAAATGAAGGAATTGCAGCAAATCCAAAAAAGATTAAAGCCATTTTGGACATGAAACCACCTCAGAGTTTAAACGATGTTCAGAGGCTTACAGGTCGGCTAGCTACCTTAAATCGTTTTTTGTCAAGATCGGCTGATCGTAGTTTACTGTTCTTCAAAGCATTAAAAAAGGAAAAAACTTCGAATGAGATAAGAACTGCGATAAAGCATTTGAAGAGCTGAAGACATATCTGGCAAACGTACAAGTGTTGTCTACCCCAGTTCATGGAGAAATTTTGTACCTGTACTTGGCAGCAAGTGATGTAGCAATTAGTGCAGTTTTGGTCAGAGATGACAAGGGAACACAGAAACCAGTATACTACGCGAGTTGAGTTTTGCAAGGGGCCGAGCAGAGATATCTTACGATGGAAAAATTGACACTTGCACTTATTCATGCTTCAAGAAGGTTGAAACCGTACTTCCAAGCCCATGAAGTTCATGTCTTAACAGATAAACCGCTAAGGCAAGTTCTGCAAAAGCCTGATTCCTCATGAAGGCTTATGAAATGGGCAATTGAGTTTGGAGAATATGACATCACATTCTCACCTCGGACGGCACTAAAGGGTCAGGTACTTGCTGATTTCATAGCAGAAGTTTCTGTCACGAAAGATGACCTTTTAAAGGAGGATGATCTGAGAAACCCTTGCAAAGAAACAACAGGTTTTTGGGTCCTATTTGTGGATGGAGCTTCGAGTGAGGACGGTTTCGGAGCTGGGTTGATATTAACAAACCCAAAAGGACAAGAGTTCACGTATGCTTTACATTTTGAATTCAAGGCAACGAATAACGAAGCAGAATATGAGGCGCTAATAACTGTGATGAAGTTAGCCTCTCAAATGGGTGTGCAAAAGTTACTAGTTTACAGCGATTCTCAACTCATCATAAATCAAGTAACTGGGGGATATGAGGCTCGAGATATGAATATGAAGAAGTATTTGAAGAAAACTAAAAACCTTAAGAAACATTTCCTTGAGTTTTTGATCGAACGAGTACCCCGAGCACAGAATAAACGAGTAGATGCACTCAGTAAGTTGGCGTCATCAGCACATGTTCACCTCACAAAGAAAGTCTTGGTTGAGGTCTTGCCAACTCGAAGCATTGAAGATCTGCAAGTTTTAGTAGTTGAAAACGTGGACGATACTTGGATGACTCCGATTGTCAAGTTCTTATCAGATGGGGAATTGCCACAAGATAAAGCTTCAGCTCGAAAATTGGTCCTACGATCAGCCAGGTACGCTGTCAAAGATGGAGTTTTATTTAAAAAAGGTTACCTCATGCCTTGGTTGCGTTGTATAGGACCTGAACAGGCAACATATATTTTGAAAGAAATCTACCTCGGATTGTCTGGGAGCCATGTCGGAGCACGTATGTTGGCTAAAACAGCAATGCGGTCAGGATATTACTGGCCTACGATGAGCGCAGATTCGCATGAATTGGTGCAAAAATGCCCCAAGTGTCAGATCCATGTCGTTGTTAGACATGTTCCACAAACCGAGATGATCACTATCCAAAGTCCATAGCCATTTGCTTAATGGGGAATTGACATCGCTGGACCTTTTCCATGGGCCCTGGACGGCTTAAGCATTTTGTAGTGGCCATTGATTACTTCACGAAGTGGGTAGAAGCTGAACCACTTGTGCAGATTTCCGGAAGAAGTATGGTTAAGTTTGTCTGGAGACAAATAGTGTGCAAATTTGGAATACCAAACACAATTATATATGACAATGCCACACAATTTGCAAGTGACCCATTCAGAAGTTGGTGCGAAGAGCTCAATATAAGACAGCATTTTACCTTAGTAGCGCATCCACAGGCGAATAGACAAACTGAGGTCACTAATAGGATAATTGTTCAAGGTTTGAAGACAAGGTTGGAAAAAGCTAAGGGAGATTGGGTCGAAGAATTGCCAAATGTTCTATGGGGGTTACCAAACTGCCCCGAGAACGGCAACTCGAG
The DNA here is from genome assembly GCA_016586305.1 of Ophiorrhiza pumila. Lineage (NCBI taxonomy): Eukaryota > Viridiplantae > Streptophyta > Magnoliopsida > Gentianales > Rubiaceae > Ophiorrhiza > Ophiorrhiza pumila. The sequence continues at coordinate 19,125,023 of BLIW01000005.1, forward strand.
AAACTCCGTTCAGCTTAGCTTATTGTTCTGAAGCCATAGTACCTGCCGAAATCGGACTCCTAAGCCCAAGGACAATCTACTATGTTTCAGAAGAAAATTCTGAAGAGCTGCGATTAAGCTTGGACTTGCTGGAGAAAAAACGTGAGATAGCACACCTTGCAGAAGCTAAGTATAAAGCTGAGATGACCCGATATTATGATCGGCGAGTCAGAAAAACTCAGCTTCAACCTAGAGATTTTGTCCTGCGGAAGAATGAAGCAAGCCGAGTTGAAGGCCTCAAGAAGCTCGATCCTCAGGTCAGAGGAGTAGGGTAACTAAGTTGGAAACTCTAGATGGATGAACTATCCCGAGGATGTGGAACATCACCAACTTGCGAAGATATTATCAGTAGCTTTATTTACTTGCTTTGTTCATTTTTGTCAGGTCAAGCACATTAATGCTTCAATAAGTGTAATTCAGCTTAAACGCTACACATCAATAAAATAACTCATTATGAGTTCATTCTTATAAACCGAATATATTTTCAGTTTAAATATGCTTATCATGACATATGAATCAAAGTTCGATTCAGTTTGAATTATTCAATTTTATATCACCTTATGGATTTTCGCCAAAAAGGAAAACATCCAGATCAAATACAAATCAAAGTTCGATTTAGTTCGGATTATTCGATTTTAGATCATACTATTGATTTTCCGCAAAAAAGGAAAACATGCAAATCAAAGTTCGATTAAGTTCGAATTAACTTAATCTTTTTCTACAAAAAAGGAAAACACGCAAAGAGGTGAAAGAACATCATTATTAGATTTCAGATCATATCGTTATTTGATTCGCTAAAGGAAAAACATCTCAACTTATTTCAGTTCGGAATATATAATTGGGTGTCAGGACGATTCGAGTTATCTGATCGCAGTTTGCATTATTGATTCATTACGAAAGGTAAAACATTAAGTTTGATTTACTACGAGTGTTTATTGCTCGGACGCAGCACAAATTATTTGTTTATGTATTACTTCAAGTTAGATTGAATTATCTAAATATGTAACAAGTAGGATTCAGTCGACATCGAAATATGTTATAAACTTTCAAATGGAAGAATCCAAACATATTAATAAAAGAGACCAAAATTGGTCAGCTGTTGTTCAGAAAAATTCATCCTATAACTATTACAAAAAATGAAAGCTGCTACGAGTTCAGGCATTCTCTTCCTCTTCATTGCCTTCATCTTCCTTCAGGGGGTTTGGAGGAACATACGGATGACCATCGACTTTAATCAGCTTCAAGTCAGCAAAAGCTTGGTTCAAGGCCTCATCCGATTTGGCATTATAAACTTTTTCATAGGTTATGTTTACCCCAGAACATTTTGGGCTAAGCGCAGCCAAGGCTTTGTGATATCCAAGGTTACGAGTAGGAGCACACAAACATGCAAGCAAATTCCTCCCCTCGTTGGAAGACAGAAAGTTTGAGACGAGTTGAGAAGAGCCCTCTCCCTCTAAGAAAGCCACCCGAGCTGACAACTCTACATTTTTCATTTCTAACTCTTTGTTGGAAGAGCAAACGATGTTTAAATCATCCTGAAGGAGATCAATTTCCTCTTTCTGCTCGGTAGTTTTCTTCTCCTCAGCCTCAAGCAAAGATGAAATAGTGGTAATCTCTAACTGGTTGGCATCTTTTTGAGCTATTAGCTTGTCAATCTTGTCAGATGCCCCGTCACTGTGATCAATGGCCTCAGTATTCAAGCCCAGGACCTGAGTTATAGATTGTTAATAAGTGATAATAGCATAGAAGTAAAATAATGGAAGAGAAATGCGCAGGTTACCTGTGCAATGCCAAGAGCGAGACGTTGATAAAGAGATGCGGTATCCACTTTCATCAACATCTTCCTATCCCGACGAGGGATGGTGTTGTAGGCAAACTAAAGGGATGTCTCTGTGATGAGCCTATCATTAATGTCCATCTTCGGGTCAGGACGGAATGAGGATCAATGATAAGGCCCTTCACCCTCAAGAACCTTAGAAAAAAGAACGAAAATGTCCCCAAGAAGTGATGAACCGGACACCTCAGCTTCATCGACTTCGATTTCAACCATTTGAGGCTTTTTCTGAGCCTCGTCTGTAGAGCTGTCTGGTTTTCTCTTAGTGAGAGTCTGCATCAGCTTCTTAAAGGGTTTTCCCGACACGGGGAGAATTTTCTTCCCTTTTCCCTTAACCGACGAGGAAGTTGGTTTGTTTGTCTTTTTATCTGACTTCAACTCGTCGGTGGGAGCTTCGGTATTAGGAACCTCTGTTGGAGCTATTGGAGCTAAGGGAGTTGCTGAAGAGTCAGGCAGATCACCCATAAGGTCTTCGATGTTGATCACTGAAAATAAAAAACAAGAATCGTTCAGAATAATACATACAAGTCTATAAAAATAGGATGCGAATAAGGCAAAGTTAATAAGCTATACACTTCCTCCCATTTTTCATATGGTCCGGATGTTTGGTTGAAAGGATTATGGGGCTCAACTTCGTATTCACTAATACCCTTTCAGGGAAAAAGTTAGTGTTGAGAACTCGTTTCTCATTTGTGAGTTTCTCAGCTAGCTCCATTGGAAGTTTCTTCATTAAGATCGGATCGAAAATGTGACCAGCGTCTTTCTAATACCACTCATATCCAAGCGACTTGAGGCTAAGAAAGAAGAATTTGTCTTTCCACTCATGGATAGAAGAAGGTTTTCTGCTTAGAATCTATTTTTTTAGATCGGTGGGTGAAATAATACCAGTCGGGATCTTTTCCAGACGACTTTAGGAAAACAAAATGCCTAGAGTAAGGAACTGAACTTTTATAGTCCAGATGTTTGAAGAATAACTCAAACCTGATCATAATTCTAATCGCTTTTGGAGTTAGTTGGGTTAAACTGATCATGTAGTCATCAAGTATGTCTTTAACAAACTGAGATAAAGGAAATCTCAGTCCGGCCCTAAGTTGTTCTACAAAAATACTGACAAAACCCTCGAGAGGTCGGCTGGCTAGTTCTCCCTCTTCAGGAACCCTAATTTCAATTTGTGGGTTGATATGACAGTCCCTAAGTATATTTACTAAGGAGGAAGCGGTTGTGGTAGAACTTACAGTTTCTAATTTAATGACAACAAGTTTTTTGATCGGATTTGATTCTCGAGGAGTTTCAGGTTGAGGTTGGCTTGTTGAAGGTTCTTCCGTAAATTCTACTGATAAAGGGATAGCATGGGTGATAAACTGATTTGAATCTTCTCCTAGATCCTCCTCATGATGAGCTGAATCATCTAACCCTATGGGCCCAGTTTCTCCCATATCTTCCTTAACTATCTGAACTAAGTTATACTTCTTTGAAGTTTTGAGAGTTTTAGCCAAGTTGGCTTGACTCTGTGAGCTACCAGATGTGCTAGAAGACGAATCGGAATAACCATTACTAGAAGTGTTTGCGAATTCATGTGCAGGTGATTCGTGATCATCTAAGTTATTTTTTAGACCAAATTTCGGAAGACGAATTGGAATGTTTTGAGGCAGACATCACTTACTTGTTAAAGGGATGATGTTTCAAGAATGCTTTGGCTCAGGACACGAAGATCGGGGATAGATGAAAGCACAATATTTGCTGGAAGCCGAATTGATTGTTGAGATCTCTGAATAGAAAAGATGGCAAATGAATTCTGAAATGCCTAATTTATAGGTGAAGGGAGTGGGAATTCGAAAAGAAGTGACAGCTGTGTTGGAGAACGTGCCGTCGAAACATCTATCAAATAAGACGTGGTTAAAAATGTGTAAGCGTGTTTTTCGGACACGAAATTCAAAAAGTGAACGTGTACACGGCAGATCGGTATTATACCAAAATAATTATTTAGATCGGAATGTATGAATGCAATCCGACCTGAGGGGTTATTAATGAGTGTTGAATTTTACTATAAGTATAATACCTCAAAAATAGATTTCTAGTACAACAAGTACTCTTTTGTTCATCGGAGTCTAACTCTTTCTCAGCAATTATTTCTATTACATATGTATGCTAAGAGTTACAATCCTATTACAACTCTTAGATCATAGCAAACACTTCTTCAACGTACGTTACTAGAGTTTCATTACAACTCTAACGTATGTATTCTATAAATGCCTCCTCTCCATTACTTTGGAAGGGGATTCGATATTCGTACTCTCAATTACATATCGATAATGCTTAAGGCTCATAGCTAACTTAAGCTTTGGAGTTTATTCCCTAGGTCAATCTCGGGGACTTCTTGCAAGTATTCGACGCGTCCGAATGACCAGAAGACCAGCCCAGACGACTTGAGATTTTCTACACTCATCATTCACCTTACAAAATGTTTAGGTATTATTGTTGGAGATTGAATAGTTGAACTTGTAACTATAGTATGAATCCAAAATATCTTGATTATGGGGATCTTGTATCATTATATGGAAGCAAAAACAACATATAATTCACTCCTTTCTAGGACTCATGTAAACTAAAAATTGCAGTAATGAAGTATATGTGCTTTGAAGTGAAATATAGTTCGAGTAAATCTGTATATTTGTGCTATTCCTGATGAAAGAAACACAAAGAAGAATTTTCATTTGTTCTTGCAAGAGGGGGAACAATGATTATTTAGTTTATTTTCTCTTCTTTTCATATATCTCATGTTAGCTTTAGACAATTTGTGTTGTTAACATTGGAAACTTATATCTAGCGATTGACAAAATAAATAATGTTTCATTTTCAAAACTTTAACAAAATTTTTTTAAGTATTTCTAATCAAATAAATCTATATATCACTGAGTAATTTTTTTTTCTTTTTCTGCACTGATTTCATCATGTTCTCAAGTTAAGAAAATTTTCTACGCTATGATAATAAAAGATTTCTCTAAATTGCTGAAGATGAAAAATGTATGACTGAATTATTAGAAATTCTCTTAAAAAAAGAAAGGACTAATTCTAATTTGCACCTTAGGATTTTATATCCATTCTCACTATGCATCCTTTATTTTTGGCAAAAGTTTTCAACTTACTCTAATTGTTAACATTGTTAATGAAGTGTGCCTACAAGTAATCGCCTGTTTATAAGTAGTTTGCTTACTTACAAGTAGTTGGTGTCAAACCCTGACAAAAATGAGGATTACGTCAAGTTGGTAGACGATATAAAACTTTGTCAATCAGGTGACATAAATCATATTAGAAATCCTATAAAGGGTAGTAAATTTCTCGCTTTATGGAGTGCGTTACAGAGTCCAACTATGGTGTCTGGACAAGGACCGTTGCATTTCTAAAAGAGTTTGAGTGTAGTGAAAAGTGTGTAAAAAACTTTATACATTAGTGAGAGAGATAACAAAGAAAAATATTGGAATACTAAAACTTATAGAATAGGTAGTTGGAATATTAGTATTTTAACAGATTAAAAGATAGAATTAGTAAGCATTATGAGGAGGAGACACATCAACATTATGTGTTTTCAAGAAACTAAATGAATAGGTGAAAAAGGTAATATTTTGGATACCACATGGTATAAATATAGTTAGTGTATATGCAGCTCAAATAGGATTAAATGAATCCATTAAATAAATTTTTGGAAGATTTAGAAACTTTAATCCAAATAATTCCTCAAAATATATGAAATATTGTCATACGCGGAAATTTAAATGGATATGTGGGAGAAAGTAATGAGAAGTATGATAGGGTTCACGGGAGTTATGGTTTGTGGTTGACAAATAATGAAGTTAAAACCATTTTAAATTTTGCAATCGCTTACGATCTTGCATAAAAAGAGAGAAGAATACTTAATTACATAATAAATTACAAATCGGTTACCTTTTAATCGGAAAGAGCAATAAAAAATTATGTAAGAATTGTAGGTAATACAAGGAGAAATTCTCATGACACAATATATGTTATTAGCTTTTGATATAATACTTAATAACAAACAATCTAAGAAAAGTCATATAACACACCTAAGATTAACTGATGGGACTTAACCAATAAAATAAAAGGAGAAATTTTTATAAAAACTATATTAGAAACTATTAATTTGAAGTGGAAGAAAAAGAAAATAACACATTGCAAAATATAACTAATAAAATGAAAAGAATTGCGAAAAGTATATTACGAGAGTCAAAGGGTAATAAATAGAATAAAGAAGCATGGTGATGAAGTCAAGAATTCAAGAAAAAGTGAAAAAAAAAAGATAAAGTTACAAAACATCATAAATGAGGCAAAGACAAATATTTTCAAAATATTTTATAAAGATTATATACTAATGAGGGAGAAAATGGACTAGTTTGATGATTAATCACCTCACAAAAGAAACCCCTCTATCATCAAGCAAAAAACTCTCTCTCCAAAAAAATTAAAGGGGAGGTGGCCTTACTAGTGCCGCTGCCTCCCCAATATCTCAATAGCTCACTTTTCTTTTATTAGATGTAGTTTCTTGTCCTGTATCTCTCATAAGAGTGTTAGGTCTCCCTTCTCTCTCTAGAAAATAAAGGGGAGGTGGCATTAATAGTGTCGCTACCTCACTAGTATCTCAATAGCTTACTTTTCTTTTTTTAGATGTAGTTTTTTGTCCTGTCTCTTTCGTCAGAGTGTTAGGTATCCCTCTCATGGTAGTGTTTCTTCTTTGCTAGATAGAAAAATGTCTCCATTTTGGAGTTATTTAAATTTATATATAAAAATAAATTAGAAATTCAAATTTGTAGATCTCATCTATCCATGCACCTTAAACTCTAGTAGACATCCTTATTCATGATTGGGTAAGAAAGAGCCCTCATCTCCTGGATGAACTTGTTCAAGGCAGAAGATGAAGACGCCGATTATTGTTGAGGAGCTTAACAACACTATTCTTCTACTTCCTCATCAATGGATCTAATCTACACTTTTCTTCAATTGGAATTAGCTATATTAGCTAAAGTGATTAATGCTCTAAAGACTCAGATCCAACAAATTTTCCCATCCAATTCATGTCGATGATAGAGGAAAGGGTGTAAACGTCAGTGATGGATGAATGATGGAAATAGAATCATAATTTCATGAACTCTACAAGTTCAGGTTTTGCATTCTCTATACTTTTAGTGCATGCCATCTTCTGCCCAATTACTTGAGAAAGCGGTCGAAACTTGAAAGCAATGAAGCTACTCCAAAATTTCGAGAGTGAAAGTCAATTTTATATTGGAAGTTAGGTGAAAAAATATGGGTAGAGAAGCTACTATTTTTAGGGTATTTTGTGATTATAGTTTTTAGTTTATAATAATTTAGGGGAATAAAGAAGGAAGTTTTTCATGTGCACAAAAAAAGGTGTTGAAGTTAATCACAATTTAGAAAGGAGAAGTATTTTTTTTCAGTGTTAACCAAATGCTACTAAGAGAGGAATAAATTTTCTCGTTGATTACTTATTACAAAATAGATATTCGCTTCAATTTAAGTTAATTACTTATATTTTGTTGTTTCCTCTCCTATTTGGTCTTCCTGTTCTAAGGTTTGACCTAACTCATTTGAATAGAGTGAATATAAGTTCTATGTCTCTTTTGGTTGACAAAGGAGTGAAACATTTTAGTGTTGTTATCTCATTTGTTTAACCATTTAAGATTGGTCTTTTGGGCCAAGAATTCTTCTATATTAGAAGTAATTCTTCTTAATTCTGCTCTAGCTCTATTTAATTCTTCTCTTGATAATATATTGTGGGTTGATTCATCTTTTAATTCTAAGTTTAACAGTTTGGTTTCAGCTTCCTTTAGGGATGAAAAAAGATTTCCAAATTGATGTTTGTTCCAATCTCTTAAGATAGCTTTTGTGCGTGTTTAAGAATCAATTTCCTGATTGGATTTTCTTCTACCTCTATTGACCAGGCCTCTTGAACAATTTGTAAAAATTGTTGATGCTTGGTCTAGAAATTTTGAAATTTGAATCATTTTTTGTGATGTGAATTCATTTTGGAAATGGTTAGGAGTAAAGGTGCATGGTCGGATGGATCTCTAAGTAAATGTTTAATGACATATTAATAACCTAAGTTGAGGGCACTGTTATTAACTAACATTTTGTCTAACCTTTTCCATATTCTGTGTTTCCCTCTACGATTATTACACCAAGTGAATTGAGTACCTATGAAATCTACAGCTTTCAATTTATTTTCACTTGCGAATTTGATTAGCTCTTTGGTATCTTCTAGCCTAAACTTTCTATATCCTTTATTTTCTCGTTCTCTGAGTGTACAATTAAAGTCTCCCCATATCCAACAATGTATATTTTGTCTATTAATATTAGACAGGACATTCCACATGTGGTATCTACCATATTTATTACATGCACCATGAACAGAGAAGACAAAATAATTGGACAAGGTAAATCTAGGTGATTTAACTGGACTGTAAGTTGTTGTTTATTTTTCATCCATTAGTTCACATGTAATTGGATTATTATAAGACAACCATATAGTTCCTTCACAATTAGCAAGACTACTATCAAAATTGAGTTTCAGCATTATTTTCTTAGCCTGTGTACTTGGTGCTAGTTGTTCACTTAACGCTACTAGGTCTACTTTGTGGTTTTCAATAAAGTTTTTCAGTATCTTTAAATTAGTGGATTTGGTAGCACTTATTATATTCTAGAATAGAAAATTATTCATCACTATATTCAGCATAATTAATATATTTATTGTTGGTTCTAAGAGTATGGGTAGAGTCAAACTTAGCTCTTATACCTCTAATTTTTGGAGGGGATTGAGGATCAACTAGAGTTCTGTCTGCTTCCAGTGATTTCTGTGGGATTGTTTGCATCTCAATATATTTGTCAAGAGTTAATTCTACTTCTTCATCTCGTAAGATTGGTTCTGCTCCTTCATCTTTAGATTCTGCAACTGTTACGTGTATAGCGTGTGAGTCTGACAATGACCTAACAAGGCATAAACAATTATTAGAATGTGATTTTTCATTTTAGATTGATATTGAAACAACTTCCTGATTATTGATGGTTTCTTGTCTTTGTTAACTCTGCTTAGCCTGATTTTATCAACATCTACTGAATTTTCTATATCTTTTTTTGCAGCTTCCTTAGGAGTTTTCTTCAGTGCTGCAATGTTGTTTATGGTCTTTGTTTTTTGTGTGATTCTAACAGAGGTGTTCTTGAGTGGTATAGAAGCTTTGTTATTAATCTTTGAAAGTTTAAGGCTGGACTGCTGGATAAGTGATTTTAGTTTTCATTTTGAAATAACAGGGGACTTGGAAGTGTGGTTGATCACCATTATTTGGTGTGAGGATGAGGATGGCAATTGAATGGATTTTTGAGGCTAAAGTTTATGAGTGATACTTTCTTTTCCTTTGTTAGAACTCTCAACCTTTTGAATTTCTACAGATTGATCTATTGCTGAAGTGATTTGCTACTCCATGGAGGGTTCAGGATTGCTTGATTCCTTATTCTTTTTCTACCAAGTTTGCTTCAGAGGCTTTTTGGCTTTTTGGCTTTTGTGGCTGATTGGGGATTGCTTAATTTTCAATGATTTGTATGATGCCCTAATTTGATGTACCTTGAACAATACTGTGGCTTCTCTTCAACCACCACCTTCTGCCATTTTCCAAATTCTTCTTTGTTAATCCAGAAGAAATTTAGAATCTCTTTGCATATGTCTACTTCCACATAAACACGGGCCACACTTGGTCTTACCACATTAATTACAGCGGCAGTTTCCATATCAGTTTTTAAAGGTTTTTCAATTAGGCTGGCTAGGGAGAAAAATGATTTTTATTGAATAAATGTAAAGCTAACATAGGAAAATTGATTCAATCTGATAAATTGAGGATTTCACTTCATAGTTGAAATCTATTGTCCATCTGAAGATTCTGGCAATGTATCCCCGGAAGGACTGTGATTGTTTGAGCCATATCCTTTGAAAGTTGTCCTTGAGCTCAAATTTGAAGATGACATGACAAGTATCAAGAAGCCCTAGATGGTACTGACCTTTGAATCCAGTGGATACGATATCTTTTTTAAGGGTTGCTATTGAAGGTCTTCCCCATGAAAATTTACTGACTAGGGTAAATTAGAAAGGAGTAGCAAGCGACTGTTCTTCTTCATCATATAAGAAGATGGCACAAACATCTATGTAGGTACCTTTTGTGATGCTGTTTGACATGTTTCTTATTTGTTCTGAAAAAATGGTTGATGGAGATGCTTGTTCAGAGAGTGTTGGAGTTGAGGTTTTTCATGCTGAATTTGCTAGGGCATCCTTGAATGTAGCGACCCCCTCAGTTGAAGGCGACATTACCGCCATAGGCAAATTTAGAGAAAGTGTGGTGAATGTATGAAGAGGGTTCTGGTCGTAGATCCAGTAGAAATATTTAGATCCGAGTGGTAGATCTGGTGGTAAATCCATTAATAAATTTAAATAGTTGAGATCCAAGTGGATAGATTCGTTTGGATATGATATATTGAAAAGTATATATTGTCTTTGATCTAGTAAGATGATGAAGAATAGTGTATTGAATGTAGAGAGAATGGGGAGCATTTGAAACTTAGAGAGAGAAAGTAGTGAACGGTTAGAAGTACTTACCTTTCAAAAGGCTTTCACAAAAACTCAAACCTTACATTTTTCCCAAAATCATCACATTCCTAAACTACTCTTAAATGAGGACAACATTAGGTTAGAAACAGTACCTAGCATAAAAGAAATCAGGGATTGTGTGTTTTCAATGGATAAAAATAGTGCACCAGACCCGGATGGTTTTAATGCAAATTTTTCTATAACATCGTGGGATATTATGAAAGAGGATATTCTAAATGTCATCCACCATTTTTTTAATGGTTGTACACTCCCTCAAGCTATCACATCTACTTCCATCATCCTCATTCCAAAAATTCTAAGCCCCAAACAATTTTCTCAATTTATACATATTAGTCTAAGCAACTTTCTAAATAAAGTCATATCCAAATTATTGGCATCAAGAAGCTCCAGTCTTCTGCCAAAATTGATTTCATTAAATCAAAGTGGATATGTCAAATATAGATAATTAATGGATAATTTTCTCCTAGATAATGAATTAGTACAATCACTCCCCAAAAAGAGCAAAATAAAAAATGTAATCATCAAATTAGATACGGAAAAAGCCTACGATCGAGTAGATTGGATTTTTCTTCTCCAAATACTATGAGGCTTCAGCTTTAATGAGTAAGTCATTGATATGGTATGAAGACTTATTTCAAATGTCAATTTCTCTATTTTAATAAATGGATCTCCTTTTGGTTTTTTTGGATCAACGAGAGGCATACAACAAGGTGATACACTATCCCTTTATCTTTCATATTAAGTGCAGAATATATATATATATATATATATATATATATATACATATAGAGCTATAAACAACTCCACATGTCACTCTTTCCATTCACCAAAAAATTGCCCTAGAATTGCCCATTTAAAATATGTTGATGATTTAATCATCTTCACCTCTGCCCACCCGAAATCACTCAAAGGCATAATGACTACCCTTAATCATATGAAGAAGTCTCGGGTCCAAAAATTAATGCCCAAAAAAGCTCCTTTCTTATGCATCATTCTTGTGATAGAACAACAAAACATGCCATTTTCAAAATCACAAAATTTCACAATGAGAACTTCCTTGTCAAATATATTGGTTTTCCTTTGCATTATGGAAAAACATGGCCATTTACTCTGAGCCAATAGTCCCAAAAACAAAGGTCAAGATTAATTCATGGAGTTCTAAATTTCTATCTAGTGGTAGAAGGATTACATCTGATTGAATCAGTCTTATCTACCTTACCTATGCACTTGCTTCTTGGTTCTAACACTCCAAAGAAAAATTTACAAAGTTTAGAAATGGTTTTTCCAAATTTTCTATGGGGATACAACAATCTAAAACCAAAGTATCATTGGATTCAATGGAGCAAACTATGCCCCCCATACCAATTTGGGGTACCGGGCATTAAAGCATACCAAGATATATATATAATGCTTTCTTATTCATATTATGGTAGAGATTTAGAGAGGCAATCCTTGTAGGTTACATTTCTAGCAGCTAAGTATACTTTCAATGCGAACCTCCCAAACCATCCAAACAAAATACACTCGCTCACTTGGAATAGAATGGTAGTTATAACAACAGAAGTAGAGCTATATATTTTGTCTCAAAGTCAAAATGACAATAATTCTACAACCTTCAATATCTAGACTATAACAAATTCAGGAAAATTCACATTCCAAATAGCTTTCAAGTTACTACCCCATGCAGAACACCCCTTATGGCGTTTTGGAATTTTTCTTTGGTATCCTTATATTCCAACAAAAGAATCTTTCTTCATGCTTGAACTCATAAAAAACCTAATACCCTTAAGCATAATCCTATATAGATTTAACATTCATGGTCCGTTCAATTGTATATGCTGCAACATAGTACTAGAAACCATAAATCACATTTTTCAAATGTGAAGTAGCTTCAAAACTATGGACTGCATTTGGAGGTGAAGAGCAAATTCATTTTTCCCTTGGATTTCATAGTCTCAACTACTTCCTAAATTTCTGGTGGAATCATTTGGGCAAAAATGAAATCATTAAATTCTTAATCAAAATCATTCCTCTTAACATTTGTTGGTAAATATGAAAAGCTAGGAACAAATGGATATATGAAAACAAGGAATGGAATTTTGAAACAACCAAATCAGCTGTGTTTTAAAATGTGAAATCCTCTTTAGCCATAAGAATCCTAGATCTCAAAGTCTTAAATATGCTATGGAACCTTTTTTGGAACTTGACTTTAAACCTTTCAAGGAAAATTAGTGTATCATATATCAAATGGAATCCCCCAAATTATAGAATATACAAACTGAATGTATATAGTCAGTTCAACAATTCAATCAATGATTTAGGATGAGGAATATTCAGAAATGGTCAAAGTAATATGACTTTTGCTTTCGCTTTTCAATCATCATCAACTAACCTATTATTTATTGAGCAGATTATCATAGAAGTTGCGATGAAGGGAATTCAAATCTGTTAGCAAAAAGGTATCAGCCCATATATTGACATTGAATCCAATTCTAACTATCTCTATCGATATTTTCAAGACATCAATACTTGACCCTAGAGAATCAACGATCAAATTCAGAGAATGAAGGTGATATCTACAATAATCACATGGATAAAATGTCACAAAAAAGCAAACATAGTTGCTAAATTAATAGCAATGACTACTGAACAGCAATCTCTCACAATCTATAATAAAGAAAAGTAGCTCCATCAAAAAATTCAGAACATTGTAAGATCAGAAATGCTGGGATTTCAATACATCAAAAGAATGTATCATCACTAGTTGTCAACATAATCTAATAGACACACTCATGCATTTGGATTTGCTTACAAACCCAACTTTGAGACTGCTTGCTTCCTATGTTAGGCAAGTTTTTATCTAACCTCAAATATCATAACCTCCAATTTGGAACACAGCTGTAATGCATGCACAAGAGGAAATCTACAATCAACACTTGATATTTTGATGAGCAATATAAGGACCACTTGCTGCTGATGTTTGGCAAGTTTGTCAAAAATTTTGAAATCATTGCTTTGTTTTATTATTCAATCTTAAACACTTTATCTTGTCTAGAAAGCTCACATGAATAAGTCAATTATATCCCTATGACTAGCCATTAATATTTTGTTGCATATAGTATCATATCACTCCTGATGATCCAATGTTTAATCCTTTGGAGTTTTTTTTTTTGCAAATGGGAATCCCTTCTTGTTGTAAAAGTAGGAGCTGAAGGTTGAGATTATATAAAAACTATTAGTCTATGGATGGTCTTTATATAATCCTCAACCTTAGCAACCAAGCATTTGTAAGGGAAGAAGTATTCCTTATTTCGTTTTTGAAACTTTAGATAAAGGTATCAATGTAAGGGATGAGTCATCCCTATTTATAGCATTGCAAGTGTACTAATGGTATGGTTATATCCGACATTAACTTTGTAACCTAAAATTTCAATTAATAAAATAGGGAGTGGCGCTCCTGTAAATGAGATGATTAGCCAAATAAAAAAAAGATTACTTATATTTTTAAAGCAATATTTGAGAATTCCATAATTATGGGGATATAAAATTCTCGATTGACTTTAGGCCATTTGATACATTAGTTGTAATGCACTAGTTTTCTTTAATAATATATTATTTAAATTTTCAACTAGTTAGTTGAATTACATTTTAAGAAAATTTTGGCTATGATGTAAGTATTGATTACTATTAATAAAACATTGCTTTGGATGAAAAAAGGAAGGAAAAAAGGATATATATATATAATAGCAATGATAGAAAAAAAGAGATTTAACACAATATTTTTAAGGCAATATCCCTCTCAGCGGGCCGGGATCACCACTCCGAGAAATTTTATTAATGAACCAAACAGCCATTACAAAATAACATAATCATGATCACAAACAAGGGATACTATCCCTTTACAAAATGTGAAAGAGACCTATTGCTGAACAAATCTGAAGCTCGGGAGACGAAGCCTATCCAGTTGAACTAAACCTTTCACAGAAGCTAGGAGCAGATGTAGATGCATAAACTTCTTTTGGGACTCCAACTCCAACCCAATGCCCGCCAAAACACTAGCTGTCCAGTTACCTTCAACATGGATACAGGAAATGCTACCAATCAAGGTGCGCCCGACTTACCCGGCCAGGCCCCTAATCCTCCAAGGCACACCAATCTTTCCACGCAAAATGTGCACAAGCGTCTTGGAATTCAATTCCACATCACAAACTGAAGCCCATTTTGCACAAAACCGAAGACCTTCCATTAGCACCTCCACCTCCACTTGCAAGCATGAGCACCCTCGATATCCCAACACAAATGCCTGAACAAAATGCCCATCTGAATTTCGCACAATAACCGCCCTCCCCCCCGCCACCACGACCATCACTACGTCGAACCATGCTCACCACATTGATCTTTAATCTGCCAACTGGAGGAGGGTTCCACCAAACAAGAACAGATCGAAAAGAAGACTGCCCATCACAACACTGTTCTACTATAACACACCACTCAACCCCGTGAACGTCTATACTGAAATGAGCCTTCAATAACACCTGAACCTCCCTTAAGATCGACTGCAAAACTCCCTCTAAGCGTACCCTTGTATTATCAAATAGAATGGCATTGCGCATCTTCCATATATGCCAACATATAAGAAGAGGCATCACTCGTACCACAAATTTTGAACACGTCGAATGACCCATGTTCCACTACGCAAGGCATAAAGACCGCCAATTCATGGACCCATGGAGGATACCCAGAGCTGCCGAGAAGAATTTCCACACTACAGACGTAAAACGGCACCATCCGAACAAATAATCACCAGATTCTTCATCCTCCTTGGACAAGTAGCAACGAGATGGACCATGCACTCCGATCGTTGACAGCCACTGCAGCATGGGCAATCTTCCATTCCATAGGCGTGTCATAAAAATAGATATCTTGATGGGCACTCCCTTGCCCCACACCTTCGACAGGAAAGGCTGTGTCTCCCGAGGTTCAATAAACAACTTATATGCCAATGCAACTGAAAAACCACCCCCAGCCTCCAGGTCCCAAAATGGTTCTGTCACCTCATAAATATTCTGTTTCGATATTAAAGATACACTGTCTATCAGCACAACATGTATCAATTTCTCCACTAGCCATACATCAGCATTACTGAAAGCACTAATTGGCCAATAACCCACATTTAGAGCAAATTCCGTTAAAGTCCCGGAAGGCAGCCACCGATCAAATAAAAAGTCCACATTCAATTCCCCCATAAACCACCCGATGTGCCCCTCTACTTTATCCCAAATTCGGATCATCCTCCTCCATATTATCGAATCTGAATGACTCAATTGAACCACCACAGGATGCATCTTAAGACAGTACTTACGCCGCATATAGTCAGACCACAATGAGTTTCCATTTCTAAACATCCACCAGAGTTTCGCAGAAAAAGCCTCAACAATGTGCTCTAGCCGACGCACGCCCAGACCACCACTTTGTATCGGCCTACAAACCTTTCCCCAACTTAACCAAAGCACACCCTTGTTATTGTCCTCACAACCCCACAAGAAGGCTGCAAAGATGCGCTGCAGTTCCTGTAATATTAAATTTGGCGGGTCACAGGCCGCAATCAAATGTACATGCAATGACATTAGCACTGACTTTAACAAGACAAGACGACCCCCGCTAGATAACTTTCCAGTTTTCCAACTACCAAGAATACGCCGGACTTTTTTAATCATATGCTGGAAATACACCACACTTTTCCGTCCCAAAAATAGCGGACACCCCAAGTAAGTCACTAGATTCGAACGGCAGGTGAAGCCTATTACTTTAGAAACACGACGAGCTAAACCACTCTTTGGGTGAAAAAAAAATCGCTTTTGGACACATTCACTAACTGCCCCGACACCTCCTGGTAACCTCGTAAAGCCCCCATAACCTTCCTTAAAGAATCACGATTTCCAGACGAAAAGATCAGTACATCATCCGCATATGCAAGATGTGTTACTGGCAAATCCCGCTTAGAGTCACAATACCACTGAAATCGAGGAGAGTGAATAAGTTCATTCAAGGACCACGACAGATACTGATAGCTTAAAGTCGTATCAGCTCAATTTTACCCTAAACACTAATGTAGTAGCGTAAGTAGGGATCGTATCCACAGGGAAGGCTTGGGGCAAGAATCTCAATGTTTGCTCACAGAATGTCACGAAAGAAATAAAGCTAGACACTAACTAGTAAATAATCAAATGCAACAAATAAAGTGTAAAAAACAGGAAGAGAGTGGATGCTCTAGAGTATTTCCACCAGTTGAATGCACATTGGGCCATGATTGGAATCCTCTTGACACACAAGTAAAACAATGAGGAGATCTCTATTGCCCAGAAGGCTAGCTAACGCTTAGCATGACGACCACAGTGTTTTCTATACTCCTTAACATTCCACTTTTCCCATGGTGAGACCTAAGTAGAACGGATTCAACCCGCAATGTCTCAACTCTCCAAAGTTAGCAAATCTAGCATGCAAATCCTACGGTATCCCATGGCGAGGCCTAACCTAGGACCTAGAGTGTTTGCTTACTTTAGAAAGTTTCTTCTCACTTTTCCTAACAACTCAATGATTCTCCACCGGCATTGCGACCGCATCTCAAATCATGATTCAAGCAAAGCAAGTGGAAGACTCAAACATCATACATTTGGTCTTCATTTCATGCAATTCTCACTGATATTGGTAAATCTCACTTCAACTCAGCATGGCGACCACAATCAAAGTTCTTTTCATTCAATAAAAGTGTGAATTCATGAAACTCAACAAGATTTAATCATTAAAATCACATATGATTTCATCCTTAAGAAATTATGTCATAGCATTGCATAGTCTAATTATACGTTTAACCGGTTGAAACTCTAGAACATGAGAGATCTAACCATAGAACTCCATTACCAATTCACGATCAACAATTTGGAACTTGAAACAATTCATTTTCAATACATGGAAAGAGTTTACCGATTGAATTCTTCCAAGAGCTTCCTTAATTGATATGAGAATTACAATGATCGGAGAAAATCTTTGATCAGAATAGAAAATAGAGCTCAAAAGCTAGAGAGAGAAACTAGAGAGAGAAAGTAGATCTTGCAAATTAATTCCCGCTCTCCAGCTCTCAAAAGTTTGATACAAAATGTAAAATCTAACTAATGGATGAAAAATAATAGTCTCCGGGATCTCAAGTCTCTTTTACACATTAGCTACATCTCCTATATATAGAGTTATGAAGATGTAAATAATACGCATCCGTAAAATATCTACATTATTACAAAAGTGTCCTCCAAAGAAATGAGTAAAATCAGCCTAAATTGTGAAAATTCCAAGTTTGAAGAAAATGTCCAGCATTCCAGCGCCTTCAGTAGTACATTTCGGCGCCTTCATCAACCTTGCCAACCTAAGTCACGCTTTCAAGCCTCAGTGTCCGCGCCTTCACTGCTCAGCACTCCAGGTGAAGAAATCAGACCAAGTTCGCGCCTTCAAGCTTGGACTCCTCACGCCTTCAGCGACTCCGCGAACCTCCAAGCAGTCGAGCCTTTACGAAATCACGCCTTCCGCCTTGACACTTCACGCTTTCTGCTGCCTTGCGCCACTCCTGAAATCAGAAGTTCCATCACTTAGCCAATTTCCTAAAAACTCAAGTACACAATGTTTTATGGCAGAAACTTCCAGCCAAAATTCGACCATGATGAACTGTGAATTAAAAGAATCTTAAAACACAAAAGTTGTAACCCTTTGTCTTAGCTTTCCATAGCCATTTGAATCACCTAATTTGGAGCTAAAACGAGAGAGTTACAACCCAACTACTGAAGTTCAACAAAGCTGAAAACCCATGAAGCAACTCTTCCAACACCCTGCCATTTTTTCAGCACCCATCAAGCAGTTAGCCTACGACATGTCGTAGGCTAAAAATTCTTGTTTCAAACTTGGCCTACGACATGTCTTAGGCCAAAATCCTTCTTCCAAAATTTTGCCCACGACATGTCGTGGTCAAGTTTTTCTTTCTTCAAGAATGGCTTACGACATGTCGTAAGCCATTTTTTTCTCTTCCAAGTTTGGCCTACGACATGTCGTAGGCCATTTTCCCTTCTTTACTTGCTGAATGTGTCAAGCCTTGCTCAAGTGGTGTGGCAAGGTGGCGTGCCAAGTGAATTGTGCAAGTGTTCGTGCCAAAGTGAACAAGTGGTGTGCCTGCTTGGCAAGATACACGCATGAGTGTGGTAGTGTGTTTGGCAAGGTATTGCAGAACCGTGCAAATGACATGTGCAAGTGTTGTGCCAAATGTGTGCAAGTGAATGCTTGGCAAGGTGTTGCTTGGCAAGGTGTTGCAAAGTGCTAATGTTGTGCACAAGTGGCATGGCAAAGTGAGGTGCCAAGTGTGGCAAGGTGGTGTGCCAAGGTTGGTGTAAATGTTGTGCCAAGGGTGCACGAATGGTGTGCCAAGAGATGTGCCCGGTGAATGCTTGGCAAGGTAAGTGCACGTGGTGGCAAGGTGTGTGGCAAGGCTTGGCAAAAGTTGTGTTGGCAAGGCTTGGCAAGGCTTGGCAATGTTTGGCAAGGTTTGGCAAAGTTTTGGCAAGGTTGGCAAGTTGGCAAGGTTGGCAAGGTTGGCAAGGTCTTGGCACATTGGTTTGGCAAAGCTTGGCAAGGTGTTGGCAAGGTTATGTTGGCAAGGCTTGGCAAAGTTGTTGTACCCGACGAGCTCGTGCAAGGATGGCATGCCAAACGATACAATGCAAGACCATGTGTGACTTAGTGTTCATTCCAGCACCAAGTTCCACTTCCATGCCAGATTCATGTGTCTTAGCCTCTGAATTAGACCCAGTGGTACGCATAAAAGTTCTAGCTAATCCTCTTAGCTTCCACCAGTTCAAGAATCAGCATCATTGGGTACCTGTAACTCAAGATATACACATTTTGTCAAACTGTGGCAATGAACTTTAACACAGAAATCCTGAACGTAGCAATCTTAAAGAAGCCCCCGTTTCTCATGCTTACACACAGAATTAGAAAATAGTTAAAACACAAGAAATGTAGTGCACCCAAAGAGCTTTCCAGAACATGCAAGATCGCATCATTCGGACAAGAATTGAAAGAGTTATACCCAAAACAAGTTGCACCAACATTCTGCCCAAACCCTAATTTGGCCAAATAAGCTCATTTCGGTTTTTCTTAAATTCCCACTCACCATTCTCATTGTTTCAAACTCTAAACCTTGTCATTTGACACCAAGCATATATTTCCCCATTTTAACAATCATTTTTGGTTTTTTTTTCACCATTTAAACACTATGAGTTGCAAACCACATAAACACACAATATAGCACATTGCACCACACATTTGCATGAAAATCAAGGCAAAAGCCAAGTGAAATCATACATTTAAGTTGGTATAAAACCAACTTATCAAATTCCCCCACATTTGAACCTTTGCTTGTCCTCAAGCAAAGACACAAAACGAAACCATTTAACTCAATCACAAAACCATGCCACACACACACCATGCTTGAACTCCTGATGGGGAAAATAACACTTCCTTATCCATTTCAACACCATTCACAATAGCTTGGCCTCAAGCAAATTGTACACTCAAAACTCATTTTTATCACCCGTATTTAACACATTTGTCCATTCATCCACAATGACCACATCCAAGTCCATCAAAACATTTTCCACACAAGAATTTATTCCAAATTTCCTGGCACCCAGCTTTTAGATTTCAGCACAAATTATCAACTAAGGCACAATGAATAAAGACCAAAATGTCATGCGTGCAAGTGTGTGCTGAGGAACATGAACTTCATTATTCTCTTGCTATACACCATCAAGCTAGTTTCACAACCCATTCAATACATGCCAATCTCTTTGTCCACTCTTATGAACATGCAATCACAAGATCCATGGTACCTATGCGTACATTGGTACTCTATGGGACATTGCCCTTATTCTGCACGTTAGTGTTGCACATTGGTGCACATGTGCTCACATATTGATGACTAAAATAATGCCTGGGTTTTATGGCTTTTATCTCCAAATTTGATTGCCAGGTTCTTATGGCATTTTCCTTCCCAGTTGCCAATATGGCTTTTTCTCCCATATCATTTCTTGTGCAAGCACATGTTCATAAGAATCCCAAATTGACTAAACATGCACGAATTCTGGAAACACCAGATAAATGCATAACAAAAAGAACGAAAAAATCCATCCACATTACCTCCTATGTCATTTGGGTTCTTGCATGGCATATCTATCTTACCTTAACATCGGGCTTTAGCCAGCAAAATATGCCAATTTTTTCAAACTTAGTACCGAGAACAAAAGTTTTCACATGCATGATCGAAAAGTTTATTTGTGATGAACTTGGAATAAGCCATAGTGAACTAGGAACAAAGTTTCAAATACATGTGTGATAATAACTTTATAGTCCACACACTCAAACTTTTGTCACCCTCCTCAACACACACCAACACTAACACCATATTCCATTGACACACAACACAACTCGTGCTCACCAAAGCCATCACTTATTCACAAAGTTCAAAAATTTCACCAAAAACATTCAAAATGAAAATTTGCACAAAATTTGCACAAAAAATGAAAAACACAACATATACCAAGTATAATATGCAAAAACTCAAAATAACACAGCAAAACTTAAAAGTAACATACTTTGCATCACATAGCACAAAAGAAATTTCCATAACAAAAAGTAAGCATATCATGTCCAAAAGACACAAATCATAGCAAACATTCCCTCCCCCACACTTAAAACTTACATTGTCCTCAATGTAAAGTAAAGATAGGTTTAGGAACCCCCTAGTATTGATATATCATGAAATCCAATGCTTGCTTGGTATAGTGTCCTTGTTTGAAGTTCTTTATTGCATGAAAAATCCCTGCACATGGTGAAACAAAGCTTATTACAAATTGCTCACCCAAGTACACTACATGTTGGTGGCAAAGTAGACATGATATGGAAGCATGCAAGCAAAGTGTCGCACCATGATTAAGAACCACGGTGGTGTAAAATTTTACAACTAAGAACACTAAATGGCACATGCACAATCATGCTTGAAAAGTAAGACAAAAGGATTATGTGCATTGTGGGAGTGGTTCATGACTCCACTCCCCCACACTTAGCCTCTTGTGAGCATGGCCAATTTCCCTCGCAACTTCCTTCAGGGATGCCTACATCATGAGTGGTCTTGGTGATTATAAGCAATGATGCAAACTAACAAAACACGTAGAAAACCAAAAACTAAAGAAAAGGTAAAAGATCAAGAAGAAGTTCTGGGTTTTCAAGTCTCCAGCTAGACTTTATTCATGTAACTTTCTTCTTCAAGAATCGGAATAACCCTCTTTGTACTAGAAAAATGATATTTCAACAATACTCATTACCCTCCAGTATGGCACTTGTAAAATAGTAGCAAAAAGGTGCTTGAGCTCATGCATATGGGGAGCAATCTCTACAAATTTAATTTCGAACCACTGAGGCTCCCCCATTGTAAGAACCTCTTTTACTTCTTCTTCCATTGGAAACACATCATTTACTTCTCCCACCATACTAACCATTTCAATCCTGCAAGGCTCAACCAAGGGTTCTATATCCATGGTCTCAACAAAACCATCAGTAAATTCAAAACAACCAGTAAGTTCAAAAATAAATGTCTCAAGCTCACAGTTGTTCAAAATGTTAACATCTTTAGCAACTAGACGAATATCAACATTTTCATTAGCACCTTCAACATTATCTTGATTCATAATATCACAATGTTCATCAAGATATGACTCTATGCAATTTATCAAGTCATCAAGAAAAGTTACATTCAGAGAATAACAATCAGCATCATCAAATATAACATGGCACTCATTGTCATTGTCATTCAAAATGTTAACATCTTTATCATCAAAACTAACATTGGGAAATTCTTGAGGCTTTTCTTTCTCAACAACACAACAAGCATTATCATCAACTAACAAGAGTATCTCACTTTGCACTTCTTGTGAGTCACCATTTAGACACTTAGATTCATTGACCATTTCAAAAATTGGTGCCTCAACCAGAGTTTCAAACAATGTGTTAACACTCTCATTAACAAATGCAACATTTTCCTCCTTTAGGAAATCACATTGATCTTCAAGAAGTGACTCTATGAAATTCACAAAGCTATCAAGAGGAGAAACATCTAAAGCAAGGCAATCAACATCATTTGACTCATTGAATTCCATGAAATTCATGCAAGATTCCACTTTAGACATATTTTCCAACTTAGTAACATGGCAACTTAGAACACGAGAGTCATCTGTATCAAGATCACTAAAGAAGCCATCATCTTCAACATCAAAGTGCACATATTCATGCTCAAAAGAATCAGCAACAAAGCACTCATGTACACTATCCCCAAAACATGTAGACTCCTCCTCCTTTAGACACTTTAAGCCACAATCAACATTAGCATGCATATCAAAATGATTGTCCTCAGGAATGAGAGGTGTACCTTGTGAGTGGTATTGTGCATCTAAAGTTGGTGTCTCAATTTGTTCCCATAGGTTGCTTATTAAAGCGTTGATTCGTTCAAACCTTTCTTGTCGCCCTTGAAGCTCTTCTTCCAGTTGAGCGAACCTTGTTTCATTTCAATCAATTCTTTCAAAAACTTGAGACAACATGTTTTCCATTTTTGCCTCTTCTTTGAGATCACACTCATTGCTTTGTTGTTGGTAATATCATTGCCCTTCCTTTTGTAAGCCTCTGTCAAGTTTTTCCATAAGTTGAGAAAACATGTCCTCCACAAGAAGCTCTTGTGTCCCAATGTGGTGTGAGTTGTTGCTTTGTGCTTGATTTTGCCATTGCCTTTCATATGGTGGTGGAGAGAAGTCCTCGTACCATCTAGACATGCTTGGGTACTTGTGCAATATTCAATTACAGTGAACTCCAATGTCCTGCACTTGACACAAGTACACCAAAGCAGACAACAAAACACGAAAACTACAAAATGCAACAAAGGTTACCAAAATGAAAAATAACAAGACTACTAAACTACACAAGAAAAGAAAACAAAGCAAATCAAAATTCAAGAAACCGTGCCTTCCCCGGCAACGGCGCCAAAAATTGATAGCTTAAAGTCGTATCAGCTCAATTTTACCCTAAACACTAATGTAGTAGCGCAAGTAGGGATCGTATTCACAGGGAAGGCTTGGGCCAAGAATCTCAATGTTTGCTCACAGAATGTCACGAAAGAAATAAAGCTAGACACTAACTAGTAAAGAATCAAATGCAACAAATAAAGTGTAAAAAATAGGAAGAGAGTGGATGCTCTAGAGTATTTCCACCAGTTGAATGCACATTAGGCCATGATTGCAATGCTCTTGACACACAAGTAAAACAATGAGGAGATCTCTATTGCCCAGAAGGCTAGCTAACGCTTAGCATGACGACCACAGTGTTTTCTATACTCCTTAACATTCCACTTTTCCCATGGCGAGGCCTAAGTAGAACGGATTCAACCCGCTATGTCTCAACTCTCCAAAGTTAGCAAATCTAGCATGCAAATCCTACGGTATCCCATGGCGAGGCCTAACCTAGGACCTAGAGTGTTTGCTTACTTTAGAAAGTTTCTTCTCACTTTTTCCTAACAACTCAATGATTCTCCACATGGCGACCGCATCTCAAATCATGATTCAAGCAAAGCAAGTGGAAGACTCAAACATCATACATTTAGTCTTCATTTCATGCAATTCTCACTGATATTGGTAAATCTCACTTCAACTCAGCATGGCGACCATAATCAAAGTTCATTTCATTCAATAAAAGTGTGAATTCATGAAACTCAACAAGATTTAATCATTAAAATCACATATGATTTCATCCTTAAGAAATTATGTCATAGCATTGCATAGTCTAATTATACGTTTAACCGGTTGAAACTCTAGAACATGAGAGATCTAACCATAGAACTCCATTACCAATTCACGATCAACAATTTGGAACTTGAAACAATTCATTTTCAATACATGGAAAGAGTTTACCAATTGAATTCTTCCAAGAGCTTCCTTAATTGATATGAGAATTACAATGATCGGAGAAAATCTTTGATCGGAATAGAAAATAGAGCTCAAAAGCTAGAGAGAGAAACTAGAGAGAGAAAGTAGATCTTGCAAATTAATTCCCGCTCTCCAGCTCTCAAAAGTTTGTTACAAAATGTAAAATCTAACTAATGGATGAAAAATAATAGTCTCCGGGATCTCAAGTCTCCTTTACAAATTAGCTACATCTCCTATATATAGAGTTCTGAAGATGTAACTAATACTCATCCGTAAAATATCTACATTATTACAAAAGTGTCCTCCAAAGAAATGAGTAAAATCAGCCTAAATTGTGAAAATTCCAAGTTTGAAGAAAATGTTCAGCATTCCAGCGCCTTCAGTAGTACATTTCGGCGCCTTCATCAACCTTGCCAACCTAAGTCACGCTTTCAAGCCTCAGTGTCCGCGCCTTCACTGCTCAGCACTCCAGGTGAAGAAATCAGACCAAGTTCGCGCCTTCGAGCTTGGACTCCTCACGCCTTCAGCGACTCCGCGAACCTCCAAGCAGTCGAGCCTTTACGAATTCACACCTTCCCGCCTTGACACTTCACGCCTTCTGCTGCCTTGCTGCACTCCTGAAATCAGAAGTTCCAACACTTAGCCAATTTCCTGAAAACTCAAGAACACAATGTTTTATGGCAGCAACTTCCAGCCAAAATTCGACCATGATGCACTGTGAATTAAAAGCATCTTAAAGCACAACAGTTGTAACCCTTTGTCTTAGCTTTCCATAGCCATTTGAATCACCTAATTTGGAGCTAAAACGAGAGAGTTACAACCCAACTACTGAAGTGAGACAAAGCTGAAAACCCATGAAGCAACTCTTCCAACACGCTGCCATTTTTTCAGCACCCATCAAGCAATTAGCCTACGACATGTCGTAGGCTAAAAATTCTTGTTTCAAACTTGGCCTACGACATGTCGTAGGCCAAAATCCTTCTTCCAAAATTTTGCCCACGATATCTTCAACCCATTTTTTTCTCTTCCAAGTTTGGCATACGACATGTCGTAGGCCATTTTCCCTTCTTTACTTGCTGAATGTGTCAAGTCTTGCTCAAGTGGTGTGGCAAGGTGGCGTGCCAATTGAATTGTGCAAGTGTTCGTGCCAAAGTGAACAAGTGGTGTGCCTGCTTGGCATAATACACGCATGAGTGTGGTAGTGTGTTTGGCAAGGTATTGCAGAACCGTGCAAATGACATGAGCAAGTGTTGTGCCAAATGTGTGCAAGTGAATGCTTGGCAAGGTGTTGCAAAGTGCTAATGTTGTGCACAAGTGGCATGGCAAAGTGAGGTGCCAAGTGTGGCAACGGGGTGTGCCAAGGTTGGTGTAAATGTTGTGCCAAGGGTGCACAAATGGTGTGCCAAGAGATGTGCCCGGTGAATGCTTGGCAATGTAAGTGCACGTGGTGGCAAGGTGTGTAGCAAGGCTTGGCAAAAGTTGTGTTGGCAAGGCTTGGCAATGTTTGGCAAGGTTTGGCAAAGTTTTGGCAAGGTTGGCAAGTTGGCAAGGTTGGCAAGGTTGGCAAGGTCTTGGCACATTGGTTTGGCAAAGCTTGGCAAGGTGTTGGCAAGGTTATGTTGGCAAGGCTTGGCAAAGTTGTTGTGCCCGACGAGCTCGTGCAAGGATGGCATGTCAAACGATACAATGCAAGACCATGTGTGACTTAGTGTTCATTCCAGCACCAAGCTCCACTTCCATGCCAGATTCATGTGTCTTAGCCTCTGAATTAGACCCAGTGGTACGCATAAAAGTTCTAGCTAATCCTCTTAGCTTTCCACCAGTTCAAGAATCAGCATCATTGGGTACCTGTAACTCAAGATATACACATTTTGTCAAACTGTGGCAATGAACTTTAACACAGAAATCCTGAACGTAGCAATTTTAAAGAAGCCCCCGTTTCTCATGCTTACACACAGAATTAGAAAATAGTTAAAACACAAGCAATGTAGTGCACCCAAAGAGCTTTCCAGAACATGCACGATCTCATCATTCGGACAAGAATTGAAAGAGTTATACCCAAAACAAGTTGCACCAACATTCTGCCCAAACACTAATTTGGCCAAATAAGCTCATTTCGGTTTTTCTTAAATTCCCACTCACCATTCTCATTGTTTCAAACTCTAAACCTTGTCATTTGACAACAAGCATATATTTCCCCATTTTAACAATCATTTTTGGTCTTTTTTTCACCATTTAAACACTATGAGTTGCAAACCACATAAACACACAATATAGCACATTGCACCACACATTTGCATGAAAATCAAGGCAAAAGCCAAGTGAAATCATACATTTAAGTTGGTATAAAACCAACTTATCAGATACTCCGCTGCCATAATAAATAATGCCCGGTGATAGAGGATCCCCTTGGCGAATTCCGCGAGATGAGTGAAAAAAACCGACTTGACCTCCATTAATAATTATAGAAAACCAGCAGTTCGAAATGCACCTATATACCATTTCAATCCAAATCTCTCCAAAACCCATCTTCCGCATAATGTGGCACAAGTACACCCTTGACACAGTCATACGCCTTTGACATATCCAGTTTGAGTATCACATTACCGCGTCGTGTTTTAGCGGACATTTCTCCAACCATTTCTTGTGCTAACACCACATTCTCCACAATTGACTGCCCCTTAACAAAAGCACTCTGATTGTTGGATATAATACGTGGCAGTATCTCAATCAAACGATTGGCTAATAACTTCATAATGATCTTATTAAGCACCGTGCACAGGCTAATGGGGTGAAAGTCCCCAAACGATCCAGGATTATCACACTTGGGAATAAGAACCAACAATGTTAACGTGTATCCTCGGGGTAAATAACCACCACAAAAAAGTTCTGCTACGGCTTTATGGATATCAACACCAACAATCTCTCAAGCCACTTGAAAAAATTTACTAGAAAATCTGTCAGAACCAGCCTCACTATCATAGTTCAACCCTAACACTACCTCTCCGACTTCCTCAATCAACGGCACCTCTTGGACCTTAGCACTCTTCGAAGCCGAAAGTTTACACTTAGGGAATTCTGGATGGATATTTATACGAGTAGGTACCATCTCAGCTGTGAGCAAGTGTTCAAAAAATTGAACAGCAGCCTTTCCAGTGTCCTCAGTATGAGCAAGATGTTTACCATTTTTGTCAACTATTCCATTTATATAAGTACATTTCCTCCTCGACATAACATAATGGTGGAATAATTTAGAATTAGAGTCAGCCTTCATGGCCCATTTTAAATTCGCCTTCTGACGCCAATATGCTCCTCATCCGCAAGAGCAAGATTAATTTCCGACATTGTGCGACTATATTCAAATCTCCATGTACTAGACTATTGCTGATTACTTTGCACCTCATATTCAAGAAAAACCAGTTTATCCTACGATGCCTTTATTCGTAAGTCAAATCTCCTAACCTTAAGTTTATTCCATTCAATCAAGGCATTCTTAACATTCCTTAGTTTCCGCCATACAGTAATTAGCAGCCTACCTCCAACATCTTCCTGCTACGCCTCTTTTACCATTTCAAGAAAGTCATGTCTATCAGTCCATAAATTCAAAAATAAAAAATTGGATCGTCGTTGTTGAGGCATAATCACTCCACCCGTAGAAGCAAAAGAGAATGATCTGATGAAGCCTTGCTCAGGTGTTGTATAGAAGAGGCATATAGATCAAGCCATGAATTATTCACGAGTGCACGATCCAACCGTTTCCAAATTCTTGGATAATTTTTCCAATTATTACACCATGTAAATGAAGGCCCTGAAAAGCCAACTTCAGCAAGTCCCAGATCATCAATCAATGAGCAGAACTTCTTAGCTTCAACATCACGAAAGGGTCTTCCACCTTTCTTCTCCCCAGCCGATGTAATTACATTAAAATCTCCCCAAATAATCCAAGGGGAACTCCCAACCCTTAAGTTTCATAAAGATCCCCATAGCTGCTCTCTTTCCCGACGTGTACAAAGACCATGCACACAAGATACCATGCATGCAATATCACCAGCACACATTACGACTTTAAAAGATAAAACTTGTTCTGATTGGTCAATAATAGTACAAACCAAAGAATCCGAGTGAAAAATCCAAATACGATTAAAAGAATTTGCCAACGAACATGGAAATCCCAATCGGACAGCCACATCCTCCAGTTTTGATGCATCTAGTTTAGGCTCTACAATACATAAAAAATTAAGTTTATGATCAGATATCATTCGACGCAATCGTCGTACCGTGGCCTTATTGCCGACCCCCTTGCGTTCCAGAATAACCACTTCAATATTAATCATCGGCTTAGTTATAGTTTTCTTCTTGGATGAACGAAGGAGGCGAGGCGAAGATCATTTCATTGGGGGCAGCAAATCTACCACCAAGTCCAAATTCAACATGTCTATGACCTGTTGTATAATCTTACAATGTGCCTCCCGCCGAGCATTCTCCCTATCAAGGGACATCGTACGACCCCCAGTTTCCAATTCCCCATCCAACTCCTTATCCGCCATAACCAAATCAACTATTCCTTCAATGACTCCTTCCCCTAATTGCCTTGTAATATCCTCTACAATCGTCTTCAGCTTCTCTAATTCAGCCCCTGACGGAAGGTCAATAATACCTTGTTGCTGCATCCTTGGCTCCCTTTCCAAACTGACCCCAGGCTCAGAATCATCCCTATCCACTGTAGACCCCTCTTGCAGTTCATTAGCTGTCGGTTCCCGTAATTTGTACGCACTGAAAACCATCTCCATCTAGCTGACCACAGGTTGAGTACCGCACTCTAAATTCTCCCCATGAGCTTTTTCCATGACAATCTCATTGTTAACCAAGCTGTCCACCTGGTGAGTCACTATCTCCTCTTGTCCTGAAACAGGTGCACAGATAAGGTTGCTGACCATCTCCTCGACCTTTACCACATCCTCAGTGCCAGTCCCGTTAGCAATTAAATCGGCATCCAGTGTATCATTAATCCCTATACTAAGAGCCTTACCATCACCAGAATTCTCCTTCCTTGTATCGGCCATTTCCATAACATCGACCCTATGTATGGGACTTTTCCTCCCACCACTAGTCGGCTTTTTCCCTACCGGATCACTACATTCTTCCAATCTTCCATTTTCTACCAGTTTACCATCTGTACTAGTTAATTTTTTCTGCCACACCTGTAGTGGTTTATCCCTATTTTCCATAGTCCCCTCAGCCTCCATTTGTTCGCCCCCAACATGCTCTACAGGATTAGAGCTTTTGTCCTTCTCCCCCGCCTTCCTCACCATGTTATTCATGTAGTTCTTTGCATCGTGTCCTTAGCGAAAGCAATGAGAACAATAAGCAAGGAGATGATCCGGTACAATTCTCTGCCAGAAACCCTCACCATCCTCCTCACATTCAATCCAAATCCTCACTGGTAGTTCCCTCAAAAGGTCAACCTCAGCACATACTCACACTGTGCTCGGCCTAGTCAAGTTTACTATAACACTGTCCATTAATAACGGGTTTTCCACTGCCTGCATGATAGAAAAAAGGCAACGTTTGTTGAAGAACTCTATTGGCAGATTCGGTAGCGTAAACCACGCTGGTGTGAGAGATGATTCCCTTTGCGAATTAAACAACGGCGTCCACTTAAAAACTCTAATTGGGAATTGACCTACCTGTCATAGACCCCGAGCCCAGATACGATGATAGTCAGCCTGCAGCTGCAGTTTCAACAATACGTGTCTATTGTCCAAGAGTCCAGTCGAGAAACTCCCTTTCAAGTCCAATGATGTGATGAACCTTCTAATGGATTCAAGACTTGGACAGCTATGAGAAAATTTACAGATCAGCGCACATTTGAATGGCAGTTCCAATGCCTCAAATTCAATGTTTGAAAATTTCACCGCCACTTCCCCTCGTGGGATGATAGAGGTTTCAGATCGATAATAGGTTCCGCAGGTTGTTGGAATAGTTGTGAGAAAGACTTCTTGGCAAATGGACTAGTCAGATTTGTCGGCGACGGCTTCACGAGCGGCAGCCCTTCAACAGGTTGCTGAAGGGCGACCATGACGATTATGGAAAGTTAGGTTTCAGTGTATGAAAATTTTTGAGAGCGTTTGGTTGATAAGTTACTCTTGGTTAATGGGGAGTTATTCACATCTTTAACACAAATTAGGTGTACAAAACATAAAAATAAAATAATTTTAGTTGATGATGAAATCGTTGGAAGAGATACTTCCATAACCAATTTGACCAAAATAATGGCAATGAAGTCACATTAGGTGAATTAGGTCACTCCGAATCTTTTGTTCCATTCCCTATTTCAATCCATGTTTCAATTTATAAATACAAATCACATTTGTTTTATTAAAACCCTATCAAGTGATTAGTGAACTATAAGGAATGAGTGTTAAATACATGTGGCTTGTATTTATAGATTGAAATAGGAATTGAAAATGTATCAGAAGATCCATTAAGGAATTAGGTCAATTGGAGTAAAATAAAAACTTTAAATACTATCACAAAATTCAACTTTTAAAAGTAGAAAAACACTAAACAAAAATAAAAAACAGTAAAGATGTTGGTTCAAATGATATTCCAATTGAGACATGAAAGTGTCTTGAAAAAGTTGGAATCACATAACTTACAAATTTATGTAATGTAATAATGAAAACTAAAAACATGCCTAACCAATGGAGAAAAAGTATATTGATACTCTTGTACAAGAATAAAGAAGACAGAAAATTGTGTAAATTATAAGGGTATTAAATTATTGAGTCAAACTCTAAAATTATAGGAGAGAATAATTTAAACAAGGTTGAGAAATGAAGCTAAAATATTAGATAATCAATTTGATTTTATGTTAGAGAGGTCTATAATGGAATCTACACATTTAATTAGAAAATTATATGAGCACTATAATGAAAGAAAATATGACTTGCATATGGCACTTATTGATCTTGAAAAGTTATGTGATTTAGTCAATCGAAATGTAATTGATTTGGCTACCACAAAAGATAAGTCGTGTTTATCTTCGTGCCAAAGAAGTTCCCTACTCCTAAATACATAGACAATGAGAGCAAAGGTTGAATCCCATAGTAAAGGTGCATTGCCACTTGGAATAGTGTGAAAAAATTGCAAAGATCTATTAATAAGAAAAAAAATGCAAAGACTAGAACAATAGTGAGTGGAATCGAACACAATAGATACAAATATTTCTTTCGATTTAGATTAGAATGCCATTTCTTCTTGGGATTAAACACATCTATATTGCACATTGAAGTTCATTTTCATCTTTGACATGGGTTAAGCTTAACACGGGGTTATCATAGTTTTAATTACTCTTCCACTCTCTTACTTAACTAATAGAGTGAAATATGTTCACTCTATACATGTTATTTCACTTATACGTTGCACTTTACTTTTTTCTATTTAATGTGTTCTTAGTGTATTTTATAGGTTATTGAGCATGGAAGACAAAATAAGAAGAAACAAATCGAGAAAGTAAGAAAGATGCATTTTAGGGCTAAATGTCTACTTGTTTTATAAGATGTTCAAGGCATTAATTCCAATTATTGATGATCAATCCTATATATTGAGACCTTGGATAGAGTGGAAAACAAGTTTCAAGTTGATCCTATGGAGGTCCAAGACGCCACGAAGGGTTAACATAGTGAACCACGTTAAACGGAAACAAAGAACAAATGTTGAGAAAATCTAACAGGGTTTAGCTTCTTGATCATATATATCTCATTTTAACTCAAAATTGATGATTCAAGCAACACTAGAAATTTACGATAGAGCTACAACTTTTATGTTTCATATTTTCTGAGATTTTGTGTTTATCATGGTAAAACATGATCGAGAAGTTGGATGTTGCGATGTCGAGTTTTGTGCGTCACGACATGGCTCACTATTTTCTCGATTTTCCTAAATGTGCATCGCAATGCCGGGACTGCTATCAGAAACTAAAATTTCTATTTTTTTTGTATTTGATTTTTGTAAGTTGTTTTTTTTTTTGTTATAGTTTTTTTCCTAACTTGTTCCTTAGATGTTAAAACCAAAAAATGTGTCATTTTATCAATGTTTGATAAGGTTTTAAGAAGTTGTCTATACAAGAACATATATTATGTAATTTTCAAAAGAATATGATAATTTTGAATAGATAGGATTTTCTCTCTCTCTCTCTCTCTCTCTAGGGTTTCTTTTGTTCTTCTTCTGTAGAGAGACCTTGAGAGATCTCAAGGACTTTGATCATAGTTTTGCATAGATAACATCAATTTTCTAAAGGAAGCTATACTCTTGTCCTTAATTTATCAAAGAAGACTCCTTTATTGTTATTCAATTAATGTGTTTTCTTTTCTTTAATATTATGGATTCTTTATTATTCTTAACTATCGTATTGATGTTTGTTCTAGCCATGTTAGGCTAGACTTGTTGTACTCTTGAACCTTGATATGGATTTTTGTGCTTAAAGTTGTGTTAGTGTTTATTGAGTTTTACTTGCTATGTTATTAATTAGTTGTGCATGATAATTCACGAGTATTATATATGATGAAAATGTTAAGTTTTATACAGTAATTTACTGGAGATAATTTACTTTTAATCTTGCATCTTACTGATAAGCTAAAGTCGTATGCTCCAATTTTACCCTAAACTACTGTAGTAGTAGTAGTAGTGACAGGGATCGATCCACAGGGAAGGGGATTGGTTTCAAGAATTCAGTAAATTGTTCTGTAGAGTTTCACAACTAGAAATCACAGGTACAAATGGTGACTAACGAAATAGAGAAATGAGCAGTATAGTAAATGACAAGGACAACAAGCGTTATGTGATGACACGCAGTAAACAAATGCCCTAGGGTTTAGGTGCCAGACAATTTCAAATTAAACAACTTATACTATGCATTTGACCCCATGCAAATCAAGTTAGGAGGAGACAAAGGTTGCCTAGGAGTCTTGTTAACATCCGGCATGTCGACCACAATGATCTCTACACTCCTTAACATCCTGTTTTCCCATGCCGTGGCCTAAACAAGATGAGTGAACACCTCTGATTGGCATGACTCAATGACCTCTGATTGGCATGGCGAGGCCTGACCCAAGTTTCTAGACCTTAGTTAGCATCGAAGAATCATTCTACACTCTATTCTAGTGACTCAATGACCTCTGATTGGCATGGCGACCACATCTCGGATCATGAGCAAAACTTAACAAGTGGAGAAACTCCATACTCATGCATTCAGTCCTAATTTCATACAATTCTCACTCAAATTGATTAACCGAGCTTCAACCTAGCATGGCGACTACAATTAAGGTGCAATTCAACCAACGGAACTGAAAATTTTATGAAACTTGACAAATTCATGCATTCACAAATACATATGATCTCGTTCTCAGAATTTGGGTCAGTTGCATAGCATTTCACGATTTAATTACACAATCGTCTGATCTAAACCCTAGGGCATCGCACGATTTAGCAGGAAAACTCCATTTTCATCTCATATTCATCATAATACAACATAGAGCAATTCATACCCATTAAATTGGACAAAACCGATCAAAGTGTGTAGAATTGTCTAACACTTCATCAATTGAGATTTAAAATGCTGTAATCAGCACGAAGGTGCGATCGAAATCCAAATCGAAGGATAATTTCTAGAGAGAGAAAACAACCTAGAGAGAGAAAACTAGAGAGAGAAAGTTCCCGCTCACAAAATCAAAAGTCTGTTACAATTCTAGAACTCTCGATACCCCATCATAATGACAAAACCCTCTATATATAGAGGTCTAAATCTTATTCTGTATGCTAAGTAAAATAAGTACAATATTACAGAAATGCCACTACAATATAAAAAATATCTCAGAAACTGTGCACGTGCATAAACTTCAAGTCAGCCCAAACTTCCAGCCCTCACCTTCTAGCATAAAACTTCCACGCCTCCACTACACATAAGAAAGAATCAGTTTGACACTTAGAAAAAATTCCAGCCAATTTGAGTTTTGCAAATAACCATGCGACGCGTCGTACGACGCGTCGCATGGCAAACATTTTTCATGGCGACGTGTCGTACAACGCATCATCGTGTAGTCCTCTTCATGGCGACGCATCATACGACGCGTTGCCGTGTAACCCTCTTCATGGCGACCCATCGTATGACACGTCGCCATTTATTTGTGTGTGTGGATTGTTGTGTGGTGTGTGAACTAGAAGTGTTGTGAGTGTTGTGAGCCAAGTCTATGGAGAGGATGTGTTATGTAGTGTATTTAAGTGTAGTTTTGTGTAGTATGTGCAAAAGAGTGTAAGTGAAATGTGTGAGATGTGTAGTGCACCAAGTGTGCAAAAATTGCATGTGTTGTGGAATGCATGTGTGATAAGTGTAACTAAGTGAGGTTTGTGCTGAAGATGAGTGTAAGGGAGCTCATGCAAGTCGTGTGCAAACTATATAATGTTCTAGTGCAAGAAATGCTAAGAGTTGTGTGAGTTGTGTGCCTAAGCTTAGCTACAAATGTTATGATGTGTAGTGTTTAGAAGAGCGAGTGCAGCATGTGCTGAGGGGTGCAAGGTCGTAACACATATACGCTCGACCGGCGCGAGGTCGCCGCATGAGTGTTGCGGCGACCTGTGCTAAAACTGTACGATGAGTAAGCAGAGTGTGCGAGAGTGTCCTAGCGAGGCTATGCATTTGTGTGGTGACCTCATGCGAATGGGGTGCAACATGTGCTAAGGTATGCGGCGACCTCGCGCGCTGTATGCGACGACCTTGCACATTTCCTGTGGCGACCTCGTGCATGCGTGCGCTGGTGCAATACAGCAAGTGCAGCAAAGTGTGCTCGATGTGTGTAGGCTCTTGCGGAGACTCATGCTACGATCTTGTGCGAGGGTGTGCACTTGAATGTGTATGCTTATGCGGCGACCTCGTGCGAGAGTCGTGCGTGAATATGTATGTTTATGCCTTCATGCAATCATCTCCAAAAACACTCAACACCTCAAAACACATTTGCACACAATGTGCTCCTCTTCTACTTAATCATATCACGCACACTTGTTCACATAAACACATAAATCCCACACTTCATCACACACTTCATGACACACTACAAAAGTTAAAGTTAAATTCCCACATTACATACTCAACAAATTTCAGCCTTTTAATCCAGATAACTCTTCACACCAGTCTTTACAACATCACACCAATTTCAACAATCTTTCTACATAAAGTGCACTAAAATCTACAAAAGTCAAGCAAAACAACTTTATTCAGTCAGTATAAAACTGACTTATCACTTACCATATAGGGAAATTAGGGTAGATTGTTTGGGATCTCTGGTTGGTTGTAAATTTGTTCTGGTAGTTTATCCTTGACTCTTGCCTCTTACCACATAGGAGTTTGGTTGGATTAGTTTAGTATTAGTGTGATTTGGTTCACCGTTGTCTCTTACCACATAGGATTGGTAGATTTAGAGGGTTGTTGGTTGGTGGTTAACATTAGATTTTGGGTTAATTAGGGAAGTAAACCTCGTCCCTTCCCACATAAGGTGGTTTAACTACCTATTAATTTCAAGTAAGTGAACGCCCTAACCATTCCCTATCTCTTTCCACATAGAAAGGGGTGCGCTAGGTTTTTATGAATAGATTGGGTACTTGGTATAGGGACCTAGTTTATTAGTGATAGTTTACCATTAACTATAATGTTCCCATGATGTTAAATTCTTAATTGACCTCTTTGAAACCCTAGTAATTATCCTCAAGAGCACTTACCACTCTATTGCATCTCTTGGTCATTAGCTCTTGAGTAGGTTTAATTGTTAGGTATCTCTTCTTTTTTTTATTAACTATTACTATAGTTGTTTAATTTAATTATCTGTTACTTGGTTCGTTTCCACTACTCCACACACATACACTTAATTGTTGTTCTCTCTCTCCCTGTGGGATTGACCCATACTCCTTACTTGTTATACATGTTGGTGTCTTAGGAGTAATTCAAGTTCACTCGGTCTCTCTTGTTGTTCCCCTACTTTCCTTATCCAACATGCAATTATTAGCTTTCAAAAATTAGAAATATTAGGATTAACTAAGGTTTCCCTTATTGTTAATCCCTCAACAATCATCCAAAACAAGTGTTCATGAGGGTGTAGACAAACTCATGTGTCTCTTGTTGTTCACCTTCATCATTATGCCCAGTTACAAATCAATCAACACTCCACATAGACATGATACAAAGCAAGACTAAAGCATATTCATGCTCAAGTAAGAGATAGTTACACCATTTCTTGCGTACCAATATTCAAATAAGCATCTTTGCAACGACACTAGTGTAAATTCAACAAATAAAACAATAAGTGTTTCATGTAAGTTCAAACCTATAATATAAATATATTTAATCCTCAAGAATTTATGACATCCACACTATCACCTAAAGAAACTACAACTTTAGCCACTCATAGAGAGAAGAACAAACAATTCATTCATAAAAAGCATGTTCAATTCTATAGATAAGTGTAAGAAAAACGACGTACTTTCGAGCACAAAAACACAAATGCATACTGTCTATGCGCTCTGCCTAACTCTTTTGATAGTAATTACATACCACCTAGGCTCTCGGCCAAGGCAATCCCTAAGATGTTTCTGACAGTAAATGCGTACTACCTAGGCGCCCCACCTAGCGATGTTTTGAGTTACCAAACCTTGACTTTAGGACTTAATCCTTATAATTTTTCCAATCAAGGGCCACTTAAGTACGATTTGCACCATCTAAGGCATACATAAATAGCCCTATGCAATTAATTCTAATTTTAAAGTGCTCAACTAACAATACTAATGGCTAATTTGGATTCCCATACTTGATTAGGGTTTTGGGAATTCACAGTTTGTGATGAGTATGTTTCATACCAACTAATATGTATAAATATCTTAGCTTTTTCCTTTTGTTTTCATGCAATTATATGGTGTTTTGTGCTATTTTTTGTATTCAAGTGGTTTGTGATGTGGAAGTGTTAAATGGTATAAAAAAGGGTAAAAATAATGGTGAATGAGGTGATGTGTGCCTAGGTTGAAAATGAAGAAACTTAAAGGTGCTTTGCTCGGCTAAATTAGGGTTTTGGCAGCTTGGTTGTGCAATTTGTTTTGAGTGTAACTCTTTCAATTCTAATCCAAATACGGAGATTTTGGTGGCTATGGAAAGCGTTTTGTGTGTACTTCAATTGTCATGTTTTAACTTTCTCCAAATTCTGTATGCAATCATGAGAAACTGAGGCCTCTTTGTTAAGCTTGGATTAGGGTTTTGTTTTTAGTATTTTATCTTTCTGGCATAGTTTGGTAAAATGGGTATATCTTGAGCTAAAGGTATCCAATGATGCTGATTCTTGAACCAGTGGAAGGCTTAGAGGAAGATCTAGAACTTCTATGTTTACGACCAAGTCTAATTCTAGGGCTAAGGCACATTTATTTGGCATGGAAATAGAGCATTATGTTGAAAATGGACACTTGGCCATATAGTTGTTCTCATATTTGCACTCACCTCACACTTCATGTTTGTATGGCACCTTCACTCACATACACTCACTCACTCCACACACACATTGCTGCACATATGCATGCACTCACCTCAAGCACTCACTCGCACTAGGACCTCACCGCAAAACACACAAGCACTCATGTAGGCGGCGAGGTCACCTCGCCACCATTTTCTCACCACAAGCACACACTCACACCGTATGGCGAGGTCATCTCGCCGAAACACACACTCATGCACACGGCACAAGAACTTCACACACACTTTGCACACAAACACTTATCTCGGCACACACTCACATTGCGGCGAACTCACCTCCCCACTCACACACATCTCACCATTTCTCATGCATTATATATGCACTTGAGCATTCATCATTTTGGCTACTTTCGTGTGTTGTTTCATGGTGTTCTTGCATGTTCACTTTCATTCTACCATATTGTCATTCATGCTTTGTACATAAATTGCTCAAGATTGATGTTGTTTGTTTTTCTTATTATGAATTCATGAATTGTTGTGTTTTATTTTCTTATTTGCAAGATCATGCACTCATTCTCCATTCAATGTTTGATAAAGTTTCTTGAACATCATGTTTTCCATTCGGGTGAAGAATGCATCATTTAGTTGCTATGGCATTCATCAATTTCCACTTTCACTTTGCTTCATCATATTTCATTTACATCCGGTTTGTACACAACACTCTTAGCCACACTTAGTTCACAATGTTTTACACACACTTCACTCTTCATTGCATTTCATTATTCATTCTTGCAAACATTCACAACACCAACTTCACTCACACTCACCTTCACTCCACAAAACTCACAACACATCACTCATTTGCACATCACAATCTCACAAGACTCGCACACTTGCACCAAAGTGGCGAGACCTCTTAGTTGGAGATTATAATGGCGAGACCTCTTAGAGAGGTCTCGCCGTTTTAAGGGTTGCATGGCGAGACCTCTCTAAGAGGTCTCGCCGTTTTGAGAAGTTGTGTGGCGAGACCTCTCTAAGAGTGTTTGTTTTACGATGAAAAAATGGCAAAGTGCTTAGGAGTTTTGCTTTTTGGTGTATGCAGGTGGTGAAGGCGCGAGGGTTTTGGCTTGAGGGCGCAAGGAAGCGGATGAATGCGCTGGATTCGAGGCTCAAAGGCGTGAATGGAGGCTTCGACCGAATGTCGTTTTTTTGTTTCTTTTCTTTGATTTTCATTTTATGTTATTGCATTATGGTAACAATGTAGTCAATTTACGTTTGCGTACTGTTTACAACTTTTGTAACCTCTATATATAGAGGAGATAGTAGATTGGGATATTCGGGAAATTCATATTCTAGTTTCTTACCAGACTTTTGATTTGGAAAGCGGAAAATTTTCTCTCAAGATTTACTTTCTCTCTCTAGCATTTTAGCTCCGTTCTCGATTCCGATCGAGAATTTGTTCCGAACATTGTAATTCTCTACTCAATTAAGGAGGAATTCACGGTTTTGCTATGAATTGGAAGCAATTGAAGCATATCATTTGGTAAATTCTTCCAAATTAATGAATATGATTTGCTCAGTGTTATCTATTGACGATCGTGAACTGGAAATGGAACTTTGTTGCTAAATTTGCTATGTTCTAGGGTTTTGATCCGGATGAAATGTAATTAGACTATGTAATGCCTTACACTTGACATAAATCATTAAGAATGAACTCATACTGGGAAATATTGCTTGAAACTTGTTAAGTCTCACTCATTTGAGCTTTTGTTGATTGAATTATGCTTCGATTGTGGTCGACATGCTAGGTTGGGGATTAATTCATCAATAGGAGTAGAAATGCTTGAAATGAGAGCACACAGTATGGTAAATGAGTCTTTTGACTCGTATTGCTTGATCATGAACCGAGATGCGGTCGTCATGCCGGTGGAAGTTTCTTGAACCCTAAGAATTGAGTGAGAAGAGATTTCTCGAACTTTACGAAGACAGACGAGCCTAGGTTAGGCCTCACCAAGGGAAAACCTTAGATTTTACATGCTATAGTAGTGAATTCTGAGAAGTTGAGACTCTGCGGGTTACAACCTTCACTCTAGGCCTCGCCATGGGAAAGAGTGAAGTCAGGAAGCGTAGTATATGATGTGGTTGCCATGTTTATCATAGTCTAGGTTCTCAGGCAGTTTGTTCTCCTCTTTATTTTCCAATGTATGTCAATTGTCTTGCATTTAAGTAGTCTATTTGCATATTCATCCGGTGTAAAACCCTAAGACAACTTACTAAGACTTGTTACCACATTTCTGTGTCTTTTTCTTAGTTTTTCTTTCTTCTTGTGCGCTTGTGCTCGTTGTTTGTTTCTTGTTACTGTTCTTGTTAGTTACATCAATTCTTTTTCTCTGTTTGTTTAGTTAGCATTTATTTGTGATATTAGAACAATTTTTCTGAATTCTTGAAACCAATTCCTTCCCTGTGGATACAATCCCTACCGCCACTACTACAGTAGTTTCTAGGGTTAAATTGAAGAGTACGCGACATATCTTTTTAATTTTTGGCGCCGTTGCCGGGGAAGGTACGGTTTTTAGAATTTGATTAAGTGTTTCTTGCATTTTATCGTTAATTTTGTGTTGTTCTGTTTTGTTTGTTTACTCTGTTCTTGTTTTTATATTTTGTTCTGTTTCTTTGTTATTGTTGTCGCTTGTGGTTTTGTTTTGTTGTCTGTTGTTTACATTTCGAGTTTTTGCTTTTGTGTTCTGAAATATTTCGGTTATACTTCACTCTTGGTGTTGTTATATGCCCAGGCTACGATCCTCTGGAGATCCTGAGTTTGAATTGGACCTTGAACTGCCACAGACTTTGAGAGTTCAAGCGAGACAAAGGGAAATGGCTAATCCTGGAGTGAGGGCACCGCATTTTGGTGATCATTATGCTGTGAATTTTGACAATGGATTTGGACAGCAAGACATAGATGTTGAAAGTTACCACATCCCTACTCAGATTGTATCAATGATTACTCAAGGTCAATTTTTCCAAGGATTAGACAATGAAGACCCTAATGATCATCTGGACTGGTTCTTAGGTTTGTGTAGCACGTTCAAACTTCCAAGGGTGGAGAGAAGTGATTTGCACAGAATCCTTTTTCCTCTTTCCTTGAGAGGTAAAGCAAAACATTGGTTTAAGACTATTGGGGGAGCAGATGCAATAGTTTCTTTTGAGGAACTTCAGAAGATATTCTTGGCAAAATATTTTCCACCAGCTAAGCTTGAGAAGAGGAGAATGAAGATCATGAATTTTCAACAGCAAGATAGTGAATTATTCAGAGAAGCATGGGAACGTTTTAATGATCTAATCCGTCAATGTCCCAACCATGACCTTGGTGAAATCAGAGAATTGAATATGTTTTTCAAAGGTCTCACACCTGAGTCTTCCATGATGGTAAAAGCTTGTGCCAATGGTGCATTAAAGGATAAAAGTATGCCGGAGGTTCGAGAGTTGTTTAACCAGATTGCTGAGGATGAGTATCTCTTTCCGTAAACCAGATTGTTTAACCAGACCCATAAACCTCATGGTAGAAGACAACGAGGAGTTCTAGTTCTTGATGAGGAAACTTCGTTGAGTGCCAAGTTTGAAGCCCTTGCCAAGCAAGTGCAAACTTTGAAAGCTGCTCAGATCAAGGCTCCAGTTCTTTTTTGTGGTTTGTGTAAAGGTTAACACAACACTTACGAGTGTGCCATCACAACTGAGTCTCTACAGTACGTGAACAATTACAACAACAAACCTCAGTATAGTGGAAATTATTCTGGGGGAAATAGACCATACAATGGTGGACAAGGTAATTGGGGACAACAACAAAATCAAGGAGGGCAATACTATCAAGGAAATGACCAAAGAAGATCAACAAATGCACCTCCTGGTTTTGATCATCAAGCTGGTACTTCAGAGCAAAGGAAGCCATCGGTTGAAGACATGTTTCAAAAGTTGATGGAGAAGATGGACAAAAATGAACAAAGGTTTAGAGGCTTGGAATCAACAGTGAAACAACATGAAGCTACTTTAATGAACATTGAAATGCCACTTGGACAACTTGCAAATGCTGTGCATCAAAGACCAAGAGGAGCACTTCCAAGTGATACAATTCCAAATCCAAAAGGAAAGGAGATGTGTAATGCAATTACATTGAGAAGTGGAAAAGAAGTGCATAAACCTAACAAACCTGGAGATGAAACTTCTGAAGACAAAGAGGAAGACAATCTTGATTGTGAGCAAGAGTGTGCCACTGAGGTCATGGCACCAAAGAAGGAGGAGGTGAAAAGCAAAGAAGATAATGGTGAAGCAACCAAGAAAGTTAGAGGACCTCCTAGTCCTTATAATTATCCTGAATTTGCACCTAAACCTCCATTTCC
The DNA here is from genome assembly GCA_016586305.1 of Ophiorrhiza pumila. Classification (NCBI taxonomy): domain Eukaryota; kingdom Viridiplantae; phylum Streptophyta; class Magnoliopsida; order Gentianales; family Rubiaceae; genus Ophiorrhiza; species Ophiorrhiza pumila. The sequence goes on from BLIW01000005.1 coordinate 19,167,534, forward strand.
TTAGAGAGTGAAACCAAAACCAAAGAAAGGACCTCAGTTTGATAGATTCTTGTATATGGCCAGACAAGTAAATGTGAGTTTACCCTTGTTGGATTTGGTGACGGCAGTTCCTAAATATACAAAATTTCTCAAGGATCTGATATTCAAGAAGGAGCAGATTTTGAAATGTGAGGTACCTTTGACACTCACGGAATATGCTAGAGCATGGATTGGGCACAAATTGCCACCAAATTAGAAAGACCCTGGGAGTTGTACTATCCCGTGTAAAATTGGAACAAGACTCTTTGAAAAAGCTTTGTGTGATTTGGGTGCTGGCATTAATCTCATGCCTCTATCTATTGACACTAATGTTGGACTTAAAGGCAGAATTCGTCCAGTGGCTGTTACCCTTCAATTGGCTGACAGATCTTTGGTCAAGCCTACTGGAATGGTTGAGGATGTCCTGGTGGGGATCGATAAGTTTACACTCCTGGTTGATTTTATTGTTCTGGATATGGAAGAGGATCCAGAAGTTCTTTTGATTTGTGGTCGACCCTTCTTAGCAACAGGTGATGCTGTGATTGGGGTAAGAAACAAAACAGTTACGTTTAGAATCAACAATGAAGAAGTTGTTTTTTATGTGAATTATGCCATGAAACATCCATTACATGTTGAAACTTGTTTTGCCATTAAGGCTATAGCATGCTCTTCTTTGCATGAATTGAATGTTAAGCATGATTATTCTGTTGTTGATGAGTTACATGATTGTGAAGGTGATTTTGAAGAAATCGATTTCGATGATGAGGATAAAAACATTTTGGCTGAAATTGAAAAAGATATTGAATGTTGTGTGATTGATAAATCCATTTTTGAAATTCAAAGTGAAATTGTTGAAGTGGTAGATGAATGTGAAATGAAAGGAATTTTGGAAGAAGCATGTGCTGATGAATTGGAAGAAAATGTTGAGTTTAAGCTTCCAACTAATGAAATGAATGTATCCACTGAGGTGAGAAGCAATGACAGTTTTTGCAGGAACGAAAAGTTCATGCCATCTATCTTGGTTCCTCCAAAGATGGAGTTGAAACATTTACCTCCATATCTCAAGTATGATTTTCTGGGAGAAAGTGAAACATTACCCGTTGTGATCTCTTCTAAACTTGAAGATTGGCAAGAGGAGAAATTGCTGGGAGTATTGAGGCAACACAAATTAGCTATAGGATGGACCATTGCAGATATTAAGGGCATAAGTCCTAACTTGTGCATGCATAAGATTCTTTTGGAGGATAATTTAGTACTAGTGAGAGATAGACAAAGGAGATTGAATCCTCAAATGATGGAAGTTGTCAAGAAAGAAGTTATTAAATTTCTTGATTTTGGAATAATTTTTCCCATCTCAGACAGTGAGTGGGTGAGTCCTGTTCAATGTGTTCTGAAAAAGGTAGGATTACAGTTGTGAAGAATGATGCAAATGAACTTCTTGCCTGGAGAGTTTGTATGGACTACAGAAAACTTAACAAGGCAACAAGGAAGGATCATTTCCCTCTTCCATTCCTGGAACAATTGTTGGATCGGATTGCTGGCACTTGTTTTACTGCTTCCTGGATGGCTATTCTGGCTATAATCAAATTGCAATCGATCCCAAAGACCAAGACAAGACAACTTTCACCTGTCCCTTTGGCACATTTGCTTACAAAAGGATGCCATTTGGCTTGTGCAATGCTCCTGTAACTTTCCAGAGATGTATGATGGCAATCTTTCATGATATGGTTGAGTCGATAATTGAAATTTTCATGGATGACTTCTGAGTGTTTGGAATGACATTTGATGGTTGCTTGGAGAACTTAGCTAAAGTGTTAAAGAGATGTGAAGAGACAAATCTTGTGTTGAATTGGGAAAAATGTCAGTTTATGGTCCAAGAAGGGATCGTGTTGGGGCAAAAAATTTCTCATGCTTGGATTGAGGTTGACAGAGCTAAAATTGATGTTATTGCTAAACTTCCTCTTCCAACTAACATTAAAGACCTAAGAAGTTTTCTTGGGCATGCTGGCTTCTATAGACGTTTCATCAAAGATTTCTCTAAAATTGCTAGGCCATTGTGTAGCCTATTGGAGAAGGATGTAAAATTTGAATTTGGCACATAATGCATTGAAGCGTTTGAGACGTTGAAAGCTAAATTGGTGGAAGCTCCTGTGACAGTTACTCCTCATTGGGGTGAGCCCTTTGAGATTATGTGCGATGCAAGTGACTATGCATTAGGAGCTGTTCTTGGCCAGAGAAGGGATAAAATTTTTCAGACCATTTATTATGCCAGTAAACTACTCAATGAGGCTCAGTTGAATTATACAACAACAGAGAAAGAGATGTTGGCGGTTGTTTTTGCATTTGACAAATTCAGAGCATACTTGTTGGGATCGAAAGTCATTGTACATACAGATCATACTGCTTTGAAATATTTATTAGCAAAGAAAGAAGCCAAGCCAAGGTTGATTCGATGGGTGTTATTGCTTCAAGAGTTCGATGTTGAAATCAAAGATCGTAAAGGCTCAGAGAATGTGGTGGTTGACCATCTTTCAAGATTGGAGTCAGAAGCTCAAGAGGATTCAACCGTTTTGGTGAAGGAACATTTTCCAGATGAGCAAGTGTTTAGAGCAGATGAGAAGTCATTGCCTTGGTATGCAGAGATAGCCAATTATGTTGTGGCTGGCCAAGTTCCTTCTTACTTTTCTACTGACCAGAAGAAGAGGTTGAGAAGTGATGCAAAATATTATTTTTGGGAGGACAATGCATTGTATAAAATCTGTAGTGATCAAATCATACGCAAGTGCATCAAGGAGGAAGAAAAGAAATACATTCTGAGGAAATGTCATGAAGGACCATATGGTGGACACTTTGGCTCAATAAGAACAGGATTCAAAGTATTACAATGTGGTTTCTATTGGCCTCATATTTTCTTGGATGCAAGAATTTGGGTTGGTAATTGTGATCGATGTCAAAGAACAGGGAACATTTCTTCCAGAAATGAAATGCCTTTGAATAGCATCCTTGAAGTGGAAATATTTGATGTATGGGGAATTGACTTCATGGGTCCATTTCCGAAATCCAGGGGCATGGAATACATTTTGGTAGCAGTTGATTATATGTCCAAATGGGTTGAAGCTGTGGCTCTGGCTCATAATGATGCAAAGAGTGTCATTGCTTTCTTGAAGAAATACATTTTTAATCGGTTTGGAGCCCCCAGAGCAGTCATAAGTGATGGCGAAACTCATTTTTGTAACAAGATTTTTGAAGCTTTACTGGCCAAGTATGGAGTGAAACATAAGATTTCTACAGCTTATCATCCTCAAACTTCTGGCCAAGCTGAGATTTCAAATCGTAAAATTAAGAGGGTGCTTGAAAAGGTGGTTAATCCAGGAAGGAAAAATTGGTCCATGAAACTGGATGATGCATTATGGGCGTAGAGGACAACATATAAAACTCCTATCGGTGCTTCTCCATTTCGGCTCGTGTTTGGTAAGGAGTGTCATTTACCCGTGGAATTGGAGCATAGGGCTTATTGGGCAATTCAAAAATTGAATATGGATTTATCTGAAGATCAATCAAAAAGGATGCTTGAGTTGAATGACTTGGATAAGTTTAGATTCAATGCTTATATGAGTTCTAAGCTTTACAAGGAGAAAACAAAGAGGCTTCATGATGCAAGAATCCAATCAAAGAGTTTTGCTCCAGGACAGTTGGTGTTGTCATACAACTCTCGGTTTAGACTTTTCCCTGGGAAATTAAGGTCAAGATGGAATGGCCCATTCCGTGTTGTTGATGTAAAGCCATATGGTGTTGTAGAAGTTCAAAATGACAAGAATGGAAATATATGGAAAGTGAATGGTCACAAGCTTAAACCATACTTGACTCCTCAGGATACGGGCATCTCCAATTTGGCACAAGATACACATGAGTTATTCTTGGATGATCCTATACCTCCCCAATGAACCAAGAAGGATGGTCGGGCTGTAGACCGTAAACCAAGCGCTTATGGGAGGCAACCCAGATTTTAATTTTTAGTTTTTGTGTTTTTTGAGTTGTCTATTTTTTGTTTTGTTTTAAGTTGCATAGTGTGTTTTGGCAATATGGCACAATCTTATACCTTGTTCATGGGTTTTTCAGTTTATCACAGCATTTCTGGCAATATATGTAAAGAGCAATGGTAAGTTTCGGATATTCACTCAAGCAGGAGTCAGATATTTTTTGCATTTTCTACAACCAAGGTAATTGCATCTCAGGTAAATTTAGATGCTAGACCCGTGAACTTGAATGCATGATTAGTTTGTATGATTTTAATAATTGAGTAATAAAGACAACATGCTATGACACAGGGAGCATGACGCATATGTTTTTTTCTTCCAGTCACTCACATGTGCTTGTTTGATAGCTAGAATAGAACTTTTATGTGTTGAACTTCTTACCTATGCATTCCCTACTCTGCATATCTTGTTAGGAACTTTGCATTCTCAGCTCATGGCTTACTTTCCTCATCTGAATCCTTATGAATATGCAATATTCAGTGAAGATCTGGGAACTATGTCGTCTTCTTCTTCTTCTTCTTCAGCCGATGAGAATATGGTGATTGATTTTGATCCGGCTCGTTCACCACAGTTTGTTAGTGCTACTGCTGAAAGCTTATACAATAGCTTTATCAACAGAGCAGTCATCATTGAGAGACCATTTGAGGATCATTCCCATAGATTCGAAGAATTGATTAGGAGGCATTCTTGGGCTCATTTCGCAAGAGCATCTGTTGTTGTTAACCTGGAGATAGTTCGAGAATTCTATGCTAATTCCCGTGCTGACAGTGTTCATTCAATTTTTGTGAGAGGGAAGTCAATCGCCACAGCATTAATTTGCATTTCCTTCTTCCTGATTATCCCGGTGATACATATTGCCGTTTGGTGAGGGCGGGGAATACTGATAATTTGTTCGTTGCTGTGGCGTTACCTGGTGCTACATGGGTGAGAAATTCTCGGAATGAAGCCTTATATGTGCCCACAAGTGAGCTAACAGCAGAGGCAAAAATATGGTTATTGTTTATCAACTCGAAGATCTTGCCTACTAATAGTACAAATATAGCATCTAAGGATTGTGTTCTTTTGATCTATGCTATTCAGCATGATTTTCTATTGATATTGGGAAATTGATGCTAGGATTCATAAGGCGGGCATAAAGAAGTGAACTTGCACCTATGTTCTTTCCAGCTTTGTTAACAGCAATGGCTCGTAGCAAGGGAGTTGACATCACTTCAAATGAAAATCCTCAACATCCTTTTGGTCTTATGGGAATTCCTCAATGGCCTGTATTTCAAGAGGAAGAAAGAATTGCCAGACTCTCCCGAGGCTTGTAGAGGTCCAGGTTCCTTTATTCTTTGCCTGTTATTTTTCTCACGGGGACCGTGTCTCTATGCAAGTGTTGGGGGGCCTTTGAACAAGCTATCTTATCTCGAGTTGTGGATTCCATGATTATGAGAACTTAGTTGTGTGTTGAGAGATTGTTTTTGCCATGATTGAATCTAGTGTAGTATTAGTAGTAGTAGCATGGGAGTAGCATTTTATTATATTTTTTAGTATCTTATTAGATATGTTGTAATTTCTTGATGTTGTGTTTTGTGTTTACTTAGTGTTAATGATAAACATTTGATGTTGAAATGAAATGTAGGGAAAAGCTGAAATTTTGGCTTGGGCTCACATGCAAAAATACAAATAGCTCACGTCTAGGATAAGCTCACAGGCAAAGTAAAATAGTTTTTTTTTGTTGTCTTGTTGCTTAAAATTTTTCATGTTTGTTTGGAATGCCTTGGGAGCTTGCATGGTGAGCGTGACCGAAGTGGCCCTTGTGTTTGTTATTTTATGAGGAATGAATGCCGAGTTACCATGAGCCTATTTTAGAGGGTTCAAAGTTTTTCATATAGACATTAGAAGAGGAAATACAAGTTGTTATGTTTTGGGCTTTATATTTTGTGGTTGGAGTGTTTCTATGTATATGTTTTATTTGAGGAAATGGATGTATGGAGTTCCTAGTTACAGTTTAAATTTCCAAATTTTTACTGATATTGTTGTGTAAAGAGAAATTCAACTTCACAAAAGGCTTGTTTTGTTGGTTGTTCTTGACAGGAATGGCACCAAAAAAGGATCCAACTTCACAGAAGGCTTCAACTTCAAAGAAAGGAAAAGGGAAAACTCAGAAACCACCACTTGTAGATTCTGATTCGGAGTACTTTCGAGATAAAGATTTGCCACTATTCGAGGATCCCCCTCAATACACAATGCAAGCTACAACTCCGAAGAAGTGGAAGGGGTCTTCTGATCAAGATGGTGAACCATCGGTGTTTTTAGACAAAAGGGCTCAAAAACGATGGGAACAGGGGATTGGTATGAAAAAGCTTCATCTGAAGAGGGCATTTGCAGTTGAAGGAGGTCCATTCCAAGAATTTATGGCATTCCATTATTTTGATAAAAAACTCACAAGTGCACCAGGGTTTTGCAACGCTAGTCTGGCAAGGGAATTCTATGCCAATGCAAAATTTTCGAATGAAGCTGGAGAATTCTATGTGAGGGGAAAGTGGGTACAGATTACAAGTGAGATCATCAATAATCATCTTGGTACTCCCAGTTTTTCTCATGACCCTTTGCCAATTTCGGAGGACGATGAGTGTGATTATGCATTATCAGAGGAGCTAGCTTTACCGAGAGCTAAATGGGAGTTAAATAGAAGGGGTGAACGCAAGCATATCCGTGGAGAGCGGCGTAGCGATGTAAAAATCTGGCTCATGTTTGTACTGTCACGTCTTATGCCAAGTTCGCAATCTACTGAAGTACTACGCAATCGATTGCACTTGATATCAGTTATCCGTGGGAAGAAGCCAATTGATGTCGGGTGAAAAATTCTTTTGACTATACAATCTGGGGTTGATATGGATAGTGCGGCTCTCTATTTCCCTGTCTTGCTTGAGGAGCTTTGTATGGCCCAAGGAGTGGATACAGAGGCTGGAGAATGGTGACGAAATCCAGGCCCAATTGGTACTCCACTTTATGTCAAGTACCGGGCCTAAGAGAAGTAAATGATGAAGGCAAAGAAAGGTGGGGTTAAGAAGTCTCGGAACAAGTCTGACCCTCCACCTTCTGAGGCAGATGAGGAACCACAGCTGTATGATTTCAGTACTTTGCAAGGGGCATTACAAGACTTTCGGCAATCAGTTAAGCATCGTTTCTCGAACATGGATGAGCGGCTGGAACGGATGCATGAGGGTGTGGAGCATATGTAGCAAGAGTGGACAGCACATGCTTCGAGTATGGACCAGAAATTGGATGACATGTCAACGGTCGCTCAACAACAATTCGACGTGTTGTATCATAGACAAGCATGCATGCAACGAGAGCTCGATAGGTGCAATAAGATGACTGTCTACTACCACTCTGATTCGGGACCTCTGAAACTCACTCCGACTTCATCGCAGTTAGTTGGGTATCGAATCCCAAATTCGTCATTTAATGTCGTTAGTGGAACCGTGCATGAACTTCCACCTGGGGTTCCAGCGGTGCCTGCCCTGAACCCGTTGCCAACATTTGGCCATATTCCTCCGATGCCTCAGACTCCCACGTTCATACCGAATCATGAGTTTATGCCTGCCATAAGGATATCAATGATCGGCTCTGGTCAGCCTATTGAGGGACCAATTCATGGTCCTTTTCATTATGTGGCTCGACCTTTCGGTGTTCCTTCGTTTGCAACAGCAGCTCCTTTTGGTGGACATTCATTTTCAACGGCAGCTTCATTTTCATCTCCCTCTTCCTCAGCTCCATCATCTTTCCAGGGAGCCCCTCCTCCTTAGAATTTTACATTGTGGGCAATGTCTATTTCAAGTGTGGGGGTGGAAGGTGTGTTATTTGCTGATATGTTCATGATTGATTGGTATGAGGAAGTTTTTGAAGTTGTTGTGATTGTTTTGTGCTTTATTGTTGGGAATGTGGGCTGAATTTTTTTCTGGCATGCAGTTGATATTTTGATGAATTGTGAAGTGGTTCTGAGTTGAAGCTGTTGGCAAGTTTCTTGAAGTTTGTTATGCATTTTTGAAGACTTGAAGTCCTGTGAAATTAAGTCAAGACATTATGTTCGATGCTTATTGTAGAGGTTGAGTTTGAATGGCTAGTGTGTTTACTATGTTTCTAGTGTGGTAAGTAGTGAGTCTGGTCATTGAATGTTGAATAAAAGTCTTGGTGGTAGTGTAAGTTGTTGTGAGGAGTTAGTAGGAGTCTAGAACACTTTATATTGGGCTTTGACTCCTCTGGTAAACTATGTTCGAAATTTGTGGTTCATTAAGTTCTATTTTTATTCAGCATGCGAAAATTGTTTTGTCGTCCTTGATTCCAATCTTGATGAAATCAGTATATTTTGTTAGTCAAGGCATCATGTTAAAGTAAGATAGATATGCCATGCAAACATGTTCTTGGACATAGGAGGGAAATGATTCAATTTGTTCTTATTGTTATGCATTACTCTGTTGTTTTGAATTCTCTAGCATACATAGTCCTTTAAAGACATCCAGGAATTTTGAGTCACACAAGAAAGGATATGGAGAAAAAGCCTTTGGCAAATGGGAATGAAAAGCCGAAATACCCTTAGCAAGCATAATTGGGAAAAAATAGCCACAAAACCCAGGCAGCTAAAGGGAAAAAGAAGCCAAAAGACCCAGACAAGCACACCAATGTGTGTAATAAAGTAAAAGCACTAAAGTACGAATCAAATGAAATCTGAAATCAACTAAGAAAAGCACCAATATGCGACCATTGATCTTGTGTGATTTTGAGTTCTTGTGTGTTGACATTGTGATTATTTATGCGAAGGGATGTTTTGGAACAAAAGAGGTAATGCATGCATAAAGAATAGATGGACCAGTATTTCTCAGCACACACTTGCATGCATGACATTTTGGTCATCATTCATCGTGCCTTGATTGATAATTTGTGCTGAAATTTGATGGGTTGGAGTTCAGGACTTGGTAAGAGTTTTATGCATGAAAAAAAATTGTTTTTGATGAACTCAAATGAGAACGAGTTGGACAGAGGAGTGAAGTCCAATGCTAAGTGGATATGAATAATAAGTTTGCTTGAGGACAAACAAAAGCTCAAGTGTGGGGGAATTTGATGAGTTGGTTTCATACCAACTAATATGTATAAATATCTTAGCTTTTGCCTTTTGTTTTCATGCAATTGTATGCTGTTTTGTGCTATTTTTTGTATTCAATTGGTTTGTGATGTGGAAGTGTTAAATGGTATAAAAAAGGGTAAAAATGATGGTGAATGAGGTGATGTGTGCCTAGGTTGAAAATGAAGAGACTTTAAGGTGCTTTGCTCGGCTAAATTAGGGTTTTGGCAGCTTGGTTGTGCAACTTGTTTTGAGTGTAAATCTTTCAATTCTAATCAAAATAAGGAAATTTTGGTGGCTATGGAAAGCTCTATGTGTGTACTTAAATTGGCATGTTTTAACTTTCTCCAAATTCTGTATGAAATCATGAGAAACTGAGGCCTATTTGTTGTGCTTGGATTAGGGTTTTGTTTTTAGAGTTTTATCTTTCTGCCACAGTTTGGTAAAATGGGTATATCTTGAGTTGCGGTATCCAATGATGCTGATTCTTGAACCAGTGGAAAGCTTAGAGGAAGATCTCAAACTTCTACGTTTACCACCAAGTCTAATTCCGGGGCTAAGGCACATTTATTTGGCATGGAAGTAGAGCATTATGTTGAAAATGGACACTTAGCCATATAGTTGTTCTCATATTTGCACTCACCTCACACTTCATGTTTGTATGGCACCTTCACTCATATACACTCACTCACTCCACACACACATTGCTGCACATATGCATGCACTCACCTCAAGCACTCACTCACACTAGGCGGCCAGGTCACCTCGCTGCAAAACACACAAGCACTCATGTAGGCGACGAGGTCACCTCGCCACCATTTTCTCACCACAAGCACACACTCACACCGTGCGGCGAGGTCATCTCGCCGCAACACACACTCATGCACACACCATGCGGCGAGGTCATCTCGCCGCACAAGAACTTCACACACACTTTGCACACAAACACTCATCTCGGCACACACTCACATTGCGGCGAACTCACCTCGCCACTCACACATATCTCACCATTTCTCATGCATTATATATACACTTGAACATTCATCATTTTGGCTACTTTCGTGTGTTGTTTCATGGTGTTCTTGCATGTTCACTTTCATTCTACCATATTGTCATTCATGTTCACTTTCATGCACTCATTCTCCATTCAATGTTTGATAAAGTTTCTTGAACATCATATTTTCCATTCGGGTGAAGAATGCATCATTTAGTTGCTATGGCATTCATCAATTTCCACTTTCACTTTGCTTCATCATATTTCATTTACATCCGATTTGTACACAACACTCTTAGCCACACTTAGTTCACAATGTTTTACACACACTTCACTCTTCATTGGATTTCATTATTCATTCTTACAAACATTCACAACACCAACTTCACTCACACTCACCTTCACTCCACAAAACTCACAACATATCACTCATTTGCACATCACAAATCTCACAACACTCGCACACTTGCACCAAAGTGGCGAGACCTCTCTAAGAGGTCTCGCCAACTTGGAGATTATGCCGTTTTAAGGGTTGCATAGCGAGACCTCTCTAAGAGGTCTCGTCGTTTTGAGAAGTTGTGTGGCAAGACCTCTTAGAGAGGTCTCGCCATGAAAATTGGTTAAAGTGGCGAGACCTATTAGAGAGGTCTCGCCATGTTAATAAAAACAGTGTTTGTTTTGCGATGAAAAAATGGCAAAGTACTTAGGAGTTTTGATTTTTGGTGTATGCAGGTGGTGAAGGTGCGAGGGTTTTGGATTGACTGCGCAAGGAAGCGGATGAATGCACTGGATTTGAGGCTTAAAGGCGTGAATCGAGGCTTTGACCAAATGTCGTTTTTTGTCTCTTTTCTTTTCTTTGATTTTCATTTTATGTTATGGCATTACGGTAACAATGTAGTCAATTTGCCTACTGTTTACGACTTTTGTAACCTCTATATATAGAGGAGATAGTTAGTAGATTGGGATATTCATGAAATTCATATTCTAGTTTCTTACCAGACTTTTGATTTGGAGAGCGGGAAATTTTCTCTCGAGATTTACTTTCTCTCTCTAGCATTTTAGCTCCGTTCTCGATTCTGATCGAGAATTTGTTCCGAACATTGTAATTCTCTACTCAATTAAGGAGGAATTCACGGTTTTGCTATGAATTGGAAGCAATTGAAGCATATCATTTGGTAAATTCTTCCAAAATAATGAATATGATTTGCTCAATGTTATCTATTGACGATCTTGAACTGGAAATGGAACTTTGTGGCTAAATTTGCTATGTTCTAGGGTTTTGATCCGGATGAAGTGTAATTAGACTATGTAATGCCTTGCACTTGACATAAATCATTAAGAATGAAATCATACTGGGAAATATTGCTTGAAACTTGTTAAGTCTCACTCATTTGAGCTTTTGCTGATTGGATTATGCTTCGATTGTGGTCGACATGCTAGGTTGGGGATTAATTCATCAATAGGAGAAGAAATGCTTGAAATGAGAACACACAGTATGGTAAATGAGTCTTTTCACTCGTATTGCTTGATCATGAACCGAGATGCGGTCGTTGATGAAGTCTGGATTCACCAATATACTTTGAGGTCTTCCCGAGATCTCCTACTCCCGATACTGTCGTCTGAGACCTGAAAGACCTGTAAAACACACGTCAGAAAATACCCCCGGGCTGTACCGGGGAGTATACTCCGATGCTTAAGTAAGTACCAGTGCCTGAGCAATAAGCGTAAAGTGTAAAGTAGCAGTAGAGAATGTAACCCCTTACCAAGTGGCAACAAGGTTCCTTTTATAGAATCGTACCTGGTAGAGTTTTTGTAGGATTGGAACTCTGCAGTTCATTAGAAGTCTTATCTCGAAGAACTCGGGTTGAGATAGAATTTATTAATAAGAGTCCTAGTACAACTCAACCCTTATCAATAGCCCCTCAGATCGATTATGATTCGCTTAATCTTTATCCGATCTGATCCATGTGTTGATTTGTGGAGCACAAGACGCTTGAAGACCTTACGCTGAGTATTCTGCAAGGGTCTTTTGATGTTGTTATCCTCTCCTGTAACCCCATAAGCAATGACGAACTCCGCAGTTCAGTGTAATACATCATCTTCCTATGTTCACATCAACATTGTGGGATATGCTCTTAGGGTATATTAGCCCCAGTTCGGATATGTTTTGTGTAGCCCATGAGAAGAGCAAACGACAAACCGAACTCAGAACCCCTTCCGTATAGCACTGAACTGTCGCCAGCTATACAAGTACGAATCACGAGATAAGATAGACCGTTAAGATCATGCAGCCCATTAGCCCATGAAAATTGTATAAATAGCACCAATCCAACATTAGGGATCCTCACTTTCTGCATATCAGCATTTCCAAGCGATCTTGATTCCCTAGCTCGGATTTTCTATTCCTCCGAACTCGGCATATCAGTTTAATCAAGTAAGTATGTCTGCCTCTGAATATTCAAATTCTTCTTCAGCTATTAATTCTGGTTCTTGGTCAGGGGAACTAGGTAGTCCCAATACCTCGAACTCCGTAGTTAATTCCATAGAAGAATTTAGGGTGGTAGAAAACCGAACTGTGGACGAGAGCTCCGCAAGATCGAGTAAAGAAGTCGATTTGCTCATTAATAATCCGACTTGTACAATTGATACTACCAAAGAAAACATTGAACTAGGAGGTACGTCGGTTGCTTCCCAAGAACATAGGTCTAAGCTAGACACTGTATATTCTATTCTTTCATACACCGAAGTAGAAAAAATAGTACAAAAGGTCTTTATTCCAAACGACGTAGGTGCCCGAACTCCACTGCCTGGTGAGGTCGCTAGCCGACCTTCGGAAGGCTTTGTCAGTGTTTTTCCTGACAATTCATTGGAGGATTAAGATTTCCTCTTTCTGACTTCTTTAAATCAATCTTGAGTGAACTCGCCATCTCAATTACTCAATTTACTCCTAATACCATCCGAACTCTGAGAGGCTTCGAGATGATCTGTCAACATTTAGGCATCCCTTGCACCACCTCATTGTTTAGGTTCATATACAGTTTGAAGACTTCTGGTCGAGATGTTGGTTGGTTTTACTTTGCCCGTCGTCGATGTAGGGTAGATCTATTTGAAGGTCTTCCGAGCTCAATCCATGACTAGAAGAATAAATTCCTTTTTATTGGTTCTCGAGCAGTAAGTGAGGAGATCTTCTGGCGTCCTTACCAGTCAGTCTCAGATCGGTCGCCAAAGAGTACAGTTGCCATTAGGAAATCCTTAGCTAAATTAGAAGACTTTGTAAATAAAAATGACAAACTTCACCTTTCTAATATCCCAGAGAGGGTATTGGTGTCTCTAAAACTGAGCCCCGTCGAGCTGGGATCTGACCATGAGGACGAGGTGGACTAGCTCGGTCATAAGGGTATATTTCTGAAGTACGTAAGGGTCATAGGGTCATAAGGTGGACGAGGTGGACGTGTGTTCTGAAGTACGTGTGCATCAATATTGATAATGATCTTTCCATCTTTTTCATAGTTATGCAGCTGAAAGATATGCTGGGTGGTGTAAAGACCACCAAGAAGAACTGAGCTCCGAAAACCAGACCAACTGACGCTGTGCTGGGATTGGAGTCCCCTGCAACTACAGTTCATGTCTCCTCGGGGGCTATTAATACTGAAGTCACGCAACCAGCTCAACCGAGCTCGGGTGCCACTTTTGGGAAATTGGATAAGCCCATCCCCTCAAAGACCAAGACCGCAACCGAAGTCCGTGGAGTTGGTGAATCTCACAAGAAGAAGAAAAGATCTGCTGACGCCTTAGCCGAGGCAAACAAGAAGATGAAGACCCTATCCAAACTTCCGGGACCCTCCCTGTTCGGAGAGTTAGTCGTGCCTCGAATCACCTTCGGTGATGAAGTTATCGAAGTTCCAGAATACCAGTTGCTCCCAAACTGGGGGTTAACTGGTAACGATCGTCTGTCTGTTGATACCGCGATGGAATTTGTGAAAGAGGTTGTCCCACCTCGGGATAAAGAAACTCTCCGAAGCTTCGACAAACAAGAACTAAGGCGACGAACTGCGCTAGGAGCGTGCCAGGTGAAACCACTTTCCCAACCCAAATTCTAATCTCAACTTATGCTTCATTTCGTATACACAACATTTTAACACTTGTGTGTGATCTCGCAGAATTTGGCTTTGGTCGGGGAGTTGATAGCCCGTTCAGAGAACGATGAAGCTGTAATTAGCAAACTTTATTCTTACATGAAGGCTTTGGAGAAAGAACGAGACGATCTGGAAACCTTCAACCAGGACCTCGGATACAGAGAGCAGAAACTGAAAACCGAGCTCGGGAAAAGTCACGAGGCTTTGTTGGTAGTTGAGAGAAAAATGTCAAACTGGAGGCGAAAGTGCTCCAACTTGAACACCAACTTTTTGCTGAACAAGCCAAGAAGGCTTACTTCAAAGGAGAAGGTTCCTCCGAGCTCGTCCACTGGATGTTCTGTTCCACTGAGTTTGGGAAGTTCCTTGGCAAAATCATGGAGCCAGCCAGGACTATGGCTATCACCTCAGCCTAGCTAACTTGCACACCAAATATCCGGATCTTGGGTTAAAGGGGGAGCCAGGTTACGACTCAGGATGCGACGCCGTTATGGACGAGGTGCTTGACGAGCTGAAAGAGGGAAAGATAGTTATTCCTGTCGAGTCGTTCTTTCAATCTTCTCCGGAGATAGACTGGGTATACGAGGAAGGGGATGGCAATCATGCCTCCGAGCCTCTCCAAACTGTGGAATTGCCCCGAGCTGAAGATTCTTCCCGAACTGAGGAGCTGCCCAAGCCTTAATTTTTGGAACTTGTAATAGTAAATAGGATTTAGCCAAGTGCATTTTAAAATACTTAGTATTTTTGTAATTTGCAATTGATGATTATTCCTTTATATATCCAAAGTATTTTTGAGATCGGTATTTTGATCAATTCTGTACAATTGGTGTTAATTTATTATTTAATATAGTCTTACCGAACTCCGTATTACCTATCGAAACAAACTGATCTCCGGAGCTCATATAAAAGTGCCATCAATTAACAAAATGACCTCCGCATTGTTTGTTTACTTTCCGTCTTTGATTTTAACCATGTTTTAGAACTTGAGTTCTTTAACCTGATTTTTATGATATCCTTCGCAGTTCGGATAGAATTGTTGTCATTTCATTTAGAGCCTAAACTCCTTAATGATTTTCCCATTATTTTTCGTAGTTCGGATAGAATTACTATCAACCATCGTTCCTGAGCTCCATTTACTTCCAAGAACGGAGTTCAAAAATTATTATGACGGGAATAATTTCCTTTTTGACTTTAATTCATTCCGAACTACGGTTCTTGGGCTATTTTTTTCGATGTCGCGGTCCTCAGTTAATTCACCTTGTAAATGAGTTATTACTCATTTTTCAGGTTTGTCTTTCCCGAGAACATCTGGGATTATGATCCAGAGATGAATGTGTTCACCTCCATTTTACGGTTCTCAAAAACATTTTGAGATTGGAATTGCATGCTTTTTGTTTTCTTTCCGGAATTGAGTATTTGGTAGTTTTGCAACAAGTAAGAACAAACCAACTTTAATTAGATAACAAAAAATATCAATTCCTTCGTCATCCTTGAAAATAATTGAAAAGACAAAAGCCAAGCTGCAAGGCTTATTCACTAACTAACTAATCGGATTATCCCGAACTACGCAGCTCCTACTAACATAAAGTTTGAAAACTACTATGTATAAAACTTCCTCAAATGAGAGATATTCCACATTCGCGGAATTAATTTCCCATCCAGCATGGACAACTTGTAGTTTCCAGCTCTTCCAGCCTCGACCACTTGATATGGACCCTCCTAATTCGGGTCTAGCTTCCGAGTTCCTTCAGCCTTGCTTACTTCATTCTTCCTCATTACTAGATCTCCAGGTTGGAAATAAGTACTCCTAACCCGTTTGTTGTAATACCGCATTATATCCGATTTGTACTTTGCCTCTTGATAAGTCAGTAATTCACCGACTTATTCGTGTGAATTTCCTTATCTTTTGCTATAGATTTTGTGCGGAAATGATACTTGGTATGCTGACGGTGTGCTAGAATGTGCATGTTTTGGAGATTGCTGTGAAAATGCCTAAGTGTTATAAAACAACGTGAAAATGCTTTGATGTTTGAAATATGCACAACATTTGGTCATGCATACCATCGACCTCCAAGCTGTCCTACACGCCACTGACCTCCAAGCCTTTATGAAAGTCCACAACCACAACACTTGCACAGCACTCACACTTTGCACAAACACATCGCACACACACGCACAACACATGGCGGGCGCACTAGGCGCCTGTCTCACACACGGTAGTGCGCCCGTCTCACACACGGCGGTCGCACTAAGCGACCGCCACACACACGGCGGACGCACCACGCGCCCGCCTCACACACGCACACACACAACACGGCGGGCGCACACGGCGCCAGCCACGCACACGACGGTCGCCCACGGCGACCGCCACTCACACGGCGGACGCACCACGCGTCCGCCACACTCTCAGCACAAACGTTGCACAGTTTGCACATTTTATCCTTTCTTTCATATTTTTCCTTTGTTATATTTTTAGTTAGGAATTTTTTCATACATTTTGTACACACTACACTCCACGCTTGCTCCACGCACATTTAGCAAACACCGCATCCAATATGTTTGATATTTTGCCTCGCCACTCTTATTTGTCAGATACACGTGTCTTCACTAAATTCTTGGCTTATATTCACAGGAGCACGTGTCAACGTCCGGGCATAAAAAGGAAAATTTCAGGAAGCTCACTTGGCTAGGACATGGAGAGAAAACTATAAAAGGCCGGAAAGAAAGCCAGAAGGGGATGAATCAAGAGAGCCAGAAAGGAGATCAATCAAGAGAGTTAGGGGTTTCGAGATTAGAAGGAGATCAGAGTGGAGATCATTCCATTTTATCTTTCTGTAATAGCTATGTTTGATCAGGCTTTGTCAAACTTGTTTCAAAGCCGATCAACATGATCGGCTAAACATTAGGTTGTTGCTTTGAGGAATTAAGTGTGATGACTCTAAATTGATTTGAGACATTCGTATTGCTCATCATGTGTTTGATATTGTTTCATATATCTTTTTGATGTTTTACTTCAATGCTTACTCACTCAGGCTTAGGCCCTTCATGTGATTTGCGGTACCCACTGAAGTCAATTTAGTGCTATCAATGGAAATTGAATTAACATCACTAGAATAGGAAACAACTTGGATGAGTCCTATGATCTGTATATGGTTGCGACTTCAATTGTGCGGTACCCACTGACAATTGAAGTCAATATAATGGAAAAGACTTAGGATCATTTGAATATTAGAACTCGAACTTCAGTTGACTGTCTTGTCTAGGGGAGTCAGGGTTCTAGTGTCAGATAGGGGTCGGGGAATTAGGAAGCCGAGCCTAGGTCTTGCCCTCCCAAGGGAAGACGGAGGAGTATGGTGAATTAGGATTGTGAGACCTACCAAAGAGATCAACCCTAAGCTCACTAGAAGGTCGATCCCCTCATTCATGCTTTTACACTAGTCAAGGATAATCGAGTAGAGTCGTCACACTGGCCTCCCTCAAGGCAACACCAATTCACCTCTTGATTGAATTGCGTACTTGCTCATACTTGCTGTTTGCTTTACTGAACATTTTCTATTCTATCACTTGTGCAATTCTTGATTCAATCCTCTCCCTGTTGGATACGATCCCACTTGCCACTTCTACTTGTTTTGGTGATACTGGGTAAAATTGCAAGGTACGACGACGATCTTGCCAATTTTTGGCGCCGCTGCCGGGGAGAGGCACAGCGTTGAGAGTTGTTTGTGATAGTTTTACTTTGTTGTTACTTTACGAATTCTTATCTGAAAATTGTTGATTTGTTGTTTTGTTGAACTCTTAATTCATTACTTGTCTCTGTTGATTTTGTTCTACTGATATTTTGTTCTAGTGCTGTTTCTTTTTCTGGTGAGAGATCACAGTTTATGCTACCTAGAGCAAGGCTACGAGGGGAAGCTCCGGAATTTGCTCTTGACTTAGAATTGCAGAGAACTTTAAGGCAAATGAGAAGGGTTATTGAAATGGCTTAACAGAATTTGGAGAGACCTCAGCCCCCACCACCTCGGTTTGGGGACCATTTTGAGGTCAACTTTGAGAGGAGAAACAATCACCAGGGAATTGACGTCGAAAGTTATCAAATCCCGACACAAATCGTGTCCATGATCACTCAAGGGCAGATCTTTCAAGGCTTGAGCAACGAGGACCCAAATGAGCATCTCGACTGGTTTCTGGGGCTATGCAACACATTCAAGCTGCAAAGAGTGACTCCGGATGATGTGAGAAGGGTGCTATTCCCACTGTCTTTGAAAGGGAAGGCCAAGCATTGGTTTAACTCAATCAGGGGCCCAGCTATATCTACATTTGAGGAACTTGAGCGGAAGTTTTTAGCAAAGTATTTTCCTTCCGCAAAATTGGAGCGAATGAGGTTGGAGATCGGTAACTTTCAGCAGCAGGATGGCGAAACCTTCAAGGAAGCCTAGGATCGATTCAACGACTTGCTCCACCAATGTCCGAAAAATGACCTTGGGGAGGTTAGGGAGCTTAAAACATTCTTTAAAGGTCTATCACCAGAGTCCTTGCTGATGGTCAAGGCCAGCGCCAATGGGGCTTTAAAAGAAAAGAGCGTGCCCGAAGTGAGGGAACTCTTTGACTCGATTGCAGACGACGAATACCTGTTTCCAAAAACTAGAAAGATGCCTGCGCGTAAGCAACGGGGAGTGCTAGAGCTGGATGAGGAGATGTCCTTGGAGGCAAAAATTGAGGCCCTCACAAGACAAATTCAGAACCTAAAGGCTGCCAAGGTCACTCCCGTGTTGATGTGCGGGCTGTGTAAGGGAGATCACCACACGGACGAGTGCGAGCTCACACAAGAATCAGTCCATTATGTCGCCAATTACAACAACCGCCAACAATACGGAGGATATCGAAATTAGTCAAGCCAAGGCAATTGGGGACAAAATAATCAGGGAAATTAGAAAGGCAGTACTACCAGAGTGGGGAGTCAAGCAACCGGGAACAGAGAAAGTCAACCGAGGATTTGCTCCATGAAATTCTAGGAAAAATGGATATGTATGAGAAGAGGACCTCCACACTGGAAACTCATGTGAAAAACGTGAAGGCCTCTATCAAGAACATTGATATGCAGATGGGACAGGATGCTAAGGCAAGCCATCAAAGACCTCAAGACACCCTCCCAAGTGATACAGAACCGAACCTAAAAGGAAAAGGACCAGAGATCTGCAATGCTATAACGTTGAGATGTGGAAAGGAGCTCAATGGTCACAAGAGAAAAGAAGGAGAGGAAGTCCTAGAGGAGGAGGTCAGTGAGAAGACCACACTGGTGGGAGATGAAGCCCAAGGCAAGGACGGGAGTGTGAAGGCTCAGGAGAGTAAAAGGAAGAAGGGAGATCCAAGCCCATGCAATGACTCCCCATATGCACCAACCCCTCCATTTCCCCAACGACTTCGACCTCCACCTAAGAAGGGGGTCCAATTCACAAGGTTCCTGGATATGGTGAAAAATGTCAACATGAATGTTCCTCTGTTAGATTTGGTTACAGCGGTACCGAGGTATGCAAAATTTTTTAAGGACTTGATTGCCAACAAAGAACAGATTCTGCGATGTGAAGTACCAATTCCGCTCACCAAGGAAAGCCAAGCATGGATCAACAATGAATTGCCTCCCAAGTTCAAGGACCCTGGTAGCTGTACGGTGCCATGCTCAATTGGTGGAAGATTTTTTAGCAAAGCCCTGTGTGACCTTGGGGATGGAATCAACCTAATGCCTTTATCCATTTCCGAGAGTATAGGATTGGGAAAACGGATTAAGCCTGTGGCAGTTATGCTCCAGTTGGCAGATAGATCATTGGTTCAGCCAACGGGAATGGTAGAAAATGTTCTGGTGTCTGTGGATAAATTCATATTGCCGGTGGACTTCATAGTGTTGGACATGGAGGAGGATCCCGAGGTCCCACTCATTTTTGGGAGGCCATTCTTAGCTACAGGGGACGCTCTCATTGGGGTCAAGGGTAAGACCATCACATTCAGAGTCAATGGTGAGGAGGTCGTATTCAATGTGGACTATGCTATGAAACACCCTCATTCCATAAAACAATGTTGTTTGGCAAGCTTGGTGGAAGGGGATCTCCAACCTTTAAGCTTTGAACATAAACGTAAGTCTTCCCTTGATTTATATGATTCTTTTGATGATGACATGTGTGAAGATTTTGAGACTGTGTTGATTGTTGAAGAAACTGATACACTTCCCGAGTTGAACTCTTGTGATGAAAAACTTGGAATTCATTCATCTGTGAAAGACATGGACTTTGCATGTGAATTTCATGAAAATTGTGAAAATGGTGAGAATTTAAGTGAAATGAAAGATGCGCATGAAAATCGTGAGATGTATGATCACAGTAGAAAAATGGCGTTGAACATGGAAATTGAAAAGAATGAAAAAATTGCATGTTGTGAAAATTTGACAAATGCCAGTGTTGATACTGATGAGATGGTCAAAGTGGTGCCCACTGAGGTAAGGCTTGAGAACGTTTAATGCAGGAACGAAAAGCTCATGCCCTCCACTCTGAGGCCACCCAAATTGGAAATGAAGCCTTTGCCGCCCCACCTGAAGTATGCGTACTTAGGAGAAGGTGAGACCCTACCAGTTGTGATATCCTCTAAATTGGAGAAGGGGCAAGAGGAGAAACTCCTGGAGGTTTTGAGAAAGTATAAGGAGGCTATGGGATGGACCATAGCCGGCATTAAGGGGATCAACCCCAGTGTGTGCATGCACAAAATATTACTGGAAGAAGGGGCCGTTCCTACTCGGGAGAGACAAAGGAGGCTAAACCCAGCAATGATAGAAGTGGTGAAAAAGGAGGTGATCAAGTGCTGGAGTTTGGGATGATATTCCCCATCTCTGACAGTGAATGGGTCAGCCCGGTACAGTGTGTGCTGAAGAAATGAGATGTAACAGTGGTGACTAATGAAGCCAATGAACTGTTGGCAACCAGAATTATCAATGCCTGGAGAGTGTGCATAGACTACCGAAAGCTGAACAAAGCCACTCGCAATGACCACTTCCCCTTGCCCTTCTTGGAACAGCTTCTGGATATAATCGCACGAGTTTTCTTTTATATTGCTTCTTAGATGGTTATTCGGGCTACAACCAAATAGCCATTGACCCCAAAGACCAAGAGAAGACCACGTTCACCTGCCCTTTTGGTACGTACGCTTATAAAAGAATGCCTTTTGGGCTGTGCAATGCGCCAGCAACATTCCAACACTGCATGATTACCATCTTCCAAGACATGGTGTCACACATTGCAGAAATTTTCATGGACGACTTTTCGGTATTTGGGATGACCTTCTACAGTTGCTTGGAAAATCTGGCTCTGGTGCTGCAAAGATGTGTGGAGACCAACTTGGTCCTAAATTGGAAAAAGTGTCAGTTCATGGTTAATGAAGGCATTGTGCTCGGCCACAAAATTTCAAGGGAGGGCCTGGAGGTGGATAAGGCTAAGGTCGAAGTGATAGCCAAGCTGCCGGTGCCCACCAATGTAAAAGGGGTAAGAAGCTTCATGGGCCACGCGGGTTTCTACAGAAGGTTCATTAAGGATTTTTCAAAGATAGCCAAGCCACTGTGCTCTTTACTGGAGAAAGACACCCCATTTGTCTTTGATGAGAAATGCAAGGAGGCGTTTGAAATTTTGAGGAAAAGGCTTGTAGAGGCACCCATCATTATCGCCCCAGAGTGGGGGCAACCATTCGAGATCATGTGCAACGCAAGCGACTTTACGGTGGGAGCTGTGCTGGGGCAAAAGAAGGATAACATTTTCCATGCAATCTATTACGCGAGTAAATTACTGAGTGGAGCGCAATTGAATTATACCACAACGGAGAAGGAGATGTTGGCTGTGGTCTTTGCCTTCGACAAGTTCAGAGAATATATCTTGGGGTCCAAGGTGGTAGTTCATACCGACCACGCAGCCCTCAAGTACCTCATGGCAAAGAAGGAGGCAAAACCAAGGCTCATCTGATGGGTACTCCTGTTGCAAGAATTTTATGTTGAGATAAAAGATAGAAAAAGGATGTGAGAATGTGGTGCCAGACCACTTTTCAAGACTCGAGCTGGGTGGGCTCAGTGAGGAACAATTGCAATTATGGATCAAGGAGAGCTTCCCGGATGAGCAGATCTTCAAGGTCCACCCTCGGGAGTTGCCTTGGTATTCAGATATCGCCAACTATGTGGTCACTGGTCAAATGCCACAACATCTTTCGAGTGACCAAAGGAAGAGGCTCAAGCACGATGCTCAGTACTATTTCTGGGAGAGCGGATGTCTATATAAAAGGTGTAGCGACCAAATTGTTAGAAGGTGTATACCGGATGAGGAGATAGAGGACATTCTCAGGGCTTGTCATGAATCACAATTTGGAGGGCACTTTGGTGTAGCAAGGACTGGGCACAAGGTCTTACAAATCGGGTTCTACTGGCCACATGTATTAAAGGATTCCAAGCTGTGGGTGAGCTAGTGTGACAAATGCCAACGTGTAGGAAATATATCCAGTAGAGATGAGATGCCTCGCAACAACATACTGGAGGTGGACTTATTTGATGTCTGGGGCCTGGATTTCATGGGACCTTTCCCGAGATCGTGCGGAAATGAGTACATACTAGTAGGAGTTGACTATGTATCCAAGTGGGTAGAGGCGGTGGCACTACCCCATAATGACAGCAGGAGTGTAATGGGATTCGTTAAGAGGAACATTTTTAACAGGTTTAGAACTCCAAGAGCCATTATCAGCGATGGGGGGAGCCATTTTTGCAATAAGATCTTCAACGCGCTCTTAGCAAGGTATGGAGTCCAACATAGAGTCTCCACACCCTACCACCCCAAGCAAATGGACAAGCTGAAGTGTCAAACCGAGAGATCAAAGGCATCCTGGAAAAGGTCGTGAATCCGGGGAGAAAGGATTGGGCCCTCAAATTGGATGATGCACTCTGGGCGTACAGGACAGCATATAAGACCCCGATCGGGGCTTCACCATTTAGGCTAGTGTTTGGGAAAGAGTGTCATCTCCCAGTCGAATTGGAGCACAAGGCATACTGGGCGATACAAAAATTGAACATGGACGTCGACTTAGCTCAGGAAGCCCAAATGATGATGTTGAATGAGCTGGACGTGTTCAGATGGAATTCATACATAAGTGCAAGTCTTTACAAGGAAAGGACGAAAAAATGGCATGATGCTAAGATTAAGGTCAAAGAATTTGAGGTGGGGCAACAAGTGTTGGTGTACGACGCTAAGCTTAGGCTTTTTCCTGGCAAATTAAGCTCCAAATGGGTTGGACCTTTTGTCATCACGAAGGTCTCCCCGTATGGAACTCTCGAGGTCCACAATGAGGCATCAAGAGAGAGTTGGAAGGTCAATGGTTACAGGGTGAAGGCTTTCAACTCCCCCACAAACGACAAGGAGCGAGCTCAGCGCCTTGACAACCCACCTCCTCAATAAAACGTTCTCATGTCTGGCTGAGGACAATAAACCAAGCGCTAGTGGGGAGGCAACCCGACAGTTTAATTTCCTTTATTTAGTTAATTCGTGTTTTGATAGTAGTTAAGTTTGCAATAACCAGTGAATCTAAATTCACCCGTCTCTCTCTCAAACGCAGGAAGTCAATGTGGTGAGCCTAGAAATCTCAACAGTGGGCAGTGGAATGTGCACTTCAGAAGCATAGGAATCACGAGAATTTGGTAAGCAAGCCTGAGGTCACGGGTAAAGAAAGGTAAACACGCCAAGACTTATCTATGTTCTGACATGGACAAGGAATAAAATCCAAATGCGTACACGGTACATGTAATGAATATTTGATTCTTTGAAGTATCCACAAGTAAGCCACACATATGCATAAGTTGACTAAGAGTGACAAGCCAAGTGCATGACATGTCAAGATGGACTACACATAATTTGTTTGCATGCACATTGTAGCTTTGCGATTTGTCCTCTAGCTAAGTCACGGGATGCGTCCTCTAGCTCCAAGTCACCAAACCATGCATGGGAGAGTCCTATAAATATCACAAATTGTTACATGGCCAGTTGCACTCTAAATTACCTTCAGTACAGGTACATGGCGCACGATGATAGCGACTACAAGGTATACCCCTGACTCCAGAACCACCCGACTGGGACTCTGAAGGCGAAGAGGAGTATAACCCTGACTCTCCCACACGGTTCGTCAACGAAAGAGCAATGAGACGGTTCGATAGATCTACCCACAGACACATCCTGGTGGAACGGAACTTTGACGCTCCGGCACCCATGTTGGGCGAGACTATTCGTTTCTACAAATGGGAAGCCCTCGCATTCGCCCCAGCAGAGTCCAACGTGGAGTTGGCCAGAGAATTTTACGCCAACTCCAATACAAGTTACACAAACGGTAGCAATCATGATGGAGTTTACCTCTGGGAAACTTACCTCAGAATGACGAGCCAAACCAGCAATGCTCATTATCAACTGCCGGATTGCCCAGAAAACGAATTTGAACAATTGGTGGAGGCAGCCAATGTCGATTTCTTGATCAAATCTGTTGGGCTACTAGGAGCCGTTAGGGTGCGTAACAATCAGTCCAAAGCTGTACACGTGCAAACCAAGGATTTGACAGCAGAAGCCCACATGTGGTTGATGTTCATAAACTCCAAGCTCATACCCACGAACCGCCACACCAAAGCTACCAGAGACAGAGTACTTCTGATTTACGCCATCCAACACTGGATAACGATCGATGTAGGGAGGCTGATCATGAAATCCATTAGGCGAGCGCAAAATTGTACTGGAGTACCGATATTCTTCCCTTACTTACTGCAGCAGATGGTGTGAAGTCAAGGAATCGAAGTATCTCCCACAGAGACATCCCAACAATCTCTTGGAACCATAGGAAACCCACAATGGGAAATCTATCTTGAAGAGGAGCGGGGAGAATGATCCCATCGTAACGCCTAATACTAGGTAGACTCTTTCCTTTTTTCCACAATGGGGACCATTGTTGATTGTAAGTTTGGGGGGAGACTTGCATGTTCTGGAGGTCCGTGTGTGGTTGTTTAATCTTTGGCTTTGGTTGATGCTTGTGTCTGTAAGGCTTGACGCCTTTGCTTTGAATTGTTTTGTGTGTTTGCTTATGTGTCGCAGGGGTCAGTGGTATGATTTTACTGCGGAGATCAGTGGTGTGATATTCTATTAGAAGTAGGGGGTGTTTTTTTTATTTCTTTTTATTTTCTTCTTTCACTTGTGTTGTTGTGGGAATGAAAAACAAGGCAGTGACTAGCACTGACCTTGTAGTGTGCTTGCTTTCCATTTCAAAGTTGTGATGTAGCGTGCTTTGATTTCCAGTTGTTATGAATGTAAGAGTGTGATGTTGTGTCGTGCAAAGATTGCCACTGTCCATCATCTAACACAATTGCACATCCATTACATTCGCACTTCCAATTTCATCATCAAATCCACCAATCCACAAACTGTTCAATGTATGCGAAACTTTTTGAAGTTTTACGGTATTCATTCGATTGCGAACGATGTTGATGAGTAAAGTGCGGTGTTAATGTAAGATAGAAACGCCAGGACATAATTTGACATAGGAGGGAGCTTATGTTTCTTTGTTTGTATGTGCTTTCTACTTGTAAACACTTTTTCTTGCATTTTTATATATAGTCTCTTGAAGACACACACGAACATGGATTGCGACGAATAAAGGAAAAAAATAGCCACAAAACCCTGGCAGCCAAGCACCAAAATGCAGCATGAGTTTCGAAAAGAAAACAATAAGCACCAATGTGCATTGAATAAAGGGAAATCCCCAGTAAGCTTAGTGAAGTTTTTGTCTTTCTTTTTAGTATGAAGTGTTTGTGTGTGTGGACAAAAGACTGTAGTGCAAGAATTCTTAACTAAAGTGCCTACTTGGGTATTCTGCATAGACAGAATGAGGAGACATATGTATCTCTCAGCACACACTTGCACGCTGACGGTTTGGTCTTTATTCACTGCACCTTACTTGATAACTGGTATGAAGTCGGATAAATTGTAAACTCGATCAAATGTTTTCCTTTGCATGCAAAAATTTAAGTGGATGACTGATGATGTTGAAAGTGTTGAATGTGGGGTGTACAGTTGGTTTTACTTTGCTCGGGACTAGTAAAGATTTAAGTGTGGGGGGATGATAAGTCGGGTATTTCACCGACTTATTCGTGTGAATTTCCTTATCTTTTGCTATGGATTTTGTGTGGAAATGATGCTTGGTATGTTGACGGTGTGCTAGAACGTGCATGTTTTGGAGATTCCTGTGAAAATGCCTAAGTGTTATAAAACAACGTGAAAATGCTTTGATGTTTGAAATATGCACAACATTTGATCATACATACCATCGACCTCCAAGCTGTCCTGCACGCCACTGACCTTCAAGCCTTTATGAAAGTCCACAACCACAACACTTGCACAGCACTCACACTTTGCACAAACATATCGCACACACACGCACAACATAGTGCGCCCGCCTCACACACGGCTGTCGCACTAGGCGACCGCCACACACACGGCGGGCGCACCACGCGCCCACCTCATACACGTACACACACAACACGTGTGCGCCCGCCATCCACACAGCGGACACCCACGGCGACCGCCACTCACACGGCGGGCGCACCACGCGCCCTCCACACTCTCAGCACACACGTCGCACAGTTTGCACATTTTATCCTTTCTTTCATATTTTTCCTTTGTTATATTTTTAGTTAGAAATTCTTTCATACATTTTATACACACTACACTCCACGCTTGCTCCATGCACATTTACCAAACACCACATCCAATATGTTTGATATTTTGCCTCGTCATTCTTATTTGTCAGATACACGTGTTTTCACTAAATTCTTGGCTTATATTCACAGGAGCACGTGTCAACATCCTGGCATAGAAAGGAAACTTCCAGGAAGCTCACTTGGCTAGGACATGGAGAAAAAACTATAAAAGGCCGGAAAGAGAGCCAGAAGGGGATGAATCAAAAGAGCCAGAAAGGAGATCAATCAAGAGAGTTAGGGGTTTCAAGGGAAGAAGGAGATCAGAGTGGAGATCATTCCATTTTATCTTTCTGTAATAGATATGTTTGATCAGGCTTTGTCAAACTTTTTTTCAAAGACGATCAACATGATCGGCTAAACATTAGATTGTTGCTTTGAGGGATTAAGTGTGATGACTCTAAATTGATTTGAGACATTCGTATTGCTCATCATATGTTTGATATTGTTTCATATATCTTTTTGATGTTTTACTTCAATGCTTACTCACTCAGGCTTAGGCCCTTCATGTGATTTGCGGTACCCACTGAAGTCAATTTAGTTCTATCAATGGAAATTGAATTAACATCACTATAATAGGGAACAACTTGGATGAGTCCTATGATCTGTGTATGGTTGCGACATCAATTGTGCGGTATTCACTGACGGAAACGACTTAGGATCATATGAATATTAGAACTCGAACTTCGGTTGACTATCTTGTCTAAGGGAGTCAGGGTTCTAGTGTCAGATAGGGGTCGGGGAATTAGGAAGCCGAGCCTAGGTCTTGTCCTACCAAGGGAAGACGGATGAGTATGGTGAATTAGGATTGTGAGACCTACCAAGGAGATCAACCCTAAGCTCACTAGAAGGTCGATCCCCTCATTCATGCTTTTACACTAGTCAAGGATAATCGGGTAGAGTCGTCGCACTGGCCTCCCTCAAGGAAACACCAATTCACTTCTTGATGGAATTGCGTACTTGCTCATACTTGCTGTTTGCTTTACTGAACATTTTCTATTCTATCACTTGTGCAATTCTTGATTCAATCCTCTCCCTGTTGGATACAATCCCACTTGCCACTTCTACTTTTTTTGGTGATACTGGGTAAAATTGCAAGGTACGACGACGATCTTGCCACCTCTTGGATAAACGCCGCTTCTCTTTTTTCTTCCACCAGATCTAAGTCGAGGAGTAAGGCTTCATTGTTCTTGTCTTGCACGTGATTAAGTATTCTGGTACTCGGGATGCCAATCTCATCTGGAATAACTGCTTCGGATCCATACACCAAGCTGAATGGAGTTTCTTGCGTGGCCGTTCTTGGCATAGTTCGGTAAGCCCATAATACATTCGGAAGTTGCACAACCCATTCTCCTTTAGCATTCTCTAACCGAGTCTTAATCCCTTGAACGATAATTCTGTTCATTACCTCGGTTTGTCCATTAGCTTATGGATGAGCTACGGAGGTAAAATGTTGATGGATCCTAAGTTCTTCGCACCAGCTCTTAAATGGATCGCTTGCGAACTGTGTACCATTATCAGATACTATGATCTTTGGTATCCCATATCGACAAACAACATTCTTCCAAAAGAACTTAAGTATATTCTTTCCAGTTATTGTCGCCAACGGTTCGGCTTCTATCCACAACCAAGTACTTGACTCGCCCTGGTGCTTCTGGAAAGGGACCTGCGATGTCTATCCCCTATTGCATGAATGGCCAAGGACTTTGCATAGTTACCAGCTCGGCCTGAGGTACGTGGTGGATTATTGCATGCTGCTGGCACGTAACGCATTTTTGTACCAAGTGATGCACATCGCGGTGAATAGTAGGCCAATAATACCCTGTTCGAATAGCTTTTTTAGCTATTGTCCGATCTCCCTCATGGCTACTGCATGATCCTTCGTGAATTTCCTTTAACACATTCTCTGCTTGGTTCGGACCTACGCACCTCAACCACAACATTAAATATCCTTGTTTATAAGAACTCCACCCTTCATTTCATACCGGACAGCTTGGATTCTCAACTTTCGAGCTGCCACTTTATCGTTTGGGACTTCTCCCGAGCTGAGATATTTGATAATTGGAGTCATCCAGTTTTCTTCATTTTCAATGAACTGAACTGTTAGTTTATCAATGCTCCGAGCTCCCAATACTTATACTAACACTTTTTTAGTCAGATGTGCATAAGCTGACAATGCCAACTTGCTGAGAGCATCAGTTCGTTTATTCTGAGCTCGCGGAATTCTATCAACTGTAAAGAGATCAAATTCTTTAGCGATTTCTTCCACCTTTTCTCGATACCTTCTCATCACTAAGTCACGAGCTTCATATCCCCCAGTTACCTGGTTTACAATGAGTTGTGAATCGCTGTAAACCTGTAACTCCCGAGCTCCCATATCCTTGGCTAATTATATACCTGTGATAAGAGCTTCATATTCCGCCTCATTGTTAGTGGCGCTGAAGTCGAAACGAAGAGCATAGGTGAATTCTTGACCTTGGGGATTCTTCAAAATAAGGCCTGCCCCAGATCCCTCTTCGCTAGAAGCACCATCTAGAAACAATATCCACACATTTGGAGTTTTATTCGCTACAACCTCCGTGACTTTGTGTGGTTGATCTGGGGTCTGTACGTCCCAATCTTGTGGTGTCTCGGCTATGAAGTCGGCGAGTACTTGGCCCTTGACGGCGGACCTAGGTACAAACGTGATATCATGTTCGCCGAACTCGATAGCCACTTCATTAGGCGACCTGAATGATCAGGTTTATGCAGTAGTTGCTTTAGTGGTTTATCCGTGAGAACTCGAATAAGGTGAGCTTGGAAGTAAGGGCGCAACCTCCGAGCTGCCACAATTAATGCCAATACCAACTTCTCAAGGCCGGGATATCTCTGCTCTGCTTCTTGCAATGCCTTACTAACATAATACACCGGTTTTTGGACGTTACAATCTTCTTTAATCAAAACCACACTTACCGCGTTATCTGATGCCGCTAAGTACAGAGAAAGGGTCTCGCCATGAACAGGAATAGCTAAAGATGGCAAGGTGCACAGGTACTTCTTGAGATCGTCAAAGGCCCTCTGACACTCCTCTGTCCATGAAAAATTCCTTGCTTTTTTCAGTGTGGCGAAAAATGGCAAGCAGCGCTCAGCTGATTTAGAAAGGAAACGATTCAACGCGGCCAAACGCCCACTGAGGGTTTGAACTTCATGAACATTCCGAGGTGAGGTCATATTCAGAATGGCCTCCACCTTTTCAGGGTTAGCATTAATGCCATGCTTCGAAACCATATATCCCAAGAATTTTCCCGAACTTACTCCAAAAGTACACTTCTTGGGATTTAACATTAAACCTGTTGCTCTTAAAGTTTCAAAGGTCTCCCTGACATCGGCTATCATGTTTGCTACTTTTCGACTCTTGATGAGGAGATCATCAACATATACTTCCATGCTACGTCCGATCTGAGAATCAAAAACTTTATTCATCATTCGCTGATAAGTCGCCCCCGCATTTTTTAACTCGAAATGCATTTTCTCATAACAATAAATGCCTTTTTCAGTTATGAACGCGGTTTTTTCAGCATCTTTCTCATCCATGAAAATTTGATGGTATCCTTTATATGCGTCAAGAAAAAAAAGGATTTCATATCCCGTAGTTACGTCCACCTTCTGGTCGATAATAGCTAAGGGATAGAAATCTTTTGGACATGCCTGGTTTAAATTCGTATAATCAATACACATCTGCAGTCCCGCATCTGGTTTCTTCACCATAACATGATTAGAGAGCCAGGTCGGATAGAAGACCTCCCGGATAATTTTAGCATTCAGGAGTTTATCCACTTCTTAACCAATAGCTTTATTCCTGTCCGGAGCAAATGGTCGCTTATTCTGCTGAACTGGGGGTTTCACAGGATCTACATTCAACTTATGAACTGCAATATCGGGCGAAATGCCTTTCATGTCTTCAGGCCCCCAAGCAAACACATCCTTGTACTTCTGAAGTAAACTAACGAGAGATTGTTTTACTTCTGAAGGTAGAGCTGCACCTATCTTCACAGTTCGATCCGGGAGTGTTGGATCAATTACGACATCTTCCAAGCTATCAATTATCACTTCATGACCTCCGTAGTTCATCAACTCTTCCCCAGCTTGGGCTTCATGCAATGTCGGTTG
The DNA here is from genome assembly GCA_016586305.1 of Ophiorrhiza pumila. Lineage (NCBI taxonomy): Eukaryota > Viridiplantae > Streptophyta > Magnoliopsida > Gentianales > Rubiaceae > Ophiorrhiza > Ophiorrhiza pumila. Next base: position 19,198,771 of record BLIW01000005.1, read on the forward strand.
CAGCTCGCCAGATATACAATTTACCTTCGAGGCATTGTTGTTTTTGTTCGCATCCCTCAAAGCAATCATATGACATTCCCGTGCCATATTTTGATCACCGCGGATTGTAGCTATTCCCCAGCTGTAGGAAATTTCATCACCAGATGGTAAGAGGACCAGATGGCTTTAAGTTGAACCATTGTATTATATGGCGACGTCACATCAAGAACTGCAAATTACGTATATATCAACCTATCCTTTGGAGCTTCCCCCAAGGTAACAGGTAAAGTAATCATTCCAATAGGCTGCGTCGCCTCTCCATAGAATCCGATCAGTGGACCGGGACATTTTTGCAACTGTTCTCGAGAAATTCCCAGCTTCTCAAATGCATTGCGATAAATCACGTTTGAAGAACTCCCATCGTCCACATATACTCGATGGACTTCCTTATTTGCTATAATGGCTTTAATTAACAAAGCATCATAATGAGGGAACTTATTTGGAACCGCGTCCTCTTCAGAGAAAGTGATGACCTCCGAATGCCTGAAGCGCTTATGGACTGGCTCCTGTTCAGGAATTCGCCGTGAGGAAGATTTTCTTGCCGATCGAGATTCGCCAATCGGACCTCCTACAATAGTATGAATTACTCCTGTGACATTCTTGTCCTCCTCTTTAGGTTTAGCATAGCCTTCATCCTCTTTATGTTTCTTGTCATTGTCAAGTCGTGCGCGATCCTGAGTTCGGCCTCGACGACGACCTTTTTGATAAGTTTGCTGCACAAAGTCACGCAGCTGCCCACTGGCAACTAATTCATCAATTTCTTTCCTGAGGTCTCGGCATTCTTCGGTATCATGTCCCGTCTGATCATGAAACTTGCAAAAGAGATTCTTGTTCCTTTTGCCTTCCGGAGTATTCATTTTCGGATAAGATTTGACCAACCCTTTCTTCTCCATGATAGCTAACGTCTCAGTTTGATTACGAGGAACTGAGGCATTCTTTTGTCCAGCCGAACCTTGAGTTTGAGACTTGCTGAAGGATAATCTGTCGAAAACTGGAGCACGCTTGCCTCTAGTTCTAGTTCAGATATGAGGAGTATCCTTCTTGTTCTCTGGACCTCGGTGCATATCTCGCTTTGTCCGGTCTGCATCTTCTCCCTTAGCAAACTTGTCAGCTCGGTCCATAAGCTCATGCATGTCTTTAGGTGGATCAGTAACAAGTTTTCGATAAAGTCTCCCAGCTTGTAAGCCGTTGATAAAGGCACTAACCATGACATCCTCAGATCGAGTCTTAACTTGTACACTCTCATCATAAAATCGGTCTATGTACTCCCGAACTGATTCGTTATCGTTGCCGAATATTTAATAACTCCTCGGAGGACTTGTCAAATTTCTTCCTTTGCAGAAATCTATGGTAAAAGAGCTGAGATAGTTGCTCATAGGAAGAAAAGGAATTCAGCTTAAGACCTTCAAACCAACCACGTGCCTTTCTAACTAAAGTTGTCTCAAAGGCTTGGCACATAGTCGCTTCTGGGGCTTGCTCAAACTTCATAAGTGACGTAAAGCGTGCCAAATGATCTCTGGGATCTGTATCTCTGGAGTACATATCATGGATGGAATCTTGAACTTATGGGGTTTAGGGAAACGGCTAATAGCATCCACGAATGGTGACATCGTCCGATAAGCTCCCCCAGCTCCTATCCCCAAAATGTTATGGACTTCGTCTCGAATACGATTCGTAATACAATCATCCTGGTCATTACGATGATCAGGACTTTGGTGTCGTCCATATCGTGGGGGAGAAGGATTCAAATGCCGATATCCCATGAGTATTATTACGTTGATTCTGAACTGGAGATCGGTTCAAAGGTCGGCGAGGCTCCAGATCATTATTTGCTTGAGATTCCGGACTATAAGATGAAGACACATGCATTCGGTCATACATATCTGAAGCTCGCTCCGACTCCTTACCAGGTCGCCGACCAGGTCCTTCAACAATAGCCTTGATATGCTCAAAATTCTCGGTGAGGAATCTGATCTCCGGAGAGTGAATATCAATTTGAGGATTGTTTTCCCCAGCGTTGTGCAATGGAGGATTTGATTCATGTCGCGGAATATTACTACCTCCACCCAACAGCAATGGAGGATCTTGCTGAACTTGAGTAGTCAGTGGATCTGCACCAATATTGCCCCCATTACCAATAGTTGCTCCCCGCGGAGGTCTACTGGTAGTAGCTTGATTATGAGGGGCATCGGTAGTGTTCCGCTGTGAACGAGTGAGCGTCATCGATATAGATTATTTATCGAATTCCCACAGACAGCGCCAATTTGATGAAGTCTGGATTCACCAATATACTTTGAGGTCTTCCCGAGATCTCCTACTCCTGATACCGTCGTCTGAGACCTGAAAGAGCTGTAAAACACATGTCAGAAAATACCCCCAGGCTATACCGGGGAGTATACTTCGATGCTTAAGTCAGTACTAGTGCCTGAGCAATAAGCATAAAGTGTAAAGTAGCAGTAGAGAATGTAACCCCTTACCAAGTGGCAACAAGGTTCCTTTTATAGAATCGTACCTGGTAGAGTTTTTGTAGGATTGGAACTCTTCAGTTCATTATAAGTCTTATCTCGAAGAACTCGGGTTGAGATAGAATTTATTAATAAAAGTCCTAGTACAACTCAACCCTTATCAGTCGTCATGCCGGTGGAAGTTCATTGAACCCTAAGAATTGAGTGAGAAGAGATTTTTCGAACTTTACGAAGACAGACGAACCTAGGTTAGGCCTCGCCAAGGGAAAACCTTAGATTTTACATGCTATAGTAGTGAATTCTGAGAAGTTGAGACTCTGCGGGTTACAACCTTCACTCTAGGCCTCGCCATGGGAAAGAGTGAAGTCAGGGAGCGTGGTATATGATGTGGTTGCCATGCTGATCATAGTCTAGGTTCTCAGGCAGTTTGTTCTCCTCTTTGTTTTCCAATGTATGTCAATTGTCTTGCATTTAAGTAGTCTATTTGCATATTCATCCGGTGTAAAACCCTAAGACAACTTACTAAGACTTGTTACCACATTTTTGTGTATTTTTCTTAGTTGTTCTTTGTTCTTGTGTGTTTGTGCTCGTTATTTGTTTCTTGTTACTGTTCTTGTTAGTTACATCACTTCTTTTTCTCTGTTTGTTTAGTTAGCATTTATTTGTGATATTAGAACAATTTTTCTGAATTCTTGAAACCAATTCCTTCCCTGTGGATACGATCCCTACCGCCACTACTACGGTAGTTTCTAGGGTTAAATTGAAGAGTACGCGACATATCTTTTCAGTTTGTGTCACAAAACTATCTCATGGCATTGTCTTTGCTGCCTTTATTTTTTTTCCATTCTTTTTTGCTCCCATTTTGTACCTTTTGATTCCTTGACCTCCAAACTTTTACCTCTTTACAAAATACATTAAAACACACATCAAAGCATATAAAACATCTCTAAAACAAACAAAAAGCTAAGCAAAAATATACATATAGGTTAGTAATTAACTAACCTATCATTTATACCCGGTGATATCCAAAACATTACGTTTCTCGCATGCCTATTTAGTTTTTTGGAGACCCATAATATTTATGCGTATTATTTTCATAGTATCTTTCAACTCGATAACCTTATTTGTTAAAGTTTTAATATTCTAACTATCAATTCTATAAGTTTTAGTCTTCCTACATTTTTCTTTACTATCCCCCAATCAATATATGAGAATTCTTGCACATTTTACACTATGATCAACTTCTCATAGAGATATAATGGTCCTTCTCAAGATGCTTGCAATCAAATTTTGTGCGTTCCATAATGATGAGCTTTCTAACTATTACACGATTTCTAATGTAATCCATATCATAATGTGTAATTAAGTTTTATGCTAAATATCATTCTATCGCAAGTCTCCTCTTTTTTCCGAACTTAATATCGACTACTTATAAACAAATAAGTTGCTTATAAGTAAGTAAAGAGCAAAATCATTTAACATTTTTTCTTGTATTTCTACATGTAGTTAACTTCTAATATTTAATAAAAACATGATGACAGTATATCATAATTGTAAATCAACATTTGTAAGATAATGTTAAAACAATATTGCTTCACCTATATTTTATAAAATCACTTTCTTTGCCATCAACTTACACATAACAAAAATCTTAAAATTAATTAAAATAAAAATTCTTGGGACAAAATACACAAAACCCTCATATACCACTGCTATATTCATTTACTCTTTTTAGTATTTATAACATTTAACCCCTTAATTTTTTTAAATTTAAGAGTAATTAGTTTAATACATTAATTGTCATTAAATGATTAAACAAAACTGAACAATTGACTTTAATATAAGATAATGAGATGAAAAAAGTAACTTTCAAACCAAGAATTATTTGATAAAAGTAATTAAGAACTTAAAATTAATCAAATGAGTTAATTTAAAGAAGTACAACAAAACTATTTTTTTTTTAATTTGGCATAACCTCCTTTTGAGGTGGGTCGCCACTCCCTATTTTATTAGATTTCTTGGTGGGTGATGGACTTACCCTAAAATCACCCTTACACAAAAGGTATCCCAAGAACCTGGTCCCATTTACAACCCTAAGATCTAATGGGAAAAAGTTCTTTAGGATGTTGGGCTTAAATAAACTTGGAGGACTTCCTCCATTTACATGCTTAACCATTTAATTCTGCCCTAAATCTCAAGGTACAAAAGACTACTTTGTGCACCAGGAGTGACAAAAGGTCCCTTATAGATGGGACTAATTCTATACATAATCTAAAGCAGAGCCAACAAATCACCAAGCTATAGTAGCACAAAATTTTGTTTCTGCCTTCAACTTCAGAACTGGTTTGAGATGATGCTGTCTTTTGACCTCCTATTTTAACCAAGTTCCAAGTCCTAACAGCCTGTCCATGCATGATTAACCGACCTTCCAGCTGTATAACTGCCCTTCCAGGACCATTATGAGACCTGCAGCTTGCTTTACCTCCCCTCTTCCACCTGTTCAAACTCACAGATTCCACCAGTGGCAAACCAACCCTAACACAACAGGTTGGGACCATTTACAAAATTTGGGCAAACCAGCCCAAACATTAGCAGGCTGGGGCTGTACTCTAACCTTAACTATGTCTACCTGTGCTATTGATGTCCAGCTATTGCTTCCTCTTAGGAGGCTGTTATGAGTGCTTTTCTGAAGCTTTTGTGTAGCAGGGACTGGGATCCTTAGGATGGAACAGTTGTCTTCCTTCTTTCCCTGGGAGTTTTCCATAAGCAGGTTCCGCAGCAGCTCAGCTTCCCATGTTTTGTGTGCCAGGTTCATCTTTATGGGGATTGTTTGATTCAGTTCCTGATCTGCCCCTCTCCAAGTTTACTTTTACTCTTTTGAAGGTAGGATCCCTAGGGATTTTGAACGTAAGATTTGGGAGAGCTGTAGGTATGAAGTGCAATGACCTTCAGCTCTTACATGTTGGGCAATCCATATGGCTGCTTGATTCTCCTCAGCTAAACATGTAGATATTCTGCATCTCTGTTGGATCAGTTCCAATTTCCAAATAGAGTTAGCCATGTACCAGCAGCTACCTAGGGGTCCCAATAAGGCCTTATAAAATCCTTGGTGGCTAGACTCCATGATGATATTTCGCCATCCCCTCTCTATACAGAAGCTGTACCCTTGAAAGGCTATGTCAAGTAATGCATTGCAAGCAGCTATACCTGCAAGGTTAATCCAATCTAAAGCAATAGAAATAATTTTCTGAACCTTACCTGAGCTGTTCCTGATAATCCCAGCAGCAGTTAGGCTGTTGTCTTTCCTCCTATGGGCCACATTGATCTTTATCCAATTATCCTCTGGCCTTTACCATTTATATATTACTAACTTTGTCCTGATTCTATAATTTGAGACTGAATCCCAGAATAGTCCCCAATCCCTCTCTTCCCATTCTTCATGAGGCAACTTGAGTCTAATCAGCATTGCTGCAGTTCTTGAGATTTGCCCTATCAGTTACTGCAGCTCTACCTTTACCCCATCAAAAACAGCCTTGAGTCTGAATTTCCACACCTCCCAGCAGATAATGGATGGAAGCGCGCCCTCTTCAGGAAGTTGTGTGCTGTGTTTTTAGCTAGAGCATCCCACCAGTATTTACATATCTGCTTGATAGAGTTAGACCCACAACCCACACCTATTTCTACTAAAAAAATTCTCCAAACCTGTTTCACAACTTTACAACTTGCAAAAGAGTGATTTACAGATTCCTCATGTTCTAAACAAAAATCGCAACTAGTAGGACCATAAATATTTAACCTGTGTAATTTATCCCCCAAGGGGATTCTACCAGCTAACATGCAGTACATAAAAAAAGCAATTTTCAAAGGCATATTTGGAAGCCAGATTTTCTGAAGGAAAGAATCTATGTCCCTTCTTTTTCTAACTTGATTAAATGCAGTTTTCATAGAAAACTCTCCTTTCTCACACAACATCCATTTCAACTGATCCCTCCCCCAAGTTTTGGAGCTAGAATACTAAATAGTTTATTCCTCATACTCTCCTCAAGACCCTCCATTTTGGACGAGTCCCATTCTCCATTTTTAATGTAGTCTTTCAACCTAGAAACCACAGGGGCAGGCTGGTCTAACTCAAGCTTCCCACTCCCCATCCAATTATCATGCCACATGTGACAGTTTCCCTCCCCAACCTGAACCATAATGAACTTCTCTGCTGTGTCTGCAGCTGCCAGCATTCTCCTCCAAGTACGAGAGTCTCCGTTGTACAGAATTACTTGTGAGGGGTGGGAAGATACACAATATTTCTGATTTAGAAAGTTAGCCCATAATGTGTTACCTTTTCTATACCTCCACCACAGTTTGATGCTTTGAGCCGCAATGATATCCTCCAAGGCCCTAAATCCTAAACCCCCCTCCTCTACAGGGTAGCACAGACTTTCCCATTTTATCCAATCATAATTCTTACTTTCCTTGATCTGTTGCCACAGGAAGTTTGCACAGCTGGACTCTATTTGGTTCAAAACAAACTTGGGGGGGTTTACTACCAGCAAGGTGTATATTGGGATGGCAGTGAGCACACTTCTTATGAGTGTAATTCTGCCCCCTTTTGAAAGGAAGTTTGTGTTCCACGACCTTAATCTATCTCTCACTTTCTATAGTAACCCATCGAAATGCTTAGCTTTGATCTTCCCATAGTGCAAAGGAATGCCCAAGTAAGTGATTGGCCACTCTCCTTTCTGAAAGTTAGTAGCCCTAGTTACCAAATTTTTCTTATAACTAGACAGCTTATGGTGGAATAAAAAGTAGCTCTTCTCCTCATTGATTTTCTGTCCCGAGGCTGCCTGATAGTGTCTTAGATCCTCCATCAACCTAGCAAGGGAAAGGGGATTTGCCACTGAAAAGATTAAGACATCATCTGTATATGCTAAGTGGGATATTTTTGGACAGTGCCTATGTACACAGAAGGAAGGGACCTGCTCCATAGCCAGATTCAGCAACTTAGATAAATATTCAGATCCCAAAATGAAAAGCAAGGAGGAAAGGGGGTCTCCTTGTCTAAGACCTCTAGTTGTAGAGAACCACCCTTGAGGTGATCCATTAATGAGGATGGACATCTTAACACTAGAAATTAACCTCCACACTGTATCAATTAATCTTTCCCCAATCCAAATTGTCTCATCATTTGTAAAAGGAATGGCCAATGCACCCTATCGTATGCTTTTTCCATATCTAGTTTGATTGCTATGTTTCCGTTCTTATTCTTACTAGACATGGAAGTCATTAACTCACTAGCTAGAAAATTGTTATCTGAAATTTGTCTTCCTGTCACGAAACCACTCTGGTTTTCACTAATTAGGGAAGGCAGGATATTGCTTAACCTTTTTGCTAGTAGCTTGGAAAGCACTTTGTTAATGAAATTGCATAGACTTATTGGCCGAAAATGAGAGAAAGAAGTTGGGTTTGGAATCTTTGGTGCTAAGACAAGAAGGGTGGCTGATATTGCTAAGGGTGCTGGTTCACCATTTAAAAAACTAATTACAGCTAGAAGAATATCTTCCTTAATAATGTTCCAGGTAGTCCTGTAGAAAAATCCATTCAATCCGTCTGGCCCCGAGACACTGTTTTCTCCTAGGGAGAAAATTATTTCCTTCAATTCCTCCATGGTAGGATCACCTATCAGTTCCTCATTCACATTTAGGGAGATAAGTCTAGAAATTAAACTAGGTCTAATGCTTTCAGAAGTTTGGGAAGCTGAATATAGATTGGAGTAGTGCTTTACTGCCTCCTCACCTATTCCCTTGTCCCCTTCCACCCATTGGCCATTCTCCCTTCTAATTCTACCCATGTATGTTCGGGCCCGTCTTTGTTTCACAGCAGCGTGAAAGAAGTAAGTGTTCCTGTCTCATTCTTCCATCCATCTCACATTCGCTTTTTGTGCCCAAAATTTTTCCTCCCTTACAGTTGCAAGTTTAAGCTGTGCAGCAGCCTTACTAAGGACTTCTCTAGGTAATGGATTCACCTCATCCTCCGCTTCTACTTCAGCCATATTTTGTTCAGCAATTTGCAAAGCTGAAAAAACATTACCAAAGGTTTCTTTATTCCATATTTTTAGAGCCATCTTAGTTTTCTTAATCTTCTTAGCTACTGCCCTTAGAGGTCTACCACCGACAGGGTTTTTCCATGCCCTTTCCACCACCCTTAGAAAATCAGGGTGGTCAGCCCAAAAATTTTTAAATCGGAAAGATTTTGCCCCCCTTTCTCTCTTTATCCCAGCCTAAATAATGAGTGGAGAGTGGTCTGATGGAGATCTAATCGCATGCTGTACACTAATCTGAATATCTAGTTGTACCAATTTCTGATTCATTAAGCATCTATCCAACCGTTTCCACAACCTAGCAGCCCCTCTTCTATTATTGCACCACGTGTATAAAGACCCTAAAAATTGAGGTTCTAGGAGTCCCATGCTACCTATGAATTCTGTGAGTTCATTTGTCTCTCTAAGTGAGCAAGGTTTCCCCCCTTTCTTCTCTAGGGCCTGTGTAATGCAATTCCAATCTCCGCACAAAATGCATGGCTCATTAGTCTGGTTGTATTTCGCTAGAGAGGACCAAAGTTCCACTCTTTCCCTCGGGGTGGATTTGGCATAAATAACAGACACCATAGTTGGATCTTGCATTTCAGGGAGATATAACTTACCAGTAATGTGTTGTTCTGAGGACTCCAACAAATGAAAGGAAAGAGGATTCTTGAAAAACAACCAAAGTTTGCTCACCTCATTAGATATGCAGACATCAAAATTCAATTTTTTCCTAATCCTTTCCATAGAATTAGTGCCAGCAAAAGGTTCAGTAATTGCTAGAAGACTAATCTGGTGTTTCCTTATTAGCTTTTTTACTCTATGAAGCTTACCTTTCCCTAGTATCCCCCTAATATTCCAATAGACAGCTTTAATCATTTAAGACTTACCTCATTGTGCTGAGTTCTTGCCTCCTTTGATCGGAGATTCATGTTTGATGCTATTTTGGCCCTGGATTTACTGCTAACAGCTAGAATCTTCCGCCCTACTTTCTGTACCATGGGTTTGTTTGGGGCTGGTTTGCTTGATGCTGTGAGTTTCTCAATAGCAGCAATTTCTTCAGATCCCAGTTCTTCTCCCTCTGATTCAAAGAACCTTTCCTGCAAGTTGGAAGAGGAGTTAACTTTTCTCAAGCTGGGGTAAGGGGAACAATCTTGTAACTGAATAGACTTAGCTATATTTAATCCCTGAACTCTTCCCACTTCCTCTGATGGATCACTGTGAGCTAACTGGGTTTGGACCTTTTCTTCTTTTTCGTGGCTTTCCAAATTAAGCTCTGTCAAGAGTGCAGCAATCTTGGGGACAATTGGGCAGGCCACTTCCTGGAATTCCTGAGATGATTTCCCCCTTTCAATTTTGCCTGTGTTCACTACTAAAGATCTTTCTTCGTTTTCCTCCCTCTCCAACATGTCCAGCCCCTGGCATTTAGGGCCGTCTGTGACCACTGGAAGATCTTTTCCATAGTTCCCCTGATTTGAGCATTCAGGTTGTTCTACTGACATTGCTATATTCATCTCCTGGTTGCCCTCCACCATAACCTCCTTACTTTTCAATTTCCTCTGCTTATCAGTAATTTGAACCATCTCCTCATCCCGTACCTTAAGGCTAGGGTTCTTCTTTCTGTTTATAATCGTCCATTCTTTCTGAGGAATTCTCCCTTCCCTTGGGGGGGGTCGAAGTGGGGGTCTAGTTTTCTGAGTCTGTGGTTGGCATTCTTTAAATCCGTGACCCAATTTCTTACATTTGCCACAGTATAATGGTCGTTCTTCAATTTCCAATTTTTGCCATTTGCCTTTTTCCTTGCTTCCTATCCACACTCTATCCGGGATTTTCCGTTGCACATCCATCTCCACACACACACGAGCTTCGCTAGGTCGTACCAGGTCCATTGCTGATGCCGTAGAGACGTCTAGTTTCAGAGGATTGCCAGCCACAGAAGCCAAAGTATATAGTTTTTCTGGGTGAAAAAAGTGAATGTGAAGGGAAGGAAATTTCACCCAGACAGGCGCTATGGACGGTTCTACCTCAGGGTTAAATTCTTTGGTCCACTTGAACAATCGGGCTTGGAATCCGGCGAAATGCCAGACCTTCCGGAGCCACACTCTCTGAAAGTCTTCCTCATTCTCAAATTTGAGGAGGATGTGTCTGCTATCCAGCAACCCAGTGTGTACCTCTCCTAAGAATGCAGCATTCAGTATTTCCTTCTATATCACGTTTATTGGTGGGCGTTCCCACGAGAATTTTCCAACTAGCATAAACTTAAAATGCCCGACCAACTGGTCTTCTTCTTCCTCAGAGATTAGCAAAGCCGGCTCACCCTTGAAGGAGGAGATGGGTGTTTTTCGGATTCCCGCAAAAGAGAGGCTAACGCCTTTGGTGGTCGGAGTATTCGAGCTTACCGCATCCCAGAAAGATTTAGGCGGTGGGGGTTCGGGGGCGGCTTCCGGCCGCTGTTCCATCAGGGGGATAATAGAGACGTTGGACTTTTTTTGTTACCGTTATCTAGGACATGTAGTCAATGAAAGGTCCAGATTAAAAGCAGCTTTAAGTTGACAGCTGAGATCCACTCAGTTTTTTTTTTTTTTAAAGAAAAGATGGTTTTAGAGAGAAGTTAGAGCATATATTGTGAAGCTATGTGCCATAAGAATCACGGGTCTTATAGTATAACAAAACTAATTAAGAACATAAAAGCAAAACCCAATTATTAAATTTCATCCAAGGTTAAAAATTAGAAGTTTTGTGAAACCAAACACACATGAAAGATTTATACTTCAAAACTCATCAATAACAAATATACAATTCAAATATTATACTTCAATCGAACTAAAAAAATGTTAAATTTTTCTGCAGAACCCATTAATAGTATCTATGTAAAATTTCAATTTTGAAACTTTTAAATGACTACTACAATACATCCCGAATAAAAATAGATACTTCTAACTCATCGTGACACTGGTTAAAAAATAAATAATACATTATTCAATTATCTCTTATTTTTTCCTCCTCTTCCCTAGGTTGGTTGTTTTTTAATGTCAAAACTATTTGAACTAAAAATTAAACTGAGTAATTAGAGGGAGAAAAATCCTTTCATTTGTACAGAAAAAACGATAATTTTTTTCTCACTATTCAAATGACTTTAATTATAATAGAAAACATAGAGTTAAGGTACTTTACTCTTATAAATGATGTTTGAAAACCCAAATTTCTACAGAAGAAAAAGCAATTTTGGTTATACTTTTATAGGAGGAGATCATGACAGAGATTGTGGAATACATCTTTAAAAATCTCTTATGTTGTTAGCGAGTTTCATAGAGTTTGGTACTAACTAATGACTGTCTTTTTCAAGATTTAATTGAGTATGGTAGATGTTAAACATTTTCAATAGGGTTAAAATTATTTTTTCATTGAATGCCTTTATCCTCATTATTGGTTTTCTTTAATTTAAAAAATTAAGGAACTTAATTTTTGTAACAAAACTATAGGAGATAAATGAAGAATGGAACAATAGTATAAGGAAATTTAATATATTTTACCTAATTCTTATTACCACCCATCACAAAATTCAATAAGAGTAAAAAAACTATTATAACACCAAGAATGGAACTTTGTAAGCCAAACTTGATACAAGAATCGAGTCCCTTCTTCTAAGTTGCAATCAATGATTTGAAAAGCGAATTTGAGTACTAACTGTCAGAGATAAAGGGGTCGATAGGTCATTGAGTCAATCAAGTTGGATTCGACAAAAAATTGGATAATATTATCATGACATCATAAACAAATTTAAATTATAAATATATTAATAATTTAAAAAATCTTGGGTTTAATTAAAAATATTTACTACATTAAAATTGAAATTATAACATTAATAAACACCATTAGTTCATTTAGAGATTAGACATTATTTAATATCAAATATAATAAATAAAAGAAAAAAAGTACAAAATGAGTCAAAATTGTAAGGTTTTAACTTTTGCTTTATCATGGTAATAAATCATATATCTATTATTTATTTATTTATATTCTTTGGATGGGTTAGGAAAGAAATTAAAGAATATAATTTTATTTATAAAAAAATAACAATATACTCATATATATATATATATATATGTGTGTGTGTTGATATTGGACTCAATATTCAAAATTAAAACATAAAATAACAATACGTCCAACAAATCCGAATATTTGTATTGTTATTTGGTCAAAATTAAAAACAATCACAGTCCAACAAAAGCAAACGCCAAAAATAAAAATCAACCTATCAAACCCGTATTTTGATGGTCAAACTGGAGTTTTGAACGGATGGTTTTTTAAAGGTAAGTTTGAAGGCAAAATTGGATCCGGACAAGGACTAGAGAAATAAAATCACAAGCTGCTTATCTACAGAGTAAGCGTTTATACCACTAAATGAGTTATCATGCTCAATATATGCTCATTTGCTCTTTTTTTAAAAAAAAAAATTTCCACTTCCACTTTCAACATGAACTAATAATTCTCTATTTTATAGATTTCTTACTCTAGCATTTAAAAGTCTCCTATGTACTTGTCAACTATCTTATGCACATCCATTGGAGTTACTTCTATTTTTTTTTCTAATGCAATCATTACTTATTTTATCAAATCTAGTGTGTTTATACATCCATCTCAACATTCTGTACGTAAAATAAACCTGAAAAACAATGATACCAAATATTCACGTACAGTACCACATGAAATGGAGAAGAAAGAAACTATTTTGAAGTCCCCAAATTACACCAAACTCTGCGTTCAGTTGGTTCCTCTTAGTCACAAGTCTTCGAGTATTTGTAGCACATCATGATACATCATCTCCGAGGAAAGCAAAAACTCTTCTCTTAAACACTCGAGCTAATTCAGCAATTTCAGATTCTCTTATCTGCTTAGTCATGCTGTCATCCTGCCACAAGAACTTGCCCTTGTGGGACAATCTTTTTGCAACATCAATAGTCAAGCTGGTTACATCTCTACCACTTGTCAACGCTTGCAAAACAGTAGTGGAGAACTGAGGATGCGACACAAGTCTATTCAAAAGAATAAGAGCCTGCCTTATTAGGAAGGTTCTGCAGAAATGAAAAATAAGAAAAGTTTATCAGAGTGAGTTTTGCCATCTGGAACCTACAGTTCAAACATAATAAGCATCTTTTAGACAAGGATGTAAGTGGTATATACATCATAATGTATAGAAACAATGCAATCTTCCCCCTCCCCCACCCCTTGCTTCTGTGCAAAATCAGATATCAAGGTTAGACGAAGATTACAACAATAACTAAACCTTTATCTCAATATGTGAATGGGCTATATAGGTTATACTCCATTATCATATTCTATCTATTACACATATTTTCATTTATATTTAAATATATCATGTCTTTTTCAATTGTCTTTACAATTTTTTTAGATCTTTTCCTTCCTAATTTAATTTGAGATAAAGAACATATGCTTTCTATACACCGCACAGAGGCATGAAAATCTTCTATGCACATGTCCAAGTCATTTTAAACGTGCTTCTCTCATTTTCTAATCTATTGACGCTACCCCCACTTAATTTCTACTTTATTCATATTATTTATTCTATCTAGCCTATTGTGTGCGCACATTCGCCTCAACATTCTCGTTTTTGTTACTCTCATTTTTTGATCATGTTTATATTTAGTTGCCCAACACTTTGATCCATAACGCATCGTTGCTCTTACAACTGTTTTATAGATTTTTCACTTCAATTTCAGTAGTACTTTAAGATCATAAAATATAGACTACACACTTCTCCATTTATTTCAACCTATTTGAATCCTATGTGTAACATTTTTATCAATTTTTTCATTTGCTTAATCGTGGATCCTAACTATTTAAAACTTTTGAATGCATTTAATTCATGATCGCAAATTTTTACATTTATCCTAATGTTGCTTCTACGATTGTTAAAGTAATACCCCATATATTTTTAACTCTATCTATGGTAAAATCATTTGATTTTAATATCTCCCTCTAAGTTTCTAGCTTAACATTTACTCTCTCTTATTTTATTAATTAAAACTATATCGTCTACAAATAACATATATTTAGGAATAGCTTGTCAATTATTAAACCAAAAAGGTAGGTCTCAAAACCAATCCTTGATGCAGACTTATAGTATTAGAAAATTCTAGCGATATCTCTACTGGCATTTTTATATATATTGTTATATCTTTATACATATTTTCTATAACTCCTATATAAACTACTCTTACCCCTCTATTTTTCAATAACCACTATATTATATCTCGATTAATTCTATCATATGCCTTTTTGAAAATCAATAAATGTCATATGCAAGTCATGCTTTCTCTCATTATAATGTTCTATAATCTTCTTATTAAATGTATAACTTCCATTGTAGACCTCCTAATATGAAACCAAATTGATTATCTCCAAGGTTAGATGAAGATTAATGGAAAACAAAAAGTAAAAATAACATATTAAATACATGACCTAGGACAAGCTTACCAAAGGAATGACGTAACACCGTGAACAATATAAAAACCCAATATCAGAAAAGAGGAGCAATGCAAATAGAGGTGCTGGTCCCAATCTCAGAAATATATATATCTTTTCCATCACTTATCCGTCTATTCCAAAGTTTTTACAGAACTATAGACTACAATCTCTTTTATGGAAGATTATGCTCTTGAAAGTACATTAAAAGTAATTTACTAGATTTCCCTAAACTGCAAATAAAATTACAAATGCAGAGCATAATCCGACAAAAAGAAAACCACAATATACAAATTCAGACAAACGAAAAATACCTTTCTCTGAAAACTTCAAAAGACTGGCCATAGTCCAATGTTTCAAGGTCTACATCTGACATCAAGCTTTCCAAAATGCTGGCAAGGATGTTGGCTCTTTGTGGAAGCCTATGGTTTAACACAATACCAAGGCCAGCTTCACCTAGAGATGCAATGAAAGCTATCACAGTTATAGCAGACCTCCGAAGCTTCAATTCCTGAAAGTAAAGCAAATTTAATGTCAATAAATTTACAAAATTCTGTCTCAATGCCACATAGGCAGCAAACCAAAACTTGCATAGACTGGATAATACCCCAGTTTTCAAAGCATACACTAGGAATACTTAAGCCACTAGCTTCAGCAAATTAACTTCAGATGAAATGGTCAAGCATAGGCTAGACTTTTGTGTATAATCATATGTGGGACTTGGAATCTTAATGAAATTACTGTCTTCATGTAAATCATGTAAGAACTTGAGAAATTTTTTTAGAATGGGAACTCATCTTCCAGGACTTATTATGGTTTTGAATCAAAAACCAAGACAACTACAGAAGCTTCTTCACCATCTAATGCAACCCTGAGTCCATTAATTCTCAAACATAATTAAAGAAAATCTCTCTCACTCAGCCTATGTTGCGCTTTTAATTAATTAGTGCAACTAACAAGAGTCATTTGAATATGTCTCTAAGTCAAATTAAGCTATTCTCCAAGCAATAGATGTCAATCCAATAGCAATTAAAAACTTAGGGAACTTGTAGGTAAAATTTGAACTAAATTCCAAGAAAATGAATCCGCTGGACGTACTTTTGCATTAAATCGTCTAAAACTGCCAAGAGGCCTATGTTTGCTAAACTTGTTGGAAATCCATGACATGAAAACTTTATGTATTTCCTTTTTTAAGAGCTTGCACAAAACGACATAGCTCAAGAACTCAAAGAAAGGAGTTAGGAAACAGCCAGATCAAAGTCCCAAAAGATGTCACTAAACCTTGATGATATCGTTACCTTTGTGCTATTTCCAGTGCAAGAAACACAATCTACTAAGCCATCTACAATTGCTCCAAATTCCTGAAGGGATGAATTGGTTTTTGCATCAACCTCTGCCATTACTGCACCCTCACCGTTCTCCATACAACCGAAACAAAATGCACTTGTTACTTTTGGACCTTCGTTGATGTCAGCCAGAGAGATTATTAGCAACGAGGAACATGCCATTCACTACAGGACATCAGTTTCATTGTGTTGCATAAAACATGAAAATGGTGACAGTCCCATGAGGAAAACTGATTATAAAAGTAAAATTGCATCATGTTCTTAGCAAAATGCGAAAAGCAAAACAGCACATGTTTCCATGAGATGGGAGGTTTTCCTGTCACGTGCAGATGTGTAACAAAATCACTTACTAATCCAAAAAGTTATATGCCAAAATATGCTTATCCAACTAGTTACATAAGCTGCACTATCACGTTATAAAACAAACTCATAATCTGACATTTATGCATCGACGAGTAACAATATCAACAGAAACATATGAGCTATCCATCAAAGTTTAATATGAAACTCAATGTCCATTTTTTGCAGATTCAATTTCAAGTCATAAAGATATGTTGTCAATCTTTTTAAGGCCAAGAGAGAGAGAGAGTTAGAATATGCACTAGCACATTTTTCAAGCCTTTTGCTAGAGAAAGGTACCAAGGGAATTCGCAAGTATATAGGTTAAAGTGCTCCTTTCTTTTGACATGTAGATGGGGCAATTTGTCCTGTGACTAAACAACAACTAAGTCTTTACCCCAACTAAGCTGGGTCGGGTATATGGATCACACTTCACCATTGTAATCAGTCTAAACTCATTTTTTCATTTATATTTAAGTATAATATATCTTTTTTTATGGTTTCTTCCAATTCTTTTTTGGCCTTCCTCTTCCCCTTTTAATTTGAGTTAATAATTCTTTACTTTTTATATGCCATTTTGGGTCATCTAAAGGTCTCCTATGCAAATGTCCATGTACTTCTCTTATTTTCTTATCTATTACTAATACATTCATTACTTATTCTATCCTAATTTAGTGTGTTACATATCCATCTCAACATTCTTATTTCTACTACTATTATTTTTTGTTAATATTCATATTTAGTCATCCAACACTCTGAACCATAAAGCATCACTGGTCTTACAACTGTTTTATAAAAATTTTCCTTCAATTTCCATGGTATTTTACGATCTTAGACTATAGAGGACGCACTTCTCTACTTGTTCCAACCTTCTTGAATCTTATGTGTAACATCTTTATCAATGCCCCCAAATTTTTCAATAATAGATCCTAAATATTTAACACTTTTAAATGAATTTAATTCGTGCCCGCCAATTTCATATTTTTCCTATTGCTAGTTCCACGATTACTAAAGTGGCAGTCCATATATTCAGCTTTTCCTGAACTTATGATAAAACCTTTTGATTCTAATGCCTCCCTCCAAGATTCTACTTTGGTGTTTATTCTCTCTCTCCTCTCATTGATTAAAACTATATTGTCTACAAATAACATGCATTCAGAAATGGCTTTTAGCAGATGCTTAGTAATCTCATCAATTACTAAAGCAAAAAGATACAAATAAACCTAAGAGAGTTTTCCTGAACCAATGAAAAAGAATCATCCTGGTCCAAACAGTATGAGGGGCTCTCTAGACGGGTGTTATACTTGAAAAAAAATTGTCCTAGGAACGAAATTTCATCGACATCCTGAATAAAAAGGTTCCTCACAGAGTGGAATAAAAACTTAGTTGTTATTGTATCCTAAATGAAAAGGTTACTCGGCAGATGCAGAGGTAAATGCAAGCCAAATGTATACCCAGATTGCCACAAATTTCAAAAGATTTAGCTGGAAATAGCGTAGGTGCTCACAATTAAGTAGCAGGTAAAGAAGATTCACAGCCTGCCTTCGCACACAAAAACCCGCTTCCTTCCTCAGCAGCAGCGATAGGCTTTGAAATACCATTTCTGAAGCAAACCTGAAACAAGGACGACAATATATATATATATATATATATATATATAAACTGAAAGAAACTGAAAATGTTCAACAAAATGTGTAAAACCATTCTAAACTTACTTCTCCCTTTCTGAGTAAGCATTACAGCTTAGGAGAATCGTATTCATGATTGAAACTGCTTCCAGTTTTACATGTTCTTCTGCATTTTCCATGGCAATTTGGTTCATCAAGCTAAACAATGAAAACCAATCAACTTTTGGAGGGCTAGAATTAAACGAATCCCTTTTGGCCTTAAACAAAGTTGCTCCTTGAGAATCCAATTGGTCTAATGTGTTTCCTGAAAAAGGATAAAGCGAGCTTCCACTCTCAAATGACTCCTGTTCACACATATCTGCTGCAATGTGCTCGGAGAAAGGACCCGTGACAATAAAATTGTCCCTGGCATGGTAAACTGGGATAATCAAATAAAAGAGCAGGAGAAGGTATACACCACAATCTCAGAACCAGGACTTGTGCATCTTTATTTTGCATTTGTTTAGACAAAAATCATGTATTAATAGAGCTTCGATTTCCTTTTTTTATATTTCCACCAAGGGCTTTTAACATTTAAGGTTAGATTATAACCGATAATTCTGCTCTGGAGACTTAATACCCATTCACACGCGCTTCATATACGCTCCTATTCTTCGGAAACTTTGATTAGTCAAAAGAAGCTAGCAAATAATTTAAGAAACTTGTAGTGATGTTGATATTAATGTACAAAGCACTTCTGAAAACTTTGTTTACAGACGAAATCTACTGCTTAGTAGCTCAGGAGCAACCAATTACAGTCCATCTATCGTATTCCTCAACTTAACTACACCACAAAAACAGCAACTAAGCCTTTATCTCACTTTGTTGGGTCAGCTATATAATCATATCTCGCAATAGTGTTCAGTCGACACCTCAACTTAACCTTATTAGCCAAAGAAAAGCATGTATTACTCAATTTAACTTTATTTAGCCCAAACAAAAAGAAAAAAAGAACCAATTATTGGGGAAGATCAGTTTTGACAATTTATCTCCCACTTCTCTACCTACATGTTTTTCCCACGTTACTATGGATTTCCTTATTAATTGAATAATAAGATCAAACTAATCAAATATGTCAAGATCAATTACTTCACCTAAGTTAAAAGTATCACCGTTAGTAAACCAAACTTTTAATTCCAAGCATACAATTACATTTTTTTCAACAATAAAATAAAAATATATTTAAGAAAGCATCCAACCTTCAGACAAAGCCAAAAAATTTTATACACAAGGGCAAATATGCACAAAAAACTTGGACTAAGAATCTGGAAAGTTTTTGCTGCAAGTAACCTTAAATCTACCAGTACTAAAGCTTACCTAGTATCAAGCAATGATCTTTCAATGATAATGATCAGTGTTAGAGTTATACACAGACTTCCCAAGAAAGCCCAATAATCTTATCCACACACACAACAACAAATCTAGTGACTCAAAGCTTAAGTCTCAGCCAATTCCAAGTTGGTTCAGTGCACTACATTCATACAAAATAAAGGGAATTATTGAGTAAGAGAAATACTGTCAGAAAATATACACATAAACATCAGAAGAAAAAATGTTAAAAGGGAAATATACCTTCCAGTCAAATTCTTTCGCATCCTGGAAGCATGTTTTAAAACCACACGCAAAACATGCAGAGACCGAGAAATAATAACACCCTGTAACCCAAAAACCACACTTTCAAAAGCAATTGAGAGGAAAAATTAGATAAAATAATCTACAAACAATTTCCTAGTTTGGACAGACCAAATGCCACATCCAAGCATAAGCAATCACATTTGAGAATGTTGAGGTTAGAGCAAGGCAAAGTTTAACTCATAATATTATCTTGCCCAAAAAATATAATATCATAATATCATGCCATGTTGTAAATCCCATTTAACTCGTAATATCATGTTGGGCACCTTTGATATGGTTCCAGTTCCCAACACAAACCTCATTACTTGATTTGTTAAATCCCATTTAACTAAGATTGAAATAAAAGATCATAGAAGTATGACACAGTACACAAAAAATTAATGACGTAATAGAAAATTCATCAAGACAAAGGAAGCAAAATGGAGCATCTAGAAAACTTTCATATGTTCTATCATTTGTTCACAAGTCATAACCTCAAAGGAATTCACCATAGAAGAGAGTGATACACATTTTAATACCGAATTTGTCATACACCACACATACCCTTATAGATTTTAATGTTAAAATCCAAAAAAATTTAAGGATATTTCTATCATTCAAATTGTACTTTCTTCTTGCTCTGTTCATGAAGTTGTCTTTCTTTATGTTAGGTATGAAATTCAGTAGCCACTGGGGCTAACCCAGTGGTTAGGGCTCTAGAGTTCAATTCCTTGGGGATGCATGTGAGGGTGTGTGTGTTTAAAATAATAATAATAATAATAAAAGGTATGAAATTCAGTAGTTCAAACATAAAAATGTTTATTTTGTGTCAGCTTTGGATGGAAGAAGCTAGAAGCAAGTAACTTTTAGCTCCCTGAGTAAAAGACCCCACAACAAAACCAAAAGGAAATGCTTTATCCCATGGAAGTCACTGATGGACTAGAAATTGTATTCTAAATTATGACTAATCGTCCAACATTTGAAGCCTCATGCAATGGGTTACCATTTAACCATCACGAAGAGCTTAACATCTTTTGCAATCCATATCAACTTACAAAAGCAAAACAGGCAGATGCATAGAAGAAAGACATAACAATGTTCATGCTAGTGAATATATAAGCATCAGAAGCGTGGTGTTTCTTTACGTTGACTTAATTAAATAGGTTATAAAAGAAAAGTCAAAGATGAAAATTACAGAACAATCCCAATTGCATGTGTCCAAAAAAAGCCCAACTATTTCAGTGAATTTAAAAGTCCTCTTCTCAAACTGTCATCTCTTGCAAAATGTTCAATTGAATGTTCAGTATTCTACAATTTGCTTTTACATAAAGCGTAAACAAGAAGAGCAAAACTCATAAACGTAAGATATTTAACACGAACAGATGCAAAAAACGCATACACTTGCGTTTTTTGCAGGAAGAGTTTAAGGAAAACCCTGCCCCTGCCCTAATCACCAGCACAAGATTAAGGAATTTAGGTGCTCATTTGGTACTGTGAGTAGTAGCAGTTCAGCAGTACTTAGGATGTAAATTGCAGAGGAGAAATAACAAAATCTAGAAAGATTTCCTTAAGAATGCTCTCCCAAGGTAACATTTCTTTAAACACTCAATTACAGTTCAACCTCTTACAATCAAACCACGACATTCCAAACTCTCCACAAACTATTACAACTCACATGTCAAATATGAGACTTGGGAGGCTAAAATAATCTTTGAGAATATGAAACTTGAGATTAAGTGCAGTAAAGGGTAAGGAAATGATGTAATCCAAGATTAACTTGAAGACAGTTCGAATCCAACCAACAAAACTCTAGTTACAGAGTTAATCTTGTGTTGACCAAAGAGGATAAAAACCTTGTGCATCTCACAATTTGCTCAGAAGGATACCGTTAGCATTAACTCCAATTGGACATAATAGTAATTCTAGTCATGAGATTTAACAGTTAGCCAAACAGCTAAAGTCTTCAAAAAAAAAAAAAAAAAACCTAAAGTCTTCAAATCCACCATTTACCAGAATTCCTCAAACTCTTGCATACTCATCTGCAAATTATGCATCAAACTCTCTATAGTACAATCCCTAAATTTTGGATATATCAGCAGTAATTACAACTATCACATGATAAACTACATGGCAAGTTTATCATTTCAGCCAATGCCTGGAAACTGGGAAACATGATGCAATCGTACCCTACATGATTTGTTGACCGCTAGATAATCTTCCATTCAATTCCAATCCAAACTATCATTCATGACCATGCACATTACATACTTGCACCTACTTTATGAAAGCTAATAGCTTTCTTCCCAGTACACTCTGCCCAATGGCTAGCCGCAATAGATAGGGGCATAATCATTTCAATATGCTGGACAAACAAGTTCATTGGAGACTTTATTTGTCAATATGTAATATAATTCCCAAAAAAATCATGAAATGTATACTTGCTTTGACTCACATTTTTCAGGCGGCAACAATCAATCAAAGCTTCCACCAGGTCTTCCAGTCTTACCATTTTGTTGCTAATCTGCAATGGCACAAGAATGATCATCCGCAAAGAGAAATAAGACATCACAATGCAAGTAGATATATTCTCACCCAGTTTACGAAGGAAAGATCATCCCTTAGTGCACCTTTCATAAGTAAAAGTTTTATAATATAGTATCTATAAGCTAAAAGATTATGAAAGCCCACAACACTATTCAACAATAGCATTTTTCAGAAAATTGTTAACTGAAGATAGCTTCTAAAATTATTATCAAATTTCTCTTGACTAATGAGCAGTTATGGTCCCACATGAAAAGAACGTCAAAAGAAGCAGCCTAAAAACATTAAGCAAACTTTTCAGTGTACCTCATATGTTCCTACTTAAAAGAAGTCAACTGTCTCCTTTTTCTCTTTTGGTCCCAAAAGTCATTTTCCCCAGCTAAAAGCATTTTCCATTACCTCCTGCATTGTATTCAAAATACGCACATTTTTTTCCCTCTTTTATAGACTCAAAGAAAGATACTACAGCACCAAGAAGGATTGCATAAAAAAGTAGTTACAAGGTAAGGCCAAACTATTTTCGAGATAAATTATTTCCTTGCACTCTAGAGAAACCCTTCATAGAACTGGTTCCGAATTAGATCTATAGACCAGGCGTAACAGATGGAAGCTGCTGAGAAGCCAGATAGCACATGCTTTATAAAGAATTTCATCATCTTACATAGATCATCAATTGGGTAGCCTTACAGTTCCTAACGAAGTACATGTGCTGGGCCTATATAACCTTGATCCCTTGCATTTCCATCACTTTTAAAAAGAATTTATTAGGAACTACTTGCATTCTTATTAGTTCTTTATAACTATCTAAACAAAGATTAGAGATATAAACCAGCAATTTGAGGGGGGGAAATGATAGAGAAACACAAATCAAGATAAAGAATCATCCAATTGCATATTTAACTTCTGAACAGCAAAAACTCACTAGCAACAAGACTCCAAAAAAGTAATGCCTTATACACTTCATGCTATACAAAGTTCTTCAAGTGGATCTAAAGATTCAAGTAAAATTCTATTATCAATATTTATCGAATTTCAAAGACAAGATCATCCAAAACATTCTTTAAATATTTACTATAGATCAGTATGTGGTATGCATCAAAATTATTTAATTCAGATAGGGGACACCAAGAGAACTAAGTATATATGTGCGTAAATATACATAACCTTTAGCATCATAATAATTTTCAATACAACAATGCGAAACATTGTTAAGAAGCAGAATGAGAAGGGGGGAAATTCATTTTAAGTAGCTCAACAATTTTCTGATCTCAAATTTCAATGCTTCAGAAAATTCTACCTTACCATGACCATAACAATTTCTAAAAATCAAGAAGGCATAAGTCCTCCTTTTGCTGAAAATGAAAACGTCAATCAATGAATGAAAGGGTGAAAACTAAACAAATAGTATTCTAACAAAATAGTGAATAAACTTGCAGAAAACATTGGACCAAGTAGAAGTTCCATAGCAGAGACTGTAGGATTAGTGCCATACTGACTATATTGATGTTCGAAAACAAACTTTTAGAGTTCACTAGAAAATTTCCCACAGAAAAAAAAATGAAGAACTTGAAAATCACCAAAACTATTGTTCAAGTCCAGTGCCATGTGCTTATGGTAAAAGACAACTACCTTGATAAGCATGAGGTAAAGGTGCGAAATTTTTGCAGCATCAACAGAATGAGGAGATTGCAGGTATTCCTGCAAACTACCATCAGATTTTGGCGTAGAGGATTCCCTTGTTGTATCAGACGGTAAACTCATGTTTAAGTGCTGAAAAAGGACTTGAAAATCGATACCACAAGTCTCATATAACTGCAAAGCTAAATGCTTTTCTGATTTCTCGCCATCTAATAAATCCCATATACCCAGTAACTTATTATGATGACAATATGCAGCCAATAAATCTTTTCTAATTCTTGAATTGCCAGATTTGCCAGCATCATCTGTCTGAACTCCAACTGCTTTACTACCAGATGTCCCTAACAAAAAAATAAAAGAACACATGGGACACATGGAGCAAATGACAAAGCCACACAGGTTTGTATTTATTTCACTCGTCCATTTAAATAAATACTTACGTATGTTTAACCTTAGGCCAAGCATTTCGTTTGAAGATCTATTCTGATATTCAGACTGAATCCCATGTTCATCAGGCATACCACCATCATAATGCCTATCATATGGAACAGAATCATTCAAAAAATTTCCTAACGAATAGGATAATTAGAAAACAGATAGATGTGAAATTAGTGTTCTATTACTTGAGTATGAATAAGTTCTATTGAAGTGTGAAGTCATACATAGATTGAATATCAATCAAAAATGTATCTCAAATACCTAATTTATAGTACAATGGCATGCCCCTTATACGAACCAACACTCCTATTACCCACAAATCTGAAAATCTTTTTCTGCCCACGGCAAACAAGTAAAGTGGATAAAGCATGTCAAAAATGAAAGGTTTGCACGTAAAGCTTTCTTTCTTTGGATTTTACAGATTTCGATGATAGTTGATAATTCATTGAAGTATATTTTATCCAAATATTTGAAAATCATTTTGTAAGGTTTGCAGTCTCATCAGTTTGGATAACAAAAGTTCATGCATCTTCAACAAAACTTGACCATCAAAGGATCAATTGTACAATTGTTATACACATGCAATAGAACATATAAAGAGGAGGAAAAAACAACTAATCATTCTAATTCTGCTGCACCATGTCATTTATTGTTATGGCAGGAAAGTCAAAAAACTTTGGAAATTAGAGAGAAGACAGAGCATCATTTGAAAGACTGAAACTTGGAACACCCTTTTTGTTAACCCATTCTTGTCTCCAAACTCATTATTATCCCCTCGCAGGAATTTCTAAAATCTTATCTTACATATTTTAGCTGATATGCTTGCAAACTTGTTAAACACCCTTGGTCTGTCATAAAAATATCCTTATTTTTATATAGAAACTGAAAAAATGCAATATAATTTTGATTCACAAATATTAACTTGGCTTAAATGTTAATGTTGTTTGCAATATCAAATCAAACGTATATAAAGCCCACTTTTAAGCTGTTTGACTCTTTCCATAAAATGCTACATATGAAAGTGATACCTTTTTGCAGAATAAGATGCAACTTATATTAAAAATGGTCAACAACAGAAACCTGTCCTCTCTGTAAAGTTGAACATATTTTTTTCACTAAATGGCACATTCATTGAAGCATTAAAAAGAAAGGAAATGACTTGAAGGGACACAAAGAAGTCTACAAATAGAGTTTCACTAAAACTGTTATGAACAACAAGTTTACAATATCTTTCTCATTCTTTTTGGTGGAGTTCATGAACTTTGTTCTATCCTTAAAGTAGTTTGACTCCTTTTGAACCATGGTCTCATAACAGAGTCAGTATTTAGGAAAGTGTTTAATCACACCTCAAGGCATGATTATATAAAACAATTATTACTTTGTTGTTTTCAAACCTCTATCTAACAAATTTTACAAAGTAACAGAAACATAGGATTTCACTTGGAAAATCAGAAGCGGTTGCTTGAGAAAAAGAATAAAGATTAAAAATGATGATGAAAACATTCACCAGGTTTTCAATATACAGTAAAATTGAATTCTACTTAATCAATTTGAGCCAAATGGCATGTGAGATATCAAAGAACAGTTGTACTTACGAAGAATTACTTTTTTCATTGCAGTTCTCTGCCTCCTTGCCTTCAATCCTTGAATATATAACCTTCAGTTGCTCTTCTTTCTTGTCCCTTTCTTTTTTAAGTTCGATGCACTCTTCCTCCTAGAGTTGCATAATCATTTATTACCTATGAAAGCACTCAAACAAATATGATTTTCAAGAATATTTAGCACACTAATGAATCATACCTCAGGAATTTCTTATTTCCAGATATTTTGTTCAACTAAGGACTAAGGTAAGACTGTAATTTTCGTACTTTCTCTGTTATTTTCATTGACTGGCATATATCTTGGCGGAGAATAACAAATTGATCAAGTACAAAATATTTATTCAAGAATATAAGAAATAGCTATACAAAATTGCCCCCAAAGTAAGTTCTTTCTTGAATTAGTAAGACAAGCATGAATATTAATGCACTTACAATTGCTATACCACTAAAATGTTTCAGAATGCCTTCACTTGGTGACTATCATGTAAAAGAAAAGTAGATAATAAGGAAATCATTTTACAAGTTGTATTCTATTTCATCGCAAACTGATTAATGAGTGCTGGGGAATGCTGTTAAATTCTTTTGGATGTCACTGGATCATGCCATAAAGGGTTTTAGATGTCGTGTCCGGTTGGAGAAGGCAATGCAAATACACAAGAAATGGAAAAGCTTGGGAATGTACTGCATTTGCGGTGTTTTGGTTAATACAGAAAGAAAGCAATAGAAGGGCTTTTCAAGGCATAGAGACACCGGCAAGGATCTTTAAGCACCAGATTTGTTTATATATTCTCTTTAAGTCGGCAGATTATTCCTACAAGCATAGAACTTTGGATGAATTTTTTTCTAGACTTCATATGTAGTGTATACCTCTCGTATACTCTTATCTTACTAATAAAATAAAATGTGGAGCTACCAATCAAAACAAGGAAGAAAATGGAATATGAGTAAAAGTGAAAGAAAACACTTGTGGCCTACAGGTTATTTGCCTCCAACCTTTTCTTGGTATTCAAATCTGAATCTTCACCTTCACATTCTAACCCTAGTCACTTTATGCATATTTGTTTAGTTGACATTTCTTTACAATTAGCTAAATCAATTTCATTTTACTAAACCAAACTGAAACATCATTCACAGTTATAATCCTCGTTTTATCAACACACATGTCATGATCAAAACAAATGAGGCCGCTTCAACAGATGCAAATTTTTCTTCACACTTAACCAAAAGAAAGTTCATTACCAAGTTTCTCTCGAAACACTATGAGAAAAACCATTTGATGAATACCCTTAATCTTTGAAGCATTTAGGAAAAAATGAAAAAGCACAAAAGAAGTACATACCAGACCTGTAAGCTGCTTTGAAACCCGACCAAGTTCCCTCTGTAAGAAAAGGCCCAAAATCAATATCAGGAAAATATTAATTTGCTAGCTGCTTTATTCAGTGCAAGCCTTAATGAGTGATGCATATTGGTATCAAGAAATGCTTGTCTACAATGATATCTCCATGTGTTTACATAAGCATAGAAGATATAAACCTTCAAGTATAAAGAAATACAAATAATATTATTCTGTCCATTAAAAACATAAAATGTGCATTTCGTACAAGCATATTTTGTAACCAATTATACATGAATAGGGTACAGATACACACACAAGCCACATACATACGAGGAACATGATCATGGAAAAATATGCATTTGTAGCAGGGTCAGTTCACTCAGTAATGGATGCATACATTCATGTATCTGTCACAAATACATACAAGATACATATCATCTAAAATTCAAATTCTTATTGATAGAGAGGCCTTGTTTCGAACTTGGAATTTTTAGTGAGAAAAACCAAATGAAGTTTGAAAAATCATGACTTTAAAGAAATAACCAAGAAAATAGATTATCGATCACACGTAAACTTTGAACATTAGAATCTTGTGTTCATTCTGCTTTTCCTGTAAAAATCGTTCAACTGAACTATCACTAAAAACTTTTGATTTGATAATCTAGTTTAGCATGAGAGGAAATCTTTATTTAAAAAAAAAAAAAGAAGTGCACCTTCAAAACATTTTCTTTCTTTTTACTCTATTATGGCTTGCAAGACAGGAAAAATAAGACCAGTGGTTCAAATTTCAGAAAAAGCAAATCTAAATAAACATTACATACGATTCAGGGCGCATTTTATAGAATGCTCCACACAATCAACTTCACTGTAAAATATAATTATGTAGATGAACACTTTAATCAAATCATTCGACAACAAAGTCAGATCAGAAAGAATTTTACAATGCTATCGCTAACACTGTAATATTTGCACAAATTCTCCGTACCAATCTTTCCATTTGGTAATTTGCTTGCAGGTAACGTATACTATGATATCTAATGTAAGTGCAAAACCATTATAACATGCTCATTAGAAAGTATTTACAATGTTATTGCAAATGCAATAATATTTTTGGAAACCCTCAGTACCAATCTATCCATTGGGTACTAATGCGATCTCTAATAGCAATACAACGACAACTATGCCTTTATCCCACTAGGTGGGTCGGTTATATGGATCATATTTCACCATCATGTTCTATAAACAATTTCTATCAGCAATGTAAGTATGAATTTAATACAATGACAACTATGCCTTTATCCCATTTGGTGGGTTGGCTATATGGATCGTATCTCACCATCATGTTCTATATGTGATTCTATTAGCAATGCAAGTATGAATTCAATACAACCACAACTATGCCTTTATCCCACTAGGAGGGTCGGCTATAGGGATCATATCTCACCATCATGTTCTATATACGATTTCTATTAGCAATGCAAGTATGAATTCGTTATTCTATGCAAAGTATTTTACAAACTGTTAGCCGCTACAGTAATTCGAAACTTAAAAAGTAAACACCAAAACCCCTAACCTTCAAACTATCAATTTCTTGTTCTTTGGTGCTGTCTGGCTTTAAGGAAACGGAAATGGAGCTCGAAGCAAAAGCTGCGAGGCTGTCGCCGAGGACAGCTGGGATGTCATGGACTCGCTGAGACAACTCGCGAGGAGGAGAATAGCAAAGGTTATTGTACCGCGGCTGATGAAGCGCAGGGTGGTGGTGGTGGTGGGGTTGGGTGGCTGAGGTGGATAATGCTAGCTCTTCCGCTTGGACGAGCTGATCTAGGAAATCTGCGTCCCATTCTTCAACTTCGAAACCCTCAGTCGCCATTGTAGCAATCTTTGGGGTTATTTACTAAAACATTGTTAAAAGCAAAATATATTAAAGAAATATTGTCATTATTATTATTGTTCCTAAAATAGAGAATTCGCAATTTGATATTGCGATTCTGTGGTATGAGGACGCAATCTAAGATTGCGACTTCTGATTAATAATTAATATTCTTATAAATTTGATATGTAGCAAAAGGATATAAATAAGAAACTCTTTTTAACAAATTAGATTAGCATTAATTTTTACAAAAGGTAGATTGAATAACATATTCTTATCAATAATTTTATATTAGCATTAATTTAACAAGCAGGAGGTTTACTGAGTAACAACTTCTTATAAATAATTTATATATTAGCATTGATTTTTACAAGTATCAGATATTTGAATATAACATTTTCTTAATAATTTGGATTAACATTGACTTTTTACAAGCATAAGCTAAGTTCAAAAGTACTAAAAGAATTTAATTAAAAAATTACACTTTTGGGAAGTATGAAATTACTGCTTTTGGATAAAAAAAAAAGAAATTAATTAAAGAAATAATGTTATTTTTATTCATGTACCAAAAATATAGAATTTCTAAGTTCTACTATTTTATTATTATTTTTTAAATTAAAACAAAAAAGTACCAAAATTGCAACTTCTAGAGTTGCAATTTCAAACTGCAACTTCTATTTTGAAGTCGCCTTTTCAAACTGCGAATTCACTATTTTTGGAATACAAATAAAACTAGAATTATTGTTTTAATTTGTTTCCTTTATAGTAATATTATGGGAAATAACCCCAATCTTTGAATGGTTTTCTCCTTCTTATTTTTTCAGTATTTAGATTTTCTATTGTTTTATTTAACAACTTATATGAAACCTCAAATAGTTTATCACGCGCGCCAACATCATGTTTATACACTTTTGTTGTTGTTTTTTTTTTTTTTTTTTTTTTTTTGTTTGAAAGGTAAAAGCAAAATAATACGGGAAAGGTCAATTATTTGAAAGTAAAAAATAACAAGGAAAATGATGAGGCTCTGTTTGGTTATTTAGAAATAGAATTGAATTAGAATTATAATATTATAGAAATTTAATTTAATGAATTGAAAGTTTAAAATGTTAAATTCTTTTGTTTGGTAAAACAACAATATTCATATAGAATTGAATTATAACTCCAAATCCTTTGTTTGAAAGTTTAAAAAATGTATGAAATTAGATTTCACTAATAATTAGAATTGACAAAATAATTTATTTTTAATCCTTTGTAGACATTTTTCACACACTACACACATTTTCAGACACTACACATTTTTTTCACACACTACGCATATTTTACACATAGTACACATATTTTCACACACTACCCATATTTTACACACACTACACACATTTTCACATACTACACATTTTTTCACACACTATACATTTTTTCACACACTATACATATTTTACACATAGTACACACATTTTCACACACTACACATATTTTTCACACACTACATACATTTTCACACACTACACATTTTTTCACACACTATACACATTTTCACATGCTACACATATTTTACACATATGTAGTGTGTGAAAATGTGTGTAGTGTGTAAAAAAATATGTATAGTGTGTGAAAAAATGTGAAGTACGTGAAAATGTGTGTAGTGTCTAAAAAAATATGTAGTGTGTGAAAATATGTGTACTATGTGTAAAATATATGTAGTGTGTGAAAATGTGTGTAGTGTTTGTAAAATATGTGTAGTGTGTGAAAAAATGTGTAGTGTTGAAAATGTGTGTAGTGTAGGTAAAATATGTGTAGTGTGTGAAAAAATGTGTAGTGTGTGAAAATATGTGTAGTGTGTGAAAATGTATGTACTATGTGTAAAATATGTGTAGTGTGTGAAAAAATGTGTAGTGTGTGAAAATGTGTGTAGTGTGTGTAAAATATGTGTAGTGTGTGAAAATGTGTGTAGTGTGTGTAAAATATGTGTAGTGTGTGAAAATGTGTGTAGTGTGTGTAAAATATGTGTAGTGTGTGAAAATGTGTGTAGTGTGTGAAAAAATGTGTAGCATGTGAAAAAAAAGAAAGAAGTGAAAGCGCGATGAAAAAGAGTCTTAAGATCCGAATTTTAATTTTGGCTCGATAACAACTCACGTATTGACTAATTCTATCTTGAATTAGAATTGGAAATATCTACAATGAGGAAAGAATTGAAACTGCAGAATTGGGCCATTATAGAATTGTAAATGAATTCAAAATCCAAATTTTATTTTGTAAACAAACACATGAATTAGAATTAGACCCTTCAATTCTAATTCTGATGTCCAATTCTAAACAACCAAACACAGCCTAAGCGAATTGTCACTTGTGTGAAAATTTTCATATAACAAAAAAGTAAAACAATATATATATATATATATATATATATATATATATATTATAGGAAATGAATTATTATTTTTTTGTCTTCATGTAAAAAAAGTGATGCACAAACAAAAAAGATTTACTTGAAAAGTTTGTTACTTATTTGAAAGTGGTACACACGCTTCATACACTTTTAGTATTAACTACATTTACGGTTCTAAGGTTTGGTAAAAGCACCAAACAAATTTTGTATTTTCAAAAAATTATGGTTACCCTCTCAATTGAACAAACATTTAACAAATTGACTTATTTTACCAAACACTATCCAATAATGTGTTGATTTCATCAAAAAAATTGTGTGCATTGCCTAATATACCCTTAAGATTTTATTTATAATCATTATTGTCTTAGTTAACTAAAATTCATAGGTTAAATATTAAAATAAAAGCAAAGAATTTTTTTTACACAAACCAAAAAAACTCCAAAAAAAAATCTTCTTTCTTAATTAATCAAATTAATTATTTTCATTGTCAAAAATAAATATTTTCCTTCCAAAATTAGGGTGTTTAGAATCTTTTGTGAGTTTATTGGCAATTTGTGTAGTTAATTTTATTTAAGTCTTGTTTCTTAACACATGGAGGGAGTTGGGAATATTAGCTTAGCATTACAGTGACCTGGTTCGTTGATAACTCTTGCCATATAGAAGCGATAGAATTAGACGATTGTTGGTCAGTGGTTTACATTGATTTCTAATTCAATTAGGGATATATACCTTACCTACATAGGAGTGTTTTAATTACCTATTGATTTCCAGTATGTGGAGACCTGGGACATTTCTTATCTCTTACCACATAGAAATGAGTGTATTGAGGTTTGCAAGTAGAATTTGGTGTTTGGTATAGAGATATTAGTCTATAAGTTTAGTTTATATTTAGTCAGCAAAATCCGTAGACAAACTTAACTTGTAGATCCTTGATGAACTCTATCAATGATATTGGGGCTATGTTTTTGCTCATTGTCTTACGGATAATAATTGTTGATCTTGTTTCTTGTTCTCTAATTCAAACCTTTATTTTATCTATTTTAAACTATTTAAAATAATTAATACCTTTCTTAATTTCAATGCTAGTCCTCTATCCATGGGTACAATCCTTGCTATACTATCACGTATTCCGTGGTTGTAGGGCATTGCATAGATAGGTTTGTGAAGAAAATCATCCACGTATTCTGTATTAATTTCACGCATGTCAAATTTTAGCGTCGCTGTCGGGGAGAGGAATTGTGTCAAAATTAATTTAGTTTTATTTTTAATTGTGGTGCTTTTTATTTTAAGTTCGGTTAATTTTTTGTGATTTTATTTTAGTATTTTTGCTGGTAAGTTTTAGTTCTTTGTTAAAGTCAAAACTCTTCACTTTTCTTTGTTTTTTTCATGAAATATTTGTTTTGGGTATTCAAATTTGTATACCCAGGACAAGAGCATGTGGAAAAGAAGAGTTTGACTTGGTCATTGAAATCAAAAGTTAAGAAAAATCGTGTCCTTGAGGAGATGGCTGACAACCAAGATTTATCGCGTGAGGATGTAATCATTCCATAGAAGTAGTCATAACGGATGTGGTATGGTGATCATTACGATCTCAGGTTGGACAATTTTGACAACAATTGTACTATTGTTGCTGATAACTATCAGGTGCCATGTGCGCTTATTACGTTGATCCAGAATGGGTCAGCTTTCCATAGTTTGAGTACCAAAGATCCACAAGCACACTTGAGGGCCTTTCTCAAGTTGTGTAAAACGTGCAAATTCAATCATGTTTGCCAAGATTTCTTGAAGAGGTTGTTGTTCCCTTTTTCGCTTAGGGGGACAGTATTGAACTGGTACAATTCAATCAACTGGAGAAGGATTGAGATGTTTGATGAGCTAATAAAGAGGTTTGTGACCAAATACTTTACTCTATCTCGAATGGATAAGATTTGGATAGAATTCATGCAGTCTTGCTGAGGAGAAAGAGAGTCATGCATAAAAGCACATGATAGGTTTCGTGAGTTGTTCTGTATGTGCCCAAATAGTGTGTTAGAACTTAGATGAGAGCTGAACTTCTTTTGCAACGGCATTAACTAGGATATTGTGCACTTGGTGAACCTCACTACGGGGGGTAAATTGATAGATAAGACACTAGAGGAGGTTGAGAAGGTTTTTGAATGCATAGTTAATATGAGATATTGTTCCCAAGTGTGAGGAGCAATTAGGAAAAAAGGCAGATGGGCATGATAGAGTTGGATAAAGTAGCCAACCTAGAAGTATAGATAGCAACCATTCAGAATACTTTAGCTAATATTCAAGAAACAATGGGTGCAAGGTCAGCTCTTTCTTGTGGCCTTTGTAACAGGGCTCACATAATTTTGACGAGTGTCCCCTACTCACTAATGAGTCAATCCAGTTTATCAATTACAGCTAGAATATCAATTTCAACAAGTGGAAAGGACAGGGACACTGAGGCAAATAGTAGTACTAGGGAGGCCAAAACAGATAACAGTACAATACACTTATGAGGCCTTATTATTCACCAAGTTTTGGTAACCAGGATGATGGGCAAAAGCCCACCATAGAGGATATAGTGATAATGTTGGAAGCCAAGATGGACAAACTGTGAGTAGTATGAGAGCAGCAATGTGCTCAATTAGAAATACTGGTGCAGAAGTAGGAAGTAGTGTTAGAGACATTGAGCAATATTTTGAAAACTGGACCAGAGTACCAACAGAACGAGCTACTGGGTCACTAGGTCAAATCGGTCGGACAGGGAGACAAAACTTGATGACGTCATAAATAAATTTAAATTATACATATATTAATAATTGAAAAAATCTATAACCAACTATAAATGTTTACCAAATCATAACTAAAATACATAAAATTAATAAAATACCGTTATTTCATCTAAATATTAGCATAATTTAATATCAAATATAATAATTCTAAAATTAAAAAAGATAGAAAATGTTTCTAAATTGTTGAAACTTTATTATATTTAAGTATTTATTCTATCATCAAACAATTCAAAATATAATAAATCACATATCTATTATTTATTAATTTATTTAATTTATGTTGGTTAGGAGAAATTATTAGTTTTATTCATACAAAATAGCAATAGGATCTAAAATGAAAAAGTAAACACAATAGGCCATATATTTGTTAGTTGAAAAAAAAAATAAAGATAAAGCAAATCTTAAAGCCCAAAATAAGAAAAACAAATTTAAGGTAATATAATGCCCAACATTGTAAGCCCAAATCCAAAATGTAAAAAAATGAAAAGAAAAAAGAAAAAAGCCCAACAGCTCAAACCCGGGTTATATCCGGGTTAGCCGGTCAAATTGGGATTTTGACCGATTTTTATGATTTTCGATTTTTAAAGAAAAACCGGACCAAACCATAGAGCGATCCCTGGTCTGACCGGTCAGACCGGCCGATTCGGTCCGATTTTAATAACACTGATATTGAGGGAGCAAGGTGCTACACTCAAGAAAATTAAAAAGAGACCCAAGTTGGCCAATTGGCCAATTTAGTGTATAAAAAACCTCCGGGGACTTTACCAAGTGATATTATCCCCAATCCAAAGGGGAATGAGCAGTGCCATATTGAAAGTGTAGTCGCATAGCCTCAACAAACAATTAATTACCCTGCTCAATTATGTACCAATCTGGTAGCAAGGGTCGAATCCGCAGAAAGGGGGTTTGTGATACTATGATTGATTGGTTCAAGTAATAAGTAGAGAAATCTAGATAAAGTGCTAAAAAGAACAACTGAAAAAACAAGTAACAAACAAATGTGATTAGGAGGATGTATCGTGGAATTCTCAGTCACGGGACAATGAACTCTCACAATGTAAATAATTTATGCCTATAGGTGAAAAAACAATTCCAGGGGTATTAAGATTCCTAATAGAAAGTTAAAGTCAACATGGTGATTGCAATCTTTGCCTCTGTAGAGTCTATCTTAGACTACCTTTAATCTCTCTTTTATTAGGATTTTTGCCTTGTTTTTGAGTGTTAGGTACTTAATTGCTTTGTAGCTTAATTTGTAGGGTTTACAAGATGAAGAGCTTAAAGTGGTGAAAAAGCCTATTTGAAGGCATTTTTGACCAAAAAGTCAACAAAGTTAACAAGTCAAAGGAAAAGTCAACAAAGCAAGAAAGAAAAACCCTAAACCCTAAGGTTGACCAAGTTAAGGGTTGGAGCTCGATTTTGCAAGGAGATATGATTTTAGACATTGGCTACGTTGAGTATTCTTTTGAAAGGTAAAGGTTAAGATTAAAATGAGACTTAGCGTAGTTTGGCTTGTGTATTGCCTCGGGAATACTACCTTAGCACCACACCCTCTTGGCCAAAACATATAACCAAGGCCAAATTGTAAGCACCAAAGTCTAACTTGTAGCATGCCTTAAACCAAAACCTAGCACTATAATGCACGGGCGCGATCATGCTTACTGTTAGTGAAGGTTGGGCAAATGAATTTAGAAATTCTCTCCTACCTTGCAGTTAGGGTGAGAAAGGGGTCAAACACTAGGAGGTTGTTGGAATAATAAGTAGAGAGAGTAGTTGATGCAAAGAGCAAGAGATATCAATGTTCTGAGAATTGATAACCTTGTGATCTAGTGACTTATGAAAGGTATTTGATTATTCATTCATTTGGGTTTAAGGTTGACTCGTGGAACAAGCCTAAGTTTCCTTAGTAGACACACCTAAATTCTAGAGCACAAGGCCACACCATCTAGAGCCATGAAGGATGGAAGGCAGTTCTTGTGTAGCGCAACACAAGCAACATTGTGAGAAGCAAAGGGTTAAGATATCATAGAACAGCTACACACAACCCATGCCAGCAAGATATGAACAAAGAATGAACACTTAGATACTTAAGGCAAGAAAGAGGAATGCTGGCATGGTCGAGGCTAGATCATGCCATGAAGAGATACTGCCTAGGAGGATTCAGTAGTGACTCGCATAGCTTGAGCCATTCCACATGAGCTTTCTATAGAAGGAGTTTTGTAAAGCGCAAAGCACGGTGCAACCTACCATCAGCTGTGCGAGCAGGAATAAGAGCAAAAGGGTGAAAGAAGACCTTGCGCAGAGAAGGCTAGCCCACACAAAGTTACAAATTCAGTCAAGCGAAGGCGCGCATGATTTCAGCTAGCCTACTCTCTGTTTCTCAAATTTAAAATAGCTACAATATTACCAGAGCTAGCTTACGCCAAATTGCAAAACTACTACGAAGAAGAGTCGCGTGATCCACTACAAGCTATATGCTGTGTAAAATGCAGTGACAACTGCATGGCGCAACTTGAGCTATTCTAGGCGAGCTGACGCAACAATGTGCTTTGTGTACTTTTTGAACTTTTTGCAACTTTTCACATTTGTGGTCATTCTTTCACCTACCTTTTGGGGTTCAACATGTATTCTTAAGTTTGTTAGGGGGGGTCATTTTACGAATTGTAGAACTAAAAAGTAAGTAGAAAAGATGGTTTATTTTGTAAAAAAAAAGAAAAGAACTAGAAAAAAATACAAGTCTTGGAGAGAGAACTTCTTCTTCTCCAAGCAAGAACTACATTAAAGCTCCAAGGTTGAGATCAACTTGATACAAAAAGTTGGAACTTTTGGGCTGAATTTGTAGAAAAGCTTTCATCTTTATTTAAGGGTGACATCTTTCTTATTTATTATGGCTTTTATATCAATTTTCTATATACTTATCATGCTTGAAGTCACCATGAGTGGCTAAACCTTGATGGGTTGTCATGGGGTTGACTTGTGGGTTTAGTAAAACTTGATATAATGATGAATCTTACCTTGGGTATGTTAAATAAAGACTTTGCATGCTTAATTATAATGGGCTCACATAGTAATACACATTTATAGACTATGAGATGCCATGAATAAACTCATTGGTCTAATAAGGGAGTCTATCTAGTAGTGTGACAAGGGGGTGCACTTGGATCCACCAACCTAATTAGTTAAGGGAAAGAATTAGAATTGTCTTTACATGATCTCTTTGTAAGGCAATGGCGCAGGGCTCTAGTTCTAAGGTGACAAAGCAAAGATAGGGAAACCTTAGAATGGTCTATTGGTAAGACTATAGGCTCCTATTCTAAACTTTAAACACACTAAAGAGGGTGGAATTCTTATTCAATCAGTGAGCAATTGATGTTAGAGGGGGGATAGTTCTTAGTAATCTATCAACTCTTAGGTTATACACATTATAGTAGTTGTAATAGGTCTTAGTAACCTATATCCTTAATGGAACACCTGGTGAATTTAGCACCTAAGGTAAGTAATCAAAGTATCGGTTTGAAACCCATAAGTCATCCCATGACACCCTTATGTTTCTCTAAGTGTACTTGACTTGAATTCTATTTTGCTAAACCTTTTATTTAGTTTCCAACCAATTCACATTTACTGAATTCTTGATAATCTTTTGAATCTACTTCATTGGCAATTTTTCAATTGAAGAATCCTTCCTTGTGGGAATGATTCTTAAGCTATACTAGAGTGATAGTCGCCCATTATCATCTAGAGTACTTGAGGTTTAACTTGTTGTTTAGACTACTAGCCTCATTGAGGCATTCAATTGAGTGAAATTATTGTGTGATTAGTAGAATTTCGAGACAAGTTTTTGGCGTTGTTACCGGGCAGGGAAATTGGTGTTGAAAAGTTGTTCGAAGTAGTAGTTGTGTTTAAAGTAAATTGTTTTTCTTTGTGTGCTGTTTGGCAATTATGTTTTGCAAGTTTAGTTACCTGTTTGTGTTTGTTCTTGTAGGTGTCTTCAACAACTTGGACTCGTTTGCTTATGCAAAGGAGCACAATATCAAGAGGAGTAATTGAATATGAGTTGAATCAAGAATTGGAGAGAACATTATTGGCTGAAAGAAGGCTGAGAGAAAGAATGAGGGAGAGACAAGAAGAACCACCTTTATCTCATTTAGGTGATTACTATGAGCCACTGATGCAAAACATTAACAATCACTTTGAGATTGAAGTAGAGAGTTTCTAAATACCATATCAAATTGTGGCTATGATAAGTCAACGGGCCATTTTTCAGGGCAAAGAACATGAAGATCCTCATGATCACTTGGAATCATTTCTTGAGTTGTGTAACACATTCAAGTTACCTCGAGTGACTTAGGATGCGGTTAGGCGAGTTTTATTTCCATTCTCCTTGAGAAGAAGGGCAAAGCAATAGTATAACTCCATTTGTGGATCGGGCATAGAGTCGTTTGATGACCTCCAAAAGAGATTCCTAGTCAAATATTTCCCGCTATCTAAACTAGAGCGCATGAGGATGGAAATTATGAACTTTAAGCAGTATGATGGGGAAACTTTCAAGGAAGTGTGGGAACGACTCAATGATTTGATCCGTGCATGTCCCAACTATGATTTGGGAGACTTGAGGGCCATGAACATGTTTTTTCAAGGATTGAATGCCGAGTCGATTATGATTGTGCAAGCAAGTGCCGGATGAGCGATCAAGGAAAAGTTGGTTCTTGAAATTCAGTCATTGTTTGATAAGATAGCTGCAGATGGATATATTTGGTCGAACACAAGACGTCAATCATCAAAGAAACCAGCTGGGATGCTCCAATTGGATGAAGGATCATCGGTTAATGCAAGGCTAGATGCACTTACAAAGTTGAATATGGACATGCAAGTCAAGAAAGAAACCAAGCAAGCATTGGTATATGAACTGTATAAGAAAGATCTTCACACTGATGAATGTTATCTTACGGTGGAGTCGGTACAGTTTGTGAACAATTTTAATAGGCCCTATAGTGACAATGGTAATTGGCAAAAAAGAGGAGGAAATTGGATAGGAAACCAGAAAAGACAAGGTTACTACCAAAAAGCTCAAGGCCAACGCCCATTTAAGCAAGGGCAGCCACAAGAAGTGGCCCCAACAAGGCCAATGTACCCATCGGGATTCCAAAATGCACAACAAGTTGAACAGGACAACAATCACAAGGCAATTATGGATGATGCTTTCAGTATAATCATGAAAAGACTTGAAAAGAGTGATATAAAAGCTGAGAAAAGATTAAACCGCTTGGAAGCAATGGTGAAGGACCAAGATGATAAGTGGACACAAAGCTCAACTGCGATTAAGAACTTGGAGATGCAAGTCAGGCAATTGGCAAAGGGACAAAATGCAAGGATGCATGGATCACTCCCAAATGACACAATTCCAAACCTGAAAGGAAATGAGCAATGCCATGTCATTATGTTGAGTAGTGGCAAGGATGTTGCCAAAAAGGGTGAAGAAGAGCAAGATTCTAAGGATCAAGAGACACCCTAAAAAAAGGTGTTAGGACATCAAAGAAAGAGGAAGAGTTAATTGAAGAACTTCCCATTAAAAAAAGGAAGAAAGAGCTCAAGGAGACATTGAACTTCAAGGAGTGTGTGCCACCCTCCCCTTCCCTTAAAGGGTGAGGCCCACGACAAAAAAGGTCCAATATGACAAATTTGTAGAGCTCTTCAAGAAGTGGTATGTAGAGATTCCTTTTCTTGATTTATGTAGATTGGCACCCACATACGCTAAGTGTCTCAAAGACTTGGTGACAAATTGGAAACAAATTCTACAATATGGAGAAGCAATTGTGATGAATGAGAAGAGCAAGTGCATTGTAAAGAATGACCTCCTTCCTAAGTTGAAAGATCCGGGAAGTTGCACAATACCTTGTATTGTGGGATCAAGATACTTTGCCAAAGCCCTATGCAATTTTGGAGCGAGAATCAACCTCATGCCACAATCCGCAGCTGCAAGTGTTGGATTTGACAAGCTAATCAAACTAGTAGCTATCACATTCCAATTGGAGGGATCGTTCAATTGTGCAACTGGTAGGGATAATTAAAGATGTCTTGGTGTGAGTTGATAAGTTCACAATCCTAGTTGACTTCATCATTTTAGATATGGAGGAACATGAAGACATGCTAATCATCTTTGGACGTCCATTTTTAGCAACAGGGGATGCCATCATAGTGGTTAGAAGTAAGACCATCACGTTGTGAGTCAATGGAAAAGAGGTAACTTTTGATGTGAACTATGCTATGAAAAATCTTCATTCTTTTGATGCATGTTATGTGATTGATATCATTGATGAGTGTGTTAGAAAAGGTAGAAGTTGTGAAGCTTTAACTTATAAGCATAATGGTGATACATATAACCTTGCAATGTGCAAATTGACACATTGTGATGTGGAAGATGAAAGAATCATGCATGATCTTGAGAATGATATTCAATTGCTTGTGTTGGATCATATGAGCTTAATTGAAGGTTATGATGATTTTGCTAATAACATGTTTAAGTCCATTGAGGTGAGGCTAGTCAATGATTTAGAGTGTAGGCCAAGGAAGTTGAAACCATCAATTGAGGAGCCACCCATGTTAGAATTGAAACCTTTGTCGGCTCATTTGAAGTATGCATTTTTGGGTGACAACAACACATTGCCGGTTGTTATTTCAGCTTATTTAAAGCCCAAACAAGAATAAAAGTTGATCAATGTGCTCAAGGAATTCAAGGAAGCTATAGGTTGAACCATTGCCGACATCAAAGGCATAAGTCATTCTATATACATGCACAAGATCTTACTTGAAAAAGGTGTGGCTCCAACCCAAGAGAGACAAAGGAGGTTGAATCTCATAATGATGGAAGTGGTGAAGAAGGGAATTATCAATCTTCTCGATTTTGAAATGGCATATGCTATATCTGATAACGAGTGGGTCAGCCCAGTGCAATGTTTACCCAACAATGGCGGGGTGACAACTGTGAGAACTGACGCGGATGAGCTTATTGTAACAAGACTTGCAACCACGTGGAGGGTATGCATGGACTATAAAAAGTTGAACAACGTTGTTAATAGGCTAGTCGCATAACCCAATCAAACAAACAAATACCCTAACTCTAAAAATGTAGCAATTGATGAGCAAGGGGTTAAATTCTATAGGAGGGGGGTCTTGTTAAGAGTTCGTGTGAATAATCAAACCATTTAAGTGTGTGGACAATTGAAGATACCAAGTATACAGAAAATAGAGTGAAATATGCACCCCTTCCTCTTCAATCCCCAACAATAAGCAAGTGAAGTGAGTATAAGTAATTTAATCGAGAGATGAATCCTTATGGGAGCATTGGTATGAGACATTCAAACCTTTGACATAAGAGTTTCCTTGCTAAGGTTTGTAACAAACTAGAGGTATTCCATTGAGAGGCTATAAGTTACTAAGACCTATAGCAACCCCTCAATGTGCATGACTCAATAGTGGATAACTTACTAAGAACTATCCCTCGACTCTCAAGTCAATACATCACCAATTGAGTAAAGATTCCACCCCTTCTTATGCTTTCAGCCTGGAGAAGGGCCTATGGATTTACAAAGAGACCAAAATAAGGTGTCATTTCCTTTTGCCTCATCACCGAAGATTAGAGCCATACCCCATGACCTTAGAAAGAAGCCATGCAAAGACATTCTAGTTCTTTACTTTTACTAGTGTTGGTGGATCCTAAACAACTCCTTGTCACACTTCTAGCTAGATTCTCTCATTAGACTAATGAGTTCATCCATGACTTCACATAGTCTACAAATATGCATTATTGTTGTGTGCCCAACCAAAATAAGCATGCAAGGTCTTCATTTATAATACCTATAACAAGTACTACCTCATGTCATCATGCCTTATTGAACCCACAACCAACCCCCATAAGAACCCATCAAGAAACTAGCCACTCATGCCTGAAAATAGCATAAAAAACATGTTTAAATTCAATGGTAAAGCCATACAAGTAAGAGAGATAGCCTCCCCTTTGTAGAATCAAAGTATAGATGACTTCTTCTCTTGAATTCTGCACAGAAGGTCCAAGCTTTAACCCTAAGAATGGTGATTTTCAACATTGGAGTTTACTTCTAGCCTTGATTCTTGATAGAGAAGAAGGGAGGAAGAAAGTAAAATATTTCCTCAAATTCTATTCTTGATTCACCAAAGGTCTCCTCTAATTTTGTATCTAGCTACTTTATGTACTCCTACAACTTCTAAAAATACTAAAAACTACTTCTAGGAAGTTAATAATACAAGTTGAACCCCAAAAAGTAGGAGGTAGGAAAGGATCACAATTGTAAAAAGTACGCAAAGTACAAAAGGTACATTACTGAGTCATCTTGTGTAGGATAGCTCAGGTTGCTCCTTGCAGATTTCACTGTGGTTTACACAGCCTAGCTTGTAGTAGGTTAGGTGACTCTCATTTCAGTAACTTTGGAGCTTGGCGTAGAGTAGCAAAGGTTGCGCTAATACATCATTTCCTTTGAGCAGATTCCTTGCATTCAGAATAGCTATATGATAAATATTCCACTGCATATTTGAGCATCTTTCTAGCCGAACTGGGCATTTGGACCTTCATAAACATTGTAGAACCTACCTCTTGGCTTTCCAATGAAATAATAATCATCGAATTTGAAGTTGTGGATCCCAAGTTATGCTCATTCTCCCATACTATGACATTGCTTTCTAATTTTCAGCAACTCTTGTTGTATGTTCAATTGAGGCTCAATTTAGACTGACTTTTCATCTTATTTGAAAGATGATTAAAAGATAAGAGTTTTAGTACTCTTAAAGGGCTTTCCACAACATCAAGAATCTCCTCATTTAGGTTAGTGTAGGCAAAGATACAATTATTTGAAACTCACATTATGTTCTGCGCAAATTGTACTCATTTACTTTGATTGAAATAGAACTTCACGTGGGTTGTATCAAGTTGCACCAATGCACCCTTTCAACATTTTTGGAGATTCATGTATGGTA
Source organism: Ophiorrhiza pumila (assembly GCA_016586305.1). NCBI lineage: Eukaryota > Viridiplantae > Streptophyta > Magnoliopsida > Gentianales > Rubiaceae > Ophiorrhiza > Ophiorrhiza pumila. The sequence continues at coordinate 19,242,396 of BLIW01000005.1, forward strand.
GCAGAGGCTGCGCTGTGGCTTTTGACTTCACATCTTCCATGGTGTAGGCTAACACAAGCTATGCTGTGAGTGACTTCCTCATGGCGCAACTTATCATTGGTTGCGCCAACTGCCCATTTCTCACCACTTTTTGCTCCTTTTTGAGTTGTTTTATCTATTTCTCCCTCTTGAGCGCTCCTTTTCGTCCTTCCACCTAAAACAACACACAAAATAACATAAACAACACAATTTACTTTAGAACTAAGGCAAATACATTATGAGATATTGCAAATAAGTTGATGATTTACCAACTTATCAAACCCCCCACACCTAAGACATTGCTTGTCCTCAAGCAAGAACAAAGAAAAAATAATCACAAGAAGTTAAAGACCATGAACATAAGATAAAAGTTCATCCGTATTGCATAATCATGTTCCATGCCAATCCTAAACCTCACACATGCACTTGAAAATGAGATTTTAACTATCCTTCAATTTCTCATTAAGTTCATAGCCAGTGTGTCAACCTCAAAGAGTAAGGTTATTATGATAAAAGTGCATTAATGTCAATTTTCATATGTTTACAAACCCTTGTGTGCAAGTGTGTATTCATGAATACCATATATTCAAAACTTTCACTAATAATCAAGTAATATGGGAGTATTTCTCCCTCTTGAACTCATTTCTCACCAATTTTTTCTCCTTTTTGAGTTGTTTTTGTCTATTTCTCCCTCTTGATTGCTCCTTTTCATCCTTCCACCTAAAAAAACACACAAAATAACATAAACAACAAAATTTACTTGAGAACTAAGACAAATATATTATGAGATAAGTCAAATAAGTTGGTGATTTACAAACTTATCAAACCCCCACACTTAAGACATTGCTTGTCCTCAAGCAAGAAGAAAGAAAAAAAAATCAAAAGAAGTTAAAGACCATGAGCATAAGATAAAAGTTCATCCGCTTTGCATAATCATGGTCCATGCCAATCCTAAACTTCACACATTCACTTGAAAATGAGATTTTATCTATCCTTCTCATTAAGTTCATGGCTAGTGTGTCAATCTCAAAGAGTAAGATTATCATGGTGAAAATGCATTAATGTCAATTATCATATGTTTACAAACCTTTGTGTGCAAGTGTGTATTCATGAATACCATATACTCAAAACTTTCACTACTAATCTAGCAAGATGGGAGTAAGCATCACTTTAGATTATAAAACTAGCATCTTTCTTTAGCCAATGTCTCACAAGTTACATAGCATCCTTACAATCGTACATTTTCGAAGATCAATGAAACTTATTCCCTACACAAATAAGAAAATAAATGTGTGATAAGTCAGTTTTATACTTACTCGTAGATGCTAGTTTTACTTGACTTTTGTTGTGTTTTAATGCATCTTGAGCGAAATTGTGTGTTGATTTATAAGTTTATGTGATGGATTGTGTGTGGTATTGTTCGGTGGAAAAAGAGCAATAATTTGTGCACTAGTGTGTGCACAAGTGTTTGCATGTGGACACAAGTGTGTGCATGAAGACACAACACTAGGCACGCATATGGCACTTACATCGCACACACCTCTCCTGCGCTAATCGCACACACCTCGCACAATCACGCATATCATGCGCACACCCATCGCACATCTCGCACACACCTTGCACAAGATGCGCACATACCGCACACACGCGCCCAGCCCTCGCACAGCATACTCGCGCGTTGCGCACAGCTACTCGCAAACAGCCCGCGTGCCTGCGAGCGAGCACACACACATGCTGCGCGCTACTGCGAATAGCTCTCGCACACGCTGCTGCTCGCATAGCGCAGCAGCCTTGCACTAGCCGCACACGCATGTGCATGGCAGCCCACGCACACGCTGTGCGAGCTGGCGCGCGCAAGCACCAACACATGGGTAGCATGCCCTTGCTTCCTCTTTTGCTCACACTACACTTATGCACACACAAGCACTCCTTTGTTGCACGTTATTGCCGTAGCACAAGCACACACATGCACTCATCTTCATGCACAACCTTCTCTTGCTACACCACAATACATGGCTCAAGCATCACAAGTACCACACAAGCACAACACTATACACACTTCAAGCACAATATACTAGCACTAATGCATGCACACATGCATACTTGCACACACTTACCTTGCACACACCATGCACAAATTTGCATGGGGTGACCACCCATGAAAGAAATTGCAAATTTATGTGAGGTGCGGCCGCCAGTGTATTCTTTCTTTCTTCATCTTCAAAAATTCTCTAAGTGTTTTATTCTTCCTTTTCGTGTGCAGATTTCGAAGGCGCATGAGGTGAGGCTTAAGGGCGTGATGTGCAAAGCGGAAACGTGGAGTGTGCTGGCTCAAAGGCATGAAATGCTGGAATGGGTTGCTGACGTGGAGCACAACGCACGTGCATACTTTGGATAATTTTTCCACCCAGTGGCATTTCTATAATTTAGTGCTTAGTTTACATTTGCGTGTAGATTAAGCTTTAGACCTCTATAAATAGGGTGATTTTGTTAAACGAATAGGGATGGGGAGATTAATCTAGAAACGTTTGAGCGGAAAATTTTCTTTCTCTAAAACTTTCTCTCTTTAGAATTTGATCTCTGATCATGATTTTGTTTGAACTTTTGGACCGATTGCTGGAATTCAATTCTCAATTAAGGAAGCTTTTGACAATTCTTTATGATTTCAAGTTTTTGACGCAATTCAATTGGCAAATTCTTCCAATTTAATGAAGATGAATTGTTCAATATTGCATATTGTTGATCGTGACTTGAGAATGAATTCTTCTGGCAAAATTCAAGATGCTCTAGGGTTTCGATGGATGAATTCTTAATTTAGACAACTCAATGCGGTGCACTTAACGTACTCTATGAGGAAATGAAATCATGCTCTGTTTACTATGTCAATTCTGTTAAAGTTCAAGAATTTGCACCGGTATTGTTGAATTGAATTTTAGTTGCGGTCGACATGCTGAATTGAAGCTTAATTCACCAATGTTTGTTGAGAATTTGTGAAATGAGAACTAGAGTATAAAATGAGTCCTTGCACTTGTTTTGCTTTGATGGTTTTCTTAAATGCGGTCGCTATGCTGATTTTGGATCTCGAAACCTTTAGATCAAAGTGTAAGGAAGTTCTCTGGTGCTAATAAAGACATAAGAACCTAAATTCAGGCCTCACCATGGGAAGCATAGGTTGTAGTGCGGTCGACATGCTGACTGCAGGTTAGGTTTCTAGGCAACTAGTTCTTCTCTGGTTTTGCACATATGTTAATTGTACTGTGTGAGTTGTTTATGAAAGCATTCATCCGGAGAAAGAACCCTAGGAAATCCTCTTCTCTCTGTTTGCATTTACATTTTACCTGTTGTTCTTGCTCATATACTTGTTCTTGTGACAACATTTAGAGTAACTTTCATAATTTCTTGAAACCACTATTCCCTGTGGAACAAAACCCTACCACCACTGCTATAGATAATTAGGGATAAATTGGTACGCACATGACGAGCGCATCAATGTGCCTTGGGTTTTTGGCATCTTTTCACCTCTACCTAGTCATATGGTTTCTTCGTAGGAATGTAGTTTTCATTCAAAAAGCACTCTCATAGAGTACTAGTAAGAATATTTAATAATTTAAGCACATGCCAAGGGTTTTTTGGCTTTTTATATCTAATTCCCAATCATATAAGTTCCTCATATAGTTCAAATATTCTTTCAAGTTCGAAAGGCAATCTCGCTTTAGGATTAGGAATATATGCTTCTTTGAGCATCATTAAGCACATAAAGTAAACCTTAGTTCACATCATCTCTTCAATGCACATATGTTCACACCACATTCCTTGGAGGCATTTAGCTAAAAGTGAGCTTTATTAGGGTTTTCAAAAACTACTTAACTCCACATCTTATTCTCTTTCATAGCTCCAATCTCTCCTATATGTTCTCCATATTATGTCTTTAAAACAAGGGTGTATAATCACAAACTCTTCTGTTTACATTTATTCATCATTCAACCACAACAATCATGGTTCTATCATTGATTTACATAAGCCAATCCCTAACGAAAAATTCTCACTTTTCATGATAATCTCAATTCTATTATTGTGTACAACACCACTTATTCACAACATGAACAACAAAAGTAAACACAAACACCAATTGGGATTCAAATTTCAGCAACTTTTATGAACACAAAAGTATCACAATTAAATAAATTATCAAACATAAACCAAAAGTCAAAAACAAAAAATTTAAATTTCTAAACTACCACACTTAATGACACTCTTTTTCATCTCTAATGCCATCTATCTTCTCATTTTCAAACCATACCAACAACTTCAAACAAAACCACCAAAATATTCAAGCACAAACATAAGGCAAGCCACCCCCCACACTTATGGGGTGCTTGTCCTCAAACATATGAAAAGATGAAAGAAATCCCTTTTGTTAGTGCGCTTTCTTAAGCTCATGATTGTGTTTCTATGTTCTTTGTCATTTTCTCAGTCGGCACCGGTTCTTCTATTGTCATTTCTTCTTCAATTTGTAGTTGAGGGACGTCTTCTTCAACTACCATTTAGCCCTTGTCATTGGCTGCTAGAGGTGGCACCTTAGGCAACTTCCCTTTCAATGTTTTGCTTTGCACCAATGTTAGTTCCTTTTGCCTTTTCGTCGGTGGGTTTGATGGATTTACGTTGTCTTTTACATTTTGCTTTATCGATACCATTGTGTGACTACCTAAAACAAGAAAAACAAACATCTATAAAATGCTAACTTAAAAAAAAACAAAAATACTTCAACCAAATTAAAACAATGGATTCCATTCTCATTCAAATTCGCATGCCTCACATATCTTCACAATTCAAGTCCATACCCAATCTTTCACACTTTTCATTATAATTACTCACCAAACCAGAATTTCATTCAACAAATGAAGATCAAATCATTACCATAAATGTTGAATCTCACATTTCAAGCTCACACAAAGGATCCTCCGATTTAATGTGACTCACATTAGCTTGGCTTAGTGCAATAGCAAGGAATGGGAAAATAGAAAAAAAACAAGATTATACCCTATTTCGTATATTGAGTCACATGTTCTCATGCTGTGCAAGTAATATGATCATGAGTGCATTCATACTTTCTTTTGGCTTCCAAAATAATAATGAAGAACAAAAAGCTCACCTAGTTACACCAATGAACTTGAAAGAGTTTAAGTATGCAAAATAACATATTTCAACATTCACATTCATTTCAAGTTCATTCTAATAGCTTTAATACAAGCCTTAGCAACAAATTTATATCACTGAAACTAGAAGTAATCTCAGCTCAAGCAATACAAAACAATTAGGCACTTCATGATAAGCACTTGATAGCTTTGAAACTCTATGAATTCAAGAGAAATCATTAAAAACACAAGATAGCATTTTCAAAAACAAGTTAAAATCACAACAAGTTCCATTCTTAGCTTTCAAGGCAATCATCATTAGATTGTAAGCAATGCACATCATTTTCATTATGTTTAAAGCCTAAAAAATTTAATGCTTACATAAAGAGAATCTCAACAAGCAATCTCACATGTCAAGAATGAATTCTATAGCACAAAAGAAAACTTCAAAATTTCAAAATTTTGAATTTTCCATTTTTAGAACTTTCAAAACATTTGAATGCTGGCATCATGCTCCCCTATCACATGCAAATCTAGCCCAAGCTCAATTAGAAGCAAAAGAGCTTCAAAGTTGAGGATTGAAAAATTACCTTTTTAGTGAAGAACAAGGGTTCAAACTTGCATTGATGATTCCTCAATATTCTTGATGGAATGATTTGATAGACATGTGTGATTTGTGTTTAGAATGAACTTAATGGAGTGATTGATGTGAAAATTTCAGTTAAAGATGATTATTTGGTGAGTGTGTGAAATGGGTACACAGTGGCGTAGGCTGAGGTAAGCTACGCTGTGAGTTTTGTTTCGTTTTCTGTCATGGCATAGCCTATTGTAGCCTACGCGAACCATGCATTTTTAGCACTTAGAAAATTTTTGTATTTTTTGAAAAGATTTTTACATGGCATGGTCTTAGTGTTGGTTGCGTCGTGTAAGAAAAAATTTGCAATTCTAGAAGTAGATTAAAAACTTCACGGCGCAACATGAGCCACCATATACAAAAAAAAAATTAGTTCAGAAACATGCATCTCGAGTAGGTAACCATAAGTTACGCGCTTTTTCCTTCACAGATTTGTACTGAATTCGTACACTGTGGGTAACCTCAGGCTACGCCATAAAAAATTCAGGCATTCATTCTTCAATATTCTCAGATGGTGTAACCAATTTCAAGGCTACACTATAAACATTAAGCTTAAAAAATTGTTTTTCTAAGGGTTCTAATGCAATGCAAACTAACAAATGGTACTTTTACGATGCAAACACATTGCATTTATTACCTTTCTTTGATTTTCATACTCCACTTGGCATTCTTCTTCTTGATGTCCTCCATTGTTCATCAACAATTAAACATAAACACCTATTAAACTAACTATAATGCATAAAAAAAAGTAATATACAAGGTAAGAAACCTTGGGTTGCCTCCCAAGCAGTGCTAAATTTATTGTCAATAGCTTGACTTAATTGAAAACTCTAAAATCAAGAGAAAAGGAAAGAGTTCATGTAGTTCTAGGTTTATTAGTCCCTAGTTAGACTTTTATTCTTATGCTTTTCTCCTTAAGATTCGAGTAACCATCCTTATATCAGAAAAATGCCCTTTCATATGAACTCCGTTTCCTCCTATAGGGCTCTGGTTACCAATTATTAAAAAGGTGCTTGAGCTCATGCAAATGAGGAACAACTTGTAGATACTTTTCTTTGCATCATAGGTTTTCCTCCACGTAGGTATCTTTTCTTTTCCTTCCACTGAAAGTGTTGAAGTTGGTAATGGCTTCACATCTATCGGTTGAATCCTCATCTCCAACATGTTTGACCATGCTTCCGTTTGAGGATCATCATTTGTTGGTACGAGCTGTCGCAGTCTCAGCAATTTAACCCTAACACTACTATAGTAGCGGTGAGAGGGATCATTCCCACAGGGAAGGGTTGGTTGTTCAGAGACCAATTGTTTACTCAACATAAAAATGTATAAAATGAACGGAAGAAAATGAGACAAATACACGCTAAGTATAAGATATGAAAAATAAGATTAAATGCAAAAGGTTAGTATGCAAAGAACTGCCTTGAGGGAAATTCATCCAGAACAGATATGTCTCTATATCATCGACTGTGTATAAGTGAATGTGAGGGGACTAACTACTAGTGTTATGCAATTGATTAACCTAGTGGCTTTCACAATTACACTCCACTTGCTCCTCAAACTTCCCTTGGTAGGGCAAGTTCTCGGCATGAGACCAAATCCCAGATCCCTACCCGGTCTCACAACTCTAGTTCCATCATCAAACATCTCTCTTGGTAGGGCAGCTGCCTCAATCAAGCATTCAAATCGTTAGACTCGGATAAACTTAAGTCCTTTCTATTGGGTTGAATCCATTCGTCAGTGGGTACCGCACGAATGAACTCACAATAACGTATAGATCTTAAGACTCACAAACAATTATCTCAAATTCACTTCACGTTTTCATTCAATTTACTCCGCCAGATCCAACTTGAATTCAGTGGGTACCGCAATTCAAGTATGAAATTAAACGTAACTAACAAACCCATTGATTGCAAACATGTAATAAACAGAGATAATGAGTAACACAAATAATTTCCTTTCAAGTGTATCAACAGATTGAAATCCGTACATTCGAATCCCTCAAGACAGTAAGATGTGAGAAAGGGAAAAGAGAGAGAAAATCCTAATCTCCACTATGAACTAGGAACCCTAATCCTATTGTGTATCTTGTGTCTGGCCCCCCCCGACTCTTGATCTTCTCTTCCTTTTTATACCTTTTGCCTCCTCTCGTGGGTTGATCATGCTAGCTGGACATCGTCTCCATCTGTGATGCTTCCACGTGTCCTGTACCATGCCAATCAAATAATAAAATGAGATCACGTTGGCTAGCACATAACTTACGAATTAAGATTTATCAATGCAAAATTACAGACACTTTGTGATCATGTGAATCGCTACATGCGGTTGTGTGAATGCTTTTGTGCATTTTGTGTATGGTTTAATGTAGTGTGCAAATGAGTGAGAGTGTGTGGTGATTGTGAAGTGAATGTTGTGTGTGTAAGTGTGTGGTGGTGCGGTCAAGAGTGTATGCAATTATGGTGTGTTGATGTGTGACCGTGAGCTTCAGAGTGTGTGTAAATTAAGGTGTGTTAATGTGTGTGTGTGCGGTCAAATGTGTGTGTAAGTGTGGTGTGTTAGTGTGTGTTGGTGTATGTGAGCAAGTGGGTAAGTAAATATGTGAATGTCATTTAGTGTGCAAGTGGGTGAGTGAGTGTGTGAAGATGAAGGTGCATTAGTGTGTGTAGGTACGGCTGCACCTTGTGTTGTGTGTTTGTGTGTGTTTTTGTTATGTTTGTGTGTAGTGTGTGTAGTGAGTGTGAACTAGTGTGTGTAGGTGCTAACTGTTTGTGTATGTTTGTGTTATGTGTGTGGAGTGAGTGTGTGAGTAAATGAGTGTGTGCAATTGTGGTGTGTTAGTGTGTTCTTGTGCGTCCAAATGTGTGTGTTCATTAAGTGGGATGTGAAATGTATGAATATAGTGCATGTGAGCATGGGTAGTGAGTGAGTGAGTGCTTGTGTGCATGTGTAGTGTGTGTGTGAGTAAATGAGTGTGATTGTGTGTGAGCAATTGCACATGCTTCATCTTTCTCCCCCATTTAGCCCTTGATGCAAGTCGAGTCTGATAAAGTATAAAACATCAATATTGTAGACAAGACTCTTACTAAAAATAGCACTTTGAATCACTTGATTTGGAGTTAAGATGAGAAAGTTATGGTCATTTTACTAAAAGCTAGCAATGCTGTACGGGTGTGCTAGTGTGTGGAGGTGCGGCCATATGTGCGTGTATGAAGGTGTGTGAGTGTGTGTTGGTGTGTTGAGTTGTGCGTGTAAGTGAAGGTGGGCTAGTGTGTAGAGGTGCGGCCATATGTGCGTGTATGAAGGTGTGTGAGTGTGTGTTGGTGGGTTGAGTTGTGTGTTGGTTCGCCCGCCCAGCTTTGTGCGCCTAATGGTGTGGGGTTTTGAAGGCTTTCAGTTGATAATTGGATTTTGTGGTAAAGATAAAAAATGTAGAGACCTCTCTTAGCTTTCCTTAGGTTCAAGAATTAGCATCCTTGAAGGTCCGTAGCTCAAGATATGGATAATCTACCAAACTGTGGCAATATGAAGTCAAATATGAAAACCTGAAGGAGCAACTGCAAAGATACCCCAATTTCTCTTACTTGCACACAGAATTAGAAGAAAGTTAAAAGATAAGTAATGTAGTACACTCAAGGAGCTGTCCAGAACATCCAATATCGCCTCATTTGGATTACTATTAAGAAAGTTACACTCAAATAACGTAGCACTACCAATTCTGCCTAACTTCAAACTAAGCAAAATAGACATATTTAGGTTTCCCTCAAATTCTCACACACCATTTAAGCCCTTTTAAACTCTTTCCTTGTCATTTAACATCAAACACACATTTGCCTCATTTTACCATCATTTTTGGTCTTTTTCACCATTTTAGCACATCAAGATGCAAACCACATAAATGCACAAAATAACACTTAACACCACATAAATGCATGAAAAACAAGTCAAAAGCTAAGTGAAATAAGACATATAAGTTGGTACAAAACCAGCTTATCATTTGTCTTTTCACACACATACTTAAGAAAATAGTTAGTAAGCTCATTAATGTATCTATCTACAAAGCATGATCTTACTATGTTATTTATGTCATTTCTAATCAACACATCATGATAATCCAAACTAACATTGAAATCAATTTCAGTCTCTTGTTTATGTATAAGGCAAAGCAAATGAGATGGTTAGCAAGCATCAAACTCCACCTTCAAATCAAAAGTTTTTATAAAAGATAAAGCTTTGAACCAACTACCCATTATGTTGACAATGTCTTCATAGAATAAATATTCAATATTGCCAAAGTCAATACTAGAACAAAATTTCTCATTTATGTGACTACTCACAAGAGCATCACCTTGTAAAGGCTCACCATTTATGCATGTAAGAGAATGCAATTCATTAAGTTTTACCTCACTTTGCTTCCCAAATGCAATGAATGAATCTAACCTTGCTTGCCTTTTTTCAACAAGAGCATTAAATATCCTTAAGAACTCATTACTTTGTCTCTTCAAAAACCATGGCTCTTTGTAGCAAAATTGAGTTTTAAACTTCCTTTATGCATAACTCCTACAGTGAGCACTAATATCTCCCCATAAAGTTTGAATGGCATCCAAAGTGTTGGTCAATTCAGCCAACTTAACCTCCAAAGAGTCCTAATACTCTAGTGATCGGAAGTCTTTAAACATTCCTTTTTATTGTGACAAGCACTTTTGTGTTTTCAATTAGCTCCAATCACCCTTCATTTGCCACAAATTAAACCAATAAACTGAATAAAAACAAAAAGAACAAATGTAACAGCTAGATTTAGCAAACTAAAATCACAATGCAACTATATAATCATCAATGTGAGAAACCATCAACATGAGATAGCAATTCCTCTACCTCAGAACCAAGGTGTGGCAAAATTTGTGTTGGCAAGCCTATACCATGGATATCATAAAAGCACCCTCAACCTTGCAAGAGACTTTTTGATCTATTGCATCCATCAAAAGTTGACAATCGACGTGGGAAAATTGATCTTGATGCAAATCTAGTTGGTGCCAAAATCAAAAGAAACAGGATTATTCTTCCAATACTTAATCTCATCATTGTGCCTAGCTATCGGATGTGGCCTGATAAGGGAGATAAGCTCATCAAGCTCACTGGTGCCATCATGGACTCAATGGTGAAGAAGCTCTAAGCCACCATAAAGGCTGTGGAAGCCAAGGAAAGGGCAGCTGAACAAGGAGTTCTTGGCACACCCTTGGGACACTCAATGGAAGAAGCTAGGTTTGGAGCCATGGAAAAGAAAATGGAAACAGTGCACTAGGAGGTGCAAGTGGTGAAAATTGAGATGAAAGAATTGAGAAAGGAAGCAAGAGACATGAAAAAACTATGGTAGATTTTATGGCTTTGATGGGACAACATATATGAGGGAAAATTAGGCAGAAGATGGAGGCATTATTCTTTTCCAAGCAATAGTAAAATATCCCCTCCCCATCTCAAGCACAATTAACAAAGAAGGGCAAGGACACGATTATAGTGGAGGTGGCTATTCCTGAGCAAGCTAAGAGGGAAGCTCAACCTAACATTATGCCAGATCAAGAAGACAACCAACATAAGCCCAAGAACCTTCAATTGATGGTGATTCAACCTCCAGTTGATCCCACAAGGGTAGTGTAAGAAGTACTCCAAAGCATTGGTGAAGACATGGTTGAGCCTTTTAGCATTGAAGAGCCAAAAAAGATGTAATAAATGTATGAATTAAAATACCAATTAAATTACCTTTAAAATAGAAGTAAAACTTAAGAGAAAGATAGAATGAAAGAAGATGATTGCTTATAGCTTGAAAATCTGTAAAAACAACTTATACAGAATACATCTTTAACATTTGATTATATAGAAACTTAAATTACATTAAAATACATAAATTTTGAAATTCGGAATCTCCTTTTGATTAAAAGTCTTGATCTTCACATGATCTTCACATGGGTCTGTTCTAAAAGTCTTGATCTTCTTCTTTCTTTCTTGAGTGGGGAATCTTGAATAGTGCTCCTGTCAATGTCTTCTTTTCTTGCTTTTGTTTTTGTATATCTCCTTCACATTCTTTCATACATCCAATTGCTGAGGGAACTTTAATAATTGCTTTCTTTAGTTGAATTGATAAAGAGTCCACCAATTTTGAACTTGTTTAGCTTTATCCACTTGCTTTGCAGTACTGATTGAAATGATTGAATATGCTCTTTCTTGTCTTTGAATAATAGGATTGGGTCCTCTATTTTCTCGGTTATGTAGTAACTTAACAATATTGAATGATTTTGCTGTCCACCTGTTTATTTGAAAATATAACATATAATTATTATTATATATATATTTTTATTCAAACGGGTCGAGCCATTTGTCCTCCGAACATATCGTCGGGTGTCGGACTAGGAGTAGAATTTGTTGACATTTGAGGTTGTTGTTGATGTTGCTGTTCATTCCTGTTTTTTGTAAATTCCATAAATTGTAAAAATGCTGTCATGTCTTCTTCCTTGAATTGTGTGAATTGATTGGGTTGAGTGGAACTTGGAATCTGAGTAATTGGAGTAATAGGACCACTTTGAGTACTAGGACTCCTGGACCACTAGTATGTTTAGTCAGAGGAGTCCATAGTCATTTTCCAGTTGTTAAAACAGTGTTGACTTCTTTTGAACAACATAATGAAGTATCATATGAATCCCACCACTTGCATTTGAATTGCCTTATTAGTGACATAGGCATTTGTGGAGGTTTGATTTGTTGAATCTGAAAATTCCAGCACCAAATCCATGGAACTTTCATTGCCACATGCCATTGAACTTCTTTGATGTAATTTTGCTTGTTGGAATTAGCTTTCCAGTATTTGAATCCTTCTAAAGACTTTGGAGGAAGAAGGTCTTCTTGTGATCCATGAGTTTCCCACCAATCGTAAAACCATAATGGGAATTATAATTTACACTCTTTGTGGAATGTAAAGACCCATGAGTGGTCAAAAGATCGTAAATAAAAAGCTTTTTTCCAAGATTGTTTGTAATCTTCATAGGAATAACCTTGAGGGTCATATGGAATAGAAAAAACATTTTTTGAATGAATAGATTGCCAATCTTGAAAGTTTAAAACACTTTTAATAACACATTTTGAATAAGTAATTTTGTTTGAATTATCTCTTTGATGAAAAATCTCTTCCGAACTTGAATCGACTAAAATGAATTCGTAAAATGTTTGATTTTTATTTGAATCATCTGAAAACCACAAAATATCTTTAGTAAATAATTGTTGAGTATATAACTTAAGAGTTGGAATATCTGGAATTGTTTTATATTTAGTAAGTATTAAATATTCGTATGACTGTTTGAGTTTATAAGATGACTTGTCTTTGTTAACTCCTACTGGTAAAGGAGTCATTGATCTTGGAGTAGTTACAGGACTACTAGGTTGATTTCTTAATTGAGCAAAAGGAGTACTTGCAACTTGAGTGTATGTGAGTGAGGGAAACAGTGGAAATTCGTCTAAAGGAGTGAAGTTATTGGATATTTGAATATTTGGTGACAAAGGTCTTGGAATAAGTACCTTAGAAGCATAGTCACTTGGAGTTTGCTTCTTTTGAGTTTTGAATAATGATTCTCCCTTTTCCGCCATTTTGAGTTTTGCCTGTCAAAAATTCTCGAGTAAGAAAATATGGTAATGAATTATTTTCTCCTTTTATATATTCAATATCAAAATCGAAAACTGATAATATTCCTTGCCATCGAGCAAAGATTTGTTTTGAAACTAAATTTTGAATATCCTTTTGCAATATGTCTTTTGCTGATTTACAATCTACTCTTAATAAAAAATTTTTATTATATAAATCATCTTGGAATTTTGAAATACATAAGACTATAGACAAAATTTCTTTTTTAACTGTTGAGTAAGTCTTTTGAGATCCTATCCATACTTTTGATGTAAATCTTACCAACCGAATTTTACCATCTAATTTTTGTTTTAGAATACTGCCATAACCTACTTTTGAGGCGTCAGTTTCAACAATCATGAATGCCTTAGGATTTGGAATACCTAAACAAGGTAATGACTTAATTTTCTCATTTGCTTCTTTAACTATTGGTGTATGTTTATTTGTCCATGTTGGAGGGTCATTTTGTAATCTTTGGTATAATGGTGCACATATAGTTCTTAATTTAGGAAAGAAATCTGCTACATAATTCAGACATCCTAAAAATCTCTGTAATTGATTTTTATCTTTGATTTCATTTGGAAATTTCGTTCCAAATTCTAAAAATCTATTAATTGGTTTAATAGTTCCTTTATGAATGTCATGACCTAAGAATCTTATTTGAGTTTGAAATAATTTCATTTTTCATGCTGAAATTACTAAACCGTTTTGAATTACTATTTTTGAAAATATATGCAAATGTCGAAAATGTTCATCAATTGAATTTGAATATACTAATATATCATCAATATACACTATCATGAATGTATATGCTGAAAATATGCCATTCATTATATTTTGAAATTTAGAAGAAGCATTTTTTAAACCAAATGGCATTACGTTCTATTCGTTATGGCCAAACGGTACTGTGAATGCTGTTTTATATTTATCTTTTTCTGCAATTTGAATTTGCCAATATCCTGATTTTAAATCAAATTTTGAATAAACTTTAGCATTGAATAATCTGTCAAGTAAATATCTTTTTATTAGGTATAGGATACCTAATCCATTTTATTTCTTTGTTTAGTGGTTTATAATTTATGACTAACCTAGGAACCCCTCTTTCTTTTTTAGCTTGATTATTGACATAGAATGCTGGACAACTCCATGGTGATTTTAATTTTCTAATTAATTTTTTATTTAGTAATAGTTGCATTTCTTTTTTGCAATGTTCTAATAATTCTGAGTTTATTTGAATTGGTCTAGCTTTTGTTGGAATGTTTTTCTCTATGAAATCTTTTTAATATGGAAATTCTATTATATGTGTTTTTCTTGCCCAAAAAGCAGATGGGTGGTCATATGTTTTCTTTGAATTTAAGTTCTAATTCTGTTATTCTTTGAATTATTTCTTCCCTTTGTAATTGTAATTCTATTTGATTATATGTAATTTCTTGTTTTATATAATTTATTTGATTTTCTTTCTGTATTATTTTCTGTTGAAATATGCTGTTAGATTGTAATAAATTTAATTCTTTTTGCCTAACTGGAGTAATGAATTTAAATATTATTTCATTTCCCATTATTTTAAGACTTAATCCTTCAGTTGTTTTCTTAAATGGTGTTATTTGAAATAAGAAAGGATTTCCTAATATTACATCTTGAGTTAAATCATCTATAATTATAAATGAGTGTTTAAAAAAATAATTATTATTACATATAAATCCATTGGATAATTTATTTTTTATTTTTAAAAGGACTGCCATTTGTAGTAAGTAATCTTTGAGTTGTTTTAGAACAATATTTAAGAGGTATTATTCTTGATTTTATACAACTTTGATCTGCACCGCTATCTATCATGGCTATACATGTAGTATTATAGTCTTAAATTCCTATGGTAACAAATACAAACCATTTTTCTATGTTTAATTTTCTATATTTAAATATTCTTCTTCATCTTCTTTTTTCTTCAGAGATTTGAATACCTTTTCCTCTATCTTTGTTTGAAGTTTCTGGTATATCTTTTTGATCACTTAATATCATTTTTGCTTCTATTTTTAAATCTTTTACTTTCAAATCTTTTATTTCACTTCTTATTTCTTTTATATCTATCTTTAATGTTTTAATTTCTTCTTGAATTACATTTGAATTTCCTATTGTGTAATTAATTATTCTTGGAACGGAATTAGTCGTTGAATACTTAGTAAAAAGCTTATTTATACTAAATGGTTCAAGGAATTCAGGTTTTTTATCTTCTTGTATTATTAAATCTTTTAATTTTATTAAATAATCTCTTTGTTCTATTGGATTATTAATTTTACTTGTCAATTCAAATAAAAGATCTTTATTAGATGTATCATTAGTTATTACATTAATACATTTACAAGGTGATGAGTAATCTGAATATTCTTCGCTATCTGTTTCAATGTCATCAATATTTTGATCACTTTCTTCTCATTCTTCATTAATCATTATCTTCATTAATTTATCTCTTAATTCTTTATCTTTTTCAGAATAAAAAATTTCATTTATTCTTCTTTGAATTCTACAATTTGTTGCAATATGGCCTTGTTTGCCACATTTGTAACAAATAAGCTTCTTTTTCTTGAATTTCTTTTTTCTAAAATCTCTATTTTGTTGTTCATTTCTATTTTGAAATGGTTGAAATGTTCTTCGTTTACTTCTTTTATACTGTTTTGGATATGAAATTCTTTTGTAATTACTTGATGGTGCTCTTATTCCTGTAATACCAAATGCTTCACAAAATGAACCTAACTCTCTTCTTTTTGATCCATATTTTGCTTGTATTTTCAATTCTTGACATAATTTTAAACCTTCTTCTTCTAGGAATCCAAATATTTGCCCATAAGTGAAATCATTAAAATTTATTACTTCTGATTGTGTTGCTATCTTTAGATTTGTCATTATTCTTTGAGAAAACAAATTTGGTAATCATGTAATTAATTTTTCTTTCCAAATTGGTAATGAACAATCTGGTCTTTTAAATAAGTATGTCATAAACATATCTTTGTACCATCGAAAATCTGCTAATGTTGGACATCTTAAATTAGTTAAAAATATTTGAGAACTATTATTATCTTGAGATGGATTCCCTAAAAAATGTACTGTCATTACATATATTAAAAAATCTGCACAATCTGAAACTTTCTTTTTAATGACTTCTCCTTTTTCATCTTTTACTATATCTCCTCTAACATCTCTTTCTTCTTCTTCTTCAGTAGTATGGTATAAAATGTTGTTTTTATCTACATCAGATAATAGATTATCCCACCTATTTTTTAATTGACCTGAAAAACCAACTACAAATCCAGCTGCTGTTGTTTTTTGATCAAATCGTTGTTGTTTGTATGCTGTTTTAGCCATTCCCATTTCTTGTAATACTCTTAATATTTCATATCCTGATTTAACATCTATGTTCCATTCATAAACTGCTCTACCATCATATTGATTAGCTGTAAATTTTGCTCTTTCTTCTATTTGTAAATCTGGAGGTGTTAACTTTGGATAATAATTTTTTCTCTGAAATGGCGCATATATTGGTTTGTTATTATAATATTTTCTTGGTTTATATTTTTTTCTAATTCTTAATTTCATTATCATCAAATTCACTATGAATTTTATCAATTATTTCATTTATATCTTCGTCTTCTTGTTGACTATCGCTATCATTTGATTTATTATCGATTAGTGGATTTGTTTGTTGTATATTTTATATTTTACTAGTACTTGGTTGATTTTCTTCTAATTTTTTATATATTTTTTGCAATATATCTTGTTCTGTGTTAGGAAATTGAATATTTTTAAACACATCTTTAACTTGGAAATGTGGTTTTGAAATTTCATTTGGAAATCTTAAATTATTATTTTTAAATGGATTTTCTATTAACTTTTCTTTTTCTTTAGGAATTGAATCTATCTTTGTTGACACAATATCTACTTGGTGTGCTAATGTTGATAATATTTGATTTGAATAATTTAACTGTTGATTAACTTTTTTAATATCTTCTATTTCTACTGGACCTTTTTCTGATCTAGCTTCTCTAAATGGTGTTGCAATTATTTCTCCTGAATTGGTTTGAATTTTTATATTTAGTAAAGGTGGATGCACTGAATTTAGTATTTCTCCGCCTACTATATTCATTTTTTATATAATGACATTTGAACATTTATACTCTGTGTAGAATAAATTTCTTTTGTATTTACAGTTGGAGTCATATATTCTAACCATGAAAAGAAAGGAAAATTGAATTGTTTTATTAATAGTTCTTCTTTCCATTTTTGATTTAATATTTCTTGGAAATTTTTATCTGATTTATTATACCATTGTCTTTTTATTAAATTATCTTCATCATTAAATTCTTCATTTAAATATTTGTAATTTGGTTCGAATTCTTTATTAATAACATTTAAAGAATCATGTTTCATTTCTGACTTTGTTGGAGATTGAATAAATGATTCTGTATTAATTATTTCTGGTAATGGTGATTTATAATGTATCCTTTGACTTCCTGAAATTGGAATTGAATATATTTCTGGATTATTATCTATATTTGTATGCTGACTATAGATTCTTTTTAAATTTGGAATATCTGAAGTTGAATATCTAGCTGGTTGTATAATATTTTTATTAGCTCCATATTTACTAGATCTCATTTCATCAAAATGTATTAATATACTTCCATCTTCTTGCTTAACTATTTTTGAAGTATTACTTTGTTGAATATTTCTAGATTGAGTCTGAGAAATTACCGTAAATGTTTGTGGAATTGTGATTTCATCCAACTTTAGAGTTTTTGGAATATAAACAGATGATTTTGTAGAATTGGTGTGAGCTGTCGTTGGCTCCCAATTTTACCCAAACTCACTCAAAAAATGTAGAAGTGGCGAGTGGGATCATTCCCACAGAGAAGGTTTGGTTGTTCGGAGACCAATTGTTCACTTGACTACTCACTGTGTAACAAAAACAAATAGGACAAATGCAAAATAGAATGAATGTGAAATGCATGAAATGCAAGGATGCATGAAATGAATGAAATGTAAAGGTTAGTATGCAAGCACTGCCTTGAGGGATTTCAACATGTACCGATCTCTCCCTAATATCATCGACTTTTGTAAACATATATGAGGAGATGAAACTGCTAGTGGACTGGGATTGATCAATTTTGTAGTTCTCACAACCCCATCTAATAATACTCCCCGAACTTCCCTTGGTAGGGCAAGTTCTTGGCACGATTGGAATTCCCAGATCCCTATTCCTCTATAATGAATCTAATTCAATCCCTGACCATCTCCCTTGGTGATGAGTTGGTTTTGTACCAACTATTTTGTGTAAAATCTCTTGGTTTTTAGCTTGTAAATGATGCTATTGTGTGGTGTTTCATGTGGTTTAATGCGTAAATGTGGTTTGATAGTTGATAATGTGTAAATGGTGCAAAAAGTGCAAAATGATGGTAAATGGAGTGAAATGTGTTAAAGGAAAAAATGAAGGAACTTAAAGTGCATAATTTGCCTATTTTAGGGTTTGGTCAGCTTTGTTGTGCAAATTCATTTGAGTATAACTTCTTCAATACTAATCCAATTGATGACATCTTGGATGTTCTGGAAAGCTCTTTGCGTTGTCTTCGATTCTTATGATTTAACTTTGTTCTAATTCTGTGTGTAAATATGAGAAACAAAGGCATCTTTATGATTGCTACTTCAGGATTTAGTTATTGAATTCACATTGTCACAGCTTGGGAGATTGTTGATATCTTGAGCTCTAGTGGTCCAATGGCGCTGTTTCTTGTACTCATGGAAAGGCAAGAGGAAACTCTACAATTCGTGTGTTGAGTTACATTTCTAATTTGGAAGAGAAAAGGGAGAATTTTCACCATGGATTGCTAAGATGAAATTTGCACTACGATGCATCGTAGTGCAAATGTCCAGTTTTGCCATGTCTTGGTATTTCGGCTATAACGTCTTCATCCGGGGTCCAAATTGGGTGATTCAAAAGCCAATGGAAAGCCAAGAGAGAGATCTATAACTTTGGTGATCAAGGTGAAGGCCAGTTCTGAAAGGAAAGTTGGAAAGTCAACGTGGGAAATGGCAAACCAAATCAGGGTTTTAAGCCTACGATGCATCGTAGGCTTAAATTTCATATTCTGCCAGGCGTCAGTAGTTTGGGAATAACTCTCGCACCTGACCTCCGATTTGGATGATTCAAAAGGCCATGGAAAGCTGAGATCAAGAGCTACAAAATTGGTTCTTTAAGTGTCTTCAAATTCCTTACGCAGCACAGTTTAATGTCGGGTGAAAGATTGCTGAAGTTTGTGCATAAGTGTGTAGATTTTCACTACGATTCATCGTAGTGCAATTCTACCCAGCACATATTTGGACCACGATGAATCATACTGCGAATTCATACACACACACTTTGATACCATGATTCATCGTAGTGTTAATTTGCACTTCACAAGAATCATTCTTGCATCAACACACAAACGTCAGAACATTCATTCTTGCATCAACACACAAACTTCACAACATCTTTCACAACAATTCACCCACATAGCAGTTTATTCTCATTCTTTTCTTCATTCTTGTTCTCACTCGTTTGCACATTTCTTCATCACACTTTACAAACGTTTGGCGTAGCATTCTTTGTGTTCATAGTTCAGATTTCACTTCTTGCAATTTCACTTACAAACAATCACAACACTCACAACTCTCACATATCTCACTTGCACACTAGCACATTCTTGTACATTTCCGCATACATACTCACACTTGCATAACATCTCATTTGCTCACTTAATACCGTAACTCTCACAAATCTCACAACACTCTCCACTCTTCATACACTTCACTACACATTTCACTACAAACTACACACAAACATCACACTCACACATTACACGGCGATGCATCGCCACTTTGTTGTGTTAAGCCGACGATGCATCGTGGCGATGCATCATCGGGCAAGGAGCTAACCCTACGATGCATCACCACGATGCATCGTAGAGATTTTCGATTTGTGCTGCGATGCATCGTGGCGATGCTTCGCAAGCATTTGTGGGATTTGGTGCAAAGAAAGAAAAGTTGGCAAAGTGTTGGCTTGGTTGAATTCTTGGTATACGGATAGGTGTTGTTGTTGTTGGAAATTTTCTAGTATGCCTTGTTCATCATAGTTAGCTTGGTCCACATTTTGTGTTCATTTGCAACTCTGTACAGATTTCAGCTTTCGTTTTTTGCAATAGTTCGGATGATGCTTTGTGTTTGTATGGAGTTTTTAGTTTTGTCTTCGATTTCAGAAAAATGGCTAAGTTTTGGTTTTTCTGAATTTCCAGGTAAGGGAAGGCGTGAATTTCTGTGGCGAGAAGGCGTGAACTATCATAGGCTGTTCTGCTTGGAAGTTCGCAGAGGAGCTGAAGGCGTGAGGAGCGCAAGCACAAAGGCGTGAAGTTGGTCTGATTCTTCATTTGGATTCTTAAGCAGCGAAGGCGCGCGAAGCTATGCTTGAAGGAGCGAGTAAGAACGGCAAGGATGATAAAGGCGCTGGAACTTGATGCTAAAGGCGCTGGATTGCTGGGAAAAGTTTTCCAACTTCGAATTTTCACAACTTAGGCTAATTTTTGGTCTCTCTAATCAAGGACACGTTTGTAATATCTTTAGTTATTTTTAGTTAGCGTATTAGTTACATTTTCTACTCCTCTATATATAGGAGATGTAGCTAATGGGATCCGGGGGATTGGAGACTTTAGAACTATCTTTTGAATTTTAGCGGGAGTTTTTCTCCCTCTCATTTTCTCTCTCTAGATCTATTTTTTCTCACTAAACATTTCTTCTCCGATCTCATTTCTAATCACGATTGTGTACCAGAGATTTCATATCGAGCTCAATGAAGCCACAATTGACATTCCTCTAGACTTTGATTGGTGAAATCTCTTAATTCGATGGAAGTTAATTGTTTGATGATTGAATTCAATGTTAATGAGTTAGATATGGAATTTTCTGGCTAACTGTGTGATATCTTAGGATTCTAAACGGATGAATACGTGACTTAGTGGATTGTTTGCTATGCATTTGATCCAATTGTTGAGTACTGAAAACACATTTGAATTGTTTATAGAAATCTGTTAAATTGCATAATTCCTAGCTATTCTTGAATAGATCAAGCTTCAATTGTGGTCGACAAGCTAAATTGAGGAGTGATTAATCAAAGTTATCGAAGTTGCATGAATTGAGAACTAAATTGTGATTGTTTAAGTCTTTGCACTTGTTTTCTGTAATCAAATCAATTATGAGACTCAAGCCTCGCCATAGGAAGTGTTAATGAATTGAAACATTAGGAAAAGTATTAAAGGAGCTTTCTGTGTTAACAACAATGATATGTGAACCCTAGGATGGGCCTCGCCATGGGAGTTCTTAGGACTTTGCATGTTAGAGTAGTTAGCTTGGAGAGTTGAGACTTTGCGGAGCTTATTCCACCATTCTCGGGCCTCGCCATGGGAGGAGATGGTGATAGGAAGTACAGGAAGTGGTGTGGTCGCCATGCTAACCATGACTTGAACTTCTAGGCAACTTAGGTCTCCATAATTTTGCTTGTTGATTGATTGCAAAGCAGAAATTTGCTAGGTCTGTATTCATCCGGTACAAGAATCCTGAGATATCTGTTCACACCTGCTTGTTGCTACATTTTACATCTTTGCTTTCGTTCTTTTGTGTTGAATTTTCTTTTTTTCTCGTGACTAGATTCGGTGACAAGGAATTTTAGAATAATTTGCTCAATTTTCTTGACCTACGCCTTCCCTGTGGATTACGATCCCTGCTTCCACTTCTACAGTAGTTGTTAGGGTAAAATTGAGCTGATACGACTTTAGCTTGATCAATTTTTGGCGCCGTTGCCGGGGAAGACAATCGGTTCTGGAATTTGTTGGATTGTTCTTGATTTTTACTTGTTCTACTTTGTGTTTTTGTTTGTGATATTTACCTTAGCTTTCATTTTGTGTTGTGTTCTGTTCTTTGCAATTTCTTTAGCACGTGTTGAGAATTGTGATCTATTTCTTTGTTGCAAATTTGAAGTTCTTGTTTCTTTGTTATTATACTCCACAACTGCGTGTTGTGTATGCCAAGGTCTAGCAGGTTTGCAGGAGAACCACAATTCTTATTGGATCTTGAGTTGGAGAAAACCTTGAGGGCTCAATTAAGGCAACAGAGAGATATGGCTGCACAAGGAGCACAAGCACCTCGGTTTGGAGACCATTATGCAGTGAACTTTGACAATCGTTTTGGACATCAGGACATCGATGTGGAAAGTTACCACATTCCTCCAAAAATTGTTTCCATGATCACCCAGGGCCAATTCTTCCAAGGTCTTGACAACGAGGATCCTAACGACCACCTCGATTGGTTTCTCGGCTTATGTAGCACTTTCAAGTTGCCAAGGGTTGATAGGGGTGAGGTTCACAGAATTTTATTCCCTTTATCTTTGGGTGGAAAGGCTAAACACTGGTTCAAAAGTATTGGGGGAACAAATGCTGGAATGTCATTCGATGATCTACAGAAGAGGTTTTTGTCCAAATACTTCCCTCCAGCTAAGCTTGAAAAGAGAAGGTTGGAAATTACGAATTTCCAACAACAAGATAGTGAGACATTTAGAGAAGCTTGGGAGAGATTCAACGACTTGATTAGGCAATGCCCCAATCATGACCTGGGAGAGATCAGGGAACTAAACACTTTCTTCAAAGGCTTAACTCCTAAATCATCTTTGATGCTTAAGGCATGTGCTAACGGGGCACTCAAAGACAAGTCTGTGCCTGAAGTGTGGGAGCTATTTAATCAAATTGCTGAGGACGAGTATATCTTCCCAGAGACCCGCAAAACTCATGTTAGAAAACAAAGAGGAGTACTTGATGTAGATGAGGAAACATCACTCAGTGCAAAATTTGAAGCATTGGCTAAGCAAGTGCAAACTCTAAAGGCAACTCAAGCCAAGACACCTGTGTTGTCTTGTGGAATATATAAGGGTGAACACTATACTGATGAGTGCCCAGTCACCAATGAGTCCATTCAATACGTGAATAACTATGGAAACGGACCACAGTACTCTAGAAATTATTCAGGAGGCAACAATAGAGGCTATGGTGGTAATCAAGGAACTTGGGGACAACAGAACCAAAGCCAGAGAGATCAATATACTCAAGGGAATGATCAAAGGAGAAATTCCAATCCTCCACCAGGGTTTGATCAGCAAGCTAGTACCTCAGAGCCGAGGAACTCATCAGTGGAAGAAATGCTCCGAAGTCTTATTGAAAAGGTGGATAAAAATGAAGAAAGATTTGTTGCTTTGGAGACATCTGTAAGACATCATGATGGCACATTCAAAAACATTGAGATGCAATTGGGTCAACTCGCGAATGCTATACATGATAGACCTATTGGTTCTCTTCCTAGTGATACGGTGCCAAATCCCAAGAACAATATTGGATGTAAGGCCATAACCTTAAGGAGTGGAAAACTTTTGCCTGGGAATAAATCTTCAGAAGTTAAAAGTGATTGTACAGAAGAAGACCAGAAAGATGAAGCTGAGGAAGATTTGGAACTTAAAAAGGATAATGAGCACGAGGCTAGTAAGACTGAGAAGAATGAATTACCAGCTAGGGTAGGAAATGAGATCACCAAGAACTCCAATCCTTACAACTACCCTGAGTATGCCCCCAAACCTCCTTTTCCAGAGAGAAAGAAACCACCACCAACAAAGGGCCCTCAGTTCAATAGGTTTCTGGAAGTACTCAAGCAAGTAAATGTGAATCTTCCCTTGATGGATTTAGTGACTTCATTGCCAAAGTATGCTAAGTATCTCAAGGATCTCAACTCCAACAAAGAGCAAATCTTGAGATGTGAGCTTCCCATGATGGTTTTTGAGTGCACTCAAGCATGGATGGTTCATGATCTTCCTCCGAAGCTTAAGGATCCTGGGAGCTGTACAATCCCATGCAAAATAGGCACAAGGCATTTTGCAAAGGCTTTGTGTGATTTGTGTGCTGGGATCAATTTAATGCCATTATCCATTGCTATCAGTGTTGGATTGGAAAGCCAAATTCGCCCAGTTGCAGTAACTCTCCAATTGGCAGATTGGTCTTTGGTAACTCCTACAGGTTTGGTTGAAGATGTTCTGGTAAGAGTTGATAAATTTACTTTGCCTGTTGATTTCATTGTATTTGATATGGAGGAAGACCCTGAGGTACCTTTAATTTTTGGTAGGCCTTTCTTAGCTACTGGTGATGCTTTGATTGGAGTTCGAAATAAAACTGTCACCTTTAGAATTAATAATGAGGAAGTAGTTTTTGATGTGAACTATGCAATGAAACAACCTATGCATTTAGAATCTTGTTGTTCCATTCAGGTTGTTGAATGTTCTCCAACTTTCGTTGATGAGGGTGTTAAGCATGACTACATTTCTGTGGATAACGTTGTTGATGATGAAGAAATTGATTGTGATGAGCTTGATGTAGAAGATTGCATGATTTCATTAGAGAGTGCACGTATAGAAGAATGTGGTTTCATAGATGTATCAAATTTTGAAATGCCAAGTCAATCTTTGGTAGAGCATACCTCACAAGAAACATATGTTAAGAATTGTTCAAATGATGTGAGAGTCATGTTTTACTTAGTGATGATGAAGGTTGTTCTTTTCTTGATGTCTTGATAAGTTGTATAGAGTCACATCTGGAAGAACATTGTAACACCAAGAACCAAAATAATGTGGAAATTGCTGGGACTCCTTCCGAAGCATCAACCTTTGAAATTGTGAATGTTACTGGAAACACACAACAAGTGTTAGATGAGAAAGCCAATGATGTTAGTTTTGATGATAAAGATGATAACCTTTTGATTGACAATCATAACATGGTTAACGACTGTGAGTTTGAGACATTTACTTTTGAAATTTCTGATGAATTTGTTGAGACCATGGATGTGCATTCCTTGGTTGAGCCTTGCAGGACTATTATGGATAGTGTGGTAGAAGAGGGCTATGATGTGCTTCAAATGAATGTGATATTTGGAGAGAGTTCTTTTCATGATCCTGTGCTTACACATCTCCTCAACATTCCAGTGTCTTCTGGGAAGAAGGAGCATGCTTATGAGAGTTCATCTTTTGTGTGGTGCAGAGATGGATTTACTGAGTTCTTTTCATGACCAAGACATACGTTGTGGATGAATAAAGTCTAGCTAGAGACTATCTAAATCCAGAACTACTTTTTTTTTCCTTTAGCTTTAATAAGTAGTTTGTTTTCTTCTTTTCGTTTTGTCTGTACGTTTCTTTCATTTTGGAATTCATTCATCAAAAACCACTCTTGTTAAAGGTGTTTGCCCAGGAAGGACATTGCAAGAGATTAGCCATGCACTCAAAAGGCTAAGTGTGGGGGAGTGACGTCATGGACTTCTTTATATGAGGGAAGATGGACCAAGACATCTCCGAAGAAAACATTGGAATTCATGACAATATCAATACCAGGGAGCTCTTAAACCTATTTTTTCTTTACATTGAGGACAATGTATGTTTTAAGTGTGGGGGAGTGTATGTTTGCTGTGGTTTGTATCTCTTGGACTTTAGATGCTTATTTGTCTTGCATGAGTGATGAAATTTTGATGAAAGTTTTTGTGAAGAATATGCTATTTTCTAAGTTTTGTGGTGAATTTTGAGTGTTAGCATATTATGTCCAGTTATATATGGTGTTTTTATTGTTGTGCACGTTTTTAATTTTTGTGGAAGTTTTGATACTTTTGGTGAATAAATGATGTTTGAACACAAAGTTTTGTGTAGTTGACATTTCTATGGCAGAATGTTCATAACCATGGAGAGTTGTGATGTTTGTGGTGTGTTTTGGTGAGATGAAGTGTAAAGCGTTAAAGTTAGTGTGCTAGTGAGTGCAAAAGTGCTAGAAAGTGTCAAAACCAGGAAAGGAGGGTGTTGTTAGTGAGAGCAATGAAATGCAGAACACCTTGAACTATGCTTGGCTCCTTTGGAAATCTTGTTTAAATTTGTGGTTCATCAAGTGTTATTTTCATATTTTGCATGTGAAAGTTGTTTTGATGTCCTTAATTCCAATCTTGATGAAATTGGTACATTTTGCTGACTAAGGCCCGATGTTAATGTAAGATAGATATGCCATGCAAAAACTCAATTGACACAGGAGGTAATGTGTATGGATTCGTTTCTTTTTGTTATGCATTTATCTAGTGTCTCCAGAATTCGTGCATGTTTAGTCAATTTGGGATTCTTATGAACATGTGCTTGCACAAGAAATGATATGGGAGAAAAAGCCATATTGGCAACTGGGAAGGAAAAAGCCATAAGAACCTGGCATTCAAATTTGGAGAAAAAAGCCATAAAACCCAGGCATTATTGTTAGTCACCAATGTGTGAAACAAATGTGCACCAATGTGCAGAATAAGGGCAATGTCCCATAGAGTACAAATGTACGCATAGGTACCATTGATCTTGTGATTGCATGTTCATAAGAGTGGACAAAGAGATTGGCATGTATTGAATGGGTATGAGACGAGCTAGATGGTGTATAGCAACGGAATAGATGAAGTTCATGTTCCTCAGCACACACTTGCACGCATGACATTTTGGTCTTTATTCATCGTGCCTTGGTTGATAACTTGTGCTGAAATTTGATTGGTGGGAATTAATGACAAGATATGAATTTTATTGCATGAAAAATTTGTTTTGATAAACTCAAATGAGAACAAGTTTGACAAAGGAGTGAAGTTTAGTATTAAGTGTTTGCGAAGTATGAGTTTGCTTGAGGACAAGCAAAAGTTCAAGTGTGGGGGAATTTGATGAGTTGGTTTTGTACCAACTATTTTGTGTAAAATCTCTTGGCTTTTAGCTTGTAAATGATGCTATTGTGTGGTGTTTCATGTGGTTTAATGCGTAAATGTGGTTTGATAGTTGATAATGTGTAAATGGTGCAAAAAGTGCAAAATGATAGTAAATGGAGTGAAATGTGTTAAAAGGAAAAAATGAAGGAACTTAAAGTGCATAATTTACCTATTTTAGGGTTTGGTCAGCTCTGTTGTTCAAATTCATTTGAGTATAACTTCTTCAATACTAATCCAATTGATGAGATCTTGGATGTTCTGGAAAGCTCTTTGAGTTGTCTTCGATTCTTATGTTTTAACTTTCTTTTAAGTCTGTGTATAAATTTGAGAAACGAAGGCATCTTTATGATTGCTACTTCAGGATTTAGTTAATGAATTCACATTGTCACAGCTTGGGAGATTGTTGATATCTTGAGCTCTAGTGGTCCAATGGCGTTGTTTCTTGTACTCATGGAAAGGCAAGAGGAAACTCTACAATTCGTGTGTTGAGTTCAATTTCTAATTTGGAAGAGAAAATGGAGAATTTTCACCATGGATTGCTAAGATGAAATTTGCACTACGATGCATCGTAGTGCAAATGTCCAGTTCTGCCATGTCTTGGTATTTCGGCTATAACGTCTTCATCCGGGGTCCAAGTTGGGTGATTCAAAAGCCAATGGAAAGCCAAGAGAGAGATCTATAACTTCGGTGTTCAAGGTGAAGGCCAGTTCTGAAAGGAAAGTTGGAAATTCGACGTGGGAAAAGGCAAACCAAATCAGGGTTTTAAGCCTACGATGCATCGTTGGCTTAAATTTCATATTCTGCTAGGCGTCCGTATTTTGGGCGTAACTCTCTCACCTGACCTCCGATTTGGATGATTCAAAAGGCTATGGAAAGCTGCGATCAAGAGCTACAACATAGGTTCTTTAAGTTGCTTCAAATTCCTTACGCATCACAGTTGAAGTTTGGGTGGAAGATTTATGAATTTTGTGCATAAGTGTGTAGATTTTCACTACGATTCATCGTAGTGCAATTCCGCCCAGCACATATTTGCACCACGATGAATCATAGTGCGAATTCATGCACACACAATTTGATACCATGATTCATCGTAGTGTTAATTGGCACTTCACAAGATTCATTCTTGCATCAACACACAAACTTCACAACATTCATTCTTGCATCAACACACAAACTTCACAACATCTTTCACAACAATTCACCCACATTGCAGTTTATTCTCATTCTTTTCTTCATTCTTGTTCTCACTCTTTTGCACATTTCTTCATCACACTTTACAAACGTTTGGCGTAGCATTCTTTGTGTTCATAGTTCAGATTTCACTTCTTGCAATTTCACTTACAAACAATCACAACACTCACAACTCTCACATACCTCACTTGCACACTAGCACTTTCTTGTACATTTCAGCATACATACTCACACTTGCATAACATCTCATTTGCTCACTTCATACCATAACTCTCACAAATCTCACAACACTATCCACTCTTCATACACTTCACTACACATTTCACTACAAACTACACACAAACATCACACTCACACATTACACGGCGATGCAT
This sequence comes from Ophiorrhiza pumila, assembly GCA_016586305.1. NCBI lineage: Eukaryota > Viridiplantae > Streptophyta > Magnoliopsida > Gentianales > Rubiaceae > Ophiorrhiza > Ophiorrhiza pumila. The sequence continues at coordinate 19,271,277 of BLIW01000005.1, forward strand.
CGCCACTTTGTTGTGTTAAGCCGACGATGCATCGTGGCGATGCATCATCGGGCAAGGAGCTAACCCTACGATGCATCACCACGATGCATCGTAGAGATTTTCGATTTGTGCTGCGATGCATCGTGGCGATGCTTCGCAAGCATTTGTGGGATTTGGTGCAAAGAAAGAAAAGTTGGCAAAGTGTTGGCTTGGTTGAATTCTTGGTATACGGATAGGTGTTGTTGTTGTTGGAAATTTTCTAGTATGCCTTGTTCATCATAGTTAGCTTGGTCCACATTTTGTGTTCATTTGCAACTCTGTACAGATTTCAGCTTTCGTTTTTTGCAATAGTTCGGATGATGCTTTGTGTTTGTATGGAGTTTTTAGTTTTGTCTTCGATTTCAGAAAAATGGCTAAGTTTTGGTTTTTCTGAATTTCCAGGTAAGGGAAGGCGTGAATTTCTGTGGCGAGAAGGCGTGAACTATCATAGGCTGTTCTGCTTGGAAGTTCGCAGAGGAGCTGAAGGCGTGAGGAGCGCAAGCACAAAGGCGTGAAGTTGGTCTGATTCTTCATTTGGATTCTTAAGCAGCGAAGGCGCGCGAAGCTATGCTTGAAGGAGCGAGTAAGAACGGCAAGGATGATAAAGGCGCTGGAACTTGATGCTAAAGGCGCTGGATTGCTGGGAAAAGTTTTCCAACTTCGAATTTTCACAACTTAGGCTAATTTTTGGTCTCTCTAATCAAGGACACGTTTGTAATATCTTTAGTTATTTTTAGTTAGCGTATTAGTTACATTTTCTACTCCTCTATATATAGGAGATGTAGCTAATGGGATCCGGGGGATTGGAGACTTTAGAACTATCTTTTGAATTTTAGCGGGAGTTTTTCTCCCTCTCATTTTCTCTCTCTAGATCTATTTTTTCTCACTAAACATTTCTTCTCCGATCTCATTTCTAATCACGATTGTGTACCAGAGATTTCATATCGAGCTCAATGAAGCCACAATTGACATTCCTCTAGACTTTGATTGGTGAAATCTCTTAATTCGATGGAAGTTAATTGTTTGATGATTGAATTCAATGTTAATGAGTTAGATATGGAATTTTCTGGCTAACTGTGTGATATCTTAGGATTATAAATGGATGAATACATGACTTAGTGGATTGTATGCTATGCATTTGATCCAATTGTTGAGTATTGAAATCACATTTGAATTGTTTATAGAAATCTGTTGAATTGCATAATTCCTAGCTATTCTTGAATAGATCAAGCTTCAATTGTGGTCGACATGCTAAATTGAGGAGTGATTAATCAAAGTTAGCGAAGTTTCATGAATTAAGAACTAAATTGTGATTGTTTAAGTCTTTGCACTTGTTTTCTGTAATCAAATCAATTATGAGACTCAGGCCTCGCCATAGGAAGTGTTAATGAATTGAAACATTAGGAAAAATGTTCAAGGATCTTTCTGTGTTAACAACAATGATATGTGAACCCTAGGATGGGCCTCGCCATAGGAGTTCTTAGGACTTTGCATGTTAGAGTAGTTAGCTTGGAGAGTTGAGACTTTGCGGAGCTTATTCCACCATTCTCGGGCCTCGCCATGGGAGGAGATGGTGATAGGAAGTACAGGAAGTGGTGTGGTCGCCATGCTAATCATGACTTGAACTTCTAGGCAACTTAGGTCTCCATAATTTTGCTTGTTGATTGATTGCTAAGCAGAAATTTGCTAGGTCTGTGTTCATCCGGTACAAGAATCTTGAGATATCTGTTCACCCCTGCTTGTTGCTACATTTTGCATCTTTGCTTTCGTTCTTTTGTGTTGAATTTTCTGTTTTTTCTCGTGACTAGATTCGGTGACAAGGAATTTTAGAATGATTTGCTCAATTTTCTTGACCTACGCCTTCCCTGTGGATTACGATCCCTGCTTCCACTTCTACAGTAGTTGTTAGGGTAAAATTGAGCTGATACGACTTTAGCTTGATCACTTGGTAAGGCAGCTACCCAGTTCATAACCTCGACCCACAACACAAGAACACTCTTAGACCTTTCCTATGGATTGATGTCAACTGTCAGTGGGTACCGCACAGTCAAAATCACAACGTTTACAGGACCTAAGACTCACATATGCATGTTCACGAATGATCTATTTTCTTTGTTAAGTCCACACCAATCTCAGTGGGTACCGCAGATTTAATGTGAAGTTAAGCTATTGCAGAACATCAAACACAAGAAGTACATAATCATAAACATAGATAACACGGATAAATTTCTAAACAAATGTCTCAAATAAGTCGAGATCTGTACAGTCGAGCCCTCAAGATAGCAAAATGTGTGAAAGGGAAAAGAGAGAGAAAAACCTAATCTAAACTATGAACCCTAATCTGAGAAATGCTATGCTCTGTTGTGCGGCTCCTTGCTGGTTTGGCGCTGTGAATTTCCCTGGAAGTTTCCTCCTCTTTTGATGTGCCTTGATCATGATGGTTGAGCTCCCATCGGGTGTGTGAGGTATTTACGTGTCCTGTAATATGTCAATCAGATAAGGAAATGAGATCACGTGCCCAGTACATAACTTAAGCATTAAGGATTGAGAGTGTAATCCCTCAAACACTTGGTGAACAAATAAATATCTGTGTTTGTGCTTACTCACTTGTGTGTGCCAATTCTTGTGCCTTGTGCTTGTGTGGGTGATAAGTTGGTTTTGAACCAACTTATATGTGTTAATTTACTTGGCTTTTGTTGTGATTTTCATGCTATTGTGTGGTGTTTCATGCGGTTTAATGTGTAAATGTGATATGATAGATGATAATGTGTAAATGGGGCAAAAAGTACAAAAATGATGGTAGATGGAGTGAAATGTGTCTAGGTTGGAAATGAAGAATTAAAACATGTTTAAATGGCCAAATTAGGGTTTGGACAGTTTTGATATGCAAATTCATTTGTGTATAATTCTTTCAATAATTATCCCAATGATGAGATCTTGAATGCTCTGGAAAGCCCTTGGAGTTGTCTTCATTTCTTATGTTTTAACTTTCTTCTAATTCTGTGCGTAAATATGAGAATCGAAAGCATTTTGATTATTGCTACTTCAGAATTTAGTTATGAAGTTCATATTGCCACAGTTTGGTAGATTGTTAATAACTTGAGCTACAATCCTCCAATTAAGGAGATTCTTGATCCATTGGAAAGCCACGAGATAGGTCTCAAACGTTTATGTTTACCATCAAGTCCAGTTTAGGAGTTAAGGCACATGAATTTGGTGTGTAAGTTGGGTTTCAAGCTGAAATAAACATTCAGCCATATTGAAGGCTTACATTCACAACACCTTCACAAGCATTCACACAAACACCTCTCGAGCACTCACTTCACACTACACTCTTGCACAGCCGCACGAGCACACACGCACACCACCTCGCACATCACTCGCACACAAGCACTAGCAACACTCACCATCACTCGCACACTCTCGCACATACCTCACATGCGGCGAGGTCACCTCGCCGCAACACTCATGCACACACTCACATGCGATGCGACGAGCTCAGCTCGTCGCATACACTCACGCAACACTAATGCACACACGTAGCACTACTCACATGCGGCGAGGTGACATCGCCGCATTTGCACTCCGCACACACAATGTGCGGCGAGGTCACCTCGCCGCACAACTCTCGCACTCACTGCACACTACACGCACATCTTCACTGCACACACGCAACACTCTCATCGCACGCACTTGCGCAATCTCGCACACACCGCACGAGCACACTCGCACACACCACATGCACTCTCGCATCACTCGCACAGCACTCGCACTACACTAGCATCACTCATGCACGCACATCATGCGGCGAGGTCACCTCGCCGCATGCATACACAATCACACTAATCATCTCATGTTTCACACATCTGCACACAACAATTCCTTTGTATTTCACTTCAAACTTTGAGCATGAATTCTACACTGCATCACATAGACTTGAATAAAAGCAAACATTCATACTATAAATTTTCATTTCATCCATTTTCATTTCATTATGAACATCACATTAACCTAGCGTTCCATGAGTTTTCAACACAATCATATTCTCATTCCATTTTCAATTCTTTGGGTCATTCTTGGTTTAATATTGCTTACACATTTCTTCACCATTTTCACATTATCACACTCAAGCTCACCAACAGTTTCACATTCATAACAACACTCATTTACGTTCACAATTCACAAATACTTCACTTCACCGAAACACACAAGTACTCGCACAAACACATTCATACTCCACAACATTCACACTTGTTTTCAACATACTCTAGCTTTCATGTTCTTCTCATAACACTAATTTTTCAGCACATACACCTCACAGTCGATCACAAATCATAACCATCACACTTCACTTTTGTTCACTCCTCATCTCACAAAACACACACTTGCACAATGTGTGACGAGGTCTCGCCGCGAGACCTCGCCAGCAATGGAAGTACACGGCGAGACCTCGCCGCGAGGTCTCGCCACACACGCACACTACATGGCGAGGTCTCGCCGCGAGACCTCGCCAGCTTAATGCTTTTGGATTTTAGTTCAGCAACTGAAAATGGCTAACTGCTGGGAATTTGTTCTCTCTCTTGTGCAGGTGCGAGGAGGCGTGGTCGTGGAAGGCTTGAAGGCGCACAGAAAGTGAGTCTACAAAGGGAGACTGAAGTGGTGAGCTCGAAGGCGTGTTTTGCCTCACCTATGAAGGCGTGATTTTGACTGAACAATGAAGGAGCTATGGACTGAAACTGGAAGCGTGTTTCTGGTCAGATGGAAGGCGCCTGAACTCTATTGAAGGCGCTAGAAATTTAAACAGAAGGCGTGGGTTGACAACTTGAGAATTCATATACGTGTTTTTTGAGACATTCTTTGAAACGACACTTATGTAAACTCTTAGTTGCTTTACATTTGCGTATCATTTACGATTCTTGTAACCTCTATATATAGAGGAATAGTCAACATTTTAAAGGATCCGATTCATTATTCACTACTCACATTTTCCATATTGTAACCGACTTTTGATTTTGAAGTGTGAGAAGTGTTATTGAGATCTACTTTCTCTCTCTACTTTATCTCTCTAAGTTTGCTGTTTCAATTTGGATTCCGATCAAAGATTTGCTTTCATCATTATATATCTCTTTGAAATTGAGAAGAAAAGTGACAATCCTCTCGGCATTTGGAAGCTTTTAAGACTCTTAATTGGTAAACTCTTCCAATTAATGATTATGAACTGTTTAATCTTCCAATTTGTTGATCGTGAAGCTGAAATGGAGATTCGTGGCTAATTGTATGATAATCTAGGATACTGAGGGTGAATGCTAGGTTGAAATTGTAATTGTGCAGTAGAACTAACAATCTATTATAAGAAATGGAAATTCTCAATTATGAATTTGTAAAAACTTGTTAAGTGCATGCTTTTGATCTGAATTTGATGAAATGAGATTTGATTGCGGTCGTCATGCTTAATTGAGTCTTCTTTTGTAAGATTTGGATGAAAATCATAAATAAGAACCTGAGAATGCATGAGTTCTTAAACCTGTTTGAATTTGCGTTCATTTCAATTCGTAATTGTGTAGAGTTAAACCAATTTACCTCCTGTTAAATTTTGTATTTAGTGTTCTTTTAATCTTGTTATATTTTGGTGACATAACTGAGCATATCAAACTTCTTGAATCGACTATTTCCCTGAGGAACGAAACCTAGCTCACTGCTACTATATTCAGTGAAATTAGGATAAATTGACGAGCCGCGACACTCGACATCAATTTTTGGCGCCGTTGCCGGGGATCTAGGCACGGTTCTTGGAATTTGTTGTTGTTCTGTTCTTAGTTTGTGTGTTTTATGGCTTTGATTTAGTTACTTTGTTTATTTACTGTGTGTTGATTCTGTTATTTTTACCATCTTGTATTGGTTTGATCTACAGATTGATCCATTTGTTCTGTTTCACTTGGCGTACTGGAGTGTTGAATTTTATTTCTCTTGATTTGAGTTTATATTGCTGTTACCTACTGTTTCTGTTTGTGTATGCCCAGGTCTGTCAGATCTAGAGGAGATCCCGAATTTGAATTGGACCTTGAATTGGAAAGAACTCTAAGGATTCAAGCAAAGCAGAGAGCTATGGCTGCACAAGGAGCACAAGCACCGAGGTTTGGAGACCACTATGCAGTAAATTTTGACAATCGATTTGGTCATCAGGACATCGATGTGGAAAGTTACCACATTCCTCCACAAATTGTTTCCATGATCACCCAGGGCCAATTCTTCCAAGGTCATGACAACGAGGATTCTAATGACCACCTTGATTGGTTTCTCGGGTTATGGAGCACTTTCAAGTTGCCAAGGGTTGACAGGGGTGAGGTTCATAGAATTTTGTTCCCATTATCTCTGCGTGGAAAGGCTAAACATTGGTTCAAAAGTATTGGGGGAGAAAATGCTGGGATGTCATTTGATGATCTACAGAAAAGGTTCTTGTCTAAGTACTTCCCTCCAGCTAAGCTTGAAAAAAGAAGGTTGGAAATTATGAACTTCCAACAACAAGACGGTGAGTCATTTAGAGAAGCTTGGGAGAGATTCAACGATTTGATTAGGCAATGCCCCAATCATGACTTGGGCGAGATTTGGGAATTAAATACCTTCTTCAAGGGCCTAACTCCTGAATCCTCTTTGATGGTTAAAGCTTGTGCTAATGGGGCACTTAAGGACAAATCTGTGCCTGAGGTGCGTGAACTATTTAACCAGATAGCCGAGGATGAATACCTTTTTCCAGAGACTAGGAAGCCATATGTCAGGAGACAAAGAGGAGTTCTTGATGTAGATGAGGAGACTTCACTTAGTGCTAAGTTTGAAGCATTGGCCAAGCAGGTGCAGACTTTAAAGGCGACTCAAACGAAAGCCCCAGTACTTTCATGTGGACTATGCAAAGGGGAACATCACACGGATGAATGTGCAATCACTACTGAATCCATTCAGTATGTGAACAACTACAGTAATAAGCCCTAATATGCTGGAAACTATTCTGGGAACAATTACAATGGAGGCAACTGACAATATGGTGGAAACCAAGGCAATTGGAATCAACAGCAGAACCAAGGAGGAAATTACTATCAAAGTAATAACTCAAGGAGAGCAATGAATCAACCACCTCCTGGGTTTGATAATCAGGCTAGCACATCAGAACAAAAGAAGCCAAATGTGGAGGATATGTTTCAAAAGCTGATTGAAAAGATGGATAAGAACGAACAGAGATTTGGAGGTTTGGAGTCCACTATGAAGCATCACGAAGCCACTTTGAAGAATATCGAGATGCAACTTGGTCAGTTGGCCAATGCTGTTCACAAGAGGCCAAAAGGGGCACTCCCGAGTGACACAGTACCAAATCCCAAGGGAAGAGAAGCATGTAATGCTATTACGTTGAGGAGTGGAAAATTGTTGCCTGGAAGCAAACATGCAGAAGACAAGAGTGATGGCTTAGAGGAGGACCAAAAAGATGAAGCTGAGGAAGTTTTGGAACCTGAGAAGAATGTTGAGCAAGAGGAAAATAAGTCTAAGAGAAAGGAAATACCAGCAAGGGTGGGGAATGAAATCACCAGGAATTCCAACCCTTATAACTTCCCAGATTATGCTCCAAAAGCTCCATTTCCAGAAAGAAAGAAACCTCCACCTAAAAGGGGCCCTCAATTCAATCGTTTCTTGGATATGATCAAACAAGTGAATGTCAATGTTCCTTTGTTGGATTTGGTTACAGCCATGCCTAAATATGCTAAGTATTTAAAGGATCTCATTTCAAACAAGGAGCAGATCTTGAGATGTGAAGTTCCAATGATGCTATCAGAGTGCAGTCAAGCATGGATGGTTCACAAATTACCTCCAAAGCTTAAGGATCCAGGTAGCTGTACCATCCCTTGTAAGATTGGAACCAGATATTTTGCAAAAGCCCTCTGTGACCTTGGAGCTGGAATCAACCTGATGCCATTATCTATTGCAATAAATGTGGGCTTGAGTGGAAGGATTCGACCAGTTGCAGTGACACTAAAGTTGGCAGATAGATCATTGGTGACTCCTACAGGCTTGGTGGAGGATGTGTTAGTAAGTATTGATAAATTTACCTTGCCTGTTGATTTCATTATACTTGATATGGAAGAGGACCCTGAGGTCCCTCTTATTTTTGGAAGACCTTTTCTTGCTACTGGTGATGCTTTAATTGGTGTGAAAAACAAAACAGTCACGTTTAGGATTAACAATGAGGAAGTGGTTTTTGATGTAAACTATGCTATGAAGCAACCTCTAAATATGGAGTCTTGTTTTGCTATCAGTGCCATAACATGTTCTTCTTTGAATAATTTGAACAATATGCATGATTTCTCTGTTGTTGATGAGTTAAGTGTTTGTGAGGATGATTTTGATGGAATTGACTTAGATGATGAGGACAAGAAAATTATTTCTGAAATTGAGGATATTATTGAATGTTGCTATTTGGAAGAATCGATTTGTGAAATGCAAAGTGATGTTGTGGAAGTTAAAATGCATGGAACTGTGAAGAACAATGAACATGATTCGGTTATGTTGTCACATGTTTTGACTAATGAGATTTGTAATCCCACTGAGGTGAGGAAGGAAGAATTTCTTTGCAGGAATGAAAAACTTTTACCTTCCATTGTGGTGGCACCAAAGCTTGAGTTAAAACCACTTCCACCTTATCTCAAATATGCTTTCTTGGGGGAAAATGAGACATTGCCAGTTGTTATATCTTCAAAACTTGAAGGTTGGCAAGAGGAAAAGCTTGTGGAAGTTTTGAGGAAACATAAGTTGGCTATTGGATGGACAATTGCTGATATAAAAGGCATAAGTCCAGGTTTATGTATGCACAAGATTTTGCTTGAGGAAAATGCTGTGCCAGTATGGGATAGACAGAGAAGACTAAATCCCTAGATGATGGAAGTTGTGAAGAAAGAGGTTATCAAATTGCTTGACTTTGGGATGATTTTTCCAATTTCAGACAGTGAGTGGGTTAGTCCTGTTCAATGCGTTCCGAAAAAAGGAGGGGTCACAGTTATAAAGAATGAGGCTAATGAACTTCTGGCAACAAGGGTGGTCAGTGCCTAGAGAGTTTGCATGGATTACAGGAAGCTAAATAAAGCAACTAGAAAAGACCATTTCCCTCTTCCATTCTTGAAACAATTGTTGGATAGAATTGCTGGCTACCTTTTCTATTGTTTTTTGGATGGATATTCTGGGTACAATCAGATTGTAATTGATCCCAAGGACCAGGATAAGACAACTTTCACTTGTCCTTTTGGCATATTTGCTTATAAAAGAATGCCATTTGGTCTGTGCAACGCCCCAGCTACCTTTCAGAGATATATGATGGCAATATTCCATGACATGGTGGAATCAATAATTGAAATATTCATGGACGACTTCTCTGTGTTTGGAATGACATTCGATGGTTGTTTGGAGAACTTGGCAAAGGTTTTGAAGAGATGTGAAGAAACGAACCTGGTGTTGAATTGGGAAAAATGTTAGTTCATGGTTCAAGAAGGGATTGTGCTAGGCCATAAAATTTCTCATGCTGGGATGGAGGTAGATCGAGCTAAGATAGATGTCATTGCCAAACTTCCTCCACCTACCAATGTTAAGGGTATCAGAAGCTTTCTCGAACATGCTGGGTTTTATAGAAGGTTTATTAAGGATTTTTCAAAGATAGCTAGACCCTTATGCAGCCTCTTGGAAAAAGATGTCAAATTTGAGTTTGGAGCTGAATGTGTTGAGGCATTTGAAACTTTGAAAACAAAATTCTTGGAAGCTCCTATGATAATTACACCTCATTGGGGTGAACCCTTTGAAATTATGTGCGACGCCAGTGATTATTCTTTAGGAGCATTCCTTGGCCAGAGAAGAGACAAGATCTTTCATGCTATCTATTATGCTAGCAGATTGCTCAATGAGGCTCAAATGAATTATACAACTACTGAAAAGGAAATGTTAGCAGTGGTCTTTGCATTTGATAAATTCCATGCTTATCTTTTGGGGTCAAAGGTCATTGTTCATACAGACCATGCTGCATTGAAGTATCTGCTTGCAAAGAAAGAGGAAAAACCAAGTTTGATTAGGTGGGTTTTGTTGCTCCAAGAATTCGATGTGGAAATCAAAGATAGGAAAGGCTCAGAAAATGTGGTGGCAGATCACTTGTCAAGATTGGAGTCTCAAGAGTAAGATTCACCTGATGTTTGGGTGAAGGAGCATTTCCCTGATGAGCAGGTGTTCAAAGTGGTTGAAAGAACATCGCCTTGGTTCGCCGAGATTGCAAATTTTGTTGTTGCTGGAAAAATTCCATCTTACTACTCCAGTGATCAGAAGAAAAGACTGAGAAGTGATGCTAAATATTTCTTCTGGGAAGATAATTCTTTATATAAAATATGCAGTGATCAAGTGATATGGAAATGTGTCAAGGAATAAGAAAAGGAGGATATCTTAAAGGCATGCCATGAAGGCCCCTGTGGTGGTCATTTTGGATCAACTAGGATAGGCTTCAAAATATTGCAATGTGGGTTTTATTGGCCACATATCTTCATGGATGCCAGAATCTGGGTTGGAAAATGTGATCGTTGTCAACGAACTGGCAACATCTCTTCCAGAAATGAGATGCCCTTGAATAACATCTTGGAGGTAGAGATTTTTTATGTGTGGGGGATTGACTTCATGGGGCCATTCCCTAAGTCAAGAGGTATGGAGTACATCCTGGTGGCAGTGGATTACGTTTCTAAATGGGTGGAAGCTGTGGCTTTGGCTCATAACGATGCAAAAAGTGTAACTGCTTTCTTGAAGAAATACATCTTTAATAGGTTTGGCGCTCCCAGGGCTATAATAAGTGATGGAGGAACTCATTTCTGTAACAAGCTCTTCGAATCTTTGTTGGTCAAATATGGTGTTAGTCACAAAGTTTCAACAGCTTACCATCCACAGACTTCCGGGCAAGCTGAAATTTCCAATCGGGAGATAAAGAGGGTTCTTGAAAAAGTGGTAAATCCAGGAAGGAAAGATTGGTCTTTGAAGCTAGATGATGCATTGTGGGCATACCTAACAGCTTACAAGACCCCAATTGGAGCTTCTCATTTTCGATTGGTTTTTGGTAAAGAGTGTCACTTGCCAGTGGAACTTGAACATAAGGCGTATTGGGCTATTCAAACATTGAACATGAATTTGTCTGAGGCTCAATCAAAAAGAATGTTGGAATTGAATGAACTGGATGAATTTCGATTCAATGCTTACATGAGTGCCAAGATGTACAAGGAGAGGACTAAAAGAATTCATGATGCCAAGATTCAATCCAAGATTTTTGTTCCAGGGCAATTGGTATTGCTTTATAACTCTAAACTCAGACTGTTTCCTGGAAAATTGAAATCAAGGTGGAGTGGTCCTTTTAGAGTTGTTGATGTAAAACCTTATGGGGTAGTGGAAATCAAGAATGAAAAGAATAGCATTGTGTGGAAAGTTAATGGTCATCGTCTCAAGTCTTACTTAACTTCTCAGGACAAGGATAGCACTAATGTGGAACGAGATCCACATGAGCTATACCTTGATGATCCTATCATCTCCAATTGAGCTTTGAAGCATGGTCGGGCTGTGGACTGTAAACCAAGCGCTCCTGGGAGGCAACCCAGTGTTTCTTTCCATTGTTTCTTTTCTTTTGTTTGGTTGGAATTATTTTTCATTGTTAATTTTTAGTTTGTGTCGATTTTGGTTTCAAATTGTGGCATAATCTTCGAACATAACTCAGGGTTATCATTTGGCAGATTTGCATGAGGATGATGATGGGCTTTATTGCTAAAAGCAGGAAATGAATCTTTAGTTTTTTCTATTCATTTGGGTAAATGAGTGTATTTTTCTACAACTCAGGTAAAAATTTTGATGGTAAGAATTGATTCTAGTCCCGTGAACTTGAGAGCATTATTGATGCATTGCTGTTTTGGATGGTTTCAATAATAGAATAATGCGGACAATAAGCTCAGACATGTAGGCTTTCATTTTTCAGAATCATTCACATGTGTTTGTTGGGTAGCTAGATGGCAATTCTATATATTGAATATCGTTCTTTTGCATGCCCATTACCATTCTTTACATTGTTGCTCTTATTAGACATTGTTCATTTCTTGATTATGGCTGATTATTCTCCTCATCCGAATTCCTATGAATATGCTATCTTTAGTGAAGATCCAGGAACTACTTCATCTTCTTCTTCATCTTCTAATGATGATGCGGTGGTGCTTGATGTTGAACCAGCTAACTTTCCTCATTTTATTAATGCTAATGCTGAGAATTTGTACTATGGTTTTAGCAATAGAGCTGTTATGATTGAGAGGCCATTCGAGGTCCCTTCCTGATAGGAATGAGCCCGAGTCCACATTGCCGAATCCAGCTTCCCATGATCCATTAGCAAATCTTGGTGGTCCAATGACAAGATCAAGGAGCAAGAGGATGAAGGAAGCACTACAAGCATTGTTATTAACACATTGTGAGTTGATGGCCAATGTTCAAAGGAGTTCGACACCACCATCTCAAGATGAAGTACTTTGGCATATTTCTTCAATAACAATTTATGATCCACCTTGAAGAAATAATGTGAAGGCCGAAATATTAAAGTCCAAGAAGTAGGCGTGTTTTGGGCTTTGAAATGGATCACGCCCTTTTTAATATATTTTAGGGTTTATTATGTTGTTTTTAATTAAGTCCACTTAACAATTTTATGGGCTTAATTGGCGTTTTTATTAAGTGTTAATAAGGTATTACTTGGCCCAATTATCTTGCATGATAATGGCAAGTAAAATCGTGTTTGGCCACCTTTGGAATAATCGTTTGCCCTAATCCTTTTTGGAAAAGGATTAGCTTATTAGTTTGGTAGTTGTTAGTTTCCAATTCCAATTTGGAAAGTTGGTTAGTTTAGAAGTCAAGTTGTAATTTACAACTTCTAGGGTTTTATTTCCTTTTCCAATTTGTAGAGCCGAAACTCATCTCTATATAAAGAGATCATTGTAAACGTTTTTTAGATATGTTGAATTGAAAGAATTTTGGCTTTGCTAAATTAAATTTGACATCACCAACGTGAATTATTCTTGAGTAATTCATAAGACCCGCCAAACCTTAAGTGAGGAACTTTAGGCAAAGCTTACAAGTTCTAGATTTATAGAACCGGCCAAACTGATAGGTTTAATTTATTGATTTACAATTGTTAAACTTAATCAATTTGTGTTAACGTTGGGGTTAGGTTAATTTTAATCTTGCCTTTTCGTTCCATATCTCTTTTCCGCAAATTGTGTTTCTTGTTTCTTGAATTGCGTTTTTGGTGCACAACGATCCGAATTTGTGGAAAATTCGCGTGGATTGGACTTCATCCTACTCCATTCGTATCAATTGGTATCAGAGCTATCCAGGTTGTTCATCAAATTCGGTAAATAATCTTTTTTTATTTGAGTCTTGTTCTTGTTTTTCTCTTCTCGGATCTTGTCCTTCTTTTGGCGTCCTTCTTGCTGTTTTGTTGCGTTAATTTCTGCAGATTTTGTGGTGTCTTTTTGTTGCTGTTTTCGTGTCTTTATTGCTGTCCAAGGTCGTCATAGTTCTGCCTTTAAATTACGTCAAAATCGCATGCAATTTGTCGCTAAAATCTGTCCAATTCGTGTTCATCCATTGTTCGGATTTTTGCGATTTTTGTTGTGTTGTTCTTTGCTGTTTTGTGTCGTGTTTTGCTGCTGTTTTTCTTCATAATTCTGCATTGTTCTTGTTCATCATCATAGTGTGGAATTCTTGAGTCATTCTTGCTGAAATCACGTCCAAAGAATTAGGGTTTGTCAAACTAGGGTTTGTGAAATTAGGGTTCTTATTCAAAATTTCATAACTTCCTTGTTTCTCATCCTTTTCTTGATCTTTCTTTTGTGTTAGTTTCATCATTCTATTGCCATCAAAGTGTGTTTTGATCAAACTTTTTCACCATCTCAAAAAGACGAGTTCTTGACCACTTTCTTGAAAGTCTTGATTTTTCTTGGAAATCCGAAAGTGCTCAAATTTGAATCTTGAAGACATATTCTTGCTCTTTGTGATATTTCTTGAATCTTTGGTAAAAGTGGTATCTTCAAAATCCGAAATTTTGTTGACTTCTTGATACATTGAAGTGGTTGAAAATTTAGGGTTTATCAACAACCTCAAAAACCCTAGTTAAGCGTTTTGTCAAAAAAAAAAAAAAAAAAGGCCATTACAAAAAAAAAAAAAAAAAAAGGCCATTACAAAAAAAAAAAAGAGACCAAGTAAAAATCAGCCCAAAGGCATTTGGTCTAAAGTGAAAAAAAAAAAAAAAAAAAAACAAAAAAACAAAAAAAATTTTTATTTTTTTTCGTATTTAATTTTATAGTTTCGGACGCCACTTTCGGACCCCTTACCCGTCCGAAACTACCGTCCGAACCTCGACAGAAAAGTCACAAATTTTCACAGAATTTCGGACGCCACTTTCGGACCCCTGACCCGTCCGAAACTACCGTCCGACCCTCGACAGAGATTTGAAATTTTTTAACAAAGTTTCGGACGCCACTTTCGGCCGTCCGAACCTTTGTTCTACCGTCCGAAACTCGGCAGAGAGTTTCTATATACTATAACTTCAAACCTTCATAACTTTCTCATTTTTAATCGGAATTGAGTGATTCAAAAACACATCTTCTTGTTATCTTCTCTAGTTTCTGAATTCGTAGCTTTCTGAAGTTAATCTGTTTATACCCCATACGTGATCTTAAATTCTTCTTGTGACGTGAATTTTTCTTTTCAAACTTCTTTGGTTTTGCTTTTGTGAATTGATTTGTTTGAACTAATTGGTTGAGACTTGTTCTTAAAATCGACAAACAGTAAGCTTCAATTAGTTTGAGAGATTCATTGAGAGTATTTAGATAGGGTATACACGAGAAAAGCCATTACACTAGAGAGGAGAGTATTACTCACCAAAAGTGAGAACCCGAGAGGTTTTTTATTTTTGCTATCTTTTGTTGTTTTTTTTACTAACTTGCAGGAACAATGGAGGGAGATGATAAAACACCTCAAGGACAACCCCAAACGGATAAAAAATATGTTAATGATGTTCTATTTGACATGATCCGAAAGCTCAATCTAAAGATTGATAATTTAACAATTTTTCCTTCGCCAAAAAAAGGTTCTACTTCTCGACAGAATAAACATGAAGAAGCCTAGCCTAGTGATGAGGAGAATGAGGAGTTCATGGATTCTCCTAAAGATGGTAAGAAATCTGATTTGTCAATTAGTGGAGTTAAACTAACATTGCCTACTTTCCATGGTAAAGCAGATCCGGAAGCTTATTTTGATTGGGTTCGAGAGCTTGAACACTTCTTTGAAGGTAATAGCTATCCCGAACATAAGAGGTATCGCCTAGCCTTCATGCACCTCAAGGATTATGCAAGTTTGTGGTGGGATAAGGTAATGAGATCTAGACGTGAAGATGACGAACCACCTATTCAAACTTGGAAGCAAATGAAAGCGCTTATGAGGAAGAAGTATGTTCCATCACATTATAGCCGAGAGCTCAACAGAAAATTGCACTCCCTTGTGCAAGGAAACAAAACCGTGGAGGAATACTACCATGAGATGGAAGCTCTCATGATCAAGGCCAATGTTCGTGAAGATCCCGATTCAACAATTGAAAGATTTCTTAGAGGTATGAATTCTGAGTTGTCTTATCATGTTGATTTACAATCTTATGTTGATATTAATGAGCTTGTTCATAAAGCTATTAAGATTGAAAGGCACATGAAAGGTAAGAACAGGTTCACACAACAGAATCCACCATGGCAAAGGGATTTGAAATCTAAATCAGCCCCTTTCACTCCACCAACAAAACCAAGGCAATTTACCTCAAACCAGCCATCTAGTGCGCCTCCTTATGTCCCAAAATCAGTCCCCAAAGCTGCTGAAAATGCCCCTAAATCGGCGACAACTTCTGCTCCAAGATTGAGGGATATTAGATGTTTTAAATGTCAAGGCTATGGTCACTTGCAAGCCAATTGTCCTACTGCCCGGATCATGATTACTTTAGATACTGGCGAAGTGGTAAGTGATGATGATTGTGCCGACATGCCACCTCTTGAAGAAAAGTACCAAGATGATCAAAGTGATGAGGGTGAAAAGCTTGATGAGCCGACCTACTCAGTTGGTAACTTTTCTTTAGTTTCTCGCCGTGTTCTTAATGTTCAACCTTTGGAAGATAATGATTTGATGCAACGTGATAACATATTTCACACACGCTGTTTAGTGCAAAACATGGTTTGTAGTGTGATTATTGATAGTGGTAGTTGCACAAATGTGGCGAGCACCTTACTTGTTAACAAACTGAATTTGAATTGCATGAAACATCCAAAACCATATAGGCTTCAATGGTTAAATAATTCAGTTGAAACTCGTGTCACTAAACAAGTAAAGTTTTCTTTCACCATTGGTAAATATGTTGATACTGTTTTATGTGATGTTGTTCCAATGGAGGCTAGTCATATTTTACTTGGTAGACCTTGGCAATTTGATTGTGATGTGCTTTATCATGCCAAGAAAATTTTTACAGCTTCGTGCATAATGGTAAAAAGTATAGTCTTCATGCTTTAACTCCTGCTCAAGTTTTTGAAGATCAAACTCGAATTGCACAAGCTTGTAAAGACATAAATGAAGCTAAGAAGAAGAAGGAACTAGAAAAACAACAAAACGAAAAATCTAATTTAGGCCGAGATGTAGTTAATAAGAAATCTTGTTGTTTTGCTTCTTCTAATGAGATTAAGAGAGCATTGATTAATAGGCAGTCCTTATACTTCATGTTTAGTAAGGAACTTATACTTGTTGTTGACAGTGATAACCTTGCTTCTTTGCCTAGTGCCGTGTACTCTCTTTTGCAGGAATATAGTGATGTGTTTCCCGAGGAGTTACCAATAGGTTTACCACCTATTCGTGGCATTGAGCACCAAATTGATTTCATCCCAGGAGCTCAAATTCCAAACCAACCAGCTTATAGAGCAAATCCGGAGGAAACAAAAGAGATTCAACGTCAAGTGGATGAACTCCTTGACAAAGGTATGTGCGTGAATCTCTTAGTCCATGGTTCAGTTCTTGTTATCTTAGTCCCTAAAAAGGATGATACTTGGCGAATGTGTGTAGATTGCCGTTGCTGTTAATAAGATTACCAATTAAGTATAGACATCCAATTCTAGATTAGATGATATGCTTGATGAATTGCATGGATCTTCCATATTTTCCAAAGTTGATTTGAAAAGTGGGTACTACCAAATACGAATGAAAGAAGGAGATGAATGGAAAACTGCTTTTAAAACAAAGTATTGGTTGTATGAATGGTTAGTTATGCCTTTTGGTTTATCTAATGCACCTAGTACTTTCATGAGGCTTATGAACCATGTTTTTCGTCATTTCATTGGAAAGTTTGTGGAGTCTACTTTGATGATATCTTGATATATAGCAAATCACTTGATGAGCATGTTGAACATTTAAAACTCGTGTTTGCTATATTGCGTGAAACCAATTATATGCTACCTTAAAAAGTGTCTTTCTGTTTGGAATCTATTACTCTTTTGGGTTATGTTGTAAGTTCTCAAGCATTGCTGTTGATTGAGTCAAAAGTCAAGGCAATCTTAGATTGGCCGAGACCACAAAAGCTAGTTGAGGTAAGAAGTTTTCATGGATTAGCAAGTTTTTATAGAAGATTTGTTAAAGACTTTAGTTCCATTGCTGCACCTTTGAATGAACTTGTTAAAAAGAATGTCACTTTTGCATGGAATAAAGAACATGGAAAACGCCTTTAACACTTTGAAGTATAAATTGACTCATCCCCTTTACTTGATTTGCCGAAGTTTAATAAAGCTTTTGAG
This sequence comes from Ophiorrhiza pumila, assembly GCA_016586305.1. Classification (NCBI taxonomy): domain Eukaryota; kingdom Viridiplantae; phylum Streptophyta; class Magnoliopsida; order Gentianales; family Rubiaceae; genus Ophiorrhiza; species Ophiorrhiza pumila. Next base: position 19,289,192 of record BLIW01000005.1, read on the forward strand.
ATACACTGTGATGCCTCCGGGATTGGTATTGGTGCTGTTCTTATGCAGGAATCAAGGCCCGTGGCTTATTTCAGTGAAAAGCTTAATGGGGCATCCTTAAAGTATGCAACTTATGACAAGGAGTTGTATGCATTGGTAAGGTCATTGCAGGTTTGGCAACACTACTTATGGCCAAAAGAATTCATAAATCCATTCTGATCATGAAAGTCTCAAATTCTTAAAGACTCAAGGTAAGTTGAATAAGAGACATGCAAAATGGTTAGAATTCATTGAAACTTTTCCTTATGTGATTAAATATAAATCTGGTCAAGAGAATGTGGTAGCTGATGCTTTATCTAGGAGATATGCTTTATTTACCTATTACATGCAAAGCTACTTGGATTTGAATTGATTAAAGACTTGTATAAGGAAGATGTTGACTTTGCCGGAATCTTATGATCTTTGTTCAATACGGCCGAATGGTGATTATTTTGTGCATGATGGTTTCTTGTTTCGCAAGGATAATTGTGCCATTCCCTCATGTTCCATTCGTGATTTACTTGTTAAAGAAACCCATGGGGGAGGGTTAATGGGGCATTTTGGTATTGTTAAAACACTTTCTGTTTTGAATGAGCCACTTTTATTGGCCTAACATGATTAAAGATGTTAAAGTGTTGTGAAAAATGTATTGTGTGTAAGCATGCTAAGTCCAAAGTAATGCCTCATGGTTTGTATCAACCTCTGCCTGTTCCTAGCAACCCTTGGATTGACATATCTATGGATTTTGTGTTAGGGTTACCTAGATCACGCACTGGTAATGATAGCATTTTTTGTTGTGGTTGATAGATTTAGTAAAATGGCTCACTTCCTTGCATGTTCTAAATCTAATGATGCTACCAAAATTGCTGACCTTTTCTTTAAGGATATTGTACGTTTGCATGGAATTCCTACGAGTATTGTCCAGTGATAGAGATGTCAAGTTTTTGTCACATTTTTGGCGTACACTTTGGAATAAATTAGGCACAAAAATTATTGTTTTCTACTGTTGCACATCCACAGACTGATGGTCAAACAGAAGTAGTAAATCGTAACATTGTCTAATTTGCTTCGTGCTATCATTCAAAAAAACTTAAAGAATTGGGAGAATTGTTTGCCACACATTGAATTTGCATATAACCGAACTGTTCATAGTTCTAGCTGGTTATTCGCCTTTTGAAAGGTCGTGTATGGATTTAATCCTTTAACTCCCCTTGATATTTTTGCCTCTTCCTATTAATGAGTTTGTTAATGTGGAAGGTAAAGCTAAAGCTGATTTTGTAAGGGAATTGCATGAAAAGGTTTACAAAAATATTCAAAGGCGTAATGAGCAATATGCAAAACAAGCCAACAAGGGCAGAAGACAAGTGATTTTCGAACCTGGAGATTGGGTTTGGATTCACTTGCGGAAGGAAAGGTTTCCTGAAAAGAGGAAATCTAAACTTCATCCAAGAGGAGATGGTCCTTTTCAAGTCTTGGAAAGGATTGGAGAAAATGCATATAGAATCGAACTACCTAGTGAGTATGGTAATGTTTCATCTACTTTCAATGTTTCTGATTTGAGCTTATATGATGTAGGTGATTCGAGGACGAATCCTTTCGAGGAGGGAGGGAATGATAGGAATGAGCCCGAGTCCACATTGCCGAATCCAGCTTCCCATGATCCATTAGCAAATCTTGGTGGTCCAATGACAAGATCAAGGAGCAAGAGGATGAAGGAAGCACTACAAGCATTGTTATCAACACATTGTGAGTTGATGGCCAATGTTCAAAGGAGTTCGACACCACCATCTCAAGATGAAGTACTTTGGCATATTTCTTCAATAACAATTTATGATCCACCTTGAAGAAATAATGTGAAGGCCGAAATATTAAAGTCCAAGAAGTAGGCGTGTTTTGGGCTTTGAAATGGATCACGCCCTTTTTAATATATTTTAGGGTTTATTATGTTGTTTTTAATTAAGTCCACTTAACAATTTTATGGGCTTAATTGGCGTTTTTATTAAGTGTTAATAAGGTATTACTTGGCCCAATTATCTTGCATGATAATGGCAAGTAAAATCGTGTTTGGCCACCTTTGGAATAATCGTTTGCCCTAATCCTTTTTGGAAAAGGATTAGCTTATTAGTTTGGTAATTGTTAGTTTCCAATTCCAATTTGGAAAGTTGGTTAGTTTAGAAGTCAAGTTGTAATTTACGACTTCTAGGGTTTTATTTCCTTTTCCAATTTGTAGAGCCGAAACTCATCTCTATATAAAGAGATCATTGTAAACGTTTTTTAGATATGTTGAATTGAAAGAATTTTGGCTTTGCTAAATTAAATTTGACATCACCAACGTGAATTATTCTTGAGTAATTCATAAGACCCGCCAAACCTTAAGTGAGGAACTTTAGGTAAAGCTTACAAGTTCTAGATTTATAGAACCGGCCAAACTGATAGGTTTAATTTATTGATTTACAATTGTTAAACTTAATCAATTTGTGTTAACGTTGGGGTTAGGTTAATTTTAATCTTGCCTTTTCGTTCCATATCTCTTTTCCGCAAATTGTGTTTCTTGTTTCTTGAATTGCGTTTTTGGTGCACAACGATCCGAACTTGTAGAAAATTCGCGTGGATTGGACTTCATCCTACTCCATTCGTATCACTTCCAGGAGATTTGAGGATGTGATCTTCAGGCAATCATGGTCTCATTTTGCACGAGCTTCAGTAGTAGTGAATATGGACATAGTCAAAGAATTTTATGCCAATTCACGAGCTAATGGAGTTCACTCAGTGTTTGTAAGAGGGAAGTATTTGAGGGTCACCCGACATAGTATCAATATGCTTTATCTTCTTGATGATTTTTCTCGTAGTACTTATTGTAGGTTGCTTCGGGCTGACGACACTGATCACTTGTTGGCTTCAGTGACTATACCTGGTGCTAGATGGGTGAGGAATGCTCGACGCGAGGCTTTATATGTACCTACTAGTGAACTCACAGCCGAGGCAAAATTATGGTTAATGTTTATCAATTCCAGGCTTTTACCTACTAACCATGCAGATATTGCATCTAGAGAACGCGTCCTTTTGATTTATGCTATTTTACATGATCTCTCTATTGATGTTGGGAAGTTGGTGTTAGAGTTCATCAGGCGAGCACAAAGAACTGAGTTTGGACCAATGTACTTTCCAGCTTTGATAACAGCCATGGCTCGTGAGAAGGTGTTGATATCACTTCAGCTGATAATCCTCAACATCCTCTTGGTCTTTTGGGACCTCCTCAGTGGCCTGTTTTACAAGAAGAGGAAAGACTTGCAAGACTTTCTCGTGACTTGTAGGAAGAGGAAGGCCAGGTTCTTTTGTCTTGATTGTTATTGATTTCTCACGGAGACCGTGTCTTATGCAAGTGTGGGGGGAGATTTTGCCAAGATATCTTGATTATGGGTGTGGTTGGAACATGTATGGGTACCATGATTATGTTTAAGGAGATTAATTGCCATGATTGAATTGAGTATAGTATTAGTAGTATTAGCCTTTTGGTGATTTTGTTACTAGATAGGTTGTGATGTCTAAATTTTTTGTTGTTTTTTTGGTATTTCGTGTTAATAAAATTTCTTTCTTGTGATGTTCGGTTTTATGCACACAAGCATTGATGAAGAGAATATCTGTATTTCTGAACCCTTCTGAACATGAATTCAATTTTCTGAAAAGCTGATAAAAAAATTTGACATAGAGATTGGATTGATATTGAGTCATGAATAGGAAATGGATATGAAATGAAAGGAAAAAGGCTGACATTTTGTTGGACGTGTATAAGTGTTGCAGGATAAGTTCACATGCAAAATGCAGAAGTTGTTGGTTTTGTTTTGTTGTTCATGATGTTTGAGAAGTGAACGGTTTAATTGAATAGAGTGAGGGCAACTAGGGGTTGTTGTTTTGTGTGGTGTGATTGCATGTCGTGTGTTGGGCAGAGAAAGATATCAGAGTTCACAAGCTTGAGTTGAACTCACATGTCTTGTAAAGAGAGGGGGCCCACCTTTGAGTAACTAGAGTGCTTGGTAGTGTTTGGTGGGAATATTTACTCTACTTGTTTGACCAATTTCTCTTTACTTCATGTCTATAAATGCAACGCCTGTTGTTGTTGTTATTTCAAGTCATTACATTTTATAAACACACGTTGGCATTCACAAGGGCATAGTGCTTACATTTGGAGTCTTCATCCTTTCTCTTCCAAGACATAAGGCTAGTTTACCACAAGTTCTCCACGAAGGTATGTTTCACGTTGTCCTTAAAGCTTTGTGAATTATTGTTGTTCATTTCAAGTAATGAAAGTGAAGGCATGATTTTGATTATGTCGTTGCTAGAAAATGGATTGATAAACATGGAAAACATGATGTTGATAGCCAAATGACAATGCATGTTAAGTGTGGAGGTGGAATGATTAAAAATGTTGATTTTCAAGAATTCCAGCTTTGCCACGTTTCTGTTTTTAGGGCATAACTTGAGTTAGGAACATTGAAATGATGTGCTTCCAGTTGCATCCTTTAGCTAACATGATGGTCTTCGATGTTTATGTTGAACAATTTTGCTAATTGTGGCTGGAACTTAGACTAAAAAAAGCTTAGAATGTGAAGTACATGTGAAATCAGGAAGGTTGAGATTTTGAATCTGCCAGGTTTGCCAAGTCTCGGTATTTTGGGTATAACTTGCAAATGGAATGTCCAAATCTGTTGATTCCAGTGGGAGATTTTAGGTAACTATGAGCTTCATTGTTTATGTTATACACTTTTGCTGGATTTAGCTGGATCATTGTCCATTTGGAAGACAATAAATGTTCATGTTGCTGAAATTGCTGAATTGACAATTTTCTGACACTTCTTGGTTTTCTGGTTATAATTTCCTCAATTCAAATCCAAATGGAATGAAACTAATTGCAGATTTTAGTCTACATGATAACCTACAATGTTTGTGTTTACCACTTTAGCTAATTGAAATGGGAAGATAGGCTAATGAATAGAGGAAGGTAGAGCTGAAGCTAGGGCATAATGCTATGAATACTAAAATGACCCATTTTGGTAGCCTTTGGTATTTTCATCGTAACTTGCTTATGATTTGAATTGTCTAAAAATGTTGCTATGATATTCATGGTGTTTGTTATTCTTACAGATATGGCCCCAAAGAAGGACTCAATTTCTCAAAAGAGTAAGGCTTCCAAGAAGGCAGCATCAACTCAAAAGGGTGAAAGTTCTAAGAAAGGAAAAGCTAAAAAACCTTTAGTTGAGGATTCAGATTCTGATTACTGCCCTGATGTTGATTTACCACTCTTCGAGGATCCACCTGAATACACAGTACAATCCATCACTCCAATGAAAAGGAAAGGAGCATCAGGCCAGGAGCCATCTATATTTGTTAATGAGCAAGCTCAACAAAGATGGGAAGAAGGGATAGGCCTGAAAAAATTGCATTTGGAAAGGGCGTTTACAGTTGAAGGAGGGCCATTTTCAGAATTAATGGAATTCCATTGTTTTGACAAGAAGCTGACCAGTGCTCCGGGGTTATGCAATGCAAGTTTAGCATGGGAGTTTTATGCTAATGCCAGATTTCCAAATAAAGAGGGTGCATATTATGTTCGAGGGAAATGGGTGCATATTTCGAATGAGATAATCAACAGTCATCTGGGGACACCCAGTTTTTCTCATGATCCCTTGCCAATTACAGAGGACGATGAATATGATTTTGCATTATCAACAGAACTTGCCCTGCCAGGAGCAAAATGGGAGATGAATACAAAAGGGGGGTGTAAGCATATACGAGGGGAGTGGCTGAGGAGTAATGTCAAGATATGGCTGATGTTTGTATTATCTCGGCTTATGCCCAGCTCCCAATCCACCGAGGTGCTTCGAAGTAGATTACATTTGATTTCAGCAATTCGAGAAAGGAAGCCAATTGATGTGGGGAGAAAGATTTTTTCTCTTATTCAATCTGGAATTGCAATGGACAGTGCTGCTCTATATTTTCCGGTATTGCTTGAGGAACTCTGTATGGCTCAGGGAGTGGACACTGTAGCTGGGGATTGGCGAAGGAATTCGGGACCGATTGGAATATCATTGTATATCAAGTATCAAGGTGAAGAGAGGGAGCTGCGAAAAGCGAAGCAAGCGGGCACCAAGAAATCAAAGAGCAAATCTGGATCTACACCTACTGAAGTGGATGAGGGATCTCAGATGTATGACTTTGAGACATGGCAAGGAGCAATTCAGGATTTTTAGCAGTCAATGGAAAATCGTTTCGAGAACATGGATGGGAGGCTACAAACTATTGAACATCGCTTCATGAACATAGATGAAAGGATGGAAAGGATGCACGAGGGCATAGAGACTATGCATCAGGAATGGACAACTCATGCCTCGAGCATGGATCACAGATCGGATGACATGACCATAGTAGCCCAGCAGCAATTTGAAGTGCTTTATCATAGGCAATGGTGCATGCAAGAGGAGATCGATAGGAGCAACAAGATGACGGTCTATTATCATTCGGATGCAGGACCTCCTGAACCAACTCCAACTTCGGTACAGTTAGCTGCGATGCCGTCCCTTCCGTCATTACCCACATTTGGTAGAATTCCTTCTATGCCTTATACTTCCACATTCCTACCAAATCCGGGGTTTACACCTGCTACAAGATTTCCATTGTTAGCAACTGATCAAGTTATTGAAGGACCAACTCACGGCCCTTTTCAGTATGTGCATCAGCCCTTTGTTGCTCCCACATTTGCTACAGCATCATTGTCATCTACATGGGCTTTTGAATTCCCTTCTTCCTTTGCTGCATCATCGTTTGGTACTTCCTCAATTGTTACAGCACCACTGGATGGACAGTCTTTGCCATCTACTTCTGTATTTGGATCTCCTTCTTCATCAGCTTCATCATCGTTTTCTCAGGGAGTTCCTCCTCCATATTAGCCTATTACATTGAGGACAATGTTTAAATCAAGTGTGGGGGAGGGAATTTGTGTAATGTGTGCTGTGTTTGTTATGTTGGTTGATATTCTGTGTGATGATTGAAAATTCAAAAAATTTGAAATTTTTTTTTATGCATGTGGGTGCTTAATATTGTTGAAAGGGGGGATACAGAGATATTTAGACTTCATGTTGATTGAGATGTTCTGAGTTGAAGTGAAGAATTTTGTGAAGTTGAAGTTTGGAATTTTTTTCTGCCTTGATGAATTGTGAAGTGGTGCCTTGCTGAAATTTGAAGTGTTCTTTGGAAGATTGTTGCTATGATGATTAGCTAGTGCCATGAAGATTGAATCGTTAAGAGCTTTTGTGAAGTTTTCTTTCTGGAGTTCGAAAATGAAAGTGTGTGAAGCGAAGTCAAGAATTTATGTGTGATGTCATCTTTTAGTGGAAAAGTGAGTTTGAATAAATGGTGGAGTTTCTTTTATTTGGGTAGTGATTGTACTAGATGAATGTTGAAAGTGTAGTGGGAGTGTAAGTCGTTGTAAGTTTTCTTTCTAAGGATAAAATGCTTTGTACTAGACTTTAGCTCTTTTGAAGTCTTGTTTGAATTTGTGGTTCATCAAGTGCTATTTTCATAAGTTGCATGCGAAAGATGTTTTGATGTCCTTAACTCCAATCTTGATGAAATTGGTACATTTTGTTAATTAAGGCCCGATGTTAATGTAAGATAGATATGCCATGCAAAACTAAATTGACATAGGAGGTAATGTGTATGGATTCGTTTCTTTTTGTTATGCATTTATCTGGTGTCTCCAGAATTCGTGCATGTTTAGCCAATTTGGGATTCTTATGAACATGTGCTTGCACAAGAAATGATATGGAAGAAAAAGCCATATTGGCAACTGGGAAGGAAAAAGCCATAAGAACCTGGCAATCGAATTTGGAGAAAAAAGCCATAAAACCCAGGCATTATTTCAGTCATCAATATGTGCACCAATGTGCAGAATAAGGGCAATGTCCCATAGAGTACCAATGTACGCATAGGTACCATTGATCTTGTGATTGCATGTTCATAAGGGTGTACAAGGAGATTGGCATGTATTGAATGGTATGTGAGACCAGCTAGATGGTGTATAGCAAGGGAATAGATGAAGTGCATGTTCCTCAGCACACACTTGCACGCATGACATTTTGGTCTTTATTCATTGTGCCTTGGTTGATAATTTGTGCTGAAAGTTGATAGGTTGGAATTAAGGATATGTTAAGAGTTTTTGATATTGCATGAAAAATCTGTTTTGATGAACTCAAATAAGAACAAGGTTTACAGAAGAGTGAGGTCTAGTGCAAAGTGGTTTTGAAATGTGAGTTTTGTGTTTTGTCTCTGCTTGAGGACAAGCAAAAGTTCAAGTGTGGGGGAATTTGATAAGTTGGTTTTATACCAACTTATATGTGTTAATTTACTTGGCTTTTGTTGTGATTTTCATGCTATTGTGTGGTGTTTCATGCCGTTTAATGTGTAAATGTGATATGATAGATGATAATGTGTAAATGGTGCAAAAAGTGCAAAAATGATGGTAAATGGAGTGAAATGTGTCTAGGTTGGAAATGAAGAATTAAAACATGTTTAAATGGCCAAATTAGGGTTTGGACAGTTTTGATATGCAAATTCATTTGTGTATATTTCTTTCAATACTTATCCACATGATGAGATCTTGGATGTTCTGGAAAGCCCTTTGAGTTGTCTTCATTTCTTATGATTTAACTTTCTTCTAATTCTGTGTGTAAATATGAGAATCGAAAGCATTTTGATTATTGCTACTTCAGAATTTAGTTATGAAGTTCATATTGCCACAGTTTGGTAGATTGTTAATAACTTGAGCTACAGACCTCCAATTAAGGTGATTCTTGATCCGTTGGAAAGCCCCGAGATAGGTCTCAAACGTTTATGTTTACCATCAAGTCCAGTTTAGGAGTTAAGGTACATGAATGTCGTGTGGAAGTTGGGTTTCAAGCTGAAATAAACATTCAGCCATATTGAAGGCTTACATTCACAACACCTTCACAAGCATTCACACAAACACCTCTCGAGCACTCACTTCACATTACACTCTTGCACAGCCGCACGAGCACACACGCACACCACCTCGCACATCACTCGCACACAAGCACTAGCAACACTCACCATCACTCGCACACTCTCGCACATACCTCACATGCGGCGAGGTCACCTCGCCGCAACACTCATGCACACATTCACATGCGACGAGCTCAGCTCGTCGCATACACTCACGCAACACTAATGCACACACGTAGCACTACTCACATGCGGCGAGGTCACCTCGCCGCATTTGCACTCCGCACACAAAATGTGCGGCGAGGTCACCTCGCCGCACAACTCTCGCACTCACTGCACACTACACACACATCTTCACTGCACACACGCAACACTCTCATCGCACGCACTTGCGCAATCTCGCACACACCGCACGAGCACACTCGCACACACCACATGCACTCTCGCATCACTCGCACAGCACTCGCACTACACTAGCATCACTCATGCACGCACATCATGCGGCGAGGTCACCTCGCCGCATGCATACACAATCACACTACTCATCTCATGTTTCACACATCTGCACACAACAATTCCTTTGTATTTCACTTCAAACTTTGAGCATGAATTCTACACTGCATCACATAGACTTGAATAAAAGCAAACATTCATACTATAAATTGTCATTTCATCCATTTTCATTTCATTATGAACATCACATTAACCTAGCGTTCCATGAGTTTTCAACACAATCATATTCTCATTCCATTTTCAATTCTTTGGGTCATTCTTGGTTTAATATTGCTTACACATTTCTTCACCATTTTCACATTATCACACTCAAGCTCACCAACAGTTTCACATTCATAACAACACTCATTAAAATTCACAATTCACAAATACTTCACTTCACCGAAACACACAAATACTCGCACAAACACATTCATACTCCACAACATTCACACTTGTTTTCTACATACTCTAGCTTTCATGTTCTTCTCATAACACTCATTTTTCAGCACATACACCTCACATTCGATCACAAATCATAACCATCACACTTCACTTTTGTTCACTCCTCATCTAACAAAACACACGCTTGCACAATGTGTGACGAGGTCTCGCCGCGAGACCTCGCCAGCAATGGAAGTACACGGCGAGACCTCGCCGCGAGGTCTCACCACACACGCACACTACACGGCGAGGTCTCGCCGCGAGACCTAGCCAGCTTAATGCTTTTGGATTTTAGTTCAGCAACTGAAAATGGCTAACTGCTGGGAATTTGTTCTCTCTCTTGTGCAGGTGCGAGGAGGCGTGGTCGTGGAAGGCTTGAAGGCGTACAAAAAGTGAGTCTACAAAGGGAGACTGAAGTGGTGAGCTCGAATGCGTGTTTTGCCTCACCTATGACTGAACAATGAAGGAGCTATGGACTGAAACTGGAAGTGTGTTTTTGGTCAGATGGAAGGCGCCAGAACTCTATTGAAGGCGCTGGAAATTTAAACAGAAGGCGTGGGTTGACAACTTGAGAATTCATATACGTGTTTTTTGAGACATTCTTTGAAACGGCACTTATGTAAACTCTTAGTTGCTTTACATTTGCGTATCATTTACGATTCTTGTAACCTCTATATATAGAGGAATAGTCAACATTTGAAAGGATCCCATTCATTATTCACTACTCACATTTTCCATATTGTAACCGACTTTTGATTTTGAAGGGTGAGAAGTGTTCTTGAGATCTACTTTCTCTCTCTACTTTATCTCTCTAAGTTTGTTGTTTCAATTTGGATTCCGATCAAAGATTTGCTTTCATCATTATACATCTCTTTGAAATTGAGAAGAAAAGTGATAATCCTCTCGGCATTTGGAAGCTTTTAAGACTCTTAATTGGTAAACTCTTCCAATTAATGATTATAAACTGTTTAATCTTCCAATTTGTTGATCGTGAAGCTGAAATAGAGATTCGTGGCTAATTGTATGATAATCTAGGATACTGAGGGTGAATGCTAGGTTGAAATTGTAATTGTGCAGTAGAACTAACAATCTATTATAAGAAATGGAAATTCTCAGCTACGAATTTGTAAAAACTTGTTAAGTGCATGCTTTTGATCTGAACTTGATGAAATGAGATTTGATTGCGGTCGTCATGCTGAATTGAGTCTTCTTTTGTAAGATTTGGATGAAAATCATGAATAAGAACCTGAGAATGCATGAGTTCTTAAACCTGTTTGAATTTGCACAGATCTTAAGGCTAGACCTCATCATACGAAGCTTTGAGTCTGTATAATCCTGAGAACAAGGTGATAAGAGATTCTCCTACTCAAATGATGAATTTACATGCTAGGATCGGGCCTCACCATGGGAGATTCTAGGTGTTCATGCCTGAGTAATTTGAGTGAGGAATTGAGACAGCTTGTTCACACTTCACCATCCTTAGGCCTGACCAGAGGATAGGATGGTGTCGGGAGAATAAAATTGTAGTGTAGTGACCATGCTAACTATTATTTCTGTTTCCAAATGTGATTCTCCTCATCTGCTTTGATTGTATGTTAGTAATACTGCATGAATGAGAAGTTGCATTCACCCGGAAGTAGCCTAGATTATCAGTTTAATTTTCTTGAGAACTTTGCTTTTACTTCTCTGAGTCTTACTTGTGTGTTCATTTCAATTCGTAATTGTGTGGAGTTAAACCAATTTACCTCCTGTTAAATTTTGTATTTAGTGTTCTTTTAATCTTGTTATATTTTGGTGACATAACTGAGCATATCAAACTTCTTGAATCGACTATTTCCCTGAGGAACGAAACCTAGCTCACTGCTACTATATTCAGTGAAATTAGGATAAATTGACGAGCCGCGACACTCGACATCAGTGGGTTGTGTAGCTATGCATGCTAATTGTCCAATTGGGTGTGGAGTGAGATTTATGAATCTATGTGCAAGTGTACAAGTGAATGCATGAATGAGTGTGAGTGAGTGCATGTATGAGTGTGTGCATGAGTTGTGAGTGCTAGTGTGCAAATGTAGTGAGGGTAGTGAATGAGCAATTGCACATGCTTCATGTTTCTCCCCCATTTAGTCCATGCTTTACATTGAGTATGAGAAAACATAAAACCTAAACGTTGTAGCCAAGACTCTTAGCTAAACATATCATTTTGAATCACTCAATTTGGAGCTAAAATGAGGAAGTTATGACCATTTCCGTAAACTGTGGCAATGCTGTGCGCGTGTGTGTATGTGTGGACGGGCACTTGCGCCCGTCCGTGTGTGTGTGTGCTGGACGGGATGTTTATTTGTCCATGCTGGAGGGTCATTTTGTAATCTTTGGTATAATGGTGCACATATAGTTCTTAATTTAGGAAAGAAATCTGCTACATAATTCAGACATCCTAAAAATCTCTGTAATTGATTTTTATCTTTGATTTCATTTGGAAATTTCGTTCCAAATTCTAAAAATCTATTAATTGGTTTAATAGTTCCTTTATGAATGTCATGACCTAAGAATCTTATTTGAGTTTCAAATAATTTCATTTTTCATGCTGAAATTACTAAACCGTTTTGAATTACTATTTTTGAAAATATATGCAAATGTCGAAAATGTTCATCAATCGAATTTGAATATACTAATATATCATCAATATACACTATCATGAATGTATATGCTGAAAATATGTCATTCATTATATTTTGAAATTTAGAAGGAGCATTTTTTAAACCAAATGGCATTACGTTCTTATCGTTATGGCCAAACGGTACTGTGAATGCTGTTTTATATTTATCTTTTTCTGCAATTTGAATTTGCCAATATCCTGATTTTAAATCAAATTTTGAATAAACTTTAGCATTGAATAATCTGTCAAGTAAATATATTTTTATTAGGTATAGGATACCTAATCCATTTTATTTCTTTGTTTAGTGGTTTATAATTTATGACTAACCTAGGAACCCCTCTTTCTTTTTTTAGCTTGATTATTGACATAGAATGCTGGACAACTCCATGGTGATTTTAATTTTCTAATTAATTTTTTATTTAGTAATAGTTGTATTTCTTTTTTGCAATGTTCTAATAATTCTGAGTTCATTTGAATTGGTCTAGCTTTTGTTGGAATGTTTTTCTCTATGAAATCTTTTTAATATGGCAATTCTATTATATGTGTTTTTTTTGCCCAAAAAGCAGATGGGTGGTCATATGTTTTCTTTGAATTTAAGTTCTAATTCTGTTATTCTTTTAATTATTTCTTCCCTTTGTAATTGTAATTCTATTTGATTATACGTAATTTCTTGTTTTATATAATTTATTTGACTTTCTTTCTGTATTATTTTCTGTTGAAATATGCTGTTAGATTGTAATAAATTTAATTCTTTTTGCCTAACTGGAGTAATGAATTTAAATATTATTTCATTTTCCATTATTTTAAGACTTAATCCTTCAGTTGTTTTCTTAAATGGTGTTATTTGAAATAAGAAAGGATTTCCTAATATTACATCTTGAGTTAAATCATCTATAATTATAAATGAGTGTTTAAAAAAATAATAATTATTACATATAAATCCATTGGATAATTTATTTTTTATTTTTAAAGGAATGCCATTTGCAGTAAGTAATCTTTGAGATGTTTTAGAACAATATTTGAGAGGTATTATTCTTGATGTTATACAACTTTGATCTGCACCGCTATCTATCATGGCTATACATGTAGTATTATAGTCTTAAATTCCTATGGTAACAAATACATATCATTTTTCTATGTTTACTTTTTCTATATTTAAATATTCTTCTTCATCTTCTTTTTATTCATAGATTTGAATTCCTTTTCCTCTATCTTTGTTTGAAGTTTCTGGTATATCTTTTTGATCTCTTAATATCATTTTTGCTTCTATTTCTAAATCTTTTACTTTCAAATATTTTATTTCACTTCTTATTTCTTTTATATCTATCTTTAATGTTTTAATTTCTTCTTGAATTACATTTGAATTTCCTATTGTGTAATTAATTATTCCTGGAACGGAATTAGTCGTTGAATACTTAGTAAAAAGCATATTTATACTAAATGGTTCAAGGAATTCAGGTTTTTTATCTTCTTGTATTATTAAATCTTTTAATTTTATTAAATAATCTCTTTGTTCTATTGGATTATTAATTTTACTTATCAATTCAAATAAAAGATCTTTATTAGATGTATCATTAGTTATTACATTAATACATTTACAAGGTGATGAGTAATCTGAGTATTCTTCGCTATCTGTTTCAATGTCATTAATATTTTGATCACTTTCTTCTGATTCTTCATTAATCATTATCTTCATTAATTTATCTCTTAATTCTTTATCTTTTTCAGAATCAAAAATTTCATTTATTCTTCTTTGAATTCTACCATTTGTTGCAATATGGCCTTGTTTGCCACATTTGTAACAAATAAGCTTCTTTTTCTTGAATTTCTTTTTTCTAAAATCTCTATTTTGTTGTTCATTTCTATTCTGAAATGGTTGAAATGTTCTTCGTTTACTTCTTTTATACTGTTTTGGATATGAAATTCTTTTGTAATTACTTGATGGTGCTCTTATTCCTGTAATACCAAATGCTTCACAAAATAAACCTAACTCTCTTCTTTTTGATCCATATTTTGCTTGTATTTTCAATTCTTGACATAATTTTAAACCTTCTTCTTTTATGAATCCAAATATTTGCCCATAAGTGAAATCATTAAAATTTATTACTTCTGATTGTGTTGCTATCTTTAGATTTGCCATTATTCTTTGAGAAAACAAATTTGGTAATCCTGTAATTAATTTTTCTTTCCAAATGGTAATGAACAATCTGGTCTTTTAAATAAGTGTGTCATAAACATATCTTTATACCATCGAAAATCTGCTAATGTTGGACATCTTAAATTAGTTAAAAATATTTGAGAACTATTATTATCTTGAGATGGATTCCCTAAAAAATGTACTGTCATTACATATATTAAAAAATCTGCACAATCTGAAACTTTCTTTTTAATGACTTCTGCTTTTTCATCTTTTACTATATCTCCTCTAACATCTCTTTCTTCTTCTTCTTCAGTAGTATGGTCTAAAATGTTGTTTTTATCTACATCAGATAATAGATTATCCCACCAATTTTTTAATTGACCTGAAAAACCAGCTACAAATCCGGCTGCTGTTGTTTTTTGATCAAATCGTTGCTGTTTGTATGCTGTTTTAGCCATTCCCATTTCTTGTAATACTCTTAATATTTCATATCCTGTTTTACCATCTATGTTCCATTCATAAACTGCTCTACCATCATATTGATTAGCTGTAAATTTTGCTCTTTCTTCTATTTGTAAATCTGGAGGTGTTAATTTTGGATAATAATTTTTTCTCTGAAATGGCGCATATACTGGTTTGTTATTATAATATTTTCTTGGTTTATATTTTTTACTAATTCTATTAATTTCATTATCATCAAATTCACTATGAATTTTATCAATTATTTCATTTATATCTTCGTCTTCTTGTTGACTATCGCTATCATTTGATTTATTATCGATTAGTGAATTTGTTTGTTGTATATTTTATATTTGACTAGTACTTGGTTGATTTTCTTCTAATTTTTTATATATTTTTTGCAATGTATCTTGTTCTGTGTTAGGAAATTGAATATTTTTAAACACATCTTTAACTTGGAAATGTGGTTTTGAAATTTCATTTGGAAATCTTAAATTATTATTTTTAAATGGATTTTCTATTAATTTTTCTTTTTCTTTAGGAATTGAATCTAACTTTGTTGACACAATATCTACTTGGTGTGCTAATGTTGATAATATTTGATTTGAATAATTTAACTGTTGATTAACTTTTTTAATATCTTCTATTTCTACTGGACCTTTTTCTGATCTAGCTTCTCTAAATGGTGTTGTAATTATTTCTCCTGAAATGGTTTGAATTTTTATATTTAGTAAAGGTGGATGCACTAAATTTAGTATTTCTCCGCCTACTATATTCAATTTTTATATAATGACATTTGAACATTTATACTCAGTGTAGAATAAATTTCTTTTGTATTTACAGTTTGAGTTATATATTCTAACCATGAAAAGAAAGGAAAATTGAATTGTTTTATTAATAGTTCTTCTTTCCATTTTTGATTTAATATTTCTTGGAAATTTTTATCTAATTTATTGTACCATTGTCTTTTTATTAAATTATCTTCATCATTAAATTCTTCATTTAAATATTTGTAATTTGGTTCGAATTCTTTATTAATAACATTTAAATAATTATGTTTCATTTTTGACTTTGTTGGAGATTGAATAAATGATTCTGTATTAATTATTTCTGGTAATGGTGATTTATAATGTATCCTTTGATTTCCTGAAATTGAAATTGAATATATTTCTGGATTATTATCTATATTTGTATGTTGACTATAGATTCTTTTTAAATTTGGAATATCTGAAGTTGAATATCTAGCTGGTTGTATAATATTTTTATTAGCTCCATATTTACTAGATCTCATTTCATCAAAATGTATTAATATACTTCCATCTTCTTGCTTAACTATTTTTGAAGATTACTTTGTTGAATATTTCTACATTGAGTCTGAGAAATTACCTTAAATGTTTGTGGAATTGTGATTTCATCAAACTTTAGAGTTTTTGGAATATAAACAGATGATTTTGTAGAATTGGTGCAAGCTGTCGTTGGCTCCCAATTTTACCCAAACTCACTCAACTAATGTAGAAGTGGCGAGTGAGATCATTCCCACAGAGAAGATTTGGTTGTTCGGAGACCAATTGTTCACTTGACTACTCACTGTGTAACAAAAACAAATAGGACAAATGCAAAATAGAATGAATGTGAAATGCATGAAATGCAAGGATGCATGAAATGAATGAAATGGAAAGGTTAGTATGCAAGCACTGCCTTGAGGGATTTCAACATGTACCGATCTCTCCCTAATATCATCGACTTGTGTAAACATATATGAGGAGATGAAACTGCTAGTGGACTGGGATTGATCAACTTGGTAGTTCTCACAACCCCATCTCACAATACTCCCCGAACTTCCCTTGGTAGGGCAAGTTCTTGGCACGATTGGAATTCCCAGATCTCTATTCCTCTATAATGAATCTAATTCAATCCCTGACCATCTCCCTTGGTAGGGCAGCTACCCAGTTCATAACCTCGACCCACAACACAAGAACACTCTTAGACCTTTCCTATGGATTGATGTAAACTGTCAGTGGGTACCGCACAGTCAAAATCACAACGTTTACAGGACCTAAGACTCACATATGCATGTTCATGAATGATCAATTTTCTTTGGTAAGTCCACACCAATCTCAGTGGGTACTGCAGATTTAATGTGAAGTTAAGCTAATGCAGAACATCAAACACAACAAGTACATAATCATAAACATAGATAACACGGATAAATTTCTAAACAAATGTCTCAAATAAGTCGAGATCTGCACAGTCGAGCCCTCAAGACAGCAAAATGTGTGAAAGACAAAAGAGAGAGAAAAACCTAATCTAAACTATGAACCCTAATCTAAGGAATGCTATGATCTGTTGTGCGGCTCCTTGCTGGTTTGGAGCTGTGAATTTCCCCGGAAGTTTCCTCCTCTTTTGATGTGTCTTGATCATGATGGTTGAGCTCCCATCGGGTGTGTGAGATATTTACGTGTCCTGTAATATGTCAATCAGATAAGGAAATGAGATCACGTGCCCAGTACATAACTTAAGCATTAAGGATTGAGAGTGTAATCCCTCAAACACTTGGTGAACAAATAAATATCTGTGTTTGTGCTTACTCACTTGTGAGTGCCAATTCTTGTGCCTTGTGCTTGTGTGGGTTGTGTAGCTACGCATGCTAATTGTCCAATTGGGTGTGGAGTGAGATGTATGAATCTATGTGCAAGTGTGCAAGTGAATGCATGAATGAGTGTGAGTGAGTGCATGTATGAGTGTGTGCATGAGTTGTGAGTGCTAGTGTGCAAATGTAGTGAGGGTAGTGAATGAGCAATTGCACATGCTTCATGTTTCTCCCCCATTTAGTCCATGCTTTACATTGAGTCTGAGAAAACATAAAACATAAACGTTGTAGCCAAGATTCTTAGCTAAACATAACATTTTGAATCACTCAATCTGGAGCTAAAATGAGGAAGTTATGACCATTTCCGTTAACTGTGGCAATGCTGTGCGCGTGTGTGTATGTGTGGACGGACGCTTGCGCCCGTCCGTGTGCGTGTGTGTGTTGGACGGGCGCTTGCGCCCGTCCGTGTGTGTGTGTGCTGGACGGGCGGTTGCGCCCGTCCGTGTGTGTCTGTGGGAATTTGAAGGCATTCGGCCGAGAACTGGGTTTTGTGGTAAACATATGAATTGTAGATCTCTCTCTTAGATTTCCATAGGTTCAGGAATCAGTATCATTGAAGGTCTTTAGCTCGCGATATGGACAATCTACCAAACTGTGGCAACATGAAATCATATGTGAAAACTTGAAGGAGCAATTGCAAATATGCCCCCATTTCTCCTACTTGCACACAGAATTAGAAGAAAGTTAAAACATAAGCAATGAAGTACACTCAAAGAGCTTTCCAGAACATCCAAGATCTCCTTATTTGGATTACTATGGAGAGCGTTATACTCAAATGAAATAGCACTTCCAATTCTGCCCAACTTCAAACTAAGCAAATTAGACATATTTAGGTTTCCCTCAAATTCTCACACACCATTTAAGCCCTTTTACAACTCTTTCCGTGTCATTTAACATCAACACACATTTCTCTCATTTTATCATCATTTTTGGTCTTTTTCACCATTTTGGCATATCAAGTTGCAAACCATATAAATGCACAAAATAACACATACACCACATAAATGCATGAAAATCAAGTCAAAAGCTAAGTGAAATAAAATATATAAGTTGGTATAAAACCAACTTATCAAACTCCCCCACACTTAAACTTTTTCTCGTCCCGAGAAAAATAGAACATCATACGCTTTTCTACCATTGTCAACACAAAGCACTTGTAACATCATTTTCTTGTCCAATCCTGAAAAGTTTCGCATGCACAAAGTCTTTTTCATTTTTTTCGGTTCCAGATTTTCACCCAAGTTCATACTAATTGTCAATCAAGGGACAATGAATAAAGACCAAGTTGCCAACGTGATGTGTGTGCTGAGAGTTTTCATGGTCATCTTCTCTATTTACGCAAAGTACTCAAGCAAACACTTTATTAAAAATTCTCGCGCTACAGTCTGTTGTCCGCACACACTAACACTCAGCACATAGAGATCAATGGTATTTATTCACATAACTCTTTGAGGTTTTCCCTCTTTCTTTTTGTTTGCACATTAGTGCATAAATATTTTCAAACTTGCAGCACTTTGGTGCTTGGCTGCCAGGGTTTTATGGCTCTTTTTTCCTTTTATTTGCCACAGGCTTTTTCTTTTTCCCACATCTTTTCTCCAACACCTCATGTCCATGTGTGTCTTCAATAGACTATACACTCAAATGCAAGAACAAATGTTTACGAGTAGAATGCATAAATAAGATCAGATAACACGTAAATCCTCTCCTGTGTCAAAGGATTTGTTGGCATCTCTATCTTACTTTAACATTATGCATTGACCAACAATATGTATTAATCGAATGAGTTATGAAACCAGCTAATACAAAATTTCGCATGCAAAATGGATAAAAGGTGAGGACCGATTGGACAATGGCATTGTAATTGCTGGTGTTGCAAATGGATTAAGACATCTTTTGCTCAACACACAATACATCACTTTCACTTTATTGCAACTGAAACACAGGCATCACACAACCAAGCTATTGTCCTTTTATTCCAACACTTCTCACACCACCTATTTTGCCTTATATAACTCACACTCACAAAAAATAACACACAACTTCAACCTTCACTTCAACTCTCTGTCATTTAGCGCACAACACATATTTTCACTTCATCACTCACCATTTTCTCTTAACATACGCAAGCCATACAACAACATAAAAATCAAAGGCATTATACACAGCATAGTACAGCACATCTTTTTCAAGCATCACCAAACAGCATCAAATAAAAACATCACCCATAGAAGAGCTAACCAAGCAAGCACATAACATAAAAAATTTCACGAAGGGAAATAAGCATATGAATCTTCAAAGGCATAATCCAAAGCAAACACTCCCTCCCCCACACTTAGAAGTTACTTGGCTCTTAATGAAAAGAAGAAGCATAGTTTCAGGAACTCCTTTATGTTTGTAGACTGTAACATCCGATGTTTGCTGGTTTGAATGCCCTTGTCCTCAGCTTTTCCTCCATGACTGTAGTCCTTTAAATTCCACATGCACCATGCTTTACAGCTTTTGCTCTCTTCTGGTCAGCCTTTGCACTTGCACACCCCCACGCTTGGACTCATGAATCTTTGCATCAAAAACACACAACTCACTATACAAAGTATAAAACATATATTCATGCAAAAACACTAACCATGTTTCCCATCATAAAGTAGAACTTCATGCAATAAAGGCGTCCCAATAATGCACTGTGTTCATGGCAAGTTTAACTTCACACATGGTTACCACTTCTCAGTTTCTATGATATGTATGAAAGCCCAACTAACTAGATAACATTCATCTCATATAAGACCATGAAAGTTCAAGAAGGTATTTCCCATAAAGACTAGAATTCAATAAATCACAAGGGACTGAACTCATACCTTCTACTGTACAAATATGAGTGATCAGTGACTTGTTGGACACTTGGTGTTAAAGTGGTGGTGCTACATAAATAGACTGTGCGTGTGTGAGTTGTGGCTTGTGATGTACAAGATAGTAGAGAAAAAGTGTGGTGTACAAGTGAGTGCCACACCAAGACCTTGGCCTTGGTGGTGTATAATGTGTCCTGTTAATAGCACTTTGGCACCTCCCCCACTCTTAGCATTTGAGAGACTTTTGCGTGGAGCTCCTGCACACAAGAGACAACATGAACTACTTAAGATAAAACAAAAACAACCTAAAATTCAAACAACAATTTATTCAAGCAAAGTAGAATAAGCAAAGTAGAATGAGTAGTTCTGGATTTATTCAGTCTCCAGCTGGACTTTATTCATGAAGCCTCATTTTTCAAGATTCAGACTACCCATCTCTATACCAGAAGAATGCTCTTTCTTAAGCACTTTTATTCCTCCAATAGGACACTAGACAAGTATTTTTAGGAAAGAGGTATGGGAGTTCATGCACATGGGGAACAATTTCAATAAACTTATTTTAAACCATGTATGTTCCCCCATGGAAAACACCTCCTTCACTTCTCTCACCAACTTTTACTTTGAAACCCTGCAAGGCTCAACCACAGATTGTGCATCCATAGTCTCAACAAATTCATCAGTAATTTCAAAAATAGATGCATCAAGAAAGCAATTCTCCACCATGTTAGAAATTTCCTTACAAAGTGTTAAATCCTCATCACACAGACTAACATGGGTTCTATTTTGGGCCTTTCCTTTGTTATCAAAACATAGGTCATTATGCACGTCTAGCAAAGGCATTTCACGCTTCTCTATTTGTTGGTCACCAGTCACAGTTTCAAATTCATTCACAATTTCATGATTTGGTGTCTCATCAAAATGCTCAAGGGTCATGTTGTCATTTTCATTAATCAGTGCAAAATTGGTTTCATTTATGCTCACACAAGGTTCAATGGGAGTTGTCTCTGTACATCTCATAGGGCACTTAAGTGAAGGAGAAGTATCTGAAGACAGTCTAACCGCATCATTTTGCTCATGAAAGTACCTCCCCATTTTAGCAGTAAGAAACCAAAAGGCCCTAAATTCTTCCTATGTAAACTCATCACAAGAGACATTATTCTCATAAGGACTCAAATGTTCATGCACATAAGATTCATCAACAGAGCACTCATGTATAACATCTCAAACATTTGTAGACTCTAACTCCCTTGGACTCTTTGAACCACAGTCATCAATTGCATTCATATCAAAATAATTTTTCTCAAGAGTTGGTATTTTAGTAGGGAAAGATATACCTTCGGAGTGGACTTGAGCATCTTGAACTGGTGTCTCAAGTTGTTCCCACAAGTTGGTCCTTAATGCATTGATTCCATCAAATCTCTGTTGTTGTCTGTGAGCATCCTCTTCCATTCGAGCCAATCTTGTTTCCTCTCTTTCAAGGTTTTCCAAAATCTGAGACAACATGTCTTCCATTGTTCGCTCTTGTTCTTGATTGGACCCATTGCCTTGTTGTTGGTCATGCCATGACTCATAGTATCTCGGTGGGGAGAAGTTTCCAAATACAACAGGTGTTGGTCGTGTGTCATCTATCCAATCTGGTGGGTACTCATAACAAGGCTCAACAAAATCCCCAGAACACCTAGACATAATTGGTGTATTGTGGTGTGCACAATTCAATTTCAAGTTAAGTTCAAAATTCCACTGCACTTACCACACTGAACACAGTAGACTAAACAAAGAATAAAAAACACCAAAAGGAAGAAAATAACACAAGAAGAGAATGAAAAAATCACAAAAAATCACAAGTCAAGAAAACAAACGATCTCCACAACCGTGCCTTCCCCGGCAACGGCGCCAAAAATTGGTGTGAGCTGTCGTTGGCTCCCAATTTTACCCAAACTCACTCAAATAATGTAGAAGTGGCGAGTGGGATCGTTCCCACAGAGAAGGTTTGGTTGTTCAGAGACCAATTGTTCACTTGACTACTCACTGTGTAACAAAAACAAATAGGACAAATGCAAAATAGAATGAATGTGAAATGCATGAAATACAAGGATGCATGAAATGAATGAAATGGAAAGGTTAGTATGCAAGCACTGCCTTGAGGGATTTCAACATGTACCGATCTCTCCCTAATATCATCGACTTGTGTAAACATATATGAGGCGATAAAACTGCTAGTGGACTGGGATTGATCAACTTGGTAGTTCTCATAACCCCATCTCACAATACTCCCCGAACTTCCCTTGGTAGGGCAAGTTCTTGGCATGATTGGAATTCCCAGATCCCTATTCCTCTATAATGAATCTAATTCAATCCCTGATCATCTCCCTTGGTAGGGCAGCTACCCAGTTCATAACCTCGACCCACAACACAAGAACACTCTTAGACCTTTCCTATGGATTGATGTCAACTGTCAGTGGGTACCGCACAGTCAAAATCACAAGGTTTACAAGACCTAAGACTCACATATGCATCTTCACGATCAGTTCATGGTATGATCAATTTTCTTTGGTAAGTCCACACCAATCTCAGTGGGTACCGCAGATTTAATGTGAAGTTAAGCTATTGCAGAACATCAAACACAACAAGTACATAATCATGAACATAGATAAAACTGATAAATTTCTAAACAAATGTCTCAAATAAGTCGAGATCTGTACAGTCGAGCCCTCAAGACAGCAAAATGTGTGAAAGGGAAAAGAGAGAGAAAAACCTAATATAAACTATGAACCCTAATCTAAGGAATGCTATGCTCTGTTGTGCAGCTCCTTGCTGGTTTGGCGCTGTGAATTTCCCCGGAAGTTTCCTCCTCTTTTGATGTGTCTTGATCATGATGGTTGAGCTCCCATCGGGTGTGTGAGGTATCGACGTGTCCTGTAATATGTCAATCAGATAAGGAAATAAGATCACGTGCCCAGTACATAAGTTAAGCATTAAGGATTGAAAGTGTAATCCCTCAAACACTTGGTGAACAAATAAATATCTGTGTTTGTGCTTACTCACTTGTGTGTGCCAATTCTTGTGCCTTGTGCTTGTGTGGGTTGTGTAGCTACGCATGCTAATTGTCGGATTGGGTGTAGAGTGAGATGTATGAATCTATGTGCAAGTGTGCAAGTGAATGCATGAATGAGTGCTAGTGAGTGTGAGTGAGTGCATGTATGAGTGTGTGCATGAGTTGTGAGTGCTTGTGTGCAAATGAAGTGAGGGTAGTGAATGAGCAATTGCACATGCTTCATGTTTCTCCCCCATTTAGTCCATGCTTTACATTGAGTTTGAGAAAACATAAAACATAAAAGTTGTAGCCAAGACTCTTAGCTAAACATAGCATCACTCAATTTGGAGCTAAAATGAGAAAGTTATGACCATTTCCGTAAACTGTGGCAATGCTGTGCGCGTGTGTGTATGTGTGGACGGGCACAGTGTGCGTGGACGGGCGCTTGCGCCCCTCCGTGTGAGTGTGTGAGTTGGACGGACGCTTGCGCCTGTCCGTGTGTGTCTGTGGGAATTTGAAGGCATTCGGCTGAGAATTGGGTTTTGTGGTAAACATATGAATTGTAGATCTCTCTCTTTGGTTTCTATAGGTTCAAGAATCAGCATCATTGAAGGTCTGTAACTCGAGATATGGACAATCTACCAAACTGTGGCAATATGAAATCAAATGTGAAAACCTGAAGGAGCAATTGGAAAGATGCCCCCGTTTCTCCTACTTGCACACAGATTTAGAAGAAATTTAAAACATAAGAAATGTGTACACACTCAAAGAGCTTTCCAGAACATCCAAGATCTCCTCATTTGGATTACTATTGAGAGAGGTACACTCAAATGAAATAGCACTTCCAATTCTACCCAACTTCAAACTAAGCAAATTAGACATATTTAGGTTTCCCTCAAATTCTCACACACCATTTAAGCCCTTTTACAACTCTTTCCATGTCATTTAACATCAACACACATTTGCCTCATTTTATCATCATTTTTGGTCTTTTTCACCATTTTGGCATATCAAGTTGCAAACCACATAAATGCACAAAATAACACATACACCACATAAATGCATGAAAATCAAGTCAAAAGCTAAGTGAAATAAGATATATAAGTTGGTATAAAACCAACTTATAAAGAATCTTCAAAAATCACTGTTTCTTCGGTATTTGTCTGTTCTAACTTTAATCTTGGATCTATTATTGTTTTGAGTAGTTTAAAATATACTTTATATAAAACTACAAAACTACGACTTCTAGAATCAATCTTATGTTGATCTATTTGAATATCCATAATTAATGAATCAAGAATTAAATCATCATGCAAACTAGCAAAAAATTAGGTACACAGTTGAATGAAATTGAACCATCACATATATTAGTCTGAATTAAAGCAAGTATTGAATCTTGATACTCTATTAATGTTTTATCTCTTAGTGCTATGAATATAGGATTATTAATACCTATTCTATAAATAGGTTTTACTACTACTTTTATTAATCCATAATGAATATATTTAAATCCTTGACTTTTATATCTTTCAATAGCTATACTAGACATTAATCTTATTGTTTTTGAGGTTTCTTTGAATGTTAAATCTTGTTCATGTATCTTGACTGAATATGAATTATTAAAACCTAGATTACCTAAATGATAAACAGAACTTAATGTTTTTGAATTTATATCAAATTGTATTTCATGACTTTGATTAATATTATCGTTATCTACTAAATTAGTATTATTACCAATATTAAACAATTTCTTAAAAACATTTAAATTCATAACTTAAAATGTACCTGAGTTGCTTAATGCAACATGCAGAATGAAGAGTTTATTGGGAACACAGGAGTGCCTAACTGGAAACACCTTAAGCTGACTTCGCAATGGCTTACCAACGTATTCACAAGGCTACTCAACCGCTTACTGATGAGTTGGTTTTATACCAACTATTTTATGCTAAAACTCTTGGCTTTTGTCTTGTGTTTGATGCAAATGTGTGGTGAATTGTGTTGTTTTGTGCATATAGGTGATGTACTGATTGGTAATGATCAAATGGTGCAAAAAGGATAAAATTGAGTGTAAATGAAGTGATGTGTAGAGGTTGGAAATTGAGAAAATAAAAGGGCAAATTTGGCCAAATTAGGGTTTTTGACAGTTTGAGTGCGCAATTTGTTATGTGAATAACTCTCTCAATTCTAATCCAATGATGCTGATTCTTGATTCAATGGAAAGCTAGGAGTTAAACCTAGAACTTCTATGTTTACCTTCAAGTCCAATTTAGGAGCTAAGGCACATGAATTTGGCATAGAAGTTGGGTCTTGTGCTGGAATGAACACTTTGCCATTTTAGATGATCTTGTGTTTGGCTTTTGCACTTATTGCACACTAGCACTCATATGCCGCAACACTCTCGCACACTACTAGCATTACACACCCGCACGTATGCACAACACTCTAGCACTCACCGCACGCATCACTCACACAACTCTCTCAACAACACCCGCACATATGCACACACTCTTCACACTGCACATCATTCTCGCACACTCACATGCGGCGAGATCACGTCGCCGTACAGTACTTAAGTACACACTCATGCGACGAGCTCAGCTCGTCGCAAGCATCTTGCACACACAATGTGCGGCGAGGTCACCTCGTCGCACATGCACTCTCGCACACACCTCACCATCACTCGCACATGAACTACGCACACGAAATTCACACACGCACAGACACTCCATGAGGCGAGGTCACCTCGCCGCATGAGACCACTAACACACACTTCCTCTTGCACACATATGCACTTAAACACATAAGCATTCACTTCTTCACCACATTTCGTACTCACATTCACAACATTCTATTCTCTACTCAAATTTGACAACACTCACATCATTCTTCATGTCCATTTCAAAACATTGAATACACTTTTCACTCTTAGTGCACAAATACCATAACATATATTCATGCATTCAGTGGATGTCTTAATGCAAATTGGTTGGGCACTCCATCTCTTGTTCATGTTAAACATATGAGCTTCCAGTATACTACACTCTTACTTGTTTTCATTTGTGTCATTTGATTCATTCCATTTTCACACTTTGATTTTCATGTGCTCCATTTTATTCATTCGGTTTTCATGCATTCCTAGTTGTTCAGCACTTGCTCAGAACACACACTTCATACTACTTAGCACACGAAATTTCACGAACTTCACAACTCATTTCATTTCACACAATCATAGTATCACTTTCATCCTTACACCACAAATCTCACAACACTAAAATCACTCACACACTCGCACACAAGCTGGCGAGACCTCGCCACGAGATCTCGCCAGCCAACACCTTACAAGGTGAGGTCTCGCCACGAGACCTCGCCAGCAAATGCACAACACGGCGAGACCTCCATGCAATTTTGCCATGAAATTTCCAGTTTTGTCGCACTTCAGTAAGTTGGCCATAACTCTCTCGTCTTACTTCAGAAATGAGTGATACAAACGGCTATGGAAAGATAAGACATAGGGCTATAACATTCATGTTTTAAGATTTCCCTAATTCACAGTGCATCATGGTCAGATTTTGGCTGGAAGTTGCTGCCGTAAAGCGTTACGCACTCGAGTGAGCAGAAATTTGCTAAGTGTTGGAGCTCTGAAATTTCAGGTTGTGGCTGGCAAGTGAAGGCGTGGTGTTCTGGGGCTCGGAGGCGTGAATCCTCAGAGGCTAGTCTGCATGGAGTTTTGCGGAGTTGTTGAAGGCGTGAAGAGTCCAGGCTTGAAGGCGCGGAGCGACCCTGATTTCTTCACCTGGAGTTCTGAGCAGTAAAAGCGCAGACACTGAGGCCTGAAGGCGCGAGG
Organism: Ophiorrhiza pumila; assembly: GCA_016586305.1. Taxonomy (NCBI): domain Eukaryota; kingdom Viridiplantae; phylum Streptophyta; class Magnoliopsida; order Gentianales; family Rubiaceae; genus Ophiorrhiza; species Ophiorrhiza pumila. Next base: position 19,316,784 of record BLIW01000005.1, read on the forward strand.
TAGGACGGCGAGGATACTGAAGGCGCCGAAATGTGCTACTAAAGGCGCCGGATTGCTGAAGGAGTTCTTCAAACTTGGATTTTCATTTTTTTGGGCTGTTTTAGTCATTTCTTTTGAGGACACTCTTGTAATAATGTAGATATTTTACGGTTGCATATTAGTTACTTTTCCTAACTCTATATATAGGAAATGTAGCTAATATGAAGAGGGATCTCGGGAGAGACTATTATTGATCCATTAGTTATGATTTGAACTTGTAACCAACTTTTGATCTAGAGAGAGCGGGAAGAAATTTGCAAGATCTACTTTCTCTCTCTAGTTTCTCTCTCTAGCTTTTGAACTTCATTTTGGATTTCGATTGAGGATTTGTTCCGATTATTGTAAATCTCCTTGCATTTGAGAAGGCATTCCACAATCCTTTTGAGAATTGGAAGCTTTGAGACATCTTAATTGGTAAACTCTTTCCAATTGATGAAATGAACTGTGTAATCTTCAAATTTATTGATCGTGAAAATGAAATGGAGTTTTCTGGCTAGTGAGTGATAATCTAGGTTTCTAATGGGTGAATGCTTGGTTGAATTGATAATGTGCAGTATAATTAACAATCTAAGAAGAGAAATACAACATTCTTTGTATTGAATTTGTGAAACTTATTAAGTTCATGCTTTTGATATGAATTTGTTGAAACGAGATTTGATTGCGTTCGACATGCTGAGTTGAATCTTAATTTATAAGATTCAGCTAAGAATTCATGAATGAGAACCAGAGAATGCAAGAGTTCTTAAACCTGTTTGCATTTGTACATGTCTCAGAGCTAGGCCTCGCTATAGGAAGCTCTTAGACTGTGAAGTTAGTAGAACAAGGTGATAAGAGATTTTCCAACTTGAATGATGAACTTACAAGCTAGAATCGGGCCTCGCCATGGGAGATTCTAGAGGATAATGCTTGACTAATTTGAGTAGAGAATTGAGAAGACTATAGGTTCTACTTCACCATCCTTAGTCCCCGTCATAGGATAGGATGGTGTTGGGAGACTACAAATGAAGTGTGGTCGCCATTCCAACTGCAATTTCGGTCTCTAGTTGCCTTATCCTCATTTGATTTGATTGTAAATTAGTAGTACTGTGCTGATAAGTTGCATTCACCTGGAAGAAGCTCTAGATTATCCATCTAAATCACTTGTGATTTCCTTTGTTACTTCTTAGCGTTTACCTTGTGATAGTTTCATTTTCTGTTTGTGTAATTACAATTGATTTCCTACTAGTTCTTTTGAGATTTGATCTTACTTTGGTGACATAATTGTGCAAATCGAAATTCTTGAATCTTCCTTTTCCCTGTGGATACGATACCTTGCTCACTGCTACTATAGTTAGTGAAATAGGATAAATTGACGAGTCGCGACAACTCGATATCACTTACCAAACCTTACAGATCTTTATTCTAAATGTTGATTAAAGAACTTAAGTATTTTTTAAATTAAAATTTTAAAGATTTTAAAAGAGATTGAATAAACTTGGCTCTGATACCAAATTAAAAATTTTAAAAGAGATTGAATGAACTTGGCTCTGATACCATTTTGGAAAGAAAAATTAATTAAGGATTACCAAATTTGTTTTTTCAAAGAATAATGACGAATCTAAAGACAACAACACAATCAGAAGTAATAAATTTTAAGCATTTCAATTATGGACAAATATTTGGATTCATAAAAGAAGAATGTTTAAAATTATGTCAAGAATTGAAAATACAAGCAAAATATGGATCAGAAAGAAGAGAGTTAGGTTCATTTTGTGAAGCATTTGGTATTACAGTAATAAGAGCAACATCAAGTAATTATAGAAGAATTTCATATCCAAAACAGTATAAAAGAAGTAAACGAAGAACATTTCAACCGTTTCAAAATAGAAATGAACAACAAAATAGAGATTTTAGAAAAAAGAAATTCAAGAAAAAGAAGCTTATTTGTAACAAATGTGGCAAACCAGGCCATATTGCAACAAATTGTAGAACTCAAAGAAGAACAAATGAAATTTTTGATTCTGAAAAAGGTAAAGAATTAAGAGATAAATTAATGAAGATAACGATTAATGAAGAATCAGAAGAAAGTGATCAAAATTTTAATGACATTGAAATAGATAGTGAAGAATATTCAGATTACTCATCACCTTGTAAATGTATCAATGTAATAACTAATGATACATCTAATATAGATCTTTTATTTGAATTGATAAGTAAAATTAATAATCCAATAGAACAAAGAGATTATTTAATAAAATTAAAAGATTTAATAATAAAAGAAGATAAAAAACCTGAATTTCTTGAACCATTTAGTATAAATAAGCTTTTTACTAAGTATTCAACGACTAATTCCGTTCCAGGAATAATTAATCACACAATAGGAAATTCAAATGTAATTCAAGAAGAAATTAAAACATTAAAGATAGATATAAAAGAAATAAGAAGTGAAATAAAATATTTGAAAGTAAAAGATTTAGAAATAGAAGCAAAAATGATATTAGAGATCAAAAAGATATACCAGAAACTTCAAACAAAGATAGAGGAAAAGGAATTCAAATCTATGAAGAAAAAGAAGATGAAGAAGAATATTTAACTATCATAGAAAAAGTAAACATAGAAAAATGGTATGTATTTGTTACTATAGGAATTTAAGACTATAATACTACATGTATAGCCATGATAGATAGCGGTGCAGATCAAATTTGTATAAAATCAGGAATAATACCTCTCAAATATTGTTCTAAAACAACTCAAAGATTACTTACTGCAAATGGTAGTCCTTTAAAAATAAAAAATAAATTATCCAATGGATTTATATGTAATAAGTATTATTGTTTTAAACACTCATTTATAATTATAGATGATTTAACTCAAGATGTAATATTAGGAAATCCTTTCTTATTTCAAGTAACACCATTTAAGAAAACAACTGAAGGATTAAGTCTTAAAATAATGGGAAATGAAATAATATTTAAATTCATTACTCCAGTTAGGCAAAAGAATTAAATTTATTACAATCTAACAGCTTATTTCAACAGAAAATAATACAGAAAGAAAATCAAATAAATTTTATAAAATAAGAAATTATGTATAATCAAATAGAATTACAATTACAAAGGGAAGAAATAATTAAAAGAATAACAGAATTAGAACTTAAATTCAAAGAAAACATATGTGCTGACCACCCATCTACTTTTTGGGCAAGAAAAACACATATAATAGAATTGCCATATGAAAAAGATTTCATAGAGAAAAACATTCCAACAAAAGCTAGACTAATTCAAATGAACTCAGAATTATTAGAACATTGCAAAAAAAAAAAATTACAACTATTACTAGATAAAAAATTAATTAGAAAATCAAAATCACCATGGAGTTGTCCAGCATTCTATGTCAATAATCAAGCTAAAAAAGAAAGAGGGGTTCCTAGGTTAGTCATAAATTATAAACCACTAAACAAAGTAATAAAATGGATTAGGTATCCTATACCTAATAAAAAAGATTTACTTGACAGATTATTCAATGCTAAAGTTTATTCAAAATTTGATTTAAAATCAGGATATTGGCAAATTTAAATAGCTGAAAAAGATAAATATAAAACAACATTCACAGTGCCGTTTGGCCATTACGAATGGAACGTAATGCCATTTGGTTTCAAAAATACTCCTTCTGAATTTCAAAATATAATGAATGACATATTTTCAGCATATACATTCATGATAGTGTATATTGATGATATATTAGTATATTCAAATTCAATTGATGAACATTTTTGACATTTGCATATATTTTCAAAAATAGTAATTCAAAACGGTTTAGTAATTTCAGCATCAAAAATGAAATTATTTCAAATTCAAATAAGATTCTTAGGTCATGACATTCATAAAGGAACTATTACACCAATTAATAGATTTTTAGAATTTGGAACGAAATTTCCAGATGAAATCAAAGATAAAAATCAATTACAGAGATTTTTAGGATGTCTGAATTATGTAGCAGATTTCTTTCCTAAATTAAGAACTATATGTGCACCATTATACCAAAGATTACAAAAAGACCCTCCAGCATGGACAAATAAACATACAACAATAGTTAAAGAAGCGAAATAGAAAATTAAGTCATTAACTTGTTTAGGTATTCCAAATCCTAAGGCATTCATGATTGTTAAAACTGATGCCTCAGAAGTAGGTTATGGCGGTATTATAAAACAAAAATTAGATGGTAAAATTCAGTTAGTAAGATTTACATCAAAAGTATGGATAGGATCTCAAAAGAATTACTCAACAGTTAAAAAATAAATTTTGTCTATAGTCTTATGTATTTCAAAATTCCAAGATGATTTATATAATAAAATTTTTTTATTATGAGTAGATTGTAAATCAGCAAAAGACATATTGCAAAAGGATATTCAAAATTTAGTTTCAAAACAAATCTTTGCTCGATGGCAAGGAATATTATCAGTTTTTGATTTTGATATTGAATATATAAAAGGAGAAAATAATTCATTACCAGATTTTCTTACTCGAGAACTTTTGAGAGGCAAAACTCAAAATGGTGGAAAAGAGAGAATCATCATTCAAAACTTAAAAGAAGCAAACTCCAAGTGACTATGCTTTTAAGGTACTTATTCCAAGACCTTTGTCACCAAATATTCAAATATCCAATAACTTCACTCCTTTAGACGAATTTCCACCATTTCCCTTACTCACATACACTCAAGTTGCAAGTACTCCTTTTGCTCAATTAAGAAATCAACCTAGTAGTCCAGTAACTACTCCAAGATCAATGACTCCTTTACCAGTAGGGGTTAACAAAGACAAGTAATCTTATAAACTCAAACAGTCATACGAATATTTAATACTTACTAAATATAAAACCACTCCAGATATTCCAACTCTTAAGTTATATACTCAACAATTATTTACTAATGATATTTTGTGGTTTTCAGATAATTCAAATAAAAATCAATCATTTTACGAATTCATTTTAGTCAATTCAAGTTCGGCAGAGATTTTTCATCAAAGAGATAATTCAAACAAAATTACTTATTCAAAATGTGTTATTAAAAGTGTTTTAAACTTTCAAGATTGGCAATCTATTCATTCAAAAAATGTTTTTTCTATTCCATATGACCCTCAAGGTTATTCCTATGAAGATTACAAACAAGCTTGGAAAAAAGCTTTTTATTTACAATCTTTTGACCACTCATGGTTCTTTACATTTCACAAAAAGTGTAAATTAGAATTTTTATTATGGTTTTATGATTGGTGGGAAACTCATGGATCACAAGAAGACCTTCTTCCTCCAAAGGCTTTAGAAGGATTCAAATACTGGAAAGCTAATTCCAACATGCAAAATTACATCAAAGAAGTTCAATGACATGTGGCAATGAAAGTTCCATGGATTTGGTGCTGGAATTTTCAGATTCAACAAATCAAACCTCCACAAATGCCTATGTCACTAATAAAGCAATTCAAATGCAAGTGGTGGGATTCATATGATACTTCATTATGTTGTTCAAAAGCAGTCAACACTGTTTTAACAATTGGCAACCAACTATGGACTCCTCCGACTAAACAAGCTAGTGGTCCAGGAGGTCCTAGTACTCAAAGTGGTCATATTACTCCAATTACTTAGATTCCAAGTTTCACTCAACCCAATCAATTCACACAATTCAAGGAAGAAGACATGACAACATTTTTACAATTTATGGAATTTACAAAAAACATGAATGCACAACAACAACAACAAAAACCTCAAATGTCAACAGATTCTACTCCTAGTTCGACACCCAACGATATGTTCGGAAAAAAAATGGCTCAAGACCCGTTTGAATAAAAAATATATATATAATAATTATATGTTATATTTTCAGATAAACATGTGGACAACAAAACCATTCAATATTGTTAAGTTACTACATAACCGAGAAAATGGAGGACCCAATCCTATTATTCAAAGACAAGAAGGAGTAGATTCAATCATTTTGCAAAGCAAGTGGATAAAGTTAAACAAGTTTAAAATTGGTGGACTCATTATCAATTCAAAAAAAGAAAGCAATTATTAAAGTTCTCTCAACAATTGGATGTATGGAAGAATGTGAAGGAGATATACAAAAAAAATCAAGAAAAGAGGACATTGACAGGAGCACTATTCAAGATTCCCCACTCAAGAAAGAAAGAAGAAGATCAAAACTTTTACGACAGACCCATGTGAAGATCAAGACTTTTAATCAAAAGGAGATTATGGATTTCAAAATTTATGTATTTTAATGTAATTTAAGTTTCTATATAATCAAATGTTAAAGATGTATTCGGTAGAAGTTGTTTTTACAGATTTTCAAGCTATAAGAAATCATATGCTTTCATTCTATCTTTCTCTTAAGTTTTACTTCTATTTTAAAGGTAATTTAATTGGTATTTTAATTCATACATTTATTACATCTTTTTCTTCTATATTCGGTCCTGTCTATTTTGGTATCAAAGCCAAGTTTATTCAATCTCTTTTAAAATCTTTAAAATTTTAATTTAAAAAATACTTAAGTTCTTTAATCAACATATAGAATAAAGATCTGTAAGGTTTGGTAAGCGGTTGAGTAGCCTTGTGAATCCGTTGGTAAGCCATTGTGAAGTCAGCTTAAGGTGTTCCCGGTTAGGCACTCCTATGTTCCCCATACACTCTTCATTCTGGATGTTGCATTAAGCAACTCAGGTACGTTTTAAGTTATGAATTTAAATGTTTTTAAGAAATTGTTTAATATTAGTAATAATACTAATTTAGTAGATATCGATAATATTAATCAAAGTCATGAAATACAATTTGATATAAATTCAAAAACAATAAGTTCTGTGCATCCACCTTTACTAAATATAAAATTTCAAACCACTTCAGGAGAAATATTTGCAACACCATTTAGAGAAGCTAGATCAGAAAAAAGGTCCAGTAGAAATAGAAGATATTAAAAAAGTTAATCAACAGTTAAATTATTCAAATCAAATATTATCAACATTAGCACACCAAGTAGATATTGTGTCAACAAAGATAGGTTCAATTCCTAAAGGAAAAGAAAAATTAATAGAAAATCCATTTAAAAATAATAATTTAAGATTTCCAAATGAAATTTCAAAACCACATTTCCAAGTTAAAGATGTGTTTAAAAATATTTAATTTCCTAACACAGAACAAGATACATTGCAAAAAATATTAAAAAAATTAGAAGAAAGTCAACCAAGTACTAGTCAAATACAAAATATACAACAAACAAATCCACTAATCGATAATAAATCAAGTGACAGCGATAGTCAACAAGAAGATGAAGATATAAATGAAATAATTGATAAAATTCATAGTGAATTTGATGATAATGAAATTAATAGAATTAGTAAAAAATATAAACCAAGAAAATATTATTATAACAAACCAACATATGCGCCATTTCAGAGAAAAAATTATTATCCAAAATTAACACCTCCGGATTTACAAATAGAAGAAAGAGCAAAATTTACAGCTAGTCAATATGATGGTAGAGCAGTTTATGAAGATAAAAATTTACAGCTAGTCAATATCTGGTTTTTCAGGTCAATTAAAAAATTGGTGAGATAATCTATTATCTGATGCAGATAAAAACAACATTTTAGACCATACTTCTGAAGAAGAAGAAAGAGATGTTAGAGGAGATATAGTAAAAGATGAAAAATGAGAAGTCATTAAAAAGAAAGTTTCAAATTGTGCAGATTTTTTAATATATGTAATGACAGTACAGTTTTTAGGGTATAAATTTCCAATCCAAGAGCGGGATTGCCTTCCAAACTTGAAAGAATGTTTGAACTAGTGAGGAACTCGTATGATTGGAAGTGAGGTATAAAAAGCCATAAAACACTTGGCATATGTTTATATTGTTTAATGACTTACCCATTCTCTATGAGATTGCTTATTGAATGAAAGTTACATTTGTACATGGAAATCATATGATTGGGTAGAGATAAAAAGATGCCAAAAATCTGAGGCATATTTATTTTCTTATTTTTGTAGGGAATAAGTTTCATTGATCTTCGATATAATGCACAAGTGTAATGATGCTTTGTGACTTGTGAGACATTGGTTAAGACAATATGCTAGTTCTTATAAGCCAAATTGACACTTACTCCTAACTTGCTTGATTAATGGTGAGAGTTGTTTTTTGAATATATGGTGTTCATGAACCCACACTTGCACAAAAAGGGCGTAACCATGCAACTATTGGAATTAATGCACTCTCATCATGCTAAACTTGATCTTGAGATTGACATACTAACCATTATCTCATTTCAAGTGAATGTTGAAGTTTGAAATCAGTATAAAAACATGATTAGATATTTAGGGTTGAACTCTTATTTGATTTTGTTTCAACTTCTTTAAATTGTTTATAGTGTTATTGCTTGAGGACAAGCAATGTCTTAAGTGTGGGGGGTTTGATAAGTTAGTAAATCACCAACTTATTGGCCTTATTTCATCATGAATTTGCTTAAGTTCTCAAGTAAGTAGAGTTGTTTACATTCATTTGTGTGTTGTTTTGACAAAATGAGAGCCAAGAGAAGAAAAATGAGCAAAAGAACGAAAAAAGAAACAAAAAGGCATAAAGATGAGCAGTTGGTGCAACCTCAGAGAAGTTGCGCCATGAAGAAGAAGCTAGCAGCGTAACTAGGGCTCAGTTGTGCTATGGAAAATTAGGGGGCTGAAGTACAACACAACTTTAGGCATGTGACACAAATTAGAGCCATGAAGGATGGAAGGCAGTTCTCACGTGGTGCAACACAGGCAACACTGTGATCATAGCACAGCTACACATAGCCCATGTTAGTAAGATATGAACAAAGAACGAACACTTAGATACTTGAGGCATGAATGAGGAATGCTGGCATGGTCGAGGCTAGATCACGCCATAAAGAGATAATGTTCAGGAAGATTTGGCAGTGACTTGTGTAGCTTGAGCCATCCCATGCGAGATTTCTGTAGAAAGAGTTATACAAAGCACAAGGCATGGCGCAACCTACCATCAGCAACGTGAGCAGGAATTAGAGCAAAATAATGAAAGAGGACCTCGCACAACAAAGGCTAGCCTATGCAAACTTACAGATTTAGTCAAGCAAAGATGTGTGTGGCTTCAACTAGCCTACGCCTTATTCTACCAAGTGAAAATAGCCACAACGTGACCAGAGCTAGTGATAGCAATCCGCCCATGTCCGTGCCCAAGCCGACTTCAATTGTTCATCCATTGACGAATCTTGATGGTCCAATGACGAGATCAAGGAGCAAGAAGATGAAGGAGGCATTGCAAGCATTATTGATAACTCATTGTGAAGTGTTGGACGTTTTTTAAGAGTATCATGATCTGGTCCAAGCATCTTCCACCAATGGAGTTTTATGGAATATCTCTTCTATCACAATCCATGAAGAGATGGATCAATCACATTAAAGTCCAAGAAGAAGGCGTGAACTTGGGCCTTGCAATGCATCACGCCATTTTAATATTTATAGGATTTATTTTGTTGTTAATTAATTGAGTCCAAAACTCTTAAATTGGGCTTCTAGGTTGGCGTGTTTTTGAGTTTTAGGAAAGCAAAAACGTGTTTTGCTTCTTCTATGATTAGGAAACATGATTGGTAACTATCCCACGTCGGAAAAATACGAACCATTAGGTCTTTTTATAGCCTATAAAAAGGCAACCCTTATTCATTATTTTGATATATGAAATTTGATAAAGTTTAGGTTTGCTAAAGAATTTTGCAGCTGTGAAAAGTAGTAAAGACTTGAATAAAGTTGAATTGAATTTTCATAAGAACCGTGAACCTAGAAGCTAAGACCTTTAGGTGAACTTACAAGTTCTTGAGTTTAAGAACAAGCCAAACTGATTTCGTTTAACTCTTGATTTCATGAGTTGGCCGAATCACTTTGATTCATGCGTGGGGGTTTGATTGCTTCATATCAAATCTTTTCATGTCAAAGTCTTAAATTTTTCTGTTTGTTAATTTCCGCATTGGGTTCTTGAGTCTTTTTCCTATTAGGGTTTTTGGTAAGCAACGATCCAAATGAGGTGGATTTTCGTGTGGTTCAAGGTGTTCATCTTGGCCATCCGTATCAAGTGGTATCAGAGCAAAGGTTTTCTTCCAAATTCAGGTTTTTGTTTCTTTTTTTCTTAAACTTCGAGTTTCGGTTTTTGTCTTCTTTGCGCGTCCTTCTTGCTATTTTTGTCATGTCTTGTTGCTACTGTATTTATGTTCCTTTTGCTGCTGTTCGTGAGTCCATTGTGCTGCAGTAAAGTCATGTTATATTCTGCCCAAATAGTTCATAAAATCTCGTTAAATTCATAGCTGTTTTTGCGCCAAAATTCCTTAAGAATTTGGTGCCTATTTTGCCTATTTTGTTGTGTCTTTCTTTAGCGTCTTGTTGCTATTTTTCGTGTCAAATTCTGCATTGTTTTGTTCATCATCATAGTGCTGAATTCTTGTGTTTTCATTGCTGTTTTTACAAGTCAAAAGCATATTAGGGTTTCGTCAAAATTAGGGTTTCATCCAATTAGGGTTTTGGTTCTTGATTCGTTTCTTGCTTTTTTTAAATCCGTTTGACCTAAATTCTTTTGTGTTCGGTTATTTCTTGTGACTATATTCAGTAATCTTTAGTTACAAATCAAACATATTGATTCTTGATCAAGTTCTTGAACTTCTTGAAATTCTTGAAAATTCAAGAATTGTTGAATTCCGAATTTTGAGTATATTCTTGATCTTTGTCTTGAATCTTGAAGAATTGCTTCTTTTGGCATTGTGAAATTCCATTTATTTGGTGATATCTTGAGACATAATTGTTGCTGAAATTAAAAGCTTGTTGTCCGAAACTTGAAAGAAAGAAAAAGACCGATTAAAAAAAAATGAGCCCAAAGGCTAGTCGGTCAAATACAAAAAAAAAGGACATAAGACCAAGTAAAATCCAGCCTAAAGGCAATTGCTCCAATTTAAATTTAGAAAGCCGGACAAAAAGGAAAGCCAAATTCGTTTTTGCAACTTGTTTCCTAAACAGGACTTTGAAAGATCACCAAGTTTACTTTTGCCATAACTTCTTCAATACAAATCGGAATCAAGTGATTCAAAAAGCTATCTTTTCGTCTTAGAGTCTACTTTCTGTTTTCCTTAGATTCTGAAGCTAAATCAATTTATACCCACACATAATGTAAATGCTCTTGTGACATGTTTTCTTTGTTCTTTGGTTTCTACTTGTGTAAATTTTGTGGTGGAACATTTCGGTTGGGACAAATTCTATAATTCATTGAAATTTGTAAGTCTCAATAGTTCTAAACACATTAATTGCTTGAGAGTTAGCTAGGGAATACACGAGAAAAGCGAATACACTAGGGAGGAGAGTACCTACTCACCATATTGTGAGAACCCGTGAGCTATATCTATACATATATCTTTGCATTTTCTTACTAATCTTGTAGGTACCAATGGAGAAGGGTGACGAACAAATGGAATCACAAGTAGACCAAAAGTTTACTAATAATGTGATTTTTGACATGATCAAAAAGTTGAGCATCAAAATTGACAACATGCAATCCGCACCAAAAAGCTCCACATCAAAGAAGATTGACTTTGATGATCTTGTATCCGACAATGATAATGATGAGGAGGAGGAGGAGGAGAACATGGAATCTTCTCAAAAGAGTAACAAGTCTAAAATTTCTATTGGGTCTGTTAAACTAATTATTCCTACTTTTCATGGAAAGGCAGATCCCGAGGCATACTTTGATTAGGTCCGAGACCTAGATCACTTCTTTGAAGGTAATGATTATCCCGAGGATAAGAAGTACCGACTTGCCTTCATGCACTTGAAGGATTATGCTAGTTTATGGTGGGATGAAGTTGTTCGAACTAGACACCAAGATGGTGAAAGACCAGTTAAGACTTGGAACCAAATAAAAAAGCCCATGAGGAAGAAGTATGTCCTTTCACACTATCACCGCGAGCTCAATCGCAAGTTGCACTCTCTTGTGCAAGGAAATCGACCAATGGAGGAATACTACCATGATGGAGGCCCTTATGATAAAGGCCAATGTTCAAGAAGATCCCGACTCAACAATTGAGAGGTTTCTTCAAGGTATGAGTTCCGAACTAGCTTACCACGTTGACTTGCAAATTATTGTTGATATTAATGAGTTAGTTCATAAAGCTATAAAAATAGAAAAGCATTTCAAATCCAAGGGGCGATTTACACAACCACCACCACCATAGAAGAGAGATATTAAGCCGTACTCTATGCCATTCACTTTGCCAACCAAGCCGAGGAAATTCACTTCAAATCAGACTTCCAGTGCACCTTCTAATGTCCCAAAATCAGTCCCCGAAGTTTCTGAATCGACACCCAAATCGGTGTCAACTTCTGGCCAAAGGTTAAGGGATATTCGTTGTTATATATGTCAAGGTTATGGTCATATGCAATTAGATTGTCCTACCCGAAAGTTGATGATTGTTCTTGACAATGGAGAAGTGGAAAGTGATGAAGATTGTGCAGATATGCCCGAACTTGTGGAAAAGGATGTAAGTGATGAAAGTGAAGACATTGATGGTTCTTCTTATAAGGTTGGTGATTATTCTTTAGTCTCCCGTCGAGTACTTAATGCAAACCCACATGCTGATGAAGATTTGATCCATCGAGAAAACATATTTCACACACGATGCATGGTTCAAAATAAGATTTTTAGTGTGATCATTGAAACTGGTAGTTGTACAAATGTGGCTAGCACTTTACTTGTTAATAAGCTGAAGTTGTCTTGCATGAAACATCCAAAGTCATATAGACTTCAATGGCTTAATAATTCAGCTGAGACTAAAGTTAACAAGCAAGTTAAATTTTCATTCACCATTGGGAGTTATGTTGATAAAGTTACATGTGATGTTGTTCCAATAGAAGCTAGTCATATTTTGCTTGGAAGACCTTGACAGTTTGATAGAGATGTTGTGTATCATGCCAAGAAGAACTTTTACCATTTTTCTCACAAAGGTAAAAAGTTTAATTTGAAAGCCTTAAGTCCAACTGAAGTTTTTGAAGATCAAATCAAGATAGCTAAGGCTAATGGTGCAATGAGTGAAGCAAAGGAGAAGGACAAACAAGAGAAAAATAATGTAACTAGCATAGGGCGAAACATTGTAACTAGAAATAGTGATAATGATAGCCGTGAGTTAGTTGTTTCAAAATATTGTTGTTTTGCTTCCAAAAGTGAGGTTAAGAAAGCAATACTAGATAGGCAACATTGTATTTACTTTATCTCAAGGTTGTACTTACTGTTAATAGTGCTCACCTTGATTCTTTGCCTAGTGTTGTTTCACCTCTTTTGCAGGGATATGGAGACGTGTTTCCCGAGGAATTACCAGTAGGATTACCACCTATTCGAGGTATTGAACATCAAATTGATTTCATACGTGGTGCTCAAATTCCAAACCGTCCAGCTTATAGAGCAAATCCTGAGGAAATCGCAGAGATTCAATGTTAAGTGGATGAACTCCTTGACAAAGGTATGGTTCAAGAATCTCTAAGTCAATGCTCAGTTCCTGTCATTTTAGTTCCCAAAACGGATGAGTCTTGGAGAATGTGTACTGATTGTCGTGCCATAAATAAAATTACTATTAAGTATAGATATCCAATCCCTAGATTAGATGACATGCTTGATGAGTTATATGGTTCATGCATTTTCACCAATATAGATCTTAAAAGTGGCTATTACCAAATTCGAATGAAAGAAGGTGATGAGTGGAAAACTGCGTTTTAAACAAAATTTGGTTTGTATGAATGGTTAGTCATGCAATTTGGTTTAACCAATGCACCCAGCACTTTTATGAGATTAATGAACCATGTTTTCTGTACTTTCATTGGTAAATTTGTAGTGGTCTATTTCGATGACATCCTAATTTATAGCAAGTCACTTAATGAGCATGTTGAACATTTAAGACAAGTATTTGTTGTATTGCGTGAGAACAAATTGTATGCTAACCTTAAAAAGTGCTCTTTCTGCATGGAATCAATTATCTTTTTAGGTTATGTGGTTAGTTCTTAAGGTATATCTGTTGATGAGTCTAAAGTCAAGGCAATAATGAGTTGGCCTAGACCTACATGTGCTAGCGATGTTAGAAGCTTTCATGGACTAGCAAGTTTTTATAGAAGATTTGTTAAGGACTTTAGTTCTATAGCAGCTCCACTAAAAGAACTTGTTAAGAAAAATGTTGTTTTTGAATGGAAAGATGAACATGAAAATGCTTTTAATAAGTTAAAATACATGTTGACTCATGCCCCTTTACTTGCTTTGCCAAATTTTAGTAAAACATTTGAAATACATTGTGATGCTTCCGGGATAGGTATTGGTGCTGTTTTGATGCAGGAATCAAGATCGGTGGCCTATTTTAGTGAGAAGCTCAATGGGATAGCTTTAAAGTATGCAACTTATAACAAGGAGTTGTATGCTCTGGTGAGGTCGTTATAGGTTTGGCAACATTACTTATGGCCTAAGGAATTCATAATTCATTCTGATCACGAGAGCCTTAAATTTTTGAAAACTCAAGGAAAATTGAATAAGAGGAATGCTAAGTGGTTAGAGTTTATTGAAACTTTTCCTTATGTGATTAAGTATAAATCTGGTAAAGAAAATGTTGTAGCTGATGCATTATCTAGGAGATATTCATTATTCACCTATATGCATGCTAAGTTACTTGGATTTGATTTGATAAAAGATTTATACAAAGATGATGTTGATTTTAAAGCTGTAATTGATACTTGTGCTTTAAGGCTGAATAGAGAATATTATATGTATGATGGATTCTTGTTTAAACGGGATAAATTATGCATACCCTCATGTTCCATTCGAGAATTACTTGTTAAATAAACCCATGAGGGAGGGTTGATGGGGCATTTTGGCATTGCAAAGACTCTTGCTATTTTAAATGAACATTTTTACTGGCCTAGCATGATTAAAGATGTTAAAAATGTTTGTGGGAAATGTATTGTATGTAAGCAAGCAAAATAAAAAATAATGCCTCATGGTTTATATACACCGTTGCCTGGTCCTTCGCATCCTTGGATTGACATTTGAGCTAGCTTACGACAAACTGCGGAACTACTGAGACGAAGAGTCAAGTGATCCGGTGTAAGCTATGTTGTGTAAACTACAGTACTTTGTGCAACTTTCACATTTGTAGTCCTTCTTCCACCTACCTTTTGGGGTCCAATATATATTCTTAAGTTTGTTAGGGTTTATTTTACAATTTGTAGAACTAAAAAGTAGGTAGAAAAGAGGTTTTTTTTTAAAGCAGGACAAGAACTAGAAAAACATAAGTCTTGGAGAGAGAACTTCTTCTTCTCTAAGTAAGAACTACACTAGAGCGCCAAGGTTGAGAGCAACTTGATACAAAAAGCTGGAACTTTTGGTCTGAATTTGAAAAGAAGCTTTCATCTTTCTTGTTTATTATGGCTTTTATATCAATTTTCTATATGCTTATCGTGCTTGAAGCCACCATGAGTGGCTAAACATTGATGGGTTGTCATGAGATTGACTAGTGGGTTCAGTAAAGCTTGATACAATGATGAATCTTGCCTTAGGTATGTTAAAGAAAGCCCTTGCGTGCTTAATTTTAATTGGCTCATGTAGTAATGCACATTTGTAAACTATGAGATGCTGTGGATGGTGGGAGCTATCGCCGGCTCACCAATTTTACCCAACAACACTAAAATGCAGTAGTGATGAGAGGGATCGTATCCTCAGGGAAAGGGGTATGTCAAAGAGTTAATTGAATGACAGATTGGAATACAAAGTAACAAAATGAAATGACTAAACAGTTTATGAAACATGAACAATCAAAGAAGACGATAGTGTTTCCTTGAGGGTAAATCATTCAGTACTGATCAATTCCTGTCATCATAGACTCATGTAAACGTGTGTGAGGGGACTAATCAGCTAGTGACGTGCAATTGATTAACAAGGCGATTCTCACAAGAACACCTTACTTGCTCCTAAAACTTCCCTTGGCAGGGCAAGTTCTTGGCTTAAATCATAAAACCCAGATCCCTATCCATCATTATAATCCTAGTTCAATCCTAAGTTATCTCCCTTAGCAGGGCAGCTAACCTAGTCAAGCATTCAAATTGTTTGTACACGAACAAGCTTAAGCTGTCTCCATTAAATTGAATCCTATTGTTAGTGGGCACCACACAATTGAATTCAAAATAACACACAGATCTTAAGCCTCACAAACAGTTGTTCCAGATCCATTTTATGTTTTCATTCAATTTACTTTGGTGGACCTAAATTGGTCTCAATGGGAACCGCAGAACAATAGTAGATTTAAATGAAATTAGACAGATATATTGAATTGAAACATAGGATGAACAGGAAACAACAAGACACATATCAAAGCAATTCAAATGTCACAAACTGGATCAAATTAGTACATATGAACCCTCAAGGCAACACACAAATGTTTAGCCGATCATGTTAATCGGCTTTGAGAATGGAATTAACAAAGCTCGATCAATTCTGGCCATTATAAAGAGAAGAATAGATGAATATGCTATGGTGTCTCTCCCTCTTTTGTGTAACCCTAATTGATTTGCTCCTGATTTTCCCTAATTCTCGATCTATTTGATTTTCTGATCTGTCTTTCCTCTCTCAATGTTGCAATTCTTTGTTTTGCATCTTTCTTTGCCTTTTCTACCTTCTCCTTGGTGATCTGTCTCAATCATGTTGGACGAGGCTCAATCTGCTATTTTGATTCCTCCACGTGTCTTCAAGAATCATTTTAGCACGTGAATAGAGTCATTTGATAATATGTTTGCTGAGAAATTAAGGCTGCAAATCATCGAACATATGGTGTGCTGCCAAGATGTTGTGTTTGTACATTGATAATATTGTTGTGTGGGCTAAGACCTGAAAAAGTGAAATGTGTGCATCATTGTCGAAGTGTATGTGTGCTAGTATGCATGAAGATCTGCGAGAAGAGAGCAAAACAGGTGCATGTGTGTGGAATGTGTGGCGGGTGCCGAGGTGCGCCTGCCGTGTACGTGGCGAGCACCGAGGGGCGCCCGCCGTGTGTGTGGTGTCTGTGGTGCGGGCGCCGAAAGTGTGCTTTATGAGTGGCGGGCGCCTCTCGGCAACCCCCATGTGTAGTGTATGTGTGTGGCGGGTGCCGCGAAGCGCTCGCCATGTGTTGTGCGTGCGTAGTGTGTTTGTGTGCGTGATGTGCTTGAGTGTTGTGCGTGAATTTGTGCTTGAGTGCTTGGATTCTCGTGTAATGCTTGAATTTGTGAGGCCAAAACGGTTAGGTGTGTGCGTGCTTCTCATTCATGCACAAATATAACACTTTGCATGGTAATCTCACTACACTTCACCAATTCTCACATTTTCCATATCATGATGTATATTGCGCACAAATCATTTATCAAGCACAGTTTCTCTAGTCATTCTATGCAAAAGATTAAGAAAGTAAAGCAAATAAGTTGGTACAAGTCCGACTTATCAACCCCCAACACTTGAATCTTTGCTAGTCCTGAGTAAAGTAAAAGAAATAAGAAAAGAAATAAGAAGCTAGCACAAGTTCATCCATTCTCACATTCAACACTCGCAACATCATCATCTATCCATTCTTGAAAATTTTCTTGCAGAAAAGAAATAAGAAGCTAGCACAAGTTCACAGCCCAACAAGTCATACCAGTTGCTAACTAAGGTACAGTGAATACAGACCAAATCGCTAACGTGCTTTGTGTGCTGAGAGTTTCTTAAGCTTCCTCATTCTGTCTATGCAGAGTACTTTAGTAAACACTTAATAAAAAATTCTTGCACTACAATCCTTTTGTCCACACACACAAACACTTCACACTTGAACTTCATTTGTCCATTTTCTATCGCACATTGGTGCTTGAGATATTCTTTTCAAATTCTTGCCGCACTTTGGTGTTGGCTGCCAGGGTTTTGTGGCTATTTTTTCCCTTTATTTCGCCACTGACTTTTTCTTCTCATTCATCTATTTTTTTTAACATTCCATGTTCGTGTGTATCTTTAATAAACTCTATACTCAAAATGCAAGAACAAGTGTTTACAAGTAGAGTGCACATACAGGTAGAAGATTCATAAGCTCCCTCTTATATCAAATAGAGTGTGGCATTTGTATCTTACTTTAACATCGCGCGCACTTTACCTAGCAACATGTATGAATCAAATGAGAGCTGAAAACTCTAACAAAAATGAAACTTTCGCATACATCACAATTGAATGCTGGTTTATGGATTTGATGATTATATTGGAAGTGCAAGTGTTTTGGAAGTGCTGGTGTGCTAGATGGATAGTGGAAAAGTTGCACAACACAACACCCATTTCACATATATCGCAACTGAAGAATAAAGCACACAACAAGGAATAAAGCACATAACAAGAAAAAATTACACCCCCTACATGAATACTCATATACTAGCACACCACCTTCAATCACTACACAAAGCATCACACAGAATGAAATTCACATACAAGGCACTAGGCCCATCACACCACAGCATAATCAAACTTGCATCAACCAAAGCAACAAGCATAACATTTCACCATTCCAACAACACACCCCCACACTTGAAAATTGCAATAGTACCTATTAGGAGGAAAGGGGAAAGAAATTACCTTGTTTTAAGCCTCGCGGCGAAGTCTCTCTCCCCGCTCAATTTCAAGATAGCTCTGCCATTTAGGTCTGCCCATGACTCCCAAGGATTGTCGGCAATATTCTGTTGGAGCAATTTTGATCCCGTGTCTTTTTGCCATTTGTGATAGTAGAAGGGGGAAAAACATGGGAGTGTATATGGAATTTTGTGCGAGCTGGATATACCACATGATTATCCGCCCCACATCAATTGTCATTCTGTGCTGGATGGTGTAGATCAAGAGTATTCTTTCTCTGGTTGCTCTGGTGGTATGGTTCGTGGGCATGAGCTGTGAATTTATGAAGAGCAGCCACAAGCGGGCTTCCGCGGTTAAGTCACTTGTCAGCACATATATGGCTTCAGATCTTGCTTTGCGCACTCATGAAGCTCCAGGCAGTCCTACAGACTCAATTAAATAATTCACATTTGATGCCTCTGCCAATTGCCTAAATTCCTCTTCAGGACAGTCAGGTAATTTATAGCGGCAGTTGATTGTGTGGGCTGTCACCTTGAGATATGTTCCTCTCAGGAACACTCTATAGTGGTTGACTGTATTAGAATCACTTGTATTGGCATTGGCATAATACTCTCTGGCTATCTCCACGTTGGATATGGCTAGAGCGACGATGAGAGGCTCCCATTTATAGAAGCGAATGGCGTCTTCGAATGTGTGTGAAGGGGCCTCAAATTTGCGTTCCACAAAGACATGCATGAAGATGAACCTGTTGAATTGCCTCCTTGCCTCACCATCCACAAACCGTAGGGGTTCTTCTGGGGTATAGTCCGCAAAGTCTAATTCAGAAGAGTCCGAGCTGTTTGAGGATTCTTGGAGAAATATAACATAGTCATCGTCTCCATATGCCATGGACCTGCACATGCCAAAGACTGAAATCAATTTACACTCATTCTCCAAGTTTGTGTAATTCTTGCTCCACCCTCACACTTGAATTAAAATGTGTACATTAACCAGTGACTACTGCGCAAGTGTATGGGTGGTGTACTTGTTGTTTCATTGTGTATGTATGCAACAACTCATATGTTCTTGAAAGCTCAATTTGAGTCCTATGCAATAAAAATGAGGCATTTCACAACACGAAACAAGGCTTTGGCATTATGCATATACAATCAAGACAATAGGTAATAAGCCTTTAATACAACAGTCATTCCAGTTCATATATATGCATGCCTAAATATAGCTTCTCGGTTAAAGCTCTCATGAGTGAATTACATACACTGAGAACGAGTCAAGTGTTAGACTAACATTTTGGTATGAAAAATTGAGCTCATACTTTCCCCATTCAATCAGTGTTACTTTAATGATTAAGCTCACACCATCAAGAAACGATTCGAGGTTGTATCATTTTAGGGATGGCTCAATGTACACACGAGTGATTATACAAATGATAAGGAAGCTTACTTGATTGGCGGCTAATGCTAATGAGATGCAAGATGAGAGAGGAAAATTTTGACGACTCTCGATCTCCCTCCTTGATTTTCTTCTCGCGGTCTAGGCTTCTTCAAATGCATGTAAGGGCTGCTGAGGTTTCATGCAAAATTCAAGGTATTTATAGGAGTATTTGCATGTAGGAATTAGCTAAACCAAGGGTAAAGGAAAAGTCATATGATTGCACTAGAAAAAAATGTTAGATGACAAAATGCATGCAAACAAAATCATGAGTGGTCTAGTCAAATAGTGTAGCAAGAATCAGCTAGCAGGGATTAAAAGCCACCATCATGTGAATTAGCTAGAAGATGAAATGCATAGCAACAAAACCGCTAGAGAACAAGTGGTGCCTATTCTAGTGTGCACATTCGGCCATCACCAAAATAATTTGGTTAGACAACAATTATTTTTGTGGGCCCCTACTTTCACGCATTTGTCTTGTCACACATTATATCATGCATGATTGCTTGTAAGATTTAGCATAATCAGCTTTGGAATGTTTCCACATGGCTTCCTTATCCTTGGTTTCGCACAAATTGCTTCTTCCCTGCACAGCTCAAGTTAGATGTTTAGATCATTTTGCCTTGGAATTCACGAGTACAGACAAAAATTTAAACCATGAGAACTCCAGAAGAATCAAATATTTTCGGACTGCATTGGGTGCCACATTTTAGATTTTATTCCCACCTTTTGTTAGTGTAGAGAATATTCTCGACACTTTTACCTGTTATAGCCCGTGATATCCGATACAATTTCCCAGCTACTTGGATGATTTTTGCTATACTTTCGTGGGGTTGCTTCGGCTACTTCTCTTTGTTGTATTCATGCCATGGTGGCCCTGCAGATGAGCACATGAGAGGGAGTAAGGTTCAATCATTTATTGAGACATATCTAATGAAAGAAAGATGAAATTGACAAAGATAGGAAGTGAAATAGTTGGGTTGCCTCCCAACACAGCGCTTGGTTTATTGTTCTCAGCCAGACATAAGGAAGTGGGATCACAGAAAGGGTCCATCTAGGAACTGAACTCGTTCTTTGTTTTCCACAACTGGCTTGAACATTTTCACCTGTGGCCATTGACATTCCAATATGTCCCTGTAGACTCATTTGTAACTCAACCACCCCATACGGGAAAACTTTTGTGATAATGAAGGGTTCAATCCATCTGGATTTCAATTTGCCTAGGAACAACCTTAGCCTAGAGTCATACACCAACACATGCTGTTCCACTTCAAATTCCTTCACTTTGATTTTGGCATCATGCCACCTTTTTGTTCGTTCCTTATAGAGGTTTGCTCTGAACTGACATAAGAATTCCACCTGAACTCATGCAGTTCGTTAAGCATTATCATTCATGCTTCTTGAGCCTCATTCAGATCCATGTTGAGTTTTTGTACTGCCTAGTAAGCCTTTTGTTCCAATTTGACTGAGAGATAATACTCCTTCCCAAACACCAGCCTAAATGGAGAAGCTCCAATTGGAGTTTTATAGGCAGTTCTGTAAGCCTACAATGCGTCATCTAATTTGAGTGCCCAATCCTTCCTTCTAAGATTCACCACTTTTTCCAAGATTCTCTTAATTTCTCGGTTGGTCACTTTTGTCTGTCCATTGGTCGGGGGGTGGTATGCTGTACCCCATATTTTGCCAAAAGAGCTTGAAATACCTTGT
Organism: Ophiorrhiza pumila; assembly: GCA_016586305.1. Taxonomy (NCBI): domain Eukaryota; kingdom Viridiplantae; phylum Streptophyta; class Magnoliopsida; order Gentianales; family Rubiaceae; genus Ophiorrhiza; species Ophiorrhiza pumila. The sequence goes on from BLIW01000005.1 coordinate 19,338,607, forward strand.
TGCAGAAATGACTTCCTTCATCACTGATAATAGCTCTAAGAGTCTCAAACCTGTTAAATATATTCTTCTTGACAAATCTTAGCACACTCCTACAGTCACTGTGAGGCATGGTTGTAGCTTCAACATATTTAGACACATAGTCTACTGCCACCAATATATGCTCATTCCTACAAGAGCGAGGGAATGGTCCCATAAAGTCTAACCCCCATACATAAAATAAATCTACCTCAAGCACATTTTTGAGAGGCATCTCATCCCTGTGGGAGATGTTTCCAACTCGTTGGCACCTCTCACATTGGCTCACCCACAGCTTGGAGTCTTTGAAGATGTGTGGCCAGTAAAATCCAGTTTGAAGAATTTTGTACCCAGTCTTAGTTCCTCCAAAATGGCTTCCGAATGGTGATTCATGACAAGCTCTCAAAATTCCTTCTTTTTCCTCTTCTGGGACACATCTTCTAATGACTTGGTCATTACATCTTTTGTACAAACTTCCACTCTCCCAAAAGTAGCATTTAGCATCATGTCTTAATCTTTTCCTTTGCTCACTGGAGAAATGTTGGGGTATTTTCCCTGCAACCACAAAGTTGGCTATCTCAGAAAACCATGGCAACTATTGAGTTTGGATTCCAAAAATTTGTTTATCTGGGAAATTTTCCTTAATCCACATTTATAGCTGGTCCTCACTCAGAGTTCCTAATTCAAGCCTAGAGAGGTGGTCTGCTACTACATTTTCACAACCTTTCCTATCTTTGATTTCCACATCAAATTCCTATAATAGCATGACCCAACGGATAAGTCTGGGTTTGACCTCCTTCTTTGACATGAGATACTTGAGTGCTGCATGGTCTGTGTGGACTATCACCTTTGATCCTAACAGATAAGCCCTGAATTTGTCAAACGCGAACACCATGGCTAACATCTCTTTCTTTGTAGTGGTTTAGTTCAGTTGTGCTCCATTCAATAGCCTACTTGCTTAATAGATAGCATGAAAAACGTTTCCTCTCTTTTGACCCAGAACTGCTCCCACAGCATAGTCACTCGCGTCATACATTATTTCAAATGGCTCTACCCAACTTGGTGTGACTATCACCGGGGCCTCCACTAACTTTTTCCTTAGCATTTGAAATACTTCTTTACATTTCTCATCAAAAACAAATGGAGCATCTTTCTCCAGTAGTGAACACAATGGCTTGGCTATCTTCAAAAAGTCCTTGATAAATCTTCTGTAAAAGCTCGCATGACCCATAAAGCTCCTCACCCCTCTCACATTGGTGGGTGCTAGTAGCTTGGCTATCACCTCCACCTTGGCTCTATCAACTTCTAGACCTGCCCTCGATATTTTATGCTCCAGCACAACACCTTTATTTACCATGAGCTGACATTTTTCCCAATTCAGAACAAGATTGGTGTCCACACACCTTTTCATTACCAATGACAGATTTTTCAGACATCCTTCAAAATTCATTCCAAAAATTGAGAAATCATCCATGAATATTTCTATGATGTTTTCTACCATGTCTTGGAAAATGGCCATCATGCAACGTTCAAATGTGGCTGGCGCATTACACAGGCCAAAAGGCATTCTCTTAAAGGCATAAGTCCCAAATGGACAAGTAAATGTGGTTTTCTCCTAGTCTTTTGGATCAATGACAATTTGATTGTACCTCGAATATCCATCCAGGAAGCAATAAAATAGGAATCCATCTATCCTATCTAGAAGTTGTTCAAGAAAAGATAGAGGAAAGTGGTCCTTTCGAGTGGCCTTGTTCAGCTTCCTGTAATCTATGCATACCCTCCAAGCATTGATAATCCTGGTAGCTAGTAACTCATTAGCTTCGTTGGTCACTATAGTCACTCCCCCTTTTTTGGGTACACATTGCACCGGACTAACCCATTCACTGCCTGATTTAGGAAATATCATCCCAAAGTTAAGAAGCTTGAAAATTTCCTTTTTCACCACTTCCATCATCTGTGGGTTCAGTCTCATTTGCCTGTCCCTAGTAGGAACAACACCTTCTTCTAGAAGAATTTTGTGCATACAAATACTGGGACGGATTCCTTTGATATCCGTAATGGTCCAACCTATTGCCTCTTTGTGCATTTTAGAACTTCCAATAATTTTTCCTCTTGCCATGTCTCCAGCTTAGATGAGATTACAACTGGTAGAGTCTCATTTTCCCCCAAAAATGCATATTTCAAATGTGGACGAAAAGGCTTCAACTCCAATTTGGGTGGCTTTACAACTGAAGGTATCAGCTTCTCATTCCTACTTTCAAAATTTTCTAGCTTCACCTCAGTGGGCACAACTCCAACACTTTCATTAGTATCCATAACAGCATTTATCAAAATTTTGCATGTTTCATTATCTTCAACATTCTCATTAAATTCCCTTTAAAAATTTTCTTCAAAGGCAGAATCAGTTTTCACACAACATTCAACCAAATTTTCTAATTCATGCAAAATTACCTTTTCCTCGTCAATTAACAGCTTTTTACATTCTTCATGCTTTTCATGCTCATATGGCTCAAGTAATGCAGGAGAGAATTTACGTTTATGCTCAAGTTCAAGTAACTGAGGATTACCTTCCATTGGATTTGCAAAGAAACATTGTTCTATAGAATTGGGGTATTTCATGACATAATCTACATTGAAAACCACTTGATCCCCATTCACTCTTAATGTGATGGTTTTGTTTTTGACCCCAATAAGAGCATCTCTAGTGGCTAAGAATGGTCGCCCAAAATGAGTGGCATTTCTGGATCTTCTTCCATGTCTAGTATGATAAAATCCACTGGAAGCACAAATTTGTCCACAGATACCAGTACATCCTCAACCATCCCAGTAGGTTGTACAAGGGATCTATCAGCTAATTGGAGTAGGACAGCTACTGGCTTGATTTTATCACCAAGGCCAACATTCTCAACAATGGAGAGGGGCATAAGATTTATCCCTGCTCCAAGGTCGCACAAGGCTTTGTTGAAAAACCTGGTACCAATCGTGCATGGTTTGGTACAACTCCCCGGGTCTTTCAACTTGGGAGGTAATTCATTGTTCATCCACGCTTGACTCTCCTCAGTGAGTGGGATTGGCATTTCGCACCGGAGTATCTGTTCCTTATTTGCGATCAAATTCTTTAAGAATTTTGCATATCTGGGCACGACCATAACCAAGTCCAATAGTGGTACATTCACATTCACATTTTTGACCATGTCCAAGAATCTAGTGAATTGAGCTCCCTTTTTGGCTGGAGGGGGAATTCTCTGAGGAAAAGGGGCAGTGGTGCATACTCTTGATAGTTATAAGGACTTGGAGGTCCTCTCTTTCTTTTAGGCTCAGGTGCCTTCACACTCCCTTCCTATTCTTCTTTCTTATCCTCTCTATCTGGATTCTTCTCCTTAAGGGACTTGATGTTTTCTTCTTCTGCTGCCCCTTCCTTAGGTTCCTCTTCCACTGTTTCCTTCTTGTTCCCACCAAGTTCCTTCCCGCATTTTCAGGTTATGGCATTACACACTTTCTTTTCTTTTAGGTTAGGTTCAGTTTCACTTGGAAGAGTTCCCTGAGGCCTTTGATGAATAGCCTTGGCCACTTGGCTCAATTGTGTTTCCATGTTTTTCACAGATGCTTCAAGTGCCGTAGTCCTCTTTTCATACATTTTTCATATTCTCCAAAATCTTATGGAGCATGTCTTCTTCATTGGTTCGCCTGGGTTCCCTGTTACTTGACTCCCCTCCTTGGAAGTATTGTCTGTTCTGGTTGCCTTGCCCTCAAGTGCCTTGTCCATTCTGATTTCTGTACCCACCATACTACTTCCTATTGTTATAGTTATTCACATATTGGATTGATTCTTAAGTGAGCTCACATTGATCTGTATTATAGTCTCCCTTGCACAGTCCACATGACAACACGTGAGTAGTATTTGCCGATTTCAATGTCTGAACTTGCCCAGTCAGGGCCTCAATCTTGGCTTCTAAGGATGTCTCCTCATCTAGATCTAAGACTCCCCATTATCTCCTTATTGCGGGCTTCCTTGCTTCTGGGAACAAGTACTCGTTATCGGCTATTGAGTCGAATAGCTCTCTCAGCTTGGGTACACTTTTATCTTTCAAGGCCCCATTCGCACAAGCTTTAACCATTAGGGACGATTAAGGAGAGAGTCCTTTGAAAAAGCTGTTTAATTCTTTCACCTTCTCCTTAAATGTTTCCCCATCTTGCTGTTGAAAACTCCTGATCTCAAGCCCCATGCGTTCTAACTTAGCAGGAGGGAAATAGTTTGCCATGAACTTCCTCTCCAATTCCTCAAATGTAGTAATAGAAGGTCGCCCAACAGAATTGAACCAATGCGTGGCTTTCACTTTCCGAGACAATGGGAACAGAACTCTTCGCAATTCATCGTGTGGCACTCTGTGGAGTTTGAAAGTATTGCATAATCCATGGAACCAATCAAGATGTTCATTAGGATCGTCATTGGTCAGTCCTTAGAATACTTGACCCTGCGTAATTACTGATACAATTTGGGTTGGGATTTGGTAACTTTCGACATCTATCCCCTGTCGGTTATTCCTCCTCTCAAAATTCACAGTGAAATGGTCCCCAAACCTTGGAGGTTAGGGTTCAGGTCTTTCTACCTCCTGATCTGCCATTTCCACTTGTCTCCTTCTCTACATCAAGGATTTCTGCAGTTCTAGGTCAAGTTCGAATTATGAATCTACTCCGCGAAGTCGAGCCCCTACTTGCATAAACTGAATTTCTATAAAGAATTCACAAAAACTTCTCACAAGATCATATCAATAGAGCAAATTCCAACAAAAGTAATGGAAGTACGTAACTAGCGTAAGACACAATAGACAACAACTTAACAATTCACCAAGGTCTAAATATTAACTACTAACAACTACTACCAAAAACATGAATCATCAAATATTGAAATCTATCGGAAATCAACTCCAAACACTTCGCTTCTCACTAGAAGCGGCACCAAAAATTGGCGGGAGCTATTGTCGGCTCACCAATTTTACCCAACAACACTAAAATGCAGTAGTGAAGAGAGGGATCGTATCCTCAGGGAAAGGGGTATGTCAAAGAGTTAATTGAATGACATATTAGAATACAAAGTAACAAAATAAAATGACTAAACAGTTTATGAAACTTGGACAACTAGAGAAGACGATGGTGTTGCCTTGAGGGGAAATCAATCAGTACTGATCAATTCCTGTCATCATAGACTCGTGTAAACGTGTATGAGGGGACTAATCTGCTAGTGACGTGCAATTGATTAACCGGGCGATTCTCACAAGAACACCTCTCTTGCTCCTAAAACTTCCCTTGGCAGGGCAAGTTCTTGGCTCAAATCATAAAACCCAGATCCCTATCCAGTACTACAATCCTAGTTCAATCCTCAGTTATCTCCCTTGTAGGGAAGCTAACCAAGTCAAGCATTCAAATTGTTGTACACGAACAAGCTTAAGTCGTTTATATTAAATTGAATCCTATTGTTAGTGGGCACCACACAATTGAATTCACAATAACACATAGATCTTAAGCCTCATAAATAGTTGTTCCAGATCCATTTTATGTTTTTATTCAATATACTTTGGTGGATCTAAATTGGTCTCAGTGGACACTGCAGAACAATAGTAGATTTAAATGAAATTGGACAGATCTATCGAATTGAAACATAGGATGAACAGGAAACAACAATACACATATCAAAGCAATTCAAAAGTTTCCAACTGGATAAAATTAGTACATATGAACCCTCAAGGCAACACACAAATGTTTAGCCGATCATGTTGATCGGCTTTGAGAATGGAATTAACAAAGCTCGATCAATTCTTGCCATTACAAAGAGAAGAATAGATGAATATGCTATGGTGTCTCTCCCTCCTTTGTGTAACCCTAATTGATCTGCTACTAATTTTTCATAAATCCCGATCTCTTTGATTTTCTTATCTGTCCTTCCTCTCTCAATGTTACGATTCTTTGTTTTGCATCTTTCCTTGCCTTTTATACCTTTTTCTTGGTGATATGCCTCAATCATGTTGGACGGGGTTCAATCTGCTATTTTGATTCCTCCATGTGTCTGCAAGAATCATTTTAGCATGTGAGTAGAGTCATCTGATAATATGTTTGCTTAGAAATTAAGGCTGCAAATCATCGAACATATGGTGCACTGCCAAGATGTTGTGTTTGCGCCTTGATAATATTGTTGTATGGGATAAGACCTGAACAAGTGAAATGTGTGCATCATTGTCGAAGTGTATGTGTGCTAGTATGCATGATGATCTGCGAGAAGAGAGCAAAACAGGTGCATATTTGTGGAGTGTATGGCGGGCGCACCTGTGGCGGGCGCCCTGTGGTGTGTGTGGTGCGGGCGTTGAGTGTGTTTCGTGAGTGGCGGGCACCTAGTGTGTGTGTGTGTCGCGGCGTCCGCCATGTGTTGTGCGTACGTAGTGTGTTTGTGTACGTGATGTGATGGAGTGTCGTGCGAGAATTTGTGCTTGAGTGCTGGGATTCTCGTGCAATGCTTGAATTTGTGAGGCCAAAACGGTTAGGTGTGTGCGTGCTTCTCATTTATGCACAAATATAACACTTTGCATGGTATTCTCACTGCACTTCACCAATTCTCACATTTTCCATATCATGACATATATTGCGCACAAATTATTTATCAAGCACAGTTTCTCTAGTTGTTCTATGCAAAAGATTAAAAAAGTAAAGCAAATAAGTCGGTACAAGTCCGACTTATCAGTGGATAAACTCATTGGTCTATTAAGGGAGTCTATCTAGTAGTGTGATAAGGGGGTGCACTTGGATCTACCAACCTAATTATTTAAGGGGAAGAACTGAAATTGTCTTTACATGATCTCTTTGTAAGGACATGGGGCAGGGCTCTAGTTTTAAGGTGATAAAGCAAAGATAGGGAAACCTTAGAATGGTCTCTTGGTAAGACTATAGGCTCCTATTCTAAACTTTAAGCCCACCAAATAGGGTGGAATTCTTATTCAATCACAAAGCAATTGATGTGAGAGTGGGGATAGTTCTTAGTATTCTATCAACTCTTAGGTCATACACATTATGGGAGTTGCAATAGGTCTTAGTAACCTACATCTTTAATGGAACACCTCGTGAATTTAGCACATAAGGTAAGTAAGTAATCAGAGTATCGGTTTGAAACCCATAAGTCACCCCATGACACCCCTATGTTTCTATAAGTGTCATTGACTTGAATTATGTTTTGCTAAACCTTTTATTTAGTTTCCAATCAATTCACATTTACTAAATTCTTGATATTCTTTTGAATCTACTTCATTAGCAATTTTTCAACCGAATAATCCCTTCTTGTGGGAATGATCCTTAAACTATACTAGAGTGATAGTCGCGCATTTTCATCTAGAGTACTTGATGTTTAACTTGTTGTTTAAACCACTAGCCTCATTGAGGCATTCAGTTGTGTGAAATTATTGTGTGATTGGTAAACTTTCACGACAGTTCTCCAAATAAATCTCCAAATTACTCTTGTTCTCGGAGCCAAACTAATTACTAAAAAGAGAAAATGGACTCCAAAATTCCTAACCTTTTCCTTTTACTCCATCTACTTTTTACCTATTTATCGAAGTACAAATTATTGCCTCTATGAAACTTCATATGTTGGTTTAAAGTAAGCTACTACTTGGAGCCAAAATCACTGGAAAGATGCACACATTGAGTATATTAAACCCAAGACCCCTTCGTTAATACAAACAATCAAATTAATTCAAGAACTCTTGAATTAATCAAATCACTCGGCCTGTTCTCAATTAATAACAAAGATCAATTTTAAGGGTTACGCCTAAATTGCATGTTCTAGGCACGCAGCTTACAAAAACAAAGAAAAACAACTTTTCAAAATTCTTCTCTAATTAAAAATGAATTTATGGCCTATTTATAGGCTACAAGCTTAACCCTAACCTGCTAAACAAGTAGTGTTGTTGGAAAAGGAAACTAACACTTAACTAATCCAAATTTCCTAACTTTTCCTATTTGAAAACAACTTATTCCATTAAATTCAAATAAATAAAACTGGAAACTATTGATAATTCACAGGTTAGTTCCATGCAAGGATTATTGACCATGTGAAACTAAAATTACTAAAAATTAAATAAAACGTAAAACAATTAAAATTCACGACTGTGATCTGCTAGAATCACGAAAGTCATCTTTGTGGCCTCATTTTACAATGCTAAAGGCCAAATAGTGGCAAATGTAAAACATAAAAGTTTCAATTCTATCTCTTAGATATTCAGGTCCGCTTGAATCACCCAATTCCGAGTTAAACTGAGAGAAATAGGTCAAGAATACCAAAACGTGGCAGCATCTCTTAGCATTTAATGTTTGACACCTCTTGTCGTATTTCGCTTTGTTAATTCTCTTTGGAGTCTCGGACCTGCATGAGATCAACTTGAGGCTTGATTTTCAAGATATCCCAAGCCTCCATATATAAGATTTATCACATGAAAAAAGGATAAATACCTTAAATTTCTTGGATTTTGCATAGCAACATGATTTGCTACCATGTGAGCTCAAGGTAAACTAAAAAAATCTACTAATAACACTTTTGTACTTTAAGATATTTACAAGTTGGTACTTATTCTAGAATTAGTCTTCAAATGTGTGCTAGGCTCATTGTTGGATTCTCTTGTGGTGGCACTTTGGCTTGATTTCTTATTATGGTTAAGCTTTAGCCAAGTGCTAAGAGAGCACTCATGGTCCATGACCCACAAAGGTCATTAATCAAGTAAAAGACAAGTATACAAAGAATTTTCTTTAATTAAGTCAAGGCCCAAGAAATAAATTAATTCAATTATAATGTATCGAAATCATGGTCTTAGTTCAAGGCTCTTACTTCATAAGGCTTAGGGTTAACTAGGGTAAAAAGTTAACTATGGTAAATAAAGGTTAACTTTGATCAATGTGGTAAAACCATGGTTGACTCGATCAAACCAAGGCCAACTAAGGTAAATTAGGCCTAAGGTAACTTGGTCAACCTAGGGTTGAGGTCAACCTTTGGTCAAAATTATTCAACTAAGGTCAAAACCTAGCCATCCTAAAACTTATGGGGTCAAAACTAGGGTTAAAAGATGAGTTAAGTAAAGTATAGTCAAACTTGGTAAAATATAGTCAAACGTATTCAACTTAGGTCAACTAGTCAAACTATAGTGAAAGATAATCAAATTAGGTCAACTATAGTCATCTAGGTCAAACTTGGGTTAACTATTCAAACTAGTGGTCAACCAATCTAACTAGGTTTTAACTTGGGTTTTTAAAGGTTAATGGCTTGGTTTGATGACATGGCCTATGCCATGTCATCTTTAGTTGTCTAGATGGCAAGTAGTTGTTGGTTGGGGATGATGACAAGTAGGGCTGAGAACAAACACGAACGTTCACGAACAAGCTCGGGATCGGCTTGATTAAAGCTCGGCTCGAGCGCGTTTATTTAATAAATAAACGAACACGAACAAGATTTAGGCTCGATTAATAAATGAACATTAAATGAACACATTGGTGAAAGCTCGTTTACGTTTATGAACAGCTCGATAAAAAGCTCGTTTATAGCTTGATTAAAGCTCGTTAAAAGCTCGATTAAAATATTAAGTATATAATATATATTGTACTTATATACTAAATACTATAAATAATTTTATTTTTATATATATTTATTAAGACACAAATCACGATATACGAGTGCTGGAATTATTATAATAAGTTAATCTTTTATAGGCGTTTGAACTGATGTATTTATTTGAGTGGAAATTTATGTTAAAAAATTATACAATTGAAAAAATTTAATTTTTTGTGAGAATTTATAATGTATGTTATGTTTTGAATTACTTAGTTGGTGTTGTTTCTTTAAACAATGTATGTTGTAATTTATTTTATTTAAATTTGAATATAACTAATAGATTGTGTTAACTATTATCAAAATATTTGATAAGTTATTGTGTCATGATTGAATAATCTTTATTTGTGAAAAATTAAAAAAAAAATTAAAAAATTAAAAAATTAAAAAAATTAAAAAATTAAAAAACAAAACTAAAACGAGCTCGAGATCGAGCTCGAGCTCGACTAAACACTAACGAGCCGAGCCCGAGCCGAGCTCGAGCTCGAAATTTTTTACTCGAGCTCGAGCTCGACTCGAGAAGCCACAGCTTAATGTCGTGGCTCTCCTTAACATAAATAAAGACTAATTCATGCATTTTAGAAATATCTACGTACTTGTCATTAGGGCTGATATCGAGCCGAGCCGAGCCTGAGCTTTAGCGGGCTCGAGCCCGGCTCGATATCAGCCCTAATGACAAGTACGTAGATATTTCTAAAATGCATTAATTAGTCTTTATTTATGTTAAGGAGAGCCATGACATTAAGTTGTGGCTTCAATGTGCATCAAATGTGCAAAATACAACTGAAGTGCGTGAGTAGTGTATGTGAGCCACGACATTAGGCCGTGGCATCATTGCAAAGGAAATGCAAAAGATTCAAAGTTAGTGTGTTAGGGAGTGTCATGGCTCCCTAAGCTAAAATGCAAAAGTGAGATGTGTGTAGTATTGGTAAGCCACAACACTAGGCCGTGGCTTATGTGTGAGTGAGGTGAGTTATGAGTGTGTGAGTGAGTGAGGGCCACGGCTTAATACCATGGCCTTGGTGTGAAAAATGTGGAGTGTGTGAGTTTTAGTGTGTGAGATCCACAAAATTAGGCCGTGGCTTAAGGGTGAAGGGTGGAGTGAGTGAGAGTTTTTAGGGTAGTGTATGTGTGAGGGATATGGCCTAATGTCGTGGCCTTAGTGTGAAGGAAAAGAGTTTCTAGGGAGGCCGTGGCCTTGGTGCACTAAGATGGAGTGTGTGAGAATAAAAGGTGAGTGAAGTATGTGAGGGCCAAGACTGAATGCCATGGCCTTAATATGAATAGAAAGGGTTTCTGCATTTGTGATGGTTATGAGGCCGTGGCCTTAGTGTACTAAGATGGAGTATGTGAGAGTGAAAGATGAGTGAAGTATGTGAGAATGACGGCCAAATGCCATAGCCTTAGTGTGAATGAGAGGGTTCCTAGGGTTGTAAGGGTCTTGAGAGTAACGACCTAATGTTGTGGCCTTGGAAGAAAGGGAAAGGGTTTTAGGGCTCAAAGGTTTGTGAGAGCACAACCTAATGCCATGGCATGGGGCAAAGGATTAGGGTTTTAGGGGTTTAGGTTTCGGTAAACCACAACCTATAGTTAGTTTAGGGTTTAGGTTTGTGAAGACCATGGACCTAATATGTTGTATATGAGTGTGAGCTTTTTAGGGTTAGAGTTAGTTAGGCCACGACCTTAGGCCGTGGCTTAAGCATGAAGTATGTGAAATGTGTCCTAATTGCCAGCATAGTTTGCCTAATGTGTCCTAATATGAGTCATTCCCAAGCCTTAGCTACGTGCCTTAAACATGGTAGAAAAGGAATGCAAATGCATGACTAAAGACTATGTAATTAATTCCTAATCATCATGACCTAATGGTAAGTAGGTTGATGGAAGTAAGGAAAAAGGGTTGGAAAGTGTTGTCTTAAGGCCATGACCTTGACTAACCTAGAAACTCAAGTGCTAGACTTCATTTGGAATTGATCCTTGGCTTAAGGCCATGGCTCTTTTGTAAGAATTGAAGTCTTGACTTCATTAAGGTAAACTTGTCGTTAATTAAAGCCTTACCTTTCTAAGTGGAGTGGTCAGCACTTAGCTAACTTTTCCATATTTACACCTTAAGTTCACAATGTTCCACAATGTAATTGTCACAAACCATAAGCCTAAATTTCCTCTTTTGGTCCTTTTTTAACTTTTTCTTGACTTGTTGACTTCTTGCCTTCAAAAGAGTCTTTTTCATCATTTTGTACACTCCAACTTGTAAACCTTCAAAAGCACGAAAGTAACACTTAAACACAAATAATCACCAAATATTAGTACAAAACCTAAACAAAAAGAAATATACGAGTCTATATAATATAGACTCATCACCCCTCCACACTTAAAAGTTTTCTTGTCCTCAAGCAAAACATTAAAATTAAAAATCAAAATAAAATTTAAGAAACATGATATTTATCTCAAGTGAGTTTGGAACTATATCTTCATTAGTGTGCTTCATAAGAGTACATTAATCATCATGGCAAGGATGTGCTTATTGTTTAATGTAAGTCACTCAGGTAGATAAGATTGATTATCACTTTAATGCACTTGTGTGTGTGTGCTTAAGGGTTTCACATAGTTCAAACTGTACTCATGAAGACAATTAAGCAACCAAAAGTAAACACATTTTATTTTCATTTAGTGAATCTTCATAAAAAGTCATCTTTGTATATATTTATGAAATCACTTAGGATTCTTAGGAATCAAAGGGTTTTATTCTCTTGTTTCTTACCTCTCAATACCATAAGTTGCCATCCTTCAGTGCTTTATCTTAATTCGCATATTACATTATTACATTACGGTATTCCTCGCCTAGTTTTGGCCTTGGGGTTTAAGGCTTTTCTTACCACATTACCAATCATATGAGTTCTTTTTAAACTATTATCTTAAAAAGCAGTCTCACATAGAATTGGTAGTATTTATTTCAGTATGAATTTAAATCAAAGCGATCAAATAACCTTGGTACCCTTATCATATTCCAAAAATCTATAAAAATTATCATATTTTCTGAAGAAATAATTGCTCCAAATATTCACTATATTCAAAACTTAGAACTTTTCCTTCTTTTCTTTCTTTTATTTTTTGTTTCTTCCTTATTTTTCATGAGTTTCATTCTTACCATATGTATCCCTTTCTTTGTGCTTAAGAAAAAGTGAATTAAAGTTAAACCTTTCTTAATAAACCTTTTTTCTTGCACTAATCACTAAGTTCTCCTTAACCGAAGTTGTACGTAAACTTATTATGGCACACAAATCTTTTCTCTTATTCTTGTTCTCACTTTCGAGAAATAGCAAAGTTCTTTAAGGAAAATTCTTTCACACAAACAAACACTTATATTTATAATCAGAAGACAATTGAATACATCAAACCTAAAATGCAACATAAAGACATGACAAAGAAATTGAATAATTAAAGGGAAACATGGACACATCTTAAAGCAAAAAGTCTTCAACTTCCACACAAGCATCTCCAAAGAAAGTATTTTTTTCAACCCAGGCAAACACTCTTCAAGCAAGACTTTTGAGATAGTACTTCCACAAGAATATAAACAACAAAAGACAATACAATTGCCCCATATTTTCCACACCTCAACACTTAGAATCTTGCATTATTTAAAACGCAAAAAGATAAGGGTGAGAGAATGGGTGCCTGAAATTTTCATAAAACTTAAGTGTTATTTAGTGGTAAGGAAGTTGTTGCCTCAGGTTTCCTTGGGTTGCCTCCCAATACCGCTAAGTTTACTATCTTTAACTAGACTTATTACTCATCTCTTTTCTATTGTTTTGGTTCTTGGAGACAAGTTGTCTCCTTGGGGTTATCTTCAGGACTCAGGTAAGGTTTCAGTCTTTGGCCATTAACCATCCATCTTTCCCAGATCTTCATTTTATACTTTTAATACACTATAAGGGAATACTTTTTTTTTACAATAAAAGGGTCTCCCGACCTAGACTTCAACTTCCCAGGAAATAATGCGAGTCTAGATTCAAATTGCAAAAGCTTTTGTCTTTCATAAAAGTGTTTTTGAGATATAGCCTTATCATGCATCATCTTGGCTTTCTTCTTATATAGTGTTGCACTTTTGTAAGCTTCAATTCTGAGTTCATCAGCTCATGCAGCTCTATCATCCTTATTCCTTGAGTGTTTTCTAGATTCCAATTTAGTATTTGGAGAGCCCAATAAATATTTGTGTTCCAATTCTAATTGTAAATGGCAAATTTTTCCTACAAATAACTTGAAGGGTAAAGCACCTATGGGAGCCTTATAAGCAGATCTATATGCCTACATTGCATTATCTAACTTTCGAACCCAATCTTTATTTATGGGTCCAACCACCTTCTCCAATTTTTTTTTCATTTCATTATTTGAAACTTTTGCTTGTCCATTGGATTGAGTATCGTAAGCTGTTGATACTTTATGTCGCACTCCATATTTCTTAAGAAGTATTTCAAATACTTTGTTACATAAATGAGTCCCTCTATCACTGATTATGGCTTTAGGAGTGCCAAACCTTGTGAAACTATTCTTCTTTTGAAACTTCACCACATTCTTGCCATTGTTAGTTGGTAAAGCTAGACCTTTAACCCACTTGGATACATAATCTACTACTACCAACATATTTGAGTTTCCAAGAGATTGAGGAACGATAAAATCCAATTCCCAAACATAAAAAATTTTCACCTCCTAAATATAGTTCATTGGTATTTTGTTTCTTTATACAAGTGACAAAATGCAGTTAACAGAGAGCAAAAAATATAGTACTCAAATTGACAGAGAGGTGTTCTTGGACTTTGCTTTGGGAAATGAAATCTAGTGATTTAAATGCCTTGTGTTTGGGATAATGATCATCAATTCACATGGGGTAAGATTGTCCAATGGGGCCAGTTTTAAGTTGCCTTGGCAAGATATACCTAAGTTTGGATCTAATCAATTTGTATATTCTCTTGGTAAAGAAAAGTTTAGATTATTAATTAAAATCGCAATCCACAACCAAGTCATAAATGCAACTAGTTTCCTCTATATTAATCAAGTGTTAAAAGAAATCAGGATCTTTCTCTTGGTAGAGACAAGACCCCTTTGGTCTCAACCCTAATTAAGTATATATTTAGCTTTCAATACAAGTTTCTAAGCATCACAATTACCCCGGTGATATATATCTACACATGTGTAAAGTGATAAATCCAATCCAAGTATGTAAACTTACTTTCATTTATGTTAGTCTATGCTTTAAATGAATACTCCTACATAAAATCTACCTTAATTCACAAGATAGTTAGTTTCACAATTACACAAACATGTGAAAAGCATAAATTTCTTAGATTCATTCATTCTAAGTCACAAATATAGAAATTAAGGTCATAGATCCATAATTCCAACCATTCAAAACACACAAAATGGATTAATATATAGTCATTTCTCTCAACACAAAGACAAGAATTTACATAGATCTCATATACCTATAGCAATTAATCCAAGAACACCATGAAAGCTTAGCCTTTCATGACAAAATCTAAGAACAAAAGGTTCAAATAAATAAAACACAAAGCACCTATAGATAGAATTAAGAGATTACACATCAAAAGAAGAAGAATAACTCTTAGATTCACAAGATAGGTACAAGATCCAAGTTTAGTCCAATGTTCAAATGACACAAAGTTTGGAAAGAAGGAAATCTACACTTTCTACTAATTACAAAAAGTACCACGTACTTGTACTTTGAGATTTATAAAATGGCTCACAAAGGACAAATCTTCACATTTTTACTTCATCCTTTGTTGACTTCTAACCATGTGCACCTTTATTTGAACTTCTCCACAATGGTTAGTTTTGGTTAAGTGTCATATACGCTCTCAAAATAGAAATAGGGTTAAGATCAAAAGATAAATGTAAAGACAAATTATAAAAATTGGCCTATGTGTTAAACCTAAGGGTTTTTTAGGGTTTCTAGGGGTTTCCTAGAGTTTCTAAGGGTTTTTAAGTTTAACTATAGTGAAATTAACCTAATTATTCCTAACTAGACCTAATTAGACCTAACTATAGTTAAACTAGTGTTAACTAGGTCAATCTAGGTCAAACTAGTGTTAACTTAACCTAACTAAAGCTAATTAGTATTAACTAGCCTTAATTTTGTCAAACTAGTGTTTACTAGTCAAACTAGGTCAATCTTAAGAGTTTTAACTTAGGTTAGGTAAATTTTAGAGCCTATGGTTCATGTGAGTTCATGGTGGGTATAAATAATTCCTGTGGTTCATGTTGGAAAGGTCGGAGTGTGGTCCCAAAACTATGTGTTTTGGTTTGAGATGAAGGTCAAACTAAGTTCGACTAAGGCTTAAAGATAAAAAAGTTGATTTTCTAGTGTATTGATATCGTTGCATCTATGTCAAGGCATCAATTACCTGAAAATGAGGATTTTGAAGACAATGATGATTTTATGTGTATTGATGTCATGGCCTCCATGCCATGACACCAATGTGCTTGGTTTTGGGGTTTCAAGAGTTTTTTAGGTTTTGGGGAGTTTGAAGTGTATTCATTCCGTGGCACCCATCAAAGCCCAAAAAATGGTCTTGTGCTCTAATTTTCTATCATAAGGTGTTGGTTCTAGGTCCTAGGGTTTTGCTTCCTAAAGTTTCTTAAAGTTATGTGAGGTTAGTCCTAGAGATTTGTTTGTTAGATGGTTTCTAAATGGCTAAAGGTTTAGAGTTAGGTTCTACTTGGTCTATCACTTCAACAACACAAAATAATGGACAAACAAGTAGTGAAGTATGATTATATTGTATTGATGCCATGACATCAAATGCTTTGAAATATGAAAAGATGTGAAAAGTGTGTTAAGTGAGGGTTTTAGTGTATTTATGATGTGCCATGGATGAGTTTTATGTGTATTGAAGCCATGCTTTCCCTGCCACGGCATCAATGTGCATGTGTGTGTTGTATTTTGTGTTTTGTGTTCTAATGATCACCTAACAATTGTCTCCAACCATCTTGACCCTCAATTTTGACCCTGATACAGTTCAAATTTAGAAAAGTAGAAAACAAAAGTTGTAGCTCTGTCTTAACTTTCTATAGCTGCTTGAATCATTAAATGCTAAGTTAAGACGACAAAATTATGCCAAATTACTAAAGTGTGACAGAATGTTTTTCTCTATCATGGCATAAATGCCCAGCATTGAAACACATGAAAATTTCTTGCCTTTTTCTTGGTGCCATGGCTTATGCCATAACTCCAATGGCCTTGGGGGTTCCAAAGGTGACTAGAAGCAACTCTAGGGCTCCTAAATGCCATGGTTAGCTACTAGAACATCATGCAAGGTTTCCTAAGTGCAAGGTGTGTGCAAAGTGTAAACTCCTAAGGTTAAGGTTAAGTTTGTTGAACAAGGTGGCTTAAGACCATGACTCCATTAGCCTTGAACTTTGGTCCTTGGTTGATTACAAAATAGTCTTAGATACATGTCTTGACAAGAAGTGTTTGTTGCTAAAACAAGTTTCCTACTGGAATACATAAGCTAAGCAATATCAAACTTCACTTCAACTTAACCTTTACCTTCCAAAAGATTGCTCAGGTTTGCCAAAGTCTTCCACCATGCCTCCTTGCATAATTAAGCTCCAACCCTTGATATGGTCAATCCAGGGTTTAGGGTTCTTCTTCCTTGTTTTGTTAACTTCTTCTTTGACTTGTTAACTTTATCGACTTTTTGGTCAAAAATGCCTCCAAATAATCCTTTTCACTATTTTAAGCTAGAAAACACTTAAGTATCTAATAAACACTCAAATTAAGCCAGAAAACACTGAAGTATCTAATAAGCTATAAATTAAGCTAGAAACCACTACAAATTAAGCTAGAAAACACTTAAGTATCTAATAAACACTCAAACACAAGACAAAAACCCTAGGAAAAGAGAGATTAGAGCTAGTTTAAGATGGACTCTACTTGTTACCTTTCATTTGAGTAAAAAACTTGTGAATTTATTTATGTTTTTTTATGCCTATGTTTGCATGAGGACAAGCAAAATTCTGTGTGTTTGTGTTTTTGACTAATGTATCTATATTTTTTATGAGAAATTTTGCTTAATTATCAAGGAATTTGTGTTATTTATAGTAGTTTGATTGTTGCTTTAAGGACTTGGGACTTAGAAGGAGCGAGAATGATGAGTTGGTTTTATACCAACTATATTGTGTAAAATCTCTTGGCTTTTAGCTTGTAAATGATGCTATTGTGTGGTGTTTCATGTGGTTTAATGTGTAAATGTGGTTTGATAGTTGATAATGCGTAAATGGTGCAAAAAGTGCAAAAATGATGGTAAATGGAGTGAAATGTGTAAAGGGAGAAAATGAAGGAACATAAAGTGCATATATGGCAAAATTAGGGTTTGGACAGTTTTGATATGCAACTTCATTTGTGCATAACTTCTTCAATATTAATCCAAATGATGAGTTCTTGGATGTTCTGGAAAGCTCTTTGAGGTTTCTTCAATGTTGATGTTTTAACGTTCTTCTAATTCTGTGTGTAAATATGAGAAACGAAAGCATTATGATGAATGCTACTTCAGGATTTAGTTATTGAATTCATATTGCCACAGTTTGGTAGATTGTTAATAACTTGCGTTACAGACCTCCAATTAAGGTGATTCTTGATCTGTTGGAAAGCCATGAGATAGACCTAGAACTTTTATGTTTACCATCAAGTCCAGTGTAGGAGCTAAGGCACATGAATTTGGTGTAGAAGTTGGGTCTTAAAGCTGAAACAAGCACTCAGCCACAATGAAGGCTCACATGCACGATAACTTCTGGGGCATTCTCACAAACACCTCACGAGCACTCACTTCACACTACACTCTCGCACAGCTGCACACTCTCCCTCGCACACTCTCGCATACACCTCACATGTGGCGAGGTCACCTCGCCGCAATACTCATGCACACACTTCATGCTATGAGCTCAGCTCGTCGCATACACTCACGCACAAGAAATGCACACAAGCAGCACTACTCACATGCGGCGAGGTCACCTCGCCGCAATGCACTCGGACACACTCACTACAACACATGCACACATCTGCACATTTGCACTCAAATAATGCACTTATCTCACTTCACTCTTGCACACACTCACACTACAATCATACACTCAACTCACTACCCACATATTATTCACTCACACTTCACTGTAAACAAAACATCAGCTCATTCATATTACACACACATTAGTTCACCCTCATTGTTTCTACATTTTGTTCAATTCACATTCACTCGCAACTCATAAATATTTCACTTCACTATACTTCACTCTTTATCTACACTTCACAACTTCACATCATTTTCAGCTTAATAACTTCACAGCATTTAAGCTCATTTTCTACCCAAGTACATCATATCTGCTTTCATGCCCAATACACATTATAGCATTCATTGTAGCACACAATACTCGCTCACAGTTTGCATTTACACTTCACTCCATGAATTCACAATACACTCCACTTCACTGCACACCTAAACTTCACTCATAATCACCACACTAAAATTGCACACACTTGCACCTAGGCGGCGAGACCTCGCCGCGAGGTCTCGCCGGCCAACGCTTCACACGGTGAGGTCTCGCCGCGAGACCTCGCCAGCAAGTGCACAAAGTGGCGAGGTCTCGCCGCGAGACCTCGCCAGCATGAGTGCCTTGGAGTTTTTATCTTGGCATAAAATCTGTTAAGTGTTGAAGAATTTTTGTGATGTGCAGGGGAGTAGCGAAGGCGTGGTCATGGAGGGTCTGAAGGCGCACGAAAGTTGAGTTCAGGATGGAAGGCTGCAGCTGGGAGTTCAAAAGCGTGAATTGCCTAGCTAATGGAGGCGTGAAGTTGCTGGACCAAGAGTGGGTTTCAGCGCGCTGGTGAAAGCGTGGAAGCTGCTGGCCCAAAGGCGCTGACACTGAACTAAAGACGTGATTCGCGATGGCTGGAAGGCACTGAAATTATGTTTGAGGCGCAGAACTGCTGATTTGAAGGCGCTGGATTGCTGAATGTTTTCTTCAACTTCGGATTTTTCACATCTTAGGCAGATTTTTGGTTTTCTCTATTCAAGGGCACTTTTGTAATACTTTAGATATTTTACGGTTGCGTATTAGTTACATTTTCTTAGCTCTATATATATAGGAAGTGTAGCTAATTAGGAGGATATTCTAGATTTTAGAACCATCATTTGAATTTTAGCGGGAGCTTTTCTCCATCTCATTTTCTTTCTCTAGATCTATTTTCCCTCACTAAACATTTCTTAGCCAATCTCAACTCCGACTGTGAATTTGGACTGGATTTAGCTTTCTTATTCTCAATTGACAAAGGAATCGACAATTCTCTCGACTAAATCGGTAAATTCCTCCAATTAAGTGAGAATGAGCTTATTAATGTTGCAATTTGTTGATGTTGGGATAAGAAAGATGATTTCTTGCTAAATCTATGATATCTTAGGATTATTAATGGATGAATACGTGATTTAGTAGATTGTATGCTATGCAATTGATCTAATTGTTGAGTATTGAAATCACATTTGAATTATGCATAGACATATGTTGAATTTCATAATTCCTAGCTATTTTTGAATGGATCAAGCTTCAATTTTGGTCGACATGCTAAATTGAGGAGTGAATCATCAAAGTTAGCGAAGTTGCATGAACTGAGAACTAAATTGTGATTGTTTAAGTCTTTGCACTTGTTTTTTGTAATCAAATCAATTCTGAAACTCAGGCCTCGACATAGGAAGTGTTAATGAATTGAAACCTTAGGAAAAGTGTTAAAGGAGCTTTCTGTGTTAACAACAATGATATGTGAACCCCAGGATGGGCCTCGCCATGGGAGTTCTTAGGACTTTGCATGTTAGAGTAGTTAGCTTGGAGAGTTGAGACTTTGCGGAGGTTATTCCACCATTCTCGGGCCTCGCCATGGGAGGAGATGGTGATAGGAAGTACAGGAAGTGGTGTGGTCGCCATGCTAACCACAGCTTGAACTTCTAGGCAAATTAGGTCTCCAAGGCGTTTAATTGCTTATGATTGCATAGCATAGATTTACTAAGCCTGTGTTCATCCAATACAAGAATCCTGAGATATCTGTTTCATCCTTGTTTGTTGCTACCTTTTGTACCGCTGTTCTCATTTTTTTGTGTTGAAATTACATTCTTTCTAGTACTTAGATTCAGTGACAAGACTTTTAGACAATTTGCTCAATTTTCTTGACCTACGTCTTCCCTGTGGATTACGATCCCTGCTTCCACTTCTACAGTAGTTGTTAGGGTAAAATTGAGGGTACGCGATAAGCCTGTCAGAGAATGATGAAAAGCCAACAAAAGTGTCCAGAAACGAGCAAAAATTGGCCAAAAGAAGCAAGTTGGTGAAAAGAAGAAGAAGAAGAACTCAAATGAAGCAAATCGACATGACCGGGCAACAATTCATGCCATTGAGCAATAAGAGTGGCATAGTCACAAGTTCAGTCACTATATTAAGGAGACAAAACCAGAGAAAGTGTGACTAGAGTGCAAGTCATTCAATCCAATGAGACCAAAGATGGAGATGGAAGGTTATGGCCATGCATTGAGGAAAGTCTTAGCTTTAGTACACCATAGAGAGACCAAGAAACAAAGTCACGCGAAGTAATCACATGGAGAAAAAGGATGATTCACACAAACGGCGTGATTGATCTTCAGGCTAATCCATAAAGAAGTTCCACATTATGACTACATGATGTAGTGATGCTATTGGGTCATAAACAAAGGACATGAGCAAAGTGCAAGAAGGAACAATGTCGCTAGGTTGTGAGTCATGCTGTGTAATTTTGGTGTGAAAATGTATAGTGTGACCACTCGACCTTTGTCTGAAGATGTTACAATGAACGAACAATGCCACAATGTGATCATGCTTGTAACCATGACATTAGGGAACTCCACAGCATGACCACACTTGTGGTCACAACAAGTTGACTTCAACAATGTACTTTTTGCATACGTTTTCTTCTTTTCTAAGTTTTGATCCTTTTCACTTATGTTTTGGGGCTCAAATGTAATATAAACTTTTTACTAGATAGTTTAATGAATTAGGATATTGTAACAACTCCAAAATTGGAGGAAAAACTCAATTTTAGAATTTGTGAAGTAAATTATAGAGTAAGCAAGATACATCATTATCACCTAAGATAATACATAGTCTATATTTTTTTACACATCAAGTGTGTGTTACTGCAATTTTAAACATTGTTTTAGTAAAGAAGCATTTGGAACTTCAAGAAAAAGTTGTAACTTTCCATTATTAATAGAGAAAATTGCACCTTGCATTTTGGGGTGGTGATGAAATGGAAACTGTATAAGGCTGGAATGTAAGGATGGCCAGCCCCATGCACTGATTCGGCTGGGCATTTTGAGCTGCCTTGGGCTATTTTCTTAGGTAATTCATGACGATAATCAAATCTCATGAACCCTGGACTGAAGTAGTGATTTTGGCAAATCCTTTCTTTGCTTCTGGATTGGTCGCTCCTGGACTGAGATACCTTGATCCCACAAGCTCCTTAACATTTGGATAATGCAACTGACTCTCTGGGATCCTTTTGGATATCCTTTCAAGTATAGGGTATACATTTACCCAAATTAGCTTCTGCTTGATTTGGATATGCCGCATAGAATAGGCAGTTTTTTTTTTGTTGATAAGATCATGTAAATGGAGGAAGTACTCCACTATTATTCCTTTTGTGTATCATAGATAGGAAAATAGAAAGGCATTAATTTTGTCTTGACTAAATTAATGTTTTTCTATTTTCCCTTATACATTTTGGTAGGTCTTCTAGTACTGTTCTTTCCTTCAGGTACTTTGTTACGGATTGCATGGATATGCCCAGCTCCGTCTTTTGCGTTATATATATATTAGGAATCATGGATTTGACTATGAATTCTTGAAAGTTAGATGATTCTATATCATGGGTTTTAACTTATGTTGATTATATGTTGGTTATCATACTAGATTACATTAGTTTGGATGCATACTTGCTAATGTGATATGGGTTAATATGAAATGCTACAAATTATATTCATGTTGGCCATAAACATGTACTAAACTTGTTTTTTAACACTATTATTAGAGTTAAAAACTTGAATTGGATATTAAATTGCATGAAGAAGATGACTGACAACAAGAATAGTGATACAAAATCAAGTAGCTATGCAAAATCCAATGAGTTCAACATGTTTATTTCAGTTTTATGTGATGAATCTTATTATTGGAGGCCTAGGATATAAAGTTGAACAAGTCTCAAGTTGGTCCCATGATGGAAATCCGCCCATGTTACCTAGTCCACCTTCACGAGATCCTTTGGAGGGTCTTGATGGGCCAATGATGAGATCAAGGGGTTCAAATGATACGAATGGAGTAGCTTTTGAGTTCTATTCCACACGTTTTTCCACTACCTTTGGATCGTTGTTTCTCAATAATCAAAAACAAGCAACAAACACAACAAAGTAGAAGATATTGAACGAGAAGGAATGGAAGAAATCAACCAAACCCCAACGTTAACACAAATAGATTCAATCCAACTAATGTAAATCAAAAGTTAAACTTCCTCAGTTCGGCGTGTTCTATAAATCTAGAACGGGTAAGCTCAACCTAAAGCTTCTCACTTAAGGTTTTCGCGGGTCTTATGATTGTTCAACTAAACTTAGAAGAACTCTCACGTTTTCTCTCAACTTATCACAGCTGGAAGAAGGTTTTAGCAAAGCTAAACTTTATCAAATTTCATATATATCATTAACGTGTAAAAGTTAGCCTTTAAATAGTCTACAAAACAAAACCCTAATGTTGATTTAGGAAATTAAAACTTAAAAGAATAACTTTTCTAAATTACTTTCCTAATTATCATGTAAGATAATTGGACAAGTAAGTTTCCTAAAAACCGAAACTAAAGCCCAATTAATTAATGTTAATGGACTTATTATTACAACCAAAAAGTAAATCCTAAAATTAACAATGGCGTGATCCATAATAAATCCAAGAACATGCCTATTCATGGACTTCTTAAAAATCGGCCTTTGTGATGTTTCTTCAAGGTGGATCATGAATTGTTAATGAAGAAACATGCAACAAAGCCAGGCGTCCGAAACTAGCGTCTGAAATTCGGCAGAAAATACATCGTCCCAGAAGTTTAGGTTCGGACGGGTAGGTCGTCCGAAACAGGCGAAATATAGGATCGGACGGGTAGGTCGTCCGAGACAGGCGCCCGAAAGTAAAAAAAAAAAGACCGATAAAAAAAAAAGACGGTCAATTAAAAAATAAAAAGAAAAGAACAAAAAAAAAATATAGAATATCTTCGGACTTTCTCCTTATTTATTTTATGTTTTACATTTGTAAGAACTAAGTGTTCTTAAGTTGTGTTTGAAAATCATCAATATTGGACGCGACATATCTTGCTTGGGTGAAATCAAAATCAATCATCTTGCCTTCTTGCCTAGTTTCTAATTCGTAGTTTTCTGAGATAATCCAAGTTATACCCCATACGTGATCATTAAAATACTCTTGAGACGTGTTTCTTTTCAGACTTCTTTGGTTTAACTTGTGTGAATTGACTTGTTGAACTAAATGGTTGAGATTTGTTATATAAATTGTTGAACGATAAGTTTCAATTAGTCTGAGAGAAACATTGTTGAGAGATTAGATATGGTATACACGAGAAAAGCCTTTACACTAGAGAGGAGAGCGTTTACTCACCATATAGTGAGAACCTGTGAGGATTATATTTGTTTCCTTCTTATTTTTTTTACTAACTTGCAGTTACAATGGACGGAGATAATACTGTATCTCAAGGTGCACAGAAATCTGAAATGGAAGTACTATTTGACATGATTCAAAAGTTGCAATTGCAAGTGTATAATTTGACTTCCAATCCAAATCGTCGTACAAAGAATTCCACCTCACGACACATCAACTTTGAGGAGGTTCTAACCGATGATGATGAGGAGGAGGCGTTTGTTGGTTCTACAAAAGTTGGTAAAAAGTCTAAAGTTTCAATTAGTTCTGTTAAATTGACATTACCCACTTTTCATGGAAAGGCAGATCCCGAGGCATACTTTGATTGGGTTCGAGAATTTGAACACTTCTTTGAAGGCAATAGCTAT
The DNA here is from genome assembly GCA_016586305.1 of Ophiorrhiza pumila. Taxonomy (NCBI): domain Eukaryota; kingdom Viridiplantae; phylum Streptophyta; class Magnoliopsida; order Gentianales; family Rubiaceae; genus Ophiorrhiza; species Ophiorrhiza pumila. The sequence continues at coordinate 19,363,408 of BLIW01000005.1, forward strand.
CCCGAGGATAAAAGATACCGTCTGGCCTTCATGCATCTCAAGGATAATACTAGCTTATGGTGGAATGAGTTAATGAGATCTAGACGCCCAGATGCCGAAACTCTAGTCACAACTTGGAACCAAATGAAGTTGCTTATGAGGAAGAAGTATGTTCCTTCACACTTTAATCGTGAGCTCAATAGACAATTGCACACACTTGTGCAAGGAGGTAAATCAGTGGAAGCATACTACAATGAGATGGAGGCTCTTATGATCAAGGCTAATGTTCATGAAGATCCGGATTCAACCATTGAAAGGTTTCTTCGAGGTATGAATTCTGAGTTAGCATACCACGTGGATCTTCAAAGTTATGTTGATATTAATGAGCTTATTCATAAAGCAATAAAGATTGAGAGGCACATGAAAGGAAAGCAAAGGTTCACACAACATAATCCGCCTTGGCAAAGAAGTTCCAAACCAAATGTGGCTCCTTTCACTCCATCAACAAAGCCACGCCAATTCACTCCAAACCAGCCTTCAAGCACGACATCAAGCTTTCCAAAATCAGTCCCAAAGGTTGCTAAAGTTGCTCCTAAATCGGCGCCACAACCTTCCCAAAGGTTGAGAAATATTAAGTGCTATAAGTGTCAAGGTTTTGGACATGTACAAGTTGACTGCCCCACTCGGAAATTGATGTTCTTGAATGATCAAGGAAAGGTTGAAAGTGATGAGGAATGTGCCGACATGCCGCTCTTGAAGAAAAGTACCAAAGTGAAGAAAGTGAAGATCTTGAAACTGATAAGTCGGGTTTGTACCGACTTATTCGTCTCACTTGTTTGATCTTTTGTGTAAATTCTTTGTAAAAATCATGACAGATGAACAAGTATGTGTTGAAATGGTACAATCTGATGAAGTGTTGAGAATTGGCTAAGTGTAGCATTTTTGTTATGAAAGTAATCATTTTTGAGCTATGAAACAAACTTGGTCACGCACCACACCAAAGCATACCCGCACAGCACAAACACAGCACACAACACACACAGACCATGCACTATGCGGGCGCCTATGCGCCCGCACTCCCACACACGCACACAAGCAGTGCGGGCGCCTGAGCCACACACGCACACACGCTGTGCGGGAGCCATGCGCCCGTACAGCCACACACAGCGAACAGCTGTGCGGGCGCCAGGCGACCGCACAACCATGCACACACGCACACTGTGCGGGCGCTGGGCGCCAGCACAGCACACACGCATGCACGCACACACGCGGGCGCCTATGCGCCCGCACCACCACTCGCACACTTGCACATTTTGTTTTACACATTTTCACCTGCCTCACCTCACACATATGCACTCTGCACATTTCATTCCTTGTGTATTTTTTGTATTTTCCCTTTGTTAGATTTTTACTTAGGAATTTTGGCATACATTTCGTTTGCACTCCACTTCACATTTGGTACAAGTGCACGTAGCAAACACCGCATCCAATCTATTCGATATTTTGCCTCGTCACTCTTACTTGTCAAATACACGTGTCTTCACTACATTCTTGGCTTATGTTTACAGGAGCCCGTGTCAACATCCGGGCATAGCAAGGAAACTTCCAGGAAGCTCACTTGGCAAGGACATGAAGAGAAAACTATAAAAGCCAGAGGAGGACAAGAAGAAAAGGGAGCTTTTTTTTGGAGATCAATCAAGAGAGTTAGGGTTTCACGATCAAAGGAGATTAGACTGGAAATCATTCCATTTTATCTTTCTGTAATAGCTATGGTTGATCAGGCTTTGTCAAACTTGTTTTCAAAGCCGATCAACATGATTGGCTAAACATTAGGTTGTTGCTTTGAGGGATTAAGTGTGATGACTCTAAATTGATTTGAGACATTTGTTTTGCATATTACGTGTTTGATATTGTTTCTTATATCTTGTTGATGCTTTATTTCAATGCTTACTCACTCACGCCTAGGCCCTTTATATGACTTGCAGTACCCCTGAGGTCAATTTAGTGTTATTAATGGAAATTGAAATAACATCACTGGAATAAGGAACAACTTGAACGAGTCCTATGATCTGTCTAAGGATGCAACGTCAGTTGTGCATTACCAATGACAATTGAAGTTAATGTAAAGGAAAGACTTAGGATTATTTGAACATTAGAACTCGGACTTTGGTTGACTGTCTTGTCCAAGGGAGTTGGGGTTCTAGTGTCAGGTAGGGATCGGGAATTAGGAAGCTGAGCCTAGGTCTTGCCCTACCAAGGGAAGATGAGAGGAGCAGGGTGAATTAGGATTGTGAGTCTTATAAGGAGATCAACCCTAAGTTCACTATAAAAACGATCCCCTCATTCATGTTCTTACACTAGTCAAGGATAATCAAATAGAGTCGTCACACTGACCTCCCTCAAGGCAACACCATTTCACTTCTTGATTGACTTACGTATTTGCTCATACTTGCTGCTTGCTTTATTGAACACTTTTTATTCTATCACCTCTACAATTCTTAATTCAATCCTCTCCCTGTTGGATACGATCCTGCTTGCCACTACTACTTGTTTTGGTGATATTGAGTAAAATTGCAAGGGTATACGACGCTCTTGACCAATTTTTGGCGCCGCTACCAGGGAGAGGCACAGCGTTGAGAGTTGTTTGTGATAGTTTTATTTTGTTTGTTACTTTACGAATTCTTATTTAAAATTGTTGATTTGTTGTTTTGTTGAACTCTTAATTCATTACTTGTCTCTGTTAGTTTTGTTCTACTGATCTTTTGTTCTAGTGCTCTTTCCTTTTCTTGTGAGAATTCACAGTTTATGCTACCTAGAGCAAGGCTCCGAGGTGAAGCTCCAGAACTTGATCTTGACTTAGAATTGGAGAGAACTTTAAGACAGAGGAGAAGGGTTATTGAAATGGCCGAACGCAATGAGGAGAGACCTCAGCCCCAACCACCTCGGTTTGGGGACCATTTTGCTGTCAACTTTGAGCGGAGAAACAATCACCAGGGAATTGACGTCGAGAGTTATCAAATCCCGACACAAATTGTGTCCATGATCATCCAAGGGCAGATCTTTCAAGGACTGAGCAACGAGGACCCTAATGAGCATTTGGACTTGTTTCTGGGACTTTGTAACACATTCAAGCTGCAAAGAGTGACTCCGGATGATGTGAGGAGAGTTCTATTTCCACTGTCTTTAAAAGGGAAAGCGAAGCATTGGTTTAACTCTATAGGGGGTCCAGCTATATCTACATTTGAGGAACTTGAGAGGAAGTTTTTAGCTAAATTTTCTCCAACGAAGTTGGAGCGAATGAGGTTGGAGATCCGCAACTTTCAGCAGCAGGATGGCGAGACCTTCAAGGAAGCCTATGATCGATTCAACGATTTGCTCCGCTAATGCCCGAACAATGACCTTGGGGAGGTCAGGGAGCTCAACATATTCTTTAAAGGTTTATTATCGGAGTCCTCACTAATGGTCAAGGCCAGCGCCAATGGAGCTTTGAAAGATAAAAGCATCCTGGAGGTCAGAGAACTTTTTGACTCAATTGCGGAAGATGAATTCCTGTTTCCTGAAACTAGAAAGATGCATGCACGTAAGCAACGGGGAGTGCTAGAGCTGGATGAGGAGACATCCTTGGAAGCAAAAGTTGAGGCCCTCACAAGACAAATCCAGAACCTAAAGGCTGCCAAGGTCGCTCCTGTGTTGATGTGCGGGCTGTGTAAGGGAGATCACCACAAGGACGAGTGCGAGCTCACACAAGAATCAGTCCAGTATGTTGCCAATTACAACAACCGCCAGCAGCAGTACGGAGGTGGTTATCGAAATCAGTCAGGCCAAGGCAACTGGGGGCAGAATAATCAGCAAAGGCAGTACTACCAGAGTGGTGAGTCAAGCAACCGTGAACAGAGTAAGACAACTGAGGATTTGCTCCATGAAATTCTTGGAAAAATGGACATGTATGAGAAGAGGACCTCCACACTGGAAAGTCAAGTGAAAAACGTGGAGGCTTCCATCAAGAACATTGATATGTAGATGGGACAGTTGGCTAAGGCCAGCCACCAAAGACCTCAAGGCGCCCTCCCAAGTGATACAGAGCCAAATCCCAAAGGTAAGGGGCCAGAGGTCTGCAATGCCATCACATTGAGATCTGGAAATGAGCTAAATGGTCATAAGAGAAAAGAAGGAGAGGAAGCCCCAGAGGAAGAGGTCAGTGAGGAAACCACACTGGTGGAAGATGAAACCCAAGGCAAGGACCGGAGTGTGAAGGCGCAGGAAAGAAAAAGGAAGAAGGGAGCTCCAGCTCCAAGCCCTTGTGAGGACTCGCCATACGCACCACCCCCACCTTTCCCCCAAAGACTTCGACCTCCACCAAAGAAGGGGGTCCAGTTCACTAGGTTCCTTGATATGGTGAAGAACGTCAATGTCAATGTCCCTCTGCTAGATTTGGTTACAGCAGTTCCGAGATATGCAAAATTTTTGAAGGACTTGATTGCCAACAAAGAGCAGATCTTGCAATGTGAGGTACCCATCCCACTCACCAAGGAGAGCCAAGCCTGGATCAACAACAAACTGCCCCCATTGCTCAAGGACCCTGGTAGCTGTACGGTACCGTGCTCAATCGGTGGAAGATTTTTTAGCAAGGCCTTATGTGATCTTGGAGCAGGCATAAATCTTATGCCTTTATCCATTGCCGAGAGTATAGGAATGGGAAAAAGGATCAAACCGGTGGCAGTCATGTTCCAGTTGGCAGATAGATCATTGGTTCAACCAACAGGGATGATAGAGGATGTTCTGGTCTCTGTGGATAAATTTGTGCTTCCGGTGGATTTTATAGTGTTGGATATGGAAGAGGATCCAGAAGTGCCACTCATTTTCGGTAGGCCGTTCCTAGCTACAGGAGATGCTCTCATTAGGGTTAAAGGAAAAACCATAACATTCAGAGTTAATGGAGAGGAGGTAGTATTCAATGTGGATTACGCAATGAAGCACCCTCAGTCCATAGAGCAGTGCTGCTTGGCAAGCTTGGTAGAGGGTAACCTCCAACCTTTGAACTTTGAACATGAAAGTAAGCCTTCACGTGCACTTTATGATTTTTGGGATGAAGACATGCATGAAAATTTTGAAACTGTACTTATTATTGAAGAGTCCGATACATTGCATGAGATGAGTCCTTGGGATGAAAAACTAGAATTTGAGTCATCTGTGAAAGACATGGACCTTGCATGTGAAATTGATGAAGGTCATGAGAATTGTACAAAATTGAGCAAAATGAAAAATTCGCAGGAAAACCATGAAGTGCATGACCATGGTAAAAAATGGATTTAAAAATGGAAATTGACAAAAGTGTCACGATTGATAAAAAAATTGCTTTGTGTGAAAATTTATCAAATGCTGTTGTTGATACGAACGAAATTGTGAAAGGGATGCCAACTGAGGTGAGGCTTGAAAATGTCAACGATAGGGACCATGTCTTGAAACCTCCAGACGAAAAGCGAGCCAAGAAGAAGCAGCCGCCACTGCTTAAATATCTCAAATGGATGGTTTGGCGAGAGAAAAAGAAGACCTCGGACCCACCCCCCAAAAGGGTGGGAGTCGGGACCTCAAGGGAGAAGAAAGGAAGCAAAGGCCAGGAAGTGAAAGTCAACCTATCATTTTGGAAGGACACTGGGCACACCCAGTACCTTGACCCTCCACGAATTGAATAACCACCCTGCTGTGTCGGGCTGAAGACATTAAACTAAGCGCTTGTTGGGAGGCAACCCAACCTTTACAATTCCTGTCTTTATTATGTTCCATTTAGTATTAGTAGATTAGATACAATAAATGATCGAAACTCTTCCCTTAAATCTTTTCAGGTATTGGAAGTTGAGGGGCCAAGAAAGGAAAACACACGGAGTTGACAGTTTGCAGGAGCAGCCCAAGGGTCCTTGGCACAACACCCATGATCGATATACCCGGATGTCACACGATACAACAGGTAACAGTGCAGAATATTCTCTGCACTGACAAAAGGTACCATGGCGCCGAAAAAGCCCAGCAATATTCCAACTTCCAACAAGAAAGGGCAGAGCTCCAAAGGAAAAGGTAAAGCCGTCGGGCCTCCCTCACCATCAGATGACTCTGATTCAGACGAAGAATACATGCCCGAAGACTACGAAATGCAAGAAGCTGGTGTGTCCAACCAAAAGAAGAGGAAGGGACCACCACAAGTTGCGGGGCAGCGTCGGTTTCTAAATGACAAGGCCATCGAGAAATTCTGCGAGATCGCAATTCGGCCAATCAATGTGGAGCGGAAATTCTACATCACGGAAAAATCATATTGCGACGTGATAGAATTCTGCAAATGGGGAGTCCTCACGGAAGGCCCTGAGACCTGCAACGTGGCCATCGCGAAGGAATTCTACGCCAACGCTTCCGCAGCTGATGCATATGAGCTTAATGAGAAAGGGGCATATGTGAGGGGAAAATACTTAAAAATCACAGCCAAGCTGTTAACGAGCATTACGGTCTCCCAGATTTTGAGGTGGATGAGTACACGGAATTTCTCAAAGTAGGCAACCCTGATATAGTGGCCCAGTCATTGGCACTCCCAGGAAAAGACTGGACAAGGAATTCATGGGGGGATCCACTTCATATGTTCCTTAAGCATTTAACTGCAGAAACCAAGATATGGCTTTAATTTCTAAATTCCAGGTTAATGCCCACCACCCACAACACCAAGATTCTGAAGGAAAGGATGTTCTTAGTTTATGCCGTAAAGAACCGATTGACAGTGGATGCGGGAAAAGTCATCACCACATACATTAATCAAGCCGTGAATGAGGAGCATTTGACCATATACTTCCCTCACTTTTTACTGGAGTTTGCGATACAAAGAGGGGTCAAGGTATGCATGGGAGAAGAAAGTCGAACTTCCGTGAGACCCATCCATGACAAACAGCTGCGGAAGTATAAGAGGCAAGAACACGCTGACCGACAACGCCTAGAGCAAGAGGGGACCGGCTAGACACTCTGGTGCAGGAACAGAACACTCGATGGACAATGATGGATGATCGACTGAATCAATGTCAATCAGGAATTCACAACCTGAGCTTAATGATGATCCACCACCACCAGTCTAGGGGACCAAACACATTTTTTTCCCCCACTAGAGGAGATGGCCACTCAGACACAACAAATGATCGTAGACACCTCCAGCCGAAGAGTGGTACTGATTCAAGGAATGAATGTTCACCCTAGTTCGAGTGCAATGACATTCAGAGGAGCTAATCCCAGTTTTCCAGGATTCTCTCGATTTTCCAGCAAACCGCCTCCTCTAGGAACATAAATTGGGTAGACTCTTTTCTTTTCGCACAATGGGGACCATTGTTTATTCTAATTGTGGGGGGGGAGTCTTGCATGCTCTGGAGGTCCATGTGTGGTTGTTGGGTGTTGGTTGATGATTGTGTGTTTGTAAGGCTTGCCGCCTCTACGTTGAATTGCTTTGAATTGTTGAGTGTTTGCTTATGTGCCGCAGGGATCAGTGGTGTTTAGTATATTAGTAATAGGTGGTGTATTTTTTTATTTTCTAATTGAAAAACAAGGCAGTGACTAGCACTGACCTTGTACTGTGCTTGCTTTTCATTTCTCAGTTGCGATGTAGTGTGTGTGGTGTGCTTTAAGTTTTAATGTGAAAGTGTTGTTTGTGTTCATCACACTCGCACGCCCAATTTACATTCACAATCAAGACCTCATCAGCAAATTCATAAATGTTACCTTTGTGATGTATGCAAAAATCTTTTTCGCGAGTTAGCAGTTTTCAAGTATTGCGTGAAATTTGCTGAGTAAAGTGCGATGTTAAAGTAAGATAGAAGCGCCAGCAAAATTTTGACATAGGAGGGCCTTTATGATTCCTTGCATGTATGTGCCCTCTACTCGTAAACACTTATTCTTGTATTTTGATTATATAGTCTATTGAAGACACACACGAACACGAATTTTTGTTGAAATTGGGCAATTGTGAAGAAAAAAAGCCAATGGCCGAATAAAGGGAAAAAATAGCCACAAAACCCTGGGCAGCCAAGCACCAATGTGCGGCATGAATTATAAATAAGCACCAATGTGCAAGCACACCAATGTGCGAAATAGTTTCTTTACAATGTTTATGTTAAGTGTTCGTGTGTGTGGACAAAAGGACTGTAGTGCAAGAATTTCTGATTAAGTGTTTACTTGAGTACTTTGCATAGACTGCGTAAGGATCATGAGTAACCCTCAGCACACATTTGCACGCTGACGGTTTGGTCTTTATTCGTTTCCCTTTGATCGACAAATTGCGTAAATGAAGTAAACTGTAGATTGCCCGTATATATATTTCCCTTTGCATGCGAAAACGTTTATAAGGAATAGCTGATGATGTTGCGAGTGTTGGATGTAGAGAGGGTAATCACTAGGTGTCATGTGCTACTTTGCTCGGGACTAGCAAAGATTTAAGTGTGGGGGGATGATAAGTCGGGTTTGTACCGACTTATTCGTCTCACTTGTTTGATCTTTTGTGTAAATTCTTTGTAAAAATCATGACAGATGAACAAGTATGTGTTGAAATGGTACAATCTGATGAAGTGTTGAGAATTGGCTAAGTGTAGCATTTTTGTTATGAAAGTAATCATTTTTGTTATGAAAGTAATCAATGCTTACTTACTCACGCCTAGGCCCTTTATATGACTTGCAGTACCCCTGAGGTCAATTTAGTGTTATTAATGGAAATTGAAATAACATCTCTGGAATAAGGAACAACTTGAACGAGTCCTATGATCTGTCTAAGGATGCAACGTCAGTTGTGCATTACCAATGACAATTGAAGTTAATGTAAAGGAAAGACTTAGGATTATTTGAACATTAGAACTCGGACTTTGGTTGACTGTCTTGTCCAAGGGAGTTGGGGTTCTAGTGTCAGGTAGGGATCGGGAATTAGGAAGCTTAGCCTAGGTCTTGCCCTACCAAGGGAAGATGAGAGGAGCAGGGTGAATTAGGATTGTGAGTCTTATAAGGAGATCAACCCTAAGTTCACTAGAAAAACGATCCCCTCATTCATGTTCTTACACTAGTCAATGATAATCAAATAGAGTCGTCACACTGACCTCCCTCAAGGCAACACCATTTCACTTCTTGATTGACATACGTATTTGCTCATACTTGCTGCTTGCTTTATTGAACACTTTTTATTCTATCACCTCTACAATTCTTAATTCAATCGTCTCCGTGTTGGATACGATCCCGCTTGCCACTACTACTTGTTTTGGTGATATTGGGTAAAATTGCAATGGTAGACGACACTCTTGACCAGAAACCTATGAGGTTGGTGCTTTTTCTTTAGTTGCTCGAAGAGTTCTTAATGTGCAACAACAAATCAGTGACGATTTAATGCAAAGAGAAAATATCTTTCACACTCGATGAATGGTTCAAAATAAGGTATGTAGTGTGATCATTGATAGTGGAAGTTGTAACAATGTGGCTAGCACCTTACTTGTTAATAAGCTGAATTTGAATTGCATGAAACATCCCAAGTCATATAGACTTCAATGGCTAAATAATTCAGCCGAAACTCGTGTGACTAAACAAGTGAAGTTTACTTTTACCATTGGGAAATATGTTGATCAAGTTGTATGTGATGTTGTTCCCATGGAAGCTAGTCATATTTTACTTGGTAGACCTTGGCAATTTGATCGTGATGTACTTTATCATGCCAAGAAGAACTACTACAGTTTCGATTTTGAGGGTAAGAAGTACAATCTTCGTGCTTTAACCCCATTCCAAGTTTTTGAATATCAAGCTAAAATTGTTCAAGTTTGTAGAGATTTCAATGCCGCCAAGGAGAAGAAAGATCAAGGGAAACAAAATGTAATAGCTAGCTCATTTTCATCTTGTAATAGTGTGGATCATGAGTTAGTTGAAAGGAAGTCTTGTTACTTTGCTTCTTCTAGGGAGGTTAAGAGAGCTATACTAGATAGACAGCCTTTGTACTTAATGATTCGCAAGGACTTTGTACTTATTGTTGATAGTGATCACCTTGCTTCTCTTCCTAGTGCTGTTTACTCTTTTTTGCAGGAATATAGTGATGTGTTTCCCGAGGACTTACCAATTGGATTGCCACCAGTTCGAGGTATTGAACATCAAATTGATTTCGTACCAGGAGTTCAAATTCCAAATCGTCCAGCTTATAGAGGAAATCCGGAGGAAACCAAAGAGATTCAACGTCAAGTGGAAGAACTCCTTGACAAAGGTATCTTACGTGAGTCTCTTAGCCCTGTTCAGTTCCTATTATTCTAGTTCCTAAAAAGGATGAGTCTTGGAGAATGTGCGTTGATTTCCGTGCTATTAATAAGATCACCATTAAGTATAGACATCGAATTCCTAGATTAGATGATATGCTTGATGAATTGCATGGTTCTTCTATTTTTACCAAGATTGATTTGAAAAGTGGATACTACCAAATTCGCATGAAAGAAGGTGATGAATGGAAAACTGCTTTTAAGACAAAGTATGGGTTGTATGAATGGTTAGTTATGCCTTTTGGTTTGACTAATGCACCTAGTACTTTTATGAGGCTCATGAATCATGTTTTTCGTCACTTTATTGGTAAGTTTGTGGTAGTCTACTTTGATGACATCCTTATTTATAGCAAATCACTAGATGAACATGTTGCACATCTTAAGCTAGTATTTGTTGTTTTACGTGAGAACAAACTATATGCTAATCTCAAAAAGTGTTCTTTTTGCATGGAATCTATTATCTTTTTGGGTTATGTTGTTAGTTCTCAAGGTATTTCTGTTGATGAGTCAAAAGTCAAGGCAATCATGGATTGGCCGAGACCACAAAATGCTAGTGATGTTAGAAGCTTTCATGGATTAGCAAGTTTTTATAGGAGGTTTGTTAAGGACTTTAGTTCTATAGCTGCACCTTTGAATGAACTTGTTAAAAATAATGTCACCTTTGCATGGAATAAGGAACATGAAAATGCTTTTAACACTTTCAAAGACAAGTTGACTCACGCCCCTGTGCTTGCATTGCCAGATTTTCATAAAGCTTTTGAAATACACTATGATGCCTCCGGGATTGGTATTGGTACTGTTTTGATGCAGGAATCAAGGCCCGTGGCTTACTTTAGTGAAAAGCTTAATGGGGCAGCTTTGAAGTATGCAACTTATGACAAGGAGTTGTATGCTTTGGTAAGGTCTTTACAGGTTTGGCAACATTATTTATGGCCTAAAGAATTCATAATCCATTCTGATCATGAAAGCCTTAAATTCTTGAAGACCCAAGGTAAGTTGAATAACAGGCATGCTAAATGGTTAGAATTCATTGAGTCTTTTCCATATGTGATTAAGTATAAGTCTGGTAAAGATAATGTTGTAGCTGATGCACTGTCTAGAAGGTATACTTTGTTTACTTACTTGCATGCGAAGTTACTTAGTTTTGATTTCATTAAAGACTTGTATGAGCATGATCACGATTTTGCCACCGCCTATGAGATTTGTAAGACCAAACCAAATGGTCATTTTATGTGCATGATGGTTTCTTGTTTCGAAAAGATAAATTGTGCATTCCCCAAAGTTCCATTCGTGTTTTACTTGTTAAGGAAACCCATGGGGGAGGGTTAATGGAACACTTTGGTATTGCTAAAACACTTGCTATTTTGAATGAACACTTTTATTGGCCTAACATGATTAAAGATGTTAAAAGTGTTTGTGATAAATGCATTGTGTGTAAACAATCAAAATCTAAAGTGATGCCTCATGGTTTGTATCAACCTTTGCCTGTTCCTAGTCATCCTTGGATTGATATTTCTATGGATTTTGTACTTGGTTTGCCTAGGTCACACAATGGTCATGATAGCATATTTGTTGTAGTTGATAGATTTAGCAAAATGTAACATTTTATTGCTTGTTCTAAGTCTAATGATGCTACACATATTGCTGACTTGTTCTTTAAGGAGGTTGTAAGATTGCATGGAATGCCTAAGATTATTGTTAGTGATAGAGATGTTAAATTTCTGTCTCATTTTTGGCGTAGTCTTTGGAATAAGTTGGGTACTAAGTTGTTGTTTTCTACTGTTGCACATCCACAGACTGATGGACAAACTGAATTAGTTAATAGGACTTTGTCTACCTTACTTCGTGCACTTATTCAAAAAAACTTAAAGAATTGGGAAGGGTGTTTACCACACATTGAGTTTGCTTACAATAGAACTGTGCATAGTGCTACTAATTTCTCACCTTTTGAAATTGTGTATGGTTTTAATCCTTTGACACCTTTGGATATTTTGCCTTTGCCTGTTAATGAGTTTGTTAGTGTTGAACGTCAAAAGAAAGCTGAATTTGTTAAGGAGTTACATGATAGGGTTCGCCAAAACATTCAAAGGCGTAATAAACAATATGCTAAGCAAGCCAATAAGGGTAGGAGACAAGTGATTTTCGAACCGGGTGATTGGGTTTGGATTCACTTGAGGAAAGAGAGGTTTCCCGACAAAAGGAAATCTAAGCTTCATCTAAGAGGAGATGGTCCTTTTCTAGTCTTGGAAAGGATTGGAGATAATGCTTATAAGATCGAACTTCCTAGTGGGTATGGTAATGTCTCATCTTCATTTAATGTTACTGATTTGTCTTTGTTTGATGTAGGTGATTCGAGGACGAATCCTTTCGATGAGGGAGGGAATGATGGAAATCCGCCCATGTTACCTAGTCCACCTTCACGAGATCCTTTGGAGGGTCTTGATGGGCCAATGATGAGATCAAGGAGTTCAAAGATAAAGGCAGCCTTGCATTCATTAATGGCGACAACTTGTGAAGTACTTGATGAAGCTCTTGCATCACCATCTCAAGATGAAGTAATTTGGAATGTTTCTTCATTAACAATTCATGATCCACCTTGAAGAAACTTCACAAAGGCCGAGAAGACAAAGCAATGGCGTGTTGGGCTTCATGATGTTCATGCCATTCTCATTGTTAATTTATGATTTATTTTTGAGTTGTAATAATTAAGTCCATTAAACATTTAATTGTGGGCTTAAGTCTTTGTGTTTAGTTATGGGCTAAGTAATTACTTGATCCAATTATCTTGCATGATAATTAGGAAAGTAATTTAGGAAAGTTATACTTTTAAATTTTAGTTTCCTAAATCAACATTAGGGTTTTGTTTTGTAGCCTATTTAATGGCCTTCTTTTACACGTTAATGATAAGATGAAATTTGATAAAAGTTTAGCTTTGCTAAAACCTTCTTCCAGCTGTGATAAGTTGAGAGAAAACGTGAGAGTTCTTCTAAGTTTAGTTGAACAATCATAAGACCCGCGAAAACCTTAAGTGAGGAGCTTTAGGTTGAGCTTACCCGTTCTAGATTTATAGAACACGCCGTACTGAGGAAGTTTAAATTTTGATTTACATTAGTTGGACTGAATCTTTTTGTGATAACGTTGGGGTTTGGTTGATTTCTTCCATTCCTTCTTGTTCAATATCTTGTTTTGTTTCATTGTTTCATTCCGCATTGTGTTGCTTATTACTTGTTCGTGGATTATTGAGAAACAACTATCCAAAGGGTGTGGAAAACGTGTGGATTAGAACTCGAAAGCTACTCCATTCGTATCTTCCCAAGGAGGTCCGAGACTCCAAGACGGGATAACGAAGGAAAACTTGACAAGAGGTGTCGAAAATCAAATGTTGAGTAATTCTGCCACACTTTAGTATTTCAAACATATCTCTATTATTTTATCTTGTAATGGAGTGAGGCAAGCGGCATTCGAAAGCTATGATCCAGGGCTGCAACTGTTGTGTTTTTCATTTTTCAAGATTCAGATTGGTTCAAGGTGAAAAGGGGCCAGAATAATGTATTTCATGATGCACGCACACGTACGTCTCGAAGTAGGTTTCTGTTTTTGTGTCAATTTTGTTTTTTTATGTTTTTCGTTTTGTATTGTTATTTAATTTTATTTAGAACGTTTCTAATATGTTAGATAGCTAAAAAAATCCAAATTTCATATTTTAGCACTAGTTTAAATTGTTTCCATGAAGGATGAGTCCATATGGCTGAGTTGTTGCATGATTGAAGCCTGTGATAGGTTTATGTTTAGGAAGTTTCCTATTTTTGTTTAGGTATAAATAGGCATCTTTTACATTGAATGAAAATGGAGAAGTTGAATTTTGAGAAATTGAAAACACATAGTTGCTTTTCTTTTACATGAGTTGATTACCTAAGGAGGGGTTTTGCATCTTACAATGCGGGAAGTTTTCTTCAGGAGGGAAATCGTTCTTGACTTTATCTACAAAGAGATTGATTCTACCATTACAAATTAATTTGCGAAAACATCTTGGTTGTGTTTTTCGCAATTGTCGCATCTAATTATGTGAGGAGCGTAAGGAGATTCACATGAAATAGCCTAAGTAAATATAATCCACCATGAATAGACCAGTTTGGATGTTTTGTTTAAAACTAACTAAAAGGGAAATCTACGTTAATATTGCTATTTTTATTCTTTGAGAAGATGTTAAAGCATATAATAGGTAATAATAAGGAGAGCAACAAGGAACACTTGAGTAATTACTACAACTCTCATTACATTCACAAGAAACAAGCCATATATGCTAGGGACACCTAAGCTAATATATGTGTACTTGTGAGCTAAGTAGAAGATTGAAAGTATAATGGAAACTAGAAAATCTTCATAGGGTAAATTACGTCAATTGTCCCTTAACTTATAGGTTAATTTCAAATTTGTCCTTCAACTTTAAAACATTTTATTTTAGTCATTCATCTAGTGTTTTGAATTTTAAATAGTTTTTGGTCTATTTTCCATCCAATTGTAAATGGACTCCGCCTGTCATGTGTTGAAGGGCAAAGTCTAAAAATATGAAAAGCAACAATGAGACTCAATAAAATGTTGATAAAATCTCCCTTAGCAGCAAAGCAAATAGAAGGGAAAAAACCCAAGAAGAAATTTCAAGCAAAGAAAAAAATAACAACACTGAGGATGAACTGCCATTGTGGAATTGAAGTCGAAATAAAGACTTCATGGGCAAATTCAAACCCATGAAGAAATTTTCTAACTTGTAAAGGATATAATGAAGAAGGTGCTTGTAACTTTTTTCATAGGTATGATTCTCAAATATGTGAGAGAGGAAAACAGATTATTCCTGGGTTGTTGAAATCATTGAGAAAAATTGAAGTAGATCTGGCTGTTACCAAGAAGAAAATCTTACTATTGAAATTTTTATTTATTTATTTTATGGTTACTATTTTTCATCTTCATCCTTTTTGGAGGAAAAAAAGGTAAGGCATGGTGAAATAGAATATGAAAATAAGATATGAAATTGAGAAAAAGAAGAAATGTTTATGCTTATTGATTATGTAGTTCTCTTTTATATGTATGGTATGAACCAATGAATATATTAGAATAAGAACTTTCCCTTTCTTATTTAAATATGATTTACATTTATTCAATTTATTTCCTCCAAAATATGTAAAAGAATTATATGACAACTATGTATGTGATATTACAGATGATTATGTTGAATAAGTAATCAGTGTAAGAGAAGAGAAAAGTTATAGATGTTGAACGTGATAGGAGGATGATGAACTTTAGAGCGGCTAATAAGAAGTCAGGTTGTAGTTGGATTGAGCTCAAGAGTCGAGTTCATGTGTTTGTTGTTTAGGACTTGTTACATCCCCATATTAAACACATAAAAATAGAGATAGTTTATGTTGTTTTTCGTTGCATAAAACATAGAACTGATTTGCATGACCTATTTTCTAAAATTCGTAGATTTAAATATGCTCAACAACCAAGAAATCTTATTCTGAGATAATTTCTGTTGAAGTATAGAGGCAAGTATACGATGTATATCCTCTTGGACAAAAAAAAAGAAATTGTAAAACTAAACTACATAACTCAAGAAACATGATAAAGTTAGAACTTCTTCATTACTTAATTACCACTTAAAATACGTACAATGTATTTCATACATTAAAAAAGACTTTTATACTAATACAAAATAAAAATTGTCCATACTTCCATAATAATAAAAAATGCATGTCTAACCAGTATCCCATGTATTCAATTTTCTAAGAACAAATGAAAACAAAAATATTATAGGACAGAAGGTGTTTTTGCATCTGTTCCACAACATCAGTAGTAATAGCCAAAATGTGTTTTCACACTTTTTAATATATTTTAAGTTTTCATATGGAACTAGTGGCATATTAGTACCTTCATCCTTATCATGATCATCATAATCTTCAAGAACAACTTTTGATTTCATTGATGCTCCAAGGAGATGAGTACGTTTTACAGAAGGCAATTGCACTTTTAGTTTAGTTCTGCAGATGATACTTGGAGGAATAAAAGGCCTATTGGATTGAAGTTTTGCAAGTTGCAATTTACGAGTTAAATTTTTAGTAGCACCACCCACAATAAAAGATGAAACATGTAATATAAAAGTGGCTTATCAGGTAAAATATTAAATTAAGAGAAAAAGTTTAATCTATATAAATATCAGTTCCATCATGCTTGTACCACAAAAACTTATGTTCTGTAAATGTAGTAACTTGCTAAAAGGTTGAAGCAATTAAATCACAAAATTTAAATTCCAGTACCTTCTATAGTAACATGGCATCTACCATGGAACCATATCTTGACACAGCTCTCTAAATTAAGCTAACATTATCGTTTCCTGAGAGAAAATCGATCTTTCAACATATGCATTCACAATTACATTAAAGAGTAAGTTTTCTCCAAACAAAATGATGTTAGAGAAAGCTTATCTTTGTTTTTAGAACTTAAGTTTGATAATTTAATGCAACATTACATGCCAAAATAGTGTATAGCTAGGCAGATATGTCACCAAATAAACTTGCTCTAAATTCCAAGTGGAATGAAACAAAAAAATACATATGCATTCCACTTTCAAGTGAAGTTCCATTAGAGTGTTTGTCTACAAAACACTTTTTGCAAGTTCATTTTACAGTGTAACCAGCAAAATTACAATGTCTGCACCTCTAATTTATTCATCTAATTCACATCAATTGAGAGAAAAAGCTTAAATTCTATAAATATAAGACCTTACCTTTTTCACATGATTAACCAATGATAGGTGCTCCACTTGTACTATTAGAAATCGGTTTACTAACAACCTCTATCATGACCTGCATATAATGAGTATTGGTTATATATGCAAACATAAATATCATCTAAAGTATAATTTTATATTTTTACCTTGTAAAGGCAACTACTACCATCATCCTCAACTCTCATATCTTCTTGTTTAGAAATCATGGTTTCAACTTCATGTCTTAGTTCATGTTCAGGATGATGCTGACTTGATTGTTCAGCTTCAGGCACAATGATTTTAGGTTGATGCTAGCCTAATTTTTCATCTTACTGATTTGCAAAAATAATGTTTTTTTTCTCTGTTCACTTAATGTTTGGCAGCTCTTCTTATTATGCCCCTTAATTTTGCAATGACTACACTTATTTTTTATCTTTTCCCACAACCCTTCTTAACTTTTCAATTCCATCATTTTTCACTTTTAAAAGTGAATTTGGATCTCTCCTATGTGCTTCTTAGGCCTTCATAGTTGGTTATTAAATTTTGGAGGCAAGATAGGAAGTTGATTAGATCTTGGCCATATTTCAGGCTCATTAATGGGATTGATGACTATTCATATGCTTTCAAGTATATCTCTCTAATGTACATGTGACTTACACTACTCTATACTTTGTCTCCATTATCATGTAGGGCATGAGATGCATAAGAGCAAGGAATACCAGTTAAATTTCCCTTCCCGCAAGCACATAATTTTGCTACCAAATAAACTACAATCTGATGACCTTTTGTACAATTTACTTGGAAGTTTTCATTTCTAGCATAATTAAAACTATGTCCAGCTACATGCTTATCAATTATTTTCTTAATATTAGGACAAATATCTCACTCATGCTTAGTTATCCACTCTCAAATAAATTCTCAATCATTCCACCAATCCTATAATAGGTAAAATTCTTACATTCAGTATATTCACATTAGAACACTCACATATATTGTTAGCCAACATATCACACTTTGTTTGGGTTTGAAAGTGTGATCTAGTCCAAAAATGTGTTGGTTCTTCATTTAGCCATTTATAAGCACTCTTATTTTCTTTTTTCAGTTGTTCTTCTATCAAGATTACATACTCCTCAACATAAGTGGCCTTTGCTATCTTCCACATTTTTATTTTTAAAGCAAGTCCAAAGTTGAGCTTTGTGAAGTTATTGTATAGATGCACAACACAATGTCTATGCTCAACTCTAGGCAGCAACTCATACACATTTGGACAAAACCATGCAAAAAAATAAATGAACAAATATGAATAGAATATAGGGATAAATAAATGAACACATATGTTACTAAGTGTATGAAGTTAAATTATCTTCTATTTGTCAGTTATAATCACCCAATCAATATTGTTGGAAATGTTGATATTCTCAATGATAAACTGTAAGAACCACTTTTAATGCACAATCTATAAAACTTTGGTGGCGATTTAGACAAAGGAACAATTTATGTTCCAATTTTATGCATGACAAATATTGTGGACTGTCCCATCCCATGTCCATTCAACCTAAGGCGGGAAACTCTCAATCTTGGATCAGAATTATGCACATTTCCCAAATAGCCGAGGAGAATATTGCTTTCACACTCCATGATGGTAGCTGTCATTTCTGGCTAGATAATTGGCTAGGACCGAAGAACCTTTTCACCTTGACTGGCATCCAGGACAACCACAAAGTTTCTGATTTTTTTCAAGACAATGGATGGAACAAGGAAGCAGTTTCAACAGTCCAACCTGAAGAATGGGCCTAGAAAGTATTAGATGTCCATATATTCCCCACAGGTGTAAAGGATAAAATGCATTGGAAGGTTGAATCTGGTGGGGAATTCTCTTCCTCTTCGGCCTTTCAACTCATAAGAACTCACAGCCTACCTGACCCTTATTATCAACATATTTGGGACCTGGGCTTACCCATCAAATTCTCAGTTTTTATTCTAAGGAAAAAGATATATAGGCTCCCCATCCATAGAAATCTTCACAGATTTCAGATACATGGACCTTTTATTTGTCCCTTGTGCAATCTTCATGGGGAAACACAGTTTCATCTATTTTCTGAGTGCTGGTTCATTACAAAGCTGGGAAACACTTTTGGTGCAAAAATTGGTGTCAAAATTTCGCAATTTTTCAGAACTTCCAACTGGTGGACGAACATTCTAGGCCGAAGCTTAAGGAAGTTCCTCCTTAAAATTACCCCCTCCATCTTATGCTGGACTGTGTGGAAGCACAGAAATGAAGCAGTTTTCGATGACATCAGACCGGCTTTTGACACAGCTGCGGTAAATATGTTCAAACTATTACGCAACCTTAATCAAATAATGGTAGGAAGGAACTTCAGCGACAGTTGGGATGTGTTTTGGTCTGAAATTCTGCAATACAAAGCTCCCTTCAGGCTGTCTTCTACAATCTGGTCCCCTCCTCGACAAGGAATGAGGAAAATGAATGTGTCATGTTATGTGGCTGGAGCTAATGTTTGAGGGGCAGGTATCATTAGAGACTTTAGGGGAAACTATATTCGTTGGTTTATTGTTACTACTTTCCCTTTTTGTCTAGTTTCAAAAATGCAGGTCCTCACGTGTGCACTTCATAGAGGCCTCCAGCTTCTTGACGACAGGACCTCCCTCCCAATGGTTCTTGAGACAGACTCCGAAGAACTACTGCACCTTCTCCAAATGGAGGAACCTGAGGACTGGAGATGCATCCAGCTAAAAGAGCAATTACAAGCTGCCAAAGCCTTCAAGGATGTGAAAAAAATTTCCAAACAAGAAAATTGGGCTGCCAGATGCCTTGCGCAACATGCAAACAGCTCCTCACCGCAACTGCCCGAAATATATAAAGCTGCAATAAACAATGATAGATTAGGACTCCCTCACCTAACAAACATCAAGAGAAGATCATGACAGGTAGTTAAAGGCCATTGTCTACCGATGTAAAGACAATTTGCCTCTATTCCTATTCAGCCTGTGATGTTAGGGCAAGGGCTGTTATGAGGTATTTAGGTACATTGATTCCTCGTCACTTTGATGAATTTCGTCAATGCTCCAATTCAGTTTCTCCCTGCCTGCTGATGTTAGGGCAGGGACATTTTGTGGCTTTTTGCTCCTCCCTTAGAGCTGAATGAGATCTCATGTGTTTTGGTTCACCTCTGGTGATTTTTGTAAGTCATAAATTATGCATTAGGCAGCTTTGCCTACTGGGTTTCAAGGTTATTTTCATGACTTAATTTACAATTTCTCTATAGGAAAAGGAAACCTATGATAGATGTAATAGATAGTCCTTGCGTTGAATTCAACGACCTTTTGTAAATGGAGTAGTACTCCACATTTAGTTCCTTTTGCATATCTTGAAGAACACTCATCCATTAGGCTTCGGAATGTAAATGGAGGTTTGTTCTCTAAGACTTTTGTTGTAAGAGTGATATTAGGGTATATCCATCACTCAAAAACTTATCTAATAAATTGGTAGTGACGACCCACCTCAAATGGAGGTTCTGCCAACTAAAAAAAAAACTGTAAGAACCACTTCCAAGAGTCTTTATTTCAATCTCAACAACAACAAAAGCTACAGGGTATATGCTATTGTTAGAACCTGCAAGGGCCTTTCAAATAGCATCTATCAATTCCAATTGATTTTCTACATCCTTCTATAAAACCCCTTTTTATAGCTTCAAAACAAACATACATTCTCTTAAATCTGTCTACTTCCCGGTCTTCATTTTTGACTAAAATTCATGAGTTAGGATTTGCTCTCAATAATTTAGCAAAATAATCTTCTTACTTTGCATATTGTTCATGAACTTTGCCTCTCACTTTTTCTAGTGCCTTTTGATTAGATCTCCATTCTTGACTTTTTGAAATAATGAGTTTTTTTTTTCTCTCTAAACATTAAATGTGGAACACTCATAGTAGGATTTGAGCCAAAATCATTAGCAAATCAATATGAAACTATGTTAGAGTTGCAATTTTTGTTATTCCAAACATTGCTGTAAGTGTGTTTTGCATAAAATGTTCTTACTTAAAAGGTAGGCTCACCCTCTATTATTCTTGCATAACACTTCTATTTGCATTCTCCTGCGCATCTAGCATTAAAAGGTAGGCTCACCCTCTATTATTCTTGCATAACACTTCTATTTGCATTCTCCTGCGCATCTAGCATTAACTAATGTTCTCACATTTCTTTTCTCAATAATTGCATGCATTCTTATTGCTTTTTCCACATCACCTCTAGTGGCAACTTTATTCTAACACAAAATTTTGGATTATTCATATCTTTTTTTGTATTAAATTGCCTAACTCTCACTTTTCTAATACCATTATATTCAGCATCTGATGAGGAATATACACTATACAAATAAGAATTTGATGTACAGTCATTTCCAAAGCTATCATTTGTATAAATGGTCATATAATTGGAGATCACTACATTTTTTTCTTACTGTTTCTCTTCTTCATTTTTTTTGTTACTACCATTCAGCTAGCTCTACTTCCTCATCTATAAATTTTTTAAACATCATATCATCATCTTCAGACAATTTATAATCAATATAATGGAATGGCTAATCATCAAATTCACTTCCTTCTATATTAGATAAATGATCTTCAACAGTGATCATGTTTTTGTTCTAGTATAAAGGGTTTCTACTAGTTGCATTGGTTCTATACACCTCCACCATTCTTTTATCATTTGATGATTCTAACGTGTTACTTATGTCTAAAGTCCCATTAATATGCCTTAATCCCTCTTGTAGAGTTAAACATGGCATTTTATAATATAACTTATGCGGTGGATGATAACCAAAATTTTCAACCATTACTTGTAACTCATCCATTGATACCAATATTGGGTCTACAAAATCATAATGGTTAACCTCCTCTTCTACATACATCAGTTTAGGGTTGTATATAAATCTATCATCATGTTGTACTTTAATTGATAAATAGTTCCTATTCTCATCTGTAATCAGTAAATAAATATAACAGTGGATACCAGCAATAAAGAAAAAAAAACCAAGTTGCATTTTATAAGTTCTATAAATATAAACATATATTAGAAAACTCAGTCCCACAAGGATCACAAAGTGCTATGTTATAAGATAAGCATTAAAAAAGTTCAATAATGCATACTAAAAATCAAACAGCAAAGTAAAACAAAGCTAAAAAAGGGACATCATATATAAGTTGTAAGTAACACTATATTTCCCAACAAATTATCTATCAAAGTAACACATTGCAATAGACTCCTATAATCCATACTAAAACATCAGACAAAAAAGTAAACAGAGATAAAAAATGGATATCAGATAAATTAAAGTAATATTACATTTCTCAATAAATCATCCATCAAAGCAATGAAATCAACCTTTAATTACTTCATATTTTACCCAAATCACAATCTATTTAAAACCCTAAACCATACTTTCTATATAACTTATGAAATACGAAATGAATAACTTACGACAATCAATTAGTTGATTATATATAGTATTTGGATATATGAAATCCTCCCATCGCAACATTCTTGAAACTGATTTTTAGTGAATCTATCAACCTCGATTAGGTGGCAATAGTTGATCTTTCACTTCAGTTTTAATACAAAAGATAACTCTAAATTCTCTCATTCATTTTGCCCTAATAATCCAATATGCATATCATGTGACTTGTTGTTTTTCATATTTCGAGACTTTACCCTTTACTTTGTCATGTGCTAGGGACATGACAGGCGAAGTTTGTTTACAAATAGATGGTAAATAGACAGAGAACTATTTAAAACTCAAAATGTAAGATGAGGGACTAGAATAGAATATTTTAATGCTGAAGGACGAATTTGAAATCAACCTATAATTTAAGGGACGATTGGCGTAATTTACCCAATTTTCATATATAGTTCAACCCATGTGATATTAATATGGATTCATTTAACCTCAAGAATAAATGATGTCCTAACTCAAACCCAAAGATACACTTCCTTCTATTATGTTGAACAATTAATACTCTTATTTGTGTTTCCTTCACATTGCATTTGTTTTAGTTAATCAACAACATTTGATCCGTTGCACATTAATTTTCTACTCATTTTACATTTGTCACCAACATAAACATAACAATATAATGCAGTCTTCTTTTAGGATTGACATTTCATATATATTGCTTCAAAGATTTCCTATTGTGTGGATCAGATTCAAACACTTATGTGTTGCAAATGTTGATTGGTTACCTTCCATGGATTGTATTTGGTAGAAATTTACATGGGTTGATATGTTCTAATGTATTTGATTAAACTTCATTATTGAGCACCACATTATTTTTATGCCTTGAATTGAGTTGAATTGCTTTGAGTAATGCCATTTCAATATCATGTGAATATTATTGATGAATTTACAACCTTGGTCCTATGATTCCAATTGACAGTGATAATGTGATTAGGTATAATAGTTTTAGTAGACCTTTGAGTTTAGTAATTTTTGGTATGTTTAATTTTTTTTGCCTCAAAAGTTTACCTTGCATTATGCGATAAAAGTTGTGGAATTGGTTTGCTTTATTGAGTTGAGCATATTATGCTACCATATAATTTAAATATCGTTGCCTATATTCTTTTTATTTGGTTGGATGCATATTATGTCATTAATGTTATACAATATAGTGGTGGTTGATAGGCTTGTCGTGTACCTCTTCAATTTTACCCTAACACTACTGTAGTAGTGGTGAGAGAGATTGATCCATAGGGAAGGGAGTGGTTTCAAGAATTCAGTGATTTTGCCACTGAACGAGTCACAAAAACAGATGTTAATAGCAACAAGAAGAAAGGAACAAGAAATAATAACTATGAGTCCAGCAAATGAAAAAAAGGTGATAACAAGTATGAGTTGGATGTCCTAGGGTTTTTGTACCTGATGAATGCACATTAGACAAAACAACGCAATGCAACTGACACACGAGTTAAGATAAGAGGAGACCTAAATGCCTAGGAGACAAGCTCACAACCAGCATGGCAACCGTGTTGTGCTCTAATATCCCTGACATTACTCTTTCCCATGGCGAGGCCCAAGCTAGGTCTTGGAGTCTTCGCTAACACCAGAAAGTTTCTTCTCACTTCTTCATAACAACTCAAATGATTTTCGATTGGCATGGCGACCGCATCTCAGAGCATGATTAGGCAAAGCAAGTGAAAGACTCAACATTCATACTTTTAGTTCTCGTTTCGTGTAATTCTCTCATATATTGGAGAATCTCACCTGAACTTAGCATGACGACCACAATTAAAGTTCAATTCAATCATGACAGTGCAAATTCATGGAACTTAACATAATTCAAGCATTGAAGACAAGTATGATTCTATTTTTTAGAAATTGTGTCAAATGCATAACATTGCATCATCTATTTACACATTCATCCGGTTCAAACCCTAGAAAATCACGTGTTTAGCCACAAAACTCCATTCTCAATTCACGATCATCAAATTGAAACTTAAAACAGTTAATTTTTATTGTATGGAAATAATTTACCAATTGAATTGCTTCCAAAGCTTCCACAAAAGAATTGTGAAATGCCTCCTTAATTGAGTGGAGAATTACAATGATCGAACCAAATCTTCGATCGGAATCGAGATCAGAGCTAAATTGTTAGAGAGAGAAAATCTAGAGAGAGAAATTCCCGCCCAAGATAAAAAATCTAGTAAAATTCTAGAAAGTCCAAATCTGGCTAAAGTCAAAAGTCTCTAGTCTCAAAAAGTTCAAAGTCCCCTAAATAATGACAAATCCCTTTATATATAGAGGTCTAAAGCTTACACTACACACTAACGTAAAATAAGTACAATATTACAGAAATGCCACTCCAATATAGAAAATGTCTCAAAAACTGTGCACGTTCATGAACTCCAAGTTAGCCCAAATTCTCAGCTTCATGCCTTCAAGCATAAGCACTTCACGTCATCACCACGATTTCCACCCTCTCGAGCCTTCAGCATCTATGCCTTCATACCCTGCACACACATAGAAAAGAATTCCACACTTAGCCAAAATTTACACACTGAACTTATCGTTTACATGGAGATGCATCTTGGAGATGCGTCGCCGTGCAAAATTCCTCATGTCGATGCATCTCCAAGATGCGTCACCATGCATTTTTCTAGGATGCATCACCATGCATTTTTGTGGTGGCCAGGTTATAATCGAGTTGATGCACATGAAGTGGTGCATGTAGTGTAGTGTTCATAGTATGGTGAAAGTGTAGTGCATGTAGTTTGCGAGTGTTGCTTGTGAGGCTTGTGCATGTGTGTGTGCCTAAGTGCATATGTTGTGTAGCAAGAAATGTGCATCAACTAGTGCATGTAGTGTGTGCTGTGAAATGCATAAGGTTCCGCAAGTGTGTGCATTGAGTGTGCTGTGAAGTGCCCATTTGCTGGTGCGACGATGCAGGTGAGCTTGTGCAGCGATATGCGGCGATGTGATGCAAGCTTGTGCAGTGATGTAGTGTAGGCTTGGGCAGCGATGTGCGGCAATATGGTGGATTTCAGAAATAATAAACTGTCCTCTTACAACCGAATTATGGCCCTGATACGTTCTGAATTTGGAACAACCCAAACCATTAAAGGTGTAGCTCTATCTCTTATCTTTCCATAGCCTTTTGAATCACTCAATTCGGAGCTTGGATGACAACGTTATGGCCAAAACACTAAACTGCGTCGAGGACGAAGTTTCGATGCATCGTCGTTCCAATTTTTCCATGGCTGTGCATTATGGAGGTGCATCGCCATGTAATTTCCCTTTCCAGCACAACGTTCCACTCCTATGCAATATATGAGTATCGTCGCCTCTGCATTAGACCTTGTGGTAAACATTGTAGATATTTCTCTTGGCTTTCTATAGGTTCAAGAATCATCAATGTTGGAGGTCTGTAGCTCAAGATATGAGCAATCTACCAAACTATGGCAGTGAAGTTAACAATGAAAAACTGAAGTAGTGACTACAAATATGCCCCCGTTTCTAAGTCTTGCACACAGAATTAGAAGAAAGTTAAAACATAAGAATTGAAGTAAAGTCAAAGAGCGTTCCCAAACACCCAAGAGCTCCTCATTTGGCTTAGTAATGAGAAAGATACGCAAAAATGAAATTAAGCTAAGTGTTCTGCCCAACACGAAACAAGCATGTTAAGGCATCATCCAAACCTCACAAGCACAATTTCAAACCTTCTTTAATTCTTTCCTTGTTCTTTAACCTTAAACACACATTTGTCTCACTCAATCAACATTTTTGGTCTTTTTCTTCATTTTAGCACTGCAAGTTGAAACCAACATAAATGCACAACATGTCATATAATACTTCACAATTGCATGAAAAACAAGTCAAAAGCTAAGTGGAATAACACATATAAACCGGGTATAAAACCGTCTTATCAATTTCCCCCATACTTGAACTCTTGCTTGCCCTCAAGCAAAACTCACACTCTTCACTTCAGCATTCAACCTATCATTTGCATTCAGCACGTTGTCCCCTATTCACACTACTATTATCCAAGTTCATGAAAAATTTTCACACAAGCCAAAAACCAAACACAATTCCCATGGTACCAAACTCCCAGAATTCAGCACACATTATCAGCCAAGGCATACTAAATAAAAACCAAAATGTCATGCGTGCAAGTGTGTGATGAGGAAAACCGAATCCATTCGCTCTCTTTCTATGTACACTTCTTAGTATCTTGCCTACCCATTCGCTACACAAAAATCTTCTTGTCTACACACATAAACTTGCAGCACACGAGATCAATGGTAACCTAATGCACATCGGTGCTTCTATTGGCTATTATCATTTTTCTTTCATCTTGCACTTTGGTGCATTCATTTGTCACACACATTAGTGCATGACCGCTTGGGTCTTGTGGCTCTTTTTTCTCACTTTTTGCTTGGGTTTTATGGCTATTTTTCCCATATTTG
Source organism: Ophiorrhiza pumila (assembly GCA_016586305.1). Classification (NCBI taxonomy): domain Eukaryota; kingdom Viridiplantae; phylum Streptophyta; class Magnoliopsida; order Gentianales; family Rubiaceae; genus Ophiorrhiza; species Ophiorrhiza pumila. The sequence continues at coordinate 19,390,418 of BLIW01000005.1, forward strand.
CTTGCCAGGGTCTTACGGCTTTTTATTCCCAGTTGCCAAAAGCAGCTAGTAATGGAGGATGATCCTCCTCATAACGAAGGCCATGTGGAAAACGAGTAAACCCCTCAAGAGTGACATTCTATCCCATCCAATGAGCAAGCTCCTTCTCATCAGCAGAAAGAAGGAAGTTCAAATCCATTGATTGATTTGAGTTCCCTAGAAATTGGCAAGTTCTTGACAAAGAATTGTGATTAAATTAAGGCATTAATTGGCAATGATATTAGGGTTAATTTGGCTAAATAGGAAGCTCGTGAAACACAACAATGTGAACAAAGGTTGCAAGCCATATGAGAATAAGATATTTACCAGCGACTTCACAAAGAACATTAACTTTTCAAAAGAGCATGAGAACGTGAAAGGAGAAGCAGACATGAACATCTCTATTTTATCTAAAAAAAGAGAATCTCGATCACGTCATAGAGACGAAAGAGTGGTATAGTACACACAACACCTTTGCCCGACCTACGAAAATCAAGAATTGTATGTACCACTTGAGCAAATCGAAGGAAGGAATCTTCAGTTAGGAGATATAGGTCAAAACGACCTCCCAAACACTCTGCGTCAGTACAAGAATGGGCTTTTTCAAATACTTTCTCCTTTCGTAAATGGCGTGGCAAATTATCTTCTTTCACATCAGTTCAAAATGCCAACTCTAGCTATATATATGATAGTCATTAATCCTTTAGATCATCTGCATCACTTTATCGAGAATATAAAGTTGCAGATTATCCAGATAAGATATTATGTAAAAGCTTTGGAACCACATTGATGGGAGAAACAATAATGTGGTATTAGAGTTTGAAACCCAAATCTCTTTCTAATTCTGGCCAAATATGCATTTTGTTCAATGCTAGATTTTTATAATGCATAACATTTGAAAAGACAATTGTCAAATTGCTCAATCTAAAATAAAGAGATACAAAACATTACAATAATACAGCAATGAATTCCTCGATGAAAACCTACAAATAGGCTGTAGGTCAAATGATGTTGTTATTGGTGCTTTCACAAATGGTTTAACATCATGAAGGTTATACAAGGAGTTTATAGCAGATCTCCCTATCACTATGCAAAATATGATGAGAAGAGTACAAAAGTTTGCAAAATGAGAAGAAACAGATAAACATAAATGGGACAATGAAAAAGGTTCAAAAAAGAAGAAAGAAGAAAACAAAGGGAAGTTCTTAAAGGTAGTGATGGAAAACAAATATTCAATAAACAATAGTATAATGCACCGCAAATTGGTGAAATCCCTAAAAAATTTACCCCTTTGAACAGAACTCGAACTGATGTGCTCACTGTTTTAGAGATTAGGGATATCCGAAACGGATGTCTAGGTTGGTGATAAGAGGAAATATATTCACCTTATATATGCTATTTCACTTATATTTTGTACTATACTTGTTGCTATTTAATGTGTTTTTGTGTATTTTATAAGTTATTGAGCACAAAAGTCAAAATGAGAGAAAAAGATTGAGAAAGATCAAGAAAGATACGATTTAGGAAAAAAAGGTGCCTTGCGTCACAATGCTGGCTACTTGTTTTATAAGATGTTCAAGGTGTTAATTCCAATTATTGATGATGAATTAAGACCTTGGATAGGGTGGAAAACAAGTCTCAAGTTGTTCCCATATTGGCTCAAGGCTCTAAGACGGGTTACCATCGCGAAATACATTAAAGGAGACAAAGAACAATTATTGAGAAAATCTACTAGGGTTTAGTATTTTAATCATCTCTCTCAATTTAATTTTTCATTGGGTGATTAAAGGGCAATAGAAAGCCAAAGAAACAGCTTCAACTTTCATGTTTTGGAATTTTCTAGATTCTGCCAGGATAATAGAGAAAAATGGCCTACAAACTGCACATTGCAACATGGAAAGTTCCACCTTGCGACGTGACTCACTGTTTGTAAAATTTTACAAAACATTTATGGAAATCGTGACATGGGGAGCTACACATCGTGACATCAGGAGCATAAACATTGTCAAAAATTTTCTTGTTTAGGTTTTTATGGTTTTTAAGGTTTTTTTTATGGGTTGTTTCCTAACTTGTTCCTTACATGTTAGGATTCAAAAACGTGCCATCTTATCAATGTTTGATAGGGTTTTATGTTGTTGCCAATATAAGGCCATCTATTATATAATTTTCAAAAGGGAGACCATAGAGGAGATCATAGTTTAGAATAGATTATGTTTTATCTCTCTTCTTTTAAGGTTTTTTTGTTATTCTTTTATAGAGGGAGATCCTTGAGAGATCTCAAGAGTTTTAATCATAGTTTTTCATAGAGAACATCAATGTACTCTTGTTCTTAATTCATCAAATGATACCTCTTTATTGTTCTTCAATTAAGGTGTTCTCTTTCCTTTAAAGTTTACAATTTTTTTACTATTTTTAATTGAGCAAATGGAAACAAATGTCACTATATTTTTATATTGTCCAACTATTCATCAATAAACTCTTTTTTTTGGAAAAACGATCACCATGCTTTTTAAAATCTCCAATACAAGTCACTCTATCAACTTTATATGTTAAATGTAACGAGATCTATTTCAAATGCATGGTATGCTATCTTCTTAAGGGGCAATTTTGTCAAAATAAAATAAATAAATTATTGTTGATTAATATATTAAACATAAAAACCCATCATTACTTTTTTAGTTCTCTTCTCCTATGGTCTTGTCTTACACAACATGTCTAGAGGATTTGTATACATAGAAACAAATAAAAAGATGAAAAAAAAAGTCCCTAAACAAAAGTTAATTTTGTTGGGTGATCTCTGCACCCAAAACATGATTGATGAAAATACTTGTCTTGTAACAATTTTAGCCCGTATTATATTAAGAGAAATGAATATCTCTCATGTTCTACAATTTGAAAAGAGACTCAAGTCTGCATAATAAAGCTATGCATCACTTCAATCTCATCTAAAACTTCTCGATGGACACTTTCTCTTTCTTTCTAGTTAATATTGTTTTGTTTATATTTTATGACGGTAGTACTCCTTTCTCTAATATATTCACTCTCCACAAAGAGAGGATTTTTTTTACACACATACCCTCACATCATCCCTAAGGAATCAAAATCTAAACCTTAAGGTCATCTCTCAATCTTTCAATTCAATCAAATTCCTTTAAAGTGTTCTTAATATTCCTTCTCTTTCTGCGGGACCCTTTCAAGTTTAGTTTAATTATTGTTATTATTTTGATAGGACTACAAAATACTAAACAAATAAAACATTTTTTTGGTTGGTATTGATCAATACCATGAGTTCATAATTTTACAATATTAAATTGAATTTATCAAAATTGATGGGTTTTCAAGTTTTTATAGTTTTTTAATCATCAAATTTTATTTATTTTATTATAATTTTAATGAAATTACCCCCTCAAAAGGACATTTTACCATACAGTTGAAATAGATTTCATTAAATTTAATGTGTAAAGTTGATAAAGTGACTTTTTTTGGAGACTTTTAAAAGTATGATAAACTTTTTGGGTAAAAAAATATATTAGTGATGAATGGTTGGACAATATAAAAGTATAATGATGTTTTTTGCCATTTGCTCTTTTTAATTATTATATTGATATTTGATCTAGACATGTTAGGCTAGACTTGTTGTGCTCTTGAGTTTTGTCATGGGTTTTTGTGCTTAAAAGTTGTGTTTGGGTTTATTGATTGGGTTTTTTGTGTTGAGTTTTACTTGTTATAATCTTGATGGGTTATGCATGATAATTTTCCACTATTATGTATGATGAATATGTCTTGTTTTTGTGTAGTTAGTTACTAGACACAACTTGTTTTAATCTTACCTTTTGCCACATAGGAGGATTGGAATAAGTTGTTTGGAATCTTTTGTGGTTTGTTGTGAAATTATTAGGCTAGTTTTACCTTAACTGTTGCCTCTTGTCACATAAGAGGAGTTTGAGAGATTAGTTTAGCATTAGCGTGACTTGGTTTGCCATTGCCTCTTGCCATATAGGAACAGTTAAATTAGAGGGTTGGTTGTTATTAGATAACATTAGATTCTGAGATAAATAAGGAAGTAAACCTTGCCTCTTGCCATGTAGGAGGCTTTAATTACTTGTTAATATCTACTTGATAGACGTCTAAACCATTTCTTTCCTCTTTCAACATAAGAGGGAGTGTACTAGATTTTTATAAATAGGTTGGGTACTCGGTATAGAGATCTAAGTTGTGAGTAATTGTTTACCCTTAATTATAATACTCCAATAATATTTAATTCCTATCCAACTGTCTTTTAAACCCTATTCATTGTCCTGAAGAGTACTTTACACTCTGTTTCATTACTTGGTCATTAGCTTTTGTGTGGTTTTAATTGTCTAACATTTCTTCTCTCTTCTATTTCAGTATTTAGTACTTTAAATATTTAATTAAATTATCTTTTATTTGTTTTGTTGTCCACTACTTCACACACTTACACTTAATCGTAGTTCTATCGTTCCCTATGGGATCGACTCCTACTATTTACTTACTATACACAATGATGTTTTGATGCACTTTAAAGTCGTGAGGAATTAGGGTGTTATAAATATATTTGATTTGGCTAAACTACAAATGTTGATGCTTAATTCGCCCTAGTTTTTATCGATCATCAGTAGGATAACAAGAGAAACAAAAAATGCTTTCGTAAATTTCACAACCAAAAAGCTCATGAAACCGAGTATTGTAAAGATCTCAAAAACTACATTGAAGAAATAGTGAAAAATGGATATTTACGGGAGTTCGTGCAAATGGTTAATAATCCTGGAACTTAAGTTTGACGAACTAAGGAAAAGAATGATGAAGAATCCCAGGATGAAAAGAGGAGAAAAAAATAATACTCATGATAAAAACTCAGACGCCGATAAGAAAATTGTAAGCTCTAAGGCAACCTAAGAGGGGGGTGAATTAGGTTTCTAAAAATTTAGTACAGTAATCAAATCAAATTCAACAACAATGAGTGAGTTGTGAGAATTGCAACAAGTGTAATATTCCACAACAATTATCCAGAGACACAATGAATTAATAATCCAATACAATTGCACCAATTCAAAGCATAAACAATATATGATAATGGCAAAAATGAAAACTGTAAAGAGAGAAGACACAATCAATTTAGAGTGGTTCAAGACTCCCCCTTGGAGTACTCTACATCCACTACCTAAGTTTCCCAAATTAGGATTTCAAACCTTTTCACTATGATATGATCTCTTTTCGGTGGTGAGATCAAAAGGACCACTTTTACAACCAAACAAGGTTCAACCTTCTCACTAGCTATCCCAAGCTATGAGTTCTAGGTTTTTACTCTCACTTGAGAAACCTTTCACAAATCCTTACAATATTTGTTTAGAAAAGAAATAACAGCCCTCAATTAAGGTGAATAAGATGAATTGAAGCTCACAGTATTATTCCTACAATAACAATTACAACTCAAAATATATAGCTCAAGAATGAGATGAAATTCTTAAGAAAGGCTCAAGAACTTTTAATCTTTTGGTTCTTGTAAAAACAAAGTGAAGTGCAAGAGTTGTAGAGAGTGTTTTTCAGATTAAGAGCTTAGGGAATCAAGTGTAGTGTTTTCCTATTGTTCATGCTTTAACTTGTACAAATACTTTATGAAAAGATGAAAAAAAAACGTATTTGTTTGACATTTCAAAAACTAGCTGTTATGTTAAAAGCTAAGTTTCGGACGCTATTTCGGACCCTGGGGGTCATCTGAACCTATTTCTCTGAATGAATAAAAACCTTATCACGACATTTTCGGTCGGCCGAAACCTCAAGGGGGGCGTCCGAAACTAATTTTCGGATGGCCGAAACTCCCCTGCCCCGTCTGAACTTAAATTTCTGAGAGCTTCATTTTTCACAAAAGTTTCGGACAGTCAACTGACCAAAAAGGGGCGTCCGAACCTATATTTCGGAAGTCCAAAACTCAGCCCTCAGCGTCTAAACCTATTTTTCTCAAACTTGTTTTCAATTTTCGTTTTCCAAATCATTTTTGCAACTATGTATGACTTTGTGCAAGTATGTTCCTTACTTTTTGAAATGCGTTTGAAGACTAATAACATTTTGAAATTATTTTTACTCGAGCCTTAAAGGAGTAAAACAATTTCTTGAGCTATTTACACAATTAGGGTTTAGGATTGGGAAATGACCTAATTTACCAACTTTTGTATCTTTTTCACTTCCAATTCTTTTTTCATGCAATAAAGCTCCATGCTTGGCTTCTTTTGAATATCTATCATATTGAAACACTTTTTGAACCATTAGCATAAACATAATTGTTTCTTAAACATCAAAATAAGTAAAGATTAAGACCCTAGGTCTTCACAATCTCCCCCTTTTTGATGATGACAAATAGGTTATGTGATTGAATAAATAACAAATGCAATAATTTACTTTTTAACGAAAAATAATGCATACTCCCCTTATATGTATACTTCCCTTTTATTTTTATTTTTCTCCCCATTACATTTTTTGTTTTTCTCAAATATTCTTCTCCCCTTTTCATTACATGCTTTATTTTTCTCTAATATTCTTCTCCCATTTGCATTACATGCTTTACTTTTCTCTAATATTCTTCTCCCCCTTTTGACATCATCAAACTAAAGAATGAAAGAGATAAATATGAGCACATAAAAAACACCAAGTTATACCATTGCATTTATCTTGAATCCCATGCTTTGTGAATAATCAACATATAGATCACAACTTAGGACTACCTTTCCACTCCTTGCAACCTAATGGGTAGCTAGGCTAAAAAAAATGGTTAAGTATAAGAATTTTGTAGAAATTTTGACAGAGTTTCCTTTTTATAGGGATGGATTCCACCTGTCAACAACCCATACAATCCACAAAATATGCACAACATAATATATATTTCAAAGTTCGCAACATCAGTGTGCACAATATACCATAATCACTTTAGGAGAAATGCATGAATTAATCTTTACTAACATTCAAGTCAAGACCATCAAAAACATCAAGAACATCAAAGTTATTTTCAAATAGCAATATCCAAGAACGTCAAAGTCAAGACTATAAAAGACAACTGAAAAAAAACAAAACCATCAACCAAATATCAAAAGTGCCAAGAGTCATCAAGAATTAACCTCACACATTAAGAACATTAAACACATGACAACAGTCCCTAGTCTATTACATTAATAGCTAGTCACGTGCCGGTGCCTTCCCATTGAGGCGAGCTTGATCAAGTGCATGCCTTTGCTCATCCATCATGAGAACTTCATGTCCATAATGAATTTCATTTCCCAAGTCATCCACCATAATTTTCAACGCATCAAGTTGACCACGTATCTCAGCCATGTTACTATCCAACTTTGCATGCATGCCGGCGATCCCACTATCAAGTCGATCACTCAAAGAGTCGAAATACCCTTGAATGAGAGTCTTGAAGTCTTCATCCACATGAGGCTCACGAGGAGGCTCCGGAACATCATGAGCTTGTTCCTCCTCCTCACCATCACTACCCTCAATATTCTCATCCAAAACCGGCTTGTCGAATGTCCATGCAGCATTGACAATATAAATACCCATACTCCTAAGGAAGGTAGAATCATAGAAGTTGCGAGGAGAAACGGGATATTCGACTTCATTGTCTAGTGAAATGCCTTGTGATCTTACGATTTTTCTGATGAGCATTCCATAGGGTAGACTTCTACGTTGGTCCTTAATGTGGATATCAAGGTACTTATACATGAGATATCCAAAGTTGATGGGAATTCGCTTAATCAAGGCATACAAGACATAGAGGTTCATTGTGTTTGGATCGGTCTTGTAGCCATGGTTAAGGAGGACAACCTTGGTGATGATGTGAAAAAAGACACGAAGTTGAGGACTCAAATTTTTAACGGGATCCTTAATAGCCCCAGCAAAGGACTCAACATTAAAAACGCTAGCCACTAAATCATTGAAATTGAAGCCATGAGTGGCATCGGCCCAATAGTGGAGTCCAAAATACTCAATCACTTTCTTACCATCTGTGGCTAATGTGGTGGGGTGATCAGTTTTGAATAATTTGTTGAGACTTTCGGGAGTCACAACAATGTCCTCAGATTGTACTCTAGTGTACAGCTGGTTAACTCCCACTTGTCCAGGTTTGGTATGTAAATTTGCAAAGAATTCATACATCACAATAGTATAAATAGGCTCATTTGCAAACAATATTTCTTTCCAATCTTGATAATCAAACAAATCCTCAATATTGGAAAAACCACTAATGTCCTCTTTTCTAACAACTCTAGGCATGACTATTTTCTTTTTATTCTGGACATAGCTATTGTACTTAGCGGCACAATCACTATTAACAAATGGAGAATTAGGATTAGTGACCGTGGATTTACCATGTTGGATGTGGGAGGGAGCTGTCAACTTTGTCTTCTTTCGGCCTCTTGAGGAACTCATGTTGATGACTTACTACGTGTGAAACTCTAGAGTGGAGGAGGAGAGCACACTTTGATTGAAGAAATTCAACCAACCAACGCCAAATTTAGACAAATTGACATTCACCCAAATTCTAGGGTTTGAAGCAATTTGATGATATTTGTTGGGAAATTCTGTGTTTGGAATCAGTGAAAGTGTTCTTTAGATGACAACGAATGATTCTAATGTAACAATTTTGAAAATAATTGGTGAGAACTCAGTATTGAGTTTGAGAGGTGCGAAAACAAGGGTTTGAAGCGTTTGGAAGAATTTTGGAAAAGTGTTTGAAAATCAGGATTTTTAAGCCTGATACGATAGTTTCGGACGGCCGAACTTTGGAAGGCATCCAAAACTAGCATCCAAAACTCCAAAAAAATTCAGCCCTCTCAGAAGTTTAGGTTCGGACGGTCTAGTGCGTTCGAACCAGCGTCTGAAACGTCTGAAAAATTTTACTCCATCCTGATATTTAGGTTCGGACGGTCCTGTGCGTTCAAAACTTGCGTCCGAAACTATAATTTTGTTTTAAAATATATTTTCTAGAAATAAAATCAATGTTTTCGGATCACTTAAGTTGGATTACACCAATGTTATCTCTTAAAAGAGAAAATTGATCCTCCAGGAGGGGTTTGGTGAAGATATCCGCCAATTGTTCTTTAGTGGAAACATATTCTATATGAATTTCTTTATTTTGAACAAGATCACGAATGAAGTGATGTTTGATGTCAATATGTTTTGATCTCGAATGTTGGATTGGATTTTTGGTTAAGTTTATGGCACTAGTGTTATCACATTTAATGGATACACACCCAAAATCTAAACCAAAATCAAGAAGAGTGTGCTTCATCCAATGGATTTGAGAACAACAACTTCCGGCAGCTATGTATTCGGCTTCAGCCGTTGATAAGGATACAGAAGCTTGTTTTCTACTAGACCATGACACAAGAGATTTTCCTAGGAATTGACACGTTCCACTCGTGCTTTTCCTATCAACCCTACATCCGGCAAAGTCAGCATCGGTAAAACCTACTAATTCAAATGTGTTCGTCCTAGGGTACCATAATCCATGATCTATCGTTCCTTTGAGATATCTAAGTATTCTTTTTACAGCCTACAAGTTTGATTGTTTAGCACATGATTGAAATCTAGCACATAAGCACACAGCATACATAATATCCGGCCTAGTATCCGTCAAATAAAGTAAACTACCTATCATTCCCCTATATTGTGTTTCATCAACTTTTACACTATCTTCATCTTTGTCTAATTTAGTAGAAGTGCTTATAGGTGTTCCATTAGGTTTTGAGTCTTCCATGCCATATTTTTTAAGTAACTCTTTAGTGTATTTTTCTTGACTTATGAAAATTCCATCATCCATTTGTTTTATTTGTAACCCAAGAAAGAATGTTACTTCTCCCATCATACTCATTTCAAATTCGTCTTTCATCAAGTTTGAAAATTCTTCGCATAATGTTTCATTTGAAGCACCAAATATTATGTCATCAACATATATTTGTACAATTAGCAAATCATTATCACAATACTTAGTAAACAAAATAGTGTCAATTATGCCTTTATGAAAGTTCTTTTCTATTAGAAACCTACTAAGTCTTTCATACCACGCTTTAGGAGCTTGTTTTAGTCCATACAATGCCTTAACCAATTTATATACATGATTAAGAAATTTGTTTCTCTCAAATCCAGGAGGTTGTTCTACATATACTTCTTCTTGAATAAATCCATTTAAGAAAGCACTTTTAACATCCATTTGAAAAAGTTTAAACCCTTTGAAACAGGCATATGCAAGTAACATGCGGATAGACTCAAGCCTTGCTACGGGAGCAAATGTTTCATCATAGTCTATACCTTCCTCTTGCCTATACCCTTGAGCCACCAATCTAGCTTTGTTTCTTACTATATTTTCTACTTCATTAAGTTTATTCCTAAAAATCCATTTAGTTCTTATAATTGAAGTGTCTTTAGGCCTTTCTACTAGATTCCATACTTTACTTCTTTCAAATTGGTTTAATTCTGCTTGCATAGCTACGATCCAATTATCATCTTTTAAGGTTTCATTTATATTTTTTGGCTCAATTTGTGAGAGGAAGACCAAGTTATTATCTAAATGCAATGATGACCTAGTGTTGACTCCTCTAGAGGGACATCCTATGATTAAGTCTTTAGGATGATTACCGATAAACTTCCAAGTTTTTGGAAGATCATTCTTTTGTGAACTTTCATCTAAAGTTTGAGTATCATCATTTTGAGGAGGGTCTATTTGTTTAGATGGATTGTTTTCTATTTCATTTTTGTCTTGTTCATTAGATGGATTTTCTTCTATTCCTATTTCTTCATCACTTTCTTCATGATTTTTACTTGTATTACCCTCATCAAAGTTTACATGAATTGCTTCTTCTACTATTAAATTTCTTTTGTTGTATACTCTATATGCTTTTCTAATTTCTAAATATCCTAAGAATAGTCCTTCATCCGATTTCTTATCAAATTTTCCTAAGGTGTCTTTTACATTTAGAATGAAGCACTTACAACCAAAGACTTTAAAATATCCTAAATTTGGAGTTTTCTTATAGATTAATTCATATGGAATTTTCTTCAACAAGGGTCTAATCAAGGTATGATTCATGACATAACATGTGGTGTTAACCGCTTCGGACCAAAAATATTTAGGCAAGTCATTTTCACAAAGCATAGTTCTAGCCATTTCTTGAAGTGTTCTATTATTTCTTTCAACTACTCCATTTTGTTATGGTAATTTTACTGCTGAAAAATTGTGTGTAATACCATTTTCATCACAATGATGTATAAAGCTTTCATTTACAAATTCGGTTCCATTATCACTTCTAATTTTCACCACATTTAAACTTAACTCATTTTGAACATTTTTAAATAGTCTAGCATATTCTTTAAATGTATCACTTTTATGTGCCAAGAATATTACCCAAGTGTACCTAGAATAGTCATCTACTATCACAAAAACATATCTTTTGCCACCTAAACTTGTAGTTTGTGAAGGTTCAAACAAATCCATATGTATTAACTCTAAGGGTTTTGAAGTTGTTACCATGTTTTTAGGTTTGAATGTACTTTTAGTTTGTTTTCCTAATTGACATGAATCACACACTTTATCTTTTTTATATTTGTGTTTAGGTAAGCCTCTAACTAGTTCTTTTGCTACTAGATTATTTCTGTGATCTATTCCCACATGAGCTAGCCTCCTATGCCACAACCAAGTTGTGTCATGTCCCACACTAAGACATTTAATTTCTTGTTCCATAATATCACACAAATGAAGTGTATACACATTGTTATGCCTAGATCCGGCAAGAACTATTTTACCATCTATTAGATCAATAACAACACATTTTTCACGTTTTAAACAACACATCAAGATCTTTATCACATATTTGACTTATGCTAATCAAATTGAATTTCAAGTCATCAATCAAAAGCACATTTTCAATCACATTGCTATTATTATTGGCTAAATTACCAATACCAATAATCTTCCCCTTTTTATCATTGCCAAAAGTAACATGACTTTTATTTCTTGTTTCCAAGTTATTAAGCAATGAGGGATTACTGGTCATGTGTCTTGAGCATTCACTATCAAGGAACCATTTTGTATCTAAAATTGTATTTTTTAAATATACCTACATTCAAGAATCAATGTGTGACTTTAACCATTCAAGCTTTCATAACATTGATATCTTTCCTTATCCATGTTTTTTATCCATTGTTAACTTCCATTCTAGCAAAGCATTTCCTTGAGGTATGTCCCTTTTTACAACAATAATCGCATATCACATTGTATTTAAAAGATTGTGAATTCTTGTAGTGAGGTCTAACATTGTTAAACCTAGACTCAAAGTTATATTTCTTATGTCCATAATGAGTGTTATTCATTCTATGATGTTGGTTATGTGTGTTATGCATTCCATATCCATGATGTTGACGAGGTCTATTTTTAAAATTTTCTACTCCTCTTTCATGATTATGTGATGTGTGAGTAATTTTTACAGGTTTGGATGTGGAGCTTTGACCTATCTCATGTGAATATCCTAATCCATATTTACTATTTCCCATTCTTTGATTTCCTAAAAGTATTTCTAAGTTGTTCTTGCCCTGAGTGAATTTAGCTAAACAATCACTAAGGTCTTCGATTCTATTTCTTAATCCTACATGTTCTTTCTTAACTTCATCGTACTTTTTAACCTCTTCCCTAACCTTATTACTTTCTATGGTTAACTTTTCATTTTCTGTTTTTAATGTACAGTTTTCTTTTACTACACAATCATACTTAGTGATCAACTCTTGATTACATGAAGTGACTTCTTCCACTTTTGCCTTAAGCTTCTTGTTTTGAATTTTGGTTTTCTTTAACTCATCTACTAACTTAGCAATGTACATCTTGATCATTACTATTATCATCATCATCATTACCAGAAGAAAGACTTACCTCATGGTCTTCAAATCCCATGAAGCACATGTTAGCAACTCCTTCTTCTTCTCTTTCGATTTCCTCTTTGGATTGGTCATTATCCCATGTGACCTTGATGCTTCTTCCTTTGCCTTTCTTGTCTTGTTTGAACTCCTTCTTTCTTCTTGGACAATCTGCAATAAAATTTCCAGGTTGGTTACATTCAAAACATTTGTTAACCTTGGATGTTTATCCCTTTTCTTTCACCCAATGTTTGCTCCTAAAGTTTCTTCCTTTGTTAAACCTCTTTTTCCTACTTTGGATCATCCTAGATAATTTTCTAGTAAGAAATACAAGGTCATCATCATCTTGTTCATTTGTATCTTCCTCATCATCATTCTCATTCTTTGACACTTTAAGTGCTATGTTCTTTTTAGCCTTAGTGTTTTCCTTTTGAGTTTTAGATTTGATTTTTAGCTTATATAACATAAGAGAACTAATTAGTTGATCTATGGGTAGTTCTCTCAAATTTTTTGCTTCCTCAATTGCTATAGGTTTTTACTCCCATTCCTTAGGTAATGAATTTAAGATCTTTCTATTTTGCTCACCTAAGGGATAGACTTTTCCTAAGTTCTCCAAATCTTTAATTATGCTATTAAATCTATAATTGAATCTATAAAACATCTTATCTATAGATTCATTACTATCCATTTTAAAGCTTTCATATTGTGTTACTAATAATGATTTCTTCTCTTCCTTAACATCTTCGGTTCCTTCATGTATTTCCCTAAGTTTCTTCTATATGTCATAATCATTTCTACATCCCTTAACTCTACTTGATTCATTTACATCTAGTGAGTTATATAAGGCATTTGTGGCTTTAGCATTTAGAGTGAGGTTTCTCCTATCGGTTTCATTAAGTTCACCCCTTTTGTTTCCTCTAGTTTCATCCCCTATAGTTATCTCAGCCATATAAGGTCCTTTCTCAACAATATACCACATCTCAATGTCAATGGATTTAAGATAAATTTCCATTCTATCTCTCCAACTGCTATAGTTGGTTCCATTAAACATTTGGGGCCTTGAAATAGATTGTCCTTCCATAAACATAGCATTGTTTGTTGCCATAATCTTTACTCTAAGGTTGTTAAGCCTAAATAAGTAGAGACCAAGCTTTGATACCAATTGTAAGCTCTAAGGCAACCTAAGAAGGGGGTGAATTAGGTTTCTAAAAATTTAGTACACTAATCAAATCAAATTCAACAACAATGAGTAAGTTGTGAGAATTGCAACAAGTGTAATATTCCACAACAATTATCCAGAGACACAATGAATCAATAATCCAATACAATTGCGCACCAATTCAAAGCATAAACAATATATGATAATGGAAAAAATGAAAACTATAAAGAGAGAAGACACAATCAATTTAGAGTGGTTCAAGACTCCCCCTTGGATTACTCTGCATCCACTACCTAAGTTTTCCAACTTAGAATTTCAAACCTTTTCACTATGATATGATCTCCTTTCAGTGGTGAGATAAAAAAGACCACTTTTACAACCAAACAAGGTTCAACCTTCTCACTAGCTATCCCAAACTATGAGTTCTAGGTTTTTACTCTCACTTGAGAAACTTTTTACAAATCCTTACAATATTTGTTTAGAAAAGAAATAACAGCCCTCAATTAGGGTGAATAAGATGAATTGAAGCTCACAGCATGATTCCTACAACAACAATTACAACTCAAAATATATAGCTCAAGAATGAGATGAAATACTCAAGAAAGGCTCAAGAACTTTTAATCTTTTGGTTCTTGTAAAAACAAAGTGAAGTGCAAGAGTTGTAGAGAGTGTTTTTTAGATTAAGAGCTTATGGAATCAAGTGTAGTGTCTTCCTATTGTTCATGCTTTAGCTTGTATAAATACTTTCTCAAAAGATGACAAAAAAACGTATATGTTTGACATTTCAAAAACTAGCCGTTATGTTAAAAACTGAGTTTCAGACACTATTTCGGACCCTGGGGGTCGTCCGAACCTATTTATCTGAAAGTATGAAAAACCCTATCAAGACATTTTCGGACGACCGAAACCTCAAGGGAGGCGTCCGAACCTAAGCTTCGGACGGTCGAAACTCCCTTGCCCCGTCCGAACCTAAACTTCTGAGAGCTTCATTTTTCACAAAAGTTTCAGACGGTTAACTGACCAAAGAGGGGCGTCCGAACCTATAATTCGGACGGCCAAAACTCAGCCCTCAGTGTCCGAACCTATTTTTCTCAAACTTGTTTTCAATTTTCGTTTTCCAAATCATTTGTGCAACTATGTGTGACTTTGTGCAAGTATGTTCCTTACTTTTTGAAATGCGTTTGAAGACTAATAACATTTTGAAATTATTTTTACTTGAGCCTTAAAGGAGTAAAACAATTTCTTGAGCTATTTACACAATTAGGGTTTAGGATTGGGAAATGACCTAATTTACCAACTTTTGTATCATTTGCACTTCCAATTCTTTCTTCATGCAATAAAGCTCCATGCTTGGCTTCTTTTGAATATCTATCATATTGAAACACTTTTTGAACCATTAGCATAAACATAATTATTTGTTAAACATCAAAATTAGTAAGATTAAGACCCTAGGTCTTCACAAAAATCACATGGGTACTTCGTACAATCATTGGAAGATCCTATGATAGAGATTAAACGACCTCTAAAAGAGCAAGAAATAGAGGAATTCCATAACAAGATCCAATCCATTAGCATTTTAAACCTATGGAATACTATTACATTTTTAGAAGATGATGCAGTTCCAACTAGGTTTTCACATGAAGAGGCATTTCTAATTATGGCAATCATAGCAAAAAAAACAAGTCCACAGGGTATATATGGATGACGACAGTTCAGTTGATATACCTTTTCATGAAACTTTTCAACAAAAGGGTACCGATAAAAAAACAACTCAAAGTTTGTCACTAGCACCTTGTGCGCTTTTAAGGAGAAACATCAATGCTTATTAGAACAAGTAACTTGCCAGTCAAATTGGGAGAATACGTTAAACAAAGACTCATCTATATTGAGTTCACGGTTCTAAATGTGACGTCTCTATACAATGTTATACTTGGACGACCTGTCATGGTCCTATTAAAGGAAATCTGGTCCCCATATCATTTAGTCATGAAATCTCCTACGAAAGTAGAAATTGCCACAATCCGAGGTGATCAAAGCTTGGCTAAATAATGTCATATGGTTACCTTGAGGGGAAATAAAAAGAAATAAATTTCAAATGTTAATTGCATTGACATGATAGAAAAGGAAGGTCCAAAAGAGAATCATATCTTGACAGAAAAGGTAGAAAGCATTCCCATAAAAGAAGGGCATAGAAATAACACGGTTCAAATTGGGGTTTCTTTCTCAAGATATGTCCAAAGGTCTTTAATTAATCTTTTACAAGAATAAAAAGATGTCATTGCATGGACTTCAAAAGATATGAAAGGAATATCACCCGACCTAATGGTTCACAAGCTGAATATTGACATATCTATTCAACCAGTTCATCAAAAGAAAAGATCCCATACTCTGAATAGGAACCAAGCAATATCTAAAAAAAATAGATAAATTGTTGAAAGTAGACGTAATCAAGAAGTACTTTATCCAACCTGGCTTGCAAATACCGTAATGGTACCAAAACCAGACAATTCACCGTGTATGTGTATTGATTACATAAGTCTAAATAAAGCATGTCCAAAGGATTGTTATCCTTTGCTGATAATAGATTAAAAGGTCAATGCGACTTCTGGATATTAGGTTTTATACTTTTTCAATGCCTATAAAGGTTATCATCATATTCAAATAAATGAAGAAAATGCAGAGAAAACTGCCTTCATAACAGAAATGGGAGTTTTTTTTATACAAAAACACTTTTAATTGAAAAATACTGGAGCAACTTATCAAATGATGGTTGATAAGATTTTTCAATCTCATATTGGGAGGAATGTTAAAATATACATTGATGACATGCTCATTAAGAGCAAAAAGATGAAAAATCTTTTATCCAATGTGAAGGAAACTTTCAACAAGTTGCGAGAAATAGGGTTGAAGTTGAATCCTAAAAAGTGTACTTTTCGAGTAGGTTTAGGAAAATTCCTTGGATACATAATATCGAGCAAAGGAATTATTGCAAATCCTAAAAAATTCAAGAAATCATGGACATGAAACTGCTCAAAAAAATAAATGAGGTACAAGTGCTTACAGGTCGGCTAGTAGCTTTGAATATATTTCTCTCAAGATTGGCAAATAGAAGTCTACTGTTCTTCAATATTCTGTAAAGGACAAAAACGTTTTCATGGGATGAAAAATGTGAAAAAGCATTTGATGAGCTAAAGAGTAATTTAGCAAATTTGAAAATCCTATCAACACCAGTTCATGGCGAAATCCTATACATATACTTGGCAGCTAGCAATGCCACCATCAGTGCAGTTTTGGTAAGAAACGATCAGGAGATACAAAAGCTAGTATACTACACCGGCAGAGCTCTACAAGATGCCGAACAGTGATAACTTATAATGGAAAAGCTAACTTTGGCGCTAATTCATGCAACTAGACATTTAAAACCATATTTTAAAGCACATAAAGTCCATGTCTTAAGGGACAACCCACTTAAACAAGTTCTTCAAAAGCCTGATTCATCTAGAAGATTAATAATGTGGGCAATAGAATTAGGTGAGCATGATATCACCTTTTTAATTCGGACAGTAATAAAAGGGCAATTACTTGTTTATTTTTTAGTAGTAATTCTATTAGGCAACAAAGACCTGATACGAATATGGAGGCAAAAGGCGTGAACAGTGCCCTACATCACGACATTGAGCCTTTCAGATGTTGTGACATCCACCCACATCGCGATGTCTTGGAATTTTTGCATTTTTATTTTAGGGTTTTAAGCCTTACATCCTAATGTGCAACACCCAGACGTAGCGACATCTAGTATTGTTAGCATTTTTTTTAGTTTTATTTAATTTCATAATTTTATTTACTTAATTAATTAGGGTCATTTGTAATAGATAGATAGGGTATTATGTAAGCCTATAAATAGACCTAACTAAAAATAAAATAATCAGATGATTAATATTTTGAGAAAATCAAACACAGAGTTGTTTAATACGTAAGTAAAAAATCTAAGAAGGATTCTTCTTCTTACTCATGAGGGTTATTCTTGAGAAAGGGATTTCTCTTTGCTTTTTGATGTCATTGTTAAATTATTGGTGTGGAGCCATCATGTAACCGTGCATAATGATAACCTACTGAGATAGGTTGGTTCTACTTCTTCAAAATGATCTTTGGAAACATCTTGGACAAATTATTCTGTACTATCACATCTAATTATGTAAGGAGCGTAAGAAGATTCGTATCAAGTGGCATCAAAGTTTCGGGGAATTTTCGAAAATCAAGTTTTTCAATTTCCTAAAAATTGAAAATTTTAAATTGTTATTATAGACAACTTTGCATGATTTGATAATTATGAAAGGGTTACAACAATTATATCCTTATTTTATTTTGATAGTTTGGATTGATCAAGTTTGCTTGTGGTATACTTGTGATTGCAATTTATATCACGTGGATTTGTTGTGTGATTATGATTTGTGGAATTAGTAATTGCAGTTTGCATTAGCTTTGTAAGACTAATTGACTTAATTTGAATATAATAGTGGTTTTATTGCATTAGGAGAAATTTCTGTGGAATATTGGATTGTTGAACTATTTGAATATTGCCATTATAAGTGAGCAACAAAAAGAAGCTAGTGTTAATTAGAATTTGGAGATGATGATTTCTTCTCTAGGAGATCAGTTGCACCAGTTACCTACTGATGCACAATAATTGCAGCGTGACAATCAACAGTTTAAGAGACAGTTTGAATGGCTAGAATCTGGGTTAAGAGTGGGAACTCGAGAGAAGATGCAACGTAAGAATCCATGGTTGGAGGCCATGGAGGAAGATAGGTTTGATTTTGAAGAATTTGCTCGCCAACAAGTACGAAAAGGGGTCCTCACTTAGAAAGAATGCAAGTTAAATCCACCATTTTCTAGAAAAGAGAGTCCAGACGTATTTTTGGAATGGCTTAGAAAGATGAACAAGATCTTTGAGTTTTATCACTATTTAGAAGCGACCAAGATAAGTTTGGTGGTTATGGAATTCACTGGGTATGCCAGCACATGATGGGAGGATTTACTCATTTAAAGAGACAGATTGGGGAAACAACCAATCAGAACTTGGGACTAGGTCAAGGCCATAATACAAAAATGATTTGTTCCAAAACATTATTTAGAAGATTTGTGGTTGAAGTTGCAGAATTGGAGGAAGGATTTTCATATTAAGAGGTAGCAAGAAGCAAGTTATTATGAGTTGAGCCTCAGTTCATAAGGAGAAAGAAGTGGCTATTGCTCAGTTTTTCAGCGGATTAAATCAAGAAATTCCTAAGGTTGTAGCCTTGTATCAATATGCTGATATGGGGAACTTAGAATAATGTGGAGAAGCAGCTAGAACTTGAGAAGAAAACAAGTATAGATGGTCTTCGATCTTAGAAGTCAGTGTCGACGGGTCCAGGTCAAGGATTTGTGATTCAAGAAAGTAAGGGAGAAGTGAAAGGGAAAAATGACGAAAATGTGGCGCGTCAAAACCTCGACTTGTACAATGTTTCATGTGTCATGGTTATGGGTATGTACCTTCCCAGTATGGTAGTGCTCGAGCTATTATCATCCGGCCTAATCGAGATATAGTGGAGGCTGAGTCAGAGTATAATGGCATGCCACTATTAGAGGGACCAGACAAGGAAGAGATGATTCTACCAGAAGTGCAGGATGAGATGTTGGTGCTAAGGCAATCTGTTTCTTTGTAGCCTATGGTGGAAGAGAATTGTAAACACACTCAGTTATTTCACACTTGGTCTTTAATTGGGGGAAAGCTGTGCAATCTGGTTATTGTTAGCAAAAACTGTGCTAATTTGCTAGTTCGCTGTTGGTAGAGAAGTTGGGATTATCGACTGTTGATCATCACCACTCACATAAGTTGCATCGAATGAATGCTGATGCCCCTAAGAAAGGTTTTAAGCAGGTACAGATTGATTTTTCTATTATTGGACCTTAGGATCAAATTGTGTGTGATGTGTTGCTTATGTCAGCTAGACATGTGCTATTGGGTAGACCGTGGTTAAATAATCTAGAGGCTCTTCACCATGGCCGTGAACATATATTCAATTGAAAAGCATGGGCACAAATTCCTATTGACATCGTTGCATCCATCTGAGGTGTATAAAAACCAGCGCAAGATTTTGCAAGATATGCAGGTAGCCAGGGTTGATACAGGAGATCTACAAGTTTTACTCTCATTATTTTTCCAGTTTATTGTAGGAAACAGAGTTCTTTTGAGTGCTACGTTAGATTTGTGGGCAAATCCTTTTCAAGTGGGAGGGGTTGATACAAATCTGGAGGCAAAAGGCTTGGACAGTGGCTCACGTTGCGACATCAAGCCTTTTGGATGTTGCGACGTCCACCCAAATTGTGATGTCTACCCACGTAGCGATGTCTAACATTGCACATCACGAAATCTAGGAATTTTACATTTTTATTTTAGGGTTTTGACCCCTACGTTGCGACATGTGACATCCAAATGCCGTGAAGTCTGACAGTTTTTTTCAGTTTTATTTAATTTCATAATTTTATTTACTTAATTAATTAGGGTAATTTGTAATATATGGCTAAGGTATTATTTAAGCCTATAAATAGGCCTAACTATGTATGAAATAATCGGAAGATTGATTTTTTGTGAAAAATAAACACAAAGTTGTTTAATACATGAGTAGAAAATCCGAAGAGGATTCTTCTTCTTACTCATGAGGGTTATTCCTAATGAGGGGATTTCACTTTGCTTTTTGATTTCATTATTAAATTGTTGATAAGGAGCCATCATTTAACCGTGCATAACGATAACCTACTGAGATAGGTTGGTTCTACTTTTTTAAATTGATCTTTGGAAAGATCTTGAACAAATTATTCTGCACCATCACATCTAATTACGTGAGGAGTGTAAGAAGATTTGTATCAAAACCTGTATAGTAAAAAAGAATGAAATGGTCCTTTAGAAGTAGTAAAGCAGCAAAAGTAGAGTATATTTGTTGATGGAGAATCAAGTGAAGATAGTTTAGGGGCTGGATTGATATTAACCAATCCAAAAGGACAAGAATTCACGTATGGTTTACGATTTGAATTCAAAGCAACAAATAATAAGGCAAAATATGAAGCACTAATAACTATGCTTAAATTAGCCTCTCAAATGGGAGACAAAAAATTACAAGTTTATAGTGACTCACAGCTCATTGTAAATCAGATAACTAGGGGTATGGGGCCCGAGATCCAAACATGAAAAAGTGTTTGCAAAAAAAAAATAGAAAACCTCAAATGAAGATTTGAGGAATTTCTAATTGAACGGGTACCACAAACCCAAAATAAGTGTGCTGACACATTAAACAAGTTAGCATTATCAGCATATACTCATTTGACAAAAAACAAGTTCTTGTAGAAGTTTTTCCATCTCAAAGCATTGATGAACTAGAGATAAATATTATTGAAGAAGAGAATGACAACTGGATGACAACAATCTTTAAGTTCTTATCAATAGGGGAACTGTCACATGATAAGCTGTCAGCTCAAAAAATACCTTTACACTCAATCAGATATGCCATCAAGGATGGAATTTTGTAAAAAACGATTATCATGCCTTGGTTATAATGTAAAAAACGATTATCTCATGTCTTGGTTACAATCTACAGAGTCCATGGCCATTTGCTAAATGGGGAATTAACATAGCTAGTCCATTTTTTGAAGCCACTGGATGAGTAAAATTTTTGGTGGTTGTAATCGATTACTTCATGAAATAGGATAAAGTTAAACCATTAGCAAGTATCACTGGAAGAAGTATGATTAAGTTCATTTGAAAAAAATGTCGTATGTTAATTTTGAATCCCTAGAACATTAATTTCAAATAATAGAAGGCAATTTGCAGAAGATCCCTTCAAAAGTTGGTGTGAAGATTTGAACATAAAACAACACTTCACCTCAGTAGCATACCCTCAAGCGAACGACCAACCCAAGTTAATGATTAGAATAATAATTCAAGTTCTGAAGAAAATACTAGAAAAAGAAAAAGAAGATTGGGTTAAGCAATTATGCAATGTTCTCTGGGCATATCGAACCACGCCCAGAACGACAACTCAAGAAACTCTATTCAACTTAGTCTATAGAGTTGAAGCAGCTGTTACTACAGAAATCAGGCTTCCAAGTCCAAGGGTAATCAACTATATCTCAAATACAAATTCAAAAGAAATTCAAG
The DNA here is from genome assembly GCA_016586305.1 of Ophiorrhiza pumila. Classification (NCBI taxonomy): domain Eukaryota; kingdom Viridiplantae; phylum Streptophyta; class Magnoliopsida; order Gentianales; family Rubiaceae; genus Ophiorrhiza; species Ophiorrhiza pumila. The sequence continues at coordinate 19,412,707 of BLIW01000005.1, forward strand.
TGAATTTAGATATACTAGAAGAAAAAAAAGAAATGGCGTATCTCCAAGAAGCCAAGTACAAGGTAGAAGTAGCTTGTTATTATGATAGATGGGTTTGAAATACTCAATTCTGACGTTGAGATTTGGTTATGCGCAAAAATGAATCAAGTAGGGTGGAAGGACTTAAGAAGCTAGATCCGATCTGAGAAGGACCTTATAAAGTCATTCAAGTCAGAGGAGCAGGGAGTTACAAGTTAGAGACTCTTGGAGGAGGAGTTGTTCTAAGAATGTGGAACATCACCAACTTATGCAAATTTTATCAGTAATTCCTTTTACTTTTCATATTTAGCTTTTATTTCACTAGAATAAATGCTTTACAGCTCATATTTCAATATTAATACTTTAATAAAATAATCCATTTTTGGAATTATTCCTTTATGAATTGTTGCATAATTCTTTTATGAATAATTTCATATTTATCATTAATGATTAAGTTCAGTTATAAAGATTTTATATTATTTGATCAATTATTTTCTCTGCAAAAATGGGAAAAATGTGTAAAAATAACCTCATGTTTAGAAATGTTATTCAACAGTTCACCAAAAACGAGTTCAATTGAAAGAACCTTAACTACTACAAAATGAGGCTGTAGCAACACCCATAAAGTGTTGTTTTAGGCCCTAAAAATGTTGCTATAAGCCTGAAGCAACACTTTACAAAGTGTGTTATAAAAAGGTATCTCCTTAGATCTATAGCAACACTTTTTTCATTTTAAGCAACACTTTTTAGATGTGTTGCAACTGTTAGAATATGCAACGCTTTTATTTGTGCAACACTTTTTTCTTTAAAATGTAACACTTTTTTATTTATTTCCTTTAAGCAATTGTAACACTTGATCCTATCAAATGCAACACTTTTTACAATTTTTTAACCCTATAATGCAACACTTTTTCTTTTAAAATGTATCACTTTTATATATATTGCACCATATATATATATATATATTATTGCTAATTCAATAACATCCTTTGAAATGCAATTTTATAAAATAAATAATCCAAAATGATAATATATTGATATAAGTTTTGGGTGATGGATATACCCTAATATCACCCTTACAAAAGATGGCCATCTTGATTACTTGACCATTTACAAGCCTAATGGTTTAATGATCAAGAGGCAAGTCCAAAAGTGGAGTACTACTCCATTTACAAAATCTGCGAATATTTAAAGCACCAAATTGGAGTACTACTCCATTTACAAAATCAGCAGAATTTAAAGCATCATATTGGAGTACTACTCCATTTACAACATTAAACAACTTGTAAAAACAAATCTAGGGTCAATCTAGAATCAGTTTGCATGATTCCATTTAGTAAACCTGCAAGAGAAGATTCAACACCAAAGGAGTACAACTCCACCTGCAATAAACCATTCCCAACAAAGAGACTACTCTAAAGCATAGGGAAACTGGACATAACATCAGCAGCCAGGCCCTTAAATTATTATGACATTTCGATCTATAGGGGAGTACCATAAAAAAGAAGTAACCAAATATATACATTAGTACTCTTAAACCTAGTACTAAAAGCATGTGCATTGCATTAAAATCATTTGAACAGAGATGTCAGCACATTACATACTTCCACAGAATATCAGAAACCTACCATTGTCTCGATTTAACATATGACTAGCAACCAATTCTCATACAAGAATATACAATCATATAATTTCACCATTTTACCCCAACCGTCAGGACAGATAAGTCTCACAGATTTTCCCAGAACCGGCCAGGACTCAGCTAACTAGGAAATCATAGCAATCACCATAATCACAATATCGGATTCTATTTGTTCCTTTCAATTAAGATTCTCTCAATTAAGATTCACAGCATTACCACGAGCATAATTAATTGTATGCACACATAAGTGCACCGCATTACCACAGCATAGACAGTACATGTCAATAATGCACATTTAATGTTCAATTCACAGTGCACAACATTTTCTATATTCTATCAAAAGTTATAATGTATCACCAGATTCCAGGTCATATATGCATGTTGACATAATCAGGCAATAAAGTCCAGCCTAACATCAGCAGCAGGTCTATAATTAGGAGAAACCAGCCTAACTCAGCAGCTGGTGCTCGTTCTCTTGCTTACCTTACTTGAAGTAAGAAGTCTCGACCCTCACACTTGTGGTCTCTTACAGCACCTTTCTATCCATGTTCCTAATTTGGGTTGGAGCCCCTGCACTTGCTCTTGCTGCCAGATGTGCCAACATGGAGCTTCTGATATAGATTGATTTCTGTTCCTTTAACTGTAGTATTGCTTCTGAGTTGTCGAGCTAGAGTATGATCTTCTCTGGTATCACTTTCTTTCTATTTTCTCTGTTTGGACTTTTCTCTTTTTTGTGTTTTTTATTCCACCAATGTGAAAGCCTCTTCTTCCATTTGATAGGCTGCATCTGCAAGGCCTTCCTCATCTCCTTCCTGCATAGATAAATTATCAATATCAGAATGGACCTTTTCAATAATTACATTTGACATACCATCAGCAATAAGGGAGAAAACACAAAAATCAGCAACTAATTGTCCCAAAACAGGCAGGTCTTGTCAATGCCTATCTAAACTTTTTAGACAAACTGTGCTGCAATTCTTTTTGGTGGAAACTACTGCAAAGTAATAGTAAACTAAAAAAAACAAGCAGTTAAAACAACATACATGTGCAACTAAACATTTGGGAAAGTTTACAAAGGTACTATGAAATATCTGCCTTTGAACCTAATCAAAAGTTCTATGAAATATCTGTCTTTGAACCCAATCAAAAGTTCTATGAAATATCTGTCTTTGAACCCATCCAAGTACATGACTGCCTACCTTTGTTTTGACCATTAATTTCCAAAGCAAATGATGTAGCTCGCCAATTGTTTCTGTTATGCGCATCAAGAGAATGTTCTTGACTGAGCCATAGTACCAAACACGTCATAAACCAGCAGGCGGCAGGACCACCTTATATCACAAAGCACATGATTCCATAAGCAAGATTCAGTTCCAAGTTTTCGGTATCTAACCACAGATTAATCTATACTCATCGTCACCAAGTCAAAGCTTCCGTTCAAATCCAGAAATTCACCACATATGAATCAAGTACATGATTATCATCATCAAGTGGAAAATGGGATCTCTGCTCTTCCACATTAATTCGCACCAAAGGTTCGACATTCATCGAAGAAGCAATGAATGAAGAGTATAGGGCCAATTTCAATTCAGCAAATGAAAATTAACCAATGAGAACTATCCTCAAATGACCACACAATTGCGAAAAAATTTCAAGTTCATTATTCAGAACGTGTATCTAGTTCAAGTTCAAAGGGAGCAAATCCACCAAATGAACCTCAACAAAATAATGCAATTGGAAACTCTTCACAATCCGAGATTCCCCTAGCATTTAAGCATGAGACCTCTACAAAATTTCCAAAAAATATATAATCCACGGCTTGGGAAAAATGCATGCCCATTCTGAATTCAGTAGCGTCATTGCAAATTCAGTCAATTAAAGAGAAAATTCACCAAATCTCTCACCAAGAACATGAATTACCAATTACAAGATTGAGTTCCAACAAATCATTCGTTTACTATAATTTCAATTACTCTGCAGCTCAGAATCACCAATTCAGTTCTGAAATACTACCTCAGAGAGGGACAGTTTGAGCAAATCCCGATTAAGTCACAGAATTCTCCCACCTTCAAGGGATGCCAAAAGTAGCTCAGCGGCTTACTCTCCTCTATTGTGGCAGTTCTCTCTAAGGGTTTAAGAGCTCCTCAATTTGGACCAGCTGCGGCTGCTAGTACCCGAGATATGATAGGTGGACTGAGAGTCATGGGTGGCAGCTTGGAGTAGATGATTCCGATCCAAAGTTGAGTCCATTCTTCCACCCAAGGGTTTGAGATCCCGTGAGTGAGCTCACCAGAGGAGTGAGTAGGAGGCTGGTGACCGGCTCTAGCCTTTTGTCGGTGGAGGATGGCCGTCGGTTCTAGATGATGGCAACGAGTTGGAGATCTTAGATGGGACCTCCCTTGACTCGATCTGCTCTCTCCCGCTGTTAGCATCCGGATCTATGAACAGTGGCAGCTCCACTACAAGGAGCTGCCTTTGGGCGATAGGGACCAGATCCAAGTAGCTTTGGCTACCGGCGAGAGAAGTGATGTTACGGAGGATAGAGGTGACGATTCTAGCCTGGTGAGCTGAAGGTTGAAGCTTTTGAGAGCTGAAGTCAGAATGTCAGGGACTTCAGTTGAAGAGAGCAGTGAAATGAAGGGGTTTAATTCAAAATGCAAGCTGTAGGAAGAAGACTGTTGAATCGACTTAGAGTAGTGAAAGCCAGTTGAATTTAATGCAACATTTTATAATATGTTGCATATAATTTATAAATATTGCTTTAGATACCTAATAAAGGCAACACTCATAAAAGTGTTACATGTTCTTATAACGATTGCAACACTTATTTACAAGTATTGCATGTTCCTATAACAATTGCAACACTTGTTTACAAGTGTTGCGTTAAATTTACTTATGCAACACTTATTTCTAAGTGTTGCAACTTTTCTCAAAATCTACTTCTATTACAATATTTTAAAAGTGTTGCAATGAAAGTGTTGCTACATCATCATTTTGTAGTAGAGCTTGCATCCGTAATGATAAAAACTCTGACAAAAAGAAATTTGGTATAATATACAATACGATCAAAAAACAAAATTTAACATTCCATAAAAAAGAGGTCGTTTAAAGTCAATTATCATGATAGAATTAAATTGAAATAAAATTTCATTAAACTGAATGGGAACATCCAAAAGAGGCCAAAAACAAAGACCTGAAAATGATTAAGTGCATTCAGAACAGAAGGGTAAAAACCTAAGTTCTATTACAAATCTAAGAGTCTTCTTGCTCTTCTTCATCTCTTTCCTTTTCCTCTCCAGTAATATATTTAGGAAGAGGAGGCACAAACTTCTGGGCATCCACACTAGTCTTTTCCAAATTGGAGAGGTTGCAATTCATAACCTCATTGGCTTTCGGGTTGAAACCTCTCTCCTTCTTCACGTCAATGTTAGGAAACTTCTCCTGAATTGTGGTTAAGGTCATGTGATGCCCAAAGTTACGAACTGGAGCAAATTTAGTCATCATTTTTCCTTAATTGAACTGAAAACGTTTTAAATTATTTTCCCGGCTTGATTACCTTGGAGAGAGCTCAAATTCATGGAAAGCTTGGTGTTTAAAGTCTGAGCACTTTTCAGCTTAGACTGCAGCAAGGATAGTTTTTCCCTTGGTCTTCAAATTGATTCTTCGCCTCGTTGAGTGATGAGAAGAGATCCTTCACCTCTTTTTAAACTTTGCTACACCTTTGATTTAATTTTTATCAAACGATTTCAATGTTTTCCATCACGATCGATAATCTCATAAACTAGTCCCATGACCTGAGGAAAACAATGTTATAAAAATGATACTTGAGAAATAGATAAATTTTAGATTGAAATAAGAAAATTACATAAGTAGTGCCAAGAACCAACCATTAACACAAAGAGTTTGCTTTCAATTTCCTTAATACCTTATGACCTCGGTGAGAGATGCTATTGAAAGCAAACTCTAGTGTTGTCTCCACTGTGAGACTGTCATTAACTTCCAAGTTAACATCTAGGCAAAAATATTTTTAGGGAAAGTTGAATCTCCCTTGTATACTTTAGAGAAAGTTACATAATGTTTCCAAGAAGAAGGGCATGTCACCTCAATCTCCGGTAGTTCAACCTTATTGGCTTTAAGTTTTTCTTGGCCACCATCTTCACTTCGAAGAGCTTCCTTTTCCCAGCAGCTTTAGCAGATGCAACATAGGATTCTTCAAGATTAACTGATGAAAGATTTGGATTTTCAATTTTCATATCCAAATTCCCCTCAGCAGTGGGGGCTCCTTAATTCTCTAGCTCTGTTTGAGGCTGGTTGTTATTGCCTTTCTCTACATTCACAGGGTTTGGGATATCACCCATCAGGACATCTAAGCTCATCACTAAAGGAAACAAAGTCAGTGACAAAAAAAAAGAAGAAACTTTATTCAAAAATGTTCTGATAAAAAGATAAGAGTTATATCCCTTTTTCCTTTGTCCGCATAATCATAGTGGTCAGACTCCAATTTGGCGAGACTTATGTTTTGAGAAACTAATTGTAGAGTCCATCTTAGACTATCTCTAATCTGTCTTTTCTTACAGATTTTGCCTTGTTTTAAATTATTTTTATGGTAATTAAGTGCTTTTTGGGCTTAATTGTAAAATTTATATGGTGGGGAGCTTAAAGTGCTAAAAAGGCTTATTTAGAGGCTATTTTAACCAAAAAGTTAACAAGTCAAAGAAAAGTCAACAAGTTAAAGAAGAAGTCACAAGGCAAGAAATAGAAACCCTGTACTCTAAGGTTTGCCCTAAGGGTTTGAGCTAGAGTTTTTGTGCACAACTCGTGGTGAATATGAGCTTTAGCCAAGTTAATGCACTATTTGGAGGTAAAGGTTCATATTTGAGTAAAGACTTAGCATGATTTTAGCATATATTGCCTTCGGAAGACAACCTTAGCACCACACCCTCTAGGCAAAGGAACATATCCAAAGCCTAAGTTGTAAGCACTTAGGACCAACACTTGTCACATATGCATAAAAACATCACCCTTAGGATCCCCAAAGCTAATACCAAGGCACATATCAAAGGCCTTAGCCTAGAACTTAGAAACTAGCACTAGCACACCACTCATGCACAACCTAATACACCTAAGGCAAAAACTCTAGGACTCTCACCAAAACTCTAATACATAGGCTAGTTCTTCAACCTTAGAGCACCTTAGGAAATTGTTGACAACAAAACACACTAACAAAGAAGGCACAAATAGGATATCAATCAAAAGGATGGATGGTTACTTTATCCTTGGCACGGTACCAACTTGTTTAAAGTATGCTTTGGTCGGTGTGTTTTAGAAACTACAATTAAATTTGTAATCTTACCCAACCTTGTAGAAGGGTGAGTAAGGTATCGATCCCATAGGGAGGTGCACTAGCTATATGATGTGAAATATTCAATAGTTGAAGTAAACAATAAAGTGTGCAAACTAACAATTGTCAAATAACAAGGCAATCACAGAGATTTGTAAGGTAATCAAATCGAGAGAGAATGGTGTTCTTGGACTAGTGTTGTGAGAAATTCCATCCAGTGAACTAATAACCTTGTGTTTAGCTATGATGATTGATTTATGGGGTAAAAGATTATCCTCATAGAATGGTCCTAAGTCATCTTGGCATATGCACCTAGGTTAAAACTCATTAATTCTCCCCTTTCCTTGATAGAGATAAGTTCAAATTATTAGTTAAAGCCGCAACCGGTGACAATGGCTAACTACCTAACTAGTTTCCTCTAGGTTGATTTTGTATTAAGAGAACTCAAGGTCCCCCTGATCGGGGCTAAAAATACCTATTTTTACCCCCTCGTTTACTTAAGTGTATGCTTGCCTTTGGGTATTTTATTGTTGTTTATGTGTTGTTTTTAGAATAAATGCAGGATTTCAAGTTCAATGAGGCTAAAAGGAACAAAATCCAGATTTGATGTGAAAAAGTGGGAAAAAGAACCAAAAAAATCACTCAATCCGGATTACCAAAGACAAGATGGCACAAAAGAGCAAAAGTGGGACTGCAAGGAAACACTGGGCAGAACGCAAAGCAAACTTCAAAGCATATCTCGGCCTCTACTGAACGAAATGAGAAGTTATTGGATGTTTTGGAAATATCTATGAAGAGTACTAAAACTCTTATGTTTGCAAGTACTCCAAAAGCTACTGGCAAGATTGTTGAAATGGAGGCTCAAGTCAATATATACTAAAGAATTTGGAAAATTAGAAGCCTATGTCACAGTTTGGGAGAATATTCATAACTTTCAGCCCAGAACTTCAAATTCAATGCTTCGTAATGCCTTAGAAAGCCAAGAGGCAGGGCTACAATTGTTATGAAGACCACAACGCCCAGTTTGGCACGAATGGTATTCAAAAAAGTGTCCCAATATCATTTAAGTGTGCTGTCTGAAATCTTAAAAAATAGTGGTTGCGGGACCAACACTTTCGGAAATTGCATTTTGGCCCCTATTTTAGAATAAGCGGGGTACTTTATTTAATTATTGATTTTTATTCATTTTACTAACTATATAAGATTTCTTAAACACTAATTTAGGTATCTAGGACACAATTAGCAATAGATCACAAGAACACACCTTTTAGTGTGTGTTCTTGGTGTTTTCATTTCTTGGGAGAGAATTCTTGTAACTCTTGGCTAATTGAAGTGGAAATTAAAGGGAATTTTGGAAATTTAGCTTGGAATCAACATTTGGGAAGTCTCCTCATCCTAGATTGTCTCTTCCTTTTCACTTTCTTGCTTAATTCATTGCTTAATTTACCATTTGGGTTTGCTCTAATTAGCCATGATGGGCTAAATTGTGTGGTGTCTTTAGAATTAGACTGTGGACTTTTGATAATTTGTTTGTATGGTGATGAAATATTATGGGCTTGATTATATGTTTTATATGCTTGATTTTAAGGTCACATTTCTTGTGCAATATCATTGACTTGAAAGTGAGAATTGGGTCATGTTGTGAGTAGAATATTAATCCATTTCATGTTTTGATGAAGAGACCTCTTTGTCCATAATAATGTTGATTGAATTTATTACATGAATTAGCCCTAAGCATATGGAAACCAAGTATACACTAGCATGATAACCTAGTTGGGGGCTTGGCTTGGAAGTTGTTGATTTGCAATGACATAGAATCGATTGGCTTTGATTGATCTATTAATTGTGGTTGAGTTTCGTCCGGTTATAGTCTTAGCCACCAAATTTCCACTAGACAACATTAAACCACATTCTTCAAGCTATCACATGAATCACCAATGCTACAAATGATTGAGAAACCTAGTCCTATATTCCAATGATAAACTTATATATTTGATTTCCACTCCCTAATTTTGTTCGACCGCTTGCTTCCAAGTGCTACATATTTAGAGTTAGGGTATTTGTTTGTTTGGGTTGTGCGACGAACTCACTCAACACCCCCACCTGGCAGAAGCAAGACCCCTTTGATAACAACCAAAACCAAGTATTATTATTGTCTTTACATGTAAATTTCTAAGTATCACTACCCAGGTGTCATTTATCCAAACTAGATATAATGATAAATTCATTTAAAGCATGCAAACTTAACCCATTTATGGTGGTCTAAACTTCTCTAGAGTAATTCAACAAAAGAATCATCTTTCAATTACATGTTAGTTAACTTGGAAATTAATCAATCACATAACAAATATGAATACCTTGAATTCAACCCTTCGAAGTCACAGATTAGGAATTACTAAATCCGGTTTTCACAATTCCATCATTATTGTCAACACAGGACTACTATTTCACTTGGATTTTATAACTCACAACACTTTATCCAAGAACACCACAGTGATTTAGTCTTTCATGGCCAAAATCACCACACAAGTCTTTCATTACCCATCATAGAGAAGGAATAACTCTTAGAATTTGATTAAGTCAATAAAAGATCCAAGTTTCACTTGTATTAAGGCAATCCTTGCAAAGGTATTACAATAAGATCACAAGTTCTCTCTTTCTCTCTCTCCAATTTGAGCCTAATTCTTAGTCTAGTTCTAAGGCATAAGCTCTTGCTCCCTGGCAAAAAATAGAGTTATAACTCTCTAAATTGGGAAACTGAAAAATGGAACTCCAATACGAAGAACTCCTAAAATGTTCCTGAGAGCTTCTTTTTATACTAAAAATGAAAATTAGAGAGAAAGAAAATCTACTTCTATATTTTACAAAAAGGTACCTACGCTAGTTTAATTTATTCACAAGGTGGTCCTCCGTGGGGAGGAAGCCTTCTTCTTTAGCCCTTTCTTTAGATGCCATCTATGTCGTTTTTGAGGTCATTGCTTTCATTTTTTAATCTTTGGATGTCATCTCTTACGTAAGCACCTTGGGTTGAGCTCTTCCTTGTGATGAACTTTGGCTTAAGTATCATTTGCACTCTCACAGGAGAAACAAAGGTTAAGATCATAATATACAAGTAAAGAAAAAGCATGAATCATGGCCCACGTGGCAAGACTAAAGAGCTAATAAGGGTTTCTAGTATGAAAAATGACCAAATCATTCCAAACCAAACCAAGTTATACCTTATTTAGTTGTTAAGTGTACGCTCTTAGGCTAAACTAATAAAACTTAGGCTATTCTAGCCATTCTATGATAAACTAAGTAACACTAATTCAAACTAGCCCCCTAAATAATCTCTAACTAGGGTTTCATAAAGGGTGATTAGTTAAACTAGGTCAACTTTGGTCAAACTTAGTGTAACTAGATCAACCTAAGTCAAACTAATCACACTAGGGTTAAACTAACCTAACTAAGATTAACTAGGATTGGTTAGATTTAACTAGTCAAATTAGGTCAAACTAGATCAACTAGCATTAATTTGACTAAACTAGGATTAATTAACGTCAACTAGTCCTATTTTAGCCAAACTAGTATAAACTAGTGAGACTAGCCATACCTAATCTAGCCTAAGTGTGGTCTACTAAGGATCCTATTATTCATGTGGGTTCATGTTGGTTATGGACCATACCCTATGATCTATAATACGAAGGTTAAGCGATGGTTCCAAAACTATGTACCTTGGTTTTAGATAGGTTCCTTAAAGAGATTAACATCAACCCCTCCCACTTGGAAAGGATTTGTCCTCTAATTAGGTTCAGTATACAGAAAATATCCAACTGCAACTCTGGATGGCACCACAAATGAACACAATGCCTTTGTATTCTCAGGATCAATCTATAATGGCTGCAAATCATCCAAAATCTTGCACTGGTCTTTGTAATCCTCCAATGGATACAAAGAAATCAATACAAATTTGTGCCCCTTATATTCAAAAGCATATGTATTTTCTCGGCCATGGTGTAAATAGCTCGGTCAAACATACACGGCCTTCCTAGAAGCACATGTCTTTCTGACATAGGTACCACATCAAAAAGCACCTTGTCACGATAGCCTCTAATAGAGAAGTCTAACACAACTTGTTGTGACACCTCCTCCACTGTACCCACATTCATCCAATGTAGCTTGGTCGAGTGAGGATGGTCAATATTAGGTAACCCCAACTTTTCCACAAGTAAAGCACTAGCAATGTTAGTGCAGCTCCTGCTATCAATAACCATATTACACAACTTACCCCCAATTAAACACGGAATGTGAAATAACTAAGTACGCTTGTAATCCTCTTCCACCGTAGGCCGCACCGAAAGGGCTTTCCTTAACACCAACATTTCTCCGGTTACCTAGGGCAGATTGTCTCTTCATCAGGATTATTCAATGGCACTATCCCATCATACTCTGAATCTACCTCCACGACTTCCCCATTAGGCCTAATGACCATAGCTAGAGTATTACCACACTGTAAAGCTGCATGCCCATAACCATGACAATTGAAACACTGTACCGTCTGAGTTTTTGATGTCACATTACCATCAATCCTACCCTTAACTTATTGGTTTGAAGATCGTTGCGTTGTCCCTTTGAGGGCTGTCTACTAAGATCGAGTACCATCTACCTCGGTTTGCTTCTCCATTTCAAGCTGTCTTTCCACCTCCTTGGACTTGTGGAGCAAGTCCTCTATATCAACATATTGATATAAAACAATATACTTAGCAATGCCTTGATTTAGACCACTAATAAATCGTGCAATAGTCACCTCCTTCTCCTTATGAACTTGTGTCTGGCTCATAATAATTTGCATCTCCTAGTAGTATACTTCTACATACCTGTCTCCTTGGGTCAAATTCTGCAACGTCATAAATCTCTAAAATAATGTGTTAGAACAAATTATTTACACATTAAGGCTTTGACCTCTTCCCAAGTGCAGATTGGTCGCTCTCCTGATCTGTCTCGTTGAATGAGCAAATTCTACCACCACGTGATAGCATATCCCGTGAATTCCTTAACTGCCAAACTTAGATTGGTCTTTTCAAAATAGTTATAAAACTCAAAAAATTAATTGGTCTTCCTAACCCAATCCAAGAACATATTTGGACTCTCATTTCCCAAAAATAGTGGAACTCTCATCTTGCCTTCCTTCTTAGTGAGACCAACCTTTCGTACTCGTTGTTGAACACTTTCTTCCAAATCAGACCCATCCTCATCCAAACCCTCAAACCATGGATTTTTAAGTGGAGTTTTTTTTGGAGTACCAACTCGAGAACCCAATTCCAATTATTCGAACTATCGCTTAAACTACTAATTATCTTGCTTAATCTACTAATTGTCAGTAGATAGTTGTCTCAGCTGCTCACTAATGGTAGCAACCATACCCTCTAAGTTTTGGTTGAACCTAGCATCAGCTTGTTTACTCATGTCGATAGATATCCAAAATTCCACAACCGAATCAATTTTGTACAAATATCACCAACCAAAATAATAACGAAAGATATATCTGTCAACATCAATCCACTAAATAAAATAATAAAAAGGCTTCGAGATGTTGAACAAATTGATTCAATCTTTAAGGAAAATTTGAAAGAAAACATGATTTTCAAAAATTTCCTTGATGCTCTAATAGCACTTGATGTGAATCTAGTCACACTCCTTACGTAAATAGATGCGATGATGCAAAATAATTTTTCCAAGATCTTTTCGAAGATCAATTTGATGAAGTCAAACCACCCTATCTCTATAAGATGTCTCTACGCATGGTTAGTTGAGGGCTCCTCATTAACAAATAATGAGAAAATCAAAGAAAAGATCACTCCCACCTCAAGGACAATCTTCACAAACAAGAATTAAAAATCCTCCGCAAATTTTAATTCTTGATATAATGAAACAACTATGTGTTCTTTGATTCTCAAAATTCAATGTTTGCATTACAATTGTAAAGAAAAGCCCTTAAATAGGCATACACCAAATACCCTAATCATGTAATTAAAATAAATTTGTAACTTATTAAAATTAATAATAAAAATACACTAACGTTTTTGCATGTCACGATGTGGGGATAGCTCGAGTTAGGAAAACCCTAAAAATTATAAAAATGCAAATCCTAGACGATGCAACGTGCGATCATAGATGTCGCGACATTGGGTTTATTCGACGAAAAAATAAAATCCTAATTTTTGGGTCTAGTGGACCACATCTCGACGTGGAAACGGCTCTACGTCGTGACGTGGACATACATTGCGTTATCCAAATCCTCAAAGTCACAACGTGGCCTGTATTCCACGCCATTCATCTCCAGAATTGCATCATGGATCCTACATGTGCTAACACCTAACACACACAATCTTTTACACAAAACAACATGCAAAATAAAGCTTATTTATGCCATGACATAGATGCCATGGCACAACTATATGCAAAAACCTAAAACTAACTAAAATGTGCAAGTGTGAGTGTATTTTAGCGTATTTTTGCCATGGCATGATGTGCTTATGTGCTTCTATTTTGTGAGTTTTTGTGTGTAAGAGTGAAGATAAAGTGTATTTTAGCCATGGCATAGATGCCACAGTAGAACAATGCATGAAAACTAACTAAGATGTCCTAGAAATGCCTAAAAGTGCAAGGTGTGTGAAGTGTTAGCCTATTATTGTCGTGGCACCAATGCCATGGCCAAACTAACTAGGGATGCCTAAAAATGATATTTGGAATGAAAAATGATGAAATCTAGTATATTTATGACATGGCATCTATTACACATGAAAATGAAGAAAAGAGGTGAAGTGTGGAACAAAAGTGTAAAATATGCACTTTCATGTGCATTTTTGTCGTGGCACCTATGCCATGGAAGAAGTATGCTTATTATGTGTGTGTGTGTGTGTGTGTGTGTTTGTGTTTGTTTGTTTATGTGTTGTTTTTGCTTGGCGTGTCCAAGTTTGGGTTCTAAGGGTTAGTGGTTGCCTAAGGTGCTCTAAAATTGGAAAACTAACCTATGCGCTAGGGATTTAGTAAGTGTCCTAGGGTTTGTGCTTAAAGTATGCTAGGTTATGCATGTGTGGTGTGCTAGTGATAGGTTCTAGGCCAAGACCTTGTCTATGTGCCTTGGTGTTAGCCTTGGGCATCCTAAGGGTGAGGTTTTGGTGCATGTGTGCTAAGTGTTGGTCCTAAGTGCTTACAACTTAGGCTTTTGCTATGTGTCTTAGCCTAGAAGGTGTGGTACTAAGGTGGTCTTCCTAAGGAAAAACAAAGGCCAAAATATGATAAGTCTTTATTCAAATATGAACCTTTACCTCCAAAAAGTGCATTAACTTGGTGAAAGCTCATCTCTATCATGAGTTGTGCACAAAAACCCTAGCTCAACCTTATAGCAAACCCCAGGGTTAGGGTTTCTCCTCCTTGCATTGTGACTTCTCCTTTGTTGGCTTTTTGGTCAAAATAGCCTCCAAATAATCTTTTTCATCACTTTAAACTCTCCACCTTGTAAATGCTACAATTAAGCCCAAAATGCACTTAAGTACCAAAAAATACTTAAAAGACAAGACAAAATTCTTAAGAAAAGAGAGATTAGAGGTAGTCTAGTATGTAATGAGGTGTTTATAGTGCAAGTCTAGCTGACGTATTCAATGAAACTTAATATAATTTAAGCAAGTGTATCTTCTTCTTGATAATCACTTGTACTCTAGTCATGCACCTTTTCACATCAATTCTAGATCCATAGGACTTTTATTAATTCTTTCCTCAAAGTGTCGCATCTTGATGGAGTTTCACATCACCAAGTGTCATAATTTTGTTTGAGTACTTGATTTATTAAATTGGCCTTGATTTTGTGGCTTCTTTTCCATGCTTCATCATACGAGTTCTTCTTTTCACATTACCTGTCCAAGAGCAATCTCAAAAAGGATGGGTATATTTCCAAGCTTAGAAAGTTTAAGCTTGATAGTGATAAAAAGAAAAATAATGCAAAAACCTTAATGCCTATTTTCTTTCTTGTGATGTTAGTTAGTTTTGACTAACCTCCAAGGACTCTCAAGTTTAAGTGTCACTTTTATTCATTATAAATTTCAAAAGATCAAGTTTCATCTATTTCAGAGCCTAACTATTCCCATAAATTCCTCATATGTGCTTATTAACAAGGCTTGTTAAGGTTTTGAACTTTTCAAACCTAGAGTCCATATATAATTAATACTTGGTGATTAATTCTTCCTTAAACACTTAGTTAAAACCAAACTATATTATGGGCATATGAATCCACATAACCATATTAGTGGCACTTTTATATGATTTAACATAATATTGAGCCAAAGAGACATAAACACAAACACATAACATATATATTTATAATCACTTCACCATAAACAACTTTTAAACAAACACTTAGGGTTTCAAACATAAACTATGACTCTTGCATCTAGATAGGCACCATCTTGGACACAGGTCTTCATGTCACTTCAAAGGCAACAATCAGGAAAACATTATTCACTTCACGATAATTATGAACAAAAGGACAACATACACTACTACAGAATATATAATTTAAAACAGTCTATTTAAAACGGTTATTAATAACCTGTTTTAGATAATTGGGGCGGTGGCATTTTTGTAATAAGAATTAGGAAAACGCAAACTTTCTAAAACGGTTACATTATAACCGTTTTAGAAAGTCTCTTGATGTCAGTTTCTAAAACGGTTCGAGAGATAACCGTTTTAGAAAGTCTCTTGATGCCAGTTTCTAAAACGGTTCGGGAGAAAACCGTTTTAGAAACTGTTATCATCTCCGTTTTAAGAACGGTTTCTAACTAACCGTTTTAGAAAATGTACCAATAAAAATTGATAATGCATTTTATTCTCTTGTAGAACAGATCTATAGATCGATGAATGGATTCAAGTAAGACACATTTGTGTTCTTCAGCTTCTGAGTCATAAAAGGGTCAAATATATGTAGATCTTACAAATAATATAATTTGTACGATAGAGAAAGCATGGTGATGAAGAAAGTGGGAGGAAGACTAAGGAAACTCTAGCAGAATTTGTTGAATTATTGAGGGATTTGAATATAGCCGACTATATTCCTTGGCTTGGATACTAGAGTGAAGCAAACATGTAATTAAAGAGATTGATGAATTTTTAGAGAAAGTGATTGAGGAGAACAAGAACAGGGAAACAGTGTCAATCCATGACAATGATGATGATAGAAGTGTTGATCCAAGAAGCTCAGATTTTGTGGATATTCTACTTGAAGTTAAGAGGGAACACTTGATTGATGTTGAACAAGATACTCTCAAATTAAGCTCTGAATTTGGTAAGAATTTCCTTCCTGCACTAACACTCACTCAGGCTGCACGCACAGATATATTTTCAAATTACTTTGTGCAAGATGTAAAGTTTATTTAATTGGTTGAATTGTTTTATTGAGGAAAATTTTCAAATATATTTCCAATCAATTTTGTGGCATAACCTTGATTAGGACATGTTTGTTGTTGGAATTTATACAACACATACAGTGATGGCGTGAATTTCTAAATCTTCGAAAAGTAATGGACCGCAAAGATATACTATTTGGTGATCGGACAACATATGCATTTGAAAAAGAGGTTGAGAAATTTATTGAATTTGTTTTTAAGGATGTTAAGTTCGTATATTGCCCGTGTAAAGATTGTAAAAATTTTGCCGTATACGACGACCCTAATATGATACGGGACCATTTATGATGAGAATATGGGAAACCTCAAGGAGAATGTCTTCATTACTAGCCTTATACGAGGGACTGGAGATTATGTTCAAGATGGTTTGAAGGCATTAAAGAGCAAAGAGGATGAAAGAAGCATAATATGCATTGATTGTGAAACTCTTCGATCGTGAATCAGTTCGTGAGGTTCGTGAGCGGGATGTAACATTCCTGTCATGTTCGGAAGTGTCCCAAGTGGAGTACTTTAGTGTGGTGGAGCATAATGGAGCGTTGGACGGAAGAAGAGTTGGAAAAGATGGGCAAGGAGCTTGACAGCTTCAGACGTCGCGACGTCCAGACGGTTCCACGTCGCGACGTCCATCATTTTCACGTCGCTACGTCTATCATTTTCACGTCGCGACGTGCGGGATCGGCAGCCTGTTTTGTTTATTTTTTATTAGCTGTTATTTTCTTAGGGTTTCCAGCATATAAATAGGCAACTTTGTGTACGTTTTTGGGGAGACTATTTTGATGTCAAAACTTGAGAGTTTGAAGCTTTCTTTTGTTCTTTGTGAAGAACATTCCATTCCACTCAATCAATGGTGTGATTGATTGGGAATCCTTGATAGCAAAGGTTCTAAGGGTAAGTCCACTTAGGGTGTTTGTTCCTAACTGTGATAGGTACGTTTTTTATTCATGTATTGAATTGGGGGCTGCCTCCTATTCATCTAATTGAATTCATTCAATTATTTTCCTCAATTGATCTTGGGTTTACGATCTTAGAATTCATACGGGTCTAGGTTCGTATCAATTTATATCAGAGAGGAATTGATCCTGGGTATAAAATTTGGAGATGGCACGGTTAGAGTGGAAGTTCATCAATTCAAGAAAATTATGAAGCACACGATGATGATACAATTAAGAATGATCGATTGGATGACATGGTGGATGATGTGGCCGGTAGTTTTGGTGATAAGCCCGAAGTGCTTGCTTCCCTATTAAATGATAGCGAAAAGCCTCTTTATCCTGGATGTACAAGGTACACACGGTTGTCTGTAGTTTTGTAATTGTACCATCTGAAAGCGGCAAATGGGTGGACTGATACAAGTTTTACAGCTTTATTAAAGTTACTGAAGGACATATTACCGGATTGTAATGAATTGCCTGATCGCATTTATGAGGCTAAAAAAATTATGTGTCCTATGGGCATGGAGTATAAAAGGATACATGCTTGCCCAAATGATTGCATACTGTACAGAAATGAGTACGAGAATCTACAGATATGTCCTAAGTGTCAGACATCTCGTTTCAAAAAAATTTTATCTTGTGTCGATGGTGATGCACTGAGGAAAGCTTCTCCAGCAAAAGTATTATGGTATCTCCCTATAATACTGAGATTTAAACGATTGTTTGCCAATTCCGAAGATGCTAAAAATTTGACGTGGTATGCAAATGGAAATATTCCCCTGGAGGACAAGATGATAGGGCATCCTGCTGACTCGGATCAGTGGAAAAAGATTGATTCAATGTATCTGTCATTTGGCAGAGAGACAAGAAATTTGAGACTGGGATTGTATACAGATGGGATGAATCCTTATGGCAATCTAAGCACCACACATAGCTCTTGGACAGTGATGTTGTTTATTTACAATCTACCTCCTTACTTGTGCATGAAACGCAAGTATCTACTTGTGTCATTAATGATTTCAGGTCCACGGCAGCCGGGAAATGACATAGATGTTTATTTTGCCCCATTAATTGATGATTTGAAAAGGTTGTGGGATGAAGGGGAGTTGATGTTTGATGCATATCGTCAGGAGTCATTCACTTTGCATGCCATGGTATTCTGTACCATAAATGATTTTCCTGCTTATGGTAATTTCTCCGGATTTTTTATCAAAGGACATAATGCTTGCCCTACATGTGAGGAGAGTACAGATTCCTGCCAGCTTGTGCATGGGAGCAAAACAGTGTATCTTGGGCATCGTAGATTTCTTCCTGATTCTCATCCGTATCGCCGATTGAAAAAAGCTTTTAATGGGAAGCAAGACTTTAGAAACGCTCCATCTGCAGTAAGTGGTGAGACTATTTATTCTCGTGTTAAGGACATCAATGTAGAATTCGGCAAACAAACAAAGTCTCGTAAGAAGGATAAGAGTTGGAAGAAAAAATCTATCTTTTTTTATCTTCCATATTGAGAGAAACTTGATGTTAGACACTGTCTCCATGTAATGCATATTGAGAAGAACATATGTGATAGTTTGTTGGGTACTCTGTTGAACATACCTAGAAAAACAAAGGATGGTTATAAAGCGAGACTTGATTTGGTCGATATGGGCATACGGGCCTATCTAGCACCTGAGCTTCGAGGACAGCGCACGTACCTACCCCCTGCATGTTATACGTTGTCACGTAAAGAGAAACAGAGTTTGTTTTAGAGTATTCATAGCATCAAAGTTCCATATGGATATTCTTCAAATGTAATCCGAACTGTTTCGATGAAAGATCTGAAATTTGTTGGATTGAAGTTCAATGACTGTCATGTGTTGATGCAGCAGTTGTTACCTGTAGCTATATGATCCATCTTGCCAAAACATGTAAGGTATGGTATAACTAGACTTTGTTTATATACCATTTTTGGTTGATTATGTCGAAACTTCACTTATTTGGTTGTTTTTAGGAATGTACAACTGTTTTGGGATTGTTTTAGGTTGATTATATCGAAACTTGTGTTAGTTGGTTGTTTGTTGGAAATTTCAACTGTTTTAGGACTGTTTTGGATTGCTTATGTCGAAACCTCACCTATTTGGTTATTTTTTAGAATTTACAACTGTTTTGGTACTGTTTTAGGTTGATTATGTTGAAACTTGTGTTAGTTGGTTGTTTGTTGGAAATTTCAACTGTTTTAGGACTGTTTTGGGTTGCTTATGTCGAAACCTCACCTATTTGGTTGTTTTTTTGAATTTACAACTGTTTTGGTACTGTTTTAGGTTGATTATGTTGAAACTTGTGTTATTTGGTTGTTTTTTGGAAATTTCAACTGTTTTAGGACTGTTTTGGGTTGCTTATGTTGAAACCTCACCTATTTGGTTGTTTATTTGAATTTACAGCACGTCAGGTTTGGCATAACCAGACTTTGTTTTTTTTTCAATGCGATATGTAGCCAGGTTGTTGATCGTGACAGACTTGATGAGTTACAAGATAAAATTGTCGTGGTTTTGTGTTAGCTTGAATTGTATTTTCCACCTACTTTTTTTGACATTATGGTGCACTTGCTGGTTCATTTGGTAAGAGATATTAAGATTTGTGGTCCTGTATATTTGCACTGGATGTATCCATTTGAGCGGTATATGAATGTTTTTAAAGGTTATGTTAAAAATCGCTATCGTCCAGATGCTAGCATTGTTGAAAGTTATATAACTGAGGAGGTTATTGAGTTTTGCACTGGGTATCTATGTGACAGCAATGCTATTGGACTACCTAAATCTCGACATGAGGAAAGGATTAAAGGAAAGGGGACACCCCCCTGAATGATGAATTGCAAAATGCTCACGTTTACATCCTCCACAACTCTGAAGTAGTAGTGCCATATGTGACGGCTCATATGAGTCAAATAAGAGGGTGTAATCGGGGATGGACTGACAAAGATGTGATTAATGAACACAATCGGACCTTCGTCAACTGGTTCAGTAGTACTATTGATGAGGGGGAAACAGTGTCAGAGACGTTGAGGTGGTTAGCATATAACCCCTGTCATTTTGTGTTATCATATTTGGGCTATGACATAAATGGATTTTCATTTGCTATCAAGAGTCAAGATGATCAGAGTACAACGCAAAATAGTGGGGTTACATTAGTGTCTGAGGCATTACATGTGGCTAGTTCGAAGGATAAAAATCCAGGTATATGCCAATATGTCTTAGTTATGGGTGTGATTGAGGAGATATGGGAGCTTGACTATGTTAAATTCAAAAGTACCCGTATTCAAGTGCAAATGGGTTGAGAACAACAATGGCGTTCGAATTGATGAATTGGGATTTACGCTTGTTGACTTGAATCGGGAAGGTTTCAAGGGGGAACCATTCATACTTGCATCCCAGGAAAAACAGGTGTTTTATGTCACTGATCCTTGTGGTAAAAACTGGTCCGTTGTTCTACAAGGAAAGAAACAAAACTTTGGAGTTGAGATTGATAATGATGTGAGTAATGAAGTGCCGCCATTTTCCTTAGGTGTACCCTTAGTTAGACCTGTTGAAGAGGACCGTAATATGGATGAATTCATACTTCGTACTGACCATGTGGAAGGCACACGGGTTGACGATCCATTTTCTAAGAAAGAAAGACAACTTCTGGAAGCCAGAGAAAGGGGTTAACAAATTTTCGTTCAAAGAAAAATGTAGTTCCAGCAATGTTTCTTATTCTTGCTATTTGATACTTGAATATTGTATCATGACATTAATTAGAATTAGGGTGCATCTAACCACCATGCTCATGGTAATGTTAAATGGACTTCAGTCAAGTGCCACAAAAATGGCAAATTCCATTGGAACATTTGCCAAAATATTTACTATCTGGAATTTAATCTGAAACACATTGTTTTATTTTTTTTTATTTGTTGATATTTTGGGTGGCTTTTAGATTCTTCAGCATCTCAATTTTTCCAAGATAATTCTATTGCTGCTCTTAATTTTTACTATTAAAGTGTATTTACATTGTGGACTTGTTATGTATTATAATTATGTGTTCTTATGCAATGAGTCCATCCTGAAATTAAAAGAAAGACAACTTCAAAGCAGGTCATGTATGAGAAAATGCAGCTTTGATTAATGAAACTGCTCTTTTAATTTTTTGACAAGTAATTAAAAAAAAATAGATTTCCGGACTTTCTAGTACGGTTGCACTTGAACCTTGTTAGAAAAGTGAAAAATTTCAGTTTTCTAACACGGTTATGAGCTTAACCGTTCTAGAAAATTGAAATTTTCAATTATTTAGTACGGTTAACGTGTAACGGTGTTATAAAATTGAAATTTTTTTTCCTTTCTAAAACGGGTGTAGATTAACCGTTCTAGCTAGCCTTTTACATATATACAACAAACTGAAAAAAATTTCAAACACCTATTTGATTTCATTTCGCGCAAACTATCTTCACCGCCATTCACTTCACCTCATCGCCGTTCACCACCCGTCCCAACCTTAGCCGCCTCCGTCGCCGTCGCCAATAGTCGTCGTCGCCTCCGTCGCGCCGTGACAGTCCCGAGTTTGCCTCCGTTCGCGCCGGCGCCAATCCCCCGAAGTCACCAAAGAGAGGTGAGTTCGGATTTTGTTTAAAAGCAGGGTTTTTTTCTAATTGTTTATGTGGGATACAGGGTGTGTTTAAGTGTTTGGTTTTAGAACAACAAATTAGGGGTTTTTTAAGTTTGATTCTTTTGTTGTCTTTTTGCATTTCCAAGTAATAACGATAAATAAGATGATATATACATACAGTGTTGATTTTAATTTTAATCCCAATTCTAATTCTATCCGTTTCTTCTCCAGACCTCTCGATCATTTTCCACTGCCCTAAATTATGTAAGTTGAGATTTTGTGAAGTTCGTTTCTCTTAACGATTTTATTTCGTTTATGATAGAATAAATTAATTGCAGTTCATTGGCTTTCTAATTTGCTAATCTACTTGTGAAGCACCTGGATGCGCCTGATAATAATCCAGACCTTCAATGGCAATTCTCTGAACCTAACAAAACAAAGGTTAGCTGCATTTGTTTTTTAAAAAAAATATTGAATGATTACTCTTCATTTTCCCTTAAATGCATCCTTTTTGAACTGCCTACCTACTCTGTTTATGAAATTAATTATGTTAGTTGGGTGATTAAGAGTGTATTATACTAATAATTTTGGAAAAACTTTTCTGTTATTGTAAAGTTTTGGTGTAGCTTGTTGATGAAAAAAATAAAGTGAGCATTAACTGCATAATCTGCCCGACAAAGAAAAAGCTGAAATTTATTACTTTTGACCTTAAGTGCAACTGATGTTATGAAATTGAGTTTGTTTGGGTGCATTGTGTAGTATATATATTTCTATGTGGCAATCTTGTTGCACTTGCAGTTGTCTGATAGATTAAATGTTTATGTTGTATGTGGAACAAAATGTTTTCTTTGTGGAAATGGTGATGTTAAACTACAGGGAACATTGTTACAATTGCACTTGTTGGTAATTTCTGAAATTTGATGAATAATGTTGGAATAATAAATGAAATTTTGATTCTTGTTAAGTTTTTGGAGTTTCATTACTTGTTTGTCAGGTTAACTTTGAACTGCATAATTGTGGTAGTTGAATTGTATTTGTTTATTATCCATTGTGAAGCCTATATGTAAACAAGGATAAGTTTTTCTTTTGGTGAATTCTTGGTTACTTGTTAAAGAACATATAATCCACTTGTTAATATTTCTTCTTCTTTGCCTTTGTTATGTTTGTTTATATTTTCTTTTCTCCTTTTACTGTTTTTCTGAGTACTGAAGTCATCATTAGATGATACTAGTATAATGGTGTTTTGAGTTGTATGTTGATGTGGTTGATTGAGCTCCGTCGCCTTAATGTTGCTTGACTTTTTGCTGAACAGGAGTTTCACAAAAACAGAATGGCAAGATCATCAGTTTTATAGAAATTTCAATTGTTTTAGCACTATTTTGTAACGATTACGTCGAAACTTCACTTATTTGGTTGTTTTTTAGAAATTTCAACAGTTTTGGGACTGATTTGGGTTGATTATGTCGAAACTTGTGTTATTTGGTTGTTTTTTTGAATTCACAACTGTTTTGGGACTGTTTTAGGTTCATTATGGCGAAACTTGTGTTATTTGGTTGTTTTATAGAAATTTCAATTGTTTTAGGACTGTTTTGTGACGATTACGTCGATACTTCACTTATTTGGTTGGTTTTTAGAATTTTCAACAGTTTTGGGACTGTTTTAGGTTGAATATGTCGAAACTTTTGTTATTTGGTTGTTTTTTTGAATTTACATTTGTTTTGGGACTGGTTTAGGTTCATTATGGCGAAACTTGTGTTATTTGGTTGTTTTATAGAAATTTCAATTGTTTTAGGGCTGTTTTGTGACAATTACGTCGAAACTTCACTTATTTGGTTGTTTTTTCGAATTTTCAACAGTTTTGGGACTGTTTTAGGTTGATTATGTCAGAACTTGTGTTATTTGGTTGTTTTTTGGAATTTACAACTGTTTTGGGACTGTTTTAGGTTCATTATGGCGAAACTTGTGTTATTTGGTTGTTTTTATAGAAATTTCAATTGTTTTAGGACTGTTTTGTGACGATTACGTCGAAACTTCACTTATTTGGTTGTTTTTTAGAATTTTCAACAGTTTTGGGACTGTTTTAGGTTGAATATGTCGAAACTTTTGTTATTTGGTTGTTTTTTTGAATTTACATTTGTTTTGGGACTGTTTTAGGTTCATTATGCCGAAACTTGTGTTTTTTGGTTGTTTTATAGAAATTTCAATTGTTTTAGGACTGTTTTTTGATGATTACGTCGAAACTTCACTTATTTGGTTGTTTTTTAGAAATTTCAACAGTATTGGGACTGTTTTAGGTTGATTATGTCGAAACTTGTGTTATTTGGTTGTTTTTTTTAATTTACAACTGTTTTGGGATTGTTTTAGGTTCATTATGGCGAAACTTGTGTTATTTGGTTGTTTTATAGAAATTTCAATTGTTTTAGGACTGTTTTGTGACGATTACGTCGAAACTTCACTTATTTGGTTGTTTTTTAGAATTTTCAATAGTTTTGGGACTGTTTTAGGTTGATTATGTCGAAACTTTTGTTATTTGGTTGTTTTTTTGAATTTACAAATGTTTTGGGACTGTTTTAGGTTCATTATGGCGAAACTTGTGTTATTTGGTTGTTTTATAAAAATTTCAATTGTTTTAGGACTGTTTTGTGACGATTACGTCGAAACTTCACTTATTTCGTTGTTTTTTAGAATTTTCAATAGTTTTGGGACTGTTTTAGGTTGATTATGTCGAAACTTTTGTTATTTGGTTGTTTTTTTGAATTTACAACTGTTTTGGGATTGGTTTAGGTTCATTATGGCGAAACTTGTGTTATTTGGTTGTTTTATAGAAATTTCAATTGTTTTAGGACTGTTTTGTGACAATTACGTCGAAACTTCACTTATTTGGTTGTTTTTTAGAATTTTCAACAGTTTTGGGACTGTTTTAGGTTGATTATGTCAGAACTTGTGTTATTTGGTTGTTTTTTGGAATTTACAACTGTTTTGGGACTGTTTTAGGTTCATTATGGCGAAACTTGTGTTATTTGGTTGTTTTATAAAAATTTCAATTGTTTTAGGACTGTTTTGTGACGATTACGTCGAAACTTAACTTATTTGGTTGTTTTTTAGAATTGACAACAGTTTTGGGACTGTTTTAGGTTGAATATGTCGAAACTTTTGTTATTTGGT
The DNA here is from genome assembly GCA_016586305.1 of Ophiorrhiza pumila. Classification (NCBI taxonomy): domain Eukaryota; kingdom Viridiplantae; phylum Streptophyta; class Magnoliopsida; order Gentianales; family Rubiaceae; genus Ophiorrhiza; species Ophiorrhiza pumila. The sequence goes on from BLIW01000005.1 coordinate 19,437,862, forward strand.
TGTTTTTTTGAATTTACATTTGTTTTGGGACTGTTTTAGGTTCATTATGGCGAAACTTGTGTTTTTTGGTTGTTTTATAGAAATTTCAATTGTTTTAGGACTGTTTTTTGATGATTACGTCGAAACTTCACTTATTTGGTTGTTTTTTAGAAATTTCAACAGTATTGGGACTGTTTTAGGTTGATTATGTCGAAACTTGTGTTATTTGGTTGTTTTTTTTAATTTACAACTGTTTTGGGATTGTTTTAGGTTCATTATGGCGAAACTTGTGTTATTTGGTTGTTTTATAGAAATTTCATTTGTTTTAGGACTGTTTTGTGACGATTACATCGAAACTTCACTTATTTGGTTGTTTTTTAGAATTTTCAATAGTTTTGGGACTGTTTTAGGTTGATTATGTCGAAACTTTTGTTATTTGGTTGTTTTTTTGAATTTACAACTGTTTTGGGACTGTTTTAGGTTCATTATGGCGAAACTTGTGTTATTTGGTTGTTTTATTGAAATTTCAATTGTTTTAGGACTGTTTTGTGACGATTACGTCGAAACTTCACTTATTTCGTTGTTTTTTAGAATTTTCAATAGTTTTGGGACTGTTTTAGGTTGATTATGTCGAAACTTTTGTTATTTGGTTGTTTTTTTGAATTTACAACTGTTTTGGGACTGTTTTAGGTTCATTATGGCGAAACTTGTGTTATTTGGTTGTTTTATAAAAATTTCAATTGGTTTAGGACTGTTTTGTGACGATTACGTCGAAACTTCACTTATTTGGTTGTTTTTTAGAATTTTCAACAGTTTTGGGACTGTTTTAAGTTGATTATGTTGAAACTTTTGTTATTTGGTTGTTTTTTTGAATTTACAATTGTTTTGGGACTGTTTTAGGTTCATTATGGCGAAACTTGTGTTATTTGGTTGTTTTATATAAACTTCCAAGTGTTTTATGTTGGAAATAACTAACAACTTTTGGCTTTTCCTGTACATTATAGTATAATTTATTCAATGGGACCCAAAATGCGCTCACGCACTCAATCCAATGATGATGAACCTCAACCATCAGCTGGTAGGAAAGGGACAATTTGCCAAGAACTGATGACCATGAGGGCCATGGGAAAAAAAGTACCGATCGAATTTGATAACTATGGCGAATCCTTGACATCAGACGCGCGAACCAAATGGATTAGCTTCATTGGATTGATGGCGCGCAGTAAAGTAGATATTGTCAAATTCGAAGACTAGCCATCTGTTGAACAGCAGATAAAGGATAACATATGGGAAGAAGTAATGGTATGTGTTATAGATTTTATTGCCTAAGTTTGAATTGGTTGTTTCACTTTTATAGGTTTTAATTGTTTTGTAGTTATATTTATACTAATGTTATATGTTATTTGGTTTAGGCAATATTTGAATTTCAGACCACAGAGAAACTAAAAAGAAAGTGGTTATCAGCTGCGGAAGAAAGTTGGCGGTCTTGGAAATCGAGCCTAAATCGATATATTTCTGGTTCGAACAAGGGTAAAGACCCATGTGTAGATTATCCTTTTCTCAATAAGGATTCATGGAATTTATTCTGTACTAATCGGTCCACTGACGAATGGCAGGTAATGGAATTCTGTTTTATTTTAATATATTGTTCATTCAATCTTTAACAAATGCACACTTACAATTTTGGTTTCTTTTTTTTCAAATAGAGGAGGTGCAGTGCTAGTTTAGAGAGCTCTAATCAGAACAAACTCCATGACACAATGTCTCGTGATGGATATTCTTTGCTTGCCAACAGATTAACTGCTGAGAAATGGGAGAAGAAAGTACAGATGAATATTGAGAATGGTATGGCCGAAGAGGAGGCATGCGCGGCAACTTCACCACCTTCGCCAATTCCCCGCCATGTGCTATTTAAAGAAGGGCACAAAAAGAAGAGTGGTGAATACTCGACCGACGAGGCTAGAAATGTTAGCAGTGCGATTGTAAGTATAATTCACCCATTTCCAAATTAAACTATATAGTTTAATATAGTTTATAAAATGTCATTACTAATTGAGGACTGTTATTTCCATCTCGTAGGATGATTTGACGCTCCGCGAAAGTCAAGGAGAGACAATTACGTCGGGAAAAGAAGACATTATTGTTGTAGCGACGGGGAAAAAGAATCACCCCGGCCGTATTAGAGGTGTTGGTGGTCGGAAGCGAGTGCAAGAAGTCTTTGGATCCCTGTCCTCTACCAATACGGTTATGTCAGAGTCGGATGCGCTATTGGATTGCCAGGAGGAGCTCCGATTTTGGTTAGACGCGGTCAAAGAATTATTTCAGGCAATGGGTAAGCCAGTTCCAATTTATAAAAAGGGACGGCTTAAGGCTGACTCGAGCAATACGAGCCACACAGTTGAATCAGCCTTGAACTTGAATGCCCAAAAGGATCCGACGCCTGTGACAGTGGGAGAGGAAGTCTTGAGAGAGAACATTGTGAGTTGTTCCAGTTCGTGTAATCTAGATTCACTCGGAGATTTTCAGGTAATGTATTCTTTCTTTTGATATACGTGGCTTTAAGATTTATTTTATCCCTGTATAATTTATGTTATTATTGACTTTTATCGTAGCACGGAGCTGAAGTTCGACTTTTTGTTAACAATGAACTTAATGAGAGGTGTTTTGTGGCCACTGGCAGAGCGTATACTTTATCACTTCATCATGGAAAGAATGTAACGGCTGATAAAGTGAGGGTCACCATATTGAATGCTTTGGTACCATTTCCGGACAATGAGACCACGACAGTGGGGAGCGCAATCGGACAGATTTTGCTATGGCCTAGATCACTAGTTGAGCTTAGTTCAGGGCTACACGTTCAGGTTTAATTAAATAAGATCCATTATAGTTTTTAATACCTTACAACTGTCAATCTTTCTAATTACACTACAATTTTTTTGCAGGTGCCGAAGAAGGGGATGAAAGTTTCACTTCCGAAAAGGCAAAGCAAACACCTAAGCCCCAAACTTTGAAAGAAGCCCACACAGGAGAACAACAAGACGCAATAACAAAATTGGTGGGCTCTTTACAAGAATTATATGTCCAGGTACAATTCCATGCGAATGACATTGTTTACACAATAGAGATGATACAAGAAATTGTGGGCCTAGCATATGATATATATATTCCAAAGGAGAGCCTAAACGAATTTTTAAGGTTCGACAAGGTGACAAGTCATTGCATGCAAGTGTTCATTAAGTAAGTTAGAATTTATTTCAATAGTTTACTTATATATTTTGCAATTTCCATTTTGTTTACAACCTCTACAGATTAATAAATATGACTGTTATGTTTGTTTAATGTATTATATAGGGCACTTTATACATTGACTAATGAACAGGTTCATATCCCCAGACCATATACAAAAAATTGGGAATAATGACACGGATAAGGTACAATATATGGCATCAGCCATGAAGAATGGCAACAACAGCATCTAACTTGCGCCATATTTTCTAGGGTAATTAAACTTATATCATTTTAATTTATTGTCAATCTTATAATGAATTTAATAATTGATATATATGTTACATTTTCTTAAACAGTGATCACTGGATGTTAATGGCCATAAGGCCACGGGATATGTTTGTTTATTGGTTTGATCCTGTACATTCGGTCCCCCCGAGATGATGCTGTGTAATTAATGAGCACGTAGGTTATATTTGTGATTAATTTTTTAAAATATTATATAACACGCATTATTACATGTTCATACACGTGGATAGTTGATGCCCGTTTTTTCTTCTTTTTCTTTTTGCAGCTTTGCGAGGTTATATCATTCTATGTGTGAAGATAGCTCAACCACACATAGAACAATTCAATGGATAGAGATGAAAGTAAACATGTTATTTTGTCAACTTTTTATATATTCGTAAGAAATTTTATTATCTAAAAAAATGCTTTTTTTTATTTGTAGCACAAGAGGCAATCGGGAGATTGGGAGTGTGGATATTATGTCATGTGCTATATGCGATTGATCGCACTCCGTCCAGGCATAGATCACTTGAGTCTCAATAAGGTATTCGTCTTGTTTTTCAATTTCATTATTAATGTTTGCATGTGTTATTATATTTTTTTAATATCTCAATCAACTACAATTAACTATAGTTTTTTTAATGTTTTAGTGCTTCAACAAGGACGCGAAACCATTTCAAAACAAATATTTGGATGAGGTCCGAGAAATATGGGGCAATTATGTAATGAAATGTGAGCTCCAAGCGTTCGCAATTTAATAGATTTCTCCCGTCATTTAGATAGAACATGCTTGCAATTATGTACTGTTTTTTATTCATTACTATATATGTTAGTATTTTTTCTGTAGATATTAGTATATTTGTTGTATATATATAGTTTATTTCTTGTATGTACGGCAATTGTTTTTTCAATTTGAAACGGATGTGTTATTCATATATATATATTTCGCTGTGCTGCAAACTTTAGGGAACAGTCAATTATAAGAAAAAATTCATTAAATATATATTTGATTTTAAAGACAAAATAGACTTTTAAGAACGGTTCCTCAGCCTTGTTAAAAAATAGACTTTTAAGAACGGTTCATAAACCGTGTTAGAAAACACACTATTAAGAACGGTTCATCAACCGTGTTAGAAAACAGACTTTTAAGAACGGTTCATCAACAGTGTTAAAAACATAATTTTAAAAATATTTCACAATCGGCGTACTGTAAGCGGGAATTTTTCAACACGGTTAGAAACCCGTTTTTAAAACCAACATTGAGGATGGTTAACTTAAAATATCTAGAACGGTTACAAACCGTTGTAAAAAACAGTATTAAGAACGGTGTCTTAACCGTTTTAAAAAATGTACGACTTTCTAGTCCGCCCATATCTAAAACGGTTTGGAAAATCTAAAAACCGTTTTAAATAACTACTTTTAACCGTTTTAGAAAGTGAATTCTGTAGTAGTGATAACATCACAAATTTCACACTTCATTCCCCCTCCCCCTCACACTTAAGATCTTTCAATACTTAAATAGAAAGAGATTAAGTGTGAAAAGTGACTCCCTGAAAAGTGTTCAAGACACTTGAGTTTTCACATTCGGTTCACGGGGAGTGTGTGATGCTTAGTTGTCCTTAGTGGAAGAAGTGTTGGCTTTCCCTTGAACTTCCTTTAATGCATACTATATATGCATATCCTTTGGTGGCTCTACATTCTTAGCCACCTTTGGCTTGTGCTTCACCACCTTTTTCTTTGGTGGCTTGGATGGTCCATTACCCACTTTCTCCTTGGGAACTCTTTTTCTCTTCACATTTTCCTTCTTTTCAAGTTCAACCCTAGAAGTAGGGCTTAGATCAAGTGCTGGTGGGAGAGTTCTTCCGAAAAGATTTGAAGGTGCAAATTGCACAACATTGGGTTAGGGCTTTATTGAGTGGTGGGAGGTGGTGTCATTGAAGTGGAAGGCCATTGTTACTCCTGATCGTGTGGTCGCCTAGGGAGAGGTGTCTTCCCTAACCATTCAACCACCATCACATGCTGAGAATAAGCATTGTCGGCCATTTCACTCAATTATTCCCCCATTTCTTTTATGGCTTTTGTCACAACTCCCATTCTTTCAAACACATAGTTCCCTATGGATAAAATATTGTTGTCCAACTCTACTAGGGTAGCTGATTCTTCTTGAATCTCAATTTTTAACTCTTTCACCTTGATTTTTAGCTCTTGGTTCTCATTCATTAATGTCCTAATTTGTGCATTGTTCTCCCTTGTATTCCTTGTACCTTGTCCACTTTCAGTTGCACTTTAATTACCACTTGTTCTTTTGTTATGGGACTCTATAAGAGCTTCTCCACAATGTTGTTCTTAGGGTTGTCCGAGGCAGCTTCCTTTTCTTTTTTCCCTTTGGTTTAGTCTTTATTGTACCAATTCTATTAGTAGTCATTTTCTCATGCGTAGTATATCCGATCCAAACCGCAATGTGTGTGTAGCTATAGATTTACCTTCTAAGAGTATCACACAATCACCAAACTTAATCACAATTCAACACCTCAAGAGAGATATGTGGTCTAATCAACAAGTTAAACTTCAAGTGCTCTAGACGATGATCTTGGAGTATCACCCTATAGCTTAAGGATCATTCCAACAGGGAGGGATTCTTCAGTTGTCAAGTTGCAAACAAGTAGAATTGGAGAGTAACAAGAATTCAGTAAATGTGACTCAATTGCTAGTTCAACAAGTAGATTGCAAAACAGAGTTCAAGACAAATACACATAGAAAAAATAGGGGTACCATGGGGCGACTTATGGGCTTCAAACCGATACATAGACTACTTACTTACCTTGGGAGCTAAGTTCTAGAGGTTTTCCATTGGAGGCTATAAGTTACTAAGGCCTATGGCAACCCCTCAATGAGTATGACTCAAGAGTGGATAGCTTTCTAAGAACTACTCCCTGGCTCTCAAATCAATACATCACCAATTGAGTAGAAATTCCACCCTCTTTTTGTGCTTTCAGCTTGGAGAAAGGCCTATAGCGTTACGAAGAGACCAAACTAAGGTATCATTCCTTTTTACCTCATCACCCAAGACATAGAGCCCTGCCCCATGACCTTACAAAGAAGTACTGCTAAGACATTTCTAGTTATTTACTTATACTAGTTAGATTGTTGTATCCTAAACAACCCATTGTCACACTACTGGCTAGATTCCCCCATTAGACCAATAAGTTCATCCATGGTTTCACATAATCTTCAAATATCCATTACTATGGGAGCCCATTAGAATTAAGGTTGCTAGGTCTTTCTTTAACATACTCAAGGTAAGATTCATCATGATATTAAGTTCTACAAGACCCATTAGTCATCCCCATCGCAACCCATCAAGGTTTAGCCACTCATGGTAGCTTTAAGCAAAATAAGCATATAGAATATTGATATAAAAGCTATAAATAGTGAGAAGGATGTCACCCTTGGTTAAAGATGAAAGCTTCTCTTGCAATACAATTCAAAAATCCCAACTTTTATTCTCAATAGTTGCCTTCAACGTTAGAACTCTAATGTAGTTTTCGGTTGGAGAATAAGAAGTTCTCTCTCTTAGTCTTGTGTCTTGCTCCAATCTTTTATATCCTATTTACAATATAAGCCCTCTTTTCTAGCAACTTTTTAGTTTTACAATTCACAAAACAACCCCTATTAGACTTAAGAATACATGTTGGAACCCAAAAGGTAGGTGGAAGAATGACCACACAAGTAAAAAGCTGTAAAAAGTAAACAAAGTACACTGCTACGTCAGCTCAGGTTGCGCCGTGCAAATCTTGTCAGGGTTTACACATCGTAGCTTGTAGTAGGTCACGCGACTCCTCATTCAGTGATTTTTTAGTTTGGCATAGGCTAGCCTTGGTCACCTGATAGCTCTTCTCTTGGCCATAAAAGGCATAGGCTCGACGAGGTTATGCACTCATTCTTTCACTAATTTTATGCCTTTTTGTAGACTGGTTTTTGCTATGCAAATCTTCCTTTAGCTTTCCTACTCTGATTCCTATTTCACATAGCTGGCGATACGTTGCACCATGCCTCTACAGAAGTCTCGCATAAGATGATTTATGCTACACGAGTCACTGATAAATTCTTCTGGAAGTATCTCTTCATAGTGTGACTTACCCTCGACCATGCCAAAATTACTTCTTCTTACTTCAAGTGTTTGAATGCTCCTTCTTCACTTAAATTATACGGGCGTAGGCTACGTGTGGTTACGCTTGGTCTATCAGCTTATTTCCCCTCACAGTGTGGCTTGTAGTGCGCCACACGAGAGCTTCCTTTCATCCTGTAGAGCTCTGATTAGCGTGACATGCCTAAGGTTGCACTGTGCTTTAGTCTTTCGATGTTTCATGTAGCAGCTTGTCTAAAGTCAAGCCAACTGCTCTTATTATGAATCTTTGTGCCTTTTTTAGCCTTTTCACTCTTTCTTCTTGTATTTGCATCCGTTTTGCCCTTTCACATAAATCAACACATAATCCAACATTAACAACTATAATTTACTTGAGAACTTAAACAAATTCATGATAAAATAAGGCCAATAAGTTGGTGATTTTCCAAATTATCAAACCCCTCACAATTAAGACATTGCTTATCCTTAAGCAATATCACAAAACTAAATCCAAAAGAAGTTTAGATAAACACCAAAACAATGATTCATCCTTCAATGCATAATTATATGCCATATTAACCTCAAACTTAAAAATTTCATTTGAATATAAGTTGATATCTAGCGTGTCAATATCAAAACCAGGGTTAACATGATAAGAGTGCATCTATGCCAATAATTGTATGGTTACACCCCTTTTATGCAAGTGTGTGTTTATGGATACTATATATTCCAAATTTGCCACTAATCAAGCAAGGTCAAAGTAAGCATCAATTTAGGTTAGAAAACTACCACCTTCCTTTAACCAAAGTCTCACAAGCCCCATGGCAACCTTACACTCGTGCGTTTTTCAAGATCGATGAACCTTATTCCCCACATAATCAAGCAAGTAAGTGTGCATTGGGTTCTTGGCATTTTTTTACCTCTATCCAATCATATGAATTCCGTAAGCAAATATGATTTCCATTCATTAGGTAATTTCATAGAGGACGAGGAAACGTTAAGCAATATAGACATATGCCAAGGGTCTTATGGCATTTTATACCTTACTTTCAATCAAACAAGTTCCTTATATAATTCAAACATTTCTTAAATGTTTGCAAGGCAGTCTTGTTCTCGAATTGGAAGTTTGCACTCTTTTGAATTATATATCAACATTTATAAAAACAAGGCATAAACACTTATCAAACAGCACATGAGTTACAGGCATTTTCAGCATTATGCCTCTCATATGTCTCACAAAAAAGGAAGGTATGCTTATGGATTTTTGGATTCCACAAATTCACTATGAGAATGAACTCAGTGTATTCTATAACCTAAATGACGCTTAGTTCATTCTCAAACAAGGCATCATAAGCATTTAAAACAAATTCATTTCACAATTCAATAAGGCAAAACCACTATAAAATCAAGGAGAACAGAAATACATGCACATAAATTCACTTCTTATGATCTTTATGCAAATTACTTAATTTCACCTCCAGAAACAGTTTTGCTTTAGTCAATGACAAATCAACTACACATCACATTTATCCTACAAGAGAAACAGAGTACTTAAAGGATTTTTATTTAACCTGTCAAACTCTGAAAGTTCAAAGTGCACAAAATTTCCATTTCTGATCATTTAAAGTTTCTCAAGCCCTCACACTCAGAATAGCATCTTATAATCATGTAGAAATGAATTAATATGACACCAATTCGCAAAGGAGTAATCACAATATTACAATACATAGAGCATAGCAAATTAGTAATGCATAAACTTCAACTCTTATTCTCTAGGTGTTACTCATGCTATATTAGTTCTGAACAAGCACTATTTAACTTAAGGAAGCATTTTGTAAAGCTCAATTTAACATAAAACAACTATAGAAGTGCGAATCAAAACTTACCTTTTTGTGCAAAAATTAGGGGTGTCATTTATGCAGTGATTCCTTAGTGTTTTTTGGTGTGATGATTTGGTATAAATGTATGTGAGTGATGTATGAAGACCCTTACAAATGGATTTGTGCAGAAATTGGATTGAAAGACGCGCAACTAAACTAGGGTTACACTGTTCTTGAGTTGAAGTGAAAATGAAACTTTCTAAAAATATTTCTAAGTGTTGGTACTTATAGATGTGATTGTTCCATGAAAAATAGTCTGTACATGATCTATTGTAGGTTGCCTCATCTCACGCGATATGTGGTTTAGTTAATTTTTGCTAATGTTGGCTAGCCAAGATTGCATGGCGTGGGATAGGTGATGGTTGCACCATGTAAGAAAAAATGCACACTTTTAGATATAGTGTGAATGTCATAATGGCATGCACTATTGCAGGTTACGTGAGTTATTCTGTGTCAAAGAAATGACTCTTATTCTTCTATTCGCGCAGCCACTTTCACGTCACACCATATGAAGTTAACACTTGGGAAATTTTCTCTTGAAAAATCATTTTTTGCTCTGTGTCGTAGGATACCACAGGTCACGCGAAGCAACTCTTGTTTGAGATTACTTCAACACTTAGAAAAAAAATTGTATTCGATGCAAACAAATATATGTAGTCATGGCGTGTGTGTAGTTAAGCTACAACAATTCACTTGAGAAGCCTTCCATTGCTTTGCCCAGTTTTCATGTAACTTGCGCTAGGTTATGCTACATACTTATTCTATACGACGTATATTTTTATTTGGTTGCGCCATGCAGTATAACATGGTGCAAGTTAGGTTATGCGAGAAAAATGTTTCAGAGTTTACAACAATAGTCTAATTTTCAAGTGGAAATCAAGGAAAATATTTGTTCTACTGATGTATAACTTTTGGCGTGGTAAGAGACATCTCACGCCTTGATAAATTTTCTTCGGAACAGCTGCATATTTGCAATAGGCGTAGCCTTACGCAAGCAACTCTGCAAAAAATGCTTTGCTCCTACTTAGTCACAATTCTTTCATCATAAAATTTTGCTTGGTTGCGTCATGTTAGAGATTTTCTCAACTCTCGAAACCTTCACAAATGTGAGTTGGTGTAACCAAGTATTACCCATGCAACATTTACACTTATTTAGAAGATAGCAATTTTTCATCTTCAATTCTCTTCCTTCTGAATTTTAGTTCTTGAGTAGTTTGAGTGATCCTACGCGCGAGATTTTTGTAGTTTGTTCAGGGTTGCAGATATACAATTCGCGTGGTCTAAGTCAGGTTACTCTATATATCTTACACTTCTCCACACTTATCCTCCAAACACAGCATGATTATGAATAAACTACGCTATGCAACTATCTTAAAGTGCTTGTGTGAGTTCAATAGAAAATTTTACAAAGCGTGGCTTGTTGTTTGCTTGTGCGCCATTAGATTTTGACATTTTAACTTCCAAAAGTTTGAAAAAGATTGAAAATTTTGCAATAGCGTAGCTTCAGTGACCTTACGTGAAATAAGTTTAAACTCGGGGAGGATGAATTTTTCAACTTTTTGAAAAACATCTCTTCTCTCTTTCTGAATTTAATTTCTCGCATGACGTAGAGTAAGCTACGCCTTGATACTTTCCTTCAAAACTCAGAATTGGCTTAAGCTAGGTGTAGCTATGCCACATTTCCTGGAAGTTTTTTGAATTAGTTTACTGAAGACTAAATTTATGGCTTGACCAAAGGTTAGTCACACGAAATCATCTTTTCATCCTGATTTCAACTCTGAGTAGACAAATTTAACAGACATCTAGTTACACTTAATGATAGCAATCCACCTATGTCCATGGTGCCAAAGCCGACTTCATATGATCCATTGGAGAATCTTGATGGACCAATGACAAGATCAAGGAGCAAGAGGATGAAATCCGGCTTGCATGCATTATTGGTGACACATTGTGAAGACTTGGACAAATTTGGAGAACACTTGGCGTCATCACCATCACCATCTCAACATGAAGTTGTTTGGAACATTTCTTGCATCACAATTCATAAAGAAGTTCCTAGCAGTTCTACATTGGAACTTAAGGAAATTCCACCTTGCAGAAGTGTTCATGGACTATATTAAAGACCAAGATGGCGTGCTTAGATTTTAAATTATTGGTTCACGCCATTTTTAAGTAATTAGGGTTTATTTTGTTTTGTAATAAATTAAGTCCATTAAACATTTATTTGGGCTTATATTTTGTTTAAGTAGTTAAGTAATTACTTGGCCCAATTATCTTGCATGATAATGGAAAGTAATTCTTTTAGGAAGTAATCTCCTACTTTTTAGGAGGAAGGCTATTTTTTAGGAGATTAGAGTGTCCTATCTTTAAGGAGCAAAAAACGTGTTTTTGCTTGCTAAAGACAAAACCATGTTGGTTTTGGAAACAAGTTAGTTAGCTTGTTATCTAGTTAAGAAGTCAAGCTGTAATTGGCTTTCACTAGGGTTTCCTATTTGTCTTGGCCAAAATTCTTCCTATTTAAAGGAAAGGCCATTAACTTTTTTTAGGAATGAATGATAATAAGATTTTAGCTTTGCTAAATTACAAGCACTTTGTGTTTCAACCTTAAAGATCAATTAAGTTTACTTGTTCTTTAAACTTTTCGCAAGCCTTTAGCTAAGACCAATTGGTGAGCCTTTTTGTTCTTGAGTTCAGGAACGCCCAAACCTTTTATTTTAGTATCTTGATTTACATAAGGCTAAGTTAAATTGTTTGTATAAGCGTGGGGGTTTGGTTGGCTTATTACCAAATCTTTTCATTTTCATTGACTTCAATTCCGCCAATTGTTTTGTTCTTGTTCGTGTGTTTTCTTTTTGTGTAATTTTGGTGTCAACAACGGTCCAAAGTTGTGGTTGGAGTGGTCCAGTATTTTCAAGCCTTGCCCATTCCTTATCAATTGGTATCAGAGCAAATTTTTTTGCTACAAAATTCAAGTTACAATTTTCAGTTTTGAGTATTTCTTTTGTTGTCACATTATTTTTGCTATTTTGCATCAAATTTTACTATTTTTGTTTCGTTGCCAACTTGCTGAAATTTTCTTGCGATTTTGAGTCTTTTCTTTTGTTGTTTTGTCCCATCAATTGTTGCATCTTGTTTTGCTTCAAATCTGCAGATTTCTTGAGTCTTTCTTTTGTTAAAAACCGCATAGGAATTGCATGTTTTAGAGCTGAATTCGTTTAAGTTTTCTTGTCAAAAACAAATTCATTCCAACACCTTGTTTTAGGGTTAGGGTTTTGTTTCCAAATTCTTAACTTCTTGTTGTTATTCGACTTGATCATTGTTGCGTATTCTTCCTGAAGTTCATACTGCTGTTTTGTGACAATATATGTGCTGAAACATTGAGATTAAGACAACATAATATTTAAAACCCTAAGTTGTCTTAAAAACCCTAGTTGTCCGAGAAATTCAATAAAAAAGGGTCGTCATGAATTGAAAAAAAAGGCCAGTGATAAAAAAAAAGACCAAGTAGAATACAGTCCAAAGGCAATTGGTCTAAATACAAAAAAAAAGAGAGAAAATTTTTACAATTAAGAAACAAAATTGTTTTAAGGACTAGGTGTTCTTATTTGTTTCCTAAAAGCACAATCAAATTGAAATTGTCATATCTTATTCAATATAAATCGGATATATTATATACAATTTATGATCACGTAAGGGTATAATTTGATATATTGAATAAGATATGAAAATTTCAATATATCAAATTATACCCCAAAGTGAGAAACCCGTGAGGTATATACATAAATTTTATTGTGTTTTCACTAACGTGTAGGTACCAATGGAGGGTGATAAAACTGTATCACAATCCGGATGAAAGATTGATAGTGACATGCTATATGACATGCTTCAAAAGATGCAAAAACAACTTGATGATTTAACTTCGAAATCCAAGCATCAAACTGCAAAGAATTCCACTTCAAGACAAATTGATTTTGATGAAGTTGCATCCGATAATAAAGAGAAGGAATACATTGGATCTTCCAAATGTGGTAAAACATCTGAATTGTCTATTGGTACTTTTAAACTAATATTACCTACTTTTCATGGAAAATCAGATTCTGAAGCATATTTTGATTGGGTTCGAGACCTAGATAATCTCTTTGAAGGCAATAATTATCCCAAGGATAAGAGATATCGCCTAGCCTTCATGCATCTCAAGGATTATGCTAGTTTATGGTGGGATGAGGTAATTAAAACTAGACGCCAAGATGGCTAAAGACCAATTAAGACTTGAAGTCAAATGAAAGTGCTTCTAAGAAAGACGTATGTGCCTTCATATTACAACCGTGAACTCAATAGAAAGTTGCACTCTCTTATCCAAGGAAGTCGAACCGTGGAGAAATACTACCATGAGATTTGGATTCCACAATTGAGAGGTTTCGTCGAGGTATGAATTCCAAATTAGCCTATCATGTTGATCTTCAAAGTTATGTTGATATTAATGAGCTTGTTCACAAGGCAATTAAGATTGAAAGGCACATAAAGGAAAGAATCGGCTCACACAGTCGAATCCACTTTGGCGAAGAGAATTCAAGCCGAATGCTACACAATCTACTCTGCCACCAAAGCCGAAGCCTTTCACATCAAAACTGACCAACTTCACACCGTCAACCACTCTAAAACCATCCAATAAAGTTGCTGAATCTACCTTCCAAATGGCGTCAAAATCCGTGCCATAATTGAGGGACATTTGTTGCTTTAAATGTCAAGGATATGGACACATGCAATCCGAATGCCCTACTCGTAAGTTAATGTATATTCTTGACAACGGAGATGTGGTAAGTGATGAAGAATGTGATGACATGGCTGCACTTGAAGAAAAAATATAAAAGTGAAGGTAATGAGGAAGATGAGCCTTATTCGGTAGGTGATTTTTGCTTAGTAACTCGCCGAATCTTGAATGTACAACCACAAATTGATGATGATTTGATTCAACGTGAGAACATCTTTCACACACATTGTATGGTTAAAGATAAAGTTTGTAGTGTGACCATTGATAGTGGTAGTTGTACTAATGTGGCAAGTCTTTTACTTGTCAAAAGGATGAATTTGTCTTGTCTAAAACATCCTAAGCCATATAGACTTCAGTGGTTCAATAATTCCGCCGAGACTAGGGTACACAAGCAAGTAAAGGTACCATTTAGAATTGGTAAATATGTTGATGAAGTCTTGTGCGATGTGGTTCTAATGGAGGCCGCTCACATCCTTCTTGGAAGACCATGGCAATTTGATAGAGATGTGTTGTATCATGCCAAAAAGAATTACTACAGCTTTGAATTCAAAGGTAAAAAGTTCAACCTTAAAGTATTGAATCTGTCTCAAGTTTTTGAAGACCAATCACGGATTGTCCAAGCTTGTAGTAATTTGCGAGATCAAGAAGCAAAGAGTGAGATAGAAAAGCAACAGAATGTAAATTCTAGTATAGGCCGAGAAATTGTACCTAGTGTTAAGACTAGTATAGGCCGAAAGGAAAATAGCTCCAAAACATTTGTTTTGCTTCTTCTAGTGAGATTAAGAGAGCAATACTAGATAGGAAACCATTGTATTTACTTTTTCATAAGGATGTACTTATTGTTGATAGTGATCACCATGCTTCTTTGCCTAGTGTTATTTTGTCTCTTTTGCAGGAATATGGAGATGCGTTTCCCTAGGAATTACCAATAGGTTTACCAGCTATTCGTGGTATTGAAATTCAAATTGACTATGTGATATGAATGATCGAGGCTCTATCTCCTGGACCAAACAATCACCACAACTTCGGATCGTTGTTGAACCAAAATCACGAACAAGCAACACAAAACAAACCGGGCGGAAAAGCAATCAAAGGAAAAACGCCAAGAATTGAGTAAATCAAACCCAACGTTTTATTACAAACGAACTCAATTTAACCTATGAAAATTCAACCAGTTAAACAAGTTAATTTGGCCTGCTCTTTAAATAAAGAACAATGGTGAAGTCACCTAAAGGTCACGCTAAAGGTAATCTTCTACAATGGACAATTAAATAATTCTCCAAGGCTTAGACAACACAAAGTGTTAATCACAATTTTTAGCAAGCTAAAAATCTCGAAATTCTCATTCATCAACTTCTGAAAACGTTTTTACAATGGCCCTCCTTTTATAGGAAATAATTTGGCCAAAAGGAAACTAAAACAAACCCTAACAAGAAGTCAATTCCGAATTGGATTGGACTTCCCTAACCAACTCCAACTTTAGGAAACTTTCCAAATTGGAATAGGAAACTAATAACTAACTTAATTTCCTAAAAGAATTACATCTCTTCAAAAGTAGGAGATTACTTTCCTAAACGAATTTAGTTTCCTAAATCCATTACTTGCAATTATCATGCAAGATAATTGGGCCAAGTAACTTATTAAAAACCGAAATTAAACCATGACTTAAAGCCCAATTAATTAATGTTAATGGACCTTAATTATTACAAAATAAATCCTAATGATTAATTAATGGCGTGATCCATTAATGGCAAAGCCCAAGCACGCAATCTTGGTCTTCAATGTAGTCCATGAAATTCGAGATGAAAATTCGGCCAGAATCCCGTCATCAACTTTGGAAGGCATTTTCGACGGTGATAAAGTCAGAATTTTTGAAAACTTAAAACACGAAAGTTGTAGCTCTATCGCTTTTCATTCCAGGGCTTCTTGAATGGTGCAATGCCTAGTTATATCGAAAGAGTTATGCCAAGAATACCAAAACGTGACAGAAACTTTCAGGATGAAAAATTGACTTAACACCATGGACGTGAACACGGGCTCATTCTCATCATTCCCTCCCTCCTCGAAAGGATTCGTCCTCGAATCTTGAAATTGAGCTCCTGGATCAAACACCAATATCACGAACTCCACAAGAATCAAGTCGAGTTGGAATGAATCACATCTCAGACAACAATGCATTATATTTTGCAATATCAAAACAAATATATAAGGCAAAGGAAAATTCAATAATTTAGAACATGACTTTAAATGATTTTCTCCCACTAAAATAATAAGCCGGGTAGAATATTTATGCAAAATTGAAACACATAAAGCATGATTACTCTTAACAAGTTGTGCAAGATGTATATTGTTAAACTCATGAAAAACACAACATTGGAAAGAAAATTCATAACAATTATGCAAATATACATCATGTAATAAATGCAAATCAGAAATCCTATTACTAAATGCATCACGAAACAATATTAAAAATAACACTTCATATAAAAACACATGTAGTTTCGAGAATATGAAGATATTCAAGACAAACTTTCTAATAACATGCATGGACACATTAATGACTTTAATATGTAAAATAAGAAAAAGACTCAAACATTTATTAATGTAATTACAAATATTATCCAAGGATTCATAAGAATATTCATAACAATGAAATATATATACATCTCGGATTAAATGTAAATCACAATAAATAAGTTTTAAACTCATTGCAAGCATGTTTGAGTTATCAAATAGAAAATTACAATCCCAAAGAATAAAAACAGAATGTAAACAATCTAATAAATAGATGGTAACACAATATTTTACCTTTTGGAATTGAAAAGAAATTAAGAACTGAGATAACTTACCAAACAAGTGTTGAACTACATGATTACCTCTTGGAACTTTATGAAATTGGCTATGGAGCGGATTGACAACAATATGTGCAAACTCTCGATCCCAATATTCAAAGGAAAAGTCATTCCAACAAGTATATCCAATATAATTAACACTTTTATACACAAGAATTTGATTATGGTTGAATTTATTAACATAAAATTCAGAATTTAACTCATGTAATAAATAAGCAACATAACACACTAACAAACTATACATAGATTCATTCAATTCAAAGTACCTTGAAGTAACCATTGAAGAATTATGTAAATTAATTTGCTTATTAAAACACAATATGTTAGACTCTAAAACACACTTAACAAAATTCCAAACCATTTGTGTTAAAGTATAGGGAAGCTTTTGAAATTGATTGAAAACAGTTTGAAAACTTTGAAACTCAACCGAATTGATAATAACAAAGTTCTTAACATTTTTAAGATCAAAATCAAGTGAAAACTTACCTAACTTACCTTGCTTACCTTGTGGAAAACAAGCTAAGGCAGATTGGACTCCGTCCAATTGATAATGAGTTGTTTGCAACTCCATTAGATGTCTAGGAACTCCATAATCCTGCAAAACAAAAGAACTAGGTAGCAAACAATATAAATTGTGATCACCAGAATTCATAAGTACAAGATGTTGTTGTTTGTCTTTCAATGAACTCTCATTCTCACACTTTCCATTACAATTTTTTTGCTCATGGCCTATACTAACTAAATCACTCTTTTGATTTTCTTTTTCAGCTTTTTCTATCTTTTGCTTTTCTAACTCACTCTTTTCTTTCTCTTTTTCATCCCTCAATTTAGCACATGATTGTGCAATTCTTACGAGATCTTCAGAAATTTCACAAGGTGTTGAAGCTCGGAGATTAAACTTTTTACCATCCTTCATGAGTGAATAACAATTTTTGAGATCATTATAAGCACCCTTGCAATCAAGCTGCCACGGTTTTCCCAATAAAATATGGGTTGTTTGCATAGGAAATATATCACATAGTACCTCATCTTTGTACTTTCCAATTGAGAATGCAACCTTGACTTGCATTGACACCCATACTTTATCACAATTATCACTCCATTGCAGCAAGTAAGGATTTGGATGTGGAGTGGTTTGCATATTCAACCTTTCTATCATTAGCTCACTTGCAAAGTTAGAGCTTTTCCCGCTATCAATCACTGTAGCACACACTTTATCGCGGACATTGCACCTTGTATGAAACTCTTGTGGAGTGGTTGTCGACTCGTTGATTTCATCATGAGGGTATATCATCTTTCGGAGTTTTTCCATCAATTCATCAATCTCCAACTTAAGAGTATTTGTACTTTTTTCACCATTTTTCCTGCAATATTAGTAAAGAAAAACGCAAGAAAATATATAGATTCCTCACGGGTTCCTCACTATTGGATAGTAGGTACTCTCCACTCTATTTATGTAGTGTTCTCTCTTGTTTATCCTATCTAATACTCTCAATTAATGAATTTGTTGGGGTTATTAAGACTCACCAAGTTCAATTAATTCAAATAGCAAGTCTCAATCAACAAGTTCCATACACAAACTTTCACAAGAAAAATCAAGAGAGTTAAACAAAGATAATCACGTCAAGAAGTTTAGAACATGTGTGGGTTATAAACTGATTTACCACCAGAAACTACGAAATTCAGAGACTAGGTTCAAAGACGAAGAGATTGGTTTTTGAATAACCTAATTCCGAGTTGTATTGAGAAAGTTATGGCACTTTTAATCCAAGGTGGTTTTCAAGTAACAACTTAAGAACAATATGTTCTTCAAAATAAAATAAATTAAATAACATAAATAAAAAAAATTAAAAGTCTGAATTCTGAATATATTTTTTTGTTCTTTTCTCTTTTTTTTTTAATTGACCGTTTTTTTTTTTAATATACGGTCTTTTTTTTTTGTTCGGACAACTACAAGACAAAAGCAAACTTTTAAGGTTTTGAACACAAACCTTGGACAAACAAAAACTACTAGGTTCGGACAAGAACCTTAAACAATGCAAACTTTAAGGTTTTTAAGACAAGAACCTTGTACAAAGTACTTAGGTTTAATGTTTGAAGACAACAACCTAGGATTTAAGGTTTATAATGTTTTGTCTTCTTGTCTTAACCTTAACAACCTTAAAATTATCAAACTTTAATATCTCACCAAGGAAAAGGAATTTGTATGTGCCACTTTCACAAAATATTCAAGATTTTCAACAAGGATCAAGAATATGGCTCAAGATTCAAGATTTTCAACAAGTATGTGCCATTTTCTAGGATTTTCAAGAAAATCAAGAAGTTCAAGAAAGTGTTCAAGAACTTGTCTTTTTGAGATGGTGAAAAAAGTTTGATCAAAACTCAAGATATGGTAGTCAAGATAAAGAATCTAACACAAAAGAAAGAAAGCAATTCGGATCAAAATCAAGAAAGTTATGAATTTTGGACCGAGAAACCCTAGTTTTGAAAACACTAGTTTTTAGACACTAAACCCTAGCAATGCTTTGACGTGAAAAATAGCAAGGAAAACTTCAAGAATCCTACACTATGATTATGAAAAAACAGTGCAGAACTTAGACACGAAAAACAGCAAGAAAACGCAACAAGAAACAACACAAAAAGATCACAAAAACGCAAAACACAAGAGACTCAATTTCGGGCAGATTTGAGCATGCAATGTTCATGCGATTTTGACGAAATTTAGAGACTCGATAATGACGACCTAGGACAACAAGAAGGACACCAAATAACAGCAAGAAAGATGGACGAAAAACTGCAGAAAATTGACGCAAATATATGGGCAGAAAAGACACGAACAAAATAGAATTTTAGCGGAAAGATTAGAACGGATTAACCTGAATTTTTTTGGCAACAACTTGTGCTCTGATACCAATTGATATGAATGATTGAGGCTCTATCTCCTGGACCAAACAATCACCACAACTTCGGATCGTAGTTGAACCAAAATCACGAACAAGCAACACAAAACAAACCGGGCGGAAAAGCAATCAAAGGAAAAACGCCAAGAATTGAGTAAATCAAACCCAACATTTTATTACAAACGAACTCAATTTAACCTATGAAAATTCAATCAGTTAAACAAGTTAATTTAGCCTGCTCTTTAAATAAACAACAATGGTGAAGTCACCTAAAGGTCACGCTAAAGGTAATCTTCTACAATGGACAATTAAATAATTCTCCAAGGCTAGGACAACACAAAGTGTTAATCACAATTTTTAGCAAGCTAAAAATCTCGAAATTCTCATTCATCAACTTCTGAAAACGTTTTTACAATGGTCCTCCTTTTATAGGAAATAATTTGGCCAAAAGGAAACTAAAACAAACCCTAACAAGAAGTCAATTCCGAATTGGATTGGACTTCCCTAACCAACTCCAACTTTAGGAAACTTTCCAAATTGGAATAGGAAACTAATAACTAACTTAATTTTCTAAAAGAATTACATCTCTTAAAAAGTAGGAGATTACTTTCCTAAACGAATTTAGTTTCCTAAATCCATTACTTGCAATTATCATGCAAGATGATTGGGCCAAGTAACTTATTAAAAACCGAAATTAAACCAAAACTTAAAGCCCAATTAATTAATGTTAATGGACCTTAATTATTACAAAATAAATCCTAATGATTAATTAATGGCGTGATCCATTAATGGCAAAGCCCAAGCACGCAATCTTGGTCGTCAATGTAATCCATGAAATTCGAGATAAAAATTCGGCCAGAATCCCGTCATCAACTTTGGAAGGCATTTGCGACGGTGATAAATTCAGAATCTTGGAAAACGTAAAACACGAAAGTTGTAGCTCTATCGCTTATCGTTCCAGGGCTTCTTGAATGGTGCAATTCCGAGTTATATCGTAAGAGTTATGCCAAGAATACCAAAACGTGACAGAAACTTACAGGATGAAAAATTGACTTAACACCATGGACGTGAACACGGGCTCATTCTCATCACTATGCTTGGGGTACAAATTCCAAACCGTCCAGCTTATAGAGCAAATCTTGAGGAAACAAAAGAGATTCAATGTCAAGTGGATGAACTCCTTGACAAAGGTATTGTTCGAGAATCTCTTAGCCCTTGTTCCGTTCTTGTCATTTTGGTTCCTAAAAAGGATGAATATTGGAGAATGTGTGTTGATTGTCGTGCCATCAATAAAATCACAATTAAGTATAGGCATCTAATTCCTAGATTAGATGATATGCTTGATGAATTGTATGGTTCGTGTATTTTCACCAAGATTGATTTAAAAAGTGGCTACTATCAAATTAGAATGAAAGAAGGTGATGAATGGAATATAGCCTTTAAAACAAAGTATGGTTTGTATTAATGGTTAGTCATGCCTTTTGGTCTAACTAATGCACCTAGTACTTTTATGAGGCTAATGAATCATGTTTTTAGATCTTTCATTAGTAAATTTGTTGTAGTTTATTTGGATGGCATCCTTATTTATAGCAAATCACTTGATGAACATGTTGAACATTTAAAACTCGTGTTTGCTATATTGCGTGAGAACAAATTATATGCTAACCTTAAAAAGTGTTTTTTTGCATTGAATCTATAATCTTTTTAGGTTTTGTTGTTAGTTCTCAAGGTATTTCTGTTGATAAGTCAAAAGTCAAGGCAATCATGGATTGGCCGAGACCTAAAAATGTTAGTGATGTTAGAAGTTTTCATGGTTTAGAAAGTTTTTATAGAAGGTTTGTTAAGGACTTTAATTATATAGCTGCACCTTTAAATGAACTTGTTAAGAAGAATGTCACTTTTTAGTGGAAAGAAGAACATTAAAATGCTTTTAACACATTAAAGAATAAATTGACTTGCGCCCCTTTGTTAGCATTGCCGAATTTTCATAAAGCTTTTGAGATACACTGTGATGCCTCCGAGATAGGTATTGGTACTGTTTTAATGCAGGAATCAAGGCCGGTGGCTTACTTTACTGAAAAGCTTAATAGGGCAGCCATGAAGTATGCGACTTATGACAAGGAGTTATATGCTTTGGTAAGATCATTAAAGGTTTGGAAACACTATTTATGGCCTAAAGAGTTCATTATTCATTCTGATCATGAAAGCCTTAAATTTATGTAAACTCAAGGTAAATTGAATAAAAGGCATGCTAAGTTGTTAGAGTTTATTGAATCGTTTCCATATGTGATTAAATACAAATCTGTTAAAGAAAATGTTGTAGCTGATGCATTATCTAGGAGATACACGTTATTCACCTATTTGCATGCTAAGTTACTTGGTTTTGATTTTATTAAAGATTTGTATAAAGATGATAATGCTTTTAATGCTGCCTATTATCAATGTTTAATAAGACCGAATGGTGAATTTTATGTGCATGATGGATTCTTGTTTAAGAAAGATAAATTATGCATACCCTCATGTTCCATTCGTGAGTTACTTGTTAAAGAGACCCATGAGGGAGGGTTAATGGGGCACTTTAGTATTGCCAAAATACTTGCTGTTTTAAATGAACACTTTTATTAGCCTAACATGATGAAAGATGTTAAAAGTGTCTGTGAAAAAAGCATTGTGTGTAAACGATCAAAATAAAAAGTGATGCCTCATAGTTTGTACACCCTTTTGCATGTTCCTAGTCATCTTTGGATTGATATTTCTATGGACTTTGTACTTGGATTACCTAGGTCACGCACTGGTCATGATAGCATATTTGTAGTTGTTGATTGGTTTAGTAAAATGGCACATTTTATTGCATGTTCTAAATCTAATGATGCTACACATATTGCTGATTTATTCTTTGAGGTTGTTAGATTGAATGGCATTCCACAAAGTATTGTTAGTGATAGGGATGTTAAATTCTTGTCTCATTTTTGGCGTACTCTATGGAATAAGTTAGGCGCTAAATTGTTATTTTCTACTGTTGCACATCCACAAACTAATGGACAGACTGAAGTAGTTAATCGCGCTACTTTATCTACCTTACTTTGTGCCATTATTCAAAAATATTTAAAGAATTGGGAAAGCTGTTTACCTCATATTGAATTTGCGCATAATAGGACCTTGCATAGTTCTACTAATTGCTCACCTTTTGAAGTTGTTTACGAATTTAATCCTTTAACTCCACTTGATATTTTGCCTCTTCTTATTAATGAGTTTTTTAATGTAGAAAGTAAAAAGAAAGCTGATTTTGTGAAGGAGTTACATGAGAAGGTTCGAAATAATATTCAAAGGCGCAATGAACAAGTTGCTAAGCAAGCCAATAAAGGTAGAAGCAAGTGATATTTGAACTGAGTGATTGGGTTTGGATACAATTAAGGAAAGAGAGGTTTCCCAAAAGAAGGAAATCTAAACTTCATCCAAGAGGAGATGGTCCTTTTCGAGTCTTGGAAAGGATTGGAGATAATGCTTACAAGAATGAACTTCCAAGTGATTCGAGGACAAATCCTTTCGAGGAGGGACGGAATGATAGCAATCCGCTCATGTCCATGGTGCCAAAGCCGACTTCACATGATCTATTGGAGAATCTTGATGGACCAATGACAAGATCAAGGAATAAGAGGATGAAATCCGCCTTGCATGCATTATTGGCTACACATTGTGAAGACTTGGACAAATTTGAAGTTGTTTGGAATATTTCTTGCATCACAATTCATGAAGAAGTTCCTAGGAGTTCTACATTGGAACTTAAGGAATTTTCACCTTGAAGAAGTGTTCATGGACTATATTGAAGACCAAGATGGCGTGCTTGGACTTTACATCATTGGTTCATACCATTTTTAAGTAATTAGGATTTATTTTGTTTTATAATAAATTAAGTTTATTAAACATTTATTTAGGCTTATATTTCGTTTAAGTAGTTCAGTAATTTCTTGGCCTAATTATCTTGCATGATAATGGAAATTAATTCTTTTAGGAAGTAATCTCTTACTTTTTAGGAGGAAGGCTATTTTTTAGGAGATTAGAGTGTTCTATCTTTAAGGAGCAAAAACGTGTGGCTGGTTTTGGAAACAAGTTAGTTAGTTTGTTATCTAGTTAAGAAGTTAAGTTGTAATTGGCTTTCACTAGGGTTTCCTATTTGTCTTGGCCGAAATTATTCCTATTTAAAGGAAAGTCCATTAACGTTTTTTAGGAATGATTGGTTCATGCCATTTTTAAGTAATTAGGGTTTATTTTGTTTTGTAATAAATTAAGACTATTAAAAATTTATTTGGGCTTATATTTCGTTTAAGTAGTTAAGTAATTACTTGGCTCAATTATCTTGCATGATAATGGAAAGTAATTCTTTTAGGAAGTAATCTCCTACCTTTTAGAAGGAAGGCTATTTTTTAGGAGATTAGAGTGTTCTATCTTTAAGGAGCAAAACATGTTTTTGCTTGCTAAAGACAAAACCATGTTGGTTTTGGAAACAAGTTAGTTAGTTTGTTATATATTTAAGAAGTTAAGTTGTAATTGGCTTTCACTAGGGTTTCCTATTTGTCTTGGCCGAAATTATTCCTATTTAAAAGAAAGTCCATTAACATTTTTAGGAATGAATGATAATAAGATTTTAGCTTTGCTAAACTACAAGCACTTTGTGTTTGAACCTTAAAGATCAATTACGTTTAGTTGTTCTTTAAATTTTTCGCAACCCTTTAGCTAAGACCTATTAGTGAGCCTTTTTGTTCTTGAGTTTAGGAACGCCCAAACCTTTTAGTTTAGTCTCTTGATTTACATAAGGCTAAGTTAAATTGTTTTTATAAGTGTGGGGATTTGGTTGGCTTATTACCATATCTTTTCGTTTTCTTTTGACTTCAATTCCGCCAATTGCTTTGTTTTTGTTTGTGTGTTTTCTTTTTGTGTAATTTTGGTATTATCAACGGTCCAAAGTTGTGGTTGGAGTGGTCCAGGATTTTCAAGCCTCGCCTATTCCTTATCACTTAACTCCTCAAATGTTTTGACTCAAATCTTCTCAATTTATTTTACTAACTTGCACTTGCATCATGATTATGAAGCTTGGTAACTATTTTCTGGAAGTGCTTGTATAGTGTGTCAATGATTTAATGAATAAATGGATTCATATGCTATCTATTAACTCCCTTATCTATCTTCTTCACTTCCTTGAAGTTGAAGCTCCCCTGGCCGAACTCCAGCTTGCCCTTTGCTCTTCTGATTTCTGCAAAAAAAATTAACCTAATTAATTCATCGACTAATTCTACTAACTAAAGTAATAAAAAAAGAAAGAACAAGTGTGAGAGTAGGAATCTTGGGTTGCCTCCCAAGCAGTGCTACGTTTATTGCCTTTAGCCTGACTTATTGGTTTATCCATACTTAAACATTCTCTTATTCTTCGTGGCACTTTGTTGCCATCTTCCACTTGCCAACGTTATCCAAATCTCTAAGGTAATGCTTTGATCTCTATCCATTTATGTTGAACTTTTACCCGTTTTCTTCTTTCATAACCTCAAGGGTGCCATATTGGAATACCTCGATGATTATGTAATGTCCTGTCCATCGTGACCTCAACTTGCCAGAAAACAACCTCAATCTTGAATTTTAAACTAGTACTATTTGCCCCAACTCAAAGTGTCTATCAAGAATACCCTTATCATGTCTTACCTTTGTCATCTCATTGTATAGTGTGGCACTATAGTTTGAATAAAATCTGAATTTGTCCATCTCATTGAGAACTCCCACTCTTCCATTGGCTGCCTCCTTCCAATCAATGTTCAAATTCTGGATAGCCCAAAAGGCTTTGTGTTCCGGCTCTAATAGCTAATGACACAATCTTTCAAACACAATACAATATGGTGATGCACTAGTAGGAGTCTTGTAAGCTGCCCTATATGCCCACAATGCATCTTCAAGCTTTCTTGCCCAGCCTTTTCGAGTTGGCCTGACTACCTTCTACAAAATCCTCTTGATTACTCTTTTTGAAATTTCAGCTTGTCCACTAGTTAGGGATAATAGTGGGCAGCAACCTTGTGACGTACATCATATCTTCCTAGCAAGGCCTCAAAACTTTTGTTACAAAAGTGGGATTCTCCATCACTTATGATAGCCTTTAGAGTGTCGAATCATGTAAAAATGTTCCGCTTCAAGACGTTTACCACATTCTTGTTGTCATTGGTTGGAAGTGCAATAGCTTCTACCTATTTTGAAATGTAGTCCACCGCAACCAAGATATAGTTTTTGCCATAAGATTGAGAGAAAAGTCCTATAAAATCAATTCCCCAAATATCAAAGATATCCACTTTGAGAATGTTGTTGAGTGGCATTTCTTGCCTTCATGAAATGTTCATAGTTCTTTGGCATTGTGGACACTTGGCCACACACTCTTGAGCATCCTTAAACAACATTGGCCAATAGAATCCCGATTGCAACACCTTGAATGTTGTCCTTCTTCCCCTAAAATTGCCTCTGTAAGGAGATTCATGGCAGCCTTTCAAAATATCTCCTTTCTCAATCTCGGGAATGCATCGCGCAGGATAATTTTATCATTTCAAATCTTGAAGAGGTATTGTTCTTCCTATAAGTAGTATCTGGCATCATGCATGAGTTTCTTCCTCCGTTGGTAAGGGATCTCCATAGACATCAGTCTAGTGACTACAAAGTTGGCGATGTCGGCGCACCATGGTGCCTCGTTCATCACTCTAACTCCAAACAATTGTTTATTCGAGAAGCACTCTTTTATCAAAAGCCCTAAAACCTCTTCATTCCACTATGCTTCATCTAACCTTGACAAGTGATCGGACACTTGATTCTCCGTCCCTTTTCTATCAACAAACTCCACATGAAACTCCTGGATGAGGAGTACCCATCAGATAAGTCTTGATTTTGCATCATTCTTTGTCATGAGATACTTGAGTGCTGAATGGTCGGTGTGCACGATGACTCTTGCTCCCAAGAAATATGCTGTGAACTTATCAAATGCAAACACAACTGCTAACATTTCTTTTTCCTTCGTTGTGTAGTTGGCTTATGTTTTATCTAGCATTCAACTCGCATAGTAGATAGCCCTGAAAACCTTGTCCTTCACTTGCCCAATGACTACTTCCACTACCATGTAACTCGCATCACACATGATTACAAATGGAAGTGTCCAATCAGGTGTTGTGATAAAATGGGCTTCTACCAATTTTTGTTTCTAGAATCGGCCTCTTCACAATTCTCATCAAACACAAAGTCCCTATCTTTTTCTAACAAATTCAACAATGGCATTGCTATCTTAGAGAAGTCTTTGATTAATCACCTATAGAAACTGGTGTGACCTAAGACGCTTCAGATTCCCTTCATATTGCTTGGAGGAGTGAGCTTGGCAATAACTTCAATCTTTGCCCTGTCCACCTCAATTCCACTTCTTGAGATCTTGTGCCCTAAAACAATCTATTTTTGGACCATAAATTGGCACTTCTCCCATTTTGAAAACCAATTTAGTGTTAATGCATCATTTAAGCTCCCGAACCAAATTCTCCAAGCATCCATTGAATAACTAGCCAAAGACTGAAAAGTTGTCCATGTAAACTTCTATTATATCTTCAATCATGTCATGGAATATGGTTAAAATACACCTTTGGAATATGGCTGGTGCATTGCATAGTCCAAATGGCATCCTTTTGAAGGCAAATGTTCTGAAAGGGCAAGTGAATGTTGTTTTCTCTTGGTGCGTTGGATGCATAAAAAACTAGTAGGAAAGATATCCAGCTATTCGATTAAGGAAATGATCAATAAATATTAAGGGAAGTGATTCTTTTGGGTAGCCTTGTTCAACTTTCTATAGTCCATGCAAACTCTCCACGCGGTTGCAAGTTTTGTTGCAATAAGCTCATCTGTGACATTTTCACAGCTGCCCTTCAACCTTTCTTGGGTACACATTGCAATGGGCTGACCCACTCACTATTGGATATAGCATATTCCATTCCAATATTAAGAAGCTCGATGATCTCTTTCTTCACCACTTCCATCATTATGGGATTCAACCTCCTTTGTTTCTCATAGGTTGGACTTGCACCTTCCTCTAGTAATATCTTGTACATGTATATGGATGGGCTAATGCCTTTGATAGCAGCAATAGTCCAGTCTATAGCTTCCTTGAATTCCTTCATCACATTGATAAACTTTTATTCTTGCTCGGACTCCAAATGAGTTGAAATGACAACCGGCAATGTGCCGTTGTCACCCAAAAAATCATACTTCAAATAAGCCAACAAAAGCTTCAATTCCAATGTAGGTGGCTCCTCAATTAACGGTTTCAACTTCTTAGGCTTGCACTCTAGATCATTGGCTAGCCTCACCTCAATGGGCTTAAACACATCATTAACAAAATCAAAACCTTCAATTAAACTCATATGATCCAACACAAGAAATTCAACATTATTCTAAAGATCATACATTAATCTTTCATCTTCATCATCACAAGGTATCAATTTACCCATTGCAAGGTCACATACATCATAACTATGCTCATAAGTTAAGGCTTTACCAGTTTCACCTTTCCTAACACACTTATCAATGACATTAATCACATAGCAGGCATAAAAAAATGAGGATTTTTATAGCATAGTTAACATCAAAGGTTACCTCTTCTCCTTTGATTCGCAATGTTATGGTCTTGCTTCTCACTCCTATGAGAGTGTCTCCCGTTGCTAGAAATGGTCGACTGAAAATGATTGGTACATCTTTATCTTCCTCCATAACCAAAATGATAAAGTCAACTGAGATTGTGAACGTAGCAACTCGTACCAAGATGTCATCAATTATCTCTACTAGTTGCACTATGGAACAATCAGCCAATTGAAGAGTGATGGCAATCAGCTTGATTACCTTGTCAAACCCAACACTTGTAGTTATGGATTATGGCATAAAGTTGAATCTCGCCCCTAGATCACAAAGAGCTTTGGAAAAATATCTTGATCCCACAATACATGGCATTGTAAAACACTCAAGGTTTTTCAACTTGGGCGGTAGATCTTTCTTCATAACACACTTGTTCTCTTCATTCATCATGATTGTTTCCCCACATTGTAGGATTTGCTCATAGTTTTTTACCAATTCCTTAGGAAACTTGAAATATATACCCGCTGACCTACACAAGTCGAGAAGAGGAATCTCCACATACAACTTCTTTATAAGCTCCACAAATTTACCATATTGAACTTTTTTTTCGTAAGCTTCACCCTTTGGGGAAAAGGAATGGGTGCTATACACTCCTTGAATTTCAATATTTTCTTCAATCCTTTCTTCTTCTTTTTGGTAGGAGGTTCTTCACTAATGTCCTGCTCTTGCATTGAAGTCTCAACATCTTCTTCTTGTTGTGGTTGGGACACCTCTTGGTCCTTCAGTTCATATTCTTGTTCATTCTTCTTGGCAACTTCTTTGCCACTTCTCAACGTAATGGCATGGCATTGTTCCTTGCCCCTAAGGTTTGGAACGGTATCACTTGGGAGTGATCATTACATTCTTGGACTTTGTGCTTTTGCCAAGTGCCAAACTTGCATCTCTAAATTCTTTATCGCAGCTGAACTTTGTGACCACTTGTCATCTTGGGTTTTCACCATTGCCTCTAAACAGTTCAATCTTTTTGCATCTTCTATGTCACTCTTGTCAAGTCTCTTCATGATTATACTCAAAGCATCATCCGCAATTGTCTTGTGCTTGTTGTCCTCTTCAATCGGTTACACATTTTGGAACCCTGGTGGATACATTGGTCATGCAAGAACCACTTCTTGTTGCTGCCCTTGCTCATATTGGCATAGCCTTTGGGCATGTTGGTAGTAACTTTGTCTTTGTTAGTTACCTTGCCAATTTCCTCATTTCTTTTTCCAATTACCATTGTTATTATAGGGCCTATTGATGTTATTCACAAACTGAACTGACTCTATTATGAGACAACACTCATCTGTGTGATGATCTTTCTTGCATTTATCGCATGCCAATGCTTGCTTAGTTTCTTTCTTTACTTGCATATCCGTGATCAGCTTTGTAAGTGCATCAAGCCTTGCATTGACCGATAAACCTTCATCTAATTGGAGCATCCCAGCTGGTTTCTTTGATGACTCTTGCCTTGTGTCCGACAAAATACATCCATCCATAGCTATCGTGTCAAATAGTGACTGAATTTTAGGTACCATTCTTCTTGATTGCTCTTCTAGCACTTGCTTGCACCATTACAACTGATTCGACATTCAACCCTTGTAGAAACATGTTCATAGTCATTCAAATCTCCCAAATCATTGTTGGGGAAAGAATGGATCAAATCATTGAATCATTTTCGTACTTTCTTGAAAGTCCCCGCATCATGTTGCCTAAAGTAAAAAAATCTCTATTCTCATGCGCTCTAGTTTAGAAGGTGGAAAGTATTTGATTAGAAACCATTTTTGGAGGTCATCAAATGATTCTATGCCTATTCCACGGATGGAGTTATACCATTGCTTCACCATTCCTCTCAAGAAGAATGGAAATAAAACATGTATAACTACATATTGGGGAACTTGAGGTAGCTTAAATGTGTTACACAATTCAAGAAATTATTCCAAGTGATCATCGGGGTCTTCATGTTTCTTCCCTTGAAATATAGCTCATTGACTAATCATAGCCACAATTTGAGATACTTTTTGGAAGCTCTCAACTTCAATCTCAAAGTGATTGTTGACATTTTGTATCGGTGGCTCGTAGCAATCACCTAAACGAGGTAAAAGTGTTTCTTCTTGTCTCTCCGTTATTCTTGCTCTTAACCTTCTTTCAACCAACAAGTTTCTCTCCAATTCTTGATTCAATTGGTATTCAATTGTTCCGTTTGATCTTTTATTCCATTACAAAAACAAACAAAAACAAGTAACTAAACCTACAATACAGATTTACCAACAATACACAAAGAAAAGCAATTTACTCTAAACAAAACTATTGTTTTCAAGCAACTTTTCAAGACCAATTGTCCTTCCCAGTAACAACGCCAAAAACTTGTCTGGTCCAAACCACAACATATGTGTAGCTATAGATTTACCTTCTAAGAGTATCACACAATCACCACAGTTAATCACAATTCAAAACCTCAAGAGAGGTATATGGTTTAATCAACAAGTTAAACCTCAAGTGCTCTTGACGATAATCTTGGACTATTACCCTAGTATAGCTTAAAGATCATTCCCATAGAGAAGGATTCTTTGGTTGTCAAGTTCCAAAAAAGTAGAATTGAAAAAGTAACAAGAATTCAGTAAATATGAATCAATTGGTAATTCAACAAGTAGATTTCAAATAGAGTTCAAGACAAATACAGGTAAAGAAAATAGGGGTACCATGGGGTGATTTAAAGGCTTCAAATAGATACATAGCCTACTTACTTGCTTGCGAGCTAAGTTCTAGAGGTTTTCTATTAGTGGTTATAGTTACTAAGACCTATAGAAACCCCTCAATGAGCATGACTCAAGAGTGGATAGCTATCTAAGAACTACACTCTGGCTCTTAAATCAATACATCACTAACTTTGTAGAAATTCTACCCTCCTTTTTTGCTTTTAGCTTGGAGAAGGGCCTATGGTCTTACAAAGAAACCAAACTAAGGTATCCTTACCTTTTTCCTCATCACCCAAGACCTATAGCTCTGTCCTATGACCTTACAAAGAAGCCATGCTAAGATATTTCCCAACTCTTCTTCTCTATATTTTGAAAATCCTAGCTCTTGTTGTAAATAGTTGCCTTCAACCCTAGAGCTCTAGTGTAGTTCTTGCTTGGAGAAGAAGAATTTCTCTCACCTAGTATTATGTTGCTCCAATATTTTATGTCCTATTTACAACATAAGCCCTATTTTCTAGCTATTTTTTAGTTTTACAATTCTCGAAACGACCCTTAACAGACTTAGGAATACATGTTGGATCCCAAAAGGTAAGTGGAAGGAGGACCACACATGTAAAAAGCAGTAAAAAGTACATAAAGTACACTGCTACGTTAGCTCGAGTAGTCTAGCTCAGGTTGCGCAGTGCAGATCTTGTCAGAATTTACATAGCATATCTTGTAGTAGGTCATGCACTCCTCTTTAGTGATTCTGTAGTTTGGCATAGACTAGCCTTGGTCACGCGATAGCTCTTCACTTGGCCGAACAATGCGTAGGCTCAACAAGGTTATGCAAGCCTTCTTTCACTGATTTTGTGCCTTCACGTAGGCTGGCCTTTGCTATGTGAATCTTTCTTCAGCTTTCCTGCTCTGATTCCTGCTTCTTGTAGATGGTGGTACATTGCCCTATGCTTCTGTAGAAGTCTCGCGTAGGATGGTTCACGCTAAGCGAGTCACTGCTGAATACTTTTGGAGGCATCACTTCATGACGTGACTTACCCTCGACCACACTGGCATTACTTCTTATTGCTTCAAGTATTTGAATGCTCTTTCTTTGGTTATATTTTTCCAGCGTCAGCTACGTGTGGTTATACTTTGTCTGCTCACTCCTTTGCCCCTCACAGCATGGCTTGCGGTGCGCCACGCAAGAGCTGCCTTTCACCTGCAGAGTTTTGATTAGCATGACATGCCTAAAGTTGCTTTGTACTTCAATCCTTAGGTGTTTCATGACAGCTTCTCTGAAGTCACGTCAACTGCTCTTATTATGAATCTTTGTCCCTTTTGACCCTTTTCACTCCTTCTCTTAGCCTCCATTTTGCCATTCCACCTAAATCAACATATAATCCAATATTAACAAGTATAATATACTTGAGAACTTAAGCAAATTCATGATAAAATAAGGCCAATAAGTTGGTGATTTTCTAACTTATCATAGCACTCTTGTTCTTGGGTGGCTTGGTTCTCCTTGTGCCTAAAAGAATACAAGAATAAACTTACATAAACTAAACTACTTTGAAGGAAAATTAAACTACAAAGGAATGCTACAAAGAGATGAAAAAGACATGAAGACTTAATCAACCTTTAATATCACACATACTTTTGAACATATCTAAGCATACATCTTCCCCCTTACACTTAAGTAGTTTTTTAGTGCCTAATTAGAGTGTGAATTCCTACAAAGAATTGTTCTAGAGGGCTTTATTGTGTAATTTCAAGTCATGTATGTAAGAACATTTCACCATATTATTTTAAAGATAACACTTTCCAATTAGGTTCTCAAAGTTTTCTTTGCACACACACTTGAAATTTCCCACACAAAAATTTCTTTCACTCACTCAAGACCTCAAGGCCGAATACACACACCACTCACACGCACACTATGCACGCACATGCATATACTTGCACACTCCATTATGCATTTGGCTAAGTTTCTTCAATTAACACTTGAATTCTCATGTCCATAGTCCTTCTCTATCTCTTTACATGATCATTCATCAAGCCAAGGTTCAAAAGTCAAAAAGAGCAATGGTAACTTATGTGGGGCAAAATATCATACAAGTACTCAACTCAATTTTAAGCCCATTTTCTAGTATCATGAGACTAGTTGTCCATTTCACAAAAAATCAAGATTACCACCATTTTCCAAGATAATTATAGAAATAAAACCAAGAAATAGTAGATAATAAAAGCCCATCCCCTAATTCTACTTATATTCATGTCAATTTCAACAACCCACTTCAAAAAGCTAAGAGAGAGAACAAGTGGGTTTTCAAGCCAACTTGTCAAAGCACAAGTGTTCTCAATTAAATGTAAAATCACAAAAGCACATAATGGCTCCCAACTAACCTTATGACATTTAAAGAATTAAATTAAGAGAGATTATGGAGAATCATACCTTGAGTCCTTAGCTTTTGAAGTGAATTTCTTGTTAAAGATCAAAGTTTGTTCCTAGTCTTTTGCTCCTTCTTTTGAGTTCTTGATAGTTTTGGGAAAGAACTTTTGAATAAGAAATCTTGTGCTAGTGTGCTTGTGTGATATTTAGAGATAATGTTGTCTCAAAATTAAATCTCAAGATGCATTTCAATGGAGTGCATGTGTGCTTAGTGTGTTTCGGGTTTGGGAGAGAGTGAAGAGAGAGAAAAATGCACCTTTTGTTTTGAAGGAATAAGGGAGAAGAAAAGTGGGTCTTTTAAAAAAATTATTGACTTTTGACTTTCTAGATTCAAAGTTGAACATTTTCCTTACCTCACTTACCCAAGGCTTAGTTCATCTCACTTTTGTTTCCAATTTCACCAACTTGGCCCCAATTGTGCACTTTTTCACTACCTTATGATCATGTTGTGCTTCAAACCCCACTTCTTGGCAAGACAAGCCCTTTAGTGTATCAAGCCATTTCTTAAGATTGCATTCACAACACGTGAAGTTTTTCCATAGCCTTCACTTTGTTCACTCCTTGCATTTTTCTTCACCTACAACGAACATATCAACTTAAATTCACATTTAAACCAATAAAATGAAGTAAAAATTACTCAAAATGTAAAAAGAAAAATTTGAAAATTCTTGGGTTGCCTCCCAAGAGCACTAAGTTTATTGTCTTTAGCTGGACTTATTCTTTTTTTTTCATCATTCTTCATCATGGGATGCCACTTTCTTCTTCTTTGCCTTACTCATTCTCTTTTCATAAAGAAGAGAATTCCCTTGATTTCCCATGTCTCTAGGGTTAAAGCTTGAATATATCCTAACTACTTCTTTAGTAGTGGCTTGGCTAGGCAATTCCCTTGAATATTTTGAATTCTCAAGTTTACTTTGAACTTCTCCTTGGTTGAATTTCCTCTCTTGCATTGGCCTTTCCTTGCTATTTTTTAGAGTTAACTCTTGGTCACCCACATTAAATGTTATGATTCTTTCCCCCACTCCAATAAGGGCATTTTCAGTGGATAGAAAGGGTCTTTCCAATATAATTAGAGCTTTCCTATCTTCTTGCAAGTCAATGACGAAGAAATCAATTGGGAACACAAAATGATGCACTGGCACTATGACATTTTACACTCTTCTTACCAACCTTTCTTTAGTGAGTTTTGCCAATTAAAGATCCACTTTGGTGGGTTACATGATCTCTCCTAAACCTATTTCCAGAGCAGTCGGTAAAGGCATGACACTGATACTTGAACCAAGGTCACAGAAGGCATTCATGAACTTTCTTGGTGTAATTGCACAAGGGATAGTGATACACCTTACATTACTAGTCTTTGGGGCTAGGGCTTCTTGGAGATGATTACCTTTTATCAACATCACCCCTTTTGCATGAATCACTCTATAATTGGATAAAACCCTCTCAAAATAATAGGTGTGTTTTGGTGAAGCTTTAAAGTTCTCACTAGGTGCACATATAAACTAGTCTCAAAATCCTTGATTTTTGACACCACATCCTCTACTTGCTTGATCATTTCCTTTTTTTCTTGCTTCTGTGGCTAAGTGATTCATCACATGGTCCTCATACGTTACTATATTGAGGTCGGACTCCAAGGATTCACTTTGCTTTTCCTTTATGTTACTAGCTTTGAACTCTTGCCTCACTGTGTAGTCTTTCTCAGGCTTACTATCATTCTCAATGTTTATGTATACATTCTCTTCCTCCACATCTTCACTTTCTTCTTTTGAGCTTTCCTCAATCCCAATTATCTAATCAAAAGTCATATATATAGCATTGCATTGCTCTTTACCTTTAGACTTTGGGAATGTATCACTTGACAATGCACCTTGGAGTCTTTGTTGTATAGATTTGGCAAGTTGCCACACTTGAGTCTCCAAATTTTTAATCACAGCTCCGTGATGCTCAACCTTTTTCTCTTGTTGTGTTAAAAGCATATTCATCTTCTTGGGAACTTCCATTACAGCATTCAATTGTTCAGTTAGCTCAGAGAGAGCTTCTTTCCAAGAAGCTTTCTTCTTTTCATGCTCTTGGGGCTTAACCACTTGTTCACCCTTTTCTTGGTAGAGATTCTTCATGTAAAAGCCTTCTTGTGAGGATCTCTCTTGGTTCCCAAAATTCTAATTATTGTGTCTCTTTACTTTATTTTTGTAATTGGAATTTCAGTTGAAGTTTCCCACATAATTCATAGATTCCTCTTGGGCCAATTTACATTAATCTATGTGATGGTCCCCATGACAAAGTCCACAAATTAGAACTTGCTTTCTTCCCAAAGATGATTGCAAAATAGAAAAGGTGTTTTGCATTTGTGCAACCTGAGCTTCCAAGTATGAATTTCTATCCAACTCCATTGCTCCAGCTTGCTATCTCATGGGTGCACTTCTACCTCCAGGCCACTTAAATTTGTGTTCAGCAATCCTATTATGCAATTCTTTTACCTCTTCAATAGGCTTAGCTCTCAATGATCCCCCAACACTTGTATTTACATTGTTTATTATTGATGGTGTCAATCTATTGATGAAAATGTTAAGCTCCCCACCATCTTCTAACCCATGGTTTGGTCACTTTCTCAAAAGTTCCTTAAACCTATTCCATGCTTCTGAGAATGCTTCTTTCTCAAATTGGCAAAATTGAAGAATATCCATTCTAAACATGTCCATCCTTCCCAGAGACAAGAAGTTGGCTATGAACTTCTTTGTTAATTTCTCAAAGTTCTCACAACTTGAAGCCCTACTAGTATTGTACCAAAGCGGCTAGGACTTGTAGGGAGAAGGGAAATAATGTTTTTTAGAGCATCATGAGGAATCCCATTCATCTTAAAAGTGTTGCACACCTTGAGAAATGAGCTAATATGTGCATTTAGGTCTTCATTGTTCAATCCATGGAAAATCAACCCATTTTGGATCAAATTTATCAAGAGTGGTGGAATCACATAACTTTCAACTTCAATAGGGCAAGAATATTTCCAAGTTTGGAACCTTAGCTCATAGAAATCCCCAAAGAGTATTCTTGGTTATTCAGCAACCATGTATCGGCTCTCTTTCCTTTCCTTTCTCAAAGATCTCTCAACTTCTTGATTCAAAGTGTATTCGGGTTCTTCCTTTGATCTCAAAGATCTAGGCATACACTAGAATCACCTACAAAGGTTGAGACACAAGAAAAGCAAAGTATAGACAAAAACAAAAATAATCCAGATATATGCAAAAACTATCTACACAACTAATAAAATTCTTTAAGTTCAATGAAACAAGTCACACCAAATAACTTACTGTTGCCTCCTTAACAATGGCACCAACTTGTCAACTACTAAAACACACTAACAAAGAAGGTACAAATGGGATATCCATTAAAAGGATGGCTTGTTACTTTATCCTTAGCACGGTACCAACTTGTCAAATGTATGCTTTGGTCGGTGTGTTTTAGAGACTACAAGTATATTTGTAATCTTACCCTACCTTGTAGAATGGTGAGTAAGGTATCAATCCCACAGGGAGGTAAACTAGTTAAATGATGTGAAATATTCAATGGACTTGAAGTAAAGAGTAAAGTGTGAAAACTAAAAATGGTCAAATAACAAGGAAATCATAGGGATTTGTAAGGTAATCAAATGGAGAGAGAACGGTGTTCTTGGACTAGTGTTGTGAGAAATTCCATCCTGTGAACTAACAACCTAGTGTTGAGCTATGCTGATTGATTTATTGGATAAAAGATTATCCTCATCGAATGATCCAAAGTCATCTTGGCAGATGCACCTAGGTCAAAACTCATCAATTCTCTCGTTTCCTTGACAGAGATAAGTTCAAATTATTAGTTAAAGCCGCAACCTATGACAACTACCAACTACCCAACTAGTTTCCTCTACGTTAATTTTGTATTGAGAGAATTCAGGGCCCCCCCACCCCTTGGCAAAAGCACAACCAAAACCAGGTATACTTCTATTCTTTACATGCAAATTCCTAAGAATCACTACCCAGGGGTCATTCGTCCAAACTTGAAACAATGATAAATTCATTTAAAACATGCAAACTTAACCCATTTATGGTGGTCTATGCTTCTCTATAGTAATTTTCCATAAGACTCATCTATCAATTACATGTTAGTTAATTTGGCAATTAATCAAACACACAACAAACATGAATTCCTTGAATTGACATATTAGGATTTAATGAATTTGGTTTTCACAATTCTATCATTATCTAGAACATATAAATGGATCAATCATCATTATTCTCAACATAGGACTACTATTTCACTTGGATTGTATAACTCATAACACTTTATCCAAGGACACCATAGTGATTTAGCCTCTCATGGCTAAAATTACCATACAAGTCAAAGCCAAAAGTAAGGAAAACAAGAAATTACCAATCATAGAGAAGGAATAACTCTTAGAATTTGATTAAATCAATGAAAGATCCAAACTTCACTTGTATTAAGGCAATCATTGCAAATGTATTATAACAAGAGCACAAGTCTTCTCTCTTCAATTTGAGCCTTACTCTTAGTCTAGTTCTAAGGCCTAAGCTCTTACTTCCTGACCAAAAATAGAGTTCTAACTCTCTAAATTGGGAAACTGAAAAGTAGAACTCCAAAAATCAAAACTCTTTAAATGGTCTTGAGAGCTTCTATTTAAACTAAACATGAAACTTAAAGAGAAAGAAAATCTACTTCTATATTTTACAAAAGAGTTCCTATGCTAGTATAATTTATTCACAAGGTGATTCTCCATGGGGAGCAAGTTTTCTTCTTTAGCCTTTTTCTTATATGTCATCCATGATGTTTCTTTCCTCTTTGATGTCATTGCTTACATTTTTTTATCTTTGGATGTCATCCCTTATGTATGCATCTTGGGTTGAGCACTTCTTTATGATGAACTCTGGCTTAAGAATCATTTGCACTCTTACAGGAGAAATAAAGGTTAAGATCATAATATACAAGTAAAGAAAAAGCATGAATAATGGCCCACGTGGAAAGACTAAAGGGCTCCTTAGGGTTTCTAGTGTGAAAAATAACCAAATTGACCAAAATCAAACCAAGTTATACCTTATTTAGTGGTTAAGTGTACACTCTTATGCTAAACTAATTAGACTTAGGTTATTCTAGCCATTCTAGGATAAACTAAGTAACACTAATTCAAACTAGTCCCCTTAAATAATCTCTAACTAGGTTTCATAAAGGGTGACTGGTCAAACTAGGTCAACTTTGGTCACAATTTGTCAAACTTGGTCAAACTAGTCAAATTAGGTCAATATAAGTCAAACTAGTTACACTAGGGTCAAACTACCCTAACTAAGGTTAATTAAGGTTTTCTTGGATTTTCTAGAGTTAACTAGGGTTGGTTATGTATAACTAGTAAAACTAGGTCAAACTAGGTTAACTAGTTTTAATTTGACTAAACTAGGGCTTATTAAGGTCAACTAGTCATATTTTGGCCAAACTAGTGTTAACTAAGTGAAACTGGTGTAAACTAGTGAGACTAGCCAAACCTAAGGGTTTTAACCTAAGTGGTGTCTACTAGAGATCTGATGAGGTGAATTTATTCACCGTTTATGTAGGGTTTATACTTAATTCTTTGGATATTCTTGTTCGTTTTTATTCGTTTCAGTGTTTTAATTGTAGGTTTCTTGACCATGGTGTATTCTTGGAAGAGGGAAATCACAAGGGAGTCAAATCGGGATGCAAAGTGGAGGAAAAATGGAAGAAAGATCGCGAAATTATTGAAGAGAAACCTTCACGTCACGACGTCTGTACCTTTCACGTCGCGACGTGGGTTCACGTCGCGCGATGTAGACCCGCCACGTCGCGACGTCAAAAATGTGATTTTTGTTGAATTTTTGGACGAATTTTATGAAATTTTCAGAGAGTTACGTTACGACGTCGGGACCCCTTCTACGTCGCGACGTGCAGCGACGTCGGGATGTCAGACCCTGGATGTCGTGACGTGCGTGGACATTTTAACGCGCAATCAGGGACGTCGCGACGTCGGGAAATGGCGTGCAGTTTTACGATCTAATTTTGGAAATTTACGATTTTGGCCCACTTTGAGTTTTCTTTTCCGACAAGGCTTTCGTTAAGGACTTATGTGCGAATATTTTCATAGGATAACTATAAATAGTGCTAGGGTTACAGATTTTTAAGGGGGTGAAACTTTGAGAGATTTCAAGCAAGGGTTTTTCTTCTTTGTAATAGCTAGAGTTTCATTCTTTTAGCTATTTATGGAGAATTGAAGCTGTACGGATTGGGAACATCGTTGAGTATTGATTTCATTAATTTAGAGACAAAGATTTCTTCCAAGGATTCTCAATTCAAGGTGTTATCTTTCTTTTATTTTATGTTGTCAATATTGTGCTTAATTAACATTACTATGATGTTTGATTTAGCCATGCTCGGCTAAATTTATTGTGCTCCCGGGATTATGAATAAGGGTTTTTGTGCTTAATTTACATGCTAAGTTCTATCTTATGGTCGTTGTGGAATAAGTTTTGCTGTGTTCTTCATAATTATGAATGATTTAAGGCCTGAATTATGTATGATGAATATTTTCTGAAAGTGCAGTAAATTAATTAGAGATTACTTGCTTTAATCTTACCTGATAGGAATCCGTACAAGCAATCTAAGCCAAATCCTAATGGGAATAGGATTACCAAGCCAAATCCTAATAGGAATAGGATTTCCAAGACAAATCCTAATGGGATTAGGAATTCCAAGCTCAATCCTAATAGGATTAGGATTCATCAATCCTCATCTTGTCCGAGTTCCATAAGAGTTCCATAAAGGCAAATCCAAATGAGACTAGGATTCACAATCCTAATGGGATTAGGATTCACTAATCCATGGACATTATTTATTGAAGACCAAGATGGCGTGCTTGGGCTTTTGCCAAATTGGATCGCGCGCCTTTTCTTAAGTAGTTAGAATTAATTAATGTTTTAATAATTAAGTCCAAAACATTTTAATTGGGCTTATTATTAGTATATTTTCGTTTTTAATTTTATTAATTACATGGCCCAAGTTATCTTGCATGATAATGGCATGTAATGGGCTTTAATTTGTTAGGAAAGTAATTCCCTAAATTTTAGGAGCTTGTCCTTGTCTTCTAGAAGGGCAAAACGTTTTTAGCTTCCTTTTTCCATAAAGGATTAGTATGTTAGTTAGTTTAGGAGTCAAGTTAGGGTTTTATTTCCTTCTTCTCTTAGGAAAGCCGAATTACTCCCTATAAAAGGGAAAGCATTGTAACGTTTTTTACTTGGATGTTGAATTGAAAGAATTTTGGCTTTGCTAAATTAAATTTGACATCACCAACGTGAATTATTCTTGAGTAATTCATAAGACCCGCCAAACCTTAAGTGAGGAACTTTAGGTGAAGCTTACAAGTTCTAGATTTATAGAACCGGCCAAACTTGATAGGTTTAAACTTTTGATTTACATTAGTTGAACTGATTCAATTTGTGTTAACGTTGGGGTTAGGTTAATTTTAATCTTGCCTTTTCGTTACATATCTCTTTTCCGTAAATTGTGTTCTTGTTTCTTGAATTGAGTTTTTGGTGCACAACGATCCGAACTTGTGGAAAATTCGTGTGGATTGGACTTCATCCTACTCCATTCGTATCATTACCTTTAGCCTGATAAGAGGATTAGAGTAGGTTGTTTGGGATCTATTGTGGGTTGGTTGTGAATTTGTTAGATTGATTTACCTTATTTGCTACCTTTAGCCTAGTAGGAGGAATTAAGGGGATTGGTTTAGCATTAGAGTGACTGGTTCGGGTGTTGCCTTAGCCTAATGGAACGGTTGAACTTGAGGGTTTGGTTGAGTTGGTAGTTACATTAGATTCCAGATTAATTAAGGAAGTAAACTTTGCCTTTCGCCATATAGGAGGGTTTAACGAATTAGTTAATATCTAAGTAGGTAAGTGTGTAAATCATTCCTTTCCTTTAGCCTAATAGGTGGGTGTGAGTTATGTTATTTACCCTTATTTTTGCATGACCATAGATAAGATGTATGTATGTGCTTTTATGTAACCCTAAAATATAATCTCCGGAGTACACTTGCTTAATTTGAAGTTTTAATCAAATCACCATTTCAGTTTTAGTTCTTGATATTTAGTTTCTTAGCTTTAGTTTGATAATTACAAAAACACAAAAATATTTTCTTTAGAATTTAAACACGGTCCATTCCTTGTGGGAACAAACTTGCTATACTATCACCTTCACGGGGTTG
This sequence comes from Ophiorrhiza pumila, assembly GCA_016586305.1. NCBI lineage: Eukaryota > Viridiplantae > Streptophyta > Magnoliopsida > Gentianales > Rubiaceae > Ophiorrhiza > Ophiorrhiza pumila. Next base: position 19,479,934 of record BLIW01000005.1, read on the forward strand.
TTTAGCTTGATTTTTTATTAGGGGTAAATAGCAACCACGATCACAATTTATTGCACATATTTGCTCCCCACCAAATTTTGGTACCGTTGCCGGGGAAAGCAGTCGTGTTGAAATTTTATTTTATTTTTTTAGTTTTAGTTTTAATTTTCTTACATCCTTTTAGTACTATTGCTATTCTTTTCTTTGCATGCCCAGGACAAGATCTCTTGGTCTAGCGGAATTTCCATACGACCCTGAACTTGCACGGACTTTGTGTGTTAAGAAGAAATTGGAATTTGATGCAATGGTTGCACCTGGTAATCAGCCCAATGATGGTGTACCTCTACCGTGGGTACCTCCAGGAATTCCACAAGCACAACCAGTGGTACCGAGTCGTCGGTATGGTGATCATTATGAGCCTCGAATGGACAACTGAGATTCAACTTTTATTGACACTGGAGAGCACTTTCAAATCCCGTCGGCTTTCATAAACTTGATTCAAAATGGCCAGGTTTTCCATGGTTTGAGTACTGAGGATCCACATGCACATTTAAGGACATTCCTTAAAGTGTGTAATACGAGCAATCTTCCACATATCCCACATGATGTTTTAAAGAGAATGTTATTTCCTTTTTCTTTTCAAGGAGTAGTTGAGAGATGGTATGACTCTATTAATGGGGCACGAATTGATACTTTTGATGAAGTTGCGAAGAGGTTCATGACTAAATACTTTCCTCCATCCCGAATGGACAAGATCCTGATGGATTTCATGCATTTTCGTCAAGGAGAAAATGAGTCATTCACTGAAGCATGGGATAGATTTCGGGAGCTTTTTAATAAATGCCCAAACAGTGGGTTGGAGCCGGGAAGAGAGCTAAATTTTTTTGTAATGGACTCAATTTTGATACTATGCATTTGGTAAATCTTTCAGCTGGAGGAAATTTGCGTGATAAATCACCAGAAGAAGTTGAAGAGATTTTTGAGCGTATAGTAAGTAATGAGCTGGTGTTGCCCACTGCAAGAAGTAACCATGGAAGGTAGTAAATTGGAATGTTAGAATTGGATAGAACAGCTAATTTGGAAGCACAAATGACAGCCATGCAGGGCAAACTATCTAGTATTCAGGCTACCTTGACAAACAAAGTCATGCCATCTTGTGGATTATGCCAACGATCGCATCATTTGGATGAATGTCCTCAAGTCACTAATGAGCCAGTGCAATACGTCAACTCTAATCGGAATACTAATTCAAATCAATGGAAGCCATCCGGTGGGAATCAGTGGTATCAAGGAGAACAAATTCGCCTAAAGTATAATGCATCAAGACCAACCTATCCACCTGGCTTTGGAAACCAACAAAACACCTAGAGTGGTACTTCACAAGCATCAATAGATGATGTTATAACAGTGTTGGGGGCCAAGATGGAAAAGCTTTTTGGAGAATGCCAACGGTGACAAGACAGTACTGACAAAACACTGCAAATTTTAAGAGGAATTTTTAGGGAACATAAAGCAATCATTAAGAATATTGAGACTCAAATTGGCCAACTCGCAAATGAAGTGCATAATAGACCAGCGGGAACTTTGCCGAGTGACACTTTCCCTAATCCAAAAGGACAAGAGCAATGCAATGCTGTTACACTTCGAAGTGGTAAGGAATTGCAATCTCCAACTATTAATGAAATAGGCTCTCCAAAGGATGATCAAGATGCTGTCAAGGTTCATATTAAGACGGAAGATACACCAAAGCAAGCCGACCATAAGGAAGGTAGTGCAAGTAAAGGGAGAAAGAAAAATCCTCCAAGTGCTTTTAATTTTCCAGAATGTGCTCCACCACCACCTTTCCCTCAAAGGATACAACCATCAAAGAAGAAGATCTTGTTCAGTAAATTTGCTGAGATGATTAAACAACTCCATGTGGAATTCCTTTGTTGGATTTGGTCAAGACGGCACCTACTTATACAAAATTCTTGAAAGATCTTATTTCAAATAAGGAGCAGATATTTCAGTGTGAGGAGGTTATCCAATTGAATAAGGTTGGGCAATGCTTAATGTAGAAAAATCTTCTCCTTAAGCTTAAAGATCCAGGAAGCTGCACAATCCCATGTAGAATTGGCGCAAGATATTTTGCTACGGCATTGTGTGATTTGGGGGCTGGTATTAATTTGATGCCTTATTCCATTGCTGTCAGTGTGGGATTGGGTGAGCAAATCAAACCGGTGACTATAACACTTCAATTGGCTGATAGATCCATCATCACTCCTATGGGTATTATCGAGGATGTTGTTGTAGCAGTTAATAAGTTCAATATTCCGGTGGACTTTATTATCTTAGACATGGAGGAGGATGAGGAGGTTCCTATCATATTTGGAAGACCATTTTTGGCAACTGGAGATGCTTTAATTGGCATACTCAGCAAGACAATCACTTTGCGTGTCAATGGCGAAGAGGTAACATTTAATGTGAATTACGCTATGAAGCATCCTAGGGACATTAACACTTGCTTTTTCATGGATGTTGTTGAACCTTCAAGTATTGCGTGCAATCCCATGAAAACATGTAGTGTTAATGATAATGCATCTTTAATGTCTATAACTGATTCTGAGTTGATTAAGATTGATGAAAATATAGCATTAGAGTTGCAAAATATGGTTGAATGTTTTTTCATTGATACTTCCATTTTTGAGATAACTGATGATGTGGAGGTGCATAAAACTGAATACCATGTTAGCTTAGATGAGGAAGATTTGCATATTTTTCGTGAAATAGCTAATATGGTAGAGATTTGTTTTTTTTAGTTGGCAGAACCTCTTTTTGAGGTGGGGCGCCACTCCCTATTTATTTCATAACTTGGTGGATGGAGGATATACCCAAAAGCCATCCTTACATTTTTCGACCATTTGAACCCACATCCATTTACATGCCAAAGGCCTAATGGATGAGAGTTCAAAGGAAAAAACAAAATGAAATGTGGAGTACTTACTCCATTTACATGAGAACCTATGCGCGCTATAGTACAAAAAACTACAGTACATTTGATATAGTACAAAAAGCTCCTTTGATCACAAGGAGTGACAAAAAATCCCTCTTTATTGGGACAGCAAAAGGTTGACATTACAGGTTCTTTGCCAAAGCAATAAATTTGAGGAGCAAAAATAGTGGCTTACCTCCAGTAGAGGAGGCAAAAAATTGGCATCCACAGGGCTTCCATAGGTGACTCGAATGAATCCAAACGGTACAAGGAAGTAGCAAGGCAGCAAGTCCAAGTAGAATCACAAGGCATCATTACAGGTTCTACAAAGCATAAGGTCTTAACAAAGGACGAGCATCTGACCTTCCTTGTGTAGCAGAGAAGAGATCCATAAAAAGAGTACAATGGGGACAACAGGATCCCAACTAGTGTAGCAGCTGAGTTTCTCTTCGGGTAGTCAAGAGATGAGGATTTGGGCAACGCACTTTCATTCAAGGTCACCTGGTTTAAGGCTGTTCCAGGGGCATAATATTGGGCAGGATATAGACATCTTGGCTTCCATTTGAACCCAGGAGCAGACGAGGAGAAGGACCAAAGCACATAACAGACCAAAATAGCAAAAATATACAAGTAGCAAGACAAACCAGCTCTAACAGCAGCAAACTGGGGTCTGATTTTAAATTGAGGGCAAGCCAGTCCTAGCATCAACAAACTGGGGCCAACACACATACCTGAGTCCATGTGGAGATCCTTGTTTCCTGTTATTACAATGTATAGCCCGAACATTTCCAACAGTCTGGCTGGACGGTTTGCTGCTTTAGAACTGGAGTTATTGCTGGCCTTCTGATTAATGAAATCCAGGACATTCATCAGGCGCCAGTCACTTCCAGCTTTCATCCCCTTACTGAACTGAGTATGCATTTAGTGTTTGAGTGACAATGGATGGAGTCTGGTCCCTATCCATTCCAATCAGCGCAAGAAGTGTCGAAATAGCTTGAGCCCTCTGCAGTAAGGCCAGATATCTGGCAGGAAGATTTGCCTCTTTAGGAACTGTCAGAACAGTAGAGTGGTTATGGATGTACTCCAAAATGTTGCTGAGCTTCCAATCTCGCCAGGACTGCATTCCACGAATGAGAATATGGGAATCAGTTTCTAGGATGTTTCTATGATGTCCAAGCTCCCTGCTCCTAGAGATATATGCGTGAGCTGCCAGGGCCTCAGTCTGTAATCTCGTAAGTGAAGGAGGAAACAATAGGATAGGTAGAGAGAATTCCACATGCCCCTGATGATCTCTAGCAACGCCCCCAACTCTCCAGGTATTTCCAATCTTTGCAGCAGCTACATTGATCTTGATAACAGCTGGATCAGGTGGATTCCACTTTATGCTTTTCAAAACTGTTCGTCTTTTGATGTTCTTGCAAGTCTCCCAAAAAGCAGGCCAATCTAGTGCCATACATTGCAGCCCGTGGAATCTCAGAGTCAGAAGTTCTTTAATAGAGACAAAAATATGTTCCACCAACTTACTGGCATTTGGTGATCCTTTGTCAAAAATAATCTTGTTTCTGAATTTCCACAACCACCAGCAAATTAAGGAAGGGCAGATCTTGATGAGAAATTTCCTGCATTCTGAGAGAGGGCTGCTGTTCAGCCACCAACTGTTTAAAGTCCCTATCAAACATTGAGATTGATCTAAAATCCCAACTTCTGCAGCAAAGATTCTCCAAATACTCTGAGCAAACGGGCAGGAGACAAAGGTATGGTTAAGTGTTTCTCCACTTTCCTTGCTCCAAGGACATAAGAATGGGCCCAGAACTCCAACCTTGTACAGGTTGGGACCAATGGGGATTTTGTTTCTCAAAAGTCGTAGCATCAAAAAAGAAATCTTTATAGGCACGATGGGATCCCAAATATGTTTAGTGTGAGGACAAAGGGAAACACTCGGCCCTCGAAGTAGATGGTAAGCTGATTTCAGGTTGAATATTCTATTTTGGTTGACCTTCCATATCATCTTATCCTTCTCTCCTAGTCTGAGGGGTGATTCCAGGAAGAGATTTCTAGGGCAGTGGGGGAGGATGTCTCTGATTTTGCCCCAATCCCACCCTTGTGGACTAAGGACTACTGAAACCTTGTAGTCACCTTGATAGTCCAAAATATCAATTAGTTTACCACTGGGACACCACTGATCATACAGTAAACTACATTCCCCTTTCCCAACCTGGAAGTATATATGATCTTCCATCAAAGGAGCTATCGAACACAGCCTTTTCCAGACTTGCGAATCGCCTCTACTAGCTATGATTGTTGTTGGATGTTTAGAACTACAGTACTTCGCCCACATGAACTTAGCCCATAGTGAGTCCTGGAGTCTGAATCTCCACCACAATTTGGCAGTTTGAGCTCCCACTATATGGTTCAGATCCCTGAATCCTACGCCTCCTTCCTCCTTAGTACAGCATAAATCATTCCAGCTCATCCAGTGCCTTTTGGTACCTTTGTCCAAAGCTGACCACAAAAAGTTTGCGAGCATAGATTCCAATTGGTTGATGACTCTTTTGGGAGGGCTTAGGCTCATGGTAGTGTAGAAAGGAATTGAGGAAAAGACACTTTTGATTAAGGTAATTCTGCCTCCTAAAGTGAGGAATTTAGTTCTCCAGCTCCCTATAATTTGGCTGATTTTGTCTACTAAAGGGTCAAAAAGAGGGGCTGGAACTCTCTTATAATGGATAGGGACTCCTAGATATGTGGCAGGCAAAGATCCTCTAGAAAATCTAGTGATTCTACCAATTGCATGCTTCCTCGGATCAGGGAGCCTATCATGCACTTAATAGGAGCTCTTTCCCGAGTTAATTTTTTGTCCAGAGGCTTTCTCATAATGCCTTAGTCTGTCCATCACCAGCTTTACAGCTTTGGGGTTAGCCGAGGAAAAAATGATCAAATCATCTGCAAAGGCTAGATGGGATATTTGGAGACATCCAGCAGGAACTCGAAATGCTAGTCTTTTGTCTCTGTCCTTATTTAAGCTTCGAGATAAATATTCTGAACTAATCACAAAAAGGAGAGGTGAAATTGGATCTCCTTGTCTCAAGCCTCTAGTCGCTTTGAACCAACCTTTGCTAACCCCATTGATAAGGACTGAAAACCAAGTATTTGAAACCATCCTCCATATAATATCAATCCAGATTTCACCAAATCCTAGAAGCCTAAATATCTGCAGCAAATAAGGCCAGTGAACTCGATCATACGCCTTTTCCATATCAAGCTTTATAACTACATTTCCCTCCTTGCTTTTCCTATTGAGTGTGGACATCATCTCACTCGCCAAAAGAAAGTTGTCAGTAATTTGCCTCCCAGCTACAAAACCACTTTGGTTTTCTGAAATAATTTTAGGCAGGACTAAAGCTAACCTTTGGGCTAAAAGTTTGGAAACTATCTTGTTGAGGAAGTTGCATAGACTAATAGGTCTATAGTGCTTGAAGGAACAAGGTTAGAACCCTTAGACTTAGTCTCATTAGTTTACACTAGTTTCACCTAGTTAATACTAGTTTGGCAAAAATAGGACTAGTTTACCATAATTAGCGCTAGTTTAGTCAATTTAACACTAATTGACCGAGTTTGACTATTTAAACCGAAATCATAGTTAACCCTAGAAAATGCTAGGAAAACTTCGTTAATCCAAGTTTGGTTAGTTTATAGTTAGTATGACTAGTTTGACCTATTTTGACTAGATTGACCTAGTTTGACTCATCACCTTTAACAAAACCCTAGTTAAAGCTTATTTAGAGGGCTAGTTTGAATTAGTGTTACTTAGTTTATTCTAGAGTGACTAGAATAAGCTAAGTCTTATTATTTTTGCTTAAGTGTATCCACGTAACCACTAAATAAGGTATAACTTGCTTTGATTAGGGTTGATTTGGTCATTTTCACACTAGAAACTTTTAGGAACCTATTAGTCTTGCCACGTGGGCCATTATTTATGCTTTTTCTTTACTTGTGTATTATGATCATAACCTTAGTTTCTCTTGTGAGATTGCAAATGATACTTAAGCCAAAGTTCATCACAAGGAGAAGCTCAAACCAAACTGCATACGTAAAGGATGACATCCAAGGATTCAAAAACATAAGCAATGACCTCAAACAGTAAAGAAACATCATGGATGATATCCAATGGAAAGGCTTAAGATGAAGACTTGCTCCCCAAAGAGGATCACCTTATGAATAAATTGTCCTAGCATAAGTACCGTTTTGTAAAATTTAAAAGTATATTTTCTTTCTCCCAAAGTTTTATGTTAAGTATAAATAGAAGCTTCAAAGACCATTTCAAAAGTTTCACTTTTTAGTTCCTATTTTTGGAGTTCAACTTTTTTGCGATTCTAGTTCCAGGGCTCTATTTTTGCTAGAAAGCAAAAGATTAGGACTTAGAACTAGAACAATAGTATGGCTCAAACTAGAGAGAGAGAGAGAGAGAGAACATGTTCTTTTATTGTAATACCTTTGCTAAAGATGACTTCAATATAAGTGAAGCTTGGATCTTTCAATGACTAAAACTACATCTAAGAGTTATTCCTTTATAGTGATGGGTAATTTAGTGTTTTCCTTATCTCTTACTTTGACTTGTGTGGTGAATTTGGCCATGAAACGCTAAATCACTATGGTGTTCTTGGATAAAGTGTTGTAAGTTATGAAATCCAAGTGAAATAGTAGTCTTGTGTTGAGAATAATGATAATTGATCCATTTATGTGTTCTAGATAAAAATGTAATAATAAAAAATGGATTCATTAATTCCTAATGTTTGACTTTGAAGGGTTGAATTCAAGGGGTTCATGTTTGTTATATGTTTGATAAATTGCCAAGTTAACTAACATATAATTGAAAGATGAATCTTATCGTGAATTACTCTAGAGAAGCATAAACCACCATAAAGGGATTTAGTTTGCATGGTTTAAATGAATTTATCATTATATCCAGTTTAGACAAATGACCCCTAGGTAGTGATGGTTAGAAATTTGCATGCAAATATTTGAAGGATACTTAGTTTTGGTTGTGATCAAAGGAGTTTTTCTTCTGCCAAATGGAGGACCCTAAGTTCTCTCAACACTTAATCAAGATAGAGGAAACTAGTTGGGTAGTTAGCCATTGTCAAGGGTCATGGCTTTAATCAATAATTCAAACTTGTCTCTGTCAAGGGAAAGGGATAATTGATGAGTTTCTACCTTGCTAAGATGACTTAGGATTGTTCCATAAAGACAATATTTTACTCCACAAAATCAATCATCATAACTCAACACTAGGTTATTAGTTCAGTAGATAGAATTTCTCACAAAACAAGTCCAAGAACACCCTTCTCTCTCCATTTGAATACCTTACTATTCTATGTGATTGCATTTCTATTTGGTCGATTATTGATTTGCATATTTCTGTTTACATCAAGTCCATGGAATACTTCACATCTTATAGCTAGTGTACCTCTATGTGGGATTGATACCTTACTCATCCTTCTACAAGGTGGGGCAAGATGATAAATTTAATTATAGTTTCTAAACACACCGACCAAAGCATACATTTGACAAGTTGGTATTGTGCTGGGAATAAAGTAATGACCCATCTTTTTTATTAATACCCTATTTGTGCCTTCTTTGTTAGTGTGTATCGGCGAGTCAACAAGTTGGCGCCGTTTCCAGGGAGGCGACGGTAAGGTATTTGGTGTGGCTTGATTTCATTGAAGTTGAAGTATTTGATTAGTTGTGTATTTAGTTTTTGCACATATCTTGATTGCTTTTGTTTCATTTTCTTCTATACTTTGCTTTTCTTATGTTGTTTTCTTGTAGGTGATTCTAGTGTATGTCTAGATCATTGAGATCAAAGGGAGAACCTAAATACACTTTGAATTAAGAACTTGAGAGATCTTTCAGAAAGGAAAGAAAAGACAGCCCACACATTGTTGCTGAATAACAAAGAAAACTCTTTAGGGATTTCTATGAACCAATGTTCCAAACTTGGAATGATTCTTGCCCTATTGAAGTTGAGAGTTATATAATTCCACCACCCTTGATAAATTTGATCCAAAACAGGGCGATTTTCCATGGATTGACCAATGGAGACTCTAATGCACATATTGGTTCATTTCTCAAGGTGTGCAACACTTGCAAGATGAATGGGATTCCTCATGATGCCCTAAAAAGAACATTGTTTCCCTTTCCCCTACAAGGCCTAGCCGACTCTTAGTACAATGCTAGTGGAGCTTCAGGTTGTGAGAACTTTGAGGAATTAATAAATAAGTTCATGGCCAAGTTCTTCCTTCTAGGAAGGATGGACAAGCTTAAAATCGATATTCTTCAATTTCGTTAAATTGAGGAAGAAGCATTCTCAGAGGCATAGAATTGATTTAAGGAACTTTTGAGAAAGTGTCCAAACCATGGTTTGGAAGATGGTACAGAGTTTAAAATTTTCATCAATAGATTGACACGATCAACCATGAACCATGTAAATGCAAGTGTTAGGGGATCATTGAGGGCTAAGCCTGTTGAAGAGGTGGAGGAATTACTTAATAGAATTGCAAAAAATGAGTTTGTGTGGCTTTGAGAAAGAAGTGCACCTATGAGGAGGCACGCCGGAGCAATGAATTTAGATAGGATTTCATACTTGGATCAGCTTGCACAAATGCAAAACACCTTGTCCACTTTGCAAGCATCTTTGGGAAGGAAACAAGTTCTAGTTTGTGGACTTTGCCATGGGAACCACCACATGGATCAATGCAAGTTTGCCCAAGAGGAATCTATCAATTATCTAGGAAACTTTAACCAAAATTCTAATTACAATAATCAATGGAAGAGAAAAAATAATTACAATTTTGGGAACCAAGAGAGATCCTCACAAGAAGGCTTTTATAGAAAGAATCTATATCAAGAATAGGGTGAACAAGAGGTTAAGGCCAAAGATAATGAAAAGAAGAAAGTTTCTTAGGAAGAAGCTTTTTGTGAGTTAATTAAACAATTGAAGCCTGTAATGAAACTTCCCAAGAAGGTGAATATTCTATTAAAACAATAGGAGAAGAGGGTAGAGTACCACGGAGTTGTGATTAAAAATTTGGAAGTTCAAGTTGGGCAACTTACCCAAACCATCCAACAAAGTTTCTCAGGCTCTTTGCTAAGTGACACCATCCCAAATACAAGATGAAAAGAGCCTTATTTAGCAATCACCATAAGAAGTAAAGACGTGCTAGAAGACATCCCTCAAGAGAAGAAACCAAAGAAGGTAGTAGAAAATATTAACATTGCAAAGTTTTGAAAGAAGTTAAAAAGGAGGTTAAGGAAGAACCTATGAGTTGTGCAGGGAACCCAATAAAAGAAGTTGTGGGTCTGGAAGAAGTTAAGGTGGAAGTCAAAGAAGAGAAGAAAGAGCAAGGCTAGTATGGTATGGCACATGTTGAGGTACTTTCCCTCAGACCCATGAGATGGGAAACTAAAGGAATGTATGATCCCATGTTCTCAAGGTTTGTAGAAATAATATTAAAAACACATAGTGACATACCTATAAGTGAATTAGTAAAGAATGCACCCAAGAATAGGACATTGTTAAAGGAAATCATGGTGAAAAAGAGTAAAACACAATATGTGGGATTCATCACTTTGAATGACCAATGTTCTACTTTAGTGAGTGGTAATGTCTTGGAGAAATGGAAGGACATTGTGAGTTTTGCTATCTCATGTGATATTGGAAAAAGGCACTTTCCAAATGCCTTGTGTGATTTGGTGTTCGGAATTAGCATGATGCCTTTTGAAACAGCAACTAAACTACGAATAAGTCACATGATAGAAAGTGTGGCATTGTCTCTACAATTAGCTGATGGCACGGTGGCAAACCCCATAGGTATGATAGAAAATCTATTTGTCAAGGTGCACAAATTGGTGTTCCCAATGGATTTCATAATTTTGGACATAGATAGTGATGAAAATGTTCCAACAATCCTTGGAATACCCTTTCTAGCTATAGGAGATGCAACCATTAATGTGAGAAAAAGATCGATTCATTCAAAGGTAATGGAAGCATGGTGGAGTTTGGGATTGGGCTGAATAAAAAGCCATTGCAAGAAAGGAATTGGACCTAGGAGAAGTCCAAAGTAAACTTGAAAAATCAAAATGTTCAAGGAAAATGCCTAGCCAAGCCCTACCAAATGAGGATCTAGGAGATCTTCAAGTTTTGATGCTTGAAACATTGAAAATCAAGAGAATGCTCTTCTATGGTAAAAGAGAATGAGTAGCAAAGAAGAAAAAGGCAGTATCCCATGATGAAGAAGAGAAAGAATAAATCCAACCCAATAATTTTCTATTTTTTTACATTTTTAGTGATTTTTACTTCATTTTATTTGGTTAATTTAAGTTGATGTGTTTGTTGTAGGTGAAGGAGAGTACAAGGAATGAACAAAGTGAAGGCTATGGAAAATTCATGTCTTGGGAAAGCAAGCTTAAGAAACGGCTTGATGCATGGTGTGAAGGGCTTGTCTTGCCAAAATGTGAGTTTCGAAGAACAACATGAGCATAAGGTAGTGAAAAGTGCACATATGGGGCTGAATAGTGAATTTGGAAAACAATGTGAGATGAACTAAGCCTTGGGTAAGTCAGGTAAGAAAAAGGTTCAACTTTGAATCTTAAAAGTCAAAAGTCCACAATTTTTAAAAGACTCATTTTCCATCTACCTTGTTTCTTCAAAACAAAAAAAAAAGTACATTTTTCTCTCTCCTTCCTCTCCCCCAAACCCAAAATGCACATAGAACACATTCACTCCATTGAAATGTTTCTTAAGCTTTAAATTAGAGACAACATTATCTCTAAATACCACACAAGCACACTAGCACAAAAATTAATAAGAAGTTGTTTCCCACAACTATCAAGAACTCAAAGGAAGGTGCAAAAGACAAGACGCAAAAATTTGAACTTTAACAAGAAATTCACTTTCAAAGATAAGGACCCAAGGTATGATTATCCATAATCTCTCTTAATTTAATGATTTAAATGTCACAAAATTAGTTGGAAACCATTAGGTGCTTTGAGAATGTTGCATTTAAGTAAGAACCTTCTTGATTTGAGAAGTGGGTTTGTAAACCCACTTGTTCTCTCTCCTAGCTTTTGAAGTGGATTATTGTAATTGACATAAATATGACTAGAATTAGGGCATGGTCTTTTATTATCTACTATTTTTTGGCCCTAAATCTATAATTATATTTGAGATTTATGGTAATCTTGATTTGAGTTTAATGGGTAATTAGTCTAATTATACTAGGAAATGGGCTTTAAAGTGAGTAGACTACTTGTTTGATATTTTGCTCCACTTAACTTACCTTTGCTTTCTTATGTCTTTTGAATCTCGATTCAATGTATAATCATGTTGAAAGATGGGAAAAGACTATGGATATGAGAATTCAAGTGTTAATGGAAAAAACTTGACCAAATGCATAAGGGAATGTGCACGTGTGTGCAATGGGCATACATATTATGCGTGTGAGTGGTGTGTGTTCATTCGGCCTAAGGCCTTGAGTGAGTGAAGGGAAGTCTTGCGTGGGGAATTTAAGTGTGTTGTGAAAGAAAAACTTTGAGAACCTAAATTGGAAAATGTTATCTTTAAAGAATGAGGTGAAATGCTGTTGCATGCATAACTTGAAATCACCTCATGAAGCTTTCTAGAGCTATTCTTGGTAGGAATTCACCCTTTAATTTGCCACTAAGTACCTAATTAAGTGTGAGGGGAAGGAAGTATGTTTTGACGTGTTCAAATTGTGTGAACTTTATGTTGATTAAGTCTTCCAATTTGTTTTCATTCCTATGTAGCATGCCTTTAAATTTTAATTTTCTTTTATAGTATAATAGTTTGTGTAAACTAATTCTTGTATTCTTTTAGTCACAAAGATGACCAAGGCTACCAAGGACAAGGCTATTACACTTAAGAAAATTACTACCAAGGGAATTGGTACGAAAGAGACTATACCCAAGGAACATAAGGGGAAGGAAGTTGCCATGGAAAATCCTAAGAGCAACATTGTGGAGAAGAACTCATAGAGTCCCATTATGAAAGAGCAAGTGGTGACAAAAGTGCAACCAACAACAAAAGAGGTTCCAGGAACTAAAGCAAAGTAAGACACACACATTAAAGCATTGATGACAAAAAATCAAGAGCTAAAAATGAGGTGAAGGAGTAAAAAGCCAAGACTCAAGCACAATCAACTTCCCTAATAGTGTTAGACAAGAATATTCTAGCCATAGGGGAATATGTTTACGAAATAATGGGAGTCATGACAAGATCCATAAATGAAATGGGGGATATTTTAACATCCTAGCCAACAATGCTTATTCTTACCATGTTGTGGTAGCTAAATGGTTAGGAAAGACCCTTCTTCCCACGAACGAAGAGCAAGAGGAGCCATCTACTCTAATGGAACCACCACCACCCACCACTCAAGGAAGCCCTAACCCCATTATTGTGCAATTTGACCCTTCAACTCTTTCAGGTAAAAATCTCTCACCAACCCTTGATCAAAGCCCTACTTCTAGGGTTGAAATCAAACAAAAGGAAATAGTGAAGAGAAAGAGAGTTGCCAAGGTGAAAGTAGGTGATGGACCATCCAAGCCACCAACGAAAAAGGTGGTGAAACACAAGCCAAAGGTGTCCAAGGATGTTAAGCCACCAAAGGATACGCTAAAAAAAGGATGCACCAAAGGAAGTGCAAGGACAAGCCAACCCTTCTTCCACAAATGAAAAGAAAGCATCACCCACCTCCCTTGAATCGAATGTGGAAACTCAAGTGTCTCGAACAATTTTTTAGGGAGTCACTTTTCACACTTATTCTCTTTCCATTTAAGTATTGAAAGATCTTAAGTGTGAGAGAGGAAAAAGAAGTGTGAAATTTGTGATGGTGTGCTTTCCTTTTGTGCTTGGTTAATTTGTAGTGAAGATGTTTGCATCATTGATTACCTATGAAGTGAAGTGAAAACTTGTGTCCAAGATTGTGAGAATCAATGCTTTGTGTTTAGTTTCGTTCTTTTTATTTTCAAGAACTGTGTTTAAGGTAGAAACCCTAAGTGATTGTTTAAAAGTTTTTTATCATGAAGTGATTATAAATATATGTCATGTGTTTGATTTTATGTCTCCTTGGCTTAATGATGTGTTAAATCATATAAAAGTGCACTAATATGGTTATGTGGATTGATATGCCCATAATAAAGTTTGGTTTAACTAAGTTTTTTAAGGAAAAACTCATTACTAAGTAGTGATTATGGATTCTCGATGTTGAAAGTTCAAAATATTAACAAATCTTGTTAAATAAGCACATAATTATAAGAGGAATTTATGAGAATAGTTAAAACTCTAGAATAGATGAAACTTAATCTTTTGAAAATCATAATGATAAAAGTGGCACTTCAACTTGAGAAGTACTTGGAGACTAGTCTAAACTAACTATCATTACAAGGAAGGAAATGAGAATCAAAGTTTTTGCACTACTTTTCTTTTTACCAAGCTTGAACTTTCTAGCTTGGAAATATGCCCATCCTTTATGAGATTGCTTCTGGGCATGTAATGTGAAAAAGAGAACTTGTATGATGAAGCATGGAAAAAAAGCTACAAAACCAAGGTCAATTTAATAAATCGAGTACTCAAATAAAATTGTGACACTTTGTGATGTAAAATTATATCAAGATGTGACAGTTTGAGGAAAGAAACAATAAAAGTACCATGGATCTTGAATTGATGTCAAAAGGTGCATGACTAGAGCATAAGTGATTATCAAGAACATACAGTTACTTTACTTAAATTTTGTTAAGTTTCACTGAAGATATGAGCTAGACTTGCACTATAAATACCTCAATGAGTACTACTTGTTACATGATTGTTATGAAGTATGTTGTGATTCCTTTGCATTTATAAGGTTTGATGAATAAGGGCACTAAATCCATTAACTATATAAAAAGTAATTCAAAGTGGTTTGCATATTCTTGTGTCTTGGAGTCATTAATATGTTTGTTTTTATTTTCTTTTTATTTTTCTTTTACTCTTTTGCATGAGGACAAGCAAACCTTTAAGTTTGAGTGGATGTAGAGTCCGTATTAGACTACATCTAATCTCTCATTTCTTAAGGATTTTGCTTTGTTTTTAAGTATTTTTATGGTACTTGCGTGCTTTTTGGGCTTGATTATAGAATTTACAAGGTGGAGAGCTTAAAGTGGTAAAAAGGCTTATTTGGAGGCTTTTTTTACTATAAAGTCAACAAAAAGTCAATTAGTCAAAGGAGAAGTCACAAGTCAATGAGAAGAAACCCTAAACTCTAGGGTTTTCCTAAGGCTTTGTGCTAGGGTTTTTGTGCATAACTCATGGTAAAGATGAGTTTTGGCAAAGTTAATGTACTATTTGGAGGTAAAGGTTCATATTTGAGTAAAGACTTAGCATATTGATTTGCCTATGTTGCATTAGGAGGACAACCTTAGCAGCATATCCTCTAGGCCAAGGCACATAGCCAATGCCTAAATTGCAAGCACTAAGTGCCAAAACTTAGCACACATGCACCAAAATCTCACTCTTAGGATGCCCAAGGATAACACCAAGGCACATAGCCAAGGTTTTGGCCTAGAACCTAGCACTAACTACCACACCACACCACACATGTACAACCTAGCAGACCTTAGGCACAACCCTAGGACTCCCAACAAAATGCTAGCGCATAAGCTAATTCTTCAACCTTAGATAACCTTAGGAAACCACTAACCCTTAGAACCTAAAATAAGACACACCAAGCACACATAACATACACAATAAAGGCCATTTCTGTTGTGGCATAGGTGCCACAAGAGAAATGCAAATAAAAGTGCATACTTTGCACTTTGTTTTTTCATTTCGCCCTGTATTTCATTTTCATGTGAATTTTGGCAGTGGCATCTATGCCATGGTAGAAATACACTAAGTTTCATCATTTTTCATTCTGAACATCATTCTTAGGCATCCCTGGTTAGTTTGGTCGCGGCATCTATACCACGGCAATAATACACTAACACTTCACACAATTTGCACTTTTAGGCATTCTAGGCACATTAAGGTAGTTGTCATGCACACTTCTACCATGGTATCTATGCCACGGTAGAAATACAAATTAAACTCACACACATTCAAAACACAAAACACACATGCACACTAGTGTACTTCTGTTGTTACATGGATGCTAGGATAGAAATACACTACAACATACACACATACACACACACACACACTGATAGCAATCCGCCCCATGTCCATGGTTCCAAGGCCGACTTCACATGATCATTTGGAGAATCTTGATGGTCCATTGACAAGATCAAGGAGTAAGAGGATGAAAGCCGCTTTGCAAACATTGTTCTCAACTAATTGTGGAGCCTTAGAAGTTTTTGATTAAGTTCCTATCATGGCATCACCATCTCAAGAAGGAGTTATATGGAATATTTCTTCAATCACAATTCATGAAGATGTTTCCAAGAGTTCTACATTAGAGCTTGAGGAAATTCCACCTTGAAGAATATTCAAGAAATCACATTGAAGACCAAGTTGGCATGCTTGGGCTTTACAATCATGGATCACGTCAATTTAAGTAAAATAGGATTTATTTGTTTTGTAATAAATTAAGTCCATTACACGTTAATGGTGGGCCTATTAGTTTGGTTGTTTATGTAATTACTTGGCCCAATTATCTAGCATGATAATGGAAAGTAATTCTTTTAGAAAGTAACTTCCTACTTTTTAGGAAAGTTTAGGAAAGTAACTTCCTACTTTTTAGGACAAAACCGTGTTGGTTATAAGGGATTAAAATCATGTGTTTAGTTTAGAAAACTAGTTAGTTAATTAGTTATCAACTCCAATTTGGAAGTTTCCTATAATTGGATTGGTAAGTTAAGTAGTCAAGTTGTAATTAACTACCATTAGGGTTTCCTTTTTGTAAGCCTATTTAAAGGCACCTTTTCACGTTATTTTGAGGTCGATGAAATAAGAATTTTAGCTTTGCTAAATTGAAAACACATTGTGTTTTGTTAATCCGCGAGCCTTTAGCGAGAACCTTTAGGTTAGCCATCACTTTCTTGATTTAAGAAACAAGCCAAACTTGTTAGTTTAGTCTTGAGATTTACTCAATCTTGGTTAATTTTTTTGTTATAAACGTGGGGGTTTGATTGGCTAATATCATTTCTTTTCGTTTCCCTTTGAATTCTTTCCGCATTGTTATTTTGTGTTTTGTTCTTGTTCAAGGTTGTTTGTGCAACACGGTCCAAAGGCGTGAGTTCGTGTGGTCCAAGACATCAAGCCTCGATCATCCGCCTCAATTGGTATCAGAGCTCACGTTGTTGCATAACAAATTCATGTTATTCCTTTTTTTTGTATTTTTTCTTGTTTCCGCATCTTGCTATTTTTGAGCGTCAATTGTGCTTCTATTTTTGCGTCGTCTAGCTGCTGTTCTTGAGTTGTTCTTATTGCTATTTCTTTGTGTCATAATTCTGCTCTTTTGTTCAAAATTTTCGTGCAGAATTTGTATAGAATTCATAGCTGTTTTCACGTTTTGTTTTTCTCTCGATCTTGCTAAAATTTTGTTGCCGTTCTTGCTGTTTTTGAGTCGTCCTTATTGCGTCATTATTCTAGAGTCATTCTGCCATGTTGTTGTCAATTCATGTGTTGAAACCGAATAGTATTGCATGCTAAAAAAAATCTGAACTCAAAACGTCAAAAGAAATTAGGGTTAGGGTTTCAGGTTTTTTTACCTAAAATTCTAACTTTCTTGTTTCTTTTCCATTTTGCTTCATTCTTTTTGCCATTGTCTCTATTTTGTTTCTATATTCCATTCTCTTTTAGTCAAGTTTTGTCCTGTGTCATAAAGATAAGTCCTTGATTACTTTCTTGAAGTTCTTGATTTTCTTGAATTTCAAAATTTGCTTAAATCGAAATCTTAAACTTGTAATCTTGTTCCTTGGCATAAATCTTGAAAGTCTTGTTTTTGTGGCATATTGAAATTCGAATTCTTTGGCGTGTTCTTGAATAATCATTTTTCTTTTGGCTAATCAATTAGGGGAGCCACTCCCAAATATTATTAATAGAAACCAAAGATACAGCTGTTTGAGAAATACATATTACTTACACAGATTTCCTACCAAAGATACAGCACCCAAAAATTTGGAACCATTAAACGATCCATATTAATGCAACCCCTAACCTACCAAGGGAGATCACCAAAACTAGTAAATTCCAAATCCATCTGCGTAAGACAACCCTCCTTCGCAAGACCATCTGCTGGCTGATTGGCCTCTCTAAAAATATTATGCAACGACAGCACACAAGAGAATTGTTTCATTCTGTCCACAATAGCCCTAAGCTTCTATGGAACATGCCCCTCTCCAGACATAAGCGACAGCAGCAACGTAGAATCTGATTCTACAATAACGGTGGTGCAATCAAAGCGTTCGCGCAACTCCAGCCCTACTAATAATGCAAGTGCCTCAGCTTCTAGACTAGTGACAAATTCGAACCCCATAGCTCTAGCAGCAATCTACCTTCCCAAACAATCCCTAATTAGTACCCCCACCACCCCCAGGTCCCAGGTTTCCCATGGAACAACCATCAACATTCAGCTTTACAAAACCTTGAGAGGGTCACAACCAGCATACCCGAGTAATCGAAACAGAGATTGAGAGCCCCAACAATATTATTCCAATCCCCAGATATAAAGCTCTCAGAAAACCACAAATTCCACAGCATCAACAAGTCCTTCACCACCAACCCACAAACACGATCCCAAGACGCCCCTTGACCCTCAAAGAACTCAGAATTATGTCTTTTCCATAAGTGCCAAGATATAAGACACGGAACCCAACTGAACGGCACTTTACAGTACTCATTCCCTTTTAAGTTCCACCACAATAGACAGTTGTCCCTCCAAGTCTGAGGCAGCTGACGGACTCCCGCAACCCTAACAAAATAACACCAAATCGACCCCATCCAAACACATGCTCTATCATTTCCTCAAGCTGTATATCACAGCATAAACATGGGAAAGGACCATGCACCCCTATCCTCACCAGCCATTGAGCCAGGGTTACCCGCCTATAACATAGGCGAAGAAGAAGAAATGAAACCTTATACAAAATTCCCGACTGCCAAATGCGTTTAAATAAATTTTACTGGGGCCTCTTAGACCAAAAGAGATTATATGCCGATGCAACCGAGAAGAACCCATTCGCATCACACACCCACAACGGATGGGCTCTCTGGGAAGATAAAGATAATCTAGACACCATATTTATAACATCAACTGGAAGAGAAAGATGAGCAAGGTCCCACTCAGCATTTATACAGAGATCCTTAAGGCATGTATATCCATTCCCCTGAGAAATATTCGACATCGCTCCCACCTTTCGCCAATTATCATGAAAAAGATAAAGTGCACCATCACCCAAAAGCCAACCAACAAATCCCTCGCAAGCAGACCATATATCAAGCATGTGCTGCCAAACATGTGAGTCATTCCACGAGGGCCGAACCACCGCCGGGTGTTCCGAGCGGCAATATTGAGCATGCATGTATTGAGACCGGAACGATTTTTGAGAACAAAAACCCCACCATATTTTAGCAGCAAAAGACTCCGCAATATCCTCAAATGTACGAAAACCGACACCACCATCATCCTTGGGATGACAAAGTGTATCCCATGAAATCCAGTGTTGCTTTCGACTCGTGTCAGGACCATCCCAAAAAAATCAAGCACAAATTTGAGTAACTTGATAAAGGACACTCCGTGGAGGCAAGGAAACCGCCAATATATGTGAATACAGAGATGCAAGCACATGTTTAACCAGTACAATTCTTCCCCCAAACAATAAAAACTTATGTTGCCATACCAATAACCGCCGCTGAACCGAATACACCATATCTTGGAAGAAGCTAGATCTCTTCCTCCTAATATATATCGGGCAGCCAAGATACTTACTTGGTAATTCAGCTTGAACAAAATCGGTGATTCTAGCAACTCTTCTACGAACCGCAAGAGATGATTTAGAATCCATAAGAAAAATACTTTTAGAGACATTAACTTTTTGCCCAGAAGTTTCCTCATAGTCACCAATAACCTTACAAATAGCCGTGAGTGAAGCCCAGTCTCCAGATAAAAAAATCAAAATATCGTCTGCATAGGCAAGATGTGTAACTGGAAGAGCATTCATAGGGCCCCGAAAAGGAGAGAAAACCTCAGGTCCAGTAGGCCATTAAATCGACTAGATAGAAATTCTGCCACCAAAATAAATAAAAAGGGAGACAGTGGGTCACCTTGTTAGAATCCCCTAGTAGAGCGGAAAAAACCAAAAGGACAACCATTAACTATAACTAAAAACCAACAGTTACATACACATCTCCACACTATATCAATCCACCTTTCACCAAAACCAAATCGATGCAAGATACCACATAGAAAAACCCACGAAATACTATCATATGCTTTTATCATATCGAGCTTAAAAATCACCTTACCATGACGAGATTTAGAATCCATTGAACTCACCATCTCGTGAGCCAACAAGACATTATCCAAAAGGACCCAATCCTTTACAAAGGCACTGTGTTGCGGAGAAATTAGCCGTGGAAGATAGGCCCGTAGCCGATTAGCAAGAATCTTGGTGATAACCTTATTAATGACATTTCACAAACTAATCGGTCTAAACTCTGTAAAACTCTGGGGATTCTCACATTTAGGAATTAATACCAACGTTGTTGCCGTAACCCTACAAGGGAGCTCTCCACCATAGAAAAACTCCAGTTTGGCCTCAAAAAGACCACCCTTAATAATCTCCCACTCCACCTTAAAGAAGCGACTAGAGAAACCATCAGCACCAGGTGCACTCGACTCATTAATAACATCCAAAGATTCACGAATTTCCTTTATAGTTGGAGCCGCTTCCAGAGCACTATTATCCTATTCACCTAACAAACGGGGAATCACTCCTAATTTCACATAATCCAACCCATGAGAATTTCCAGTCAATAAATCCCTAAAGAAATCCTCCGCAGCAGTCCGGATGCCACTCTCTTCATGGATCCATTCCCCATCCACCCCTCGGACCACCTTGATTTTCTTACCTTCCAAGCTTTAGCAGATGTATAGAAGAATTTTGTGTTCTTATCACCACAATCAAGCCACTTCACATGAGATTTCTGTCGCCAGTAATATTCCTCATCCCACAAGGCAAGCTGGAGTTAAGTCCGAGCTCGACTTAGCTCGACTCGTGCATCAACATTATCTTGAACTTCCAGATCCATCTCCGCTATCTGCATATTCTCCTCAGCAACCTTAACCCGGTTAAATACATTACCTACCTTATTGAAATTCCAAATGATCAGAGCCTTCTTTAGATTTTGTAATTTCTTACAAAAGCATTCCAATAGTCGAGCTGAAATAGGGACACACAATATATCACACACCATCTACAAAAAATCATACCGTAGTACCCAAAAGTTCTGAAATCGAAATGCCTTGTGGAAGTCGACCACCTTAGCTCTCAGGGATAGAAGCAAAGGGGCATGATCAGACCCCAATCTTCTGAGATGCTGTACCAATGAAATGAAAAGATCTGACCATGCTTCATTCAATAGAGCACGATCCAAACGCTTCCAAATACGAGGAGGCCTACTCCTGTTATTACACCAAGTATAACGAGAGCCCAGAAAACCAGCATCCAATAAATCATAGTCCTCAATAAATTGGAAAAAATCCTATGCCTCCCTATAGTCAAACCATCTACCCCCCCTTCTTCTCATTCAGGATATGATTGAGTTAAAATCATCCCATACAAGCCAACCCCTTGACCCCCTCTTCAAGTCAGACAGTTCCTTCCAAAGCTCACATCTGTTCGGAATAGTCACTAGGCCATGCACACGTGAGAAGAGCAAACTATCTAGCTATCCCTAACAAGAAATTGATACTGTAAGGTGTTGGATACCTTGTGCAACCATAGAGACCTGAATACAGTCCGAAGTAAATAACCACAGTCAGTTTGCATCACTAACAATTACATTATCAAACTTCATTTTTTTTGAACGGAATCCGCTTCTTGAATTTGCAATTTTGGTTCCGTTATACACAATAGCATAATACGATGTTCCTTACTAATTCTTCGTAATCACCTGATGGTATCACTATTGTCAACTCCCTACGCATTCCAAAATAGGTAATTCATAAGGAAACAAGTCGAAGGGATCATTTTTGGATGCACGAATCATAGATCAAAGTACCCGGTCTGACATACCATATTTCCGTATCCTGTTATTCTCTAAAGGGTCAAGCTGGAACGAATGAATCACCATCTTCCCCTGCCCGGATATTGTATCCCCACGGACCATCTCATCATCTGAAACCTTCTCTTCCTCACCATTTTTAGCCCCGGCAGTAGTTCCTGGCATAATTCGTGACAAACCCACTAAATTATACCATGTATCTGTTAAAATAGGACTCCTTCTATCACTCTCCTTTCCCGTCACAGCAGTTGTCAAACTACCCCTTTGGACGTCAAATTTTGTGATAACAGATTCATTTAAAGCCTCTTCAGAATTCCCATCCAGTTTTGAGATATTCTCATCACATCCATGTGATATAGCAGACATTATAGGCACATTTAATTTTTTAATAGAATTCAGATTACCATTCACCCCCCCCCCCAATAATAATATTTGAAGAGTTATGAGTATCAACATTAAGCACATTTTCACAATCATCCTGAACTAAATTACCAACCACATTCTCCTTCTTAGGTACCAGACTTGTTGAAGCTATAATATCCACATCAGCAATGTTATTATTCAATTTGGTACCTGATTTTTCCAAAATCGCCTCTTGTCCATCACCTCATCCACCCCGACCAACTCCTCGCCAATTGGACTCGACAGCACCATCTGAGGGTTTGTTACATGTCCAAGGTTTGGATCATGTGACCTTGTAGCAGCAACAGGGTCACATTTCAAAATCTGTAACTGGCATCTCTGAGCCTGACGACAATGCCGTATTTAACTCCTTTCCCGGCAGTGGCAGCGGCAAAGGATTCCCTTTGACATCAGGTTTCATCTTCCATTGTTTCTGCATCCGTTGATCATTCATGTTACAAATTTCCTATGAATGGCCTTGCCGAAAGCAAGTGGAGCAATACGCAAGCAAATTTTCGGGAATAATACAAAACCATCTCCTTCATCACCATGTTCAATCCAAATTCTTGAGGGAATGACTCATAGCAAATCAATTTCCACATTCACCCTGGCCACACTCGGTCTTAATAGATTAAGAGTAGCAGAATCGACTGAGATGGGAACACCCACAGCTTTCATTATGGAGAAGAGGACACTTTTATCGAACAGATGACAAGGTAAATTTGGCAATTCAAACCATACCAGGACCACAGATGTTTCTTTAGATGTTTGGAAGGAGGGAGATCACTTGAACACCCTCATAGGAAATTTCCCAATCTGCCAAATCCCCCTAGTCCATACACGATG
This sequence comes from Ophiorrhiza pumila, assembly GCA_016586305.1. NCBI lineage: Eukaryota > Viridiplantae > Streptophyta > Magnoliopsida > Gentianales > Rubiaceae > Ophiorrhiza > Ophiorrhiza pumila. The sequence continues at coordinate 19,503,405 of BLIW01000005.1, forward strand.
AAAGTCAGCTTCATTAAGAAAATGCAGGAGTACATGTCAATAGTCAATCAGACCAACTTCAAGTAATCCCTTAAGATCCAGTTTAGAGAAAGTTTTCCGTGTTTCCTCCAAAGACGGACGACCATGGGAGAATTTACCAACCAGTGCATGCCAGAAAGGAACAGCGAGTCGATCAATATCCAAAGAAGAAATCTTGATGGTGACCTCGCCCTTATGCGACGAGAGAGGAAAGTCCAGCAGCGGTTGAGGATCCTTGAAGAATATCTGAGCAAATGATTTTTTGGAGAAGTCCAGTGTGGTGGCTGTTTGGGTAGTAGCCCTCAGCCCTTGGGTGGAGGGCCTCCATGGAACCCTAGAAAGCAACTTCTATAAAAGGAAATAAATAGAGAGGGACGAGAGAGCTAATATAAAAACTAGAGTTTGGTACTGTGTTCTTGATTAATCTTGTTGGTTGAAATTTTGAGTTTAAGACAGCACAAGACAAAACAACCTTAAAACCCAAGGTTTTATCTTAACAACCTTAAAACCCAAGGTTTTTTCTTAACAACCTTAAACCCTATGTTGTTGTCTTAAAACTCTAGCTTGTCCGAAATAAAAAAAAAAAAGAGGCCTACGTTAAAAAAAATCAACGTAAAAAAAATGGGCCCAGTACAAAAAAGAAAGCTCGGACCATTACCAAAAAAATATTGCAGCTCAAAAGAACTAAGTGTTCTTTTATTGTTTCTTTAAAGACCACCAAAATTGAAATTGCCATAAATTTTTCGTTTTAAATCGGGAATTAAGTAATTCAAGTTGCCAATTCTTTATCTTTCTGTCTAGTTTCTGTTTTCATTAGTTTCTGTAGCTAGATCAAATTATACCCCGCACGTGTTCTTAATACTCTTTACGGTTTCTTGCCTAAAATACTCTATTTGACTTATCTTGTGTACGTCTTGATTGATTGAACTTGTTAGTAGAGACTTATTCCTTTTATCAACGAATTGATAGGTCTTTATAGATTAGGTGATACATTAATAAGAGTGTAATTAGGGTATACAATAAAGGAGAAGAGCTACTTATAAAGTGTGGTGTGTATCTGCTTACCAAAGTGAGAAACCCGTGAGGAACTTATATTGTTTCTTACTGTTTCACTAACCTTGCAAGTACAATGGAGAGTGGTGACAACAAAGCACCACAAGGTGATCAAAAGTTCACTAATGATGTGATCTTTAACATGGTCCAAAATATGCAAATCCAACTCGACAATTTGGAGTCCACATCTAAACAAGCTGCCACTAAGAGTTCCACCTTAAGAAAAATTGACTTTGATGAGGCCGAATATGATGATGAAAAGGAGGAAATCATGGAGTCTTCTAAAAGTGGTAAAAAGTCTGATTTGTCAATTGGTTCTTTTAAACTAATATTACCAACTTTTCATGGAAAGGCAGATCCCAAAGCATACTTTGATTGGGTTTGAGACCTAGATCATCTCTTTGAAGGCAATAATTATCCCGAGGATAAAAGATACCTCCTTGCCTTCATACATCTCAAAGACTATGCTAGCTTGTGGTGGGATGAGGAAATCAAAAGTAGACGTCAAGATGGAGAAAGACCAATCCGGACTTGGAAGGAGATGAAAGTTCTCATAAGAAAGAAGCATGTTCCTTCACATTACAATCGAGAACTTAATCAAAAATTGCACTCTCTTGTGCAAGGAAGTCGAACCATGGAAGAATATTACAATGAGATGTAGGTTATTATGATTAAGGCTAATGTTCAAGAGGATCCTGATTCAACAATTGAAAGGTTCCTTCGAGGTATGAATTCAGAGTTAGCTTATCATATTGATCTTCAAAGTTATGTTGATATTCAGTAGTTGGTCAACAAGGCTATTAAGATCGAAAAGCATATGAAATCAAAGAATCGGCTCACACAACCACAACCACCTTGGAGGAGTGATTCAAAACCGAATTATACACAATCTGCTCCACCACCAAAGCCACGGACATTCATGCCAAATCAATCCAACAATATACCGTCCAACGTCCAAAAATCATTCAACAAAGTGGTTGAAACCACCTCTCAATCGGAGTCAAAACCCACTGATACGGGTAGTCGAGGCTTGATGTCCTGGACTATGCGGATCTCCATACGTTTGGATCGTTGTTAGCTTAAATTCACGACAAATGACAAACACAAAAGCTACGAAAAACAAGATTAACACCAAAATAATGTAGAAGTGAAATCAAGGGAAGACGAGAAGATTGGATATTAACCAATCAAACCCCCACGTCTATATCAAACAACCAATCTAGCTCACGTAAATCATGAAACTAAACTAAACGGTTTGAGGTATTCTTAAAATCAAGAACAAGTTGGCTCGCCTAAAGGTCTTAGCTAAAGGTTCGCGGGTCAATGAAATTCAACTAAACTTAATTGAATGTTCAAGGTTTTCACAACTTTTTAAGGCTACAAATTTCTTAGCAAAGCTAAAATTTCTTAGTCATTCATGTATTTTGAAAAAAACGTTCAAAGGCCTTTCTATTTATAGGATTAATTTCGGCCAAAATAGGAAACAAGAAAAACCCTAACTAGAAGTCAATTCCGAATTGAATTGCACTTTCCCAACCAATCAAATTTAGGAAACTTTCCAAATTGGATTAGGAAACTAACAACTAACTTGCTTTCCTAAAAGATAGGAAAGATCCAATAAAATAGGAAGCATGTCCTAAAAAGTAGAAAACTACTTTCCTAAACCCATTAAAGCCTATTACATGCTATTATCATGCAAGATAATTTGGGACATATAATTAATCAATTAATCACGAAATTAATAAGCCCTATTAAAGTTTAATGGACTTAATTTATTACAAAGCAAATAAATCCTATTTACTTAAAAGTGGCATGATCCATAAATAGTAAAGTCCAAGCACGCCTTCTTGGTCTTCAAAAGGTCCATGAAATCGCGACAGTAATCTACCAGAATCACGTCATTATTCTTGGTAGACACGTTTAATGATGATAACGTCAGAATCTCGTAAAACATAAAACACAAAATTTTTAGCTCTATCCCTTAGCTTTCCAGGGCCACTTTAATCACGAAATGTTGAGTTATACGGAGAGAGATATTTCAAGAATACCAAAATGTGACAGAATCTTTCAGCATTTAATGTTTAACTTTGGCACCATGGACATGGAAACCGCTCATTCTCATCACCCACACAAAGGTTGAGAGAAATTCAATGCTTTAAATGTCAAGGCTATGGTCACATCCAATCCAATTATCCTACTCACAAATTGATGTATGTTCTTGACAATGGAGATGTGGTAAGAGATAATGATGATGAATATGATGACATGCTCGAACCTGAAGAGAAGTATGAAAGTAAAGGGAGTAAACCACATGAAACATATGATGTTAGTAATTTTTGTTTGGTGACTCGTCGAATCCTTAATGCACAACCACAAGTTGATGATGATTTGATGCAGCGTGAGAATATTTTTCATACACGTTGTATAGTTCAAGATAAAGTTTGTAATGTAATCATTGATAGTGGAAGTTGCACTAATGTGGCAAGTACTTTACTTGTCAAGAGGATGAATTTGACTTGCATGAAACATCCAAATCCATATCGACTACAATGGCTTAATCAATCCGTCGAAACAAGAGTGACCAAGCAAGTAAAGTTTCCATTCAAAATTGGGAACGATGCTGATGAAGTCTTGTGTGACATGGTTCCAATGGAGGCCGGTCACATCCTTCTTGGAAGACCTTGGCAATTTGATAGAGATGTAATTTATTATGCCAAGAAGAATTACTACAACTTGGAACACAAAGGCAAAATGTTCAAGCTTCAAGCCTTGAAAGATTGTATGAATGGTTAGTCATGCCTTTTGGTCTAACTAATGCATCTAGTACTTTTATGAGGCTAATGAATCATGTTTTTCGCCCTTTTATTGGAAAATTTGTTGTAGTATATTTTGATGACATCCTTATTTATAGAAAATCACTTCATGAACAGGTTGAACATTTAAAACTCTTATTTGCTATATTGCATGAGAACAAATTGTATGCAAACCATAAAAAGTGTTTTTTTTTTGCATGGAATCTATAATCTTTTTGAGTTATGTTGTTAGTTCTCAAGGTATTTCGGTTGATGAGTCAAAAGTCAAAGCAATCATGGATTGGCCGAGACCTACTTGTGCTAGTGTTGTTAGAAGTTTTCATAGTTTAGTAAGTTTTTATAGAAGGTTTGTTAAAGCCTTTAGTTCTATAGCTGCGCCTTTAAATGAACTTGTTAAAAAGAATGTAACTTTTGAATGGAAAGAAGAACATGAAAATGCATTTAACACATTAAAAGACAAATTGGCTAACGCCCTTCTACTTGCATTGCCAAATTTTCATAAAGCTTTTGAGATATACTGTGATGCCTCCAGGATAAGTATTGGTGCTATTTTAATGCATGAATCAAGGCCGGTGGCTTATTTTAGTGAAAAGCTTAATGGTGCAGCCATGAAGTATGCAACTTATATGACAAGGAGTTATATGCTTTGGTAAGATCATTACAGGTTTGGCAACACTATCTATGGCCCAAAGATTTCATTATCCATTCTGATCATGAAAGCCTTAAATTCTTAAAGACTCAAGGTAAATTGAATAAAAGGCATGTCAAATGGTTAGAATTTATTGAATCTTTTCCATATGTGATTAATTACAAATTGGGTAAAGATAATGTTGTAGCTGATGCATTGTCTAAAAGATACACGTTATTCACCTATTTGCATGCTAAGTTACTTGGTTCTGATTTAATTAAAGATTTGTACAAAAGTGATGGTAATTTTCAAAACATAATTGATCACTGTGCTTTAAGGCCGAATGGAGATTTTTATATGCATGATGGATTTTTATTTAAGAAAGATAAATTATGCATACCCTCTTATTCCATTCGAGATTTACTTATTAAAGAAACCTATGGAGGAGAGTTAATGAAGCACTTTGGAATTGCTAAAACACTTGCTGTTTTAAATGAACACTTTTATTAAACTAATATGATAAAAGATGTAAAAAGTGTTTGTGATAAATGCAATGTGTGTAAATAATCAAAATCGAAAGTGATGCCTCATGGTTTGTACACACCTTTGCCTGTTCCTAGTCATCCTTGGATTGATATTTCTATGGACTTTGTACTTGGATTACCTAGGTCACACAATGGTAATGATGGTATATTTGTAGTTATTGATAGGTTTAGTAAAATGTTACATTTTATTGCATGCTCTAAATCTAATGATGCTACACATATTGCTGATTTATTCTTTAAGGAAGTTGTTAGATTGCATGGCATTTCACAAATTATTGTTAGGGATAGGGATGTTAAATTCTTATCTCATTTTTTGCGTACTTTATGGAATAAGTTAGGAACTAAATTATTGTTTTCTATTGTTGCACATCCACAAACTGATGGACAAACTGAAGTAGTTAGTCGCACTTTATCTACCTTACTTCGTGCCATTATTCAAAAGAACTTAAAGAATTGGTAAAGCTGTTTACCTCATATTGAGTTTGCATATAATAGGACTTTGCATAGTTCTACTAATTGCTCACCTTTTGAAGTTGTTTACGGATTTAATCCATTAACTCCACTTGATATTTTGCCTTTGCCTATTAATGAGTTTGTTATGTAGAAAGTAAAAAGAAAGCTGATTTTGTGAAGGAGTTACATGAGAAAGTTCGAAATAATATTCAAAGGCGTTATGAACAATATGCTAAACAAGTCAATAAGGGTAAAAAGCAAGTGTTATTTGAACCGAGTGATTGGGTTTGGATTCACTTAAGAAAAGAGAGGTTTCTCGAGAAAAGGAAATCTAAGCTTCATCCAAGAGGAGATGGTCCTTTTCGAGTCTTGGAAAGGATTGGAGACGATGCTTACAAGATCGAACTACCAATTGAGTATGGCAATGTATCATCTACATTTAATGTTTCTGATTTATCTTTGTATGATGTAGGTGATTCGAGGACGAATCCTTTCGAGGAGGAAGGGAATGATAGGAATTTGCCCATGTCCATGGTGCCAAGGCCGACTTCACATGATCCTTTGGAGAATCTTGATGGTCCAATGACAAGATCAAGGAGTAAGAGGATGAAAGCCGCCTTGTAAACATTGTTGTCAACTCATTGTGGAGCCTTAGACGTTTTTGATGAAGTTCCTATCATGGCGTCACCATCTCAAGGAGGAGTTATATTGAATATTTCTTCAATCACAATTCATGAAGATGTTTCCAAGAGTTCTACATTGGAGCTTGAGGAAATTCTACCTTAAAGAATATTCAAGAAATCACATTGAAGACCAAGATGGCGTGCTTGGGCTTTACAATCATGGATCACGCCATTTTAAGTAAAACAGGATTTATTTGTTTTGTAATAAATTAAGTTCATTAAACGTCAATTGTGGGCTTATTAGTTTGGTTATTTATTTAATTACTTGGCCCAATTATCTTGCATGATAATGGAAAGTAATTCTTTTAGAAAGTAACTTCCTACTTTTTAGGAATGTTTAGGAAAGTAACTTCCTACTTTTTAGGACAAAATCGTGTTGGTTTTTAGGAATTAAAACTGTGTGTTTAGTTTAGGAAACAAGTTAGTTAATTAGTTATCAACTCCAATTTGGAAGTTTCCTAAAATTTGATTTGTAAGCTAAGTAGTCAAGTTGTAATTGACTACCATTAGGGTTTCCATTTTGTAAGCCTATTTAAAGGCACCTTTTCAAGTTATTTTGAGATAGATGAAATAATAATTTTAGCTTTGCTCAATTGAAAACACATTGTGTTTTGTTAATCTGCTAGCCTTTAGCGAGAACATTTAGGTTAGCCATCTCGTTCTTGATTTAAGGAACAAGCCAAACTTGTTAGTTTAGTCTTGAGATTTAATCAAGCTAGGTTACTTTGTTTGTTATAAACGTGGGGGTTTGATTGGTTAATATCATTTCTTTTCGTTTCCCTTTGAATTCTTTCCGCATTGTTATTTTTTGTTTTGTTCTTGTTCGAGGTTGTTTGTGCAACACGGTCCAAAGGTGTGAGTTCGTGTGGTCCAGGATATCAAGCCTCGGCCATCCCCGTCACACACACTTTCATTTGGATATAAATTTAGGGCATTTTATGCATAGTACCACAGCAGAAATACACGTATTCACTCACACATACCAAAACATAGAAAACACAAGCACATATGCACACTTCTGTCATGGCATTTATACCACAGTAGAAATAAACTAAAACACACTTATACTTGCACATTTTAGGTGGTTTTAAGCTTTTAGGTATAGTTTTGTTGTGGCATCTATGCCACGGTAAAAATGCACTTCATATTACATGTTTATATCTTCTTGTTTTTTTTAAGGTAATATCACTCTCAGCAGGTTGGGGATGTCAGCCCCTCGTTTTATTAATTTAACCATCGTGGCAAAAAGTACCTTACATCATAGAAATAAACCATTATCGTAAACAACATTAAAACACCAAATCTATAGAGGAATCCTCCTATAAAATACATCAATCATAAACGCTTGCGACATCGAAAATTGGGAACATGAAGATGATCCTTATTAAGACAACCTCGCACTTCTCGTGGTAGCTCGGGAAAAAAATTATAATTAATATCTTGCTGTAACTCGCACCCCACATTAGCCAGTCTATCAGCCGGTTGATTTGCATCATAGTAGATATGTGCTATAGTAATCATGCAAGAAAACCCTCATATCTTCTCCACCAACTTTATTCGTTTCCAAGGGGTGGAACACTCTCTTTTCACAATACGTACCGTCAGGATAGAATCCGTCTCCATATGCACTCGCGGTAACCCTGCATCCATGCAAACTCCAGTCCGCCTAAAAGAGCTAGCACCTCCACTTCCAAGCTAGTAACATATCGGAATCCCCTAGCTCTGGCATGAAGCACTTAACCGTCCGAGCCTCTCACTAGTGCACATCCTCCACCAGAACCTGGGTTGCCCCTGGAACAGCCATCGGTGTTCAATTTATACTCTCCACAAGCCGGTCGGAACCCATATCACCCACATACAAGTAAAGGTATATGAGAAAGACTGAAAAAAACTCACAATGTCAGACCATTCCATCGGAAGAAGCACTTTAGGGAAGTACAACATCCAAATACCACATAAATCCATGATCACACAACACCGAATCTGTTCAATAGAGGCAAACCTTCCATCAAAAATAGTCGTTGTCTGCCAACGCCGTATATGCCACAAGATTAGGGACGGGAGCATTTTAAACACCAGCTTACTATATGGATTACCCTTTGCCGACCACCAGGCTTCACATCTCCTATGCCAACCACCATCCATGTAACGAATACCACAGGATGATCCAAAAAAATTCCATAAGCTATCTGCCATTTGTCCATGAACAAAGCAATGTTCGATAGTTTCATCCAAGGGATTCAGGCAACACATACATCGAAAAGGACCATGAAACCCCACTTTAGCTAACCACTCAGAGAATGGGATACACCTATAAAACAAACGCGCAATAAAAAGAAGGAAACCTTTAAAGGAATTCCTTTCTGCCAAATATTTTTCAAAAAATGCACTTGCATTCCTTTATTTCTCATGAACTCATAAGCGAATTTAATATAAAACCTACCATCTTGTTCCCCCATTCATATCGCACAACTGGAGCTTTCGGCGATAGTGTCACATTCTGCAAATCATGGTGCATTGCTACTGGAAAGATAGTTGCATAGTCACCAAGAAACCACTGACTGTCCTTGAAAAACGACTTCAGGGAAACTCCACTATCAGATGTAAACTACGATAAATAACCCACTAACCTCCAATTATCATGAAAAAAATCGAGAGAGCCATCACTTGTAAGCCATCCAATTAAAGGCTTGAGGCTGACCAAGTAGGCTATATGACTGTCGAATGTACCTGGTGACAATACTTGGCGTTCATGAATTGAGACCATAGTGAATCACCTTGTCTGAATGTCCACCAAAGCTTGCCCAAGAACGCATTTGCCCCCTCAATAACGTCCCTAAATCCAACCCCACCTTCCTTCACTGGTTGACACAGTTTGGGCCAACCAATCAAGTGTTGTCAACGATCTCCCATGCCTGTCCAAAAAAACCGAGCGAGCAACATTGATAATTGTTCTAAAGTACCCTTCGGGGGTTGCACCACAGATAAGATATGCGATAGGATAGACGAGAGGACATGTTTAATCAGTATAATTCAAGCACCAAAGGATAAATACTTATGCTTCCAACTCAAAACCCGTCATTGAATTTTCGATAAAATGAATTGGAAGTATTCGCCTTTGACACGTTCAGCAAAAATTGGACACCCCAAATAGGTAAATGGGAATTACTTATATGAAAAACCTATCAAGTGCGCCTCAGGTCTGCGGACCACTATCGAGGCTACCTTCCAAGAAAAGAAACAACTTTTATTAACACTAACCATCTGTCCAGAAAGCCCCTTATATTTTCTAATCGCACCCATCACACATTTAATCGATGCTCTGTCTCCAGCTGATAAAATGAGAATATCATCCACGTAAGCCAATTGCATGATTATAATCGAATTCCGCATGGTGCAGAAAGGAGTAAATGATCGCTGAGATAATAAGAAATTCAGCAGCACCGAAAATTATTCCGCCACAAAAATAAATAAACCTTGGGAAAGAGGATCACCCTGACGGATTCCTCTATTAGATGGAAAAAACCTTGCGGCTGTCAATTGATCATGACAAAGAACCAACACTTCGAGACACTTCTCCATATCATATCCACCAAACATTCACCAAAGCCAAAATGTCGCAACACCTGACACAAAAAAAACCAGGAGATTCTATCATAAGCCTTCATCATATCTAACTTGAGCACCACTTTTCCATTCCTGGCTTTTGTATTAATAAACCCAACCTGTGGCAGACGCAGGGAGGGCGAGCTGGTGCGGCGGCCCCCCTTTCGTTTTCGGGAGCAAGGGGTGGTATATATAATCCACCCCCTAGCATACCCTATCGGAGGCGCTGCACCTGTTGTCCCGCGTTCGCCCAGCCAGAGCCAGCCAAAGAAACTTCAGCTTCAGATGATCACATCTGAAGTATGAAGAAGACGACCCTGTTTCAAAATTTTTTTTTACACTTAAGTAAAACGGGCATCGTTTTACTTAACTGTAAAAAAAGAAATTTACAAGTCCGAGTTAATAAAACGTGTTTCACTTTTACTCATTGTCCATTTGCCCTCATTCACTGTTTTTAAAGTTTTCAGCCTTCTAACAAAAACCTAAGTATCTAATTGAGTCAAACTTTGAAAGAAACTTTGCTGGTGCCTGCTGCTGCTCCTGTTGTTCTTACGCTCAAAATCAACTACAGATATGTTTATGTAAACTTTGCTTTGGTGCTGCCTTCATCAATCCTCTTACTTGCTGCCAATATTTGACGTAAGTATTTTATATATATATATATATATATTATATTTTTAATATTTATGTTTTTACTTATATTTAAATTTTTTTTATGTTAGCTTTTATACTTTTAGTAATTAGTAATATCTTGAAGTAATTTTGCATGTTTTTATGTTTATTCTCTAATATTTAAGTTTTTATTAATATTTAAATTTTTTATGCAAGTTTTTAGTAATATGTGTAAGTAAGTTTTTTATATTTTTATGTTTTGGTAATATTTAAATTTTTGTGTGCATATTTTTGTGAATTATAATTGATTATCATAATTAAATATTTATTACTGAATTGAAATTAATCAATTTTAAATTTATAAATTATAATTATTTAATTAAAAAAATTAAGAGACTTGGTAGTAAATAGTGAATAAAATGTGTTAAAATATATTAAAATATTATATAATTTTGTGGATTATGATTATTTATTTGTGTAATTATTTTAATATTGTTATAATTTTTAATTTGGTAATTTTGATAAATTGTGGTAGGTTATGGATAAATTTTTAAGGTGAAGTGTTGATTATTCTAAAAGTTTTAATGAAGAAAATAGTAGATAAAAACATTCTCGTGTGAAAATTTGTTTGATACTTTAGCCGTGAGAATTGTTTTTCTAAATACATTTAAGCCCCCCGTCAAAATACGTTTTAGTTCCGCCACTAGACCCAAACAGCTCTTGTGAAAGCAAGATATTATCCGCAATAACACGACTAGGGATAAATGTACTCTGGTTTTTAGAAATCAATCTCGGAAGGAAAGTTCGCAATCGGTTTGCCAAAACCTTAGTGATAATTTTATTTAGTACCGTACACAAACTGATTAGACGATACTCTCCAAAGTGTGTGGATTCTCATACTTTGGAATCAAGATCAAAGTCGTGGCTGTAATAGATTTTGGCAAAGTACCTCCACAAAAAAATTCTTGAACTTCCTAAAAAAGGTCCACACAAATGATATCCCACGCACACTTCGAGAAGGCGCTAGAAAAACCATCCTGGCTCGGTGCGCTATCATCATCAATCATCCACAGAGCAGACAGTATCTCATCCATTGTTGGGGATGCTTCAAGAATTCCATGGTCCGCTTCCTCCAGCACTCTTGCAACAAATTCACCTCCGCTTCCGAAAACAATGGAGAGTCACCCAACATTAAAATTTTATAGAACTCCACCGCTGCATCTTGAATATCTTTTCTATTAGTGGCAGTAGAGCCATCATCCTGATGAATAGAACTAATGATAGACCGAGTCCGTTTTTGTCGCACAATCGCATGAAAAAATCTAGTATTAAGGTCACCCTCCTTCAGCCACTTAGTATGAGCTTTCTGCTTCCAAAACATTTCCTCATCTCGCAAAGCAGACTTTAACTCAGTCTGTGATCTACTGTACTCCTCCTGTGCTGCCTCATCATCATTGTTCTCCAAGCTTAACACTGCTGCTGCACCTTCCTCTCAGCATCCCGTGCCTTTGAAAAAGCAGTCCCCACCACTACCTTATTCTAGTCACTAAGGGTCTTCTTAACAGCCTTCAACTTCAAGCATATGCAAACTAAAGGCCTCGCATCACAAGGCGAGTGCCATTTGCCTTCAACCACCAATATGAAATCAGTTCGCAAAGGCCAGAAATTCATGAAACGAAAGGACTGAGATCCTATAGTATTCTTCAATTTCAGCTGGACCAGAAGAGGGGCATGATCCGATACCGTCCTGCTTAAATGAAGAACCAATTTCTCAAATTCATCATACTAGTTCGGATGTATTAACACTCTATCCAGGCATTTCCAGATGCACGGAGGATGCTTCCAGTTATTACACCATGTGAAACGAGCTCCAGCGTACCCAGCATCAAGTAACTCAGCATCTTGCATAAAATTCAAAAAATTCTGCTCTTCACGGTGATGAAATGCCCATCGCCCCTTTTTCTCATCATGGGAGGCTACAACATTGAATTCCATCACTAACCAAATATTAGTTCCTCTAAGACACCCAAGCAAGTCCGCCCATAGTCACGTCTACCAGTTCTGGTGTTTAACCCATGGACACAGGACATAACTACCGGACTTAGCATACCCAACAAACAAAAGTTAAAGTTACGTGTTGTACATGCTGCCTCATCAATGTGACCTGAATAGAATTAGAAAAGAATACCCAGATGCGTCCCTCGGCATTAGCCAAAGCCGCATCAAACTTCAGCTTTATTCGTATTTCATCCAGTTCCAACAAAGTAAGTTCCAGTTCCACAATGCATAAAAATAATAAGTCATACTACTTCCTCAATGTTTTTAATCTTCTTATAGTATCTATATTACCCACCCCTCGGGCATTCCAAAATAGAAAATTCATGGATTATCATAGGGTAAATTTAAAGCTTTGGAAGACCGTACCTTCAATCTAAGAGTTCTGCCTGACTTATTATTTATAATTGTATTTTGAGCTGCTCTCATAGCTGGAGTGTCCAGACTGAGTTGTTCCATGATTACAGGATCAGAATTACTGGTTTCTCGTCTAGCATTATCCAGTGATTTCATCAAGAATGCATCAGGGTCTGATTTCCAATCCTCACTTGACCCAATTGCTTCACCAGTGTCTATTAAACGTTGTTCTTCCAAGTTCACCAAGACAGCCGTCAGATTGTCACAGTTCTGATCTACAATAATTCCTGAATTTTGAATAACCTCTACTGGTGTATCCTCTAAAACATGGTCAGAAATTTGAGTCGATAATTCCTCCACATTTTTATGTTCTCCTTCAGCAAGTGTTGTTGGGTTTGCAATTATTTTTGGAATAGAATCTGGTATTTGATTGTCCATCATTATCATAGTATCGTCTACTAAGCCATCGACATGTTGCATTCTAGATGTCTGACCAACCTCAAGGACTACGGGAGTGGGAACAAGAGATTTATCATTCAGTTGAGAAACCCTATGATTTTGAGGTTCCTTCTCCTTCCCATTTCCTTTATCCGTCATATTCTGCATTAATAGAGGACCAGGAAGAGCCTCCAAATTTTTATCCTTCCTATTTTCATCACTGAGTGCTTTCTCTCCTTCATTGCCTGCAATTCGTTTTTCCTTCTATTGCTGAGTAGCTTTCAGATTACCATTATTAGGCACAATGTCTTTCAAATTATTACATTGGGATTCCTTATACCATTGCCTATAGAAGCCTGTACAATAACTAGGCAAGTTTTTGGAAACTATATTTTGCCAAAATCCATCCCCTTCATCACCGTGAGTAATCCAGATTCTAGATTGGATGAATTTCAGTAAGTCCACCTCCACACATACTCTCACAGTGCTCGGTCTAGCAACAGTTAATGTAGATGCATCAATTGTGAGTAGAACTCCAACACCTTTCATGAGCGAATTCAGAAACCCTTTGTCGAACAAATTAAACGGCAGATTCGGCAATGTAAACCATACCGAAACCACCGAGGATTCCTAGGATGTTTGGAATGACAGGATCCATTTGAAAAGTCTCATCAGATATTTGCCAAGCTGCCAAGTGCTTCGAGTCCAAATCCTACGAAAATCAGCTTCATTGGAAAATCTCAGCAACAAATGTCGATAATCTATTAACTCGATATCTATGGAACCTTTTAAATCGAGTTTGGCAAAAAAACATCGAATCTCCTCTAAAACTGGTCTTCTATATGAGAACTTTCCCACAAGTGCAAGTTTAAATGCTGTAGATAACCTCTCAATATCAGAATTCGTCAATGTTATCGCAATCTCCCCTCGATGTTTTGATAGCGGAATATTTAATTGCGGAGTTGATTTGTCAGGCTTAAATAGTTGAGAGAAAGATTTTTGTGCAAAATCCGGTCGCCTGAAGTTGGCCTGTGGTTGCCCTTCAACCCCTAGCTAAAGGGCCTCCATATCCAAAAAAGGAAAGAAGTAGAGAGAGTTTGCTCGGCAATAGAGTCCTACTTAAATATTAAATATTGTGAGTGTCATGTTTTAGCACATGTATGACCTAAATCTCTACCTCCAGGTACTTAGAATCTCTCTTAGGAACCAATCTCAAACCAAGACACAGTCTTAGAACCATCTCTTAACCTTCCCAACAAGGATCATAGGGCATGGTCCATGCCCAACATGAACCCACATAAGCCATAGGCTCTCTAGTAGACCCCACTTAGATTAAAACCCTTAGATTTGACTAGTCTCACTAGTTTACACTAGTTTCACCTAGTTAATGCTAGTTTGGCCAAAATAGGACTAGTTTACCTTATTTAGCCCTATTTTCGTCAAATTAACACAAGTTTGACCTATTTTGACTAGTTAAATCTAACCAACCCTTGTTAACCCTAGAAAATCTAAAGAAATTTTAGTTAACCCTAATGTGACTAGTTTGACCTAGTTTTACTATGTTTGACTAAGTTTGACCTAATTTGACCCATCATTCTTATTGAAACCCTAGTTAAAGCTTATTTAGAAGGCTAGTTTGAATTAGTATTACTTAGTTTATCCTAGAGTGACTAGAATAGCCTAAGTCTCATTAGTTTATCCTAAGTGTGTCCACTTAACCACGAAATAAGGTATAACTTAGTTTTGTTAGGGTTGATTTGGTCATTTTTCACACTAGAAACCTTTAGGAACCCTTTAGTCTTTCCACATTGGCTATTATTCATGTTTTTTTTATTTGTGTATTATGATATTAGCCTTTATTTCTCCTATGAGAGTGCAAATAATACTTAAGCCAAAGTTCATCAAAACGAAAAGCTTAAACCAAGGTGCAGACGTAAGGGATAACATCCAAAGATCCAAAAATGTAAGCAATGACCTCAAAAAGGAAAGAAACGTCATGGATGACATCCAAGGAAAGGGCTAAAGATGAAGACTTGCTTCCCAATGAGGATCAACTTATGAAAAAAATGCACTAGCATAGGTACATTTTGTAAAATATAGAAGTAGATTTTCTTTCTCTCAAAGTTTTATGTGAAGTATTAGTTGAAGCTCCAAAGACCATTTCAAGAGTTCCTCTTTTTAGTTCCCATTTTTTAAGTTTTTTGAGATTCTAGTTCCAGATCTTCAATTTTTTCCAAAAAGTAAAAGCTTGGTTCTTAGAACTAGAACAATAGTAAGGCTCGAATTGGAGATAAAGAACTTGTGCTTTTATTATAATACCTTTTCTAAGGATTGCTTCAATACAAGTTAAGCTTTGATCTTTCATTAACTAAAATTAAATATAAGAGTTATTCCTTCACTGTGATGGGTAATTTCTTGTTTTCCTTATCTTTTTCTTTGACTTGTGTGGTGAATTTGGCCATGAGAGGCTAAATCACTATGGTGTTCTTGGATAAAGTGCCATGAGTTATGAAATCCATGTGAAATAGTAGTCGTGTGTTAAGAATAATGATAATTGGTTCATTTATGTGTTCTAGATAAAGATGGAAATGTGAAACCGAATTCATCAATTCCTCATATGTTACTTTGAAGGGTTGAATTCAAGTTCATGTTTGTTATGTGTTTAATTAATTTCCAAGTTAACTAACATGTAATTAAAATATGAATCTTACGGTGAATTACTCAAGAGAAGAATAGACCACCATAAATAGATTGAGTTTGCATGCTTTAAATGAATTAATCATTGTATCCAGTTTAGACGAATGGCCCTCAAAGTAGTGATGCTTAGGAATTTGCATGCAAAGACTAGAATGATACTTGGTTTAGGTTGTGATCAAAGGGGTCTTGCTTCTGCCAAGGAGAGGACCCTAAGTTTTCTCAACACTTAATCAATTTAGAGAAAACTAGTTGGGTAGTTGGCAATTGTCATGGGATGTGACTTTAATTAATAATTCAAACTTGTCTCTGACAAGGGAAATGGAGAATTAATGAGATTCAACCTAGGTATATATGCCAAGATGACTTAGGACCTTTCCATAAGGATAATCCTTTACTCCACAAAATCAATCATCATAGCTCAACACCAGGTTATTAGTTCACTAGATGGAATTTCTCACAACACAAGTCTAAGAACACCATTCTCTCTCCATTTGAATACCTTACTATTCTCTATGATTGCATTTCTATTTGGTTTATTGGTTATTTACACATTTTTCTGTTTACTTCAAGTCCATTGAATACTTCACATCTTATAGCTAGTGTGCCTCCCTGTGAGATTGATACCTTACTCACCCTTCTACAAGATGGGGTAAGATTACAAATCTACTTGTAGTCTCTAAACACACTGACCAAATCATACATTTGACAAGTTGGTATTGTGATAGGGATAAAGGAACAAGCCATCCTTTTGATTGATACCCCATTTGTGCCTTCTTTTTTAATGTGTGTCAGTCGACACTAATACTCTATCAGGAAATAAAAGAGTATTAAGAATTTATTTATGAGCTTTTAGTTTATGACTAAGCTCTTCTGGGAGAATTGATTTGGAGATGCGATTAGAGACAAGATCATGGGCTTTCTAATACCACTCTAGTCGAAGTTTGCTAAGTTTAACAAAAAAGAAATTTTCTTTCCACTCGTGAATAGAGCTTGGCTTGCCACTGAAAAGTTGTTGCTTCTTAGAAAAACGAGAAAAGTAATACCACCTAGGATTTTTTCCAGAAGATTAAGACAGAAAATGCCAAAAATATGGAACAAAGCACCTGTGGTCAAGGTGTTTGAAGTATAATTCAGATTGGATGAGGATTCTGATAATATTTAGGAAAAGTTGGGTAATGCTTATAAGATAGTCATCTAGGAAATCCTTAAAAAACTGAGATAAAGGAAATCTCAGCCCAACCCTAAGATGCTTTACAAAAATACTAATAAAGTCTTTCGGAGGTCAGCTAGCCACTTCACCCTCTAGAGGGACCCTGGTCTCGAGGATGTAAAACTCCCTCATTATGTTTGATAAGGCATTTTCTATAACTATTTAATCTAGGGTATCTATTTTTAACTTTACAACCTAGTCCTCATTGAAAACTTAGTTTGGAATGTTCTCATCCTGAGTAGGCACTACGTTGGGAATAAAGTTCTCAGGATACTCTATTGCAAGGGGAACAAGATTCATAATTTTTGGCTCTAAAGGAGTTGAATCTTGCCCTAAGTTCTCCTCTATAGTCTTAGAAGTTTCTCCTAGCTCAACAGGCTTGGAAGTTTTTTCCATTTTTATAGATTTTGAAGATTTCTGCAGATCTGATGTTTTATTTACGACCTCATTATCATATGAACTAAACTAGAATTATTACTACTAGAACTAGAATAATTAGATTCATGTATATCAGAAGCTGAATGAACATTTGAAGATGAATTTGAGTGTTCTGAGTTAGACATTACCTACTTGTTGAAGAGAAAAGGAAGAGTTGATAAGTGAGAAGAAGATCGGGGTAAATAAATGCTTACAAATGTTGCTATCGGAAGTAAAGGTACAGAGCTCTAAATTGCAGAATGATAAAATATGAGTAAGAATCAAGTCTGAAATGTCCTATTTATAGGAAGAGGAAAGAGGAATTAGAATCGATTTGACAGCTGTAATGGGAAAATGTGCAGCCAAAATTTGTGTAACATATAATGAGGATAAAACATGGTTTCGAACATGGTGGCATGTTTTTCAGAACATAATGATTATCATATAAGACATGGCAAAGCCCTTTAGTGGTAAACCAACTTTCATTTAGATCGGCATGAATAAATACATGCCGACTTGAGGGGCTATTGATGTAGGTCAAATTCTACTTTGAATGAATGACCTTAGAAATAAATAAGTAGAACAGTAAAAGTGTTTCTTCGTTCATGGAAGTTATATTTCTACTCAGTCATTGCTACCACTCTAAGTAAACAGTGCTTTAAGAGTTATAGTTCTATAAGAACTATGCCTCTAACTTTACCCCTTATTCAAGATACGTTATAATGAGTTATAATTCAACTGTAACTCAGTTATATATCCTATATATACACCTTTAACCATTAGGTTAAAGGACATTTAATTTTCAATAGCATTTAGTACATTTTCTTGCTTAAGGATTGTGTCTGACTTAAACTTTGGAGTTTAATCCCCAAACTATCCCAAGCGCATATTCTGCACAAGTTCTACATGCATTTGGCAAGAAAAAAACATGTAGGTGACTTGCAATTTTTGAGACTCATCACCTGGTATCATTTTATTATCGTTAAGCTCATTTCAAGCGCTAACTAGAACATTTTTTATAGTGAAAAAGTTATCATGAACTATGTGATTCAGACAAGGTTGAGCATTGATGTGGGAGAAGTGATTAAGAAGGAAATTGCCATGGTCCTGAAGTAGAAGAATGCTAATTTATATTATCCTTTCATGATCACGGCGATGTGCAATACGGCTAGTGTTTCAGTGTTGGAGAATAATGAGTTTGTACCTATCAAGATAACAATTACTCAAACCATGTATGAGGACTACAATGAGATGATTCGTAAGATTATGCTCGTACCACAGCAGCTACAAGAGATGCAAGAGCAAGCACCACAGTAGAAGTAGGCATAAGAGAATGAATCACCATAGCCCTGCCAATCCCAACATAGCATTCATGCTCAACTAGATAATTTGAAAGCCCAGATGGCGATCTTGTCTTGTTCTATGGATGCACAATTTGACAAGATTGAGCAGTTATTTGACCACCACAATCATCATATGGATATGATTACAACATCGTTAGTGCTATGTATTGCCATTGGTAGATTCAATCTAGCAAGCGGTGAAGTGCATAACAATATTCATCTGGGGATGATATGCAGTAATCAGGTGAAGTTCTTATTTTTTTTCTCCACATTGAGGACAATGCGTATTTTAAGTGTGTCAGAAGAAATTCATGTCTATTCATTTCTGCTACTCTTTTCTGTTATTTCTTTCTATGAATGACTTTATTTAATTTCTATTTGGATTGATATTTTCATTTTTGTGCTTTAACTTTGTAGTTTTGCAAAAGCGTTTTAGTTTCATTAATTATTTTTTTAAGTTTCCATTGGTGGTATTTTTTTTAGATTTTGCATAAATGCTTATCATGAGTACTCAATGCGTGTGAATTAGGTAGCCCTTGTTAGGTAACCCTGTTGAAAATGTGAAGTGGTCTTGAGTCTTATTGCTTCTATTTTTCTTTAACTAGTATGCATGTTAAATTTTTGTTTGTTTTTTTCTTTTGTATTTGGTGTTTGTTTAGGGTTTCTGGTGGTGTTGTTACACAACAAATGTGATAATGTAATATCTCAAGAATTTTAATTACAAATAAAGTGTATAAGATTAGTCATTTATGAGTAAGGGATAAATAACGCATAAAAGAAGAAGTATTTTAAATCGTTCAAAGAATAGGGCGAAGCGAGTTTCGAGGACGAAACTTATTTTAAGGAGGTAATAATGTAATACCCAGAGGTACAAGAGTAGTCATTTATGAGTAAGGGATAAATAACGCATAAAAGAAGAAGTATTCTAAATCGTTCAAAGAATAGGGCGAAGCAAGTTTCGAGGACGAAACTTATTTTAAGGAGGTAAGAATGTAATACCCAGAGATTTTAGTAAAATTAAAATCTCTATGTATTATTTTTATATAGAAAACTATTTATTAGTTTATGCTTATAGTGATAAAGATACGTGAGAAATTAAATAATTTTAAGCTTAGGGAATTATTTAAAAGAAATAGAATAAGATACAAATTAATTGGAAATTTAATATCTAAAATAAAAGGAAATAAAATACTTTACGTACAAGGAAAGGAACAGAATACTTTACGTACAAGGAATCTAACACATGTAAACCCTAGAGAAACAAGGCTAAAAATTAGGAAACAGAATACTTGAGGGATAAGGAAACTATTACATGTAAACCCTAATCAAACACTATAGATAGGACCCTTCAATAAATCAGAAAATTCACGTAACGACTTTTGGAGCAAGAGAAAAGGCTGACTTTTGGAGCAAGAGAAAAGGCTGATAGGAACTACAATAATCAGTAAGTAAATTCTAGATCCCTTCCAAAATTATATATATTTAATATTTTTAATGGATGCTTACATGTATATCGCGATTGGGATTGTAGGATTTAGTAAATTATATAGTTTGTTTCGTAATCTGAATGATTTTTTTGTAAGTTTCGTATTACATAAAATTCTTGTCTTCTTCCGTTACTGATAATGAAAGTATGGTAATGTTTAGAGAAATTTCATATGCATCAAATAAGTATAATTAATATACGGTAATCATATATATGATGATTGAGAAGTAATTCTGTGAACATTAAACTTATTGTAATCATGTGTATAATGATTGAGAAATCATTTTGTAAACATGAGACTTATTTAATGTATTTCTAATCATGTGTATAATGATTGAGAAATCATTCTATGAACATTAAAGTGTTTTAAATAGGATACATGTATATAATCTGATCAGTGATCACAAATAAAGTTATCTTATCGAAACTTATTTCTGTGATGGCATACCAATCATGAAAATATTTTAAATATGATATATGTATAGAATTTGATCATTCTGCATTAGATCAGTGATCATAAATAAAGTTTTGCTTTTGGAATATACTACAATCATGAAAGTATTCTGAATATCAAACTGTGATCATCTTACATTAGGTAATCTCACTTTGAATATGGTAATCATAATTAATAATTATATGATCATTATGCAATCATGAAAGTATATAATTATTTACTCATTAAATTATACAGTGTGACTTTTATATAACTTATAATGATAAATACATGTAAATAATGATGCAAGATAAATTATGTTAGTTCCTTCTTTATGTAAACGTTTATGATATGATTTTCCATTAAACCAAAACTCAATTAAGTATAAAAAAAATTATTTATAATTTTTTTAACAATTCATAATATGTGAATATACTATGATCATACTGCCTTGAACCAATGATCATAAATAAAGTTTCTTTTTTGTGATGACGCTACAATCATAAAAATTATTTTAATACTAAACATGATCATCTTGCATTAAGAAATTCACTTTAAATAAGGTGATCATGAGAGAAGTATCTGCCTCATTCTGCTTTATGTTTATGTGATCAAATATACGTATTTTATGCATTAAAATTATATAAAGATTATGAAGTTTTACATTGCATTCTCATACATAAGTGGCGTTGACAAATGATGATATTTCATGATTGAATGTATACGGAATTTTGAAAGAAAATTTACATTGTTATATTATAGTGAACAAATACGAAATTGTGTGAATAAATATACCTTGTTTTAAAGTATATTAAAGATGAATATGTTATGTGACGAAAGCTTAATGAATGGTGTCAAGACTTACCTGTCCTAAAGGTAGGGACACGTGTTCCGAATATGTTATGTCACGACATAATTAATCCTCGATTCAAGGAGGATTAGATTATGTAATAAAGATCCTCGACCCAAGGGGGGGATCTATGAAAGTCATGTACATGACCCAAGAGATAATGAAAGTTATGTACTTGACCCAAGAGATAATGAAAGTCATGTATATGACCCAAGAGATAATGAAAGTCATATACATGACCAAAGAGATAATGAAAGGCATGTACTTGACCCAAGAGATAATTAAAGTCATGTATATGGCTCCAAGAGATAATGACCGACCTACTGGGAATACAGCTAGGCTGAGTACTCAGTAAGCCGGGAATACATGTGATGTCATGGTCAATCATTTATTAAGATGTCTCACGTAAATTATATATATATATAGTTATGTGTGTGCGTATGTGTATGAAGTTATAAAGTATGTGAAAGTCTAAGTAAAGAATAAGTTAATGTTATTACGAAAGACGATTATGGATGGTTGTTTGTTTGATTAAATGGTTAATAAATATGAATGTATGATTTATATGAATTATATGAAAGTGTAAGTACGGACATGTAAATGTTATTATGTCAGTCGAATATCGAAGTTTGTCTGTTTGATTATATGTTATATTAAAATATATTATTTTGCAAAGTATGACTATTTCAAATGATCTAGGGTTTACTTGCTGGGCGATTCGCTCATTCTTTATATATATAATATTTTACAGATAAAGTTGATGGCGTAGACAAAGACGAGACCGGGGACTGGGAATGGTAAAGGATGAGTGGTTGAAGTACTTAGTATAGGAACTTTGGAATAAGTTTATGGGTTTTAGACCCATGATTATGTTTTGAATATTTGTGATGGATTTTGTTTTATTAACTATGGTTTTGTAAGGATGATTAAATAAGTATTAGTTTTATATTATTATTGAGTAATGATAGTAAGAGGAGCCTTGTGACGTCAAGATTATGGAAACTAAATCTTGAGGTTACGGCGTGTTTCGGTCCTCAGAAATCGGGGCGTTACAGATAATGTATCCATTTTGAAAATTTTCATGTTTATTGATAAGTGTTGTGTTGCCAGTAATTGAATTGTATGTTGAAAGATTCAATGTAGGATAGGAAAGTAACATGTTAGTTAGGGAAGTCGAGTCTTTAATGAATAGTTTGCCATTTTGAGTCAATCGATTTTATGCACTTAGGGGAAACACTGAGAGAATTAACAAGTTCATACTCGTAAGAAAGGTTGGTGTATTTTTAATACTTGGCTTGGTTGAAATCTTTTAATTTGCTTTAATGGGAAACGTGTGATTGCAAATTGTTTGCACTTGTAATTATTTTATTAAGCTTGTTTATATTCATCTTATCATTTTCTTGCAAGACTACTTTTAGATTAACCCTAAAATAACTCATATGGATAGTAATGAAGTTACAAGCCGCAAGACTCTAGCTTCATATTGCCACATGGTGAAAAGTTATTAATGTTGCCATTTTGTTTGTTGAGTTTAAGTATGTATTATTTAGGTTTGCTTAGGAATTTGTTTTTGTTTTCTTGTTCAAGGATGAACAAAGTTTAAGTGTGTGGGGAATTGATAGGGTATTATGTTCACCCTGAATTATGTTAATTCACTTATATTTTGTGCCGTCTTTGTGAACATTTGATATGTTTTAGTGTATTTTTGTAGGTTATCGAGCATGGAAGCTGATTAGAAGAGCAAATCCCAGAATAACACAAGAATAGAGAAAATTAGGGCAAAATGAGTCCTGCGTCACAATGTTGGAATTTGTGTATTGCGGCGTAAAAGAAAAATTAAAAGTCTAATGAGTTTATTGAAAGGCATCGCGACTTAAAGTGATTGGGCATCGCAACAAAGGTAAATTCATAAATTAAGAAGCTAATGATTGGCGTCGTGTCACAAGAGTGCGTGTATCATGACGCTGGTGATTTTCAAGCGTATGTCGTGACACTGACAGACGTGCATCACGTTGTTGGACTTCACAGATAGATTATTGAAAAATTCTTTATTTTGCGTTTTTGGGCTTCATAAGGTCTTGTGGTGCAAAAAGAGATATCAAGAGGGACCTAAGAAGATATAAAGAGAAGTTCCCTTTTAAAAAGGAACCAAGAATTTACTTCAAAGTGAGTCTAAGGGTTGGACAATTTCAAGACAATTATCCTCTTATTTCTCTTTTGTAATAGATATGATTTCTTCCATAGCTTTGTTTTGAGGGATTTGTTTTAGAACTAAAGATTTTTTAGCATAAAAATTCTTAGACATTGTTATACTTTCATAAGGAAGCTATTTTTCTCAATTTATTGTCAAGAAAGCTACTTCATTGTATAATTTTATTCAAGTTTTTTTTTCTTTTTTTATAATATTATGGCTTTCTCTTTAATATTTAATGTTATTGTGATGTTCGTTCTAGTCATACTAGACAAGATTCTTTGTACTCTTGAGGCATTGATATTGGTTATTGTGCTTAATTGACATATTAGTGTTCAATAGATTGATTTATCTTTTGTTGAAATTTGATTGCTTTATATAAATTGATTTTTCCAATCACACTATTTTGATTTTGCATGATATACTTGTTGAAGAATTTTGTGCAAGTAATTTACTGAATGCGATTTGCTTAATCCTTTTCTCTTACCACATAGGGGGGGTTTAGGGGGAGTGTTTTGACAACTTTATTGGCTTGTATGGTAATTGGTTGATGAGACTAGTTCAATTCTACCTCTCAATAAGTAAAGTTAGGTTAGGGTAGTATCCAATAGTGTGACTGGTTTGCCATTGTCTCTTACCACATAAGAGCGGTAGGACTTAAGTGCTATGAGTTCGGGAGTACGTAACATTGTTTCTCAAGTTAATTAGAGAGATTAGACACTGTCTCTTACAAAATAGAAAGGGGCATGTTAGGGTTGCAAGTAGATTGGGGTTCTTGGCATAGAGGCTCGTATGTAGGAGTGACAGTTTACTCTTGGCTATAAATAATCCATGAATTGAATTGGCTTGTATAATTTCACAAACCTTGTTAGTGTTCTCAAGAGTACGCTATGCTCAATTATTACTTCGATTAATTATTGTGTGTATCTTAGCTTGTTTTAATTCCCTTTTACTTTATTTTTTCAGCATTTAATTACAACTTCCTTTTAATTTTAATACGACTCCCCTCTCTAAGGGTTCAAACCTTGGTGTACACTCACGGGCACGTTAGGTAAAATGTGATTGTTGAGTATTTAAGTTTGGTCCTAGTAAGTATATATTTATACATATATCTCCACCTGCATCACCTACACTATAGGGAGACCAAGTCTATACATGACTAAATGGTTATTTTTTTAACCCTCTCACATTCATTGAAAAGAATACACATTCTAAGTATTGGGGAGGACTTGGTAATTGTTGAGGATTTTTTGAAAATTGTGCTTACTTGAAAATTTTATTAATTTGTGAATGTCATGCTTGAATTTTTAGTTGCTTGTTTTTATTATATTTTTAATTTTGTTTTGAACTCATTTCGCTAGTATGTCAATATTGCATGTTATACCTCTTATATCTTGTATTTATGTATTTATGGTAAAATTTTGTGATATATATATATATATATATATATATATATGTCAAGTGTTTCTCGTGAATAAGTGGTGTTTTTAACATAAGTTACATGCGTTTGACGATTTTGTTAAAGAGTATAACTATCTATGAAAAATAAACTAGTGTAGGAAATGAATTTGTGCAACAAATGAGACTTTTATGGAATAAGACTTCATGGTGGAAGAGAATTTAGTGCCAAGTGATAAAAGTTAAAGCTTTGTGAGGAAAATTTGAGTTTTGATACAGTTGTTTCACTACTAGAAAAAGATGCTTTTGAGACACAAGAAAATGTGTCTTAAATATTAGATTTGCTGTCTCAAAATGTTTTTGAGACGGTGTTGAGACGGTAAAATAGGTGTCTCCAATACAGCCGTCTCAAAAAAAAATTGAGATGGTAATGTTGTCTCAAATACTTTTTAAGACGGGGTTGAGACAGTTTTTCAACTGTCTTAATACTATTTGAGACAACTTTGTTTTTGTCTCAGATTTGGTGTCCTCTTTGTTAATTTTTGGAGACACTAAATTGAGATGGCAACATACCGTCTCAAATAGAAATAAAGACAATATTTTTTGTCTCAAATGTTATGGCTCATTAGACACCTCATCTGACTGCAATGTACTATGTGAAAACATGTTTTACCATATAAGTTTACATCAAATTTATGCAATTTTCATCTTAAAAACTAAGAAACATCTCCACTTTATAAATTAAAATTAATATCAATAACATAAAATGATAATAATTTGTACCTTAAAAATATTCAATATAGTTTCACACAATTGATCGAATCATAGAAATATCTGAATATTCAATATTAATCAATGAGCAAAATATACTATTGTTTTCATGAAAATTACATAATAGAAAATCTAAAGAACAATCATTGCCGCAAGTTCAGCGATGACTTCTATTTGTATATTCATCTTCTGAGTCCTGAAAAAAGAATATTATAAACTCTTAAATATAATTGAAATGGATAGCACACAAAGATATTTTATAAAAAAAATTTAAAAATTAATTCTATGACTAAACATATATGATGCAAAAAATCATTAAACACCTTTCACACAAAATTAATCATTAAATTCATAAATCCCAATTCTTGTAATTATGACTAATTAAATGATTTAAGTAGTTCCTAATTATAATCTCAAAAAAAATGGCAGTAATAGATGGGGAAACATTGTTCATTACATGATAACCCCAGGAAAACTACTCCATGATCATAACTTTTAATTCCATAATCATTTAGTTATAAAGAAGAACCAAAACATTAGGTACAACTAAAAGAAACATAAAAATTATCAATACATATATAAATTACAACCTATTGGGTACATCACATGTAAGTGCTGAAAAGATTAAAAAGAATTTTAGAATTCACTATATATATTTATATATATATTTACATGAAGCTAAGGACCTATTTTCAGTTGTCACGATTATAATTAAAGTTCACTCTCTAGCAATAGATCTACTTGTATAACTTCAAAATAAGAACTTTATTTATGTGAGTGTGTCAATTAATTAAAGGCTTTCTATCATATGGTTCATTTAACAATAGAAAAAAAAAAGAACAAAATTATACTTGATCCTATTTAATGTCTATAGGTAATTCTTGAGGACACATTTCATTTCTATTGGATATGTAACAACTTCGGCTAATAGTAGTACTTAATGATTAAAATAACAGTTTGACATAATCTAATTTATAAAATAAAAATGATAAGAGCACATTAAGTTCAATGAAAACACGCAACATGAAATTGGCTCTTATAATCTGTGTAAAACATGACTTGAATTTTAATAAAAGAAATGAAAATAAAAATTGAATCTTTACAAAATAGAAAACAAAACTAACACTTTTACTTAAATAAAAAATAATAGAGCAACCTGTCTTTGAGATCATTGGTTATTCCGGAAAATGGCACAAAGCTCTCCTCCAAAAATGGTGATGATCAATGATTACGTACCGTGTGAGTTATAACTGTGGAGAACACACACACCAAATAGAATGTATTGGTATTTGCATATAAATGTAGTACTACTATAACTATTACTATAATAGTGTGTGAGTTATAACTATCTTCAATGTTCAAGTAAACAAAAGATAGTCAGTAGGCAATAAAATGTCATAATACCGGTATTATCACTCAAGTGCTGAAATATAGATATATTTTATGGAGCAACAAGTTGGGTCATGTCTGTTTTATCTTGATCATGACTTGATGAGTTCTTCTTGTTCTTGTTCTGTTTTGTCTGACCCTAGAAATATGAAACAAAGCCCCAAATATGCAATGCCAATAGTGTAAAAGATGGACAGAAGTACCGGGAAATCTCTATTTATGAGCATCCCAATAGTGTAAAAGACTGTGGCAAAGAAACAAATAACCAGTTGAATTTCCATGACCAGTGTATAGGTAATTTCTTTCTTTGCTTTTATTTAAGCAAGCTCTATCAACGGCAAAACAAATCCATACAAAGCTGAAGCTGCGAGAGTCATAAAAAATCCAACAAAATAATCCCTTTTAGGCATGCCCTTTGAACGATCACTACAAATATGCAATGCCAAAACACCTGCCCCAACCGTTAATAGAACCACTGCATTTATTGAAAAAGGAGTAAATTTTTTCTTTAACAAGAATAAAAGCAAATAGAGCACTAAAACCAAGATGAGTAGCAAGGATAAGAGTTGAAGTCAAAATAGGTAATTTTGCCACGTCTTGAGCATACAAGTAATCATCAAGGCTCACATTAACACATGGATAAATACTTACTATACCACATGGCTTACTTTTTTCTAGATCAAGATAAAAACACATGGTCAAACTCTTACTATACCACATTAACACATGGCCAAATATTACAACCTTGTCAAAAACATGGCAACCAAAATATTAAAACATTCAAAGATCTCATGCAGATTAATTGCCACAACAAGGCAGGCAATTGTGGAACCAGAAAACACCATTTTTTATAAATCCAAAATCAATAGCTTGATCAACATTGCTGCAGTAATTACTTATTTTACTTCTAAAGAGATTACAAATCTTAACAGAACATATATCATTTCAAACAATGTATATCACAGCAAAGGGTTGCATTAAAGCACATTAAAACACACTTACCACTATCTATGGCACAACCAGGCTCTTAGATCTTTACCAATAAGAAAATTCTACAGTCACCACTATATAATTTCACCTTAGAGCCACAACACATTACAACAATATATCAACACATATTAAACATAGTTTCAAGTAAATCCATAACCTAACATTCTTTTTTTTTGGAGAAAATCAAACATTCTTATACCTTGAATGGGTATAAGAATTCTTGCATTTTATTTGTGGAATCAGAGGCAGTTTCCTAAGAAGATAACTGAATCCAACTTTCAACTGCCAGATTGCAGCAACAAATGATCCCGAAAAAGAAATCTGTTGGTTCCTAGAATATTACTGGATTAATAGCATTCTGAAGCAGAATATTCCACAAGGCACATTTTCATGACATACACATTGAAAGGTATAGCATGCCAATACAATAGATGGCATTTGAAACCTTACACAGTACAACTATAAATGACATGATCCAAACTTTTCATACACATTCAGAGGGGTAAATGTATCCATGGCGGCTATTTTTTATTTCCTTACAAGTGCTGGACATACTCGTCTGTTCAGAGACTAAAAGTGTCTAGGCATCATCATCCATACAATAGGTGCAAACCAAATATATACACGCATCAATATATATGACCGAACAAAGATTAAAGCAATAGGGGTCGCACACTCTTCTACCATTCCTTCAACATTAACAATAATTCTAGTGCTCCTAAGGTCACACCAATGAAATGAACAGGGTTTGGAAGACAAGCTACAATTTTGAAATTTGGCACTTTATTATGTGCCAAAATCATTATAAAACAGGTGGCTAAGATGGACAAGATGAATAATTTCTGAAAATTGGAACAATAAAAGTAATAATTTTGTCCAGTTACCCATATATAACGTTCATAAGAATTAGCATATCAGCAACAGGGTAACACCAAAATTGCAGGAAAACGAAAACTAAAACATGTAATTGCATCAATATATATGACCGAACAAAGATTAAAGCAATAGGGGTCGCACACTCTTCTACCATTCCTTCAACTTTAACAATAATTCTAGTGCTCCTAAGGTCACACCAATGAAATGAACAGGGCTTGGAAGACAAGCTACAATTTTGAAATTTGGCACTTTATTATGTGCCAAAATCATTATAAAACAGGTGGCTAAGATGGACAAGATGAATAATTTCTGAAAATTGGAACAATAAAAGTAATAATTTCGTCCAGTTACCCATATATAACGTTCATAAGAATTAGCATATCAGCAACAGGGTAACACCAAAATTGCAGGAAAACGAAAACTAAAACATGTTATTTGGAGCTTTGAATCCATCTCAATTCGCCCCTTAAACTTCATTTCTGGCTCTTAATTTTTCGCATTAGCAAATTTACATGTATGTACAAATACTATATAAATGAAACATCATGCAATAAAATTTGCATTCAGAGCTCCATTTTCACACCATTATAAACACCAACATAGAACGAACAAGGAAACAAACCTTGACGTCCTGGAAATGGAAGCTCTTAGCAATTGACCCATCAACTGGAACTATACTTCTTGATATTCCTCTATCTGCAAAACCCAGAAACATAAAGAATAATTCAGAATGGAAAGGTAAAAAGAAACAAAATTTGCATAAATGGCGTATTGAGAATAAAAGGACAGATCTTGACACAAAACCCAAGAAGGAGGTACTGAAGACGCCATTTCAGTGGTTAAAGATACCAAACCCACTACAAATTTTGCATTGGAGTTCCAATGGAAGTTTTCGAACGAATCAAAAAGAGGGATTATTAATCAAAAAGTAAGGAGAGAAAGAAGAAACCAAAAAGTTTATACCTTGAATGGGTTGACTCTCAAATTCAGCAAGTCGAGAATGGAGCTAAGAGAGATTATTAATCAAACAACACTAACTCATATTAAGTAAATAAAAAATTATAACTCACCTGTTAAAATCTTGTGTGCATCTTTTTTGTCAGATTTGTTTCTTGTTTGATCCTCTCTAAAATCCAATTGTAAGTATTATAGTTTGCTCTCTCCTTTCGCTTTTTTCTTTTCTCCGCTTCTCCTCTCTTTTTGTATTCACGGCAACTCTTAGGGCTCATTTTTTGTTTTGAGAAAAAGATGGGATTTAAACGTACATTTTATATTTTTGTCTTAATCAAGTGTCTTATTTAGTTGTATTTGAGACAACATCCCAAATACCGTCTCAAATTGAATGCCTCAATATATAATTATTGAGACAGTGATAACTATTGTCATAAATGCTTAGTATTTGAGACACATTTTTACACTGTCTTAAAATTTTTGTCTCAAAAGGCCTGTTTTCTAGTAGTGTTTCTAAGCATAAGTGGGGAAATATATAGAGATAGTTGAACTCATGTGAAATTTGAAACTTAAAGAAATTTTGAAGATTTTAGAAAAATAAAGTGGATCTTTAAACTAATAATCTCTTGGAGGCTAATATAAATACTTAGACATCTAATGGAATGATTTGGGCATCGTTTATTATTTTATTTTTGCTTATGTTAAATAAATATTGTCACTCCTCTATCAGACGGCTTCCAAACTAAGTTATGGAGGAGAACTCATAACGAGTGGGAATAAGGATAAGAAAGCCATAAAATCTTTGACATTAAATATTGTTAGTCTTTCATGAGACCACATTTAGATTGATTCTAAATGATTTTGTACAAGTAGGAATGGGATTAAAGAGACGTAAAACATTGGCATACACATAAGTAAGGAAGTATCCTAAGTAATATATGATATGTGTTAGTGAGAAAAAATCCTACCAAGTGTGATAACTTATAGGAAAGAGGGGTAAGAAAAGAGAGAATAAATGATCCAATGACCTTAAAGATGCATGGGTATTTATATTCCCGTTGACAAGATTATTTTAGGTGAAAAAGAGGCACTAACTTTGGTTACTTGTTGATTCTCTAGAATTACACAGACCTTGAGTAAGGTTTAAATTATGTAGAACCCATTGCACACTAAATATATAAATGTGTTGGAACATTAAATGATTACCAACTGACACAGTTTGGTGGAATGAACATATCTTGAGCTACAAACTTCTAAATTCAATGTCTTAAAGATTTGAAAAGCTAAGAGGAATAGTTACAGCTCTTTTATGAAGGAAATAAAGTTTAATTATGCAAAGTAAACCTTTAAATCCGCTGCACAAAAAGGCACCAGAAGCGTAGAATTTGGCCTTGTCACAACCTTAATCATGACAAAGGGAAAGATTGTATAGTGCTGTGACACCAACCAAAAATTTAATAGTAGTGGAAAATTTGTCCTTTCAAGCCAACTTTTAGTCCTTTCTTGCAATATATAGAGTCCAACTTGTAACTATCAATTCTTAGTACTATTACTTGGTATTTAAGGTCTTCTTGTAAGTTACATTAGTAGTAAACTGGAAAACCATGTAGGTAGATATAATTTAGCTTAGCTTTTGCAAGCATACACCTTTGGCGTGTGTTTTTCGCTTTTTGTAAACGTTTAGAAGAGAAAATCTTGTAAAACAATTTTCTTCAAATGATAAATTTCAATAGAAAGATTGGCCCTTGGGCCCTAAAACTTCATTTGGAGGGCTTCCCTTGTTGTTAATTCAATTGAATAGTTTCTTTCCTTTTGTTTTTCTTTGCATTTTTTTGCTTTATATTATTGTTGTGATATCTTGTGAAGCCATAAGAGGCTAATTTGCATAGTACCCATAGATGTTGGTTATTTTTTAAATTATTGTGTTATTGTGTAATTTTGTGTTGTGGATAACTAAGAATTAGGACCTACAAGCTAATCTAATATTCCATACTAGTAATGCTTAATATAGATTAGTATGTGCATAGTAGATTGGTAGAAACACATTTGGCTTTCCTTGAATTCTCACCACAAAAAAGAGAAATAGTTGGTGTGTTAATGAGTCCGGCATTGAAGGTATAGATTTCGGTCAAAACACTAGTTAGTCCTTGCTTTCTCACAACAAAAGGGAGAGTAAGTAGAGTGTCGATTTGCATTTGGAACAGTTTGTATTTTCCCTGCCTTCTCACCACAAAATGGGGATGGTTTTGGAATGTTGAAGTCTCAATAATAAGGTCATGGATTCTCGATCGATCAGGCTAGTTTTATCCATGCCTTCTTACCACAAAAGAGAGATTAATTAGAAAGTTGATTTTTGGTAGGTATTGGCTTGGTCATGCTTCTGCTTTCTCACCACAAAAGGATCAATAATACATCCCTAGTCTTAGCAATTCCATAGGATAAGCTACACATAACACTCACACTAATGAAAATCAACACTCCAAGGATACACTTTCTTTACTTGATTTCTCATATATATTTCAATTACTTGTTTGGTAGTTGTAGTTAGTTCCTTGTTAGTTTATTTTCTCTTTTCTTAGTTTAGTTCTCCTTTATTCACCTTTATTTTCACTACTTCAAATACTTATACTAGTCTAAAAGTCTAACTCCCCTCCTTATGGGTCGGACCCCTACTCTCCCTTACTATGAATGTAAGGTGGATTGATATACCATAATGTGCAAGAGATTAGGGTAATATTGTATTTGATTCAACTAGCGTGTGATTTTAATTGAATGTATTTTTAGTGCTACTGTCAAAATCAGACCCATTAAGCACAACTATGATTGTAAGATCACTTTATGTGAATAAAGATCCTTTCCGACCTCGTAAAAATGATGAAGAATTACTTGATCCAAAAGTAGCATATCTTAGTGCTATTAGAGCATTAATAAATCTTGTTAGTCATACACATTCGGATATATCATTTGTTGTGAATCTACTAGCAAGATATAGATCTTCTCTTATATGAAGGAATTAGATGGTATTAAACTTATATTTCTTTATGTTCAAGATACAATGGATATGAGTTTTTATCATTCTAAAGCACTGAAATATAATCTCACAGGTTGTGGATGTTAGATATTTATCTGATTCTCATAATGCTCAATTACAAATGAGTTATGTGTTTACATATTATGGTACATCTATTTCTTAGTGCTCTATGAAATAAAATATTTTTGCCACTTCTTAAAATCATGCTAACATATTGACAATTCATGACATAAGTTGGGATTATTTTTGATTGAGATCTGTGATCCATCATATTCGAGGAACATGTGATTTACATTTTGATAAAAAAATTCCCACTATTTTGTTCAAAAATAATGTTGCATGCATTATTCAATTGAAGAAAGGATACATCAAAGACGATAGAACAAAACAAATTTCACTAAAATTATTTTTCACCCATCATCTTCAAAAAAATTTGAAATTTGTATTCAAAAAATTCGCTCAAGTGATACTTTGGCAAATTTATTTACTAAATCACTACCAACTTCAATATTTAAAAATATTAGTTTATAAGATCGAAATGTGTTAATTGAAAGATATTAAATGGTATATTCAAGAGGGGGGGAGGGGGTAATTACATATTGTACTCTTTTTTTCTTAACCAAGATTTTTTTTTCCTATTAGATTTTTTCTGGTAAGATTTTTAACGAGGCGGTATCATATGTGCAAAATGTACCCTTTTTCGTTCACTACATTTTTATCTAGTGGGTTTTTTCTAATAAGGTTTTTACGAGACATTTTTTCTTAAAGACGGACGTCCAAAGGGAGTGTTATAAATAATTATGAACGTCCCCCCATATTTGCTATTTACCTTCTAGAATCTCTCATTATTTTGTATAACTTCTACAACTCCTTAATTTCCAATATTTTTGTAACTATTGTAACTCTTATGACTCACATTAAGGGCATTGTAACTTATATTGTAAGAGTGTTGTCCCTAAACCTGTAAATAGGGTTTATGTGAATGAAAATGTAGAAGTGAGTTCTTACTACATTTCTTTATACTTTCCTTGTACTGTTTTGTTAGTTATCTAAATCTTCTCTACTACTATAAACATATTTTATTCTTCTAGTTATAGTCTAATAACATAATATTATGCCTGCACTCTAGTAGTGGCATAATTATTTATTACATAATATAATACTACAAATTTTCTTAGTATTTTTATAACATTCAACAATCAATTGGATCAGCATAATTATAACACAAGTATTTCCGGAGTGAGCTTAAATTCCTGAGAAAAATGCATTTTTCGCCCCCAAAGTTTAGAGGTGTATCACTTTTGGTCCCTATTTGGACCGACAAAATTGGTCTCTAATATTTCATTTTGTTGCCAAAATATGACACTTCATGGATTTTATTCAGCTATTAATGGAAGTGCAGATGTGGCACATGTGTCCATCAATAAGTGCACACATGGTGTACACTTCATCTAATAAACCAAGAGAAAAATGTATTTTTGTCCCAAAATTTAGGGTTGTATCACTTTTGGTCCCAATGATTTTTAATGACTTGTGTTTATTGGTTCTTTATATTTTTCTCAAAAATCCAATTTATTTGCTCTTAATTTCATTTTCACTAACTAGTTCCTCTATGACCCAATGCAAATTCCTAAATCCTACTATTACTACAATTAAGCATTTGTCCCATTATACGAGTCGATTTTATTTTTTGCCATCGTATCCTATGTATATGTATGTTTAGGTTGTATCACTTTTGTCCCAAAGTTTAGGGTTGTATCACTTTTGGTCCCAATGATTTTTAATGACTTGTGTTTATTGGTTCTTTATATTTTTCTCAAAAATCCAATTTATTTGCTCTTAATTTCATTTTCACTAACTAGTTCCTCTATGACCCAATGCTAATTCCTAAATCCTACTATTACTACAATTAAGCATTTGTCCCATTATACGAGTCGATTTTATTTTTTTCCATCGTATCCTATGTATATATATGTTTTCATTTATATTTAAATATATCATATATTTTTTGTATTGTTTATTTTCGGGTTTAGATTCATTTTTAATCCTTCATCATGGTTCGTAATTGAATCATTTCCTCCCAAAAAGATTAAAAAAAATTGGCAAGGAAACTTAAATTTGTGCCTTGTTTTCTATTTCTCAATTTCTAAGAAACTAAAATTAAGAAAGGAAAGAAAAAAGATGCAGCACGTCCATATTTAAAGTCAAGCATTTCAATTTGAGAAAGAAATGGACTTTTACACCAGCTCAATTAGCAAAGCAGAATTTAATCCAATAACAAATCACCATGTATTGATAAATGGTCTATTGATCTATCAGCGGTTATCTTTCCAATGTTGTTGTTAAAGTTCCTTTCCAATGTTGTAGTTAAGTTCAAATAGATATGGAGAGAGTTTGTTAAGGAGGATGAAGAAAATTACAAAACATACAAATGAAATTAAAAATCGCAGCCACAAGAGTCTGAATGTGTATTTACTCTTACTCAATGTTCTTCGTTAGCTTTTTTCTTATTTTTCATTACTCATTAATTACATTCTTTTTTGGAAAAATCCATTATGGTTTAGACTGGTGAAGGATCTTTATCAATTTCCTTAAAAATGTTCATATGCATAACTTTGGGATCAAAAGTGATATAACCCAAAACTTAATTTGGGGATCAAAAATGCATTTTTTTTCTTTGTTTATTAGAAGAAATGTATGTTATGTGTGCACTTGTTAACGGACTCGTGTACGTTACGTCAGCACTTCCGTTAATGATTTAAAGAAATATGTGAAGTGTCCTTTATTGTTCTATAAATGAAACATTGGGAACTATTATTATCTGTACGAAATTATTGAATACCAAAGTGATACAACACCAAATTTTGGGGACTAAAAATACATTTTTCTTTAAATTCATTGGCCACAAAAGATGAGAGAGGTTCTAAATGTCTTTAGCATAAAGTTCACCGCATGTGTGAGATGCAATAAAGAAATATAATTAATCAATTTCTATGATGCACGTTACACTTCCTTTTTTTTCACTTAGGATTTAGACTCTCTTTTAAACCGAAAAAAAAAAACAAAGAGTTACTGTCATGTTTCATTACATTTACATATCTTATGTTATAAATAAATATGTAATAAAACCAATAGAAAAAAGTTAGGATGCAAAAAAAATTAAAGTGGAACTTCATTAACCTGTTCATAGCCTTTACAATTTTAATGCTTTAATGTGCACTAAGAGTAAAGAAAGGCCAATAGTGGAGAACTTTAATTCGGAATCCAAAGTTTTGAAAGGAAAGTCACTGAGAGATCATCAACTCCAAGAGTTGACTACACTTGAAACTCAAAGCACGTGTATTTATACATCTAATCTGTAAAAACCCTAAAAAATTATTGACTCAAAATCCAAAATGATCAAAAACATGGAATACTAATAAATAAGAAAAGACTTGGAAAATTCTATACATTCACTTAGGCCTCAATCTCAAACCTTGAGCACTTTATGGATCCCATGGATAAGTCAATCTCAATCAAATTTTCTTCCTCATTCATCTCATTATATTCTGCAAAAAGCTCCATTATTCTTTGTTGGTTGAAAAATGTTTCTGAGGACAAATCCTGAAACTTTTGTTGAAAAGAAATCTTGAGTTCTTCTTTGGGACAAACATAGTGCCCACTAGGAATGGCTATCTCAATCAAGCTCTCTTCATCAGATATAGAGTCATCTGAGCATTCTGGGCTTTGACCAAATTTACATGAATATGGCCAATCAATATCAGAATCTTCACTTGAAAATGAGCGATCAATACTTTCACTTTCTGAATATAAATGATCATGTTGTGGTGATCTGACCAAGTAGTTCATGTGAGTCTGACCACCACCCAATCCATGTTGAAGTACCTTCACCTGAGAAATTGCCACAGCTTTTACGTCTCCTAGTGAAGATTTTTCAGTTTGATTCAAGCAGTGGTCATCTTTGCTAACCGGAACTTCTTGTACTGTCTTACTATCCTGATCAAAAAGTGGCGAATCTTGCTGCTCATTACTGATGTGATCACTAGGAACTTCCTCTTGGACAGTTTCTTCTTCAATTTGTGTCGAAAACACGAAAATAATGGCGGATATAATCAAGATTAACGATGTGCTAAATATAGATAAAACCCAAAACCCGGAAAAGTTTGCAATCAATGCAGAAAATGTTGTAAGAATGGCAATCCATGGTATTGACTTTTGGAGTATACACCTAGCAGAAGCCATTTCATTCCAGACAAAAACGAGAAATTTGCACAGCCAGATTTTCTACTAGAAAAAGGAAAAGAAAGTAAAAAAGAAACCTTCCTTTCATACAAACGCAAGCAAGAATCAGAGACAAATTGGCTTGAACAAGAAAGGAAAACCCATATCAAAGAGAGATTGGAAAAGCATCAAGGCTTCCTATATTCAATCTTTATGACTTTTGACTAGAAAAATGCAAGAGGGGCCAAGAGAGTATTCTGCTGGTTACACATGCTGATTACTATTTCCTTTTCATTTCAGATGACAAAAGGATAACTCTGATTCAAGAAAGTACCATATTTGAGTTGTTGAGCAAAATCCGGAGTTTGCAGAACTTTTACATCATAAAAAGGAAAAATGTGAAGAGAAGGTCTTCAAAGAAAACATCAACATGTTAAAATACGAGGAAACAAATAGCCAGAAATGAGAAGTTAACCGAGAAGGAACTTCAAGATGCCACGAAAGGAGAAAATTGTGGGTTTTTTCACCTTAAAATATTGGATCACTTGCAGTGCAGTGATGAGACAAATTATTAAATTGCTGGGCTGTTTCACTCTTACACAGACTGATCACTTTTCCCGAGCTTGTACTGTTCCTAAAAGACTGGGATTTTATTGTTTCAATAATAATCAGGGTGGTCTTCCTCTGCAACTGATTCTCTTGAAAATGCCAAAATTTTTGGTCTTCCTGTATCAATTTATGGCCTCAACACTTGGAAATAAGAGAAGCCATGTGAAGACTCTGAGCTCAAACACATGGCACTTTGCATCCCAGCATATAAATTAAGATATCCACACACCAAAAAACTACTAAATAAATGCCGCACTGAAACAGCAGCAACACTGCCAATATAGTAGTAATATTTCCCACTTAATTGTTCCTTGAATGAAACTTTGCAAATTCATAAACTGTCATCGTCCACCAGCTTCAAAATCTTGAAGATTGAATGATAAAGAAACATCATCCATTGAATATTGCAGTCTTTTCTCCTTTGACAAAGTATAGCAAGAAGTACCAACTTTCATTTCCTAGCGGAGCAAAAAGTGACTTTCATAATGGCCTTGCTGTTAGTGGTATAATAGCCTGATAATTTATTTATCTTATTAGTCACTTTACTAAACTAATTAAATAGATAAACTTACTTTAATCAATGAAAATCATATCAAAAAACCAATTTCAGGTCACCACTTAGAAGAAGAATGGAATATAGATAGGTCATTCTTATGTGTGCTCGTCTCATAATTAAAATTTGTATATAAATTTCATTTTAGCAAAAAAAGTATAAAAAAAATTAACATAAAGAGTCAAATATTAGCGTAAAATATATAAAAATTAGCGTATTAGCGTATAAAATATAATCGTGTCACAACAAGAGTTTTTGCAATATAAAAATTTTTGTAACCTTTGAAAGAACTTGAGTAGTCAGATAAGAGTAAGGTAAACCCTTTAGATCAAACAAGAAAAATTTGAACCTTTGAGCCAAATCAAATTTGGTGATAACGATTTGTCAATAAATACTACATTTTTTTTTTTATGAAGAGAAACCACCTTGTTTTTTCTTTTTATTTAATTTCTCTCCAACTAGAAAAGATAAGCATTGTACTAATGAACATAGGATTAATTTGCTCAACAGTACAAATATCCTGTAATAAAACTAAATATTTACAAGTAGGATTGAAATAGCAAATCCTGCTTGAGTACGTAATGTACATGCGAGTTATAAAGATGTGACTGTAGATAAAGGTCAAAATTAATTATAATATAATGTGTGAAAAAAAAAACGCAGAAATTATGAGCACTACACTTGTTCAATACTTTTTTTTTCTCAAAAGTCTACAAAAATAATAAATATATTAAGAAACAAAAGTATATTACAATTTTGGGAAAATTGCAAGAAATGTCTCTCATATTTAGTTAAAAAAACTTTTTCGTCCTTTACATTTCAAATGATACAATTTGTCCCTTACATTTGGTTGAATTTTTTTTTTCGTCCCTAACATTTTAAATTACACAAATTCATTCCTTACATTAAAATATTGTACCAAATTGGTCATTCCATTATTTTCGTTTAAAAGAATATATGTAAATAGATTGAATGATCAATTTGAAACGTTATTTTAATGTGAGTGACGAATTTGTATCATTTGAAATGTGAGGGATGAAAAAAGATTTTTAAACAAATATGAGCGATGAATTAGCATCAATTGAAATGTCAAGAATAAAAAACGTTTTTCAAACAAATGTGAGGGATATTGATTTGCAATTTTCCCTACAATTTATACAGAAGTTATGATAGGGGTTCGATATTTTTTAACGTGAGATTGAATTCTATTTACATTGTTCATTTATCTATATAAAAATTAGAATAGAGTAATAATATAATTTCAAGTAGATGGACTTGCAATTTTACAAAAAAAAAAATAAAAAATGTGTGATTAGCTTACCAACATCATTTTGAACACCCATCTTGAAGCTACAGAATTCCCATTTCGCATTTCATATATCCCTCTATACTTCATGTGTTAAGAATATTTGATGTGTGTATGTTCCTTTATATCAACGTTTATGTGATTAAAATTCACATTTATTCTAGTTTATTTTAATATAAAATTGCTTTTTTTTTTAGTTCATTTATATTCTTTAAGGGTTAATTGCAGTACTGTTTCACTACTCTAATTAATCTTTGTGAGTAGCAACATAATAAACATTAAATGTATAGTTTATCTTATAATCTTTTGGTGCTTTAATTGAATAGAATCTACATTTAATTAGTGATTTCTTACAGGTTTTGGTTGAATGAAGAATGAGGCAGTAAGAAGGAAAGAATATGGATTTGGAAGCTTTTTGGGCAGAATTGGCGTGAGGAACGAGAAGTCTCGGTGAAGAATATATCTTTGTGATTGGTTTGGAAAGTAAAAAAGATTTTTGGAAGATTAAGAGTTCCTTTCCTTAACAGATTTGGAAGAAGAGTTAGATTATAAAACTAGCTTGCAAGCTATAGTCTTGGTTGCGTGTTGCATTGGTATTTTGAAACAAAAGAGTTTTACTACTTTGAGTTGTTTTAGGAAATTGTCATTTTATAGGATTCTTTAAATAGGAAGTGCATATCTCTTTCTATTTACACTTCCTATTTAAATAGGAGAAAGTAATTAGGTTAGACACATTATTCATTATTCAGTTTTTCCCCCATTTTTTATAGCTTTTGAAGCTGCTGCAGACCTGACTGCCGTTTGCCCATACAGCGACCGATTTCGTTTAATAAAGTTTTATTAGTTTTGTTTCTTTTATATTTTTCATTGTTTTTAATCATGTTTAGTGAGTAGTTTATCTTTCTGGCATTAAGGTAAGGAAGCACTAATTGATTAGTAGTCATGAGACTAAATTGTGTTTATGAAATTGGTATTTATAAGTTCAGAAAATTCTCCGAGTATAACGATAATTATTTAGATTTCTTAAAGCCTGATCAACTTTAACTAATTTAGGCAAAGCTAATTAATCTCCTATTACTTCACTGGATTTAGTAATTAAGACTAATTAGTGGCGAAGCTACTGTCTCGGTAGATGAGAATAATCAGATAATAAATTGTAACATGTTGATCATGATTACAAATTATTAGAGTTGGGTTTTTCTAAATCTTAATGCTATTTTAACATTAAATTTGGTGTTGGCTGATTCTAACTGAGTTGTGTTAGGGTTAGAGAAATAATTGATTAAGCTGATTCTTGTCAATTATAGACTAATTAAGGAGAAATTGGGCTACGTCGGAGTTGATTCTCAATAGCCTATAACTAACTGATTTATATGTATTAATTTATCCTTGCGTCGATGAACGATGAATAATTGATTAGTGTGGAATTACTTGCCTGTCAGATCTTCTTTAATTGATTAATTTCATATTTTGTCATTAATTATTGTTGTTGATTTAATTTTTGGTTCTTGATTATTTATTAAATATTTAATTCTTTGTGACCTTATTTCAAATTAACTAATTGAGTAAGATATCACTGTTTATGGGAACGATCTCGCTTCCATATACTACTTAGTGTTGTTTAGGCAAGTATTTAATTTTGGTAAATTAACGACGTACCAAATTTTGACGCCATTGCTAGGGAACGAAGATTCTTTTCTTTAACTTAGTTAATTTGTTTTGCTCTTTGATTTATGTCCAAATCGTCTAACCCTGATTTGCTTTTCATTCCAGAAATTGAAAAGACAGCTCGTAGATTGAAGAAGGAGACGAAAAAACATCGCCAAAGAACTAAATCTATTTCTAAAACCGAAACGTCATTTGCCCAAATGGCATCTCGAATAGACGCAGAACTGGCTTTGTTAACTGACGAAAAATCAATGGTTGATCAACCACCTGTGATTCCACCTCCTAGGGGCAATTTTCCACTACCTGAGAATACACAAGGTCCACATATCCCGGCAATTAATCCTTTGGTTCTCATTCAAGCTCCGATGTATGATCGACCTCTAAAGGAGTCCACTAACCCAGTGACTAATTATAAGCCATCATGCATTGTTTTACCTGCACTTGCAACTGATTATGAATTGAAAGCATCTTATCTTAATCTATTGCTTAAATTTATGGAGATGTTACCCTCAAATTTTTTTCAAGATTTTCTTAAGGTTTGTGAAACTGTGAACAAAAGGGGAGTGTCATAAGAATATAGCAAATTGGCTAGTTTTTCTTGATCTTTAATTAGAATATCTAGTGCTAGGTTTAAAAGTCTCACCCCTAGATCTATTATCACATGGGATGATTTGTAAGGAATTTTTCTTATGAATTTTTTTCCCACCATCTAAGATTGCATTTGGTA
This sequence comes from Ophiorrhiza pumila, assembly GCA_016586305.1. Lineage (NCBI taxonomy): Eukaryota > Viridiplantae > Streptophyta > Magnoliopsida > Gentianales > Rubiaceae > Ophiorrhiza > Ophiorrhiza pumila. The sequence continues at coordinate 19,545,783 of BLIW01000005.1, forward strand.
GGAAACAAATTGTAGGCATTGAATAAGAGTATAACGAATCATTACTGCATACTGGACTAGATTTAAAAGCTTGGGTGACAATTTTTCTCAACATCAAATAACTGATGAGCTTTTGACTTAATACTTTTATGAAGGATTGAAACCTGAATAGAAAAGGACACCTGACACTGCAAGTGGGGGAGCTTTCATAGATAATAATACAGCTCAAGCAACGATTTGATTGCCAATACTTATGAATCTTGCTAGGAGTACCAGGTCAATCGCCGTTAGACCAAACAAGTATGCGAGATTAGAAATTCCTTAATGAAAAACAGACAAGAAGCATTAACCGCTTCTGTGGAAAGACTAGTAACAGGTATGGGCATGACCGAGGTAGATAAGACATGTGCAATTTGCAAAATTACTGCCATACAACTGATAAATATCTAGTGACCCAAAGAGTTAAATACCAAAGTTAATGCCGTTGGAGGATTTCCACATTGATATGAACACTATGCCATCACTTTCAATCCAAGATGGCAAGACCATCCTAATTTCAGCTATCAAAATCATAGTCAGCAACCAGCTCCTACTCAATAGATAACCCAGCAAATTCCAGCACCTCTGCCCAATCAAATCCTAGGTTCATTGTAACCACAAGATCTAGAGTTCCTCTTGAAAATATGATAGTTCATCTAGCCACCTCGGTGACTTTGATGCAGAATAATCAAGTCCAAAATCAGGGGAAGTTTCAAAATTTTCAATAGGAAACTAGAGCAACTACAAGTGGGTTAAGTACTCAAATTACCCAGTTGGCCAAAAATATCAACAAGATGTAAGGCCATCAAGGGGAGTTACCATCGGAAGTGTAAATTAAACCACGAAAAAATATTAGTCAAATGACGTTGAGAAGTGGGAAACAAATAGAAGACCCTCCCATAAAGATCGTAGTTGGGAAGCAAGATGATCCAGCAGTGTCGTTTGACCATACGATGCAGTCTTAGAAATCTGAGGTAAAATTTAATTCGAATTCACCAATATCTGAGATTAAAATTCCTTTCTCTTTTCCTGGCAGGTTGAAAAGGAATGTAAATGATGAGGAATTGGATGAAATCTTAACAATTTTTAGCAAGATTGAAATCAATGTGCCATTCCTAGAAGCAATTCAAAAAACTTATGTGGTATTATTGTTAGGTAGGCCATTCATGAAAACTGCAAAAACTAAGATTGATATGAACAAAAGAACACTTACATGTGAATTCAATGACGAGTTTATATCTTTCAATACTTTTGATGCTATGAAAGATTCGATTGATATAGAACATGTTAATTCAATTGATATGCATGAATCCTTAGTCCAAGAGCATCTTGAGACTGAATTTGTGCAGAATAAGTTGGAGGCTACTATCACAAGAAGCATGACTGAAATCGAGGCCAAAGATCTAGATAATAATGAAGTGCAAGATGCCATTCTGTCCTTACATTCTCTAGAGGAATATCCAATTAAAACAGAAACTCATTGTTTGTCCAAACAGGATTCATTTGATAAGGTTTTACCTTTTATTATGAAAGCTCCTGTTCTTGAAGTTAAACCACTACCTAACAATTTGAAATATGTGGATTTGGGTATTGGAGAGACGTTGCCTGTCGTCATTCACAAGCAACTCGCACAAATTTAAGAGGAAATATTGCTTCGAGTCCTCTGAGAGCATAAGGAAGCAATTGGATAGACCTTTGCTGATACAAAATGTATAAGTCTTGCAGTTGGCATGCACCAATCTTGCTCGAAACAAATGCCTAACTGGTACGAGACTCACAACGAAAGCTCAACCTAAACTAGATGGAAGTAGCCCTCAAGGAAATACTCAAGTTGCTTGAAATAGGTTTCATTTTCCCAATCTCGGATAGGAAGTGGTCTAAGCTGTTTTTGATGGGTGGTAAATTGAAGTCCAAGTGGATTGGACCTTTTCATGTGATTGCTGTTTGCCGGAATGGGACCGTTGATTCAAGGGAATTAAAATTGGGAAGATTTTTAAGGTCAATGGGCAATGACTCAAACCCTTTTATGAATCTGAGCAATTTGCAGTGGCAGAGGAGTTCTAACTTTCTATATCAACCTACTGATTCTGCAAAGCATGTCTAGTCTAGGACTTAAAACAATGACGTTAGTTGGGAGGCAACCCAATCTTTAAGTATTTATTTTCTTTACTTTATTCATTAAGTTTATTTTAAGCTAATAAAGTTGCTTTTGTTCCAGGCAGGTTATGCGATGGTGGTTCGAGAAATTAGACTCGAACACGCTTATCACCATAGTTCGAATGAAGTTAGATAAGAATTCCCAGGCTGTTCTTCTTCAACTTCTCCCAGACCGTTTACCCCGCAGGCTCTTCCTCTTGACTCGAGGTGTCCTTTTTCCCTGTTATGTGTTTATTTTTTTATTTTTCTTTTCTTTTGTTGTCTGTTATGTGTTATTCTCTTACTTGAGGACATGCAAGTTTTTAAGTGTGGGGAGGATTGTTCCTTTTAGTTTCTTAAGTATTAGTTTTGTTTTCTTAAAAAAAAAATAAATAAAATTTTTTAAAAAATCAGAAAAAAAATTTAAAAATATTCTAATCTTAAGTTTATTGTGTTTACTCGAATTTGTTTTGTGAATCTAAACTGTTTCACTTGTGCAACATTGCTTAGACATACTGAAATAGGAAGTGAAAGTTGTTTAGTTCATTGTGTTTGTATATGTATGCTCTTGAATGACTCCAAGAATGACGAATATATAAATTGCGCTTTATTTTACCTACTTTAAAGTGAGTTTTGGACCTAACTATGCAATGACCACTTTGTTAGTGCTTAATTGAAATTTTCTTGTATAAGTGATGATTGTACATGGTTGAATTATTGAATTTTCTTTGTTGTGCATGGTTGATCATGATGTTGAGATTAAATTTGAATATAATTAAGGCACTTAGGATTAACCCATTTTGACTTTTGTTTTCAATTCTTATCCTCACTTTTACCCTTAGTTAACCCTTTCAAGCCGTGACCTTTTCTTTGTATTTAAACTACCATAAATATTCACCAAGACCATTTTTACTTTCTTTTGGCCCACCAAGGTGTGTGTAACTAAGTAAAGTTGTGATGTTTATTCCCTATTTGATTGAATAAGGAAATTCCGTGACTAGTTCTCTGAATGAAGTAGAAGTTTGTTTCAACATGTTATGTTGAATTGAAAAATGTTGACATCCACTGTTCACCCAAACAACACAGGGCAGAGAAAAGAGAAAAAAATATGAACACAATTGCAGTACTCAATGTATATGTGCTATTTGCAGTAACTGTGTGAATAAAATAGAACAGCAGTGAAAAACGAAGAAAAAAATCTGTGAAGAGAAGAACGGGAAAAAAAATTTGTTGAGCTGAAATTGCTTTGAGTTGTTGTGACAATCTAATTTTGAGATTAGTTGCAAGCTAAGTGTGGGAAAATACTTTATTAAGTTACATTGCACCTTGGTTCTTATTATGTTTAACCCATTTCATCCATCTTTTTATCCTATATTGTTTACCTTAACCCCATTACAACCATATCGAAGACCTTTTGATTCATATTTGATTTTGATATTATGGTAAATCTTGGACATATTCACAAATTCATGATAATGCTTCTTTATACAATTGTTTTTTAGTGGATGAATCCCTTTTATAACATCTTTGAGTGCTTTGGAGTGATCTTGGAAAGCTGCTCAAATTCTGTGTTTTGACTTGGAAGACATTGTCATGCATATGTTTACTTCGATGAATTGAACATGGTTGATTGGAAGAAATTTTAGTTTGTTTGGAGTAATGTTTATCTTGTGAGATATTTAGATTAATGTGTTCAGTTTTGTTTTGAATGCTTAAGGACAAGCATAAGCTAAGTGTGGGGATATTTGATAGACATTAAATGTATGGTTTATCTTATAATCTTTTGGTGCTATAATTGAATAGAATCTACATTTAATTATGATTTCTTGCAAGTTTTGGTTGAATGAAAAATTAGGTAGTAAGAAGGAAATAATATGGATTTGGAAGCTTTTTTGGCCAAATTGGAGTAAGGAATGACAAGTCTTGGTGAAGAATATATCTTTGTGATTGATTTGGAAAGTAATGAAAACTTTTGGAAGATTAAGAGTTCCTTTCTTTAATAGATTTGGAAGAAGAGTTATGAAACTGGCTTGCAAGCTATTGTTTTGGCCACTTGTAGCATTAGTATTTGGAAACAAAAGAGTTTTACTTCTTTAAGTTGTTTTAGGAAATTGTTAGTTGATAGGATTCTTTAAATAGGAAGTGCGTATCTCTTTCTAGTTAAAGAGGAGAAAGTAAGTAGGTTAGACACCTTATTCATCATTCAGTTTTTCCCCTTTTTTTACAGCTTTTGAACTACTGCAGACTTGACCGCCGTTTGCCAATACAGCAGCCGATTTCATTTAATATAGTTTTATTAGTTTTATTTCTTTTATATTTTTGATTATTTTTAATTATGTTTAGTGAGTAATTTATCTTTCCGGCATTAAGGTAAGGAAGCACTAACTGATTAGTAGTCGTGAGACCAAATTGTATTTATGAAATTGGTACTTATAAGTTCTGAAAGTTCTCCGAGCATAACAATAATTATTTAGATCTCTTAAAGCCTGATCAACTTTAACTAATTTAGATAGAGCCAATTGATCTCCAATTACTTCACTGGATTTAGTAGGTAAGATTAATTAGTGGCAAATCTACTGTCTCGGTAGATTGGAATAATTAGTTCATAAATTGTGACACACTGATCATGATTACATATTATTAGAGTTGGGTTTTCTAAATCTTAATGTTATTTTAACATTAAATATGGTTTTGGTTGTGTTAGGGTTAGAGAAATAATTGATTAAACTGATTCTTGTTAATTATCGACTAATTAAGAAGAAATTGGGTTATGTCAGAGCCGATTCTCGATAGTCTATATCTATCTGATTTATATGTATTAATTTATCATTGCATCGATGAACGATGAATAATTGATTAGTGTGGAATTAATTGCATGCTGGATCTTATTTAATTGATTAATTTCATATTTTGTCATTTATATTGTTGCCGATTTTATTTTTGGTTCTTGATTATTTAATAAAAATTCAATTCTTTCTGACCTTACTTGAAATTAACCAATTGAGATAAGATATCAATGTTCTCTCTGGGAACGATCTCGCTTCCATATACTGCTTAGTGTTGTTTAGGGAAGTATTTAATTTTGGTGAATTAACGATGTACCACAACACTCTACTATATTTTGTTTTGAAAATATACACTTTACCACTCTTAAAATGATGATGTTATTCAATTCAACAATGCAAAATAACTTTATATTAATGTCACTTATATTTGGATAAAAATACCCTTATCTTTAAGCATTTTCCTCTAATTTAGCATTTTTTTTCCAAAAATTTGTAAAAAAATGGACATAGTCTTATTAAAGTTGTAATAAAGAGTATAAAACTAACTTATGATAATATTAATTTCAAATTTAAATTTTTTAAATATTAAAAATAAAATATTCTTTTACACAATCAAATATGAATTTCAAAATTGAATTTAAAATTTTAATAATAAAAGATTCTACGTTATAAATTTCACAAAAATAATTTAATCAATTTAAATACATATAAAATATTTATTCTCATAACAAAAATCATAAGATAAATCGTTAATTTACAAAACTAATAAATACCTAATCCAAATAAAGAGTTATGTTGATTTTTAACCCAAATAAAGACTATACCTTAAAGACTTGAGGATTAGAGATGTAGGTGAAGATGGAGATAAAAGAGTAAAAGGGAAGAAGATGAAATGGAGTGGTTTCTTTTACATCCTTAACAAATTGATAAAACTCTAGCTTTTGTTGGCTTCACAAGGAAAATGTTAGACTAGTAATACGGTGCATTGTCACTGTGATTAAATGTTAGTTTCAGTTCAACTATTGCGATGAAAGATTCGCCTTCATTTTTAGTTTGTGCTTCTAGGTTGAAAAATCTTCTCTAATTTTAGTTGAAGTGAAATATTAACATAATAGATATGATAATTTGTCAATAGCTATACTAAATACTTGTAGTTTGTGGTTGGTTTATGACCTTAGGCCAGTTGTCAAATTGTTTGTAATGTATTACTATAGTTATTTCACTACCAGTCAATTTGTTTGTAATGCACACAGTCACAAGTTTGGGAAAAAAAATTCTTATCTTGTTTATGGACTATTTGTGCAATTAAATATGCAACTATGTAGCTGACTTTTAACCCCATTTCTTATAGAATGAAATTATCGTTTTGACCAAAAAAAATAGAGACTTATGTTGATTTTTAAGCCAATTTTTTATTTGTATTTGACGTTTTTTTTTGCTTTTTTATTCAAAAGTCGCTTTTCAAATTCAAATATAGAACCTCATTGGAAGTAGAATTCTACATGTATAGAAAATATTAATTATACATTTTTATAAAATAATTTGAATTAATGTTACTATACTGTAATTTTTCAATTATACACTTTAATATATTGTCATTATGTATAATTGTATATTTTCTAAAATATTTTGGAAATTTCAAATTTTTAAATATTAAAGCTTAATTTAATGAACTATAAATATTTTGAAAAATAGCATAATTCCCATATTTTGTGGAGAATATTTTTTTATTAGCGACATCTATGCCAATTCACACATATATTTGCATGATATTATTTATCCAAGGTATTGACTAATGAACAGGGTATTAAAGTGTATATTTTCGAAATAAAGGTTAGTGAATTATAGTTACCCACAAATAGCAAACTGTAACTAACCCTATTATTAGACGATTTTTTGTACTTTTTTACATTTTTCACTCCCAAAGAAAAGTAAGAAATCATTAATAATAATTAAAAAAAATAAAACTAGAAAAAAGTAATTCTTATATTAAAGTAAACTAGAATAAATATAAATCATAATGTATAACTATTTATATAAATAAACGAAAAGTTAGGTTTTTTTGACAAGGTTTCGAGGGTTATCTTCAATATATCAGGAGTAAATGACCCTAATATTCCCTCAACTTTGAAGTTTTTTATGTTATTGATTCCCATCTTTTAAAAAAGATTTATTATAATCTTTCAACTTGGGTTTTGTAATGTGAACAGTTCTTATTCTATTTTTCATCCAATTAATTAATATATATGTTTGGCTGTATGCTGCTTGCCATGTATATGATGAAAGAAGTGGCAATGAATAGAAAATAAATTGTAATGCTTCTTTTCATGATAAAATTGAAAGAAAAATAAAAACAAAGAGCTTAATTGCAATTTCAAAAACATCCAATAAGCACAATACAAAATCTACTATTATTCCTCTTTCTTTGACCCTAATTTTCCTCGTCTCTCCATCAAACCACCGCTATTTATAATTCAATTTCACTCTTAATCCATCTTTGATTTCCATCAACAAATCTACCAAATAAAAAGTTACCCAGTCACCATCAATATTTGTTTTGTGTGCTATGATTGCCCATTCATAGTTCAGTGAAATCGAGTACTGCCCCAACTCATTGCCCTCTTTGGCAATTACACTAATGTCAGCTCCTTTATAATAAGTCTAGAGGTGAGATCAAGGAAGAGTTCTTTGTAGTCACCACAGAAGAATTTCCTTAGGCATCAATGAAAGTAGTGGCCTTGTAGAGGTAGGTTTGGTAGAGAAATTAAATAGTCTGAGATGGAGAGTTTAGAAGGTGAGTATGATAGAGAGGATAACGAGGGTTTTGAGAGGATGAGAAGCAAGAGAGGCCACTTGAAGTTGAAGTTTGTAAAGCATGGAATCAGTGTTTCATTGTTAGATTGTTCTTGATTATTATGAACTAAATTTAATTTTTGTATTGTGTGTGTATTTTTCTATTTGTTGCAATTGACAATTTTTATTTGTTCTTGTTTTTAGAATTGCAATTTTGAATTCACAAGGGTAATGCCTATGTTTTTGTGGTGAAGATTGAAGAAACCATAGAGAAGATAAGCATGTTATATGATTTTTTATTTTTGTTTTTTTGTATTATAATGATGAAATTGCAATAAACCCTCCATTTTTTTAGTTTGTCATGAGAATTACTAGAAAGAATCATTACAATTATTTTTTCCATCCATTGCCCCTCATTTCATCATATGCATGGCATATAGTAAACATCAAACAAATATGTTAATTAATTGGATGAAAAAAAATAAAAATTTTCTACATTATAAAATTTAAATTGAAAGATTATAATGAAAATTTTTCCAAAAATGGAATCAAAACATTTCTATCCCCCAAGTTGATGGACTACTTGGATCATTAACCCTATGCCACATAGCAAATTGCCAAACAGATCTCTTATTTAATTGGATGAAAAATAGAAGGGTAAATTACTTCAACCGTCCCTCAACTTTGGGTCATATTTTATTTTTTCTCTAATCTTTAAGACGTTCCATTTTCGTCTCTCATGTTACATTTGTAGTTTTCAATGGTCATTTGTTTACTTTTCATGTTAGAAAAAATCAATTTCGATAACAATTTAACATGCATATGTCTAATTCTATCAATTTGTATGCACTTCAATTTGTTTTATATATATAATATTTATTTAATTTATATTTTAAGTGGAAAAAAATAAAGAACGATTTTAAATCAAATTGTAACACTAATGACGAAAATGGAACGTGTTAAAGATTAGAGACAAAAATGAAATAAGCCCCCAAGTTGAGGAACGATTGAAGTAATTTACCCAAAATAGAAGAAGAACAGTTCACATTACAAAATCCAAATTGATAGAACTATAAGTATCGTATCTAAGGGGGGAGGGGGGGGGGGGGGCGAGCCGGTGTGGCCGCCCTCCCTTCTTTTCAGGGAGGAAGGGGGTTGTATATATACTCCACCCGCTCGCACACCCGCTCAGCCACTAGAGTCCAAGAAGAATCAAAGAAGACGAAGCATTCAAAAATTTTGTTTTTATACACTTAAGTAAAACAACGTGGTTTTACTTGCTCCAAAATTAAAAACAATTACAATTATAATACAAATTTGATTCCTATTTTAAAACAAACCTAATTCCTTATCCACTATCCCTCAATGGCTCAACCTCAGTTGGACTTGGACAGAAAACTAATTCCTATTTTTTACACTAATCGCTTGCTGCTGCAGCTTACGAACGGATTGGACCTGCATGTGAAGTGTGGACTATGGTGCTGCTGCTGCCTTCCTCAATCCTCCTCCCTTTGCTACCAAAACTTGAGGTAAGTATTTGTGTATATATTTTTGTGAATTTTAATTGATTATTATGATTAAATATTATTAATAGTTTATTAGTGAATTGTGATTAATTAATTTTATATCTATAAACTATAATTATTTAATTACAAAAAAATAAGAGACTTGTTAGTGAATAGTGAGTTAAGAAATGTTTTAAAAGATATTAAAATATTTTATGATTTTGTGAATTATGATTATTTATTTGTTTAATTATTTTAATATTGTTATAAATTTTAATTTTGTAATTTTGACGAATTGTGGCAGGTTATGGATAAATTTTTAAGGCGGATTGTTGATTCTTCTAAAAGTTTTAATGAAGAAAATGGTAGGAAAAAATATTCTCCCGTGGAATTCAGCCCGGATGATATTGTTAGTGATCTAGGATTATACAAACCAATTATAGAATTTGATATTTTTATTAGAGAAAGTGTTCAAAGAGAATATTTGATCATAGGTCCTTGTCAACCAATTGACCATATTTATCCTCGAAAATAGTTTGGTAAAGAGTATAGAAGTTTTCAAGCTACTTGGTTTAAAAAATTTCCGTGGTTGGAGTATAACATATCAAATAATGCAGCCTTTTGTTTTTGGTGTTATCTGTTTAAAAATTCACATAAAGAATGTTGATTTGGAGATGAGGCAAGTACTAATTCGGGGATAAATAATTCAAAAAAAGCAATAGAAATATTCAATACATATGTTGGTGTAGCTAGTGCTCACAATGATACAAGAATACAACTTGAGATTTTCAAAATAAAAGACAAAGTGTATCGTACTTGTTACAAACACAGGGATGTGAAACAGAAATTGCCTATCGTACCTGCTTAGCATCGATTTTTTATGTGACGCGCTTTCTTTTGAAACAAGGTTTGCCTTTTCGTGGACATGATGGATCTTTGAGTTCTTTCAACAAACAAAACTTTCTTCAATTAATTAAGTGGTATACCCAACGAAGTAAAGAGGTTGTTAAGACAATAAATGGGAATACTCCTAGAAACAATCAAATGACATCTCTAAAAATTCAAAAGGCACTAACAAGTTTTGTGCTGCTGAAGTCGCAAATGTCATTCTTAATGATGTAGGAGACAATATTTTCTCTTATAATTGATGAATCTCAAGATATTTCAGTCAATGAGCAAATGATAGTTGTTTTGAGATATGTGAACAAACATGGACGTGTTATTGAACGTTTTCTTACTATTATTCATGTGCCTGATACTTCCTCAATTTCTTTGAAGAAAGCTATTGATAAATTGTTTGCAAAACATAAGTTGTCGTTATTGAGATTGAGAGGTCAAGGATATGATGGGTTTCAAATATGTGAGGTGAATATAATGGATTGAAAGCTCTAATATTGGAAGAAAATTCATCTGCATGGTATTTCATTGTTTTTCTCACCAACTTCATCTAGTTGTTATTGTAGTTCCTAAGAGTTATAGAAGTATTAGTGATTTTTTCCAATATGTTATTATGATTGTGAAAGTTACCGATACTTCATGTAAAAGAAAAAACAAACTTAGACAACTTGAATAGGATAGGATTTTAGAATATTTGGAGAAAGGAGATATTGTTAGTCGTAGAGGGAAAAAATCAAGAAATCAATTTAATGAGACATGGGAATACTCGTTCGGGATCTCATTACATAACTATTATTCGTTTAATGTCTATGTGGGTTTCCGTATTATAACTACTTGAGAATGTGCATAATGATGGTACTAATGATGATAACAGTGGTATACCCACAAGTTTGATTAATAAGATGGAGAGTTATGAATTTGTGTTTGTGATGCATTTGATGCAATATTTGTTGGGAATTACAAATGAGTTGTCCCTTGCCTTACAACAAAAGGATCAAAACATTATATTAGCAATCAGTTTGATCAAGACAATGAAAGTTTGATTATAAGAATTTAGAGATAAGAGATGGAAAAATCTTTTGAATGAAGTCAATATATTTTGTAGTAACCACATGATTCTAGTGTCTAATATAGAAGAAAATATGAGAACTCGTGGTCATAACAGGCAAAATGGACAAATGATTGCTAATTTCTATCACTATCAGGTTGAAATTTTTTGTGAGGCATTACTTTTAAATTTCTTGTTTCATTGTGTTATCTTCAATAGTATTTTTCTCATTTACTTTTTTATTGTTCCAATATTAGGTTGTTGATATGATGGTTCAAAAGATGAATAATAGTTTTTCCAAAGCAAGTATGGAGTTACTAACTTGCATTACATGTCTTGATCCAAAAGACTCTTTCTCTCAATTTGACATTAGTAAGTTACTCCATCTTGCTGAACTTTATTCGGAAGACTTTTCATTGACTGATCATATGGTACTTAAGGAGCAACTTAAGACTTACATTCATAATATAGGAGCTGAATTTTTTATGATTGAGGATTTGAGATGTCTCGCTGAAAGATTCTTCAAATTGGAAAGAATGTAGTTTTTTATTTGGTTTATCGTCTGATCGATTTAGCATTGGTTTTACCAGTTGCAACTGCTTCTGTTGAAACGGTTTTCTCTGCCATGGAAACTATCAAGACTGATTTGCGTAATAGAATGAAGGATGAGTAGATGAATGACAGTTTGACAGTTTACATAGAAAATAATATTTTTCCACAATTCAAAATGAACAAATTTTGCAACGTTTTCAACATATGCAGACTCGTAGAACATAATTGTCTCCTCTTATTTGTACGTGCTAATAGTTCAAGTGTGAACAAATAATTATTTTATTGGTATGTGTATATATTTTTATTTGTAATATTATGATTATCAATTTGATACTTTAATTGTGAGAATTGTTTTTTAAAATACAATTGAGCCCCCTTAAATTATGCTCTAGTTCGGCCACAAAAACTATTAGACTCATTTACCCTAATTTCTGTTTTGGATCCCACGAGAATTTCAATAAGATTAAGTGCACCTTTGCAGTTTGGTGAGAATAAACAATACATCGTAAATTTTGAACTTGAAATCCATAGCCCACTAATTTAAACCAAAATCTGCATTTTGATGACAATGAAATCCATATTTCATAATTTGAACTTAGGCTATGTTTGGATTGAGGGAAAGGGAGGGAAAGGAAAGGAAAGGAAAAAGACGGATTAGAATTTTTGCATTTGGATATTTTTTTAGGGAGGGAAAGGAAAGGAAAAGGAGGGAAAGGGAGGGAAAGGATATACTTAGTTTAGTCCATATCTATTTCCGTCCAAAAGTGGGTGAAAATGGAAGGAAACGATAATTCTTTTATAATTAATAATTTATTATTCCAAATTTATCATTCTAACGTAAACTTTAATTTAAAATTACAACGTAAATTATCATTTAAAACTTATAGGACAAACTTGGAGGAAATCTTTCAATCCTAGTACAACTGATATTACTATCAACATTTATTAGAATATTATTAGAATTTTATTTGATGCCTAAAACTTTATTAATTTCTAATTGGTTGCAAGATTATAAAATTATTATTTCATAATAAACTGCAATATATTACAAATTCTAGCCACCCATAAAATAATAATAGAGTTCTACCCTATTAAAATTTGATTTAATTTAACAAATTTTACTAATTTCGATATTTTTTAATTTAATAAAATTTTAACTACCAAATTTATGCTACAAGAATATCAAAACTCTAAAATAATTTAGCTATAATAGAAAATTTATTTTATCTAGGTTTTAATCATCATCCAACATAAAGATATAAATATACAATATTATACTATAAAATATCATCAAAACTATCCTTAAATAATAGTTTTAGATTTTTCACACAAAAATAACAAGTTTATCTAAAATTAATAAATTTTTTATTATATTGTTGTGTCTATATTTTTTTATTTTTTTGATTATATGATTTTCTTCTTTTTCCTAAATTATATTTGTGATTGATAATGCTAAAGCATTCAAAGTATATCTCCATTCTTATACCTCTATAAAAGAAAATATAGACTAAATTAAATGAAATTTACGTTAACAAATGATAGACTAAGACTACAAAAAGAAATCCAAACTCTAAAATAATTTAGCTATAACAGAAAAATTATTTTATCTAGGTTTCAATCACCATCAAATATAAAGATATAGATATACAATACCATACTATAAAACATCATCAAAGCTATCCATAAATAATAGTTTTAGATTTTTCACGCAAAAATAATAAGTTTATCTAAAATTAATAATTTTTTTATTAGATTCTTGTGTCTATATTTTTTATTTTATTGATTATAAGATTTTCTTCTTTTGGGTCTATATTTTTTATTTTATTGATTATATGATTTTTTTCTTTTCCTAAATTATATTTGTGATTGATAATGCTAAAGAAGTAAATCCTTTCCTTTCTTTTCCTTTCTTTCCCTATTTATCCAAACAGGTTGGAAGGAAATCGGTTTTCTGTACTCTACTTTCTTTTCCTTTCCACTCGTTTCCTTTCCTTTCCCTTCCCTCCCTTTCCCTCCCTTTCCCTCAATCCAAACATAGCCTTAAAGTTTGCAACTCAACCACTACCAGTTCTGTAGGCTCTAATACAGCTAAATGTATAAGCAAAACCAAAACCCCTGTTATAAGGCTTAACTTTACATGATATGCTCTCTTTGTTTTTTTTTTCTTTGTCTTTAATGATGGCTTTGTGCACGCTATTGTATTGTGGGACATTGGTTATTTAATGTCTCCTCCTACAATGATATTTGCCTCTGCAACAACGGACAAAATACAAGCATAGTGGGGCCGTGGGGCTGATTAAATTTTGATAACTTGGTGAGTAATGATAGGCAATATGAATGCCTTGATCATTGAATTGAATGGGCAATTTTGTATTAAGGCTTTTCTATCTTGTTTAGTAAAGTCTTGCTTTTTTATAGGAACAGCTTCTTAAGCTCTAGGGAATTTCTCTTCTTTTTGGTTTTGCACCATTGGCTGGTAATACCTAATTCGTGAGATGGCGGCAAAAAAACCTGGTGTAGAGGAACTGAGGAAGGGTTGCTTGTCAAGCTAGCCTCATGAGATCTATGTCGTCCTAATGAATGTCGAAGGCTTTTTCTTCCTTTTGTGCCACATTGTTTCACTTCGTTTCTACGAAATACGCAATCCTCCTTTTCTGGCTAATCTAGGTCTTCCCGGATAATTAATCAACTGAATCCTATATTAACTTTTTTTGTATGAGGGGTGGCACGCCATCCTCTTATTTGTTAAATACCGCATAATTTAAATATATTTTATTATTAATGACATCAAAATATCTTTATTATATTATATAATTAATGAACAATTTAATACTTTATTGCCAAATATAAGAAAGATTACGTTCAAAACACTTAGAGTCCGTTTGGATATGTGTTGTTTTGAGAATGGGAAAAAACGAGATTTCGAGTTGCGTTATAATAGAGTATTTGTGTTTTGAAAAATTGAGTCTTTGGATTGATAAAAAGTGTTGCTTTTATTGGCTTTTGCGTCGAAAAATTATTTGATTAATTAAAGTTAAAAAAAAACAATTTCTTTTAAAAAACAATTGCTTTTATTCGGTAGCAGTCAACTGCTGACCACCCACAGGTCAACTTTGTTGACCACCGCCGACTGACCGAATTCTGGCGAAGTTGTTGAAATCTAGCCAGAATATGACCAACCGACCGTTGACCGGCGGCCGTCAACATTTATGTATTAGTTTATTTCTTAAAAAATCTCAAAAAGGCCAGAATGCCCTCATTTCTATTTGGGAAAAATTGAAAATTTTTATTTTGAAAAATTGAGTGTAAACAAACAAACTATTTTGGGAAGAGATAGAAAATGGGCAAAAAAAGTGTATGAAAACATAGCCTTAACTTTTCATCTTTTACCATCTATTATTTTAATAATTTTTTCGTGACTTTTGTGAATAAAACTTGAAAGCAATTTGCCTCATTATCAAACTCTATGAAATCATAAGAACAAATAATTTTTTAAAATTGGTTCATATATAAGTCATCGTTCATATATAAAACAGACTAGTAATCGTTATTGAAATTATGACTATAATTTTCTGTCGTTTTTATCACGCGATGAAATCACGATTAATTGGTCATTACATACATGAACCCACCTCACAGAATACTAGTTTAATTATAAAATATATTCATTATCAAACTCTTTTAAATTTTAAAGATTCTCATCAGCTCTTGAATAACAAAAAAATAGAATTGGAATCTTCTGTCCAAAATTATCTTTGTATTATCATGTCCAAGATTAAACTATATGGTAGGATTCACTCATTTCTTAGTTAGGGTCTAATAATTGTAAAGTAATTTTAGTGATATTTATGTTTTTGGTCCCTAATTTTAATTAAACTATGTCGTTTTGGATATTGGATAGAATATGATATAGATAATTTTGGATAGGTGATCTGATATAAAAAAAATGTACTCATTATCAAATATCTTAAAACGTAAATGTTTCATGAATATACTTATGGGAAAACCACCACAGATATCCCTCATATTTTATGAAATAATTTGTTTAGTTCCTCACATTTAAAACGAGATAAAATAGTCACTCAAATTTCAAAAGTGTGAACTTTTAGTCCCTTTTGACGGATTTGTTAAAGAATTCATTAAATGCAATCACGTGAGTAACATGTGAGCCTCATTTTAGGGACAATTATGGAAGTACAGTACTTAAACCATTTGCTTTGTCTTTAATTCGTAAAGTACGTCAACTTAATTTTACAATTTTCAGGGAATTTATTTAAGCAACGTGCAAGTTTGATTTACTGTTTTCAAATGTCAACTTAATTTGGATCAACTTCGATATGAGATTTGTTCAATACTACCAACTTTTCGATGGCATTAATCAATAATCAATTATTGGAATTATTGGATAATCTTTGTGAAGAACAATGAAAAATATAGGCTTAAATAAAATTAACAAAAGAAAATATTGGAATAACAATGATAGACATAGTGAAATTCTAGAGTGAAATCCTATAGTGATTGACGTGGCAGGTATAAAAAGACATAAATAGATCTATTATACCACTTTAATATAGCATTTTGTAAAAAATTGACACGTGTTATTTTAATTAGTTATATCATTTTTAAAAATTAAACTAATACCCTAACCAATAATAAACTTCGAGATGAGATTTGTTCAATAATACCAACTTTTTGATGGCATTAATCAAAAATCAATTATTGGAATTACTGGATCATCTTTGTGAAGAACAATGAAAAATATAGGCATAAATAAAATTAACAAAAGAAAATATTCGAAGAGCAATGATAGACAGAGTGAAATTCTAGAGTGAAATCTTAAAGTGATTGACATAGCAGGTATAAAAAGACATAATTGGGTCTATTATACCACTTTCATATAGCACTTTGTAAAAAATTGACGTGTTATTTTAGTTAGTTATCTCATTTTTAAAAATTAAACTAATACCCTAACCAATGATAAGTGAAATCTAAGGGATAAGTGATTGTACACGTGTCAATTTTTTAATAAGGTGTTATAACATTTTGTGTTTTTATACATAAGGGATGATTTTGTCTTTTTACTCATGCCACCTCAGTTATTATGGGATTTCACTATACAATTTCACTCTTAGTATCATTACTCATATTGGAATTACTGTATAATATTTTGAAGAACAACAAAAAATATAGCCATAAATCAAATTAACAAAAGAAAATTTTCATTATTTATATACAGCAGGATGAAATATTAATCATGCACTCCAAAACTCACAGAAAAAATGCAAGAATAACAGCGGCAAAACAAATCATAATCAATCTGCGAATCAAGATTCTAAGAACCCTCCATCTCAGAACTATACTAAATCTTACTAAATTATCCTAATTCCCAAAATCCAAAGTCCACAAACTTTCTCAAACTTTAGACTTATTAGTCTATGCAATATTTCCTATAAAATTATATCTAAGATGTTAGCTAATAGGCTAGCTGGACTAATGCCAATACTATGTGAGGAGAACCAAACTGGTTTTATAAAAGGGAAACAGATTACTGATAATATATTATTAGCTAATGAGATGATTGCTTGCATGAAAAAGAAAAATAAAAATGGCAACATAGCAATCAAATTGGATATAGAGAAAGCATATGATAGGGTGGATTGGTTGTATCTTCTCCAGATATTGAGGGCAATGGGCTATAATGAGAAATGGATTGATTTAATATGGAGGTTTATGTCTAACATATGGTTTTCCATATTAATCAATGGATCACCAAAAGGATTTTTCCAATCCACTAGAGGTTTAAGACAAGGCGATCTCCTATCTCCACTACTTTTTGCTTTAAGTGCAGACTTCCTCTCCAGATCATTAAATAAATTAAATCTAAATATTCACTTAAATGGTTATTGTCAACCTAGATCATGTCCAAACATTAGTCATTTAGCTTATGCGGATGACGTTATTATTTTCTCTTCTACACATATGCAACATCTTCTAAACACAATGAAGGTATTAACTCAATACCAACAGATTTTTGGAAAGAATATCAACCAACAAAAAAGTCAGCTACTTCTTCATCACTCTTTACATAGATCACTCAAATTCAGGGCGAGAAGAATCACTAAATTTTCTCTAGGGTCCTTCCCAATTAAATACCTTGGAGTGCCTATTCATTAAGGTAGAGTCAAAGCTGTTGATTTCCATGATTTGCTAATAAAAACCAAAATGAGAATAGCTACTTGGCTACCAAGAACACTCAACCAAGGAGGAAGGATAACTTTAATCAAAAGTACTTTGCAATCGTTCCCCATCTATCTCCTATGTCTAGTTCCCCTCCTACGAAAGTCATAAACATGCTGAAAATTTTTTTCTCTAACTTTCTTGGGGGGGATAAAGAAAAACAAAAACAAGTATCATTGGATCAAATGGGATGAGCTGTGTAAGTCTAAACAGAATGGAGGGATTCAGATCCCTTGAAGATTTTAAAACTGCCTCTCTATAAAAACTATGGTGGAGATTTAGGGAACAAGAAACCCTTTGGGCAAGATTTATGCAACAGAGATATTATAAAGGAAAACATCCAAGGGAAATAAAGCCGAAAAAATCAGATTCTCCCTCTTGGAGAAGAATCCTCACAATAGGAATAGAGGCTGAAGATCAAATTGGTTTTCATATCAGGGGGAAATAGTCACATGTGGTATGATAATTGGTTGGGAGATGGCCCTCTCTACAATCAACTGAATAGAGGAAACCATAGGGTAAGGGACATGGTCACTAATGGGGCATGGAACTTAGAAAAGCTCCAACATACTCTGAGCTTAGAGGAATTGGAAAAAGTGACAGAGAGGTCACCTCCCACTTCTGAAATGACTGACATCCCATACTGAAAAGCAACAAACTCTGGCCTTTTTACAATCAGCTCTGCATATTCTGTAATAAAGGCATCCAATGAGGTAAGTAATCCTTTTTATGAGGAATTATGGAAGCCACAAATCCCTATCAAAATCTTCTTCCTCATACTTAGACTATTAAAAAGAAAAGTCCCTTGTGGGAGATTTTTGCAAAGATTTGGGATACATGGACCTTTCCTCTGCCCAGTATGCCTTAATGAGGAAGAATCAGTCAACCATGCCTTCATCAATTGAAGAATTTCTAAATTAATTTGGACACACTTTGGTTTCGAATTCATTCCTTTCTTTGTAGATTGTTATCACCTAGCAGACATCCAAAAAAAATGGTGGACAATAAAGGTAACCTTCCATGCCACTAAATATTTGTGGTATATTACTCATTTTGCTATTATTTGGAAAACTCGGAATGCATGTTATTTTAAAGACACAAAGGTGAATATAGATCAAATCAAAGCCCAGATTTCAGACTTTATAGTAGATTTAACCCAAATACACTTTCCTAAATGTTCCTTTCATTATGGAGTTGGGGGGGAAGTATGGGATACGAGCAAAAGATATAAGAGGAAAATCATAATCAAATGCTACAAATGGAACCCCCCAATAATCAGCAGCTTAAACTTAATTATGATGCCAAAATAGAAGGATCCAAAGGAATTGGTGGAGGCATTGTGAGAAAATCAAATGGACAAATGGTCTTTACTTTCAATGTTATCTTTTACTAATATGACCACTAAGCTGAAGGTACAAATGAGAACTTTGATACACGCCATGGAGATATGTAAACAAAAAGGAATTCATATTCACATTGCTGAAATTTCCTCCCAAGGCCTTCCAAAACTACTCGATAGCAAAAACTTCCTAGATTGGAGATGCAAACAGCTCATAATGGAAAATTTAAAGTGGCTGGATCTAATCATAATATCTAGCACCAGCAAGTGGGCCAATACTGCTGCTAACTGCCTTCTCTCCCTCTGTAATGTCAACCAAACATGGTTCAACCTTAAGGAGGCTCCTACTGTACTACAGTACGTGGTGACATCAGACCAAACACAGAGACCTACAGTCCAAAGAATCTCCTCCTAATATGAAGTTATATTGGAAGGGAATAGATAAGTTTTACTATGCTTGAGGAGCCTTGAGGATCAAGCTTTCCCATCAATTATGTTCTTATTTTCCTTAGATTTTTGGGGGTCTAGCTGCTGTGTTTCCCCTTTTTATTGGGGGCCTAACTGCTGATATTTGGATTCCCCAACAGGGTGCCAAGTTCTTGACTTTTTGAGGGTTGTCCCATTTGGGATATTAGAAAGGAGATTTTGTCCAACGATTATAGGAGTCATGGCATAAATGATTATTTGATGAGAAACTCCTTTCGGAATAATGCAATGTATAGAAAATATTATTTTGGCATAGACTGGTTGTAGTATTCATTAACTAGATTTGTAAATAGAGGAAGTCCTCCACATTTACTTTACGCTTTGAACAGTTTAACTAGAATTGTAAATGGAGGAAGTCCTCCACATTTACTTTATAATTCCCACTTGAACAGTTTTCCATTAGGCTTTGGGCATGTAAATGGAATTTTGTTCAAAATGTGCTTTTGTGTAAGAGTTATATTAGGGTAAATCCATCACTCAAAAAATTATCTAATAAATAAGGAGTGGCGCCCCACCTCAATATAGAGGTTCTGCCAAAAAATAAATAAATAAATAAGTGACACCGTAAATTGTCAATGCATAAAATATTGCTAAAGAAGAGTTTCTATGCCAAAAACAAAATGCTCAAAATGGAAAAAAAAATTTTCTCAGAAAGAATCTTCAAGAAATATAATAGAACCCCTTTTCCACTATTAAAGATCAGATAAAGCTCTCCACCACCACCTCCATCACCTCTACAATTTTTCAACGCATTCAAAAAGAAAAGAAAATGAAAAAGATTAGAGATTCAAAAGGGTATTTGACCCGCTGAAAAACATACTCACAGACAAATCGATATCTACACATACAGTTATGTTGCATGTTTTTCTGCTGTTGAATGAAGAGATATATATTTTTTTAAATGGTGAAATCATTAGCTAACAGAAAGGGACAACCAACCTTGAGGAAATTCCCAACATAGTTCTTCCTCAATCTTGTTCTATCTAAGCTATACTAAAGAAAGTAAAAATCCCTCATCATTGTTGGTCATTGAGGCTCATAGATGCAGTTGATCAAATAGAAAGAGACTAAGCATGCCATGGCTCCAAAGACCCACATGGAATTTCGCCCAGCCAAAATCAAAATATGGGTTAACTCAAAATTTATTTGAAATTTGATTTTTGAAGGAGGAAAAAAGATTCATCAAAGCCTCTAATTTTCAAAATAAATGTCATGGATGGAAAAGAGAGAGGGAAAAAGGTTAAGGATTGTACTTCCATAATTTTTCCTAAAATAAGGGTCACATGTTGCTCATACATTTACATTTAACAAATTTTCTAACAGATCCGTCAAGAGAGACTAAAAGTTTATACTTTTGAAAGTGAGGGACCATTTTGTCTCGTTTTAAATGTGAGACATTAAACAAATTATTTCTTAAAATGTGAGAGACTTCTATGGTAGTTTTCCCTATATTCATTATCAAATTATTTTAATCGGTAAATTTTTTTTTGGCATAAATATATTTGAAGTTGAAATAATTAAATAATCAATTCGACTTGAGAAACACAAAAATCTTAAAAATTTAAATTAAATATTGTATGTCATTATGTGTTCATCAAATGATTACTTTAATCGTTCAATAGAAGTGGGTTCATTGAAAGTATAACTAAAAATTTAAAATCCGTTAGGATTAATTATGATATGTAATACTAGTTTGATAAATTATTGTGTATTTTTTAAAAAGAGATATTCTACTGCGATACGGGTTTATATATACGACACACACCTGCATGTGTTTACTTTTTTGCATATCACTTTCATTTCAAATATTGATATGCGCAAAATTAATACATGATACACAAAAAATTGATACTTTATACGCGAATCATAATGACACTTGACAAATGTATCATATTTATATATGCTAAAATTGATACTTGATACTCGCAAAATTAATACATAATACATAAAAAAATTGATATTTTATATGCTAATCAGATGACATTTGACAAATATATCATATTCATATACGCTAAAATTGATAGGTGATACGCCAAAAATTGATACTTTATATGCGAATCAAAATGACACTTGACAAATATATCAGATTCATATACGATAAAATTGATTTGTGATACACGAAAAATTGATACTTTATATGACAATCAGAATAACACTTAACAAATATATCATATTCATATACGCTCAAATTGAAACCTTTTATGCAAAAAATTGATACGTAATACGCCAAAAATTGATACTTTATATCCGAATCAGAATGACACTTAGCAAATGTATCAGATTTATATATGTTAAAATTGATACTTGATACGTGAAAAATTGATACTTTATACGCGAATCAGAATGATACTTAACAAATGTATTAGATTCATATCTGCTAAAATTGATATTTGATATGCAAAAAATTGATACTTTATATGGGAATCAGATTAACACTTGACAAATGTATCAGATTCATAAACTCTAAAATTGATACTTGATACGTGAAAAATTGATACTTTATACGCGAATTAGGACTACACTTGACAAATGTATCATATTCGTACTTTTGAAGTTAATATTTATATGCTAACATTGATACTTCATACGTGAAAATTTGATACTTTATAAGTGAAAGATTAATACTTTATATGCGAATCAAAATGATACTTGGTTAATATTGATACACTAACATTGATACTTGATATTCTGAAAAATTCATACTTTATATGTGAAGTTGATAAAGGTATGAGATTCATACTTTTAGAGTTAATATTGATATGCTAACATTGATGCTCGATACACAAAAAATTGATACTTTATACGTAAAGTTGATAAAAGTATGAGATTCATAGTTTTGGAGTTAATATTGATTCGCTAACATTGATGCTTGTTACACGAAAAATTGACACTTTATACTCGAAGTGTAATAGACGTGTGTGTAAGCGTGTGTCTGATGAGTGCCCAAAAATAGATATTTTATATCATTTATTTAAGTTTATGTTTGTTCTTGAGTATTTGGTTGTCTTTTGCGTAATATTTGTGTTTATATGTAGGGTTTGGAGTATAAGGAGGTTAAAAAAGACAAAATACATGTTGAGGTGAAAACTTTCACAAAAATAATAAAACACTTGACATACGGGGTAAAACATGCAATATTGATTTATTAGCACACTAAGTTCAAAATAAAGCTAAAAAAAATTAGACTAACATGAGTTGCATCAACACTTTCAATCATTACTATCTAACAAAGATAATAACTATTCTCAAACCAAGCAAGCATCAACTAAAGCAAACAAGTGCCCAACATGTTTAATGAGAGTTCTTTGGAAATAGATCAATTGCATCAAAATAGTCATCAAACAATATTTATATTACAGTATTTTCTTACTCATCTAAGGTGTATCAAGCCACCGTCGGTTTATAGTAAGAGTAAGTATTGGGTTTGATCACACAAGGAGCGACTTCGTATAGTAATTTAGTGAACTTGTATCTAGTACTGACAACAAAAAGAAACAAAGAAGATAAATAAGGGAACAAACAAACTAAGTTAGTAACTAACTATAAACTAAAGTAAAAAAGAAGAAGAAATGTATCTTGGAATGAGAAAACAAGTAATCTAATGCACCCTTAGATGGTTGGTTTTATTAAGTGTGTGTTTTGTATGGTTCATCTTATGGGATAGCTACTTTTATAGACAAATTAGCGAACAAGTAGTAGGTTTAATTACCTACCGTACAACCGCTCTTTGACACTAAACTAATTATCCCTTGTGAAGTGAGAAGTAACTATTATAATCTAACACCAATCAGGAACAGATGATCCAGAGCAAAAAGTCCTTTGTGACAAGGGGAGCATCTTGAGCTAAACATACTAATTGGTTCTAGTGATTCCTACCATTGACATGCATTTGGTTCAATTAGCTAGGTCCAATATTCCTTCAATAGAGTATCAAATCCATCACTAGTCAATATTTGGCTCAATTAGTTAGGTCTAATAGTTCTTCAATAGACTATCAAATCTAACAATATTCACGCACAAATCTACTTGAAGTATTACTTGTGTGGATCCACTCTCAAAACAAACATGAAAAGAATGATTCCTCACTAGGATATAATACCTAAGTTAAACACCCCTTTATGGTGAGAAGGAGAGCCTTCTATAGGTATTCCCAACCCTAATACACACTTCTAAGTTAGACAAATCCAATAGACCATTGAACTTATCCATTTTGTGACACACTGATTGGGGCTAAAATGACCTATTTTACCCCCTTATTTACTTAGATTTTTCACTTTTTTTAAAGTAAGTTTTTTGGTCATTTATAGTTGCTTTTGTGTTGAATGTAGTTTTCGTAATTTGAAAGGACTTGAATCTACAAAAATGTGGCAAAACTTGGGAAACAAGCATAAATAAAGCATAAAGAGTGAAGTTGGTATGATTGACAAAGCAGTCACGTAATGGAGAACCAAAACATGGCATGGTCAGCGTTTAAGTCATGCAATAGGACTTTAAAAAGCAATAAAGAGGCCAAAAATTATACATGAAGTAGCTTGGTAGAGAAGCAAGTCACACCATGAAGAGCTTAAGCAAGAAACAAAAGAAAAATCTTACATTGTGGCTATACAACGCAGTTACAGCGTGGAGAAAATGGGCAAACGCCACCCATAGCTGAAGCCACAACGTGACTATTGCTCTTACCACGCCAAAGCACATTAAAGCCAAGAACCTGCAAAAGAAAGAAATTGAGGATGCCAAGGCAAAATAGGAGCAAGAATTGGATAAAAGCTGAAGTGAGAAATTGAGTTGTTGGCAAAGTTAAATGCAATAGCCGCGCCATGATATAATGTAAAGAAATGCCACAACATGTCTCTAACGTATAACCATGCCATGAAAAGGACAAGCGTGTATGATGGGCTAAAACATGCACAAATAGACCAAAGAAGGCAACAACACATGCTGTGCAAAAACGAGCCAAATTGTACGTATATCCACGAGCGCGACAACGTCGAGTGTGCATCAGTAGCCTGATGCATACAGCTTTGGTAGTCTTTAGTGGCAAAGCAACAACAGCCTTGCTATCAGCCCAACAGTGTGACCACACTATTAAGTAATACACAACGTGACTAGCTTGCTGGTCATACTCGATGAACTTAGCTTTCGTAGGTTTTGTACGTTTTGTCTTCTTCTCCAAGTTTAGTTCTTTGTTACCTACTTTTGTGGTCCCAAATTATAATTTAAACTTCTTATAGGGTAGATTTACATTTTAGATGTGGTAATAACCCAAAATAAAATGGGTGAAAATAATCTTCTTGAGGGATTTAAGTGATAACAAATCTTTTGGATGAGAAATTAGAAAAACACATAGTTTTGTAAAATCACAACTTTAGTGTGTGTTATGCACTTCAGCTCTTTCTAGGGAAGAACACTAGAAAAGACGTAAAAGATGTAATTTTCCACCATTTTCAAGGAGAAGCCACATTTTTTCTTTGAATTTTCAAACGGGTTATATCTTATGCTCTTCTATGGATTTGTTATTACTTGTTTTGTATGTATATGGTGTTTCTCTCCTTGTGAGAGGCTGATTTGCAGTGTCTTTAGGTTAAGGGTAATATATATCATGAACTCTTGAGAATTAAATGCATTCATGTCATGGGCTTAAGCTTCCATAGTACATCTATTGATTGACTTGATGAATTCATATTGGTGTGGTTGCAAACATGCTTATGTGATGATAGGTATGCAAGCGATAACATGATCGTCTCTTGTTAGGCATTAAACATATGTTGATCTTGCTTAGTATCATGTCAATGTGATATAGAGTCTATATTGGTCAATTAAAGGGCATGAAGTTGAGATAGACAACAAGGGGGATATGAGTTAATCTTGCTAAGTTCTCACTCTTTGAAAGCTATGTAAAGCATGTTGTGTATTAGGTTGTGGGAAACAACAAGAGAGATCTGAGTGAACCTTAATCTTTACACAACATATCTAAGATTCAAGCATTGAATAAGCGATAAGGGGGACCTTAGCTTATTTGAGATCACTTGTGAGTTAGGTAAAGGAGTAAGAGAGAGATTGAAAATAGACTAACCCTATGTAACATTTAACCCATGTCAATAAGGAAAATGAGTTTGAATGTGTAACATGAACGTGTTTAGTCTTAATAGGAAATGACATCCCGACCTAGTAACCTGAAAACACACGTTTCCCTCCACTGCTTTATATTTCCTTTATTTTTACACTATAACTTTAGAATTTACTTTTCTGTCATTGATTTTTTTCCATTCCAACACTTACGTTTGCATTTCTTGATCATTCATGAAACCAACGTACTTCACACTACCACATGATTGCATAGAGTACGTGTCATCTCTTTGGGATTCAACTCTTGCTTCCTCTATCTACGCATTAGAGAGTTAGGACTTGTTTTGGTAAGAAGGCAAATATGACGTGTTTTCAGGCTAAAATCAATGGCACCATTTCCAAGAAAGGGTAATGTGCTAAGCCAGTGGTGTAGTGTAGTGTCTAGTGTGTGTATATATATTTGTGTTTATCTTGTGTTTCTTTGTTTATATTTTCTTCACTATATTTAGTTGTTTTTCTGTTCCTTGATTAGTGTTGTGGATATCTACGTTGAGCCTCAAGTATTTCATGAGCAAATTTAGTAGATCGGAGTCGTTCATTGCAGCTCTCAGTCCGGATTTGGAAATTCCGATTGCGAGTAGCTAGAGCCGAGGTGAGCAGCTTTTCTTCGATTTGAGTCTTCAGCCACTATTGCTGGTCCCGATCTTTAATCTACGATGTATGTACAGCCTTCGAGTGTCGATTTTAGCTCCAGGTCATGGAGCTGTGGATCTAGTCGATAGACTGCTTTGGTCGAAGGCTGATCTGAGCTTTGATCGAGTGGTCTCAGCTTTATAGCTGAGATTGGAGTTGAAAGGGTTTGACCGAGGGCTGTTCTGTAAGAAAATCTGAGCTACAGTAACACCTCAATTGGCTGGAGTAGCTTATAGTTAGTGGGCAGCTTGAGGCTGTTCGGTTGTAGTGAGCTACTGAAGAAGAGAAAAATGCTGTAAATGATGAGAAAATACTGAAAAAGAGAATGGAAAATGCTAAAAATGGTGAAAAATAGTTGAAGAAAATGGTGGACCGGGCCTTTCAGCAAAAGCTGAAAGGCCCGACCATGTTTTTCAAGTTGCTAGAGAGATGGAACAGAGAATTTTCCTTGATTTCAGAGAGTTCACATTCAGCAAATGCGAAGATAAGACACCTTTATTGCATGAATATGATGTTCGATGTGTTGTTGATGAGGATGGTGTAAAAATGAGCCCCATGTTAGTCTTGATGAAAATTTTTTTTTGATATGTAATGAACTAGCTATCATGGTAGAAAATTGCTTTGCTGATGCATCCATTATTGAACTTATTGATGATTTCATTGAAACCTTGAAAACGAAGCCATTGCTTGTGTTATATAGGGATTCAATACCTAGCATGGCGGAGGAGAGAGTAATCATGGAGGAAGAAAAGCCATTGGTAACCCTAATATCCTCATTAAAAAAAGAAGAGGAGGTGCCTACAATGAAGGAGCAAAAATGGTTCAAGTTTGAGTCCATACAAATTGCTTCTCATGTTTGTGACCCCAAGCACATTCTCCAAGAAGTTCAGAGAGTGCCCTACAAAAGGCATAGAAGTGCCTATAAAAAGGGTGTTTTTCTAATACAAGGATGGTTACTCTGATCTTGAGGAGAGAGCCACAAAAATAAAAGTCTAACTAAAGACTTAAGAAACTTAGAACTACCTTCCTATCACTCTTCCTTCCTAAGTCAAGCTAATGACATTAAAGAAAGCATTGCTTCAAATGCAACCCAATATTTCTTCCTTTGCATTTGTTTCTTTCTTATTTTGTAGTTAGATTAATCACACATTGTGCTTTTCTTTGTCTTGTTGGGAAAGCAATGGAAGGGACAATGAGAGGAGAAATAAGTGGTGACAAGGACAAAATGAAGAGAAATCACCAAGGGAGGTAACCTGTGTAATGTAAATTCTAATGTAATAACAATTTAATTTGCATGCATACATTCACACGGCATGGTCACAAGGGTGACCACACTATTCACACATATTAGAGCCCTTAGGAATGAACAAGGCTAAAGTTACCACAATGTAATCGGAGAGGAAGTCATGCTATTTAATGAAGAGTAAAAGAATAAGTTTTTGCATAGTGTGATTATCACTTTGATCATGCTATGAAGCTCAAGTTAAAGGCTTAAGAAATGAGAGAGTTTAGAGTGACCACTGTGGTGACCACGAAGTGGTGGATGTAAGGGGGGCGAGCTGGTGCTGCCGTCCCCTCTTCGTTTTGGGGAGCAAGGGGGTGGTATATGTAATCCACCCCCTAGCACACCCTGCCAAAAAATTGTTAGGGTGCCACACCTGTCCCGCCGTCCGCCACCCAGAAGTGGAAGTTCCATGTTTGGAAGTTGGAACTGTGGTCTGTGGTCTGTCTGTGGAAGAAGAATGGATCTGATTGTGAAGATAAAAGATGACACTTTTGTCAATTTGTTTTTACACTTAGGTAAAACGACGTCATTTTACATACTCAAAACAACAAAAAAAAAACAATTTTTCAAATATGAATATCTCTAATCGTGTTTCACTTTTGCTTCTGTTTTTAAAGAGTACTAGTTTTGGATATTAATTATTTCATCAAAAGCATTACCTTTTTCATTAAGTATAACCTCTTTCCTTAAAAGTATCAGTTTTAAGGGATATTTATTTTATTACCATGGGTATTAATTATTTCATCAAAAGTATTACCTTTTTCCTTAAAAGTAATAGTTTTGCTGAAAACGTATTACCTTTTACATTATACCATAAGTATTACCTCTTCCATTAAGTATTACCTCTTTCCTTAAAAGTATTAGTTTTGCTGAAAAAGTATTACCTTTTACATTATACCGTGGGTATTAATTATTTCATCAAAAGCATTACCTCTTCCATTTTTTATCCTTTTGTTCCTTGCCTTACATCGAAAAGGAGATTTTTTCCACAATCCAGAATGAACAAATTTTGTAACGTTTTCAACAAATGCAGACTCGTAGAACAATTGTCTCCTCTTATTTGTACGTCCGGCGCTAGTAGCTCAAGTGTGAACAAATAATTATTTTATTAGTATGTGTATATATTTATATTTTTTTTATTATTATTATTAATTTGATACGATAGCAGTGAGAATTTTTTTTCTAAATACAATTAAGCCCCCCCTCAAAATACGTTTTAGTTCCGCCACTGTGACCACGCCATAATGACATCTCTCCAATCACTAAGTGAAAGAATTTTCAAAATACACAACATGATACTAGTCTTAATCACGGTGTACAAAATTTGGCAAGAATTTTTAATTGCGTGACCTAACTGTTGTTCACGCTAATGGTTGTTTTAGAAAAATAAGATTTTGCACTAAAATAAATTGAAAAATCTACTCCTTCTGAACACAACACATTATAATGTGATCCACTTTTAATTTCACTATGAAGGAATTTGAACTACTTTAGAGAAGTTGAAATATTATTTTCAAAGCGCGGTTACATGTCTAACTATGCCATTCATGTGCTCAAGAAGTTAATTTTTTTTTCACAAGTCCAAACCAACTTTGATGAGTCCTATATTTCTAAAGTGTAATCTTCCAAATAATCACATTGTACTTTGACATCAAGTTTGGGGGCTGGGGGGTTATTTTATTCACAACATGGGCAAGTGTTTGATCACCCAACCTATGTGAATGAAATCCCCTTGGAGCACAAAATTACATGGCATAATCACAAGTCTTGATCATGATGTGGTATGGATCTGACCACGCTGCCCACGTAGTTTGATGCGACGGTTACAAAACAAACAAACATGCTTTTTCGATAATCAGAAGAACGCTGTTGCGTTTAGTCGTATCAGCACAATTTTATCCTAAAACTACTAATGTAGTAGTAGTGAGAGGGTATCGTATCCACAGGGAAGGGGATGGATTCTTGAATTCAGAAATTGTTCTAAGACTTTCAATTTTAACCCTAAACTAATGTAGTAGCAATGAGTAGGGTATCGTATCCACAGGGAATGGGATGCATTCTTGAATTCAAAAATTGTTCTAAGTATTGTCTCGGTAGCAAGTCACAAAATAGAATGAAATATCAACACAAAAAGAAACAAGAACAAAGGAAAGGAAGTAGCAACAATCAAGTATGAACATATATCCTAGGGTTCTTGTGCCGGATGCACACAAATCTAGCCGATCAACGCTATGCAATTGACAAACTAGCAATTCTCAAGGAGACCTAAATTGCCTAGAAGCTCAAGTTGTGGTTAGCATGGCGACCACACCACTTCCTGTACTTCCTAACATCATCTTCTCCCATGGCGAGGCCTAAGAATAGTGGAATTCACTCCGCAACATCTCAACTCTCCAAGCTAACTACTCTAACATGCAAATCCTAGGAAATCCCATGGCGAGACCCGACCTAAGCTTGAATGTCTTCGTTTATTAACACAGAGAGCTTCTTTAACACTTTTCCTAATGTTTCAATTTATCAAAGCTTCCAATGGCGAGGCCTGAATCTCAGAAATGAAATAATCATAGAAAACAAGTGTAAAGACTCAGACAATCACACTTTAGTTCTCATTTCATGCATCTTCACTAACGTTGGTGACTCAATCCTGAACTTAGTATGGCGACCACAATCGAAGCTTGATCCATTCACAATCAGTGCAGAGATATGAAATTTAACAGATTTCTATTAATAAATTCAAGTGTGATTTCAATCTTTATCAATTACGTCAATTACATAGCATCAAATCTTCTAAATCATGTACTCACCCGTTTAGAACCCTAAGATATCACACAATTAGTCAGAAAGTTCCATATTCAAATCATATTCATCAAATTCTAGCATTAAACAATTCAATTCCATCAAATTGAAAGTTTTCACCGATTAAAGTGTAAAGGATGTTAAATGCTCCTTCGATAGAGTTCAATATGTAATCTCCGGTATAAAGTCGCGCGATCGAAAATGAAATCGGAGAAGAAAATCCTAGAGAGAGAAAGTTAGAGAGAGAAACTTTCTCTCTCTAGTTCAAAAGTCTGTTAACTATCTAGAATCTCTAAATTCTAACTAAATCCTCTATTTATAGAGGTTACAGAGAAAAACGTAAACAATACGCAAACGTGAAATGATTACATTGTTACAAAAGTGCCACTGTGTATAATGGAAATCCAAGAAAATCATCTCAGTCAAAGCTTCAGTCCACGTCTTTGAGCCTTGAATCTCCACGCCTTCATCAACCTCCGCACATCTTTAAGCTAACATCCACCACGTCTTCGTCATCCTGCACAAAAGAACCAACATTCCACACTTAGAAAATATTTTCATCCTCAAGCGCATAACGTCATGGTAGCAACTTCCAACCAAAATCTGACCATGATGCATTGTGAATTAGGGAAAGCTTAAAGCATCAAAGTTATAGCCCTGTATGTTAGCTTTCCATAGCCTTTAGAATCATCCAATTCCGATCTAGGACGAGAACGTTATGGCCAAAACACCGACTTGTGGTGAAGAAGGAAATTACATGGCGAGGTCTCGCCGCGAGACCTCGCCTTGTGAGTGTTTGTGGGCGTGACCTAGCGGCGAGGTCTCTCCATGTAAAGTTTTGTGGGTAGCGAGACCTCGCCTTGTAAAGTGTTGTGGGCGAGACCTCGCGGCGAGGTCTCGCCATGCAAAAATGAGGTGGATGTGTGAACTGTTTGTGAGTTGTGAGTGAATGTGAAGTATGTGGGAAGTGAGGCTGTGAGATGTGAGTGAAATGTAGTGTGTTGAGTGTTGTGAGAAGTGCTGTTATGAAATGCAATGAAGAGTGAAGTAGAGATGAAGTGAATGATAAATGGTAGTGTTAACCAAACAAAGCATGAATCATGAAATATTGTGAAACACAAAGCATTTAATGCACACTCAAGCATATTGCAATGAATTTTATTCTTCACTCTTAAACTGGACAACATGAGAACAAAGAGGTAGGTCATCTCGCCCACAAAATGAGTGTGTGAGTATCAAAATGGAATTGTGAACAAATGTGCTAATGTGCCAATGCAAAAACAAGCAGCCACTTCCAACCAAAATCTGGCTTAGATTCATTGTGAATTCGGGAAAACTTAAAACATGAAAGTTGTCGCCTTATGTCTTAGCTTTCCATAGCATTTTGAATCACCCAATTTGGAGTTCGGACAAGAAATTTATGGCCAAAATACTGAGATGTGATGAAGCTGTGTGCGACGAAGTGAGCTCGCCGCATGAGCATGCGACGAGGTGTGCATGTGTGTGCGGCGAGGTGAGCTTCCTGTGCGGCGAGGTGGGCTGCTGGTGTGCTGACGCCACCGTTCCAGCACTGTAAACTATTTGCAAGCAAACTATGTGTGTCTTAGCCTCTGAATTGGACTTTGCGCTAAACATAAATGTTTTAGATCTTTCTCTTGGCTTTCCATTGGTTGAAGAATCAGCTTAATTGGATGTCTGTAGCTCAAGATATAGACAATCTACCAAACTGTGGCAATATAAACTCAAGTATGAAAACTTGAAGTAGCAATTGGAAAAACGCCCCCGTTTCTCATATGTACACACAGAATTAGAAGAAAGTTAAAGCATAAGAAATGAAGTACACTCACAGAGCTGTCAAGAACATCCAAGATGTCATCATTTGGATTATTATTGAAAGCGTTACACTCAAATGAAGTTGTACAACAAATCTGCCCAAAACCCTAATTCAAGCCTATTAACATGTTTAGGTTTTCTCAAAGCATCATTTCCATCATTTTCCAATTCTTTCCTTGTTCTTGGACT
Organism: Ophiorrhiza pumila; assembly: GCA_016586305.1. Lineage (NCBI taxonomy): Eukaryota > Viridiplantae > Streptophyta > Magnoliopsida > Gentianales > Rubiaceae > Ophiorrhiza > Ophiorrhiza pumila. The sequence goes on from BLIW01000005.1 coordinate 19,578,442, forward strand.
TCACATACACACTTGACTCATTTGATCGACATTTTAGCACTTTTTCTCCATTTTAACACATCAAGTTATAAACCACATAAATGCATAACATGGCACAAAACACTACACAATTGAATGAAAAACAAGGCAAAAGCTAAGTGAAATAATCAAATATAAGTTGGTATAAATCCAACTTATCAAACGCTATAAATTACAATCTATCACTGTAAATTGGGTTTAATCACAACTAATTCACTACTCCTCACACTTAATTAGCACAAAAGTCACACAAGAATGAATTCCCTCCTCAGGAATTCAAACTCACTACAAAGAAAACAACTCTATGTTCTAATTTCTCGAAATTCACCTCTCCATCTTATTCATTGGTAAAAGATGCCAATTTATAAGATTACAAAAAACCTGATTACTAACTATCTGTTCTAAATGAAATAGGAAACTTTCCAAAAATAAACCTATCACATGCTTTGATCATACAAGAATTCAGCCATGTGAATTCATCCTATTTGGAAATAATTAAAACTATTGTTAAAATGTGCACGTGGTTGCTATCTGCCCCTAATAAAAAATAATGCTAAACAACCCCTTAATAGTGTAAGTATAGCAAGTTCGTTCCCACTAGGAAGGAAATGTTGAAATTTTAAGAAAATATTTTTGGGTTTTTATATTTGTTAAATTTAAGACACCAATTTAAAAGACAATACATAATGACTAATACTATGACTTTGATTTAAATTATCAATTAAGCAAGTGTAATCCCGAGATTATATTTTAGGGTTACATAAAAAGCACACACTCATCCTATCTATGGTCATGCAAAACAAGGGTAAATAACATAACTCACGCCCTCCTATGTGGTAAGAGGCAAGGAATGATTTAGGCACTTACCTACTTAGATATTAATTAATTCGCTAAACCCTCTTAAGTGGTAAGAGGCATGGTTTACTTCCTTAATTAACCCGTAATCTAATGCAACTACCAACTCAACCAAACACTCAAGTTCAACCGCTCTTATGTGGTGAGAGGCAACACCCAAACCAGTCATGCTAATGCTAAACTAATCCCTCTAACTCGTCCTATGTGGTAAGAGGCAAGACCTAAGGTAAAATTAATCTAACAAATTCACAACCAACATAAGAGATTCCAAACAACCCACTCTAATCCTCCTATGTGGTAAGAGGCAAGATTAAATCAAGTTATCTCTAAATAATTTACTGCACTTTAAGAGAATATTCATCATACCTAATCCAGCGCCAAATCATGCATAATTATGAAGCACACATAAAAACTCATTCAACAAAGACAATAAGATAGAACATAGCATGTAAATTAAGCACAAAAACCCTTATTCATAATCCCGGGAGCACAATAAATTTAGCCAAGCATGGCTAAATTGAACATCATAATATTGATATTAAAGAGCATTATTGAAAACATAATATTTAAAAAGAAAGACAGAGCCTTGAATTGTGAATCCGTAGATGAAATCTTTAACTCCTAAAAGAATGAATTCAATAATAATAGATGTTCTCCAAATCCGTACAGCTGCAATTCTCAGTGCAATAACTGAAGATGGAAACCCTAGCTATTACAAAGAGAAAAACCCTTGCTTAAAATATCTCAAAGTTGTCACACCTTAAAATCTGTAAACCTAGCCCTATTTATAGTAATTCTATTAAAATATTAGCAAATAAGTCCTTCACGAAAACATTGTCGAATAAAAAGTCTCAAAGTGGGCCAAAATTGCATATTTCCAAAATTAACTCGGAAATACACACGATTCCCGACGTCGTGAGGTACAAAGTCGTACGTCGCAACGTCCACCCACATCGCGACGTGGGAGGTCCCGACGTTGCGACGTGGCTCACTGCCATTATCTTCAAAAATTGCCAAAAAACTACCAAAAATCAACTTTAATTCGCATTTTTGACGTTGCGACGTGCAAGTGCCCACGTTGTGATGTTCACCCACGTCGTGACGTGGAAGTCTCGATGTCGCGACGTGGAGCAGATTTTTAACTCTTTCGCCAACTTTCTTCATTTTTTTTCCTCCACTTTGCGATTTGGCTCTCATATGATTTTTCACTTCCAAGCATACACCATGGTCGACGAACCTACAAATAAAACACTAAAACGAATCAAAAAAAAACAAGAACGACCAAAGAATTAAATATAAAACACTAAATAAAAGGTGAATAAATTCACCTTATCAATTTCCCCCACACTTAACCTTTGTTCGTCCCCGAACAAACTAAACTAAACATGACAAACCTAAACCAAAAACTTAATATAAAGGTCCTAACAAAATACTAACACATAACAGCAAAACGTGTCCAACTTCATTAATTTGATCTAAGGATAAATGCCATGTAAACACCTCACAATCTTAAGTATTCAAATGTCAAGTACACATAATATACGTCCCCAAAAGTTATCAAAGTACATTAATGTACTCATTTAGACACGTTGAGCCAACCATGTGTGTGAGTGCAATAGGTTCCACCTCAGTTAATAACTCATCTACAATCACACCGCAAGTCAGGGTTCCAACAACTAAGTCTTCATCTCAACGTTTTCTCAAAGCATATTAAAAATTCATTATTCAACTGATATTAATGAGGATTCTCTTGGCAAACCTTTAGGTTCATAAATAACAGTCATTCCCCCAGACTGTTACACTTAATTATGGTATTTCGTTGGATATCCCGTGACATCCACCTGGAGTACTATCTCACCTTTGCGTTTTAGACCCATTCCCACTCATGCAAGTTCTCCATTAACTTTTCGTTTAAGAGCAGCCTCACAGAGGAGTGACAATATGAAGCTAGAGTGTTACGACTTCTAATCTCCATTACCATCCATATGAGTTCTCTTAGGGTTATTATTAAAAGCAATCTCATAGAGGGATATTAGTATGAGCAAAACAAGCTTAAAAATGCAAAAGTATTAAGTGCAAACAATTATGCAAGTACATTTATTAAAGAACACAATTTAATGAGTTATATAATTTTCAACTAAACAAAGCATTAAAAACACACCAACCTACTTAATGATTACACACTCGTCAATCCCCTAGTAGTTCGGCTAAGTGCATGAAAATAATTGACTCAAATGCTAAACTTTCCATCAAAGACCCGACTCCCTCTAGATAACATATTATTTTCCTATCCCATATCGAATCTTCCAATAAAAATTCAATCATTGGCAACATAACACTTATCACAACAAGATCAAAATTTTTAAAAATTGGATATAACACAGAAATACCTAAAACCATGGTTTAACTATGAAAAGAATTATCATTACCGAATTTCTTATTTACGAGCTAAGGTTAATGCAAGGGAATAACTAATACGAATGGGACACAATAAAATTTTAAATAAAATCCTAATTCCATTAGCTTAATTGTCTTCATAATGTGCAAATTGACAAAGAATATAACAAAATAACGAAAAACAACAAAGACAAATAACGAAAGAAAAATAACATCCAAAGCAAAGAAAACTAGAAAACCATCAAAACAGGAAAATAGGACTACTATCATAACTCCCACCCACACTTAAATTCCACATTATCCTCAATATGGAAAAGGAAAAACACCACCCAATCCTGCTATATGTCATCACGTAGAAGAGGCTGCGAACTGGACCTCTCTCCTCTAGAAATTTGCCACTAACGACTCATAAGCTGAATTATATCGGATATCTGAGTCATCCGATGGGACAAGTTGGCATACGCCATCTCCATCTAATCAAACCGTTAATCAAAGTGAGTCATCTGGTGTGTCAACTGATCTTCTAGCTCATCCATGTAGGTATGCACTCCCGCAAATGTAAGTAGGCGGCATGGTGGTAGAGGTGGTGGAGGTATCGGCTCCTCGTCCTGTTCCTGCTCCTGCTGTTGCTGAGGCACTAGAGGGTGTCCTAATCTCTCAAATGAACTGATCTTGTACGAGGTGGACATGACATTGGTAATTACATCACGGATACCACAAAGCTCATCGGTGTCCAAAGCTTGTACTCCAGCTGCATAACAAATGGCTGTGATTGCCGAGGGACAATACAAGCCTGTCCAGATAAATCATCGGGCATTCTTAATCTCTATGTTCATAATCTTCCCAACATCAATGGTCAAACCAGTTTGAATCGCATAATTAAGCACAACTTTGTCACTGTCATAGGACGACTGATGGATGCTTGGGATGAGCTTCCCCATGATAAAATAATGCCAAGCCGTTGTTATCTTGGTCATTTGGGCCAACTTGAGCTCGGCAATCCTAAATGACAACATGATGTGCGTAAGGGGTTGAGCGGTAATGGTGGAGTAGACCTATGGAATGGAGAATTAACCTATCACCAATACTCTGTACCAGCTATTCTCAATGTCGTGCAAGCCGTAGTACTCATTGAACCGGGTACAGCTGGCCAGAACAATAACGCCACAAATGCGAATGACACCTTGCTGTGCAAAAGGATAGTTGGCCTAGAACTCCTTCACCAAGGTAGCATTGCCGCCTATAGGTTGTTGGCAAAATTGTTGCCAACGGCGATTCCGAATCTATGTTGCTATCGACGCAGCTGTGACTTCAATACCATGCTCATCTACCATGGCTTTATACGCAAGACTCTTATTATGAAACATTTATGCTTCTAAACACATGAAGCGGAAGTTATCCAATCCCGCAAGATTGGGCTGTGGCGTTGGTGGAGGTGGTGGTAGTGGTGGTGGATTGCCAAAAGTGGTGCGTGATCTCTTTGGTGCCATATCTGTCAATATTAGAAATATTAAAAACAAACCACAAAACCAATTGACAAGTTAATGTGAAATCGAGACATTATAAATCGAAACACAACTTCACTCTATGAACCATCACCACTACTTAATAATGTGTTCCCCCACACTTAATTCAAAACATATCCTCAACACTAGCCATATATTACAAATACCATTGCTACACGTATGCAAGATCAAATGCAAACTAATCGTAAAACAAAATGAATCTAAATGACAACACATTACAAACATCACAATTCACCAAGTAGTGTAAATAGAACATATTAAGCACAATTCAACACAAGATTGCAACAAAATTAAGACAAAAATTCAAAATTTACCTCTTGATGAACAAAATCAAAATGCAAAAATCTTGTGTATTGTGATGAACTAAATCCCTCTACACCGTCCCAAAGTATCCTAGAACGATTTGCAACCACCTAACTCCAACGAATTTCACAAGAAATTCGAATTTGGGAGTTTATAGTTTTTGAAAAAATTCTAAAAATTTGAAGAATTTTGGTGTTTTAACCAATGAATTTTTCAGGTTTTGTTGTTAATATGATCCTATCTCAACCTATAATACTAATGTGGATTGAATTTGGAAAAAAAACTAGAGGAGAAAAGATGAAATAGAGAGGATTTTCGAGTGTTGTTATGTTCGTTTAAAAAAAATGACGTCTGTTCTTGATTTAAAGTCAAACCTTGCCCGACGTCGTGACGTGGAGCTCTGGATGTCGCGACGTAGGCGAACCCTAATTTTTTTTTATTAAACACACCTGGACGTCGCGACGTTGGCGAATTGTCCACGGTTTTGCACTTTTCACCTTCAAAATCTCCCTTATTCCTTTCCCCAACCTACAAAACAAAAATTTGCACAAAATAAACTATTAGTGAATGGAATTTTTAGCCTAAATTATAAATAGTAATATAAATAAACTAAATGAAACTTAAAAATATAAAATATAAACTTGGGTTGTCTCTAAAGAAGTGCTTTATTTAACGTCGAAAGCTCGATGCCTTTTTCTTATTCTTCTCTCGATGACTCTTCAAGAGTCACTTTTTCAACATTGCGGAAAACCTTTTCACCTTGAGAAAAATAAAACTTCAACCTATGCCCATTGAGTATGAAAGAATTTCCCATTTCCTCATTTATAAGCTCAACTGTACCATAAGAAAACACTGTATTCACCCTATACGGACCATACAATCTTGACTTAAGCTTTCCTGGGAAGAGTCTTAACTTCAAATTATAGAGTAGAACAAATTGCCCGGGCTCGAACTTTTTATGTAGGATATGTTTATCATGCCACTTCTTAGTTCTCTCTTTATAGAGAGATGCACTTTGGTATGCATCAAATTGAAACTCATCCAAACCATTAAATTCTAACAACCATTTCTCAACTGCCTTCCCATAATCCATTTTCAACTCCTTTAAGGCCTAGAAAGTTTTGTACTCAAGCTCAATAAGTAAATGACAAGCCTTAACAAAAACCATACGATATGGAGATGTACGAATTGGAGTTTTAAAAGCTATACGATAAGCCCATAGAGAATCATCCAATTTTGTTGCCCAATCCTTCCGAGAAGGTTTCACAACCTTTTCTAAAATTCTCTTGATTTCCCGATTTGATTTCTCCACTTGACCACATGTTTGAGGATGGTAAGGGGTTACCATTTTTATGTCGGACTCTATATTTGGTCAATAAGGCTTGAAAAGCCTTATTACAAAAATGTGTCTCCATCACTGATTATAGCCTTTGGGATTTCATAACGTGTGAAAATGTACTTCTTGATGAACCCCGCCATACTTTTCGCATCACAAGTCGGTAATGCAATGGCTTCAATCCATTTATAAAAATAATCCACGGCCACAAGAATGTAAAAGTTACCATTAGATTTTGGGAATGATCCCATAAAGTCTATGCCCCAAACGTCTAAAATTTCCACCTCCATAATATTGTTTAAAGGCATCTCATTCCTGCATGAAATGTTTCCTGTTCTTTGGCATTCATCACAATGTTTGATCCACTCTTGAGTGTCATGGAATAGTTTTGGCAAATAATACCCCAACTGCAACACTTTGTAAGCTATCTTTCGCTCCCAAAATGTCATCCATAATCAGATTCATGGCATGACCGAAGAATGTCTTTTTGATACTCCTCAGGGATACATCTTCTTATAGCTTGGTTACTGCATACCTTGAAAAGATAAGGCTCATCCTAATAGTAGTAGCTTGCATCATGGATGAGTCTTTTCTGTTGTTAGAAAGACAAATTTGGTGAAATTTGTTGCGAGACCACATAATTTGCAATGTCGGAATACCATGGAGCTTTTTCTGCTTCTTCCACTTGAAATAACTGCTCATCCGGGAAGATTTCCTGAATTTGAACATTAATGTCCTCTTCCAGATGCTCATGCTTTTCCAAATGAGAATGGTGTTCGGCAACATGATTTTGAGCTCCCTTCTTATCACAGATTTCCAAGTCGAACTCTTGTAAAAGTAGAACCAATCAAATCAACCTCGATTTTGCATCCTTCTTGGTCATTAAGTAACAGATTGCTGCATGATCTGTGTAAATAATCAATTTGGCTCCCATCAAATAAGAATGGAATCTATCCACTGCAAACACAACTGCCAACATCTCATTTTCTATTGTAGTCTAATGACACTGAGCTGGATCAACTAAACGGCTGGCATAATGAATAGTGTGGAAAATTCTATCTATTCTTTAACCAAGAACTACCCCCACAGGAAAATCACTAGCATCGCACATAATCTCGAAGGGGACTCCCCAATTTGGTGGTTGAATCACTGGAGCTGCTACAAGTTGGTCCTTAAGAAAATCAAAAGCTGCCTTACACCCATCATCAAAGTTGAATACAACATCCTTCTCTAAAAGATGGCATAATGGTTTGGTGATCTCTTGCACTGCATTTGCACTATACTAACACTAGCACTCGCACACTCTAAGCACATCACTCTAGCACTCCGCACATGACCATGCGGCGAGGTCACCTCGCCGCATAGATGCCTCGCACTCGCAGCACTCACACACGCACACAACTCATGCGGCGAGATCACCTCGCCGCATGCACTAAAGCACTCAATCACTTACTTCAATTGCACACCACAAGCTCACATTTCATTGTACCAATCTTTATTCACAACTTCACAACAGTTTTACTCAGGTCAATAACCTCACAACATTGATGCTCATTTTCTACCCAAATTCACTACATTAGCATTCATTCTCAATACACAACAATCACTCATAGTTGTAGTTGGATTTCACAAAATTCGATTTCACATTCATTTCACAATTCACATTCATTCACAACACTTCACATTTTTGATCACTCGATCTGCTCACAACACTCAAAACATTTTCATCACTCAAACTTGCACACTCCCACGTTCACGGTGAAGAAAAGTGACAATCCTCTCGGCATTTGGAAGCTTTTAAGACTCTTAATTGGTAAACTCTTCCAATTAATGATTATGAACTGTTTAACCTTCCAATTTGTTGATTGTGAAGCTGAAATAGAGATTCGTGGCTAATTGCATGATAATCTATGATACTGAGGGTGAATGCTAGGTTGAAATTGTAATTGTGTAGTAGAACTAACAATCTATTATAAGAAATGGAAATTCTCAGCTATGAATTGGTAAAACTTATTAAGTGCATGATTTTGATCTGAATTTGATGAAATGAGATTTGATTGCGGTCGTCATGCTGAATTGGGTCTTCTTTTGTGAGATTTGGATGAAAATCATGAATAAGAACCTGAGAATGCATGAGTTCTTAAACCTGTTTGAATTTGCACAGATCTTAAGGCTAGACCTCACCATAGGAAGCGTTGAGTCTGTATAATCCTGAGAACAAGGTGATAAGAGATTCTCCTACTTAAATGATGAATTTACATGCTAGGATCGGCCCTCACCATGGGAGATTCTAGGTGTTCATGCCTTAGTAATTTGAGTGGGGAATTGAGACAGCTTGTTCACACTTCACCATCCTTAGGCCTGACCAGAGGATAGGATGGTTTCGGGAGACTAAAATTGTAGTGTAGTGACCATGCTAACTATAATTTCTGTTTCCAATTGTGATTCTCCTCATCTGTTTTGATTTTATGTTAGTAATACTGCATGTATGAGAAGTTGCATTCACCCGGAAGTAGCCTAGATTATCAGCTTAATTTTCTTGAGAACTTTAATTTTACTTCTTTGAGTTTTAAATTTAGTAATCAGTATTCTTTAGTCTTGTTATATTTTGGTGACATAATTGAGCATACCAAACTTCTTGAATCGACTATTTCCCTGAGGAACAAAACCTAGCTCACTGCTACTATATTCAGTGAAATTAGGATAAATTGACGAGCCACGACACTCGACATCAATTTTTGGCTCCGTTGCCGGGGAACTAGGCATGGTTCTTGGAAATTGTGGTTGTTCAGTTCTTAGTTTGTGTGTTTTATTTCTTTGATTTAGTTACTTCGTTTGCTTAGTACCAGGTTTCTTGAATTGCACATTTTTACTCTTTATTGTGTGTTGATTCTGTTACTTTTACCATCTTGTATTGGTTTGATATACAGATTGATCCATTTGTTCAGTTTCATTTAGTGTACTTAAGTGTTGAATTTTACTTCTCTTGATTTGAGTTAAATTGCTGTTACCTTTATAGTTAAAATTTGGAATTCTTGTTACTGTATTTGTTGTTGTTTCTTTACTCGACATCAATTTCTGTTTGTGTATGCCCAGGTCTGTAAGATCTAGAGGAAATCCCGAATTTGAATTGGACCTTGAATTGGAAAGAACTCTAAGGATTCAAGCAAAGCAGAGAAACATGGCAGCTCAAGGAGTACAAGCACCGAGGTTTGGAGACCACTATGCAGTAAATTTTGACAATCGATTTTGTCATCAGGACATCGATTTGGAAAGTTACCACATTCCTCCACAAATCGTCTCAATGATTACCCAGGGCCAATTCTTCCAAGGTCTTGACAACGAGGATCCTAATGACCACCTTGATTGGTTTCTCGGGTTATGTAGCACTTTCAAGTTGCCAAGGGTCGACAGGGGTGAGGTTCACAGAATTTTGTTCCCTTTATCTCTTCGTGGAAAGGCAAAGCATTGGTTCAAAAGTTTTGGGGGAGCTAATGCTGGAATGTCATTTGATAATCTACAGAAAAGGTTCTTGTCTAAGTATTTTCCTCCAGATAAGCTTGAAAAGAGAAGGTTGGAAATTATGAACTTCCAACAACAAGACAGTGAGTCATTTCGAGAAGCTTGGGAGAGATTCAACGATTTGATTAGACAATGCCCCAATCATGACTTGGGCGAGATTAGGGAATTAAATACCTTCTTCAAAGGCCTAACTCCTGAATCATCTTTGATGGTTAAAGCTTGTGCAAATTGGGCACTTAAGGACAAATCTGTGCCTGAGGTGCGTGAACTGTTTAACTAGATAGCTGAGGATGAATACCTTTTTCCAGAGACTAGAAAGCCACATGTCAGGAGATAAAGAGGAGTTCTTGATGTAGATGAGGAGAATTCACTTAGTGCTATGTTTGAAGCATTGGCTAAGCAGGTGCAGACTTTAAAGGCGACTCAAACCAAAGCCCCAATACTTTCATGTGGACTATGTAAAGGAGAACATCACACGGATGAATGTGCAATCACTACTAAATCTATTCAGTATGTGAACAACTACAGCAATAAGCCCCAATATGCTGGAAACTATTTTGGGAACAATTACAATGGAGGCAACAGACAATATGGTGGAAACCAAGGCAACTGGAATCAACAGCAGAACCAAGGAGGAAATTACTATCAAGGTAATGACTCAAGGAGAGCAATGAATCAACCACCTCCTGGTTTCGATAATCAGGCTAGCACATCAGAACAAAAGAAGCCAACTGTAGAAGATATGTTCCAAAAGCTGATGGAAAATATGGATAAGAACAAACAGAGATTTGGAGGTTTGAAGTCCACTGTGAAGCATCACGAAGCTACTCTGAAGAATATCGAGATGCAACTTGGTCAGCTTGCCAATGCTGTACACCATAGGCCAAAAGGAGCACTTCCGAGTGACACAGTACCAAATCCCAAGGGAAGAGAAGCATGCAATGATATTACTTTGAGGAGTGGAAAATTGTTGCCTGGAAGCAAACATGTAGAAGACAAGGGTGATAATCTAGAGGAAGAGCAAAAGGAGGAAGCTGAGGAAGTTCTTGAACAGAGGAAGGAAGGTGAACAAGAAGTTCCTATTACTGAAAAGAAAGAGTTACCAGGGAGAGTAGGATACGAGATTACTAAAAATTCTAATCCTTTCAATTTTCCTGAGTATGCACCAAAACCTCCATTTCCAGAAAGGAAGAAACCACCACCTAAAAGAGGTCCTCAGTTCACTAGATTCTTGGATGTTATTAAGCAAGTAAATTTGAATCTTCCGTTAATGGATTTGGTGACTGCCATGCCCAAGTATGCGAAATATTTGAAGGATCTCATCTCAAATAAGGTGCAAATTCTAAGATGTGAAGTGCCTATGATGCTTTCAGAATGTAGTCAAGCTTGGATGGTACACAATTTGCCTCCTAAGCTAAAGGATCCAGGGAGTTGTACTATACCATACAAAATAGGCACAAGGCATTTTGCAAAGGCTTTATGTGACTTGGGATCTGGCATAAACTTAATGCCGTTATCCATTGCCATGAATGTTGGATTGGGAAGTAGGATTCGACCAGTAGCAGTCACACTCCAATTAGCAGACAGGTCATTGGTAACTCCCACGGGCTTGGTAGAAGATGTTTTGGTAAGAATAGATAAATTTACATTACCAGTTGATTTTATTGTGCTTGACATGGAAGAGGACCCTGAGGTTCCTCTCATTTTTGGTCGTCCCTTCTTTGCCACTGGTGATGCATTAATTGGTGTGAGGAACAAAACTGTTACTTTTCGTATTAATGATGAACAAGTAGTTTTTGATGTCAACTATGCCATAAAACATCCTTCAGATGTAGAGACATGTTTTGTGATTAGAACTGTGGCATGTTCAATGCATATGCTTGATGATGAAGTTGCTCATGACTATTTTTGCACTGATGAATTGAATATGCACAATGAGGATTGTCAGATTGTAGAGTTAGACAAGGAAGATTGCATAATTCTTAATGAACTTGAAAATCTTGTAGAATGTTGTGTTATTGAAGAGTCTATAGGTGAAATGCAATATGAAGTGTTAGATGTTCAAATGGAAACAAGTGTGGTAGAAGATAGGTTACATGATTCTTGTGATGAAATGTTGAAAGATGAAAAATGCCCTGTTGCTACTAACACGTTGTGTACTCCCATTGAGGTGAGGAAAGATGCGAATGTATGCAGGAATGAGAAGTTGCTGCCATCCATTGAAGTACCTCCAAAGCTTGAACTCAAACCACTTCCACCTTATTTGAAATATGCTTATCTTGGTGAGGGAGAAACTTTGCCTGTAGTGATATCTTCTACACTGGATGGTTGGCAAGAGGAAGAACTCTTAGTTGTTTTGAAGAAATACAAGAGGGCTATGGGTTGGACAATTGCAGACATCAAAGGCATTAGTCCTTCCATATGCATGCACAAGATTCTCTTGGAAGAAAATTCAGTACCTGTAAGGGATAGGCAGAAGAGGTTGAATCATCAGATGATGGAAGTAGTGAAAAAAGAGGTGATTAAATTGTTGGATTTCGGAATGATTTTTCCCATATCAGATAGTGAGTGGGTGAGCCCAGTTCAGTGCGTCCCGAAAAAAGGAGGTGTGACAGTGGTCAAGAATGAGGCAAATGAACTTCTGGCAACAAGGGTGGTCAATGCTTGGAGAGTCTGCATGGATTATAGGAAACTCAACTCAGCAACAAGGAAGGATCATTTTCCTTTGCCATTTCTTGAGCAACTCTTGGACCGTATTGCTGGATTCTTGTACTATTATTTTCTGGATGGATACTCTGGGTATAATCAGATAGCCATATACCCAAAGGATCAAGACAAGACAACCTTTACATGCCCCTTTGGTACTTTTGCCTACAAAAGGATGCCATTCGGATTATGCAATGCACCTGCCACTTTTCAAAGGTGTATGATGTCAATTTTTCATGACATGGTGGAGGATGTAATTGAGATATTCATGGACGACTTTTCGGTTTTTGGCTTGACATTTGAGAAGTGTTTGGAGAATTTGGCCAGGGTACTACAAAGATGTGAAGAAACAAATCTAGTGCTTAATTGGGAGAAGTGTCAGTTTATGGTTCAAGAAGGAATTGTGCTTGGTCATAAAATTTCGAGCAAAGGCATTGAGGTAGATAAAGCTAAAATAGATGTAATTTCAAGACTGCCTCATCCCACCAGTGTAAAAGGAGTACGAAGTTTCCTTGGTCATGCTGGATTTTATAGACGGTTCATAAAAGACTTCTCCAAGATTGCTAGACCTCTTTGTAATTTACTGGAGAAGGATGTCAAATTCAATTTTGGAGTAGAATGTGTTGAGGCTTTTGACACGTTGAAAGCAAAGCTTGTTGAAGCCCCTGTGATAATCACTCCAAATTGGGGTGAACCTTTCGAGATTATGTGTGATGCCAGTGATTATGCCTTGGGGGCTGTCCTTGGGCAACGAAGGAACAAGATCTTCCACACCATATATTATGCAAGCAAGCTGTTAAATGGAGCCCAACTCAACAACACTACCACTGAGAAGGAAATGTTGGCTGTGGTGTTCTCATTTGATAAATTCCGAGCTTACCTTTTGGGGTCCAAAGTCATAGTGCATATAGACCACGCTGCTCTGAAGTACTTAATGGCCAAGAAAGAAGCAAAGCCTCGGATAATAAGGTGGGTGTTACTCTTGCAAGAATTTGATGTAGAAATCAAAGACAGAAAAGGGTGTGAAAATGTTGTGGCTGATCACGTCTCTAGATTGGAGACTGAGGCTCAAGATAATGCAAGCATTTTAATAAAGGAAGAATTCCCAAATGAACAGGTTTTCAAGATAGAAAAGGGATGTCTGCCTTGGTATTCTGAAATTGCAAACTTTGTGGTGGCAGGCAAAGTCCCTACGTTTTACTCTCATAAACGAAAGAAGAAATTGAGGAATGATGCTAAACATTACTTTTGGGAAGGTGATGCCTTATACAAATCTTGCAGTAATCAAATCATCAGAAAATGTGTCAAGGATGAGGACAAGGAGGACATTTTGAGAGCATGTCACGAGGGTCCTTGTGGAGGTCATTTTGGTTCAGCCAGGACAGGGTTCAAAATTCTTCAATCTGGTTTTTATTGGCCTAATATTTTCTTAGATGCCAAGGTTTGGGTTGGACAGTGTGATAAATGTCAAAGGACTGGGAATATATCCTCAAGGAATGAAATGCTTTTGAATAATATTCTAGATGTTGAATTGTTTGATGTTTGGGGAATAGACTTTATGGGTCCTTTCCCAAAGTCAGGAGGCAAGGAGTACATTCTAGTGGCTGTCGATTATGTTTCAAAATGGATTGAAGCTCAAGCACTTGCCCACAATGATGCAAGGAGTGTTACAACATTCTTGAAGTCACATATCTTCACACGATTTGGCACTCCAAGAGCAATCATATCTGATGGTGGTACACATTTTTGCAATAAATTTTTGAAGCTCTTCTAGCTAAATATGGAGTGACACATAAAGTGTCTACATCTTATCATCCACAAACCAGTAGGCAAGCAGAAATTTCAAACCGAGAAATTAATAGGGTTCTGGAGAAGGTTGTTAATCCTATTCGAAAGGATTGGTCATCAAAGCTCGATGATGCCTTGTGGGCATATAGGACAGCTTATAAGACTCCCATTGGAGCTTCACCCTTTCGATTGGTTTTTGGTAAAGAGTGACACTTGCCTGTGGAGCTTGAACATAGAGCATATTGGGCTATCCAAAAGCTTAACTTGGATTTAGATGGAGCTCAATCGAAACGCATGATGGATTTGAATGAATTAGATGAGTTTCGGTTCAATTCATATGTGAATGCTAAGATGTACAAGGAAAGAACTAAACGATGGCATAATGCACATATTCAGGCTAAGAGTTTTGCAATAGGTCAATTGGTTTTGTTATATAACTCTAGATTGCGACTCTTTCCTGGCAAGTTAAGATCAAGGTGGAGTGGACCATTTCGGGTTATTGATGTTAAGCCTTATGGAGTTGTGGAAATTCAAAATGACAAGAATGGCAGTAAGTGGAAGGTGAATGGTCACAAACTTAAACCTTACCTGTCATTTGAGGACAAGGGCAGTGCTAATTTGGTACAATCTACCCAAGAGCTTTACTTGGATGATCCTTTACTCTCACCATGAGCTTTGAAGCATGGTCAGGCTGACGACATTAAACCAAGCGCTTCTGGGAGGCAACCTTGATTTTCTTCCTTTGTTATAGTTTGTGTGATTTCTTTTGTGTGTAATTTTCGTTGTGTTAAATTTAGTAGCAATTATGGTCACAATCTCATAACATAACTTGGGTACATTTTTGTAGAGTCTCAGAAGGATGATGGGCATTATTGATAGAAGCTGGGAGTCAAATTTCACTTTTCAATCCATGTGGGTACAGTGAGTTTCACATTGTCTACCACTAAGGTGTAAGTTCTCCTAGTTAGAATTGATACTTATCCCATGCACTTGAATGCATGATTGGTTTGGATGGTTTCAATTATTGAGTAGTGAGGACAACAAGCTATGACATGTCTGTTTCCGTTTGTTGATAGAATCATTCACATGTGTTTGTTGGATAGTGAGTATGTCATGAATATATATTGCACATCTTCCTTCTGCATGCTCACTCCTCTTCTCTCTAAATTGTTTTTCTTGCTCGATATCTCTCATTTTCGAATCATGGATTTTTATGCTCCTCATCAGAATCCTTATGAATATGCTATCTTTAGTGAAGATCCAGGAACTACTTCTTCCTATTCTTCCTCTTCTAATGATGATGCGGTGGTGCTTGATGTTGAACCAGCTAACTTTCCTCATTTTGTTAATGCTAATGCTAAGAATTTGTACTATGGTTTTAGCAATAGAGCTGTTATGATTGAGAGGCCATTCGAGGTCCCTTCCAGGAGATTTGAGGATGTGATCTTCAGGCAATCGTGGTCTCGTTTTGCACGAGCTTCAGTAGTAGTGAATATGGACATAGTTAGAGAATTTTATGCCAATTCACGGGCTAATGGTGTTCACTCAGTGTTTGTAAGAGGGAAGTATTTGAGGGTCACCCGACACAGTATCAATATGCTTTATCGCCTTGATGATTTTCCTTGTAATACTTATTGTAGGTTGCTTCGGGCTGCCGATACTGATCGCTTGTTGGCTTCAGTGACTTTACCTGGTGCCAGATGGGTGAGGAATGCTCGACGAGAGGCTTTATATGTACCTACCAGTGAACTCACAGTCGAAGCAAAATTATGGTTAATGTTTATCAATTCCAGGCTTTTACCTACTGATCGTGCAGATATCGCATCTAGTGAACGCGTTCTTTTGATTTATGCTATTTTACATGATTTCTCTATTGATGTTGGGAAGTTGGTGTTAGAGTTCATCAGGCGAGCACAAAGAAGTGAATTTGGACCAATGTACTTTCCAGCTTTGATAACAGCTATGGCTCGTGAGAAGGGTGTTGATATCACTTCAGCTGATAATCCTCAACATCCTCTTGGTCTTTTGGGACCTCTTCAATGGCCAGTGTTACAAGAGGAAGAAAGAATTGCAAAACTTTCTCGTGGCTTGTAGGAAGAGGAAGGCCAGGTTCTTTTGTCTTGATTGTTAGTGTTTTCTCACGGGGACCGTGTCTTATGCAAGTGTGGGGGGAGATTTTGCCAAGATATCTTGATTATGGTTGTGGTTGGAACATGTATGGTTACCATGATTATGTTTAAGGAGATTAATTGCCATGATTAAATTGAGTATAGTATTAGTAGTATTAGCATTTTGTGATTTTGTTACTAGATAGGTTGTAATGTCTAAATTTTTGTTGTTTTCTGTATTCCGTGTTAATGAAATTTCTTTGTTGTGATGTTCGGTTTTATTCATACATGCATTGATGAAGAGAATATCTGCACTTCTGAACCCTTCTGAACACGAATTCAATTTTCTGAAAAGCTGATAAAAATTGATGTGGAGAGTGGATTGCTATTGAGTCATGAATAGGAAATTGATATGAAATGAAAGGAAAAAGGCTGACATTTTGTTGGACGTTTCTATGTGTTGCAGGATAAGTTCACATGCAAAGTGTAGAAGTTATTTGTTTTGTTTTGTTGTTCATAATGTTTGAGAACATTGTTAGAATTGAACGGCTGAATTGAATAGAGTAAGTGGAGCTTTGTGGTTATTGCTTTGAATGATATGAATGCTTTAGCCTTGTCTTGTATTCATGATGTGTAAGGTGAGTTGACCGAAGAAGGTATAATGTTGTATTGAAAAATGAATGCATAAGAATTGGTGAAGGCTGAAAAGTTCACATGTTGTTGCATAGGATTGGGTCCCACATGTAAGTGACTTGATTGCATATTGGTGATATTAGTTGACCGATTGAATGCTTGCATGGTATCTTTATTTTTGGTTTTCTATAAGTACAAAGAACATTGTTTGACATTTCATTTCAAGTTACCACAAGAAAGATACACACCTTTCGGCACTAGTAAGAGCATAGTGTGGACATTGAGCTTCTTAAGTTCATTTCTTCAAGGATTGAGTATTAACGCCCCACAAAAGGTATGTGTCGTTTTTATTTTGTTATCTTGATTTGCGTTTGGTGAATTTTTCTTATGCCTTGTATGCTAAATGGTTGATCATTGTATGAACAAGGAATGAAAATTGTGCTAGGATAATGTAGATAATTAGTAAACATGACTTGTTGCCTAGCTACATGTTAAGTGTGGAGGTGGATTGATTAAAAATTTGAATTCCAGCTTTGCCACATCTCTGTTTTTATGGCATAACTTGAGTTAGGAACGTTCAAATGATGTGCTTTCAGTTGCATTGTTTAGCCAACATGATAACCTTCAACGTTTATTTTGTACACTTTTGTTAATTGTGGCTGGCACATAGGCTAAAAAAGCTTAGAATGTGAAGTACATGTTGAAATCAGGATTTGAGTTTGATGAATCTACCCAGCTTGACATGTCACGGTATTTTGAGTAGAACTTACAGATGAAATGTCCAAATATATTGATTCCGGTGGTGGGGTTTAGCTAGGAGGAAGGGCTTCATTGTTTATGTTATACACTTTTGCTGGATTTAGCTGGATCATTGTCCATTTTGGAAGACAATAAATGTTCATGCTGCTGAAATTGCTGAATTGACCATTTTTTTGACACTTCTCGATTTTCTGGTTATAATTTCCTCAATTCAAATCCGAATGGAATGAGACCAATTGCATATTTTAGCCTACAGGATAACCTACAATGTTGGTGTTTACCACTTTAGCTAATTGAAATTGGAAGATAGGCTAATGAATAGAGAAAGGTAGAGCTGAAGCTAGGGAATAGTGCTATGAATACTGAATTGGCCCATTTTGGTAGCCTTTGGTATTTTCACCGTAACTTGCTCATGATAAGTCCAAATGGGTTGATTTTTTTTTGTCCACATTTTTAGCTCATATCACGCTCGCTAATTTTCATGTTTGAAGTATTGTAAAATTCTTCCTGCTTAACAGGGTATACATTCGGGTTTCAATGAGTGTAAGCTGAAAATTTCATTTGAGAAAACCGATCCAATACTGTCACTTGTTGTTGATGGTTTATACATTCTGAGCTAACTCTTAAAAAATGTGAGGTTATGATTTGAATTGTCTAATAATGTTGCTATGATTTTCATGGTGTTTGTTATTCTTACAGATATGGCCCCAAAGAAGGACTCAATTTCTCAAAAGAGTATGGCTTCCAAGGAGGCAGCATCAACTCAAAAGGGTGAAAGTTCTAAGAAGAAAAAAGCTAAAAAGCCTTTAGTTGAGGATTCAGATTCTGATTACTGCCCTGATGTTGATTTGCCACTCTTCGAGGATCCACCTGAATACACAGTACAATCCACCACTCCAAAGAAAAGGAAAGGAGCATCAGGCCAGGAGCCATCTATATTTGTTAATGAGCAAGCTCAACAAAGATGGGAAAAAGGGATAGGCATGAAGAGATTGCATTTGGAAAGGGCGTTTGCAGTTGAAGGAGGGCCATTTCCAGAATTGATGGAATTCCATTGTTTTGACAAGAAGCTGACCAGTGCTCCGGGTTTATGCAATGCAAGTTTAGCACGGGAGTTTTATGCTAATGCCAAATTTCCAAATAAAGATGGTGCATTTTATGCACGAGGGAAATGGGTGCATATTTCGAGTGAGATAATCAACAGTCATCTGGGGACACCCAGTTTTTCTCATGATCCCTTGCCAATTACCGAGAATGACGATGAATATGATTTTGCATTATCAACAGAACTTGCCCTGCCAGGAGCAAAATGGGAGATGAATACAAGGGGGGCGTAAGCATATACGAGGGGAGTGGCTGAGGAGTGATGTTAACATATGGCTGATGTTTGTATTATCTCGGTTTATGCCCAGCTCCCAATCCACCGAGGTGCTTTGAAGTAGATTGCATTTGATTTCAGCAATACGAGGAAGGAAGCCAATTGATGTGGGGAGAAAGATTTATTCTCTTCTTCAATCTGGAATTGCAATGGACAGTGCTGCTCTATATTTTTCGGTATTGCTTGAGGAACTCTGTATGGCTCAGGGAGTGGACACTGTAGCTGGGGATTGGCGAAGAAATTCGGGACCGATTGGAACATCCTTGTATATCAAGTATCAAGGAGAAGAGAGGGAGCTGCGAAAAGCGAAGCAAGCGGGCACCAAGAAATCAAAGAGCAAATCTGGACCTACACCTACTGAGGTAGATGAGGGATCTCAGATGTATGACTTTGGGACATGGCAAAGAGCAATTCAGGATTTTCAGCAGTCAATGGAAAATCGTTTCGAGAACATGGATGGGAGGCTACAAACTATTGAACATCGCTTCATGAACATAGATGAAAGGATGGAAAGGATGCACGAGGGCATAGAGACTATGCACCAGGAATGGACAACTCATGCCTCGAGCATGGATCACAGATTGGATGACATGACCATAGTAGTCCAGCAGCAATTTGAAGTGCTTTATCATAGGCAATGGAGCATGCAACAGGAGATCGATAGGAGCAACAAGATGACGGTCTATTATCATTCGGATGCATGACCTCCAAAACCAACTCCAACTTCGGTACAGTTAGCTGCGATGCCGTCCCTTCCGTCATTACCTACATTTGGTAGAATTCCTTCTATGCCTTATACTCCCACATTCCTACCAAATTCGGGGTTTACACCTGCTACAAGATTTCCATTGTTAGCAACTGATCAAATTATTGAAGGACCAACTTACGGCCCTTTCAGTATATGCATCAGCCCTTTGTTGCTCCCACATTTGCTACAGCATCATTGTCATCTACAGCGACATTTGAATTCCCTTCTTCCTTTGCTCCATCATCGTTTGGTACTTCCTCATTTGTTACAGCACCATTGGATGGACAGTCTTTGCCATATACAGCTGCGTTCGGATCTTCTTCTTCATCAGCTTCATCATCGTTTTCTCATGGAGTTTCTCCTCCATCTTAGCCTATTACATTGAGGACAATGTTTAAATAAAGTGTGGGGGAGGGAATTTGTGTGATGTGTGCTGTGTTTGTTATGTTGATTGATATTCTGTGTGATGATGGAAATTTTTTTTAATGCATATGGGTGCTTAATATTGTTGAAAGGGGGGATACGGAGTTGGGAGTAATCTTGACAATATTTGGACTTCATGTTGATTGAGATGTTCTGAGTTAAGGTGAAGAATTTTGTGAAGTTGAAGTTTGGAATTTTTTCTGCTTTGAGGTGCCTTGCTGAAATTTGAAGTGTTCTTTGGAAGATTGTTGCTATGATGATTAGCTAGTGCCATGAAGATTGAATCGATAAGAGCTTTTGCGAAGTTTTTCTTATGAAGTTCGAGTGTGAAAGTATGTGAAGCGAAGTCGAGAATTTATGTGTGATGTTATCTTTTAGTGGAAAAGTTGAGTTTGAATAAATGGTGTAGTTTTCTTTTATTTGGGTAGTGATTGTACTAAATGAATGTTGAAAGTGTAATGGGAGTGTAAGTCGTTGTAAGTTTTTTTTAAGGATAGAATGCTTTGTACTAGACTTAAGCTCTTTTGAAGTCTTGTTTGAATTTGTGGTTCATCAAGTGCTATTTTCATATGTTGCATGCAAAAGATGTTTTGATGTCCTTAACTCCAATCTTGATGAAATTGGTACATTTTGCTGACTAAGGCCCGATGTTAATGTAAGATAGATATGCCATGCAAAAACTCAATTGACATAGGAGGTAATGTGTATGGATTCATTTCTTTTTGTTATGCATTTATCTGGTGTCTTCAGAATTCGTGCATGCTTAGTCAATTTGGGATTCTTATGAACATGTGCTTGCACAAGAAATGATATGGGAGAAAAAGCCATATTGGCAACTGGGAAGGAAAAAGCCATAAGAACCTGGCATTCAAATTTGGAGAAAAAAGCCATAAAACCCAGGCATTATTGTTAATCACCAATGTGTGAAACAAATGTGCACCAATGTGCAGAATAAGGGAAATGTCCCATAGAGTACCAATGTACGCATAGGTACCATTGATCTTGTGATTGCATGTTCATAAGGGGGTACGAGGAGATTGGCATGTATTGGATGGTATGTGAGACTAGCTAGATGGTGTATAGCAAGAGAATAGATGAAGTTCATGTTCCTCAGCACACACTTGCACGCATGACATTTTGGTCTTTATTCATCGTGCCTTGGTTGATAATTTGTCATAAAAGTTGATAGGTTGGAATTGAGGATATGTTAAAAGTTTTTGATATTGCATGAAAAATTTGTTTTGATGAACTCAAATAGGAACAAGTTTGACAGAGGAGTGAAGTCTAGTATCCAGTGTTTGTGAAGTGTGAGTTTGCTTGAGGACAACCAAAAGTTCAAGTGTGGGGGAATTTGATAAGTTGGTTTTATACCAACTAATATATGATGAAATGCTTGGCTTTTGTTGTGTGCTTTATGTATATATGTGACGTTTTGAGAGGTTTTATGCATTTATATGTTTGCAATGTGAAAATGATCAAATGGTGCAAACAGAGCAAAAATATTGGTAAATGAAGTGAAAATGTCAAAGAGGAAATGAAGGAATTCAAGAATACATTTTCGGCCAAATTAGGGTTTTTGGCAGTTTTGAGTGTGTATCTTGTTCTATGAATAACTCTTTCAATTCTGATCCAAATGAGGAGATATTGGATGATTTGGAAAGCTCTTTGTTTGTCCTTTAATTGTTGTGTTTTAACTTTCTCCCAATTCTGTGTGCAATTATGAGAAACGAAGGCATCT
This sequence comes from Ophiorrhiza pumila, assembly GCA_016586305.1. NCBI lineage: Eukaryota > Viridiplantae > Streptophyta > Magnoliopsida > Gentianales > Rubiaceae > Ophiorrhiza > Ophiorrhiza pumila. The sequence goes on from BLIW01000005.1 coordinate 19,600,680, forward strand.
TTGTTGTGTTTGGATTAGGGTTTGGTAGAGTTTTCTCTTTCTGCCATAGTTTGGTTAATTTTGTATATCTTGAGCTATAGGTATCCAATGAGGTTGATTCTTGAAACTATAGAAAGCCAAGAGGAAGTTATATAACTTTCATGTTCACTGAAAAGTCCAATTCATAGTCTAAGTTATACGAATCTTGCATGGAAGTTGGATGCTTTTTCTAGCTAAATACTTATGCACTCACCACACTTTGCTCTTGCATTCACTACACTTCACTCACATGCATTCACTGCATAATACCTCACTGCACTCGCACCACAATCACACTACACTCTTGCTACACTCTCGTACACTCTCACACACACTCGCACCATCAGTGCACCACATCCATGCGGCGAGATCACCTCGCCGCATTAACCTCGCACAACTCTCTTGCACTGCACTTGCAGTATACTAACACTAGCACTCCCACACTCTAAGCACATCACTCTAGCACTCAGCACATGACCATGCGGCGAGGTCACCTCGCCGCATGGATGCCTCGCACTCGCAGCACTCACACACACACACAACTCATGCGGCGAGATCACCTCGCCGCATGTACTTGTGCACACATGCACTAAAGCACTCAATCACTTACTTCACTTGCACACCACAAGCTCACATTCATTGTACCAATCTTTATTCACAACTTCACAACAGTTTTACTCAGCTCAATAACCTCACAACATTGATGCTTATTTTCTACCCAAATTCACTACATTAGCATTCATTCTCAATACACAACAATCACTCATAGTTGTAGTTGGATTTCACAAAATTCGATTTCACATTCATTTCACAATTCACATTCATTCACAACACTTCACATTTTTGATCACTCAAACTACTCACAACACTCAAAACATTTTCATCACTCAAACTTGCACACTCACACGTTCACGGCGAGGTCTCGCCGCGAGACCTCGCCATTCACCATGAGCACGGCGAGACCTCGTGGCGAGGTCTCGCCGCGAGGTCTCGCCACCCAAACACACAAAGTGGCGAGATCTCGCAGCGAGACCTCGCCCTTTACACTCTGGTTTGGGAGAAAAAATGGCTAAGTGTTGCTCTCATTCTTCAGGTGGTGCACATATGCAAGGGAAGGCGTGATACAAGAGGGCGAAAAGGCGCATGCGTGCTTAGTGGAAGATGAGTGTTGCAGCTTTGTCCCTGAAGGCGCGGTCATCCTAGCTTATAAAGGCGTGAAGATGACTGAACGAGAAGGAATCATAGACTGTACTGGAGGAGTGATCAAGGCAAGCTGGAAGGCACTGAGGAACAGCTGAAAGCGCCGGATTTCAAGCTTGAAGGCGTTGGTGCAGTCTTAAGAACACTTTGGATTTCTTATCTACATTTTCATTACTTAGGCAATTTTAGTAGTGGTACTCATGTAATATTTTAGTCAATATACGTTTGCCTACCATTTACGTTTCTTTTGTAACCTCTATATATAGAGGAATAGTCAACATTTTAGGGACGATTCATTATTCACTATTCATATTTTTTCAATATTGTAACCGACTTCTGATTTTGAAGAGCGGAAAGTGTTCTTGAGATCTACTTTCTCTCTCTACTTTCTCTCTCTAGATTTGTTGCTTCATTTTGGATTCTGATCAAAGATTTGTTTTCATCATCGTACATCTCCTAAAAATTGAGAAGAAAAGTGACAATCCTCTCAGCATTTGGAAGCTTTTAAGACTCTTAATTGGTAAACTCTTCCAATTAATGATTATGAACTGTTTAACCTTCCAATTTGTTGATTGTAAAGCTGAAATGGAGATTCGTGGCTAATTGCATGATAATCTAGGATACTGAGGGTGAATGCTAGGTTGAAATTGTAATTGTGCAGTAGAACTAACAATCTATTATAAGAAATGAAAATTCTCAGCTATGAAATGGTAAAACTTATTAAGTGCATGATTTTGATATGAATTTGATGAAATGAGATTTGATTGCGGTCGTCATGCTGAATTGGGTATTCTTTTGTGAGATTTGGATAAAAATCATGAATAAGAACCTGAGAATGCATGAGTTCTTAAACCTGTTTGAATTTGCACAGATCTTAAGGCTAGACCTTACCATAGGAAGCGTTGAGTCTGTATAATCCTGAGAACAAGGTGATAAGAGATTCTCCTACTTAAATGATGAATTTATATGCTAGGATCGGCCCTCACCATGGGAGATTCTAGGTGTTCATGCCTTAGTAATTTGAGTGGGGAATTGAGACAGCTTGTTCACACTTCACCATCCTTAGGCCTGACCAGAGGATAGGATGGTTTCGGGAGACTAAAATTGTAGTGTAGTGACCATGCTAACTATAATTTCTGTTTCCAATTGTGATTCTCCTCATCTGTTTTGATTGTATGTTAGTAATACTGCATGTATGAGAAGTTGCATTCACCCGGAAGTAGCCTAGATTATCAGCTTAATTTTCTTGAGAACTTTTCTTTTACTTCTTTGAGTCTTAAATTTAGTAATCAGTATTCTTTAGTCTTGTTATATTTTGGTGACATAATTGAGCATACCAAACTTCTTGAATCGACTATTTCCCTGAGGAACGAAACCTAGCTCACTGCTACTATATTCAGTGAAATTAGGATAAATTGACGAGCCACGACACTCGACATCAATGTGTTTTGATATTGGCATTGTTTTAATGCATTTTGATGCATTTAGCGTGGTAATAGTAGTCTTTGAGTTGTTATATTTTCATGAAACTAGTGTATAATCTATTAGTTATGTGTTAAGGTGGTTTTGGTTATGTTTGGTTATGTGTGACATATTGATGCTCTTGAAATAGGTTTACTTTTCGAATAAAGGTTGCATATGTTTTTGGTTCTATGATAAGTGCATGCTCCTTGATATGAAATGCATGTGATGAAAAGCAGAGATTCAATTTTGTTTGTTGTGGCATGTGAACACATAATGTGCATGTGGCAGAGAACGGATAGGAAAAGTTCACATGCATTAAAGTAAAGTGGCTCCACTTAAGTCTTGAATCATTTTTTGTTTGATTGACGTATGCATGGTGAGATGACCGAAATAAGTGAGGTTCCTTTGTACTTCTTATTTAGTGACATGTGAAAGTTAGTGGCGTTGGGCAGAGAATGAAATGAGAAGGTCATATGACTTGAATTTTAATCGGGTCCCACATTTGAATGGCTTTATTGTTTGCTAGTGTTTGGTGAGGAACATTAATGGTTATGGTTGACCGATGAAATGAGTGGCATGTTTTTTTTCCTTTTTGTTCTATAAATGCTAAACTACCATTGCTAGCATTTAAGGCCAATGGAAGACCATTTTGATTGAGCTAAGGGTCGATCAAGGGAGTTTGTGCAAGCATTTCATCACTTTTCAATTTCCATTTCCTTCAAGAATTGTCTAGGGTCTTCACTCAAGGTATGCTCTCTCGTTCACATTTTTAAGTTGTGTGTTTATACTTCTTGTAGCATAAAGAACATGATAATGATGATGTTGTTGTTAAGATGATGGAAATGATGAATATGTAAGATATTATGTAGCTTAGCCAAGGAGAACATGCATATTAAGTGTAGGGGGGGAGGGGCGTTTGAAAAAGTTTCGTTTTTCAATCAGTCCAGCTTTGACATGTCTGTATTTTGACTATAACTTGAGCTGGGTATGTCCAAATGAGGTGAATCTAGTTGGAGAATGTTGCTCAGAGATAAGGCTACAATGTTTATGTTGGTCACTTTTGACGATTTTGACTAGAATGTAATCTTATTTCAGAGATAAGGCCGTATGTATGTTAATCTTGTAGTCTGGAAAATTCTGGATTTGGCCTGTTTGGAATGCCTCGGTGTTTTGGCTATAACTTGCCCATTTTTGGTCCAAATGGTGTGAATTTTGTCCCCTAATTTAGACCAGATCGTGCTTTACAAATTTGCAGTTTAAAGTTTTGGCTAATTCGAAATGTTTCAATATGTTATTTGGTCTATCTCATGAAGTGTCAAGCTGAAATTTGCCAACATTCTGTTAGAGTACATTGCGGTTGTGATGAGATTACAACTTGGGTATGTCTTGTGTAAATTGAGTGAATTCAGTTCTTGGAGCTAGCCAAGTTGTAGTTCTATATATTTGAGGTTTTGAATTCTTGCTAGATTTATCTTGTTGACATGTTGTAGTCTTGGAGATGTGGAGATTGATAAGCTGAAATTTGTTGTGGAAATGAATGCCAAGTTGCCATGAGCTTATCTTAGAGGATTAGAAGTTGTTCATATAGACATTAGATGAGGAAATACAAGTTGCTATGTTTTGGGCTTTATATTTTGTGGTTGGAGTGTTTTTATGTATATGTTTTATTTGAGGAAATGGATGTTCGGAGCTCCTAGTTAAATTTTCAAATGTCTAAATTTTTACTGATATTGTTGTGTAAAGAGAAGTTCAACATCACAAAAGGTTTGTTTTGTTGGTTGTTTTTGACAGGAATGGCACCTAAAAAAGATTCAACTTCACAAAAAACTTCAAAGAAAGGAAAAGGGAAAACTGAGAAACCACCACTTGAAGACTCTAATTCGGAGTACTTTCCAGAAGAAGATTTGCCACTATTCGAGGATCCCCCTCAGTACGCAATGCAAGCTACAACTCCGAAGAAGAGGAAGGGGTCTTCTAATCAAGATGGTGAACCGTCGGTGTTTTTAGACAAAAGGGCTCAAAAACGATGGGAACAGGGAATTGGTATGAAAAAGCTTTATCTGGAGAGGGCATTCGCGGTTGAAGGAGGTCAATTCCAAGAATTGATGGCATTCCATTGTTTTGATAAAAAACTCACGATTGCACCAGGGTTTTGCAACGCTAGTCTGGCAAGGGAATTCTATGCTAACGCAAAATTTTCGAATGAAGCTGGAGAATTCTACGTGAGGGGAAAGTGGGTACAGATTACAAGTGAGATCATCAATAATCATCTTGGTACTCCCAGTTTTTCTCATGAACCTTTGCCAATTTCGGAGGATGATGAGCGCGACCAGGCATTGTCAGAGGAGCTCGCTTTACCGGGAGCTAAATGTGAGTTGAATAGAAGGGGTGAACGCAAGTATATCCGTGGAGAGTGGCTGCGCAGTGATGTAAAAATCTGGCTCATGTTTGTACTGTCACGTCTTATGCCAAGTTCGCAATCCACTGAAGTGCTACGCAATCGATTGCACTTGATTTCAGCTATCTGTGGGAAGAAGCCAATTGATGTTGGGCAAAAAATTCTTTTTACTATACAATCTGGAGTTGATATGGATAGTGCAGCTCTCTATTTCCCTGTCTTGCTTGAGGAGCTTTGTATGGCTCAAGGGGTGGATATAGAGGTTAGAGAATGGCGACGAAATCTAGGCCCGATTGATACTTCACTTTATATCAAGTACCGGGCATTAGAAAAGGAAATGATGAAGGCAAAGAAAGCTGGGGCTAAAAAGTCGCGGAGCAAGTCTGACCCTCCACCTTCTGAGGTAGATGAGGAACCACAGCTGTATGATTTCAGTACTTTACAACGGGCATTACAAGACTTTCGGCAATCAGTTGAGCATCGTTTCTCAAATATGGATGAGAGGCTGGAACGGATGCATGAGGGTGTGGAGCATATGCAGCAAGAGTGGACAGCACACGCTTCGAGTATGGACCAGAAATTGGATGACATGTCAACGGTCGCTCAACAACAATTCGAAGTGCTGTATCATAGACAAGCGTGCATGTAACGAGAGCTCGATAGGTGCAATAAGATGACTGTTTACTAGCATTCTGATTTGGGACCTCCAAAACCAACTCCGACTTTGGCGCAGCTAGCTGGGTATCGAATCCCAAATTTGTTATGTGAAGTCGTCAGTGGAACCGTGCATGAACTTTCACCTGGGGTTCCAGCGATGCCTGTACTGAACCCATTGCCAACATTTGGCCATATTCATCCGATGCCTCAGACTCCCACTTTCGTACCGAATCCTGATTTTATGCCTTGCATAAGGATTTCGTTGATCAGCTCTGGACAGCCTCTTGAAGAACCGATTCATGGTCCTTTTCATTATGTGGCTCGTCCTTTCGATGTTCCTTCGTTTGCAACAGCAGCTCCTTTTGGTGGACATTCGTTTTCAACAGCAGCTTCATTTGCATCTTCTTCTTCCTCGGCTCCATTATCTTCCCAGGGAGTCCCTCATTCTTAGAATTTTACATTGTGGGCAATGTCTGTTTCAAGTGTAGGGGGTGGAAGATATGTTGTTTGCTGATATGTTCATGATTGGTTGGTGTGAGGACGTTGTTGAAGTTGTGTGATTGTTTTGTACTTTGTTTGATGGGATGGTGGGCTGAATTTGTTTTGGAGATGCTTGATATGTTATTGAGGGTTTCGGGTTATGGAAGATATTTTGATGAATTGTGAAGTGGTTCTGAGTTGAAGCTGTTGGCAAGTTTCTTGAAGTCTGTTATGCATTGTTAAAGACTTGACGTCTTGTGAAATTAAGTCGAGACATTATGTTTGATGCTTATTCTAGAAATTGAGTTTGAATGGCTAGTGTGTTTACTATGTTTCTAGTGTGGTAAGTAGTGAGTCTGGTCATTGAAAAATGAATAAAAGTCTAGGTGGTAGTGTAAGTTGCTGTGAGGAGTAAGTAGAAGTCTAGAACACTTTGTATTGGGCTTTGACTCCTCTGGTAAACTATGTTCGAAATTTGTAGTTCATTAAGTTCTATTTTTATTCCGCATTCGAAAATTGTTTTGTCGTCCTTGATTCCAATCTTGATGAAATCAGTATATTTTGTTAGTCAAGGCATCATGTTAAGGTAAGATAGATATGCCATGCAAACATGTTCTTGGACATAGGAGGAAAATGATTCAATTTGTTCTTATTGTTATGCATTACTCTGTTGTTTTGGATGCTCTAGCATACATAGTCCTTTAAAGACATCCAGGAATTTTTAGTCACACAAGAAAGGATATGGAGAAAAAGCCTTTGGCAATTAGGAATGAAAAGCCGAAATACCCTTAGCAAGCATAATTGGGAAAAAATAGCCATAAAACCCGGGCAGCTAAAGGGAAAAAGAAGCCAAAAGACCCAGGCAAGCTCACCAATATGTGTAATAAAATAAAAGCACTAAAGTGCAAGAGCAAATTAAATCTGAAATCAACTAAGAGAAGCACCAATGTGCGAACATTGATCTTGTGTGATTTTGAGTTCTTGTGTGTGGACATTGTGATTGTTTATACGAAGAGATGTTTTGGAACAAAAGAGGTAATGCATGCAGAGAGAATAGATGGACCAGTATTCCTCAGCACACACTTGCACGCATGACATTTTGGTCTTTATTCATCGTGCCTTGATTGATAACTTGTGCTGAAATTTGATGGATTGGGGTTCAGGACTTGGTGAGAGTTTTATGCATGAAAAAAAAATTGTTTTTGATGAACTAAAATGAGAACGAGTTGGACAGAGGAGTGAAGTCTAGCGCTAAGTGGATATGAAGAATAAGTTTGCTTGAGGGCAAGCAAAAGTTCAAGTGTGGGGGAATTTGATAGGTTGGTTTTATACCAACTTAAATAGCTTAATTCACTTAACTTTTGGCTTGTTTTCCATGAAATTGTGATGTGTTATGTGATAATGGGTGCTTTTATGTGATTGGTAATGAGGTGTGCTAAAATGAATAGAAAAGATCAAAAAATGAGGTTAAAAGAATCAATTTTGAATTCGGGTGAATAAGTACGAGTGTGCCATAGTTTTGGCAGATTCAGTGCTGAATTTCATTTGAGTTTTTTTAATTCTGATCCGAATGAGGAGAATTTGGTTGTTTTGGAAAGCTCTTTGTGTGTACTTTAATTGTCATGTTTTAACTTTTTTCAAATTCGGTGTGCAATCATGAGAAATGAAGTCTTCTTTGTTGTACTTGGATTAGGGGTTTTTGGTTTTGGTCTTCTTGCCACAGTTTGGTAGATTGACAATATCTTGAGCTACAGATCTCCAATTTCGATAATTCTTGATCCTATGGAAAGCTAAGAGAGGAAGCTATAACTGTGATGTTCAAGGCAAAGTCCATTTTTGAAAGGAAGACTGGCAATTCACCGTGGGAATGGCCTTGTTAGGGTTTTCAAGCCTTCGAGGCACATTTTCCTGCTACAGCTCAGTATTTTGGTTGTAACTTTGTCATCTGAGTTCTGCATTGGGTGATTCAAGTGGCTATGGAAAGCTGGAATGAAGGGTTACAACTTTCGTGTTTTAAGTTTTTCTAAATTCACAACACATCGGGGCCATATTTGGGTTGGAAGTTGCAGCATTCTTGCACACATGCACACTTCGTCACACACTCACTCACCTTTCGCACACTCTCGTACACACACCATGCGGCGAGGTGACCTCGCCGCACAAGGAACTCGCACACTCTCATGCACACACTGTGCGGCGAGGTCACCTCGCCGCATGCACTCTAGCACGATTCACACACCACATGCACAGACTACATGTAATTGTATTACAATCATACGCATTGTGCACATTACTAGCGAGACATGTTATAGGCTATCCATGTTGAAGTTTCTTTACAATATTTGCTCACAATTATTTTGTCCATTTCATTCACCATTTTTCATTCATGTTAACATTCAAGATTTCACTCTCATCATAACATTCACTTCACAACACTCTTCACTCTTCATAACTCACACAATATGTCTTGCAACTTACCTCACAACATTTTGCTCACACAAACCTCATGATACACTCGCACACTTTGCACCAAAGTGGCGAGACCTCTTAGAGAACACTGCGAGACCTCTTAGAGAGGTCTCGCCAGTTTGAAGAATGAGTGGCAAGACCTCTCTAAGAGGTCTCGCCATGATAATAAAGAAACTAAGAGGTCTCGCCGTGATAATTGGTAAAAGTGGCGAGACCTCTTAGAGAGGTCTCGCCAATGATGGTGCATTTCGGTGTTTGGTGATGGAAAAAATGGCAAAGTACTTAGAAGTTTTGCTTTTGTGTATGCAGGTTTGGTGAAGGCGCAAAGGTGTTGGTTCAAGGGCGCAAGGAAGCGGATAAAGGCGCTGGATTCGAGGCTCAAAGGCGTGAATGGATTACTTTGACCGAGTGTCGTTTTTGTTTCTTTTCTTTTCTGTTCTTTGATTTTTATTTTATATTATGGCATTGCTGTAACAAGGTAGTCATTTTACGTTTGCGTATTGTTTACGACTTTTGTAACCTCTATATATAGAGGAGATAGTTAATAGATTAGAAAAATTGGGGAATTCATAATCTAGTTTCTTACCAGACTTTTGTAATTTTCGGAAGCGGGAACTTTCTCTCGAGATTTTCTTTCTCTCTCTACTTTCTCTCTCTAGCATTTTAGCTCCGTTCTCAATTCCGATCAAGAATTTGTTCCGAACATTGTAATTCTATACTCAATTAAGGAGGAATTCACGGTTTTGTCGTGAATTGGAAGCAATTGAAGCATATCATTTGGTAAATTCTTCCCAATTAATGAATATGATTTGCTCAGTGTTATCTATTGACGATCGTGAACTGGAAATGGAACTTTGTGGCTAAATTTGCATTGTTTTAGGGTTTTGATCTGGATGAAGTGTAATTAGACTATGTAATGCCTTGCACTTGACATAAATCATTAAGAATGAACTCATACTAGAGAATTATTCTTAAATTTTGTTAAGTTTCACTCATTTGTGCTTTTGTTGATTGAATAATGTTTCGATTGTGGTCGTCATGCTAGGTTAGGGTCTAATTCGTCAATAGGAGTAGAAATGCTTGAAATGAGAACCTCCGGTATGGTAATTGAGTATTCTCACTAGTATTGTTAGATCATGAACTGAGATGCGGTCGTCATGACGGTGGAAGTTCATTAAGACTTAAGAATTGAGTGAGAAGAGACTTCTTGAGCTTCACGAAGACAAACGGACCTAGGTTAGGCCTCGCGCCATGTGAAAACGTTAGGTTTTGCATGCTATAGTAGTGGAACCTGGGAAGTTGAGACTCTGTGGGTTACAACCTTCACTCTAGGCCTCGCCATGGGAAAGAGTGAAGTCAGGGAGCATAGAATATGATGTGGTTGTCATGCTGATCATAGTCTAGGTTCTCAGGCAGTTTGTTCTCCTCTTTGTTTTCCAGTGTATGTCAATTGTCTTGCATTTGAGTAGTCTATTTGCATAGTCATCTGGTATACAACCCTAGGACAGCTTACTAAGACTTGTTACCACATTTCTGTGTATTTTCCTAGTTGTTCTCTGTTCTTGTTGTGTGTATTTCTGAATTTCTATATCTCCCAACAGATGAGGGAGGGCATTACTCCCAGAAAGAAAAGGTGGGCATCATTTATTGGTTGAGTTTCCCACCATTTTTTGCAGGTCAGCTTAACTGCATTAGAGTGCTCAGTTATTCGCATTTCTGCAGCAAAAGTCCTCCAAACCTGTTTCACAATTAAACAACTAGCAAAGGAGTGATTGATGTTTTCTTCATCTTGCCAGCAGAATTAACATATTGTCGGGCCAATGACATTGATTCTATGGAGAGCTTCCCCCAACGGAATTCTTCCCAAGAACAAACTATGCATAAAAAATGATATCTTTAAAGGAAGAGAGGGTAGCCATATCTTCTTCCAATCTAGGATAGGGCTAGCTCTCTTTCTGATTTTTTCAAATGCTGAACTGAGGGAGAAATCCCCATTCTCATACAATATCCATCTCAATTGATCATTACCCTCCTCAAGTTGTGGTGGGATGTTTGGAATCATATTTCTGATCGCAGGCTCCAAGGTATCAATTCTATCCATGTTCCATCCTCCATTACTTATGTAATCTCTCACTATTAGGTTGTTCAGAACCGTTAATTCTGTACTCAGTTTGCCACAACCCAGCCAATTGTCTACCCACATGTGGGAGTTCCCCCCTCGAATCTGAACAACCATACATCTCTCTGTAACAGCTGCAACTTTCAACATTCTCTTCCATGTGCGTGAATCACCCTTATGTAAGCTTATTTGCGAAGGGTGTAGGAGTCCAACATATTTGTGATAAAGGTATTCAGCCCATAAGGTTCCTCCCTTTCGAAATCTCCACCATAGTTTCATGCTTTGGGCTGTGATAATGTCTTCCAATGCCCTAAACCCTATTCCCCCTTCTTCTTCTGAGTAGCATAGTTTCTCCCATCTAATCCAATGATAACATCGCTGTTCCCTCATCTTGTGCCATAGGAAATTAGCAAAGATTTGCTCCAACTGGTTCAGCACACATTTTTGAGGAAAGGTAGCCATAGTAATATATATTGGCGTTGTTGAGAGCACGCTTTTGATTAAGGTTATTCTTCCATCTTTAGAGAGAAAGCTTGTGTTCCAAGCACCTGTTTTATTCCTCACCTTTTGGATCAGCTGGTCAAAATGTTTGGCTTTGAGCTTTCCATAGTGGATGGGAATCCCTAGATAGTTAATAGGCCAAACTTCTTTTTGAAACTTGGTTATTCTGCCTAGAAGGGACTTCTTGTGGCCTGAAAGCTTGTGGTGGCATAAGTAACAGCTTTTCTCTTCATTTATTTTCTGCCCTATTACAGCTTGATAGTGCTTCAAATCTTCCATCAATCTAGCCAATGAATTCTGAAAGGCTGCCGAGAATATTATAACATCATCCGCGTATGCTAAGTGTGAGACTTTAGGGCAATTTCTTGAGACTCCAAAAGCTGGCACATGCTCCATGGCACTATTCAGTAGCCTTGATAGATAATTTGATCCCAGTATGAACAGTAATGGAGATAGAGGATCTCATTGTCTCAGTCCTCTCGTTATATTAAACCACCCTTGTGGGGAGCCGTTGATAAGTATAGATATCCAGACGTTAGCAATCAGCCTCCGTATAGTGTCTATGAATCGTTCCCCAAATGCAAAATTCCTCAGTGTTTGCAGCAAAAATGGCCAGTGCATTCTATCGTATGCTTTCTCCATATTCAGCTTGATGGCGATGTTACTATGTTTGTTTTTACTCCCCATGGAGGTCATCAGTTCAATCGCCAGTAGATAGCTATCTAGAATTTGCCTTCCCACCACAAAGCCACTTTGATTTTCCCAAATTATGTAAGGTAGAATTCTACTGAGTCTGATGCTATTAGCTTAGACAGAATCTTATTTATATAATTGCAGAGGCTGATTGGTCTGAAGTTTGAGAAAGATGAAGGGTTTGGAATTTTGGGTATTAGGGCAATCCAGGTTGCCGAAACTGCTGCTGGGATTAATTCCCCATTAAGAAAACTTCTGACGACAGTTGATAACTCATGTTTGATGATATGCCATGTATTTCTGAAAAAGTGCCCATTAAGCAATCCGGTCTCGACTCACTATCCTTCCCCAACGAGAAGACCACATCCTTCAGTTCCTCCATGTTACGGTCCTTTATTAGGTCTTTATTCCATTCCTGAGATAACAGTCTTGGGATTACTCTTGGCCTAATGAGTTCTCATGGCATTTCAGCAGAATACAACTTGGTGAGTGGAATACAGCCTCTTCCTCAATCTCCTTATCCCCCACTGCCCAATCTCCTGATCTCCCCCTGATCCTTTGTAAATTGTTTCTGATCTGCCTTTGTTTGACAGTGGCATGGAAGAAAGAGGTGTTTCTGTCCCCATCCGCTATCCATTTTGCATTTGCCCTTTCAGCCCAGAATCTTTCCCCCCTTACTGTAGCCTGATAAGTAGGTTTTATAGCTACTTATATATCTTATTTCACTTAGCTTTCGACTTGTATTCCATACATTTATGTGTGTTTATATGCTATTTGGTGCATTATTGTGATATGCAACTTGATGGGTTTAAATGATGAAAAAGACCTAAAAATGTGAGTAAAATAAGGCAAATGTGTGAGTGGTGTCAAATGGCAAGAAAGAGTTTAAAAGACTTGAGAGATGTGTGGGATTTTTTGGGAAAACCAAAACATGCTTAAAATAGCCTAGTTTTGGATTGGACAGATTTGATTAGTGAACTTCCTTTAAGCATAACTTCCTTAATGATAATCCAATTGGTTAGTTCTCTGATGTTCTGAAAAGCTCTTTGAATGCACTATAATTCTTATGTTTTAACTATTAGCTAATTCTATGTGCAAGACTATGAAATAGGAGTTTCTTTGTAAAATGCCATATTAGGGTTTTATGAGTTTTATGTTGCCACAGTTTGGTTAATTGTTAATAACTTGAGTTCTAGGCATCCAATGGTGTTGTTTCCTGAACCATTGGAAAGATAAGAGGAAGTTCTATAATTGTTTTGCTGACCTCAGGGTCTGAATCAAAGGATAAACTGATAATTTGTGCCAAAAAGAGGGATAAAACTGGAGTACATAAAAGTCTTGGAAAATAGCACTACGATCTCATCGTAGTGTTAATTTCACATTCTGCCAGGTTCCAGTATTTTGGTCATAACGCTCTAACCTAAGCTCCGATTTGGATGATTCAAGAGGCTATGGAAAGCTAAGATCAAGGGCTACAACATTGATGTTCTAATTTTGTCCACATTTCCAACGCATCACAGTCGAATATTTGTTGGAAGTTGCTAAATCATCTGCAAACCTATGGAATTTGCACTACGATTTTCATCGTAGTACAATTTTGCCCACACACACATTTGCACTACGATTTGATCGTAGTACAATTTTACACACAAGCACATAACACTACAATGCATCGTAGTGTTAAGGCTTAGAACACATTCACTCACAACACTCATTCTTGCATCAACACACAAATTTCATAAATTTCTCAACTCCTTTCACAACATTTCACCCACGTAGCATTTCGTTCTCATTCTTTAGCTGAAAAAAATCATCTAAGCTTTTATCATATTCACAACACTTTGGAATCACACACTTGCATGACACTGCTTCACAAGTTTTGATAAAAATTTCGTGTACTAATTTGTGGCATGTTTCATTCTCATTCTTTTCTTCATTCTTGTTTTCACTCTTTTGCACATTTCTTCACCATACTTCACAAACTCTTTGCATCTCATTCTTTGTTTTCATAGCTCAGATTTCACTTCTTGCACTTTCACTCACAAACATTCACAACATTCACACACTTTATTTGCACATAAACACAATTGCACTTCGATGCATAGCCACGATGCATCGTATGCATAGCGATTTGTGCTACGATGCATCGCCACGATGCATCGTAGTGTTCCTGAGTTTCTGCTACGATGCATCGCCACGATGCATCATAGTGTTGTTGAGTTTGTGCTACGATGCATCGCCATGATGCATCGTAGCCTTAATTCGTTTGTGCTGCGATGCATCGCCAAGACTTTGTGAGATTTTGTGCTGAAAATTGACTAAGTGTTGTTTTCTGTTCTTCAGGTACAGGTGGTGCAATAGAGGCGTGGACGCTAGAAGCTGGAAGGCTCATGGAAGCTGAGTTCAGGAAGGAAGGTTGAAGCTTGGACTCCGAAGGCGTGATCTGCCTTGCTTATGAAGGCGTGAAGCTGCTGGACCAAGAGTGGGCAGCAAGCGTGAGCGAAGGCGTGGAAGCTGTTGGCTCGAAGACGCTGGATCTGGACTGAAGGCGCAAGTCCGAGAGCCTAAAGGTGCTGGAGCTGAACTAGAGGCGCGATTACTGCAAGCTGAAGGCGCTGGATTGCTGAACAATGTTTAGCATTTGGATTTTCTTTCTTTGATGTTTGTCAATCCTTACGAGGGCACTCTTGTAACTTTGTAGTTATTTTACATATTGCGTATTAGTTACATTTTTCTAACTCTATATATAGGAAATATAGCTAAGATTCCGGGGGGACGATTATTCATCCATTAGTTAGGATTTTATTTTGTAACCAACTTTTCATCTAGAGAGGGCGGGAATAAATTTGTGAGATCTACTTTCTCTCTCTAGTTTCTCTCTCTAGCTTTTGAACCTCCATTTTGGATTCCGATCGAGGAATTGTTCCGGTTATTATAAATCTCCTTGCAATTGAGAAGGCAATTCACAATCCTTTTCACATTTGGAAGCTTTTAAGACATCTTAATTAGTAAACTCTTCTAATTGATGAAATGAACTGTTCAGTCTTCCAATTTGTTGATCGTGAATTGGAAATGGAGTATTGTGGCTAATTGTATGATAATCTAGGTTTCTAATTGGTGAATGATTGGTTGAATTGATAAAGTACAGTATAATTAACAATCTAAGAAGAGAAATACAACATTCTCTTGAGTGAATTTGTAAACTTGTTAAGTTCATGCTTTTGATCTGAATTTGTTGAAATGAGATTTGATTGCGGTCATCATGCTGAGTTGAATCTTAATTCATAAGATTCGGCTAAGAATTCATGAATGAGAACCAGATAGTGGAAGAGTTCTTAAACCTGATTGCATTTGTACATGTCTTAGAGCTAGGCCTCACCATAGGAAACTCTTAGACTGTGAAGTTGTGAGAACAAGGTGATAAGAGATTTTCTAACTTGAATGATAAATTTACAAGCTAGAATCAGGCCTCACCATGGGAGATTCTAGGAGATAGTTGCTTGAGTAATTCGGGTAGATAATTGAGAAGACTATAGGTTCTATTCACCATCCTTAGGCCTTACCATAGGATAGGATGGTGATGGGAGGCCAGGGTTACAGTGTGGTGGCCATGCCAACTGTGATTAAGTCTCTTAGTTGCTCTTCTCCTCAATTGATATGATTGTATGTTAGTAGTACTGTGTTGATAAGTTGTATTCACCCGGAAGAAACCTTAGATTATTTGTTTCAATCTAGTGAGAGCTTTCCTTTTTACTTCTTAGTGTTTATCTTGTGATAGTTTCATTTCGCAATTGATTTTATCTTGTGAGTTCCTTTTTATTTCATTACTTGAGATTACCATTGTGACTACGGCTAGAGCAATAACAAATTTCTTGATACCTCCTTTTCCCTGTGGATACGATACCTTGCTCACTGCTACTATAGTTAGTGAAATAGGATAAATTGACGAGCCACGACAACTCGCTATCAAATTTTGGCGCCGTTGCCGGGGAGAAGGCACGGTTTCTTGAATTTGAATTTGCTTTGTTTTGTTTTCTTTTCCTTTGTGTAGCTTAGTAGTTTTGTTACGTTCTTTTGTTGTTTTTGTTTTTGTGTTTTGTTCTGTCTATGTGGTGTATTTTTGGCCTATGCAGGATACTTGAACTCAATTGGAAGAGGAGATTGCACACCATAAGTAGCCAAGCATGTCTAGCTAGTATGGGGACTCTTTTGGTTCTTATCAGTTCACACAGCCAACACCTATGAGATTTGGGGACTTCTCTCCACCACCATATGAAGAGCAATGGCAAAATCAAGCACAAGGCAATAACTCATATCATAATGGAACACAAAGACCATATGTGGAATACATGTTGTCTCAAATGCTGGAAAAACTTGACAGAAGCATACAAAAGGGAGAGCAATGGCGTAACCAAAAACAAAGTAATGAGTGTCATCTCAGAGAAGAGGCAAAAATGGAAGACATGTTGTCTCAAGTTTTGAAGAGATTTGATAGAAGTGAAAGCTCACTACAGAAGCCATCATCATTCAAGGGCGACAACAAATCTATCATTCAAGAGGCAAAAATGGAAGACATGTTGTCTCAAGTTTTCAAGGGCGACAACAAAGATTCGATCGAATCAATGTGTTAATCAGCAACATATGGGAACAAATTGAGACACCAGTTCTAGATGCCCAATACAACTCAGAAAGTACCTTTCTTCTCACTAAAACACCAACTCCTGAGGACAATCATTTTGATATGCATGCTAATATTGATTGTAGCTTAAAGTGTCTAAGGGAGGAGGAGTCTACATGTTTTGGGGATAGTGTACATGAGTGTTATGTTGCAGATTCTTCTGTGCATGAATATGTGAACTTTGATGTTGAGGATGATGGCTTCTTTAGTGAGCTTGATAGTGATGACTCTAGTGTTCTAAGTTGCCATGTTACTAAGATGGAAAGTGTGTCTAAAGCTGAGTCTTGCATTAATTTCATGGAATTCAATGAGTCATATGATGTTGATTGCCTTTCTTTAGTTGCTTCTCCTCTTAATAGCTTTGTGAATTGTACAGAGTCATTTCTTGAGGATCAATGTGATATCATAAAGGAAGATAATGTTGCATTTGTTAATGAGAGTGTTAACACATTGTTTGAAACTCTTGTTGAGGCACCAATTTTTGAAATGATCAATGAATCTAAGTGTTTAAATGGTGATTCACAAGAAGTGCAAAATGAGATACTCTTGTTAATTGATGATAATGCGTTCTGTGTTGTTAACAAAGAAAAGACTCTAGAAATTCCTCATGTTAGTCTAGATGATGAAGATGTGAAAATTCTCAATGACATAGCTAACATTGTGGAAAATTGCTTCATTGATGAATCCATTTTTAAGCTTACTAATGAATATGTTGAGATCATAGATGTACAAGCCTTGGTTGAGCCTTGCAGGGTTGGAAAGCTTAGTATGGTGGGAGAAGTAAATAAAGTGTCTCCAATGGTGGAAGAAGTGTATGATGTGTGTCCCATGGTGGAAGAATTTAATGAGGTGCCTACAATAGGGGAGTTTCAGTGGTTCAGAGTTAAATTTGTAGTGGTTGCTCCCCATATGCATGAGCTTAAGCACTTCTTTGCCACTATTCTTCAAGTGTCCTACAGGAGGATAATGAATTCTTATGAAATATTATTTTTCTGGTACAGAGAGGGTTATTTCGATTCTTGAAGAAGGAAGTTACATAAATAAAGTCTAGCTGGAGACTATAAAACTTAGAACTACTTCTTTCATTTTACCTTTACTTCAGTATTTGGTTCAATTAATTGTTATATTATTTTGCATTTCTGCTTATACTCACCAAGGCCACTCATGTTGTAGAGGCATGAACATGAAGGAAGTTGCAAGGGAAATATGCCATGCATACATGAGGCTAAGTGTGGGGGAGTGGAGTCATGAACCACTCTCACAATGCACATAATCATTTTGTCTTATATTTCAAGCATGATTGTGCATATGCTATTTAGTGTTACTAGTTGTATAATTTCACACCACCATGAATCTTAGTCATGGTGCGACACTTTGCTTGCATGCTACCTCCATGACATGTTTACCTTGCATCAATATGTTGTGTACTTGAGTGAGCAATTTCTAATAAGCTTTGTTTCACCGTGTGCAGGGAAGTTTTCATGCAAGAAAGAACTTCAAACAAGGACAATACATCAAGCAAGCATTGGAATTCATGACATATCAACCAGGGAGCTTCTAAACCTCTCTTTACTTTACATTGAGGACAATGTAAGTTTTAAGTGTGGGGGAGGGAATGTTTGCTATGGTTTTGTGTCTTTTGGACTTTATATGCTTATTTTTTGTCATGAAAGTTCTTTGGTATTATGTGATGCAAAGTATGTTACTTTTAAGTTTTGTTGTGTATTTTGAGCTTTTGCATATTCTACTTAGTATATGTTGTGTTTTTTCATTTTTGTGCGAATTTTAAATTTTTTGCAAATAATTGATGTTTGTGAAGTGTGAAGACAAGTGGTGCAAAGCTTTACAGTGAGTTGCATTTAGAGAGCCAAACAAATTTTTTGTTGAACTGTTGAGAAAATATGACGCTAAAGAACACAATTTGAATCTTTATTGTAGAAAAACTTAACTATCTATGGAAAACACATAAACACTAGAGTTGGTTGTGTGTTTGAAAAGGCTTAAATAAAGGGCTCAAAGTGGTGAGGATAGCTCAATACTGAGTGGTAAGAGTTAAAACATAGTAGGAAAGTTTGCACTTTAACATGGTTGTTTTAAGCACTTAAAAGGCTTACAGACTTGGATTGTTAAACTTATGTGAAAAGGTGAGAAGTAGAGAATTTGTTTGAAAATTTTCATTTATCAAGTTAAGTACTCCTTGAGAACTTGTAGAGACATTTATGCATTAAGGAAATGATTTGGTTGGAAAAGGCAGGTTAAGCCAATTTTAAATGTGCTGGATGCTAAGTGCGTGGACAATGTTCCAAAAGTACACAAAATGAACCACTCCTCTACGGGACTGCTCTATCACACCAAGTGTGCACCTATTGAGAATAATCCGTATGAGTGGGGATGGAATTCAAAAGCCCTAAAACCAAAGGCAAAATTTGGTGAGACAATGAGTGCCCCAGAGTAATAATGTCATATGCAAACGAAGGTAAAGTACTAAAGGATGACAACCTGGGGGAAAGAGTGGTAAGAAATGAGGGCGGCCAATGATCCTTAATAGGGTGCATTTATGTTTATACAATGTTTACAAGTTGAGGACTTTGAAGAGCTACTAATTAATTATTTGCATTCTCTACCATTGCTTTAAACATAAGTAAGACATGAGAAGTATGAAAGCCTTTGCACACAACTCACACATCCATGTTAAAGTGTTAAATGAGTACAGCTTAGTTTTGGTGGTTACCATGAAGAGTTGAGTATGTTATTACCATTAGAGACTAATTGGTTACAAAAGGAATGAGAACATCCAACAATAGTGTGAATGGCGTTTGAAATGGATAGGAAGGTTTTTCTACCAAAGTTCACATATGAGGCATAGTGTCTGAGTATGATGTGTGTGGGTATTTTGTTGTTGTGACCATGTTAAACTGGTAAGCAGAAAGTGTAAGTGCAGTGTTGTGTCTTTGCTTGGGGACAAGCAAAAGTTCAAGTGTGGGAGAATTTGATAAGTAGGTTTTATACCTACTTATATATCTTATTTCAATTAGCTTTCGACTTGTATTCCATATATTTATGTGTGTTTATATGCTATTTGGTGCATTATTGTGATATGCAACTTGATGGGCTTAAATGAAGAAAAAGACCTAAAAATGTGAGTAAAATGAGGTAAATGTGTGAGTGGTGTCAAATGGCAAGAAAGAGTTTAAAAGACTTGAGAGATCTGTGGGATTTTTTGGGAAAACCTAAACATGCTTAAAATAGCCTAGTTTTGGATTGGACAGATTTGATTAGTGAACTTCCTTTAAGCATAACTTCCTTAATGCTAATCCAATTGGTGAGTTCTCTGATGTTCTGAAAAGCTCTTTGAATGCACTATAATTCTTATGTTTTAACTATTAGCTAATTCTGTGTGCAAGACTATGAAATAGGAGCTTCTTTCCGAAATTCCATATTAGGGTTTTATGAGTTTTATATTGCCACAGTTTGGTTAATTGTTAATAACTTGCGTTCTAGGCATCCAATTGTGTTGTTTCCTGAACCATTGGAAAGATAAGACAAAGTTCTATAATTGTTATGTTGACCTCGGAGTCTAAATCAAAGGAGAAACTGATGATTTGTGCCAAAAAGAGGGATAAAACTGGAGTACATAAAAGTCTTGGAAAATAGCACTACGATCTCATCGTAGTGTTAATTTCACATTCTGCCAGGTTCCAGTATTTTGTTCATAACTCTCTCACCTGAGCTTTGATTTGGATGATTCAAGAGGCTACGGAAAGCTAAGATCAAGGGCTGCAACAATGATGTTTTAAGTATTTCAAAATTCCCAACGCATCACAGTCGAATATTTGTTGGACATTGCTGAATCATTTGCACACCTATGGAATTTGCACTACGATTTCATCGTAGTACATGTTTGCCCACACACACATTTGCACTACGATTTCATCGTAGTGGAATTTTGCACACAAGCACATAACACTACGATGCATCGTAGTGTTAAGGCTTAGAACACATTCACTCACAACACTCATTCTTGCATCAACACACAAATTTCATAAATTTCTCAACTCCTTTCTCAACATTTGACCCACGTAGCATTTCGTTCTCATTCTTTAGCTGAAAAAAATCATCTAAGCATTTATCATATTCACAACACTTTGGAATCGCACACTTGCATAACATTGCTTCACAAGTTTTCATTAAAATTTCGTGTACTAATTTGTGGCATGTTTCATTCTCATTCTTTTCTTCATTCTTGTTTTCACTCTTTTGCACATTTCCTCACCATACTTCACAAACTCTTTGCATCTCATTCTTTGTTTTCATAGCTCAGATTTCACTTCTTGCACTTTCACTCACAAACATTCACAACATTCACACACTTTATTTGCACATAAACACAATTGCACTACGATGCATCGCCACGATGCATCGTAGGCATAGAGATTTGTGCTACGATGCATCGCCACGATACATCGTAGTGTTGCTGAGTTTGTGCTACGATGCATCGCCACGATGCATCGTAGTGTTGTTGAGTTCGTGCTACGATACATCGCCACGATGCATCGTAGCCTTAATTCGTTTGTGCTGCGATGCATCGTGGCGATGCATCGCCAGCCTTTGTGAGATTTTGTGCTGAAAATCGACTAAGTGTTGTTTTCTGTTCTTCAAGTGTAGGTGGTGTAATGGAGGCGTGGACGCTGGAAGCTGGAAGGCGCATGGAAGCTGAGTTCAGGAAGGAAGGTTGAAGCTGGGACTCCGAAGGTGTGATCTGCCTTGCTTCTGAAGGCGTGAATCTGCTGGACCAAGAGTGGGCAGCAAGCGTGAGCGAATGCTTGGAAGCTGTTGGCTCAAAGACGCTGGATCTGGACTGAAGGAGCACGTCCGAGAGCCTAAAGGCGCTGGAGCTGAACTAGAGGCGCGATTACTGCATGCTGAAGGCGCTGGATTGCTGAACAATGTTTAGGATTTGGATTTTCTTTCTTTGGTGTTTGTCAATCCTTACGAGGGCACTCTTTTAACTTTGTAGTTATTTTACATATTTCGTATTAGTTACATTTTCCTAACTCTATATATAGGAAATGTAGCTAAGATCCCGGGGGGACGATTATTCATCCATTAGTTAGGATTTTATTTTGTAACCAACTTTTGATCTAGAGAGGGCGGGAATAAATTTGTGAGATCTACTTTCTCTCTCTAGCTTTTGAAGCTCCATTTTGGATTCCGATCGAGGAATTGTTTCGGTTATTGTAAATCTCCTTGCAATTGAGAAGGCAATTCACAATCCTTTTGACATTTGGAAGCTTTTAAGACATCTTAATTGGTAAACTCTTCCAATTGATGAAAATGAACTGTTCAGTCTTCTAATTTGTTGATCGTGAATTGGAATTGGAGTATTGTGGCTAATTGTATGATAATCTAGGTTTCTAATTGGTGAATGCTTGGTTGAATTGATAAAGTACAGTATAATTAACAATCTAAGAAGAGAAATACAACATTCTCTTGAGTGAATTTGTAAACTTGTTAAGTTCATGCTTTTGATCTGAATTTGTTGAAATGAGATTTGATTTGCGGTCATCATGCTGAGTTGAATCTTAATTCATAAAATTCGGCTAAGAATTCATGAATGAGAACCAGAGAGTGCAAGTGTTCTTAAACCTGATTGCATTTGTACATGCCTTAGTGCTAGGCCTCACCATAGGAAGCTCTCAAATTGTGAAGTTGTGAGAACAAGGTGATAAGAGATTTTCTAACTTGAATGATAAATTTACAAGCTAGAATCAGGCCTCACCATGGGAGATTCTAGGAGATAGTTGCTTGAGTAATTCGGGTAGAGAATTGAGAAGACTATAGGTTCTATTCACCATCCTTAGGCCTCACCATAGGTTAGGATGGTGATGGGAGGCTAGGGTTACAGTGTGGTGGCCATGCCAACTGTGATTAAGTTTCCTAGTTGCTCTTCTCCTCAATTGATATGATTGTATGTTAGTAGAACTGTGCTGATAAGTTGTATTCACCCGGAAGAAACCTTAGATTATTTGTTTCAATCTAGTGAGAGCTTTCCTTTTTACTTCTTAGTGTTTATCTTGTGATAGTTTCATTTTACAATTGATTTTATCTTGTGAGTTCCTTTTTATTTCATTACTTGAGATTACCATTGTGACTACTGCTAGAGCAATAAAAAATTTCTTGATACCTCCTTTTCCCTGTGGATACGATACCTTGCTCACTGCTACTATAGTTAGTGAAATAGGATAAATTGACGAGCCACGACAACTCGCTATCATAGCCAGTTGCAATTTAGCTGCAGCTTCATTTATAACTTCCCTTGGTAAAGCATTTACAACATCCTCCTTTTATACTGCTTCCATATACTGTTCTGCCATTTGGACTGAAGTTAGGATGTTTCCAAAGGTTTCCTTGTTCCATAGTTTCAGTGCTACTTTAGTTGTCTTCAATTTCTCTGCAAACACCCAAAGAGGGCTTCCCCTTATTGGGGAATTCCACGCTTGGTCCACCACCTTTAATATATCAAGGTGTTGTATCCAAAAATTTTGGAACCGAAAGGACTTTGGGCCATTTTCTTTCTTTTTTCCCAACTGAAGGATCAACGGGGCATGGTCTGATGGCGCCTTAATTGCATGTTGCACACTGAACTGTACATTGGTGTTCATGAATTCCCTATTCACTAGACACCTGTCCAATCTCTTCCATACCCGAGCTGCCCCTCTTCTATTGTTGCACAATGTGTACAAGGATCCTGAAAACTGTGGTTCCACTAACTCCATTTTATCTACAAATTCTATCAGCTCATAGGTGTCCTTTGTCCTACAAGGTTTTCCTCCCTTTTTCTCTGAAGCTTGTACAATACAGTTCCAGTCACCCAGTAGCACCCATGGTTTATTGAGCTGTTTATACTTTGCAAGTGATGACCACAGAGGTTCCCTTCTACTTCTTGTAGATTTGGCATAAACAGTTGACACGATCACCTCCCCTTCCATGTTAGGATGACTCAGATCACAAGTAATGTGCTGCTCCGTGTTCTCAATTACTTTACAAATGAAAGGTTTCCTAACAAACAGACACAGCCTTCACACATCATTAGATGCACATAAATCAAAATTAAGTTTGTTCCTGATTTTTTCCATTTCTTTAGGTCCTGCAAAAGGTTCTGCAATAATAAAAAAATTGACCTGATTTTTTCTTACTATTTTTTTGAGTCTGTGTATTTTACCTTTTCCCAATATTCCTCTTATATTCAAAAAAATTGACTTTATCATTGGGAAACTTTCTTAGAGCCAGTTCCAGCCTCTTTTGATCGGAGGTTCATACTAGATTCTACTTTTACCTTTACCTTGCTGCTGGAGGTAGGAAATTTCCTACTTACTTTCAGCTCCTTCGGAATTAACTTCACCAAGGACTCCTTCCCTTCTGCCATGCTCTGGAATTCCTTCTCCCTTGATGCCATGCTGTCTAGTTCCATATCCATGTCTTTCAACCCCTCTTCTTTTAATTCCAAAGCCATGCCCTATAGGTTAGAATCCGAGGCAATTTTTTGTAGTGAGGGTCTATCAGGCATTTGAGTAATTAAGATGGCATCAATCGTCTGGTAATTTGTGCCCTGCTCCTCTATTAACTTCGTTCGATCAGGAAAAACCTGACCATCTGGGCTGGTAGCATCTGCCTCCTTTACCACAGGAATTAGGCTCATGTCCCTTTCCTTTTCTATTTCCTCCATTGACGTTAAACTCTGCACATCAGCAAAGGAGATTATTTTAGTGATTTGTTTCAGAATTTCCTCACAATATACCTGTTCTTGGAATTATTGGCAAATAGTTTCGTCCTGGTGATCAGTCTCCATAGGTTCCTACAGAAGCCTCTCTGTGATGGGTGGTACCCTCCTCCTCTTGAAGGATTTCCAATGCATCAAATTTATTACTGTGCTTCTGGGTAGCCTCTAATGCTATTGTAGTCTCAACCAGATTCTGAGCTACATTCTTTTCAGGGCTTGATCCAGTTACCACCAATTTTCCAGAGGATTCAGGAATTTCCTGTAATGGGCACAGGATGGGCATACTTTCTTGAACCACCTCCTTTTCTTTAGAGATTGTAGGTACTGTTCGGGCTATCTCATTCTGGGTAGCTATTTTTTTGGATACCAGGACCCATTCCTTATTCCCTGAGTTTGTTGCTAAGGTGTCCTTACTTAGCTTTTGGGTTAGGTCTTTTGTCACCGATTTCATCTGCCTCCTTAAGGGGTCACAGTACTTTCCATCATGTCCCAATTTCTGGCATTTAGAAAAATAGCTAGGTCTGTACTCAATCTCTAATATCTGCCACCTCCCCTTCTCCTTACTTCCAATCCAAATTCGAGATGGAATCGTTTTTGTGAGATCCATTTCTACGCATACTCTGGCTTCACTAGGGCGCAGAAGGTCTGAAGCTGCTGTAGTAGCTGAGTCCAGTTTCAGTGGCTTTCCAGCAATAGAGGCTAGGGAATATAATCTTTCTTTTTCAAAGAAATGAACGGGAAGAAAGGGGAATCTTATCCACACCAGGGATATAGACGACTCTACTGCCGGATCGAAGTCCTTCGTCCATTTGAAAATTCTTTCCTGAAAGCTCTGGAAATGTCATACCTTCCTTATCCAGAAGCACTGAAAATCTTCCTTTTTGTCAAACTTGAAAAGTACATGTCGATTATCGAGGAGCCCAGCCTTACAATCACCTAGGAAACCTGCCGCTATAATTTCCTTTCTAATCTGAGCAATAGCAGGGCGTCCCCAAGAGAACTTTCCAATGAGCATCCATTCGTAATTTTGAGCTAAAGCATCCTCTTCTTCATCTGTTATAAATATAGCTGGTTCCCCTTTAAACGTTGAGAGGGGGAATTTGTGTTGCACAGAAGTGAAAGATATGGAGTGCTCCTTTGTGGAAGGAGATGCTTGCACAACTTTAGCATAAGACGCCAGGGGAGGCAGAACCCCCACCGAGGGAGGTAGATCCCCCCCACCGCCATGGTCAACGGAGGCGAAATTAGTCAGAAAAGTACCGTTAAAGAGAGTAACGGTATAAAAATGCGCTGGTCACACTAAATTGGCCCGTTTTGTCCGAGTATTAGGTTTGTCAAATTGCTAGAGAGAATTTTTTAAAAAAGCCACGTTTCTCGCATCCATAAATACCTTAATAATGTCTTCCACCATATCATGAAAGATGGCCATTATACATCTTTGAAATGTTGCGGGTACATTGCATATCCCAAAAGGCATTCTCTTAAATTCAAAAGTACCAAAAGGGTAAGTAAATGTTATTTTGTCCTGATCATTTGGGTCAATAGTGATCTGATTATATCTGGAGTAACCATCTAAGAAGCAATAAAACAGATAACCAGCAATTCTGTCCAACACTTGATTAAGGAATTGTAGAGGAAAATGATCTTTCTGAGTTGCCTTGTTGATCTTACAATAATCCATACAAACTCACCATGCATTAATTATACGGGTTGCTAATAACTCATCATTATTAGTCTTTACCACTGTCACCATACTCTTCTTTGGCACACATTGGATTGGGCTTACCCATTCACTATCAGATATAGCATAAATCATCCCAAAGTCCAAAAGTTTGATCACCTCTTTTTTGGCCACATCCATCATTGCCGAATTCAATCGACGTTGCCTATCTCGTACTGGAATTGCACCATGTTCTAAAAGAATCTTGTGCATGTAGATTGATGGACTAATTCCTTAATGTTAGCAATAGTCCACCCAATTGCTCCTTGATACATTTTCAGCACCATAATAAGCTTCTCTTCTTGCCATGGTTCCAATGTAGTTGAAATCACTACGGGCAAAGTGTTATTATCTCCCAAGAAGGCATATTTGAGATGTGATGGGAGTGGTTTTAGCTTCAATTTTGGTGGTTCTTAAGCTGAAGGTTTCATCCTATTTTCCCTGCAATCAAGAACTTTAATTGGCCTCACTGCAATGGGCTCTTCACAAATATCATCATTTAGCCTATAATTGGAAGTATCAAGAAAAACACATTTGACCTTGTTTTGCAACTCAAATGCTATATTCTCACCAATCTTAAGCAACTCAGAATTAAATATATGTATTAAAGAGTCATTATCATTAACACTACATGTTTTCATAGAATTGCATGCAATAACTGAAGTTTCAACAACATCCATGAAAAAGCAAGTATTAATGTCCCCAGGATGCTTCATAGCGCAATTAATATTAAATGTTACCTCTTCTCCATTGACTCAAAAAGTGATTGCCATATTGCGTACGCCAATTAAAGCATCTCCAATTGCCAAGAAAGGTCTTCCAAATATCAGAGGAACCTCCCCATCCTCCTCCATGTCTAAGATAATAAGGTCTACCAGAATTGTGAACTTATCAACCACTACTAAACATCCTCAATGATGCCCATGGGAGTGATGATGGATTGATCAGCCAACTGAAACGTATCGCCACAGGCTTGACTTGCTCACCCATTCCCACCACTGACAGCTATAGAATATGGCATCAAGTTAATACCAGCTCCCAAATCACATAATGCCTTAGCAAAATATCTTGAACCAACTCTACATGGTATCGTGCAGCTTCCTGGATCATTAAACTTATGGGGAAGATTTGTCTTCATTAAGCATTGTTCGACCTCATTTAATTGGATAACCTCCTCACATTGCAAAATATGCTCCTTATTTGAAATAAGATCTTTCAAGAATTTTGTATAAGTAGGTACTGTCTTCACCAAATCCAACAAAGGTATTTCCACATGGAGCTGCTTAATTATCTCAGCAAATTTGCTGAACAAAATTTTTTTCTTTGATGGCTGTATCCTCTGAGAAAAAGGTAATGGTGGAACACATTATGGAAAATTAAAACCACCTGGAGGATTTTTCTTTCTCCCTTTATTTGCACTTTCTTCCTTGTGTTCGACTTGCTTTGGAACATCTTCCGCCTCAATTTGAACATTGACAGCTTCTTGATCATCCTTTGGAGAATCTTCTTCATTAATCGTTGTAGGTTGCAATTCCTTACCACTTCGAAGTGTAACAACATGGCATTGCTCTTTTCCATTAGGTTTGGGGAAAGTATCACTTGGTAAAGTTCCTGCTGGTCTATTATGCATTTCATTTGCGAGTTGGCTTATTTGAATCTCCATATTCTTAAGGAGAGCATTATGCTCCCTGAACATACCTCCATGAATCTCCATTGTTTTCTTCACATTGGCTACTCGTTGTTGGCATTCTACAAATACCTTGTCCATCTTGGCCCCCAACACTGGTATAACATCATTAATTGTTGCCTGTGAAGTGCAACTCTGTGTATTATGTTGGTTTCCAGAGCCAGGTGGATAAGTTGGTCTTGATACACATTTTATACACGTTGCTCTCCCCGGCCAAAATTTGATAGCTGGTAAATATGTGTATAAAATGTGCTCATGGTTACTATCTACCCCTAATAAAAAATAATGATAAAAAACCCCTTAATGGTGTAAGTATAGCAAGTTCGTTCCCACAGGAAAATGAAAATGTTGAAACTTTAAGAAAATATTTTTGGGTTTTTATATTTGTTAAATTAAAGACACCAATTTAAAAGACAAAACACAATGAATAATATGATGACTTTGATTTAAAATATCAATTAAGCAAGTGTACTCCCGAGATTATACTTTAGGGTTACATAAAAAGCACACACTCATCCTATCTACGGTCATGCAAAACAAGGATAAATAACATAACTCACGCCCTCCTATGTGGTAAGAGACAAGGAATGATTTAGCCACTTACCTAATTAGATATTAATTAATTCTCTAAACTCTCCAATGTGGTAAGAGGAAAGGTTTACTGCCTTCATTAACCCGGAATCTAATGCAACTACCAACTCAACCAAACACTCAAGTTCAACCGCTCCTATGTGGTAAGAGACAATGCCCGAACCAGTCACACTAATGCTAAACTAATCCCCCTAACTCGTCCTATGTGGTAAGAGGCAAGAGCTAAGGTAAAATTAATCTAACAAATTCACAACCAACCCACAAGAGATTCCAAACAACCCACTCTAATCCTCCTATGTGGTAAGAGGCAAGATTAAAGCAAGTTTCTGTAAATAATTTACTGCACTTTAAGAGAATATTCATCATACATAATCCGGCACCAAATCATGCATAATTATGAAGAACACAACGAAACTCATTCAACAAAGACCATAAGATAGAACTTAGCATGTAAATTAATTACAAAAACCCTTATTTATAATCCCGGGAGCACAATAAATTAGCCGAGCATGGCTAAATTGAACATTTTAATATTGATATTAAAGAGCATTATTGAAAACATAATCTTTTAAAAGAAAGACAAAACCTTGAATTGTGAATCCGTAGATAAAATCTTTAACTCCTAAAAGAATGAATTCAATAATAATAGATGTTCCCCAAATCCGTACAGCTGCAATTCTCCATGCAATAACTGAAGATGGAAACGAAATCTCTCAAAGTTGTCACACATTAAAATCTTTAGATCTTGCCCTATTTATTGTGATTCTATAAAAATATTAGCAAATAAGTCCTTCACGAACACCTTGTTGGATAAAAAGTCTCAAGGTGGGCCAAAATCAAAAATTTCCAAAATTAACTAAGAAATACACGTGATTCCCGACGTCACGACGTGCAGGGTCGCACGTTGCAACGTCCACCCAAGTCGCGACGTGGGAGGGTCCCATCGTCACGACGTGGCTCACTGCCATTTTCTTCAAAAATCGCCAAAAAATCAACCAAAAATTAATTTTAATTCTCATTTTTGACGTCGCGACGTGGAAGTGTCGACGTTGCGACGTGGAGCAGATTTTCAACTCTTTCGCAAACTTTCTTCATTTTTTCCTCCACTTTACACCCGATTTGGCTCTCATATGATTGTCCTCTTCCAAGCATACACCATGGTCGACAAAATTACAAATAAAACACCAAAACGAATAAAAAAGAACAAGAACGACCAAAGAATTAAGTGTAAAACACTAAATAAAAGGTGAATAAATTCACCTTATCAGAAATCATAAGGAACATTCTAAACAAAATACTATAACAAAACAAACCTAAAAACATAAAAAAAACAAAACTAACACACGAAAACAACAACTAGCGTCGCTAAATACGTGTTCGTGCATCGTAATGTATGTATTTTTGGCTGTTTGTCACCTTTATCTAGATCTAAACATGCAAACACCTAAACATGAAAGTTGTATCTCTGGATCGTAGCTTTCTAATGCCATTGGAATAACCCAATGTTGAGTTAAAATGAGAGAGTTGTGATCAAAATACTAAACTATGGCAGAATCTCTCAATATCAGATTTTTTATGGCTCTTGTCGAGTTTTCCTTTGTTATCCATCTTTGGACTCTTGGACCTCCATGGGATCAATTTGAGGCTTGTTTTACTTGATATCCCAGGCCCTTACTCATAGGATTCATCACATACAAATGTCTTGACCACCTCAATCACCTAGAACTTTACAAAGCAATGTGATTTCGCATCACGATGTACACATGTGTTGCCAAAATTTCATAGCGTGACTAAGCGTGTGATCACACTAATTGGATATACAAAAAGAGTAGAATTTTCCACTAATTTACCCTTTGAAAATTACGATTTTGAAACTTTTGAGAATGGTCTATTACAGTGTGGCTATGCTTGTAGTCACATCGTGGAAAAAATTGTTAACTTTCAGAGAACTTGCAAAATGACTTACACGATGTGATCACATGTTGTGATCACACTATGAACGAAAAATGCATGGCGTGACCACCATTCCAGTCATTATAAACCTGGCGCAAAGAGCAACATCAGGCATAAATTATTGTGAATTGTCATTCGATTACGCTGTGTTAATGATTTTGAGTTAAGTTTTTTTGATGTATTGAGATGAAACAAAGCTGAGCGTGAAGATGATGTACATATTATAATTAAACAGCAGGATCACACCACATTAAATGGAACAAAATTTATACAACATGACCACAGCATATAGCCACGCTATACAAATGAATTTCAAAGGAAAAGTTTTTAAAATTGTTTCTAAGTGATGAAATTTTATCGTGTCAATAAACATACACCCACGCCATAGCTAAAGTTTGAAAATTCTAGACATTTGCAAATTTTTGTCACATAGCGTGGGCATACCATCAATCACGCTGTATTGAGTGAAGTTGAACTAAATAAGACACCTGGTATCGTGGTGTGGTCAAGCCGCGGGTTAAGCTATACAACCAATATACAGCGTGACTCTGTGTCTTGTCGTGCCAAACTAACATGAATGCTTGAAACAGTTACGAATTTTGCTAAAAACTTTCTTTTCAATTCAAACTTCAAGATCATCATGCATAAATAGAGAGAAAAGATGGAGAAAGCTGATGAGCACACTAATTAGAGAAAGCTGAACAATGAGGATTACAACATACACAAACAAAAAGGAGTTCTTAATTCTTTAATCCATGTTTGAGGACAAACACCCCATGGGGGTTTGTTTCTTTTGTTTGTGTAATTTAATGTTCAAGATTTGTTCATTGAAATGTAATGAAAAGTGTGCATTATGTGTAGTTGTTAGAGGTTTAAATTTTGTATTTTTTTATTTTCATTTTAGTGACTAATTGTTTGTTTGTTTTTTTATTTTATTTCAAGTTTTGAGTGTTTTATTTTAGGAGTAGAAGCTGTTACGTTTGAAAACTTCAAAAGTGTGTTCATTATATGTGTTAAAGTGAATAAGTGGTGTCAATCACAAGTTTAATGGAATTGATAATAAAAGTAAAATTTTTTATACCACTATCATCTAGTAAATGACTTGTGTGCAAGTCAATGATAGAACCTTGTTTTTAAGAAGACTTAATGTGGGAAACATATGAAAAAGATTGAACCTATGAAAGGAAAAAATGATAGGGGTAAGTTTTTTTTTTGAAAATCAATAAATCCCACATTTTACCTCTTGACTTTGTCGAATTTAATATGAACACTATGCATTAGGATAGAGGATGTGAATTAGGGCTTAGTCTTGCACTTCTATTGTGTTAAATTTTTCATTCTATGTGAGATTGCATACTAAATGTTAAAGAGCATTTAGACAAGAAAGGAACTCATATGATTGAGGGATAAAAAGCCATAGAACCTTTGGTGATGTGATCTCGCCCAGAAGGTTAGGTTTGAACACTGTTTGCCCAATCGTTCTAAGGGTTGCTGGAATGGTGTAACCGCGACCCACTAACTTACTAGAGCTAGGAACCTTGGTATATTCACGCCACAATCAACACACCAAGAGTTGATTGATAAGTGTTGAACGCCACAAGTTAGAAAACTTGATAAGTTCTAAAAGTTCTTCAAAGAACTAAGAGTTGAAAAACTCACAATTTTCATTCATCTAAATCTTGGCTTTAAAGCTTACATGAGTGGCCTATTTATAGGCATAATTATAAGAACAAGTACTTATTAAAATAGGCTAAACTACTTATCTAATAAGCTATCAAAGATAAATCATTCTACTTATAAAGACTTCTTGAATTCTAGGGCATATGTCATGGATGATGTCACAAGGATAGTCTTGTCATTTCTTCATCAAAGAATAAGTCATCCATGACGTCATCAATGGCAGATTTGTCATTTCTCCACTTAGAAGCTTCAAGACTTGTCTTTATGCATTGTACTTCATTAAAGACTTCTTTGACCAATTAATCAGCCCTTGAACGAAATTAATTAGTAGAAAAACCTTCAAATTTCTTCATTTAACACCTTAGAAGACTTGGAGAAGATTCAATGTATTTGGACCCTTTTTGACAGATTTTGGCTGAGACTTTGAGGCTGCCTTTGGACGACTTTTATTGATCTTTTGGGCTTGATTTCT
Source organism: Ophiorrhiza pumila (assembly GCA_016586305.1). Taxonomy (NCBI): domain Eukaryota; kingdom Viridiplantae; phylum Streptophyta; class Magnoliopsida; order Gentianales; family Rubiaceae; genus Ophiorrhiza; species Ophiorrhiza pumila. The sequence goes on from BLIW01000005.1 coordinate 19,633,240, forward strand.
TTCAAAAAAATACTAGAAAGGCTGAACTTTAAGTGGGCTTTGACTTTGCTCCATTTGGACTTGAAATGAAAGAGTTATGGCCAAAACATTCCACTTGGGCTGAAGTCTTCAAAGCTGAATTTTTCCTTGGGCTGAAATGAAATAACACATAATTACTACTTGGACTTAAACTAAAAATAATAACATTAAATCAGAAATACTTGGACTGAAATAAATAAAAAGAAAAGATATTTCCCTCTGTGGGTTCCGTAGGATCATACGGAACCCAACTATTCTTGATTTTCAACTTCAATCAAAAGGACTTGACTTGTTGAGATGTTAGAAGAAGAAAGAAGAGATTGTTCCCAACAAGTTGACACCAATCCATTCAAAGTGTCTTTGAAAAACTTTGCTCGTGACCTTGTGATAGGGCCGACATGCCATCTTAAAGGGTCTTCGTTTCCTACGCTTGAGTTCTTAGATGAGTTTGCATCATTCCCCCCCACTTGAAAGTGATTTGTCCTCAAATCTGCATTAATATCAAAAGGACTCAAGTCAGAAACATTAAAGACATCATGAACTTCATATTCATTTGGTAAATCAAGTTGATAAGCATTGTCATTTATTTTCTTCAACACTTGAAATGGTCCATCTCCTCTTGGCATCAACTTTGACTTCCTCTGGCTTGGAACCTTTCTTTCCTCAAATGCAACCATACCCATTCCCCGGGTTCGAAGGAGACCTTGCGCCTTCCTTTGTTGGCTTGTTGCTCATACTTCTTAGTGCGCTCCTCAATGTTTTTCTTTGCTTTTTCATGAACCTGTTTCACAAAATCAGCCTTTTTTTTGCCATCCAGATTCAATCTTTCACTCAAAGGCAAAGGTGTCAAATCCAAAGGAGATAAAGGATTAAAACCATAAACAACTTCAAAAGGTGAAAACTTAGTGGTAGAATGTGTAGCACGATTATATGCAAACTCAACATGTGGTAAACATTCTTCCCAAGTTTTCACATTTCTTCGAATGATAGATCTAAGCAACGTAGACAAAGTCCTGTTCACCACTTCTGTTTGGCCATCAGTTTGTGGGTGACAAGTTGTTGAAAACAAGAGTTTAGTTCCCAATTTTCCCCACAAAGTCTTCCAAAAGTAGCTCAAAAACTTAGTGTCTCGATCAGACACAATGGTTCTTGGCATTCCATGCAACCTAACAACTTCCCTAAAAAACAGGTTAGAAATATGGGAAGCATCATTTGTTTTGTTGCATGCAATAAAATGTGCCATTTTTTGAGAACCTTCCAGTTAGTTCAATTTTCAATTTGTTAAAAGATTGCTCTTGTTCTTCTCCCCATTTGAAACCTACACTCTTTTTAATCACCTCAGTGAGTGGGGCGGCCAAGGTGCTAAAATTCTTCACAAACCTGCGATAGAAACTTGCAAGACCATGAAAACTCCTTACTTCACTTACACTTCTAGGTGTAGGCCAATCTTGGATGGCTTTTACCTTTTCCATAGCAACGGAAATTCCTTGTGCACTTACAACATAGCCAAGGAAAACTATGCTATTGGTACAAAAGGTGCACTTCTTTAAATTTGCATAAAGCTTTTCATTCCTGAGAACACTCAAAACACACGTTAGATGTTCAAGATGATCATTCAAATTCTTGGAATAAATAAGAATATCATCAAAGTAAACAACCACAAATTTCCCAATAAACTATCTCAAAACATGATGCATAAGTCTCATGAAAGTACTTGGAACGTTAGTTAGGCCAAAAGGCATTACTAACCACTCATACAAACCATGCTTCGTTTTAAAAGCAGTTTTCCACTCATCGCCCTCTTTCATGCGAATTTGGTGATATCCACTTTTCAGATCTATTTTAGAAAAGATGATTGCCCCAAAGAGTTCATCAAATAAATCATCCAATCGTGGAATGGGATGACGATACTTTACTGTTATGTTATTGATGGCGTGACAATCAATACAAATCCTCCAAGATTTATCCTTCTTTGGTACCAACAAAACATGCACAGCATAAGGACTCATGCTTTCTCGAATCCAACCTTGGCCAAGCAATTCTTCAACTTGCTTTTGCAACTCCTTGGCTTCCTCGGGACTAGTCCTATAGGCTGGCTTGTTTGGAATTGACGCCCCCGGAACAAAGTCAATCTTGTGTTCAATCCCTCGAATGGGTGGCAATCCTCCTGGTACTTCTTCTGGGAATATGTCTTCAAATTCCTGTAAGAGAGAAACAAGACTGCTCGGTAGTGTACCGGCCAAATCATTAGTGGATAAATGGGCTTCTTTGAACAAAAGAAGCACAAAAGGCATTTCAAAATTTAAAGCCTCTTTGATCTCACTTTTTTTTGCAAAGACACAAATTTTTTCATCTTTTTCACTCACAACAAGTGTTTCTTTTCTCTCTTTTTTGTTCTTTCTCAACTCGCCCTTTTTTCACTCTCAACTTCTTCCTTTTCACTTTCACTCTTTTGCTCTCTCATTGTTTTTGCATCTTCTTGCATCTTTACTTGATCTACATAAATCTGACTAGGCAACATAGGCACAAGAGTTACAGGTTTAGCTTTATACATAAAGGAATACTTGTTAGTAAAGCCATCATGCTTTACTTGTCGATCAAACTGCCAAGGTATTCCCAACAACATGTGACTTGCTTGCATGGGCACAACATCACATAGAACTTCATCTTCATACTTGCCGATGTGAAAAGGCACCATGACTTGCTTGGCAACATGAATCTCGCCACTATCATTAAGCCATTGAAGTTTGTATGGCCTTGGATGCTTCATCGTGGGTAATCCTATCTTTTCAACCATAGAAGCACTAGCAACATTAGCACAACTCCCACCATCAATAATGACACCACATACCTTTCCATTCACAAAACACCAAGTGTGAAAAATGTTTTCTCGTTGGGGATTGTCATCTTCTTTGTGTTGTGCACTAAGGGCTCGCCTTGCTACCAACAATTCCACTTGAACAGCCAACTCTTCATCATCATCAGAACCCTCCAAGGATGGCAGAGATTTAGCATCTTCATCCGTCTCTATCTCACCATTATCTCGAACCAACATAGCAAGTTTATTTGGACATTGACTTGAAATATGTCCCCTGCCTTGACATTTAAAACATTTAATATCACGATTCTTAGGAGTAGAAGAATCAGTATTACTCGTTGGAACATTGTCAAGCTTAGGTCCAGATTTGGGTGGCTTAGATGTAGAGAAAGAAGGTGGTTTCTCCATCTTTTTTGACGTGCTTGCCTTCCAAGGACTTGCTCGAGAGCCTCCCCCCGTTTTGAGTTGTTGTTCAACCTTCACTGCCATATGCACCATTTCATCAAGTTCAACATAATGGTACATCTCAACACGATCTCTAATCTCATAGTTCAAGCCATGTAAGAATCTGGCCATGGTGGCTTCCCTGTCCTCCTCAATATTTGCCCGGATCATAGCGACCTCCATCTCCTTGAAGTAGTCATCTACGCACTTTCTACCTTGCCGAAAGTTTTGGAGCTTATTGTGAAGCTCTCGATAATAGTGGCTTGGTACAAACCTCTTTCTCATGGTGGTTTTCATTTCCTCCCAAGTTTGAATAGGTCTATCTCCAGATCTTCGCCTACTCACCACAAGTTGATCCCACCATGTTAGTGCATAATCAGAAAACTCAGTGACAGCGAGTTTTACCTTTTTGAGATCGGAGTACTCATAACAATCATAGATGAATTCCATCTTTTTCTCCCATTCGATGTACGCCTCCGGATCTGACTTCCCTTGGAAGAATGGGATTTTCATCTTTATGGAACTCAAATTGTTGTCCTCTCGTGGCCTTCTCCATACTGGTCTCCTATCATTTTCAGAACCCATAGATTCACTCCTTCTGTCATCATTGTCAACGTCGTCTTGATCTTGATTAGACTGAGACTTTTGTGAGCCTTCCACTCGATCTAATCTTTCATGGACCTGGTCAAATTCATTTCTCATCAATCACCTCATTTCATCCATCATGGCTTGGATTTGAAGATTCGGTTGTTGAAAAACTCCTTCGTGTTCTTGATCTTGAGACATCTTCAAATCTGCACAAAACAAAGTTAGTTCCTCACTCACTCCCTCGCGTGTTTTCACTCAATAGAGGTCACTCTTCCCTCGTGTATCACAAAGGTAGGCTTTTTCCCTCTACTAGTCTCACCACACTGCCTTTTACCACTCTTTTTCGTCTCAAAGTTCTTATCAAACTAATGAAACAATCATCAAGCTTTACTTGTGGCCTTGAGGAATTCAAACTTATCAAACAACCCTATCAAAAAAAAGTATTAGAGATAGAGAAGAATTCAAGCCAAGGGAATTTTGAAGACTTGGCTTCCAAACTTGCTTCCTGGATCAAATGCAAATAGGTTAGTACAAAGAGATGAAACTTGACTTTTCGTCTCTTTCTTTTTTTTTTTGGACGAATTTTTTTTTTTGTTTTTTTTTTGGAATATTTCAAAGAAATAAAAAGTATTGAATCCTTAAACCCCAAAACCCACTAATAAGAACCTTGCCGAACCTGTGACAAGACCCGCTATCAATATGTGACTCTTGAATTTCAAGAAACCCAACAAAAAGAATGTAGATGAGAAGCCGACTACTTGGAGTACCAATAGTCACTAATAAGAACCTTGCCGAACCTGTGACAAGACCCGTTACCAATACGTGATTCTTGGACTTCGAGGAATCAAGAATAAGAAAAGATAAATCAAAAGATAAAAAAAAGGATATGCAACCGGTAGAACTGGCTTTGATACCAAATGATGTGATCTCGCCCAGAAGGTTAGGTTTGAACACTGTTTGCCCAATCGTTCTAAGGGTTGCTGGGATGGTGTAACCACGACCCACTAATTTATTAGAGCTAGGAACCTTGGTATATTCACGCCACAATCAACACACCAAGAGTTGATTGATAAGTGTTGAACGCCACAAGTTAGAAAACTTGATAAGTTCTAAAAGTTCATCAAAGAACTAAGAGTTGAAAAACTCACAATTTTCATTCATCTAAATCTTGGCTTTAAAGCTTACATGAGTGGCCTATTTATAGGCATAATTATAAGAACAAGTACTTATTAAAATAGGCTAAACTACTTATCTAATAAGCTATCAAAGATAAATCATTCTACTTATAAAGACTTCTTGAATTCTAGGGCATATGTCATGGATGATGTCACAAGGATAGTCTTGTCATTTCTTCATCAAAGAATAAGTCATCCATGACGTCATCAATGGCAGATTTGTCATTTCTCCACTTAGAAGCTTCAAGACTTGTCTTTATGCATTGTACTTCATTTAAAGACTTCTTTGACCAATTAATCAGCCCTTGAACGAAATTAATTAGTAGAAAAACCTTCAAACTTCTTCATTTAACACCTTGGAAGACTTGGAGAAGATTCACTGTATTTGGACCCTTTTTGACAAATTTTGGCTGAGACTTTGAGGCTGCCTTTGGACAACTTTTATTGATCTTTTGGGCTTGATTTCTTTCATGAAAATACTAGAAAGGCTGAACTTTAAGTGGGCTTTGACTTTGCTCCATTTGGACTTGAAATGAAAGAGTTATGGCCAAAACATTCCACTTGGGCTGAAGTCTTCAAAGCTGAATTTTTCATTGGGCTGAAATGAAATAACACATAATTACTACTTGGACTTAAACTAAAAATAATAACATTAAATCAGAAATACTTGGACTGAAATAAATAAAAAGAAAAGATACTTCCCTCTGTGGGTTCCGTAGGATCATACGGAACCCAACTATTCTTGATTTTCAACTTCAATCAAAAGGACTTGACTTGTTGAGATGTTAGAAGAAGAAAGAAGAGATTGTTCCCAACAAGTTGACACCAATCCATTCAAAGTGTCTTTGAACAACTTTGCTCGTGACCTTGTGATAGGGCCGACATGCCATCTTACAGGGTCTTCGTTTCCTACGCTTGAGTTCTTAGATGAGTGTGCATCATTTGGTGAATGTTAGCATGTTGCATTGTCACCCATTTTATGAGAGACTACCCAAAAAATTTAAAACACTTTCAATAGAAACGAGGTGAGGGAAAAATAATGCCAAAAGCCGTAGGCACATGAAAGTGTTAATTATCGGTAGGGAATAAAGTTCATTGACCTTCATAAAATGCACTAGTGTAGGAATTTCAAGTGGTATAAATGTCATTGGTTAAGAGGAAGAAGGTAGTTTTACCTTAAAAAGGTTTTGCTTCTTTATCTTTTATTTGGATATAGTGAAAATCCTAACCATGTGAAATCCACATACGACACACATTTACACAAGTATATGTGATCATGGGTTAAGTGAATAAGAGGATTTCTAAACACAAAGACCTAAAATTGTGGAATTAAGCATACAAAGTTGTAGACATGATGAAAATCCTAAATGGATATTGTGATCAATTGACATTTAGGGAGCCCTACAATAAAGGATAATATGTTATGTGAATATACTGACTGCTACTGTATGTGTGCCTTCTATAAACGTGTTGCTGATTAAGAAAACGAGAATTATCGTTAGGGAATAAGGTTCATTGACCTTTATAAAATACACTAGTGTAGGAATTTCAAGTGATATAAATGTCATTGGTTAGGAGGAAGAAGGTAGTTTTACCTTAAAAAGTTGTTGCTTCCTTATCTCTTATTTGGATAGTAGTGAAAATCCTAACCATGTAAAATCCACATACGTCACACACTCGCACAAGTACATGTGATCATGGGTTAAATGAATAAGAGGATTTCTCATCACAAAGACCTAAAATTGTGGAGTTAAGCACACAAAGTTGTAGACATGATGAAAATCCTAAACGGATATTGTGATCAATTGACCATTTGGGAGCCCTACCATAAAGGATAGTATGTTGTGTGAATATACTGACTACTGCTATATGTGTGCCTTCTATAAACGCGTTGCTGATTAAGAAAAAGAGAATTAGCTCAAAAAGTTAGTCCAGTATGGCATGCTCTAATATTTATGTCATTTTGAAATAGTTTTCTCGTTTGATAATCTCATTTTTTGATCTATAAGGTTTTCTATAGTACTTAGAATATTTTGTACTATCTTATGTCGTATTCATATATGAGGGGTTTAGATGCATACATGATGGGATACATTACCTTTTTGAATATAAAATGTATACATATTTTGCTCTTATTTGCTGAGGTGAAGACACTAATAAGATACACAACAAACCTCATCGTTTTGTATTGGATCAAATCACTCCTGGTGAATCTTATATTATGTATATGAAGTTTTATTTGTCGAAAAGTGTAATGAAGTTTGAACGAATATGGTTGCTATTAGCAATGTGGCAACTATATCTCCTTCAAACTCTGGATACATTAATACATTTAGCTTTTTGATCCAATGTACATGGAGGAAGGATCTCCTTATTTCTTTGCCAATAATTTCATAAAAAGAATAGGCATTCAAAAGTTAATAGGATTAATGTAACGAGATGCTCCATCCACTTAAGGCTTATTTTGTAATGATGATATTAGGAGATATCCACCCTCTCCGAATTTTAAATTAATATGTTGTGTGTGGCGCCCCCCTCACAATAAAGGTTATACCAATTAAAAAAAGATGGTTGATAAAAATATCAATCCATTTGTGAAATGTTTGAACCTAAGTGTTTAAGTATGTGTTAAAGTCCTTAGGGTGTGAATGTGAGTCTTGTGTTTTATTTTATTTTCTTTTTGTTTAGTCTTTACTTGAGGACAAACAAATTTTTAAGTGTGGGGGGATTAATCGGGATTAAAAAAACCTATTTAATCCCCTTATTTACTTGGATTTTTTTGTTGTTTTTAAGTATATTTTGTTATTTATAGTTGTTTTTGTGTTCAACATAATTTTTGTAACTTGGAAGGAGTAAAATTTACAAAAATGTGTAAAAGCATGGAAAATAGGTATAAATAGAGCAAAAAGAGTGAAGTTGGCATGACTGATGATGCAGTCACGCAATGAAGAGCCACATCATGGCATGGTCAGAGTTTAAGTCACGCAATAGGAGCTTAACATGCAACAAAGAGGTCAAAATTTATGCATGAAGTAGCGTGGTGGAGTTGCAAGTCACGCCAGGAAGAGTTTAAGGAAGAACCGAAAGAAAAATCTTCGCAACATAGCTACACAACACAACTACGCCATAGAGAAAATAGGCAAAAATCCCTACAACATGACTACATGACATGGCCACATTGTAGAAAAACCCTTTGCTGAAGCCACATTATGATTACTGCTCTTACCACTCTCATGCACATTGAAGCCAAGAGTAGGCCAAATACTGAAGAAATAGAGAATGCCAAGGTAAAATAGGAGCAAGACATGAACAAAATCTGAAGTGATAAATTGAGATGTGGTGGGACCTTTCGCCTACTCTTCAATTTTACCCTAAAACTACTGTAGTAGCAGTGAGAGGGATCGTTCCACAGAGAAGAATTAATTGTCAAGAGTCTATTTATTCAATTGGCTATTAATGCATGAAATGCAAGAAAGAAAACACATGCTTGCTAGTAAGAATGAATGCAAAATGTTAGTGTTCACACAAGAGTGGAGGTACTGTCTTGAAGGGTTCCAACATGTATAGATCTTCACTTGGTATCATTGACTAGTGTAAGTACATGAGGGGATTGTCTACTAGTTTCATGAGAATGATTAGTCTGGTGGCTCTCTCAATTTCAATTCACTTACTCCACAAACCTCCCCGAGTGTGACAAGTTGTTGGCACAAATGAAAATCCAAGATCCCTACCCTGTATTACAATTCTAGCCCATTACTTTGTTATCTCCCTTGGTAGGGAAGCTAACCGATTCGTGTGTTCAAAAAGTTCTACGAGAGTAATTTTAAGTCTCTTTTACAGATTTGTCTTTAGATGTCAGTGAGTACCGCACATATGAATGCAACAATGAAATCAGATCTTAGAACTCATGCACAGTAGGTTCTTATATTCAAATCATGTCTAATTCAATTCACCTTGAGTAGATCTAGAGTAATCTCAGTGGGTACCGCAAATTAATTATTAATCTTGAAGTTGCAATTCAACCCATTGAAATTCACAATCAATAAATAGATAACACAATAAAACACTGATCAAATATAATTCAATTGTCTCAACCAGTCAAGTTCTATACAAATTGAATCATCAAGACAGTATGAGTTTAGAGAAAGAGAAGAAAGAGAAAATGGGAAAATTACTAAACTAGTCTAAAAACTTAAGTCTTATCTCTATGTGTTGTTCTCTATGCTCTCACCCTCTCTCTACTTGCTTTGTGCCTTCTTTTGGGTCTTTATACTCTTCTCCCACTTATGTGGCAGACTGATGAAGGTCATGGGCCTTTTATCCGCAAGAATGTATGCCATGTCTCCTGTAAATGAAACCAGTAAATAGAGTGAGGTCATTCTGAGTCATGTTGTAAACCTTGATTGCTTAACCACTAAGAATGAGTTTTATAAAACACTTGGTGACCTATAGAATAGCTTTGCATATGATTTCAGTTAAATATGTTAAGTGTTGTGCCTTATGCGAGTACAACTTATGCTAATGTAAATGTAAGTGTCAGATAATGTAGGTCATGAATGCATGAAGGTGCAAGTATGTATGTGTAGTGAGTGTGTGTGAGGATGGTGAGGTGAGTGTGACCATGCACCTGCCCAACTACACATCCTTTATCTTCCTCCATCATTTTGCCCCTGATTCAAGTCTAGTCTGAGAAAATATAAAACATAAACATTGTAGATGCAATCCTTAGCTAAACATAGCACTTTGAACAACTCAAATTGGAGTTAAGATGTAAAGGTTATGACCATTTTACTAAACTGTGGACGAGCTGTGCCAGTGGCGCTTGTGGGGCGGGCACACTAGGCGCCTGCACAGCGTATGCGGTGTGTGAGGGGCGGAGGCCTAGCGCCCTTGCCCTGCATGCGTGTGTGCAAAGGGCAGTTGAGCTGTGCACCCGCCTTTGTGTGTGGTACGAGCGGGCTGTGCGCCCAAACCGTGTGTTCGAGAGTGAGGGCGGGCACACAGTGCTCTCGCCCGTGTGTACGGTGTGAGTGGGGCGGGCACACGTGTGCGTAGTGTTGCGCAGTTTTGAAGGCTTTCATTTGAGAATTGGACTTTTTGATAAACCTAATAATTGTATATATCTCTCTTAGCTTTCCATAGGTTCACGAATCATCAACTTTAGAGGTCTATAGCTCAAGATACCAGTGTTCTCCCAAAATATGTTAGTGACATCACAACTGGATGAGTTCTTAGAAAGAACCCTCTGTTTCTCATATATTCCTACTGAATTAGGAGACAGTCAAAACATAAGAAATGAAGTACACGCAAAGAGCATTCCAAAAAATTCTAGTTCTAATCATTTGGGTGAGTATTGAGAGATATATACTTATTTGAAATTCGTTTTCCATTCTGCCCAATGAGAATTCGGCGCAGCCCATGTGTCAAGTGTGTGTGTTAGTGTTGTACTGTGCTTTGTGATGTGCTTGTTGTGTCTGGGATTTTTCTTGTGTGCTTATTAGTTGTAAGAATAGTTGTGTCAAAATGTGTATTCAATCAAATACATGTATGCTTCATATCATTTATGCAAAAATTTCAACACTTCTTCACAATTTCTACAAATATCAGTTCTTACTCATTTTGCATATAAATCACACAACAGGTAAGATTTTCACACTATATCCACACAAAAGCTCAAGGATTTATAACATTTAAGTCAGTATAGAATTGACTTATCAAACTCCCACTCACTTGAACTTTTGCTAGTCCCGAGCAAAACACAACATTACATGTCTTTCCACTCATTTTCAACAACCAGCAATGTAACACCAATATCCTGTCCAACCTAAAACAATTTTGCATGCACAAAGCAAAAAAAAATAGTCTTGAAATTCACACAGTCCACACAAATTATCAACCAAAGGGTAATGAATAAAGACCAATTTGCCAATATGAAGTGTGTGCTGAGGCCCTTTATGGCAACCCTCTCTATTTGTGCATAATACTCAAGTGAACACTTTATTTTGGAATTCTTGCACTACAGTATGTTGTCCACACACACTAACATTTAGCACATAGAGATCAATGGCTTTATTTGCAAAACTCTTTGGGATTTTTCCCTCTTTTCTTTGTGTGCACATTGGTGCATTTTATTTTGCCGCACTTTGGTGCTTGGCTTCCAAGGTTTTATGGATTTTTCCCTTTATTTGCCACAGACTTTTTCTCTTTTGTCCACATCTTTTCTCAAGCACTTCATGTCCATGTGTGTCTTCAATAGACTATACAGTCAAATGCAAGAACAAATGTTTACAAGTAGAATACACAAACAAGATTAAGTTACACATAAATTCTCTCATGTGTCAAAGAATTTATTGGCAATTCTATCTTACTTTAACATCACACTTTGTCCAATAACTTGCATTTCATGAATGAATTTCAAAACCAACTAAAATATTTCGCATGCAAAGTACAAAAGGATGGACTTGGATCATGGCACGACATTTGCTAGTGATTGTAATGAACAGGAGACAGGTTTCCCATAACACAACAACAACAACACTTTCACATTTATTGCAACTGGAACACAAGCATCACACAACAAGGTCAGTGCTAGTCACTGCCTTTTATTCTAACACTTCTCACACATAATACATAAACACACCACCTCTTTTCCCTTCTGCAACATACAATCACACAAAAATTTCAAGACATCACACGTCCAACACAACTTCTAGCATCAACTAACACAGCGTCAACAAGCAAACCAACTCCAGCATAACTAATCAAATACGCACATAAAAAAATGTATTCATGAAGTAAAATAAGCATGTGAATTCTCAAAGGCATAAACCATGACAAACATTCCCTCCCCCACACTTAAAATTTACATTGTCCCCAATGTAAAGTAAAAGAATAGGCTTAGGAACTCCCTTATATTTGTAGACTCCGATATCTAATGTTTGCTAGTTTGATTGCCTTTGTCCCCAAATTTTCCTTCATGACTGTTGTCCTTTAAACTCCACTTGCACCATGCTCAACAGCTTTGGGTCTCATTTGGTCAGCCTTTGCACTTGAAGACCCCCACACTTAAACTCATGAATCCTTGCATCAAAACAATCACAAATCACTATATAAAGTATAAAACATATATTCATGTAAGCACACTCATCAGTATTCCATCCTAAAGTAGAACTCCATGCAATACAGGCATCCCAATAATGCACTATGTTCATGGCAAGTTTAAATTTCACACATGGTTGCCACTTCATATTTTTATAATACGCATGAAAACCCACCAACTAGACAGCATTCACATCACATTAGACCATGGAAGTTCAAGAAGGTATTTCCCATAGAGAATAGAGTTCAATAAAGCACAAGGGAATGAGATCATATCTTCTACTATACAAATGTGAGTGAACAGTGACTTTTTGGAAACTTGGTACTAAAGTGGTGGTGCTAGATAAACATATTATGCGTATGTGTGAGTTGTGGCTTGTGATGTGCACGAGAGAGTAGAGAATAAGTGAGGTGTGCAAGTGAGTGCCACACCATGACCTTGGGTCTTGGTGGTGTATAATGTGTCTTGTTATTAGCACTTTGATAGCATCCCCACACTTAGCATTTGTGTGGCCTTTTCTTGAAGCTCATGCACACAAGAGACAACATGAACTACTTAAAACAAAAAAACTAAGAACTCAAAACTCAAACAACTATTTATTCAAGAAAAGTAGAGTAAGTAATTCTGGATTTATTCAGTCTCCAGCTAGACTTTATTCATGAAACCTCCTCCTTCAAGATTCAGAATAACCATCTCTGTACCAGAATAATGCTCTTTCATAAGCACTCTTTTTCCTCTGGTATGGCACTTGATGAAGGTTTTTAGGAAAGAGGTGTTGGAGGTTATGCACATGGGGAAAAAATTTCAATAAACTCCACTTTAAACCATGTCTGTTCCCCCGTAGGAAAAACCTCCTTAACTTATTCCACTACAGTTGACTCTGTAACCCTGCCAGGCTCAACCACAATTTGTGCATCCATGGTCTCAAAAAACTCATCAGTAACTTAAAAAATGGATACATCAATACAGCAATTCTCTACCATGTTAGCTATTTCCTTACAAAGCATTAAATCTTCATCACACAAACTAACATAGGTACCATTTTGGGTCTTTCTTTTGTTCAAAAAATTGGGTTCACTCTACATATTTAACAAAGGTATCTCATTGTTCTCCATTTGTTGGTCACCATTTATAGTTTGAGATTCATGCACAATTTCAAAAGTTGGTGCCTCAACAAAATTCTCAGTCATCGTGTTATTATTTCTTTAGTATATGCAACATTATTTTCATTCATGCTAACACAATGATTAATAAAACGTGTCTCTGTAATATTCACAGGGTACTCAAGGGAAGAATAAGTATCTAAAAGAAGTCTAACATCATCATTTTTCTCTTGAAATTCCATAAAGTTAATTTAAGACTCAACATTAGACACACCCCCCATTTTGACAGTACGAAACCAAAAGGCCCTAAATTCATCATAGGTGAGCTCATCACAAGATACACCATTCTTATTAGAAGAACTCAAATGTTCATGCACAAAAGAATCATCAACAGAGCACTTATGTACAACATCCCCCACACTTGTAAACTCTAACTCCCTTGGACACTTTAAACCACAATCAACATTTGTATTCAAATCATAATGATTTTTCTCAAGAGTTGGTGTGTCAGTAAGGAGATATGTACCTTGTGAGTGGCCTTGAGCATCTGGATCTGGTGTCTCAAGTTGTTCCCACATGTTTCTTATTAGGGCATTGATTTGATCAAGTCTTTGTTGTTACCCTTGAAGATAATCTTCCATTTGAGCCAACCTTGTTTCACCATATACACCTCTATCAAGTCCGTCCAAAATTTGAGATAATATGTTTTCCATATATAGTTCTTCTTCTTGCATGAGATAAGACCCATTGCTCTGTTTTTAGTTATGCCATGGGTCATGATATATTGGTGGAGAGAAGTTTCCAAATACTCCAGGTGTTGCTCGTGTGTTAACCATCTTATTTGGTGGGCAATCATGATAAGGCTCAACAAAGTCCCCAAACCACCTAGACATACTTGGTCTATTGTGGTGTGCACAATTCAATTTTAGTTAAATTCCAAATATCCTTGCACTTGCCACAAACTGAACACAGTAGGCTTGAACCCAAAAAAAAATATGAAACTTACTAACACACAAAACTAATAAACTAGAAAAAAGAAAAACACCACAAAAACAGAATGACAAAAACACAAACTAACAAGTCAAGAAAATAAACAATCTCTAACAACCATGCCTTACCCGATAGTGGCGCCAAAAATGGGTAGGAGCTGTCAACTACTCTTCAATTTTACCCTAAAACTACTGTAGTAGCAATGAGAGGGATCGTTCCACAGAGAAGAGTTGATTATCAAGAGTCTGTTTGTTTACTTGGCTATTAATGCATGAAATGCAAAAAAGAAAACACATGCTTGCTAGTAAGAATGAATGCAAAATGTTAGTGTTCACACAAGAGATGAGGTACTTCTTTGAGAGGTTCCGACATGTATAGATCTTCGTATCATGGACTAGTGTAAGTACATGAGGCGCTTGTCTGCTAGTTTCATGAGATTGATTAGCCGGATGGCTCTCTTAATTTCAATTCACCTGCTACACAAACCTCCTCGGGTGGGGCAAGTTGTTGGCACAAATGAAAATCCCAGATCCCTACCCTGTATTACAGTTCTAGCCCACTACTTGGTTATCTCCCTTGGTAGGACACCTAACCAATTGGTAGGTTCTCATATTCAAATCATGTCAAATTCAATTCATCTTGATTAGATCTAGAGTAATCTCAGTGGGTACAACAAATTAATTCTAGATCTGAAAGTTGCAATTGAACCCATTGAAATTCATAATCAATAAATAGATAACACAATAAAACACGGATCAAATATAATTCAATTGTCTCAACTATTCAAAATCTATACAATTGAATCCTCAATACAGTATGAGTTTAGAGAAAGAGAAGAGAGAGAAAATGGGAAAAATCCTAAATTAGCCTAAAGACCTAAATCTCGTCTCTCTGTGTTGTTCGCTATGCTCTCGCCCTCTCTCTACTTGCTTTGTGCTTTCTTTTGGGTCTTTATATCCTTCTCCCACTCATGTGGCAGAATCATAAAGGTCATGTGCCTTTTATCCATGAGGATGTATGCCATGTGTCCTGTAAATGAAATCAGTAAATAAAGTGAGGATGTATGCCATGTGTCATGTTGTAAACCTTCATTGCTTAACCACTAAGAATGAGTTTTATCAGACATTTAGTGACCTATAAAATAGCTGTGCATGTGATTTTAGTTGAATCCATTAAGTGTTGTGCCTTATGTGAGTGCAACTTGTGCAAATATAAATATGAGTGTCAAATAATGTAAATGATGAATGCATGAAGGTGCAAGTGTGTGTGTAGTGAGTGTGTGTGAGGACGGTCAGGTGAGTGTGACCATGCACTCGCCCAACTACACATCTTTCATCTTCCTCCATCATTTTGCCCCTGATTCAAGTCGAGTCTGAGCAACTATAACACATATACATTGTAGTTGAGACTCTTAGCTAAACATAGAACTTTGAATCACTTCATTTAGAGTTAAGATGAAAAAGTTATGACCATTTTACTAAACCGTGGACTTGTTGTGCGATCTGGGCGGGCGCACAAGGCTCCCCCACAACGTGTGCGGTGTGTGAGGGGTGGGGGGTAGTATGTGTGCCAAGGGGAGCCATGCTGTACGCCCATACCATGTGTACAAGAGTGAGGCACAGGCACACAATGCACTTGCCCGTGTGTGCGGTGCGAGTGGGGCGGGCGCAATAGCTGTGTGTGCGTAGTGTTATATGGTTTGGAAGGCTTTCCGTTGAGAATTGGACTTTGTGATAAACATGAGACTTGTATATTTTTGAAATTGATTTCTCTTTTCAATGTGAGAAGAGAGTTCAACACTTCTTACATTTATAAGCATTGCTACATAAGGAAATAACACAGTGAAGGAAATAATACAATGAAGGAAATAACATAATGAAGGAAATAATACAATGAATGGAAAGATAGGATTTCAATCAATCAATCAATCCTTAATTGTGTGAGTGAATGAAAAGATAGGATTCCAATCCAGCAATCCCTGATTGCAATCAACCATTAATTGTAAGATGAGATTTCAATCAATCAATTCCATAATTACGGGATCTCACATACCTTGAATGATGGAGATAATTCCTCTTCTTTTAACTTATCTCCATGGAAATAACCTTATCACTCCACAATATCCTCTTCTTGCTCTAATTGTGAAGATGATTATGGGAATGATGGTTGAGTTGTGTTAATACCTACTATTTAAGTCACCTCTCAGTACATACTAGAGTAAACAACATCATCATCACTTCTTAGTCCATAAGGGAGATCGTGGAATGCAATCAAGAAAAGTATTCCATTTCCCTCTCGAGTGTAGGGGTTCATATGCTACTCTTTCTCACTCATGTGCTTACTATGGGAAAGGTGTTTGACTATATTTTGTCATTGGTCACTTTTTGGTCTATATAAAGATTGACTAAGCTAAGTCAACTCTCAGTCTATGTTGGGCTAGTAGGTTAAGCTCCAACTTTTATTACCCTTTATGAGTCCAGTTTTCCTAAGACAACGTTGTGACTTACCCATGTTCATATGTTGATGGTCTTAATAGCTAGATTTTCATCTTCACATTCACCATGTCCATTAATAGTAAGACAACCCATTAATAGAGTTTCAGCAATTATCACAACATATAAACCCATATTAAAAAAACTCATGTTGTCAATCATAACTAGATAGCAAGAACCTAACAACCCATCACTTTAACTCAAAAAAACTATACTCGTCTAGCCACTATAATAGCACGTGAAAGTTTATCCTTACATGACTTTATTCATTCTTGATCTATAACATGTAAATTTAGCAAAAACACAAACAAAGATGCATAATAAAAGTAAAGAATACTATACATAAAAATGTGGATATTGATCCAAATCCTTACATTATAAAAGATGATTTATTGAACCCAAGTACTCTCGGTATCAAGCAAATTAACATGGTTCTCTTCCAATTAAGAGTTAGAAGATTAACTCTCTAAGCTCATGCTTAGAAGGTTTACTGAAATTCAAGTTTGGTTCACACCCCAAATTAAAGGCTTTCTCAAAGGAAAAAGTTAAAAAAATGATTTCTTGCAAAATTCTTTGATCCTATTTATTTCATTAAGAAAATGCCTTTAAATATGCTTCAATAATGTAAACCCCAATAAAATTCGTAAAGGAAACAATAATGAATTAGGAAAGAACTTAAATTGTTTAAGTTTCCTAGTACAAAATAAAAATAAAAAATAAAATAACTAAATCAAACACTAGCGTCGCTATGTAGGTATTTTGAGGTGCGATGTAGAGTCTAATTTGCCAACATCATAACATAAACATTCGTGCATTGCAAATTAGTTGAAATCTATATCTGCGAAGAAAAGTAATCACAATGACATGCGTTACGACTTGTGATGTTGTGTATCACGACGGAAAGCTGCATCAGAATAGAGACTACAGTCTTCGTCCATCCTTCACTTTTTTAAGGCGGAATCTCCTCAATCTTCATATCAATCTTCACATTTCTGACTTTTGAACATCATTATGAATATTTATTGAGGACGCATTCCACACTACATGATAAGAATGAAGACGTGTTTAATGGTGAACTATAGTCTATTGACCCTTTATGTGGAATTAGAGGACCAATGACTCGAACTAGAACCAAAACATTCAAGCTTGCTCCAAATGGTTTGATCATGAAAGTTGTGGACAAAACATACAAGGTGTTGGAACAAGGATTAGGTGAAGAGAAGCGTGATTTGAAGCCTTGGAATTTCGAGCTTTTGAATTCTAAACCCTAAAGTGAGATTAAGGCCATTAGTCTTGCTTTTATTCTAAGTTTGAGAATAGCCAATTCTAATTTAATTTAGGTGCCGTCCGAATCAAGTTGGTCTTGTAATAGCGTTGGGACTTTGGACAACTTTCCATTGAATCGTAGTCCATATCCTTCTTTATTTTCTTTGTTCTTGTTTGCTTGTTCTTATCGTTTCTTCTTGGTTTCTTTCTTTTGTGTTCAATCTTTTGTTATCTTGCTGGTGGGAATTTTCCAAGCTAAACCTGTTATGTGGATAAATAAGGTTGTCAATCTGCCCAAAGGTGGATTATTTCAACGGAAATCTTATCAAGTGGTATTAGAGAATTTCTTCGTGCTTGAAAATTCAGGTTAAAATTTTCATCTCATAAAATTGGATTGAATATCGTACTACTTGTTGAATTTTTGCTGCTAAAAATTTAGTATTGTGCTGTTGGTTGATCTTCACGTTGACTATTTAAAAAAAATGAAATTCAAAATTTGTCAAAAAAAAACTGTAGCAAAGCTGAATAAAAATTCTTGTTAGACAATCACTATTGAAAGTCTCAATTTGTTATTATTCTTGGAAATTACTATTGGTGTATCTATTTCTTGGTCTAATTTTCTCCAAAATTGTGCCTTAACATGTTCTAAATTGCTATTCTTCACAATATCTTGAATTCCTTATTTGATTTGTGTGGTATTTGAGTTGGGTTATTGATAGGTGATTTTCGAACTTAGAACTTGCAAAGAAAACTATGAGAGCCCCTAACTTTAGAGAGTAGAAATAGGGAGAGCAAATATACACGAGAATAAATACAATTAAAGAGTAAAGTGAACCGACTATACCTAAAGAGACAACCCGTGAGAAGCCAAAATTATTATTATTGTATCTTGTGTTGTTTTCTAACATGTAGGTTATTATAATGGCGAAGGAAACTTCAAAAACCCCTTACGATGCTAAATTTCAAATTGATACGCTTAACTGTATAGTGCACAAATTATCAATTCAAGTGCGAAACTTGACGGACGCTCAACAATCGGCTTCTAAGAAAACAACCTCAAACAAACTTGAAAAATGATTTCATGAGGATGACTTAATGAAGAGGAGCTTATAGAATCTAAACAATCAAAAATTCGAGGCAAATCTGAGTTTGATGTGGGTTTAGTTAAATTGGAGTTCTCGAAATTTCATGGCAAGTTTGATCCCAAATTGTTTCTTGATTAGATCTACACTGTGGAGCAGATTTTTGCTCGGAATTCTTATTTAGAAGATAAGAAACTTCAGATAGTGACCATATATTTTAAGGATTATGCAGCTTATTGGTGGTTTCAATTGTCAAGAATAGGCAGTTAAATGGGGATCTACCAATCCGAACTTGGAGAGAGATGCAAGCTATTATGAGGAAGCAGTATGTACCATCATATTTTGCTAATGAGTTGAGGAGACAAGTTCAAACCCTCACCCAAAGCAACCGACCTATTGATGATTACTTTAAGGAAATGGAATTACTCATGATAAAGGCCAACATTTTAGAAGAACCCGAAACCACTATGGTGAGGTTCGTGGCAGGAATGAATCTCGCATTGGCATACAAAGTTGAATTCCAAAAGTTCTTTGACTTAGAAGAGTTGTTGCATAATACAATTAAAAAAGAGCATCACATGAAGCTCAAGGGACAACTTACAACTCGTCAACCCCTTTGGCAATGGGAAAGCCGCCATACTCTACCCAATACAGCTAGAAAGACTAGATCTTTTGAAGGGAATCCTATACCCAAGCTGAATTAAGAGGACACCACCAATTGTCCAGAAACCTACAACAAACACACCCTAAAGAATGAGTGAGATCAAATGTTATAAATGTCAAGGTTTTGGTCTTGTACAAGCCAACTGTCCAAGCAAGACGGCTATTTACTACCTTGACAATAGGGATGTTGCCAGTGTTCATTCGAGTGATGATGAGATGCCTGGACTTACTGAAGAAACGGATGATAAAGCTTATTATGATAATACTCCAGAAAAGTTAGAACTTGTTGAGTCACTTGTCACTATGAGAACTTTGAGTACACAGCCACAAATTGAAGTTGATTTAGTGCAGCAAGAGAACATATTCCACACCAAGTGTATTATTCAGAATAAATAGTTCAGTTTGATCATCAATGGTGGGAGTTGTACTAATTCAGCCAGTACATTGTTGGTATCCAAGTTGAAGCTTACTTTTTCAAAACACCCTAAACTATATAAGCTACAATGGTTAAATCAAAGTAGAGATGTTAACGTAAATAAACAGGTGTGCTTATCTTTGCCCCTTACAAGGTATTCTGATGATATTCTTTGTGATATTGTTTCAATGGATGTAGCGCATGTGTTACTTGGACTTCTATAGCAATTTGATTGACATGTCATGCATGATAGATGAAAGAATTACTGCACCATGGAGAAGGATGGTAAGAAGTACACTTTGGCTTCCTTGAAACCATGGGAAGTGTATGAAAATCAAGTATGAATCTCAAAGGAATATAGGCAATTGGTGTAGGCTAAGAAGATGAAGCAAGAAGTGGGAAAAACCTCTCCTCTTCTAGTGATAATTCAAAGAAATTGGAAGGCCTAAAGATGAAGCAAGAGGAGAAAGAAAAGAAGTTAACAATCTACGTACGAAAAAGTGAAGTCAAAAGAGCAATACTAGACAGGCATGAATTGTTTGTACTTATGTACAAAGACTTGTATTTGATATCTAGTGATTGTATATCTTCTTTGCCTAGTGCTATGATTTCTCTTATATAAGAATTTGACCTATTCCCTTAGGAGTTGCCAAAAGGATTACCTTCAATTCAAGGTATAGAACATCATATTGATTCCATTCCTGGTGCTTCTATTCCCAATAGGCCCGCATATCGAGCAAGTACTGAGGAGACAAAAGAAATCCAAATGCAAGTGGATTATCTTTTAGTTAAAGGTATTGTTCATAAAATCCTTAGTTCATGTTCTGTGCATGTAAGTCTTATGCCTAAGAATGATGAAACATAGAGAATGTTGTTGACTGCCAAGCCATTAACAAAATAACCATAAAATATCGTCACCCTATCCCTAGTTTAGATAACATGTTAGATGAGTTATATGGCTCTAAATGCTTTACAAAAATTGATTTGAAAAGTGGCTATTATCAAATTCGAATGAAAGAAGGCGATGAGTGGAAAACTGCCTTTAAAACTAAGTATGGTCTTTATGAGTGGTTGGTCATGCCTTTTTGGTTGACTAATGCTCCAAGCATTTTTATGCATTTAATGAACTATGTACTTAGATCTTTCATAGAAATATTTGTGGTGGTCTATTTTGACGATATACTTGTTTATAGCAAGACACTTGAAGAGCATATAATACATTTAAAAAGTGTGTTTGTTGTACTTCGTGAAAATCAGCTTTATGATTTTTGTTATTCATCTATTATCATTTTGGGATTTGTTGCAGGTGCTGAAGTAATTTCTGTTGATGACTATAAGGTAAAAGTCATTAGGGATTGGCTTACACCTAAGTCAGCTAATGATGTTAGGAGTTTTTATGGTTTAGCTGGGTTTTATAGGAGGTTTGTAAAAGACTTTAGTACAATTGCAACATCCTTGAATGACCTAGTTAAGAAAAAACATGACATTTGTGTGGACTGATGCTCAAGATGAAGCTTTTAATACATTAAAGCAGCAATTAACTAATGCTCATGTTTTTATGTTACCTAACTTTGAGAAAGCTTTTGAGAACAATGTGATGCTTCCGAAAAAGTTATTAATTTTGTTTTGATATAGGAAGGCAAGCCCATGGAATGTTTTAGTGAGAAGCTTCATAGAGCAACACTAAATTATCCCACATACGACAAGGTGTTGTATTCATTGGTGAGGTCTCTACAAGTTTGGCAGCAGTACCTTTAGCTGAAGGATTTCATCATTCATTCAGATCACGAGAGCCGTAAGTTCCTTAAGACCCAAGATAAGTTAAATAAATGACATGCTAAGTGGTTAGAGTTTATTGAGACATTTCCCTATGTGATTAAGTACAAGGTTGGAAAGGAAAATATAGTTGCTGATGCATTGTCGAGAAGGTGCAATTTACTTACTATCTTACATGCCAAACTAACTGGATTTGAAGTCATGAAAAGATTATATGCCAAAGAAACTGATTTTAAGCTTTGTATGAGATTTGTTTGCATAAATCCAAAGGAGAGTTTTATTTGCATGATGGATTATTGTTTAAGAAAGATAAGTTGTGTGTGCCTCAATGCTCTACTTGTGATTTGCTTGTTGTTGAGAAACATGGTAGCGGTTTGATGGGTCACTTTGGTGTTAATAAAACATTACATATTTTGAAAGAACATTTTTTTGGCCTCATATGTTTAAAAGTGTTCAAAGTATTTGTCAAAGATGTATTGTATGTAAACAGGCAAAGTTAAATATAATGCCCCACGGTCTACATTCACCACTACCTGTACCTTTGCATCCTTAGCTAGGCATTTCCATGGACTTTGTTTTAGGATTGCCTAGGTCACCAAGTGGTAAGGATAGTATTTTTGTGATAGTTGATAGGTTTAGTAAAATGGCATATTTTACTGCATGTCCACGAACCAATGATGCTACACACATTGTTGACCTTTTCTTTAAAGAAGCTGTAAGATTACATGGTATTCCTACTTCTATTGTGAGTGATAGAGATGTCAAGTTCATTAGTCATTTTTTGTGCACTCTTTGGAGTAAATTAGGAACTAAGTTATTATTTTCTACTATTGCACACCCACACACTCATGGGTAAATCGAGGTAGTAAATAAAACTCTATCCACATTATTATGTGCTATCATAGAAAAGAATCTAAAGAAATGGGAAGATTGTTTACCACATATTGAGTTTGCTTACAATTGTACCATTTATAGCTCTACTTCTTTTTCTCTATTTGAAATTGTGTATGGTCTTAATCCATTAACACCTTTGGATATTGTGCCTATTCCTATTAACGAGTTTGTTAATGTTGATGGTGCAAGCAAAGTCACTTTTGTTAAGGACCTTTATACAAGGGTTCATGACAATATTGAAAAGAGAAATGAGCAGTATGCTAGACAAGCCAATAAAGGTAAATGCCAAGTGGTGTTCCAATCGGGTGATTGGGTTGGATCCATTTGTGCAAGAAAAGATTTCTTTAGAAATAGAAATCAAAGCTTCACCCTAGAGGCGATGGTCCCTTTCAAGTTCTCGAGCATATCAATAACAATGCATATCGCATTAAATTGCCCAGTGAGTATGGAAACATTAGCTCAACTTTTAATCTAGAGAATGATAGGAATCAAGATGTGCTTAATGGTGAACAACAGTCTGTTGACCCTTTACGTGGAATTAGAGGACCAATTACTCGAGCTAGAACCAAAAAGTTCAAGCGTGCACTTAATGGTTTTTTTTTTGGCTAACCTCCTTTTGAGGTGGGGCGCCACTCCCCGATATATTAGAAAGCTTTTTGAGCGATGGACATACCCTAAAATCGCTCTTACAAAATTTAAAGGATCCTTGAGATCAACTTTCCATTTACACGCCAATCGCCTAATGGAGAGTTGTTCTTAAGGATATCACAAAAGCAATGAGTGGAGTACTACTCCATTTACACAATTGTATCATAAAAGCATAAATATGGAGTACTACTCCATTTACAGTTTAATTAACACTATGGACTGTTCAAATGCAAGAAATCCGAAAATATAATAAAGTGAAATTGAGTAATATGTCGGTGTATGCTCAAAATGAACTTGGAAGAGGACTTCAGCTAAACTTCCAAACTCTTCCAAAATGGTGGTGTTAAGCTTTTGATCAGCCTCCCTTTTAGTTACTGTAGCACAATCATCATTTAATCAGAGGGAGTATTTGACCTTGTCTTCCTTAATCCATTATTTTCACAACCAATCAGAGAGATGAGATGGAGAGAAAACACAAGGTAGTAGGCAGCTAAATCCCATTCTGCATTCTTACTGATTTTCAGCAACTCAAAAATCACTAAGATCGGATCTAACAGATTAGAAGACAAATGCCCTAACATCAGCAGGCATTGAAATTATCATTTGGCAACCTGTCCTAACAATAGCAGACAGGGGCCCTAACCTGATATTATTTCTGATTCTGGGACTGTGCAATTTATCGTAGGACAGTCCCCTAGGCTTCAGTCTGGTTCATATATGTGGAAGGTTTGGCTCCTCTTTCTGAAATTTGGGGAAGGTTTGAAGCATCCGCTAGAAGAAGTTTTTTTAGAGCCTGTCTGTCTGCTGTCCTGCCATGTTGTGCTAGCAATCTTGCAGGTGAATTCAGTTCCTTGGGGATGCGCTTCACTGTAGCTCTCTCTCTAATATGCTTGAGGTCAGCCCTCTATTTCCAAAATTTACCCGTCTTTTGAGGATCTATAGCCTGCAGAAGGACTGTGGAGCTTGATTCGAGAGTGATGTCTTGGATACCTAGTTCATTGCAAACACGAATTCCTTCCAGGCAGATCGCAATCTCCACCTGCATATTAGTATCAGTAGAAGATTGTGCAGTAATAAAAATTTCAGATAGAACCTTACCTTCGTGATCCCTTACCAAACCACCCCCTTGAGGAGAAACACCGGATGTGGCAGTAGTTATGTTTATTTTTACTCTAGGGGGGCTAGGAGGAGTCCATTGATTCCTATAGATGTGGACTTTTCTTTTGATCTTAGGGATTAACTCCCAAAATCTGTTCCAATCTAGTGCCTGAAGGGGCTGAATTTTACATTTCAGTTGACATATGCCCTTCATCATGAAGAAGATATCCTGAACAACCTTAAAGAGATGCAGTTTGGCATTCTTAAAGATAATACTGTTCCTCATCTTCCATATGAACCAGCATATTAGAGAGGGGAGGATTTTGAACAAGAACTTTCTAATTTCAGGCTTTGGACCAGCTTTCCACCAGAGAGAGAAGTTGGAATTTAAAGATATAGAGTGCTTGACTATACCAACCTCAGCTCCCATGATTTTCCAGATCTGAGCAGAGAATTTGCAGCTACTGAAGATATGGTTTAAAGCGTCCCCCTGCGAGCAGCAAAATGGGCAATATGTAAGACCAATTATGCCTAATCTGTGGGTATTCTGACCTAGGGGAATTCTGTACTTAAGCAATCTCACCATGAAGAAGGATATTTTAGTGGGTAGAGAGAGATCCCACAAGAACTTGGAGAAATGGAACTGGATAGGAGAAGTACCCACCACAGCCTTGAATGCTGATTTCAAGCTAAAGTCACCATTATCAGAGGCTAACCAGATCATAGAGTCAGTGGACTCTGTACACGTCAAAGATTCTGAAGTAAAGAAGGAAATAGGGACTTGGGGACAGATTTCGCTTAGTTTCTAAATGTTCCACCCCTCGGGACCTAGTACCTCTTTCATCTTGTGATTTCCTTGAACGTTGAAAGAGTTATACATGCTGCCCTCAATCTTCCACTTATCATAGAATAAGCTACACTCTCCTGAACCCAGTTGGAATAAGATATGGTCTTCGACCATGTTAGCCTGTTCAATCATTCTTTTCCAAATGGTAGAAATTGCTCTCCTCTTTTGACATAGTACAGGATGTAGGTGCGAGCAGTATTTCATCCATAGGAATCTGGACCATAGGGAATCCTTCTTCCTAAACTTCCACCACAGCCTATAGGTCTGAGCAGTATCTAGGGAAGTAAGGTCTCTAAATCCCAGGCCTCCAGCCTCTTGGGGTAAGCAAAGAGTTTTCCATAGGTAATCCTTCTTCTTAACCTTTACCACAGCCTATAGGTCTGAGCAGTAACTAGGGAAGTAAGGTCTCTAAATCCCAAACCTCCAGCATATAGGTCTGAGCGTGCACTTAATGGTTTGATCATGAAAGTTGTGGACGAAGCATACAAGGTGTTGGAATAATGATTAGGTGAAGAGAAGCGTCATTTGTAGTCATAGAACCTCGTGGTTTTGACAATACAAGATAATACATCAATAGAGAGCAAGAATTGTCAAGTGTTGGTCACCAATGCTCCCACATCGCCGACGTCTAGACACCTTCACATCGCGATGTCTTAGAATAGAAGATGTCGATTTTGGATGATTCTCAATGTTGCAACATCTAGTAGTTCACGTTGCGATGTCCACTGACGTCGCGACGTCCAGAAAACTCCACGTCGCGACGTGGCTCACTTTTTAGATGTTTAAAAAATTGGAATTCAAAATCTAAATTAATTTGTAACGACTTGTTTTTTTTCGCGTTGCAATGTGTGAGATCCCACATCACGACGTCCATACACGTCGTGACCTCCAAGCATATCGCAATGTCCAGGCCCCTCCAAGTCGCGACGATGGGGATTTTCGTCAGTTTTGAGTTTTCAATTTTCCGTTCATTTTGTTAATTGTTTAATAGAAGACATGATCTAATGTTCTTGCATGGACATTGATATGTTGATTATGGTGCTTTAACATGGCCAAAGATCTTGCATGATTGAGGAGTGTGGTAATTATTTTAGAAAGTTTTGTCCTATTAGGAAACTACATTTTCGGTATTTAGGGTTTCTTATTGTTTGGCATATTTGTTTCCTATATAAAAGAGCTTGTAAGCCATGAATTTGGTTGTTGAATTTTCTAATTGAAAGTTCATTATTTTGCGTAAGCCATAAATTTGGTTGTTGAATTTTGTAATTGAAAGTTCATTATTTTGCATAGCAAAATTTGAATCCCAAACCCTTAGAGCCTTAAGCTAAATTTGAGATTTTGAATTCTAAACCCCAAAGTGAGATTAAGACCATTAGTCTAGCTTTTTGTTCTAAATTTGAGATTAGCCAATTCTAATTTGATTTAGGTGCCACCCAAATCAAGTTGGTCTTATAATAGCATTGGAGATTTGGACAAGTTTCCATTGAATCCTTGCTCCATATCCTTCTTTGTTTTTTCTTGTTCTTGTTTGCTTGTTCTAATCATTTCTTCTTGGTTTCTTTCTTTTGTGTTCAATCTTTTGTGATCTCGCTGGTGGGAATTTTCCAAACTAGACCTATCCTATGTATAAATAAGATTGTCAATTCACCCAAAGGTGGATCATCTCAATGGGAACCTTATCACTACTTCATACTCTTGAGATGGCAAAGGAATCGCTTCAAAAACTTCACAATACTTTTTTTTTTAAAAAGGACCGACTTTATTAAAATAAAAGCAAACCGAGGCTGGATATACCCGACGCCCCGTTACAAAAGGGAATCCATAGAAAGAGTACTACTTCTGTACATTTCACGACCACAAAAACTCCTAAATGTATATAACGAACTACCAAACTAGGAGAGTATTTAGCATACGAGAGTCGAATAAAATTTGAGTGCAGCAAGGCAATCAAATTCTATTGACTCTTAAAGCTGTCATAGATACATCCATATTAAGGTACACAAAATGTTTCCTTCCCAATTTAAGAGGCTGTTATCATCACCTATATACAAAAAACCAAAAACAAAAAAACAGAGTAATCGCAGCACAAGTATCTGGTCTGCCTCCGTCTCCATGCCATTCCAGTGCCATCCACAGCAGCCAACAAAAAACCTATCAACCAGCTTTAAACATAGGAGACAAGATAAGGGGCAATTCAGTTTAGAGGTCCAGATAATGCAGCAAAATTCTGCTAGAAATTGGGCAGCATCTCCCCTGTGCTCGGCCTCTTTCCAGTCCTGGGAGTATACCAAGTATCCCACCCAACAAAACTCATCAACGTCCTCAACTTCCACACAAGATCGGCAGCAGTACATTTCACAGGAATAAACACGAAGATGGATAATAGAGTAACCGTTTCCATAAATCCAGCAGTTAACATTCCAGTGTTTGACATTTATTACCAAGTAAAGTGGGAGAAATTTAAGCATAAACAGGCAGGCCAAATGGTGTAAACTGCAGTAACCAGGGGCCATCACAAAACTTTTAACCTGTCTCACCTGAAATTCCATACTTTCCTTTCCTAGTAGCAAATAGAGGGATTTCTGTCCCTGAGTTTTCTCCCAGATCCGAGGCTGGCTTTGGGACTCAGTAGAGCATCCATCAACTTTGTTTGCTTGACTGGCTTCCGGGCTCTTTCCATTTTCTCAATGTACCAGTTTAGCTCATCTTCTGGTTCCGGCTCAAAGCTGTTTTCCGTCCAGCGGTCTTCTCCCTCTTCCTCCGATTCAAAATCAGATGGAATGGCTTGCAAAGCTGATAAGTCCGAAGAAGATTCTACTTTATGAAACACCCCTTTGTCCCACCTAAAAGTTTGGATGGCTTTGAGGATTTCTGAGTCTGTTTTGGGGTTATCCATGTGCAAGTTCGACGACTCACCTTCTTCCTAACTTATCGTAACGTTAATTGCCTCCTCATTTAGATTAGTGGTGTCCGTCATAACTGTATTCGGAGGATCTTCTGGAACTTCTTCAAGGTTCTCCATAATCTGGCCCCTTTCCAAAGGGGAATTGGTTGCAGGCAGGGGGGAAGCATCCTTGCCTTCTTCCCCGTTGACAAGCTCCAGTAGTTTCCCAAGATTGACCAAAACTAGATCCAAGTTTTTTCCTCTATGACTCAGAGGATTTCCTACTGTAACTGCCAATGTTTGATCAGTACATTGTGCCTCTACTGGCTTTCCACTTCCCTGTTCCTCCACCGCAAATTCCTGATTCATGTCTTCTGGATCACCACCCACTAATTGGGAAGACTTCAGCAGCTTTTGGGGATCTCCTGGTGGATCTGCAATTTCTATGCTCAGCTCAGAATCCTTTTCCACTGTAGTGTTCACGTGGGTAGCCCTTATCCCTTTATCAACTTCGTCTCGTTGTTCAGAGACAAAAGTCATAGCATCAATTTGGACCTTCCCTGAAGTCTTACCAGATTCTGCAATATTCTTCTTGGGAACCCAGACTTGAGAAGGCAGGGTAGTACCTTTAGCTTGAGATTTGCAGGATGAGGTTGCGTGACCCAAGCTGCAGCATATGTTGCAATACTCTGGGAGGTTCTCATACTGGATCGACTGCCAGTTGCCTCTTTCCTTGGTGCCAACCCACATCCTTTGGGGAAGTTTCTTTCTAACATCTACCTCAATACACAGACGAGCTTCACTTGGTCGAAGCACCTTATCCATTGCTGCTGTGGCTAGGTCAAGTTTAAGAGGGCATCCCACAGCCGAGCCAAGGGTAAACAAAGTCTGTTTCGTGCACAGATGAATTGGAATGTGTGGGAATCTAACCCAAACTGGAATTATAGATGGTTCCTTTCCGGGTCTGAAGTCGGGAGTCCATTTAAAAATCTTAGCAGTGAAACCTCCAAAATTCCAAGATTTTTTCAGCCAGAAACGGTAAAAATCTGCTTGTTGTTGAAACTGAAAAATGGTATGACGATAGTCAATCAAGCCGATATGAACTTCTCCAATAAATTCGGCAGAGAGGATATGCTTCCGAATTGCCGCCATCGAAGGCCTCCCCCTCTCGAATTTTCCGATAAGGGCATGACGAAATCGATATGCTAGGCGCTGCTTTTCCTCTTCTGTGATGATAAATGCCGGTTCACCATTAATGTCGAAAGTTCTGGGGCTGGAAGGGGAGGGAAGGAGACATCAATAGATTTGGACCATTCTGCAGAGACAGCCTCCCGGAAGCTTTTGGATTGATTTCTTTCCCTTTGCGGTTGAGGTGGTTGAGAATTCGCCTGGACAGCTTTGGTATTACTTGTTCTCTGCCGAGGAAGGGGGGAATTCTGATTCCCCTAATGGGGGCCCTGGTTTCACCGGATTCCCGGCTTCTGCTGTCAGTGCGGCCGCCTGCTGGGGATTTAGGGTTGGGCGACCGGAGTCCTTCATTTTTAAGTGGGGAGACAACGGTGGTTGGGTGAAGGTATCTGATGGACTTAGTCCGGGAGAAGAAGTGCAGGGATCTGCTGTCCTCACACTAGAGCTTATTAGGGTGGGTTCGGCTGCCATTGAGGGCCTGTAGTCGGAGTGTTTGAAAACAGGAGTCCAGCCTTGATGTGAAGATGGTTAGCATCGGGAATAGTTGATACCAACATCGGATGGATTTGGTCGGCTCCGGCCTCCTGTGAGAGGGTTTTGGATGCTTCCTCGAGGGTGAGGTTCTGTGGCTAGAGTAAGTGGTTAAAGAGCCTGATTGAGGTTAGTAAGGGTTAGGGATCTCTGCTGAATTAAGGGAAGGGAGGTGACTCTAAGCGGCTGAAGTGAAGACAATTTTACGGTTTTTGGTTATTTTCCTAGAGAGAAGGGAGAGCATCTCACTCTAATTTTTAACATAAAAAATAAAAAAAATAAAACTTCACAATACTTGATGAACAAATAGTGTAAAATCTTCTTCATCATCTTAGATCTTGCCCTCGTTATTTATCCATCAAAATCAACTATTGTATCGTGACTGTATTGTTGTTGGTTTGGCAGGATTGCTATCACACTTATAGCTAGAAAACATAATATAAAAAACATGATCAAAAGAAAGTAAACTATAGAAATATAGAAGAGATTACTCATTTGAGAATCCAAAATGAGAATCCCTTCTTTGATGTATTTTGCAATGAAAGATCTCATTTTAACTTTCTTTTTCTTCAAAGTTTCAATAGCCAAAAGAGAAGACAAGCACACACATACTCAAGGTGTGATTTAACCTTAGATTCTTGTTACTTTAAACTACTTAATTTTCCTAAGAAAATATATAAGCTCTACTCAAAATTCATAAATTGCATTATATCCCTCTTAGTACAAAATATGAAAATGAATTGGACGTGACTTAAGTAAAGAAGCAAAGTTGGACTTGAATTTAGTAGGCTTATATAGCGTGGCGACCCGGTGTTGCTATGCTGCAGAGTTTATCATGGCATCAACACTAGATTTTACACTTCACATACACATTGCCTCTCTGTTCTGTGCTTCAGGTACATTCAAGCCTTTCCACTTATCGTCGCCATGCCATTCAGGCTTGCACGACGTCTTAAAACTTATCCTACACTTCTTCTCTCTTGTAACTCAACAACTTAACTCAACCGAATCTTGACCTTGCATAGACACGTCGTTAACTTCTTTTTCTCTACATTGTATTAGCTCCGTAATTGCTATAGCATCTCCACACATTGTTGCTACGCTTTCTTATATTGAATTGCATCGTGGGGATGGGTCATGACACTATGATTTCTCCTTAGCTCCCTTGTTTAGTGCCAAGACCCTCTGAGTTATGCTATTCACACGAGCCGTTTTCTTTCATTATGTTGAGACTTAGCATGGGTGCACTTTGGAATTCTTTTCTCATGGCAAAATTGGGTTAAATCTATTCACAACATTGGCACTCATTGTTTCCATGCCGCTTTGCATTTGCTAGCATTACGAATCATGTTGCAACATTGTGGGCTTCCCTTCTTTAGCAGATTTTGTGGCGTGGAGGTTTAGGTTTCCATGCATGTTTGTTCTCTTCAATGGCGTCATGGTGCCTAGTTGTGATGTCATGGATTTTGCTATTTTTCTACACATTTTGCTTGTTTTTTCACTACTTTTCATCTTTTCCTCAAGTGCAAGACCTTATTCTTCAAATAAGCATAAATACACAAAATTACTAACAAAATATCTACAAAACATGCAAAAATCCAAGTAAAAAGGCATATAAAAAGAGGCATTTCTTGCTCTGATCACTGTCCTACCTCGGAGACATACGTAGGAGATATACAAATACTATGAGTCCGCCTTAGAGGATCGCCTAGGCAGTACTTTGCTTCAGTACTTAGTGGAAATTTTCTAAGATTTTCCAACCTAACCTCAATTGTTCTTTCTATGATACCCAATATGCTATTTGAACCCTCTAAGTTCCAAATGCTTTTAGACTATTATGATAACCATGAAATACCCTTAGACACATCATGGACCTAGTTAGTTCTTAATATACATTGAATTTGGCAAACCAATACTATTTGTGAATTTCTCCCTTAATGTGCTTAATTGTGAAAATTTGAAATTTTCTATATCATATGAATATTGATAGGGTTACTTTAGTTAGAATGATAAATAGTTATTTTTTTAACCCTACCCCTAATCCTAATTTTGTAGATATCCAACATTAATGGGGTGTTAATAAACAGGCCAAACGTGTTTGAGGAGGAATCAGATAAAAAAGCTATTATAGTTCAAATGATAAGAGCTATAACACAAATATCGAAGGTCATGAACGGTCAAGTCTGACCTACCCAAGGAGACTCCTAAAATAGTGCGCACTAGAGTGTTTTTTTAAGTTCAAACCAAGTGAGTTTGATGGGAAAACAGACGATGAGAAGGCAGAGACATGGCTTGAGCATTTGGAGGATATTTTTGCCACTCTAAAATATGAAAATGAGAAAAAAAATCAACTTTGTTACCACCTTCCAAATAAGAAGTATGGCCTATGATTGGTCACATGTAGTACAAGGAAAATGGAAAAGAGATAGTACTCCTTGGACCTGAGATAACATCCTACAAGAGTTTCATGCAAGTGAATAGCTTGAGCATTTAGAGGATATTTCTGCCACTTTACAATATGAGGATGAGATGAAAATCAACTTTGTTACCACCTTCCAGATAAGAAGTATGGCTCGTGATTGGTCAAGTGTAATCCAAGGAAAATGGAAAAGAGATAGTACTTCTTGGACATGGGATAACATCCTGCAAGAGTTTCATGCAAGTGAGTGGCTTGAGCATTTGGAGGATATTTTTGCCACTCTATAATATAAGGATAAGAAGAACATCAACTTGGTTGCCACCTTCCAGATAAGAAGTATGGCTCATGATTGGTCACGTGTAGTCCAAGGAAAATGGAAAAGATATTGTACTCCTTAAACCTGGGATAACATCCTGCAAGAGTTTCATGCAAAGTTTTTCCCTGTCTACATACGAGAAAAGCATAAAGAGGAGCTCATCTTGTTGAAGCAAAGGAAAATAATGGAGGCACAACATGAAACCAAGTTCAACAAGATGTCAAAATTCGCCTCTCAATTGGTGGACACTATAGAACATCATACATGGCGCTTTATAGAAAGATTACGGTACAAAATACAAGATGGGATGCTTGCTTAAAAATTGAGTAATATGGCGGAAGTTTTTGATCTAGCCATCCATCTTGAGCAAGCTACAAGCCATAGGAAAGAGCACAGTAAGTATCTTGGCAAACGACCCTCTAACTTGATAAGAAAGAAGCCGGCCTTTATGATAAGAAGAGATGGAGTAGCCATGATATGGATATGACCCAATGTTGGAAATAGCCAAAACCTAAGGTCATGGAAACCACAACCTTGTAAGTTTTATGGATTCAAGGGACATTACAAGAGTCATTGCTAGAGAAAGGAAGGAAAACGTATTCAAGTGTGGGATCTTAAAATACTTCATTAGAGACTCTTCAGACCTTGATAGTGTCAACCTTAGCACGTTCACCCCAAAAACTCTAGCAACAAATAAAAAACAAAAGATAGGGGAAAAACTCAAGGTACAACCTAGGATTTCACTATAGGAATAGAGGAGATGTCCAAGAGCGCTAATGTGATTAAAGATATGTTATTTGTGAATAATGTTAAAACTAAAATATTGTTAGATCCTAGATCTACCCAATCTTTTATAACCCTTTCATATGTAAATCTTATTTAAACCTCCATGGAAGAGTTATCCTAAAGTTTAGAAATAGTTTCACGCCTAGGTAAGAGCGTATTGACAAACACCATTAACTATTGGTATATAGTGATTTGGGTGGAAAATTAATGAAATCTAATCTGATTGTTGCACCAAATTAGGATTATAATGTTATCTTTGGGATGGATTGATTGTCTCAACATTGAGTCCCACTAGATTGCTGGACGTCGTAATGTGGAGAAAAATCATATTTTTTCATGATCATCTAGTGAGTGACGTCACGACGTGGGAAATATCAGATGTCGCAACGTTGGTACACGTCATGATATGGAGAATTTTGGACTTCCACAATTTTCTTCATCTCCAAAATTGATTCCACGCATTCTAAACCTTTAATAGAGATGCAAAAAACATTCCAAGTACTCCGACGTCAACTTTAATTGAAGACATCTCCAAGCCTTCATCCCCATCCTTAATGGTGGTGCAAAACATGTTCACCAAATATTGCAAAGCTGACTTCATCTTCTTTGTTTAAGACCTCATCATTGATCCATCAAGATTAACAAATGGATTATTTGATTGAGGTGTCCTTGACTTGGACAGATTGATATATATCCCTTCCTTCTCAAAAAAGACTCGTCCTCGAATCACCTACATCATATAAAGACAAGTGAGTAACATTAAAAGATGAAGAGACATTGCCATACTCACTAGGTAATTCAATGCGATAAGAATTGTCATTAATCATTTTGAGAACCCTAAAAGTACCATCGCCCACTTGGATGTAACTTTTGATTTCTATTTAGCAAGAATCTCTCCTTTCTCAAGTGAATCTAAACCCAATCACAAGGTTCAAAGATCACTTGAACTTGACCTTTATTAGCCTGTTTTGCATATTGTTTACTCCTCTTTTCAATTGAATTTCGAATGCTTTTGTGAATCTTTTTAACAAACTCGGCCTTCTTTTTCCCTTCTAAATGAACAAACTCATCAATAGGCAAAGGAAGAATATCAAGAGGGGGGGTTAAAACCATAAAAAACTTCAAATGGGAACAATTAATCGAACTATGCAAAGTGAAATTATATACAAATTCAATATGTAGAAAACAAGTTTCCTAGTTCTTAAGGTTCTTTTGAATGATAGCACGCAATTCAGTAGACAAAGTGTGATTTACTACTCTAGTTTGGCCATCAGTTTGTAGATGTGCAATAGTAGAAAATAACAACTTAGTGCCTAGCTTATTCCATAAAGTACACCAAAAATAAGACAAGAATTTGATATCCCTATCACTAACAATTCTTTGTGGTATGCCATGCAAACCAACAACTTTCTTAAATAGCAAATCAACAATATAAGTTACATCATTAGCTTTAGCACATGAAATAAAGTGAGCCATATTACTAAACCTATCAACAACAACAAATATGCTATCTTTACCAATACGAGAGGTAATCCAATCACAAAATCTAAAGAAATATCTACCCAATAATGATTAGGAACTGGCAAAAGAGTATACAAACTATGAGGCAATACCTTTGACTTTGCTTGTTTACAAATAATTCACTTTTCACAAACACTTTTAACATTTTTCAACATGTTAGGCCAATAAAAATGTTCATGCAAGACATCATATGTTTTTGGTATTCCAAAATGCCCCAACAATCCTCTACCATGGGTTTCTTTAATAAGTAATTTATGATTAGAATTCAGTGGAATGCACAATTTGTCTCTCTTAAAAAGATAACGATTTTGCACATAATATTCAACATTTGACTTTTTCAAACATAGATCATAAACACATTTGAAATTAGCATCACTAGCATAAAGCTCTTTAATCAATTCAAAAATAAGTAACTTAGCATACATAGAAGTAAGCAAAGAGTACTTCCTAGACAATCCATCAGCTACAATGTTATCTTTTTAGCTTTATACTTAATCATATATGGTAAGGAATTAATGAACTCTAACCATTTAGCATGCCTCTTATTCAACTTATCTTGATTCTTTCATGATCCGAATGAATTATGAATTCTTTCAGACATAAGTAATGCTGTCATACCTGTAAAGATCTCACCAAAACATACAACTCCTTGTCATAAATTGCATACTTCAAGGCTGCTCCATTTAGCTTCTCACTACCATAAGCCATATGTTTTGATTTCTATATTAACACAACACCAATATCTATCCTGGAGGCATCACAGTGTATCTCAAAATCTTTATTAAAATTAGGCAATGCAAGAACATAAACATTAGTCAATTTTTCCTTAAGCCTATTAAAAGCCTTTTGATTCTTTCCATTCAAAAGTGACATTCTTCTTAACAAGTTCATTTAAAGGTGCAACAATAGAACTAAATTCTTTCACAAAATATCTATAAAAACTTGCAAGACCACAAAAACTTCTAACATTACTAGCTGACGAAGGCCTTGGCCAATCAACAATAGCCTTTAACTTTGACTCACCAATAGATATTCCTTGAAAACTAACAACATAGCCTAAAAGATAATGGATTCCATGCAAAAAGAACACTTTTTAAGTTTTTTATACAATTTATTTTCTCTTAATACAACAAAATACTTTAGAAAGATGCACAACATGCTTATCAAGTAATTTGTTATAAATCAAAACATCATCAAAGTAAATTACAACAAATTTACCAATGAAATATCTAAACGCGTGATTTATCAACCTTATAAAAATACTATGTGCATTAGT
The DNA here is from genome assembly GCA_016586305.1 of Ophiorrhiza pumila. Lineage (NCBI taxonomy): Eukaryota > Viridiplantae > Streptophyta > Magnoliopsida > Gentianales > Rubiaceae > Ophiorrhiza > Ophiorrhiza pumila. The sequence goes on from BLIW01000005.1 coordinate 19,669,577, forward strand.
TAGACCAAATGGCATGACTAACAATTCATACAGTCCATACTTTATTTTAAAGGATATTTTTCATTTGTCACCTTCTTTCATTCTAATTTTATAATAGTGTCACTTTTAAGATCTATCTTGGTGAATATTATTGAACCATAAAGTTTATCAAGCATGTCATATAATCTAGGAATTGGATGCATATATTTAATGGTAATCTTTTTAATAGCCCTACAATCTATGCACGTTCTCCAAGATACATTTTTCTTTGGGACCAAGATAACAGGAATAGAACGAGGACTAAGGGAATATCGAACAATACCTATGTTGAGAAGCTCATCCAATTGTCTTTATTTTTCCTTAGTTTCCTCAGGATTTGCTCTATACGCTGGCCTATTTGGAATAAAAACTCTGGGCACAAAATCAATTTGATGTTCAATGTCTTTAATAGTTGGTAACCTAGTAGGTAACTCCTCGGGAAATAAGTTTTCATATTCCTGCAAAAGAGACAACACAACATTAGGAGAAACAATCAAGGTGAGCACTATCAATAATATATATGTCCTTTCGGATCATTAAATACAATGGTTGCCTAAACACTATTATTGTCCTAATCTCTTTCTTTGAAGCAAATACATCAAGCTTTTTTTCTTTAATAGCTAGACCTAAACTAGGTACATAATTACTTTTTTTCAACCTGATCCTTTTCCTTTGATTTCTTTTCTCTCATTCCGGCACATGCTTTGGCATTATTGCTTGGTCTATAAACACTTGCCATGGTTTAAGAGCTGCGAGATTTACCTTTATACTATTATAGTCAAAACTATGATATTTCTTCTTGGCATGATATACAATATTGCGCGATCATATTGCCAAGGTTTTTCCAACAAGTGAGTTGCCTCCATTGGAACCACATCAAATAAAATCTCATCTTCATATTTACAAATAGAGAATGGAATCTTCACTTTCTTGTTAACCCTAATCTCACCAGATTGATTAAACCATTGCGCAATCGATAGGGTTTAGGATGTTTGATGCTAGATAACCTCAACTTCTTCACAATAAGAACACTAGCCATATTGGTGCAATTTCCACTATTAATAATCATGCTACAAACCCTGCCATGAACTTTACACCGGTTGTGAAAGATAACTTCATGTTGTTACTTAAAGTCTTCTACTCGGGGTTGTGCATTCAAAATCCTTCTTGAAATCAAAGTAAGCTTTTTAGATTCTTTAATCATGTCCTCAGATTCTTCCTCAAGATCTTTCATTTCCTCATCACTAGAATGCTCACGAATGATATCACTATTGTCAAGAACATACATGAGCTTCTTTGTTGGACAATCAGACTAATCATGTCCAAATCCTTTACATTTAAAACATTGGACATCCCGTGTGCGGTTCACAGATTTTGGCACCATCATCAGGGTATTCATAGGTTGTTTACCTATGGCCTTGGTGGTGGAGTCTACAACTTTTGGTTTTGACTTCAATGGAGTCTTAAATGTAAAAGGTTTAAAGTCATTCTTCCATGTGGGGTTAGAAGAAGATGCTTGACCCTTGGACTTCATATACTTCTCAATCTTTATATCTATGTGAAGGGTTTCTTCCATATCTATGGCATGCTATAAATCCACTTTATGTGCCATGTTTGGATTCAAACCACTGACAAAATATTACATGATAGTTTCCTCATCCTCTTCTAGGTTGGCCTTGATCATCAATAACTCCATTTCCTTGTAATATTCTTCGACAATTATACTACCTTGTACCAAAGTTCACAACTTTTTTTTAAGATCCCATTGGTAGTGAGAAGGTACATATCTTTTCCACATTACCGATCTCATCTCACGCCATTCTTGAATAGGTGATTCATCATTTATTCTTTGGCTTCGAACCAACGGCTTCCACCAAATCACTGCATAGCTTTTAAGATGCATCCCAACCAAACAGATATTCTCCTTATCATCCAATCCACTGCCCTCAAACATTAAGTCAACTGTACCAATCCATTCATGAAATAATTCAGGATGAGATTTTGCTTGGAATGTAGGAAAATCAACAATAAAGGTTTGAATTTTAATTTCAGATTTCTTCTCGGATTTGGGCTAGTTTGGAGTGTCGGACTCCTCATCAAAATCAATATGCCTTGGAGCTGGAGGTTGAATAGTTTGTGGTCAATTATGCCCCATAGTTGTCATTCGAATGGACAACTCCTTAACTATATCTACAAGTGATGCAATTTGAGTTTGTATATCCACTTGTGCTTTAGAACTATCTACCGACATTGCAACTACAATGTTAGTGAAAAATACAAGAAACAACAATATAATAATATATCACACCTCACGGGTTCTTATTTTGGATAGTAGGTACACTACTCTCTATTTCAGTAGCTTTTTTCTCAATCAATATATATATCCTTATTTACTACCAATCATATAGTTTATCTTGAGCCTTAATTCAAGAGCAAAACACCTAACAAGCTCAACAATAAGACAAGAAAGAACAAGTATCGATGAGAAACTAGAGTGTTTAACAACAAGTAAAAGTGTATAAATTGAATCAATAAGAGAAGCCAATAAAATAAGCACTTTTAGAATTGAATTGCACAAGCTTTTTTTTTTTTTTTTGGCTAATCATCCCATATGCCGGGGGGGGCGCCACTCCCAATTTTATTGATAATAAAAAATTACAAAAAGTTAATGGCGGATGTACCCACATCATCAGTACATTTGGAAAGCTATAAATAGGGAGGACTCCTCCCTTACATTAAAGCACTTATCTTGATTTTCATAATGTAAATAAGGAGTACTTCCTCCCTTACAATTGCTAATCTAGAGTTAGTATTGAAGAAGGAGAGCCAAAATCTCCTTCACAAAAATTCCCATGATAAATTTATGATCACTAAGCACAAAGGGAAGATGCAATTTTTGACCAACTTGCCTAACATCAGCATCAAGTGGTATATATAAGTGAATAACAAAATTCCCATAACTAATCTATGATCACTAAGCACAAAGGGAAGATGCAATTTTGACTAGACTTGCCTAACATCAGCAGCAAGTGGTCCATATAATTTTGAGTGAATCACAGAGATTGAAAATGTGGACAATCAGTAGTATATGTTTAAGGCTTGAAAACATCAAGATAGGAGAATGTACTTTTGGATTTTGAAAGAGAGTAATAAGGTATATTAAAATCAGTTTAAACTTTTGAAAAAGATGACAATAATGGCTTAACATCAACTGCCATTGGTCTTAAATTTTGAAAATATAATAAGCATTGTAAACTCAGTTTCACATTGGAAGTGTAAAGCAACTTACGAAGCAAACGGTTTGCTTTGGTAGTGATGTGATCTTTTGATATACGGAATTCCCAGCCTTTCAAGTCGAATTACCTTTCGAATTTTTTCATGAAGCTTGCTCTCTTCTATGAATATCTCATTCGGTTGGAACATGGCTGATTTTGCTAATAAGTTAGCAACCATATTTTCCTCTTTTTGGCACTTCTTCCAAGTATTTGGTGGGCAAACATTTTGCAAATCTTGTATTAGCTGCCTGAGTTTCCAGGGACTGTTTTCCTTTTTCTTTAGCCATGAAAGTATGTTGTTGGAAGATGATACAATGCTTATATTTGAGTTGAGACCCTTCTGACAGCATATCTGTAAACCATGTATGGCAGTTTGCATGATAACCTGTTCACTTGAGATCAAATTAGTGGTAGAGAAAAGTATAGTAAAGGCAAAAATAATTAAGCACTTACTGTCTCTTAAAATTCCACCTCCTTGGCCTGTGTTTTGATTGAGTAAACCATGAATGTTCAGAATGTAATGATCTTCCTCAGGTGGATGCCATTTAATGTAACTAATCAAGATCTTTTTTTTCGGATGCAGAACAGAATTCCAGAAATGATTCCATGGAAAGTTTATGCATTTAAACTCTGGGAATGCAGCTTCTAAACTAATTTTTATTTCATTGAATATGTTATTTTTTATTGACTCATAGTTCCATGAATCTTCCTCATATATGATTTTATTTCTGATTTTCCAAATTTGCCAACATATGATGGAAGGTGAAATTTTGATAATGAAGTTGCTGATTTCATTTTTTCCTTTATGACACCACCAATGATTAAGATAGAAACTTAAGGATAGGGAATTAGGGGGAAATATAATGCCTATTTCGCTACCAAATGTTTTCCATAATGCTGAAATCATGATGCATTTGAAAAAATTATGATTTACTGAGTCCTCACCATATGGACAAATAACACATTTAAAAGGCCCATGAATGTGAAATCTGTGAAGTAACGGTCCTATAGGGACTTGAGCTTTTAAGAGTTTGAGCATGAAGAATGAGATTTTTTGTGGAATAAAAGGGTCCCATATAAATTTAGCAAAAGCCCAAACGGTATTATTGGACTGAGATAATACATTAAAGGCAGATTTGAAAGTGAACATACCTGTATTAGACATTTTCCAAAATATTTCTGCTTCTCTTTGTGACTGCCATTCTGTATGAATAAGTGATTCTATTTCTGGTGCAATAGATAGCATTTTAGACCATGTGCGCGTGTGATTATTGCCAGAAAGTCTTTGAAGGATCTGGCTTGGAAATCCATGTTTCCCAGCTAGATATTAAGCCCACAAAGATTTTTGTTCCCTAAATTTCCACCATAGTTTGGCCGAGCAAGTTTTCTGTATGTCATGTAGAGATCTAAAGTCTAGACCTCCTTCTTGTTGTGGAATACAAAGTTTGCTCCACTTGATCCAATGATATTTTGACTTTTCATTGCTTGTTCCCCAAAGGAAATTAGCAAATATTGATTCTATTTTGTCCAGAATTTTACTTGAGGGATTTGATCCTAAAAGGAATTGTGTGGGTATTGCTGATAGGACTGATTTAATCAAAGTAATTCGCCCACCGCTTGATAAAAATTTGTTGCACCATGTGCTAATTTTAAGGTGGATTTTCTGGACTAAAGGTTCATAATATGCAGTTTTATTTTTTCCATAATATAGTGGCAGACCTAGATATTTAACAGGAAAGGCCTCATGCTTAAACTTTGTGATTTTACTAATGATGTGCTTTTTTGCTCTATCACATGAATGATGAATGAGGAAAGAGCTTTTGAGAGTATTTACTTTTTGCCCTGAAATTTCCTCATACTGTTTAAGCACATTCATGGTATTTTTTAGTGAGGTAGTGTGTGCTGCCGAAAAGATGATTAAGTCATCCGCATACGCGAGATGTGTGATTTTGGGACAGTTTTTTTGAAAATGAAAAGAGGGTCCTTGGGCAAGATTTAGAGCTCTTGAAATGTATTCTGCCCCTATTATAAACAAATATAGTGATAAGGGATCGCCTTGACGAATGCCTCTTGATGAACTAAAGAAACCAAATGGCGAACCATTTACTAGAACTGAAAATTTGACGTTTGAAATGAGACTCCAAACCATATCAATTATTATTTCACTAAAGCCAAAATTTCTAAACATATGAAGTAAAAAAATCCAATCTACTCTATCATAGGCTTTTTCCATGTCTAATTTTAAGATTACATTGCCTAACTTACTTTTCTTTGGGAGACATTGCACTAATTCACTGGCTAAAAGAAAATTATCAATTAATTGCCTTCCATTAACATAACCAGTTTGGTTGTCAGAAATTATTCTTGGGAGTAGACAAGCAATTCTAGTGGCAAGAAGCTTGGAGATGAGTTTAATAAAAAAATTACATAAGCTTATGGGCCTAAAATGTGAAAAAAATTTTGGACATGTAGACTTTGGGATCAAAATAATGAACGTGGCAGTAATTGCATGAGGTAGTGTTCCTCCACTGAAAAAATGGAGGATGGCTGCAAGCATGTCATCTTTAATGATTTCCCATGTTGTTGTAAAAAAATTTGCATTAAAATCGTCTGGACCAGGGGCACTATTAACATCCATGGAAAAAACACACTCCTTAATCTCTTCTAGATTGGGTAGTCTTTCCAAGATGACATTGTCATCATCGAAGATTAGTTTAGGAATGTGGTTAGGCTGGGGCATGGGTTTGGTCGGGACCTTAGTAAACACCGCTTCAAAATGTTTAACTGCCTCTTTACCTATATCTTCTTCATTTTCAAAAATTTGGCCTTCTTCATTTTGAATATAGTGAATATGTGCTCTTCTTTTCCTCTGATTAACTACCGAGTGAAAGGTCTTTGTGTTTCTATCCCCTTCTTTAATCCATTTTATATTGGCTTTTTGCTCCCAGAAAAGTTCTACATTTTTTGTAACTCTTCTAAGCTTGGCTCTTGCAAGGTTTAGATCTTCCATAGTGACCTCATTTTCTATGGTTTCGTCTCGTTTTTCCAGGTCAAGGAGGTGTTCTTCTGCTTCTCTAAGTGCTGAAAAAATATTTCCAAAATTCTGTTTGTTCCAGTTTTTGAGGACTGTTTTGACATGTTGAAGTTTTAAAACAAATTTTCTGATAGGGTTGCCTTCAATATCAATTGACCAAGCATCTTTGATTATATCTAGAAAGCCTGAGTGCTTTGTCCAAAAATTTTGGAATTTGAAACCAGTTTTAGGCTTAACCATCTTAGAGAAATTCAACAAAAGGGGGGCGTGATCGGATGGGTCTCTAGTGAGATGCTTAATAATAAATCTATAGCCCATATCTATGTTTTTATTGTTTACAAGCATTCTATCTAGCCTTTTCCAAATTCTATATTTGCCTCTTCTATTGTTCCACCAAGTGAACTGAGGAACTATGAAATCTATGTCTTCAAGTCCTTCTTCATTTGTAAATTTTATGAGTTCTCTAGTGTCCTCTGATTTGAATTTTTGACCACCTCTTTTTTCATGTTCTCTAAGTGTGCAATTGAAATCTCCCCAAATCCACCAAGGGGAGCTTTGTGGATTTAGTTGTGAAAGGGATTGCCATAATTCAGTTCTAGTGTTTTCAGTGCAACTAGCGTGTACTGTAGACAGAACTATCGGAAGAGGGAAAGCAGGATGGGTCATGTGTACAGTTAGGTGCTGGTCAGTTTCAAGTATACAATTACATGAGATAGGTGCATTGTAAAGAAGCCAAATAGAACTATTGCTATTCGACAAACAATAATCGAAATTCAACTTAATCATTGTTTTCTTTAACATGTTAAAAGAGGCTAAAGGTTCACATAAAGCTACTACTTCTACTTTGTTGTTTTTTATTATGCTTTTTAGTCTCTTGAAATTATTGGATTTTGTAGCACTTCTTATATTCCAAAATAACATGCTATTATTCATTATCAGATTTTTCAGCATAGTTGACAGGATTTTTAGATTTATCTCTAAGAATACGAGTAGACCCAAATTTAGCTCTTATACCTTTGTTAGTTGCTGAGGGCATATTTTCTATAATTGTTGAGGTTCCTGTCATCTGCGGCTTGTGTGTACTAACTGTTTCCAGTTGCTGATCCTCGAATATCTCTTCTTGTAGTTGATCTGCCTCCTCAATGCTTTGCATTTGAGAATCTGAAAGTGAACGGGTAATGCATAAACAGTTGGAAGAGTGAATATTTTCACTACACAGAAGAATAACATTTTGAGTTGAAGTGTTCTCCTGATTGAGAATATTTTCTGTGACTGATTGTGGCTATTGTTGCTTGGCTTTGCTAGATTCGGCTTGATATTGTGACTTTGTGGGCTTGAGTTTGTGTGCCTCTGTTATGATGTGTAATTCACCTCTGTCTTCCTTTGCTTCACAATTCGTGATATTGATCTCTTTGTGTGGGGGAAGACCTTCTGATTTGTTTAGGTTTTGATTTAGAGTTTGGGATATTTGGATTTCGACTTCTTTTTCTTTTGCTTCTTTTTCTTTTGCTTGAGTGGGCTCAATGTGTGTAAGCTGAACTGATGTAATATCTGCCGGATTTGTAGACTTTTGCTTCTCCTTCCATACTTGCTTCTGAGATTTTTCCAAATCCACTGGGCCGCTTGCACTTTTTTCTTGGCCTTTGCAGGAATGTCCCAGTGTATGGCAAGAAGTACAGTACTGGGGAACTTCTTCCACTTGGATCGGCTGCCAGAAACCTTTGTTGCCTTTGTCAATCCAAATTCTATTTGGAATGCTTTGTAATAGATTCACCTCAACACAAACACGCGCCACGCTTGGTCTTATGACATTTAAAGCAGAGGCAGTAGCCGCATCAGTTTTCAACGGGCTTCTTACAGCACTTGCGAGCGAAAACAAAGTTTTTTTGTTGAAGCAATGAACCGGCAGCATGGGGAAGTTAATCCACACAGGAACGATTGGAGATTCCACTTCTGGATTGAAATCTGTGCTCCATTTAAAGATGCGAGCTTGGAATCCTTGGAAGGACCACGATCCTTTGAGCCACATCCTTTGAAAATCTTCCTCTAATTCGAATCTAAAAAGAATGTGATTTGCATCCAGTAGACCAGAGAAGCATGGGCCTTTGAATCCAGCGGCCAGTATTTCCTTCCTGATTACCACCATAGGAGGCCAACCCCAAGTGAATTTACCCACTACAGTGAATTTGAAAGGCTCAGCAATCTGTTCTTCCACATCCGGAGGTAGGAAAATTGCAGGTTCACCCTTGAATACGCCTAGCATACTTTGGCTACGGATTTGTTCTGAGAAGAGCGTGGAAACTAGGCTATTTCTGTTTGGAGTGCATCTTTGAAGGATGCACTATTAGGGTTTCCATCAGCGTTAGCCGGTGGAGCCGCCATACGCGGCTGTTTAGGATATGAGATAATATGCAATATAAATGGTGATAGTCAATGGTGTTAAAGGTGATTTTTCCGGCGATGCGAATGGGTGGTAGACGGTGGTAAGCGTGGATGTTGTGGTTGTGATATATCCGTTATAATACCATTAAGTGGTGGTGATGAATAGTAAACTAGAGAGCATTTAGAGAGCATTCGTAAAAAGGAAGTGAATGGTCTTAAAAAATTAAAACTTAGAATTGCACAAGCTTTAATGTAAGAAAATCTGAAATCAAACTACTTAACTTTGTATTGAAGTCAAAATTTCTCAAATAAGAAAGATTTTTTTTGTCGCCACACATTTTGTTTTTCAATTGGTCACTTTGGTGACTATTTTTTTTCAAGACAACAATTTCAATCACATATTGCTATGCAACAACACAATTAAGAACAACTAACAAGTAGCACTTCTAAAAATTCAAGATTTTGTTTTTTTAAAAACCATGCAATTCACAAAATTCTCAAGAATTCAAAGACAGAATTTAAGAGAATTTATAATAACAAAAGCACAAGTAATCCTACTAAAACAGAAATTAAAATTGATTCAAAGAATCAATCTTGGACACAAGAGTTCAATAAAAGAAAACAAACAAGAATTCAAGAAACAATAAAGAAACAAATAACAAGAAAAAACAAAGAAAATTTAAGGATAAACCTGAATTGTGCAACCTCTTCTCTGATACCACTTTGATAGCACGTGGTAAGGTGATCCTCTCACATTGTATGTAATTTTTGATCTAGCACAAAATTCAAACAACAAAAAAACAAACAAAGAACAATGTGGAATAGTACAAAAAGGATATTAGACTCAAATACTTGGATATTGATCCAAACCCTTACGTTATACAAGAAAATCTACCTAACCCAAGTAATCTTGACATTAAGCAAATTATCTTGTCTTGCTCTTAATTAAGAGCGGAAAGATGAACTACCTAAGGTCACTCTTAAAAGTTTACTGGAATTCAATATTGGTTCACTCCCAATAATGAAGACCTTCTCAAAGCTAAAGCTAAAAGAAGGTTTCTTTCAAAATTCATCAAAACTTGTTATTCTATAAAAAACGGTGACTTTAAATACACTACAATAATAAAAACCCTACTTAAAATTTGTAAAGGAAACATTAGGCAATAAAAAAAGTAATTGTTTGTGATAGCTTTTCTAAAAAGATACAAAAGCCTATAATTTAAAATTGGGCAAAACTCCAACATCGCGACGTAGGAAGTTGCACATCGTGACGTCGGGAGTTGCACATTGCGACATGAATAGACGTCGCGATGTGGAGAAAAATCATATTTTTCCATGTTCATTCAGTGAGTGACATCGTAATGTGGGGAATGTCAGACATCGCGGCGTCAGTGTACGCCGCGACATGGAGAGTTTTGGACTTCCACAATTTTCTTCATCTCAAAACTTGATTCCACGCATTTTAAACCTTCAATAGAGATACAACAAACATTCCAAAGTACTCCGACACCAGCTTTACTTGAAGAAATCTCCAATCCTTCATCCTCATCCTTAATGGCGGTGCAAAACATGTTCATCAAAGATTGCAAAGCCGTCTTCATCTTCTTTGTTCACGACCTCATCATTGGTCCATCAAGATTAACCATCGGATTATTTGATTAAGTTATCGTTGACTTGGACGGATTGTTATCAATTACCAAGTAAGGATTAGGCAAGATGACATTTCAAAAACTACTTTTAATGCAAGATATAAGCATTATGAATTTGTGGTTATACCCTTTTGATTAACTAATGCTCCAACAGTTTTTATGAACTTGATGCATAGAGTTTTTTTACCTTTCCTAGACAAGATTGTGGTCTTCTTTATTGGTGATATTCTACTTTATTCCAAGACCCTGAATGAGCATGAGAAACATTTTCATATTGTCTTGGATACTCTTAAGCAAAATAGTTATTTGTGAAATTTGAGAATTATGAATTTTGGTTAAGAGAGGTAACCTTTTTAGGTTATATAATCTCTAGAGATGGTATAGTAGTGTAGACCTTTTTAAAATCGAGAGTGTTCTCACATGGAAACAACCAAAAGCCCAATAGAAAATAAAAGTTTCTTAGGTCCTATTGGATATTATCGGAGTTTTATCAAGAATTGTTTTCAAAATAGGTGGTTCTTTAACCCAACTGATCCAAAAGATTATTAGATTTCAATAGAATAAAGAGTGTGAAAGAAGCTTTCAAGAACTTAAGTGACATTTGACTATGCCTCATGTATGAACCTTGCCTGAGGGAAATGAAGATTATTCAATTTTTAAGAATGCCTCCAAAAAATGGATAGGATACGTGATAATGTAGTGCTAGAAAGTGGTTGCAACCTTTGGGGTATATACTAATTATTATATTTTAAAATATCTATTTACTCAAAATGATTTGAATATGAGAAAACACCACAGAATGGAATTACTTGAGAACTATGACTTTCATATCTACTATCATCCCAGAAAAGTAAATATTGTAGTGAATGCTTAAAGTAGGAAATCCTAGTTGCCAACAAATGATGAGAAACACAAAGATAAAATACTCGTATCCTATATACAAATAATACATGAGCTAGTTGGCCAAATCAAAGAGTGTTAGAGGTTGAACGAGGCACTCCAAGTCTTCACAAAAAGGGTTTGAGCGGAGAACATATCAAACTTTTGTGTTCATAAAAGAGGTACAATACAATTTTAGGGTAGACTTTGCATACCTCCAAATTAAAACCTCAAGGATATAATCCAAACAGAAACTCACACTTCTAAATACACCCTCTTCTCGGTGAGCACTAAAATGTATCGAGACTTGACATAGAGCTTCTAGTATAGTGGCATGAAAAAGGACATAGGACAATTTGTAGCATGATGCCTAATTTGTCAGTAAGTTAAAGCTAAAGGTCGTTTTTTGACATTAATCACTAGAATTCATGTTAAAAAAATTTTCTCCTTCTTCACTTTAGAATCTGAAAAAATTTTCAGGCCTTTCAGAGATCCCAAAATTACTTCTTTCACTTTCACTTTCTCTACTCAATAGAGCTCCAATTTACGATTGAAGAAGAAGATGCTCAGCTGGAATGTAAGCTGCTCCAAATCCAGAATTTCACATAGCTGCTATCCAGATCGGCGCTGCGCTCCAGCTCAACTTACATAAGCTGTTCACTAAAGTCATATCAGAGCTGCTCTTCCTGCTCCACTTCACTAAGCTGGTCTGCTTCAACAAAAATGAGATCTTCCAAATCTTCAACAAGAGCTTCAGAACATACGAGAGCATCCACTTCTCAGTTGAGGGAAGTTAGAGACGAGAGCCTAAGATCCAAAGCTTCAAGCACTGCAGCTTGGAGCTCCAAAGTTAGATCGAAGAGAAGCTGGACTCAAAGGAGATTTGCTGCTCCAATTTCAGCTCAATCGGTGAGTGAACTTCCAAGGCTGTACACTCCGATCTGGGCTCAAGGCTTCAATTTGAACAGATCGGGACGACTCTGACCTCTGAGCTCCTCCAAACATGTGCTCCAAGCTCCGAGCTCTACACTCCGATGGCTATATCTGGGGTGTAAATTCAAATTTCTCGATTATGTTGATCCTTGATCCTGGTTACTGTTCATTGCTGCTCATAAATCGGCCTTAATAGGAAATCGAAGCTGACACTAGGGACAACCCAATTCGGAGCTGAGGATTTCTATTTGCTATAAAGCATGCCATCTTCAAGCTCTTCCTTAAATTGATTAAATCCAAAGGTAATGTATCGCTCATATTGGATTCTGGAACTTCAATGAATTTTGTCGATAGAAGATTTGATGGAAAGATTCATTTTTTGATGGAAAAGATACTTCAATGAATGAATTCTAGAAATGAATCTTGAATGATTTAATGGATCTTGAATGGAAAGATTCATTATGGAACTTGAACTTGAATGAATCCTGGAACCGAGAATTGTAGAACTTGATGGAAATATTCATTTGCTGTCGATATGTGATTTTGAACTTGAATTGATACCGTGTGAACTTGAATGAATTTTGTCTTAAGAACGGTCCTGCAGTCATTAGTGCATATGCTCAAATTGCTGTTGATAAATCATTCATGTTTTTTGGTAAATTATTCATGTGCTTGGTGAGACAACTTAGTCTTGCCAACGATTGATCCCACTCGATGAGTAGAATCTAGTATTGATTCTCAATATGCCCTATTGTGGCAAATGCGGACATTTGCTTTGGTTGGAAAAGTGATGATTCTGTATTGCCTCCATAAAGACGACAATGGAAATGAGACACTCATGAGGCAGTGCCTACTTTGATTGCTTAACATATGAAGCTGGCCATTAGATGTGGCTGGTTGCTTTTATAACGTCCCTATTCATGCACTTAAAGTTGTCAATTACTTCACGTTCATGGTGATGAATTGTGTCTGTTGTCATTTACTATTGGATTGTGACTGCTTTGCGTGAAGAGTTTGCACTTTGGATTGTGGCCACGTAATCATTATCCTTGGAATGTGAACGGTAGGTTCTTCCTTCCGCATCACCAAATAGATTCAATAGCTCATTGGAAGATGCATTGGAATGTTGATTGGAAAATAGAAAGATATACTCTAGTTCCCCTAAAGTAGACACTTTCTATTTTCCATATTAGTCATTTAATTCCAAGATCATGTAATGGAGTAGTACTCCATATTTATTGCTTTCTCTTTGTACCGATGCGTTTGGGTATATCCATCATCATTTTTTCCCACTATGTATATATATACTCGTTTAAAAAAAAGTCAAAGCTAAACATCAAAGACCAATGGGGCTGCTACAGCTTTTGTCAATCCCTCAATGGAAATGGGACCATATTACCACAGATTTTTCAAGGTAGGATTACCTCATACTCCAGAAAACATGGACGCTATATGGGTTGTAGGTGACCATCTCACCAAAAATATCCATTTTATGAAAAACTCCTTAGAAATTCTAAGAGAACTTTATCTCAGAGAAATTGTGTGGCTTTATAGGGTATCCGAGAGTATTGTCTCAAATCAAGACCTCTAATTTACATGTCGTCTATAGCCAAGAATTTAGGAAGCTTTAGGAACAACCTTAAAGTACAGCACCATAGCTCACCCTAAAACAAATAGACAATCTGAGCAAACCATTCAAATATTTGAAGATATGTTAATAGTCTGCACCTTAGATTTACAAGAAAATTAGGAGTACATAGCTTTAGCTGAATGTGCTTATAACAATAGCTATCATAGGTATGGCTCCTTATGAGGCTTTATATGAAAGAAGATGCCGAACACTCCTATGTTAGAGCGAAGTGGGGAAAAATCCCTTTTGGATTTAGATAGAATACTCGTGATTGAAGACACCATTGAGAAAGTAAAGATTATTCGACAAAGGATGCAGACAGCCCGAATCTGATAAAAGAGTTACACTGATCGATGATGAAAAGATTTGGAATTTGCAGTAGGAGATTGGGTATTCTTAAAGGTCACCTTGAAACAAGAGTTAATCAGGCACAGAAAAAGAGTTAAACTCTGCCCAAAATATGTTGGACCTTTTGAAATCACAGAAAGAATAAGCCTACTAACCTATTGACTTGGAGTATACATGATGTATTCCATGAAGCAAGGCTTAGAAAATACATACAAGACCCTACACATGTGGTGATAGAACGCGGGAGGTGATCCTCACACGACTATATTAAACTGTCAATCTAGCATGTAAATTTAGCAAAACACAAACAAAGATGAAGAATAGAATAAAGGATATTGAATGCAAAACCTTGGATATTGATCCAAACCCTTACATTATACAAGCAAACCTACCTAACCCAAGTACTCTTGGTATTAAGCAAATTAATCTGACTTGCTCTCAATTAAGAACAGGAAGATAAACTCTCTAAGGTAATGCTTAGAAAGTTCACTAGATTCAAAATTAGTTCACACCCAATTTGAAGATTTTCTCAAATTTAAAGCTAAAAGAAGGTTTTTCTTTCAAAATTCGTATCTCTTTATTTCAATAATGAAATACCTTTAAAGAGGCTACAATAAAGTAAACCCTAATTAAAATTTGAAAAGAAACTAATAAAAGATTAGGAAAGTAATTGTTTAGAAGAACTTTTCTAAAACAAAAAAACATAAAAATTAAACTAAATCGAACCCAGCATCACGATGTAGAGCTCAAGTTACCAGCGTCACGACATAGAGATTCATGAGTCGTGACGTAGGTAAAATCTAAGTCTAATAAAGAAAGCAATCACAGTTATCCATGTCGCAATATAGAGCTGTGTAACGGCATGGAAGATTCTGCGTCATGACGAAGGCTACTGTCTTTACGCGTCTTCAATTTTTATGATGGAATCTTCTCAATCATCTAATTTGTGACTTGTGCATCATGAATACTAATTGAGGACACATTCCACACCATATCCAAAACTTTAAGTTGCAAGGAAATCTCGTCAAAAGCTTCACGAGACATGGCAACCAATGAATTCCAAGCCTCCTTCATCTTCTTAATCCTTGCCCTCGTCATTAGACCATCAAGGTTCACCAACGAATCATGTGACTCAACCATTATTAACTTGGACGGATTGCTATCATTCACTCCCTACTCAAAAAGATTCATATTTGAATCACCTACATTATATAAAGATAAATCAACAACGTTAAAAGAAGAAGAAACATTGTCGTAGACATTAGGTTATTCAATACGATAAGAATTGTTATTAATCCTCTCGAGAACTCTAAAAAGACCATCGCCATAGGGATGTAATTTAGATTTCCACTTAGCAGGAAACCTTTCTTTTTGCAAGTGAATCCAAACCCTATAACTAGGTTCAAATATCACACAAACATAATCATTATTAGTCTATTTTACATAATGCTCATTCTGCTTTTCAATGAAATTTTGAACCCTTTTATGAATCTATTTAACAAACTCAGCTTTCTTTCTACTATCTAAATGAACAAATTCATGAGTAGGCAAAGGCAAAATATCAAGGGGAGTCAAAAGGTTAAAACAATAAACAACTTCAAATGGAGAATAATTAATTGAACTATACAAAGTACAATTATATGCAAATTCAATGTGCGACAAATAATTTTCCCAATTCTTAAGGTTCTTTTGAATTAAAGCACACAATAAAGTAGACAAAGTGTGATTTACTACCTCATTCTGCCCATCTGTCTATAGATGTGCAACAGTAGAAGATAACAACTTAGTGCCTAACTTATTTCATAAAGTACGCAAAAAGTGAGACAAGAAATTGACATCTCTATCACTAACAATACTTTGTGATATGCCATGCAAACGAACAACTTCCTTGAAGAACAAATCAGTTAAATAATTAAGTTGCATTATTAGTTTTAACACATGTAATGAAATGAGCTATTTTTCTAAACCTATCAACAACAATAAATATGTTATCTTTACCAGTACGAGACCTAGGTAACCCAATCACAAAATCCATAGATATGTCAACCCAAGGATGACTAGAAACTGGTAAACATGCAAATAAACTATGAAGCAATCTTTTTGACTTATCTTGTTTGCAAATAATGCACTTGTCACAAACATTTTTAACATCTTTTAACATATTAGGCTAGTAAAAATGGTCATGCAATACATCATATGTTTTAGGTAATCTAAATTGCCCCATTAACCCTTCACCATGGGTTTTTTAACAAGTAATTCACGAATGGAACTCAGTGGAATGCATAATTTATCTTTCTTAAAAAGAAACCCATCTTGCACATAAAATTCACCACTCAATTTTTGTAAACAAAGATAATAAAAACGTTGAATATGAGCATCACTAGCATAAAGCTCTTTAATCAATTCAAATCTAAGTAACTTAGCATGCATAAAAGTAAGCAAAGAATACTTCCTAAAAAATGCATCAGTTACGATTTTTCTTTTTCATCTTTATACTTAATCACATTTGAAATGATTTAATGAATTCTAATTATTTAGCATGCCTCTTATTTAATTTATCTTGAGTCTTCAAGAATTTGAGGCTTTCATGATCCAAATGAATTATAAATTCTTTCAGCCACAAGTAGTATTGTCATACCTGTGAAGATTTTACCAAAGCATACAACTGCTTGTCATAAGTTGTGTACTTTAAGGTAGCTCCATTTAGTTTTCCCTGAAGTAAGCTACGGGTTTTGATTTCTGCATTAACACAGCACCAATACCTATTCCAGAGGTATTACAGTGTATCTCAAAAACTTTACTAAAATTAGGTAATGCAATCAAAGAAGCATGAGTCAATTTTTCTTTAAGTGTGTTAAAAGCCTTTTCATGTGAGCTTTACATTCAAATGCAACATTTTTCTTAACAATTTCATTTAAAGGTGCAACAATAAAACAAAAGTCTTTCACAAGCGCCTATAAAAACTTGTAAGACCATGAAAACTCCTAAGATCACTAGCAAAAGAAAGCCTTGGCCAACCACGAATAGCCTTAACCTTTGACTCATCAACTGATATTCCTTAAGAACTAACAACGTACCCTAAAAAGCTAATAGATTCCATGCAAAAAGAACACTTTTAATGGTTAATACACAATTTATGTTCTCTTAATACAGCAAACACATTATTAAGATGCAAAGCATGCTCATCAAGTGATTTTCTATAAATCAGAATAACATCAAAGTAAACTACAATAAATTTACCAATGAAAGATCTAAACAAATAATTCATCAACCTCATAAAAGTACTAGGGGCATTAGTTAGACCAAAATGCATGACTAGCTATTCATACAATCCATACTTTGTTTTAAAAGTTGTTTTCCAGTTATCACCCTCTTTCATTCTTATTTGATAGAAGCAACTTTTACAATCTATCTTGGTGAATATTTTTGAACCATAAAGCTCATCAAGCATGTCATCTAACCTAGGTATTAGATGTGTATACTTGATGGTAATCTTGTTATTGGCTCTACAATCTATATATAATTTCCAAGATTCATCTTTCTTTAGGACTAAGATAATAGGAACTTAACAAGGACAAAGGGATTTATGAACAATACCTTTGTCGAGAAGTTTGTCCACTTGCATTTGTATTTTTTGTGTCTCCTCGTGATTTTCCCTATATGCTAGCCTATTTGGAATCAAAACTCTAGGATCAAAGTCAATTTGATGATCAATACCTCTAATAGGTGGCAAACCATTAGGTAACTCTTTGAGAAACAAATCATTTTATTTCTACAAAAAAGACAAAACAACACTAGGCAAACTGTCAAGGTGAGCACTACCAACAATGTAAATGTCCTTTTGGATCATTAAGTACAAAGGTTACCTATCAACTATTGCTTTCGTTATCTCTTTTTTTGAAGCAAATACAACAAGTTTCTTTTCTTTTATTGGTGGACCTATACTAGGTATACATCATTGTTCCTCTTTTCAAGCTGATTCTTTTCTTTTACTTCTTTTTCTCTCATCTCGGCACAAGAATGGTTGCATGGTCTTCAAACACTTGCCACAATTTAAAAGTTGCGAGATTTACTTTTATACCATTATTGTCAAAACTATAATAGTTGTTATTGGCATGATATAAGATATCATGATCAAATTTCCAAGGCCTTTCTAATAATATGTGAGTTGCCTCCATTGGTACCACATCCCATAACACTTCATCTTGATACTTCTCAATAGAGAAATGAATTTTCACTTGCTTGTTAATCCTAATTTCACCAGATTGATTCAGCCATTGCAATTTATAGGGTTTAGGATGTTTGATGCAAGATATCCCTAGTTTTTTACCAAAAGAACACAAGCTACATTGCTGCAACTCGCACTATCAATGATTATACTAAATATTTTACCATAGATTTTACACAGATGTGAAAAATATTTCACATTGTAGCCCCATCTCATCTACTTGGGGTTGTGCATTAGGGATCCCCCTTCACACTAAAGTAAGCTTTTCATTCTCCTAAGGTATGTCATCAGTTGCTTCCTCAAGTGCTGCCATTTCTTCATTACTAGAATACTCACTAATGAGATCACCAATATCTAGGATATGTATGATCTTTCTTGTTGGACAATCAGATTGATAATGTCCAAATACCTTGTATTTCAAACATTGAACATCACAATGGAACTGCACAGACTTCGGTGTTTTCATTGTAGTAGCCATAGTTTGTTTATTTAAGACGTTGGATGTAGATTTTGGAACTGTTGGTTTTGACTTAAATGGAGTCTTAGGTGCAAAGGGTTTTAAATCCTTTTTCCATGTCGGATTAGAAAAAAATGCTTAGCCCTTGAACTTCATATATTTTTCGATCTTTACAGCTGTATGAATTCTTTCATATCTATTGCATGTTATAAATCCACCTTGTGTGTCAAGCTTGGATTCAAACCACCAGCAAACCTATTAATAATGGTTTCCTCATCCTTCTCTATATTGGCCTTAATTGTCAACAACTCCATTTCCTTGTAGTACTCCTCAACAGTCATACTACCTTGAACCAGAGTTCACAACTTTTTCTTAAGATTTCGCTCGTAGTGAGAAGGTACATGTCTTTTTCTTATTACAAACCTCATCTCACACTATGTTTGGATAGGCAATTTGTCATTCATTCTTCGACTCCGAACCAACTACTTCCACCAAACTACTACATAACTCTTAAGGTGCATCCTAACCAAATGGATTTTCTCCTCATCATCCAATCAACTACCCTCAAACATCGAATCAATTACTTAGACCCATTCCAAGAATAGCTCGGGATCATATTTTCCTTAGAAGGTGGGAAAATCTACTTTAAATATTTGAATTTTGATTTTGGATTTCTTTTGGGCTGGTTTGGAGTGTCTGCTTCCACATCAAAACTAATCTCTTAGAGTTAGAGTTTGTACAGTTTGTGGTTTTGTATGCTCTATAGTTGTCATGCAGATAGACAACTCTTTGACTATGCCTACCAGGGATGCAATTTGAAATTGCATGTCCACTTGTGCTTTATAACTTTCTCCCATCATTGTACATACGATGTTATTGAAAATACTAGAAAACAAAATTATAGCAAATTTATCGTACCTCAAGGGTTCTCACTTTGGGTAGAGGTACACAACTCTCTATTTAGTGGCTTCTCTCTTCAAAATTAATCCCTATAAACTATCAATCCTATAATTTATCTCGAGTCTTAATTTAAAAGTAAAATAGTTAACAAACTCAAAGTTAAGAGAAGAAAGATCAAGTATAAGATTTCAAGCCAGATATGAGAATCTAGAATATTTATGATCACGTGAAGGGTATAATTTGAATCAATAAAATAAACCAACAAATATGCAATTTATAAGAATTAAATTGCAACAACTTTATCACAAGAAATCTAAAATCTTAGCTACTCACTTTTGTGTTGAAGATAAAATTCAGCAAAATTAATTCTACCTCGTATCGCTTTCTTTTTGGTTATTTTGGTGACTTTTTTTTCATAACATGTTACCTTTTTTTTCTCTAGGCTACAACCTCAAATTACTTAGATAAGAAGATCGAAATGTCAACAACACAATTTGAACAAATAACAAGTAGCAACTGTCAAAAACTTCAAGATTTCAATTCAATTAATATATATATATATATAATTTACAAAATTCTCAAGAATTCAAAGACAAAATTTAAGAGAATCTATAGAAACAATAGCACATTTAACTTACGACAAAAAAAATCAAAATTATTTCAAAAGAATCAATTTCGGAAACAAAAAGTCAAGAAAGAAAATAAAACAAGGATTCAAGAACAAGAAAGAAAGGAACAAACAAGAGAGATACGGAAATTTAAGGATAACCTGAATTTGTGCAACCTTCTCTAATACCACTTTGATAGCACACAAGAGGTGATCCTCACACACGACTATATTGAACTGTTGATCTAGCACGTAAATTTAGCAAAACACAAACAAATATACAGAATAGAATAAAGGATATTAAACGCAAAACCTTGGATATTAATCCAAACCCTTATGTTATATTGATGCGTGTCGTCGTCTATGTCACCAATTTTACCCTAACACTACTGTAGTAGTGGTGAGAGGGATCGATCCACAGGGAAGGGGATGGTTTCAAGAATTCAGTAGTTTTGTCACAAAAATGAGTCACAAGAACTGAATGAAAACAACAAGAAGAAGAAATGAACAAGTAGTAACAACTACAAATCCAGCAAATGAAAGAAAATATGATAACAAGGTTGATTCGGATGTCCTAGGGTTCTTACACCAGATGACTGCGCATTAGACTACTCAACCGCAATGCAATTGACACACAAGTAAAACATGAGGAGACCTAAGTTGTCTAGGAGCCTAGTTAGCACCCAGCATGGCGACCGTAATGCTCTCTACACTCCCTGACGGATATATCCCGCAACGTCTCAACTTCCCAAGGCTAACTACTCTAGCATGCAAATCCTAAAGTCTTCCCATGGCGAGGCCTGACCTAGGTTCATTTGTCTTCGTTAGCCATAGAAAGTCTGTTTTCACTCTAGTCTATTGACTCAATGAACTTAAACCGGCATGGCGACCGCATCTCAGTACTTGAACATGACAAGCGAGTGAAAAAACTCAACGAATCCTACTACTAGTCCTTGTTTCATGCAATTCTTACTTATATCGGTGAATCTCACATTAACTCAGCATGGCGACCACAATCAATGCTCAATTCATTCAACAAAAGCCTGAATTTATGAAACCTGACAGAAATCATGCATTTTTACTAAGTATGATTTCATTCTTTAGAAATTGAGTCAATTGCAAAGCATCACGTAGTCTAAATACACATTCATTCGGTTAGAACCCTAGAACATCGTGAATTTAGCCACAGAACTCCATACTCAAATCACGATCGTCAAATTGCAATCCAACATAGTTCATTTTTAATATATGGAAAGAATTTACCAATTGAATTGCTTCAAATGCTTCCAATTCACAAAAAATTTGTGAAATGTCTCCTTATTGAGTAGAAGATTACAATGATCTGTCCAAATCCTCGATCGGAATTGAAAACGGAGCTCAAATTCTAGAGAGACAAAATTCTAGAGAGAGAAAGTTAGAGAGAGAAAATTCCCGCTCAAGAACGATGCATCGTAGCGATGCATCGCCATTCAATGTCCCTTTCCAGCACAACATTCCACGTCTATGCAATATATGTGTGTCTTCCCCTCCGAATTGGACTTTTTGGTAAACATTAGAGTTTTAGATATTTCTCTTGGCTTTCCATAGGTTCAAGAATCAGCATCATTGAAGGTCTGTAGCTCACGATATGAACAATCTACCAAACTGTGGCAGTGAAGTCAACAATGAAAACTTGAAGTAGTGCTCATTAATATGCCCCCGTTTCTTAGGCTTGCACACAGAATTAGAAGAACGTTAAAACATAAGAATTGAAGTACACTCAAAGTGCTTTCCAAAACATCCAAGATTGCATCATTTAGATTAGTATGCAAAAAGTTACACTCAATTTACATACACTGTACGTTCTGCCCAACTTTAAAATAAGCATAATAAGCATGTTAAGGTTTTCTTCAAATTCTACAAGCATCATTTAACCCTTTTAATTCTTTCCTTCTTCCTTAACTTAAAACACACATTTGTTTCATTTAATCAACATTTTTTTTATCTTTTTCTCATTTTATCACACCAAGTTGTAAACCACATAAAATGCACAAAATGACACATACACCACACAAATGCATGAAAAATAAGTCAAAAGCTAAGTGAAATAAGACATATAAGTTTGTATAAAACCAACTTATCATATATAAGCAAACCTACCTAACCCAAATACTCTTGATATTAACCAAATTAACCTAACTTACTCTCAATTAAGAGCGAGAATATAAACTCTCTAAGGTCACACTTAGAAGGTTCACTGGATTCAAAATTGGTTCACACACAATTTGAAGGTTTTTTCAAAACTAAAACTAAAGAAGTTTTTTCTTGAAAATTCGTCTCTCTTTATTTCATGAATGAGAGATCTTTAAATAGGCTACAATAAAGTAAGCCCTAATTAAAGTTCGTAAAGGAACTAATAAGAGGTTATGAAAGTAATTGTTTGGAATAACTTTCCTAAAACAAAAAAAAAATAAAAATTAAATTAAATCAAACACCAGCTTCATAACATAGGATTTCTGTGTCACAGCGTAGACCAGTGTCGCAACGTAGAGATTTGTGCACTACGACATAGGTGAAATCTAGGGGTTACCAAGACTTGCGAAGCCATTTATGTAAGTGGTGGATAAGGTAGTTTCAAGTCACGCGTATGTCAGAAGTTATATGGTTGATAACGGGTAACTAGGTTATTCCTTATCTCTATAATGTATATATGTGTTTAGTTTTGAGCATGTAAAAACTTGTGCTAATAATAACTTGTGCCACTTTATCTATAAGTTCATACCATGTGTTTTTCAAGGCTTTATGATAAGGTGAATTCATTAACCTTTTTCTTAGTATGTTGCACTTAATTCTTTGGTTGTTCTTATTCTATTTAATTCGTTTTAGTGTCGTAATTGTAGGTGTGTCGACCATGGTGCATGCAGGGAGGAGAAAAGTTATATGAAAGCCAAATCAGATGCAAAGTTAAGGAAGAGTTGAATAAAGTTCATGAAGAAAAAGTGGAGATTTGCTCCAGGTCGCGATGTAGGGGTCTTCCCACATCGCGAAGTGGGTTTACGTCGTGACGTGGAGAAAATGGGAATTAAAAATCGATATTTTGAAATTTATGAATTTTGTGGCTGATTATAGTGTGCCACGTTATGACGTCGGGGTCCTCCCACATTGTGACGTGGGTGCACGTCACGACGTCAGAGATCATGAGAAATTTCGAACTATTTTTGAAAAATTGCATTTTTGGCCCACTTTGAGGTTTCATGTCCGATATGGTTTTCATGAATGACTTATTTGCGAATATTTTTATAGAATCACTATAAATAGGTCTAGGTTTTCATATTTTAGGGTGTGACAATTTTGAGAGCATTAAGTAAGGGTTTTTGTTTTTGTAATAGCTAGGGTTTTCTTCTTTGGTTATTGCACGGAGAATTACGGCTGTACAGATTTGGGAACATCATTTGTTATTGAATTCATTCTTTTTCGAGTTAAGGATTTCATCCAAGGATTTACAATTTAAGGTGTTATCTTTCTTTTTAAAGTTATGTTTTCAATTATGTGCTTAATTATTAATTCTATGGTGTTCAATTTAGCCATGCTCGGCTAAATCTAATGTGCTCTCGGGATTATGAATAAGGCTTTTTGTGCTTAATTTACATATTTATGTCCTATTTTATGGTCTTAGTTAAATGAGTTTTGTTGTGTTCTTCATAGTTATGTATGATTTGGCGCCGAATTATATATGATGAACATATTCTTATAGTGCAGTAAATTACTTAGAGATAACTTGCTTTAATCTTGCCTCTTACCACATGGGAGGAGTTTGAAGGATTAGTTTAGCATTTGCGTGACTTGGTTCGCCATTGCCTCTTACCACATAGAAGCGGTTAAATTAGAGGGTTTGTTTGTTAGTAGTTACATTAGATTCCAGACTAATCAATGAAGTAAACCTTGCCTCTTACCACGTAAGAGGGTTTTTGAATTAATTAATATCTAAGTAGGTAAATGCTTAAGTCATTCCTTGCCTCTTACCACATATGGGGCGTGAGTTATGTTATTTACCCTTGTTTTGCATAACCATAGATAGGATGTGTGCTTTTTAATATCCCTAAAATATAATCTCGGGAGTACACTTGCTTAACTGATAGTTTAAACCAAAGTCATCGAGTTAATCATTGAGTTTTGTCTTTTACATTCTTGTCTTTAATTT
Source organism: Ophiorrhiza pumila (assembly GCA_016586305.1). Classification (NCBI taxonomy): domain Eukaryota; kingdom Viridiplantae; phylum Streptophyta; class Magnoliopsida; order Gentianales; family Rubiaceae; genus Ophiorrhiza; species Ophiorrhiza pumila. The sequence continues at coordinate 19,694,097 of BLIW01000005.1, forward strand.
GATAAATATAAAAATTCAAAAACATTTTCTATTGAATTTCAACATAACCCTTTCTCTGTGAGAACGAACTTGTTATACTATCACTATTAAGGGGTTGTTTAGCGTTGTTTTTTATTAGGGGTAGATAGCAACCACGAGCTTATTTTACATATATATTACACCCTTTTCACTTTATAAAATAATTCTTGTGAATCCCTTTCTGGGTGAAATTTCACCTATTTTCCTAAAATTTTTTGCTAGCTTGGCAGGAAAGAAAGAGGCTTCAAAGTTGGACTAGTGTACCTAGAAAGCGGTAAAACCGATACTGCAAGTACATAGTTCTTTTTTAATAGAATGTAATTTATGCGCCATTGTATAATTTTAAGTTTTAACACTAACTATGTTTTGGATGCTGTAATTTTGGTTTGTTTGAATGTATTTAGATTTGAATTCCATTTGGAAATGTTTGGCATTTCGCACCGTCACCCCACCGACGGGACTTGGTTTTCGGAGTGTGGGGCACTACATTGTTAGTAACACTTAAGCCTATTTGATAAATTGAAACTAATTGAATCTAAAATCTAAATTTTTTAAAAGTAATAAGTTGTTGAATTCAATAATTTTATATGCTTGATAATCCAACCTATTTTCACATCTGAAAATATAGTATGTGAAAATATATAGTGTATAAGATTTTATACTGTATTTATAAATATATAGTCTGTGTAAATATGTATAGTGTGTAAAAAATATATGTAATATGTTTAAATATGTGGTGTGTAAAAATATGTATAGTATGTGTAAATGTGATGTGTAAAAATGTGTAGTATGTGTAAAAATATTTGTGGTGTATATAAATATATGTACTGTGTGAAAATATATCTAGTATGTAAAAATATATGTAGTATGTGAAAATATATGTAACATGCGAAAATATGTATAATGTGTGTAGTAGGTTAAAATATGTGGTGTGTGAAAATATGTGTAGTGTGTTAAAATGTGTAATAGATGCAAATATGAGTAGTGTGTGATAATGTGTATAGTATGTGTAAATATATATAGTGTATGAAAAAATATATAACAGGTGTAAATACGTGTATTGTATAAAAATATGTAGTGTGTAATTAAGTGTAAAAAAATTAAAACTGTGTTAATTATGTCATACTAAAAATATTTTAAAAGCTCCATAGTTGAAAATTGGTGAGCATGAATTAGATGAATTTAAGAGTTTTAAATATTTAGAATATCATTGAAGAAAATGGGAAAATTGATAAAGATGTTACATATAGGATTCAAGCATATTGAAAAAAATAGAGAAGTGCCTCTTCTATAGTTTATGATCATAAAGTACCATTAAAATTGAAGGAAATTTACAAAATAGCTATAAGACTAGTGATACTTTATAGATCAGAATGTTGGGCAACTAAGTATGATCATGAAAAAAAATGAAGGTAGAAAAAATGATAATGTTAAGATAAATGTGTGGATATACTAAATTAGATAGAATAAGTAATGAATATATTAGAAAGAAAGTGTGGGTAGCTCCAATAGATGAGAAAATGAGAAAAATACGTTTAAGATGGTTTTGACATGTGCATAGGAGACCCATAGATGCACCAGTGTGACATGAAAAAAGTAGAGAAAAATCAACCCAAATTAAAATGGAAAAGATGAGACTTAAAAAGAATTGAAAAGAAACAATTAAAAAAGATATAATATATTTAAATATAAATAAAAACATGTGTAATGATAGAATATGATAGTGACATATGATCCACGTAGCCGACCCAACATAGCGGACTAAAGGATTAGTTATTGTTGTTGTATAGTTGAAAAATCAGCCATATTTTATTGTTTAAAATTCTATCATAATTTTATCTGTATTTTCAAATTTACTTTATCGAGTAACATATTTTATGTGTAGTTATCAAGCCTCTAAATTTTAAATGCAAGCAATTAATTAAGTCAAACTAGTCACAATAAAAGCATTATATTAATTCAAAATACCTTATCTCATGTGATCAATTCAACTTCCATAAATACAAATTGGCGGCATATTCATGTCAATTTTGTGAATTTATTTTAACTTCTTGATTTTGACCTAATTTGCTAACACCTAATTCAGCACGCAATACAGGTCCTTAGATTTATGTACTCTCATTTTTAATAGAAAATTTAATTTGTCCACCCATGCTCAAGGGGTTGTAATATCTGGATCAATAATATGATCTTTGACTCTGAAGCTCTCCAATTAATTTGTATGGCATTAGGTTGTTTAAGATTCGACTCTCAAAGTGTACAATTGTAATGTGCACATACTTCTAGTCTAAAGTTAGGGTTGATTAGTTTATGTCAATTAAATTTCAAGTTTTCAACTGCTTAAACTCACTTGTAGCTAGGATAGTGTATTGACTTTCTTCTCTCTGAACAAAAAACCTCTTCCTTCTCTCTAAAAAAACCCTACAACAAGAAAACAGAGGGTAGGGGGCGGCTACTGCTGCCTCCCCACCACCCCAAATCTTATACTGCCTCACTGTAATTTTTGTTGTCTCTCTCAAATGAGAGTGTCAGTCTCCCGAATGTGAGTGTTAGTCTCCCTTATGGGAGTTTTAGTCTCCATTAATAAGAAAAATGTCTCCAATTTTGGAGTTTTTGTTTAATAATGTAAAAAAAATCCAAATCCCACAGAGCTAATCGTTTCCTTCATTTTCAGATCCAGATAGATGTCTTCAATCAATATTGGGTGGAACAAGCTTCATCTCCGTCTGAAATTTAGAAGAAACCTCCATAGTTGCTGATCTTATGTTATCTTTAGACGGAAATTTTCAACAAATGAGTGGCTAATTCGGGTTTTCTCTACAAAGATCTTGTTTATAACTTTCTTGATTGTAAGTCAATTTTGCATTCTGGATTGTTTAGAGGAGTAGTAATATTTGGCTAAAGCAGACTTAGTTTTTTTGGGGATATTTGTTTTCTAATATGTTGATTATAGTGTCTATTTTTCTAATATTTCAGTGGTGGGAAAAAGAAAAAATTGAGGAATTGTTTCCAATATGCACAAAAGCGGCAATGAAGGAATCAACTTTTTGGAATTGAAGGTAACACATATCTTTTTCAATTTTAACCAATAGCTAATAAGGGGGAGACATATTCTCTCTCAGTTTTAGTTAAAAGTTATTAGGAAAAAGATATTTACTTCAATTTCAGTTGATTACTTAGATTTTGAAGTAATGTTTGAGAATTCCATTTTTATGGATTGTTAATTCTCTATTGGCTTTATGACATTTATTACATTGCTCTTAATACACTGATATCCTGTGTTAGTGTATTTAGATTTTCAGCTAGTTAGATAAATTGTATATATTTTAAGTCATTTTGGCTATGATGTAAACTTTGATCATTATCAATGAGATATCGCTTTTGAGTAAAAAAAAAAACTCACTTGTAGCTACCGAACATATCAGAAAACAATGCAAACGTCTGTTTAGGTTCAAACTTGTCCTAAGTGGCCCTCCTCAACTATTTTTCAACCTTCTGAGTTGTGAATGAATGATGGTATAAAAATAATGATAAAAACTACAAAAAATTTTACGAATCTTGATAATTTTATTCATGCAAATTTTTATTATTTTGTAAATTGAGATTAATTATAGAGATAGATAAATAAATAAGAAAGTTGGCATTTGATTCAAATTTTTCGATGGCAATCACAACTTCAATCACAATGGATATTGTTACTGTTTGGTTCATATTCTATAATGGGTATCATTGTGATTGATGATATTTAATTCAATTGAACTTTAATAATAACAATCAATCTAAATTCTATTTATACCCCAACATCTCTTACCACGTCATGTATTTTCACAAATATTTTTCTATCCATTCAATAATATTTGTTTGAAAATGTATATAGTGTGTGAAAATATGTATAATATGTAAAAAATATGTGTAATGTGTAGAATAATGGTGTATGAAAAATATATATAATATGCATAAAATATATGTAATGTGCGAAGAAGTATAGTGTATGAAAAATAATATAGTATGTGTAGAACATGTGCAATGTGTGAAAAAAAGTGTGTAGTGTGTGAAAAAGTATGTAATGTGTGGAAAATGTATAGTATATGTAAAATATGTGTAATATATAAAAAATATATGTAGTATGTGTAAATGTGTATAGTGTATAAAGTATGTGTTATATGAAAATGTATAGTGTGGGAAAAATGTAAAGTATGTGTAAATGTGTGTAGTGTTTAAATATATATATATATAATGAGTAGCATGTGAAAATGTGCATAGTGTGTATAATATGTGAAAAATATATTTATTATGAATAAAATATGTATAATATGTGTAAATGTGTGTAGTGAATGAAAATATGTGGTGTGTGAAAAAATATATAATATGTGTAAATGTATTTAGTGTATGAAAAAATATGTGTAAAATGTGAAAATGTATGTAGTGTTTATATGTGTGTAGTGTATGTAAATGTGTATAGTATGTGAAAAATATATTTAGTATATGTAAAATATGTGCAGTATGTGTAAATGTGTATAGAGTATGAAAATATATTTAGTGTGTAAAAGTATAATGAACATGCGTAGTATATAAAAGTATGTGTAAAATGCATAATGTGTATAAATGTATTTAGTATGTAAAAATGGGTGCAGTATGTGAAAAAAATGTGTAGAATAAATATGTTGTATGAAAAGAGAAGAAAATGAGGTTGGTTTGATAAAAAAAATTGATTGATGAGTTTGATTAATAGGGAGATAATGGTTAATTAAAATTAAAATAGGGTAATTATTAATTTATTTTTATTCATATTAACCTCTTCCAAACATCAACAATAGAAATGATTGAGGGGTTATTTTTATTTCTAAACAAATGCTCCCTAATAATAATAAGGTTAATTATATTTATCCCCCCTAAAGTTTGGTGAAAGTATCAAACGAACCTTGTGGTTTCAAAAGAATTACAGTCATCGCCCTACCATTAAAGTTAACTAACGGAACTAATGAAAAGACCAAAATGTCATCACTTATTTTGTAAAAAAATAACAAAAATAGATGAGAAAATATAAAATGACAATAAATACTTGTTTGCACTTTTTAATTCTTTGTTATAAATTAACAATTTTATATTGTTTATTATAAATGAGTTTATCAAATTAATCAAACTTTAACTAAGGAATCTTTTTCTATCTAAATTTTAAATTTTGGAAGGAAAACAATTATTTTTGGAGAAGAAAATAATTAATTTGATTAATTAAGAAAGAAGTTTTTCTTTTTTTTTTTAGTTATTTTGTTTGTGTAAAAGAGAGAATTTTCTTTGCTTTTATTTTAATATTTAACGTATGTGTTTTAGTTAACTAAGATAATATAATGATTATAGATAAAGTTTTAAGTGCATATTAGGCAATGTGCAAATATTTTTATATGAAATCAATACATTATTGGATGGCGTTTGATGGAAGGACTCGATTTGTTAAACATTTGGTTAGTCAAGGAAACTGTAATTTTTTGAAGTTACAGGGTTCGTTTGGTACTTCCACTAAACTTCAGGGTGATAAATGTAATTAATCCTAATATTAATAAAATTCTAATTCTATAAAGAAAGAGTTATCAAATCTGGTAAAATATTCGTATTTTCTATTACTACTATTAGTAAAAAAGCAATAATTGACGTTTATTACTTGACACTCCAACCCTTACCCTTAATCACGGAGAGTGTTTTTGATTTATGGGTCACAAAGTAAAGGCAATTGGATGCTAATGGATCTTTTAGATTAATTTTGTGTATCATTCTATGTAATACTTTATCAGATTTTGATACTTATACAATCATTTATTCTTTAAAGTTTAATAATTATTTAATAAGATTTTAGTTTTATTTAAAATATACGTGTCATATGTATATAGATTGTTATATTTAATGATACTCCAAATTATATAGAAGATACTAAATCCAGTTAGAGTCAAGACAATGATGATGGATTAGAATTTCTTGATTAGATAAGAGTTTTTTTTTTAATTTTTTTCTATTCTTCTGTGCGGAAAGAAGAATCAAATGTATATAAAATATAATATTCCTAAATCTAAGCAACCCATCCACAATATTACAATGGTTGATTGCTGGTTTGCTGGCAAGCACCGCCACTTTTTGGCCATATTTTTGGGGAGTGGAAACTGGAAAGGACCATTTCTTGATACCAAACCAAAAGGAAATTCGATATCAAACACGAGTCTTTTATTTTTAAATAAATTTCATATTTTCCCATTTTCAACGGTTATAATTATACTAGCTACCATATTTTAAATCTTGAATAGTAAAAGGGATTTGTAATCCATCGCTAACCAACCCGTCTTATACGAATTTATTCGACATAAAAATTAGTTCATTTCGTTCTTTTTCTTTTCTTTTCTTTCGATAAATCAAAAATAATAGTAAAGCAAAACAATTCATATATTATTTTTAGTACGGAAATTGCTCCTCTAATGTAGAGCAATATTCAGGGGGAAAAAAAAGAAAGGAAAGAGGAAAAAGATAGAGAACGAAAGCAACAAAAACTTTTGTTTTTACACAAAACTTAATCATCAATATTTTAACCCTAATAATGGTAATGTTGATAACGGAGTTATTATAGAAGTTTAACATTAACAATTGTTAGAATTCATTGATAGTGTACAGAAGTTCCATCTTGAAAAAAATCGGTAATTAAAATAAAATAGAATAACTATCTTCTATTAACTAAAGTTAATACTAAATAAATAATTAAAATAATTAAATTATCAAGAATATTTGATATTAAATTCCAAATAAACTCATTTAAATTTCAACTTTCAAAGTGCTTGGTTCTTCTCTATATAAACTACAATCACTTTATTATTTTAGACTTTAAATGCAGAGTACATTATTTCAATAAAATATAGAGGGACTGATATAAATTAACTACCCGTGAATTAATGAAAAACACAAATTGACAGTTGACAATTGATGGATAATTAATCTATACTTATCATTCTATCTTTTAATTGAAAATTTTCACTATTGATACCATTATTCAATATGGGGAGGAAATTGCTAACGGGGACGATTATCAAGAACCTGTTCTTGATAAGGTCAAAAACGAGATCATTGAGGAAATTATGCATCCCATTAAGAAAGTTGAGGATAGTTGGCACCAAATTCAGCACTGGATTCAACTAGGCAAATTGCTGATCCCAAGTCCAAAATGTTGGAATACCACTTATTTATTCAATTGCTTTCATAATTCCATATGACTTTGAATATCCAACCATGTACTACTTGTTGAGCTCATTTTTCTCCTTGATTGATTTTGGAAGATTTCAATGATCATGCCATGACGTTATGTTGTGAAACTTGCCTTGCAAAATAGACACGCCGTAGCTCTGAAGTGATTGTGTCGAACTGTGCATACTGCTGACTTGTAGATAAGGGTTTTGGGGGTTGCTTGAATTGCGTAAATTACCGACTTGTTTATAATTTTAAAGTAGTTTTCTCCAATGATTAAATTAACCCAAAATCTTTTGTGAAATCGTCTCATTTATGAAACGTGATAAGCAAATTATACTTATATACTAATACGCTCATTTTTTATACGTTGTATGCTAATATTTAATAATTAATACTTTATACGCTAATACGCTAATTTTTTATACTTTATACCCTAATATTTGATACTTTGTACACTAATTATTTATACTTTATATGTTAAAGTGAAATTTATATGCAAATTTCATATATGGCGGTTTCATAGAAAAATGACCCTTAAATTAAAGAGGAAAAGTGCGAGTAAATAGAAGTGTGTAAGTTTAAAAAATAAAAAGATGTAAAAGTTTGAGAAATTGTGTAATCCAATAAAAAGTACACACTTAGAAAGTTTGGTTTTAAAAAAAAATTCCCTTTTTTTTCTCTTTAATTCAATATCTAGCCACTTATCCCCACCCGTTAAAAAAATTAATTTTTTTTTATTTTAAACTTTTTAATCTTTTTATATTTTCATTTCTTTTTAGTTCAATAGACAACATTCAAATGTTGACCGATGGTAGTTAACAATTAACTGCCATTAGTTAATGTTGTTGATCGTTAATTGGTTGTCGCTGCCTGACCAGATTTCGATGATGATAGCTGGTCTACTATTGACTGATGACGGCCAACCTTTGACTACAACAAATAAAAAAAATTTTACTCATATTTTTACCTTAATTTTGCCAATTTTTTTTTTTCCTTTTCAAATCAATATTTAACTAACAAAAGTTGATCGATGGTGGTCAACGATTGACTATCACTGCCAATGTTGTTGATCGGTGACGATCAATCATTAACCGTCAACAGTTAAAAAAATACAAAATTAATTTCACTTTTAATTTAGAACATTATTTAATAAAATAATTTTATAACATAAAAACTAATAAAAACAAAATTTATGGTTGGTCCGTGGCCCCTCGATACCAAAGGCGTCCTTGGGGTGATCCCGTAGTTTGATTGACCTCCTCCTTTCTTTTTCTTTAATACAATTTAATATCCAATTCTCAACTCAAAATATTCCTTTTTACAACGTAAGTCGAGATTTACTTTTTCCTAACTCTCAAAACAAAATTCACATCCAAAATGACCCAGTTACTCTGTTCGGACAAGCATGTTTTCAAAGTTTTTATTCTTAAATGAAAACATGGTGTTTGTCGAAATGTTTTTTGCAAGGAAACAAAATTCTACCCTTTTTTTCACTCTTCAAAACAATGCTATTTTACTCTTTTCACAATTTTAATTTTTTTTTTAAAAAATAGCATTGTTGACTCGATCGTCAAATGGTTGACCGGCCAATCAATGGTTAGGTCTATGTCACTGACTATTGCAGGCCAAATTTTCATAAGATTCCGGCCAATCGGTGACAATCAATTACATCACTTGTCAACTTCAATTATAAAATTATTACAATTAAAAAAAGAACTTAATAATAAAATAATCTGATGCAAAAAAAACACAAAAGCAGAATTTATCGATCCAAATATCCATTTTTCAATCAAAAAATATTCATTTTCTAAATATTACGGTTATCAAAATTTACTTTTTCTTTACAAAAACAAAACTCACCTTGTACAAACGAAACTTCTCGATAGAATTTTCTTCACTTAAAAATTTGATAGAGTAAATTAGAATTCCATGTGGACATGGTATTTTTTATTTTGTAAAGGAATATTTTTTAAAGAATTTATTATAAGAAAAAAATATTTCTGAGATGTTAGATTGATGAGTCTATTTTAGAGGAATTTGTATTATATATTTTTTATTAATAAAATTTTAAAATTTAAACTTATAATTAATATTTAATAAGGTTATTTCATAAGAAATTATTTTAAGAGTATTTTTTATTATTTAAAAATTAAAGTTATAATTTTTGCTTTGTTAATAAACAAAAATTAAAAATTATAAAAACAATGTAGCGTTTTTGGGATTGTGAAAATTCTTTTAAAAATGGGCGAAAAAAACAAGTCAAATTAGATTTATGTAACATAATACAGTTTTAACTATCTAAGAATGAAAAGAATAAAAGGTAGAATAGTTTGTATTATTTTATTTTGTTAGAATCTATAGTAATCGACTAAGATTCATCATTAATTAGTTTCTTCATAATTTAGCCAAATCTATCCAAGTTTCTTTATTTTAAAAGTTGCCTTTGATTATGTTTCTTGTCTTTCCAATTGTTACGTTTATGTGCCTTTTTTTCTTTTCAATCGGCAATGGTTATATTATGTTTCTTGTCTTTGTTTTTTTTTTCAAATTTTTAGGTTTTTTTATATTTCAAATATAATTTACTTTATACTATACATCTAAATTAGGCTACTATATTTTGCCAAATCCCATGTAACCTCCTGTAAAACGGCTTCATATATGTGACAGAATCACACTCCCACTCTAACTCTCACTAACTTTGCCTAAACTTCTAATTATGTTCGATTTCTTCACTCAAAAATTACAAAAATTCACCCTCCAATACCCATCAATTTTGTCAAAACTTTTATGTACAACAAACTTTTTCACTAAATGATTAAAAATTCTCCTAAAATTCTGTAACTTGATTACATAATCATGATAAATTATTCTCTTACTATAAATATATTTATGATTTTAATATTACCATGAAAATGACGATTAAGGTTGAAGAAAAAAATTAGCAAAAAAGAATTATTATTAAGATAAAGAGGAGAATTAAAACTGAAATAAAAAAAAGTGATAAAGTTTTATTAGTCTAATTGGTGTTAATTTCAACTTTAATAAAAAAAATGTGTCATCTTTATATAAAATAAAACAAAGAGTGAAATATATATTATAATAAAATAAAACCAAGAGTGAAATACGTAATGGTAAGTATGGAAATATAATAATCTCTTGCATTGGAAGAATTTTCTATTGAATGGAGCAATATTGAATGGAGCAATATTGTAATTCAGAAAAATTACAATATATATATGTGTGTGTATATATTTATTATGAACTACATTTTTTATATATTTTTCTATCATTTTTTATAATGGTTAATTTAGAAGTTTAAATGTTAAATTCATTTATTTAATCACATAAAAGTCAGCCCCCACTAAATATTTTTCCTAGTTCCCCAACCTACACGTACACATGTTTTTTTTTACTGTAAATAATTAAGTATCAAAAGTATCACTTTTCAATCTAAAAATGTCATTCTTTAATAAGTATTAATTTTACGTGATTTAGTTTTAACTTCGAAAGTATCAATCTAATATTTGTATAATGAATACTTTTAACAAGTATCAATTTTAGCGTATATTTTTTTAATCCAAAAATATCAATTTAATAGCTGTACAATGCAAACTTTCAACAAGTATCAATTTTTGTGCATTACTTTTATATCCAAAAGTAACATTTTTCATTATAAAAGTATCAATACTAATATAAAAAGTAGCATTTTAGTATTAGTAGTGTTTTAGTCCTATTTTATAGAACGAGGTCATGTCGTTACAATTTAATAGTTGAAGATCTAAACGGCATACAAAATATCATTGTTCATCATAAAATAACACTCTTTACCATAATTAATACTCTTGTATCAGTCATGTATTTAAGTCTTATTTTTAAAAGTAACTCTCTTCACTTATGTTTAACTTATTTTATTTGATGTTTAATTTAATTCTGGTGTAATTTAATCTTGGTTTATTTTATTTTATGTTTAATTTAACCCTGGTGTAATTTTAGTATCAGAGCCATAGAAGGGGGAGGAGAATTACTAGCAAAAATGGTTACATAATTTTGGATCTAAATATATGGTTTCATAGTAAGAAATTTTAGATCTATACATACTGACAACAATAAGACTATGTTACCAAGTTAAAATTTATTTATATGTCAATAAAATAACTTTTAAAAGAGAAGAACAGTTTCATTCTTGTTAAGGTTTGATCTTGTGGGTCGACACCCAAGTCACATTCGGCATTTCATGGGGCATTTTTTGATGAAGTGAAAGGCCTTATTTAACCGGTAATTAGTCGTTGACAGTCGAGCAAAATCAATACCATATTAAAAATGAGATATATTTTATCTTTTAAATGGTCAAAAGATTGACATATAAACTAATGTTTTGCTAGCACCATTTGTTCAATAAGTTATCAAGTATGGAGAAAATATGAGATATTCAATACGTGATTTCATATGGAAGGAACTAAGTTATATAATCCATTAATCTGTTAGTAATCCCACCAGAAGCTCTTTTGATTTGCTCTTTTAGTTATGTTTTCTAGTAGCAATTTTGCTACTAATTCTTCTTCTTTAATTAAAGATAAGCAATTAATTGGACAAACTTGTTGGAATGAATGTCCTAAAGTCAATCATTTGATGATTGTTTGACATTTTATTATCATGAATATTCTATTAATTAAAGGCATTTTATTATTGTCACAATTGTTTATAATTGTTATATGAATTATTGTAATAATAATGTCCCTAGAATATAATGTATATTCTTAAATGTCCTTAGTAGAGTATTATTAATAGGGACATTAATAATACGGTAAGACTAATGTGTGATTGATTAATATGTGATATTAAGGACAATACATAAGTGCATAAATTAGAGAATTCATGTACTGGACCGACCCGCTATGAAATCATTGCATAAATCATGTTATGATAGTCATAAATGATTTCGTAGTGATGATGGTGTTGACTGTTCCTTAGACCTGAGGTCACCATGGTGCCCAACATAAAGAATTGTATATTTTGACTCCATCAAACGTTACCCTTAACAAGGTGATTATAAAGATGGTGATTGGATATATAATAATTTATGTAGTGGGTTGTGAGTGATCAAGATGGGATTTGTTCTTCCTATAACATGGGAATGATATCTATGGCCTCTTGATTGAATTAAGCTAATAAGTGCATGGCCATGCCCAAATGATTTGTCATTTGTTTTGATTAGCTAATTCAGGAATCAAGAAATAAAGATTAAACTATACGACAATGACATGTCCATGTCTCGTGTTTAATCTAGATATCGAGAACAAAAGGAATTTACAACATGGTAACATCAGTCACAGTTTAGGTTGCTTTGAAGCATATAATTCTTCGTAATTTGGGTAGCAATGATGTGTTGCTAGACACCGCTCATTGTTTATAATTATGAAATATGATTTTATAATTATTGCCAACATTACGGGAACCTATAGGGTCGCACACTTAGAATAGTAAGTAATTCAGAATGTTTAAATTCAATAGATGAATCTTATTTGAGCAATTAATAAACTTTCCTAGTTAGACTAGGATTAAGTTTTGATTTTATCATAATTAATTAATAAATATATATATGGTATATATTTTAATTAATTCCTAGTTAGACTAGGATTTGATTATTAATTGATTTCCTATTTAATTATTTAATTAATTAAGGAAATAAATTAAATAAAAGGTACATCAGAATACCATTAAGAATATTCTGTTTGGCTAAGGTTTGTGAAACCCTAAGCCTATAAATACCCTAACCCTACAAACATCTCATGCAACTGTCTGCCTCCAGAAGAAGAAGAAACATATGTTTCATCCCAAGAGAGGTCTGTGAGACAGTTTAGTTTTGAGAATAAAAACTCTACTATATTGCTCAAAGATTAATTCAAGTGTTGAATTAATCAACTAATTAACAAGAATAAAGGGCTAGCACCCAAGTTCTTGTGAGTTCTATCCGGGTTAGTGAGACTAGTTCGGAGATTACGCTGTTCGTGTGGATACCTTAGAGACACGATCTAATTGTTCGTGTTTTGTTGATGCTTCAACAGTACGAAAGGCACACCAAAACGGTATGTTCTAAACACATAATAGATTGTTGTTTTAAACTGATCTTGGCTTAGGGAATTAAATTTTTAATTTTCTGCTGCTTATGCCTGTTTAATTCCCAACAAAACTAAGCAAAATCAATTAGAAGAAATCAAATTTTCATATGTGTCTCTAATTAGGCGAGGTATTAGAAAAAATAAAAATAAAATAATTAAACCTATATCACAAGTTGATAAAAGTTGTGATTCTAGAATAAATCTAGAAATAAATATAATTTCTCGAGAAAATAATTTTTTTTGAAAGAAATAAGTAAAATATGTGTTGAAGATGTTAATCTTCCACAATATACATCATTTAGAACTTAGTTTTTTTAAAATCTATAATTCTGAACAACAAAAACAAATTCAAAATGAATGTTATGATTTAATTAAAAATACAGTTGTGATAATTGCTTTTATTGCATGGTTTTATACTGAAAAAAGAGTAAATTGTATGCGTGATTTATCTAGTTTAAATATAATTGATAAGGCTTATCAAATTTGGAAATTACCTAATAATAAATTATTAAAATTAATTCATATTTTACAACAAATAAACAAAATAGAAATTCCAAATAAAAATTATTCTTGTGTTGAAAATGAAAAAACATGTGCAATAGAAATTAAAAATAGTAACGATTCTTATGTTAAAGATAAAATAATTATTTCTAAACCCATAGAAATTAGTTCAAAAATAAAAATATGAAAGAAAAATTATATGATTCTGAAACTATCACAAATGAAAAATATATTCATGAAATAAAGGGAAATAATAACTCTAAAAATATTGAGAAATTTTGTGAAAATAATAATAACAAAATATGTGAGAGTAGTAATCTTAAAAAAAAAAGTTAAAGTAAGAGAAGTAAATCAATTAGAAATATTTACATTATTTGAAAACCACAAAATGATGTTAAATGGATGAGGGAGATAGGAACACAGCATTTTTCCATGCGTCGGTGAAACAAAAACACACTAGGAATCACATTCATAAGATTAGAGGGGCTATGGGAAACTGGGTAATGGGAGATAAGGATATTGGGGAAGAAGCTGTGAGGTATTTCTCTAGTTTGTATGCTGCCACCCAAACCTTAGGATCCCTGAATTCTGAGGCTGTTCCTACAGTGATTAATAGGGTTATGAATGAGAGCCTAGAAAGTGAACCTAATTTAGAAGAGATTAAAGAGGCTGTCTTTGTACTAGGAGAAAATAGTGCAGCAGGACCCGATAGGTTTAATGGATATTTTTTCAGAACCACTTGGGACATAATTAAGGATGACCTTTTTTTGGCTATGATCAGCTTCTTCAATGGAGAGGCACTTCCTAAAGCCTTCACTGCAACAGCCATAATTTTAATCCCTAAAATCCCCAACCCTTCAACCTTAGGTCACTTTAGACCCATTAGCTTATGCAACTTTGTGAACAAAGTGCTTTCTAAGCTGTTAGCAAATAGTCTAAGGAATCTCTTACCACTGTTAAATTAGTAATAATCAGAGCGGATTTGTTAAAGGTAGGCTGATTTTAGATAACTATTTGCTTGCAAGTGAGCTAATGTCATCAATGTCTACTAAATACAAAAATGGGAATTTCGCACTGAAACTTGATATGGAAAAGGCTTATGATAGAGTTCATTGGCCTTTTCTCATCCAAATTATGAGGAAAATGGGATTTGGGGAGAGGTGGCTAGATAAAATTTGGAAACTTATTTCCAATGTATGGCTGTCTGTTCTTATAAATGGAGCTCCCCAAGGCTGGTTTGGCATGACTAGGGGATTGAGGCAAGGAGATCCTTTGTATCCTCTATTATTCATCATCAGCTCTGAATATTTGTCCAGGCTGTTAAATGCAGTTTCGCTACAAGGACCAGGATTCCATGTTCCTAGAAATAGTATAAATGTATCCCATTTAGCATACGCTGATGACATTATTATATTTTCCTCCGCACATTGTAGTATGCTATCTCAGATTATGCAGGTTTTGGAGCACTATCAACAGGTCTCAGGACAGAAAATCAATGCAAGTAAGAGCTGCTTCCTCACACATCATAAGTTATCCTATCAGAAAAGGAACATGCTAGAGAGAATCACCAATTTTCAGAGGGGTTCTTGGCCATTCCTTTATTTGGGTACTCCTATTCATTATGGAAAGATTAAGACTATACACTATGAAGGCCTTATTCAGAAAATCAAAGCTAAAGTCTCGGCTTGGAATGTCAACTTTTTATCAAAAGGGGGGAGAATCACCTTGATCAAAAGCGTACTAGCCTCCATTCCTATTTATTCCTTTATGGCTATAGCACCTCCCAAAGGAGTAATAGAGCAAATCGAGGCAATTTTTGCCAGGTTTCTCTGGCAGAAAGGCAAGGAGAGAGCCTATCACTGGATAAAGTGGGAGGATCTATGTTATCCTACTAACAAAGGTGGAGCTGGCTTCAGATCCCTATATGACATTATTGCTGCTTAATGGATTAATTTATGGTGGAATTTCAGAAAAAGAGAATCCTTGTGGGCAGAGTTCATGTATCAGAAATACTGCAGCCCATATCATCCAGCTCAAATTGGTTAGTATAGAGTAGATTCACGCATATGGCAAAGGATTCTGAAATCTGCCCCCATTGCAGAAAAATTCATAATGATCAAAGTAGGGGATGGAGCATGCCATTTCTGGGTGGATAATTGGATAGGATCTGGCCCTCTTGACAGCTCCTCAACTGAAGTGCAGAGCTTGAATGAATTCTGGATTAAAGGGATGTGGAATTAGGAGAAAATTGCTAACCTACCTATGGAAGTTCGTAACAGAATTAGCCCACTGCCTCAACTGGTGCTAAGAGGGAGAGATGAACTTAAATGGACATTGTGTGCAAATGGTAATTTCTCACTCTCTTCTGCTTTTAACCAAGTCAGAAGGAGGAGAGACAACAATAATATTCCTGCTGAAATATGGTACTCCTTCATTCCTTTAAAAATTTCCTTGTTTATGTATTGCATGCTAAAAAGAAGGATCCCACTGGGAGACACCCAACACAGGTTTGGTTTTACTGGTCCCACATTATGTCGTTTTTGTCTGAATTATGAAGAAGAAATTAATCATTCCTTTTCTAGTTGTCCAACTGTGAGACAGGTATGGCTATCATTGGCTTCTGAACTGGGATCTCAATGTCATTTTAACTCAATCAAAGCATTATGCCTTCAATGGTGGGCAACCCCTTCCTATACGGCTGTACACAAGCTGCTACTAATTACCATGCCCTCTCTTATATGTTGGGAAATTTGGAAAAGCAGGAACAAGGCAGTCTTCAAAGGATGTATCCTGGATATACATCAGATTATCCCTAAAGCTCTGAATATGGCTGTGAGAATTCTGCAGAGGAAATTTCCTCATGTGCATTGGGAGATGGATAATTGGGACTCATTTTGGACCTTGGTATATGCTATCAGGAATAAAGTGAGGGTTCAACTCATCTTATGGAAGAAACCAGCTCCAATGGGGGTGAACATCAATATTGCTCACAAGGTAGGAGACACATCTCTTGCTACTGCAGGAATAGTAAGGAATCACAAGGGTGAATCCTGGAAATACTACACTCTTTTCACGACTGGATTAGACCTGTTGAGTTTGCTGCTATGAATGGACTTCTAGATATTGCTCTCCAAGCAATCAGATGCTGTGAGGAAAGACGATGGCATGACATTATCTTCGAAACAAGCCATCCAGGATTTTATAGAATTCTGGAAGAGTCCATATCAGACCATTGGATGGTTGCAAATCAGGTATGAAAGAGGCAGCAGATTAAAAGACATTGTAGAATATCCAGATGATTGGGAGAAGAAAACAAAGCAGCTCTTTGGGTTGCGACGAAGGGGAAGGTTCAAGCCTTGGCACAGCTTGATTTCTGGAACCTTATTCAAGAAGACAATTCAGACTTTCCTTCCCTGAAGTGAGTTACTACAGGGATCATCTTTTCACCTCCCTATGACAGGGCTCAGCCTCAGGTCTTGAGTAAACAGTAAAGGTAATGGAATACCCCTCAGGTATGATTTGTGGCCTCAGCCTGCTGATGTTTGGGCTGTTTGCTTCCACCGCCAACTTGTTGAAGTTAGAGTTGGCTTACTTGTACTACTGTTTTCATTAAATCTATTTGGACAGTTTTGTTATCATAATGTGATAAGGTCCCAACTTGCTGAAGTTAGAGTTGGTTTACCTATAGTATTGCTGTCTTCATACTTTTTATGTTTTGGAAGAGGGCTGCTGCCTTTTGCTATTGGCATACAAGATGTGAATGGCCTCATGGACACAAAACAAGGAAGACTCACATCAATCAGGGTATCAAGTGACGGGCCTAAACTGCAGAATCAATTCACTCAGATCTCACATTGTGTTTCCACATGGTCTTCAAGGAGGGAAGTCTATCACTATCTTTATGCGAATACTAAGCTTCAACTGTGTGATCTAAGGATCCTAATATGTCCCAGTCCTAAGGGACCTTTTGTCACTCCTTGTGATCAAAGGAGTTTTTTGTACATTAACTCTCAAACAAGAGATGTAAATGGAGGAAGTACTCCATGTTTAACTGTGCTTTATGTTTTTTATTATTATTTATATTACAAGCAGCCCTTTTGTAAATGGAGGAAGTCCTCCACATTTATTACTTTACTATATCCATTTGAACATCTCCCCATTAGGCTTTTGACATATAAATGGGCAGAAGTTCAATTGGATCTCTCTTGTAAGGGTGATATTAGGGTAAGTCCATCACCCACAAAAGCATATAATATAATAGGGAGTGGCGCCCCACCTCGAAACAGAGGTTCAGCCAACTAAAAAAAATAAAAAAAAAGAAATTAAAGATCTTATAATAAAAAAATATTTAGAAATATATTTTCAAGAAAATTCTTTTCAAAATAATTCAAATTATTCTTCTTCATCTAAAGATAACTTTTTAATTAAAAAACAAAAAAAATACTTCTCCCAAAATGAAAGAAATTAAAAATTTTAGAAAAATAATAATTTAGAAAATACTTTAACTTTTTTAAAACAAGAAATTAATGAATTAAAAATCGAAATTAAGGCATTAAAAGATAAAGCTTTAATTGCAAAAAAAAAAAAAACTCGATGTAAGTAAACAAATAGAAAAAAATTTAGAATTCTCAAAATTACACCAGGATTAAATTAAACATAAAATAAAAGAAATAAGAAGAACTTACTATTTATTTTCTTCAATCTCTACCAACTTGTATTAACTTCAAAACTATGAACATGAACAAAGATGGAAAGATAACTTCAACCTATAAATATATAAAAAACTAAAGAAGAAAGAAAGTTTAACTAGAGAGAAAAAGTTTAGAGAGAACCAAGAGAATTCTATTGTATAAGAAAGCTTTGATTAGAAAGAGAAAACTTGAAAAATGAAACCTTGAAATTGAACATGTTTTATAACCCATTTTGAATTCTATTTATATAACTTATAACATGTGAATTTCACTTCATTTAAAATGAATTTCATTTACATTTTACTAAAAAACAAAAAAGATGTCATCAAGAGACATGATTTAATGTCTCCACTTGTCGTTGTCTTTTATTGACTTTTTGGCATAGTCAAATATGTCATAAATTATTTCTTTGACTTCTTCCTTGCAAATGTTTTAGAACATATTTTCTCAAGTTCATCTAACGAAGATTTCTTTTGAGTAGATCTTGGAGAAATTGTTTTGGATTTATCAGAACTTGAATATAATAATTTTAATACACATTCTTTATTTTTATATAAATTATGTATTAATTGTTCAAATTCATTTTTCTCCTTCTCTAATATTGTTGGATGATCATTATCAGAATCAGTTTCTCGATTTTCATCATACTCTAAATTTTCGTCTGTTGAGGTTTCCAAATCTTCCTCTGTTGAAGTTTCCACATTTATAAATTTGATCAAATCTTTTTTAAAAGAAAATTTTGAAATGGAGGATTTTTCTTCTTTATTTTCTTATTTTCTCATTTTCTTTTTCTTTTTCTATTTTTCTCTGTCAATTTTTTTCTATTTTCTCTTTCTCAATTTTTTTTTCAATATTTTTCTTTTTTGCCTTACTTGGAATAGATACAACATTTATTTCTTTTTGTAACCTATCAATTAATTTCTTTTTCTCATCATTTGTCAAATCTTGTTTTGAATAAAGGATTATAGAAGTATTAATATTTTGAGACAATTTTTCTTTAGTAAGAAGAATATATTTTTCACTAAAGTCTTCTAAATTGAGTCGTAATCCATTTGGCATTTTGACCACCATTTGACATATTGTACTCTTCTGAGTTGTGGTATATCTTCAGCATATCCTAACTCATATTCTCAAGCAGATAACCACGAGATTTGAAATTTTATCAAAAATTACAAAAATGGATATTTTGAAATTTGTGGGTTTTGGAATTTAGAAAAATAAATACTTTTGAACTGAACAAAAAGTTCTTTTTATTATTTTGGTAGGAAAGTTTTTTCATTAGGTCCACAAATTTTGAACCAATTTAGAAACCATCTTGGAATTGGTTTTTCAAAATTGGTATCATCAATTTGAATCCACCAAGTATGTTTGAATTAGGAATTTAGATATAAAAGAAAATTGTGAAAGCAGTCTATTATATCCTAAGTAAAGTCATATTGAAATTTATTGTATCTTGAAAGGAAATTAACATATGAAGAATTTCAGTAAGAAAATATTAGGATTTTATGAATGTACATTTAGGAGAAGGCTATTTCATTGTCTTCGATTATAGGAAACCAATTTTGGTGACGATTGGATCTTGGTCTATCATATATATCAGCAATTTTGGTGAAATTTAAGAAATCAGTATAAGTGTGACGAGTTTTCATGGGTAATGGGCCTTTTATACCAAATTAGGAATTGGATGGATTGTTGAAGTATTTGTTAGCTACTTCAAAAGGATCTAATTTAAGATTCGATTCTGAAACAAAAATAACATGTAGTTGCATCCCATTTTTTATATAATCATTATCCCGATTTACAGACTCGTCAATAAGCATATTTTTTGCTGTAGGCTTGAAACCAATTGAGACAAGAGAATTATTTTGGGAATTGGATTGGTTGGAAGAAAACTGACCTCTCTCTAATATCTTTCTTTGTTTAGAAACTGTTCTAGGATTTTGATATGGCTGCCCTTCAGCCTGGGGATAAAGGGCAACCATTGCCTGTGAATAGGTGGCCGAAATTTGCCCAAAAGTCCTTCTCCCAACTTTTCAAGAATGATGAAACGTGTCCGCAACTCAACATCCCGTTAACAACACATAGAGGTGAGATTGCGATAAAACTGACAAATAACGACATTGAGAGGTTATCTACACCCTTCAAACTTGAGCTCGTAGGCAAGTTGTCGCATGGGAGACCAGCTTTGGAAGAGATTCGATGATTTTTTGTGAAACTTAATCTCAAAGTGATAGCTTCAAGTCGTATCAGCTCAATTTTACCCTAAACACTAATGTAGTAGCGTAAGTAGGGATCGTATCCACAGGGAAGGCTTGGGCCAAGAATCTCAATGTTTGCTCATAGAATGTCACGAAAGAAATAAAACTAGACACTAACTAGTAAAGAAACAAATGCAACAAATAAAGTGTGAAAATTGGAAGAGAGTGGATGCTCTAGAGTATTTTCACCGGTTGAATGCACTTTAGGCCATGATTACAATGCTCTTGACACACAAGTAAAACAATGAGGAGATCTCTATTGCCTAGGAGGATAGCTAACACTTAGCATGGCGACCACAGTGTTTTCTATACTATTAACATTCCACTTTTCCCATGGCGAGGCCTAAGTAGAATGGATTCAACCCGCAATGCCTCAACTCTCCAAAGTTAGCAATTCTAACATGCAATTCCTAGGAACTCCCATGGCGAGGCCCGACCTAGGTATGAATGCCTTCTTTGCTATCTCAGAGAGTTTCTTCAACACTTTTTCCTAAAGTTTCATTCCTTCGAAGTTTCCCATGGCGAAGCCTAAATCTCAGTAATGAATTGATCGGATAAGACAAGTGTAAAGATTCAGGAAATCACTTTCGAGTTCTCATCTCACACAATTCTCACAGATATTGGTAAAATCTCACTTCAACTCAGCATGGCGACCACAATCAAAGTTCAATTCATTCAATAAAAGAGTGAATTCATGAAACTCAACAAGATTTAATCATTAAAATCACATATGATTTTATCCTTAGGAAATTATGTCAATTGCATAGCATTGTATAGTCTAATTATACATTTAACCGGTTGAAACTCTAGAACATGAGAGATCTAGCCATAGAACTTCATTACCAATTCACGATCAACAATTTGGAACTTGAAACAATTCATTTTCAATAAATGGAAAGAGTTTACCAGTTGAATTCTTCCAAGAGCTTCCTTAATTGATATGAGAATTACAATGTTCGGAGCAAATCTTTGATCGAAATTGAAAATGTAGCTCAAAAGCTAGAGAGAGAAACTAGAGAGAGAAAGTAGATCTTCAAATGAATTCCCGCTCTCCAGCTCTCAAAAGTTTGTTACAAAATGTAAAATCTAACTAATGGATGAAAAATAATAGTCTCTGGGATCCCCCCTACACATTAGCTACATCTCCTATATATAGAGCTATGAAAATGTAACTAATACGCTACCGTAAATTATCTAAAGTATTACAAAAGTGCCCTTGAATAGAGAAAACCAAAAATCAGCCCAAAGAAATAAAAATTCCAAGTTTGAAGAAATATTCAGCACTCCAGCGCCTTTGGGCCAAAAATCCAGCGCTTTCCGTCGCTGTCTCACGCCTTCAGGCCATTATGTACCTGCTGGCGAGGTCTAGCGGCGAGACCTCGCCGTGTGAAGTGTTGGCCGCGAGGTCTCGCCGCCTAGGTGCAAGTGTGTGCAGTTTTAGTGTGGTGATTATGAGTGAAGTTTGGGTGTGCAGTGAAGTGGAGTGTATTGTGAATTCATGGAGTGAAGTGAGTGTGAAAGTGAAGTGGATTGTGAGGAGTGTTGTGAATGAAATTGTTGCGAGTGAATTATGATGTTTGTGAGTTGTGTGCTAAATGTGTGTAGATACATATGAAAAATCATGAATGGAATGCAAATGTATGTGTTGTGCATATGTCTTGTAGTGTGAAATTTATGCTCAAGAATTGTAATGGAATGCAAATGGAAATGTTGTGTGCAAATGTATGAGAAATGAAATGAATGATGTGAGTGTGTGTGCATGCGGCGAGGTCACCTCGCCGCATGATATGTGTGCAGGTATGGTGCTAGTGTGTGCGAGTGTAGTGCGCTAGGTGTGCGAGAGTGATGTGCATGTGTGCTAGTGCTAGGGAGAGAGAGTTGTGCGGCACCTCGCCGCATGTGAGGTGTGTGCGAGAGTGTGCGAGGGAGAGTGTGCAAGTTGCTGTGCGAGAGTGTAGAGTGAAGTGTGCCCGTGAGGTGTTTGTGAAAATGCTCGTGAAATCTTTGTGAGTGCTTAGTGTGTGATGACACCATTTCAGAACAACAAGCAACTTCCAAACAACATTCGTGTGTCTTAACATCTGAATTGGGCTCGATGGTAAACATAAGAGTTCTAGGGCTATCGCATGGCTTTACAATGGATCAAGAATCACCTTAATTGAATGTCTGTAGTTCAAGTTATTAACAATCTACCAAACTGTGGCAATATGAACTTCATAACTAAATCCTGAAGTAGCAATCATCAAGATGCTTTCGTTTCTCATATTTACACACAGAATGAGAAGAAAGTTAAAACATAAGCATTGAAGACAACGCAAAGAGCTTTCCAGAACATCTAAGAACTCATCATGTGGACTAGTATTGAAGAAGTTATGATCAAATGAATTTACACAACCAAGCTGCCCAAAACCCTAAAATGGCCAAATATGCATTCTTGGTTCCTTCATTTGCCTTTTACATTTTTCACTTCATTTACCATCATTTTTGCTCGTTTTACACCATTTGATCATTTTCATATAACTCATCTCAAATATGCACAATACACATAAAACACCACACAATCACATGAAAATCAAAGCAAAAGCCAAGTAAATTAACACATATAAGTTGGTATAAAACCAACTTATCACAAAGGCTCGGTAGAGATGGGGCTAATTAACTATCTACACGTACTTATGCATTTTTCTTGTGAAGCGGATTTTCACCGTATGTGAACTCGGAGTATATGGAAACTAGGAAAATTTTTGATAAGGGTGTTCAAGTGGAGTCCTTCCTTCCAAACCTCACGAGAATCTTCAGTTGTTCTGGTCTGGTTTGCACTCCCTAATTTGCCGTTCCATTTGTTTGACAAAGGATTTTTGAACTCACTTATGAGAGGAGTTGGGATTCCGTTTATAATTGACACCTCCACTGTCACGGTTGCAAGACCAAGTGTTACGAAGGTTTGCGTGGAGGTGGATCTGTTGAAAGAAATTCCCTCTAGGATTTGGATTGCTCATGGAGATGATTCTGATGGTTGTTGGCAGAGAATAGTTCCAAAAAATTTGCCCAGTTATTGCACTAGTTGCTGTCGACAAGGGCACAGTGAATCACAATGTAATACTATAAAGGGTCCTATGCACGAGAATGGAGTTCTGAAAGTAACCCAACAATGGAAGAAGAAAATTATTACAGGAACTGAAGAGGAACAAGGGGCGATTTCTGACAAAAGGAACGACATACCTTTGAGGACTAAGGAGCCTAAAGGGAAGGAGAATGAAATACTTGTAGAATGAATTGATTATGGTATTTATGTGGCTGCAAAAACTCCTCAACAGTTGCTTCTCGGGATTGGTCAGAATTCAGGCTCAATGGACATTAATGGAGGTTGGCATATCGCAGAGTCTATGATTACGACGGGAACCCAAATGCGGGATTATGCCTCAGCAATTGTTGGTACGCGTGTGGATGAGGAGATTCCTCAACAAGTGTTACTCGAGGTTAATCAGACATCAGGATCCAGGGACATTGATGAAGGTCGGAAAAATGTAGAGATTGTGCAGAGAACTCAAGAGTAGGATTATATTGGTACCAAACAACTGATAGATGTTGCAGAAGAGAATCAACGTCAGAGGGTTATGGCGACTCTAAATTCTGTTCAAAATCAAGCGAAAGAACAAACAATGCATACTCAAAATAAGGGGAAAATTGAGAACCTACTTTGTGTTCAACAACCAACTGTACCACTGTCGGCCCTGGTTACTACGCTTGCGGAGATATCACGTCTAGGAGGTGTTGGTGAACAAGGTAGTGGCTCAAGTGAAGACTCGGATTTTGACACCTTTTCTATGAAGTCTTGTGATCATGATCGGAGCAAAAAGGTCCAGAATAGCCCTGGAATTGTGGAGAACTTGAATCTGGATGCAACAGTTAAGGGAATAATGACACACAACTTAAAAAATAGTACTTCGGATAGAACACTTAGGTCTAAGGTACGATTTTCAAAAGCTATGATTTTATCATCAAATCATCAATGAATATGTTATTCTAGAATGCTTGAGGGGTGGGGAACATAGATACTACACGATGTATTAGGAAATTAAAGACTGAATATGAATTACTTATTCTCTATATTGTTGAACCGAAGCTCAGCTACATCGGGTGGTTCTGTCATGTGTCCATGGGCTCATTACTAGAATTGGCAAACGAGAATTATGGAGGGAGTTGGAAGGGCTGAATAGAGGAGTGTATTGCTAGTTAGTGATGGGTGATTTTAATGTCATAGCAGCACATAACGAGAAACGGGGTGGCCGTGCCTTTCATCATCGTGAAGCCCAAGATTTTTTGGATTTCATTCAAGGTGCCGAATTGATTGATGCTGGATACTCTGGAGCTTGCTTTACATTGTGTAACAATTGGAAGCATCCCCCTCTCATATAGAAACGACTTGATCGAGTGCTAATTCATCCAACTTGGATTGATGCTTTTGATACTTTGGTGGTTCACTTGAGTAGAACGACATCAGTCATGCCTCCCACTGATTACACTGAGACTGAAGAGTACTGCTGGAATTAAGACTTTCAGGTTATGAATTTTTGGCCCTTGAGACATGATTTCTTAAATATGGTGGAGGCAGCTTGGGACACTCCTTGTGATGCCATACCTTTAGTTCGATGTTGTATGAAGCTAAAGCATGTTAAGAAGGACCTTATTGATTGGAATAAGGTGGTGGTGGGTAATGTTTTTTTTAGAGTCCGATATGCTGAGAGGATATTGCAGTTAACTGAGGTGAATTTGGAGAGTAATGATAATGAGGCAGTGCGACGAGATTATAGAAAGGCACATGTGGAGCTACATTTTAATCTTTTGGAGGAAGAAATTTTTTAGAAGCAGAAGGCACATGCTAAGTGACTGAAGGATGGAGATCTTAATACCAAATTTTTTTATGCATCCAGGTGGCAAAATAGGAGTCGAGCAACGATACATTCTATCCAGTTGGTCGATGGTCCTACTGTAACTGACCAACTGGCCATTCAAGTTGCTGCGGTAGAGTTCTTTCAACAATTGCTTTCAGGGGATTCTCCAGGGATTACGGAAGCGCAAATTAATGTTCTGCGTTGAGTTTTAGAGGAGTCGGATCGTGTAATCCTTGAAGCTGCCTTAACTATAGAGGAGATCAAGCATGCTGTCTGGATGATTGATGATGATAATGCACTAGGACAAGATGATTTTTCTAGCTCTTTCTTTAAGAGTGCATGGGATATAATCTGTGCAGATTTATTTCAAGCAGTTCAAGAATTCTTCTGAGGAGGTATTTTGTCGAAACCTATTACGGCCACGACATTGATTTTGGTCCCAAAATGTGATAATCCAAAAACGTTTGGAGAGTATCGCCCAATTAGTTTGTGTACGGTACTAAATAAAATCATCACAAAGGTGTTGGCAAATCATCTACGGGTTTTCCTTCCAAGATTGGTCTCTAAGAATCAAAATGCATTTGTTCAGGACCATGTCATTGCTGATATTATACTTCCTGCCCAGGAATTGGTCGGCTCCATTAACACAAAGGCAAGGCATGTAAATATAGTGATTAAATTGGATATGATGAAGGCCTATGATCGTGTATCATAGGTTTTGCCTATGCCAAGCACTTTATAGGTTCGGCTTTGGTGAACAATGGGTGGACTTGATCTGTAGATGCGTTTCCAATGTTGGTTTTCAGTGTAGATTAATGGACCGCCACATGGTTTTTTTTTCATACAACTAGAGGGATTCGACAGGGCGATCCCCTTTTCCAAGGCTTATTCATCTTGGTGGCGGAATATTTTTCAGTTTTATTGAAATCCTTATTGGCACAGAGGTCTTTCGCACCTTTTTGAACTACACGGAATTCCATTGCAGTCACGCATTTGTCTTATGCAGACGATGTTCCTATTTTCTCAGCTGGAGATGTAGCATCGATTAAATGCATCATGGACATGATTCGGCAATATGAGAGGGTTTCTGAACAACTTGTTTGTGAGACCCCAAAAATTTAATATATTAATAATATTATTAATATTAAATATATGCAAGTCATTTGAATTTTAAAGTTAAAATACCGCATCTTTGGTAAGCGTTTTGCAAAAATTAAATTCATACGACTAAGAATTTTAGTTAATTGATAATTTTAGAAATTTGATTATAAATTTTATGAGATTGTAAGAGATTTAATTACGTAATTTAAATGAATTTTGGTCCTTGTTGGTTCTTACAAAAATTCAAGGGCCAATTTGCAAATAAGAAAAATAAATTAAAAAAAATGAGGCAAACACATAAGCCCTTAGGCTTACAAACTGCCTCCCCGAGACTTAAAAGGCGAAGCAACATAAATGAAAAAAAATACAGAGACGAAGAAAGCGGGGAAGCAGAGAAGAAAGAAAAAAGAGGAAGAAAGAAAGGGAAAGCGGGGGAGAGAACAAGGCCCGTCAATCCAACCTTGGCTAATTCAAGCAAGTTTTGAGAATCTCTAACAGGTGGGTAAAACTAGACCTTAGAATATTTGCTTAAATTACTGGAAAAAAAAATGAAATCGATTTGTTTCCCAACTTGTATTAGCCGTAGGAGTTGACGATCATCTATGAATCCTAATGGCTTATGTTGATGCTTGTGGAAAGTGGAGAAATTGTTATGGTGATTATGTGTAAAAGAAAAATCTGTTATTGTCTTGTGGGTATAACTGCGTTTTTGGAAATTTTGCTTCAATTATTGAATATGATATTTTGTGTTGGATTTTTCTTACGAATTGGTGCAACGTATGAATTCTACCTGGTTTGTTCTGAAAATTTGTGAAAGGTTGTCGTTATGTCCTGAATTTATAAAAGTGAAGCGTGGGTGAAAGTTTTGTGTCTTGAAATTTTGTTTGAATTATTGAGAAAAAGATGTATTTGATATTCTACTGTATTTGTCTTACGAATTGATGATATTGAATTGTTTTCAGAATTTGGGCGAGTCATTTTCTTTATCCTTCTTTGTCTATTTTGTGTTTTCTTATTTCTACGTGCATTTTCTGTTTGTCTTTCTGAAAAAAATGGGAATAGTATTCTGAAAGTGAGTTGAACGAAAATGATTACATAAAGACATTTTAAGTCTTTTTGGATTCTGTTTGGGACTTAAAAATGGTTATTAAATGAGCCCTTTTCAAATAACATTTGAATTCACTCAAACTAAGTTAAAGCAAGTGCCTTTTATTTCTTCTTATATTGTTTTGGTAAGATTAATTATATGTAGCTCATTTTTGTTGGAGAAGACTTGGTTTGGCATGATTTTGTTGGAATCGTAAATTTTACCTCAAAGTATCTAGTTGTAAATTTGCCTTTGACTGAATGTTTGATGAAAAACAAACTTTTGCACAGAACAGAGATAATCGGCTAAATTTGTAGGACAAGAGGACAAGGCCTTGACTTTGATATATTTAGTTAGTTTGCAACATATACATAATTTAGTCAACTGATAAAGAGCAGTGCTTTCAAAGCTAGAACAAGCAGGACAAAATATCTATTAGGCCACATGTATTGCATGTCTTGTTTATAAATTTCCTTGGTTTTCCTCATTCTTTACTTTTACATCTATAAGTTAATATGTTATTATTTCCAACTATTGCCTCCATTTATTTGTTTTGCAAATGTGATAACCAGTTAAGTTTTGACACTTGGTTTAAGCAATGTATTTCTCAATACTTGGAAATTTTTATACTAAACAACATATAAAATTAAAATTGTCATAGTTTGCAAGCCAGTAAGCTATGAATTATCATTTCTTCCTGTTGTTTTACACACCCCTTAGTTTGTGTGTGATAGTGCTTTTGCTGGTAAAGTGAACTTGGGAGCAAATATTATATTTCTATTAGACCAATTATCCCTGCTTATAAATGTATCCAAAGCATGACATATACTTGGGTTCATTCACCTAATAAGATGAAAGCTGAGAAATGGAATCTTCTTCTTGACTCTTTTAATAGTTGGAAGTTGATAGTGCCTTTTAACCTAGTGGATCAAAGAATTTGAAAATTTGTATCGCATAATAGTCGTAGAACTCTGAGTCTAGTTTAATATGGTTTTGGTTTCACATTATTTGGATTTTCGGTTACAAAGTTATGATATTTTTAAATAAGTATGGCAAAACTAAAATCTATTACAGGATTTCAGTCCTACATAACGTTTGAACAGTTTTTAAAGCTATTTGTAAAATGAATTTGGGGATTGATAAAACATAAAAGTTTTAATATTATACATCTAGTTTATATGCTTTTTGTTTCATATTTATTGGAATTTTGATTACGAAGTTATGACCATTTAAAATTACTATGCCAGGACTGAAATATATAACAGGATTTCGGTACTTACAGAAAGCCTTTCATATTGAGATAGTTTTGTTTTTGTGTCAATTGATAATTGAAGGGCATTATTTGAATTGTGGACTCTCTTGTCTTGAATTAAAGAGTGCACTTTTTGATAAATGAGTTTTTCTCGTCATTTGCCCATTAACATATCTTGTAATTGATATGTCGGTGTATATGTGGGACTTCACGTCCATAAATTATGTATTGATAAACTAGGTACGTTGGAACTAAGTGCTGTGCGGGGCTAAGTGCCATGCCACTTTAAAGGCGTAAGCCACCTCTAGAATCCGTACGAGCCACCTCTAGAGTCCAGCGTTACCAGCGATTGGTGAATTAATTGGGATGTACTTCGTGAAAAGTAATTGTCATATGATTTTTCTGATTTTGTGAACGTGTAATATTTGTATTGTATTTGATTGCATGGGCCCTAGTAGGTGTTGGCTTGGGGGCCGACGATTACGCCAAGATCACACTGGTTTAAGGAGTTTTTAATTCTGTTGATGGGAGTCGGAGTGGCAAATTCGGATGCCACATTAGGCCTGCTGGGCAGTAGTGGTCACTGGCCACGACAAAGGATAAGGTAGCTTTTTAAGTCGTGCACGCAACAACGAATTGCCAGGGGAGATAAGGTTGGTAAAGGTCAACATGGCCGATCGAGACAGGTACCGATTATATGTTTAATGTTTGATATGACATCCATGGAAAGGTTTTGCTGTACATGATTGTGTATTAAAATTGTACAGCGGGACAAGTACCAAATATATGTCCAATATTTTATATGACGTCCATGGTGAAATTTTGTGGTACATGGTTTGTGCATTGGAACTGTATTTTGTTAAAAATCAATTTTTCAATAATTAAGAACTATTCCCACCCATTGAGCTATTTTAAGCTCACAATTTTTATAAATTATATTTTTCAGTGATTCAAGATGGATTAGATGGTGGACAGGATTCTAGTCTACGTACTTAAAGGAAGAGATAGATGAATAGATTATTAAGGTTTTTAATTACCTTGGTTGTGTTTGTAGCTATTGGAATGGGCCATTTTAGCGATCTTGAACGTATGAATTTTGGGATGAAATATAAATATGTATATTACCTTAATATTGTTTTATTGTATATTATGGAGGGGCGTTACATGGTTAGTGTAAATAAGACTTGTTTCCTCGTTGGGAAGTCCTCTTCGATGGTGCTACATAGACATGTGTCGAGGCTGACTGGTTTCTCTTATATGGAGTTTCCGTTTATTTATTTGGGCTGCTCGATCCTTACAAGACATATTAAGGGGGAATATTTTCAATTCATTTTGTCTAAAATTCAGCAAAGAATCTTGGGTTGGAAGAATAAATATTTATCTTTTGGTGCTCGGATAGTCTTGATTAAACACGTTCTATCGTCCATCCCATCACATATTTTAGCGGTCATGCAACCTCCAGAAGGCATTCTGCAGCAATTATCAAAGATGTTGGCTTGGTTTTTTTGGGCTGGCACAGGAGATAAAGGACAACATTGGATTGCTTGGCAAAAGCTATGTCGACTGGTGTATGAGGGTGGTGTCAGTTTTAGGGATGTTTCTGAGGGAGCCAATGCTTTTCTGGGCAAACTCTGTTGGTCATTTTGGCAGGGTGATTCCTTATGGTCTCAATTTATGAAAGCTAAATATTGTCGGCAGATTCATTCAGCAGTGGTGCAACCAACATGGATGGCTTCTTATGTGTCGAAGAGAATATTGCAGGTACGGGAGATTATTGAGCCTTTAATTAGATGGTTACCAGGGGATGGTTCAATTGATTTATTTTATGATAATTGGTGGCTTGCAGGAGCTTTATCGGAGTTTACAACTGATAGTGGCATATCTCTCAAGACAGTGTTTAAGGATGGTCACTGGACGCTAGGTGCTTATTCGGATATACTACCATCTGCGATAAGAAATGATCTGTTGAAGATGTCACTTTCATCAACATCGCCAACTATGATTTGGATGGGGACACAGGATGGCCAGTTTTTGGTTAAGTCTGTATATGAGCTTGAGAGGATTAAATATACTCCAGTTTGATTTTTTAATAAAATTTGGCGCAAAGGGATCCCTTTGAAGGTTTCTTTCTCCCCATTGTGCTTGCACTATGGGCGCATTTCGTTCTCGGAATGGTTGGCAAAAGTGGGGTTTCACGATCCTTTCCTATGTATGTGTTGCCCTAATCCTATAGAGGAGTCCATTGATCATTACTTTGCACTTGGAGGGATTGCGGATAAGGAGTGGAGGTATTTTGGTTCATCATGTGGAATTTAGTATAGGCATGGTGGTTGCCGAATGAGGTGTGCTGATTGGTGGTCATTACGTGGAAACAAATTTAGTAAGCTAGTCTTTATAATTCTTCCTTCTCTAATTTTGTGGCATATTTGGCGTTGGAGGACAACTGCATTTTTTGATGGGATTTTTGTATCTATTGGGCATATTCTTCATCGTGTAATCGGTGACTTACGAGTTATTTGGAAATTGCACTTCCCTAAAGTGACTCTCCCGATGGAATGGTGTGATATTGTGGCATTTGTTCAATCCTACTCGTATACACTCCAATGTGTACGTGTGGTGTCGATTTCGCCGGAGGTTGGGGCATACAAATTAAACACGGATGGTTGCTCTAGGGGTAATCTGGGATTCGGTGGGGGTGGTGCTTTGGTGCGAGATCCTGGTGGACAAATTATTAGTGCGCGAGCTATGGGATACCAATTCATTACTAGCTTGCAAGCAGAGATTTTAGCACTCTTGGTAGGATTGAAACTTTGCAAGGATAGAGGACTAATACGAGTAATGGTAGCGCGACGGATTCTATGCTGACTGTCTGAATTATTAAAGGGGAGAGTGCTCCCCCGTGGAAGCATTTAAAGCTTGTGGAGACGATTCATGAGTTCACTTGCATAGTAAATATTTCACATATTAATCGTGCAGCCAATCAATCGGCGGACAGACTTGCTAATGAAGGATGTGATTTGCAACGAGACACTCAATATTGCTCATTCCAAGAACTACCTCGGGAGGTTAGAGGATGCGTCAATATGGATCGATTGAATGTTCCTAATTTCCATATTCGGAAGTGCTTTTGATTGCTACGTTCATGTGTTAAAGAGTTTCGAATTTCATTTACATGTATTTTATTGAATAGTTCTCATTTTATTATATGGGTTTAAGAGGTATTTTTGGCCTCACATGATCATAAATTAATAAAACAAGGGGTTGGCATCCCAAACTTTCTGAGAGGGCCGTTGCCATAAAAAAAAGGTATAGCTATATTCTTGTTGAAGTCTATGACCTCTTCCTTTCATTTCCTGCAAAAATAAGAATATTTTAAATGATTACAGCTATTTCTTTTCAAAATTCTTCATGATGATATCATATAGCTTCATTTAAATGTAGGCTTCTTCTTGATTTCTGAGTTAAATATAAAATTAATAAATTATAATAACTTATTTGATGAAGATATACTTGATGTTTTATTGATAAAACATTTATATCTTCTACAATATAAGCATTTGGGATTTGAGGATATGGGGTAAATATATCTTTTAATCTAATAATTTTTCTAATTTTTTTCTATTGTAACTAGATTTTTAACATAATTTTAAATATTGTAATTTTGAATTTTCTTCCATATTATCTTCCATGTCTTGCAAAATTTTATCACTGTAAGAATTTATGAGTAAGGAAACTAGGCAAAGAATTTGATTCACCTTTTATATATTCAATTTTAAAATAAAAAATAGATAAAATAGCTTGCCATCTAACAAATATCTGTTTAGAAGCAATATTCTTAACATATTTTTGGAGTACTTCTTTGCATCACTAAGAAGAAATTCTTGATTTATTAAATTAATTCGAAATTTTGAAATACAAAGAACTATACTAAGAATTTCTTTCTTAATTGTGGAATAATTTAATTTGACCTTTTCCCATGTTCTATAAGAATATCTAACTAATTCATCTTTATTGGTTTTTAAATTCTTTTGTCTAAAAATTATGCCATAACCAATATAAGAAGCACCAGTTTCTACTATTTTAAACCAATCAGGATTTACTAAACTAAAAAATGGAAAATATTTGACAATTGTTTTTTAATTATTTTTACTGCATTAGTAAGAATTTCAAACCATACAGAATGATTTTTATTAATCTATCATATAAAGGTTTATTATCAATAGCCAAATTTTTGTAGTATTCACCATTATAATTTAGACTTCCTAAAAATCTTTGTAATTATTTTTTATCTTTTAATTCACCAAAAAATTTATTTGCAAATTTAATACTTCTAGAAATTGGAGTAATTTGACCACGTTCTAATTCATAACCTAAAAATTATATTTTAAATTGAAATAATTTTAATTTCTTGGCAGAAACAACTAAGCCACTTTTTACAACAATTTTAATAAAAGTGTTTATTTGTTTAAAATTCTTTTCAATATTTTGTGAGAAGATTAAAATGTCATCAATATGCATAATTATAAAAGAATACGGTGAAAAAATATCATTCATTATAAGTTGAAATTCAGAAGGAGCATTTTTTTAGACCAAAAGGCATTACATTTTATTTATAATGACCAAATGGAATGGTAAATATTAATGCAATCTTGTATTTACCTTTTTCTGCACTCTGTATTTGCCAAAATCCAAATTTTAAATCAAATTTAGAATATACCATTGCTCTAAAAGTTCTATTTAATAGATCTTTTTTATGTCGAATGTGATATTTAATCCATTGTAAAACCTTATTTAAAGGTTTATAATTAATTATTAGTCTTGGAACACCTTGTTTATTTTCTAAAATTTTTTTTATATGGCAACGGACCTTTTTCGAGGGTTTCCACTCCCTCTTATATTAATATATTGTTTGGGTGATGGATTTACCCTAAAATCACCCTTACAAAGATGAACCAACTTGATCCCCACGCCATTTACATGCAAAGGCCTAATGGCGAGTGGATCAAGCGGAGAGCACAAAAGAGGAGTACTACTCCTTTTACATAGGCTGGACATTATATCAAAACGATTAAGACATGAAATACTAATGGTAATTAAATGTGGAGTGCTTCCTCCATTTACAGTCCGTCCTATAATCATTCTATGGTACAAAAAACTCCTTAGATCACAAGGAGTGACAAAAGGCTCCCTCTCAAGGGGACAAATGAATCTATGAGTCACACATAACAAAACCTGTATGTATATCTTTCTTGTGTTGCTTTTAGACTCCTTCCAACAGGCTGGTTCAGTGAGGGCATCCACTATGTGTTTTTGGCAGCTGCAATTGGTCTGTTTCCCAACCTTTCTCGCATTTGGTTTATTCACATAGGGGCAGAAACCAAGAGAACAGTTTTTGGCCTGCAGTCCAGCTTTAAACTCAGCAGGCTGGAACCTTTTAGTCCAAATCTCTCTCTTCAACAACCAGCAAGTCTTGTCTCTGTGGTGGCCTCTCTTTGCCCAAACTTACATCTTCTCCACTTGGGTTAAAGACAGAACCAAGTCCAGAAAGAGAACAAAAACCAGTCCAAAATAATAGTAGAGTGCATAGATATAGACAAACTAGCCCTAACATCTACAAGCTAGGGTCTAAGATAATCGCATTGGCAAGCCAGTCCTACCAGTACAGTGCATCACATTGACAAATCAGCTCTAATATTGGCAAGCTGAGGCCTTTTACAGTTTACAAGGCAAACTATCCTTAGCATCAGCAGGATGGGGCCTATTTGACGTACCATTGCTATTTGAGGCTGAATTAAAGTCTTTGGATTGACACACAAAAACATTACCTGCTCTGATGCATATCGTCGGCACTTGATCCCTGTCCATTTGAATTAAGGATAGGAATTGATGTGATCCCTGCGCTCCCTTGTGTCTAACCAAGTACCTAGCTGGAAGATTGGCCTCCTTAGGGACTACTGAGCTGATGGCCCTCAGCCTCAACTCTTCAATTAGAGGTTTGATCTGCCAATCTTTCCAGGAGATCTATCCTTGGAGTAGGCCTGTGAATTCTGACTCAATGCATTTGTTCCTCATTCCCTTCTCCCAATAGAGAGACAGAAATTTATGGGCAGCAAGAGCTTCCACCTGCAACCTAGACAAATTTATTGGAAACAATAAAATAGGGAGGGGCAACAATAGACTACCCATATGGTTTCTGGTGATGCCAGCAGCACGCCAAGAGCCTTCCAGCTTAAAAACTGCCAGGTTGACCTTTGCTACCGGGAAATCTGGTGGTGTCCATTTAATGCACTCCAATACTGAGGTCCTTCTGATATTCTGATAATGACTCCAGAAATTGGCCCAGTCTAGGTTCACTAGCTTCAAATTTGGGAATTGTATTTGTGCCAGTTCTTTGATCGTCTTAAAGAACTGATCCACTAAACTCTCCACCTGTAGCATTCCTCCATCAAAGGTTATCTTGTTCCTAAATTTCCACAGCCACCAACAGATGAGTGAAGAGCATATCGTGTGAAGGAAAACCTTGCTCTCAGATAGGGAAGGATTCTGTTCCCACCAAATGTTCAGCGTACCACCTAGAGATTGTGAGTGCTCAAGTATCCCCACCTCCGCTGCAAAAATCCTCCAAATCCTTATGGCAAAGGTGCAAGAGACAAAAATATGGCTAACAGTCTCCTCATGACTTCGGCACCAAGGGCATACAAAAGGCCCCAATACACCAACTTTATGTAGCTTGAATCCAATTGGGGCTTTATTTCTGAGTAGTCTGATCATAAGGAAAGACATTTTGACAGGCAGGACTTTGTTCCATATGAACTTGGTGTGCAAGCAGAGTGGGTTGGACTGCCCCCTTAGTCTATTATATGCAGATTTGAGAGTAAAATTCCCATCAAGAGTCAATGTCCAGATCATTCGATCGCAACCTTCTTGCAAAGCAGGGATACTCCCGAATATATCCTGTGGAATTTGTGAGAAGATTTCATGTATTTTGTTCATATCCCAGCCCTGCCTTCCAAGAAAATCTGATACCTTGTAATTGCCCTGGCATTCCATGAGGTCTGAAAGTTTCTCCCTGCAGCTCCAATTATCATATAGCAGGCTGCAATCCCCACTTCCAATTTGAAATTGGATATGCTCCTCTGCACTAGTGGCCACTTTACAGAGTCTCTTCCAGGTTAGGGAATCCCCTCTCTTGGCCCGTACCTCTGATGGATGCTGGTTTCTGCAATACTTAGCCCAAAGGAATCTGAACAATAAGGAATTTCTTTGCCTGAATCTCCACCATAGTTTGTGGGACTGAGCTAAGACTATGAGGGAAAGGTCCCTTAGCCCTATTCCTCCTTTGTTTTGAGGCACACATAACTCTTGCCAACTTACCCAATGATGTTTTGAACTTCTACCTGTACCAGCCCATAAGAAGTTGGCAAACAAGGCCTCCAGCTGGTTTATGACTTTTTTGGGAGGATCTAAGCTCATAGGGATGTAGAATGGCATAGAAGATAGTACACTCTTGATCAGTGTGATTCTACCCCTTATTGACAGGAACTTTGACTTCCATCCCTCTAATGTGTTGCTAATTTTATCCACTAGGGGGCCATAGTAGGAGGCAGGGATCCTCTTGAAATGGATTGGCGTACCTAAGTAGGAGGTGGGAAGGGATTCTCTAGTGAATTTAGTTATTCTTCCTATGGAGTGTTTTCTAGAGTCTGGTAATCTTTCGTGGACCATGTGGGAGCTTTTAGAGACATTAATCCTTTGACCTGACACCTCTTCATAGTGATTCAGTTTGGTCATAATCTTTTTGATAGCCTGGGGCTTGGCAAAGGAGAATACAATGATCAGATCATCTGCAAAGGCAAGATGGGTAATCCTAGGGCACCCTCTTGGGACACAAAATTCTAGGTCTCTCTCAGTGTTACTGTTAAGGATTCTTGTGAGATATTCTGCTCCTATTACAAATAGAAGAGGAGAAATAGGATCTCCTTGCCTCAGCCCCTTGACGCCTTAAACCATTAACAAAGACAGGGAACCAGACATTTGAAACCAGCCTCCACATTAGGTCAATCCACCCCTCACCAAAGCCTAGCAATCTAAGAATCTGGAGTAGGAAAGGCCAATGAACCCTATCATAGGCGGGTGGAAGTCATCTCGCTAGCTAGTAAATAGTTATATGTTATTAATCTCCCTGCCACAAAGCCACTTTGATTCTCTGAAATCACCTTGGGTAGGATGAGAGCTAATCTCAATGCTAGCATTTTAGACACTATCTTATTTAGGAAATTGCAAAGGCTTATGGGTCTGAAATGCTTAAAGGCTGAAGGGTTGGGGATTTTTGGAATGAGGACAATGGATGTGGCTGTAATGGCTTTTGGTAGATCCTCACCATTCATGTACGACTGCACTGCCCTAAGGAGGTCCTCACTGATAATGTTCCATGTTGCAAGGTAAAATAGGCCTGGAAGCCCATCCGGGCCTGGGGCACTCTCAGGATTCATACTATGTATTGTTAGCTTCAGTTCCTCCAGGTCTGGGAATTTGGTAAGGGCAACCCTATCTGTTTCACTAAGGGAACTGCGAATTAAAGAGATATCAAGCCTAGGGTTGACCTGATCTGCTGAGTACAAGTCAGTAAAAAACTGCACAGCTAGGCTTTCTATTTCATCTTCCCCTTGGATCCACTCTCCTTCTGAGTTCTGAATCCTGTGGATGTGTGTTCTAGCATATCTATTTTTCACATAGGAGTGAAAGAGTCTAGAGTTTCTATCTCCCATCCTTTGCCCATTTAAAATTGGCCTTTTGGGACCAGAATTTCTCCTCCAATCCTAGCTGATATTTGGCATTGGCAGCAGCTTTGTTCATAACCTCCCTAGGGACCTGATTAACCTCATCCTCCCTCTCTAGCCTTTGCAGCTCCTCTTCTGCCAGCTGGGCCTTGGAGAAGATATCACCATAGGTGGTTCTATTCCATGTCCTAAGTGCTAGCTTAACCCCTTTTATTTTCTAAAATTTTATTAACAAAAAATGCAGAATAACTCCATGGAGAATAACTATTTATAATTATTTCCTTTTTTAAGAAATCATCAATTTCTTTTTTACAATATTCAACCATTTCTTTATTCATTTGAAATGGTCTTACTTATATGGGTATTTTTTGTTCATCAAAATCTTTTTTATATGGTAATTCAACAATATGTTGTTTTCTTTCCCAAAAAGCATTTGGTAATTCACTACAAATTTTTGTAATTGTTTCTTATATAATAATTTTAATTTGATTTTGTAATTTTGGAGATTTTAATTGTTTATCAAATTTAATTGATAAAATTTATTGTGAAAGAAAATCTATTTGTCTATCTTTTAATTTAATATTTCCTTGTAAAGACAATGATTCTAAGAACAAAGATCTCTAGATTTTGGAGAAGTTACAAACTTGAATGATAATTCAGAATCAATTTTTGATAATGTCTTTCCATCAGATTTATATGGATGCATTAAATTTAGAAAAGGAGTTTCTAATACTACATGTTAATTTATTGTTTTAGCTAAAACAACTGGACAACAAACATAATTATTTTCTTGAAAAAATATATGTACATTTGATAATTTATAATTTATATGTATTTCTACGCCTTGAGCAGCATGTAATATAACTTGAGTTTTTTAAAAATAATTTGAAGGTATTAATCCTTCTTTAATACAATTTAAATCTGCACTTGAATCTAACATTACTCTTTATTGGAATTTATATTCTTTATTTATTACAAGAGTTGCAAAAATATAATATTTTCGAGATGTAATTAAAGTATTTATTTGAGAATTCTAAATTTTTATATTTGTTTACATTCATCAAGTTCTTTTGCAATTAAAACTCTATCATTTAGTGCCTTAATTTCTATTTTTAATTCATTAATTTCTCGTTTTAAATTAGGTATAGTAATTTATTTTTTTTTTCAAAAGATTTTTAACTTTTTGCATTTTGAGAGAAGTATTTATTTTTTGTTTTTTAATTAAAAAGTTATCATTAGATGATGAAGAATAATTTGAATTATTTTGAAAAGAATTTTTTTGAAAATATATTTCTAAATATTGTTTTCTAAATATTTCATTAAGTAAATTTAACATCATTTTGTAATTTTCAGATAATGTAAATATTTCTAACTAATTTACTTCTCTTAGTTTAACTATTTTTAATTAAGATTACCACTCTTACATATTTTGTTATTATTATTTTCACAAAATTTCTCAATGTCTTTAGAGTTATTATTTCCCTTTATTTCATCAATATTTTTATCATTTGTGCTAGTTTCAGAATTATATAATTTTCTTTTATATTTTCATCTTCGAAACTAATTTCTACGGGTTTAGAAATAATTATTTTATCTTTAACATAAGAATCATTATTACTTTTAATTTCTATTACACATGTTTTTTCATTTTCAACACAAGAATAATTTTTATTTGGAATTTCTACTTTGTTTATTTTTTGTAAAATATGAATTGATTTTAATAATTTATTATTAGATAATTTCTAAATTTGATAAATGTTATCAATTATATTTAAACTAGATGCATCATGCATATAATTTACTCTTTTTTCTGTATAAAACCACGCAATAAAAGAAATTATCACATCAGTATTTTTAATTAAATCATAATATTCATTTTGAATTTTTTTTTGTTGTTCAGAATTATAGGTTTTAGAAAACTAAGTTCTAAACGATGTATATTGTGGAAGATTAAAATGTTCAACACATATTTTACTTATTTTTTTCAAAATAATTTTATTTTATTGAGAAATTGCATTTATTTCTAGATTTATTCTAGAATCACAACTTTTATCGACTTGTGATATAGGTTTAATTAGTTTTTCTAATACCTTGTCTAATTTGAGACAAATTTGAAAAACGGATTTTTTTAACTGATTTTGCTTAGTTTGTCCAATCAATTGCTTATCTTTAATTAAAAAAGAAGGATGAATAGTAGAATAGCAACTAGAAAACATAACTAAAAGAACAAATCAGAAGAGCTTCTAGTAGGATTACTAACATATTTATGGATTACATAATTTAATTCCTTCCATATGAAATCACGTATTGAATATTTCAAATTTTCTCCAGGCTTGATAACTTACTGAAAAAATGGTAGTAGTAAAACATTAGTTTATATATCAATCTTTTGACCATTTAAAAGATAAACCATGCATGTATCATTTTTAATATGGTACTGAGCTTGCTTGATTATCAACGACTAATTACTGGCTAAAAAAGGCTTTCACTTCATCTAAAAATGCCCCATGAAACGCCGAACGCAACTTGCATGTCGACCCATAAGATCAAACCATAATAAGAATGAAACTGCTCTTCTCTTTTAAGAGTCATTTTATTGACATATAAAATAAGTCTCAACTTGGTAACATAGTATTATTGTTACCAGTAAGAATTGATCTAAAACTTCTTATTGTGAAACAATATGCTTAGATCCCAAGTTATTTAACCATTTCTACTGGTAATCCCCCCCCCCTCCCTCCACCCCTAAATTATGGCTCTAATACCAAAATTATGTTTAATTTAACATAGTGATCTTGCTCTGATAACTTATTAAACAAATGGTACTAGCAAAAACTCTTAATGTTGGTATCAAAGCCATGGAAGGTTAAGCCTCTTTTCGTGGGGGATTACTAGCAGAAATTGTTACATAATTTTGGATCTAAATATATAGTTTTACAATAAGAAGTTTTAGATCTATTCATACTGATAACAAAAAGACTCTGTTACTAAGTTGAGACTTATTTTTTATGTCAATAAAATGACTCTTAAAAGAGAAGAACGGTTTTATTCTTATTATGGTTTGATATTGTGGGTTGACATCTAAGTTGCGTTTGGCGTTTCATGGGGAATTTTTAGATGAAGTGAAAGACCGTTTTTAGCCGGTAATTAGTCTTTGACAGTCGAGCAAGATGAGTACCATATTAAAAACAAGACATATTTTATCTTTTAAATAGTCAAAAGATTGACATATAAACTAAAGTTTAGTACCATTTGTTCAGTAAGTTATTAAGTATGGAGAAAATTTGAAATAGTCAATACGTGATTCCATATGGAAGGAACTAAGTTATGTAATCCATAAATCTCTTAGTAATCCTACCCGAATATCTCATTATTTGCTCTTGTCATTATATTTTCTAGTAGTAATTCTGTTGCATCCTCTTCTTCTTCAATAAAAAATAAAAATACTAAACATTCTGAATTAATTGAATTTTCTGAAATTGAACAAACTATACAAAATTGGCTTATTTTCAAAATTGATCATAAACAGATTTATAAATTTGGAACTTTTGATCTTAAAACTGAAAAAGCAATAAAAAAATTTAGAAAAGACAATTTATGTACAAAATCAATTTGAGGAAATTCATTTATTAGACTTGGATTATTTGTCACAAATTAGACAAAAAGGATATAATTATTTACATATTGATCTTATACAAATTATAATACAACATTTAAATAGATAAGGTTTAGAAACTACAATTTTAGTTGCCTTAAAGAGATTGTAGGCATAATAAATTTTATGATTCATTATTAGGCTTAATTGAGTCTAGTCTTTATAATGGTCCAACATACTTTAATACATATCCAAATTTTTTAGTATCTTTAACTGACAGAATTTTACAAGATGCGTTAACAGTTAATTTACAAACTAAAGATCATGATATGAGACATGGATATGAAAATATAAATTTAACTTATAAACTTTATTATAAATTGATGAATGCTATAAGTCTAGGAGCAAAAATAATAGATAATGGAAAAACTATAATGTTAATTGAAACAAATTTAAAAAAAATTAAAATTACAAATACCTAAATTAATAAATTGGGATGAAATAACTTTGCCTTCAAATTGGATTTTAGAAAAAAAAAATAAGTTAACCAACAATTCCTTTAAATCTAAAGCTACTCAAATTCATGAACTTAATGAAGAAAATATAGAAATAATATTTGAACAACATATTCTTAGAAGATATTCAGTTTATTCATTTCCAACATTTTCTACTTCTAGATCTGATAGATTTAATTTTGAAGAAATTAGAAAAATAGATATCAAATACTGAGGCTTGTATATACACAAAATCACAAGATGATATAAGTCTTAGGTCAGAAAAGAACTTTAAATAAATACAATTACACAAGAAAATAAAATTAATTTGAAAGAAATAAGTAAAATATAATTTCATCAAAATCAATATTATGA
This sequence comes from Ophiorrhiza pumila, assembly GCA_016586305.1. Taxonomy (NCBI): domain Eukaryota; kingdom Viridiplantae; phylum Streptophyta; class Magnoliopsida; order Gentianales; family Rubiaceae; genus Ophiorrhiza; species Ophiorrhiza pumila. The sequence continues at coordinate 19,736,484 of BLIW01000005.1, forward strand.
TTTCTTCAAAATTACTGGTGTTATAATTTCTTTATATCTTGGTTTCACACAGAACAAAAAATAAATTATATTGATGATCAATTCAGTTTAAATGTTCTTGAAGAGGCTCATCAAACTTGAAAATTATCTGATGATAAATTATTGAAAGGAATTCATTCTCCATTACAAACAATAAAAATGCAAACTCCAAATACATCAACTGAGTCTTGTCCTTATATTGATGCTAGTAAAGTTGGATTAACAAAACTAGCTAATCAAAATAATTTTACAAATTTTAATTTAACCATTTCTAAACAATTTTATCATCTTGAAGATAAAATTAATCTTAAAACTTCTTAGAATTCATATCTTCAAAATTTGTAAAATATTTTTCCATTTAAAAAAAATACAAGTTTAGGTTTAAATAAACTTGAACCATATTTATTTAATTCCACGCCAGATTTACCTTTAAATATTTTAAAACTTCAACCTTCGGGTTTTACTAGAAAAAAATACAAAAATTAAATTTAAAATTTAATAAATTAGGAATAAATGTGTTAAGTTCTGAACAAAAAGAAATAAAAGGTGATTTACAAATAGATCAATCAGAAAAAATGTTCACTAATCTATACGTAAATGAAGACTCAAATAAATTTGAAATAAATAAAATAAAAAAATCTCGTTCAAAATTCAGATTAAATTATCCAAAAACTCAATTTCATTATCCTAGACCAACTCCTCAAGATTTTCTTATTGAAGAATATACTGGAAGATTTCAAAATTGTTATCAAAATAATTCTATATATGAATGGAATGTTGATTGGTTTACACCTTATCAAATGGCTAATATATGTCAAAAAATATCAATGTATTGTACTATTATAAAAATGGAATCAATTTATGAAGAATAAGCTGTGTTAGTTTGCACTCAAGGTTTTACTTGCCAATTACGTGGCTGGTAAGATCATTATTTAAATGATAATCAAATATCTAAAATTTTAAAATCTACCAAACAAATAAACACAACTGCTCCTCAAAAACTAGAAAACAATTCTCCTCACGAAATAACTATTACAACAAATGTTCCTGATGCTGCTTTTAATTTAATATGTGCAATAATTAAACATTTTGTTGGTAATAATTATTTAACAAATTCTCATAAAGAATTATTAATGAATTTAAAATGTCCTACACTATCTTGTTTTAGATGGTATAAAGATGTTTTTTTTATCTAAATTATATTCTATGCTAGATGCTAATTCTGATTTTTGGAAAGAAAAATTCATTTCCGGATTACCTAAATTATTTGCTGAAAAGGTTAGAGAAAATCTTAGAAATTATTTTGATGGAATAAATATTCCTTTCTTTCCGATCACTTGTGGAGAGTTATTCACTGTATGTACACAAGAAGGTTTAAAATTATGCACTAATATAAAATTAAAAACACAATTAAAAAGAGAAAACAAAAGGCAGAATTAGGAGATTTTTGTCACCAATTTACCTATAATCCACATGAATTAAAATCACTTAAAAAATTAAATAAAAAATAATTAAAAAAAGACATAGGAATGAGAGAAATGAAAGATCTGAAAATTCTGATGAAAGAATTAGAAAAAAAATCTAGAAGAAGATTGATAGAAGAAAATGTCATATGCAGAAAATGTGGTGGAAGAGATCATTATGCTAATAAATGTACTTTTAGGACAAATATAAATGAAATTCTTTTAGAAAAATTAGAAGAAATAAATTTAGATAAAGAATTAAAAGAATATTTGATGCAAACAATAGAAAATAAAATATACAAATCTGATTCATCAGATTCTGAAGATTCTATAAAAATTAATAATATAAGTTCAGATGATGAAAATTGTGAAAATTGTAATTCACAAATAGTTTATTATAAGGCAATAATTGAAGCAAATGGATTAAATGAAATAGGAATATTTATGTTATCTGAAAAGAATAAAATGATGCTTGATTTAACTGATGAAATTCAAGATCCAATAAAAAGAAGATAATATTTATAAAGATATTTATAGTTAGAAGAAGATAATAAAAATTCTTTTATTCATTCTCCATCTACTTCTAATTATTATAAAAATTTTCAAATAAAAGACAAATAGATAAAATAAATACTTCATTTACAATGCCAGATGTAATAACTCATTTTTTTTATTTATTTGGCTAACCTCATATTGAGGGTGGTCGCCACTCCGAATTTTATTAGATTAATTAGTGAACGATGGATATACCCTAAAATCGTTCTTACATTTAAGGTACCTCTTATAGTTGGATCCATGTACAAAATCTAATGGATCCAGCAAACAAGAAGCTATTAAAATGTAAAATTAGAGTACTTCCTCTATTTACAAGAGTCCTACTATATATGAACAAAAGACTCCTATCACAAGGAGTGACAAAAGGTCCTATGTTATTAGGACAGATTACAAAATAATGAATTACATTTGAGTTTCGGCAGTTCCTTTTAGATTGTTTCACAGTTGTTCCTTCCCACATGCTGTTACTTGGCAAACTACCAAACAGCACAGACGAAGTTACTGTAGCAAATCTTCCAATTCGATCAGAGGGACCTGGAGACATTGGCTTGCTTTCCAGATTTTTAGCATTCCAGAAAGGAAAGGAGAGAAATGAGAGATGAAGAGATGAGCAGACAGAAGGACTCATTCCCATTCAGAGTTCTCAACCAAAGAACGTATCAGCACAGCTTCATCTCAGAGTGCATAACTGGCCCTAACTTTAGCAGGCATGACATTTTAAACTTTTTCAATGGCAACCTGTCCTAACTTCAGCAGACAGGAGCCCCTGAGGATAGTTCTTTTTGGATAAGGAAGCTGTGACTTATCGCACAGCAAGAGCTTACAGAGAGCTGGGGAAGCATCAGCACCATCCTTCCCATTTTCTGCAATCCAAACAGCTACTTTATTACCTTCTACAGGACTAAGGGAGAAACAGCAGTGGAGTTGCAATTGTTCCAGTTTCCACCCTTGATTCGATATGGACCAGTGCATGGCCTCCCTGTCTTCTAGCAATTTATGGAATTCTTGGTGGTTAGTTTCCAGAATTATATTGTTACATCCCATCGCCTTGCAGCCTATAAATCCTTGGTAAGCAATGTCCAGCAATCCATTTAACGTAGCAATACCTGCAGGATTGATCCAATCATAATAGCAATGTAAAATTTTTAAAAGCTCACCTTGATGGTCTCTGATCATTGCAGCAGCTGTGAGGGTACCCATGACAGACTTGTGAGCTACAATAATTTTAACCCAATGTTGTGGAGGCTTCTGCCATTTAATTAGCTGAATCCTAACTCTATTTCTATAAGAGTTCACCACATTCCAGAAAGTGCCCCAGTCATTTGGATCCCATTTGATGTGAGGAAACTTGATTTGAAGGAGCCTTGAGGCCAGGATGAGGACTTGATGGATGATGTTGGGAATGTCCACATTGCACCCCTCGAAAACTGCTCTGTTTCTAGACTTCCAGGTTTCCCAGTAAATGAGGGAAGGCAGGAGGACTAAAAGTTGTTTATGGGCAGTATTTATTGCTGGAGTAGACCACCATTTCTTGCAAGCAAGTCTGATTGCATTAGAATGAGGTTGAACTCCCATTTCTGCCTTGAAAACTTGCCATATCTGCCTTACATTCGGACAACTAGCAAAAGAATGATTAATTTCTTCTTCATTATTCAGACAGAAAAAACACATTGAAGGGCCGGAAAAGCCAAACCTATGTAATGTATCTCCAAGTGCGATCCTTCTTTTAAACAAGCAGTACATGAAAAAAGAAATCTTTAGTGGGGTCAAGGAACACCATACCTTACTTGGAATGCTGGTATTACCTCTTCTCTGCCTGATCTGATAAAAGGCTGAAGTAGTTGAAAAATTACCATTTCCATACAGGGACCATTTTAACTCATCTCTGCCTAATAACTGGGGAGCTGGCAGTGTTAGAATTTTATCCTTGATGGCAGTGGGTAACAAATCTATTTTGTCTCTGTTCCACTCCCCCTCCCTTATGAATTCTTTCAAGCATTGAGTTTCTGAGGAATAACTGTCTAAAGCTCCTGAGCCTAGCCAATTATCCATCCAGAAGTGACATGATCCATCTCCTACCTTGACCAGTATAAATTTTTCAACTCTTGGGGCCACCTTCAGCATTCTTTTCCACGTAGAGGAGTCAAGTCGATAAGGAGTGATTTGAGCGGGGTGTAGAGGACTGCAGTACTTCTGAAACATAAATTCTGCCCAAAGCGTCTCCTGTTTCCTGAAATTCCACCATAATTTACAGCTTTGTGCAGTAATGATATCATTTAGCGACCTGAAACCAGCTCCTCCTTCTTTGGTGGGGTAACAAAGCTCCTTCCACTTTATCCAATGGTACCTTTTTCCTTTTCTAGTTTGCCATAAAAACTTAGCAAAAACATTCTCGATTGCATCCACCACTCCCTTGGGAGGAGAAAGGGCCATGGTAGTATAAGTTGGCATAGAAGCTAGTACGCTTTTGATCAAAATGATTCTGCCCCCTTTGGTGAGAAAATTGGTGTTCCACCCCAGCAGTTTGGCTCTAATCTTTTGGATCAAGCCTTCAAAATGACTGGACTTTATCTTACCATAGTGAATAGGTATTCCCAAATACAAAAATGGCCAAGAACCAGACTGAAAACCAGTGCATCTAGCCATAATTCTCTTCTTTTCAGAGGGCAGCTTGTGGTGGGTGAGAAAGCAACTCTTGCTGTGGTTGATTTTCTGTCCCGATAAGTTCTGATAATGCTCCAGTACCTGCATAGTCTGAGAAACAGTACTACTATTTGCAGAAGAGAAAATGATGATATCATCAGTGTACGCTAGATGTGAGACAGTTAAGCATATTCTAGATACAAAAAAACCAGCAGTTTTCTTAGCTAAATCATCCAATAATTTAGAAAGATATTCAGAGCCAATTATAAATAATAGGGGGGATAGAGGATCTCCTTGTCTCAAACCTCTAGACATATTAAACCATCCTTGGGGTGCTCCATTGATGAGGATTGACAGCCATACATTAGAGAGGAGTCTCCAAATGTTGTCTAACCATATTTCCCCAAATCCCATTTTCCTCATAACTTGGATAAGGAAAGGCCAATGTACACGGTCGTATGCCTTTTCCATATCCAGTTTTAAAACAATGTTGCCATTCTTAGATTTACTGTTGATAGACTTCATCAACTCATTTGCCAATAAATAATTGTCTATTATCTGTCTATTTTGAATAATCCACTCTGATTTCTACTAATGAGGCTTGGCAGAATCTTACCTAGTCGATTTGCTAGCAGTTTGGATAGAACTTTATTTGCAAAGTTGCACAAACTTATTGGCCTATAGTGGGAGAGGGCTGAAGGGTTAGGAATTTTCTGAATTAAAACAATGGAGGTAGTCGTCAGAGCTTTGGGGGCGATCTCTCCATTAAGGAAACTAATCGTGGCCTTAAGAAGATCATCTTTGATTATATCCCAAGTAGCTCTATAGAAATGACCATTAAAGCCATCGGGTCCAGCAGCACTGTTTTCTACTAAAGAGAAAACTACTGCTTTAAGTTCCTCTATGGTAGGGTGGCTTTCTAAGTATTCATTCATCTCTCTGTTAATGACTTGTGGAATAAGATCTGAATAGAAAGATCCTGAGACCTGCTCGGCAGTGTACAATTTTGTGAAAAAATTAACAGCTTCCTCCCCGATAGCTTTATCCCCCACCAGCCAGTTATCTCTATCCCCTCTAATCCTATGGATGTGGTTTCTTCTGTGTCTTTGTTTTACCGTGGCATGGAAGAAGGCAAAGTTGCTATCCCCCTCCTCCTCCATTTGACGTTGGCGTTTTGGGCCCAAAATCCTTCTTCCCTAATGGTAGCAATTTTCAGCTTAGCAGCAGCGAGGTTAATAGTTTCTCTAGGAAGGAGGTTAATGGAGTCTTCAGCTTCAAGTTTTTCCATTTCCAATTCGGCCTCCCTTAGGGAAGAAACTACATTGCCAAATGTCTCTCTGTTCCACAGTTTTAGAGCAGCTTTAGTCCTTTTTAGCTTTTCCACTAGGACTCGAATGGGAGCACCGCTAACAGGGCTGCACCATGTTGTTCTAACTATGTCTAAAAACGAACTGTGGTCAGTCCAAAAATTTAAAAATTTAAAGCTTTTAGCCCTAGTGGAATTTTGCAGTCCTAGATGTAGGATGAGATGTAATAGATCATTTACAAAATAAAAATTCAAAACAAATTACTTTACCTATATTAAGGCAAGAAGTTAATGAATTAAAAATAGAAATTCAAAGATTAAAAGAAAGAATTTTAATTTTAGAAGAATTAAATTTAACAAATATCTTAAATAAAGAAGAAAATGAACAAATAGAAGAAATTTCATAACAAAATAATTTTTTTCATATAAATACTTTAATTACTTCTCAAAAATATTATATTTCTGTAACACTTGTAATAAATAAAGAATATAAATTTCAAACAATCGCAATAGTTGATTTAGGTGCAGATTTAAATTGCATTAAAGAAGGATTAATACCTTCAAAATATTTTGAAAAAACCCAAGTTGTATTACATATTGCACAAGGAACACAAGTAAATATAAAATATAAAATATCATATGTTTGTCTATTATCTAAAGAAAATAATTATATTTGTTCTCCATTTGTATTAACTAAAGCAATTGGTCAACATGTAATACAAGAAAATCCTTTTCTAAATTTAATGCATCCATATCAATGTGATGGTAAAAAGTTATAAAAAATAAATTCTGATTTGTCGTTTAAATTTGTGACTCTTCCGAAAATAAGAGATCTTTAAATTATTAATTATTTTCTTAATTTTTCTGAATATCTCACAAGATTGAATTTTGCAGGATATAGATATGATATTGAAAAGAGAAGAAAAGAAATGGTTTTCCTCAATAATATATTTTTTTGGTGTAGGAAATGAGAGACTTTTTAATAAATTTCAGATATCATGGCTATTTATATGGAAATATGAAGTAGGATATGCAATTGATGGCATTCCTCAAGTCAAGAGAGTTTTATATCCAAAATGCTGGCTAAAATGTCAAGTTGATTATGATTCAATTTAAAAAATCTTGGCACAAGAGAATGATCTCCTTGCAAAAAGAAAATTGTTTGATGTTTCTTTTAATGTATCTCATCCTAAAAGAAATAATTTCATTGAAAATCAGAAAAAAAAGAAATGATTGAAAAAAATGAAAATAGAAATCTACATTATCTTTGCCGTCTCTACTCCACTCAAGAAAAAAGAGGAAAAATTAGCAAAGGAAAAAGAAAATGAAAAATTAGAAAAAGAAAAAATTGAAAAAGAAAAAGAAAGAGGAAAATTTGAAAAAGAGAAAATTAAAAAAGAAAAAAAATTAGATACATCTACCTCTTACAAATCAGTAGATGATTTAATAAATTTAGATGATGATGAAGAATTTGACAATTCTGTGTATCAAAATCATGATTCCTCTCCTATTATGTAAGAAAAAAAATTGAATTTGAACAATTAAAACATAATCTTTATAAAAATAAAGAATATGTATAAAATGTTTTTGACTCCAATTCTGATAAATCCAGGGCAATATCACCAATTTTTACTCAAAGGTCATTCTCATCAGAAGAAATTGAAGCTCACAAAGCTGAAGCTGACAAAATACCAACGAGAAAATCTTTAAGAAATAAAAAGTTAAAAAATTAATATGGATAAATTACGTCAATCGTCCTTTAACTTAGGGGTTAATTTCAAATTTGTTCCACAACTTTAAAAAGTTTCACTTTATTCCATCACCTTGCATTTTGAGTTTTAAATCGTCCTCAATCTGTTTTCCGTCTATGTGTAGACAGATTATGTGATACGAATCCGGATTGATTCGCTCCAAACCCCGGCTTGTATGTCACGGAAGCAATTGCAGGACCTTCGAATAAAATCAATGATCGATATAACCCAAATTCGTGAGTTGGAAATTAAGAAACCAACAAATTAGTCCGCTTCCGGCAAAACTAATAGTTCTCAATTGATGTAAATAGGCAAATCCTTCGTAGGAATACAAATTCACACGTAAGAATTCAATCACTGAAATCTTATTAAAATATCTCAAAAATGTTATCCCCCCATTACAATTTAAAGAAACACCTATTTATAGGCCTAACACAACTCCATTTGGACGGATGACGAATGCACTTTTGTTAGGACATTATGCTGCAACTTGTCTAAACCCCTGACAGATATAACACTGACGAGGTTTCGCAAGCATCTTGGAACTTGACTTCTACAAAGTTTTCACTTTCTCTTGCATCTCGACCTTAGGACTATTAATCGGCAGTGAATCTGCTATAACTATCTTCCGCGGTGAAGTAGAACTAGATCTCGATGTCCTCTCAAGCATTAACTGCTTCTCCACTTTCATAGCCTTATGGACCAAATCATCAAGGTCGAAATAATGATAAAGGACAATAACCTTAGCAATTTCGCGATTCAAACCACTAATGAATCTAGCAATAGTTGCATCCTTATCTTTATGAACCTTGGCTCGACTCATCACTATCTGCATATCCTTATAATACTGCTCGACGCTTCGATCTTGTTGAGTCATATTTTGCGACTTTAATCACTGGTCCCTGTAGTAGTGGACTGGAATAAACCTCTTGCGCATAATGGACTTAACATCCTTCCAAGTCCGAATTGGCCTCTCTCCCATCCTATCTCGATGAGCACGTAGGTTATCCCACCATGCACTAGCATACCCTGAAAACTCTATAACTGTGAGACGAATTCGTATCTCCTTGGAATATTGATAGAAGTAAAAAATGTGGTCAGCCTTACGAACCCATTGCAGAAATTCCTCAGGATCCTCGCTGCCCATAATTGTCGGCACCCTCATCTTTCCCTTCTTTTCGGTTGTAGCAGCTTTTGGTGTCCATTATTGAGAACTCTCCTCATACTCAGAACCCAATTCATCTATATAATCCAGTAGAGGTTTTTGCACAGGTTTAGGAGCTGGTGAACTCAATTGATCCACCTGTTATTGCAACCGCTGATAATCAACAGACACTTTGGTAAGCTGCTCTAACACAGCAGCCAATTGTACCTCAATATTCTGATTAATGCTAGCTTCACTTTGTTTGCTCATATTATCAATTCTAGGAATTCCAACAAACAAATCAACCAACAATAATAACAGTATAACGAATCCAACACACTCGTGAATAAATCTTAGACTAAAAACAACACCACACAAGATATAGTCGTTGATACTCAACTCAAATCAAGATCTATGTTAAGCTCATGATTATCAAACAACTTGAATTCAATTTTATAAAGAAAAATTGAAAATATGATTTTGTTCGAAGACCTTAATCTCAGATACCACTTGATATGAACCCGGATCGATTCGCTCCAAATCTCGGCTTATATGTCACAGAAACAATTTCCGAACCTTTGAATAAAATCAATGACACGTAGAACAACCCAACAATTCGTGAGTTGGAATGAAGAAACCAACAAATTAGTCTACTTCGCGCAAAACTAACAGTTCTCAATTGTTGTAAATAGGCAAATCCTTCGCATGAATACAAATTCACACGTAAGAATTCAATCACTGAAATCTTATTAAAATTATCTGTTAATGCACACGTGAGTTGGCATTTATTTGATTGGCATTGATTTTTTTGCAAAGATAAGGAAAGCGTTTATCGAAGGAAAAATCAAATAAAATCAATATAAGCAAGGAAGATTGATTTGAAGATTAATGCCATATGGATAATTATGGAACTTATCTTGGTATTCTTGGAAGCTATCTAACTTTGGAAAAGATAAGTCTTGAAGGCAAAAGAGTTTCCATCTTCTTATTTAAATTATTTTGGGAATTACCTTGAAGATAATGATTGGAAGATTTGGTGATTACGTCCTTCCATTCGAATGGTTTTGGAAATAATCTTGGGATAATCATGGAAGGATTTTTGTGTGCCTATATGAGCTTTCCTTCACACGGTTTTTAAGTGTGAGTTTTTGATTATTCATTCGGTCTTCTTGAAGACTGTATACACACTTCTTTGTTTGAGAGTTTAGTTAAAGTGTGTTGACTTGAAGCATCTTAACGCAACATTATTGAAGATGCAATCCTTGTGTTTCTTGATTCAAGCATAGAGCTCGGGAGGAGTTCAAACGTGGGCAAGGGGATCTTGCTTAACCACGGATTCTGGGAGGAATCAATACAAGTCGAGGGGAGCTCGCACAATCCGTTCACTACAGAAGTTAGGAAGCAGCAGTAACTAAGATAAGATGGTGTCTTACCTAGTGTCATACTGAATGTCTTGTAACTTGTGAACTTAGTGGATTGTTCTTTCTGGGCGTGGCCCCGCAGACGTAGGCAATTGCCGAACTGCGTTACCAACCTCCTGTCTCTTTACTTTCCGCATTTTTAATACTGTCCATTGCTGTTTATATTATCGGTGTCACACCTAGTGTCACTCACCCACTAGGACACCGCGTATCTAACCTTGATCTTTCAATTGGTATCAGAGCGGGTCGTCTTTGTTTCTTAGGCGGAATCCGCAGGACTTGATCTTGGTTGTTTAGTGCAATGGACTCTATGAAGGAAGGAGGTTCAACAATACGTCCACCTCTCTGGGATTGAAGCAACTATGCGTATTGGAAGGCAAGAATGAGAGCCTTTATCAAAGCCATTGACGAGAAGGCTTGGAAATCAATTCTGGTTGGATGGTATCCTCCAACGACTACTGATGCTGATGGTGTTAAATCTCTTAAGCCCGAAGAAAGCTGGTCGTCTACTGAAGATGCCTTGGCAAACAGTAACTCAAAGGCGCTTAATGCCATATTTAACGGGGTAGATCCAGCACAGTTCAGACTTATTTCCACATGTGTGATTGCTTAAAAGGCATGGAAAGTTCTGCAAACTACTCATGAAGGAACCTCAAGTGTAAAATTATCAAAGATGCAGATTCTGACTACAAGATTTGAAAACTTGAGGATGCTTGAAGACGAAAGCATTACAGAATTCAATGTCAAACTATGTGATATTGCCAACGAAGCATTTGCCCTTGGTGAAAATTTTTCAGAAGAAAAGCTTGTAAGGAAAACCCTACGATCTTTGCCTCAAAGCTTTGCTCATAAAGTTACTGCCATTGAGGAAGCAAAAGACATCTCAAAGATGAAGTTGGCAGAATTGATGGGATCCCTTATAACATTTGAGATGAATCTAGGAGTAGATATGGAAGAAAAGAAAAACAAAGTGCTTGCCTTAAAAGCAGAAATGCAGAAGTTGGAAAATTCTGGAGATAATGACCTTGAGGACTCCTTGGTCTTAATATCTAAGAACTTCAGCAAAATACTGAAAAGATATGGGAGAAGTAATCCGGGTGTCAGAGGCAGTGTCAGTAATACCAAGAATGAAGTGGCAAATAATAAAAAGTACAGGGAAGAAAATCATATGTCTGATCAACCACTCAAACATAAAGGAATTAAGTGGAGAGAGTGTGATGGTTATGGGCATGTTCAGGCAGATTGTGCTAATACACTGAGAAGAAAGAGGAATTCACTCAACACAACTTGGAGTGAAGATGATTAAGAAAGAGAAGATGATTTTCAGAACAACCATGTGCCTTTCACCACTACGACAGAACAATCTGTTCATGACAAGAAAACGGATGTCACACAGAGTGTCACTGGAAATATGTCAACCTATCTAGATGAAGATGAAGATTATGTTACAGAAGAAGATATTCTGGTAGAATTCAAAAATCTTCATGACAAGTGGACTGAACTTTCTAGAGTGAATCAGCAACTTCATGCACAGGTTGGAGATCTGCAAACTGAAAGGGACAATCTTCAACAATCTCACACTGATCTGGTTATCAAACTGAGAGTAAGTCAAGAGGAAGTGAAGACATTGACGAACGAGTTAAATCACCTAAAGAAATGAGTTAAGATGCTAAATTCAGGTGCTTCCAAGCTGGATGAAATTCTTAAAATTGGGCAATCAAGTGGTGACTACACAAGACTGGGGTACAAAGGAGAAAGCTCAGTGTCACAACCCATGTCACAGTCAGTGTCACTATCAGAAAATAATTCCAAAGGGTTGCAGGTTCCTATGAGCAGGTCACATACTTTTTATTCTTATCATGCTCCTAACGGAAGAGGTAACAGATTTATACCTGTTTGTCATTACTGCAATCGTCGTGGTCATATTCGTCCTAGATATTTTATCTATCTTGCTGAATTAAGACAAGATACTGCTAGAAACTCTACTTCTCGCAGGAATACACAACAGAGCTGGGTAATGAAGCCAAATTATCGATGCAACTTCACATACACCTCATTAAAGGCTTCCACAACTGATGAGTGGTATTTTGACAGTGGATGCTCCAGGCATATGAATGGTGACAACAATTTCTTGAAGGATGTTGTGTCTGGAAGTATGGGAAAAGTAACTTTCGGCAATGGGGTCACAGCTCGTGTCATTGGAAAAGGTACTCTAAATGTGCCTTGGTTTCCAAAGTTGGATAATGTACTGCTGATAGATGACCTCAAGGCAAATTTGCTTAGCATTAGTCACTTGTACGACCAAGATTTGGATGTCAATTTCATTAAAAAAAATTGCAAGGTGATTGATCAAAACAACATGTGTATTATGGAAGGAGTAAGATCGAAAGATAATTGTTATTTCATCTCTGCCTCATCAACATGTCTTCGATCAAGTATGGAAGATTTAATTCTATGGCATCGAAAATTGGGTCATATGAACATCCGGATGCTGCAGAACATAGTTACTAAAGGAGCTGTCCGTGGGATTCCCCAACTGAAGTTTGATGAAAGCAGAATATGAGGACCATGTCAGATTGGAAAACAAACAAAGGTGTCACATCCCAAGTCACAGACACCAGGAACAACTCGTGTGCTAGAACTGCTTCATATGGATTTGATAGGTCCTATGTCTGTAGAAAGTATTGGAGGAAAACGATATGCATATGTGACTGTTGATGATTTTTCTCGTTATACATGGATTGAATTTCTTCGAGAAAAGTCTGACACATTTAATGCCTTTAAAGCATTGTGTATACGCCTTCAACGTGAAAAAGGATGTGCTATTCTGAAGATTGTACGGATTCGTAGTGATCATGGGAGAGAGTTTGAAAACTCATATTTTTCAGAATTCTATAATCAGCATGGTATAGGTCATGAGTTCTCTGCACCTAAAACTTCTCAGCAAAATGGAGTCGTAGAAAGGAAAAATCGGACTATAGCAGAGATGTCACGCGTCATGTTACAGGAGAAAAATATTTCATAGAAATTCTGGGCTGAAGCAATGAACACAGCATGCTATACTATAAATCGTGTATATCTTCGTGGAGGAACTGAGAAGACGCCCTATGAAATATGGAAAGGTAGAACTCCAAATGTTAACTATTTTCATCCTTTTGGTAGTACTTGTTATGTGTTGAATGAAAAGGAATATAAAGGGAAGCTCGATCGCAAGAGTGATGAAGCTGTTTTTTTTGGATATGCTATCAATAGTCGAGCTTATCGAGTCTACAACAAAAGGACTCGAACTGTGATGGAATCTGCGAATGTTCAAGTTGATGACTCTCTAGAAGTAAGTGCTGTTCCTAATGAAGATATTACAGATTCTCTACCTGAAGTAAGTTCCAGTGTTCCAGGCAGTGTTTCACCCAGTGTCACAGGTGGTGTCACTAATCAGAATGCCGAAAATGATAATGTGAATGATGCCACTTTACCTCACAGACAGCCCTATACTCGTGTACAGAAGAATCATCCTACTGCTGAAGTTATTGGAAGTTTGACTGATGGTGTTCGTACAAGAGAAAAGCCGAGAGTAAATTATAGAGATATGATTCAAATGGCTTGCTACACTTCCTCTATTGTGCCAAATAATGTGAAAGAAGCTCTGGAAGATGAATATTGGATTGGTGCAATGCAAGAAGAACTTGATCAATTCACTCGCAATCAAGTTTGGGATCTAGTTCCATGTCCTCCTAATGTGAATGTTATTGGCACCAAATGGATATACAAGAACAAGAGTAATGAGCATGGCAATATCACTCGCAACAAGGCTCGATTAGTTGCTCAGGGGTATACGCAAATTGAAGGAGTTGACTTTGATGAGACATTTGCTCCAGTTGCTCGCCTTGAGTCTATCCGGTTCTTGCTAGCAATTGCATGTGTATTGCGATTCAAGTTGTATCAAATGGATGTGAAGAGTGCGTTCCTCAATGGTCTTCTTAATGAGGAGGTGTATGTTGCTCAACCAAAGGGTTTTGAAGATCCTCATAATCCCGAGTTTGTCTATAAGCTAAAGAAGGCCTTGTATGGGCTCAAACAAGCTCCTCGAGCTTGGTATGAGAGGCTGACTCTGTACTTGTTAGCCAAAGGATATGAGCGAGGGGGAGTAGATAAAACCCTTTTCATTCGCCAAGTGAAAGGTCAGTTTTTACTTGCTCAAATTTATGTTGATGATATAGTGTTTGGCTCAGTGTCACAGGCAATGGTGGATGAGTTTGTTGCTCAAATGACTGGCGAATTTGAAATGAGCATGGTTGGTGAGCTTACTTACTTTCTTGGACTTCAAATTCAGCAACGACATGATGGTATCTTCATTTCTCAAAGCAAGTATGCAAAGAATTTGTTAAAGAAATTTGAATTGGTAAATGCTCGTCCAAGGAGAACACCTATGGGAACTCATGAGAAGATCTCCAAAGATGAGAAGGGAACCCCTATTGATGCAAGTCTTTACAGAAGCATGATTGGCAGTCTCTTGTACCTAAATGCTAGTCGACCTGATATCTGCTTCAGTGTTGGATTATGTGCTCGATTTTAGCCAGAACCTCGCGAGTCACACCTGGTGTCAGTCAAAAGAATTCTCAAATATATTTGTGGAATAACTAATTATGGAATTTGGTACTCCTTTGATACAAACACCAACTTAGTTGGTTATTGTGATGCTGACTGGGCAGGAAGTTCAGATGATCGAAAAAGCACTTCTGGTGGATGCTTCTATTTGCGAAATAATTTGGTGTCATGGTTCAGCAAGAAGCAAAACTCTATCTCTCTGTCTACTGCCGAGGCAGAATATATCGCGCAGCTGGTAGTTGTTGTACTCAGCTTCTCTGGATGAAGCAAATGCTGAAAGATTATGGTGTCACACAGGATGTCATGACACTCTACTGTGATAATATGAGTGCGATCAATATTTCAAAGAATCCTGTTCAGCATTCAAGGACAAAACACATTAATATTCGACATCACTTTATCAGATCTCTTGTAGAAGATAAAATTATTGCTTTGGAACATATGGTGATAGAAAAACAAATTGCTGATATCTTCACCAATGCATTGGATGGAGCAAGGTTTGAAGAACTGAGGTCTGCTCTAGGCCTTTGTGTTATGTGAAGAAGCTCTTTGATATTGTAAGTGTTTTTTTGTATTGTATGTTTATGTACATCAATATATATAAAAAAATGACAGAAAATACAAAAATAATATAGTAGAATAGCTATTTTGTCTTTTTCTGCTTTCCCGCCTAATGCCTTTGGGAAGCCTGTAGTAGCAGATTTGGTGGTTTATGATTTTTGGGTACTTCAGCGATTCAGCACTCCAAGTGACATCTGGCGTTTTCGGATTTTTCGGTCAATTACATGAAATTGAAGAGTTGGCTTTGAATACGCAAAATCTGACTGCAGTAATTTTGGCTATTATTTTGGTATTTGAAATTCAAGGGTTTCTGATCTTCTCAACTTCTACTGCTGATAAGCCTTTGAACTCTACTCTGCCGTCTTCACTACTTTGAACACAATCAGAACTCTTGAAAATTTTATCAAGTTAAGATATTCAAAATTTCAGAGATGTCTTTGAGAAAGTCTTCATCACGAACAAGCAAGGTGACTCTAGATGATGATGAAGTCCATGTTGTTGTGACTCACTCCTCTTCAGAATCAACCATCAATGAAGGGAATTTAACCCAGCCACAAGAGCAAGTTCCTGCTTCTGAAGATGATTTAAACTCAAGAGCTCTTGCAATCACCCCAATTCAATCTATTGATCCCTCTGGCGTTAGAACACGATTTGGGTAGACCAGTACTACTCAATTCAAGACAAGTGCTGTACCTTCCAAGGCACCGGGTGGTTCTAAGGTGACTATGGAACCCAAAAGAAAGAGGTTCCAACTGGTTGATGAGAGTTCCTCAGATGAGGACTGGCAAGATGAAGACAATGTTAAAGGAGGTATGGCTAATGAAGGAAAGAATGGCTCGTCGGATGGAGAAGAGGAATCTACTGATGGGGATGATGATGATTCTTCAGAGAATGCTGAAATTCATGATCTTTCAGATTATGACCCGGTAAAGTCACCACAGGCTAAGCAACAGAAGGAAACCCCTGTTCCTGTATCTCAGCGAATGACTCGCTCAAGGTCGATGTCAAAGGGAAAGTCCCCTGCTGCACCAAGTAAGTCATCAAGTCTTAATGTGAATTTAGATGATTTTAAATCAGAGTACAATGCTGGGTTATGGACTAAAGTATCTAGGAGGAATATCTGGAATGAAAGAAATATACATGAGGGTGATTTTAAAGAGTGTCAGAAATTGGTTGATCAGTTAGTAAGTCAGGGGCTGGGCAGGACAATCAAGGGTATTAAACCCTATGTTAGAAGAGTAGTGCAGGAGTTTTACTGCAATCTTGACCCTAGTATAAAGGATGTTGAACACCCGAATGGCAGTCGTGTATATGTGAGGGGGAGAGTGTTTGATTTCACTCCGGATGTAATTAATACATATCTGGGAAGTCATTGGGCAGAAGTAGAAGATTTTACACCAGATTACAGTGTGATAATATCCGATATCACTGGTGGAGTCAGAAGAGTTTGGCCAAGAGGAAAGGACTTTTCGGCTTCCCAATTGTCAGTAAAATATGCCATTCTGCACAAGATTGCAATGAGAAACTGGCTGCCAACTTCTCATGGGACTGGAGTTAATAAGGGCATTGCCACTTTGCTATTTAAAATTGAAAATTTTGTAGAGTTTGATGTTGGGCAGTTTCTGTTTGATCAGATAGTTAAGCATACAGATTGTAAGAACGATAAGTTGGCTTATCCATTTCCTAGCTTGATTTATGCAATTCTGTCTTCACAACATCCATTGATTAGAGCAAGGAAAATCCTGGAAACTGACAAGAAGGAGATCAGGATCAGTCACAAGCTGTTGATAGGTGATCATATCAATGACATGGAGGATGTCACGCAGGATGTCTCTGACACTGATGAGCTTAGCAACACTGTGCTGCTATCACGCACCATTAAGGTGCTAGTATCACGCACCATTAAGGTGCTAGAGGATGAGCTGAGAGTGCTAATGGGTCAGCAAGCTGAGATTGAAAGGAGAAGGAAGGAAATTTCTGCTGTCCTTAATGATCTACCAGCTGTAAAGACAGCCAGAGATATTGCAGCTGAGAAGAAGAAGAATGCTGCTGCCAAGACTGCCACTACTGCAGACAATCCATCTGATGTTACTCCAGAAGTTCCAGCAGGTATAGATCAAACTCTATCTCCTATACTTGCAGAGACAGAAATGGATGCTGAAAAGCCTATTGTTGAAGAAGCTGATTATTCTGATCCTGATGAGGACACGATTGAGGCAATCCATCTGATGTTACTCCAGAAGTTCCTACTACTGTATCTGATGATGTCCCTGCCAGTGTCACATCCGATGTCCCTGATAGTTCTGCCCCTTCTAGCGCCCAATCTGGTGGGTTTCCTGCTGGTTCAGATGTAAGAGTTCCAGATGCTGCTGCTGGTCTTCAACTACTGACAGATTCAGTTGGTCTTGTGACTCCTGATGAGGAGAATTCTGAATTTCCTCTGATATTTTATTTATGCTGATTTTTCAAGACAGTTTATTATGTTTTTATTATTGTTTTGTGGCCCTTTTGTCCTTTTATGGCAAAAAGGGGGAGTAATTTTGGAGTTTGGATATTTTGTTTGTTCTTCCTAGGAATATGTATGCTGGGAAACTTGGTGTCTCTTGCTGTGTCATGCACAATGTCTTGTACAGATGTTTCTTTACCAAGTGAATATTCAGGGGGAGTTCCTCAAGCGCTTCGGATTCAGCATACAGGGGGAGATTGAATTTTGCCAAAAAAATGCCAAAGGGGGAGATTGTTAATGCACACGTGAGTTGGCATTTATTTGATTGGCATTGATTTTTTGGCAAAGATAAGGAAAGCGTTTATTGAAGGCAAAATCAAATAAAATCAATCTAAGCAAGGAAGATTGATTTGAAGATTAATGCCATATGGATAATTATGGAACTTATCTTGGTATTCTTGGAAGCTATCTAACTTTGGAAAAGATAAGTCTTGAAGGCACAAGAGTTTCCATCTTCTTATTTAAATTATTTTGGGAATTACCTTGAAGATAATGATTGGAAGATTTGGTGATTACGTCCGTCCATTTGAATGGTTTTGGAAATAATCTTGGGATAATCATGGAAGGATTTTTGTGTGCCTATATGAGCTTTCCTTCACACGGTTTTCAAGTGTGAGTTTTTGATTATTCATTCGGTCTTCTTGAAGACTGTATACACACTTCTTTGTTGGAGAGTTTAGTTAAAGTGTGTTGGCTTGAAGCATCTTAACGCAACATTATTGAAGATGCAATCCTTGTGTTTCTTGATTCAAGCATAGAGCTCGGGAGGAGTTCAAACGTGGGCAAGGGGATCTTGCTTAACCACGGATTCCGGGAGGAATCAATACAAGTCGAGGGGAGCTCGCACAATCCGTTCACTGCAGAAGTTAGGAAGTAGCAGTAACTAAGATAAGATGGTATCTTACCTAGTGTCATACTGAATGTCTTGTAACTTGTGAACTTAGTGGATTGTTCTTTCTGGGCGTGGCCCCGCAGACGTAGGCAATTGCCGAACTGCGTTACTAACCTCCTGTCTCTTTACTTTCCGCATTTTTAATACTGTCCATTGCTGTTTATATTATCGGTGTCACACCTAGTGTCACTCATCCACTAGGACACCGCGTATCTAACCTTGATCTTTAATTATCTCAAAAAGTTCTCCCCCCATTACAACTGAAAGAAACACCTATTTATAGGCCTAACACAAACCCAAGACGAAATAATCTATAAAAGGATACTATAATAAGTTAAAACCCTAAGAATACGAAAATAGAAACTTTTTAACGACATTTATTACCGCACATCATGACGTGGGGACAGCCCGACATAGCGACATTGGGGAACAAACCCTGAAAAAACTATTCATTTTCTAGATGTCGCGACGTGTGACTCTGGATGTCGTGACGTCGGAAGCCTTCCACGTCGCGACGTGGCTTGCTACCCACGTCCTTGAACTCCGGATTCGCATTATTATGTCTCTCACGTGTGTGACACATGATAAAAAAGATGAAGGTAAGGAACAATACACATGAAATAAATGAAACATACTATGAAATAAATAATAAACGAAATAGGTTCATCTTGCCTTTCGATTTGTCATATGACACGCGTATGAGAGACGTAATCTATCTACAAATTAATGAAAAACAGACCAAGGACGATTTAAAACTCAAAATACAAGTTAAGGGACAAAAATTAAACATTTTAAAGTTAAGGGACAAATTCAAAATCAAGTCTAAGTTAAGGGACAATTTGTGTAATTTACTCAATTAATATTGAAGAAATTTCCAAGAAATCAAGACAAGACAATTACAAGTGAAGACATCAAATCAAGTATTTGTAATCATGACATTAAATTATGTTTTTTTTTACTTTTAGACAATAAATTATATCTTTTGTCTTCTGTTTTTAGTAAAATGTAAATGAAATGAAATGAAATTCATATGTTGTAAGTTCTATAAATAGAGGTCAAAATGGGAGGAAAAGTATGTTCAATTCCAAGGTTTCATTTTTCAAGTTCTCTCTTTGTAATCAAGGTTTTCTTATGCAAAAGAATTCTCTTGGTTCTCTCTAAACTTTCTCTCTCTAGTTAAACTTTTTTTCTTCTTTAGCTTTTCTTTATGTTTACCTGTTGAAGTTAAAGAATTATCTTTCCATCTTTGTTTATGTTCATAGCTTTGAAGTTAATGCAAGTTGTTAAAGATTGATGATAAGAATCCGTACAAGCAATCTACTCCAAATCCTAATGGAAATAGGATTACCAAGCCAAATCCTAATAGGAATAGGATTTCCAAGACAAATCCTAATGGGATTAGGATTTCCAAGCTCAATCCTAATAGGATTAGGATTCATCAATCCTCATCTTGTCCAAGTTCCATAAGAGTTCCATAAAGGCAAATCCAAATGAGACTAGGATTCACAATCCTAGTGGGATTAGGATTCACTAATCCATGGACATTATTTATTGAAGACCAAGATGGCGTGCTTGGGCTTTTGCCAAATTGGATCGCGCCTTTTTCTTAAGTAGTTAGAATTAATTAATGTTTTAATAATTAAGTCCAAAACATTTTAATTGGGCTTATTATTAGTATATTTTCGTTTTTAATTACATGGCCCAAGTTATCTTGCATGATAATGGCATGTAATGGGCTTTAATTTGTTAGGAAAGTAATTCCCTAAATTTTAGGAGCTTGTCCTTGTCTTCTAGAAGGGCAAAACGTTTTTAGCTTCCTTTTTCCATAAAGGATTAGTTTGTAAGTTGGTTAGTTTAGAAGTCAAGTTGTAATTTACAACTTCTAGGGTTTTATTTCCTTTTCCAATTTGTAGAGCCGAAACTCATCTCTATATAAAGAGATCATTGTAAACGTTTTTAGGGATGATTGAAAGTTGAAGAAACCTTTTAGCTTTGCTAAATTATTTGCAGCCTTAAACAAGTTGTGAAAAAACGTGATTAATCAATTAGGGTTAGTTGATTATTCATAGGACCGGATTCTTTAAGCTAGGACCTTAAAGAGAACGTATTGTTTCTTGATTTCAAGAGCGAGCCAAACTGAGATCTTTTTAACCATTGATTTACATAGGTTAGATTGAAATCACTTTGTGGTAATGTGTTGGGTTTGATTGATTTACAATCAAATACATCCCATTCGATATCCATCTTTTCTTCTTGTGTTGTTTCCGTGTTTGATCTTACTTGTGATCGTGTTGGTTTCTGAATTTTGGTGCACAACGATCCTAAGTGTGTGGAATTCGTGTGGAGCTGGATTCTCACCCTACTCCATTCGTATCAATTGGTATCAAAGCATCTAGGTTGTTCATCACAAAATTCAGGTTTGCGCTTTGTTTTTCCTTCTCGGATTTTGCTCTACTTTTTGAATCGTTCTTGCTGTCCTTTGTGCGTCAATTTTTTCTGCAGTTTTTGGAGTCTTTTAGTTGCTGTTTTCACGTGTTTCTTGCTGTCCAAAGTCGTCATAGTTAGTGTCTTTAAATTCATCAAAATCGCATAAGCCAAAGTTGATCAAATCTGCCCGAAAATTGCCTTCTTGTTGTTTACGATTTTTGACATCTTTTTGCTACTGTTCTTGCTTCGAATTGCTGCTGTTTTTAAAGTTTAAATTCTGCAGTAAATATATATATTAATTGAGTCTTAAATTCATTAATATTCTGTCCAAAAATCGCATGCAACTTGGTGCTTAAAATCTGCCCAAATCGAGTTGATCTTGTTACTTGATTTTCTTGCGTTTTTGTGTTGTTCTTCTTGTGTTTCTTGTTCGATCCTTGCTGCCATCTTTGTCTCAATATTCTGCACTATTTTCTTGCATTCATAGTGTTGGATTCTTTGTGTTTTATTTGTTGATTTCACGTCCAAACCCTAGGTGTCAAGATTAGGGTTTCTTAAAAACCCTAGTTTCAAATTATCATAACTTTGTGAGTTCTTGCTCAATTCTTGAAATTCTTTTTGTGTTAGTTACATCAATCTACTCTTGTCATAATAACTTTTGATCAAACTTTTTGAACAAGTGAAAAAGATTGGTTCTTGACCACTTTCTTGAACTTCTTGAAGTTCTTGATTTTTGAAAGTTGTCAAATTTTGAATCTTGAACCATATTTGAAATCCTTGAGTTAAATCTTGAAAATTTTGTTAAAGTGGCACTTTCAAATTCTTTGTCCTTGGTGAGTTATTAAAGTTTGGAGAAATTAAGGTTGAACCACATAAGACAAGGCCACATCCTTAAACCTAAGTACTTGTACTAGGTTCTTGTCTTAAAACCTTAAAGATTTTGTTTGACCTAAGTTGTTTAAGGTTCTTGTCCGAACCTAGGTCATTGTTTGTACAAGGTTTTTGTCCAAAACCTTAAAAGTTTGTTTTGTCCTTTTTGTTGTCCGAATAAAAAAAAAAAAAAAAAAAAAAAGAGGCCAAAATTTAAAAAAAAAAAAAAAAAAGGCCCAAATCAAAAAAAAAAAAAAAAAAAAGAGGCCGTGATATTAAAAAAAAAAAAAAAAAAAAAAGGCCCAATAAAAGAAAATAATCTCGGACTTTTAATATTTCTGTTATTTAATTTTTAGTATTTTTTTTTTAATTAATTTTCGTAAATTAAAAAGAACACTTTGTTCTTGAGTTTTGATTTGAAACCACCTTGGATTAAAAGTGCCATAACTTTTGCTATACAACTCGGATTTTGGTGATTCAAATTGTGTTGTTCTCGTCTTTGATTCCTCTTTCTAAATATCATAGTTTCTGAATCAATCAAATTATACCCACACGTGCTCTGAAATACTCTTGTGACGTGAATTATTTGAACTTCTTTGATTTGACTTGTGTGAATCTTGTTGTTGAAAATCTCGGTTGAGACAATCTCTTAAAGTCATTGCAACAGTAAGTTCTCTATAGTTTGAGAGTATTAGACTAGGGTATACACGAGAGAAACATATATCAAAGAGAGGAGAGCTCCTACTATCCACATAGTGAGAACCCGAGAGGAATTCAATTGTTGTTTTCTTTTGTTTCTTACTAACCTTGCAGGATAATGGAGGACGAAACTAATACACCAAGAGGTTCTAAACCTCAAACCGAAGCTGAGCAAAAGTTTGCTAATGATTCTCTTGCACAGATACTACAAAAGATCAACCTCCGCCTTGATTTCTTGGAGTCATCAACTTCTAAGCCATCAAAGAAATCTTCATCCAAGAAGTTTAAATATAATGCTGCTTTTGAGTCCGAAAGTGAATCTAATGAAGAGGAGGAGGAAGAGTTGTCCGAATCATCTTCTAAGGGTAACAAGTCTAAAGTCTCAATTGCTTCACTTAAGTTAACAATTCCCACTTTTCATGGTAAGACAGATCCGGAAGCTTATTTTGATTGGGTTCGTGAGCTTGAGCACTTCTTTGAAGGCCATGACTATCCCGAAAAGGAAAAATTTCGACTTGCCTTTATGCACTTAAAGGATCATGCAAGTTTGTGGTGGGATAAGTTGTCTCAATCTAGACGTGAAGATGGTGAAAGTCCAATCAAGACATGGAGTCGCATGAAAACACTCATGAGGAAGAAATATGTCCCTTCATACTACAACCATGAATTGAATAGACAGTTACATACACTTGTACAAGGTAACAAATCGGTTGAGGAGTATTATCATGAGATGGAAGCTTTGATGATCAAGGCTAATGTTCAAGAAGATCCCGACTCTACAATTGAAAGATTTTTAAGAGGTATGCATTCTGATTTGGCTCATCAAGTTGATTTACAAAGTTTTGATAATATTGATGAACTTGTCCATAAAGCCATCAAGATAGAAAGGCACATGAAAGGGAAGGGTAAGTTTTCACAACCAACTCCACCTTGGCAAAGAGATAAGAAGCCGAGTTTTGCCCCTTTCAATCCGCCATCCAAGCCACGCCAATTTCCACAAAGTTCAACGTCAAGTGCCCCTCAAGGTGTCTCAAAAACAACGCCCAAGGTTGCTGTCCAACCTTCTAAAACGGCATCAACTTCTTCAACTCCAAGATTGAGGGATGTTCGATGTTATAAATGTCAAGGTTATGGTCATATGCAAGCTGAATGTCCAACTCGAAAAGTGATGATAACTCTTGATAGTGGTGAAGTGGTAAGTGATGATGATTGTGCCGACATGCCACCTCTTGAAGAGAAACATGAATCAAGTGAAGAAAGTGAAGACAATGAGCCCTACACGTATGGTGACGGTAAATTTTCTTTAGTCTCTCGCCGTGTTCTAAATGTCCAACCTTTAGTTGATAATGATGATTTGATGCAACGAGAAAACATATTTCACACACGTTGCTTAGTGCAAGACAGAATTTGTAGTGTGATAATTGATAGTGGAAGTTGCACAAATGTGGCGAGCACTTTGTTTGTAAATAAGTTGAACTTGAATTGCACGAAACATCCTAAACCCTACCGACTACAATGGTTGAATAATTCAATGGATGCTAGGGTCACAAAACAAGTACAGTTCACTTTAACCATTGGGAAATATGTTGATGACGTTATATGTGATGTTGTTCCAATGGAAGCAAGTCATATCTTGCTTGGCCGTCCTTGGCAATATGATTGTGATGTTCTTTATCATGCCAAGAAAAATTTCTATAGCTTTGTGCACAATGGGAAAAAGTTTAATCTTCGAGCTTTGACACCGGCCCAAGTGTTTGAAGATCAAGCTAAAATCATTCAAGCTACAAGAGATGTGAAATCCGCCAAAGAGAAGAAGAAACAAGAGTTGACAAATGTTCAAGAAAGTCTCGGCCCAACTTCTATTTGTAATAGTGTAGGTCGTACTTTGCATGTTAAGAAATCTTGTTATTTTGCTTCTTCAAATGAGATTAAGAGAGCATTAGTTGATAGGCAATCTTTGTACTTAATGTATCGCAAGGACATTGTACTAATCATTGATAGTGATCACCTTGTTTCTTTGCCTAGTGCTGTTTACTCTCTCTTACAGGTTTTTGGAATTCCTAAATGCCTAATGGCATTGAAACCCCTTCATTATCAAATGAAAGGAATCCAATCTGCCTTAACTTGTTTTCCACAAGGTAAGCAAGGTAAGTTGAGTGCTTATAATTTCGATCATTACAAAACCCTTGTGAACACTAAACAAAGTGTTAAATCTATTGATTATCCTAACTGGAATACACTTTATTTTGATGATTTGATTCATAACTTTGCTCTTACTGTTTTCAATTCATTCCAAAATCAAAAGTATCCACTTCGACAAGGTAATCTGATTGTTCAACACTTGTTTGGTAAGTTATCTCAATTTCGAATTTCTTTTCAATTCCCGAAGGTACAATATTCTGTTCTTATTCTTTGGAATTGTAAGTTCTTAATCTTTGATAACTTCAACATGCTTGTAAAGAATGTACAACTTAGTTTTTGTGATTCACATTTAATCCGGGATGTCTATATATATACTTGCTTTGCAAATTCTTATGAATCCTTGGATAATATTTATAATTACATTAATATATGTTTACTTTCTTTTCATTCTTTACATGTTAACATCATTGATTTTCATTTTATTATTAGTGTGTCCAAGGATGAAGTTAATAAATTTCTCTTGAATACTTTCTTGTTGCTCAAAACATTATGTTCATCTTTATTTGAAGTATTCTTTTTAAAGTTGTTTAATATTGCATATCATCATAAGTTTTCTGATTTGCATTTATTAAATGATGTTTATATGCATAATTATTTTAAGTTTTCTTTAACTGACACATTTATTTTCTTATTGCAGGATTTGTTTTACTTGGCTCGAGTTTGTAATGAGTTTTTCTTATTGGTGTTTGATCCAGGAGCTCAATTTCCAGATTCGAGGACGAATCCTTTCGAGGAGGGAGGGAATGATAAGAATCCGTACAAGCAATCTACTCCAAATCCTAATGGAAATAGGATTACCAAGCCAAATCCTAATAGGAATAGGATTTCCAAGACAAATCCTAATGGGATTAGGATTTCCAAGCTCAATCCTAATAGGATTAGGATTCATCAATCCTCATCTTGTCCAAGTTCCATAAGAGTTCCATAAAGGCAAATCCAAATGAGACTAGGATTCACAATCCTAGTGGGATTAGGATTCACTAATCCATGGACATTATTTATTGAAGACCAAGATGGCGTGCTTGGGCTTTTGCCAAATTGGATCGCGCCTTTTTCTTAAGTAGTTAGAATTAATTAATGTTTTAATAATTAAGTCCAAAACATTTTAATTGGGCTTATTATTAGTATATTTTCGTTTTTAATTACATGGCCCAAGTTATCTTGCATGATAATGGCATGTAATGGGCTTTAATTTGTTAGGAAAGTAATTCCCTAAATTTTAGGAGCTTGTCCTTGTCTTCTAGAAGGGCAAAACGTTTTTAGCTTCCTTTTTCCATAAAGGATTAGTTTGTAAGTTGGTTAGTTTAGAAGTCAAGTTGTAATTTACAACTTCTAGGGTTTTATTTCCTTTTCCAATTTGTAGAGCCGAAACTCATCTCTATATAAAGAGATCATTGTAAACGTTTTTAGGGATGATTGAAAGTTGAAGAAACCTTTTAGCTTTGCTAAATTATTTGCAGCCTTAAACAAGTTGTGAAAAAACGTGATTAATCAATTAGGGTTAGTTGATTATTCATAGGACCGGATTCTTTAAGCTAGGACCTTAAAGAGAACGTATTGTTTCTTGATTTCAAGAGCGAGCCAAACTGAGATCTTTTTAACCATTGATTTACATAGGTTAGATTGAAATCACTTTGTGGTAATGTGTTGGGTTTGATTGATTTACAATCAAATACATCCCATTCGATATCCATCTTTTCTTCTTGTGTTGTTTCCGTGTTTGATCTTACTTGTGATCGTGTTGGTTTCTGAATTTTGGTGCACAACGATCCTAAGTGTGTGGAATTCGTGTGGAGCTGGATTCTCACCCTACTCCATTCGTATCAATTGAAGAAAATAAATAGTAGGGTTAATTACAAAACACCTCCATGTGGTTTGGCGATATTTTAAGTTACCTCCATGACATATTAAAATCTATAATTCGCCTCCTTGTGATTAGGTTTTTTAAAAAGTAACAAAAATTTATTCACTTAACCTGTTTTTAGAATCACGCGCCTACAAATTAGGTGTGATATAGAAAATTTATTATTTAACCCAAAAATAATTGTTGGGAAGACAAATCTACCCTTGTTGACTAATCTCATCGTCTCCATTTCATCATCCCAAGCAATTCCTCTTTTCCACCATCATTTCCTCTCAAGAAAATATTCTCACGAACTCTACATCAGGAAACAAATAAATTTTTAAGATTATGGTAGATTTACTTTATTTTTGGTAAAAATTGAAGAACTCACTTTCTTCCACCATTCTCTCTTCCTCCAATCTGCAACTCATAGCCACAAAATTGAGTTTAAATTTCAAATCTCTCATCGTCATCAAGGCCACAAAATTGATTTTAAATCGCAAATCCCTTGTCGTCATCAAGGCCTCAAAATCGATTTTAAATCGCAAACCCCTTGTCGTCATCATCATGAGTAGAACAACATTTAAATCAACGTGCAGTGGTCAAGGCAAACCCAAGGATATCTGTTAAGAATGGATATTCATCAAGGCCACAAAATTGATTTTAAATCGCAAATTCCTCGTCGTCATCAAGTCCTCAAAATCGATTTTAAATCGCAAATCCCTCGTTCTCATCATGAGTAGAATAATATTTAAATCAACGTGCAGTGGTCAAGTCAATCCAAATGATATTTGTCAAAAATGGGAAGCCCGAGGTTGCATCTAGAACTATGGAGAGTGAATAGAATAACTAGAAGAAAATTGTAGTAGTATTGTTTTTAGAGAAAACTTCTAACCCACAAGTAAATCTTTCAAATTCGAAGCAATAGAAAAGATTGAAGAACATTAAGAACCCATGAAGCAGAAGATAAAAAGATTTCTACGAAGAGAAACCATGGAACAACGGAGACTTCTATTTTTCAAATATCAATAATTGGAAGAAGGAAGGTGGAGGTGTTGATGATCGTAAGAGGAGAAGGGTCAGAGGGAGGGATGTGGGGTAATGAGCAAAGGTTGAGTCTCCAAATATCGTACCAACCCAGTAAGCTTCAAGATGTTGGAGCCATGTGTTTGCCACTGGTGTTTAGAAGTCAACCATAGAAAATTTACCCTAAAACACAAAGACGTTATTTTATATAGGGGTACAAGTGTCATTCTTTCAGTACCCGTTAAGTGAGTAGATGTCTGTTCACTTTTTAAAAAAACCAAAGCATAAGGAGGTGAATTATAGGTTTTAATATGTCAGGGAGGTAACTTAAAATATCACCAAACCAGAGGGAGGTGTTTTGTAATTTACCCTAAATAGTAACTTCTTCTTATTTTATTTTATTTTATGTTTAATTTAATCCTGGTGTTTGGTATCTTCTTATTTATTTTATTTTATGTTTAATTTAATCCTGATATAAATATAAACTTTCTTTCTTCTTTAGTTTTTTATATATTTATATGTTGAAGTTAAGGAGTTATATTTTCATCTTTGTTCATGTTCATAGCTTTGAAGTTAATACAAGTTATTAAAGATTGAAGAAAATAAAGAGTAAGTTTTTCATATTTATTTTATTTTATGTTTAATTTAATTCTAGTATAAATTTGGTATCTTCTTGTTTATTTTATTTTATTTTATTTTATGTTTAATTTAATTATGGTGTAATTTTGGATTAGTAAATGATTGTGGATTAGAATTTCTTAATTAGATAAGAGTTTTTGTTTTCCTTCCCTACTCAAAGAAGAATCAAATGCGTATAAAATATAATGTTCCTAAATCTAAGCAACCCATGTCGATAATATTACAATGGTTGATTGCTGGTTTGGTGGCGACCACTGCCACTTTGGGCATATTTTCTTGGGAGTGGAAAGGACCATTTCTTGACAGCAAACCAACAGGTCCCACAATTGCTAGTCATTGCTCAAAGTCCGTATCAAAGATAAACAAAAAAAGATTGGCTAAAATATATCATCTTTAATGTAAATAACAAATTTTTGGTATAATGTTAGTGAATATTTTAACATTTTTCCTTTAATTCCCATTTTCAACCCTTATACTATGTACACATTTTAAATCTTTGAATAGTGAAAGGGATTTGTAATCCATTGCTAACCAACCTGTCTTATACGAATTTATTCAACATAAAAATTTAGTTCATTCCTTCTTTTCTTTTCTTTTAGATAAATAAAAAATAATAGAAACGCATGACAATCCATAAATTATCTTTAGTATGCAAATTGCTCCTCTAATGGAGAGCAATATTTAGAACGAAAAAAAAAAAGAGAAGAGGAGGAAAAAGAAAGAGAACGAAAGCAACAAAATATTTTGTTTTTACCCAAAACTTAATCATCAATATTTTAACCCTAATAATGATAATGCATCAAAATGTGTGCTTCTTTGTTTCTCTTTTTTTTTTATTGTGAGTGTTTTAATGTTTTATTTTACAAAACTATTTTGACTTGTTTGTTTTATCCAATTTTTTCTACAAACTTTTTGAAAACTAAAAAAAAATGTTACAGTAATTATTTTTGTTACATTAATTTTTAATAATAAACAATTTTTTCTACAAAATAAACTCATTAAATATTAATTTAAATTTAAATTTTAAAGTTTTACTAATAAAAAAATTTTCAATACAAATTTCTGTAAAAACAAATTCATTAATCCAAGCACGTTCAAAATATTTTTTTTTTATAATAAGTTCTAAGAAAAATTTTTTAATATAAAACCAAAAAATACCCTATCCAAACAAGCTTTATTTATAGAAGTTTAAGATTAATAGTTGTTAGAAATCATAATTGCTAGTGTACAGAAGTTCCATATTGAAAAAACTAGGTAATTAAAATAAACAATAGAATAATTATCTTCTATTAACTAAAATTAATACTAAATAAATAATTAAATTATCAAGAATAATTGTTTATTAAATTTCAAATAAATCTATTTAAATTTCAACTTTCAAAAAGTGCTTGGTTCTTCTCTATATAACTACAATCACTATATCATTTTACAGTTTAAATGCAGAGTAAAAACTTTTGATAGAATATAGAATGATTGACGTGAATTAATTATTCATCAATTGATGATAAGACTGTGTATTTTGTGAAAAACACAAGTTGGTGGTTGACAATTGATGAGTAATTAATTTATGTTAGTAACTCTATGTTTCATCGAGATTTTTTCACTATATCATTACTCATTGTTTTAAAAGAACTCAGGTCCAACTATGAATTTTCGAGGGATCATATCTCGATGACTATTCAATATGGGGAGGTAATTGCTAACGCGGACGATTATCAAGAACCTGTTCTTGATAAGGTCAAAAACGAGATCATTGAGGAAATTATGCATCCCATTAAGAAAGTTGAGGATAATTGGCACCAAATTCAGCACTGGATTCAACTAGGCAAATTGCTAATCCAAAGTCCAAAATGTTGGAATACCACTTAGTTATCCAATTGCTTTCATAATTCCATATGACTTTGAATATCCAACCATAAACAATTACTTGTTGAGCTCATTTTTCTCCTTGATTGATTTTGGAAGATTTCAATGATCATGCCATGACGTTATCTTGTGAAACTTGCCTTGTAAAATAGACACGCCGTAGCTCTCTGAAGTGATTGTGTCGAACTGTGCATATTGCTGACTTGTATAGTTGGGTTTTGGGGTTGGTTGAATTTCGTAAATTGCCGACTTGTTTATAATTTTAAAGGAGTTTTCTCCAATTATTAAATTAGAGAGGAAAAGAGAGAGTAAAAAGAAGTGTGTAAGATTAAAACAAAAATACAAAAACTCATATATAACTAATTATATATGCAACGATTTTGACGAAGTGTGACTATGCGCACGTCTAATACATTTCGCGTATAAAAGTATCAACTATTAATGTTAGCGTATAAAGTATCATATTAAGTATTATTTTATTTTGGATATAAAGTATCAATTTTTAGCATATTATTTATCAATTATTTGCATATCAAGTATAATATTTGCGTATCAATATTAACTTCAAAAGTGTTTCATTCTTATTCGCGAATAAAATATTAATTTTTTGCATATCATGCATTAATTATTTGTGTATTAAGTATCAATTTTTGTGTTTCAAATTTTTAATATTAACTCCAAAAGTGTATTATTTTGATTTGTTATGCCGTATCAATTTTTCACATTGTTCGCGTATTAAGTATCAATTTTTACTCATTAATATTAACTCCAAAAGTGTATCATTAAGATTAGTGTATAAAATATCAATTTTTCTGCATATCAATGATCAATATTTGAAATAAAAAGTGATACAAAAAAATAAATAAATAAACACGTGCATGTGCGTGTCGCATATATGAATCCATTTTACAGGAAAATATCCCAAAAAAAGATGTAAAAGTTTGAGAAATCGTGTAATCCAATAAAAAGTATACAGTTAAAAAGTTTGGATTTTTTTTAAAAAAAATTCTTTTTCTTTTTAATTCAGTATCCAATTGTTGATCCCCACTAGTTAAAAAAATTACTTTCTTAAAAAAACTTTTTAATTTTTTAAAATTTTATTTCTTTTTAGTCCAATATCCAACGGTCAAATATTGACTGATTGTAGTTAATAGTTAACTGTTGCTGGTTAATGTGGTTGATCGTCAATTGGTTGTCGTTGCCCGGTCGGATTTTGATGATGACAGTTGGCTGGCTGACCGACGACGTTGAACCTTTGACCACAGCCAATAAAAAATAATTTTACTCATATTTTTACAAATTTTTGTCTATTTAAAAATTTTCTTTTTTCCCTTTTCAAATCAATTTTCTTTTATTTTCTTTTTCCAAAAAAAAATTCTTTTTTTATTAAAAAATAGTTTTTCTTTTCTTTCCTTCTTATACATTAATACGAGGGATAACAAAGAAAAATATAGGAATACTAAAACTTATAGAATACGTACGTAGTTGGAATACTGGCACTTTAACGGGTGAAACGATAGAGTTAATAGACACTATGAGGAGGAGACATGTTTTCAAGAAACTTAATGGATAGATGAAAAAGTTAAGATTTTGGATACCACAAGGTATAAACTTTGGTATAGTGGTAAGGATAGAAATAGGAATGTGGTAGGTATTATTGTAGACTCGAGATTGGTAGAAAATGTGGTATGTGTGATTTTAAAGGGAGATAGAATTATACCTCTTAGAATTGTCATAAGAAATGAACCTATACATATAGTTACTATTTATGCATCTCAAATTAATAGGATTAGATGAACCGATTAAAATTAAATTTTTGGAAGATTTAGAACCTTTAGTTCAAACAATTCATCAAAATGAGAGAATTGTCATAGGTGGAGATTTAAATGGACATGTGTGAGAGGGTAATGAGGATGACAATAGGGTTCATAGGAGTAATGGTTTAGGATCAAGAAATAATGAAGGAAAAACTATTTTAGATTTTGCAATCGCATACGACTTGGTTATTGGTAATACCTTGTATAAAAAGAGGGAAGAACACTTAATTACATTTAGAAGCAGTACTAATAAATCACAAATCGATTACTTTCTAATGCGAAAAAGTTATAGAAAATTATGTAAGAATTGTAAGGTAATACTGGTAGAAAGTCTCACAACGCAACATATGTTATTAGTTTTTTATATAATAATTAATAATAAACAATTTTAAAAAAAGGCATACAACAAACTTAAGATTAAGTGGTAGAATTTGAAAATAAAACTAAAAGATAATTTTTTTTATAAAAACAATGTTAGAAACTATTTATTGAAAAGTGGAAGAAGAAGGAAATAGCACATGGTAAAATGTAACTAATGAAATAAAAATAATTGCAAAAAGTGTATTAGAAAAGTCAAAAGTTAATAAATGGAATAAAGAATCATGGTGGTGTAATCAAGAAATTGAGAAAAAGTGAAAACAAAAAGGGAAAGTTACAAAACAATATGCACTTGTAGAAATGATGAAAATATAGAAAGATATAAAAAAGCCAAGAAAAATGTGAAAAAGTAATAAATGAGGTACATACAAAGGCTTTCAAAGAATTTTATAAAAGATTAGATACTAAAGAATGAGAAAATGATATATATGTATGCATATATATAATAGCAAAGATAAAATAAAAGAAAATAAGAGATTAAAAAAAATTAGGTGTATAAAAGATGAAAATGAAAGAGTTTTAATTGATGACTAAGTAATAAAGGTCATTGAAAGAGATACTTTTATAACCTATTGAATAAAAGTAATGGCAATGAAATCACATTAAGAGAATTAGGTTGATCGAAACAAGATAAAAACTTTACATACTATCACAAAATTCAACTTTGAGAAGTAGAAAATGCACTAAGCAAAATAAAAAATAGTAAAGTTGTTGGTTCCAATAATATTCCAATTGAGGCAGAGAAGTGTCTTAAAAAAAATTTGATTGCATGGCTAACAAATCTATTTAATATAATTATAAAAACTATAAATAGGCCTAACTAATGGAGAAAAAGTATCCTGATACCTTTATA
This sequence comes from Ophiorrhiza pumila, assembly GCA_016586305.1. Classification (NCBI taxonomy): domain Eukaryota; kingdom Viridiplantae; phylum Streptophyta; class Magnoliopsida; order Gentianales; family Rubiaceae; genus Ophiorrhiza; species Ophiorrhiza pumila. The sequence continues at coordinate 19,769,969 of BLIW01000005.1, forward strand.
CAAGAATAAAGGAGACATAAAAATGTGCAAATTATAGGAACATTAAATTGAGTCATACTATGAAATTTTGGGAGAAAATAATAGAAACAATGTTGAAAAATGAGACTAATATACTAGATGATCAATTTGAGTTTATGCCAAGGATATCTTTAATAGAAGCTATACTTTCAATTAGAAAATTATGTGAGCCCTGTAATGAGAGAAAACAATACTTATATATGGTATTCATTGATCTCAAAAAGGCATATGATAAAGTCAATACGAATGCACTGTGGAGGATATTAGAAAAAAGATGTGTAAGAGTAATGTATATAGGAGTTATACAAGACATGTATAAAGATATACAACTATGTAAGGACGACAGTAGGGATGTCTGATGATTTTTCGAATACTATAGGTTTACATAAGGAATCCGCTTTAACCCAGTACCTTTTTGCTTTAGTAATTGACGAAATTATGAAATATTTACAAAAGGCCATTCCTGAATGTATGTTGTTTGCCGACGATATAGTTTTAATTATTAAGATAAGAGAGGGTGTAAATGTTAAGTTAGAAACTTGGAGGAAAACACTAGAATCGAAAGGTTTTACCATAAATAGAAGTAAAACCGAATATTTTGAATACCACTTTAGTAAAAATAGAAGTAACATTAGGATAAATATGAAAATTGGTGAGCATAAAATAAAGGAATCTAAGAGTTTTAAATATTTAGGATCTATTTGTCCGAAAAAATTACAACATGTGTAGCTATAGATTTATCTTCTAAGAGAATCACACGATCACCACAATTAATCACAAATCAATATCTCAAAGAGGTAGGTGGTCTAATCAACAAGTTAAACCTCAAGTGTTCTAGTTGATAATCTTGGACTATCACTCTAGTTAAACCTCAAGTGCCCTTGTCACACTTCTAGCTAGATTTCCCCATTAGACCAATAAGTTCATCTATGACTTCACATAGTTTACAAATGTGCATTACTATGGGATCCCATTAAAATTAAGCATGGAAGTTCCTTCTTTAACATACCCAGAGCAAGATTCATCATAATATTAAGCTTTACTAGACTCACTAGTCATCCCCATGGCAACCTATCAAGGTTTAGCCACTCATGGTAGTTTCAAGCAAAATAAACATATAGAAAATTAATATAAAAGCCATCAATAACAAGAAGGATGTGTACCCTTAAGTAAAGATGAAGCTTCTCTTGCAATTTTGTTCAAAAGATCCATCTTTTTCTATCAAAATTTCCTTTCAACCTTGAAACTCTAGTGTAATTTTTGTTTATAGAAGAAGAAGTTCTCTCTCCAAGTCTTGTTTCTCAATCTATGGTTCTTGTCCTATTTACAAATTAAGTCCTCTTTTCTAGCTACTTTTTTTCTACAATTCACAAAATGACCTCTAACAAACTTAAGAATACATGTTGGACCCCAAAAAGTATGTGGTAGAAGGACCACAAATGTAAAAAGGTGTAAAAAGTACAAAAAGTACACAAAGTACACTGATACGTCAGCTCGCGTAGGTTAGCCCAAATTGTGCCATGCAAATCTTGTCACGGTTTACACAGCGTAGCTTGCAGTAAGTCACGCGACTTCTCCCTTCAGTGATACTATATTTCGGCTTAGGCTAGCTTTAACCAGACGATGTTTCTTCCCTTTGCTAAACAAAGCGTAGGCTCGACAACGTAACACTTGCTTTCTTTCACTAATATTTTGTGGTTCACGTAGTCAAGCTTTAGCTACACGGGATATTCCTTCAGCTTCCTCACTCTAATTTCTGCTCGTGTAGCTAGAGCATGTTGCACTGTGTCTTTACAAGAGTCTTGCGTAAGCTAGGTCGCGCTACGCAAGCCACTGCTGAACTCTCTTGGTACCTTCTCTTCATTGCGTGACATACTCTCGACTTCGCCAGCATTTCTTCTCCTTGCTTTAAGTGTTTGAATACTCCTTCTTCGCTTATATTTTGTTGGCGTAGGCTACGTGTGGTTACGCTCGGTATATCAGCTACTTTGGTTCTGGTATGTCATTTCTGCACCAAAATTAATACTTACTCTAAAAGATTAACAATAGCGTAATGGGAGTAAGGTCGATCCCACGAGAAACAACAAATCTTCTCAATTAGTTAATTTGCAGTCGTCACAACAATGAAAAATTATAAATAACAATTATAAAACTAAATAACCAAAATAAATTAATAATGGAAAATAATAAATAACCCAAAATACCGAAATTAATTACTCAAAATAAGGATTTGGCAAATAAGCAATCCACACTAATCAATATCCGTTGTTCATTGACGCAAAGATAATAATTTCAATATTAACCAATTAGTTATAAAATATTGCGAATCAACTCTGACATATTTCAATCCTTCCTTAATTATTCGATAGTTAACAAGTATCTGCTTAATCAACTATTTCCCTATTTCTAACATAACCAGGCCGTAATCAGCCGATCACCCAGTTCAATGTTATAAAAGCATTAAATATTAAAAGGATATTAGAAGGACCTAACTCTAACAAATTATACCATGATCAGCATGCAATAATTTGTTAACTGATTGTTTCCATCTACCAAGACAGCAGCTTTACCACTAATTAATCTTACTATTTAAATCCAGTGATTTAACTAGGGATTAATTGGCTCTACCTAAATTTATTAAAGTTGATCAGGCTTTAATCAATAAAGGTAATTATCTCTATGCACAGAAAACTCACAGAATTAATTATGAAATTATTCTTAAGAACAATTGGGTCTCACAACTTATTCATGATTAATGCTTCTTACTTACCAGCCAGATAAAGAACTACTCACAATTCATAATTAAAAATAGACAAGAATAAGAATTAAAGGAAACTAAGTTAAACTGAAAACATCAAACCAGGTTGACCGTCGTTCGGGCAAACGACAAAATACTGTTTTGCTTCTAAAATCTGGGCTACTGCAATTCTGTAGACCCAGCTGCGATGAAAACTTCTAAACGTAAAGTAAAGCTGTCAAGAGATCTCTTAACCCTAACTAATCTACTCCATTATATAGGGGAGAGAATAAGACTTCCTAAACCTTGTTTCCAAACTCAATTAAGCCACATGCGGCTGTAAAAAGTGAGCTTCCTAATCCAACTCAACCACCCAATTGGTAACTTCCAAGAATTTATGTACTGCCATCTTTCTTCATTCTTGTCTCCAGCCATTAAATCTTCTAGAAACCATGCCAAATCTATCTTTTCCTCTCACCAATCCCGCATCATGGAATCTTCTAAATTTTGCAAGAATAAACACAATTAAGCATAAATTCTTCCTCACAAGGCACATAAAATCATAGATAATAAACTGAATATTTCATGTTTATCAGGTTCTCACAGCATGGCTTGCAATGCGCCATGTGAGAGTTGCCTCTCATTTTGCAGAGCTCTGATTAGCGTAACAAGATTGAAGTTGTGTTGTGCTTTAGTCCTTTGATATTTCACGGCGCAACTTCACCGAAGTCACGCCAACTGCTCTTATTTCTGAATCTGTGTCTCTTTTTGAATAATTTCACTCTTTCTTCTTCTCTTAGCCTCTTTTGTGTCTTTCCACCTACATCAACACATAATTCAACATTAAAAGCTATAATTTCTTAAGAACTTAAGCAAATTGATGATAAAATAAGACCAATAAGTTGGTGATTTACCAATTTATCAAACCACACACACTTAAGACATTGCTTGCTCTCAAGCAATACCACAAAAACTAAATCCAAAGAAGTTGAGATGAAGATCAAAATAAATATTCATCCTTCAATGCATAATGTGTGCTCATATTAATCTCAAACTTCAACATTTCATTTGAAAACAAGTTGTTAGTTAGTGTATCAAATTCAAAACAAAGGTTAACATAATGATAATGCATCAATGCCAATAATTGTAAGATTGCGCCTCTTTTGTGAAAGTGTGTCTTCATGGATACCACATATTTAAATTTTGCCACTAATCAAGAAATACGGGAGTAAGCATCAATTTAGGTTAGAAATCTAGCATCTTCCTTTAACAAATGTCTCACAAGTCCCATAGCTTCCTTACACTAATGCGCTTTTTAAGGCAATGAACTTTATTTCCTACATAATCAAGAAAATCAATGTGCCTTGGGTTTTTGGTATAGTTTTACCTCTACCCAATCATATGAATTCCATTCATTAGGTCATTTCATGGTGAATGGGCAAACATTAAGCAATAAAGATATATCCCAAGGGTCTTATGGCTTTTTATACTTCACTTCCAATCAAACAAGTTCCTCATATAATTCAAACATTTCTCCAGATTTGCAAGACAGTCTTGTTCTCAAATTGGAAGTTTACATTCTTTAGAGCAACATTAAAAGCATAAATGACTATGGTTCACATCGTTTCTTCAACGCATGTATGTTCACACCACAGTTCTCAAAGGCATACTAGCTAAAGGTGAGCTTTATTAGGATTTCAAAAAAAATTGATTTATTCCACAACTTGTTCTTTTCATAGTTTCAATTTCTCCTATATGTTCTCCATGTTATGTCTTTTAGTACAAAGGTGTGCAGCCTAAAATTTCTATTCACTACCCACTCATCATCTCACCAATGACATTTTCATTATAGATTGACAGTTCAAGCACAAAATTTCCACAAATAGATTGGGATCCAATATACACATTTATCCCAAAATAACTACTTTCTACTAAGACTAAAGAAAAACCTACCAATGCAAAAACAATTAACATCACTTTCCCATTTAATCCATAGAAAATTTAAATCATACAAATCACCACATTAAAACACCACAAACAAGAACTGTCACAACTTTCATCTCAGCACACAACAACTCATCCATTCTTCACTTCAATACAACTTAACACAATCAATTCAATTCACCAAGATCAGCAGCACAACTTCAACAAAACTTTCAAAAAAAAATTCAATTCAATTTACTAAGATCAGCAACACAACTTCAACCAAACTTTCAAAAATATTTTAGAATAAATGGCATGCCCCTCCCTCCTTCTCCCCCCCCCCCCTACATAATGGGGTGTTTGTCCTCAAGCACTTTTTGAGTAAGGGGACAGAAAAGACTCCCCTCAATTAGAGTGCTATGGATCTATGTCCTTTGGTGCATTTCTATGCCTTGTTGTTGCTACACTACCATCTTCTCTTCTTCTTTGGATTCTTGAGTTTGTTGTGCCTCAACTGCTGCAACCACTTCTTCTTTCTTAACACTTTCTGTAAGATCCAAAAAAAAAATCTTAATATGTTAATAATTTTCCTAATATCTAATACACATAAGCTAATTTAATTTTTAAATTAAAATACCAAGTTTTAGGTGAGTATTGTAGTATAAATTAAAGATCACATAATTAAGCACTAAAAATTAATTATATATTTTGCAAGAATTGGAAGTGAGTTTAATATTATAGCCTAATAGTGAGTTTTGGGTCTTTATTGGCATTTATAAAATTCAAGGATTAAGTGGCAAATTAATAAAATAAAATCAAGTTATAAAAAAAATAATAATAATTTAAGTGAACTACGTCTAAGTTTACTAGGTTACACGTAATCACTGCTGGGGACTCGTGGCAAAATGGGTTCAATTTATATAATTAAGGAAATAATCAGAGAAAGGAAAAAATACGAAGGAAAAAAAACGGCAAAGAGAGAGCGTGAGGAAGAGAGGGAACGGAGCAGGGGAGGAAGAAGAAAAAAGGAAAAGGGAAGAAAGACAGAACCAGGAATGACAATCCATGCTTAGGCAATCCAAGCAAATTTTGAAAGCTTTTGATTGGTGGGTAAATTTTATTTTTCAAATTCTTGGCTGTTTTGTGGGTGTCTTCATGTTATAGTTGATTTACTTGGGTAAACTTGAGATTCCTCTGTGAACTCACAGTTGGATGAATTAGTTGTGTTTTTGTTGAATTGAATCAACATATTGTGGGAAATACTTGGAAAATCGTTTGTAAAGTTGTAGTCTCAAAGGTCATTGTTTTGCTATTATGTATATGTATATGGTTTGTAACATGACTGGGTAGTGACAGGAGATTCATGCTCCATAGATTTGTTTTTGTTCTGTGTTATTAGTTGTTTGAATTAAATTGGCTTTGGTGTGAATTTCACGGTTGGTTTGATGGAATGAGATCTTTACGTAGGTTGGTGGTAATTTCGACAGGTTGAGGATTGAAACTGGGGATTGGGTTTATGTTAGTTAGTTTGCTTGAGGGTCTTAGATTTCATTTAAGGCAAAGAGAAAAAAAATGAAAGAAGAAGAAATAATAAGTCAGTTAGGATGGATGATTAAGTAGGAGTGTTTGGATGGCTCTGTACGGCTGTAAGCTAAGGAGGGAGAAGAGGAAAAAAATTAAAGAAGAAGAAAGTGGATTCCATATTTGGAAATAACAAAAAAATGATCATTTACCATAGGGCCTTAACATTTTCGTGGGCCTCAATACACCATCGAATTGGGCCTCAGTCCATCAAGAGTTGGTTATAGTAATGATTTAAGGAAATGGAAGTGGATAATAGGATGGGGCTTTAGACTTTAATGTGAGGATGATCTATTAAGAATGGACCTCAGGAGAATGTCGGTTTGGGCTTCGGCCCAATAGAAATTAGTAATGCTTGTGAATTAAATTGAGTGGATGTGAGTGAACTTAATGGGGTTTTAGAGTCTAGTAATTAATTTGATATGGGCTTTTTAAACAGGATGCAAGGGTGTGAAGCGGGTCCATTAAGAATGGGTTTTAAGGCATTAATAGTTTGGGCTTCCGCCCATCAGGAATTAATAATAGCAATGAATTAATGGGGTTTTAAAGGTTAATAAGGAATGGGCTTTTCTTTTTAGAAGTGAGTTCTAGGGCCTTACTGGATTGGGCTATGGACATCAATTGAGATGATACACAAATGTATTTAATGGGGTTTGGTGGTGGTGCTCAGTTTTAAGTTTAAATTCTACGAATAATGTTTCAATTTAAATCTGTTGTCAACCTTAAAGGAAAATTTATGTTATTTTAATTATCGAAGAACTTGGTTCTAACAGTGATAATCTTAATAGGAAGAAATAACATTAATACTATTAATGGTGATCATAATCAAATGATATTAATTGAAGTCTAGCTGGCATATATTATTAGTTTGGTATTATTTGAACTATAGGAGCTCCGTTTCATATCTGTTGTGACCATGATCGAAGACGAATTTAAATGCCTTCATTACAGATTTTAAGGATTTATAAAATATAATATATTGTGGGTTTTGAGTTTAGCTTTATTGGGGACTAACCCTAAATTTTATCCGATTTGATCCCATCACCTTTGAATGCGGAGAATGAGTCTTATTGGGAACCTACAAGCAATTTCGAGTTTGTTTGAAATGGTTATTAATATGATGTCTCAAACTCCCTGATATTGCACCAACTTGTCTCTATTGTATTAATTATATGTGATATGGCTGAAATATTGGTTTCGAGCTGTGTAGAACTAAGTGCTTCGCTTATATGCATGCGAGAGCCACCTCTAGAATCCACACATGCCGCTATTGATTGTGGCACCCCGACATGGTGTGAAATATTTGTGTATGGCGTGTATTTGCCTGTACTGTGACTATTTGATTGTTTGGGGCCCAGTCATGGTAGCTTATTGATGGTCGGGAAGGCAAGGGCCGACGAGTTCATCATAAGTTCACCGTGATGTTTAACCCTTGTCAAGTGGAACTAAGGAGGTTTTAGTTTAATGAGAAAGGGTATTGTTATCCGGATATATCCTATTGTGCCTGCGAGGCAAATTTTGACTGTGGAGGATAAGGTAGCTTCAACAGTGGTCTGATCACCCACTGACCGTAAGGTGATATAAGGCTGGTACTAGATTGGCAATGTTTTCTATCCGATTTATATGACACCTCTACTATTTGTGCTGTGCTATCTATGACTGTTATTGTGAGTTTTTCTTTTGAATGTATAAATTATTTTGGCATTTGATATTTTGAAAATGTAGTCCTAAATTCTTTTCCGTTTTAACAAAAGAACTATACCCATTTCCCCACCCACTGAGCGATAAAGGCTCACCCCATTTTCTTAAATGTTTTCAGTAAAGTAACCAGAGGAGACCGCGAATGATGGATAAGTGGAGGTGCCGTCAGTGATGGAGAGACGTTTAGCATTGAATCTTGGAGTACGAATTAAGTTGTAATATAATTTTGTAGATGTGAGATTAAATTGTATCTGTTATGATCATTGGTGTTGTTTAAGTGAAAGGAATAAATTTTTTTGAGGTTTCGCTTTATGTTATGGATTGTTGACTGACTGAACGACCCGATTCACTATCCAACTAGGTGGTGGGTCGGGGCATTACAGGTGGTATCAGAGCATTTTGCTCATAAGCCAGGATAAGATTCTTGGACTCTGAAATTGTAAATTACTAGGTTTGAATTGAGACGAGAAGTATTTGGTAAGAGTTAAAGAAATCATTGTGGACATTATTGGTTTCATATTTAGGAATGAATTTCTTAAGAAAGGATGTTAAGAATTAAGTTTGAATCCTGATTTGGTTAGATTATTTTATTTGCGATTGTTCAATTTTATATTAAGATTCTTTCAAATCTATTTCTCATGATACGATTTTAAGAAAAATTTATGGGGAAATTTGTGAATAGTGTAAGGCATAAGTAAGTTTGAAATTTTGAGATATTACAAAGAGTTAGGTGTGATGTAAAACCAAAGAACTTTTGGAATAATTGAAGGGATGTGATCAAATTTCATATTCGGGGTAATAGAGACTGTGCTTTCTTTTTATGATATCAAAGAACATCTTAGAATATTGAATAAAGATTTAATGAAAATAGAGAAATTTGAAGCAAGACATTGATATCAATTGTGTGATAATTGTAAAACTTTGGAAACTATCAATATCTAAAAATTGATGAGTGGTGTTAGGCCTAAATTGGGTTTTTAGAATTGTGATGCCTTTGGCGTAATACTAAGAAATTGATTTTACAAATTTGAAAAGTTGATAATTATAGATGGTGTGCTATTTAGGTGAGAATTGGGATAAAAACGATACGCATAAATCTTTGAATTTATTATTTAAGTATGATTTGACCAAATAAAATTGAATTAAATTGAATTGAGATACCAAATAAATAAATATATAATGATTCAAGAAAATTGACGAGACATACTTAACCACTTAATGACCGTAAGAAAGGTTTTCATGAAAAATAAAATAAAATAAAATCGAGTAAGAAAATGACTCTATTCCCTTTTGAAATTTTTCGCCACATGTGTACTTTAAAATTTTGGATGAGCTCAATAAGTGCGTAGTGGCCTCTGAGAAAAAATAGAATGCATATCGCACCATGAACTAAGATTAAATTTATAGATTGCCTAAACAATAAAAGTTGACAAGAATTCACCATTGGTGATTTACTAGAAAGAGAATGAGGATTTTCATGATTATTATACGTTAAAGAAATTGAGCCGAGGTTAGTATTAAGAATCATTAGTAAATGATTGTTTTGGATTGTGGTGGATTTTATATCGAATTAAATGCCACAATAGGAGATTAGTGTTGAAAGACAGTTGGTGGTACTTATTTTGCATAGGAAAAAAAAATTATTTGGGAGTCAAGGTGATATTGGGTGCATAGATTTGAAAAATAAAGAATGATATGAAAGTTTCTAGAGGGAAATTATTGGTTTATACATATGATGCACAAGACGATTTATTTTAAACATGAGGTTGTACACTAGATACCTAAGTTTAAATATTAAGGTATGGATTTGAATTGTAATAGGAATATAATTTTGATATAATTTATGTTAGATAGGTGAACAATTGATTTAAATGGAAGAGTGAAACATTAGCATATAAATATGATGATTCTTTGTAAGTATAATAACCAAAAATAGTAAGAAGCTATGGAGGGTATTACACTAATATGGAATTTTTACATCTGTTTGGAAAAAAAAAATCTCACCATAAGATTTAGAATACTATGTTAACTAGTCAATGTGCAACAATTAGATATTGTAATAAATTTGAATGTTTGGGAGATTTTTGAACGATAAATGAGAGGGTTAAAAGTATAAATATAGAAGGAACGACTTTTGCAAATTAAAGTATATATCGATGATGAATAAAGAATTCGAAGAAAGGATATAGTGGCTTAGAGATATGATCAAATACGGTACAAGGTATCTATATTTTTGAAGTTAACAAGTAAAGTTGAATAAAGATATATTATTGGTGACTACACCACTTAACCGATGCATACATTTAATATGAAGTGACTATTTAAGAAAATAATTCCACTTAACAATACCATATATATTACGAAAATAAGGGTGAGAATGATCATGAGAAGGTTAGCAAGATATTCTAATTGATACGACATGATTCGCTTGAAGAGATTGACAATGTCAGGGAAACAAGGGAACTAGAGCTTGTGTGTTCAAAAGCTTAAGATTAACTATTTAGTTAATTATATAAGAGTATCTAATAATAACTTGGGGTTATTTAAATTGCAAAAGAATGAAAATGTAGTGCGGTATGTAAATAAATGTGTATACAAATATTGAGGTCACGACTTAACCATTACTAAATATTAACTCAATTATGAATACTATTAAGGGTGCCTAAGTTTTAGGGTACGTATATCATTACATGGTGAGTTTGAAATTGCGAGGACGCAATTCTTTTAAGGATGGAGAGTGTAAGACACAAAAAAAAAAAATCTTAATATGTTAATAATTTTCCTAATATCTAATACACATAAGCTAATTTAATTTTTAAATTAAAATTCCAAGTTTTAGGTGAGTATTGTAGTATAAATTAAAGATCACATAATTAAGCACTAAAAATTAATTATATATTTTGCAAGAATTGGAAGTGAGTTTAATATTATAGCCTAATAGTGAGTTTTGGGTCTTTATTGGCATTTATAAAATTCAAGGATCAAGTGGCAAATTAATAAAATAAAATCAAGTTATAAAAAAAAATAATAATAATTTAAGTGAACTACGTGTAAGTTTACTAGGTTACACGTAATCACTACTGGGGACTCGTGGCAAAATGGGTTCAATTTATATAATTAAGGAAATAATCAGAGAAAGGAAAAAATACGAAGGAAAAAAAAACGGCAAAGAGAGAGCGTAAGGAAGAGAGGGAATTAAATTGTTTTGCTATTATGTATATGTATATGGTTTGTAACATGACTGTGAATGACAATCCAAGCTTAGGCAATCCAAGCAAATTTTGAAAGCTTTTGATTGGTGGGTAAATTTTATTTTTGAAATTCTTGGCTGTTTTGTGGGTGTCTTCATGTTATAGTTGATTTACTTGGGTAAACTTGAGATTCCTCTTTGAACTCACAGTTGGATGAATTAGTTGTGTTTTTGTTGAATTGAATCAACATATTGTGGGGAATACTTGGAAAATCGTTTGTAAAGTTGTAGTCTCAAAGGTCATTGTTTTGCTATTATGTATATGTATATGGTTTGTAACATGACTGGGTAGTGACAGGAGATTCATGCTCCATAGATTTTTTTTTGTTCTGTGTTATTAGTTGTTTGAATTAAATTGGCTTTGGTGTGAATTTCACGGTTGGTTTGATGGAATAAGATCTTTACGTAGGTTGGTGGTAATTTCGACAGGTTGAGGATTGAAACTGGGGATTGGGTTTATGTTATTAGTTTTGCTTGAGGGTCTTAGATTTCATTTAAGGCAAAGAGAAAAAAATGAAAGAAGAAGAAATAATTAGTCAGTTGGGAAGGATGATTAAGTATGAGTGTTTGGATGGCTCTGTACGGCCGTAAGCTAAGGAGGAAGAAGAGGAAAAAAATTAAAGAAGAAGAAAGTGGATTCCATATTTGGAAATAACAAAAAAATGATCATTTACCATAGGGCCTTAACATTTTCGTGGGCCTCAATACACCATCGAATTGGGCCTCAGTCCATCAAGAGTTGGTTATAGTAATGATTTAAGGAAATGGAAGTGGATAATAGGATGGGGCTTTAGACTTTAATGTGAGGATGATCTATTAAGAATGGACCTCAGGAGAATGTCGGTTTGGGCTTCGGCCCAATAGAAATTAGTAATGCTTGTGAATTAAATTGAGTGGATGTGAGTGAACTTAATGGGGTTTTAGAGTCTAGTAATTAATTTGATATGGGCTTTTTAAACAGGATGCAAGGGTGTGAAGCGGGTCCATTAAGAATGGGTTTTAAGGCATTAATAGTTTGGGCTTCCGCCCATCAGGAATTAAGAATAGCAATGAATTAATGGGGTTTTAAAGGTTAATAAGAAATGGTCTTTTCTTTTTAGAAGTGAGTTCTAGGGCCTTACTGGATTAGGCTATGGACATCAATAGAGATGATACACAAATGTATTTAATGGGGTTTGGTGGTGGTGCTCAGTTTTAAGTTTAAATTCTACGAATAATGTTTCAATTTAAATCTGTTGTCAACCTTAAAGGAAAATTTATGTTATTTTAATTATGGAAGAACTTGGTTCTAACAGTGATAATCTTAATAGGAAGAAATAACATTAATACTATTAACGGTGATCATAATCAAATGATATTAATTGAAGTCTAGCTAACATATATTATTAGTTTGGTATTATTTGAACTATAGGAGCTCCGTTTCCTATCTGTTGTGAACATGATCGAAGACGAATTTAAATGCCTTCATTACAGATTTTAAGGATTTATAAAATATAATATATTGTGGGTTTTGAGTTTAGCTTTATTGGGGACTAACCCTAAATTTTATCCGATTTGATCCCATCATCTTTGAAAGCGGAGAATGAGTCTTATTGGGAACCTACAAGCAATTTCGAGTTTGTTTGAAATGGTTATTAATATGAGTCTCAAACTCCCTGATATTGCACCAACTTGTCTCTATTGTATTAATTATATGTGATATGGCTAAAATATTGGTTTCGAGCTGTGTGGAACTAAGTGCTTCGCTTATATGCATGCGAGAGCCACCTCTAGAATCCACACATGCCGCTATTGATTGTGGCACCCCGACATGGTGTGAAATATTTATGTATGGCGTGTATTTGCCTGTACTGTGACTATTTGATTGTTTGGGGCCCAGTCATGGTAGCTTATTGATGGTCCGGAAGGCAAGGGCCGACGAGTTCATCATAAGTTCACCGTGACGTTTAACCCTTGTCAAGTGGAACTAAGGAGGTTTTAGTTTCATGAGAAAGGGTATTGTTATCCGGATATATCCTATTGTGCCTGCGAGGCAAATTTTGACTGTGGAGGATAAGGTAGCTTCAACAGTGGTCTGATCACCCACTGACCGTAAGGTGATATAAGGCTGGTACTGGATTGGTAATGTTTTCTATCCGATTTATATGACACCTCTACTATTTGTGCTGTGCTATCTGTGACTGTTATTGTGAGTTTTTCTTTTGAATGTATAAATTATTTTGGCATTTGATATTTTGAAAATGTAGTCCTAAATTCTTTTCTGTTTTAACAAAAGAACTATACCCATTTCCCCACCCACTGAGCGATAAAGGCTCACCCCATTTTCTTATATGTTTTCAGTAAAGTAACCAGAGGAGACCGCGACTGATGGATAAGTGGAGGTACCGTCAGTGATGGAGAGACGTTTAGCATTGAATCTTGGAGTACGAATTAAGTTGTAATATAATTTTGTAGATGTGAGATTACATTGTATCTGTTATGATCATTGGTGTTGTTTAAGTGAAAGGAATAAATTTTTTTGAGGTTTCGCTTTATGTTATGGATTGTTGACTGACTGAACGACCCGATTCACTATCCAACTAGGTGGTGGGTCGGGGCATTACACTTTCCCTTGTAGGCTTGACTTTCTTCTTTTCTTCTTCATCTTCACTTTTTTTGAACTCTCAAGAAGATTGTCTTCTCCCTTCCTCTTCTTGGATGTGCTACTCTTTGAATTACCCTCCTTGGCCTTCTTAGACATAGCTTCCAAGGTTTGTTGAATCTCCAGCTCTATCTCTTCCTCTAGTTTCTTATCCTCATTATTTTCTAGCTCTTCCACCTCCAAAAGCTCTATCCTTTCTTCATTTATGCTTTCCAACACTTCTTGCACAACTCTTGTGGAATCAACTTGAGGTTGGATCATCATAAATTGCAAACTTTTAGGATCATGCTGGGCAGCTTCTTGTGTTTGTTCCTTGTGAGGTCTAGCTTTCTCATTAGCTTGCTATTGCACTTGGATAGAGTGGACTTCACTTGCAACTTGATCAGGTATGACCACCTCCACTGTAATCGCCTCTTTACCTATTTTTTGGCTTTGTTCTTGGGATGAGGAAGGAACATTTTTTTGTGGTTTGGCAGGAACTATTGCCTTCATTTTCTGCCCAAGTTCTCCTCCGACATACTGCCCTATCAAAGCCATGAAAGTAATCATTGCTTCCTTCATTTCTCTTGCATTCTTCTTGATTTCTTTCACTTCATCCTTGGTCTTATCACATCTTTGTCCACAGATTCCACCCTCTCTTCTCTATAGTTGCCAATCTAGCTTCTCCAATTGATAAAGCCAAGGGAGTGGTCAATGTCCCTTGCTCCATTTCCCTCTCTTTAGTTTCCATAGATGTGATGGTATCTTGGAGCTTATTCACGGTGGAATCCGTGATGGCTCCAGTAAGCTTCATGATAACATCTTCCTTCTCTTGTGTACAACCAGCTGCCAAGCACAAATATGTGATCAGACAAGGAAAACATAACCCTGTTTCTTCTGACTTGGACACTAGTTAGATCTATATCAAGATGAGCTTACCCATATTAATTGTCAGCTTTTGGTGGATGTAATAAATCAGGAGGGCTCTTGCTAGCCTGAGGGTGCTCTCATGTTGTCCAAGATACAAGCTTGCCAACACAAACTTCTGCCACACCTTGGTTGGAAGATTGAGGAACTGTTGTTTCACATTGATCACTTCTCCTTGTTGATTCAATTTCCACTCCATTCCTAGCCTCACTACCATATCTGTGATCTCTGTTGCCTCGTAAGAAAAATCAGTATTGTGATAGTAGTCAAATTTGATGGTGGATAGTCCATAGTGTTTGTTGATAATGTCCCTTGAGACTGGGACTGTCTTTCCTCTCACCATCACTTGCACTTCCTTAGCCACTGTCAAATTATAATAAAACTCCTTCTCTATTGAAATGTTCACATCTTGGGTTGGCTGGGTGACCAACTTATTCCACTTTTGAAATTTGATAATGTCATTAAAGTCCTTAATCTGCACTACCAACCCTCTTTCTTGGATGGGGTTCTTCAGCCTTATCAATTTGATGGTGCTCTCCTTGACAGCTTCTAAGTAGGGTGATGCTCCTACTTGAGGTGAAGGTGTGGCTTCCCTATTATATGAAAAATCTTGTGAGGATTGGCCCTTGGAGATGGCAATACCTTGTTGCCTCTTTGTCATTGTTTTTCCCTTTCCTTTAGGTGCCATGATGTATACCTTCAAAGCATAGGCATATGAATCAATTAAAACTAGTTAGGGTTAGGCAAGCACCTTCTTAGGGACTTGACCTAGGCTTTCCACAAAATGACTACTCAAAATAGGGCATAAACATCTATCAAAACAACACATGAATTACAGACCCTTGCCTCCTTTAACATTTCAATTTTTTTTCATTTTGAACATTATGCCTCTCATATGTTTCACAAAATATGGAGATATGCTTATGAATTTGTGGATTCCACAAATTCACTATGAGAATGAACTCAATGTGTTCTATCACCTAAATAAAGTTTAGTTCATTCTAAAACAAGGCATCACACGTATTTAAACCAAATTTTATTCATCGTTCAAGAAGGCAATGACATTTATATACTCATGGAAAGCTGAGATGCATATTCAGAGAGTCAATTCCCATTATCTTCCATGCTCATCGACTAATTTCACAACTAGAAATAACTCATCTCAGCACAGGTAAACAAGCAACTACACACAGTTATTCATGAGGATAACAAGCAACTCATAAAACTTTTATTTAACCACTCAAAGTATTAAAATTTTAGAGTGCACAAAATTTCCATTCCTAATCATTTACATGTTTTTCAAGCCCTCACACTCAGAATAGCATCTCTTAATCATGTAGAAATGAACTACAACACTAATTTGCAAAGGAGAAATCACAACATTATTCTTCACAAAGCATAACAAATCAGTAATGCATAAACTTCGTCTCTTATTCTCTAGTTGTTAATCATGCTAAATTAGCTCTAAACAAACATTATTCAACTTGAGGAAGCATTTTGCAAAGCTCAATTTAACATAAAATAACTAGAGAAAAATGAATCGAAACTTACCTATTTTGCGCAGAAATTAGGGTTTTGATGAATATAGTGATTTCTTGGTGTGATGATTCGGTATAAATGTGTGTAAGGTGTTTGTAGACTCCTATAGATAGATTTGTAAAAAAATTCTTGGATTGGTACAGTGTGTGAAATAGACTGAATATAGTGCAGCTAGCCTATGGTTACGCTAGTTTGAGTTGAAGTGAAAATAAGAAAAAAAATTTCTCTTTTTTTTTGAAAATTTACTAAGTCTTGGTACTTATAGATATGCCTTGGCATGACCTAACGCTACCTATGCCGTGTAAAAATAACCTATATCCGTCATGGCGTAGATTGCTTCATCCCACGGGATCTGTGGTTCAGTGAATTTTTTCTCACTGATGGTCAACCTAGATCACATAGCGTGGGGTGAAGGTTGGCTACGCCGTGTAAGCAAAAATTCATACATTCAGATGTAGTGTAAATGTCATAATAGTGTGGGCTCTTGTAGGTTATGCGAGTTAATTTATATCAGAGTGATGGCTCTCATTCCTCTATTCGCGTAGCCTCTTTGACGTCACGCCATATGAAGTTAACGCTTAAAAAATGTTTTCTCGAAAAATCATTTTTGCTTCATGGCGTTGGATGCCATGGGTTATACGAAGTAATTCTTGAGTGAGATTACTGATAAGTGGGTTTTATACCAACTTATAAATGCTTAATTCACTTAGCTTTTGAATTGGATTGCATACATTTATGTGGTAAAATGTGCTATTTTGTTCATTAATGTGAGATGCAACTTGATGTGCTTAATTGGAGAAAAAGACCAAAAATGTGGACAAAATGATGTAAATATGTGGATGATGCCAAATGGTAAAGTTGAGCTTACAAGACTTGAGTGATGTGTGGGATGTTGAGGAAAGCCTAAATGTGCTTAAAATGGCCTAGTTTGGATTGGGCAGATTTGGTTAGTGGATTCATTTGAGCGTAACGTCTTCCATACAAATCCATTTGGTGAGATCTTTGGAGTTTTGGAAAGCTCTTTGAGAGTACTTCATTTCTCATGTTTTAACTTTCTTCTAATTCTGTGTGCAAGTATGCGAAACGGGGGGTTCTTTATTATTGCTCTTTCAGGTTTACATTGTTGAGTTAGCTGCCACAGTTTGGTAGATTGATTATAACTTGAGTTACAGACCTTCAATGATGCTGATTCTTGAACCCATGGAAAGCCAAGAGAAAGCTCTAAAACGTTTATGTTTACCACGAAGTCTGATTCAGAGCCGAAGACACACGAATTCTGCATAGAAGAAGGAAGTTTTGCTGAAGCAAGAAATTTGCCCACGACATGTCGTGGACAAACTTTGAGAACAAAAGTTTGGCCTACGACATGTCGTAGGCCAATCTTGGAAGGACGAAAAATGGCCTACGACATGTCGTAGGCCATTCTTGAAGAGGAAAATTTTCTCCACGACATGTCGTAGGATATTTAAGAGGAATGGAAGTTTACTCCACGACATGTCGTAGGCTTAAAATCCAGTTTTGCCACGCCTCAGTGTTTCAGTCATAACTCTCTCATATTAACTCCGATTTGGATGATTCAAAAGGCTGTGGAAAGCTTGGGCAACAACTTTCGTGCTTTAGGTTTTGCCCAGTTCACAATGCATCATGGCCAAAGTTTGGTTGGATGGTGACGGTTTGTAAGTTTTCAGAATTTGAGAGGTAAAAAGTTCCAAGTATATATGCTTGTGTTTTCCTTGCATCCTTGAGTTGGATTTTATGCACTCATTTGTTTTTTATCTTTCACAAATTGATGCCATAGGTTATGAACAATACTTTGCCCGTTGTGGCATATGTGCACACAAGTACCACACAACCTTGCCAACACCTTGCCAATACTTTGCCACAACCTTGGCAATACCTTGCTAACGCCTTGCCGCACACATGCACCAACCTTGCCATACCTTGCCGGACCTTGCCAAGCACCACGCCAGACTTAGGCACCTCACTATGCCGTGCCACACATTTGCACCTTGGCACACCACTCATGTTGAACAACGAACTTCACAAACCAAGGCACACAACTTGGCATAGGAAAGAACTAGGTAGCCAAGCACATTTTGCCCACGACATGTCGTGGGCAAACTTTGAGAACAGAAGTTTGGCTTACGACATGTCGTAGACCAATCTTGGAGGGGAAAAAATGGCCTACGACATGTCGTAGGCCATTCTTGAAGGGAGAATTCTTGCCCACGCATGTCGTGGGCAAAGTTTGAGAGAAGACATTTTTGCCTACGACTTAACTTTTTGTGCTCAGATTTCGATCTCCATGATTTTGGCTAAGTATGGATTTTGTGTTTCCTTGTGCAGGAGACCCGAAGGCGTGGCATCTGGAGGTTCGAAGGCGTGACGCGTTAAGCGGGTGCAGGTGTCGGTGAGCGAAGGCGTGATCCGTCTAGCTTATGAAGGCGTGAAGCTACAGGGCAAAGAGTAGGCTGTGAGCTGAGCTTGGAGGCGTGAATTTCAGGAGCCTGAAGGCGCGATGACTCATTTGAAGGCGCACGTCCGGAAGCATGAAGGCGCTGGAATGCTGAACAAATTCTTCAACTTCGGATTTTTTTCACAACTTAGGCTAATTTTGGACATTCCTCTTGAGGACACTCTTGTAATATTTTAGATATGTTTTATTTTCGTATTAGCTACATTTCATAACTCTATATATAGGTGATGTAGCTACTGTGTAGGAGATCGCGGAGACTATTATTTTTCATCCATTAGTTAGATTTTACATTTTGTAACAAACTTTTGAGAGCTAGAGAGCCGGGGAATTCATTTGAAGATCTACTTTCTCTCTCTAGTTTCTCTCTCTAGATTTTGAGCTCCATTTTCTGTTCCGATAAAAGATTGGCTCTGATCATTGTAATTCTCATATCAATTAAGGAAGCTCTTGGAAGAATTCAATTGGTAAACTCTTTCCATTTATTGAAAATGAATTGTTTCAAGTTCCAAATTGTTGATCGTGAATTGGTCATGGAGTTCTATGGTTAGATCTCTCATGTTCTAGAGTTTCAACCGGTTAAATGTATAATTAGACTATGCAATGCTATGCAATTGACATAATTTCTTAAGGATGAAATCATATGTGATTTTAATGATTAAATCTTGTTGAGTTTCATGAATTCACACTTTCATTGAATGAATTGAACTTTGATTGTGGTCGCCATGCTGAGTTGAAGTGAGATTTACCAATATCTGTGAGACTTGCATGAAATGAAGACTAAATGTATGATGATTGAGTCTTCCACTTGCTTTGCTTGAATCATGATTTGAGATGCGGTCGTCATGCCGGTGGAGAATCATTGAGTTGTTAGGAAAAAGTGAGAAGAAAACTTTCTAAAGAAACAAAACACTCTAGGTCCTAGGTCAGGCCTCGCTATGGGATACCGTAGGATTTGCATGCTAGATTTGCTAACTTTGGAGAGTTGAGGCATTGCGGGTTGAATCCATTCCACTTAGGCCTCGCCATGGGAAAAGTGGAATGTTAAGGAGTATAGAAAACACTGTGGTCGTCATGCTAAGTGTTAGCTAACCTCCTGGGCAATAGAGATCTCCTCATTGTTCTACTTGTGTGTCAAGAGCATTGCAATCATGGCATAATGTGCTTTCAACTGGTGGAATTACTCTAGAGCATCCACTATCTTCCTATTTTCTACATTTTATTTGTTGCATTTGATTCTTTACTAGTTAGTGTCTAGTTTTATTTCTTTCGTGACATTCTGTGAGCAAATATTGAGATTCTTGGCCCAAGCCTTCCCTGTGGATACGATCCCTACTTACGCTACTACATTAGTGTTTAGGTTAAAATTGAGCTGATACGACTTTAAGCCTATCAATTTTTGGCGCCGTTGCCGGGGAAGGCACGGTTTCTTGAATTTTGATTTGCTCTGTTTTCTTTTCTTGTGTAGTTTAGTAGTCTTGGTATTTTACATTTTGGTAACTTTTGTTGCATTTTGTAGTTTTCGTGTTTTGTTGTCTGTTTTGGTGTATTTGTGTCAAGTGCAGGACATTGAAGTTAACTGTAATTGAGTATTGCACAAGTACCCAAGCATGTCTAGATGGTATGAGGACTTCTCTCCACCACCATTTGAAAGGCAATGGCAAAATCAAGCACAAAGTAACAACTCACACCACATTGGGACACAAGAGCTTCCTGTGGAGGACATGTTTTCTCAACTTATGGAAAAACTTGACAGAGGCTTACAAAAGGGAGAGCAATGGTATTACCAACAACAAAGCAATGAGTGTGATCTCAGAGAAGAGGCAAAAATGGAAAACATGTTTTCTCAAGTTTTGGAGAGAATTGATAGAAATGAAACAAGGTTCGCTCAACTGGAAGAAGAGCTTCAAGGGCGACAAGAAAGGTTTGATCGAATCAACGCTTTAATAAGCAACCTATGGGAACAAATTGAGACACCAACTTTAGATGCACAATACCACTCACAAGGTACACCTCTCATTCCTGAGGACAATCATTTTGATATGCATGCTAATGTTGATTGTGGCTTAAAGTGTCTAACGGAGGAGGAGTCTACATGTTTTGGGGATAGTGTACATGAGTGCTTTGTTGCTGATTCTTTTGAGCATGAATATGTGCACTTTGATGTTGAAGATGATGGCTTTTTTAGTGATCTTGATACTGATGACTCTCGTATTCTAAGTTGCCATGTTACTAAGTTGGAAAATGTGTCTAAAGTGGAATCTTGCATGAATTTCATGGAATTCAATGAGTCAAATGATGTTGATTGCCTTGATTTAGATGTTTTTCCTCTTGATAGCTTTGTGAATTGCATAGAGTCACTTCTTGAAGATCAATGTGATTTCCTAAAGGAGGAAAATGTTGCATTTGTTAATGAGAGTGTTAACACATTGTTTGAAACTCTGGTTAAGGCACCAATTTTTGAAATGGTCAATGAATCTAAGTGTCTAAATGGTAACTCACAAGAAGTGCAAAGTGAGATATTCTTGTTAGTTGATGATAATGCTTGTTGTGTTGTTGAGAAAGAAAAGCCTCAAGAATTTCCCAATGTTAGTTTTGATGATAAAGATGTTAACATTTTGAATGACTGTGAGTTTGAGACATTCATTTTTGAACTTACTGGTGGTTTTGAATTTACTGGTGGTTTTGTTAAGACCATGGATATAGAACCCTTGGTTGAGCCTTGCAGGATTTAAATGGTTAGTGTGGTGGGAGAAGTAAATGATGTGTTTCCAATGGAAGAAGAAGTAAAAGAGGTGCCTACAATGGAGGAGCCTCAGTGGTTCGAAATTAAATTTGTAGAGATTGCTCCCTATATGCATGAGCTCAAGCACCTCTTTGCCACTATTTTACAAGTGCCATACAGGAGGATAATGAGTATTGTTGAAATATCATTTTTCTGGTACAGAGAGGGTTATTCCGATTCTTGAAGAAGAAAGTTACATGAATAAAGTCTAGCTGGAGACTTCAAAACCCAGAACTTCTTCTTGATCTTTTACCTTTCCTTAGTTTTTGGTTTTCTACGTGTTTTGTTAGTTTGCATTTCTGCTTATACTCACCAAGGCCACTCATGTTGTAGAGGCATGAACATGAAGGAAGTTGCAAGGGAAATATGCCATGCACACATGAGGCTAAGTGTGGGGGAGTGGAGTAATGAACCACTCCCGCAATGCACATAATCATTTTGTTTTACATTTCAAGCATGATTGTGCATGTGCCATTTAGTGTTAATAGTTGTATAATTTTACACCACCATGATTCCTAGGCATAGTGCGACACTTTGCTTGCATGCCTCCTCCATGTCGTGTTTACCTTGCATCAACAGGTTGTGTACTTGAGTGTGTGATTTCTAATATGCTTTATTCACCATGTGCAGGAAGGTTTTCATGCCCAAAAAAACTTCAACCAAGGACACTCACCAATCAAACATTGGAATTCATGCAGTATCAGGGAGTTCCTAATCCTATCTTTACTTTACATTGAGGACAATGTAAGTTTTAAGTGTGGGGGAAGGAAGGTTTGCTTTGGTTTGTGTCTTTTGTAATTTATACGTTTTCTTTCATGCCATGTGATGCTTAGCATGTAATTTTTTGCATTTTGTTGTATCATTTTTGAGCTATTTCCCGTATATGTGTGTTTTTCATGTTTTGTGCAAAGTTTAAGTTTTTTTTGTGTTGGTTGTGTTTGAATTTTTGTGCTAATTTTAAACTTTTGCAAGCTTTTTGAATAAGTGATGGTGTTGAACACAAGTTGTGTTGTGCGTAGGTGTTGTGGAGACAAGTTGTGCAAAGTTTACAATCAGTTCATTTATAGAGCCAAACAAATTTTGTGTTGAACTTGTGAAAAAGTCAAATGCTAGAGTGAGTGAGCTAGAAAGTTGGTTTCATTCGTGTATTTGATACTTTGTTCTAGTTCACTATGGCTTAATTCAAGTTCATCACTTAAATCATTTTGATCTTGCATGTGAAAATTTTTGTTTCCTGGTACTTAGTTTGAGGAAATTGGTACATTTTGCTTACTAAAGCCCGATGTTAAGGTAAGATAGATATGCCATGCAAAACTAAATGACACAGGAGGTATGTGTATGGAAGCTTACTCTTCTTACTATGCATTTGTCTGGATGTTTCCAGAGTTTGTGCATGTTAATCAACTTGAAACTCTTATGAACATGTGCATGCATAAGAGAAAACATGGAAGAAAAAGCCTTTTGGCATCTGGGAAGGAAAAAGCCACAAGAACCTGGCAAATGATTAACGAGAAAAAATAGCCAAAATACCCAGGAAAATGGTACCAATGAGTATCATGAATGCACTAATGTGCTTAATAAGGGCAATGTCCCATAGAGCTGTGTGCGCGTAGGATACCATGGATCTTGTGACTGCAAGTTCATGAGTGTGGCTAAGGAGATAGGCTTGTATTGAATGAGTGAGACAACTAGATGGTGTATAGCAAGGGAATAGATGAAGTGCATGTTCCTCAGCACACACTTGCACGCGTGGCATGTTGGTCTTTATTCATTGTGCCTTAGTTGATAATTTGTGCTGAAATTTGAAGGCTTGGTGCCAGAAACCGAGGAATGAATTTTTGTGTGGAAAAATGTTTTGATGAACTTGGATGTGGCCATTGTGGATGAATGAACAATGTGTTTGTATACGAGTGATGAGAATGAATTTTGAATGAAAAAGTTGCTTGGGGACAAGATAATATGAGAATTGAGTTGAAATGGATAAGAAAGATGTTTTCAAAGTATGGTGTGAAGGTGTGGTATGATGTTGTGTGGAGTTTAAATGAAATTTTTAGTCTTTGCTTGAGGGCAAGCAAAAGTTCAAGTGTGGGGGAATTTGATAAGTGGGTTTTATACCAACTTATAAATGCTTAATTCACTTAGCTTTTGATTTGGATTGCATACATTTATGTGGTAAAATGTGCTATTTTGTTCATTAATGTGAGATGCAACTTGATGTGCTTAATTGGAGAAAAAGACCAAAAATGTGGAAAAAATGATGTAAATATGTGGATGATGCCAAATGGTAAAGTTGAGCGTACAAGACTTGAGTGATGTGTGGGATGTTGAGGAAAGCCTAAATGTGCTTAAAATGGCCTAGTTTGGATTGGGCAAATTTGGTTAGTGGATTCATTTGAGCGTAACTTCTTCCATACTAATCCATTTGGTAAGATCTTTGGAGTTTTGGAAATCTATTTGAGAGTACTTCATTTCTCATGTTTTAACTTTCTTCTAATTCTGTGTGCAAGTATGCGAAACGGGGGGCTCTTTATTATTGCTCTTTCAGGTTTACATTGTTGAGCTAGCTGCCACAGTTTGGTAGATTGATTATAACTTTAGCTACAGACCTTCAATGATGCTGATTCTTCAACCCATAGAAAGCCAAGAGAAAGCTTTAAAACTTTTATGCTTTTCACGAAGTCTGATTCAGAGCCGAAGACACACGAATTCTGCATAGACGAAGGAAGTTTTGCTGAAGCAAGAAATTTGTCCACGACATGTCGTGGACAAACTTTGAGAACAAAAGTTTGGCCTACGACATGTCGTAGGCCAATCTTGGAAGGACGCAAAATGGCCTACGACATGTCGTAGGCCATTCTTGAAGAGGAAATTTGCTCCACGACATGTCGTAGGCTATTTAAGAGGAATGGAAGTTTTACTCCCGACATGTCGTAGGCTTAAAATCAGTTTTGCCACGCCTCAGGTGTTTCGGTCATAATTCTCTCATATTAACTTCGATTTGGATGATTCAAAGGCTGTGGAAATCTACAACTGGCTACAACTTTCGTGCTTTAGGTTTTTGCCCATTCACAATGCATACTGGCAAAGTTTGGTTGGAAGGTGACGGTTTGTAAGTTTTCAGAATTTGAGAGGTAAAAAGTTCCAAGTATATATGCTTGTGTTTTCCTTGCATCCTGAGTTGGATTTTATGCACTCATTTGTTGTTTATCTTTCACAAATTGATGCCATAGGTTATGAACAATACTTTGCCCGTTGTGGCATAGTGCACACAAGTACCACACAACCTTGCCAACACTGCCAATACTTTGCCACAACCTTGGCATACCTGCCTAACGCCTTGCCGCACACTGCACCCAACCTTGCCATACCTGCCGGGACCTTGCCAAGCACCACGTCACACTTAGGAACATCAACTATGCCATGCCAGACATTTGACCTTGGCACACCACTCATGTTGCCACAACGAACTTCACAAACCAAGGCACACAACTTGGCATAGAAAGAATAGGTAGCCAAGCACAACTTTGAGAACAGAAGTTTGGCTTACGACATGTCGTAGGCCAATCTTGGAGGGGAAAAAATGGCCTACGACATGTCGTAGGCCATTCTTGAAGGGGAGACTTCTTGCCCACGACATGTCGTGGCAAAGTTTGGAGAAGACATTTTTGCCTATGACATGCTTTTGTGCTCAGATTTCGATCTCCATGATTTTTGGCTAAGTATGGATTTTGGTGGTTTCCGTTTGTGCAGGAAACCCGGAAGGCGTAGGCATCTGGAGGCTCGAAGGGCGTGACCCGCGTTAAGGCGGGTGCAGGTGGTCGGTGAGCGAAGACGGTGATCCCGTCTAGCTTATGTAATGGCGGTGAAGCTACCTGGGCAAAGAGTGGGCTCTGAGCTGAGCTTCGGAGGCAGTGAATTTCAGGGAGCCTGAAGGCGCGATGACTCTGATTTGAAAGGCACTACGTCCGGCAAGCATGAAGGCGCTGGAATGCCTGAACAAATTCTTCAACTTCGGATTATTTTTCACAGCTTAGGCTGATTTTGGACATTCTTTTGAGGACCTCTTGTAATATTTTAGATATGTTTTATTTTCGTATTAGCTACATTTCATAACTTTATATATAGGTGATGTAGCTACTGTGTAGGAGATCGCGGAGACTATTATTTTCATCCATTAGTTAGATTTTACATTTGTAACAAACGTTTGAGAGCTAGAGAGCGGGGATTCATTTGAAGATCTACTTTCTCTCTCTAGTTTCTCTCTCTAGATTTTGAGCTCCAATTTTCTGTTCCGATCAAAGATTGGCTCCGATCATTGTAATTCTCATATCAATTAAGGGAAGCTCTTGGAAGAATTCAATTGGTAAACTCTTTCCATTTATTGAAAATGAATTGTTTCAAGTTCCAAATTGTTGATCGTGAATTGGTAATGGAGTTCTATGGTTAGATCTCTCATGTTCTAGAGTTCAACTGTTAAATGTATAATTAGACTATGCAATGCTATGCATTGACATAATTTCTTTAAGGATGAAATCATATGTGATTTTAATGATTAAATCTTGTATGAGTTTCTAATGAATTCTACACTTTTATTGAATGAATTGAACTTTGATGGTGGTCGCCATGCTGATTGAAGTGAGATTACAATATCTGTGAGACTTGCATGAAATGAAGACTAAATGTATTGATGATTGAGGTCTTCCACTTGCTTTGCTTGAATCATGATTTGAGATGCGGTCGTCATGCCGGTGGAGATCATTGAGTTGTTAGGGAAAAAGTGAGAAGAAACTTTCTATAGAAAGCCAAACACTCTAGGTCTAGGTCAGGGCCTCGCCATGGGGATACCGTAGGATTTGCATGCTAGATTTGCTGAACTTTGGAGAGTTGGAGGCATTGCGGGGTTGAATCATTCCACTTAGGCCTCGCCATGGGAAAAGTGGAATGTTAAGGGAGTATATAAAAAACTGTGGTCGTCATGCTAAGTGTTAGCTAACCTCCTGGCAATAGATGATCTCCTCATTGTTCTACTTGGTGTTGTCAAGGAGCATGCAATCATGGCATAATGTGCTTTCAACTGGTGGAATTACCTCATCAGAAGGCAATGCCACTATCTTCCTAATTTTCTACATTTTATTTGTTTGCATTCGATTCTTGTACTCAGTTTAGTGTCTCAGTTTTTTTCTTTCGTACATTCTGTTGAGGAAAGCATTTGAGATTCTTGGCCCAAGCCTTCCCTGGGGCATACGATCCCTACTTACCGCTACTACATTAGTGTTTAGGGTAAAATTGAACTGATACAACTTTAAGCCTATCAATTACTTCAACACTTAGGAAAAATTTCTTTTCAATGCAAAAATATACTTGTTCATGGTGTGGGTGCAATCAGGCTACAACAATTCCTTTTTTAAATCAAAAGCGATAATCATTTCTATTAAGAGAAACATGAAGCAAATTACATCAGCTGACTAGCTGTGAGTCAAGGTGAATTGCTTGTACAAGCCAAGCTGGAAAATGGTTTCTCCATTCCAGATAGCACAAAGCATCACATGCAATATTGGCCAAATGTATACATGCAGAATTAAGTTTTTTGTGAATCCATGAGAAAGAGCATTTGTCAAAACAATAATGTAATAGAAAGATGTCTTCCGCTATGGTGGATAATGTTGCTACTGGACTCTCCCCTTGTATGATCTTCTCTACCAGAGCTTTTTCATCTAACTGGATTTCAATTCTTCTCTAGTTGTACTTGAATGCTTGTAATTATGCTACATGAACTGCTTCCAAGCTAATAGCCACTGAGGACTTTAAGGGAGCCCTAGCCATTGTCTATGCTTGGATTATCTCTCCTTTACAACTTCTTGCTGTCAAACCACCACCAGTTCTATTTGTCCCAGCTATTCTTGTGATTCCTATATTAATCTTTATGATGCCTTGCTAGGGTCTCACCCATGCTTTTTCCATAAGTTGGTGCTGGTCTGTTGGTTTTGAATCCCCTCTTTTTTGTAGCTTTTTCTTCTCATTTGCTTCCTTATACTCCCGACATTCATGTACATCCCATTCCATGATTTCTCTTCCAGGTTAGAGCTTTGTTGAGAACATACTTTCATTTATGGCTTTCCAAATATTCCAGAATATGTAAACTATAATCTCCAATTGACTATCCATTTCTATTGCTCCTTTAATGCTGCATAAACCAAGCCACCATTCTTTAAATGACCCTCTGAAATTATGCATTTCATTCCATTAGAAGAGATCCATCTTCCAAATATATTGAGCTCTAGTGCAATGTAATAGAACATGTTCCACAGTTTCCTTTAACTCCCCACAAAACTTGCAGATATCCTCCACCTCCACTCCTCTTTTCCGTAGTTCCACATTAACTGATATTCCTTTACGACAACACCTACATAAAAAATGTTTTACTTTCCCTTTTATATTCAAACCCCACAGCTTATTCCACATGTTTGCTATACATCCCTTTCCTGGCTAGTGCTTGCTTTTTGCACATTCGATTCCTTCAATTTTATTGCCTATTCATAACCAGAGCTTACGGTATATATCCCATCTTGTGCAGATTGCTAGATCAATTTGTTTCTTGTACCCACTTTGCTGATAGGTATTCCTTGAATCATGTTTTCTTCTTCGGGGATTGAAAAGCTAGTTGATAATCTATGTATCCTATTTCTTACCTTCCTTCATCAGTTGGCTCACTGTAAATTCCCCACAGTTGGATAGCCTTAGTGATAGTGTTCGCATTGGTACATGGTAAGAAATCCATTTATCCTCCCATATCCTCACTTTTTCCCATCACCAATCACCATTCTGCACCCTTTCTGTAATATATACTCAGCTCTCACCCAACTTTTCCAAATCCAAGATGCATTTTCTTTAGCCTCAGCCTCCAAAATAAATGTGTTTTGAAAGTATTTCATTTTCATCACTTTGCACATCAGTAAATTAGGCTTTCTAAGGACTCACCATAACTATTTTGCCAATAGAGCATCGTTAAAAGCCTACAGATCTTTAAAACCCAATCTCTCATCCTCTATTTCTTTTGCCATTTTTCCCAGAATACCCAAGCAATCTTCTTCTCCTTTCCTCATGCCCACCAGAATTTTGACATTTTTCTTGTTATGAATTTGCATAGTGCACCAGTCAATTTATAGCAAGATATAATGTATACAGGTAATGCCATAACCACTAACTTAATCATAATAACTTTTCTAACTGGGGAAAAAATGTATTTTTTCCAGTTCCGCACCCTTTTAATCACTTGTTCAGTTAAAAATTTAAAGACCTGGTTTTTTGATTTTCCTATCACCATTGGTAAGCCTAAATACCTTTCATTTCTCTGTTCCCTAACTCCCTCTAAGTCCATACATCTTTGCTTTCTAATTTCTTATGGGGTATTTTTGCTGAAGAAGACTACCAACTTTTCAAAGTTTATTCTTTGTTCTGAGACCCTTCCATATCTCTCCAAGCATTCCTTGATGCACTCCACCTATTTTGTTTTAGCTTTGCAAAAAAGTAAAAAGTCATCTGCAAAGAAAAGATGAGTAACAGTGGGTCCTTATCTACATATTTTCAAACCTGTAAGTTCTGTTTTATTTTCTGCCTATTTCAATAGATTTAATAAGCCTTCAGAACACAATAGGAACATATATAACGATAAAGCATCCTTTTGCCTTATACTTCTGGTTGGTCTTAAGTATCCAGTAGGCCTACCATTCACATTAAAAGCAAAAGATGTTGTACTCATGCAATTCATAATCCAGCCAACAAATTTAGAATCAAAACCCATGCATCGCATTATTCTTCCTAAAAAGGACCACTCCACTCGAGCATATGCTTTAGATATCTAATTTAATAGCCATAAAGTGGTCATTACCATGTCTTGAATTATTGAGGTGATGTATGAACTCATGGGTAATGATAACATTATCGAGAAACTGCCTACTAGGAATGAAAGCTGATTGAAAAGCACTAATACATTTTGGCAAAACCAGTTTTAATCTCTCAGCTATGACCTTTGAAATAATTTTGTAAATGACATTACATAAACTAATTTGTCTATAGTGTTAGATTTATGTTGGAACCTTTGTTTTAGGAATGAGGGACATCAGAGTATGGTTAAAAGCTAACATATGTCTTTTCTGGAAGAAACTTTAAACAGCTTTACATAGATCATTTTCAACAATAAACCAAAAATTTTGAAAAAATAGAGTTGTATCTCAATTGAAGCCTTTAAGAGTTGTATCTCCTTTGCAGAGTTGTTAGTCTTCTTTCGGTTCCACTGCATCAGTGCTAGTCTACACTATTTAATCTTCTGCTGAACTTTATACATAGCTAATCCCTTCACTGTACTATTCCATGCTTTCCATACAATCTCCTCAACATTATCCCTTCCAATCCATCTCTTATAAAAAATGAACCTCCTATCATTATGCTGGGCACTTGGAGCCATATCTAATATCAACATATGATGGTCTGATGCTTGTTTCAATTCATGAACCGTTATAGCTTCCGGCAATCTTAAAGTCTATTATGGAGATCCAAGGAATCTGTCTAACCTCTCTTCAATGAAAACCTCTCCTTCTCTATTGTTAGCCCATGTCCAACTCCTGCCTTTATACTGTACCTCTTTCATTCCCGTTTGTGAAATCATATTTCTAAAGTCCCTGAAGCTCCCTTCTGATCTTTTCCTGCCTCCTAGCTTCTCTTCATTGCACACAATGTCGTTGAATTCTCCCCACAATCCAATTATCACCCCAGTGATCCTTTCTTAACTCAAGTTCTCTCCATTGCTCTCTCTCATTCTGCCCTCATCATTACTAGCATATACAAAAATAGTCCACATCTTCAGATTTTCCTCCACATTTTCAAGTTCCACTTCTATCTAGCTTTCTGCCTTCACAATTTGGTGGATTCTGATTTTTTCACCCACACCAGTAATATTCCACCCCTCTTTCCTACAGGTTCAACTCTAACCCATCTATCTTTGAACTTCAGCTTCATGCAAACTGGTTTTACGAACTGATTTCTCTGTTTTGTCTCTAAGATGAAAAGCAGTTCGAGGAGGTGGAATCTGAATGTCTCATTCAATTGGGAAATCGTTAAGGGTCCCCCCAAACCTCTATAATTCCACAGGCTAACTTTCATTATTCTTGAGGACACTATTTAAGGATGGTGCCCTCTACCACCTTTCTTGGACTTAAAGTCTTTACCTCTTCATTTTTCCTTTTCTCCCCTATTTTCTTTATCTTTCTCTTTTTCCTCATCTTAAAGAGACAAATTTCTTTTTTGCCCAGTGATGCAAACCTTGATACTCAATCTACTGACTATATTGTTTCCCCCATTCTCAACATCTCTTTCTCTTCTTTTCCACTTTCCTCCATTACTCATTGCCAATTTCCCATTGTTGTCTCTGATGGCATTACCTTGTATGTTTGTACTTCCCTTCAGTGGCATTCTCTCAACCCATTCTTGTATTACCACATTCACTAACCCTTCTTCGTTAGATTCTTCTCTTGACAAAATATGTTCAACCAAAGCATCATCACTCACTATAACATCCATCTCCTAACCATCTCTGGTGCTCTCCTCTTGTCTTTCAGTTAAACCATAACCTTGTTGTTTACTCTTTTTTACTTGTTCTTTATGAAGTTCACCCCCTCTAATCTTTTCTAGTTGATTATCCTCATCTCTCCCCATCTCTTCTTTTCCATCCACCTTACTCCCTCTTTCCTTTCTATTATTTTCTTTCTCCCTTTGACCCATTAGAAAATTAATTTTTTCACTCCATCTTACCCCCTTACCCTCTTCAGTATCTTAATCTTCTCTTCCCCTAGTATACTCTTAGTCTCCTTTTTATGTTCCTCTGCTCTAATCCACATCCCATATTGCTCTTCCCGTTCGCCATCTACACAGTCCTCAATTCTCCTCATCTCACAATTCCTCTCGGTATGTCCAAGTCTATCACAATGTAAACAAAATTGTGGCAGATGTTTATATTTAAACTTTGCCCATAAGACCTGATTATTGTACCTTATTTTGATTCCTTTTAAAAAAGCCTTAGAAATGTCCACTGAAATGAACATCTTCACCAATCTACCATTTCTACTTCTTTGTTCAGGAATAATAATATCATGTATTCAGCAAATACTTTTCCTATTTGTTTTGCAGCATCTTTTGTAATCCAGTGATTTGGTAGTTTATGTACCTGAACCCACATAGGTGAGATAAGGAATAACTTTGGTGTATGCTCTATATTATCCCTCCACTATTGTAGAACCACTAGTTGATTATCGAAACTCCAAGGCCTTCCATTCCATGCTTTTTGCTTCTCATCTTCCTTTAGAAAAAATGAACTAAAAGAAATTTGGTTTCAGTTCCCTCAATCTAAGACTATCTTCACTGCTCCATAATTTTGAGAATTTTGAGTCACTCCAATCAGATTAGCCCTCCTATCACCCACCACTTTACCAAACAAACTTTTCCACATTCTTCAAATCCACTTTTGAAATACCCAAACTCCAGCTACACCCCCTTCTCTTTTGTACTTGTTAGCTTAAATTTATGCAATTGATTAATTACTACTCCTTCCATACTGTTTGAGAGATGCTTGGAACCCCCGTTCACTAGTCATTCTTCCACAAAAAAAACCACCCTCACCAATCTAAGACAGAAACACAAAGAGAAACTACATCAACTTTTAGATCTGGGCTTAAAAATAACTTATTTAGTTAAAAATTTGGGTCGTTCCTCAGTTTAAAGAGTTTAAAGCACTAAAAATTACTGTGGAAAATTTTAGTGAAAGATAATCATTTTCCTTCCCAAATAAAGTCTCCAAAAAATTTATTTTTCTTTTTTAATTTAAAGTGTAGGCAGTATTTTCAAAAGACTTTTGACAGAAAGGATAAAAATGGAGATAACCTTGTGAAGCCTGTGAATGACACTGCGGAAATAGTTATCGCCATCCCTTCATTCATAAATCACTAAAACCATTAAATGCTACTATAATTCAATACTGAGAATCCTGAGCTAGCTATTAGTTGACTCAATTTTGGAGAAAAATAAGCAAGAAAAAAGAAAACACTCCAAAAGAGAAGATTAGGCTTTCCCGCTCAAAACGAGAGAGAAAGTTGAAAAACTCCAAAAGAGGAGGCGCGGGCTACAACAATTCACTTAAGAAGATTTTCTTTGCTTCACCCAATTTTTGCGTAACTTGCACCAAGTTATGCTGCACATTATTTGATATGGTGTAGACTTTCTTCTGGTTACGCCATGATGAGGGTTTTGCAGACTCTCAAATCCTTTACAATTAGCAAAACGACATAGTGTAAACTTGGTTACACGAGGAAAATGTTTTTAGAGTTTACATTAGTAGTTGAATTTTTAAGTAGGAAAATAGAAAAACATTTCCTCTACTAATGTATAGCTTTTGGCGTGGTAAGGGACATATCATGCCTAGATAAATTTTTCTTGGAGTAGTTACACATTTGCAATAAGGGTAGCCTGACGCAAGCTACGCTACAAAAATGTTTTGCTTTCCCTTTAGGCATAATTTCTTTCACGTAGAATTTTGCTTGGTTGCGCCATGTTAGAGATTTTCTCAACTCTCGGAACCTTCACAAATGTGAATTGGCGTAGCCAAGCGTATCCTATACAATATTTGAGATCATTCAGAAGATAGCAATTTTTCAGCTTCAATTCTCTTTCTTCTGAATTTTCGTTCTAGCGTAGCTTGAGGGATCCTAGCAAGATTTTTGTAGTGCCTTCAGGCAGATATACAATTCTCGTGGCTTTAGGTCAGATTATGTTGTATAACTGACAACTACCCCATACTTATCCTCCAAACACAGCTTGATTATGGATAAACTACGCCATGCAAAACATCTTAAAGTGCTTGTTTGAGTTTCTAGGAAATTTTACAAAGTGTGGCTTGCTTCTTGTTTGCGCCATGAAAATCAGAAAGTTCAACTTCCAGAAGTTTGAAAAGATTTGAAAGATTTGCAACAGCACAGCTTGAGAGATCCTACGCGAGATTCAAAGACAACGAATTTTTCAACATTTCGAAAAGCATTTCCTCTCCCTCTCTAAATTTAATTTCTCGCGTGGCTTAAAATGGGCTACGTTGCGACACTTTTCTTCATAAATCAGAGTTGGCGTAGGCAAGATGTAGCTATGCTATGTTTCTTGGAAATTTTGAATCAATTGACTAAAGACTAATTTCATGGCGTGACTAACAGGTAGTCACGCAAAATCATCTTTTCATCCTTATTTCAACTCTGAAATAGACAAGTTTAACTAACATCTAGTTACACTTGACTCCTCAAAGGTTTTGACTCAAGTCTTTTCAAGTTATGTTGCTAACTTGCACTTCATCATGATCATAAAGCTTGGTCACTACTTTCTAGAGGTGCTTGTGCAATATGTCAATGATTTCATGAATGAATGAATGCACTTGCTATCTATTACCTCTCTTATCAATCTTCTTCTTCATTTTCCTGAAGTCAAAGCTTCCCTTTCCAAACTCCAACTAGCCTTTTTGCTTTCTTAATTCCTACAAAAACACTTAACCTAATTAATTAAACTTCTAGTTTTACTAACTAAAGAAAATAAATGAAAGAAAGAACAAGTTTGAGAATATGAATCTTGGGTTGCCTCCCAAGCAGCGCTAAATTTATTGTCGTTAGCCCAACTTATTACTTTCTCTATGCTTAAACACTCTCTTGTTCTTTGCGGTGCTTTGCTGCCGTCTTTCACTTGCCAAGATTATCCAAATCTCCAAGCTAGTGCTTCACCCTCTGTCCATTGACATTGAATCTATATCATTTTTCTTCTTTTGTGACCTCGAGGGTACTGTATGGTAATACCTTGGTGATTACGTAGGGTCATGTCCAAATTCATCTCAACTTGCCTAGAAACAACCTCAATATCTAATTTTAAACCAGCACTCTTTGCCCCAACTCAAAATGTCTATCAAGAATACTCTTATAATGTCCTGCCTTTGTCATCTCCTTGTATAGTGCGGCACTATGGTATGAATGGAACCTAAATTCTTCCATCTTATTAAGAACTCCTATTCTCCCATTGGCTACCTCTTTCTAATCTATGTTCAAATTCCGAATAGCCCACAAGGCTTTGTATTCCAACTCCAATGGAAAATGACACGACCTTTCAAACACAAGACGATTTGGTGATGCATGATAGGAGTCTTGTAGGCTGTCCTATAACCCCACAAAGCTTTCTTGCCCAATCTTTTTGAGTTAGTCGAACTATCTTCTACAAAATCTTCTTGATTTCTTGGTTTGAGATTTTAGTTTTCCCACTAGTTTGGGGATGATAGGGGGTAGCTACCTTATGGAGTACATCGTATCTTTCTAGCAAGGCCTCAAAACTTCTGTTGCAAAAAAGGGATCCCCCATCACTTACGATGGCTTTTGGTGTGCCAAAGCGTGTTAAAATGTTTCTCATCAAGAAGTTCACCACATTCTTGCTATCATTAGTTGGAAGTGCAACAGCTTCTACCCATTTTGAAACATAGTCCACCGCAGCCAAGATATAGTTGTTGCCATAAGATTGAGGAAAAGGTCCCATAAAATCTATCCCTCACACATCAAAGATATCCATTTTAAGGATGTTTTTTAGTGACATTTTTTGCCTTTATGAGATGTTTCCGATTCTTTGACATTGTGGACACTTGGCTACACACTCTTGAGCATTTTTAAACAATGTTAGCCAATAAAATCTTGACTGCAACACCTTTAATGCTATCCTCCTTTTCCCAAAATGGCCTCTGTAAGGAGATTCATGGCACCCTTTCAAGATTTCTCCTTGCTCGACTTCGGGAATGTATTGCCGAATAATTTGATTATTACAAATCTTGAAAAGGTAAGGTTCTTCCCACAAGTAGTATCCAACATCATGCATGAGTTTCTTCCTCCGTTGGTAAGGGATCTCCCTGGGTACCCTTCTAGTGACTACAAAGTTGGCAATGTCAGTGTACCATGGTGCCTTGTTCATCACTTTTTTTTTTATTTGGCTAACCTCTTTTTGAGGGTGGTCGCCACTCTATATTTATTAGTAATCTTGGTGGATGATGGACATACCCTAAAATCATCCTTACAAAAGAGAGACCTTTTGGGAAAGGATCCATTTACATAGCCTAATGGATCCAAACTCAAGAGGTTAAAAAAGTTTAAAATTGGAGTACTTCCTCCATTTACAAGTAACTGAAAACAATATTCTTTTACAAGCCAAAAAGAGCCTAATCTAGTATACAAAAGACTCCTATCATAAGGAGTGACAAAGGTCCCTTTTCCAATGGACAAATGCTAATAAAATGTAGACAATATAGTGGCCTACTCAGCACAGCATGACTGATGAGCATGATCTCTACTGCACCTCTTCCTTGCCGTTTGGAAACTTTGTATTCCTGATTTTCAGTTGGAACCAAACTCAGATGCCTAACGAAGTGAGCTGTGGACCAGTCATATATAGCAAGAAATCGATAGAGGCAATCAGCAAGCTTTCCTTACTCCAAGTAATTATCCGGGCATAGTTTTTGCCCTTTTGCAGAATGAAGCCAGGGTCTTGCCTTGTTCATCACATTAACTGCAAACAACTGCTTATTCAAAAAGCATTCTTTGATTAAGAGCCCCAAGTTCTCTTCATTCAACTTAGACTTGACTAGTGATCCATCGCGTGGTTCTCCGTCCCTTTTTTATCAACAAAATCTACATCGAACTCTTGGAGGATGAGTACCTGGGAAACCCCGAAATTTGCATATAAATAAATATTATGTTTAATAGTTTAAAATGTTACGTTTTCCGTTATATGAATTTCATTTAAAAATAAATATTATAAATATATATATATATATATATTTGTCACACCAATAGATGTGAATTTTAATTTAAGATTATTAAGTAAAACATTAATTGTTAATTGTAATTTTATAAGCCAATGCGAGAAGATCTTGTAGTTTAATTATAAATTGCTAAAGTTTTAGGGATTCAATTGTAGAATTAATTAAAAGTGATGAATTCTAGGGGAGCCTTTTTAAATTTAAAGGATTATGTGGCAATTTAAAAGACTTAAAATATATAACCATATGCTCTGCTTTTTGGGTTAGGGCAGCAAACAAAAAAAAAGGACGGGAACAGGGGAGAGAAAGGAAGAAAAGAAAAGAAAGAAGAAGAAAGAGGGGAGAAGAAAAAAGGAAGAAAGAAGGAGAAGGAAGGTCAAGAGAAAGAAAAAAAAGAGAGACTCTGCGATTCACTCTGGTTAACCCAAGAAAGTTGCGAAAATCTTTGAACAGGTGGGTTAGTTTTTGGTATTTTTACAACACTCTATAAGTTCTTGGAAAATATGAAATTGCTTTTGGGGTCTATGAATTGAGACTTTTTGTATACCTCTTTCTAATTGATTTCTACTAGAATTGGAGTAAAGCTTGTTAAAACTTAGATTCTAAATCAAGGAAGGTGAAACATGGGTAAAACCAGTTTCAACTTTTAAATATTTGGGGAGTATATGCTTGTGTTCTTGGTGAGTGTATTCTCTAAAGCTAAGTTATAGAATTTGTAGGTTAAGGTTTATGCCTTACGACACTGATATTGGGTATTGCTTCTCTTTAAATTTTGTGTGATAAACTGTTTTGGGATTTTGATAAAAAATGAAGAAGATTGTGCAAGTAGTTTCTGAATGTTAGCATGAAATTGCGAGTCCTATATATATTGATTATGTGAGTAGAATCCTTTCATGGATTGGTTTAAAGTTTTAATGGTTTTCAGTTTTGGGAGATTTTGTCTCTATAATATTTTGTGAGGTAAAAGATTTTGGTTTGTTTAATATAATTTGGCGTGGTTTGGTGCAAAATTTGGGAGGAGCTATTTTTTTTATTATTAAGGAATATTGGTTCAAATTCCACCCACTGTAAACTGAATGTTAAAAGTTTAAGAAAGTTGTTTATAGGCAAATTTGATTCTTGGGTGCTCTGTTTAAATTCAATATTTGAATAGCTTTGAAAATCATGGTATTTTACTTCCCCATGTGTCCAAAGTATGAAAGTTTTAGCTGATTACGTATGTGCTTACTGTTTTACACACATGCAAGCAAAGTTATTTTGTAATCGTAGTTTTAAGTTAACTTTTCTATGCTCTAAATTCATTGTTTATGGACTGCTATTTGCTCTCTAATGTTATATGTTGAATTATGGAAATAACTTTTGAAAATATTGGTGGAGCCATGTAAATCCTATTGATTGAAATTCCATGTTTCAAACATAATTTTCTTCAGATTGAACTTCATATTGAACAATGAAATAAAATGTGAGAGAAAAAGGTGCTCTATGAACCGAATATTGGACCTGAGGTGAGTATTTATGTCTTTTGGAATTTTAGGGCAATATATTGGTGCATATCACATAAATGGGATGTATTAAGGTTGGTGTGCATTCTTGATAGATAGTTTACTCTTTGTTCCATAATATGCACATAATCCCTGTAACATGTGGAATTTATATATTAGTCTTGAACTCATTTCAAGTTTAATAATCAGATCATGCTTTTGACTCTATGGGGCAGCATATAGCAAAAAGGAACCATTATTTATTAAATGAGAAAGCTGAAACTTTCCAGGTATATTGATGACATGATATGCGAAGTTTGAACAATTTTTACAGTTGTTTGTGGAATGAATTTGGGGATTGATAAAACACAAAAGTTTTAATATTCTAAATCTAGTTTCATATGCTTTTTGTTTCATGTCAATTGGAGGTCTTATTACAAAGTTATGATCATTTGACATGGCTGTGGCAGGACTGAGATTTATTACGGGATTTCAGTCCTACATGAGGATTGAACTGTTTTTATCCTATCTTGCAGATTGAATTTGGAATTCTATAAAACACAAACGTTTTAGCCTTTTGATTCAAATTTTATATAGTTTTGGTTTCACATTATTTGGATCTTTTGTTACAAAGTTATGATTATTTGAAATTTGTATGGCAGAACTGAAATCCATTACGGGATTTCAGTCCTATATGAAGATTGAACAGTTTTTAAAATTATTTGTAAAATGAATTTGGGATTTGATAAAACATAACAGTTTTAATATTATAAGTCTAGTTTCATATGCTTTTGATTTCATATTAATTGGATTTTTGGTTACAAAGTTATGGTCTTTTGAAATCATTATGGCCAAACTGAATTTGTTACCGGATTTCAGTAATTACCGAAATCATGTCCCGTTTTACACTACTTTTTATACTGAATTCGGAGTTTTACAGAACATAAAAGATTTAGAATATTTTCCCTTGATTTACATGGTTTTGGTTTCACATCATTTGGATTTTTTGATTACAAAGTTATGACTATTTGAAATCACCGAGTCAAGGCTGAAATTTGTTACTGAATTTCAGTCGTTATAATTTCTACAACTCTTTGTAAATCAAATTGGGAATTTCCTACAACATTGACTTTTTAGGATTTTGATTCCATGTTTACATCATTTTGATGCATATCATTTTGATATGTTATTTTCAACTTACACTAATTCGAATTAAGCAAGACAGTTCTGGATTTGAAAGAAGAATTGCTAACCTTTCTCTCTAATCAGTTTGGAACAGTTTTTGTATCGAATTTCAGATTTGGAGAAATATGAAAGTTTCAGTGTTCCAAAGATAGTTTCAAGTGGTTTTTTTCCACATCATTGGAATGTTTAAATACCGATTTATAGCGGATTGAATTGAATGTGATGGAACTATCTATTGAAAGCCTTTCATATTGAGATAGTTTTGTTTTTGTGCCAATTGATAATTGAAGGGCATTGTTTGAATTGTGAACACTCTCTTGTCCTACATTAAAGAGTGCACTTTTTGATAAATGAGTTTTTCTCGTCATTTTCCATTGACATATGTTGTAATTAATATGTCGGTGTATATGCGGGACTTCATGTCCATAAATTATGTATTGATAAACAAGGTACGTTGGAACTAAGTGCTGTGCGGAGCTAAGTGCTACGCCACTTTAAAGGCGTGAGCCACCTCTAGAGTCCAACGTTACCAGCGATTGGTGAATAATTGGGATGTACTTGGTGAAAAGTGATTGTCATATATTTTTCGGATTTTATGAACGTTTCATATTTGTATTGTATTTGATTGCATGGGCCCTAGTAGGTGTTCGCTTGGAGGGTGATCGAGACGGCATTGGGCCGACGATTACGCCAAGACCACACCGGTGAGCCCCGTCACGCGATTAAGGAGTTTTAATCCCGTTGACGGGAGTCGGAGTGGCAAATCCGGATGCCATGTTAGGCCTGCGGGGCCGTTGTGGTCACTGACCACTAGGAAGGATAAGGTACCTTCTCAAGTCGTGCACGCAACAATGAATTGTTAGGGGATATAAGGTTGGTAAAGGTCGGCAAGGCCGATCGTGACAGGTACCGATTATATGTCCAATGTTTTATACTGAGTTAACGACAAAGTTATGTGATATATGGTTATATGCATTGCACAATGTTTTATGTGATATTTGAGGCTTTGTCATATGGTTATTTGCATTGGAAAAATGGTTATTTGAGTTGGAAAAATGTTCAACTGAAATTGTGTTTTCTTAAAGTTAATTTTCTGAAAATTATCCATTACTCCCTCACTGAGCTATTTTGAGCTCACCCATTTTATGAAAATATTTTCAGGGCTACTCAAGTTAAATGGTGAACTAAATTCTGGATTTTCAGATACGCTGAAGTAGTAGGAGTGTAGAAGGTTAAGGTATTTTAATCGTTCAGGTTTGGATTGTAATCACGTTAATAAACAAAAGTTTATTATTTTGAATGGTTTGTCTTTTGGGAATGTAAGATTAGGTGAATATTGTGTTCAAAATTATATTTGTAATTTTCAGGTTATAATTTATTAATGTTCAATGTTAGGGCCCAGACGTGAGTCGGGCGTAATCTAACGCTCCGGTTAGGATGCCGTTAAAGGATATGGGCGGGGCGTTACAAGTGGTATCAGAGCATTTTTGCTCGTAAGCCAGGATAAGATTCTTGGGCTTTGAAATGGTAATTTGTTTGGTTTGAATTGAGATGAGACGTATTTGATATGAGTTAAAGAAAACATTGTGGACATTCTTGGTTTTATAGTTAGGAGTGAATTCTTTAAGAAAGAATGTTAAAATTTAAGTTTGAATCCTGATTTGGTTGGATTATTTTTACTTGTGATTGTTCAATTTTATATTGGAGATTCTTTCAATCCGTTTCTTATGCTACGATTGTAAGAAATTTATGGGGAATCTGTGAATAATGCAAGGCATAAAGTAAGTTTGAAATTGTTAAGTATTACAAAGAGTTAGGTGTGATGTAAGACCAAAGAATTGTTGGGAGAATTGAAGGAATGTGATAAAATTTCACATCCGGGATAATAGAGATTGTGCTTAATTTTGGTGATATCAATGAACATATAAGGATATAGAATAAAGGTTAATGATAACGGAGAAATCCGAAGCAAGATATTAATAGCATTGTCTGTTAATTGTAACACATGAGAATTATCAATTTCTTAAATTGATGAATGGTGTTAGGCCTAAACTGGATTTTTTTTTAGAATTATGATGCCTTTGGTGTAACACTAAGAAATTGATTTTTACAAATTTGGAAAAGTTGATAATTATAGATTGTGTCATTCAGGTGAGAATTGGGATAAAACACGATATGCATAAATCTTTGAATTTATGATTTAAGTATGACTTGACCAAATAAGATTAAATTGAGATACAAAAATATATAATGATGAAAGAAAATTTACGAGTCATACTTAAACACTTAATGACCGTATGAAAGTTTTCCATGAATAAAAATAAAATAAATTTTTTTTTTCATATGTACGCCTGAAAGCTTTGGATTAGCTCAATAAGCGCGTAGTGGGCTCTGAAAAAAAAATAGAATGGATATCACATCGTGAATAAAGATTACATTTAGAGACTGCCTAAACAATATAAGTTGGCAAGAATTCACCTTTGGTGATTTACTAGAATAGAGATTAAGGATTTTCATGATTATTATACGCTAAAGAAACTAAATCGAGGCTAGTATTAAGAATCATTAGTGAATGATTGTTTTGGATATATCAATTGAAACGCCACAATGGGAGATTATTGTTGAGAAACCATTGGTGTTACTTATCTTGCATAGGAAAATTTATTCGGAAGTCAAGGTGAATATTTGGTGCATAGATTTGAATAACAACGAATGGATGGAAGTTTTCAATGAGAAATTATTGGAGAATAACTATGATACACAAGAAAATTTATTTGAAATTGATGTGTGCACGGGATACATAAGATTAAATATTAAGAACTGAATTAGAATTTTCTAATGGGAATATAAGTGTGAAATAGCTTATGATGGATGGAGGATTAATTGAAGAATAGAGTATTGACATACATATTTAATAATTCTTTGCTAGTATTATGACCTAATTGGTAAGAACTCAAGGATAGTATTACACTTGTGTGAAGCTTTACATCCTTATGAGAAATTCTCACCATAAGATATTGAATGTTATGTCAACTAGTCAATGTGCAACAATTTGACAGTGTAATAGATTTACATGTTTGGGAGATTTTTGAAGAATGAATGAGAGCTAAAAGAATAACAATGAAAGAGACGACTTTTGCACATTAAAGTATATGTCAAAGATGAATATAGAATTCGGAGAAAGGATATAGTGGCTTAGAGATATGATCAAATATGGCTCGAGGTATCTATATTTTTTTTTCAAGTTAAAAAGTTGATGTTGAATGAAAATATATTATTGGTGACTAAGGAACTTAACTGATGCTTACAATTAATATGAAGTGATTATTTAAGGAAATAATTTCATTTGACAATACCATGTATTGCGGAAATAAAGGTAGGAATGATATACATGACACGAAAATTTAAGCACATTCGATCTAGGGAAATCCAACCAGTTAAGGTCATTCAGAAGAATCATGATGTTGAGAAAGTTACAGGGAAAATTGAGGAAAAGATGATAGAAGGATGCCCTAAACGATTTTCAACAAACGGTAAGAATTTCGAGGACGAAATTTCTTTAAGGGGGGAAGGGTGTGAAACCCTGAAATTTGCATATAAATAAATATTATGTTTAATAGTTTAAAATGTTACGTTTTCCGTTATATGAATTTCATTTAAAAATAAATATTATAAATATATATATATATATTTGTCACACCAATAGATGTGAATTTTAATTTAAGATTATTAAGTAAAACATTAATTGTTAATTGTAATTTTATAAGCCAATGCGAGAAGATCTTGTAGTTTAATTATAAATTGCTAAAGTTTTAGGGATTCAATTGTAGAATTAATTAAAAGTGATGAATTCTAGGGGAGCCTTTTTAAATTTAAAGGATTATGTGGCAATTTAAAAGACTTAAAATATATAACCATATGCTATGCTTTTTGGGTTAGGGCAGCAGACAAAAAAAAAAAAGGACGGGAACAGGGGAGAGAAAGGAAGAAAAGAAAAGAAAGAAGAAGAAAGAGGGGAGAATAAAAAAGGAAGAAAAAAGGAGAAGGAAGGTCAGGAGAAAGAAAAAAAAGAGACTCTGCGATTCACTCTGGTTAACCCAAGAAAGTTGCGAAAATCTTTGAACAGGTGGGTTAGTTTTTGGTATTTTTACAACACTCTATAAGTTCTTGGAAAATATGAAATTGCTTTTGGGGTCTATGAATTGAGACTTTTTGTATACCTCTTTCTAATTGATTTCTACTAGAATTGGAGTAAAGCTTGTTAAAACTTAGATTCTAAATCAAGGAAGGTGAAACATGGGTAAAACGGGTTTCAACTTTTAAATATTTGGGGAGTATATGCTTGTGTTCTTGGTGAGTGTATTCTCTAAAGCTAATCCTATTGATTGAAATTCCATGTTTCAAACATAATTTTCTTCAGATTGAACTTCATATTGAACAATGAAATAAAATGTGAGAGAAAAAGGTGCTCTATGAACCGAATATTGGACCTGAGGTGAGTATTTATGTCTTTTGGAATTTTAGGGCAATATATTGGTGCATATCACATAAATGGGATGTATTAAGGTTGGTGTGCATTCTTGATAGATAGTTTACTCTTTGTTCCATAATATGCACATAATCCCTGTAACATGTGGAATTTATATATTAGTCTTGAACTCATTTCAAGTTTAATAATCAGATCATGCTTTTGACTCTATGGGGCAGCATATAGCAAAAAGGAACCATTATTTATTAAATGAGAAAGCTGAAACTTTCCAGGTATATTGATGACATGATATACGAAGTTTGAACAATTTTTACAGTTGTTTGTGGAATGAATTTGGGGATTGATAAAACACAAAAGTTTTAATATTCTAAATCTAGTTTCATATGCTTTTTGTTTCATG
Organism: Ophiorrhiza pumila; assembly: GCA_016586305.1. Classification (NCBI taxonomy): domain Eukaryota; kingdom Viridiplantae; phylum Streptophyta; class Magnoliopsida; order Gentianales; family Rubiaceae; genus Ophiorrhiza; species Ophiorrhiza pumila. The sequence continues at coordinate 19,813,947 of BLIW01000005.1, forward strand.
TCAATTGGAGGTCTTATTACAAAGTTATGATCATTTGACATGGCTGTGGCAGGACTGAGATTTATTACGGGATTTCAGTCCTACATGAGGATTGAACTGTTTTTATCCTATCTTGCAGATTGAATTTGGAATTCTATAAAACACAAAAGTTTTAGCCTTTTGATTCAAATTTTATATAGTTTTGGTTTCACATTATTTGGATCTTTTGTTACAAAGTTATGATTATTTGAAATTTGTATGGCAAAACTGAAATCCATTACGGGATTTCAGTCCTATATGAAGATTGAACAGTTTTTAAAGTTATTTGTAAAATGAATTTGGGATTTGATAAAACATAACAGTTTTAATATTATAAGTCTAGTTTCATATGCTTTTGATTTCATATTAATTGGATTTTTGGTTACAAAGTTATGGTCTTTTGAAATCATTATGGCCAAACTGAATTTGTTACGGGATTTCAGTAATTACCGAAATCATGTCCCGTTTTACACTACTTTTTATGCTGAATTCGGAGTTTTACAGAACATAAAAGATTTAGAATATTTTCCCTTGATTTACATGGTTTTGGTTTCACATCATTTGGATTTTTTGATTACAAAGTTATGACTATTTGAAATCACCGAGTCAAGGCTGAAATTTGTTACTGAATTTCAGTCGTTATAATTTCTACAACTCTTTGTAAATCAAATTGGGAATTTCCTACAACATTGACTTTTTAGGATTTTGATTCCATGTTTACATCATTTTGATGCATATCATTTTGATATGTTATTTTCAACTTACACTAATTCGAATTAAGCAAGACAGTTCTGGATTTGAAAGAAGAATTGCTAACCTTTCTCTCTAATCAGTTTGGAACAGTTTTTGTATCGAATTTCAGATTTGGAGAAACATGAAAGTTTCTGTGTTCCAAAGATAGTTTCAAGTGGTTTTTATCCACATCATTGGAATGTTTAAATACCGATTTATAGCGGATTGAATTGAATGTGATGGAACTATCTATTGAAAGCCTTTCATATTGAGATAGTTTTGTTTTTGTGCCAATTGATAATTGAAGGGCATTGTTTGAATTGTGAACACTCTCTTGTCCTACATTAAAGAGTGCACTTTTTGATAAATGAGTTTTTCTCGTCATTTTCCATTGACATATGTTGTAATTAATATGTCGGTGTATATGCGGGACTTCATGTCCATAAATTATGTATTGATAAACTAGGTACGTTGGAACTAAGTGCTGTGCGGAGCTAAGTGCTACGCCACTTTAAAGGCGGGAGCCACCTCTAGAGTCCGTATGAGCCACCTCTAGAGTCCAACGTTACCAGCGATTGGTGAATAATTGGGATGTACTTGGTGAAAAGTGATTGTCATATGATTTTTCGGATTTTATGAACGTTTCATATTTGTATTGTATTTGATTGCATGGGCCCTAGTAGGTGTTGGCTTGGAGGGTGATCGAGACGGCATTGGGCCGACGATTACGCCAAGACCACACCGGTGAGCCCCGTCACGGTATTAAGGAGTTTTAATCCCGTTGACGGGAGTCGGAGTGGCAAATCCGGATGCCACGTTAGGCCTGCGGGGCCGTTGTGGTCACTGACCACTAGGAAGGATAAGGTACCTTCTCAAGTCGTGCACGCAACAATGAATTGTTAGGGGATATAAGGTTGGTAAAGGTCGGCAAGGCCGATCGTGACAGGTACCGATTATATGTCCAATGTTTTATATTGAGTTAACGACAAAGTTATGTGATATATGGTTATATGCATTGCACAATGTTTTATGTGATATTTGAGGCTTTGTCATATGGTTATTTGCATTGGAAAAATGTTCAACTGAAATTGTGTTTTCTTAAAGTTAATTTTCTGAAAATTATCCATTACTCCCTCACTGAGCTATTTTGAGCTCACCCATTTTATGAAAATATTTTCAGGGCTACTCAAGTTAAATGGTGAACTAAATTCTGGATTTTCAAATACGCTGAAGTAGTAGGAGTGTAGAAGGTTAAGGTATTTTAATCGTTCAGGTTTGGATTGTAATCACGTTGATAAACAAAAGTTTATTATTTTGAATGGTTTGTCTTTTGGGGATGTAAGATTAGGTGAATATTGTGTTCAAAATTTTATTTGTAATTTTCAGGTTATAATTTATTAATGTTCAAGGTTAGGGACGAGACGTGAGTCGGGCGTAATCTAACGCTCCGGTCAGGATGCCGTTAAAGGATATGGGCGGGGCGTTACAGTACCCATCGGATGAGTCTCAGTTTTATTTCCTTATTTTTCATGAGATACTTAAGTGATGAATGGTCAGTGTGCACAATGACTCTTGCTCCAAAGATGTAAGCCCTGAACTTATCAAATGCAAACACAACGGGTAACATTTTTTTCTGTCGTTGTGTAGTTGGCTTGTGCTTCATTAAGCATTTGGCTTGCATAGTAGATAACCCTGAAAATTTTACCATTATTTTGCCTAAGAAATCCTCTCACTACCACGTCACTAGCATCGCACATGATTTCAAATGGGAGTGTCCAATCGGGTGTAATAATGACGGGGGCTTCTACCACTTTCTGTTTCAATATCCGAAATGCTTCCTCACAATCTTCATCAAACACGGGATCGCGATCCTTTTCCAATAAGTTGCACAATGGCCTTGATATCTTGGAGAAGTCTTTGATGAAAAATAGGGGTACCATGCGGTGACTTATGGGCTTCAAACCAGTACTTAGACTACTTACTTGCCTTGGGTGCTAAGTTCGAGAGGTTTTTCATTAGAGACTATAAGTTACTAAGACATATAGCAACCCCTCAATCTGCATGACTCAAGAGCAAATAGCTTACTAAGAACTACCCACCCCCCCGACTCTCAAGTAAATACTTCACCAATTGAGAAGGAATTCCACCCTCCTTATGTGCTTTCAGCTTGGAGAAGGGCCTATGGCCTTACAAGGAGACCAAACTAAGGTGTCCTTCCCTTTTGCCTCATCACCCAAGACCTAGAGCTATATCCCATGATCTTACAAAGAAACCATACAAAGACACTATAGTTCTTTACTTTTACTAGTAGGTTGGTGGATACTAAACAAACCCTTTCCACACTTCTAGCTAGATTCCCCCATTAGACTAATGGGTTCATCCATGACTTCACATAGTCTACAAATGTGCATTACTATGGTAGGCCATTAAAATTAAGCATGCAAGGTCCTTGTTTAACATACCCAGAGCAAGATTCATCATAATATCAAATTTTACTAGACCCACTAGTCTTCCCCATGGTAACCAATCAAGGTTTAGCCACTCATGGTGGCTTCAAGAAAAATAAATTGATATAAATCCACAAATAACAAGAATGATGTAACCCTTAAGTGAAGATGAAAGCTTCTCTTGCAATTTTGTTCAAAAAGTCTAGTTTTTTCTATCAAAATTTCCTTTCAACCTTGTAGCTGTAGTGTAGTTCTTGCTTGAAGAAGAATAGGTTCAATCTACAAGTTTTGTTGCTCAATCTATGGTTCTTGTTTTATTTACAAAATAAGTACCCTTTTCTAGCTACGTTTTTGTTCTACAATTCGCAAAATAAGATCTAACAAACTTAAAAATACATGTTGGACTCCAAAAAGTAGGTGGGGGAAGGACTAAAAATGTAAAAAGTTGTAAAAAGTACAAAAAGTACACAGAGTACACTAATACATCAGCTCACGTCGGCTAGCACTGGTTGCGCTATGCAAATCTTGCCAAGGTTTGCACAATATAGCTTGTAGTAAATCACGCGACTTCTTCCTTCAATGATACTACAGTTCGGCGTAGGCTAGCTCTAATGACACAATGGTTCTTCTCGTTGCTGAACAAAGCGTAGGCTCGACGAGGTCACGCTTGCCTTCTTTTGCTGATATTTTGTGCTTCGCATAGGCAAGCCTTAGCTACGCGGGATCTTTATTCAGCTTTCTTGCTCTGATTCCTACTCGCTAGCTAGCACAGGTTGCGTTGTACCTCTGCAGGAGTCTCACGTAGGCTGTCTCACACTACACAAGCCACTGCTGAACTCTCATGGCAGCTTCTCTTCATGGTGTGACCTACTCTCGACTAGGCCAACATTTCTTCTTCTTGCTTTAAGTGTTTGAATGCTCCTTCTTCACTTATATTTTGTTGACATAGGCTACGTGTAGTTACGCTTGGTATATCAGCTAATTTGCTTCTCACAGCGTGGCTTGCGATGCACTATACGAGAGTTACCTCTCATCCTACAGAGCTGTGACTGGCATAACAAGATTGAAGTTGCACTCTGCTTTAGTCCTTTGATATTTCATGGCGCGGCTTCACTGAAGTTACGCCAACTGCTCTTATTTATGAATCTGTGTCTCTTTTTGAATTTTTCACTCTTTCTTCTTCTCTTAGCCTCCTTTGTGCCTTTCCACCTAAATTAACACATAATTCAACATTAACAACTATAATTGATTGAGAACTTAAGCAAATTCATGATAAAATAAGACTAATAAGTTGGTGATTTACCAACTTATCACTATCATTGAAGAAAATGAGGTAATTGATAAAGATGTTATACATAGGATTTAAGCAGGTTGGAACAATTGGAGTAGTGTGTCATTTTTACTTTGTGAACATAAAGTATATCTGAAATTTTAGAAAAAAATTTATAAAATAACTATAAAACCAGCAATACTTTATGGATTAGAATGTTGGACAACTAAGTATAATCATGAACAAAAAATGAGGGTAGCAGAAATAAGAATATTAAGATGGATATACAGACATATTAGATTGTGTAGAATAAGTAATGAATGTATTAGAAAGAAATTGAAAATAGCTCCAATAGATGAGAAAATGATAAAAACAAGTTTAAAATGGTTTGGATATGTGCTCTAAGAAAGTATTGGATGGTTAATAACCACAAACTCATCAACTGAATTGGTACTTCAATACTAATACTTTCTCACTATGTGTGCAATATATCCTATCATAATGTGGGGTTGACTCTTATCCAATGCACGGGCCCATATAATAATAAGACATTGTGTTATTATAGTGGGACATATTGTACACATGGTAAGAAAGTACTTGTACTTGACTACCAACTCAGCTGATGAGGTGGTGTTTATTAACCAGCCAATACTTTCTCCTTGTAGATGCACTTCGTTCAAAAAATAGAGAAAAGTAACTCAAATTTAAAGTGGAAGAGGGAGACCTAAAAATAATTGAAAAGAAATAATTAAAAAATGATATACTTAAATATAAATAAAGAACATGTGTAATGATAGAATATGATAGCGAAATATGATCCATATAGCGAACACCACATAGTAGGATAAAGAGTTAATAGTTGTTGTTCTTTTCAAACAACTATCAAACTGTCAAAAGTTGACCGATGGTAGTCAACGATTGACTATCACTGGCCAATGTCGTTGATCAGTGACGATCAATCATTAACCACCACTGGTAAAAAAATAGAAAATTAATTTCACTTTTAATTTCGAACTTTACTTAATAAAATAATTTTTCAACATAAGAACCAATAAAAATAAAATTTATCAATCTAAATATTCAATTCTCAACACAAAAATATTCCTTCTTTACAACGCAAGTCGAGACTTACTTTTCCCTAACTCTCAAAACAAAATATCTATCCAAATAGACCAAGTTATTCTGTTTGGTCAAGCCTATTTTCAGAATTTTTGTTCTCAAATGAAAACATGGTGTTTGTTGAAATGTTTTTTGAAAGGAAACAAAATTATACCTTTTTTTAACTCTTGAGAACAAGGCTATTTTTTGTCTTTTCACCATTTTCAATCTTTTTAGAAAAATAACATTGTTGACTGGATGATCAAACTATTAATCGGCTAATCAATGGCTTTGGTCTATGTCATTGATCGTCACTGGCCGGATGCTGATCAGATTCCATCCAGTTGGTGACACTCAACGACATCACCGATCAACTTCAATTATAAAATTATTACAATGAAAACAAATTTAATAATAAAATAACCTGTTACACAAAAAAAAACTCAAAAGCAAAACTTATCAATCCAAAAACCTACATTTCAATTAAAAAATATTCAATTTCTAAATATTTCACATATAGAAATTTACTTTTCCTTTACAAAAATAGAAAACACCTTGTCCAAACAAAGCTTCTCGATATAAAATTTTCTTCATTTAAAAATGATAGAGGAAATTAAAACTCCATTTGGACATGGTTTTTTTTAAGGATTTATTATAAGAAAAAAAACTTTTGAGATGTTGTTAGATTGATGTGTCTATTTTAGAGAAATTTGTATTATAGATTTTTATTAAGAAAATTTTAAATAATTAATATTTTATAAGTTTTTTTTTGATAAAAACTTATTTTAAAAATATTTTTTATCATTTAAAAATTAAAGTTAAAATTTACATTTTTTTAATAAACAAGAATTAAAAATTATAAAAACAATATAGCATTTTTTGGATTGTGAAAATTCTTTGAAAGAATGAATAAAACAAACAAGTTAAATTATTTTTATGTAATCGAAAGAGTTTTAACTATCTAAGAATGACAAGCATGAAAGGTCGAATAGTTTTGTATTATTTTATTTTGTTAGAATCTATTGTAATCGAATAAGATTCGTCATTAATTATTTTCTTGATAATTTTGCCAAATCTATCTAAGTTTCTTTATTTTAAAAGTTGCCTTTGATTATGTTTCTTGTCTTTCGAATTAATTATTACGTTTATGTGCCTTTTCCTTTTCAATCGGCAATGGTTGTATTATGTTTCTTGTCTTTCTTTTTTCAAATTTTTAGGTTTATAAATGTTTCAAATCTAACTTACTTTTTGCTATACCTCTAAATTAGGCTACTCGCCTACTCTATTGTACTAAATCTCACAAATCATGGGCAATCTCTTATAAAACGTATACATATATACGACCTACGCGTAGGGGCAGAACCACAATTCCACTCCAATATCCACCAACTTTGCCTAAACTTCTAATTATATTCAATTTTTTCACCAAAAATTTACCCTCCATCACCATTAATATTGCTTAAACTTTTATGTATAATAGACTTTTTCAATAAATGATTACAAAAATTCTCCAAAAATTCCGTAACTTGCATAATCATGATAAATTATTCTCTTACTACAAAGAGTATTTATGATTTTAATATTAAGAATAAAATGACTAATAAGGTTGAAGAAAAAAAATTAAGAAAAGAAGAATTGTTTTTAAGATAAAGAGGAGAATTAAAATTGAAATAAAAAGAGAAAGTTATAAAGATTTATCAGTCTAATTTATGTTAATTTCAACTTTAACAAAAAGCATGTGTCATCTTTATATAAAATAAAATAATGAGTGAAATATATAATATAATAAAATAAAATTAGGAGTGAAGCACAAGATATCACAAAAGTTCAATTACTGATACAATTGAAGGATGAATTCACAAAAATTATATATATGTATATATATTTATTACGAAGAACATTTTCTTATATATTTTTTATCGCTTTTATAATGGTTAATTTAGAAATTTAATTGTTAAATGATTATTTAATCACAAGAAAAGTCAGCCCCAACTAAATTTTTTTTCGTGGCTCCACCCGTGACTATACTCACTTTTTTTTCATTCTATTGTAAATAAGTATCAAAAGTATCACTTTTAAGTCTAAATATATCACTCCTTCATAAGTATCAATTTTCGTGTATCATTTTTAACTTCAAAAGTATTAACATAATACTTTTACAATGAAAACTTTCAACAAGTATCAATTTTTGCGTATCGCTTTTCAATCCGATAGTATCAATTTAATAGTTGTACAATGAAGATTTTCAACAAATATCAATTTTCAGGTATCACTTTTATATCCAAAAGTGACATCCTTCATCATAAAAGTATCAATACTAATATAAAAGTAGCATATTAGTATTAGTAATATGTTTTAGTGTTATTTAGTAGAATGAGGTCATTTCGTTACAATTTAATAGTAGAAGATCTAAACAGTATAAAAAATATTATTTTTCATCATAAAAGTAACACTCTTTATCTTAATTAATACTCTAGTATCGTCATGCATTTAAACCTTATTTTTAAATTAACACTCTTTATTGTAAAATTATCACTTTTCATCATAAAAGTATTAGTGTTAATATAAAAAATAACACTCTAGTACTAATCATACATTTAATTCTTACTTTTAAAAGTAATGCTCTTAATTGTAAAAGTAACATTCTTTATTGTAAACATATCAGTGTTAATAAAAAAATTAACATTCTTTATCGTAAAAGTATTAGTTTTAAATATAAAAAGTAATATTCTTCATTATAAAAACAATACTATTTTTTTAAGTATCACTCTTCATTGTAAAAGTATTAGTTTTAATATAAAAGTAATATTTTTTTGTTATAAAAGTAACACTATTTTTTTTCTTCATTTTAATTACAAGCATTAGTGATACTTTTATACCAAAAACTAATACCTGAAAAGTGATACTTGTTCAAAAAGTCTTACTATACAAATATTATATTGATACTTTTGAATTTAAAATTAATATTCAAAAGTTAAAAATAAGTAAATAAATAAGATTAAAGTGTATAAACGTGAGCATAAGCGCGCCTTATTAATTATACATTTCATATATGCACCATATTTCATATATATGAATCCATTTCATATAAGTTTTTTGCATATAGATATTGCAAAGCTGATGGTTCACCTTTTAGTCAATATATGTTTAACAAAAAAACTCTTGTGCAACGGGTTATATATACATGCGACGGTTTTAATGATGCGTGCCCACGTGTACGTCATATTATATTTCGCATATAAAGTATCAAATTTTTACGTATCAAGTATCAATATTAGCGTATAAAGTATTATACCAAGTGTTATTTTGTTTCTGTGTGGCGTATAAAGTATTAATTTTTCACATATAAAGTATCAATTTGTAGGGTATCATATATATATATATATATGTATATATATATATCAATTTTTTGCGTATCATATATCAATTTTTCGCATATCATGTATCAATTATTTTGCGTATTTTGTATAATTTTTTCGCTTATCAGGTATAAAGTATTAATTTTTCGCCTATCATGAATCAATTTTTCATGTATCATATATAAAGTATCAATTTTTCGTATTGTTTGCATATCAAGTATCATTTTTTGTGTATCAATATTAACTACAAAAATGTATCATTCTGATTGGTGCATAAAGTATCAATTTTTTCGCGCATCAAGCATCAATATTTGAAATTAAAAGTGATACGTAAAAAAATAAATAGCACGTGTGCATGTCGCATATATGAATCTATTTCGCAGGAGAATGCCTCTATGCTTAAAATGTTTTTGGTGGCAAAGCAAGACAAACTAACAAATTGTTGGGTGTACGAGTGGATAGGGTTTATTATAAAAAAGGAATTGCTTGAAGGGATGTAGATTGATAAGTTTATTTTATTGAGAATTTCATCTAGAGAATTTTTTAAAACTCAAATTTAAAATTAATATTTTATAAATTTATTTTGGTGAATAATTTTTATTATTATTCAAAATTAAAATTATTTAAATTTTATTAATAAATAAGAATAAAAGTATTAAAAATACCTTAGCAAACATAATTACATAAGCATTGTTTTTATTTTCTACAATTTTTCTAAAAATAGACAAAATAAACAAGTCAAATTATACTTGTAGAAATTTTAAAAAAACACCTGATAATGTGTAACTAAACAAGAGTTGAATGGTTAATTACAAAATCCCCCCTTTAAAAGTACTTCTTTTTTCCTTTTATTTTTTTCACATTGCCTCTTCAAAGTTCAATCAACTCAATTTACCCTTTTAACTTTCAATTTGTCCTAATAGGGCTAAACTATGTTTGATTTCATCACTAGTTTTGATATATTTTGCAATAATGAATAAAGTCACAAAAATTATCATTATTTTTTGTAGAATTTTTAACACATTGGATTCACATAATATACATTAGTATGCACATGCCGGACATAATTGACGAATTCAATACTGATACAATGAGAATAAATTAGTCATTAATTTTGATAATTACACAAATACTCTTTTTAGTAATACCATATTATCTTTTATTCAAAGTCATATACTTAATTTACTTGGCAAAATCACTTTCAATTTGAAATTCTTGAGTTGATTATACTACAGTTAGAAAAATCAGAAGTATACAAGGCAAATTGATCCAATTGAGCTATAGAAGGGAAAAATGAAAAAAAAAAATCAAGATGGATTGTGTAATTAACCCTAATTGTAATCCATCTTTTTTTTTTAAAACTTTTAGAGATGAATTTATAGAGATTTGAGTGACAATGTGTTGTCTTTTTGTAAAAATTTTCTCAATTTCTTTTCCCTCCTACGCAGTCAAACCGCCCCCCCGCCCCCCCCCCCCCCCCCCCCCCCCCCCCCCCCTCTCAATTCTTTCCTCCCTTCCACCTAATCCGATTCATGTCAAGCTTAATTAATGTAATTTTCGACGAATCATTTAATGTCATTTTCGTCATAAGCATTTCCCCAAGGCATGCATATATTGCAATAAATAAACAATTACTATTTCTTATGGTTTTATATCTTTTTATTTAATACTAATAATAACCTAGTAAATTACCTTATTTCAATTAATAATGTAGTTTAATCATAATAGTAAGTCACCAATTTTAGAACAAATGATTCAAATACTCTTCTATGCCTCCCATTTTATAAATGATTAATGATACAGATCATGAATTTATCTATATTAGATTATAACTCGTATAACGTTAAGTCATATCATCACTTAATATGATTAATCATTTACTTATATATTTACAAGAAATGATAGAGAGTATGAATTTTTTCATATTAAATCATAGCTCCACTCACGTGAAATCATATCATCACTCAACATGATTAATCATTCACTTATATATCTACAAGAAAGTTTGTTTTGTTGAATAATAAAAAAATTATAAATAAATAACAACAAATAAAACTCCTTATCTCACTAAATCGGATATATGAATTACATTTCACCATCATATTTGATCTAAATTTATTTACTTACTAAGACACAACAATTGAATTCCGTGAAGCGCTTCATAAAGTAAGGATCATTCTAATCTTTACACAATTTTTTATGTGATTCATATTATATAATTTGACAAAAATTTTACATCAACTATTAACCTTCACGAATATAACCAGGGGCGGAACCAGGCTCCTAAAGCTTAGGGGGGCAAAATATTTAAACCAATAATATTGTTTTATATAAAATTACATAGTAAAATATTCTACAAAATCTACGAGTACTCATATTCTGAAAACGACGTAGTATTAACTCATTGTCAATTGTATCAAAAACTTCCTTTTCAATAAAAGTAACCAAACAATCATTCATCCAATGATCTCCCATTTTTTTCTCTTTCTTCTTTCAACAATTTCACACGAAATTTTTATAGTTTTATATTAAAAACTCAATCAAAATTTTTTATATTTATTCAAAAATCAAAATAACAATTATAACAAATAAGTACTTTAATTTAGATTACCCACATAGTCCGTAATTTAATTATGTAGAAAATGCATAGAAAAAATTGATCCATAATAACTTGCCCACTAAATATTAAATAACTTCATACTAAGAAAATAAGTTTAGAAAATGTTAAAAAAACAAGAATTACCTTCTGCCTTCTGGGATAGTGAGATGTAGTTTGTAGAGGACGGAAAACAGGAGATGGAATATTTGGAATATAAAAAGTGATCTGATAAAAATAAAAAGTGATGGAATAATTGAAAGATAAAAAGTGATGTGATAAGTGATAAAGATGTAGTTGGAAGATGAATAGTTGTTTGACAGAGAATTATTTAGATGAGTCATTTGGAAGATGAAAAGTTATCTTCTTTTATTGATTTACTTTGTGCCATTACTTGAATTTTTTTAAAATTATTGCTTAATAGTATAAGTTGAATAACAATAGAATACATCTGACAAGTAGGGTTGTTAAAACTGAATCAAATACTTTCTTAGAAATGTGGGAGAGACATAATATTCTAATTAAATATATTTTTTTAGTTTTTAGTTTTGCCTATACTTTTATTTATTTTTAGTGGGGCAATATTCCATTAATCTTTGTAATTTTATATACCCATATGGGTATTTAAAAAAAATTGAGGTGGGGCAAATATGGCTCCGCCGCTGGATATAACTATATTACCACGTAAAAAAATTTAAATTCCATGTCATTACTCTTTCGTGAACACAACTAGCTAGATCTAGCAATATACTAGTTGATAAAGAGCTATAGTAATAACACGATAAGATGAGTTGAAACATCTATTATTTCCAATATTTTTCTCGCAGCATACAATATTGTATTTTTAATTTCTTGTTCAATTAATAAGTAAAATTATATTATACAAAATATTAGGGTCCACTTAATGCTTTCATTCCAACCATATGAACGGCTGCAAATGGAAATGCCATTGCCATCAAAAGGTTTAATTTAAGAGAAATTGCAGCACCAAAAGTCATAAACTTTTCCACAGCCATTCTCACTGTCTCAGTACACTGTATACCTTCACTGGCTTCACATGCTGTGCTAAATTAGTGTTGTAGACATTTTTGGAGTGGCTCCCTAGTCAAAAAAAGGACTCAAAGCTACTCCTATGCTTTATTGCTTTTGTCTTTCATTCTTAAAGTTGGCAGAAATTAGTTCGCTATCCCAACTGAAACAAATAACTACCTTTTATGATCCAATTCTAATTACAAATTGCACCTTCGAAGAATGTCTTCTCATATTATCTCTTCTAAAGTTCAACCTTTTTGCTAATTTAGTACAATCAATTTAAGAATTTCTAATAGGAAGTGATTTTTTCAAATAAGATAAACATACTTTACTAAAAAAAGATAATTAATTACGCCGCTATCGAAAGAAAAATTGGCCCACATATCATAAAAATAAAAAGTATTTTCTTTTTACAAATTTTTACTATTACAGATAATGTTATTTGTACTACAACTTGGAATTTTCGTCTTTCAAAAACTATGCTTCTGCTGGAATTTAACGCTAATTGGTACTATGAAGATGAGTTGGAATATTAAAGGTAGAACCTTGAGTTATGAAAGGCAAATCCTAGCATCTTGAGGTAATTGAAATTGCTACAAATAAGTTAAAACATGATAGGTAGAACTTTCAAATTAGGGAGGAAAAATGCTACATTTTGGTTAATTAAGACTAGTGTTTGTGAATTGAAATACTAGAGTATAAACTTTCCAATAGGGGAGGAAAAAATACTATTGAGAGATTAAAAAAATACTTAATTTATTATCATTTTATCAAAAATTGAACTTGCCAATTAAGTCGCTTTAAATATATGAACGAGTGTTTAAAGATTGTAACAAATACAACTTGTCAAACAATAAGATCAATTTTTGCGGCTTTAGAAAAAAACAAATGAAAATTCAAATTCAATTTAGGCTTATTGGTTCATCATGTGATTCATGTCACATCCAAAAAAAAAAACAAAAATATAAGGGAGATTTGAAGGAAGCAATATGTGAAAGAGACATTTTCTAAGGGAGATTTTGTAATTAACACAAATGTTGATCTTCTATGACAGACCCCTCCATTTGGTCCCAAAAAAATGTCCTCTTCATTTGTGTCATTTTTTTCATCTTCTCACATATTTACATCTTATACTTTTTCATCACAATGTGCTGCTTTTCTTGAACTAAATTCTTCCTTTTTCAAGTTCTCAAATTGTTCCCTCTTCATCCATGGAAAAGAAAATCCTTCACTTTTTCAGTTTAACTCTCTGCATCATCAATCTTTCAGCAGATTTTACACCCCAAGACAACTACTTAATTAACTGTGGATCAAGAACAAACATCACTGTGGATAATAGAATCTTTATTGGCGATTTAACAAAGCCCGGATCAGCTTTTCTTCCTCAAGCTGAAAAATCCATTTCTCTGACAAATCCAGCTCATCTTTCAAATGCATCCCAACTGTACAGCACAGCTAGAGTCTTCACTAGTTCTTCAAGCTATGCATTCAACATCAAGAGTTTTGGGTCCCATTTGGTACGTCTTCATTTCTTCCCATTCAGTTCTCATCAGTATGATTTCAAGAACTCAAATTTCAGTGTTTTGGCTAATGGGGTTTCACTGTTGAGCAATTTTGGTGCTAATAATGTTACTGTTATCAAGGAGTTTATAGTCATGGTAGACACAAATGAGCTGGAAATTTCTTTTATGCTCAGCCCAGAACAGAATTTTGCATTTGTTAGTGCGATTGAAGTGTTTTCAGCTCCTAAGAATTTCTTCATTGATGCTCCCACTAAGTTCATTGTTCCAAAAAATGGAGTTAAGGTGTTCAGTCAGAATGTTTCTTCACAAGTCTTGGAAACTGTTCATAGGGTTAATGTTGGAGGCCAAAGATTGACACCTTTCAATGATACACTTTGGAGAACATGGGTTCCGGACGAGGATTTTCTTTTCCTGAAATCTTCGGCTAAAATTGCCACTAGTGTTCATCCGCCAAATTATCAACCAGGTGGTGCAAATAGGGAGATTGCTCCTGACAATGTGTACATGACTGCCCAACAAATGAATAGGGAAAATATGACCACAGTTTTTGACTTCAATATAACATGGGATTTTCCTGTGGGATATGGGGAGTCTCTCCATTTTGTTCGCTTGCATTTCTGTGACATTGTTAGCCTTTCCCTTAACCAGTTGTATTTTAATGTATACATCAATGAAGTTGCAGCTTACAAAGATTTGGACCTGTCAGCATTGACATTCCACGTCCTTGCTTCACCATACTATGTTGATTTTATTGTTGATTCTGGTAACTCAGGCGTTATTCGGATTAGTGTTGGTCCCTCTGATTTGAGTAGTTCTTTTACGAAAAATGCTATTCTAAACGGAGTAGAGATTATGAATGTAAAGAATTATGTGGCTCCGGAGAGTGGACCTAAGAAAGGAAGCATTTGGATTTTGTTTAGCTCTGTTATAGGGGGCTCTGCTGTGCTGTGCTTTGTATCAATAGTTGGAGTAGTTGTAGTTAGACACACAAAGAGAAAAGCAAAGACAAAACGTGTGGGAAGTACAGGTACTGGTTGGACTCCTTTGCGTGCCTACGGATGCAGTTCCCTTGGCACATTATCAGATGGAACTGCCCTTGCTTCGCCTGGTCCAAATGGATATTATGGCTTGAAGATCCCCTATGCTGATATACAATTGGCAACCAATAACTTTGACAAGAATTTGGTGATTGGTTCGGGTGGATTTGGCATGGTTTATAAAGGAACTCTTAGAGACGGTACAAAAGTTGCAGTGAAACGAGGTGTCCCTGGTGGAAGACAAGGACTTCCTGAGTTTCAGACTGAAATCACTGTTTTGTCTAAAATTCGGCACCTCCATCTTGTTTCACTTGTTGGTTACTGTGAAGAGCAGTCGGAGATGATTCTTGTTTATGAATATATGGAGAAGGGGCCACTGAAGTGCCATTTATATGGTCCAAAGTTTACACCTTTATCTTGGAGGCAGAGACTTGAAATATGCATTGGTGCAGCAAGAGGCATCCACTATCTTCATACAGGTTCAGCACAGGGAATCATTCATCGTGATATCAAATCAACCAACATTCTGCTTGATGAAAACTATGTTGCTAAGGTAGCAGATTTTGGCTTGTCGAGGTCCGGTCCATGTCTGAATGAGACACATGTAAGCACAGGCGTAAAAGGAAGTTTTGGCTACCTTGATCCAGAATACTTCAGAAGGCAGCAACTTACAGACAAGTCGGATGTTTATTCATTTGGGGTTGTGCTGTTTGAGGTTCTCTGTGCTAGACCAGCAGTAGATCCAACGCTGGAGCGGGAGCAAGTGCATTTGGGAGAATGGGCAATGGAGTGGCAGAAGAAAGGGCTGCTTGAGCAAATTATAGATCCGCATCTCAGAGGCCATATAAGACCAAGCTCTTTGAAAAAGTTTGGTGAGACAGCAGAGAAATGTTTGGCCGATTATGGTATCGATAGGCCAACTATGGGTGATGTGCTGTGGAATTTAGAACATGTGCTGCAGCTTCAAGAAAATGGAACTCCAGAAACTCCTGAGATTGGGGATGTTGCTATGCTGGTGCTGGAGCTGGAGCTAGCAGCCCCACCTGGAGACATTGCTCAGATACCACAAAATACCACTTGGGTGGAAAGGGATAGTGGTGATGGGAATTCAAATATATCAACCAGCAAAGTTTTTTCACAGCTGATGGCTAAGAATGGTAGATAGCATAGAGTGAACAGGTCAATGAAGCATATTATTCGATGATTATCTTAAGCACTACTCCTTTCATGTAATATAGGTAGTTCTGGTTCTCACTTCTCATAGAGTTAACTTTACATCGTTTCAAATACTTGTCCTTTCTTCATGGAAACCATGAAATTAGAAACAATTTTAGATTGACTAAAGTTTACTGCTATTGAGCCATATATATAAGAGTGGAACCAATTTTTGGATTTGCAGTTTGTGTATAGCTAAATTGCTCTCTTCAGGTTGCATTATTCTTGAAAAGTTCGGCATATGATGGATAAGAATCACTGATGATGATCCATCATGTTAAGTGAAACATATGTGATCTCTAATGTGCCTATGTAACCACAGAATGTACTTCATGATGTTCATGTCATTAGAATTCAAAGAGTTATCTTCCTTAACTGCTGTAAAACAAAGGAACTATGGTGTCTGAAGTTTGAAATTTTTATTAGTCTCTTTATATCTGTAACACCATCAGACACAGGCTCACAAAGCATCCTCAGATTATGGCATTCTGTCAGAAACTTGTCTGCCTAAGCCATCTCCTTAACACTCTTTCAAATTATGGACACTACCAGCATCATCAGATGGGATTTCTTCTCCATAAATGTTTAGTGATTTGGCACATTTATAACAGATTTTCACATTGCATTTACATGGCCTGTCCATTACGGTTGGAGGGGCTCTGGACTATCCTTCAACAACGGAATCATATCGAGCAATCAGCGACGAAATTTAGCGCCAAGTTGAACTTCTTTAGTATGATCATGTGGGCTTTTATCACAACTAAACTTGAAACTTGATGATAGTGATCAGTGCTTACACGTTGAAATAAGTAATTCAACCTCACAAAACACAAGTTCTCATTCAAATTACATTTGAAAAGACTATGCCAAGTGCGAATAATTAATACCTAGTCGAACATATATTCTACGTTAATCTTTTTATATATGACTGTAATATAGAGAATATAGCATGTTTACACTTCGAAAATCTCAACTCCAACTCCTTAAGAAAGGTAGCTTCTGAGAAATGACAATTGGATTTAACTACAAAAACATATAAAATTCACATCCAGTTAGTTTTTTTTCAAGAAGTAATGAAAGAAAATATGTTTTATGTTATATATATGTAACTCTACTCGCATATAGTCGTATCGTTATCTAATAAGCCGCCATATAAGTGAATGAATAATAATAAAAATTCACATATGAATGTCAAATATAAACATTTGCATTTCTTATAATTACACTTTTTAAGACATTAAGACTTTATAATCGGTCTCTCTCTCTCTCTAACTTTCGTCTCTCTTCTCTCAACAAAAGCAACTCACAAAACAATAATGGGCGCTTTTTTACCCATCTACTCTCCCAAAATCTAATTTTTGTGTTAATTTTTGTCTTGTTTCCCTCATTAGGAGTAATTTGTCTCCTTTAGTGGGAATGTTTTTTCTCTCTAAGAGATCTTGTCTTAATTTTGGAGTTTTCTTTGAACATAACCAAAAAAAATAAAAATTGCACTTTCCATTTGGGCATCGGCAAGGGAGTTTTCTTCTACCTATGTTACAATCATATTTATATAGTTTTGAGTGTTGTGGATATATTTTAGATGGGCATGGTATCTTTTGTCCTACATTATCCTGTATTATATTAAAACTACGTGGTAGAATTCACTCATATCTTGATTAGACTCTATTATTAGTAAAGTAATTTTAGTGATTTTTATACTTTTAGTCCTTAGTTTTAGTGAAACTATGTCGTTTTGAACATTCGACATTCGACAGAATAGGCAGTATAATATTAGACAAAGGATTTGGTATCTTATATATGTGTCTTGTGGATGTTAAAAAGAGCAACCCAGGATAATATTAATTTCCTGCATTTTGGTACACTTTAGGAAAATTGAAAATAGTAGAGAAAAGTATTTTATTTTACATATAAGCATAAATTCAACAAGGATTTAGACTTGATTTTGATGAATGAAAAATCAATTTACGTTCTACCTTTGCTACTAGGGAGAATAAGCAAACTGCTTAACTCCAGTTTTCACTCTGCTGAACAAGAATATTAGACTTATTGTTTACTTGATAACTAAAATTAGTATAACTTGACTCGTCTCAGTTGTTGCTTCTATTAATAATATCTTGATTTGTAAAATTTCAATTTATATTTTTAACAAATGGACCACATTCTTAGTTCATATAAACGTTGTAGCTTTAGTTTTATATTTTTTCTTATTTAAGGCTTGTATAAAGCCATAGTATCTTTTACTGAATAAGACATACTTTCTTCTTCAAATTTAGTTCTTACTATTTGGAGATCTATGGATTTTGGACTATATTGCAGGTATATCTATATAGTTCAGGTGTTGTGAATACATTATACATATGTCTTGTAGATGTTGAAAAGACCAACTCATGGTATTAGTTTCCCTATATTTTGGTGCACTTTGAAAAAAAATTGAAAATGGTGGAGAAAATTATTTTATTTTAGGTATAAGCATAAATTCGACAGAGATTTAGAATTAGTTTTCACCAGTTATTAAGGATGAAAATTAAGTCTTGTTCCACCTAGGGAAAAATAAGCAACCTAGTAGATTCCACTTTTAATCGGGCTCCAGGATGATGTTAGGTTTATTATTTACTTGGTGACTACAGTGAATATGATTGGCATATTTTAGTTGTTGATTATGTTAATAATGTCATGATTTGTATGACTTTAATTTAGATTTTTAACAAATGGACCACTTTCTAAGTTCATGTAAACGTGGTAGCTTTATTTTTTTATTTCTATTATCTTATCTTTCATTGAATAAGACATGGTTTGAACTTTCAGTTTATATTTGAAATTTAATAATTCAATAAAGTGGTATCAGAGCCTCACATAAGAGCGAGAGAAGTTACAAAATGTAGTATCCTAATGAGAGAGAAACAGTGAAAAACTTTGTGAGAACGAGTGAAAAACTTTGACAAAACCAGGAGAGAGGTAGTGAGATATTTGACATGGGAACATAAAAGTTTGAAATGACAGCATATAAGTGTGTTCAAGCTGCTATTCCTTAAATTGATGGCCACTATGATCATTGGCTATGCACATAGAGAATCTTCTTCGATCCAAAAAGTATTAATACTTGATAGAGTCAGAATACAATAAAAGATGGAGTTGTGCTAACAGATGCACAAAAGAAAATAATAAAGGCACTATGGTTTAAGGTTATAAAGGTAAAAAATTACCTTTTCAAGGCCATTGATCACACCCTTAAGGAGACAATTAATGATAAGGGAAGTTCCAAGAGCATTTGGGACTCTTCGAAGTAGAAGTATCAAGAATCAACATGAGTATTTGGCAAGAGCGTCGTCTACCCTTGCAATTTTACCCAATATCACCAAAACAAGTAGTAGTGGCAAGCGGGATCGTATCCAACAGGGAGAGGATTGAATTAAGAATTGTAGAGGTGATAGAATAAAAAGTGTTCAATAAAGCAAGCAGCAAGTGTGAGCAAATACGTGAGTCAATCAAGAAGTGAAATGGTGTTGCCTTGAGGGAGGTCAGTGTGACGACTCTATTTGATTATCCTTGACTAGTGTAAGAACATGAATGAGGGGACCGTTCTTCTAGTGAACTTAGGGTTGATCTCCTTATAAGACTCACAATCCTAATTCACCCTGCTCCTCTCATCTTCCCGTGGTAGGGCAAGACCTAGGCTCAGCTTCCTAATTCCCGATCCCTACCTGACACTAGAACCCCAACTCCCTTGGACAAGACAGTCAACCAAAGTCCGAGTTCTAATGTTCAAATAATCCTAAGTCTTTCCATTACATTAACTTCAATTGTCATTGGTAATGCACAACTGACGTTGCATCCTTAGACAGATCATAGGACTCATTCAAGTTGTTCCTTATTCCAGTGATGTTATTTCAATTTCCATTAATAGCACTAAATTGACCTCAGTGGTACTGCAAGTCATATAAAGGGCCTAGGCGTGAGTGAGTAAGTATTGAAATAAAGCATAAGCAAGATATAAGAAACAATATCAAACACGTAATATGCAAAACAAATGTCTCAAATCAATTTAGAGTCATCACACTTAATCCCTCAAAGCAACAACCTAATGTTTAGCCAATCATGTTGATCGGCTTTGAAAACAAGTTTGATAAAGCCAGATCAAACATAGCTATTACAGAAAGATAAAATGGAATGATCTCTACTCTGATCTCCTTTTTCTCTTGAAACCCTAACTCTCTTGATTGATCTCCGTTTCTGACTCTCCAAAAGCTCTCTTTCTTCTTGTTCTCCTCTGGCTTTTATAGTTTTCTCTTCATGTCCTTGCCAAGAGAGCTTCCTGGAAGTTTCATTGCTATGCCCGGATGTTGACACGTGCTCCTGTAAACATAAGCCAAGAATGTAGTGAAGACACGTGTATTTGTCAAATAAGAGTGACGAGGCAAAATATCAAATAGATTGGATGCGGTGTTTGCTACGTGCACTTGGACCAAATGTGAAGTGGAGTGTAATCGAAATGTATGCCAAAATTCCTAAGTAAAAATCTAACAAAGGAAAATTATACAAAACGTGCAGAGTGCATGTGTGTGAGGTGAGGCGGACGTGTGGTGTGCCCGCCGTGAGGGTGGCGGGCGCCTTGTGCGCCCGCCGTGTTGTGTGTGTGCGTGTGTGAGGCGGGCGCGTGGTGCGCCCGCCGTGTGTGTGGCGGTCGCCTAGTGCGACCGCCGTGTGTGAGGCGGGCGCACTAGCGTGTGCATGTGTGTGCGATGTATTGGTGCAAAGTGTGAGTGTTGTGCAAGTGTGAGTGGTTTGTGGACTTTTGTGAAGGCTTGGTGGTCGGTGTTGTGCAGGACAGCTTGGAGGTCAGTGGTGTGCTTGACTAAGTGTTGTGCATTTTACATACATCAGAGCCTTTTCACGTTGTTTTACAACACTTACCCATTTTCACAGAAATCTCCAAAACATGCAGTTCTAGCACACGATCAACATACCAAGTATCATTTGCGCACAAAGTCGATAGCAAAAGATAAGGAAATTCATACAAATAAGTCGGCAAAATACCGACTTATCATCCCCCCACACTTAAGTCTTTGCTAGTCCCGAGCAAAGTATAACCAACTGTCCACTCTCACATTCAACACTCTCAACATCATCAGCTATCCACTTAAAATTTTCGCATGCAAAGGAAACATTTGATCAAGTTTACAGTTCATTCGACCTTATACAAGTTATCAAGTAAGGTGCAGTGAATAAAGACCAAACCGTCAGCGTGCAAGTGTGTGCTGAGAGATTCTTATGTTCCCTTAGTCTGTCTATGCAAAGTACTCAAGTAGGCACTTTAGTTAAGAGTTCTTGCACTACAGTCTTTTGTCCACACACACGAACATTTCATACTAAAATGAAAGACAAGAACTTAACTAAGCTTACTGGGGATTTCCCCTTATTCAATGCACATTGGTGCTTATTGCTTTCTTTTCGAAACTTGGCTGCCAGGGTTTTGTGGCTATTTTTTCCATTTATTCGTCGCAATCCATGTTCGTGTGTGTCTTCAAGAGACTATATATATAAATGCAAGAAAAAGTGCTTACGAGTAGAAAACACATACAAACAAAGAAACATAAGCTCCCTCCTATGTCAAATTTTGTGCTGGCATTTCTATCTTACATTAACACCACACTTTACCCATCAACATCGTATGCAATCGAATGAATTCAGTAAAACTCAAAAATTTTTGCATACATTGAACATTTTGTGGATTGGTGGATTTGTTGATGAAATTGGAAGTGCGAATGTAATGAATTGTGCAAGTGTGTTAGATAGGCAGTGGCAATCTTTGCACAACACAACATCACACTCTTACATTTATAACAACTGGAAATCAAGGCACATCACATCACAACTTTGAAAAGGAAAGCAAGCACTACAAGGTCAGTGCTAGTCACTGCCTTGTTTTTCATTCCCACAACAACACGAGAGAAAGGAAAAAAAATAAGAAATAAAAACAAAACAACCCCTACTACTAATATAATATCACACCACCTCCAATCCCTGCAACACATAAGCAAACACACAACAATTCAAAGCATTTCAAAGCAAAGGCAATGTAAGGATTTGATAACACACATCATACATGGACCTCCAGAGCAACAACCACGCATGGACCTCCAGAGCATGCAAGACGGACTCCCCCCCCACACTTAGAATCAACAATGGTCCCCATTGTGGATAAAGGAGAGAGTCTACCGCGATTAAGCTCCAGGTGGTGGAGGTTGGCTGGGAAGTCGTGAGAATCCAGGAAAGGTAGGTTTTACGCCTCTAAAGTTTGGTGCATTGTTTCTCCATATGTGCATTCATCCCCTCTTGCATCACCACTCTCCTACTCGAAGTATCCACAATAATGTGTTGTGCTTGAGTGTCCTTACACTTGCATACCCCCACACTTAGACTTATGAATCCTGTTACATCGCATGACATATGAATACGCATATCCCAGCTGCTTGCGTAGAATCCCGATTATCTGTGTTCGAGAGATGAGTTTCAATCATTTATCGGAATTAACTTACTACTAAAAACGAGACAAACAACGACAGAAATTGAAAAGGTTGGGTTGCCTCCCAACACAGCGCTTGGTTTATTGTCCTCAGCCAGACACAGCAGTTTTGCTCTCAGAGTGGTGGAAGGTCGAGGTACAGTGTGTGTCCCGTGTCTTTCCAAGCTGACTGGGTGATCTTCGCCTTAGGTCCCTTGTCTCTCCACCTTGCGTCTGAGGCCCCCATTCTCACCTCTCTGGATGGTGGGTCTTCTGGGGTTTTCTTTTTCTCTCGCCAAACCATCCGTTTGAGATATCTGAGTAAGGGCGGCTGTTTCTTCTTAGGTTGCTTTTCGTCTGGGGGCTTCAAAGTGTTGTCCCTGTCAATGACTTTTTCAAGCCTCACCTCGGTGACCTCGGTGGGCACCACCTTGACCTTCTCGTCAGTAGCAACATTGGCATATGTCAAGTTTTCACAGCATGCAAATTTTTCATCATTCTTCTCGATTTTCGTTTTCAACGTCATTTCTCCATTGTGATCATGCACTTCATGATTTTCATGTACATTTTTTATTTCACTCAAATTCTCACTATTTTCACAATTTTCATGAAATTCACATGCAAAGTCCATTTCTTTCACAGATGAATTAATTTCAAATTTTTCATCACAATAGCTCAATTCGTGCAGTGTATCAGTTTCCTCAACAACTAATACAGTTTCAAACTTTTCACACATGTCATCATCAAAAGAATCATATAAATCAGGGGAAGACTTACGTTTATGTTCAAAGCTCAAAGGTTGGAGATCACCTTCCACCAAGCTTGCCAAACAACACTGTTCTATGGAATGAGGGTGTTTCATAGCATAGTCCACATTGAATACGACCTCCTCACCATTGACTCTGAATGTTATGGTCTTACCCTTGACTCCAATGAGAGCGTCCCCTGTTGCTAAGAATGGCCTCCCAAAGATGAGGGGGACCTCAGGGTCCTCCTCCATGTCCAGCACTATGAAGTCCACTGGCAATACAAATTTATCCACAGAGACCAGGACGTCTTCTACCATCCCCGTTGGCTGAACCAATGATCTATCTGCTAACTGGAGCATCACTGCCACGGGCTTGATCCGCTTTCCCAATCCTATACTCTCGGCAATGGATAAAGGAATGAGGTTGATTACAGCCCCAAGGTCACACAGGGCCTTGCTAAAGAATCTTCCACCGATTGAGCATGGCACGGTACAACTACCAGGATCCTAGAGCTTGGGTGGCAGTTCATTGTTGATCCATGCTTGGCTCTCCTTGGTGAGCTGAATTGGCACCTCACATTGCAGGATCTGTTCTTTGTTGGCAATCAAGTCCTTCAAAAATTTTGCATATCTCAGTACCGCTGTAACCAAATCTAACAGAGGGACATTGACGTTGACGTTCTTCACCATATCCAGGAACCTTGTGAATTGGACCCCCTTCTTAGGTGGAGGTCGAAGTCTTTGGGGAAATGGAGGGGTGGTGCATATAGAGAGTCATCGCATGGACTTGGAGCTCCCTTCTTCCTTTTACTCTCCTGAGCCTTCATACTCCCGTCCTTGTCTTGGGCTTCATCTCCCAGCAGTGTGGTCTCTTCACTGACCTCTTCCTCTGGGGCTTCCTCTCATTCTTTTCTCTTATGACCATTGAGCTCCTTTCCAGATCTCAACGTTATAGCATTACAGACCTCTGGTCCTTTTCCTTTGGGATTCAGCTCTATATCACTTGGGAGGGCACCTTGAGGTCTTTGATGGCTGGCCTTAGCCAACTGGCCAAGCTGCATGTCAATGTTCTTGATAGAAGCCTTAACGTTTTTCACTTGAGTTTCCAGTGTGGAGGTCCTCTTATCGTACATGTCCATTTTTCCCACAATTTCATGGAGCAAATCATCGGTTGACTTCCTCTGTTCACGGTTGCTTGACTCCCCACTCTGGTAGTACTGCCTTTGCTGATTTTTCTGTCCCCAGTTGCCTTGGCCTGACTGATTTCGATAACCACCTCCGTACTGCTACTGGCGGTTGTTGTAATTGGCGACATACTGGACTGATTCTTGTGTGAGCTCGCATTCGTCCGTGTGGTGATCTCCCTTACATAGCTCGCACATCAACACGGGAGCGACATTGGCAGCCTTTAGGTTATGGATTTGTCTTGTGAGGGCCTCAACTTTTGCTTCCAAGGATGTCTCCTCATCCAGCTCCAGCACTCCCCGTTGCTTTCGCGCAGGCATCTTTCTAGTTTCAGGAAACAGGAATTCATCGTCTGCAATTGAGTCAAAAGTTCTCTGACTTCGGGAATGCTTTTATCTTTCAAAGCTCCATTGGCGCTGGCCTTAACCATTAGTGAGGACTCCGGTAGTAGACCTTTAAAGAATATGTTGAGCTCCCTGACCTCTCAAAGGTTATTGTTCGGGCATTGGCGGAGCAAATCGTTGAATCGATCCCAGGCCTCCTTGAAGGTCTCGCCATTCTGCTGCTGAAAGTTGCGGATCTCCAACCTCATTCGCTCCAATTTTGCGGGAGGAAAATACTTAGCTAAAAACTTCCGCTCAAGTTCCTCAAATGTAGATATAGCTAGACCCCCTATAGAGTTAAACCAATGCTTCGCCTTCCCTTTCAAGGACAGTGGGAATAGCACTTTCCTCACATCATCTGGAGTCACTCTTTGCAGCCTGAATGTGTTGCATAGCCCCAGAAATCAGTCGAGGTGCTCATTAGGGTCCTCGTTGCTCAAGCCTTGAAAGATCTGCCCTTGAGTGATCATAGACACAATTTGTGTCGGGATTTGATAGCTCTCGACGTCTATTCCCTGGTGATTGTTCCTCCGCTCAAAATTTACTGCGAAATGGTCCCCAAACCGAGCTGGTTGGGGCTGAGGTCTCTCCAAATTCTGTTCAGCCATTTCAATAACCCTTCTCCTCTGTCTTAAGGTTCTCTCCAATTCTAAGTCAAGAGTAAGTTCTGGAGCTTCACCTCGGAGCCTTGCTCTAGGTAGCATAAACTGTGAATTCTCACAAGAAAAGGAAACAGCACTTCAACAAAAGATCAGTAGAACAAAATTAACAGAGACAAGTAATGAATTAAGAGTTCAACAAAACAACAAATCAACAATTTTAAATAAGAATTCGTAAAGTAACAAACAAAGTAAAACTATCACAAACAACTCTCAACGATGTGCCTCTCCCCGGCAGCGGCGCTAAAAATTTGGCAAGAGCGTCGTCTACCCTTGCAATTTTACCCAATATCACCAAAAAAAGTAGTAGTGGCAAGCGGGATCGTATCCAACAGGGAGATGATTGAATTAAGAATTGTAGAGGTGATAGAATAAAAAGTGTTCAATAAAGCAAGAAGCAAGTGTGAGCAAATACGTGAGTCAATCAAGAAGTGAAATGGTGTTGCCTTGAGGGAGGTCAGTGTGACGACTCTATTTGATTATCCTTGACTAGTGTAAGAACATGAATGAGGGGACCGTTCTTCTAGTGAACTTAGGGTAGATCTCCTTATAAGACTCACAATCCTAATTCACCCTGCTCCTCTCATCTTCCCGTGGTAGGGCAAGACCTAGGCTCAGCTTCCTAATTCCCGATCCCTACCTGACACTAGAACCCCAACTCCGTTGGACAAGACAGTCAACCAAAGTCCGAGTTCTAATGTTCAAATAATCCTAAGTCTTTCCATTACATTAACTTCAATTGTCATTGGTAATGCACAACTGACGTTGCATCCTTAGACAAATCATAGGACTCATTCAAGTTGTTCCTTATTTCAGTGATGTTATTTCAATTTCCATTAATAGCACTAAATTGACCTCAGTGGTACTGCAGGTCATATAAAGGGCCTAGGCGTGAGTGAGTAAGTATTGAAATAAAGCATCAACAAGATATAAGAAACAATATCAAACACGTAATATGCAAAACAAATGTCTCAAATCAATTTAAGGTCATCACACTTAATCCCTCAAAGCAACAACCTAATGTTTAGCCAATCATGTTGATCGGCTTTGAAAACAAGTTTGACAAAGCCAGATCAAACATAGCTATTACAGAGATAAAATGGAATGATCTCCACTCTAATCTCCTTTTTCTCTTAAAACCCTAACTCTCTTGATTGATCTCCGTTTCTGGCTCTCCAAAAGCTCTATTTCTTCTTGTTCTACTCTGGCTTTTATAGTTTTCTCTTCATGTCCTTGCCAAGTGAGCTTCCTGGAAGTTTCCTTGCTATGCCCGGATGTTGACACGTGCTCCTGTAAACATAAGCCAAGAATGTAGTGAAGACACGTGTATTTGTCAAATAAGAGTGACGAGGCAAAATATCAAATAGATTGGATGCGGTGTTTGCTACGTGCACTTGGACCAAATGTGAAGTGGAGTGTAATCGAAATGTATGCCAAAATTCCTAAGTAAAAATCTAACAAAGGAAAATTATACAAAACGTGCAGAGTGCATGTGTGTGAGGTGAGGCGGGCGCGTGGTGCGCCCGCCATGAGGGTGGCGGTCGCACTATGCGACCGCCGTGAGGGTGGCGGGCGCCTTGTGCGCCAGCCATGTTGCGTGTGTGCGTGTGTGAGGCGGGTGCGTGGTGCGCCCGCCGTGTGTGTGGCGGTCGCCTAGTGCGACCGCCGTGTGTGAGGCGGGCGCACTCGTGTGCATGTGTGTGCTATGTGTTGGTGTAAAGTGTGAGTGCTGTGCAAGTGTGAGTGGTTTGTGAACTTTCGTGAAGGCTTGGAGGTCGGTGTTGTGCAGGACAGCTTGGAGGTCAGTGGTGTGCTTGACTAAGTGTTGTGCATTTTACATACATCAGAGCCTTTTCACGTTGTTTTACAACACTTACCCATTTTCACACAAATCTCCAAAACATGCAGTTCTAGCACACGATCAACATACCAAGTATCATTTGCGCACAAATTCGATAGTAAAAGATAAGGAAATTCATACAAATAAGTCGGCAAAATACCGACTTATCAGTATTTTGCTTGAACACTGTCTATTGCAAATAAGATGAAAGCTCATGGAGAAAAGATGGAGCATGTCATAAGCCACTACAAGAAAAATGGCCTTTAGTTACTGGAATCTTAATGACCACAAACTTTTGGTCACAAAAGAGTACCTTTTATTGATTAAAAAAATGTCCCGTCACTAAATTTTGGTAACAACTAAAAATATGGTAACAACGCAACGAAAAATATAACAATTATATTATAATTGATTTCCATAGGACCTTTAATGATAATCTATACAAAATATACATCGAGAGATGCCAGCAAAATCCTTGAGCGAGGTTTAATCGACCAACAAGCCGCACATGTGTCCGGCCTCTAACGGTAATCCACACGAACTACTTTCGGGATCCTCAAAGGATTGATTTTAACATTAGGTTAATAAGCTAGATCCCTCTAAACAACACCTTAGAAATCTAATAAGAAAACCCTTTTCTTATTTACGTGATTTCTTATTGAGAGAGTTGTGTTGTCTTTGACCTAACATTAAGCATCTATATATAATAATACAGCCTTCCAAAAAGGTTGTCTTGTCAAACAAGAAACGAATTATTACCAAACTCTAATCACTTTCCAAAAGTGAGCAAGAGTATAATAGATGCCATAATTATTATATAATTATGTAAATCATTTTAACCCAAGAAGTAATTCTATTGTGTGTGACCCTTTAGGTTCCTAATCACTTGGCAATAAATATAAATAATAATCTTAGAATTAAATTGGCTTTTGTACAAAACCAACAAAGTCCCACTTGGACTAAAGGCAATTTAGTCACGGACCTTCTAAGATAGAATAAATTAAACAACTTTAATTTATCATTAATTCAACAATTAATTCATTTATATTCATAGATCAAGAGTGGCCTCTAGCCAAGACATCATGACCACCCAAGAGTTAGGAAAAGTCAATTGATCGACTTCACCTATCCATGAACCAGGTACCATGTAATTATCATCCTTTCACCATCCTATATTCCAATTAGTACAAGAGTAAAGTCTAAGTGCCAACTCTTTATTGTACTAATTATATTTCTTTCTTGTACCGATATTCAACTCCTTGTAAATAAATTTAGAACTTTTCCAAATTTACTTACCAAATATGTGCATTTTGAGTTGAACTTCAACAAGTGGCGCCAGAAAGGAATATACTCTCCAACTATTAAGAGTGGTGAATCCTATATCGATCATAAACTACCAATCCGTGCTTCTTGTTATATCCAACGTCTACCGCTCGCATATCCAGTTACGATTATGGACAAATAGAGTCAAAACATAACATCCACACTAAAGATACTCTTATGATCTCAAGTCAAAGGATCGCTTACACTACTGTCACATAGAGATTATACCATTGGCACTCAAATAGTTAACGATATGAAAATCTCTAAGCGGATCATTCCAGTTAACACATTCTCTAATGATTCACCCATATATCACTATATATACTAGTCTATCCGCATTAACAACGTCCTTATTATTGTTAATACTATGACCAGGGAAATTTAAGAATAATAAATATTATTCTAAGGACTTTATCATATTGTACATATATCGACATATATATTTTACAAAATGATAAATATGCCATATCTTTATTGCACAAAATTAAATAATCATTCTTCCATTATGACTCAAACCAATCATTCAGTACTTCAAACCATTCAGTACTTCAAACCAAATGAATAAACATGACTATCATGTTTCTTTTGGGATAATGGTTTAGTCAATGAATAATTATATTATCCTTTGCAGGAATCTCTTGTATCTTTACTTAAATTCTATCAGTGATTACTCTAATCAAATGATAAAATTTTAGTACATGTTTGGATTATTGATGAGACCTTAGTTCCTCAACTATTGAAGAAACTATTTCTATCCAAACAATCTTGTAACTACTTCTCAAGCAACTATATACTTATTCCTTGTTGTAGAATATGTTGTTATAATCTATTTGAAACAATTTCAAATAACAACATTTATATTTAGGATAAATACGTATCCATCTTGATACTTGCAATCATCTTTATAAGATTGAAAACTAGTATCTATGAATCTATTTATATTAAGCTCAACTTTCAAGAATAGATCCTTAATACTTCTCAAGTATTTAAGAAAATTCTTGACCAATTCTAGTGACTCTCACTGGAATTAGATTGAAATATGCTCATAACACTTATAGCGCAGGAGACATTTGGTCATAAATGATCTTACTTCTTAAGAACATTTTGCATATTATATTTCTTAATATCAGTCTTTGGACACATGTCCTAAGGTAAATCCCATCAAATATAGAAATGTAAACCTTTTAAACTGATCCATGCATGTTAAACGTCTTTAACATTTTATCAATATATATATACATATATATATTTACTGTATATGACCAAACAACTTATCAAATATATCTCTATAGACCTTTCCCAATGCATAAGTTGTTTCTCCAAAAATCTTTAATTGAGAAGGTTTTGAATAACTACACCTTAACTAATTAAGAGTAGTTATATAAATTCTCATTATTAATATGTCATCTACATATAATATGAGAAATACAATAATATTGCCAATAATCTTTTGTATACACAAGATTCATATTTGTTTTTTTTTTATTAAATCAAACTTTTTGATTATCTCATCAAAACAAATATTTGAACTCTTAAAAGCTTGCTTTAGTCCATAAATGAACTTTTATAATTTGCATACTTTGCTACGGTATTTAGACATAACCCTTAGATTGTATCATATACTAATCCTTTTGCAAATTACAGCAAGTAAAATCTTAATGGATTTTAACACGACAATTGGTGAAAAGGTTTCATCATAGTCAATACTATGATTTTGTGTAACCTTTAGTGGCCAATATTCATGCTTTATGGGTAACAATGTTACCTTCCATGTTTGTCTTCTTTTGAAGACTCACTTGCACCTTATGGATTTTATCCCTTTAGGTGCATTAACTAAGGCCGATACCTTGTTGTCATTCATGGAATCCATTTTAGATTTTAAGATTCAAAACCACTTTACATTTCTTATCAAATAAGACTTCTTTGTAGATAGTAGGTTTATCATTCTTAATGATAAACACATCATCTCATGTGGACGATACATCCTACTAATCATACAATTTACTTGTGTATTGAGAGCTTCATGTCCTACCGCATCACCATGAGATACAAGCTCTAATTCCATTTCTTTTCATCACTAAATTGTGGTTTAAGAACTTCATAAAGTTCTATATGCTCCCACTTGCTTTTTCTAGAATAAACTATTCTTCTAGAAATATGACATATTTTGAGACAAACATTTTGTGCTCATTGGGATCATATAAATAATATCCAAAACTTTCTTTTGGACATTCCACAAATAGTATATATGAAAATTTTGTATCAAACTTATCAGATTTTACCTTTTATAAAATATAGGATACTCCCAAATATATTGGTTATTTCCCATTTCATATCTCATATGAGGTAAAACCGATAGGTTTAAATAGAACATACCTTAAAAGATCAAATACAATATATATGGTATATTCTCAAAACAATTTTGAGAGAATTGTATAGCTCATCATTAATCGAATAATATCTAATAAAATTCGATAATTACTTTAATATAGAAACAATCTTATTTTTGTTAAGATAATTTTAAAATTCTTGACTCGAGTATTCTCTATTTCGATTGAATCAAAATATTTTAATACTTTTATCAAGTTATTTTTTCAACTTCAATTTTGTATTCTTTGAACTCTTCAAAGAATTTAGTTATATACTTCAATAAGTACATATATGACTATATTTAATATAATCATTTGAAGTATGAAAAACTTTCTCTAATTAGAATTAACATAGGTCTACATACATCAATATGTATTAGACTTAGTAATTCAGTAGATCTTTCACCTTTTTAAGTAAAAGGTAAATTGGTTATTTTCTAATAAATAAGATTCACATTTATCAATTGATGCATAATCAAGTGATTCCAAATAAACATCTTTATGCAATTTGGCTATGTGTTTCTCATTTATATAACCATATCTACAGTGTTAGAGATAAAATTATCAATTTTGTTTCTTTGTGTTTATGTTTGAAAAGAAGATCATCCAAATCAAATATATAAAGTTTGTTATCCAATTAACCAGCACCTTAAAATATTGTCACAATAAAAAGAACAACATTTATTCTTTTGAATTATTGTAAATCTATTCATGTCAAACATGAAATAGAAATAATATTTTAGTAAGTACTGATAATAACAATCCTTTATATTAAGGATTAATCTTCTGAATAAAGAAAACTCTATATTCCTATGGTTAATGTAACAACTTTTGTCACATTCAATTACCACATATAAGAATACATTTTCTTTACTCAACTTTCTACTTATCCTTAAATCTTGCATATTTATGTAAATATGAGATCCAAATCCGGTATCTAATACCAAAGATTTTATTTATAAGCAGAAACATTTATTTCAATCATAAACATATTTGAATTAGAAACTTCATCAAGTTTCTTCTGCTTCAAAATCTCGATGAACGTTTTAATTCTAATTCCAATGTCTATCTTTATAGACCATAGTAGAATTTAATACCATATGAACTTTTGTCCTTATTATTTTGTGTTAAGTTTGAGCGCCCTTTTTATTGATTTTCTTAAAATCAGGGTCCAATTTCACTTTCTTGGATAGCTCAAATATTAACACAATTTCCTTTTTCTTCTTGATTGAATCCTTTGTTGTCTTATTGAGCAATTCAAGCAAATATTTAGATCTCAACTTTGTTCATAACAAAATTAAAAAATCAAATTTTTCAATGAGACTAATCACCTTTAGTACATTAGATGATACTAAAAATTATTTGCCATTTTGCTCTAAATGAGTTCGTAAGAGAGATATCATATATCTCAATTTTAACTCTTATATCATACAATCATTTCATCTCATGAAATATTGTAAAAGCATACATGTTCACATACAACTATTGTAATTAAGATTCATGAATGCTTTTTAGCATAAGACAATATACATTATCAAAATCATCTTTATGTTTTTGACATGTATCTTTGATTACTTGATCAATATCATCATCAAGGAAAAGATTTTAAGGACATAAAATAACTTCTCATACCTAAAAGCAATTGTTAGGTTGTAAAATTCAATCCATAAAATTTGAGCAATTAATATATTGTCAAACAATATATTATACATAATTTTCTACAACAGAAAATAAAGATATAAAAATATTTCATATTTATGCAATAAGCAAAACCAAAATAAATTAAATATGGACTTATGAAAATTTTTGATTTTGCTCCCACTATTTTATTCAAATCAATATCCCTTAAATTGATTCGAGAATTTCACAAAATTCTTAGTGGCTAAGATCTCATTTTAATTATTTTTAACCTTGAGGTAGCTCAATAAGTCAAAATAATCTCAACAAGTAGGTAACATCTACCAATTACAACAAATTATAACTCTTAGATAGTTAGGCCATCAACTCTTGATACACATATCTCATATGTCCCCTAACTCTTTGCCTCAAATACATTTTGACCTTGAGGTAGCTCAACAAGTCAAAAGTCGTTGTTAAATCAAACCCATTATTCAGAGATCTTATCTCATAGCATAAATGTATTTAAAGTAAAACAACCTTGAGGTAGCTCAACAAGTTGCTCTAATAAAAATTTGTTTAAACTATAATAATGGAAGGAAACTAATTATGATTTAATATTTAATTAAGGGATTAATTTAAGGTCTCATCATACATACATATCATATGTGAAAATTATTTGATCAATTGAACATAAAATATGCAATTAAATAAATAGATTATTTTATCAAATATAAATCACATATGACATGTTATTCAAATAATCATATTAAATGAATATTTAATATATTTATATCAAATATAAATCACATATGACACATGTTATTCAAATAAACATATTAAATGAATATATAATAAATTTATATCTAATATAAATTGTATATGATATGTTATTCAAATAATCATATTAAATGAATATATAATAAATTTATATCAAATATAAATTGCATATGACATGTTATTAAAATAATCATATTAAATGATAGATTCATATCAAATATAAACTACATGTTGTCTTACTCAAATAATCGCATTAAATGAATATAAAATAGATTTATATCAAATATAAATTATATATGTCATATTATTCAAATAATCATATTAAATAAATATATAATGAATTTATATCAAATATAAATTATATATGTCATATTATTCAAATAATCACATTAAATGAATATATAACAAATTTATATCAAATATAAATTACATATGTCATATTATTCAAATAATCATATTAAATGAATATATAATAGATTTATATCAAATATAAATCATATATGTCATATAATTCAAATAATCACATTAAATGAATATAAAATAATTCTGTCGTGAATCTGTATGTATATTAATTCTGATCTTATTAGAAATTATTTAATTGAATTTTTGAAACTTTTATGGGTCAAAATATAGTTTCCAAAACTATAGGGCCAACTGATTAGAAAAGAATAAAGATCTGGGGTCAATTTCTAATTATGAAAACATTTTTCATAGAGGCTCCAGATTGGGTTTTATAAACCACGTTTACATGATATTTTTTTTAATGATTGATGATGACGTCATCATATGACGTCATCTTCATTTTCAGCCAAAAGAAATTAAAAAAAAAACTTTGCTTATGTATTTCCTTTTCAATCAGTTTCCAGCAGCACCCTTCCCTTTTTTTTTTGAAAAAATTCAAACCAGTTTTGAATAAAAAATCAAAATCACAATTTTGACTCATTATTTAAAAATCGAATTTTTAAACAATTTCTCAAATAACCCAATTAAATCAAATATAAATACATAACAATTTATCATTCATGACATGGTATATTATGTATAGATAAATCAAATTAGGCTCTGATACCACTGTA
This sequence comes from Ophiorrhiza pumila, assembly GCA_016586305.1. NCBI lineage: Eukaryota > Viridiplantae > Streptophyta > Magnoliopsida > Gentianales > Rubiaceae > Ophiorrhiza > Ophiorrhiza pumila. Next base: position 19,848,759 of record BLIW01000005.1, read on the forward strand.
AGGAAATCAACATAGTAACAACGCAGCGGAAAATATAACAATTATATTATAATTGATTTCCATAGGACCTTTAATGATAATCTATACAAAATATACCTCGAGAGATGCCAGCAAAATCCTTGAGCGAGGTTTAATCGACCAACAAGCCGCACACGTGTCCGGCCTCTAACGGTAATCCACACGAACTACTTTCGGGATCGTCAAATGATTGATTTTAACATTAGGTTAATATGCTAGATCCCTCTAAACAACACCTTAGAAATCTAATAAGAAAACCCTTTTCTTATTTACGTGATTTCTTATTGAGAGAGTTGTGTTGTCTTTGACCTAACATTAAGCATCTATATATAATAATACAGCCTTCCAAAAAGGTTGTCTTGTCAAACAAGAAACGAATTATTACCAAACTCTAATCACTTTCCAAAAGTGAGCAATAGTATAATAGATGCCATAATTATCATATAATTATGTAAATCATTTTAACCCAAGAAGTAATTCTATTGTGTGTGACCCTTTAGGTTCCTAATCACTTGGCAATAAATATAAATAATAATCTTAGAATTAAATTGGCTTTTGTACAAAACCAACACTTCTTTGATCCAAAGAGTATTAATACTTGATAGAGTCAGAATACAATAAAAGATGGAGTTGTGCTAACAGATGCACAAAAGAAAATAATAAAGGCACTATGGCTTAAGGATATAAAGGTAAAAAATTACCTTTTCAAGGCCATTGATCACACCCTTAAGGAGACAATTAATGATAAGGGAAGTTCCAAGAGCATTTGGGATTCTGCGAAGTAGAAGTATCAAGAATCAACATGAGTATTTTTCTCGAACACTGACTATTGCAAAAATGATGAAAGCTCATGGAGAAAAGATGGAGCATGTCATAAGCCACTACAAGAAAAATGGCCTTTAGTTACTGGAATCTTAATGACCACAAACTTTTGGTCACAAAAGAGTACCTTTTATTGATTAAAAAAATGTTCCGTCACTAAATTTTGGTAAGAACTAAAAATATGGTGAACAAAATAAAAATTTGTTAGTATTTGGTCACTAAACGCCATGGCGGGAAGCATTTCCGCCTTTCACACACCCTTTGGTGACCAAAATTGGTGACGAGAAAATGTTTAGTCAATAAAACTTGGGTACAAAACCTTTGGTGACTAGAAAAGTGGTCTCTAATATGCAAATGTCTAATGACGGTTTTTTTTGGTCAACAAAGGTCATAGGAAAATTGAGATTTCCACCACTTTAGAATAATTTGGTGAGGAGAAAATAATTGATCAATAAAAGTTTTTCAATAGAGATCCACGATGACCAGAAAAGTGGTCACCAATTATTAATAGAATAATTAATTTGTCATTTACCATATAAACTTAGTAAGTAAGTTAAATAATAAGTGACTATTAAAATGGCAAAATAGTTAACTTTTGGGTGTTATATAGGGAAAATTTGTGTTTGAATCTCCTGTGCTACATTATGATATCTAAAATAAATATTTTCATAAATATTATTGTCTTAATAAACTTAATAAAATGCTACAAATTGCATTAATATTGTGGTTGGTGAAGTGGAAAGTTTTTTAGTATGAAGGCTATGGTCACATGTTCAAATCTCTCTATCTCCAAATCCTATTTTTTTGGAGAATTAACGAGAAATTATACTTTGGTCCCTCAAATTTATATCTCTTCAATTAGATCTCTAATACTTAAATAACAATTTTTTTGGAGAATTAACGAGAAATTATACTTTGGTCTTTCAAATTTATATCTCTTCAATTAGATCTCTAATACTTAAATAACAAAAATAGTCTTATAAATTTGAATTGGGGATTTAACAATAAATTGTACTTTAGCCTCTCAAATTTATATATCTTCAATTAGATCTATAATTAAATAACAAAAATAGGTTTATAAATTTTAATTGATCTTAATTTAAAGAAATTAGATCTTTAATTAAACAACAAAAATATGTTGGGATTTTTAACAAGAAATTGCACTTTGATCCCTCAAATTTATATATTTGAATTAGATCTCTAATTAAATAACCAAAATGGCCTTATAAATTCGAATTGATCTTAATTTCAATGAATTGGATCTCTAATTAAAAAACAAGAAATGAATTTCAATGAAGTTTTAATTTATCTTAATTAAAAGAGTGTAACGAGAAATTGCACTTTGGTCGTTCAAATTTATATCTTCTTGAATTAGATATGTAATTATAAATAACAAAAAATGGTCTTATAAGTTTCATTTAATCTTTGTTAAAAGGAATTATATCTCTAATTGAACAAAAAAAATTACCTTATAAGTTTTAATTTATCTTAATTAAAAGAAATTACATCTCTAAATAAACAAAAAAAATGAACTTAAAAGTTTTAATATATCTTAATTGAAGGTATTAGATCTCTTATGTACTATTGGCTTTGTCAATGTACTATTTGATAAGAATTAAATTTGGACCAACTTAATACTTTGTTGAGGAAATCTAACACATAATATGTTCATGGAACACAAAGGATATTTACAAAGACACTAATTTTAAAGAATTCGAAATGTGTTTATTGAATAATAATAATAATAATAATAATAATTTAGAATGACTCTGCAAGTGTTTTTATAGTTTTGACGAGTAAGTATTTAATACATTAGAGTTAGAAAATGAATAATGAGAAATACTATTTATATATAAATGGTTAGATAGATGTTTATTTTTTTGGGCCTTATTATGCAGACTAAATTAATTTAAGAAAGGCCACAAATATGTAAATAAAATATTGGATACATAAATGTAATATTTGATAAGAATTCAATTTGGGCTAACTTAATGGCCTAACAATATAATATAGTATCCAAAGGAATTGATGGGCTAAATTAAGGCCACAATAATGAATTATTATTTGTGTTGGACAAATTAAGTTATTAATAATAATAGTAAGACACCCTAATATTTTTATTTTTTCCCTATCACATTTTGAGAAGGCCATAAATTATTTTTTATTAACTAAATTTAGTGTGAGTTAGTAACATTCAAATAATCTATTTAAAAAAAATATTAATCTTAGTATTTTGTTGAGGATATCTAACACTTGAAGTCCAACTATTATTGTAAAAATATTTTTTATATTATAATATTTGAATTCAATGGAATAATTTACTCATTATTTCACTAATACCCTTACTCTTTTTATATTTTTTATGTTAATCATTATTTCAATATGCTTTATGATTCTATTTTATTAAAATTATTGATAAGTTGGTTTTATACCAACTTATATGTGTTAATTTACTTGGCTTTTGCTTTGATTTTCATGTGATTGTGTGGTGTTTTATGTGTATTGTGCATATCTGAGATGAGCTAGTTGATAATGAAGAAATGATGCAAAACGTATGAAAATGATGGTAAATGCAAAGTAAAGTGTAGAGGTTGAGAATGAAGGAATCAAAAATGCATATTTGGCCATTTTAGGGTTTGTACAGCTTTATTGTGCAAATTCATCTGAGCATAACTTCTTCAATATTAATCCCAATGATGAGTTCTTGGATGTTCTGGAAAGCTCTTTGAGTTGTCTTCAATTCTTATGTTTTAACTTTCTTCTACTTCTGTGTGTAAATATGAGAAACGAAAGCATCTTGATGATTGCTACTTCATGATTTAGTTATTGAATTCATATTGCCACAGTTTGGTAGATTGTTAATAACTTGAGTTACAGACCTCCAATTAAGGTGATTCTTGATCTATTGAAAAGCCATGAGATAGACTTAGAACTTTTATGTTTACCATAAAAACCAATTCAGGAGCTAAGTCACACGAATTTGGCATACAAGTTGGGTCTTAAGCTGAAACAAACATTCAGCCATATTGAAAGCTCACACTCACAACACCTTCATAGGCATTCTCACAAACACCTCACGAGCACACTATCCTTGCACTACACTCATAGCACACCCACATTACTCACTGCACACACGATGTGCGGCGAGGTGACCTCGCCGCACAAGCACACACGCTACACTCTCACACACTCGCACGAGCACTGCACCACACCCATGCGGCGAGCTCACCTCGCCGCATGCACTCTCGCGCATCACTGGCACACAAGCACTCTCACACACTCTTGCATCACTGCACACTACACGCACATCTTCACTACACACATGCACATACACTTTCGCACACTCTCGCACGCTACTATGCACACACACATGCGGCGAGGTGACCTCGTCGCATACACACACATACACATATCACCCATCTCACACACTCATACCATTCATTTCAGCTTTCATGCATTTGCACACAACATTGTTCGTATGATATCCACACACATTCAGCACACAACTCACAAACTTTTCAATTCACGATTTGCATTTTTATTTGCTGAAACTCACCCACATCTACACTCCACATTATCACACTCATGTTCACTAAAATTCCCACATTCTTATACATTCACCTCACAGCTTCACCATTTTCACATTCACTCACAACTCACAATTCACTAACTTCACAACATGCTCATTTCATTCCATCTACCCAAGATATTATTCGTTCACTCAACTTTGCAACATTCACAATATGCCATTTTCATTTTCATTTGTAGAATTCTTCACCCACACTTTTTAAGTCATTCACTCATATACCTCACAATTCACAAACATCACAATTCACTCACAACACTATCGTTCACTCAAAACTCACAACACTCCACGCACATTGTTCACTCACACAGCACACACAAATGCATGGCGAGACCTCGCCGCGAGGTCTCGCCAGCAAAACGCACACACGGCGAGACCTCGCCGCGAGGTCTCGCCACACACACACTACACGGCGAGGTCTCGCCACGAGACCTCGCCAGCATGATGCTCTTGGAGTGGACTTTGTTTGGCAATCTTGAAGAAATGACAAAGTGTTGGGAGTTTTGTTTCATGAGTTTCAGTTTTGTTGCACTGTTTTGAGTTGGTCATAACTCTCTCATCCGAGCTCCAAATTGGGTGATCCATATGGCTATGGAAAGCTAAGATAACGAGTTACAATTTTCATGTTTTAAGCTTTCCTTGATTCACAGCGTTTCATGGTCAAATTTTTGTTTGAAGCTGCAGCTTTGAGGTTTCGTATATTGAGATTGCTGGAAAATGGCTAAGTGTTGGATCTTTGAATTTCTGAATTTCTAGGCAGCTGAAGGCGTGAAGTTCGGTGGCAAGAAGGCGTGATTTCCTGAAGGCTGTTCTGCTTGGAAGCTCGCGAGGATGCTGAAGGCGTGATTGGTTGCGGCTTGAAGGCGTTGTTCGAGTCTGAATCTTCAATCTGGAGTCAGAAGCAGCGAAGGCGCGACAAATAAAGCTTGAAGGTGTGTTGCTGGTTGCTGAAGCTGCTGAAGGCGCGCGTCCGAAAGCCCAAAGGCGCTGGAGTGCTGATTATTTCTTAAAACTTGGAATTTTTATTTCTTTGGGCTGATTTTTGGTTTTTCCTTTTTAAGGGCACTTTTGTAACACTTTATACATTTTATGTTGCGTATTAGTTACGTTTTCCCAACTCTATATATAGGGAAAGTAGCTAGTATGTAAAGGGACCCCGGAGACTATTATTTTCTATTCACATTTTATTTTCCATATCGTAACCGACTTTTGATTTTGAAGAGCAGGAAGTGTTCTTGAGATCTACTTTCTCTCTCTACTTTTATCTCTCTAAGTTTGTTGCTTCAATTTGGATTTCGATCAAAGAATTGCTCTCATCATTATACATCTCCTAGAAATTGAGAAGAAAAGTGACAAACCTCTCGGCATTTGGAAGCTTTTAAGACTCTTAATTGGTAAACTCTTCCAATTAATGATTATGAAATGTTTAAACTTCCAATTTGTTGATTGTGAAGCTGAAATGGAGATTCGTGGCTAATTGCATGATAATCTAGGATACTGAGGGTGAATGCTAGGTTGAAATTGTAATTGTGCAGTAGAACTAACAATCTAATATAAGAAATGAAAATTCTCAACTATGAATTTGTAAAACTTGTTAAGTGCATGCTTTTGATCTGAATTTGATGAAGTGAGATTTGATTGCGGTCGTCATGCTGAATTGAGTCTTCTTTTGTAAGATTTGGATGAAAATATGAATAAGAACCTGAGAATGCATGAGTTCTTAAACCTGTTTGAATTTGCACAGATCTTAAGGCTAGACCTCACCATAGGAACCGTTGAGTCTGTATAATCCTGAGAACAAGGTGATAAGAGATTCTCCTACTTAAATGATGAATTTACATGCTAGCATCGGGCCTCACCATGGGAGATTCTAGGTGTTCATGCCTGAGTAATTTGAGTGGGGAATTGAGACAGCTTGTTCACACTTCACCATCCTTAGGCCTGACCAGAGGATAGGATGGTGTCGGGAGACTAAAATTGTAGTGTAGTGACCATGCTAACTATAATTTCTGTTTCCAATTGTGATTCTCCTCATCTGTTTTGATTGTATGTTAGTAATACTGCATATATGAGAAGTTGCATTCACCCGGAAGTAGCCTAGATTATCAGCTTAATTTTCTTGAGAACTTTGATTTTACTTCTTTGAGTCTTAAATTTAGTAATCAGTATTCTTTAGTCTTGTTATATTTTGGTGACACAATTGAGCATATCAAACTTCTTGAATCGACTATTTCCCTGAGGAACGAAACCTAGCTCACTGCTACTATATTAAGTGAAATTAAGATAAATTGACGAGCCACGACACTCGACATCAATTATGCATGTTATTTACTTTAGTTTAAACATTTTTTGATAGCAATCCGCCCAAGTCCATGCCAAGCCCGACTCCACTTGTTCATCCATTGTCGAATCTTGATGGTCCAATGACGAGATCAAGGAGCAAGAGGATGAAAGAGGAGCTGCAAGCATTATTGACAACTCATTGTGAGGAGTTGGACGTTTTTGAAGAGCTTCATGATCCGGTCCAAACATCTTCCACCAATGGAATTTTATGGAATATCTCTTCAATCACAATTCATGAAGAAGTTTCTAAGAGTTCTACATTGGAGCTTGAGGAAATTCCACATTGAAGAGTATTCATGGATCAATCACATTGAAGACCAAGAAGGTGTGCTTGGACTTTGACTTATTGGATCACGTCATTTTTAATTGATAGGATTTATTTGTGTTTTTAATTAATTAAGTTCGAACCAAATTAATGCGGGCTTTAATTAATTCGTCTTTTTAATAAGTTGATTACTTGGCCCAATTATCTTACATGATAATGGCAAGTAAAGAATTAGGAAACTTAAGAAGTCAATTCGGTTTTTGCCTCTTAAAGGATAAGACCGTGTGCTTCAATTTTTAGGAAACTAATCTCCTACTTTTTAGGAGGATAAGCGTGTCTTCCTTGAAGAAGCAAAACCATGTTTTGCTTTGTCATGTTTTAGGAAACTAAGTTTGTTAGTTAGTTAGTTAGTTAAGAAGTCGAGTTGTACTTGGTTTCTATTAGGGTTTTTGTTTCCTTTTTGCTTAAGGATAGCCGAAACTACTCCTTATTTAAGGAAGGCTTTGTACATTATTTTTTATATATGAAATTTGATAATTTTAGCATTGCTAAAGAACTTTTACAGCCGTGAAAAAGTTGTAAAAATGTGAGTTCAATTAAATTTAGTTGAATTTTCATAAGACCCATGAGCCTAGAAGCTAAGACCTTTAGGTGAACTTACAAGTTCTTGATTTTAAGAACAAGTCAAACTGATTTGTTTAACTCTTGATTTACATGAGTTAGGCCGAATCCTTTTGTTCATACGTGGGGGTTTGATTACTTCATATCATTCCTTTTCGTGTCAATATCTTTTATTTTCTATTTGTTAATTCCGCATTGTCTTGTTGAGTTTGTTCTTGTTCGACGTTTTGGTGAAACAACGATCCAAAGGAGGTGATTTTCGTGTGGTCTAGGGTTCCAATTCTTGACCATCTGTATCAATTTGTATCAAAGCAAAAGGTTGTCTCCCAAATTCAGGTTTTATTTCTTCTTTTGAGTCTTGAACTTCTAGTTTCGGTTGTGTCTTGTTTTTGCTGTTTTGTGTCGTTTCTTGTTGCTGCTGTTTTGCGTTGTTTTTGGCGTCAATTCTGCATTGTTTTGTTCATCATCATAGTGCTGAATTCTTGTGTTTTCGTTGTTGTGTCACACGTCAAAAAAAAATTAGGGTTTTAGTTTGGGTCAATCTCATAACTTCCTTGTTTTTCATCTTATTGTCATTCTTCCTTTTGTGTTGTTTTCGTTAGTGTCTCTATATCACTTTGTGTTTTAGTTGAGTTTTTGTTTCAAGTCAAAAAGATTAGTTCTTGGAGACTTTCTTGAACTTCTTGAAATTCTTGAAATTCCAAAGTTACTGAAATTGATTCTTGAACTTGATTCTTGATCTTTGTCGCAAATCTTGGATATCTTGTTAAATTTGCATCTTCAAATTCGAAATAATTGGTGATTTCTTGAAGCTTTTTAATTGCTGAAATTTAAGGTTTGGACATAAGACAAACAACCTTAAACAAAATCCTAGGTTGTGTCTTAAACCTTAAAACCCTAATCTTGTACCTTGTCCGAATTCAAAAAAAAAAAAAGAGAGACCGACTTATAAAAAAAAAGAGAGCCAAAAAGGCAATTCGGTCAATTAAAATATATATATATATATATATATTCGGACCATTCAAAAAAAAGGGTTGTGTTTTCACTTGTTTCTTTAAAAAGATCAACAATTTGAATTTGCCATATCTTGCTCAATACAACTCAGAATAAAGTGATTCAAATTGCTATCATTTCGTCTTTAAGCCTACTTTATGCTTTCTTTAGATTCTGAAGTTAAATCAAGTTATACCCACACGTAATCTAAATAATCTTGTGACGTATTTTCTTTGTTCAAATTCTCTTTGGTTTTTACTTGTGTAAATTTTTGTTATGGAACTTATTGGTTGAGACGTGTTCTATAAATCATTGAACATGGTAAGTCTCAATAGTTCTAACATATTCATTACTTGAGAGTATTAGATAGGGAATACACGAGAAAAACCACTACACTAGAGAGGAGAGTACCTACTCACCATATTGTGAGAACCCGTGAGCTATATCTATATATATTTCTTATTTTTTTCACTAATATTGCAGGTACCAATGGAGGAAGGAAAAGGTGATAGTCCAATATCACAAGCCGAACAAAAGTACGCCAATGAGTTACTTTTTAAGATGCTTCGAAAGATGCAACTTCAAATAGACAATTTGGCATCGGCATCTAAGAGTTCCGCTTCAAGGAAACTCAAATTTGATGAGTTTCAGTCCGATCATGATAATGATGAGGAGGAGGAGGAGACCACGGATTCTTCTAAGAAAGGTGACAAGTCTAAAATTTCAATTGGTTCTGTTAAACTAACCATTCCTACTTTTCATGAAAAGGCAGATCTCGAGGCATATTTTGATTGGGTACGAGAATTAGATCACTTCTTTGAAGGTAATGATTATCCCGAGGATAAGAAGTACCGACTTGCCTTTATGCACCTCAAGGATTATGCTAGTTTATGGTGATATGAAGTTGTTCAAACTAGACGCCAAGATGGTGAAAGACCAATCAAGACTTGGAACCAAATGAAAGTGCTTATGAGGAAGAAGTATGTTCCTTCACATTACAACCGTGAGCTTAATCGCAAATTGCACTCTCTTGTGCAAGGAAGCGAACAGTGGAGGAGTACTATCATGAGATGGAAGCACTTATGATTAAAGCCAATGTTCAAGAGGATCCCGACTCAACCATAGAAAGGTTTCTTCGAGGTATGAGTTCTAATTTAGCATACCATGTGGATCTTCAAAGTTATGTTGACATTAATGAGTTTGTTAATAAGGCTATTAAGATTGAAAGGCACATGAAAGGAAAGAATAAGTTCACACAACCACCACCACCATGGCGAAGAGATCAAAAGCCGAATGTAGTTCCTTTCACTCCATCAACGAAGCCGTGTCAATTCACCCCAAATTAGACTTCAAGTGCACCATCTAATGTCCCAAAATCAGTCTCCAAAGTTGCTGAATCTACACCCAAATCGGCGTCAACTGCTGGACAAAGGTTAAGGGATATCCATTGTTTTAAATGTCAAGGTTTTGGTCACATGCAATCAGATTGTCCAACTCGGAAAGTGATGACCCTTCTTGATAATGGAGAAGTAGTAAGCGATGATGATTGTGCTGACATGCCTGCTCTTGAAGAAAAGTATCAAAGTGAAGAAAGTGAAGAGCTTGAAACTTATGAGGTTGGTGACTTTTGTTTAGTTTCTCGCCGCATACTTAATGTTCAACCACGACTCGATGATGATTTAATGCAAAGAGAAAACATATTTCACACACGATGTATGGTTCAAAATAAGATATGTAGTGTGATCATTGATAGTGGAAGTTGTACAAGTGTGGCTAGTACTTTACTTGTTAATAAGCTGAAATTGTCTTGCATGAAACATCCGAAGCCATATAGACTTTAATGGCTTAATAATTCAGCTGAAACTCGAGTCACTAAGCAAGTTAAGTTTTCATTCACCATTGAAAAATATGTGGATAAAATTTTGTGTGATGTGGTTCCAACGGAAGCAAGTCATATTTTGCTTGGAAGACCTTGGCAATTTGATCGTGATGTACTTTATCATGCCAAGAAATTTTTTTTCAGTTTTGAACATGAAGGTAAAAAGATTACTCTTCGGGCTTCAACTCCAACTCAAGTCTTCAAAGATCAAGCAAAACTTGTCCAAGCTTGTAGAGATATGCGTGAAGCAAAGGAGAAGAAAGAACAAGAGAAACACAATATAATAGCTAGCTTAGATCAAAAGAATGATTTATCTTCTTGTAATAGCCGAGAGTTAGTTGTTTCAAAATCTTGTTATTTCGCTTCTTCTAGTGAGATTAAGAGAGCAATACTAGATAGGCAGCCTTTGTACTTGATGATTCGCAAGGCAAAACCCTACTTGAATAAAAGGCATGCTAAGTGGTTAGAGTTTACTTAGTCCTTTCCATATGTTGTTAAGTATAAATCTGGTAAAGAAAATGTTGTAGCTGATGCATTATCTAGGAGATACTCATTATTCACCTATTTGCATGCTAAGTTACTTGGTTTTGAATTGATCAAATATTTGTACAAAGATGACGTTGATTTTCAAACCGTAATTGATACTTGTGCTACACGGCCGAATGGAGATTATTATGTGTCTGATGGATTCTTGTTTAAAAAGGATAAATTATGCATACCCTCATGTTCCATTCGAGAATTACTTGTTAAAGAAACCCATAGGGGAGGGTTAATAGGGCATTTTGGTATTGCTAAAACACTTGCAATTTTGAATGAACATTTTTATTGGCCTAACATGATTAAAGATGTTACAAGTGTCTGTGATAAATGCATTGTGTGTAAACAGTCAAAATCGAAAATAATGCCTCATGGTTTGTACGCACCTTTGCCTGTTCCTAGTCATCCTTGGATTGATATTTCAATAGATTTTGTACTTGGATTACCTAGGTCACGCAATGGTAAAGATAGCATATTTGTAGTTGTTGATCGATTTAGTAAAATGGCACATTTTATTGCATGTTCCAAAACTAATGATGCTACATATATTGCTGATTTGTTCTTTAAGGAAATTGTAAGGTTGCATGGAATTCCTAAGAGTATTGTTAGTGATAGGGATGTAAAGTTCTTATCTCACTTTTGGCACTAAATTACTATTTTCTACTGTTGCACATTCCCCAAACTGATGAGCAAACCAAAGTGGTTAACCGTACTTTGTCTACTTTACTTCGTGCTATATATAGAAAAACTTAAAGAATTGGGAAGGTTGTTTGCCGCATATTGAATTTGCTTATAATCGAACTGTCCATAGTTTAACTAATTGTTCGCCTTTTGAAATTGTTTATGGTTTCAATCCGTTGACTCCCTTTGATATTTTGCCTTTACCTATTAATGAGTTTGTTAATGTTGAAGGTCAAAGAAAAGCTGATTTTATTAAGGAGTTACATGAAAGAGTTAGAAATAACATTCAAAGGCGTAATGAACAATATGCCAAACAAGCTAATAAAGATCGAAAACAAGTGATATTTGAACCGAGTGATTGGGTTTGGATTCACTTGAGAAAGGAAAGGTTTCCCGAAAGGAGGAAATCTAAGCTTCATCCACGAGGAGATGGTCCTTTTCGTGTTTTGGAAAGGATTGGTGATAATGCTTAAAAGATAGAGCTTCCTAGTGAGTATGGCAATGTATCATCTACATTTAATGTTTCTAATTTATCTTTTTTTGATGTAGGTGATTTGAGGACGAATTCTTTCGAGGAGGGAGAGAATGATAGCAATCCACCTGAGTCCATGCCAAGGCCGACTCCACTTGTTCATCCATTGTTGAGTCTTGATGGTCCAATGACGAGATCAAGGAGCAAGAGGATGAAAGAGGCGTTGCAAGCATTATTGACAACTCATTATGAGGAGTTGGACGTTTTTGAAAAGCTTCATGATCCGGTCCAAACATCTTCAACCAATGGAGTTTTATGGAATATCTCTTCAATCACAATTCATGAAGAAGTTTCTAAGAGTTCTACATTGGAGCTTGAGGAAATTCCACCTTGAAGAGTATTCATGGAACAATCACATTGAAGACCAAGAAGGCGTGCTTGGACTTTGACTTATTGGATCACGTCATTTTTAATTGATAGGATTTATTTGTGTTTTTAATTAATTAAGTCCGAACCAAATTAATGTGGGCTTTAATTAATTCATCTTTTTAATAAGTTAATTACTTGGCCCAATTATCTTGCATGATAATGGCAAGTAAAGAATTAGGAAACTTAAGAAGTCAATTCGGTTTTTGCCTCGTAAAGGATAAAACCGTGTGCTTCAATTTTTAGAAAACTAATCTCCTACTTCTTAGGAGGTTAAGCGTGTCTTCCTTGAAGAAGCAAAACCGTGTTTTGCTTTGTCATGATTTAGGAAACTAAGTTTGTTAGTTAGTTAGTTAGTTAAAAAGTCAAGTTGTACTTGGTTTCTATTAGGGTTTTTGTTTCCTTTTTGCTTAAGGCTAGCCGAAACTACTCCTTATTTAAGGAAGGCTTTGTACGTTATTTTTTATATATGAAATTTGATAATTTTAGCTTTACTAAAGAACTTTTGCAGCCATGAAAAAGTTGTAAAAACTTGAGTTCAATTAAGTTTAGTTGAATTTTCATAAGACCCGTGAGCCTAGAAGCTAAGACCTTTAGGTGAACTTACAAGTTCTTGATTTTAAGAACAAGCCAAACTGATTTGTTTAACTCTTGATTTACATGAGTTAGGCCGAATCCTTTTGTTCATACGTGGGGGCTTGATTACTTCATATCATTCCTCTTCGTGTCAATATCTTTTATTTTATGTTTGTTAATTCCGCATTATCTTGTTGAGTTTGTTCTTGTTCGATGTTTTGGTGAAACAACGATCCAAAGGAGGTGGTTTTCGTGTGGTCTAGGGTTTTGATTCTTGACCATCCGTATCATTTTTTTTACAATATGGATGAGCTATAACTTAATTAATTTAAACATTTTTTGACAATATGGGTGAGCTATAACTGAATTAGTTTAAACATTAGTGTAAATATATAGCTTATATTAGCTGATTTGGCAAAGTAATGATGTAAGTATCACCTTTCAAAGGACCAAACTCTTTACTAAATCATGTTATATTATTTTTGCAATAGTATTTTTAACATTTTTATTTTTATTTATCAGTAAAATATAAAACTTAAAAATTAGAAATTTAATTTATTAAAAATAAATAATTTCTATTAATACAATTTTGCACTATTAGTAAACTTATAAAACTATAAGTATAAGTATTACTTATTATTAATTATTTTGTTATACCTTTAATGCGCATGAAATTAAAAATAATTATCAATGTAAAAAAATTGAAAACAAAATTAGAAAGACTTATTTAAAAAAATACTTATAAAATAGTTAGACATAAACACTAAACACTCACTAATTTTCCTAATTTATAATAATAAATTCATGTTAGGGCTCACACTTACATACACGTGCGCACCCAATCATCTCAACACTTAACCAATTTTAGCCCTATCTAGCACATCCTCACAAATTTATGCCGCTCTGCCTACTACCAATCTTCACAAACATCAAAAATGTCTCCTCTTACTAATCTATGCTGCAAATCGTAATGAAGATATTCTTGCTGTCTACCCAAAGCCACCAATCACAAAAGACCGCTCAACCATCGCCATTGTCCTAAGATGGCTTCGCCGCCGCCATTCAACTGAGATTGCTATGCCAAGGCATTCAACTGAGATCGCTCCGCCGCAGTCAATCACTCGAGACCACTCTGCCACAGGGGTTTGTGGGTCTCAAAATTAGTCATCTGGAAATATAAGTGAACTTTAATCTTAAGGTGCAAAGTTGGCTTCTTTATCATCTCTATCTATCAGCATGCTGCAAGAAATTGGAAGAAGATGTAACTCAAAGGTATTACTTATTACACTACATACTTCCTATTTACTTTCATTGTTAGTTCCAGGTACTTTATTGCTTTGTGTCTTTCACAATGTTTGTCTCTTAAGCTTGTTAGGTTCAGTTCAGGCCTCTAGTGAGCACAAGTGAGGATTTACAATTCTCATATGAGGTTAGTGCAACAGTTTTATATTATGTTTTCAACATTTTTTCAAGTAGCGATAATTTTCTTATCTATTGAAGTCTAGGCCATGGATTCAGTATTGAGAAGAGCTGGAGCATGGATAAATAGATGTTTCATGTACTTGCCATTCCTTTCTATGGTGGTTTATTATATGTCCATTTATTGAAATTGGGTGGTTAACTGATTCACTTTTTAATATTGGAGGGCTAGTAGATGTGCTTAGAGATGGTAGGGGCTTCATGTTCTATTAACATGGTGATAATTGATTGCTTAGAGATGGTGTGTGCATGGTTTTATTCAATAATTGATCCTATTTAGATGAACAAAAATCAGTACTGGGAATCAATGGCGAGGTATACCTCTCATTATTTTAGCAAAATGTGGACAAAAAGTTTTGCCAGTTTGGAAAGGCACATTGACTTAAAAGGAAAGAAATCAATAGAATAATACTACTTACATCAATTTAGTTAATAATACTACAAGCTCAAAACCAAAGAGGAAATTGATAGAATAAATTCCCAAATCCTTATGGAATACATTTGAAGTAACATCTTTGTTTACTACAAGTTAAAACATGTTTTTTTTGTAGTTTCGAATTGAAGTAGTGCTTAATGTATCTTAGATTAGAAATGCACGGGAACAATCTGTTTTGCGGCACAATTTGATTTCTTTTGTCTTTACACTTTTCTAGAAACTAGAAATGCCTTGGCATATTCATGTCAACTTGTTTTCTTATCAGATTTAAAATTTTAGCATTGGATAAGCCAATTGATAATCAAATAGACATTCATTTTCTCAAATTTGAAAATTAGATAACCTTTACAAATTTCTTTCATAGAACCTTTAAAGAGTAAATTGTCATGAATATTTTGGGATTGCATTTCTTCTTGAATACTGTATTTGTTGGAACTATCTGAAAATGCACATTAGATGTGCACACAAGGTTCAATTTGCACATAAGCACAAACTGAAAAAGTAATGTTTTAAGTAGGTTTTGTTCATTGTGACCATACGATTCCTAAGAATTGCTATAATCTCTATGTGATTGATTTTTTTTAGTTCCTTTTTCAATGAAGAATCAAAGGAAATTGAACATTGTAGTGCTTGCACATGGGGCAATACAAAAGAGGGAAGCATTAATCAAGGCATTGGTAGAAAGTGAGAAATCCAAGTTTGAAAAAAAAAGTAAGAGCTTTCTCAAGTATCCATCATTCGTTGTATGTCCTTCTTTTACAATTCTGATCCTCTCATTTGAGTAAGTAATTTTTGGAGATTCTCATGGATATGGCGGTTGATTTTCAGATCTTTATCATTTTTTAGGGAAATCCTTTGAACTGAATTCTCATTCTTTTCTGGGTTATTTGCTAAAACAAGACCTTGAATCATATGACTACTGATAAAATGTGCAATGCCAAATAATATTTGTTATTCATCAAAGGTGTCAAACAATTCTACATGTACCTTATATTGTGGATCTAATATCTCATGTTTTATCTATGGAAATTATCTTAGAAATGGCTTTTTTTCTTTTTCTTTGGAATTGATAATGCTTAAATTGGACTTTCTTGAAACTTGATGTGTTGATTAAACAAATGTGATTTTGGGGGACAATCAAATACTTCATCAAATGTCTAAATTCAAGTGCTTAGACTTCTCTCTTTAGAATTTTTTAGTCACTTTCCATTATGTAGCTGCAAGAAATACAAAAAAAAATTAATTTTTGGAGAGTATTAAAATTTGTACTTTTTGTATGATGGGCAAGAACATACTTTCAGTAGTTCACAACTTGGACAGGGTACTTAAAATTAATGAAAAAAGGACAACTAGAAAAATAATGAAGCTATTGAAACTGTGGTAACAGAATATGGACTAGATTTTTCATTGTAATTGTGTCTTGTGTCTTGCTTATCATAGTGAGAGAATGGTTCTGTTGGTTGTTGAATCATCTCAAGTTTACAGGAGCTCATTTTCAGCATTTGTGATCTCTCCAAAGCTTCTTTCGTGTTGCTTATCAATTAAAAGTTATAATTAAAAACTGATGATGTTTCAATCGGGCAGTAGGTTAAACACATAAATGCTCTAGTCTGCTAGCTCCCTCATCTATCCTCTTATCTTTTAGCTATTTTCTAGTTTTTTTTTGTCCAGGCTCTCTACATTTGTTTTTCATTTCTTCCAAGGTGGGGTTGGTTGTGTAGTGTGACTTATTTGTTTTTGAAAGAATTCAAAATTTGTATAATGTTTTGCTAGCCAATATGAGTATAGTTTTTCAGGTGTTTGCATAATTTCTGCTATTTATATGCTTGGTCAACATATTATTCTTAGCCATTTGTCATGATGATAGAACTTTGAATGGGGGTGCATTCTTTTAATTGTCATTTTGCGTCATGACATGGAACGCATGAATATGTAATTTAGATGATTTTTTTATTGGCTAAAATGTGAATGGAAAGCATTAAACTATTCTTTTTTTGTATCCTATTGGGAAACTGGTTGAGCATCATATCCCTATAAGGTGATAGTTAAAAAGCGTAATATAAATGATAGTTGATAGCAATCCATCCATGTCCGTAGAGCCAAGGCCGAATCCGCATATTCATCCATTGGAGAACCTTGATGGACCATTGACAAGATCAAGAGTAGAAGGATGAAGGCCGCATTGCAAGCTTTGCTCACAACTCATTGTGAGATCTTGGACAATCTTGAGGAGTACTTGGTGTCACCATCACCATCTCAACATGAAGTTGTTTGGAACATTTCTTGCATCACAATTCATGAAGAAGTTCCTAGGAGTTCTACTTTGGAGCTTAAGGAAATTCTACCTTGAAGAAGTGTTCATGGACTATATTGAAGACCAAGAAGGCGTGCTTGGGCTTTGACCATCTTGGATCACGCCATCTTTAAGTCTTAGGAGTTATTTTGTTTTGTAATAAATTAAGTCCATTAAACATTAATTTGGGCTTAATATTTTCGTTAATAAGTAATTACTTGGCCCAATTATCTTGTATGATAAAGGAAAGTAATGGATTTCTACTTTTTAGGAGCATTCCTACTTTTTAGGAGGAAGGCTATTTTGTAAGAATTGTGATAAGTTGGTTTTATACCAACTTAAATAGCTTAATTCACTGAACTTTTGGCTTGTTTTCTATGAAATTGTGTTGTGTTGTGTGACTTTGGATGCTTTTATGTGATTGGTGACGAGGTGTGCTAAAATGAATAGAAAAGATCTAAAATTAGGTTAAAAGAATCAATTGTGAATTCGGATGAACAAGTGCAAGTATGCCCTAGGTTTTGGCAGTTTGAGTGCTGATTTTCATTTAAGTGTAACTTGTCCAATTCTGATATGAATGAGGAGATTTTGGTGGCTATGGAAAGCTCCTTGTGCATACTTTAATTGTCATGTTTTAACTTTCTCCAAATTCTGTATGCAATCATGATAAACTGAGGCTTCTTTGTGGTGCTTGGATTAGGGTTTTGGTTTGAGGGTTTTATCTTTCTGCCACAGTTTGGTAAATTGTGTATATCTTGAGCTACAGGTATCCAATGATGCTAATTCTTGGACCATTGGAACGCTCCGAGGAAGATCTAGAACTTTCATGTTTACCACAAAGTCCATTTCAGGAGCTAAGGCACATGTATTAGGCATGGACGTAGAGCATTGTGCTGAAATGGATACTTGGCCGTTTAGATGCTCTCACATATGCACTCATCACAAGCTCACACACGCACTCATGCACTCATCGCACTCACCGCACTTCATTCTCGCACACTACCCACACTTCGCTGCATGAGCATACGGCGAAGTCACACACACACATTGCGGCGAAGTGTGTGTGTACTCACACACACACATTGGGGCGAAGTCACCTCGTCGCATGCACTCACACACACACATTGCGGCGAAGTCACCTCGCCGCAACACTTTTGTGCACATCCAACGTGCGTCGAGGTCACCTCGCCGCACGACCCTCGCACACATCACGCACAAACTTCATGCGAAGAGCTCACCTCGTCGCATGAATTGTGCACATCTTGTCGCAACATTCGTGCACACACTCAACACTTAGTTCACTCAACACAAACTCACTGTTATTGCATCTTAAAGCATACATTTTGCAAAGTCATGATTTGAGAAGGGTTTCATGTGTTTGAATACATTTGAAGATTGAAGAGGGAATTGGTTGTTTGCTATGGCATTTATCAAAGTTCATGTCTTACTTTGCTTGATTATTTTTCATGGACTTTCATCTTCATCAGATTGTTGTCCTTGATATACATTGCATTTTCATTCCCCAATTCTCCTTCTCATGATTCATCATTTTCACCATTTTCATTAGGCATTCACTTTCACTCACTCTTTATTCATTCGATCTTCATGCATTTGTTTTTTGTTGTTGTTCATTCTTTTGTGTCCTTTGTGCACTTACTCATAGCACACACTTCACATTCACTTGTCTAAACATCTACACTTCACTTCACACTTCACGATTTCACTACACTTAAACTCCTCACACACTCGCACATAAAGGGCGAGACCTCGCCGCAAGGTCTCGCCCACAAACAATTTACACGGCGAGGTCTCGCCGCGAGACCTCGCCCACACAACTTTGCACGGCGAGACCTCGCCGCGAGGTCTCGCCCACAAACTCAAATGCACGGCGAGGTCTCGTCGCGAGACCTCGCTCACATATTTGCTTGGAAGCTTTGATTTTGGCAAACTGAAAAACGTCTTAAGTGTTGAAACGATTAGTTGTGTGTACAGGCAGCAATGAAGGTGTGTATGCCGATAGCTCGAAGGTGTGCAGAGGTTGTGAGAGGCGTGAGGATTTCTGACTTGAAGGCGCTGAGAGATCGATGAAGGCGTGAAGCTTCGAGGAAATAAAGGTGTGATCAAGGCGGTGCACTCAAGGACTTTGGACTAAACTGGAGGCGCGCTCTTGGCAAGCTGGAAGACGCTGGAACAACGATGAAGGCGCAGAGATGTTGGGACGAAGGCGCTGGAGGTGGCTTGAGTTTTTCTTACTACGGACTTACATTTTATGTTGATTGTTGAGCTAGAATATTGAGCAGTGGCATATTTGTAATTCCTTAGTTATTTTATGTTTGCGTACTATTTACGATTCTTGTAACCTCTATATATAGAGGGTTAGTAAACCATTTTAAACGACGAATATTCTAGATTTTATAACAGACTTTTGATTTTGGAGAGCGGGGAATTTTTCTCTCACTTTGATCTCGAGATTTGCTTTCTCTCTCTAACAGTTTTAGCTCCATTTTCAATTCCGATCGAGGAATTGCTCTGATAATTGCAATTCTATTCTCAATCAAGGAAGATTTTACGGATTCCTTTTGAATTGGAAGCAATTGAAACAGAGTATTTGGTAAATTCTTCCCAATTGATGAACATGACTTACTTATTATTGTTTGTTGACGATCGTGAACTGGAAATGGAACTTTGTGGCTAAATTCAATATGTTCTAGAATTTTGATCCGGATGAAGTGTAATGAGACCATGCAATGCCTTGCAATTGATGTAAATCATTAGGAATGAACTCATACGGGAAAATAATGCTTAAATCTTGTTAAATTTCAGTCATTTGAGCTCTTGTTGATTGAATCATCCTTCGATTGTGGTCGCCATGCTAGGTTGGGGTTTAATTCTTCAATAGGAGTAATAATGCTTGAATTGAGAACATACAGTATGGTAAATGAGTCTTCTCACTTAAATTGCTTGATCATGAACCGAGATGCGGTCGTCATGCCGATGGAAGTTCATTGAGATTTAGAACTAAGTGAGAAGAGATTTTTCGAGCTTCGTGAAGACAAATTGGAACTAGGTTAGGCCTCGCCATAGGAAAACCTAGATTTTGCATGCGATAGTAGTGAATCTCGGGAGGTTGGGATTCTGCGGATTTAACTCTTCACTCTAGGCCTCGCCATGGGAAATTGTGGAGTCAGAGAACATAGAAAATGAAGCGGTCACCATGCCAGTCATAATCTAGGTTCTCAGGCAGTTTGATCTTCTTTTGGTCTTCCAGTGTGTCAATTACATCGTATTTTAGTAGTTGATTTACATGATCATCCGGAGAGAAACCCTAGGACATCTTACTTAAAGTCTGATATCTCATTTCGGTGCTTCTATTTAGTTTGGAATTGTAGTGTTCTTTGTTGTTATTTTCGTAAGATTGAGTCCTGTTCTGTCTTCCTGTCCCATCTTGGATCATTCTTTTATCTTCTCTTGAGTGTTACTATTGTCCATTAATTCGTGAAAACTAAACTTGAGAAATTCTTGGAGCAAATTATTAACATTTTAGTAACCAAATCCTTCCCTGAGGATATGATCCCTACTTCCACTACTACAGTAGTTTTTAGGGTTAAATTGAAGAGTACACGACAAGCTTGTCAATTTTTGGTGCCGTTGCCGGGGAAGGCACGGTTTCTAGGATTTGATTAAGTGTTCCTTGAATTTCACTGTTTCATTTTGTGTTGTGTTGATTTGTTTTGTGTACTCTGTTCATTCTATTCTGTTCATTGTTTTTGCTGTTGTTTGTGCTTTTTGTTCTTCGGGTGTTGTTTACATTTGATGTTTTGCTTTTGTGTTCTGTTTCATTCGGTTATACTTCACTCTTGGTGTTATTGTATGCCTAGGTTACGATCTTTTGGAGATCCTGAGTTTGGATTGGACCTAGAATTGGCTAAAACCTTGAGAGTTCAAGCCAAGCAAAGAGACATGGCTGCTCAAGGAGTACAAGCACCTCGTTTTGGTGATCATTATGCTGTGAATTTTGACAATGGATTTGGACAGCAAGATATTGACGTTGAAAGCTACCACATCCCCACTCAGATTGTATCAATGATTACACAAGGCCAATTTTTCCAAGGATTAGACAATGAAGACCCTAATGATCATCTGGATTGGTTCTTAGGCTTGTGTAGTACGTTCAAACTTCCAAGAGTGGAGAGAAGTGAAGTGCACAGAATCCTTTTTTGATATCGAGTATCGTGGCTCGTCAATTTATCCTAATTTCACTGAATATAGTAGCAGTAAGCTAGGTTTCGTTCCTCAGGGAAATAGTCGATTCAAGAAGTTTGATATGCTCAATTATGTCACCAAAATATAACAAGACTAAAGAATACTGATTACAAAATTTAACAGGAAGTAAATTGATTTAACTCCACACGAATACGAATTGAAATGAACACACAAGTAAGACTCAAAGAAGTAAAAGAAAAGTTCTCAAGAAAATTAAGCTGATAATCTAGGCTACTTCCGGGTGAATGCAACTTCTCATACATGCAGTATTACTAACATACAATCAAAGCAGATGAGGAGAATCACAAATGGAGGCCGAAATTATAGTTACCATGGTCACTACACTACAATTTTAGTCTCCCGACACCATCCTATCCTATGATCGGGCCTAAGAATGGTGAAGTAAAACCGTGTCATCTCAATTCCCCACTCAAATTACTCAGGCATGAACACCTAGAATCTCCCATGGTGAGGCCCGATCCTAGCATGTAAATTCATCATTTAAGTAGGAGAATCTCTTATCACCTTGTTCTCAGGATTATACAGACTCAAAGCTTCCTATGGTGAGGTCTAGCCTTAAGATCTGTGCAAATTCAAACAGGTTTAAGAACTCATGCATTCTCAGGTTCTTATTCATGATTTTCATCCAAATCTTACAAAAGAAGACTCAATTCAGCATGACGACCGCAATCAAATTTCATTTCATCAAATTCAGATCAAAAGCATGTACTTAACAAGTTTTACAAATTCATAGCTGAGAATTTTCATTTCTTATATTAGATTGTTAGTTCTGCTGCACATTTACAATTTCAACCTAACATTCACCCTCAGTATCCTAGATTATCACACAATTAGCCACAAATCTCCATTTCAGCTTCACGATCAACAAATTGGAAGATTAAACAGTTCATAATCATTAATTGGAAGAGTTTACCAATTAAGAGTCTTAAAAGCTTCCAAATGCCGAGAGGATTGTCACTTTTCTTCTCAATTTCCAGGAGATGTATAATGATGAGAGCAAATCTTTGATCAGAATCCAAAATGAAGCAACAAACTTAGAGAGATAAAGTAGAGAGAGAAAGTAGATCTCAAGAACACTTCCCGCTCTTCAAAAATAAAAAGTCGGTTACAATATTGAAAATGTGAATAGTGAATAATGAATCGGATCCTCTAATATGTTTGACTAATCCTCTATATATAGAGGTTACAAAAGAAACGTAAATGGTACGCAAACGATCAATAACTAAAAAGTATTACATGAGCACCATTACTAAAACTGTCTAAGTAATGTGGAAGACAAAAACCAAGGTGGGAAGCTTTTATTATTCCGCCAGCGCCTTTGAGCCAAAGTATCGCCTTCAAAACTTCATAACGCCTTCCTGCCAAATGTATTGCGCCTTCAAGCATCTGCCACAATTTCTTCTTCTCCAGCAAGCACCACGCCTTCATAAGTGGAGCGAAGCACGCCTTCAGGATCACAACTCCAGCGCCCTTGTTTTACTCAGCTACTTGCGCGCCTTCAAGCTCAGATGCCTCATGCCTTCCCGCCATCTGCACAAGACTAACAAAATCACTTAGCCATTTCAGCAACAAAAACCGAGAATCAGACTTCAAGCCTACGATGCATCGCCGCGATGTATCGTAGCGTAAACTCATTGCACGACGATGCATCGTGGCGATGCATCGTCGGCCAAACGCAACACAATGGCGATGCATCGTGGCGATGCATCGCCGTGTATTCTGAACTTCAATATGTGTGTGATGTTTTCTTTGTAGCTTGTAGTGAAATTGTGTAATAAGATGATTGTAATGAAATGAGTGAAATGAATGGTGAAAGAAATGAAATGGGAAGTGAAATCGATGAAGGATGCAAAAAGAAATTGAAAGAATGAAATGAGAAATTCATGAACTTAAGCTCACTGCCATGAATGCTTACCAAGTGATGGAACATACAAAACAATGAAAACAAATCCAATACATATGTGTATCCAGTTCATTGTGAAGTGAGTGAGAGATGTAGTGAACACATGTTGTGAAATTGAAATGAGTAACGTAGAGATGCAAATGAAAGAAGTTGGAAACTTAAAGCTGAAATGCGTGAAATGTGGTTTGGAATTTTAAGTAAAACAAGCATGAATGTATGAAGTCAAAATTTACACTACGATGAATTGTTGTGTTAAAGTGTGTGAGTAAATTCGCACTACGATGCATCGTAGTACAATTTTGTGCTTGAGCAGAATTGCACTATGATGAATCGTAGTGAAAATTTCCATATTGTGCACACAATTCACCAATCTTTCACCCGAAATTCAACTGTGATGCGTTGGGAATTTGGAGAAACTTAAAGAAACAATATTGTAGCTCTTGCTCCCAGCTTTCCGGAGCCTTTTGAATCATCCAAATTGGAGCTCAGGTGAGAAAGGTATGGCCGAAATACCAACGCAAGACAGAATGTGCATTTTAAGCCTACGATGCATCGTAGGCTAAAAACCCTAATTTGATTTTGCCATTTCCCACGTTGAATTACTAACTTTCCTTTCAGAACTGGCCTTCACCTTGAACACCAAAGTTATAGATCTCACTCTTGGATTTCCATAGGATTTTGAATCACCCAATTTGGACCCCGGATGAAGACGTTATGGCTGGAATACCAAGTCATGGCAGAACTGGACATTTGCACTACGATGCATCGTAGTGCAAATCTCATCTTAGCAATTCATGGCTAAAATTCTCCCTTTTATCTTCCAAGTTAGAAATTGAGCTCAACACAAGAATTGTATAGTTTCCTCTTGCCTTCCCCTGAGTACAAGAAACAACACCAATGGACAATTAGAGCTCAAGATGTCAGCAATCTCCCAAGCTGTGACAGTAAAGGCAACATGGAAACCCTAATGTAGTGTCTACAAAGAAGTCCTCGTTTCATGACCTTACATACAGAAATTTGACAAAGTTAAAACATAGCAGATGAAGTCCATGCTGAGAGCTTTTCATAACATCCAAGATCTCACCAATTGGATTAGAATTGAACAAGTTACACTCAAAACAATTCGCATACTCAACTCTGCCCAAAAAAACCTAGTTTCTCCAAGAGATCATATTAAGTTTCTCCAATTTTTTCCTTAACACATTTCACTTCATTTCCATCATTTTTCACTCTTTTTGCATCATTTATACATTATCAACTTGCAAATCACAAACATGCATAAAACACATAAAACACCACTCATTTCATTAGAAACAAGACAAAAGCCAAGATTTCTTAGTACAAAATAGTTGGTATAAAACCAACTCATCAAATTCCCCCACACTTGAGCTTTTGCTTGTCCCCAAGCAAAGTCACAAAACAAAACATTTTCATCACTTGTATTTGACACCTTGTTCACTCACCCACAATGATCTCATTCGAGTTCATCAAAAAAAAACTTTTCCACACAAGAATATATATATTCCAAGGTTTCTGGCACTAACTCTCAAATCTCAACACAAGTTATCTACTAAAGCACAATGAATAAAGACCAACATGTCATGCGTGTAGTGGGTGCTGAGGAACATGAACTTCATCTATTCCCTTGTTATACACCATCTAGCCTGTCTCACAATCCATTCAATACATGCCAATCTCTTTGTCCATTCTTATGAACATGCAATCACAAGATCAATGGTACCTATGCGTACATTGGTACTCTATGGGACATTGCCCTTATTTTGCACATTAGTGCTGCACATTGGTGCTCATATTGATGACTGAAATAATGCCTGGGTTTTATGGCTTTTTTCTCCATCTTTGATTGCCAGGTTCTTATGGCTTTTTCCTTCCCAGTTGCCAATATGGCTTTTTCTCCCATATCATTTCTTGTGCAAGCACATGTTCATAAGGATCCCAAATTGACTAAACATGCACGAATTCTGGAGACAACAGATAAATGCATAACAAACAGAAACGAATCCATACACATTACCTCCTATGTCAATTGAGTTTTTGCATGGCATATCTATCTTACATTAACATCGGGCTTTAGCTAACAAAATGTGCCAATTTCTTCAAATTTAGTACCAAAAACAAAAAATTTTCACATGCAATATCAAAAAGATATAATAAAGATGAACTTGGAATAAGCCAAAGTGGACTAAGATCAAAGTTTCACATACAAAGTGACTACTCATTCTCCTGAAATTTGATTAGGTTTGTTCACTCCTTTTTCTGTTTCATTCCTCTTTTTGCATTTATTCAATGCACTTTCAGCACACATTTTTCTTCGCACAACACTTTCAATTCCACAATTTGCATGCAGGATGATAAGTTCAAAACATCACCAGATTATTCTTTTTCCACACAAATTCACATCGCAATTCATACTTTTCACACAACACAACACACTCTAATTTTTGTTGAAAGAGCAAGGATCCGAGTACTAGTACAAAGTTGTCCTACACTTCTACTTATCACAAGCCAAACCCTACTCCATGATCTAAAATTTTATTCAACATATACCACGCTAAACACAAATTAAACAAAGTAGACAGAATAGGCAATCTTCTTAGCACTTCTTCACAAGACTTCAACTTCTCCCAACTTCACAAGGCATATCATTCTTCAAAAGAAAACTTCAAAATAAAAATCTTCAACTCATCATCACTTCACAAGTCATCAACACAAAACAACTTCCAATCTTCAACTTCAAGAACTTCACACAAATTTTCAACTCAGACTATTACACATGAAATCTTCACCGAATCCCCCCTTTTCTACAATATTAAGTGCCCACATGCAATAGAAAAAAAATTTTTAATCAATCAATCAATCAACACACCGAGTATCAAGCAACATAGCAACCACATCACAACTGCCTCCCCCCACACTTAAATTAAACATTGTCCTCAATGTAATAGGCTAAGAGGGAGGAGGAACTCCCTGAGAGAACGATGATGAAGCTGATAAAGAAGGAGATCCGAACGCAGCTGTACATGGAAAAAACTGTCCATCCAATGGTGCTGTAACAAATGAGGAAGTACCAAACGATGATGGAGCAAAGGAAGAAGGGAATTCAAATGCCGCTGTAGATGACAATGATGCTGTAGCAAATGTGGGAGCAACAAAGTGCTGATGCACATACTGAAATGGGCCATGAGTTGGACCTTCAATAATTTGATCAGTTGCTAACAATGGAAATCTTGTAGCAGGTGTAAACCCCGAATTTGGTAGGAATGTAGGAGTATAAGGCATAGAAGGAATTCTACCAAATGTAGGTAATGACGGAAGGGACGGCATCGCAGCTAACTGTACCGAAATCGGAGTTGGTTTCGGAAGTCCTGTATCCGAATGATAATAGACTGTCATCTTGTTGCTCCTATCGATCTCCTGTTGCATGCACCATTGCCTATGATAAAGCACTTCAAATTGCTGCTGGGCTACTGTGGTCATGTCATCCAATCTGTGATTCATGCTCGAGACATGAGTTGTCCATTCCTGATGCATAGTCTCTATGCCCTCGTGCATCCTTTCCATCCTTTCATCTATGTTCATGAAGCAATGTTCAATAGATTTTAGCCTCCCATCCATATCATCAAAACGACTTCCAATGTTATCAAAACGACTTCCAATTGAATGCTGAAAATCATTAAGACTATTCTGGAAAGCACTGAAATCATATACATTCTGCTGGTGCCTAGATTGGTCATTATGCCCTGAAGACTCAACATTAGCTCGACGAACTCCCCGTCCAGCTGCCTGTGCTTTCACTATCTCACGATCAATATTGAGGTACTTCTTTATAAATGAGACGCAATAGGAAGCTTAGTTGGTCTCCAATCGCCACCAAGCTCATCATTCACTCCCTGAGCTTTGCATATTTCCTCAAGAAGCAATGGATAATAGATAGCAGCAGACTCATCCTCAATCCCCTCTTTTATGTCGTTCAGAATAACTCGGCCCACATCAATAGACCTGCACCCCCTAATTGCTGAGATTAGATACAACCGTTTCTGTGTCACTTCAGTCACTTGCGAACTTGGCATCAAACGTGAGAGCACAAACGACAACCACAACTTAACATCAGCCTTAAGGAATTGGTGGCGAACATGCTTGTGCTCCCCTCGCTGATTTACTATCCATTCGGCCCCAGGATGTGCAAGCTCGTTGATTAACTCTTGATCTCCATCTTCCTCCATTGGACGTGCAAAAGGATCTATTGGAAAACTCGGTGTACCCAAATATTCATTGATTATCTCACTGGTGATTTTCACCCATACTCCCCTCACATAGATAGCACCTTCCTTATTTGGAGATTTACCATTCGCATAAAGTTCCCGAGCAATACTGACATTGCAAAAAGGAGGGGCTATCGTCAACTTCTGGTGAAATTTATGGAATTCCATGAGCTTCTTGAAAGGTCCTGTATCCACAGTGAAAGCTCTCTCCAGATGAAGTTTCTTTATGGGCAATCCCATCTCCCAGCGTCGCTGTGCTTCATCATCAACCCACATTGATGGTATATCAACACCCTTTCTTTTCTTGGGGGTCGGAGCTTGGATTGTAACTCTGGGAGGGTCTTCAAAAACTGGGAGATCTTCGGCAAAATATTCTGAGTCCGTGTCTTCATG
The DNA here is from genome assembly GCA_016586305.1 of Ophiorrhiza pumila. Lineage (NCBI taxonomy): Eukaryota > Viridiplantae > Streptophyta > Magnoliopsida > Gentianales > Rubiaceae > Ophiorrhiza > Ophiorrhiza pumila. The sequence continues at coordinate 19,877,049 of BLIW01000005.1, forward strand.
CAATGGTGCTTTTCCTTTCGCCCTTGCTTTTCCTTTCTTAGAACTTTCGCCCTTTGAAGTTGATGCTGCCTTCTTAGAAGCTGTGACCTTTTGTGAACTCAAGTCCTTCTTTGGGGCCATATCTGTAAGAATAACAAACACCATGAATACCATAAAAACATTTTTAGACAATCCAAATCATAACCTCACATTTTAAGAGTTAGCTCAGAATGTATAAACTATCAACATCAAGTAGCAATATCGGATCGGTTTTCTCAAATGAAATCTCCAGCTTACACTCATTGAAAACCGAATGAATACCCTGTTAGGCATGAAGAATTTTACAATACTTCAAACATGAAAATTAGAGAGCATAATCTGAGCTAAAAATGTGGACAAAAATCAACCCATTTGGACTTATCTTGAGCAAGTTACGGTGAAAATACCAAATGCTACCAAAATGGGCCATTTTAGTATTCATAGCACTATTCCCTAGCTTCAGCTCTACCTTCCTCTATTCATTAGCCTATTTTTCTATTTCAATTAGCCAAAGTGGTAAACACCAACATTGTAGGTTATCCTGTAGGCTAAAATCTGCAATTGGTCTCATTCCATTCGGATTTGAATTGAGGAAATTATAACCAGAAAACCGAGAAGTGTCAAAAAATTGTCAATTCAGCAATTTCAGCAGCATGAACATTTATTGTCTTCCAAAATGGACAATGATCCAGCTAAATCCAGCAAAAGTGTATAACATAAACAATGAAACCCTTCCTCCTAGCTAAACCCCACCACCGGAATCAACATATTTGGGCATTCCATTTGCAAGTTCTACCCAAAATACCGAGACAAGTCAAGCTGGGCAGATTCATCAAATTCAAATCCTGATTTCAACATGTACTTCACATTCTAAGCTTTTTTTAGCCTAAGTACCAGCCACAATTAACAAAAGTGTAAAAAATAAACGTTGAAGGCTATCATGTTGGCTAAAAGACGCAACTGGAAGCACATCATTTCAACGTACCTAACTCAAGTTATGCCCTAAAAACAGAGATGTGGCAAAGCTGGAATTCTTGAAAATCAAAATTTTTAACTCATGCTTCCCCACACTTAACATGCATTGTCATTTGGTTATCAACATCATGTTTTCCATGTTCGTCAATCCATTTTCTAGCTACATCATAATCAAAATCATGCCTCCACTTTCATTACTTGAACATTTCAATGTACACAAAAGGAATCACAAAGCTTCAAGAAGGTTAAAAAACATACCTTAGTGGAGAACTTTTGGAGAGCTAGACTTAAGTCTTGGAAGAAAAGGAAATGAAAAACCAAATGTAAGCCCTATGCTCTTGCTAATGCTGTCTTTGTTCTCAGCTTTTGTTACCTTGACGCAACAAGCAAGACCACTTGCACTTATACCCACACGAGAAAGGGATACCAAAATATGACATTAAGTTGGTCAAAATGAGAAGTTAATACTCCCACCCAACACATGCAAACAATTTCTTGTCATTCAAAGGTGGGACCCACTTCCTTTCAATGCATGTGAATGTTTCAACTCCTCAAAAATAGTAATGCATTCATATCACGCAAAACATCAACACAAAGCTGCACTCACTCTATTCAATTCAACCGAATACTTCTCAATCATGCTCTCAAAAATAATGAATAGCAAGAACAAACAGGGAGCTTTTATATTATCCATGTGAACTTAACCTGTTACACATAGAAATGTCCACCCAAAATGCCAGCCTTTTTTCTTTCATTTCATATCAATTTCCTATTCATGACTCAATAGCAATCCACTATCCTCGTCAATTTTTATCAGCATTTCAGAAAATTGAATTCATGTTCAGAAGGGTTCAGAAGTGCAGATATTCTCTTCATCAATGCATGTGTGAATAAAACCGAACATTACAACCAAGAAATTTTATTAACACGAAATACAGAAAACAACACAAAATTTAGACAACATCACAACCTATCTGGTAACAAAATTACAAAAGGCTAATACTACTAATACTATACTCAATTCAATCATGGCAATTAATCTCCTTAAACTTAATCATGGTACCCCCCCCCCCACACTTGCATAAGACACGGTCCCCGTGATAAAACAATAACAATCAAGAACAAAGGAACCTGGCCATCCACGTTTCACAAACCACGAGACAATCTTGCAATTCTTTCTTCCTCTTGTAACACAGGCCATTGAAGAGGTCCCAAAAGACCAAGAGGGTGTTGAGGATTATCAGCTGAAGTGATATCAACACCCTTCGCACGAGCCATGGCTGTTATCAAAGCTGGAAAGTACATTGGTCCAAACTCACTTCTTTGTGCTCGCCTGATGAACTCTAACACCAACTTCCCAACATCAATAGAGAAATCATGTAAAATAGCATAAATCAAAAGAACGCGTTCTCTAGATGCAATATCTGCACGGTTAGTAGGTAACAGCCTGGAATTGATAAACATTAACCATAATTTTGCCTCGGCTGTGAGTTCACTGGTAGGTACATATAAAGCCTCGCGTCGAGCATTCCTCACCCATCTAGCACCAGGTAAAGTCACTGAAGCCAACAAGCGATCAGTATCGGCAGCCCGAAGCAACCTACAATAAGTGTTACGAGGAAAATCATCAAGGCGATAAAGCATATTGATACTATGTCGGGTGACCCTCAAATATTTCCCCCTCACAAACACTGAGTGAACTCCATTAGCTCGTGAATTAGCATAAAATTCTCTAACTATATCCATATTCACTACTACTGAAGCTCGTGCAAAACGAGACCACGATTGCCTGAAGATCATATCTTCAAATCTCCTGGAAGGGACCTCGAATGGCCTCTCAATCATAACAGCTCTATTGCTAAAACCATGGTACAAATTCTCAGCATTAGCATTAATAAAATGAGTAAAGTTAGCTGGTTCAACATCAAGCACCACCGCATCATCATTAGAAGAGGAAGAAGAAGAAGTAGTAGTTCCTGGATCTTCACTAAATATAGCATATTCATAAGGATTCTGATGAGGATAATAATCAGCCACGATCAAGAAATGAAAAATGTCTAATAAGAGCAACAATGTAAAAAAGGGTAATGAACATGCAAAAGAATGATATGCAATGTATAGAATTGCCATTTAGCTACCCAACAAACACATGTGAATGATTCTAAAAAAATGAAATCCTACATGTCTGCGCTTATTGTCCGCATTATTCTATTATTGAAACCATCCAAACCAGCAATGCCTCAATAATGCTCTCAAGTTCACGGGGCTAGAATCAATTCTTACCATCAGAACTTTTACCTGAGTTGTAGAAAAAATACACTCATTTACCCAAATGAATAAAAAAAACCAAAGATTCATTTCCTGCTTGTAGCAATAATGCCCATCCTCATCCTCATGCAAATCTGCCAAAGGATAACCCTGAGTTATGTTCGAAGATTATGCCGCAATTTGAAACCAAATTCGACAGAAACTAAAAATTAACAAAGAAAAATAGTTCCAACCAAACAAAAGAAAAGAAACAATGGAAAGAAACACTGGGTTGCCTCTCAGGAGCGCTTGGTTTACAGTCCACAGCCCGACCGTGCTTCATAGCTCAATTGGAGATGATAGGATCATCAAGGTATAGCTAATGTGGATCTCGTTCCACATTAGTGCTATCCTTGTCCTGAGAAGTTAAGTAAGGCTTAAGACGATGGCCATTCACTTTCCACACATTGTCATTCTTTTCATTCTTGATTTCCACTACCCCATAAGGTTTGACATCAACAACTCTAAAAGGACCACTCCACCTTGATTTCAATTTTCCAGGAAACAATCTGAGTTTAGAGTTATAAAGCAATACCAATTGCCCTGGAACAAAAATCTTGGATTGAATCTTGGCATCATGAATTCTTTTAGCCTCTCCTTGTACATCTTGGCACTCATGTAAGCATTGAATCTGAATTCATCCAGTTCATTCAATTCCAAAATTCTTTTTGATTGAGCCTCAGACAGATTCATGTTCAAGGTTTGAATTGCCCAATACGCTTTATGTTCAAGTTCCACTAGCAAGTGACACTCTTTACCAAAAACCAATCGAAAAGAAGAAGCTCCAATTGGGGTCTTGTAGGCTGTTCTGTATGCCCATAATGCATCATCTAACTTCAAAGACCAATCTTTCCTGCCTGGATTTACCACTTTTTCAAGAACTCTCTTGATCTCCCGATTGGAAATTTCAGCTTGACCAGAAGTTTGTGGATGGTAAGCTGTGGAAACTTTGTGAGTAACACCATATTTGACCAACAAAGATTCGAAGAGTTTGTTACAGAAATGAGTTCCTCCATCACTTATTATAGCCCTGGGAGCTCCAAACCTATTAAAGATGTATTTCTTCAAGAAGGCAGTTACACTTTTGGCATCGTTGTGAGCCAAAGCCACAGCTTCCACCCATTTAGAAACATAATCCACTGCACAGGATGTACTCCATTCCTCTTGACTTAGGGAATGGCCCCATGAAGTCAATCCCCCACACATAAAAAATATCTACCTCCAAGATGTTGTTCAACGGCATCTCATTTCTTGAAGAGATATTACCAGTTCGTTGACAACGATCACATTTTCCAACCCAGATTCTAGCATCCATGAAGATATGTGGCCAATAAAACCCACATTGCAAGATTTTGAAGCATGTCCTAGTTGATCCAAAATGACCACCACAGGGTCCTTCATGGCATGTCTTTAAGATGTCCTCCTTTTCTTCTTCTTTGACACATTTTCTTATCACTTGATCACTGCATATTTTATATAAAGAATTGTCTTCCCAGAAGAAATATTTAGCATCACTTCTCAGTCTTTTCTTCTGATCACTGGAGTAATACGATGGAATTTTGCCAGCAACAACAAAATTTGCAATCTCAGCGAACCAAGGCAATGTCCTTTCAACCACTTTGAACACCTGCTCATCAGGGAAATGCTCATTAACCAAAATATTTGAATCATCTTGAGCCTCAGATTCCAGTCTTGAGAGATGGTCAGCAACCACATTTTCAGAGCCCTTCCTATCTTTGATTTCCACATCGAATTCCTGGAGCAACAACACCCATCTAATCAAACGTGGTTTTGCTTCCTTCTTTGCAAGCAGATACTTCAATGCAGCATGGTCTGTATGAACAATGACCTTTGACCCAAAAGATAGGCACGAAATTTATCAAATGCGAAGACCACTGCTAACATTTCCTTTTCTGTAGTTGTATAATTCATTTGAGCCTCATTCAGTAGCCTGCTAGCATAATAGATAGTATGAAAAATCTTGTCTCTCCTCTGGCCTAAGACAGCTCCTAAAGCATAATCACTGGCGTCGCACATAATTTCAAAGGGTTCACCCCAATGAGGAGTGACTATCACAGGAGCTTCCACCAATTTCGTTTTGAAAGTTTCAAATGCCTCAACACATTCTGTTCCAAACTCAAACTTGACATCTTTTTCTAGGAGGCTACACAAGGGTCTAGCTATCTTTGAAAAATCCTTAATAAACCTTCTATAAAACCCATCATGTCCGAGAAAGCTTCTGATACCCTTAACATTTGTAGGTGGAGGAAGTTTGGCGATGACATCTATCTTAGCTCGATCTACCTCCATCCCAGCATGAGAAATTTTATGGCCTAACACAATACCTTCTTGAACTATGAACTGACATTTTTCCCAATTCAACACCAGGTTCGTTTCTTCACACCTTCTCAACACCTTAGCCAAATTTTCCAAACATCCATCGAATGTCATTCCAAACACAGAGAAGTCATCCATGAAGATCTCAATAATTGATTCAACCATATCGTGAAAAATGGCCATCATGCACCTCTGAAAGGTAGCTTGGGCGTTGCACAGACCAAATGGCATTCTTTTATAAGCAAATGTGCCAAAAGGACAAGTGAAAGTTGTCTTATCCTGGTCCTTAGGATCAATTGCAATCTGGTTGTAACCAGAGTATCCATCCAAAAAACAATAGAAAAGGTAGCCAGCAATTCTATCCAATAATTGTTCCAAGAATGGAAGAGGGAAATGGTCTTTTCTAGTTGCCTTATTTAGCTTCCTGTAATCCATACAAACTCTCCAGGCACTGACCACTCTTGTTGCTAGAAGTTCATTAGCCTCATTCTTTATAACCGTGACACCTCCTTTTTTCGGAACGCATTGAACAGGACTAACCCACTCACTGTCTGAAATTGGAAAAATCATCCCAAAGTCAAGCAATTTGATAACCTCTTTCTTCACAACTTCCATCATCTGGGGATTTAGTCTTCTTTGTCTATCCCGTACTAGCACAGCATTTTCCTCAAGCAAAATCTTGTGCATACATAAACCTGGACTTATGCCTTTTATATCAGCAATTGTCCTTCCAATAGCCAACTTATGTTTCCTCAAAACTTCCAAAAGCTTTTCCTCTTGCCAACCTTCAAGTTTTGAAGATATAACAACTGGCAATGTCTCATTTTCTCCCAAGAAAGCATATTTAAGATAAGGTGGAAGTGGTTTCAACTCAAGCTTTGGTGCCACCTCAGTGGGATTACAAATTTCGTTAGTCAAAACATGTGACAACATAAACGAATCATGTTTATTTTCCTTCACAGTTTCATGCATTTTAACTTCCACAACATCACTTTGCATTTCACAAATTGATTCTTCCAAATAGCAACATTCAATAATATCCTCAATTTCAGAAATAATTTTCTTGTCCTCATCATCTAAGTCAATTCCATCAAAATCATCCTCACAAACACTTAACTCATCAACAATAGAGAAATCATGCATATTGTTCAAATTATTCAAAGAAGAACATGTTATAGCTTTGATAGCAAAACAAGACTCCATATTTAGAGGTTGCTTCATAGCATAGTTTACATCAAAAACCACCTCTTCATTGTTAATCCTAAACGTGACTGTCTTGTTTCTCACACCAATTAAAGCATCACCAGTAGCAAGAAAAGGTCTACCAAAAATGAGAAGGACCTCAGGGTCCTCTTCCATATCAAGTATAATGAAATCAACAGGCAAGGTAAATTTATCAATACTTACCAACACGTCCTCCACCAAGCCTGTAGGAGTCACCAAGGATCTATCTGCCAACTGAAGTGTCACTGCAACTGGTCGAATCCTTCCACTCAAGCCCACATTTATTGCAATGGATAGTGGCATCAGGTTGATTCCAGCTCCTAGGCCACAGAGGGCCTTTGCAAAATATCTGGTTCCAATCTTACAAGGTATGATACAGCTACCTGGATCCTTAAGCTTTGGAGGTAATTTGTGAACCATCCATGCTTGGCTGCACTCTGATAGCATCATTGGAACTTCACATCTCAAGATTTGCTCCTTGTTTGAAATGAGATCCTTTAAATACTTAGCATATTTAGGCATGGCTGTCACCAAATCTAACAAAGGAACATTGACATTCACTTGTTTGATCATATCCAAGAAACGATTGAATTGAGGTCCCTTCTTAGGTGTAGGTTTCTTCCTTTCTGGAAATGGAGCTTTTGGAGCATAATCTGGGAAGTTATAAGGATTGGAATTTTTTGTAATCTCATTCCCCACCCTTACTGGTATTTCATTCCTATTAGACTTATTTTCCTCTTGCTCAACATTCTTCTCAGATTCCAAAACTTCCTCAGCTTCACCTTTTTGGTCCTCCTCCAAGCCATCACTCTCGTCTTCTGCATGTTTGCTTCCAGGCAACAATTTTTCACTCCTCAAAGTAATAGCATTGCATGCTTCTCTCCCCTTGGGATTTGGTACTGTGTCACTCGGGAGTGCCCCTTTTGGCCTCTGGTGAACAGCATTGGCCAACTGACCAAGTTGCATCTCGATATTCTTTAGAGTGGCTTCGTGATGCTTCACAGTGGACTCCAAACCTCCAAATCTCTGTTCGTTCTTATCCATCTTTTCCATAAGCTTTTGAAACATATCTTCCACAGTTGGCTTCTTTTGTTCTGATGTACTAACCTGATTATCAAAACCAGGAGGTGGTTGATTCGTTGCTCTCCTCTGATCATTACCTTGATAGTAATTTCCTCCTTGGTTCTGCTATTGATTCCAATTGCCTTGGTTTCCACCATATTGTCTGTTTCCTCCATTGTAATTGTTCCCATAATAGTTTCCAGCATATTGGGGCTTGTTACTGTAGTTATTCACATACTGAATGGATTCAGTAGTGATTGCACATTCATCCGTGTGATGTTCCCCTTTGCATAGTCCACATGAAAGTACTGGGGCTTTGATTTGAGTCGCCTTTAAAGTCTGCACCTGCTTGGCCAATGCTTCAAACTTGGCACTAAGTGAAGTCTCCTCATCTACATCAAGAACTCCACTTTGTCTCCTGACATGTGGCTTTCTAGTCTCTGGAAAAAGATATTCATCCTCAGCTATCTGATTGAACAATTCACGCACCTCAGCCACAAATTTGTCTTTAACCATCAAAGAGGATTCAGGAGTTAGGCCTTTGAAGAATGTATTTAATTCCCTAATCTCGCCCAAGTCATGATTGGGGCATTGCCTAATCAAATCGTTGAATCTCTCCCAAGCTTCCCTAAATGACTCACTGTCTTGTTGTTGGAAGTTCATAATTTCCAACCTTCTCTTTTCAAGCTTAGCTAGAGGGAAGTACTTAGACAAGAACCTTTTCTGTAGATCATCAAATGACATTCCAGCATTAGCTCCCCCAATACTTTTGAACCAATGTTTAGCCTTTCCACGCAGAGATAATGGAAACAAAATTCTGTGAACCTCACCCCTGTCGACCCTCGGCAACTTGAAAGTGCTACATAACCCAAGAAACCAATCAAGGTGGTCATTAGGATCCTCGTTGTCAAGACCTTGGAAGAATTGGCCCTGGGTGATCATTGACACGATTTGTTGAGGAATGTGGTAACTTTCCACGTCGATGTCCTGATGACCAAATCGATTGTCAAAATTTACTGCATAGTGGTCTCCAAACCTCGGTGCTTGTGCTCCTTGCGCAGCCATTTCTTCCTTTCTTTGCCTTCTCAAGGTTCTTTGCAATTCAAGGTCAAGTATGAATTCAGGTTCCCCTGCAGATCTTAGAGACCTGGGCATACACAACACCAAGTGATATCAAGAGAAGAAAATAACAAGAATTAAACTCAGAACACAGGAAAACACATTCAACACTCAAGTTCACCAAATGAACAGAGCAAATGGATCAATCTGGAAACCAAACCAATACAAGATGGTAAAAGTAACAGAATCAACACACATTAAAGAGTAAAAATGTGCAATTCAAGAAACCTGGTACTAAGCAAACGAAGTACTAAATCAAAGCAACAAAACATACAAACTTGCGCGCCTTCAAGCTCAAATGCCTCACGCCTTCCCGCCATCTGCACAAGACTAACAAAATCACTTAGCCATTTCAGCAACAAAAACCGAGAATCAGACTTCAAGCCTACGATGCATCGCCGCGATGTATCGTAGCGTAAACTCATTGCATGACGATGCATCGTGGCGATGCATCGTCGGCCAAACGCAACACAATGGCGATGCATCGTGGCGATGCATCGCCGTGTATTCTGAACTTCAATATGTGTGTGATGTTTTCTTTGTAGCTTGTAGTGAAATTGTGTAATAAGATGATTGTAAAGATATGAGTGAAATGAATGGTGAAAGAAATGAAATGGGATGAAGTGAAATCGATGAAGGTTGCAAAAGGAAATTGAAAGAATGAAATGAGAAATTCATGAACTTAAGCTCACTGCCATGAATGCTTACCAAGTGATGGAACATACAAAACAATGAAAACAAATCCAATACATATGTGTATCCAGTTCATTGTGAAGTGAGTGAGAGATGTAGTGAACACATGTTGTGAAATTGAAATGAGTAACGTAGAGATGCAAATGAAAGAAGTTGGAAACTTAAAGCTGAAATGCATGAAATGTGGTTTGGAATTTTAAGTAAAACAAGCATGAATGTATGAAGTGAAAATTTACACTACGATGAATTGTTGTGTTAAAGTGTGTGAGTAAATTCGCACTACGATGCATCGTAGTACAATTTTGTGCTTGAGCAGAATTGCACTACGATGAATCGTAGTGAAATTTCCATATTGTGCACACAATTCACCAATCTTTCACCAGAATTTCAACTGTGATGTGTTGGGAAATTGGAGAAACTTAAAGAACCAATATTGTAGCTCTTGATCCCAGCTTTCCATAGCCTTTTGCATCGTAGTACAATTTTGTGCTTGAGCAGAATTGCACTACGATGAATCGTAGTGAAATTTCCATATTGTGCACACAATTCACCAATCCTTCACCAGAATTTCAACTGTGATGCGTTGGGAAATTGGAGAAACTTAAAGAACCAATATTGTAGCTCTTGATCCCAGCTTTCCATAGCCTTTTGCATCATCCAAATTGGAGCTCAAGTGAGAATGTTATGGCCAAAATACCAACGCAAGGCAGAATGTGCATTTTAAGCCTACGATGCATCGTAGGCTTAAAACCCTAATTTGCTTTTGCCATTTCCCACGTTGAATTACCAACTTTCCTTTCCGAACTGGCCTTCACCTTGAACATCAAATTTATAGATCTCACTCTTGGCTTTCCATAGGATTTTGAATCACCCAATTTGGACCCCGGATGAAGAAGTTATGGCTGGAATACCAAGTCATGACAGAACTGGACATTTGCACTATGATGCATCGTAGTGCAAATCTCATCTTAGCAATTCATGGCTAAAATTCTCCCATTTATCTTCCAAGTTAGAAATTGAGCTCAACACAAGAATTGTATAGTTTCCTCTTGCCTTCCCCTAAGTATAAGAAACAACACCAACGGACAATTAGAGCTCAAGATGTCGGCAATCTCCCAAGCTGTGACAGTAAAGGCAACATTGAAACCCTAATGTAGTGTCTACAAAGAAGTCCTCGTTTCATGACCTTACATACAGAAATTTGACAAAATTAAAACATAGCATATGAAGTCCATGCTGAGAGCTTTTCATAACATCCAAGATCTCACCAATTGGATTAGAATTGAACAAGTTACACTCAAAATAATTAGCATACTCAACTCTGCCCAAAAAAACCTAGTTTCTCCAAGAGATCATATTAAGTTTCTCCAATTTTTTCCTTAACACATTTCACTTCATTTCCATCATTTTTCACTCTTTTTGCATCATTTAAACATTATCAACTTGAAAATCACAAACATGCATAAAACACATAAAATACCACTCATTTTATTAGAAACAAGACAAAAGCCAAGATTTCTTAGTACAAAATAGTTGGTATAAAACCAACTCATCATTTTTCCTCTTTCCTTGAGAGGTAAAGCAAAGCATTGGTTTAAGACCATTGGGGGAGCAGATGCAACAATTTCTTTTGAGGAACTTCAGAAGAAATTTTTGGCTAAATATTTTCCACCAGTTAAGCTTGAGAATAGGAGAATGGAGATCATGAATTTTCAACAGCAAGATAGTGAATCATTCAGAGAAGCATGGGAACGTTTTAATGATTTGATCCGTCAATGTCCCAATCATGACCTCGGTGAAATCAGAGAATTGAATACATTTTTCAAATGTCTCACACCTGAGTCTTCCATGATGGTTAAAGCTTGTGCCAATGGTGCATTAAAGGATAAAATTGTGCCTGAAGTTCAAGAGTTGTTTAACCAAATTGCTGAGGAAGAGTATCTCTTCCCTGAGACCCGAAAACCTCACAATAGAAGGCAGAGGGGAGTGTTGGACCTTGATGAGGAAACGTCATTGAGTGCCAAGTTTGAAGCCCTTGCCAAGCAAGTGCAAACTTTGAAAGCTACTCAAACAAAAGCTCCTGTGCTTTCATGTGGTTTGTGCAAAGGTGAACATCATACTGATGAATGTGCTATCACAACTGAGTATATAAAATACGTGAGTAATTACAGTAACAAACCTTAGTATGGTGGAAATTATTCTGGATGGAATTATTCTGGTGGAAATAGACCTTATAATGGTGGACGAGGCAATTGGGGACAACAACAACAAAATTAAGGAGGGCAATATTATCAAGGAAATGACCAAAGAAGATCAACAAATGCACCTCCTGGTTTTGATCAAGCGGGTACTTCAGAGCAAAGAAAGCCATCGGTTGAAGACATATTTCAAAAGTTGATGGAGAAGATGGACAAAAATGAACAAAGGTTTGGAGGTTTGGAATCAACAGTAAAACACCATGAAGCTACACTCAAGAATATTGAAATGCAGCTTGGGCAACTTGCAAATGCTATACATCAGAGGCCTCGTGGAGCACTTCCAAGTGATACCATCCCAAATCCGAAAGGGAAGGAACATGCAATGCTATAACTTTGAGAAGTGGAAAAGAAGTACACAAGCCTAACAAACCTGGGGATGATACTTCTAAAGACAAAGAAGAAGATAATCCTGATTGTGAGCAAGAGTGTGTCAATGAGGACATGGCACCAAAGAAGGAGGAGGTGCACAGCAAAGGAGATAAGGAGGTAACCACGAATATTCGTGGACCACCAAGTCCATACAATTATCCAGAATATGCTCCAAAAGCTCCATTTCCTGAAAGAGTGAGACCACTACCAAAGAAAGGGCCACAATTTGACAGATTCTTGAATGTAGTGAGACAAGTAAATGTAAGCTTACCATTGTTGGACTTGATAGGAGCTGTGCCCAAATATGCAAAATACCTTAAGGACCTCATCTCCAACAAGGAACAGAATTTGCAATGCGAAGTCCCCATGATGGTCTCTGAGCGTAGTGGAGCTTAGATTGGGAAAAATTTGCCACCAAAGTTGAAAGACCCTAGCAGCTGTACTATTCCTTGCACAATAGGAATGAGATATTTTGAGAAAACACTCTGTGATTTGGGAGCTAGAATAAATCTCATGCCTCTGTCTATTGCTCTGAGTGTGGGCTTGAGTGAAAGAATTCAACCTGTAGCAGTAACTCTCCAGTTGGCAGACAGATCTTTAGTGAAGCCTACAAGAATGGTAGAAGATGTTTTGGTAAGAATTGACAAATTCACTCTACCTGTGGATTTCATTATCCTAGACATGGAGGAGGACCCAGAGGTACCTCTTATTTTTGGTCGTCCTTTTCTTGCTACTTGGGATGCGTTAATTGGGGTAAGAAACAAAATTGTCACTTTTAGAATTAATGATGAACAAGTAGTCTTTGATGTGAATTATGCAATGAAACACCCATTGAATATGGTGACTTGTTTTGCTATTCGGTCTATTGCATGTGATGTGAATGTGAATGATGTAAATGGGAAGCATGAACTTATGTGTCTTGATGAGTTGAATTTGTGTAATGATGAGAAAGATGATGTTGAGTTAGATGAGGAAGATAGCAAAATTGTAAATGAAATTGAAAACCTTGTTGAATGTTGTTAATTGGATGAATCAATTTGTGAGATGCAAGACAATGTTGTTGAGGTAAAAATGCATGGAAGTGTAGGAGAGAACACTTTACAGGAATTGTGTGATAGGAAATGGGAAAATGAACAAGAAACTTTTGTTGTTACTAATGAAGTTTGTTCTCCCATTGAGGTGAGGAAGGAAGAAAGTTTTTGCAGGAATGAGAAGTTGATGCCATCTATTGTGGTACCTCCAAAACTTGAGCTTAAACCTTTGCCTCCATACCTCAAGTATGCTTTCCTGGGAGATAATGAAACATTACCTGTTGTGATCTCTTCCGAACTTGAGGAATGGCAAGAAGAGAAATTGTTGGGAGTATTGAGGCAACACAAATTAGCTATAGGTTGGACTATTACTGATATCAAAGGCATAAGTCCAGGCTTGTGCATGCATAAGATACTTTTGGAGGAAAACTCGGTGCAAGTGAGAGATAGACAAAGGAGATTGAATCCTCAAATGATGGAAGTTGTCAAGAAAGAAGTGATAAAGTTGCTTGATTTTGGAATGATTTTCCCCATCTCAGACAGTGAATGGGTTAGTCCTGTTCAATGCGTTCCGAAAAAAGGAGGGGTCATAGTTATAAAGAATTATGCAAATGAGCTTCTTGCAACACGAATTGTTAGTGCCTGGAGAGTTTGTATGGACTACAGGAAGCTTAACAAAGCAACAAGAAAGGATCATTTTCCACTTCCATTCCTGGAACAATTGTTGGATCGGATTGCGGGCTACTTGTTTTATTGCTTCTTGGATGGATATTCTGGCCATAACCAAATTTCAATTGATCCCAAAGACCAAGATAAGACAACTTTCACCTGTCCCTTTGGCACATTTGCTTACAAAATGATGCCATTTGGCTTGTGCAACGCTCCCGCAACTTTCCAGAGATGTATGATGGCAATCTTTCATGACATGGTTGAGTCGATAATTGAAATTTTCATGGATGACTTCTCAGTTTTTGGGATGACATTTGATGGTTGCTTGGAGAACTTAGCTCAAGTGTTAAAGAGATGTGAAGAGACAAATCTGGTGTTAAATTGGGAAAAATGTCAATTCATGGTTCAAGAGGGCATTGTACTGGGTCATAAGATTTCTCATAAAGGCATTGAGGTTGATAGAGCCAAGATTGATGTTATTGCTAAGCTATCTCCACCAACTAATGTTAAGGGAATCAGAAGTTTCCTTGGCCATGCTAGTTTCTACAGACGTTTCATCAAAGATTTCTCTAAAATTGTTAGGCCATTGTGTAGCCTATTGGAGAAGGATGTAAAATTTGAATTTGGCACAGAATGTGTTGAAGCATTTGAAACGTTGAAAACTAAATTGGTGGAAGCTCCTGTGATAGTTACTCCTTATTAGGGTGAACCTTTTGAGATTATGTGCGATGCAAGTGACTATGCTTTGGGAGCTGTTCTTGGCCAAAGAAGGGATAAAATTTTTCACACCATTTATTATGCCAGTAAGCTGCTCAATGAGGCTCAGTTGAATTATACAACAACGGAGAAAAAGATGTTGGCGATGGTTTTCGCATTTGACAAATTCAGAGCATACTTGTTGGGGTCGAAAGTTATTGTCCACACAGATCATGCTGCTTTGAAGTATTTGTTAGCAAAGAAAGAAGCCAAGCCAAGGTTGATTCGATGGGTCTTATTGCTTCAAGAATTTGATGTTGAAATCAAGGATCGTAAAGACTCAGAGAATGTGGTAGCTGACCATTTATCAAGGTTGGAGTCAGAAGCTCAAGAAGGTTCTGGTATTTTGGTGAAAGAACACTTCCCAAACGAGCAAGTGTTTAGAGTAAATGAGAGGACTTTGCCTTGGTATGCAGAGATTGCAAACTTTGTTGTTGCTGGACAAATACCAACTTATTTCTCCAGTGATCAGAAGAAGAAGCTGAGAAATGATGCCAAATATTATTTTTGGGAGGACAATGCACTGTATAAAATCTGTAGTGATCAAATCATGCATCAAAGAGGAAGAGAAGGAAGACATTTTGAAAGCATGTCATGAAGGACCATATGGTGGACATTTTGGCTCAACAAGAACTGGCTTCAAGGTTTTACAATGTGGTTTCTATTGGCCCTCATATTTTCCTGGATGCAAGAATCTGGGTTGGAAATTGTGATCAATGTCAAAGAACAGGGAACATTTCTTCCAGAAATGAAATGCCCTTGAATAACATCCTTGAAGTGAAAATTTTTTATGTATGGGGAATTGACTTCATGGGTCAATTTCCAAAATCCAAAGGCATGGAATACATTTTGGTAGCTGTTGATTATATGTCCAAATGGGTGGAAGTTGTGGCTCTGGCTCATAATGATGCAAAAAGTGTGATTGCGTTCTTGAAGAAACACATTTTTAATCGGTTTGGAGCTCCCAGAGCAATCATAAGTGATGGTGGAACTCATTTTTGTAACAAGATCTTTGAAGCTTTATTGGCCAAGTATGGTGTAACTCATAAGGTTTCTACAGCTTATCATCCTCAAACTTCTGGTCAAGCTGAGATTTCAAATCGTGAAATTAAGAGAGTGCTTGAAAAGGTTGTAAATCTGGGAAGGAAAGATTGGTCCATGAAACTGGATGATGCATTGTGGGCATGTCAAACAGCCTATAAAACTCCTATAGGTGCTTCTCCATTTCGGTTCGTATTTGGTAAAGAGTGTCATCTACCTGTGGAGTTGGAACATAAGGCTTATTGGGCAATTCAGAAGTTGAATATGGATTTGTCGGAAGCTCAATTAAAAAGGATGCTTGAGTTGAATGAATTGGATGAATTTAGATTTCATGCTTATATGAGTTCTAAGCTTTACATGGAAAAAACAAAGAGGCTTCATGATGCAAGAGTCCAATCAAAGAGTTTTGCACCAGGACAATTGGTTTTGTTGTACAATTCTCGTTTAAGCTTTTCCCAGGGAAATTGAAATCACGATGGAGTGGTCCATTTCGTGTTATTGATGTAAAGCCTTATGGAGTTGTGGAGATTCAAAATGACAAGAATGGCAATATGTGGAAGGTGAATGGTCACAGGCTTAAACCATACTTGACCTCTGAGGACAAAGGCATTGCTAATTTGGCACAAGCTCCCCATGAGCTTTACTTGGATGATCCTTTACATTCACAATGAACTAAAGGGCATGGTCGGGCTGTGGACAGTAAACCAAGCGCTACTAGGAGGTAACCTAGATGCTTGCTTTTGTTTGTTTTTGTTGTTTTTGCTTGTTTATTTTTCTTATGTTAGCTAATTATGGTTTAAGGATCCACACCATGACACATTTCTTTTCCTTTCAACATTAGGGCAATTCTTTCTTTTTTCCTTTCCGTTCGTGCAATGGGGACCATGCATTCCTTAAATGTGGGGGGAAAATGAAGGCTTAACTAGTGAGAATCGGGAATGAGAAATGAAAAAATGTGGCATGGTGTGTTTAGTAGTGTTAAGTGGTGTGTTCGTTGAGTAATTTTTAAATTTCTCTAGGAGTTGTACTGGGTTCTCATGAATGAGTTGTGTGTTGTTAGGAAGTGTTTTATGCTTGTGTCTATTAGTTCATCATGTCTGTTTCTGTATTAGTTTATCATGAGAAGGTAGTATGTGATCTTTTCTTTCTTCGTTTCTTATTTTTCATTCTTTACAGTTGATAATTTTGTTAAGTTTTGCTAATTTTGGTTCATGAATGCATGGGAGATTGCTACAGTATGATGACAATGATGAACGTGCGTAAAGTTGAGGAACAGACTTCATTTATGATCAAGAGGAGTTTGATGACCATGTGCATTCAAGTGGGCATGGGATCATATTCATGACTTTGGTGTTCATTAAATGTGGGTAAGGTTGAGAATGGTGAGATAATTTCGACCGTACAAATTAATGATAGTGGAACTACCCTCCTGACCATAATTTTACGTGAGTTCATGAAGTGATTCTCATAAATTGTCAAGTTGAATTTGAAACAAAACCTGGAGACATTGAAGCGACTTTGGAATAATAAGGCTGCCCTCTAGTTTGTTTTAGGTGTACATGTGAAAGGGTCTTTTATCATTTGGCAGCTAGGGGGTAGACTTGTGTCTCGTGAAGTGAATCAAGTGGAGTCCCACAGTTGATTGATGTACTTGTTGGCTTATGTTTGGTGTGTGGGTTATTAAGTATGTCTTGACCAAATAAATGTTCACAAAGTTATATCTTA
Organism: Ophiorrhiza pumila; assembly: GCA_016586305.1. Lineage (NCBI taxonomy): Eukaryota > Viridiplantae > Streptophyta > Magnoliopsida > Gentianales > Rubiaceae > Ophiorrhiza > Ophiorrhiza pumila. The sequence continues at coordinate 19,894,633 of BLIW01000005.1, forward strand.
CCACACTCACAAGCATTGAACATGCATTTCATTATGTGAACATGTTGCGTTTTTCTAACATTAAGCATTCCTTTCATCATGCGTTTTTGGGTCAAGCATTTCTTTAAGGTTTTGGTGAAGTTCTGTACATCATGTGGGTATTATTTGTCACTTGGCAACTAGCAAGTTAAGGAGTCACATGCATTGAATAGCAAATGGTTCAACAAGTGTCTTGATGATAGTAGACTCAAATGGTAGTTGGAAATATTCATTCCATATGACATCCGATTTGCTATTCACTTGCACTTTAGCTCTATAAAGGCTCACTTTTGTTCATAACACATACAACATTGCAAAGAGTAAGCTTGTTCATACTTCGGCATTGCTAAGGAGGATATTGAGAGCATTCTTCTTCATCACTTTCTTTTTGTTTCAAGTTCTCGTTGTGAGCTTCCCTTCAAAGGTATGTGTTGGTTTTCTCCTCAAGACTTTTATTGATGGAATGTTATGAGTTGTACAACGAATGTTGGTGAGTAGATTAACATGACAAGAAGGTGTGTACGTGGATAACTTGTTGTTTGGGATTCTTGCTTAAAAGCTAAATGCAAGTTAAGTGTGGGGGGGAAGTTAGTTCGTGGTTTTCAGATTTCTTCAGCTTTTACATGTTTCTGTAAATCGGCCATAACTTGAGCATGGAATGTCCAAATGAGTTGATTCCAGTTGGGAAATTTATTTAAGAGGAAGGGCTACATTTCTTATGTTATACAATTTCGCTAGTTCTGCTTGGAACACGGTCCAATTTGGAGAACAATGCGTGTTCATGTTATGAATTATGGTTTCTGAAATTGCTGAATTGTCCAGTTTTGATACCTCTCGGTTTTCTTGCTATAACTTGCTCATTTTTTGCTCCAATTGAGGTGATTCCAGTTGCAGAATTTAGATAACATTTTAACCTACAATGTTCATGTTTATGCTTTTTGCTAATTGTGACTGGAACATAGAGCAATGAGTAGAGGAATGCAAAGCTGAAGTTAAGTTGTTAGTGTTCTAAATGCTGAATCTGCCCAGTTTGGTGACTCTCGGTATTTTAGGCATAACTTGTTCATTTTGAATCCAAATTGTGGGATTCTTGTCCTCTAATTTCGCTTAAAGAGTGCACTAAAACTTTGATGTTTTATGTTTAAACTGATTCTCCCTGCTTGATGGATGATTTTTACGATCTTATCATGCTGATTTCCAGTTCCAGGAATTTGTTGAGGAAAAAGTGCATGTGCTTAGTGTTGCTCTTATTGCATTTGTTTTGCTTTGAGTATGGTTTGACAAGTTGAACTTTTGTTACAGCCATGGCACCAAAAAAGGATTCAACTTCACAGAAGGCCACGACTTCAAAGAAGGGAAAAGGAAAAACGCAGAAACCACCACTCATTGACTCTGATTCAGAGTACTTCCCAGATGAAGATTTTCCTTTATTTGAGGACCCCCCTCAATATACCATGCAAGCTCAAATTCCCAAGAAGAGGAAGGGTTCATCTAATCAAGATAGTGAACCTTCGGTGTTCTTAGACAAACGGGGTTAGAAACGACGAGATGATGGAATTGGTATGAAAAAACTTCATCTGGAGAAGGCATTTGCGGTTGAAGGAGATCCATTTGCGGAATTGATGGCAATTCATTGTTTTGATAAGAAACTCACAAGTGCACCAGGGTTTTGCAATGCTAGTTTGGCGAGAGAATTCTATGCTAATGCAAAGTTTCCAAATAAAGCTGGGGAATTCTATGTGCGAGGGAAATGGGTGCAGACTACCAGTGAGATCATCAACGATCATCTCGGCACTTCAAGTTTTTCTCATGATCCCTTACCATTTCCAGAGGATGCTGACTGTGATCAAATGTTGACAGAAGAGTTGGCTTTACCCGGGGCTAAATGGGAATTAAATACAAGGGGAGATCGCAAACATATCCGAGGTGAATGGCTACGCAGTGATGTAAAGATCTGATTGATGTTTGTTTTGTCTCGTCTTAAGCCAAGCTCACAATCTACTGAAGTTCTACGCGATCGGTTGTATTTGATATCAGCTATTCGGGGGCGGGGACCAATTGATGTTGGGCGTATAATTCTGTGGAGTATTCAGACTAGGATTGACACAGATAATGCAGCTCTCTATTTCCCTGTCTTGCTTGAGGAGATATGTTTGGCTCAGGGAATGGACACGGAGGCTGGAGAGTGGCGAAGGAATCCAGGGCCAATTGGAACATTACTATACATTAAATATCAAGCCCTGGAGAAGGAGATGAGGAAGGCCAAGAAAACTGCAGCGAAGAAGTCTAGTAGCAAATCTGGCCCTTCACCTTCTGAGGTAGATGAGGAACCCCAAATGTATGATTTTAGTACTTTGCAAGGAGCAATACAGGATTTCCAACATTCAGTTGAGCACCGATTTCAGGATTTCCAACAATCAGTGGAGCAACGTTTCTCTAACATGGATGAGAGGTGGGAACGGATGCACAAAGGTATGGATAATATGCAGCAAGAGTGGACAACACATGCTTCAAATATGAACCATAAACTGGATGATATGGCCTCAGTGGCTCAACAACAATTCGAAGTGTTGTATCACAGACAAATGTGCATGCAATTGGAGCTTGATAAGTGCAACAAGATGGCTGTGTATTATCATTCCGATACTGGACCCCCAAAACCAACGCCGATATCTGCACAACTGGCCGGGTATCGTATTCCAAATCTGTCAATGGACGTTGTAAGTGGCGATATTCATGAGCTACCGACAGGGGTGCCTGCAATGTTTTCTCTTAAACCATTGCCTACATTTGGACGTATCCCTTCAATGCCTCCAACTCCAGAGATTGTCCCAAATCCTGAATTCATGCCAGTAATAAGGATGCCATTACTGGGTTTGGGGCTGCCTATTCAAGGACCGGTGCATGCCATTACTGGGTTAGGGGCAGCCTATTCAAGGACCAGTGCATGCCAGCAATAAGGATGCCATTACTGGGTTCGGGACAGCTTCGTTCTCGTCTCCATCCTCTGCACCATCTTCATCCCAGGGAGCTCCTCCTTCCTAGTTTTGTTTTTTTTTTACATTGGGGACAATGTGCATTGCAAGTGTGGGGGAGTTTTTTGTGTGTTGATGATTAATGATCAGTGTGGTGCTTAATTTTGTGCTATTTTATTATGATGCTATGATGTTGTTATGCGGTGTTATGCGGTGAAGAATGTTGAAGTTGGAATGAAGTCTTTCTTTGAAGTTATGTTGTGAAGATATTGTGAAGCTGGTGTTTTCTGTCCGTTCTTGTTTTCGAAGCATGATCGTGTGATGCTATGAATTGTTTGGCGAATCTGGAGTCTTTGTGTGTTTTAAGGAGTTGAAGTGTGGGAATATATGTTGGAATGAGTTGTGATGATTTGCTAGATGTTGTGAAGTATGGAAAATTAGGACGTGGAAGATGTCTTGTTGACAAGTTGTGTGTGGTTTATATGTATGGGGGTTCGAAATCTTAGATAGTGTGTCGGGTGTGTTGTAGCTTTGTGCTTGTGTGAGTTGTTTGGGTGTGAGAGTTTATTGAAATTAATTGAGTGTGGTGAGAATTGGTGTAAGATAAGGAATGTAATACTTAACCATTATGTATTGAAGCTTTATTCTTCGTTTACTATGGTTTATTTCAAGTTCATCACTTTATTTGTTTTAAGTTGTATGCGAAAAGTTTTTGTTTTCTGGTTCTAAGTTTGAAGAAATAGGTACATTTTGCTGGTTAAGGCACGATGTTAAGGTAAGATAGATATGCCATGCACAAATTCAATTAACATAGGAGGCAACGAGTATGGAATTTGTTCTTCTTGCTATGTATTAGTCTCGTGTTTCTAGCACTCGTGCATGTTTAGTCATGTTGGATACTCTTATGAACATGTGCATACACAAGAAAGGATATAGAGAAAAAGCCTTTGCCAATTGGGAATGAAAAGCCGAAATACCCTTGGCAAGCATAATTGGGAAAAAAAAGCCATAAAACCCAGGCAGCTTAAGGGAAAAAGAAGCCAAAACACAGGCTAAGGCACCAATGGGTGCAACAAATACGCACCAATGTGCAAATAAGGGCAATGTCCCATAGAGCACCAATGTGTGCATAGGTTACCATTGATCTTGTGAAGTTGCATATTCATAGGGGTAGTCAATGAGATTGATATGTATTGGGTGGCATGTGAGACAACTAGATGGTGTATAGCAAGGGAATAGATGAAGTGCATGTTCCTCAGCACACACTTGCACGCATGACATTTTGGTCTTTATTCATTGTGCCTTAGTTGGTAATGTGTACTGAAATCTGAGAACTAAGTATCAGGAAATGTTACATAAGTTTTTGTGTGAAAAAATGTTGATGAACTTGGAATAGGACATAGTGGATCAAGAGTGAGGGTCCAATGCATTATGGTGAAAGTCTAGAGTGTGTTTTTCACTTAAGGGCAAGCAAAAGGTCAAGTGTGGGGGAATTTGATAAGTTGGTTTTATACCAACTTAAATAGCTTAATTCACTAAACTTTTGGCTTGTTTTCTATGAAATTGTGTTGTGTTGTGTGACTTTGGATGCTTTTATGTGATTGGTGATGAGGTGTGCTAAAATGAATAGAAATTATCTAAAATTAGGTTAAAAGAATCAATTGTGAATTCGGATGAACAAGTGCAAGTATGCCCTAGGTTTTGGCAGTTTGAGTGCTGATTTTCATTTAAGTGTAACTTGTCCAATTCTGATCCGAATGAGGTGATTTTGGTGGCTATGGAAAGCTCTTTGTGCATAATTTAATTGTCATGTTTTAACTTTCTCCAAATTCTGTATGAAATCATGAGAAACTGAGGCTTCTTTGTGGTGCTTGGATTAGGGTTTTGGTTTTAGGGTTTTATCTTTCTGCCACAGTTTGGTAAATTGTGTATATCTTGAGCTACAGGTATCCAATGATGCTAATTCTTGGACCATTGGAACGCTCAGAGAAAGATCTAGAACTTTCATGTTTACCACAAAGTCCATTTCAAGAGCTAAGGCACATGTATTTGGCATGGACGTACAGCCTTGTGCTGAAATGGATACTTGGCTGTTTAGATGCTCTAACATATGCACTCATCACAAGCTCACACATGCACTCATGCACTCACTGCACTTCACTCTCGCACACTACCCATACTTCGCCGCATGAGCATGCGGCGAAGTCTCACACAAGTCATGCGACGAGATCATCTCGTCGCATGCACTCACGCACACACATTGCGGCGAAGTCACCTCGTCGCAACACTTTTGTACACATCCAACGTACGGTGAGGTCACCTCGCCGCACGACCCTCGCACACATCACGCACAAACGTCATGCGACGAGCTCAACTCGTCGCATGAATTGTACACAGCTTGTCGCAACATTCGTGCACACACTCAACACTTAGTTCACTCAACACACACTCACTGTTATTGCATCTTAAAGCATACATTTTGCAAAGTCATGATTTGAGAAAGGTTTCATGTGTTTGAATACATTTCAAGATTGAAGAGGGAATTGGTTGTTTGCTATGGCATTTATCAAAGTTCATGTCTTACTTTGCTTGATTATTTTTCATGGACTTTCATCTTCATCATATTGTTGTCCTTGATATACATTGCATTTGCATTCACCAATTCTCCATCTCATGATTCATCATTTTCACCATTTTCATTAGGCATTCACTTTCACTCACTCTTTATTCATTCGATCTTCATGCATTTGTTTTTTTCTTTTGTTCATTCTTTTGTGTCCTTTGTGCACTTACTCATAGCACACACTTCACATTCACTTGTCTAAACATCTACACTTCACTTCACACTTCACGATTTCACTACACTTAAACTCCTCACACACTCGCACATAAAGGGCGAGACCTCGCCTCGAGGTCTCACCCACAAACAATTTACACGGCGAGGTCTCGTCGCGAGACCTCGCCCACACAACTTTGCACGGCGAGACCTCGCCGCAAGGTCTCGCCCACAAACTCAAATGCAGGGCGAGGTCTCGCTATTTGCTTGGAAGCTGTGATTTTGGCAAACTGAAAAACGTCTAAGTGTTGAAACGATTAGTTGTGTGTACAAGAAGCGATGAAGGCGTGGATGCCGATAGCGTGCAGAGGTTGTGAGAGGCGTGAGGATTTCTGACTTGAAGGCGCTGAGAGATCGATGAAGGCGTGAAGCTTCGAGGAAGTAAAGGCGTGATCAAGGCGGTGCACTCAAGAACTTTGAACTAAACTGGAGGCGCGCTCTTGGCAAGCTGGAAGACGCTGGAACAACGATGAAGGCGCAGAGATGTTGGGACGAAGGCGCTGGAGGTGTCTTGAGTTTTTCTTACTACGGACTTACATTTTATGTTTATTGTTGAGCTAGAATATTGAGCAGTGGCATATTTGTAATTCCTTAGTTATTTTACGTTTGCGTACTGTTTACGATTCTTGTAACCTCTATATATAGAGGGTTAGTAAACCATTTTAAACGACGAATATTCTAGATTTCATAACAGACTTTTGATTTTGGAGAGCGGGGAATTTTTCTCTCACTTTGATCTCGAGATTTACTTTCTCTCTCTACTTTCTCTCTCTACTTTCTCTCTCTAACAGTTTTAGCTCCATTTTCAATTCTGATCGAGGAATTGCTCCGATAATTGCAATTCTATTCTCAATCAAGGACGATTTTACGGATTCTTTTTGAATTGGAAGCAATTGAAGCAGAGTATTTGGTAAATTCTTCCCAATTGATGAACATGACTTGCTTATTATTGTTTGTTGACGATCGTGAACTGGAAATGGAACTTTGTGGCTAAATTCAATATGTTCTAGGGTTTTGATCCAGATAAAGTGTAATGAGACCATGCAATGCCTTGCAATTGATGTAAATTATTAGGAATGAACTCATACTGGAAAATAATGCTTAAATCTTGTTAAATTTCACTCATTTGAGCTCTTGTTGATTGAATCATCCTTCGATGGTGGTCGCTATGCTAGGTTGGGGTTTAATTCTTCAATAGGAGTAATAATGCTTGAATTGAGAACATACAGTATGGTAAATGAGTCTTCTCACTTAAATAGCTTGATCATGAACCGAGATGCGGTCTTCATGCCGGTGGAAGTTTATTGAGATTTAGAACTAAGTGAGAAGAGATTTTCTGAGCTTCGTGAAGACAAATTGGAACTAGGTTAGGCCTCGCCATTGGAAAACCTAGATTTTGCATACGATAGTAGTGAATCTCGGGAGGTTGGGATTCTGCGGATTTAACTCTTCACTCTAGGCCTCGCCATGGGAAATTGTGGAGTCAGAGAACATAGAAAATGAAGCGGTCACCATGCCAATCATAATCTAGGTTCTCAGGCAGTTTGATCTTCTTTTGGTCTTCCAGTGTGTCAATTGCATCGTATTTTAGTAGTTCATTTACATGATCATCCGGAGAGAAACCCTAGGACATCTTACTTAAAGTCTGATATCTCATTTCGGTGCTTCTATTTAGTTTGGAATTGTAGTGTTCTTTGTTGTTATTTTCGTAAGATTGAGTCCTGTTCTGTCTTCCTATTCTATCTTGGATCATTCTTTTATCTTCTCTTGAGTGTTACTATTGTCCATTAATTCGGGAAAACTAAACTTGAGAAATTCTTGGAGCAAGTTATTAACATTTTAGTAACCAAATCCTTCTCTGAGGATACGATCCCTACTTCCACTAATACAGTAGTTTCTAGGGTTAAATTGAAGAGTACGCGACACGCTTGTCAAATTGGTCCGTTTCCTAATTTTTAGGAGCTAAAATGTTTTTAGCTTATTAGAAACAAAACCATATTGGTTTTGGAAACTAGTTAGTTAGTTGTTAGTTAGTTAATTAAGAAGTCAAGTTGTAATTGGCTTAAGTTAGGGCTTGTTGTTGTTAATGACCGAAATCTTCCTTATTTAAGAAGGCCATTCATTGACATTTTTTATAGAGAAAATTTCAGAATTTAGCCTTGCTAAAACGTTAAGCACATTGTGTTTACAAACCTTGAATTTTTAATTAAGTTTAGTTGAAGTTTATTGACCTGCAAGCCTTTAGCTAGGACCTTTAGGCGAGCCAACTAGTTCTTAATTTTAAGAACACTTCAAACCTTTTAGTTTAGTGTCGTGATTTACATGAGCTATATTAATTTTTTTGCTATAGACATGGGGGTTTGATTGGTTAATATCCAATCTTCTCGTCTTCTCTTGATTTCACTTCCGCCAAATATTGTTTTAGTTTGTGTTTTCCGTAGCTATTCATTGTGTTGTTTCTTGAATTTGAACTAACAAAGGTCCAAAGGTTGGGGTTGAATTGATCCAGGACTCAAAGCCTCGGTCCATTCACATCAAATTGGTATCAAAGCAAAGGTTGTTACTTCAAAAATTCAGGTTACAAAACTCCGTTTGTGTCTTCCTTTTTGTTGTCGCGTTTTCTTGATTTTTGTTGCGTCAAAATTCTGTTGTGTGTTGCGTCATTCAGATATTTTTTGTGAGCTATTCTTGCTGCAGTAATTCGTGTCTCTTTCTGTCTAAATTCCGTCATCACTTTTGCACAAAATCGCCTAGAGTCATAGTTGAAATCGTGTCAAAATCGATTGCTTGTTTGCTGAAATTTTGGTGCGTCATTGTTTTCCCGTTTCTTGTTGTTTAGCCTTCATTTTTGTTATTGTTTCGTCCTTTCCATTGCTGCATCTTGTCTTGCTTTAAATCTGCAGTTTTCTTGATATAAAAACCGCATAGGATTTGCATGATTTAGTTCTGAACTCGTTTAGGTTATCTTGTTAAAATTTCGTCCAAAAACCCTTGTTTCTAGGGTTAGGGTTTTTGTTTCCAAATTCTTCACTTCTTGTTGCAATCTGACTTGATCATTGTTAAGCATTCTTTCTAAAGTTTATACTGCTGATTATTTGACAATATAAGTGCTGAAACATTGAGCTAAAACAACACAAAATTCAAAACCCTAAAGTTGTCTTAAAACCCTAGTTTTCCAAAAAAAAGGGGTCCGTTAAAAAAAAGATCGTGCTTAAAAAAAAGAGAACAAGTAGAAAATAGCCCAAAGGCAATTGGTCTGAATACAAAAAAAAAGGAGAAAATTCAGACAACTTGAGAAATAATTGAATTTCAAGAACTTAGTGTTCTTCTTAAAAAGCGCACTCATATTGAAATTGTCATATCGTTTTCGTTATAAATCCAAATTAATTGATTCAAGTCCTCAATTCTTTGTTTCTTCCTATAGTATTTGATTCTGCTAGTTTCCTTAACTGAATCAATTTATACCCTCACGAGACATAAATACTCTATTGTGGTTAATTCCTAAAATTTTTATTTGATTTAGCTTATGTGCGTTGTGATTCATTGAACTTTTTGGTTTCTTGTGCTCTATAAATCAACATGCTAGTTGGACTCTTGTAGTTTAGGGATATCATTATTGAGTATATAGATAGGGTATACAATCAAAGAGAGAAACTACTTAAAGATTGGTGAGTACCTACTCCCCAAAGTGAGAGACCCGTGAGATATATACATATATATATTTCCTTGTGTTTTCACTAACATGCAGGTACAATGGAGAGTGATAAAACTGTATCACAATCCGGACGAAAGGTTGATACTGACATACTTTGTGATATGCTTCAAAAGATGCAAATTCAACTTGATGATTTAACTTCAAAATCTAAACATCAAACCACCAAGAATTCCACTTCAAGGCAAATTGATTTTGATAAAGTTGCATCCGATAATGAAGAAGAGGAATACATTGGATCTTCCAAAAGTGGTAAAACTTCTGACTTGCCAATTATCCTGAGGATAAGAGATACCGCCTAGCCTTCATGCATCTTAAGGATTATGATAGTTTATGGTGAGATGAGATAATTAAAACTAGATGCCAAGATGGCGAAAGACCAATTAAGACATGGAACCAAATAAAAGTTCTCATGAGGAAGAAATATGTTCCATCACATTATCATCGAGAACTCAACAGAAAGTGATGTCGAGTGTCGTGGCTTGTCAATTTATCCTAATTTCACTGAATATAGTAGCAGTGAGCTAGGTTTCGCTCCTCAGGGAAATAGTCGATTCAAGGAGTTTGATATGCTCAAATTATGTCACCAAAATATACCAAGATTAAAAGAACACTGATTACAAAATTTTAACAAGAAGTAAACTGGTTTAACTCCACACAAATACGATTTGAAATGAACACACAAGTAAGACTCAGAGAAGTAAGAGCAAAGTTCTCAAGAAAATAAAGCTGATAATCTAGGCTACTTCCGGGTGAATGCAACTTCTCATACATGCAGTATTACTAACATACAATCAAAGCAGATGAGGAGAATCACAATTGGAAACAAAAATAAAAGTTAGCATGGTCACTACACTACAATTTTAGTCTCCCGACACCATCCTATCCTCTGGTCGGGCCTAAGAATGGTGAAGTGTGAACGAGCTGTCCCAATTCCCCACTCAAATTACTCAGGCATGAACACCTGGAATCTCCCATGGTGAGGCCCAATCCTAGCATGTAAATTCATCATTTGAGTACGAAAATCTCTTATTACCTTGTTCTCAGGATGATACAGACTCAAAGCTTCCTATGATGAGGTCTAGCCTTAAGATCTGTGCAAATTCAAACAGGTTTAAGAACTCAAACATTCTCAGGTTCTTATTCATGATTTTCATCCAAATCTTACAAAAGAAGACTCAATTCAGCATGACGACCGCAATCAAATCTCATTTCATCAAATTCAGATCAAAAGCATGCACTTAACAAGTTTTACAAATTCATAGCTGAGAATTTCCATTTCTTATAATAGATTGTTAGTTCCACTGCACAATTACAATTTCAACCTAGCATTCACCCTCAGTATCCTAGATTATCATACAATTAGCCACGAATCTCCATTTCATCTTCACAATCAACAAATTGGAAGATTAAACAGTTCATAATCATTAATTGGAAGAGTTTACCAATTAAGAGTCTTAAAAGCTTCCAAATGCCGAGAGGATTGTGGAATGCCTTCTCAAATGCAAGGAGATTTACAATAATCGGAACAAATCTTTGATCGGAATCCAAAATGAAGCAACAAACTTAGAGAGAGAAACTAGAGAGAGAAAGTAGATCTCAAGAACACTTCCCGCTCTTTAAAATCAAAAGTCGGTTATAATATGGAAAAAATGGGAATTGTGAATAATGATGAATCCCCCCAAAATGTTGACTATTCCCCTATATATAGAGGTTACAAAAGAAACGTAAATGGTACGCAAACGTACAATGACTAAAATATTACATGAATACCACCACTAAAAATGCCTAAGTAATGTAAATGACAAAAACCAAAGTAGAAGGTTTTAGAACTGCGCCGCGCCTCTGAGCCAAAGGATCTGCGCATTCAACCACCTTCTCGCGTCTTCAGGCAAATCTGGTTCACGCCTTCTAGCTTCCCTACCACGCCTTTGTGTCATTCGGAGTCACGCCTTCAAACTTCTTGGCCAAGGACCAGTCAAGCTCAGCAACCTTCACGCCTTCACGCCGTTCTCCCTCGCGCCTCTACTGCACCTCCAACGCCTTCCTGCCAAATGAATCGCGCCTTCAAGAATCTGCCACAATTTCTTCTTCTTCAGCAAACACCACGCCTTTATAAGTGGAGAAGAGCACGCCTTCGGGCAACCAATGCAACTCTCCTTACTGAACTCAGCTTTTATGCGCCTTTGGGCCAGCCATTACCACGCCTTCATCCACTTGCTGCATCCTGAGAACACAAGCCAACACTTAGTCAATTTTTGCTCGTTCGAATCACACAACTTTGCCCACGAGATCTCGTGGGCAAAATTTTCCTTCTGGTTTTCACTCCACGAGACCTCGTGGAGTAAATTTTGTCACTTTTCATTTTCTCCACGAGATCTCGTGGAGAAAATTCATGAAATTGGCCGTTTGTTTCCTTTGCCAATGTGTGTGTAACATGTTTAGAGTGGGCAAATATTGTGCCAAGAATGCATGAGTAGTGTGCCAAGGGTGATGTGTTGTGCAATGATCTTGTGGCAAGGTATGTTGGCATGACTTGGCAAAGTTTGGCAAAGTTTGTTGTGCAAGAATGGTGTGTAATGTATTCGGCCAGGTGAGTGCACTCGTATGACAAAGTGTGGCAAACGAATGGCAAGGTGTTGCCACAGCTAATGTGAATCAAGTGTGACACATGAGTGAACGTGCCATGCACAAACCGTGTCCATGTTGTGCCAATATGCTTATGGTTTGTGTGTTATGTGTTGTGAATACTTGGCAGAAATGATTGCATGATTGTTGTGCCAAGAGTGTGCACGTGGTGTGCCAAAAAGTGTGCATATGCTGTGCCAAAGAGTACACGGCAAGGTGTTGTGCATGTGTGCATGCATTCGGCAAGGTTGTGGCATGTGTGCGGGCAAGGTTCGGCAAGTCATGTCAAAGTGTTTGGCAAGGTCTTGGCATAGTCTTGGCAAGGTGATGGCAAGGTAGGTTGGCAAGGTCTTGGCAAGGTATTGGCAAAGCCTTGGCAAGGTGTTGGCAAGGTAGGTCGGCAAGGTCTTGGCAAGGTATTGGCAAAGCCTTGGCAAGGTGTTGGCAAGGTAGGTCGGCAAGGTCTTGGCAAGGTATTGGCAAAGCCTTGGCAAGGTGTTGGCAAGGTAGGTCGGCAAGGTTTTGGCATAGTGTTCACTCCAGCACAACACCCTACTTCCATGCCAAATAAGTGTGTCTTAACCTCTGATTCAGGCTTGGTAGTGAACTTAAGAGTTCTACATCCCCCTCTTAGCTTTCCAATGGATGAAGAAACAGCCTAATCAGGTACCTGAAACTCAAGATATCATCAAAATACCAAACTGTGGCAGAAAGATAAAACCCTAAAACCCTAAAATGGCATTTCGAAAAGAAACTCATATTTCATAATATTGCACACAAAATTGGGAAATAGTTAAAACATACGAAATGTAGTGCATTCAAAGAGCTTTTCAGAACACCAAATAATTCACCAATTGGATTAGTATCAAGAAAGTTATGCCCATATGAATTTCCTAACCAAATCTGCCAAAACCCTAAATCGAGTCTACCAAGTTCATTTCGGTTTCATTCACTTTCCTAGATGTTTTGACCTCTCAACCTTGCCAATTAGTATCAAACACACAATTGCCTAAGTTCATCATCATTTTTGGTCTCTTTTAACCAATTAAGCACAACCAATTGCAAACCACATGAATGCACAACATCACACAAAACACCATACTAACTCATGAAAAACAAGTCAAAAGCTAAGTGAATTAAGCCATTTAAGTTGGTATAAAACCAACTCATCAAATTCCCCCACACTTGAACTCTTGCTTGCCCTCAAGCAAAGATACACACAATTTGACCCTCTTCATCACCCGTATGCAAACACTTTGTTCATTCATCCACACTGACCACATCCAAATTCATCAAAACGTTTTTTCACACACAACTTTATACTTTGATAGTTCATGATGCCTAGCTCTCAGATTTCAATACAAATTATCAACTAAGGCACGATGAATAAAGACCAAAATGTCATGCGTGCAAGTGTGTGCTGAGGAACGTGCACTTCATCTATTCCTTTGTTATACACCCTCTAGCTGGTCTCACATACCATTCAATACATGTCAATCTCTTTGTCCACTCTTATGAACATGCAATCACAAGATCAATGGTACCTATGCGTACATTGGTACTCTATGGGACATTGCCCTTATTCTGCACATTAATGCTGCACATTGGTGCACATATTGATGACTGAAATAATGCCTGGGTTTTATGGCTTTTTTCTCCATATTTGATTGCCAGGTTCTTATGGCTTTTTCCTTCCCAGTTGCCAAATGGCTTTTTTTCCATATCATTTCTTGTGCAAGCACATGTTCATAAGAGTCCCAAATTGACTAAACATGCACGAATTCTAGAGACACCAGATAAATGCATAACAAACAGAAACGAATCCATACACATTACCTCCTATGTCAATTGAGTTTTGCATGGCATATCTATCTTACATTAACATCGGACCTTAGTCAGCAAAATGTACCAATTTCTCCAAACCTAGCACCACAAACCAAAAATTTTCACATGCAAGATTCAAAACAAGTGTAGTGATGAACCTGGCATAAGCCAAAGTGAACTAAGAACAAAGTTTCACATACAGGGTGATAACTCATTTTCTCAATTTTGATTGCCTTTGTTCATTTCTCTTTTCGCTCCATATATTTTTTTAAAACATCAGCATGCAGATGATAAACTCAACGCATCACCACATTGTTCTCTTTTCACACAACTTCACATCTCAATTCATACCTTGCACACAACACTACACACTCCAATTTCATTAATGCCAAATGGTAAACACACAAAATTACAAACTTTCAACATGGCTGAGTACATTCCATCCCTCAACAAAACAAAACAAACTGCATACTAAACTCTAAACTCTCAAACAACACTTAGCACACAAAACGATTCATGGCATTTCTTCATTCTTCATTTTCTTCAAAGTAAGAAAGCTTGACTTTGCACTATCATGGCCACTTCTCATGACTTCTAAAGAACCATACTCCTCAATCCATCAAGAAACAACATCTTCACAAAATCCACTTAACATTCTTGTAAAGAAAGAAAAAAAACTTCATGCGTCAACAAGTCATCAAACTTCAAGACACGCACCAACTAGCCACTTCAACTACCTTCTCAGAACTGAATAATGTAACATGCTTGACATATTGGCTTCTCCATTCCAACAATACTTCATCAATATGAACAAAACATATACGCACAATTTCAACATTCAATTAACCACTTCATCACCACAATCTCACAAAGCAAAACACAGCACCAAAATAATTTCACACATAACATCAAGAAAAAAAAAATTTTTTAGATTTTCGTCTCCCCCCCACACTTAGAATAAACATTGTCCCCAATGTAAGAGGCTAAGATGAAGGAGGCACTCCCTGAGAAAATGATGATGGAGCTGAAGAAGAAGAAGATCCAAATGCAACTGCTGTAGAGAAAGACTGTCCATCCAAAGAAGCCGTGGCAAATGAAGGGACACCAATTGACTGTGGAACATAATGAAAAGGGCCATGGACAGGACCTTCAAGAGGTTGTCCTGAGGCTATTAATGGAAATCTTGCAGCAGGTGTAAACTCTGGATTTGGTATGAATGTAGGAGTATGAGGCATAGGAGGTATACGACCAAATATGGGTAACGAATGCAAAGAAGGGCTTGCTGTTACTCCAGGTGGAAGCTCGTGCATGGTACCACTAACCATATCACATGACAGATTTGGGATTCGATACCCCGCTAACTGTGCCGAAGTTGGAGTTGGTTTCGGGGGTCCTGAATCTGAATGGTAATAAACCGTCATCTTGTTACACCTATCGAGCTCTCGCTGCATGCACACTTGCCTATGATATAACACTTCAAATTGCTGCTGAGCCACCGTGGATAAATCATCAAATCTATGCTCCATGCGTTCAGCTTGTGACGTCCACTCCTGTTGCATATTATCAAAACCTTCATGCATTCGTTCCATCCTTTCATCTATGTTTCTCACACCATCCTGCAGCCGATCCATCCTTTCATCTATGCTTGAAAATCGATTTTCAACTAAGAGCTGGAAACCCTGAATTACTCCTTGAAGAGATGCGAAATCAAAAGAATGCTTCCCTTGGCCTGCTTCATAAGTTGGATTTTCACTCTCCACACGAGATGCCTCTGCACTTGAAATCCTCGCTTGCTCCATTTCCTTGTCTTCGCTCAAATACTTCTTATAAAATTGATCAGTAATTGGAGGCTTGATCTTTTGCCAGTCACCAAACTCATCATCCACACCTTGTTCAACACAAAGCTCCTGAATCAGTAATGGGAAAAACAATGCCTTACTGCGTGGGCATTTTCCATCTTGAATGCTCGAAAGAATCAAACGACCCACATCGATCTGCCGCTTCCTTCGGATTGCAGATATTATAAACAACCGATTACGAATAACCTCGGTAGTCTGTGAACTCGGCATGAGATGAGATAGCACGAACAACAGCCACATTTTCACATCACTTTTCAAGAACTCATTCCGAATATGCTTATGCTGGCCCTCCGGATTAAGCACCCAAGTTGCTCCAGGATGTGCTAACTCTTCTGTCAAAGCTTGATCCAATCTCTTATCAGTTGGAAACTGTATAGGATCTGAGTCATAATTTGTTGTTCCCAGATGCAAGTTAATAATCTCGCTTGTGATTCGTATCCATTTCCCTCGCACATAAACAGCTCCATTCTCAGAAGAACATGCATTGGCATAATATTCCCTTGCAATGCTCACATTACAAAAGCCAGGTGCAACCGCAAGCTTCTCATGAAATTTGTAAAACCTCATCAGCTTTTTAAATGGCCCTTTTTCCACACTGAATGCACGTTCAAGATGTATATACTTCACATTGATGCCTTGCTCCCAACATTCCCTAGCTTCATCATTAATGAACAAAGATATTTCGGGAGTGCCTTTCCTCTTCTTGGGTGCCGGGGCCTGTATCGCATACTGAGGTGGCTCCTCAAACATTCGCATATCATCAGGAAAGTACTCCGGGTCGGAATCAGTATCAACAGGTGGTGCCTGAGCTTTTCCTTTCCCTTTTCTTGAAGTCGTGGCTTTTTTTGAAGTTGAATCCTTCTTGGGTTCCATTCCTTTAAGAAAAGTTCGGCTTGTCACACAATACTCAAAGCAAAAGAATTACATTAAGAACATTACTAAACACATGCATTTTCTTATGTAAACACATTCCCAAAACCGAAAACCAGCATTATAAGATTGTAAAAATCATCTAGGAAGCAAGCAAAATCAGTTCACACAAAAAACATCAAAGTTGTAGTGCACTCTTTAATCGAAATTTGAGGACAAGAATCATCCCATTTGAAGTCAAAATGACCAAGTTATGGCCAAAATACCGACAGTCCCAAAACTGTTCAGATTCAGCATTTTCTCAGACCATAATTCATAACGTGAACACACATTGTCCTCAAACTTAGATCATGTTCCAGGCAGAATTATCAAAAGTGCACAACATAAGAAATGTAGCCCTTCCTCTTAGCTAAATTCTACCACTGGAATCAACATAATTGGACATTCCATTTGCAAGTTATACCCAAAATACCGAGACTTGGCAAACTTGGCAGATTCAAAATCTCAACATTCCTGATTTCACATGTACTTCACATTCTAAGCTTTTTTAGTCTAAGTTCCAGCCACAATTAGAAACAATGTACAACATAAACATCGAAGAACATCATGTTAGCTAAAGGATGCAACTGGAATCACCTCATTTCATCATTCCTAACTCAAGTTATGCTTGAAAAACAGAAACATGGCAAAGCTGGAAAAATTGAAAGTCAAAATGTTGAATCACCCCCCCACACTTATCATGCATTTGTTCCCTTGGCTAATCAACATAATATCTTGCATGTTCATCATTTTATGATCTCAACCTCATTACTTTGCATGCTTCATACAACTCTCAACAATTTACAAAGCTTTAAGAAAAGTGAGACATACCTTTGTGGAGAGTTAACACTTATCCCCTGAGGAAAAAAAAAATTGAGAAATTCAATGTCATCAATATGCTCTTACTACCACCGAACTTGTGTTGCTAACTTGTGGTGTCTTGAAGTAACAAGCAATGTACTACGCATTTATAGAAAAACAAGGGAAAAGAAGAAACTATGCCATTCACTCAATTACTCCATCGGTCAAACAACAAGAAAAATGAATATTCCCACCAAACACTAGCAAACATTCAAGTCATTCAAAGGTGGGACCCATTCTCTTTTCAAGACATGTGAGTTCAACTCAAGCATGTGAATTCTGATTTCTTTCTCTGCCCAACACACTTCAAGCATTCATATTTCACCAGTGTTTATTTCGGTCACCTCATAATGCAAGCCTCCAAAATATGCAAACAAAAATCATGAGATCACAAACCCCAGTCTAGAACTAATTCATTTTGCATTTGAACTCATCCAAATACAAATGTCCAACCAAGATGTCAGCCTTCTTCTTTCCATTTCATGTCATGATCCTATTCACGGCTCAATAGCAATCTAATCCCACTTCAATTTTTTTTTCAGCTTTTCAGAAAATTTCAGAAAATTCAATTCATGTTCAGAAATGTTCAGAAATGCAGATATCCTTATCATCAATGCAAGTGTGTGAAATTAAAACCGAAGACCATGAATAAAAAATTGTAACAATCACACAAAATATTTACACCAAAACTAGCACACAAATCTCTTCACTTTAACACTACACTCAAGAATATAACACAAACGCAACACAACACTCAGACCAAATGTAACATACTAAACATAATAATGAAATACTAACACTACTAATATTACACGCAATTCCATTATGGCAAACAATCTCCTTAACCATCATCATGGTAACCATACATATTCAGAATGTAACTAAAAATCAAGACATCTTGGCGAAGCCTTCCCCCACACTTGCCTACGACACGGTCCCCGTGAAACAAAATTAAACAATCAAGAACAAAGGAACCTGGCCTTCCACTATTTTACAAGCCACGAGAAAGTCTCGCAATTCTTTCCTCCTCTTGGAGAGCAAGCCACTGAGGGGGTCCCAACAGTCCAAAAGGATTTTGAGAATTGTCAGCTGAACTGATATTAACTCCTTTCTCCCGAGCCATGGCCGTTATCAGAGGTGGAAAATACATCGGTGCGAACTCACTTCTCTGTGCCCGCCTGATAAACTCTAAGATCAACTTCCCAACATCAATAGAGAAATCATGTAAAATAGCATAAATCAACAGAACTCGTTCCCTAGATGCTATATTGGTACGGTTAGTAGGAAGAATCCTGGAATTGATAAACATTAACCATATTTTGGCCTCGGCTGTGAGTTCACTAGTAGGCACATAATAAGCCTCTTGTCGAGCATTCCTCACCCATGTAGCACCAGGTAAAGTTACTGAAGCCAACAAATGATCGGTATTCTCAGCTCTCAACAACCTACAATATGTGTTACGAGAAAAATCATCAAGAAGATAAAGCCTATTAATACTATGGCGGTTAACCCTCAAATACTTTCCTCTCACGAACACTGAATGAACACCATTAGCTCGGGAATTAGCATAAAATTCCCTAACTATGTCCATATTCACCACAACTGAGGCTCGAGCAAAATGAGACCACGACTGTCTGAAGATCACATCCTCAAATCTCCTAGAAGGATCCTGAAATGGTCGCTCAATCATAACTGATCTATTAGTAAAGCCATGATAAAAGTTTTCAGCAGAAGCATTAACAAAATGTGGACAAATAGCTGGCTCAAGATCAATTACCATCTCCTTATCAGCTGAAGAAGATGAAGAAGGAGAAGATGTGGTTCCAGAATCTTCACTAAAGATAGCATATTCAAAAGGGTTCTGGTGGGGAGAATAGAAATTCATGCTTTGAAAATGAAAAATTACTAGCAAGGAAAGCAATATAGAGAGAAGAGTAATGAGCATGCAAAAAGAAGATGTGCAATATATATTTATGACATACTCACTATCCAACAAACACATGTGAATGACAGGTTATAGCTTGATGTCCTTTCTTCTCAATAATTGAAACCATCCAAACCAATCATGCATGCACGGTCACGGATTAACCAATCATGCATGAATGAACAACAATTCTTACCATCAGAGCTGGTATCTTAGTTGTAAACAATGTAGACTCATTGTACCCACATGGATGGAAAAGTGAAATTGTACTCCCTGCTTCTATCAATAATGCCCAACATCCTTCTGAGATTCTACAAAAAAATATACCCAAGTGATGTTATGAGATTGTGCCATAAATTGCTACCCAATACTACTCAAACTAGGATTAACAAAGAAAAGAAATCACAACAAATAAGACAAAGGAAGAAAATCAGGGTTGCCTCCCAGGAGCGCTTGGTTTAAAGTCAACAGCCCGACCGTGCATCATAGCTCAATTTGAGATGATGGGATCATCTAGGTATAGCTCATGTGGATCTCGTGCCACATTAGTGCTATCCTTGTCCTGATAAGTTAAGTACGGCTTGAGACGATGGCCATTCACTTTCCACACATTGCCATTCTTGTCATTCTTGATTTCAATTGTCCCATAAGGTTTTACATCAACAACTCTAAAAGGACCACTCCACCTTGATTTCAATTTTCCAGGAAACAATCTAAGTTTAGTGTTATAAAGCAATACCAATTGTCCTGGAACAAAAATCTTGGATTGAAGCTTTGCATCATGGATCCTTTTAGTCCTTTCCTTGTACAACTTGGCACTCATGAAAGTATTGAATCTGAATTCATCCAGTTCATTCAACTCCAACATTCTTTTTGATTGAGCCTCAGACAGATTCATGTTCAAGGTTTGAATAGCCCAATACGCCTTATGTTCAAGTTCCACTGGCAAGTGACACTCTTTACCAAAAACCAATCGAAAAGGAGAAGCTCCAATTGGGGTTTTGTGAGCTGTTCCGTATGCCCACAATGCATCATCCAGCTTCAAAGACCAATCTTTCCTACCGGAATTTACCACTTTTTCAAGAACTCTCTTGATCTCCCGATTGGAAATTTCAGCTTGACCAGAAGTTTGTGGATGATAAGCTGTTGAAACTTTGTGAGTAACACCATATTTAGCCAACAGAGATTCAAAGAGCTTGTTACAGAAATGAGTCCCTCCATCACTTATTATAGCCCTGGGCGCTCCAAACCTATTAAAGATGTATTTCTTCAAGAAAGCAGTTACACTTTTTGCATCGTTATGAGCCAAAGCCACCGCTTCCACCCATTTAGAAACGTAATCCACTGCCACTAGAATGTACTCCATACCTCTTGACTTAGGGAAAGGCCCCATGAAGTCAATCCCCCACACATCAAAAATCTCTACCTCCAAGATGTTGTTCAAGGGCATCTCATTTCTGGAAGAGATGTTGCCAGTTCGTTGACATCGATCACATTTTCCAACCCAAATTCTGGCATCCATGAAGATATGTGGCCAATAAAACCCACATTGCAAGATTTTGAAGCCTGCCCTAGTTGATCCAAAATGACCACCACATGGTCCTTCATGGCATGCCTTTAAGATGTCCTCCTTTTCTTCTTCCTTGACACACTTTCTTATCACTTGATCACTGCATATTTTATATAGAGAATTGTCTTCCCAGAAGTAATATTTAGCATCACTTCTCAATCGTTTCTTCTGATCACTAGAATAATATGATGGAATCTGGCCAGCAACCACAAAATTTGCAATCTCAGCGTACCAAGGCAATGTCCTTTCGACCACTTTAAACACCTGCTCATCGGGGAAATGCTCCTTCACCAAAACGTCAGGTGAATCTTGCTCTTGAGACTCCAATCTTGATAAGTGATCTACCACAACATTTTCTGAGCCTTTCCTATCCTTGATTTCCACATCGAATTCCTGGAGCAACAAAACCCACCTAATCAAACGTGGTTTTGCCTCTTTCTTTGCAAACAGATATTTCAATGCAGCATGGTCTGTATGAACAATGACCTTTGATCCCAAAAGGTAGGCACGGAATTTATCAAATGCGAAAACCACTGCTATCATTTCCTTTTCTGTAGTTGTATAATTCATTTGGGCCTCATTCAATAGTCTACTAGCATAATAGATAGTGTGAAACACTTTGTCTCTTCTCTGGCCTAAGACAGCTCCTAAGGCATAATCATTGGCATCGCACATAATTTCAAAGGGTTCACCCCAATGGGGAGTGACTATCACAGGAGCTTCCACCAATTTTGTTTTCAAAGTTTCAAATGCCTCAACAGATTCTGTTCCAAACTCAAACTTGACATCTTTTTCTAGGAGGCTGCACAAGGGTCTGGCTATCTTTGAAAAATCCTTAATAAACCTTCTATAAAACCCAGCATGTCCGAGAAAGCTTCTGATACCCTTAACATTAGTAGGTGGAGAAAGTTTGGCAATAACATCTACCTTAGCTCGATCTACCTCCATCCCAGCATGAGAAATTTTATGGCCTAACACAATTCCTTCTTGAACCATGAATTGATATTTTTCCCAGTTCAACACAAGGTTCGTTTCTTCACACCTTCTCAACACCTTAGCCAAATTTTCCAAACATCTATCAAAGGTCATCCCAAACACAGAGAAATCGTCCATGAAGATCTCAATAATTGACTCAACCATATCGTGAAAAATGGCCATCATACACCTCTGGAAAGTGGCAGGTGCATTGCATAGTCCGAACGGCATTCTCTTGTAGGCAAAAGTTCCAAATGGACAAGTAAAGGTTGTCTTGTCTTGATCCTTTGGGTCTATTGCTATCTGATTGTAGCCCGAGTAACCATCCAGAAAACAATAGAATAAGTAACCAGCAATTCTATCCAATAATTGTTCCAAGAATGGAAGAGGAAAATGGTCTTTTCTAGTTGCCTTATTTAGCTTCCTGTAATCCATGCAAACTCGCCAAGCTTTCACCACTCTGGCTGCCAAAAGTTCATTCGCATCGTTCCTAATCACAGTCACCCCTCTATTTTTAGGGACGCACTGGACTGGACTTACCCACTTGCTATCTGAAATGGGGAATATCATCCCAAAGTCCAGTAGCTTGATCACCTCTTTCTTCACAACCTCCATCATCTGTGGGTTAAGTCGTCTCTGTCTATCCCTCAAAGGAACAGAGTTTTCTTCAAGAAGGATCTTATGCATACATAACCCTGGGCTTATACCTTTGATGTCAGCAATAGTCCATCCAATGGCTTGCTTATATTGCTTTAGCACACACAACAATTTATCCTCTTGCCATGCTTCCAGCTTGGACGAGATCACCACTGGTAATGTCTCGTTATCCCTAAGAAAAGCATATTTCAAATATGGAGGTAGTGGTTTCAATTCCAACTTTGGAGCTACCATAATGGATGGTAGAAGCTTTTCATTCCTGCACAAATTCTCACTAGTCCTCACCTCAGTGGGAGTAAAATTTTCGTTAGCCAAAACAGTAGGTTCATAATCATGTTCCCCTACAGTTTCATGCATTTTAACTTCCACAACATCATTTTGCAATTCACAAATTGAATCTTCCAAATAACAACATTCAATGAAATCTTCAATTTCAGCAATAATTCTCTTATCCTCATCATCTAAATCGAGTTCATCAAAATTATCCTCATAAACACTTAACTCATCAACAACTAAGAAATCATGCATATTGTTCAAATTATTCAAAGAAGAACATGTTATGGCTTTGATAGCAAAACAAGACTCCATATTTAGAGGCTGCTTCATAGCATAGTTTACATCAAAAACCACTTCCTCATTGTTAATCCTAAACGTGACTGTCTTGTTTCTCACACCAATCAAAGCATCACCAGTGGACCAAAAATGAGAGGAACCTCAGGGTCCTCTTCCATGTCAAGCATAATAAAATCAACTGGTAATGTAAATTTGTTTATTCTTACCAAAACATCTTCTACCAAACCAGTGGGAGTTACCAATGATCTATCTGCCAATTGGAGGGTTACTGCAACTGGACGAATCCTTCCACTCAAACCCACATTTATTGCAATGGATAATGGCATCAAGTTGATTCCAGCTCCAATGTCACAGAGGGCCTTTGCAAAATATCTTATTCCAATCTTACAAGGTATGGTACAGCTACCTGGATCCTTAAGCTTTGGAGGTAATTTGTGAACCATCCATGCTTGACTGCACTCTGATAGCATCATTGGAACTTCACATCTCAAGATTTGCTCCTTGTTTGAAATGAGATCCTTTAAATACTTAGCATATTTAGGCATGGCTGTAGCCAAATCCAACAAAGGAACATTGACATTCACTTGTTTGATCATATCCAAGAAACGATTGAATTGAGACCCCTTCTTAAGTGGAGGTTTCTTCCTTTCTGGAAATGGAGCTTTTGGAGCATAATCTGGGAAGTTATAAGGATTGGAATTTCTGGTGATTTCATTCCCCACCCTTTCTGGTATTTCCTTCCTCTTAGACTTATTTTCCTCTTGCTCAACATTCTTCTCAGGTTCCAAAACTTCCTCAGCTTCATCTTTTTGGTCCTCCTCTAAACCATCACTCTTGTCTTCTGCAGTTTTACTTCCAGGCAACAATTTTCCACTCCTCAAAGTAATAGCATTGCATGCTTCTCTCCCCTTGGGATTTGGTACTGTGTCACTAGGAAGAGCTCCTTTTGGCCTCTGGTGAACAGCATTGGCCAACTGACCAAGTTGCATCTCGATATTCTTCAATGTGGCTTCGTGATGCTTCACAGTGGACTCCAAACCTCCAAATCTCTGTTCATTCTTATCCATCTTTTCCATCAGCTTTTGAAACATATCCTCCACATTTGGCTTCTTTTGTTCTGATGTGCTAGCCTGATTATCAAAACCAGGAGGTGGTTGATTCATTGCTCTCCTTGAGTCATTACCTTGATAGTAATTTCCTCCTTGGTTCTGCTGTTGATTCCAGTTGCCTTGGTTTCCACCATATTGTCTGTTGCCTCCATTGTAATTGTTCCCAGAATAGTTCCCACCATATTGGGGTTTGTTACTGTAATTGTTCACATACTGAATGGATTCAGTAGTGATTGCACATTCATCCGTGTGATGTTCTCCCTTGCATAGTCCATATAAAAGTACTGGGGCTTTGGTTTGAGTCACCTTTAAAGTCTGCACCTACTTGGCCAATGCTTCAAATTTAGCACTAAGTGAAGTCTCCTCATCTACATCAAGAATTCCTCTTTGTCTCCTGACATGTGGCTTTCTAGTCTCTGGAAAAAGGTATTCATCCTCAGCTATCTGGTTAAACAGTTCACGCACTTCAGGCACAGATTTGTCCTTAAGTGCCCCATTCGCACAGGCTTTAACCATCAAAGATGATTCAGGAGTTAGGCCTTTGAAGAAGGTATTTAATTCCTTAATCTCGCCCAAGTCGTGATTGGGGCATTGCCTAATCAAATCGTTGAATCTCTCCCAGGCTTCCCTAAATGACTCACTGTCTTGTTGTTGGAAGTTCATAATTTCCAACCTTCTCTTTTCAAGCTTAGCTGGAGGGAAGTACTTAGACAAGAACCTTTTCTGTAGATCATCAAATGACATTCCAGCATTTGCTCCCCCAATACTCTTGAACCAATGTTTAGCCTTTCCACGCAGAGATAAAGGGAACAAAATTCTGTGAACCTCACCCCTGTCAACTCTTGGCAACTTAAAAGTGCTGCATAACCCAAGAAACCAATCAAGGTGGTCATTAGGATCCTCGTTGTCAAGACCTTGGAAGAATTGGCCCTGGGTGATCATGGAAACAATTTGTGGAGGAATGTGGTAACTTTCCACGTCGATGTTCTGATGACCAAATCGATTGTCAAAATTTACCGCATAATGGTCTCCGAACCTCGGTGCTTGTGCTCCTTATGCAGCTATAGCTCTTTGCTTTGCTTGAATCCTTAGAGTTCTTTCCAATTCAAGGTCCAATTCAAATTCAGGTTTTCCTCTAGATCTTACAGACCTGGGCATACACAAACAGGAACAGCAAATGATATCAAGAGAACAAATGGATCAATCTGTAAACCAAACCAATACAAGATGGTAAAAGTAACAGAATCACACACAGTAAAGAAACAAGGTAACAAAATCAAAGCAATAAAACACACAACTAAGAACAAAACAACAACAAATTCCAAGAACCGTGCCTAGTTCCCCGGCAACGGCGCCAAAAATTGATGTCGAGTGTTGTGGCTCGTCAATTTATCCTAATTTCACTGAATATAGTAGCAGTGAGCTAGGTTTCGCTCCTCAGGGAAATAGTTGATTCAAGGAGTTTGATATGCTCAAATTATGTCACCAAAATATATCAAGATTAAAATAACACTGATTACAAAATTTTAACAAGAAGTAAACTGGTTTAACTCCACACAAATACGATTTGAAATGAACACACAAGTAAGACTCAGAGAAGTAAGAGCAAAGTTCTCAAGAAAATAAAGCTGATAATCTAGGCTACTTCCGGGTGAATGCAACTTCTCATACATGCAGTATTACTAACATACAATCAAAGCAGATGAGGAGAATCACAATTGGAAACAAAAATAATAGTTAGCATGGTCACTACACTACAATTTTAGTCTCCCGACACCATCCTATCCTCTGGTCGGGCCTAAGAATGGTGAAGTGTGAACGAGTTGTCTCAATTCCCCACTCAAATTACTCAGGCATGAACATCTAGAATCTCCCATGGTGAGGCCCAATCCTAGCATGTAAATTCATCATTTGAGTATGAGAATCTCTTATTACCTTGTTCTCAGGATGATACAAACTCAAAGCTTCCTATGATGAGGTCTAGCCTTAAGATCTGTGCAAATTCAAACAGGTTTAAGAACTCAAACATTCTCAGGTTCTTATTCATGATTTTCATCCAAATCTTACAAAAGAATACTCAATTCAGCATGACGACCGCAATCAAATCTCATTTCATCAAATTCAGATCAAAAGCATGCACTTAACAAGTTTTACAAATTCATAGCTGAGAATTTCCATTTCTTATAATAGATTGTTAGTTCCACTGCACAATTACAATTTCAACCTAGCATTCACCCTCAGTATCCTAGATTATCATACAATTAGCCACGAATCTCCATTTCATCTTCACAATCAACAAATTGGAAGATTAAACAGTTCATAATCATTAATTAGAAGAGTTTACCAATTAAGAGTCTTAAAAGCTTCCAAATGCCGAGAGGATTGTGGAATGCCTTCTCAAATTTAAGGAGATTTACAATAATCGGAACAAATCTTTGATCGGAATCCAAAATGAAGCAACAAACTTAGAGAGAGAAACTAGAGAGAGAAACTAGAGAGAGAAAGTAGATCTCAAGAACACTTCCCGCTCTTTAAAATCAAAAGTCGGTTATAATATGGAAAAAATGGGAATTGTGAATAATGATGAATCCCCCAAAATGTTGACTATTCCCCTATATATAGAGGTTACAAAAGAAACGTAAATGGTACGCAAACGTACAATGACTAAAATATTACATGAATATCACCACTAAAAATGCCTAAGTAATGTAAATGACAAAAACCAAAGTAGAAGGTTTTAGAACAGCGCCAGCGCCTTTGAGCCATAGGATCTGCGCATTCAAGCACCTTCTCGCGCATTCAGGCAAATCTGGTTCACGCCTCCCAGCTTCCCTACCACGCCTTTGTGCCATTCGGAGTCACGCCTTCAAACTTCTTGGCCAAGGACCAGTCAAGCTCAGCAACCTTCACGCCTTCACGCCGTTCTCCCTCGCACCTCTACTGCACCTCCAACGCCTTCCTGCCAAATGAATCGCGCCTTCAAGCATCTGCCACAATTTCTTCTTCTTCAGCAAACACCACGTCTTTATAAGTGGAGAAGAGCACGCCTTCGGGCAACCAATGCAACTCTCCTTACTGAACTTTGCTTTTATGCGCCTTTGGGCCAGCCGTTACCACGCCTTCATCCACTTGCTGCATCCTGAGAACACAAACCAACACTTAGTCAATTTTTGCTCGTTCGAATCACACAATTTTTCTCACGAGATCTCGTGGGCAAAATTTTCCTTCTGGTTTTCACTCCACGAGACCTCGTGGAGTAAATTTTGTCACTTTTCATTTTCTCCACGAAATCTCGTGGAGAAAATTTTAATGTTTTTGTTTTCTCCACGAGACTTCGTTGAGTAAATTTTTACATTTTTTTCTTTCTCCACGAGATCTCGTGGAGAAAATTCATGAAATTGGCCGTTTGTTTCCTTTGCCAATGTGTGTGTAACATGTTTAGAGTGGGCAAATGTTGTGCCAAGAATGCATGAGTAGTGTGCCAAGGGTGATGTGTTGTGCAATGATCTTGTGGCAAGGTATGTTGGCATGACTTGGCAAAGTTTGTTGTGCAAGAATGGTGTGTAATGTATTCGGCCAGGTGAGTGCACTCGTATGACAAAGTGTGGCAAACGAATGGCAAGGTGTTGCCACAGCTAATGTGAATCAAGTGTGACACATGAGTGAACGTGCCATGCACAAACCGTGTCCATGTTGTGCCAATATGCTTATGGTTTGTGTGTTATGTGTTGTGAATACTTGGCAGAAATGATTGCATGAGTGTTGTGCCAAGAGTGTGCATGTGGTGTGCCAAAACGTGTGCATATGCTGTGCCAAAGAGTACACGGCAAGGTGTTGTGCATGTGTGCATGCATTCGGCAAGGTTGTGGCATGTGTGCGGGCAAGGTTCGGCAAGTCATGTCAAAGTGGTTGGCAAGGTCTTGGCATAGTCTTGGCAAGGTGATGGCAAGGTAGGTTGGCAAGGTCTTGGCAAGGTAGGTTGGCAAGGTCTTGGCAAGGTATTGGCAAAGCCTTGGCAAGGTATTGGCAAGGTAGGTCGGCAAGGTCTTGGCAAGGTATTGGCAAAGCCTTGGCAAGGTGTTGGCAAGGTAGGTCGGCAAGGTCTTGGCAAGGTATTGGCAAAGCCTTGGCAAGGTGTTGGCAAGGTAGGTCGGAAAGGTCTTGGCATAGTGTTCACTCCAGCACAACACCCTACTTCCATGCCAAATAAGTATGTATTAGCCTCTGATTCAGGCTTGGTAGTGAGCTTAAGAGTTCTACATCCCCCTCTTAGCTTTCCAATGGATCAAGAAACAGCCTAATCAGGTACATGAAACTCAAGATATCATCAAAATACCAAACTGTGGCAGAAAGATAAAACCCTAAAACCCTAAAATGGCATTTCGAAAAGAAACTCATATTTCATAATATTACACACAAAAGTGGGAAATAGTTAAAACATACGAAATGTAGTGCATTCAAAGAGTTTTTCAGAACACCAAAGAATTCACCAATTGGATTAGTATCAAGAAAGTTATGTCCAGATGAATTTCCTAACCAAATCTGCCAAAACCCTAAATCGAGTCTACCAAGTTCATTTCGGTTTCATTCACTTTCCTAGATGTTTTGACCTCTCAACCTTGCCAATTAGCATCAAACACACAATTGCCTAAGTTCATCATCATTTTTGGTCCCTTTTAACCAATTAAGCACAACCAATTGCAAACCACATGAATGCACAACATCACACAAAACACCATACTAACTCATGAAAAACAAGTCAAAAGCTAAGTGAATTAAGCCATTTAAGTTGGTATAAAACCAACTCATCAGAAAGTTGCACTCTCTTGTGCAAGGAAGTCGAACCATTGAAGATTACTACCGTGAGATGGAAGCACTTATGATTAAAGCCAATGTTCAAGAGGATCCCGACTCAACCATTTAGAGGTTCCTTCGAGGTATGAATTCTGAATTGGCTTGCCATGTTGATCTTCAAAGTTATGTTGACATTAATGAGCTTGTTCACAAAGCTATTAAGATTGAGAAGCATATGAAAGAAAAGGGTCGAAATTTCACTCAACCCAATCCATCTTGGAGAAGAGATGTGAAACCGAACTCCACTCCATTCACTCTACCACCAAAGCCGAGGCAATTCACGTCCACACAGCCTCAATTCACGCCATCAACAACTCCAAAACCAGCCACCAAGGTTGCTGAAAATACCTCCCAATCGGCTTCAAAAGTTGGCCAAAGATTGCGAGAAATCCGATGCTTTAAATGTCAAGGTTTTGGGCACTTTCAATCTTATTGTCCTACTCGCAAGTTAATGATTGTTAATGACAATGGAGAAGTGGAAAGTCATGATGAATGTGCAGACATGCCCATACTTGAGGAGAAATACCAAAGTGAAGGTAGTGAATATCTTGAAACATATGAGGTTGGTGATTATAGTTTAGTTACTCGTCAAATTCTTAATGCACAACCACATATTGATGAAGATTTGATCCATCGTGAGAACATTTTTCACACACATTTCATGGTTCAAAATAAAGTTAAATTTACATTCACCATTGGAAAATATGTTGATGATGTCTTATGTGATGTGGTGCCAATGGAAGCTAGTCATATACTTCTTGGAAGACCTTGGCAATTTGATAGAGATGTTGTTTATCATGCCAAGAAGAATTACTATCACTTTGACTGTCATGGTAAGAAGTTCAACTTGAGAGCCTTAAGTTCGTCCCAAGTGTTTGAAGACCAAGCATAGCTTACTAAGGCCTTTATTGACCTCCGTGCTCAAGAAGCTAAAGAAAAGACCGAGCAAGAGAAGAAAAAGAATGTAATAGCTAGTGTAGGCCGACAACTTGTAATTAGTGATGAAATCATATAGGCCAACATGTACCTAGTTCTAAGTCTTGCTATTTTGCTTCTATGAGTGAGATTAAGAGAGCAATACTAGATAGGCAACCATTGTATTTACTTTTTCGCAAGGATGTATTTATTGTTGATAGTGATCACCTTGCTTCTTTGCCTAGTGTTGTTTTGTCTCTTTTACAGGAATATGGAGATGTGTTTCCCGAGAACTTACCAATAGGATTACCACCTATTCGTGGCATTGAACATCAAATTGATTTTGTGCCTGGGGCGCAAATTCCAAACTCTCCAGCTTATAGAGCTAACCCTGAGGAAACAAAAGAGATTCATCGTCAAGTGGATGAACTCCTTGACAAAGGTATTGTTCGAGAATCTCTTAGTCCATGTTCAGTTCCTGTTATTTTAGTACCTAAAAAGGATGAATCTTGGAGAATATGTGTTGATTGCCGTGCTATTAATAAAATCACCATTAAGTATAGACATCCAATTCCTAGATTAGATGATATTCTTAATGAATTGCATGGTTCTTGTTTTTTTACCAAGATTGATTTGAAAAGTGGCTATTATCAAATTAGAATGAAAGAAGGTGATGAATGGAAAATAGCCTTTAAAACAAAGTATGGTTTGTATAAATGGTTAGTCATGCCTTTTGGTCTAACTAATGCACCTAGTACTTTATGAGGCTAATGAATCATGTTTTTTGATTTTTCATTGGAAAATTTTTTGTAGTTTATTTTGATGACATTCTTATTTATAACAAATCAATTGATGAACATGTTGAACATTTAAAATCTGTGTTTGCTATATTGCGTGAGAACAAATTGTATGCTAACCTTAAAATGTGTTCTTTTTGCATTGAATCAATTATCTTTTTGGGTTATGTTGTTAGTTCTCAAGGTATTTCTGTTGATGAGTCAAAAGTCAAGGTAATCATGGATTGGCCGAGACCTAAAAATGCTAGTGATGTTAGAAGTTTTCATGGTTTAGCAAGTTTTTATAGAAGGTTTGTTAAAGACTTTAGTTCTAAAGCTGCAGCTTTAAATGAATTTGTTAAAAAGAATGTCACTTTTGAGTGGAAAGAAGAACATGAAAAAGCTTTTAACACATTGAAAGATAAATTGACTCACGCCCCTCTATTTGCATTGCCAAATTTTCATAAAGCCTTTGAGATACACTGTGATGCCTCCGGGATAGGTATTGGTGCTGTTTTAATGTAGGAATCAAGATTGGTGGCTTACTTTAGTGAAAGCTTAATGGGGCAGCCATAAAGTATGCAACTTATGACAAGGAGTTGTATGCTTTGGTAAGATCATTATAGGTTTGGCAACACTATCTATGGCCTAAAGAATTCATTATTCATTCTGATCATGAAAGCCTTAAATTCTTAAAGACATAAGGTAAATTGAATAAAAGGCATGCTAAATAGTTAGAGTTTATTGAATCTTTTCCATATGTGATCAAATACAAATCTGGTAAAGACAATGTAGTAGCTGATGCATTATCTAGGAGATACACGTTATTCACTTATTTACATGCTAAGTTACTTGGTTTTGATTTGATTAAAGATTTGTATAAATATGATAATGTTTTTAATGCCGCCTATGATCAATGTTTGAAAAAGCCGAATAGTGAATTTTATGTGCATAATGGATTTTTGTTTAAGAAAGATAAATTATGCATACCCCTTTGTTCCATTCGTGAGTTACTTGTTAAAGAGACCCATGGGGGAGGGTTAATAGGGCACTTTGGAATTACTAAAACACTTGCTGTTTTAAATAAACACTTTTATTGGCCTAACATGATTAAAGATGTTAAAAGTGTTTGTGATAAATGCATTGTGTGTAAACAATCAAAATCGAAAGTGATGCCTCATGGTTTGTATACGCCTTTGCATGTTCCTAGTCATCCTTGGATTGATATTTCTATGGATTTTGTACTTGGATTATCTAGGTCACGCAATGGTCATGATAGCATATTTGTTGTAGTTGATAGATTTAGCAAAATGTCACACTTCATTGCATGTTCTAAGTCTAATGATGCTACACATATTGCTGATTTATTCTTTAAGGAAGTTGTTAGATTGGCATTACACAAAGTATTGCTAGTGATAGGGATGTTAAATTCTTGTCTCATTTTTGGCATACTTTATGGAATAAGTTAGGCACTAAATTGTTGTTTTCTATTGTTGCACATCCACAAACTGATAGACAAACTGAAGTAGTTAATCGCACTTTATTTACCTTACTTCGTGCCATTATTCAAAAGAACTTAAAGAATTGGGAAAGCTGTTTACCTCATATTGAGTTTGCATATGATAGGACTTTGCATAGTTCTACTAATTGCTCCCCTTTTGAAGTTGTTTACGAATTTAATCCATTAACTCCACTTGATATTTTGCCTCTTCCTATTAATGAGTTTGTTAATGTCGAAGGTAAAAAGAAAGCTGATTTTGTGAAGAAGTTACATGAGTATGTTCGAAATAATATTCAAAGGCGTAATGAACAAGTTGCTAAGCAAGCTAATAAGGGTAGAAAGCAAGTGATATTTGAACCGGGTAATTGGGTTTGGATTCACTTAAGGAAAGAAAGGTTTCCCAAGAAAAGGAAATCTAAACTTCATCCACGAGGAGATGGTCCTTTTCGTGATTTGGAAAGGATTGGAGATAATGCTTACAAGATTGAGCTTCCAAGTGAATATGGCAATGTTTCATCCACATTTAATGTTTCTGATTTATCTTTGTTTGATGTAGGTGATTTGAGGACAAATCCTTTCGAGGAGGGAGGGAATGATAGCAATCCGTCCATGTCAGTAGAGCCAAGGCCGAATTCGCATATTCATCCATTGGAGAACCTTGATGGACCATTGACAAGATCAAAAAGTAGGAGGATGCAGGCCGCACCGCAAGCTTTGCTCACAACTCATTGTGAGATCTTGGACAATCTTGAGGAGTACTTGGCGTCACCATCACCATCTCAACATAAAGTTGTTTGAAACATTTCTTGCATCACAATTCATGAAGAAGTTCCTAGGAGTTCTACTTTGGAGCTTAAGGAAATTCCACCTTGAAGAAGTGTTCATGGACTATATTGAAGACCAAGAAGGCGTGCTTGGGTTTTGACCTTCTTGGATCACGCCATCTTTAAGTCTTAGGAGTTATTTTGTTTTGTAATAAATTAAG
The DNA here is from genome assembly GCA_016586305.1 of Ophiorrhiza pumila. Lineage (NCBI taxonomy): Eukaryota > Viridiplantae > Streptophyta > Magnoliopsida > Gentianales > Rubiaceae > Ophiorrhiza > Ophiorrhiza pumila. The sequence goes on from BLIW01000005.1 coordinate 19,928,094, forward strand.
TCCATTAAACATTAATTTGGGTGTAATATTTTCGTTAATAAGTAATTACTTGGCCCAATTATCTTGCATGATAAAGGCAAGTAATGGATTCCTACTTTTTATGAGCATTCCTACTTTCTAGGAGGAAGGCTATTTTGTAGGAATTGGTCCGTTTCCTAATTTTAAGGAGCTAAAATGTTTTTAGCATATTAGAAACAAAACCATATTGGTTTTGGAAACTAGTTAGTTAGTTGTTAGTTAGTTAATTAAGAAGTCAAGTTGTAATTGGCTTAAGTTAGGGTTTGTTGTTGTTGTTAATGGCCAAAACCTTCCTCATTTAAGGAGGCAATTCATTGACGTTTTTTATAGAGAAAATTTCAGAATTTAGCCTTGCTAAAACGTTAAGCACATTGTGTTTACAAACCTTGAATTTTCAATTAAGTTTAGTTGAAGTTCATTGACCCGCAAGCCTTTAGCTAGGACCTTTAGGTCAGCCAACTCGTTCTTAATTTTAAGAACACTTCAAACCTTTTAGTTTAGTATAGTGATTTACATGATCTAAATTAATTTTTTTGCTATAGACGTGGGGGTTCGATTGGTTAATATCCAATCTTCTCGTCTTCCCTTGATTTCACTTCTGCCAAATCTTGTTTGAGTTTGTGTTTTCCGTAGCTATTCATTATGTTGTTTCTTGAATTTGAACTAACAAAGGTCCAAAGGTTGGGGTTGAATTGATCCAGGACTCAAAGCCTCGGTCCATTCACATCAATAGTACAACATATATAGCTACAAACAAATGTATATAGGTATACATGCATGCTATTTACTATATGAATTGAATATTGATCCACGTGGAGGTCAGAAATCTATCCATGCATGATCATTCATCATAAATCCTTTCTAAAATCAATATGAGCTTAACTATGCAGTCAAGTAGTATCGTCTAAAAGGTGAATGGAAAGCATTAAGTTGTTCATATTTTTTTGTAAATTAAGTATAATCTGTTTATCTTTCATAGCTATCAACCATTCAAAATCAATAGTCCTTTGGTTCTATCGTGAGAAATGATGTTTCTTACATGTTCACCTAAGTAAGTGATGTTCTATACATGTGATCAGCTCATGTTTAACATGTGGTTTGTCCTTGCTGGAATATAATGTCAAAGAACCTTATTTATCTTGTAATAGACACATAACCACACAAAATGTAAGTTAACTATGTATACTAGTAAATTTTTAACATAAGTTTTATGAATATGGTTTACAATCTCTTGCTGCCCAAGTCTTGTTTTGTTTAAAATAGTGCCGCCATTATATGAACTTTAAATTCATGAATATTCCTCTTGTGGTTTATTGTTGATAATAATGGCACTATATTTTGATTAATCGTGAAACTATACTAACTTTTTTTTTTGCTTATTATAAGTGTTATTAATATACATTTATTTGTGTATTTATTTGTTAGTTCATTTCTTTGGAAGCAGTCATTAAGCAAAGATCTTACAAAGTATACTTGTGGGAAAGCTCGTGCTAGATTATACAGAAAGGTAATGATCGTTACTCCAGATCATATGTATTATATGGGTTTACATTGGTAATCTATTCGTTATGCCTAAATACACATAATTTTTCCATTTATATTTAGTATAGATTAACTATATTGTTTCACCAAAATGTGAATTATATGGCTCTTAATCCATTATTATATTATTTATATAATTTTCCCCCAGACTTGTGAATCACCGAGTTTGCAATTAGCTGGTTACTATGATCAGACACGTATCGGTGCATGATAGTATTTGTATCAAGTGATTCTAACATCATACCCATTAAAGATGTTTTATACAACTGCAGACTTTGAAATCCCAATGGGTGCGTATGTACATGCCGAAAAAGACGCAACCTATTATTCTCAGGACTAATGACTGGCAATGGACGATTAATTATCTTGTGAGAGAGAAATGCTTTGTGTTTGCTGGTGTATGGAAACAATTTGTCATTGATAATGGAATCCAAGTTGGGGACATATGTGAGTTTCAGGTTATCAATGAGAGTCCAAAGAAATTTGTTATGGATGTCGATATTTCTTCAGGTCACAAATCATAATAGGAAACTGTTGTCTTTCAGCCATTGTAAAATCATCTATAAGTATTCTTGTTTTGTAGTATATTTTGCATCACTCTTATTGCAGTTCCTTGGAGAAACAGACTCTTGGTTTAGTAAGTTTTACGCATTTAATATGTAAACTAATTCGCATTTGATATGTAAACTAATTAACTTGTATAAATGCATCTACTTTCCTCTCACTGTTTTCAATTTATTAAACGATTCCCATATAATGGGATATTATTACATATAATACACCGCGCGCTAGCGCGGTGGTTACCAGCTAGTTGTTTAATAATGCCATACATACAATGATGTTCTAAAATTTTGTCAAATCAGACCATTGGCCAGCAAACAAATGAATCAGAAATCTTAAAATCGAAAGGTTCTAAAACAAAATTCACACCAAACCTTTTTTCTTCCTACAAATTAATTCCATTAAGTAAATAAGCATGAAAGAAGCAAGGCACGAAAGATTAGCCCCTATACCACAACTATTTTGATGGCTTCTCTTCTCTAATTCAAACTTAACAAAGTCTATAATACAACTGTAATGTTGAATTTCGCAAGTTAAAGAGGCAATGAAGTTTCTTTTGGTAGACTCAGAACAAAAGCAACGTCTGACATACATATATATGACTAGTTTGCAACTTGCAAAAGCGTGATTCCCGTTTGATTGGCTCTTTAAAGCGTGTGACGTTGGCCTGCCGACACCAGTGCCTAATTATACCCATTCTCACAAAACACACACATACAAAAAAAAAGAAAAGAAATCCTTAGCCAGGTGTTGCCAGCAGAAATACACCCTGGATTTGTTGATTGTTGATTCACTTGTGGATTATGGGAGGGGGCAATTGCAACCATTATATTAAAAAATTAAAATCTATTACCCCTTTTTGGTGCTCTACAAAATTTAATAATTAATTTAATTTTAAATTTTAAATTATTTATTTTCCAAGAATTTTAATGAATCAAATTAATTTCAAATGTTAATTCCTTATTAGTCAATAATTTTTTAGCAAATAAGCATTTTTTATCCAATAAGATTTTTAATTCCATTCTCTGTTTCAATCTCTGATTTACTCTTATAAATTCAACACAAGTATTTAATACTTATCCTTTAAGGTTCATAAATCTCTTAATAGGATTTTAGTTAAATATACATGATGTATATTTATAAAGTGAAATAGCGATTAAAATATGAAATGGAACAAAATATTTGGAGTTATTTTTTATAGTAGAAAAATCTATTTAATGTTCAACTCTAACATCCAATTTTGTTACTATGCAAATCTAGTTATAAATATTCAATTGGAGAACATTTCCCCCAAAAAAAGAAGAGATGAGATTTTCTGTCCAATCTTATATTGTCCTATCATGTCTTATCTTGTCCAATATTAAATTATGTCGTAGATTCGCTCATATCTTTGTTAGGGTCTAATAATTGTAAATTTGATTTTAGTGATATTTATATTTTTAATCTCTAATTTTAGTAAAATGACATCGTTTTAAATATTGGACTGAATAAGATAGGATAATATTGGATAGAGAATCTGATATAAAAAACGAATGATGAGATGAATAACAAAAAAATAAAATTTTGAACTGAAGTGGAAACTTGAAGCAAGTGTTTCTAGTGTTGAAAGATAAAAGAGAAGGGATTAGCAATTTTAAACAATTATTAAAGGATAATGAAGTCATTTATTAATTATAAAAATAATTAAATTATTTTTATATCTTTAACAATAAATCCTTTAAAATTATACTTTTTTCTATAATATGAGTGTAAAATTCGGCCTCAAACATAATTTTCCCTTATCAAATCCTTAAAAAGAATTAGAATTTAACTTATTAGTAAAGAGAAGAGCTACAAGTTTTTTTATCACTTGATAATCCCAATATATCTTTTGTGAAACTTCCTATTTCCGTTTTTATAACATTTTATATAAATGTGTCACATGTCTTTTCATCATTAAAAATATAAATAACTAAGAATTATCATTAAAACTAATGAATAGACACGTGTTGTATTTATATAAAATATTATAAAAAGTGAAATATAGAGTATTACAAAATATTCAAAAATGCTTAATAACTCTTCACATTATTACTCAATCAATTAACATTAATTACAAAATCTTATTATGACTGAATAGGTTACTATTAATTAGGGTAAAATACACTAAACCCTTTTATACTATTGCTCCGATTCGTACTTACCCCTTGTAGTTTTAATTATCAAATCCTTAAAAAGAATTAGAATTTAACTTATTAGTAAAGAGAAGAGCTACAAGTTTTTTTATCACTTGATAATCCCAATATATCTTTTGTGAAACTTCCTATTTCCGTTTTTATAACATTTTATATAAATGTGTCACATGTCTTTTCATCATTAAAAATATAAATAACTAAGAATTATCATTAAAACTAATGAATAGACACGTGTTGTATTTATATAAAATATTATAAAAAGTGAAATATAGAGTATTACAAAATATTCAAAAATGCTTAATAACTCTTCACATTATTACTCAATCAATTAACATTAATTACAAAATCTTATTATGACTGAATAGGTTACTATTAATTAGGGTAAAATACACTAAACCCTTTTATACTATTGCTCCGATTCGTACTTACCCCTTGTAGTTTTAATTACAATAATTAAAACCCTTAATTTTCTAATTTAAAACTAATTAATCTAATATATTAATTGCCATCAATGACTAAACAAAATTGAACACCCTATATATGAACCTGTCTCGAATGCCACTTTACTTATATTAATGTAATAATTTTGGACTTTGGAGGTAAAAGAATATATTCATACTTCAAAGGAAGAGTAACTTTCATAAATAAAGACTATTTGGGTTTGAAAACAAAAATAATACGAGAGTATGAAGGTAGAAATCTTCTTTAAAGATGGTTAATTTATTAATACTAATTTATACTTCAACATTCAATCATTCCTTTTTTTAATATATAATTGCACAATTGTTTTGATCTACCTACAACAATCATTTCCAAAAGATACTTTAAACTAGGGTATTGTCCTGTTTGTTGGATAATGACCCAATTTTCTACTTTAATCTATGTATTAGAGGAATATTTTTCGGATGTATGTGGTTAGGTAGAGTGATTATTTATTTATGTAATATTGTACAATCAAGTATTAATTATGAAAATTCCTTTTTCAGCTAACCCCACCAACAAAGTATTAATAATGTGAGGTGCCTATCTATGTGTGAATGAAATGTAATTGCTAACTTGTCGAGCTTTTTTCAAAAATTCTTAGGCAATTAGAATTAAAATGGGATTAATTACTTGTATGTTGCAGACATGGCACTGATTCACTTTGGATCTAAAATTGGTGAGATACCGGTTTCACGGTTTTGAGTTGAGATTTGAACATTTACAAAAGGTTTTGATTCTGGTTCTAAAGAACATAGAATCGGAAACTAATTCAGGTTGAATGAATTGACCAAAGCGGGATTACTTGAATTTATTTTCACCGCCAAATCTGGTGTTCAATACCTGATGTTGTTTATATGTAACGTAAGGAAGACCGGGAATGGAAAAAAAATGGAATCCAAAACTATCAGTTCCAATTTTGGATTCAAGTTAGATTTTTTTTTTCTTATGGAAAAAAAATGATGGAATCCAAAACTATCAGTTCCAATTTTGGATTCAAATTAGATTTTCTTTTTTTTAAGAAAAAAAAAAAAAAGAAGAACGTTTTTGGATTCAAGTTAGATTTAAAAAAAAGAAATCAAGAAGAAGAAGATTGCTGGTCTTTAAACTTTTAGTGACCATGTGGCCCAAAATTGAAAACAAGAAATTATTTCTACCAACAGAACATTGGCAAAGGACAACCATTAGCAAGCGAGTCCTTATACATCCATCCGCATAAATATTTTTTTTTTATTTTTCAGCACACAAAATTTTATTTTCTAATTAAATATCTTAATTTGCTATATTTTCTTTATTATAACTAATTACTTAATTTTTTTTTATTCTATATACAATTTTTTTTCTAACTAATTCCAACAAATGGCTAGAATTGATGATTCGTTCCTGAATTCCAACTAGGAACGAATAGAGGAATAGCTATTTCTATACAAAAAAGTCAAGAAAATAAATTAACTCTTCCAATCAAATTTTTAAAAAAAATGACAAGATGGCTCAAATGACATTTTCACTAAACACTTCACAAAGATTTAAATAAAAATTTAAATATATATTATTTATTCTATTCAAGTTCTAAATTACCTTTCTTTTCTTTTACCATTTAAAATTTTTAATAATTATAACTAGTAGGAATAATATTAGTCAATTACAAAATATTTTGCATTTCAAATTTTAACAAAGAATATGAAAATTGTAATATAAAAACGATATTTCTTTTCACCCACCGTGCCTAGAGCTTACTAATTAATTACTGATGTTCTCAATCTGATAGTATTAATTACTAATTAAAGTGATAGAAATTTGTATAGTCATCATTATTAGGGGTAAATCAATCAAATTTCTTATTTTTTAAATTTATGTGTTTTTATGTTTGGAAACACTGTAGAGAGCAGATGGAATATTCTAAAACAATTATTGTTTCATGCTATTTTAACCGACAATGACATTCTTCACCCATCACCACAAACAAAGTATTGTCTTTTTAACAATCGATTCTCACTCTTCTTCATTATATAATAGCAACATTAATTTACTTAGGCAGTGACGTATACCCCTAATTAAACACCACCTCAAATTATCAATCTTACTCTTTGATACTTGACAAGTTAGTATATCATATTGGTATTTATTGATACTTGGCAAGTTAGCCTATCATGTTGGTTTTTATCAAGAAAGACATTCAAGATTTTCATTCTAATTATTCGTGATGAATTAATTCTATGCGAAGACGTCTAAAATACTTCCTCTATTCTCTAATAAGTGACGTTTTAGAGATGTGCACATTAATTAAGAAAATTAATAAATTCTCTTATTTACCTATATTTATAATCATAACTTTCTCTCTCTTTTTGTAAATAACATTATATAGATAAATTGGACGAAGGGTAAAATTAGAAGCTTTTAGACTTTTTGCATTGAAATTTGTAAAATGATACTTATTTGAGAATAAAAAATGAGTGCTAAAACGACACTTATTAGAGAACAAAGAGAGTAATATTGAATTCAAACTTTTTGAATCCAAGATTCAAAACCTCAAAAACGGTTAAAAGTGTGAAATAAGATGTGACTATTGAATTATGCACCATCATTATTAGATGGAATCTTCTGTTCAATATTATTCTATCTTATTCTATTTAATAATCAAAACCACGTCATTTAAATAAAACTATAACTAAAATCACATCGTAAGATTCATTCATATCTAAGTTGGGGTATAATAATTATAAATTTTATTTTAGTGATATTTATGCTTTTAGTCCATAGTTTTAGTGAAACGGCGTCATTTTGAACATTAAAAAGAATAAAACAAGATAATTTTAAACAGAGAATCACACTACTACAGAATATATAATTTAAAACAGTCTATTTAAAACGGTTATTAATAACCCGTTTTAGATAATTGGGGCGGTGGCATTTTTTTAATAAGAATTAAGAAAACGCAAACTTATAACCGTGTTAGAAAGTCTCTTGATGTCAGTTTCTAAAGCGGTACGGGAGACAACCGTTTTAGAAACTGACATCAAGAGACTTTCTAACACGGTTACATTATAACCGTGTTAAAAAGTCTCTTGATGTCAGTTTCTAAAGCGGTTCGGGAGACAACCGTTTTAGAAACTGTTATCATCTCCGTTTTAAGAACGGTTTCTAACTAACCGTTTTAGAAAATGTACCGATAAAAATCTCCCCCAGCATTTTCTTCTCCTGTAGAACAGATCTATAAATCATGTCTTTTTATAATTTAAAGAAGGGCAGCGACGGTTCTAAAACCTTTCTCAAACCAGGTTGTTCAAAACTAGAATGGGGCAGAGGTTCCGGATTCAAACCCGATGACCGAACCGTTTCTCGGCAGCACGTAGCGTTCGACCTCAGTCTTTCTGACGAACTCAGTGCAATTTTCAAAGTCGTTGGGAAGAATCCCATTTGGGTGCACTCTAATAAAATTGGTAAAGTCAGAACCTTTAAGACTTCTGAAAGCGGTGAAATCGAAATCGGTGATATGTTTTGCGTTTCCGCGAAGAATCCCATTTGGTTCACTTTAAAAAAAACGTCAAGCTTGGAGCTAGAAAGACCGATGGCGCAAAGAGAGAGCTTGGTTTGGAGGGTGAATTGGCTGAGAGCTTAAGGGATGGGTTCGAAGTTAAAGGTTTTGATGAATTAGAGCCTGAATCTGTTGATATTTCAAATATCGATCCTGTTAAAGGTATTTTTTTATCATTTTTTTATTGTGATTTGGGTACATTTTTGTGAATTTGTAGTCATAAAACTTTGATCTTCAATTAGTTTATCGAAGCCTTGACATTTGTTAGTTTATTTCGTGTGTGGTTTGTTCCCTTTGTTATTTGGTGGTGGAGGAATTTGGGAATGAGAAGGCTAAGGTTTAAAGATTTAAACTTTTTGAATGGGAAGAAGGAAAAAGGGTGATATAGATATAGTGTTCCTTTGTAGAGTTAAATGTGTTTGTATGACATGAGCTACTGGTTTATCTGCTGATTACTTGAGAATTTTGGAAAGTGCAGATTTTGGCTTTGTGCTAATTGGGAAAGAGTTTGATAACTATCCGAAGAAAATGATCAGGGATATTAAGAATTGGAATTGGTATCTTGAGGAAGCTGGAGAAGAGAGCGAGGATGATGAATTTGAGGAGAATAAGAGGAGGAAGAAAGGCGGGAGAAGAAAGAGGAAGAAAAAACAGTATTAAGAACGGTCATAAACCGTTGTAAAAAAACAGTATTAAGAACGGTTTCTTAACCGTTTTAAAAAATGTAGGACTTTCTAGTCCGCCCATATCTAAAACGGTTCGGAAAATCTAAAACCCGTTTTAAATAACTACTTTTAACCGTTTTAGAAAGTGAATTTTGTAGTAGTGTCATAAGACCTTCCATCGTTACCCCTTGTCACTGATGTGTTCAGTCGCGTAGTCACCAATTTTACCCTAACACTACTGTAGTAGAGTGAGAGGGATCGATCCACAAGGAAGGGAGTGGTTTCAAGAATTCAGTAATTTTGTCACAAAAACGAGTCACAAGAACAGATGATAACAACAACAAGAAGAGAGGAACAAAAAGTAACAACTACAAGTCCAGCAAATAAAAAATGTGATAGCAAGTATAAGTTGGATGTCCTAGGGTTCTTACACCAGATAAATGCACATCAGACAACCTATGTAATGAACTCGACACACATGCAAATCAGGAGGAGATCAAGGTTACCTAGGAGCCTAGCCTGCAGCCAGCATGGCGACCGCACAACATTCTACACTCCCTAACATCACTCTTTCCCATGGCAAAGCCTAAGAGTGACGAATGTATCCCGCAACGTCTCAACTCTCCAAAGCTAACTACTCTAGCATGCAATTCCTAGTCTTTCCATAACGAGGCCTAACCTAGGTTTATTTGTCTTCGTTAGCAGCAGAAAGTCTCTTTTACACTATAGTCTACAGATTCCGTATTCACAAATCAGCATGGCGACCGCACTTGCGAAAACGAACAATTAAACAAGTGAAAGACTCAATTGATTACACTCACGTTCTCATTTCATGCATCCTCGCTAGTGTTGGTGAATCTAGCCCTAACTCAGCATGGCGACCGCAAATAAAGTTCGATTCATTCAATACCGACGTGAATGTATGAAATTTAACATATTTCATGTATTAAATTTGAGTGCAATTTCGTTCTTTGGAAATTGTGTCAATTGCATAGCATCAAGTCATCTAATTACGCATTCATCCGTATCGAACCCTAGAACATCATGAATTTAGCCACAGAACTCCATTCTTAACTCACGATCATCAAATTGCAACTTGAAACAGATCATTTTCATTATATGGAAAGAATTTACCAATTGAATTGCTTCAAATGCTTCAAATTCACAAGAGAATCGTGAAATGCCACCTTAATTGAGAAGAGAATTACAATGATCGGACCAAATCCTTGATCGGAATCGCAAATGGAGTTCAATTTCTAGAGAGAGAAATTTCCGCTCAAGAATTCTAAAATCTGGTACAATCTAGAAAGTTCGAATCCCCCAAAAACAATGGCAAAATCCTCTATTTATAGAGGATTAAAACTTAATCTACACGCTAACGTAAACTAAGAACTTATTTACAGAAATGCCAATGTAATAAAACAACTGTCCATCATCAGCTCGTACACAATGCAGCAATCCACGCCTTCGATCACGCCTCCAACTCGCCTTGCACGCCTCTGAGCCACACAACATCACGTCTTCTACAACCCTGCACCAATCAAAGACCATCTTCAACACTTAGAAAAAATAGGAACCGAACCCAACCATTTTTATGGCGATGCATCGGTCCGATGCGTCGCGGTGAATAATTTCCTATGGCGATGCATCGCCATGAAAATGTCCCTATGGCGATGCATCGGACCGATGCATCGCCGAGCAAGTGCTCCTTGGCAATGCATCGCCGTGTAAGTGTGGCATGGCCAAAGTGCAACTTGTGTCGTGCATGGTATGCTGTGGAGTGCATAAAAGATATGCTTGTGTTGTGCATGAAATGTTGTGGAGTGCATGTGTGCACAAGGTTGGTGGTGTGGTGAGGGCATTTGTGCAATGTGTGCGATGTTATGTTCGTGTGGTGCTGGAGTTGTGCACCTTGGACATGCTTCCAATGATTGAGCATGCACGAACTGTGAGTAATGAGTGTGGTGATATGCTGTGCAATGCGTGCTGAGTGGTGTTGGTGAAACCGTGCGAGACGTGAAGTGTTTATGCACACACACCGCACAAGTGTGTGTGGTGCCCATGCTGCATGAGTGCAATGAGGCTTGCGGATCTCACATGCGATGCATGCGAGCTCGTGCGGGCATTGTGTGTGTGCATGCATGTAGCACAAGTGGTCCATGAGTGGGCTGAAGTTGTGTGTGCTAGAGATGCCAATGCTGCAAGTGTGTGCACATTTGTGCACGAGTGATGTGCGGTGCATACGGTGAGTGAGTGCATGCAGTGCAAGGTAGTGCAGCAAATATGTGCTCACTGTGTAGTGAAAGTACAGCGAGTGTGCATGTCGTGCGGTGATGTGCGGTGCGGTGTGTGCTGAATGTGTGGCATGTGTGTGCGGCATAAGTGTGCAATGTGTGCGGTGTGCATGAAGTGCTGTGAAGTGCCGCACGGCTCGCAAGCCATGCATGCGAGGCCCGTCGGTAGATGTGTGCTTGCTATGCATGCATGTGCGGCAGGTGAGTGATGAGTAGGTGCTTGGTGTACGGTGTGGTCATGCGGTGTGTTCGACAATTGTCCGGGCGCATGTGCAATGAGTGCGGCCCTTGTGTGCGGTGTATACATGAACTTACGCCTAGTATGTGTGATGAGTGCGGTACATATGCATGAGTGTTGTGCACGTGTGTTATGATTTCGTGCATACACTTGTGCCTTCATGCAATCAATACACTTTTGCACAAATTGTTTAGCCCTTCTTCCACTGAACCACACCACACACACTTCGTCCCATAAACTTATACATCACACAAAATGTCACACAAATTTGCACTAAAACACAACAAAAGCTAAGTAAGCTCACACATCACATATTCACCAACTTCAGCCCTTTTCTCTCCATGCAACTCTACATATGAACAGTCACATAATCTTACGAATTACTCATACAATTTCCTTACGAAACGCACTAGAACACAGCAATAAACATGTGAAAATAGCATTATTAAGTCAGTATAAAACTGACTTATCAGTCATAGCGTTGTGTAAATTGTTGAGAGTGCTGCGACCCTTGTCATAAAGACACATAAAATATCGTCGTGACCCCCTATCTTAACAACAATGTAGGATAGATTTTTCAAATGTAGTTTGTTTTGGTGTTTTTTTTTGTCTTTTCTAGATTGTTCCTAAGACGTTAAGGACCAAAAACTTGTTTAGTTGGCATATTTTAGTAGGAGTTTTAATTGGTTTTATTCAATGTTCATAGTCTTGTGTTGTAAGAAGCAAATCCTATTTTTTTCAAGTTTCTTTGTTGTTTCAATTTCGATTAGAAATAGAGTTGTTTTGTGCCTATATAAAGGCTTATTTGAATTGTAATTTGCACAAGTTATAGAGCTAAATTTCGTTCATAGTATTTTGAGATGAGATTTCTCTTTGTTCTTTGTTAAGAACTTAATTTCAGAGTTGTCAAAGGATTAATAAGTTAATCGACTTTCAAAAATTTTAATTAATCAATAGGGATTGGTTATTTTTAAATCCTTTTTATTTTTGAAAGGTTTTAATTGAGAGGTGTTTTCCATGAACGACACTCATCTACTTGCAGAGAGTGTGACGCATCCTTACCATTCTTAATGCTATGTTTGGATTGAAAGAAAGGGAGGGAGGGGAAAGGAAAGAAAAGGGACAGATTAGAATTTGTGCATTTGAATAATTTTTTGGGAGGGAGAGGAAAGGAAAGGAGGAGATTAGGATGGATAGTATATCACTGTTTGAGTCCATTTTTTTATGCCTAGAAGTGGGCAGAAACATAAGGAAACAATTTATTGTTAATAATTAATCATTATAAAAGAATTTTTTAACTTAAATTTTTGTTTAAATTTTATAATTTAAAATTTTATGTGTAAACAACTCTCATAAAGATTTGAGAAATTTAACCTCTTGTAATTCTATCTACCTTTTAGAGTTCTAATTTTATTAAAATTTGATTTGATTTATATAAAATTAATAATTCTTCATGTGAATGAATATTTAATTATAAGATTATTCAAATTATTATGATATATTAATAAACTAGAGTTTTATTTTCTTACAAATTCTACTCACCCACAAAATAATGTTAGTATTCTGTTTTGTTAGAATTTGATTTGATTTGATTTATAAAACTTTAATAATTTCTCTACTTTTTTTTAACTTGAATCAATATTTAACTATAAAATTTTTATATTAAAAAAATATCGTTATAAATTTTAGAATAATTATATATGAATAAAAAGTTTATCCAAAGTTTCTTTAAACATCAAACATCATCGTCTTATAAAAAATACAATAGTTTCCTAAACAAATTATAAATTTATCAAAAAATAATAATTTTTTATTATTCATAACAAAAATAACACGTTTATCTAAAATTAACATATTTTCATTTGATTTTTGTCTTTATATTTATTTATTGAGGAAGTCTCCTGTGAAACCGTCACATATATGCGACGGACACATGTCGCGTGATAAATATTTATACGTGAATTATTGATACGCTATACGCGAACTATTTACACGTTATACGTGAATCATAATAGTGTTAGAATTCTAACATTGATTTATACGTGAATAAGCAAATTATTTACACATTATACGTTAATCAGAATAGTGTTAGAACTCTAACATTGATAATTTATACGATATTATTTACACATTATATGATAATCATAATAGTATAAATACTCTAACTTGATAATTTATACTCGAATATTTACAATTTATACGTGAATCAGAATAGTGTTAGAACTCTAAAATTGATTTATACGTGAATAAGCAAATTATTTACACGATATACGTTAATCAGAATAGTGTTAGAACTCTAACATTGATAATTTATACGATAATATTTACACATTATATGATAATCATAATAGTATAAATACTCTAATTTGATAATTTATACTCGAATATTTACAATTTATACGTGAATCATAATAGTGTTAGAACTCTAACATTGATTTATACGCGAATACACGAATTATTTAGACATTGTATGTGAATAAGAATAGTGTTAGAACTCTAACATTGATTTATATACGAATTATTTAGACATTATACGTGAACTAGAATAGTGTTAGAACTCTAACATTGATAATTTATACGCTAATATTTACACGATATATGTGAATCCTATAAGTGTTAAAACTCTAACTTGATAATTTAAATGTAAATATTTACACATTATACGTGAATCAGAATAGTGTTAGAACTTTAACATTGATAATGTATACGCGAACAACGAAGTGTAGATCAAATGGTTTACATCTTCACCTGTGAACCAATAGGTCACGGGTTCGAGTCATAGATCAAATGGTTTGCATCTTCACCTGTGAACCAATAGGTCACGGGTTCGAGTCACCAAGGGGGTAGATGGGGTACCATTGTTGATCCTCTTTTGAAAATAAAAAGAAGAAAAAAAAAGATAATATATACGCGAATAAGCGAGAACTATTTACAAATTATATCTGAATAATGTTATAATTCTAACATGGATAATGTATACGTGAATACGCGAATTGCAAAACACGTGCGAGTGCAGGCGCGTCATTAGTCCTATCACATATATGCGACGGTTGCATAGGAGTTTTTGTGTTATTTATTTTATTGGTTCTATTATTTTTAGTTTTATTTTATCTTATATAAAAAATATGATTAATAAAATGGATAATAGATTAAGATTAAAAAGAAAAAAAAAGTAATTATGAATTGATTGTTTTGACCAGTAGTCATACATTGTAAAAATTTTATCTTTTTTTCTCTTTTCATTAAAATCTCCAATAATATTTTTAGTATACCATTTCTTTTCTTTTTCAACCTATCCAAACAAACAGGAGATAAATTATTTTCCTCTATTCTACTTTCTTTTCCTTTTCACTAGTTTTATTTCTTTTCCTCTCCTTCCATTTTCCTCAATCCAAACACACCCTAAAGTCTTTATATTTACTTAAGACATACTCAAACTAGCCTTGCTGGTGATGCAAAATATCAAACGACAATTCAAACTCTAGAGAACAATGCAAACTCTTTGTCCCTCACTGCCATTTCTGGTCTATCTAATTGGAAATTTGGTGTGCAATTCTGGCTTTCCAATTTGGTGGAATGGCAGATAAAGAATACTTAAAATTCCATTATTTTAAAGTAGATTGCATTGGTTAAGCCTTGACTATTTTTTTTAAAAATCTAATTTAACTTGTTTGTTTTTTTTATAAAAATTTTCAAAATAAAAAACAATGCTTCAGTGTTTTTTTATATTATTTTATTATTATATATTAATAAAATATAATTTTTAAATTTTTAAATAATAAAGAATTCTTCAAACAAATTTTGGGCAAACAAACTTATCAATCTAAATACTTACAAAATATTTTCTTTTTATGAAAAATATTTTTTAAAAAAATATTTTTTTAACTTAAAAAATATTTATTCAAGTGAAGCGTCAACTCTTAACGGGAAAATACGATAAAAGTAATCTAATATAATCTTCAGCTATAGATAATTATAAGCCTAGGTCCACTAATTCCACATTTAGACCAAAATAGTTTAATCCAAGGATTGGCCTCTAAATGGTCATAGAGGTTTTTACAAATAATTTTTGTTTTTGATGTATTTTAATTAGATTTGTCAATCCACTTGCAGTCTTCTTTGAAATGCAAGTTATCTTTTTTATTCTTTATTTCAAGTTTTCGACACATCAGAATATTTAACAAATATATATGCATTGATGATGTTGGAGACAATACTCATGTGCGATTTGTTTCCAATATTAGGAATATGCAAAGCTAATTGAGAAAGTTTGCGGTTTTGGTATATGTAATCCTTTTCTTTAAAGAGAATAAATTGTAATTATATTTAGCTGAAATTCTTTTATTATATAATAAATAAATATTTATTTTTTATTAGTAAATAAATATTGAAAAAGGCTCATGTGAAACCAATTCATATATGAGACGTGTTTCATATATCAAACGGGCAATTAATAGCCGTTGAAATGAGACTACCTCATAAATATTTATTATTGATGATGAGTGATTAAAATCACTTTACAATTATTGAAATATTTTGTCCAATGTGTCACTAAAATCACTTTACAATTATTGGATTCTAACTAAAGAATAACTGAACCCTACAACGTAGTTTAATTTTGGACATGACAAGACAGATAATTTTAGATAGAAAATCTCAACTTTTAAATATAGCTTGCTGGATCCACTATGCAAAAAAGGGCTTTGACCCTTTGTGGAAGTGCAGATCCAGATTGGACTATAAGTTCACTTTTAAGATGGAAGATTATGATTAGATACGCGTGTATACTTAATGACAAGGGTTGCTTGATAATTTATAATTATTCCTTGAATAATATATATATAGTAAAATATTTATCAAGATCATCCTGATAAACCCCTAATCAAGCACCAATTATTTTGTGTTATGTCACCATTTTTTAAAGTTTCATCGTAATAAAAATGTACACTACCTACACCATATAATTAACTATAAAACTTGTGAGTAAAATCAAATCGTAGGGTTCACTCACATTTGAGTTAGGGCTTAATAATTATAGATTTAATTTTTGTAATATTTTATTCAATAAATTCCTAATTTTAGTGAAACAATATTGTAGGGTTCACTCACATTTAGGTTAGGGTTTAATTTTAGTGATATTTAATTAATTTAATTTTTTAGTGAATTGTAGATTTAATTTTAATAATATTTTATTTTTTAATTTTTTTAGTGATTTGAATTAGATGGAATAAATACATGATAATGATAATATTAAACAAATGATATAAATGAGTTATGGAAGGATTTTGGTGCATTTATTTTTTTTTTTCTAAATTTAAGGATTTTAGTTAATTACATGGTATAAGTGAGGTGTATCATTATTACGGTGAAACACTACAAAAAAAACTTACATAGCATTCAAGGATTGGTGCATGATAAAGACTTTATCAATATGATCCTGATAAATATTACACTCTATTAGTATCATCATTATATCCATTTTTCATTTTTTTACTACTACTACTCTCAATTCTATTGTCATTCTTCTCCAGGAACCAAAAGCCTCCTCACTCGTGTATTATCTCATACAATTAACATTGACAAATGTGTGATGGAACATAAAAATACCTAGTACATACCTTGTTTTACGAGAAAATTATAATAATCACTCATACATATATTATCTCATACAATTAACATTGATGTATTAATATATATTGCTCCTTTTTTTTTAAAAAAAAAAAACTTATTTTTTTTCATAAACACACACCCTCACATGCATTTTTCAGAACTCGAACTCTAAACGTGGGAGTCGAGATACTACCTCTCTGACCACTAAGCAAAAAAAAAAAACCTCTTAAAAAAATAAAATTAACATTGACAAATTTGTGATGGAATGTAAAAAAAGTCACTGAATACCTTGTTATACGAAGTAACAACTTGATGGATCACTAAACACTTTGGGAGAGTCAAATCAGAATTTGTCTAAAGATATTAATTATTGAATTGGTAACTTGACTATATGCAATGTAATATGCATAATTATCTATTAACCAGTTACCTTAAGAACGTAGTCAAGAAGTAGTTGATATTTATGATAATTTTTTGTTACTTATTGTGGGAAATTTTTCTATACTGACTTAATTTTAAATAGGAAAACTTTCTAACTGTACGCATTAAATTTGTAAGTTTACACTCCGTTTGGACAAGCTATTTTTGGATTATATCATAAAAAAAATTTTCTTGGAATTTGTTATGAGAAAAGAATATTTTGAGAGTGTTTGGAATGAATAATTTTATTTTGTTGGGATTTGTATTGAAGATTTTTTTATTAATAAAAGTTTGAAATTTAAATTTGAATTAGTATTTTATTAGTTTATTTTGATGGGAAGTGTGTTAGGAAGAATTGTTTATTATTAAAATTTAAAATTCAAATTCAAATTCAATATTTTATTTATAAAAATTACTGTAGCAAAAATAATTACTGTAGCATTGTTTTGTGTTTTAAAAATTTTGATGAAAAAATTGAACAAAACAAACACCTCATTTTGCAATTCTGAAATAAATCACTAATTTGCATGCTTCCAAACAGAGTTATTTGCATGGTCCAATCCTTTGGGTTTGTAAATCTTAAAGATCCATGAATGTGATTGCAAGGTTCATCCATGATTGATCTTGCCTTGTGGAACTGTTCCCAAATCTAGAAGAAAGCACACAAACTTCGAATTAAGAATTGAGAATTTCAAGATAGAAGTTTAGGAATTCTTGAAAACAATAAACAAATAGACGAATAAAGATATATATCATTTTTAATTGCAACAATCATCGGACAACAACATGTACTTAAAAAAATTGGTAAATTGCAAAATACTACCTTAAATTATATTGGATTGTAATATATCTCTTAAACTTTTAATTTTGATACTTTATATTTTTAAAATTTTATTATTGTTGTTGTTGTTGATGTAGTTGTTGTTGTTGTTTTGTGTGTTAGTTCAATTCAATAATTTTATGTGAAAATTAAAATAAAAAAGACATAAATAATCTTCTTGTAACACACTGAAGTTCACTAAATTACCTTCTTGGCCACTAGCTAACATTTTCTCTTGAGTCCAAATTCTCTGTACAATATTTATCCAGTCTTATTCTGTCTAACGTTTAAAACTACGTAGTTTCATTAAAAGTAGGGACTAAATGCATAAATATCATTAAAATTACTTTAAAATTATTAGACTCTAACCAAGATATTAGTGAACCCTACGACGCAGTTTTAATTAGGACAGAATAAGACAAGTAAAATCTTGGACAGAAGATCCCGTGTCTTTTCTCTTTGATTGTACCTATAAGTCTAATTATCCCTCACAGCTCTTTTCGAAATATTCAGTAAATTCAACCGTTCTTTATATTGCTTTCTTCTCTTTAGTTTTGCCAAATTTTCATAAATCAAACCCGTCTTGATTTTTCTTAGTTGATTTAGAGTTTAAATAATACAACATAAGATATGAGGAGATGTGAACATCTTATAGGGGAGTTTTAGGAAATATTAAATGAATAATAAGGGTAAATTGTAAAATATTTATTCTTTACGAAAATATTGTACTTTAAAAAAAATAGTTTAAGAAGGTAATAGGTTGAAATTGAGAGTTTAAAGGGTAATTATAACCTAACTATAACTATAATTGAGGGTGATATTTTGCAATTTATCCTAAAAAAATCCAGACAAACAATTAAACAACTTTTTAAATTTTTTTAATTGAAACGTGCTTTTACCTTTGTGATCTCCTCATAATAACCTTAAAATTCTATAATTTTAATGTTGGTTTTTATATGGTTAAAATTCCATTATTTTAATGTTGATTTGTATATGGTAGTTAAGCTTTTAATTGGAAAAGATATATATATATATAAACTCCCTCACTTTACTTCAACATTGTCCCCCTCACTTTTACTTCAAGAAGCAGAAGCAGAAGCAAAATGAAAATGCATCCACTACCACCATTCACACTTCCTCTCCTACTTCTACTCTTTTCCTCAACCATCTTCACCATCAATGGACACAACATTACTCAAATACTTGCTCAACATCCTGAATTCTCCACTTTCAACCACTACTTAACCACCACACACCTGGCGGCTGAGATCAACCGCCGACGGACAATCACCGTTTGTGCTGTGGACAATCCCGGAATGGCTGATCTCCTCGCCAAACACCTCTCACTCGCTTCACTAAAGAATGTACTTTCCCTTCACATTTTTGCAGATTATTTTGGAGCCAAGAAGCTCCACTCAATCACGAAAAGCTCCACCACTACCTCCACCTTGTTCCAAGCCTCCGGTGAGGCTGCCGGGACAGCCGGATTTGTCCAGATTACAGATATGAAAGGAGGTAAAGTTGGATTCGCGGTGGCAGATTATCAAGGAGAATATGGACCGCCTATCTCTACTTTTGTGAAGTCCATTGACGAAGTACCGTACACCATTGCTGTCATCCAAATTAGTCATACTTTAACATCAACCGAAGCTGAAGCTCCGGTGGGAGCACCAACAGATTTGAATGTGACAAGTTTGATGCAGAAACAGGGCTGCAAATCATTTGCAGATCTGTTAAAAAGTTCAGGAGCTGAAGAGAGTTTTTCACAAAATGTTGAAGGAGGGATAACTGTTTTTTGCCCAGCTGATGGAGTCGTAAGCGCATTCATGCCCAAGTACAAGAATTTGACCGACGATCAGAAGATAACAGTGCTACTATTCCACGTAATTCCATTCTATAATTCTTTAGGGACGTTGAGATCAAAAAATGGGCCATTGAACACTATGGCTACTGAAGGAAAAGATAAGTATGGTATTGAAGTAAAAAATGATGGGGAAGATGTGAAAATTGACACTGACGTTAATAAGGCAACCATAACGGGGACATTGATTGATCAAGATCCATTGGCGGTTTTCAAAATTGATGAAGTTTTGTTGCCTAAACAGTTGTTCAAATCCGCTTCTGATGCGCCTGCCCCAAAAGGTTCCAAGGGTAAAAAGAACAAGGACGATGCTGAGGCTCCGGGACCAGCCGACGAAGACGATAGTATTCCGGCAGATCAGACGGCAAGTGACAAAAATGATTCAATGAGGATCAATGGAGGATGGTTGATGCCAGTGGTTTTGAGCTTGTTTCTTGGATGTATGGTGCTGATTTGATTTTATTTTTGATGGGGTTTGGGATTTGGACATTGGTCCCTGGTGAGATTTTTGTATGTGAAATACATAATGCTGTTCAGTTTTTTTTTTTTTTTTTTTTGCCCCTTTTGTAACTTAAACTTGAAATTTCATGTTATAGTTTCCAATTATTTTGTGTTGAATCACAGAATGATGTGTCTCAAATGATTGTTAGTTTTTTTTTTTTTAAATGTTAAATTGACTTGTAATTACTTTGCAATTGAAGTGAACTTTGCTACTGAATCATACCTTGTGTTTACTTTAATTTCACTAACAAGTGCAGGAATGCAAGATTAAGAAAAGATTTATAAAAAAAAGAGAGAAAAAGTCTTAATTAATTCATTGAAAATATGTGGACCACCTATATATAGATTGAGAAAATTGGAGATTCTTTTATGGAATACAAGGTTCTTTAATTATATGAATCTTTGAAATTTCATAATTATGGTTAGCAATTTGGCTAGTCATTATACAATAAATGAATGAGAAAAACTGTTTTGAGATATATGAGACGGGAGTTAATTACAATTTAAACGCACAATAAAAATGATTGAAAATTAGAATCACGATTTCAACGACTATTAATTGTCCGTCTCACATATAAAACGCGTCTCGTATATAAACCCGTTTCGCATGAGTTTTTCTCTAAATAAATATTTATTTTAAATAGATAAAGTGAATAAGTAATAATAGTATTTTACGTAATTAGAGACAATGACTCATAAAAAAAATCCATAATCATCTAATTACTAGATTGTATTTCAATAAGTTGAAACTTATAGTTCCAAAATCACATAATTTGACCAGTATTAATATAAAATTAGGCTAATAATTCATCCATTGAAAGAATTCATTCTTTTTTTTTTTCTTCACAAAAATGTCATCTTAGCCAAACTTTTTTATTTATCACTTAATCAAGACCTCTTCAATGCATCACGGTATGGTGATCACTGATCACTAGTGTCGGTGGCAAGATATTGAACGCAATTTTTAGTGTGTGCTTTAGCAACGGATTCCTTCCATTCTGTGGTAGTTGGCACTTTGAAATAAATTGATATCCTTTGTCGGTCCCTGAGTTAGTGGATCAACGTGGAAACCAGTTGGCATGATTGCATACAGACAATAGTTTAAGATTATGTATACGGTTTTTTTTTTTTATTGTCTGGGAAATTGTTTTCCGTTCATTTGTCCGGACACAATCAAGAGGATCAAAATTTTTTTTTTTATTAGCTGCCCCTTAATGATAATGCACCGTTAGGAGTTAAAAGAATGTGAAGAAATTACACTGTTGGCTTATTTTCTGAACTACTCTCTCGTTCTTTAATAATTGTGCACATTAATTAAGAAAAAAAATAAATTATTTTATTTATCCTTAATTCTTTGTTTGAAAATGAATTATTACAATTAATGCCATATTATGTTAGATAAATTTAATGAACAATAAAATTGGAACCTTTCACATTTTTTGTATTAAAATTTGTAAAGTAACACTTATTTAAAAACAAAATAAGCTGACTAAAATGAATACTCCCTCTAATTCAATATAAATAACTTTTTTAATCTTGTTTTGTTTTTGAAAATAGATGTGGTTTCATCATAATAAGTAGTTTACTTACAATTTTATTTTTACTTATACATTTACTTTCTATTTTTTTACAGCTTCCCTGGACTATATTTATCAACATTAATTAGTGATTTTTTTAAATTTTTTTAGGTATTTCTTAATAAATGTGAAAATCTCTCAAATGTCATTTATATTGAATTGAAGAGAGTAAAAAAATAGTGTTAAACACAATTTACCCCTCTGTATATGAATTGTAGTTTATTAACTCTAAAATTAACACAGTCTAATTCTTTAGTGTAATGCAATAAATGCTCTTTTGGCAATAGTTGATATTCTTTGTAATCACCTAATTTTATATTGTATTTTATTTTTAACTAATGAAAATTATGCGTAATAACACTATTTGAAACTCAATAAACATTTATGTAGTTCTAAATCTTGTGAAATTTTTTTTTAGTAGTTTATTGAAAAAATTCTAGGCATGGTTATATATTGATTTTTGGTAACGTTTACTAAACAACGGTGATCAACTTAGTCTCAATTGAGTATTTGAGTTATTTGACAATGATGATGAAGTTTGACTCTATTGACTATGAAGTTTTTGCTCTTGTTTATGTTTCACAAGAACAAATTGTAAGTTTTTTAATTATTATTATTCAGAAAAAGACATTGATTCCAAATCATCAAGCATATTATAAAAGAGAAATGATAGGGGAGTGAAATTCTGGAGTGAAAAATTAGAGTGACTGACGTGGCAGTGATAAAAAGACAAACTTATCCCTTACCCATTAAGGTTCACTCATCATTTGGTTAGGGTATTAGTTTGTTTTTTTATCATTGCCACGTCAGTCACTCCAATTTTTCACAGAATTTCACTCCCCCTATCATTGCTCATTATAAAATATACAAACAAGAAACTTTATTCTCTTGCCAATTAATTGATGTGCTAAAAATAATTTGTTAAAAGAATTGGGCATATGATCAACATTCGATTATAGAAAACAAACTTTTATGAAATTGTTAAAAGTATAAATGGAATTCAAATAACCATAATTACAAAGTTATCAAAGAATTTATCACCTTCTTCTTTTTAATAAATAAAAGGTGACATAAATAACGTTAAACAAAACCAAAAAGAATTATGCAAGAACTAATTTTCATTCTTTAACAATCACGAGCACTTTTGTTCATATATTTTAATTTTACATCGGCTATACAGCTTAACTATTAAAACTACTCAATAACAAATATTTGTGAGAAACGGCAAAGTGATTATTTATTTCACTAAATGAGGTATGTTGCAAATCATGCATAAATTGAAGGGGTTAACTGATTTTAACCCTAAGAAATATTATTGGGTATATTTAATTTTAAAAAGAAATTTTTTTTATTGTGTTTTGTTATAAAAAATATTTTGTAGGTGTTTAAATTGATAAATTTCTTTTACAAGAATTTAGATTGCAAAATTTCTTATACTTGAAAATTTAAAATTTAAAATTTAAATTTGAGGTTAATATTTTATTGTATTAAAAGATTTTTTATTATTAAAATCTCAAAAAAATTAAATTTGAACGATTAATATTTTATTATTTAAAGAATTGGATAGTTCTCTCTGTTGGTTGGATCTCGATCCGGTTGAGTTTCGATTAGAGTCCAACCCTTGATCAATGGGTCTCCCTCTCTTTGTTACAAAATAATAGAAAAAAACAAAGAAAAAGACGAAACATTTAAAAAAATTAAACTATTCATTTTTGGTTTTTTAAAAAGTTCATTTTAAATTTCTTGCCCGAACATGATAAATAGGATTTGAAAAAGATACCCAAATCATGCAATCCCAGGATATCCTAAATTATTAATCCTTTAATACACTTTGTAGTCCTGGATTCAAAATTTCTCATTGTAGGTTCTCTCTCCAATTTTCTTGATCTTCTTTGAATAAATTAAATTAGATTACATTATAAGTATATTATATATTTTAATTTTAAACAAATCAGTAAATTATTAGAAAACATAATTTAAGTTATATCTAATACTATATAAATTAATCCTCCTTCATAATTTTTGTATCTGATACGACTAAAGGTTGACATTAGATCATTTGCTTAATTAATTGAGTATAATGCACTGATAATATAAGTTTAAACAATTTAAGAGGGTGCGTTTATTCTCAACTAATTATTTAATTTTGTATTATATTATTTTAACATTTTCTAATGAAATTATGGCTTTTGAAAAAAAAAAAATCCCTTATATCTTTCTATGGACAAAACCAAAGATTTGCATGACTCCAAATGCAGTTGTTTTTCCCTTTTTCTCTTTATGCATCTTATTTGCAAACATACAAAAAGGAAAACCAATTCAGAGAAAAAGGCTGCCATTGTTGTCTCTTTAGCACTTTAAACTGATTGTAGGCTTGCTCTTAAAGAAATGCATTATACTTGTCCCAAGTTTTCAGTTTGGATATATGCATTAATTAACTAGTCTTTTTTTTTTTTTTTGCTTAAACAAAGGATGTAAACTTTACTATTGTAGAGATACATTAAATTTCAGAAATAAACTTTAAAAAAAACACTCGGTCTGCTTGTTTCATTATGTTTTAGTTTTTGTTTTTACAAATTCAATACTTATTTGTTTTATCCATTTTTTTCTATCGAAAATTTTAAAAAAAATAATATTATAATAATTATTTTTGTTACAGTACATTTTATATTTGGGAGCTATTAAAACTAGAGCAAATATTAGCATTCATAGCAACAAATAACTCATATTCTTAATTTACCGTTAATCAGTTAAAATTTTTATCTTCTCTCCCCCACTTTATCACTAAGATTTATCCATTCTTTTTAACATATTTTCTCTAATCTTTTAGTTTCTTCTCATTTATACTGATTTTTCTCCAAAATTTTTATTAATATAAGACTTATTTTTATTTTCAATTTATACAAAAAAAATCTTATATAAAATAATATAACACTTATTTTTATTAATAGTTTTATTCTATCAATTAAATTATAAAATATTTATCAATATACACTTCTAAAAATTTAAGCTCAGTTTGTTTAGAGTTATTTTGGTATTTTATTTCACAAATTAAATTTAACTTATTTGTTTTGTTCATTTTTTATCAAAATTTTTAAAACTAAAAATAATGTTACAGTAAATTTTTTTGCTACGCATTTTTTATATTTTTATAAATAAATTATTATATTTAATTTTGAATTTTAAATTTATAATAATAAAAATTTCTTCCTATCACAATTTTTTACCAAAATAAAAACATAAAATATTAATTCAAAATTGAATTTTAAAATTTTATTAATATTTTTTTCTTGTGATCTATTAACATTCTTTTATAAATAAATTATTATATTTAAATTTGACTTTTAAATTTATAATAATAAAAATTTCTTCCTAACACAATTTTTTACCAAAATAAAATCATAAACTATTACTTCAAAATTTGAATTTTAAAATGTTATTAATACTTTTTTTCCTTGTGATTTATTAACATTTTAAAATATTAATTTGCTCATAATAGATTGAAACTAACTAACTCTTCTAGTTTCTAATTTTTCCGTCACCATGTTAGTGAAAATTTTGAACAAAAAATTTTAACTTGTTATTTTTTTGGTGTTATTTGTTGATTAATTAAAAAAAATAGATCTTCGGGAAGAACCAATTATAAATAAGGAATTTCAACACTAAATATGAAACATTAATTTATATAATTTAAAATTCAGTTTCTGACTGGAAACTAATTTTTGCCTAAGTTATATAATTTTTTTTTAATATAAGTGTGAGTCAAAATCAGTGTTATATTAACAAAAATTTGGAGAGAAAATTAGTGTAAAGGAAAAAAAACTCGAATTTCAAAGGAAAGGTGTTAGAAATATTTGATAAACTCTTGTGATAAAGTGAAAAGAGAAAATCAGGATAAGGTGAAGAGAGAAAATGATGAGTTTGACTCATTAGGGATAAATTGAGTAATTTGTTGCTTTGGATGTAATATTTGCACATTAACAACACCCTTTATGTTTTTATAGCCGACACCACATATTAAGATAAAAGCTTAGTTGTTGTTGTATATTTATATTTTTTATAAATAAAATAATAATTTAAATTTAAAATTTAAATTTTTAATAATAAAAAATTATTTTTAACATAATTTTCAACCAAAAAAAACTCATAAACTATTAATTCAAATTTGAATTTTAAAATTTTATTAATAAAAAATTCTTCGATACTAATTCCCACAAAAATAAACTCATCAATCCAAATAACCCTAAAATACTAATTTCTTATAATAAATTGCAAATCACAAAATGAAAAAAAAAAACCTCATCCAAATAAAACTAAAATTTTACCATGATGAGTCTATTGTGAATACTAACAGTAAGAATAAAAGGTGAAAATAATCATTAAACTATTCCCAAATTCGAAATTTGATGAGAGAACCTCATTTAAATTAGTGTTTTTGGCAAAAAAACATTTAATTTATTTTGATAATTAATTTTTTGATTCTTTGCAAAAAAAAAAAAATCATTCTGTTTATTTTAATAATTAATTTTGATTCTTTGGTATTTGTCTATTTGCGTTAAAAAAAGTCATTGTTCGTTATTTCTTATTCAATTTTTTATTTTATTATAAATTTTATTTTCATTCTTTTCCCTTTCTTTTATTTGAGCCAATCAAATATCTATAGTTTAATTTAGATCCGTCTTTATCCCACCTAGCATTGTCCAGCTTTCTTGCCAACGGATTAATATCATTCCAATAGTCCAAATCCCCAAAAAAAAAAAAAAAAAAAAAAAACATTCAAGTGCGATCCTGTTTTCACATTCTTCTGAACCATCTTGAAGGCATGAATTTTGGGATTGATATAAGCCCCATAATCAAGAAAGGAAGAAGAGAAAATAATCTTAGCACTGTAACAACCCATCTCTACATCGTCATAAATAGAGAGGTAAGTGCTAGTGTCAAAACTACCACTGCAAATTGCAATCATTCTAAGAATCCCATCTGCCAAAACTTGCATACAAGATTTCAAATAGTCTAGAAGAGAACTCGATAAAGGTTATTCTCGATAACAGAACTATTTGATTCCAGCCATGTGAATGAGCGAGAAAGCATAGATAGGAGCGGTTTTGACAACAAGCTTTGAACACTATTAAGTCATTAGAAATGTACCTCAGCCTTGGCGAGTTCAAGTAACATATTGTTAGCGTATTTTATGATCCACGTGATTTGATCAATAAAAAAAACTGATAAAATTTTATCTTATCATGGGAAACCTGACTCCCTACTTTGATGGGAAGTGGGGATAATGATTCTCAAGGGCGGATCTATGCGGGGTCTGGCGGGGACTTCAGCCCCCGCCAAGCTCGTCAGAGCCTTCCACCACCGGCGGCCGCCAAGTTCCAACACCACGGTCAAAGTTGCAGCAAATAGAGTAGAGGAGAACTGGAGAAGACAAAGGGTTGCTTGTGTTTTTGACAATTTTTTTTTTAAATCACTCACTTATCAAAACGACGTCGTTTTGATAAGTGAGTGATTTAAAAAAAATTGGGCCTGGTTGTCTGATGAGGCCATTATCTAGTGAACCCACCCTCACATGTTCCAACATTGTCTGATGAGGCCCTGATTTTGCTCAAATACCACACAGAGGCCATAAACAATCTTGACTTTTTCAACCTAAACAAGATCCAAATGGTCATCAAGGAGGAAAAAGAACCAACACCCAGAAGCAGAAAACTTTCATTCATTCTTGACAACAACATAACAGACCCATTCCCAGCAAGGCCAACCCCATTAGCCCTAAAATTATTTTAAAATCAGCCCCCTCTAAGATTTAGTTCTAGATCCGCCACTGATGATTCTGATAGTGATTGGTCATCTCTCTACCCACAATAAATATCACGTAATATCTCCATAAATAGTGTGTAATTCTAATCGGGGTCAAGAGAGAGAAACCAATTATCTTTCTCCCGATATTTTCTTCTTTTCTATTTCAAAAGTTTTATTTGCAGGACTCTTTAAGGCTTACAGTGATTCAGAATAAAGGAACAGAAGTAATTCACATTAAAGGAGCAGAAGTATTTAAGGCCAACACAACTAACTGAAGTAGCTATGGATCAAGGTATTGTTTTACTATAATAGTACGATTTATAAATCATGTTATTTTATGATCTAAACCTGAAGATTTATGCAAATGATTATTTAATTTGCTTTATGTGGATTAATTACAAATTCAACAATTGGTATGAGAGCAAGGTTAAGAATTCATAATTTATCTATAAAGACAATTATTGTAATTTATAATTACCAAGATTACTCTTTGAATATAATTACCATAAATTAATTCCGCAATTACTGAAATATAATTATGGTAATTAATGTAATATAATTACTGTAATTTAATCTCGATGCAATATCTGTAATTTTAATTATATTGCAATTACTAATTAATTACATTATAATTACTATAATTATTCTGTATGTGTTTTATGATTATATAGATCATGATTTATTAATTTGAATCTGTATCTGATTGTGATCTGAGTCAAGTAATTACTGTAATCAATTACGCTACAATAACTGTAATTATTCGGGATGTATTTTATGATGATATAGATTTATTAATTTAAATATATATATATTTGATTACAATCTGATTTCAGTTTTTCTGATTGTTGTCACGTATTTAAATAATAAAGTGTCATGATCTGTTTTCGATTTTTTCGATTATTACCATGTTTATGTAATAAAATAATAATAAAGAGTTATACTTAGATTATAACTAGAACACGTAAGACATTGTTCTTATTATTGTTTGCATATCTAAGTATAATTAAAATATGAAAGATATTATTTTGCATACATGTACATTAACTCATGATAACAGATCATTATTGAAATTTATATATATTAAGTATAATTAAAATATATATTAAATAAATTACAAATTATTATTATTGAAATTTATACATATTTTATTCAATAATAAAATTAAAAAAAAGTTTTATGCTGCTATATTTAAATAATTTGATAATTATTATGTGGGTTTGTTAGTCACCAAAGTGGCCAAACCTTAAACTTTTTAATTATTAAATATTTAAATTTAATTTCAATTACTCATAATTATGAGATGCTTATATTATAATGACATAATGAATTTTTTTATATGAGTATATTGAAATTCATAAATTATAAAATATTAAAAATCACCCAAAGATTGATTAATTAATTTTATAATTTATGATAGAATTGTAGGTAATTAATATTCTTGGTTAAATATATTTAGTATATCCAAAGATAGGAGACATATTTAATTAAGGTAAATTTAATTGCCGATTATATAAAATTAAAGTTAAGCATCAATTATATGTATTATAGTGTATTGTTGAATTGCCCAAAGGTGAACTTCAATACACATTCAAGTATTATTTAAATTTTATCTGAATCTGCATTATGTGTTAACTTCAAAGCATTAATGTGTGAGTATTTATGTTACCTGCAGTATCTGTGCCTGTTGCTCTTCATTCGCAAGCTTCATCTGTTGTTACGTTTAATGGCCTTAATTATCCAGATTGGTTTGAGCAGGTTCAGTTTCACTTAGGTATTCTAGATCTTGACTTAAGCACTATTAAATGAAAGGCCAGATGCTATCACTGATGAAAGTAGTGCTGAAGAGAGATCTTTTCATAAAGTTTGGGAAAGATCAAACAGATTGAGCTTGATGTTTATGCGAATAACAGTTGCAAACAACATCAAGTCTAGAATTCCCAAAACTAAAAGTGCTAGGGAATATATGAATTTTGTGAAAGAGCGTTCTCAGTTCAAATCAGCTGATAAGTCCCATACTGGGCATTAATGGATATGTTGACCACCAGTAAGTTTGATGGTACACGTACCATGCATCAACATGTGACTGAAATGATAGACAAAGCAACAAAATTGAGATCCATAGGGATGGAAGTGAGTGAAAATTTCCTTGTACAATATATCATTAATTCATTGCCTCCTAAGTATGGTCTTTTTTAAATAAATTATAATACCATTAAAGATAAATGGAGTGCCAATGAACTTCAATCCATGCTCATTCAAGAGGAGATAAGACTTAAGAAACAAGGAATTCACTCAGTTAACCTCATGGGTCATAAGAAACCTGAAAAGAAGAATCACCAAAAGGGTAAGAAAGAAGCATCAAAGATGAAAGTGCAATCCAGTCAAATCCACAAGAAGGACTTAAAAAATGAGAAGTGCCATTTTTGCAATAAATGTGGTCACTTCACTAAAGATTGCTTGAAGCGTAAAGCTTGGTTCGAAAAGAAAGGTAAGCCTAGTGCTTTAGTATGTTTCGAATCAAACTTAGCTGAAGTTCCTTATAATAATTGGTGGATTTATTTCGGATGCACTACTCATGTTTCTAATACGATGCAGGGATTCCTTACAATCCAAACCATAAACACAAATGAGAAATTTATCTTCATGGGGAACCGAGCTTCAGTTGAAGGCATTGGAACCTATCGTTTGATTTTAAACACTGGATATCATTTAGACATTTTTCAGACTCTTTATGTTCATTTTGTTTCTTGTAATTTAATTTCCTTATCCAAACTTGATTCACTTGGATATGATTTTTCTTCTGGAAATGGATGTTTCAGTTTGTTTAAAAATAATAATGTTATTAGTTCTGGAATTATTTCTGATGGCCTATACAAATTAAAGCTTGACAATATTTTTGCTGAATCTTTATTAATCTTGCATCATAATGTTGGCACTAAACGTAGTTTAGTAAATGAAAATTCAGCTTACTTGTGGCACAAACATTTGGGTCACATATCCAAAGAAAGAATGGAAAGATTAGTGAAGAATGAAATCCTTCCAAATTTGGATTTTACTAATCTTGATATTTGTGTGGATTGTATTAAGGGAAAGTTTACGAAACACACAAGTAAGAAAGGAACCATAAGAAGCACACAACTTCTTGAGATTATACACAATGATATATTTAGGCCTTATGATGTTCCATCTTTTGGTGGAGAAAAATATTTTATCACATTTATTGATGATTTTTCATGTTATGGATATATCTATTTGTTGCATGAAAAATCTCAATCGGTAGATGCCCTAGAGGTATTTATTAATGAGGTTGAAAGGCAACAAGATACAAAAGTGAAAATTGTCAGGCCTGATAGAGGTGGTGAATGTTATGGAAGATATACAGAAAATGGATAATGCCCTGGTCCATTTGCTAAGTTCCTTGAAAAATATGGCATATGTGCTCAATACACAATGCTAGGCACACCAGAACAGAATGGTGTAGCAGAAAGGCGTAACCGTACTCTAATAGATATGGTTATAAGTATGTTAAATCATTCATCTTTACCCTTATCATTTTGGATGGAAGCATTAAAGACACCGCTTACTTATTAAATAGGGTTCCTAGTAAGGCAGTTTCAAAGAATTATTTTGAACTGTGGACAGGAAGAAAACCCAGTTTAAGACACCTCTATGTATGGGGTTGCCAAGCAAAAGTAAAAGTCTATAATCCACATGAAAGAAACTGGATTCAAGAACAGTCAGTGGTTATTTCATTGGTTATCCAGAAAAATCTAAAGGGTATAGATTTTACTGTCTTAATCATAGTATGAAAATTGTTGAATCTAGAAATGTTAGGTTAATTGAAAATGGCAAAATTAGTGGGAGTACATGACGCGGATGTGTCAAGGCTTGAAGTCCTAGACCACCGAGTTCACCACACACTTCGGATTGTGTTACATAAAACAACCAAACAAGAATAAAAAAACAACAAACAGCAGAAAAAGGAAAAAATGGGAAAAAAACGTGAAGATTGGATGAAGCCAATCAAACCCCCACGCATTTTACAAACAAATTAACCTAGCTCGTGTAAATCTCGAGACTAAACTAATAGGTTTGGCTTGTTCTTGAAATCAAGAACTGGACGGCTCACCTAAAGGTCCTAGCTAAAGGCTTACGGATTATGTGAAGATCAACTAAACTTAATTGAAACTTCAGGGAAGCAAACTAATTTGCAATTTAGCAAAGCTAAACTATTTCTTATTCTTGGATGCAGAAAAACGCTAAAACAATGCCTTTTAAATAGGCTACAAAAATGTGTAAAAGAAACCCTAGCAAGAAGTCAATTTCGAATTGTACTTCAAGCTTAACTAACCAATCCAATTTTAGGAAACTTCCAAATTGGAATGGAACACTAAAAACAAAACACTTTTCTTAAACCAACACACGGTTTTAGCTAAAAAATAGCACACGGATTCCCTCCTAAAAAGTAGGACACACTAACTTTGCTAAAAAGTAGGAGGTTACTTTCCAAAATCCATTACATGCCATTATCATGCAAGATAATTAGGTCAAGTAATTAATTAACTAATTAATAACCGAAATATTAAGCCCAATAATAACGTTAATGGACGTAATTTATTACAAAACAAATAAATCCTATTTTTACTTAAGAATGGTGTGATCCATTAAATGGCAAAGCCCAAGCACGCCTTCTTGGTCTTCAATTTCGTCCAAGAATATTTTTCAAAGTGGAATTTCCTTAAACTCCAATGTAGAACTCTTAGGAATATCATCATGAATTGTGATTGAAGAAATATTCCATAATGCTCCACTAGTGAGAGATGTCGTGTAAGCTTGTACAAAGTTGTCCAAGTCTCCACAATGTGTTGATAACAATGAGTGCAAGACGACCTTCACCCTCTTGCTCCTTGATCTTGTCATTGGTCCATCAAGATTCTCCAAGGGATCAACATGTGAAGTTGGCTTTGGCACCATAGATACGGACGGATTGCCATCATTCCCTCCCTCTTCAAAAGGATTCGTCCTCGAATCACCTACATCATACAAAGATAAATCAGAAACATTAAATGTAGATGAGACATTGCTATACTTGGAAGCTCAATTTTGTAAGCATTGTCGCCAATCCTTTCCAAAACTCGAAAAGGACCATCTCCTTTAGGATGAGCTTAGATTTCTTTTTCTCGGGAAATCTTTCTTTCCTTAAGTGGATCCAAACCCAATCACCCAGTTCAAATATCACTTGCTTTTTACCCTTATTGGCTTATTTAGCATATTGTTCATTACGCCTTTGAATATTGGTTCAAACTTTTGCATATAACTCCTTCACAAAATCTGCTTTCTTTTTACCTTTTACATTAACAAACTCATTAGTAGGAAGAGGTAAAATATCTAATGGAGTTAATGGATTAAATTCGTAAACAACTTCAAAAGGAGAGCAATTTATAGAACTATGAAAAATCCTATTATATGCAAGCTCAATATGAGGTAAACAGCTTTCCCAATTCTTTAAGTTCTTTTGAATTATGAAACGAAGTAAGGTAGATAAAGTACGATTAACTACTTCAATTTGTCCATCAGCTTGTGGATATGCAACAGTAGAAAACAACAATTTAGTGCCTAACTTATTCCATAAAGTTTGCCAAAAATGAGACAAGAATTTAACATCTTTATCACTAACAATACTTTGTGGAATGCCATGCAATCTAACAACTTCCTTAAAGAATAAATCAGCAATATGTGTAGCATTATTAGTTTTAGCACATGCAATGAAATGTGCCATTTTACTAAACCTATCAACAACTACAAATATGCTATCATGACCATTGCGTGACCTAGGTAATCCAAGTATAAAGTCCATAGAAATATCAATCCAAGGATGAATAGGAACAGGCAAAGACGTGTACAAACCATGAGACATAACTTTCGATTTTGATTGTTTACACACAATGCATTTATCACAAACACTTTTTACATCTTTAATCATATTAGGCCAATAAAAGTGTTCATTTAAAACAGCAAGTGTTTTAGCAATTCCAAAGTGCCCCATTAACCCTCCCCCATGGGTTTTTTTAACAAGTAAATCTCGAATGGAACAAGAGGGTGTGCACAATTTATCTTTTTTAAATAAAAATTCATCATGCATATAAAAATATCCATTCGGCCTTAAAGAACATTGATCAATAATGGTTTGAAAATTAGCATCACTTTTGTACAAATCTTTTATTAAATCGAAACCAAGTAGTTTAGTATGCAAGTAGGTAAATAACGTGTATCTCCTAGACAATGCATCAACTACAACATTTTCTTTACCAGATTTTTATTTTATTACATATGGAAAAGATTCAATAAATTCCAACCATTTAGCATGCATTTTATTCAATTTACCTTGTGTCTTTAAGAATTTAAGGCTTTCATGATCAGAATGAATAATGAACTCTTTAAGCCATAGATAGTGTTGCCAAACCTGTAATGATCTTACCAAAGCATACAAATTCTTGTCATAAGTTGCATACTTCATGGCTGCCCCATAAGCTTTTCACTAAAATAAGCCACCGGCCTTGATTCCTACATTAAAACAGCACCGATACCTATCCCGGAAGCATCACAGTGTATCTCAAAAACTTTATGAAAATTCGGCAATGCAAGAAGATGGGCGTGAGTCAAATTGTCCTTTAATGTGTTAAAGGCATTTTCATGGTCTTCTTTCCATTCAAAAGGTACATTCTTTTTAACAAGTTCATTTAAAGGTGCAGCTATAGAACTAAAGTCTTTAACAAACCTTCTATAAAAACTTGCTAAACCATGAAAACTTCTAACATCACTAGCACATGTAGGTCTGGCCAATCCATGATTGCCTTGACTTGTGACTCATCAACCGAAATACCTTGAGAACTAACAACATACCCTAAAAAGATTATAGATTCCATGCAAAAAGAACACTTTTTAAGGTTTGCATACAATTTGTTCTCACGCAATATAGCAAATACTAGTTTTAAATGTTCAACATGTTCATCAAGTGATTTGCTATAAATAAGGATGTCATCAAAATAAACTACAACAAATTTTTCAATAAAAGTTCGAAAAACATGATTCATTAGCCTCATAAAAGTACTAGGTGCATTAGTTAGACTAAAAAGCATGACTAACCATTCATACAAACCATACTTTGTTTTAAAGGCTGCTTTCCATTCATCACATTTTTTCATTCTAATTTGATAGTTGCTACTTTTTAAATCAATCTTGGTAAATATACAAGAACTATGCAATTCATCAAGCATATAATATAATCTAGGAATTGGATGTCTATACTTAATGATGATTTTATTGATGGCATGACAATTAACACATATTCTCCAATATTCATCCTTTTTAGAGACCAAGATCACAGGAACCAAACATGGACTAAAAGACTCTCGAACTATACCTTTTTCAAGGAGTTCATCAACTTGACGTTGAATCTCTTTTGTTTCCTCCGAATTTGCTCTATAAGCTGGACGGTTTGGAATTTGAGCTCCTGGCACGAATTCTATTAGATGTTCAATGCCACGAATAGGTGGTAAACCTATGGGTAAGTCCTCGGGAAACACGTCACCATATTCCTGTAAAAGATTCAAAACAACACTAGGCAAAGAAGCAATGTGATCACTATCAACAATAAGTACATCCTTGCGAAACATTAAGTGCAATGTTTGCATATCTAGTATTGCTCTATTTATCTCACTCATAGAAGCAAAATAACAAGATTTAGAACTAGTTACATCTCGGCTCTTAATACTTTTATCACTAAGTACAAGTTCTCGGCCTACACTAGTAGTTACATTCATTTGTTTCTCTTGCTCACTCTTTTCTTTTGTTTCTTGATCTCGCATATCACTACAAGCTTTAGCAATCTTTGCTTGGTCTTCAAAGACTTGCCGACGGATTTAAGGCTCTAAGGTTGAACTTTTTGCCTTTATGTTCAAAGCTGTAGTAGTTCTTCTTGGCATGATAAATCATATCTCTATCAAATTGCCAAGGTCTTCCTAGAAGTATATGACCAGCCTCCATTGGAACCACATCACACAAAACTTTATCAACATTTTTTTCAATGGTGAATGGAATCATTAGTTGCTTAGTTACTCTAGTCTCGGCGAAATTGTTGAGCCATTGAAGTCGATATGGCTTAGGATGTTTTATGCAAGTCAAATTCAACTTCTTGACAAGTAGAGTACTTGCCACATTAGTACAACTTCAACTATCAATAACCATACCACAAATTTTACCTTGAACCATACATCGTATATGAAAAATATTATCACACTGTAACAAACCATCTTCAACTTGTGGTTGTGTATTAAGGATTCTTCGAATCACTAAACAAAAATCTTCAACTTCATAGGTTTCAAGTTCTTCACTCCCTTCACTTGCATACTTCTCTTCAAGTGCGGGCATGTCATCACATTCATCATCACTTACCACATCTCCATTGTCAAGAACATACATCAATTTGCGAGTTGGACAATCGGATTGGATGTGACCATAGCCTTGGCATTTAAAGTAATGAATATCCCTTAATCTTTGACTAGATTTTGAAGCCATTTGGGAGGTGGATTCTGCAACTTTATTGGCTGGTTTTGAAGTGTTTGACAGTGTGACTTGAGTTAGATTGGATGTGAATTGACGTGGTCTTTGTGGTGGAGTAGATTGAGTTACAATTGGTTTGAATTCTCTCATCCAGGGTGGATTTGGTTGTGTAAATCGTCCTTTTGGTTCTTAATAGCTTTGTGCTCCAACTCCTGAATATCAACATAACTTTGAAGATCAACATGGTATGCTAATTCGGAATTCATACCTCGAATGAACCTTTCAATAGTTGAGTCGGCACTTTCTTCCACATTAGCTTTAATCATGAGGGCCTCCATCTCATTGTAGTATTCCTCAACAGTTCGATTGCCTTGCACAAGAGAGTGTAATTTGCTATTAAGCTCTCAGTTGTAATGTGAAGGCACATACTTCTTTCTCATGAGGACTTTCATTTGACTCCAAGTCCAGATTGGTCTTTCTCCATTTTGACATCTACTTTTGATTACTTCATCCCACCATAAGCTAGCATAGTCTTTGAGATGCATGAAGGCAAGGCGATATCTCTTATCTTCGAGGTAATTATTGCCTTCAAAGAGATGATCTAGATCTCAAACCCAATCAAAGAATGCTTTGGGATCTGCCTTTCCATGAAAAGTAGGTAATATTAGTTTGAACAAACCAATAGAGAGTTCGGAATTTTTACCACTTTTGGAAGACTCAATGAGTTCCTCCTCATCCTCATCATCAAATTCGGCCTCATCAAAGTCAATTTTTCTTGAGGTAGAACTTTTGGTAGCTTGTTTGGACGCCAATTCCAAGTTGTTAATTTGGATTTGCATCTTTTGAAGCATTTTGAAGATCACATCATTAGTGAACTTTTGCTCACCTTTTGGTGCTTTTTGGTCACCCCCCATTATACCTGCAATGTTAGTGAAAAACAGCAAGAAAACAATATATCTCCTCACGGGTTCTCCCTTTGGTGAGTAGGTATACACCATTCTTTATAAGTAGCTTTTCTCCTTTAATGTATACCCAAACTACACTCTCAATAATGGATCATCTAAACTATAAGAGACCAACCAGCACGTTGATTTGTAAAACAAACGAATCCAGCAAGTTCAATCAATCAAGACGCACACAAGTTAAGTCAAATAGAGTATTTTAGGCAAGAAACCAAAAAGAGTATTTAGAAACGTGCAGGATATAATTTGATTTAGCTAAAAAAACTAATGAAAACAAAAACTAGACAGAAAGACAAAGAAATGGCAACTTAAATCACTTAATTCCCGATTTAAAATGAGAAAGTTATGGCAATTTCAATTTTGGTGGTTTTTAAAGAAACAACACAAGAACACTTGAATCACTTAATCATTAAGTTGACTTTGTCCTATTCTAATAGTTTTATTTGCAGGACTCTTTAAGGCTTACAGTGATTCAGAATAAAGGAACAGAAGTAATTCATATTAAAAGAGCAGAAGTATTTCAGGCTAACACAACTAACTAAAGTAGCTATGGATCAAGGTATTATTTTATTATAATAGTACGATTTATAAATCATGTTATTCTATGATCTAAACTTGAAGATTTATGCAAATGATTATTTAATTTGCTTTACGTGGATTAATTAAAAAGCCAACATGTATTACATATTTTGGGTGACATAGTGTTTCTGACTTTTAACAAGTTATTATCTTGTGGAAGGTTCCGATAATTAATTCAGTATCATTACCATAGAAAATGAGAGTTTTCTTGATAAGTGGGTATACATAAGAGGTTTACCAACACTTGTAAATATAATCACATTAATCATTTCTCATGCTGCCCGCTTACTTGATTCTTCATAAAATTCTCAGCACACATGTGCTGCCTTTTGATTGGGTTGGGACAAAATGTTAACATTATGTACAACAACTAAACTTCCCAATTCTTGACTCAGTTGACAAAGTTCAAAATTGATTTATTATCATCACTTTCGTGCTTATCATCTCCACACTTTATATCTACTATTTTCACAATTATTATGTCACTCATCTTGTGATAACTTCTGCTTCGGATTAAAGAGCATTATTCCATTAGTTAGGGGCAAAATATTACACTGAGTGGAAAAAAATTCTTCTCGTCTCTAATACCAAAATCGAGATTCGATTTACTACCTTTGTAGACAATTTACAAGTTCATCACTTCCCATTAATCATTTAGATACTCAAAAGTATGAATGTCAATGGTGTTATTTGTATGATGTGCTAGGGAAGGATAAATCACTCCCAAAAACAAATCTATTAATTTTCTCTTAATTGGTTGAGTCATAGGTGCGATGATTTACTTCATGGACGAAATAGGCTTTTACAAAATTCTTCTTGTGAAGCTTTTGAAGAATTTGCATTGCCATCTCAAAGTTATAGAGTTTTGTGTTATTTATCCTTAATAACTGTTCATGATGATGTCGCACAAGTCACAAATGTGAAGATTGAGGATATTCCCACCTTGAAGAGTAAAAACGCGCCAAGATAGTGATCTCTATCGCGACGCACAAGCTTCTCTGTCGCAACGCAGCTCTACATCACAACGTACACACTCATACGTTGCGTCGCACATTACTGTAATTACTTTTCAAGAAAGACATAGATTTCACCTACGTCGCAACACACAAATCTCTACGTCACGACGCTAGTTTTTGTTTTAGTTTTAAGATTTAGCCTTTGCTTTGTTTTAGGAAAGTTATTTCAAACCATTACTTTCCTACACTGTTGTTAGTTCCTTTTTGAATTTTTCTTAGGGTTTTATCATTGTAGCCTATTAAAGGCCTTTTCTTCATGAAATAAAAGAGATCAAGAATTTTGTGGAAAACCTTCTTTAATTTACATTTAACTTTGAGAAAACCTTCAATATTAGGTGTACTAATCTTGAATTCTAGTAAACCTTCTAAACATGACCTTAGATAGTTTATCTTTTCTCTCTTAATTGAAAGCAAGCCAAGTTAATTTGCTTAATACCAAAAGTACTTGGGTTAGGTAGGTTTTCTTGTATAGCGTAAGGGTTTGGATCAATATCTATATTTTTACGTTCAATATATTTTATTTGTTTCGCATCTTCATTGTTGTTTTGCTGAATTTCATGCTAGATCGACAAATCAAATAGTCGTGTAAGGATCACCTTTCACGTGCTATCAAAGTGGTATCAGAGAAAAGTTTGCATAAATTCAGGTTATCCTTAAATTTTTTGTATTCTTGTTTCTTGATTCCGTGTTTGTTATTTTCTTGACTGTTTGGTGTCCAAGATTGATGCTTTTGAATCAATTTTGATTCTTGTTATCATAGGTTACTTGTGCCATTTTTATTACAAATTCTCTTCAATTCCGTCTTTGAATTCTTGAGAATTTTGTGAATTGCATAAAAAAATTGAAATCTTGAAGTTGTTTGAAAATTGCTACTTAATATTGTTCCTAATTGTGTTGTTGCAATATCAAACCTCTTATATAAGTGATTTGAAGTTATTTCTCTAAAAAACAAAAGGTACCATCTAAAAAAAAATCACAAAAGTGACCCAAAAAAAAAAGTGATACAAGGCAAAATTAATGTATGAAATTTGACTTTAACACAAAAAAGTGAGCAGTTAAGATTTCAAATTTCTAGGATTAGAGTTTACTATAATTCAATTCCGATAAAATGCATCTTTGCTGATATATTTTGTTGATTCAAATTATACCCTTCACGTGATTTCAAATATTCTAATTTCTCATGTCTTGCTTGACATCTTATACTTGATCTTTGTTCTCTTAACTTTGAATTTGTTAACTATTTTGCTCTTAAATTGAA
This sequence comes from Ophiorrhiza pumila, assembly GCA_016586305.1. NCBI lineage: Eukaryota > Viridiplantae > Streptophyta > Magnoliopsida > Gentianales > Rubiaceae > Ophiorrhiza > Ophiorrhiza pumila. The sequence goes on from BLIW01000005.1 coordinate 19,968,572, forward strand.
TCTCGAGATAAATTATAGAATTGATAGTTAATAGGGAATTATTTTGAAAAGAAAAGCCAACAAATAGAGAGTAGTGTACCTACTGCTCAAAGTGAGAACCCATGAGGTACAATAAATTTGTTATATTTTATTTCTTGTGTTTTCGCTAACATTACAGGTACAATGACGGGAGAAAGTTCTAAAACCTAAGTGGACAAGCAATCTCAAATTGCATCTCTTGTAGACATAGTCAAAGAGTTGTCTATCCGTATAACAACTATGGAGCACAATAGACCACAAGCTGTACAACCTCCTACTCCAAGGCATATTGACTTTGATGAGGAGGCAGACACTCCAAACCAACCCAAACCCACAAAGAGATCCAAAATTAAGATGCAAACCTTTAGGGTTGATTTTCTCACTTTTCAAGGAAAATCTGATCCTAAACTATTCTTGGAATGAATTGGAACAGTGGACTCGATATTCAAGGGTAGTGGATTGGATGATGAGAAGAAAATTTGTTTAGTTGAGATGTACCTTAAGAGTTATGCAGCGGTTTGGTGAAAATAGTTAGTTTGAAACCAAAGAATAAATGACAAACCACCTAGCCGAATATGAAATGAGATGAGGTTCTTAATGAGGAAAATATATATACCTTCTCATTACCAACGGGATCTAGAGTTTGCGAAATTTGGTCCAAGATAGTATGTTTGTTGAGGAATATTACAAGAAAATGGAGTTATTGATTATTAATGCTAATATAGAGAAGAATGAGAAAACCATCATGGAGCGGTTTGTTGGTGGTTTAAATCCTGATTTGGCACACAAGGTAGATTTACAGCATGTAATAGATATCAAAAAAACCTTTTATATGACTGTAAAGATTGAAAAGTACATGAAGTTCAAGGGCCAATCATTTTCTTCTAATTCGACATGGAAAATATATTTTAAATCCTTTGTACCTAAGACTCTATTTAAGTCAAAACCAATAGTTCCACAATCTGCATCCAAACTCTTAGGCAAACAACCCATGGCTACTCTAATGACAACGCGAAGTCCGTGCAGCATCAACAGGATGTTCAATGATTTAAATGTAAGGGATATGGGCATTATCAATCTGATTATACCACAAGGAAGCTCATGTATGTCCTAAATAATAGTGATCTCATTAGTGAGCATTCAAGTAATAAGGAAATGGAAAAACTTGAAGAAGCATTTGAGGGCACGGCTGAAGAATCCAAAAAGCTTACTTTGGTCTCAAGGGGGATTCTTAATGCACATCCCCGAGAGGTTGAGCAACAACGTGAAAATATTTTTCACGATAGGTGTAAGATCCATGGTAAGGTATGTAGCATGATTATTGATGATGGAAGTTGCACTAATGTTGCATCAATGTGGCTAATGTTCTTCTGGTAAAGAGACTGGGGCTTCTTGCATAAAACATCCCAAATCTTATCGATTACAGTGGTTGAACCAATCTGGAGAAATTAGGATTAAAAAGAAAGTGAAAATTCCATTCTCTATTGGTAAGTACCAAGATGAAGTTCTATGTGATATGGTACCAATAGAGGCAACTCACTTATTGTTGGGAAGGCCTTGGTAATTTTATCGAGATGTTGTCTATCATGCTAAGAAAAACTATTATAGTTTTGACTATAATAGGATGAAAGTGAATCTCGCGGCTCTTAAACTATGGCAAGTGTTTGAAGACCAAACAACTATTGCCAAATTTTGTGCCGATATGAGGAAAAAGGAAGCAAAAAAAAAGGGAATAACTTGAAAAGAAAACAATGATGTACCTAGTTTAGGTTCATAAATAAAAGAAAAGAAGGTAACTGTATTTGCTTAAAAAAAAGAGAAAACGAAAGAAATAGAAGATAGGTAACCTTTATACTCAATGATCCAAAAGGATATTTATATTGTTGATAATGCTCACCTTGACAGTTTGCCCAATATTGTCTTGTTTCTTTTGCAGGAATATTCGGACTTGTTCCTTGAGAAGTTACCTAATGGTTTGCCACCTATTAGAGGCATTGAGTATCAAATTGACTTTGTGTCTGTAGCTTCTATTCCAAATAGGCCAGCATATAGGGCAAATCCCCAGGAGACACAAGAAATACAAAGACATGTGGATGAACTTCTCGACAAAAGTATTGTTCGTGAATCTCTTAGTCCTTGTCTAGTTCCTATTATCTTGTTTCCAAAGAAAGATAAATCATAGAGAATGTGTGTAGACTCTAGAGCCATTAATAAGATTACCATTAAGTATATGATGTGGATATAGTCACGCTCCGTACGTAATTAGATGCGACGATGCGAAAAAGTGCCCAAGACCTTTTTCATAACTCAATTTGATTAGGTAGAATCAATCCATCTCTTTAGACTGGCTTGAAACACAATTAATTAAATTCTCCTCACATACAATTAATAGGAAATTCTAGGTGGTAATTCCCTCCTTAGGAACTAAACCCATGTACAAACAAAACAACCCAGTGTTTTTTATAGCAATCTCAATTCTCATTAATCTCAAATCTATCTAATACGTAAATATAATATGCCTATTAACAGGCTTACAAGAAAAATCTAACTTACCAAATAAGAAATCTAAAAACAAACCCTAGCTAACAAGTCTTGGGTTACATGACAACTCTGGGCCTTAACAATAAAGAACACTTTAACAAAATCCCATTACCAAATAATAAGCAAAACAACTGAAACAAAAAATAATTAACTTATACCACATGCTAACGTCGCGACGTGGGGATAGCTCAATGTCGGGCTTTAAACCCTAAAATTAAAAGACTCAAATTTGGAAATCGCGACGTGTGAAGATGGATGTTACGACATGCAAGGTTCTCCACGTCGCGACATGGCTTGCTTTCCACGGCTTTTCTTTAATATCAGGTCTCCAAATGAATGACTCGTCTTCTACATCTAGAATGAGCACATTGGATTTCTTGGACTTGGCATAGATCTCGATTTCACATTAACCCCTCCCACTTCAAAAAGATTTGTCCTCGAATCTTGTTGGGGGATAACAAGAATACAACTTACAAAACCTGTAAAATTATCAAGACAAAAAACAAAACATATGGAATGTCACACTCAACAAGTTTCCTCTCATTGCCTGTTGCTACACACCTTACCTCAAGGCTTTTTTCCATTTAAATCATTAATCAATTCTTTTTCTTGCTTCTCATGATATACAACAAAATTATAAATTAATACACAATCACTTAAAATATTTACATCATGTAGTTCCTCCACTATGGGTAAGCGAATTTCCTTCAAAGAAACTTTATCTTCATGGACCCATTCGCCTCAATGGTACGCACAATATCCTCCAAAAGAACTTTTGGCCAAGGCATGTCCCATAGAAATTTACCTTCACATTCAGGCTCAATAATAATCTCTTCAATTTTGTTTGCTGCAATTAGGTGTGGAATTGCATCAACCCATACCCATGTAGAAGGATCATCAATAACATAGGATTTGGGATCCTTAAATTGAGGAACCCCATCAACAATAACCATTGCCAATTGATCTGCACATTTAATCTCAGTATGACCATATCCAAGATATGTACAACATCTAGGTATTTTTAGTTTGGAATTTTTCAAGGCACGTAAACCATCCCTAAGTTCTTTCTTAAGTTAATCATTAATTTTAGGAGGTAAGGAATACGACAAATACCTCTTCACTTCCACTTGTTGTTGATCCCAACTCAAATCATCCCAAGTTAAAGCAACACCCATGTCACAATATCCAAATATACTATTTGAGAAAACTTCACCAAAAATAACTCAAAAACCAAACAAATTAAAAGATATAAATGTTGCAACCCCACACAATATCCAAATCATGCAAGGCTTGTGAATAACAATAGTTTAATTGTTTCAATCTTAAGGAAAAATTGAAAAACTTGATTTTGAAAATCCCTTAAGCTCTGATATCACTTGATACGGATCTAGTCACACTCCTCATGTAATTAGATGTGACAATGCAGAAAAGTGTCCAAGACCTTTTCCTAAATCAATTTGGATGATAGAATCAATCTATCTCTGTAGATTGGATTGAAATACAATTAATTGGATGCTCCTCACATACAATTAACAAAAAAGTCTAGTAAGTGTTAATTCCCTCAGGAACTAAACCCATGTACAAACAAAACAACCCTGTGTTTTTGTCGAAATATCAATTCTCATTAATCTCAAATCTAGCTAATACATAAACATAATATTACTATTTACAGGCTTACAACCAAAACCTAACTTACCAAATAAGAAATCTAAAAACAAACCCTGGTTAACAAGGCTTGGATTACATGAAAACTCTAGACCTTAACAATAAAGAACACTTAAACAAAAGTCCATTACCAAATAATAAGCAAAACGATTAAAACAAAAAATAATTAACTTTTGCAGTACGCCAACGTTCCGACGTGGGGATAGTTTGGCGTTGTGACGTCGGGCTTTAAACCCTAAAATTAAAAGACTCAAATTTGGACGTCACAACATGCGATGGTGGACGTCGCAACGTGCGAGGTTCTTTACGTCGCGATGTGGATTGCTATCCATGCCTTTTCTTCAATTCCAAGTCTCCAAATGAATGAGTCGTCTTCTACATCCGAAATGAGCACCTTGTATTCCTTTGACTTAGTGTATGATCTCGATTTTGCATCAGTATAGACATCCAATCCTTAAGTTAAATGACGTGCTTGATGAACTTTATGGTTAAATAATATTCACCAAAATAGATCTTAAAAGTGGCTACTATCAAATAAGGATGAAAGAGGGTGTTGAATGAAAAATAGACTTTAAAACAAAGTATGGATTGTATGAATAGTTAGTCATGCCTTTTGGTCTAACTAACATACCTAGTACTTTTATGGGGTTGATGAATCATGTGTTTAGATTTTTCATTGGTAAATTTGTTATAGTTTACTTTGATGATATTATGATTTATAGCAAATTACTTGATGGGCACGTTGTGCATCTTAAAAATGTGTTTGGTGTATTAAGAGAACATAAATTATATACTAACATTAAAAAGTGTTCTTTTTACATGGAGTCAATTTTCTTTTTAGGGTATGTTGTTAGTTCTCATGGAATATCTATTAGGTTAAGGCTATTCTTGATTAGCCAAGACCCTCTTCTGCTAGTAATGTTAGGAGTTTTTATGGTTTTGCAAATTTTTATAGCCATTTTGTGAAAGACTTTAGTTCTATTGCTGCACCTTTAAATGAACTTATTAAGAAAAATGTCACTTTCAAATGGAAAGAATCACATGAAAAGACATTTAACACACTTATGAAAAAAATTGACTTATGCTCATGTGCTTGCATTACCTAGTTTTAGTAAAACTTTTGAGATACACTATAATGCCTCTGGAATAGGTGTTGGTGCTGTATTAATGTAGGAATTAAAACCCGTGGCTTACTTCAGTGAAAAGCTAAATGGAGCAGTTTTGAAGTATGCAACTTATGATAAGGAGTTGTATGCTTTGGTGAGATCTTTACAATTATGGCAACATTATTTATCGCTGACAAAATTTATAATTCACCCAGATTATGAAAACCTCAAATTCTTGAAGAGTCAAAGTAAATTAAATAAGAGGCATGCTAAATAGTTAAAATTCATTGAATCCTTTCTATATGTGATTAAGTATAAAGTTGGAAAAGATAACATTGTAGCTTATGCATTGTCTAAAAAGTATTTTTTGCTTAATTTTGTGCATGCTAACTTACTTGGATTTGAATTGATTAAAGATATTTATGCTAGTGATGCTGATTTTCACCGTGTTTACAATCTTTGTTTGCAAAAAACCGAATGGTGAATTTTATGTGCAAGATGATTATCTTTTTAAGAAAGACAAATTGTGTATTTCACTGAGTTCCATTTGTGAATTACTTATTAAAGATGGTTATCTTTTCAACCTAGGCATTTGAAATACCTAAAATATATAATGTCTTGCATAAACATTTTTATTGGCCAAATATGTTAAAAGATGTTAAGAGTATTTGTGAAAAGTGCATTATTTGTAAACAAGCTAAATTAAAGGTATTGTCTCATGGTCTGTATATACCTTTGCTAGTTCCTAGTCATTATTGGGTAGATATATCTATAGATTTTGTTGTTGGGTTACCTAGGTCTCATACTGGTAAAGATAGTATATTTGTTGTTGTTGATAGATTTAGCAAAATGGCTCACTTTATTGCATGTACTAAATCTAATGATGCAACTAATATCACTGATTTGTTTTTTAAGAAAATTATTCGTTTCCATGGTATACCACAAAGTATTTCTAGTGATAGCGATGTTAAATTCTTGTCTTATTTTTGGCGTACTTTATGGAATAAGTTAGGTACTAAGTTGTTATTTTCTACTATTGCACATTTAAAGACTAATGGTCAAAATGAGGTAGTAAATCGCACTTTATCTACTTTATTGCGTGCTATAATTCAAAAGAACTTAAAGAACTTAGAAACTTGTTTGCCACATATTAAATTTGTATATAATCGCACTTTGCATAGTTTGATTAATTGTTCCCTATTTCAAGTTGTTTATGATTTTAATCTTTTGACTCCACTTGATATTTTGTCTTTTCTTACTAATGGGTTTGTTTATCTAGAAGGTAAAAAGAAAGCTGAATTTGTTAAACAAATTCATGAAAGTGTTCGAAATTCCATTGAAAGGAGGAATGAGCAATATGCAAAACAGACCAATAAGGGTTCAGTTCGTGTGATATTTGACCCCGATAATTGGATTTGGATTTATTTGAGGAAGGGGAGATTCCTGTTAAACGAAAATCTAAGTAACATACATTTGGCAATGGTTATTTTAGAGTCCTCAAAAGGATTAATAACAATTCTTATCGTATTGAATTACCTAGTGAATACTACAATGTTTCTTCTTTTTTTAATATGCTGATTTATTTTTATGTGATGTAGGTGATTCAAGGACGAATATTTTTGAGGAGGAAGGGAATGATAGCAATCTGTACAAGCTACAGTCACGTGACCCATTGGTTAGCCTTGATGGACCCATGATATGAGCAAGATATAAGAAGATAAAAGAGCTTTGAACTCATTGTCAACCATGTCTTGTGAAGTTCTTGAAGAAGTTACCTTGCCATCTCAAGGTTATGAAATTTTGTGGAATTTGTCCTCAATAAGTGTTTATGTGGATATCCCACAAGTCACAAATGTAAAGATTGAGGAGATTCTGCCTTGAAGAGTGAAGAACTTACAAAGATAGTGATCTCCGTCACGACACAGAATCTTCCCTGTCGCAATGCAGCTCTACATTGTGAGGCACACACTCGCACGTAGTGATGCACATTACTGTAGTTACTTTTTGAGGAAGACATAGATTGCACCTACGTCACTATGCACGCATCTTTACGTCTCAAAGTTGGCGAATTGGGTTCTACGTCGCTACGTAGAATTCCTACGTCACGACCCTTTTTAGTTTTAAATTTTAATCTTTGTTTTGTTTTATGAAAGTTATTCCAAACAATTACATTTCTAAACCGTTATTAGTTCCTTTACAAATTTTTCTTAGGATTTTATCATTGTAACCTATTTAAAGGCCTTTTTTTTCATGAAATAAAGAAGATCAAGAACTTTGCAGAAAACCTGGTTTTAACTTTACCTTTGAGAAAACATTCAATATTGATTGTGAACCAATCTTGAATTTTAGTAAAACTTCTATGCGTGATCTTAGATAGTTTATCTTCTCACTCTTAATACCAAGAGTACTTGAGTTAGGCAGGTTTTCTTGTATAACATAAGGGTTTGGATCAATATCCACGTTTTTATGTTCAATATCTTTTATTTGTTCCGCATCTTTGTTGTTGTTTTGCTGAATTTTGTGCTAGATCACAAATCAAAACAGTCGTGTAAGGATCACCTTCCATGTGATATCGTCAACCTTCTTACTAACTATCCAAAATTATGAGGTTTAAGGTTTTACTCTCACTTAAAAATTTCAATCACTCACAACTAATGTTTAAAGGAGAAATAAATGTCCTCTAATAGGTAGATAACATAATTTAATGCTAACAAGATGATTCACCAACTAATGAATACAACTCAATCTATTTAACTAAAGAAGAATGAAAAACACAATGAAAGCTCAAGGTTTTGATCTTAGAATTGATGTTAACCACTGGGGCTTGCCCAATTGTCAGAGAGTTAGTTTTCTAACTCCAAATCCAGTATTTGAAATTTGGAAGATGCATGTGAGGGTGTGTTTATAAAAAAAGATCTTACAATTGATGTTGTTTATAAGGCTTTTAAAAAATGTTTTTTGAGTTTTTGCTAAATTGATGCTCTGGGAATCAAGTGAGTATCATTGCTTGTTTTTCTTGTATGTAAACGATTCAATTTTGGCCAAAAATAGTATAACATTAAATGCTTCAAAAAATAGCCATTACTCATAGAAAATCAAAGATTAGACACTTACCAAGAACATAGGTTGGCTGAATTTAAATTTTTGGTGGCTTATCGAGCCTACCGTGACACTATCGGATGACCAATACTCCATAAAGTTGCCCTAACCTAACTATTGGATGACGATAAGACATCCAAATCTAAACCACTAAAACTTCTTATTTTGTTCAAGATATATTGGATGGTCGATACTCTATGAGATCATCTAAACCTAACTATAAGACATTTTAGACAAGATGTCCAAACTTAAACTATTGAGGTTCTCATTTTGCTCAAGGTATATCGAGCAGCCAAATTTTTGAAGCTTCTGAACCTATTTTTTCAACTTAATTTTTCATTTTTCAAAGTATTTTGTGTAATTGTACTTGACTTTATATAAACATTTTTCCTTACAAAATTATCTCTTCTAAAATTTCTTTTGAAAGCCCAAAAACATTTTGAAACTAATTTTACTTGAGCCTTCAAATAGTACAATATTTTTTTGAACTAATTATTCAAAGTAGGGATTAGGGTTGAGAGTATAACCTATTTTACTTACTCTTCTTTCTCTTTTGCATTTCCATTGTTTTCTTCATACAACAGAGCCACATATCTTGTTTCTTTGTACGCCGAACACATCTGTTGAACTATTGATATAAACATACTTACTTGTTAGTCATAAAAATGAGTAGATATAAGTCACTAAATCTTTCAAGATTGTTATCTTCTTCCCACAGACGACACCAATTGTTAAGTCATAAGAAATGTACCTTTGCCTTGGCCCAATTCAAGTAACATATTACTTCATGTGTCATGTTATTCTTAACTCCAGTTGATATGTTGTTTTTGACTTCAAGTGTAATATAAAGCCAAATTGGGAACTATTTAATTTGTAAGAGGAACAATAGTGGGAACTTCCACATGATCTTTTCCTATGAAAGGATCTGATGATTAAGTCAGTCTCACTAATCATAGAAAATGAGACAAAACCCCCCATTTAAAATAAAAAGGACTCATATTTATAGATACATAGCAATACATTCTTCAATGTGCCTTCATCAAAATTTTAAAATACACATGTCGGATTTGATTAGGTCAGGATAAATTGTTAAAGCCATGTACAACAAAACTATACAAGAATTCTAATCACCAAGCTCTGAATCTAGATTTTTATTAGCCCCGCTATTCAAATAGCAAAAAGGAAGATTATTAGGTAATATAAGAGGGATTTTGGGAAGATGGGAAGGCAAAAATTGTGAATTAATGGAGAAGAAGAAGGTGATTGAGTTGGATTAATAAAGAAGAAGAAGACGATGATTGAGTTGGTGAAGGTTACCCACTTTAATAAAATTTTTATTTGACTCCATTTTAGTTTACTTTAGTATTCAACTTATCAAAAAAATTTCTATTATGTATTTAAGTACTTTATGGGTAATGTTAAACATAATTGCCCATAAAAATATAATTAAATAGATGGAATTATCTTTTTTTGTCAAAAAATTTAAGTTAAATGAACTATTTGGCCAAACAAAAAAGAATTTAGCGACCAAGTTATGAATTTCAGAATAGTTTAATGAATATTTTTGCCATTTGCTCTAAAATTAAAATGCATAACTTTATTTTAGTTCATTTAGTCTCATTTATTGCTTGTAAACATGTTTAAAGACTTTAAAAATGCTCGCACTAATTAATTATGGAAGATGAAGATGCAAGGGATGAGAGAGTTATTCATATTATTGAAGACATTCCCTTTCTTAATTTATTCAGCTATTTTCTATCAAAAAATGTGTTAATTTTTTCAAAATAAATGAATAAATGGGAATTTTAATTAAATTTAGTCATTATAATTAGAGGGTTCTTATAAGGTGTGATTGTCATTTCAAGTTTACTAAAGGGTGATGATGTAGACTGATTGTTCACAAAGTTCCAATAGTTTTTTTGTCATCTTTTTAATTCTTAGAATTTTAACAAAAAGCATTACTTACCTTAACAAATCATATCATATATGTTAGAGAGAAGTTGCTCTTTATTTTCTTCATCGTAAATTGGGCTATTTGCATTTCTTTCCTTAATGGTATGAGTTAGAATACGATTTGCCCATTTGACTAAATATTTGTTAAGGTATCTCATGGTAACTAAACTTTATTATGAGTGATATCCAATGTACACACACAATTGGCTTGTGTTTTCTGCAACTTTTCTCTCTTGGAAGAAGACAATCTTGAAGGAGAAAAAGTTGTAACTTTTCTTGGATGTTGGGGAGAAAATCAATCTTTCACTTGGAAACATCAAAAGAGTTGTATCTTATATCTTTCTATGGGATTTTACATGCTTCTTATGACTATATTTTGTGTTATTTTTTTCATGAGTGGCTAGAGTTGTAGTTTCTTTGGGTAAATGTATGGATGTCATGAACTCTTGAGAATAAAGCATATTTAAGTCATGGGTTGAACCTACATGGAATACATATTATCTTGTTGAATTCTCATTGGTGTGGTTACAAACATGCTTATGTGAATATGGGTATGTAAGAAATGGTGTAATCATCCCTTACTTAGACCATGAATATGTGTTTGTCTTGCCTTATGTTATGTCTATGTGATATTTAGTCTTGATTGACAAGTTAATGGGCATGATGGTTAGGGTGAGCAACAAGGACTCATGAGTTTGCTTTTATACCCTCATGCACTCCTAATTTGAATGAATATAGAGGGGCTAACAACAAGGACTCCTAAGTTAGTCCTAACATTTTCACTCTTTGAAAGTTATGTATTACATATTAGGTATGAAAAATAGGGGAACAACAAGGATGACATCATCAATGAAGTTGAATTTTAATACACAACATGACTAATGATCAAGGTTCAAACAAGATAAAAGGGGGACTTGAGTAGAGATCAAGGAATTGGGGTTTGTTTCAGATCACTTATGTGTTAAGTAAAAAAGTAGGAGCGAAATTGAAACTAGGATAATCCCATGTAGAGTTTGACCAATATCAATGATGAACGATGAGCTCAAGTGTGCTACATAATTGTGTTTAACCTCAAGAAAGAATGACATCCTAACCTAAACCCAAAGAAACACATGTTTTGATAGTATTTGTCCTACTCATTTCCATTCATAAATTGATTTCTTGTTTATTGCATTACTAATCATTTCACATAATCCAAGAGACACTGCACCATTCTTGTGAGATTCGACCCTTACTCACATTGTCTAAACAAGTAGAGTAGGGACTTGTTTTCAGTAAGAAGTAAGTACGACGTACTCTTGACTAGAAATCACTACGTCTTTAACATGTGTAAGCCTATATAAAGGCCACTTTTACCATTCAATGGAGGAGACAAATTTTATAGTATTTTTAGACTAAAAGCCTTAAGCTTTTAAAACTGAATTTTAGCAAATAGTACTTTGTTGATATTCAAACTATCTCGCAAGCCTTTACTATATTCTTTAGATAAACCTAATCATTCCGAGTACAAGATACACCAAATTGCTTGTTTGATTCATGAGTACATGAATTAAGTTAACCAATTTGTAATAACGTGGGCGTTTGGATTGGTTATTGTCCAGGTAATTACATTCTTCTTCTTATTTCTTGTTTGTGATTGATTTTGTGTTGAACGATCCCAAGGGTTTGAATCAAAACTTGTGAGTGGTGTGAGTACAGTCCACCCATCTGGTATTAGTTTGTTTTTGATTTGATCATGGACAAACAAAGATTTAAGTGTGAGAGTATGATAGGTTAGTTATACACTAACCTATATGCGTAGTTTTACTTAGGGTTTTAATTATTTTTTTTAAGTATTTTACATTTTTTTAATGTATTTTTTATGTGTTTTTTAAGAAGTTGGAACTTTGGTGGTCAAGAGATCAAAAGGAACAAAAAATGGAGCAAAAAGAGCATGCAATACAATGAAGAATAACAACTAAGATAGTGCCACAACCCAATGTCGTGGTATCAAGGCAAGCACAAAACATCCCTATGACACTATGCCATGACAATGAACAAAATATGAGCCAATGTGAATTTTATTTTCTTGGCCTAGAACTTTCTGAATAACTTAAGAGCACTTTGGAAACATGCTATGCATGACTAAAGGGTATCTTTGGGACACTTTTAAGACTTATAAATACTATTTTTCATGTAGGATTAAGGGAGTTTAGTTTAATTTTAGTGTTTAGGTCTTGTGTGATGTTTTGTCCCTTCCTTTAGGTGCTAGTTCATCACATTTCTTCATTTAAACCTAGACTAGTTTTGTGATCACATATTTAGTACTAGGTTAATACCTAAATCCCTTTCTAGTAGGATCGATTCCTACTAGCACTACTAGATTAGTATGGTTTAGGAGATATTATTTTGTTGCCATGAATATATGCCACATATCACGAGCAAGGATACAATAGTAAGCATAGTTCCATACATGTCTCACACATATGAAAAGATTAGTCTTACTCTATTTTCATCTCAAGAGCACAATAAACAATACTTGTTAGATTAGGCAAGTGTTAGATGAGCTAGTTAGTGGTTAGTCTTAGTTTGACAGCTTTGACCTAGCATTGCATAGCTTTAGTTTATTAGCTTTAATCATACTAATATTAATGAGTGCTAGATTAAACTTCCTTCAGCTGACCTTCCTCTTGTGGGATTGACTCCTACTTTCCACCACTACAATTTGACAATGTGCACTTGCATTTAAGTGTAGGGTTTAGAGTAATTTATTTAGCTTGGTTGTTTATGAGCCTTTTTGCTAAAACTTTCATTATTCAGTCTGACCGTACCACTTAAAAGCATCAAGTTGGAAGGTTGAAAAATGAAAACATATCTAAGGTGGATAGAGGTTTTGCCATCATGACGCTATATAATTTCGAGTTCAATAGAAGCTTCACCATCATCGACACCATGTCAGGACTCCATGTAAAAAACGGGTGGACAGGTTGAACATCACCATGATATCCCATCACAATGCTATGTTACTCAGTAGTGGATAGGTTGAACACTACTATGACATCCGGTCGCAATGTTGTGTATTTGCATCAACAATTTTCAGTTTCTTTATTTTCATGTAATTTTCAATAAATTATTTTGTGGTCCTTTTTATGGTTTTTAATAAGTTCCTAATAGTCCTAGAATGATTATTAGGGTTAGCTTATGATATTTTCACGTTAATTTACTTTGGTTATTCAATTTGTTACCAATAATGTGAAGAATACAAAGAAGACGTGAATTATGAATTTGTGAGAATTTTACTATTTTTTTATTCTTTGTGAAGAATGCCAATTTTTATTTTTCAAGTTATGCTTGATTGATTAGTCTTATTTGATAGTATATATTCTTGGGGATAGGTTCCTCTTGAGTTTATGTTCCCTTTTTATGAGTTTGGTTATTTTTTATGAGTTGGGATTTGGCCAACATCAATACAAATCCTCTAATAATATCCTTAAAGTTACGTAATCTAGAAAGTTTTCACTTCTAGTTCGTAAGGTAATCTAAAATCTGAGTTTCCATCATACGATTTTTGAGATTGAAATTTTGTAGTGTGATTCTCATACTAGGATGTATCATTAAGAATTTTACAAAATTGAAAATTGAGAGAATAAAATATTACTGAATTGAAAAATCTAGAAATAAGAGATATCTATATGTTAAAAAAATAAATTTAAAAATTTAAAAATGGTAGGTAAGTGTGCAATAGCGTGCTTATTGGCAGGAATAATGTTTTTTAACCTTTGAGCTGTATAGATGACCCAAAGATGAAAGGTTTGCTAACAGTAAAAATTTTAAGGCCTACAATATATTTTTTTTGTCATTTTCCAGCTGACATAGAATATTACTGCCTAAATTGTATTGTATAGCCAGAATATTTTAAGAAGACATAATCTCAAGTCAATACTTGACATGTACCCCCTCTTTCAGGTCCATCACCAGGAAAATGAAAATAATAAATTGTTTTGTTCGGTATCTTTTTTTTTCAATACAAAAAACTGAACAAACATTATATAGATCTTTTACGCGAGCACCTTTGAAACTAAAATTTCTAACACATATGACATAATAAAATACTCTCAACAACGGCCGAAGATTCTAGAAAAGCTTAAAAGTTTAATGTTCCACTCATGATTGTTTCAGATGATAGAATCACTGATCCCCTGGAAGAGACTTGATAATATCCAAATCTTCGGGATCAATGATGCTGAGATAGGATGCTCGGTAATACTTGCCACAGGCTATTCCCATATCAACATTGTTTCAACTGTAATGGTGAACTCCAACGTTAGCAAGCATTGCATAGTACTCAATCCCAGACTTCCTCAATGGTGGGTAATTGTTCGAGATCAAAATCAACTTCCATTTTGAGTTCCTAAGTGTTTTCAGCACATTTTTGTAACCAAGAGTGAATTTTTCACTCTTCATCACCAAAGCCAACATGTTGTTGATGCTCTCATGGGTCTTCTTCATCCTTTTGCTGGTGGTGGCCATGCCAGATACTGTGTTGAGCAGCTGAGGCGACAGAAGAAAGGAATGGTTTGGTGTTCTGGGGATGTTTTATTCGGTATCAAACAGAAGTTTTGGGCAAATAGAACACCTTTCAGGAGTATCAATACCATCACACAAATCGTAAATGAATGAATGATGGACCAATAAATCTATTGTTCCTAATGAAATAGGTAGGAAATAGGTAGGGTGTTTTACGAAAACATTTTGATTTTTATTAAAATTTATAAAATTATTGTTATTTTTATTTTTCTTCTAAAAGCGACTAAATCGCATTCCAACTGCAACTTTAAAGTCGAGATTGATAACTGCAATTATAAAGTCAAGATTGCCAATCTCGATTTTAAAGTCTTAGTTGACAATCTTGACTTTAAAGGCAATATTGTCGATTATGATTTTAAAAGTAGGTAATTTTCCCTTTTTGTAATTTCTCATTTTTTTATAAAAAAGGTACATAATTTTTAATTTCTCTCTTTTTTCTCATTAAGAAAAGTATTTTTAGAGTAATGATAGATATAGTAAAATTCTAGAGTGAAATCCCATAGTGATTGACGTGGCATGTATAAAAAAACAAAATTAGGTCTGCTACACCACTTTTATGTAATACTTTATAAAAAATTGACACGTGTCATTGTAGATAGTTATCTCATTTTTAAAAATTAAACTAATACCCTAACCAAATGATAAGTGAATTCTAAGAGATAAGTGATTATACACGTGTTAGTTTTTAGAAAGTGGTACATGATTTTGTCTTTTTATACATAATGGATAATTTTGTCTTTTTATACATGCCACATCAGTCACTATAGGATTTCACTTTAGAATTTCACTCTGAGTATCATTACTCTTATAAAATTATATTGCATTAAAGAATGGTTTTCTAACAAATTGAGTTATCGTAGTATTCACTTTATAACTAAATATGATAAACACATGCAAGTTCATAATCATCAAAATAGGTGAAAGTTGAATTAAAAATATTACTTTTCAATTCACATATATTATTGTGAAAGCTCTTATACTAAACTATTCAAATTTCAATGATCATAAAAATTTGATAGTAATTAAACCAAACTTTAAACCAAATAATACCAAATAACCTTCTTTTTAATTCTAAGGATTTAGTTTCCACTTCTTGTAATTTAATGGGTAGCTGCTATAGGATTGCAAAACTTATAAATTTGGTTAAATATAGAATTTTGAAAAAATATTAGCAGAGTTTTCTTTATTTTTATACCAATTTTCACATGCCAAAACCCAATGTTTGCACAAAAAAATCAATTTGTTTTTGAATTCTACACAAGTATATACAATTAATATGGACACAATATAAGAAGACACTAAGTTTTTCAACAATGAATATATGTATAATTTAAATTATACACTGGAGGAACTAAGGGGGTGCGAGCTGGTGTGGCAGCCCCATTATTCCCCGAAGGTGACGGTTACTGTCCTCCACCTATTTAGCACTGGTGACTCTTGCACCCTCTGCGAACCAATATGGTGAAAAATACGACAGGAACATCTTTGCAATTAATCTATGGTGGTTGGTGGTGGTATGCACCCAGAGGTAGTAAAGATAAAAGTGGGAAGTGAGTCTTAGAAATTGGTTTGTAATTAGTTGAATGATTAGAATTTGAGAGAGAGAATATGGTCTCCTCGTCTTTTTTATCTTTTAATCTACAGTAACCATAAGTCCAATTCGAATTTAATTTTAAGCTGATAATGATAAATCCATATGCCTATAATCTAAATTCAAATTGCTTTTGCCTATCTCCACAAAATTAAAAATTTTAAATATGTTGAAACACTAAATTGAAGGTATTCTATGAGGATTTTTTCCCTATTAGGGGTAGTTATTAAGATATTTCTTTTAGTAATAAAAAATTGATTGTATGAAGAATTTAGCATACATCGAAGATATGATTAAAATAAATAAATTTTGCAAAGTTATTATAAGACCCCGATCCACAAACTGACGTATGGGACTCGCCCTTATATAAGTTATAAGAATAAGAGGCGTGAGAGTTTTTCCACGTAAGACGTGGTCGTTCTCTTACGTGTCTTTTTCGCGCAATGCGCTAACCATTACTTTAGGGTTTTCATCTTTTCTGTCTCTACTATTTATTATCGTTTGACCGCTCACCCACATATTTTTCTGATATTCGACCCCTTCTCACAGAATTCTCTCCTGGTCTTTCTCTTATGTTTCTTTTTTTTTTCTCTTATGATTCTCTCCTACAATCCTTTATATTCTATGTAGTAGTGTTGTTTATGCCTTTCTTCATCCTCTTCTTTTCTCAAGTTTATGACTTTAAATCAACAAGAGAAGTTAACAATGTTGGATTCAACCTCTAAACGATTGATTGAGAATACAAGGTTTTCCAATTCCTCACTATTGGCTGCCAGAACAGAGAATTTTGAAGGTATTCTAAACTGACTTTCTTTAATTTAGTAATCATGTTTTTTATTAAACCTTGTAAATTGGCTTGTCTTTTCTTATTCTTTCCTTTTTTTTTGATTTCCATTTTGGTTTTATTTTTTTTAACGGCACAAAAAATTAATAACATACGTAAATCAACCGATAGTTCTTCCTCTATTATTGTGTTCTATTTATATGGTTTTATCTTCAGTCCCAAATCGCAGTTGCCTTATTACTCTTTTCTGGAAGGTAAATGTAAATGTATATGTATATGTTTCTGAATTTTTTTTTTCATGTTAAATCTGTAACCTTAAAGCTAATCTTATATTGGTATGCAGGCAAGGGCAAACATCATAGCTGTCAATGCACACAAGCATCCAATCACCTTTGGAAGAGGTAATTTTCTCTTCCAAAAAAAAAACTTACTTTTTGTTTTTTGAGAGGTAATTTATCAGTTCCTGGAGTCTCTGGGTATGGTGAACAAAATCAAAAAACAGGTTGATTTACAAAACAAGTAGATGGGTGATGTCGAGTGTCGCGGCTCGTCAATTTATCCTAATTTCACTGAATATAGTAGCAGTGAGCTAGGTTTCGTTCCTCAGGGAAATAGTCGATTCAAGAAGTTTGATATGCTCAGTTATGTCACCAAAATATAACAAGATTAAAAGAACACTAAATACAAAATTTAACAGGAAGTAAATTGGTTTAACTCCACACAATTACGAATTAAAATGAACACACAAGTAAGACTCAAAGAAGTAAAAGCAAAGTTCTCAAGAAAATTAAGCTGATAATCTAGGCTACTTCCGGGTGAATGCAACTTCTCATACATTCAGTATTACTAACATACAATCAAAGAAGATGAGGAGAATCACAATTGGAAACAGAAATAATAGTTAGCATGGTCACTACACTACAATTTTAGTCTCCCGACACCATCCTATCCTCTGGTCAGGCCTAAGGATGGTGAAGTGTGAACAAGCTGTCTCAATTCCCCACTCAAATTACTCAGGCATGAACACCTAGAATCTCCCATGGTGAGGCCCGATCCTAGCATATAAATTCATCATTTAAGTAGGAAAATCTCTTATCACCTTGTTCTCAGGATTATACAGACTCAAAGCTTCCTATGATGAGGTCTAGCCTTAAGATCTGTGCAAATTCAAACAGGTTTAAGAACTCATGCATTCTCAGGTTCTTATTCATGATTTTCATCCAAATCTTACAAAAGGAGACTCAATTCAGCATGACGACCGCAATCAAATCTCATTTCATCAAATTCAGATCAAAAGCATGCACTTAACAAGTTTTACAAATTCATAGCTGAGAATTTCCATTTCTTATAATAGATTGTTAGTTCTACTGCACAATTACAATTTCAACCTAGCATTCACCCTCAGTATCCTAGATTATCATACAATTAGCTACGAATCTCCATTTCAGCTTCCCAATCAACAAATTGGAAGATTAAACAGTTCATAATCATTAATTGGAAGAGTTTACCATTTAAGAGTCTTAAAAGCTTCCAAATGCCGAGAGGATTGTCACTTTTCTTCTCAATTTCAAGGAGATGTATAATGATGAAAGAAAATCTTTGATCGGATTCCAAATTGAATCAGCAAACTTAGAGAGATAAAGTAGTGAGAGAAAGTAGATCTCAAGAACACTTCTCGCCCTTCAAAATCAAAAGTCGGTTACAATATGGAAAAAATGTGAGTAGTGAATAATCAATTCCATCCTTTAAAATGTTGACTATTCCTCTATATATAGAGGTTACAAGAATCGTCAAATGATACGCAAATGTAAAGCAACTAAGAGTTTACATAAGTGCCGTTTCAAAGAATGTCTCAAAAAACACGTATATGAATTCTCAAGTTGTCAACCCACGCCTTCTGTTTAAATTTCCAGCGCCTTCAATAGAGTTCTGGCGCCTTCCATCTGACCAGAAACACGCTTCCAGTTTCAGTCCATAGCTCCTTCATTGTTCAGTCATCATCACGCCTTCATAGGTGAGGCAAAACACGCATTCGGACTCACCACTTCAGCCTCCCTTTGTAGACTCACTTTCTGTGCGCCTTCCACGACCACGCCTCCTCGCACCTGCACAAGAGAGAGAACAAATTCCCAGCAGTTAGCCATTTTCAGTTGCTGAACTAAAATCCAAAAGCATTAAGCTGGCGAGGTCTCGCGGCGAGACCTCGCCGTGTAGTATGCGTATGTGGCGAGACCTCGCGGCGAGGTCTCACCGTGTACTTCCATTGCTGTCGAGGTCTCGCGGCGAGACCTCGCCATGCATTGTGCAAGTGTGTGTTTCGTGAGATGAGGAGTGAACAAAAGTGAAGTGTGATGGTTATGATTTGTGAGTGAATGTGAGGTGTATGTACTGAAAAATGAGTGTTATGAGAAAAATATGAAAGCTAGAGTATGTAGAAAACAAGTGTGAATGTTGTGGAGTATGAATGTGTTTGTGCGAGTATTTGTGTGTTTCGGTGAAGTGAAGTATTTGTGAATTGTGAATGTAAATGAGTGTTGTTATGAATGTGAAACTGTTGGTGAGCTTGAGTGTGATAATGTGAAAATGGTGAAGAAATGTGTAAGCAATATTAAACCAAGAATGATCCAAAGAATTGAAAATGGAATGAGAATATGATTGTGTTGAAAACTCATGGAACGCTAGGTTAATGTGATGCTCATAATGAAATGAAAATGGATAAAATGAAAATTTATAGTATGAATGTTTGCTTTTATTCAAGTCTATGTGATGCAGTGTAGAATTCATGCTCAAAGTTTGAAGTGAATTACAAAGGAATTGTTGTGTGCAGATGTGTGAAACATGAGATGAGTAGTGTGATTGTGTATGCATGCGGCGAGGTGACCTCGCCGCATGATGTGCGTGCATGAGTGATGCTAGTGTAGTGCGAGTGCTGTGCGAGTGATGCGAGAGTGCATGTGGTGTGTGCGAGTGTGCTCGTGCGGTGTGTACGAGATTGCGCAAGTGCGTGCGATGAGAGTGTTGCGTGTGGGCAGTGAAGATGTGCGTGTAGTGTGCAGTGAGTGCGAGAGTTGTGCGGAGTGCAAATGCGGCGAGGTGATCTCGCCGCATGTGAGTAGTGCTACGTGTGTGCATTAGTGTTGCGTGAGTGTATGCGACGAGCTGAGCTCGTCGCATGTGAGTGTGTGCATGAGTGTTGCGGCGAGGTGAACTCGCCGCATGTGAGGTATGTGCGAGAGTGTGCGAGTGATGGTGAGTGTTGCTAGTGCTTGTGTGCGAGTGATGTGCGAGGTGGTGTGCGTGTGTGCTCGTGCGGCTGTGCAAGAGTGTAGTGTGAAGTGAGTGCTCGAGAGGTATTTGTGTGAATGCTTGTGAAGGTGTTGTGAATGTAAGCCTTCAATATGGCTGAATGTTTATTTCAGCTTGAAACCCAACTTCCACACCAAATTCATGTGCCTTAACTCCTAAACTGGACTTGATGGTAAACATAAAAGTTTGAGACCTATCTCATGGCTTTACAATGGATCAAGAATCACCTTAATTGGAGGTCTGTAGCTCAAGTTATTAACAATCTACCAAACTGTGGCAATATAAACTTCATAACTAAATTCTGAAGTAGCAATAATCAAAATGCTTTCGATTCTCATATTTACACATAGAATTAGAAGAAAGGTAAAACATAAGAAATGAAGACAACTCAAAGGAATTATACTCAAATGAATTTGCATATCAAAACTGTCCAAACCCTAATTTGGCCATTTAAACATGTTTTAATTCTTCATTTCCAACCTAGACATATTTCACTCCATTTACCATCATTTTTGCACTTTTTGCACCATTTACACATTATCATCTATCATATCACATTTACACATTAAACCGCATGAAACACCACACAATAGCATGAAAATCACAACAAAAGCCAAGTAAATTAACACATATAAGTTGGTATAAAACCAACTTATCAAATTCCCCCACACTTGAACTTTTGCTTGTCCTGAAGCAAAGACAAAACACAAAACTCACATTTCAAAACCACTTTGCACTAGACCTCACTCTTCTGTAAACCTTGTTCTTATTTGAGTTCATCAAAACAGATTTTTCATGCAATATCAAAAACTCTTAACATATCCTCAATTCCAACCTATCAACTTTCAGCACAAATTATCAACCAAGGCACAATGAATAAAGACCAAAATGTCATGCGTGTAAGTGTGTGCTGAGGAACATGCACTTCATCTATTCCCTTGCTATACACCATCTAGCTGGTCTCACATACCATTCAATACATGCCAATCTCCTTGTACACCCTTATGAACATGCAATCACAAGATCAATGGTACCTATGCGTACATTGGTACTCTATGGGACATTGCCCTTATTCTGCACATTGGTGCACATATTGATGACTGAAATAATGCCTGGGTTTTATGGCTTTTTTCTCCAAATTCGATTGCCAGGTTCTTATGGCTTTTTCCTTCCCAGCTGCCAATATGGCTTTTTCTCCCATATCATTTCTTGTGCAAGCACATGTTCATAAGAATCCCAAATTGACTAAACATGCACGAATTCTAGAGACACCAGATAAATGCATAACAAAAAGAAACGAATCCATACACATTACCTCCTATGTCAATTGAGTTTTGCATGGCATATCTATCTTACATTAACATCGGGCCTTAATTAACAAAATGTACCAATTTCATCAAGATTGGAGTTAAGGACATCAAAACATCTTTCGCATGCAACTTATGAAAATTGTACTTGATGAACCACAAATTCAAACAAGACTTCAAAAGAGCTAAAGTCTAGTACAAAGCATTCTCTCCTTAGAAAAAAAAACTTACAACGACTTACA
Organism: Ophiorrhiza pumila; assembly: GCA_016586305.1. Taxonomy (NCBI): domain Eukaryota; kingdom Viridiplantae; phylum Streptophyta; class Magnoliopsida; order Gentianales; family Rubiaceae; genus Ophiorrhiza; species Ophiorrhiza pumila. The sequence continues at coordinate 19,990,750 of BLIW01000005.1, forward strand.
CTCCCACTACACTTTCAACATTCATTTAGTACAATCACTACCCAAATAAAAGAAAACTACACCATTTATTCAAACTCACTTTTCCCCTAAAAGATAACATCACACATAAATTCTTGACTTCGCTTCACACACTTTCACTTTCGAACTCCACAAAGAAAACTTCGCAAAAGCTCTTAACGATTCAATCTTCATGGTACTAGCTAATCATCATAGCAACAATCTTCCAAAGAACACTTCAAATTTCAGCAAGGCACCACTTCACAATTCATCAAGGCAGAAAAAATTCCAAACTTCAACTTCACAAAATTCTTCACTTCAACTCAGAACATCTCAATCAATCATGAAGTCCAAATATCTCTGTATCCCCCCTTTCAACAATATTAAGCACCCACATGCATAAAATTTTTTTTTTCAAAATTTTCAAATTTTCAATCATCACACAGAATATCAACCAACATAACAAACACAGCACACATCACACAAATTCCCTCCCCCACACTTGATTTAAACATTGTCCTCAATGTAATAGGCTAAGATGGAGGAGGAACTCCCTGAGAAAACGATGATGAAGCTGATGAAGAAGGAGATCCAAATGCAGAAGTAGATGGCAAAGACTGTCCATCCAGTGGTGCTGTAACAATTGAGGAAGTACCAAACGATGATGGAGCAAAGGAAGAAGGGAATTCAAAAGCCGCTATAGATGACAATGATGCTGTAGCAAATGTGGGAGCAACAAAGGGCTGATGCACATACTGAAAAGGGCCGTGAGTTGGTCCTTCAATAACTTGATCAGTTGCTAACAATGGAAATCTTGTAGCAGGTGTAAACCCCAGATTTGGTAGGAATGTGGGAGAATAAGGCATAGAAGGAATTCTACCAAATGTGGGTAATGACGGAAGGTACGGCATCACAGCTAACTGTACCGAAGTTGGAGTTGGTTCAGGAGGTCCTGCATCCGAATGATAATAGACCGTCATCTTGTTGCTCCTATCGATCTCCTGTTGCATGCACCATTGCCTATGATAAAGCACTTCAAATTGCTGCTGGGCTACTGTGGTCATGTCATCCAATCTGTGATCCATGCTCGAGGCATGAGTTGTCCATTCCTGATGCATAGTCTCTATGCCCTCGTGCATCCTTTCCATCCTTTCATCTATGTTCATAAAGCGATGTTCAATAGTTTGTAGCCTCCTATCCATGTTCTCGAAACGATTTTCCATTGACTGCTGAAAATCCTGAATTGCTCCTTGCCATGTCCCAAAGTCATACATCTGAGATCCCTCATCCACCTCAGTAGGTGTAGATCCAGATTTGCTCTTTGATTTCTTGGTGCCCGCTTGCTTCGCTTTTCGCAGCTTCCTCTCTTCACCTTGATACTTGATATACAAGGATGTTCCAATCGGTCCCGGATTCCTTCGCCAATCCCCAGCTACAGTGTCCACTCCCTGAGCCATACAGAGTTCCTCAAGCAATACCGGAAAATATAGAGCAGCACTGTCCATTGCAATTCCAGATTGAATAAGAGAATAAATCTTCCTCCCCACATCAATTGGCTTACTTCCTCGAATTGCTGAAATCAAATGCAATCTACTTCGAAGCACCTCGGTGGATTGGGAGCTGGGCATAAGCCGAGATAATACAAACATCAGCCATATCTTAACATCACTCCTCAGCCACTCCCCTCGTATATGCTTACACCCCCGTTTGTATTCATCTCCCATTTTGCTCCTGGCAGGGCAAGTTCTGTTGATAATGCAAAATCATATTCATCGTCCTCTGTAATTGGCAAGGGATCATGAGAAAAACTGGGTGTCCCCAAATGACTGTTGATTATCTCACTCGAAATATGCACCCATTTCCCTCGAACATGATATGCACCATCTTTATTTAGAAATCTGGCATTAGCATAAAACTCCCATGCTAAACTTGCATTGCATAACCCCGGAGCACTAGTCAGCTTCTTGTTAAAACAATGGAATTTCATTAATTCTGAAAATGGCCCTCCTTCAACTGCAAACGCCCTTTCCAAATGCAATTTTTTCAGGCCTATCCCTTCTTCCCATCTTTGTTGAGCTTGCTCATTAACAAATATAGATGGCTCCTGGCTTGATGCTCCTTTCCATTTCTTTGGAGTGGTGGATTGTACTGTGTATTCAGGTGGATCCTCGAAGAGTGGCAAATCAACATCAGGGCAGTAATAGGAATCTGAATCCTCAACTAAAGGCTTTTTAGCTTTTCCCTTCTTAGAACTTTCACCCTTTTGAGTTGATGCTACCTTCTTGGAAGCCTTACTCTTTTGAGAAATTGAGTCCTTTGGGGCCATATCTGTAAGAATAACAAACACCATGAATATTATAGCAACATTTTTAGACAATTCAAATCATAACCTCACATTTTTAAAGAGTTAGCTCAGAATGTATAAACCATCAACAACAAGTGACAGTATTGGATAGGTTTTCTCAAATGAAATTTCCAGCTTACACTCATTGAAACCCGAATGAATACTATGTTAAGCATGAAGAATTAGACAATACTTCAAACATAAAAGTTAGCAAGCATGATTTGAGCTAATAATGTGGACAAAAATCAACCCATTTGTACTTAATATGAGCAAATTACGGCCAAAATTCCAAAGGCTACCAAACTGGGCTATTTCAGTATTCATAGCATTATTCCCTAGCTTCAGCTCTACCTTCCTCTATTCATTAGCCTATCTTCCCATTTCAATTAGCCAAAGTGGTAAACACAAACATTGTAGGTTATCCTGTAGGCTAAAATCTGCAATTGGTCTCATTCCATTTGGATTTGAATTGAGGAAATTATAACCAGAAAACCGAGTAGTGTCAGAAAATTGTCAATTCAGCAATTTCAGCAGCATGAACATATATTGTCTTCCAAAATGGACAATGATCCAGCTAAATCCAGCAAAAGTGTATAACATAAACAATGAAGCTCATAGTCTTAGCTAAAATCTCCCACTGGAATCAACATATTTGGACATTCCATTTGCAAGTTATACCCAAAATACCGAGTCATGTCAAACTGGGCAGATTCATCAAATTCAAATCCTGATTTCCACATGTATTTCATATTATAAGCCTTTTTAGTCTAAGTTCCAGCCACAATTAGCAACAATGTTCAACATAAACATCGAAGACCATCATGTTAGCTAAAGGATGCAACTGAAAGCACATCATTTCAACGTTCCTAACTCAAGTTATGCCCTAAAAACAGAAACGTGGCAAAGCTGGAATTCTTGAAAATCAACATTTTTAATCATTCCACCTCCACACTTAACATGCATTGTCATTTGGCTATCAACATCATGTTTTCCATGTTTATCAATCCATTTTTCTAGCAACGACATAATCAAAATCATGCCTTCACTTTCATTACTTGAAATGAACAACAATAATTCACAAAGCTTTAAGGACAACTTGAAACATACCTTAGTGGAGAACTTGTGGTAAACTAGCCTTAAGTCTTGGAAGAGAAAGGATGAAGACTCCAAATGTAAGCACTATGCCCTTGTGAATGCCAACGTGTGTTTATAAAATGTAATGACTTGAAATAACAACAACAACAGGCGTTGCATTTATAGAACATGAAGTAAAGAGAAATTGGTCAAACAAGTAGAGTAAATATTCCCACCAAACACTACCAAGCACTCTAGTTACTCAAAGGTGGGCCCCCTCTCTTTTCAAGACATGTGAGTTGAACTCAAGCATGTGAACTCTGATATCTTTCTCTGCCCAACACACGACATGCAATCACACCACACAAAACAACAACCCCAAGCTGCACTCACTCTATTCAATTAAACCGTTCACTTCTCAAACATCATGAACAACAAAACAAAACCAACAACTTCTGCATTTTGCATGTGAACTTATCCTGCAACACTTATACACGTCCAACAAAATGTTAGCCTTTTTCCTTTCATTTCATATCCATTTCCTATTCATGACTCAATATCAATCCAATCTCTACGTCAAATTTTTTTATCAGCTTTTCAGAAAATTGAATTCATGTTCAGAAGGGTTCAAAAATGCAAATATTCTCTTCATCAATGCTTGTGTGCATAAAACCGAACATCACAACAAAGAAATTTTATTAATACGAAATACCAAAAAAACAACAAAAAATTTAGACATCACAACCTATCTAGTAACAAAATCACCAAAAAGCTAATACTACTAATACTATACTCAATTCAATCATGGCAATTAATCTCCTTAAACATAATCATGGTAACCATACATGTTCCAACCACAGCCATAATCAAGATATCTTCGCAAAATCTCCCCCCACACTTGCATAAGACACGGTCCCCGTGAGATAAAAGAAACAATCAAGACAAAGGAACCTGGCCTTCCACTTTCTACAAGCCACGAGAAAGTCTGGCAAGTCTTTCCTCCTCTTGTAAAACAGGCCACTGGGGAGGTCCCAAAAGACCAAGGATGTTGAGGATTATCAGCTGAAGTGATATCAACACCCTTCTCACGAGCCATGGCTGTTATCAAAGCTGGAAAGTACATTGGTCCAAACTCACTTCTTTGTGCTCGCCTGATGAACTCTAACACCAACTTCCCAACATCAATAGAGAAATCATGTAAAATAGCATAAATCAAAAGAACGCGTTATCTAGATGCGATATCTGCACGGTTAGTAGGTAAAAGCTTGGAATTGATAAACATCAACCATAATTTTGCCTCGGCTGTGAGTTCACTGGTAGGTACATATAAAGCCTCGCGTCGAGCATTCCTCACCCATCTAGCACCAGGTACAGTCACTGAAGCCAACAAGTGATCAGTGTCGTCAGCCCGAAGCAACCTACAATAAGTACTACGAGGAAAATCATCAAGAAGATAAAGCATATTGATACTATGTCGGGTGACCCTCAAATACTTCCCTCTTACAAACACTGAGTGAACTCCATTAGCTCGTGAATTGGCATAAAATTCTTTGACTATGTCCATATTCACTACTACTGAAACTCGTGCAAAATGAGACCATGATTGCCTGAAGATCACATCCTCAAATCTCCTGGAAGGGACCTCGAATGGCCTCTCAATCATAACCGCTCTATTGCTAAAACCATAGTACAAATTCTCAGCATTAGCATTAATAAAATGAGGAAAGTTAGCTGGTTCTACATCAAGCACCACCGCATCATCATTAGAAGAGGAAGAAGAAGATGAAGTAGTTCCTGGATCTTCACTAAAGATAGCATATTCATAGGGATTCTGATGAGGAGAATAATCAGCCATAATCAAGAAATGAACAATGTCTAATAAGAGCAACAATGTAAAGAAAGGTAATGAGCATACAAAAGAACGATATTCAATATATAGAATTGCCATCTAGCTACCCAACAAACACATGTGAATGATTCTGAAAAATGAAAGCCTACATGTCTGAGCTTATTATCCGCATTATTCTATTATTGAAACCATTCAAAACAGCAATGAATCAATAATGCTCTCAAGTTCACGGGACTAGATTCAATTGTTACCATTAGAACTTTTACCTGAGTTGTAGAAAAATACACTCATTTACCCAAATAAATAGAAAAAACCAAAGATTCATTTCCTGCTTTTAGCAATAATGCCCATCATCATCCTCATGCAAATCTGCCAAAGGATAACCCTGAGTTACGTTCGAAGATTTTGCCACAATTTGAAACCAAAATCGACACAAACTAAAAATTGACAAAGAAAAATAGTTCCAACCAAACAAAAGAAAAGAAACAATGGAAAGAAACACTGGGTTGCCTCCCAGGAGCGCTTGGTTTACAGTCCACAGCCCGACCATGCTTCAAAGCTCAATTAGAGATGATAGGATCATCAAGGTATAGCTCATGTGGATCTCGTTCCACATTAGTGCTATCCTTGTCCTGAGAAATTAAGTAAGGCTTGAGACGATGACCATTCACTTTCCACACATTGCCATTCTTGTCATTCTTGATTTCCACTACCCCATAAGGTTTTACATCAACAACTCTGAAAGGACCACTCCACATTGATTTCAATTTTCCAGGAAACAATCTGAGTTTAGAGTTATAAAGCAATACCAATTGCCCTGGAACAAAAATCTTGGATTGAATCTTGGCATCATGAATTCTTTTAGTCCTCTCCTTGTACATCTTGGCACTCATGTAAGCATTGAATCGAAATTCATCCAGTTCATTCAATTCCAACATTCTTTTTGATTGAGCTTCAGACAAATTCATGTTCAATGTTTGAATAGCCCAATATGCCTTATGTTCAAGTTCCACTGGCAAGTGACACTCTTTACCAAAAATCAATCGAAAAGGAGAAGCTCCAATTGGGGTCTTGTAAGCTGTTCTGTATGCCCACAATGCATAATCTAGCTTCAAAGACCAATCTTTCCTGCCTGGATTTACCACTTTTTCAAGAACTCTCTTGATCTCCCGATTGGAAATTTCAGCTTGACCAGAAGTTTGTGGATGGTAAGCTGTGGAAACTTTGTGAGTAACACCATATTTGGCCAACAAAGACTCGAAAAGCTTGTTACAGAAATGAGTCCCTCCATCACTTATTATAGCCCTGGGAGCGCCAAACCTATTAAAGATGTATTTCTTCAAGAAAGCAGTTACACTTTTTGCATCGTTATGAGCCAAAGCCACAGCTTCCACCCATTTAGAAACGTAATCCACTGCCACCAGGATGTACTCCATACCTCTTCACTTAGGGAATGGCCCCATGAAGTCAATTCCCCACACATAAAAAATCTCTACCTCCAAGATGTTATTCAAGGGCATCTCATTTCTTGAAGAGATGTTACCAGTTCGTTGACAACGATCACATTTTCCAACAGATTTTGGCATCCATGAAGATATGTGGCCAATATAACCCACATTGCAAGATTTTGAAGCCTGTCCTAGTTGATCCAAAATGACCACCACAGGGGCCTTCATGGCATGCCTTTAAGATATCCTCCTTTTCTTCTTCCTTGACACACTTCCTTATCACTTGATCACTGCATATTTTATATAAAGAATTGTCTTCCCAGAAGTAATATTTAGCATCACTTCTCAATCTTTTCTTCTGATCACTGGAGTAGTAAGATAGAATTTTGCCAGCAACAACAAAATTTGCAATCTCGGCGAACCAAGGCAATGTCCTTTCAACCACTTTGAACACCTGCTCATCAGGGAAATGCTCCTTCACTAAAACGTCAGGTGAATCTTGCTCTTGAGACTCCAATCTTGACAAGTGATCTGCCACCACATTTTTTGAGCCTTTCCTATCTTTGATTTCTACATCGAATTCCTGGAGCAACAAAACCCACCTAATCAAACGTGGTTTTGCTTCCTTCTTTGCAAGCAGATACTTCAATGCAGCATGGTCTGTATGAACAATGACCTTTGACCCCAAAAGGTAAGCACGGAATTTATCAAATGCAAAGACCACTGCTAACATTTCCTTTTCAGTAGTTGTATAATTCATTTGGGCCTCATTCAATAGCCTGCTAGCATAATAGATACTGTGAAACACTTTGTCTCTTCTCTGGCCTAAGACAGCTCCTAAGGCATAATCACTGGCATCGCACATAATTTCAAAGGGTTCACCCCAACGAGGGGTAACTATCACAGGAGCTTCCACCAATTTTGTTTTCAAAGTTTCAAATGCCTCAACACATTCAGCTCCAAACTCAAATTTGACATCGTTTTCCAAGAGGCTGCACAAGGGTCTAGCTATCTTTGAAAAATCCTTAATAAACCTTCAATAAAATCCAGCATGTCCGAGAAAGCTTCTGATACCCTTAACATTGGTAGGTGGAGGAAGTTTAGCAATGACATCTATCTTCGCCCGATCTACCTCCATCCCAGCATGAGAAATTTTATGGCCTAGCACAATCCCTTCTTGAACCATGAATTGACACTTTTCCCAATTCAACACCAAGTTCGTTTCTTCACACCTTCTCAACACTTTAGCCAAATTTTCCAAACATCCATCGAATGTCATACCAAAGACAGAAAAATCATCCATGAATATTTCAATTATTGATTCCACCATGTCATGGAATATTGCCATCATACATCTCTGGAAGGTAGCTGGGGCGTTGCACAGACCAAATGGCATTCTTTTATAAGCAAATGTGTCAAAGGGACAAGTGAAAGTTGTCTTATCCTGGTCCTTGGGATCAATTGCAATCTGATTGTACCCAGAATATCCATCCAGAAAACAATAGAAAAGGTAGCCAGCAATTCTATCCAACACATGTTCCAAGAATGGAAGAGGGAAATGGTCTTTTCTAGTTGCCTTATTTAGCTTCCTGTAATCCATGCAAACTCTCCAGGCACTGGCCACTCTTGTTGCTAGAAGTGCATTAGCCTCATTCTTTATAACCGTGACCCCTCCTTTTTTCGGAACGCATTGAACAGGACTAACCCACTCACTGTCTGAAATTGGAAAAATCATCCCAAAGTCAAGCAATTTGATAACCTCTTTCTTCACAACTTCCATCATCTGGGGATTTAGTCTTCTCTGTCTATCCCGTACTGGTATAGCATTTTCCTCAAGCAAAATCTTGTGCATACATAAACCTGGACTTATGCCTTTTATATCAGTAATTGTCCATCCAATAGCCAACTTTTGTTTCCTCAAAACTTCCACAAGCTTTTCCTCTTGCCAACCTTCAAGCTTTGAAGATATAACAACTGGCAATGTCTCATTTTCCCCCAGGAAAGCATATTTGAGATAAGGTGGAAGTGGTTTTAACTCAAGCTTTGGTGCCACCACAATGGAAGGTAAAAGCTTTTCATTCCTGCAAAGAAATTCTTCCTTTCTCACCTCAGTGGGATTACAAATCTCATTAGTCAAAACATGTGACAACATAAACGAATCATGTTCATTGTCCTTCACAGTTTCATGCATTTTAACTTCCACAACATCACTTTGCATTTCACAAATCTATTCTTCCAAATAGCAACATTCAATAATATCCTCAATTTCAGAAATAATTTTCTTGTCCTCATCATCTAAGTCAATTCCATCAAAATCATCCTCACAAACACTTAACTCATCAACAACAGAGAAATCATGCATATTGTTCAAATCCTTCGAAGAAGAACATGTTATGGCTTTGATAGCAAAACAAGACTCCATATTTAGAGGTTGCTTCATGGCATAGTTTACATCAAAAACCACTTCCTCATTGTTAATCCTAAACGTGACGGTCTTGTTTCTCACACCAATCAAAGCATCACCAGTGGCTAAGAAGGGACGACCAAAAATGAGAGGAACCTCAGGGTCCTCTTCCATGTCAAGCACAATAAAATCAACTGGTAATGTAAATTTATCTATTCTTACCAAAACATCTTCTACCAAACCAGTGGGAGTTACCAATGATCTATCTGCCAATTGGAGAGTTACTGCAACTGGGCGGATCCGGCTTTCCAATCCAACATTGATAGCAATGGATAATGGCATTAAGTTGATTCCAGCACCCAAGTCACACAACGCCTTTGCAAAATGCCTTGTGCCTATTTTGCATGGGATAGTGCAACTTCCAGGATCCTTAAGCTTCGGAGGAAGATCATGAACCATCCAAGCTTGAGTGCACTCAGAAACCATCATTGGAACATCACATCTCAAGATTTGTTCTTTGTTGGAAATGAGATCCTTGAGATATTTGGCATATTTTGGCATTGATGTCACTAAATCCATCAAAGGAAGATTCACGTTCACTTGCTTGAGTACATCCAGGAAACGATTGAATTGAGGGCCCCTTTTAGGTGGAGGTTTCTTTCTTTCTGGAAATGGAGCTTTTGGAGCATAATCTGGGAAGTTAAAAGGATTGGAATTTCTGGTAATCTCATTCCCCACCCTTGCTGGTATTTCCTTCCTATTAGACTTATTTTCCTCTTGCTCACCATTCTTCTCAGGTTCCAAAACTTCCTCAGCTTCATCTTTTTGGTCCTCCTCCAAGCCATCACTCTTGTCTTATGCATGTTTGCTTTCAGGCAACAATTTTCCACTCCTCAAAGTAACAGCATTGCATGCTTCTCTTCCATTGGGATTTGGTACTGTGTCACTAGGAAGAGCTCCTTTTGGCCTCTGGTGAACAGCATTGGCCAACTGACCAAGTTGCATCTCGATATTCTTTAAAGTGGCTTCGTGATGCTTCATAGTGGACTCCAAACCTCCAAATCTCTGTTCATTCTTATCCATCTTTTCCATCAGCTTTTGAAACATATCCTCCACATTTGGCTTCTTTTGTTCTGATGTGCTAGCCTGATTATCAAAACCAGGAGGTGGTTGATTCATTGCTCTCCTTGAGTCATTACCTTGATAGTAATTTCCTCATTGGTTCTGCTGTTGATTCCAATTGCCTTGGTTTCCACCATATTGCCTGTTGCCTCCATTGTAATTGTTCCCAGAATAGTTTCCAGCATATTGGGGTTTGTTACTGTAATTGTTCACATACTGAATTGATTCAGTAGTGATTGCACATTCATCCGTGTGATGTTCCCCTTTGCATAGTCCACATGAAAGTACTGGGGCTTTGGTTTGAGTCGCCTTTAAAGTCTGCACCTGCTTGGCCAATACTTCAAATTTAGCACTAAGTGAAGTCTCCTCATCTACATCAAGAATTCCTCTTTGTCTCCTGACATGTGGCTTCCTAGTCTCTGGAAAAAGGTATTCATCCTCAGCTATCTGGTTAAACAGTTCACGCACCTCAGGCACAGATTTGTCCTTAAGTGCCCCATTAGCACAAGCTTTAACCATCAAAGATGATTCAGGAGTTAGGCCTTTGAAGAAAGTATTTAATTCCCTAATCTCGCCCAAGTCATGATTGGGGCATTGCCTAATCAAATCGTTGAATCTCTCCTAAGCTTCCCTAAATGACTCACTGTCTTGTTGTTGGAAGTTCATAATTTCCAACCTTCTCTTTTCAAGCTTAGCTGGAGGGAAGTACTTAGACAAGAACCTTTTCTGCAGATTATCAAATGACATTACAGCATTTACTCCCCCAATACTTTTGAACAAATGTTTAGCCTTTCCACGCAGAGATAATGGGAACAAAATTCTGTGAACCTCACCCCTGTCAACCCTTGGCAACTTGAAAGTGCTACATAACCCGAGAAACCAATCAAGGTGGTCATTAGGATCCTCGTTGTCAAGACCTTAGAAAAATTGGCCCTGGGTGATCATTGAAACGATTTGTGGAGGAATGTGGTAACTTTCCACGTCGATGTCCTGATGACCAAATCGATTGTCAAAATTTACTGCATAGTGGTCTCCAAACCTCGGTGCTTGTGCTTCTTGTGCAGCCATAGCTCTTTGCTTTGCTTGAATCCTTAGAGTTCTTTACAATTCAAGGTCCAATTCAAATTCGGGATCTCTTCTAGATCTTACAGACCTGGGCATACACAAACATAAATAGTAGGTAACAGCAATATAAACTCAAATCAAGAGAAATAAAATTCAACACTCCAGTACGCCAAATGAAACAGAACAAATGGATCAATCTGTAGATCAAACCAATACAAGATGGTAAAAATAACAGAATCAACACACAGTAAAGAAACAAAGTAACTAAATCAAAGCCATAAAACACACAAACTAAGAACAGAACAACAACAAATTCCAAGAACTGTGCCTAGTTCCCCGGCAACGGCGCCAAAAATTGATGTCGAGTGTCGCGGCTCGTCAATTTATCCTAATTTCACTGAATATAGTAGCAGTGAGCTAGGTTTCGTTCCTCAGGGAAATAGTCGATTCAAGAAGTTTGATATGCTCAGTTATGTCACCAAAATATAACAAGATTAAAAGAACACTAAATACAAAGTTTAACAGGAAGTAAATTGGTTTAACTCCACACAATTACGAATTAAAATGAACACTGAAGTAAGACTCAAAGAAGTAAAAGCAAAGTTCTCAAGAAAATTAAGCTGATAATCTAGGCTACTTCCGGGTGAATGCAACTTCTCATACATGCAGTATTACTAACATACAATCAAAGAAGATGAGGAGAATCACAATTGGAAATAGAAATAATAGTTAGCATGGTCACTACACTACAATTTTAGTCTCCCGACACCATTCTATCCTCTGGTCAGGCCTAAGGATGGTGAAGTGTGAACAAGCTATCTCAATTCCCCACTCAAATTACTCAGGCATGAACACCTAGAATCTCCCATGGTGAGGCCCGATCCTAGCATATAAATTCATCATTTAAGTAGGAGAATCTCTTATCACCTTGTTCTCAGGATTATACAGACTCAAAGCTTCCTATGATGAGGTCTAGCCTTAAGATCTGTGCAAATTCAAACAGGTTTAAGAACTCATGCATTCTCAGGTTCTTATTCATGATTTTCATCCAAATCTTACAAAAGGAGACTCAATTCAGCATGACGACCGCAATCAAATCTCATTTCATCAAATTCAGATCAAAAGCATGCACTTAACAAGTTTTACAAATTCATAGCTGAGAATTTCCATTTCTTATAATAGATTGTTAGTTCTGCTGCACAATTACAATTTCAACCTAGCATTCACCCTCAGTATCTTAGATTATCATGCAATTAGCTACGAATCTCCATTTTAGCTTCCCGATCAACAAATTGGAAGATTAAATAGTTCATAATCATTAATTGGAAGAGTTTACCAATTAAGAGTCTTAAAAGCTTCCAAATGCCGAGAGGATTGTCACTTTTCTTCTCAATTTCAAGGAGATGCATAATGATGAAAGCAAATCTTTGATCGGAATCCAAATTGAATCAGCAAACTTAGAGAGATAAAGTAGTGAGAGAAAGTAGATCTCAAGAACACTTCTCGCCCTTCAAAATCAAAAGTCGGTTACAATATGGAAAAAATGTGAGTAGTTAATAATCAATTCCATCCTTTAAAATGTTGACTATTCCTCTATATATAGAGGTTACAAGAATCGTAAAATGATACGCAAATGTAAAGCAACTAAGAGTTTACATAAGTGCCGTTTCAAAGAATGTCTCAAAAAACATGTATATGAATTCTCAAGTTGTCAACCCACGCCTTCTGTTTAAATTTCCAGGGCCTTCAATAGAGTTCTGGCGCCTTCCATCTGACCAGAAACACGCTTCCAGTTTCAGTCCATAGCTCCTTCATTGTTCAGTCATCATCACGCCTTCATAGGTGAGGCAAAACACGCCTTCGGGCTCACTACTTCAGCCTCCCTTTGTAGACTCACTTTCTGTGCTCCTTCAAGCCTTCCACGACCACGCCTCCTCGCACCTGCACAAGAGAGAGAACAAATTCCCAGCAGTTAGCCATTTTCAGTTGCTGAACTAAAATCCAAAAGCATTAAGCTGGCGAGGTCTCGCGGCGAGACCTCGCCGTTTAGTGTGCGTGTGTGGCGAGACCTCACGGCGAGGTCTCGCCGTGTACTTCCATTGCTGGTGAGGTCTCGCGGCGAGACCTCGCGATGCATTGTGCAAATGTGTGTTTCGTGAGATGAGGAGTGAACAAAAGTGAAGTGTGATGGTTATGATTTGTGAGTGAATGTGAGGTGTATGTGCTGAAAAATGAGTGTTACGAGAAAAACATGAAAGCTAGAGTATGTAGAAAACAAGTGTGAATGTTGTGGAGTATGAATGTGTTTGTGCTAGTATTTGTGTGTTTCGGTGAAGTGAAGTATTTGTGAATTGTGAATGTAAATGAGTGTTGTTATGAATGTGAAACTGTTGGTGAGCTTGAGTGTGATAATGTGAAATGGTGAAGAAATGTGTAAGCAATATTAAACCAAGAATGACCCAAAGAATTGAAAATGGAATGAGAATATGATTGTGTTGAAAACTCATGGAACGCTAGGTTAATGTGATGTTCATAATGAAATGAAAATGGATGAAATGAAAATTTATAGTATGAATGTTTGCTTTTATTCAAGTCTATGTGATGCAGTGTAGAATTCATGCTCAAAGTTTGAAGTGAAATACAAAGGAATTGTTGTGTGCAGATGTGTGAAACATGAGATGAGTAGTGTGATTGTGTATGCATGTGGCGAGGTGACCTCGCCGCATGATGTGCGTGCATGAGTGATGCTAGTGTAGTGCGAGTGCTGTGCGAGTGATGCGAGAGTGCATGTGGTGTGTGCGAGTGTGCTCGTGCGGTGTGTGCGAGATTGCGCAAGTGCGTGCGATGAGAGTGTTGCGTGTGCGCAGTGAAGATGTGCGTGTAGAGTGCAGTGAGTGCGAGAGTTGTGCGGAGTGCAAATGCGGCGAGGTGACCTCGCCGCATGTGAGTAGTGCTACGTGTGTGCATTAGTGTTGCGTGAGTGTATGCGACGAGCTGAGCTCGTCGCATGTGAGTGTGTGCATGAGTGTTGCGGCGAGGTAACCTCGCCACATGTGAGGTATGTGCGAGAATGTGCGAGTGATGGTGAGTGTTGCTAGTGCTTGTGTGCGAGTGATGTGCGATGTGGTGTGCGTGTGTGCTCGTGCGGCTGTGCAAGAGTGTAGTGTGAAGTGAGTGCTCGAGAGGTGTTTGTGTGAATGCTTGTGAAGGTGTTGTGAATGTAAGCCTTCAATATGGCTGAATGTTTATTTCAGCTTGAAACCCAACTTCCACACCAAATTCATGTGCCTTAACTCCTAAACAGGACTTGATGGTAAACATAAAAGTTTGAGACCTATCTCATGTCTTTCCAATGGATCAAGAATCACCTTAATTGGAGGTCTGTAACTCAAGTTATTAACAATCTACCAAACTGTGGCAATATGAACTTCATAACTAAATTCTGAAGTTGCAATAATCAAAATGCTTTCGATTCTCATATTTACACATAGAATTAGAAGAAAGGTAAAACATAAGAAATGAAGATAACTCAAAGGGATTTCCAGAACATCCAAGATCTCATCATTTAGATAAGTATTGAAAGAAATATACACAAATGAAATTGCATATCAAAACTGTCCAAACCCTAATTTGGCCATTTAAACATGTTTTAATTCTTCATTTCCAACCTAGACACATTTCACTCCATTTACCATCATTTTTGCACTTTTTGCACCATTTACACATTATCATCTATCATATCACATTTACACATTAAACCGCATGAAACACCACACAATAGCATGAAAATCACAACAAAAGCCAAGTAAATTAACACATATAAGTTGGTATAAATCCAACTTATCAATGGGAAATTCAAATGAAAAGAAAATAAATTAATGGGCATGTATGGTAGAACTGAAGCTCGTTTTAAGGTTAGAGTAGTTTTGGAAGAAAGAAATTCATGAGGTAATGAAAGGGAAAAAAACTTATATTTTTGAAGGGTGAGAAATGAACTGTCTTGCCCACTACTTTATATACTTATATTCACTTGATTACCCAAGCAAAGTTATGAGTATGGTAACTGAGCAATGAGCCAAGCAAGTTCCAATCTACAATCTATCCTTTGAATTTTAGCTGAATTTTGTGTAAAATCTTTAGTTTTTTTATAGTAGTTTTGGTAAAATCCAGTTCCAGGGTGATGATGATCAAAATATCAAAAAAAGAAAAAAAAATGGCGGCTGAATGAAATCGAAAGAAAACCATGCGGCTTTGGCCTATATTAGGGACCATTGTAGGCGAATATAGTCTTGTAACAATTGGTAGTGCATGACTTCTAGCTTAGGGATGGCAATTAGCGTTTTTTGTTAGGTTGCAAGTTTGATATATCTTAAGGTCTCAAATTGTTGAGGTGGAAATTGGAAGATTATCAATAATGGTGATATTAGATACTAGGAGCACTTAATAGCAATAGGCGACAAAGACCGAGTTGTTGTTGATATAAGGATCTATTTTGGTGATATTTGCTGGGAAAGGTTTCAAAACACTAACAAGTGGAATTGTATTGGGAAGGAATTACAAATAGAATGTCGGTTTAATGGGTTGACTATTTAATATTTTGATGATGTATGGCCTTTAATTTAGTCCTTAACTTATTTTGGCCATTTGCATACCTTGTGGTTCTGCTGTTATGTTGCCATTAAGGCTGTCCTGGCCGGTAGTGATCGCATTTATTGACATTTTAGCTTCTTTGTGTGCATATTTTTGTTAGATTTACGATTTCTGTTATCAGTTGGCTGTATTATGTTTTCTGTTAAAAATAATAACATCACGACAACTGTGAATTCAGTAGGGTTAGCTTTTGCTAGATTTACGGAGATAATAAGCTGCATTGTTATACTGTTTTTTTTCTCTTTGCCTTTTTGACGTGGATCAAATATGTGTATAAAATTGTGATCGTGGTTGCTATTTACCCCTACTCAAAAATAATGCTAAACAACCCCGTGAAGGTGATAGTATAGCAAGTTCGTTCCCATGAGGAATGGACTGTGTTGAAATTCTAAAGAAAATATTTTTGTGTTTTTATATTTATCAAACTAAATAATAAGTAAGCAAAGAACAAATAATTAAAACAATGTCAGTGATTTGATTAAAATTCAAGTTAAGCAAGTGTACTCCCGAGATTATTTTTTAGGGTTACATAAAAAGCACATACATACATCCTATCTATGGTAATGCAAAATAAGGGTAAATAACTAAGCACTTACCTACTTAGTTATTAACTAATTCGTTAAACCCTCCTATATGGCGAAAGGTAAGGTTTACTTCCTTAATTAACCCGGAATCTAGTGCAACTACCAACTCAACCAAACACTCAAGTTCAACCGCTCCATTAGACTAAGGCAATGCCCGAACCAGTCACGCTAATGCTAAACCATTCCCCTTAATTACTCCTATTAGGCTAAAGGTAACAATTAAGGTAAAATTAATCTAACAAATTCACAACCAACCCACAATAGATCCCAAACAACCTACTCTAATCCTCCTATTAGACTAAAGGTAAGATTAAAGCAAGTTATCTCTAAGCAATTTACTGCACTTTAAACAAATATTCATCATACATAATACTCGCGACATATCATGCATAATTATGAAGAACACAGCAAAACTTATTCAATAAAGACCATAAGATAAAACTTCGCATGTAAATTAAGCACAAAAATCCTTATTCATAATCCCAGGAGCACAATAAGTTTAGCCAAGCATGGCTAAATCAAACATCATAATATTGAAATTGAAATTGAAGAACATTATTGAAAACATAAATTAAAAAGAAAGATAACACCTTGAATTGAGAATCCTTGGAAGAAATCTTTGTCTCTAAATTAATGAAATCAATACTCAATGATGTTCCCAATCCGTTCAGCTTCAATTCTCCATAAATAGCTAAAAGAATGAAACCCTAGCTATTACAATGAAGAAAAACCCTTGCTTAAGCTCTCTTAAAGTTGTCACACTTAAAAAGCTGTAACCCTAGCCCTATTTATAGTTATTCTATGAAAATATTCGCATATAAGTCCTTAACGAAAACCATGTTGGATAAGAAGTCTCAATGTGGGCCAAAATCATAAATTTTCCAAAATTAAGTCGTAAATCTGCACTTTTTCCCGACGTCGCGACGTCTCTGATTGCGCGTCAAAACGTCCACGCACGTCGCGACGTCCCGGGTCTGACAGAGCGCGACGT
Source organism: Ophiorrhiza pumila (assembly GCA_016586305.1). Taxonomy (NCBI): domain Eukaryota; kingdom Viridiplantae; phylum Streptophyta; class Magnoliopsida; order Gentianales; family Rubiaceae; genus Ophiorrhiza; species Ophiorrhiza pumila. The sequence continues at coordinate 20,008,278 of BLIW01000005.1, forward strand.
CGCGGCACGTCGCGACGTGGAAGGGTTCCCGACGTGGCGACGTAACTCTCTGGAAATTTCATAAATTTCGTCCAAAAATTCAACCAAAAATCACATTTTTTACGTCGCGACATGGAGGGTCTACATCGCGACGTGCACGCACGTCGCGACGTGAAAGGTACGGACGTCGCTACGTAGAGATTGTTCTTCAATAACTTCGCGATCTTTCTTCCATTTTTCCTCCACTTTGCATCCCGATTTAACTCCCGTATGATTTCCCTCTTCCAAGAATACACCATAATCAACTAAACTACAATTAAAACACTGAAACGAATAAAAACGAACAAAAACGTCCAAAGAATTAAGAATAAACCCTACATAAACGGTGAATAAATTCACCTCATCAATTTCCCTCACACTTAGCCTTTGTTCGTCCTCGAACAAACTAAATTACAAAATAACAAACCTAAACAAAAGTCTAAAACAAAATTTTAACACATAACACAAAATGCACCCAACTTCATCAATTCGATCTAAGAACAAATGTCATATAAATGCCTCATACTCTCAAAAATTCAAATGTCAAGTACACATAATATACGTCTCCAAAAGTTATCAAAGCACATTAATGTACTCATTTAGACACGTTGAGCCAACCATGTGTGTGTGTGCGATAGGTTCCACCTCAGTTCATAACTCATCTACAATCACGCCATAAATCAGGGTTCCAACAACTAATTCTTCGTCTCAACTTTTCCTCACTAACATATTAACAATTCATTATTAAGCTCATATAAATGAGGATTCGCTCGGCAAACCTTTAGGTTCATAAATAAAACACTCGTTCCCCCAGACTGTCACACATAATTAGGGAATTTCATTAGAAATCCCGTGGCATCCACCTGGAGTACTGTCTAACCTTCGGGTTTTAGACCCATTCCCACTCATGCAAGTTCTCCATTAACTATTCGTTTAAGAGCAGTCTCGCAGAGGATTGGCAATATGAAGCCAGAGTCTTACGGCTTCTAATCTCCATTACCATCCATAAGAGTTCTCTTAGGGTTTTTATTAAAAGCAATCTCATAGAGGGATGATAGTATGAGCAAAACAAGCTTAAAAATGCAAAAGCATTAAGTGCAAACAATTATGCAAGCACATTTATTAAAGAACACATTTTAAGCGAGTTATATAAGTTTCAACTAAACAAAGCGTTAAACATACCAACATACTTAATGATTACAAACTCGTCAATTCCCTCAGTAGTTCCCCTAAGTGCATAAAAATGGTCGACTCAAAATGCTAAACTTTCCATCAAAGACCCGACTCCCTCTAGATAGTATATTATTTTCCTATCCCACATCGAATCTTTTGATAAAAGCCAATCATTGGCAACATAACATTTATTACGACAAGATCAAAATTTCAAAAATTGGATACTACACGAAAAATTCCTAAAACCATGGTGTAATTATGCAAAGAGTTATCATTACCGACTTACTTATTTACGAGCTAAGGTTAACTCAATGAATAACTAATACGAATGGGACATAATTAAAAATTTAAAATAAATCCTAATTCCATTAAAGTAAGTGCCTTAATGTGGTGCAAAATAACAAGAAAAACAACAAAATGAAAACAAAACAAAAGAAAAGAAAAATAGCATCCAAATAACATCTAAATAACATCCACATAAAGGAAACAGAACAAATAGAAAAATAAAAGAACATAACTCCCCCCCACACTTAAAATCCACATTGTCCTCAATGTGGGCAAGGAGAAACACCACCTAATCCTGCTGCATGTTGTCACGTGGAGAAGGCTGCGAACTAGTTCCCTCGCCTCTAAAAATCTGCCACTGCCTGCTCATCTGGCGGACCATATCAGAAATCTGCGACATCTGATGGGATAAGTTGGCATACGCCATCTCCATCTGGTCAAACCTCTCATCAAAATGCGTCGCCTACTGCGCCATCATAGCCTCCATGTCATCCATGCGTGTATGGATGCCCGCAATGTTCATTACACGGCGAGGTGGGGGTGGAGGAATTGGCTCCTCGTCCTGTGCTTCCTTGTGCTTTGGCTGGTGTTCTTGCTCTTGCTGTTGTTGCTTTAGCGGTGGCGGTTGTTCCTGTCCGTGCTGTTGCTGCGGCGGTGGCACTGGGGTTGTCCTGGCCTCTCATAGGAACTAATCCTATAACCATTAAACTGGGAAGTTGTGATGATATCACGCACACCAAAAAGTTCATCCGTGCCCAATACTGGCACCCCAGCAGCGTAGCAAATGGCCGTGATCACAGAAGGATAGTATAATCCAGTCCGTACAAAATGACGCGCCTTCTGGATCTCAATATCCATAATCTCCCCAACATCGATGAAAAGCCCTGTCTGAATAGCGTAATTCAGAAGAGCCTTGTCGTCGTCGCAGGAGGCTTGATGGATGCTGTTGATGAGCTTGCCGATGAGGAAATAATGCCAAGCTTTAGTGATCTTGGTCATTTGAGCTAACTTGAGCTCAGATATCCGGTGCGTCCGTATGACTTGAGCAAACGGTTGAGCTGTGATAGTGGACAAAATTTGTTGATGTGGAATTTCATGATCATACAAGGTGCGGTATGCGCTGGCCTCGATGTCGCTCAATCCGTAGTACTCGTTAAACTTTGTGCGGCTGACGGGCACATTCACTCCTCGCATGCGCAAAATACCCTGCTCTGCATAGGGGTAGTTTGCGTAGAACTCCCGCGCACCAATGTAGCATTGTCGCCTATCGGTTGACGGCAAAATTGTTGCCATCGACGATTCCTGATTTGATTCGGAATCGGCACGGCTGTGACTTGGATACCGCACTCGTCTACCATGGCCTTCAGTGCCAGATGCTTATTATGGAATTGCTCCGCCTCCAAGCACATAAAGCGGAAATTATCAAACCCCTCCGGATTGGGCTATGGCGGTGGTGGAGGAGGTGGTGGTGGTGCATCCCCAGCTGTAGTATGGCGTGTCCTCTTGGGTGCCATATCTGTCAATACAAGTATATTAAATACAAACCATAAACTATTTGACAAGATAATATGCAACACAATTCGCACACTTAAATAACACCATTACTAAATAACATGTCCCCCCACACTTAAGGCAAAACACAACCTCAACAGATATACGATTATAGCCATAATGCAAGAACAACAGCAACTAATCACAAACACAAAGTCTATATAACAATACATAAAACACACACAATTCATCTCCACAATGCGTATAGGTTCAATATCATATAACTTAATGTGCAACCTTACGGAAAATGTATAGTTGTTGAGTTAGAAGGATACCATATATGCATGACAACAAACACATGACATTCATGTTATGGTCGAGCATATGTAGGGGTGTCAAATTCAAAAGAAAAACTCATTGAAACTATCAAGAGTTGGTTTTGAGTCAATACCATAGAAGCATTATAACAAGCACATGACATGCACGTTATGTTTAAGCATATTCAAGTGCTTCAAATGCACACATGACTCATTGAGGCACTATATCAAACACTTAGAGTGCATTAACCATTTCATCCTGTCCAGACCAACACACAAAATTGATTTCCCAATAAAAACCACAACAAAATTCCAAAATAATCACAATGAACCATTCTATCATCATTACACAATACGTGTGAATAAAATTCAATCTCCAAGAATAAAAAATGGTCCAAAACCGTGGAATCTATTCCAAAAATTCCACAATTCAATTGTAGCATCCATTCATCATCACAATTCACTCAATAGTGTAAATAGAACATTTAACGCATGATTAAACACAAGATTAAAACAAAAATAAGAGGAAATATTCGAAATTTACCTCTTGAAGACCCAAAATCAGAATGAAAAAATTGTGTGTTTTGTGATGAAGTGGAGCCCTCTACACCTTCTCAACGTCTCCTAGAATGGATTGGAACCACCAAACTCTAACGAATTTCACTAGAAATTCGAATTTTTGAATTTATGTGTTTTGAGAAAAATTTCAAAATTTTGAGAAATTTGCTGTTTTGGTCGGTCAATTTGTGTGGTTTTGATGTTAATGTGCTCCTAACTCAACCTATAACACTAATGTGGAGAGAATTTTCAGAAAAACGAGAGAAGAGAAGATTGGTTAGAGAGAATTTTGAGGTTTTGTGTATATTCGGTGAAGAACAGTTTTTGTTCTTCTGTTTAAAACCAAATTTTTGCCCGACGTCGCGACGTGGAACACTTGGACGTCGTGACGTGGGAAACCCTAGTTTTTTTATTAAACGTACCTGGGCGTCCAAGTGTCATTTACCAATCGTGCACGTCGCGACATTGGAGAATTTTTCCATGTTTATGCTGATGGTCATAGACCTCGCGACGTGCGATAGTGCACGTCGCGACGTTGGTGAATTTTGCTATGTTTTTGCACATTTAATCCTCCAAATTTCCCTTAATCCTTTCTCCAACCTACAAAACAAAACATTTGCACAAAAAGACTATTAGTTAATGGAATTTTTAGCCTAATTTCTAAATAAACTTAAATGAAACTTAAAAATATAAAATATAAACTTGGGTTGCCTCCCAAGAAGCGCTTTATTTATCGTTGAAAGCTCGACGCCTGTTGCTTATTCTTCCCTCGGTGACTCTTCAAGAGTCACATTTTCAACAATGCGGAAATCTTTTCGCCTTGAGAAAAATAAATCTTCAACCTATGCCCATTGACGATAAAAGAATTTCCCGTTCTTTCATTCAGAAGCTCCACTGTGCCATAAGGAAACACTGTCTTAACCCTGAATGGGCCATTCCATCTTGACTTAAGCTTGCGTGGAAAAAGTTTCAGCTTAGAATTATACAGTAAAACCAGCTGCCCGGGTTCGAACTTTTTATGTAGGATGCGTTTATCATGCCACTTTTTAGTTCTCTCTTTATAGAGAGATGCACTTTGGTATGCATCAAATCTAAACTCATCGAAATCATTGAATTCCAACAACCGTTGCTCAGATGCCTTTCCATAATCCATTTTTAACTCCTTTAACGCCCAAAAAGTCTTGTACTCAAGCTCAATTGGTAAATGACAAGCCTTACCAAAAACCATGCGATATGGAGATGTACCAATAGGGGTTTAAAAAGCTGTGCGATATGCCCATAGAGAATCATCCAATTTTGTTGCCCAATCCTTCCGAGAAGGTTTCACAACCTTTTCTAAAATTCTCTTGATCTCCTGATTTGATATCTCCACTTGTCCACTTGTTTGAGGATGGTAAGGGGTTGCGCCACTTTATGCTGGACTCCATATTTGGTCAATAAGGCTTGGAAAGCTTTGTTACAAAAATGTGTGCCTCCATCACTAATAATAGTCTTTGGGGTTCCATAACGAGTGAAAATGTACTTCTTGATGAACCCCACCACACTTTTTGCATCACAAGTCGGCAAAGCAATTGCTTCTATCCATTTAGAAACATAATCCACAGCCACAAGAATGTAAGATTGACCATTAGATTTTGGGAATGGTCCCATGAAGTCTATGCCCCAAACGTCGAAAATTTCCACCTCCATAATATTGTTTAAAGGCATCTCATTCCTCCATGAAATATTTCCTGTCCTTTGGCATTCATCACAATGTTTGATCCACTCTTGAATGTCATGGAATAGTTTGGGCCAATAATACCCTGACTGCAACACTTTGTAAGCTGTTCTTCGCCCCCCAAAATGTCCTCCATAATCCGATTAATGGCATTACCGAAGAATTTCTTTTTGATACTCCTCAAGAACACATCTTCGAATAGCTTGGTCACTGTACACCTTGAAAAGATAAGGCTCATCCCAATAGTAGTAGCTTGAATCGTGGATGAGTTTTTTCCTTTGTTGGACAGGCAAATTGGGTGGAATTTGTTGTGAAACCACATAATTTGCAATGTCGGCGTACCATGGAACCTTTTCAGCTTCTTTCACTTGAAACAATTGCTCATCCGGGAATATCTCCTTAATTTGAACATTACTGTCTTCTTCCAAATGCTCATGCGTTTCCAAACGAGAAAGGTGGTCGGCAACATGATTTTCAGCTTCCTTCTTATCACGGATTTCCAAGTCAAACTCTTGTAGAAGTAGAACCCATCGAATCAACCTCAGTTTTGCATCCTTCTTGGCCATTAAGTAACGAATTGCTGCATGATCAGTGTAAATAATCACTTTTGCTACCAGCAAATAAGAACGGAATCTATCCACAGCAAATACAACTGCCAACATCTCCTTTTCGGTTGTAGTGTAATTACACTGAGCTGGATCGAGTAGATGGTTGGCATAATGAATAGTATAGAAAATTTTGTCTGTCCTTTGACCAAGAACTGCCCCCACAGCAAAATCACTCGCATCGCACATAATCTCGAAAGGGGCTCCCCAATTGGGAGGTTTAATGACAGGAGCTGCTACAAGTTGGCCTTTAAGAAAATCAAATGCTGCTTTACAGTCATCATTAAAGTTGAATACCGCATCTTTCTCCTAGAGATGACACAAGAGCTTGGTGATTTTAGAGAAATCCCGAATGAATCTGCGGTAGAACCTGGCATGGCCCAAAAAACTTCTTACTCCCTTGACATTTATAGGATATGGTAGCTTCGCAATAAGATCCAATTTTGCTTTATCCACTTCCATGCCTTTAGCTGAGATCTTGTGGCCAAGGACAATTCCTTCTTGCACCATAAATTGGCATTTCTCCCAATTTAAAACTAGATTAGTCTCTACCCATCTTTCAAGAACCTTAGCCAAATTATCCAAGCACCAATCAAAAGAATGGCCAAAAACTGAGAAATCATCCATGAATACCTCAATAATATCTTCTACCATGTCATGGAAGATAGCCATCATACACCTTTGAAATGTTGCGGGTGTATTGCATAACATAAAAGGCATCCTTTTAAATGCGAAAGTACCAAATGGGCAAGTGAATGTTGTCTTATCCTGGTCTTTTGGGTCAATAGTGATCTGATTATACCCGGAGTAACCATCCAAGAAGCAATAAAATAGATAACCAGCAATTCTGTCCAAAATTTGATCATGGAATAGTAGAGAAAAATGATCTTTGCGGGTTGCCTTGTTGAGCTTGCGATAATCCATACAAACTCGCCATGCATTAATGATACGGGTTGCCAACAACTCGTCATTATCAGTCTTGACCACTGTCACCCCACTATTCTTTGGCACACATTGGACTAGAGTTACCCATTCACTATCAGATATAGCATAAATCACCCCAAAGTCCAAAAGTTTAATCACCTTCTTTTTGACCACACCCATCATTGCTGAATTTAAACGACGTTGCCTAACACGTACTGGAATTGCATCATCTTCCAAAAGAATTTTATGCATGCAAATTGATGGACTAATTCCCTTAATGTCTGCAATAGTCCACCCAATTGCTCCTTGATACATTTTCAGCACCATAATAAGCTTCTCTCTTGCCATGGTTCCAATGTAGCTGAAATCACTACTGGCAAAGCATTATTTTCTCCCAAGAAGGCATATTTGAGATGTGAAGGGAGTGGCTTGAGCTCTAATTTTGGAGGTTCTTCAACTGAAGGTTTCAATCTATTTTCACTGCAATCACTGACTTCAATTGGCCTCACCTCAATGGGCTCCTCACAAACAGTATCAGTTAGCTCATAAATGGAAGCATCAAGATAAACATTATCAACCATACTTTGTAACTCTAATGCTATATTTTCATCAATCAAAAGCAACTCAGAATTAGACATATGCATTAAAGAGTCATTATCATTAATACTGCATTTTTTCATGGGATTGCATGCAATAACTGAAGTTTCAACCACATCCATGAAAAAACAATTTTTAATATCCCTAGGATGCTTCATAGCGTAATTCACATTAAATGTTACCTCTTCGCCATTAACACGAAAAGTGATTGTCTTGCTGCGTATGCCTATTAAAGTATCTCCAGTTGCCAAGAATGGTCTTCCAAATATGAGAGGAACCTCTTCATCCTCCTCCTTGTCCAAGATAATAAAGTCCACCAGAATTGTGAACTTATCAACTACTACCAAAATATCTTCAATGATACCCATAGGAGTAATGATGGATCTATCAGCTAACTGAAGAGTTATAGCCACTTGTTTGATTTGCTCACCCATTCCTACATTGACAGCAATGGAATAAGGCATCAAGTTAATACTAGCCCCCAAATCACACAATGCCTTAGCAAAATATCTTGCGCCAATTCTACATGGGATTGTGCAGCTTCCTGGATCTTTAAGCTTAGGGGGAAGATTTTTCTTCATTAAGCATTGCCCAACCTCATTCAATTGGATTACCTCCTCACATTGCAAAATTTGCTCCTTATTTGAAATTAGATCTTTCAAGAATTTCGTATAAGTAGGCACTGTCTTCACCAAATCCAACAAAGGTATTTCCACATGGAGCTGCTTAATCATCTTAGCAAATTTACTGAACAAGATCTTCTTCTTCGATGGTTATATCCTTTGAGGAAAAGGTACTGGTGGAGCACATTCTGGAAAATTGAAGGCACTTGGAGGATTTTTCTTTCTCCCTTTACTTGCACTTTCTTCCTTATGTTCAGCTTGCTTGGGTAAATCTTCCTTTCTCAATTTGAACCTTGACAGCTTCTTGATCATCTTTTGAAGAATCTTCTTCATTAAGAATTGGAGATGACAATTCCTTACCACTTCGAAGTGTAACCGCATGGCATTGCTCTTTTCCCTTTGGATTGGGGAAAGTATCACTTGGTAAAGTTCCTGCTGGTCTATTATGCACTTCATTGGCGAGTTGGCCTATTTGAGTCTCCATATTCTTAAGGAGAGCTTTATGCTCCATGAACATTCCATCATATACCTCTATTCTTTTCTCCACATTGGCTTGTTGCTGTTGACATTCTCCAAAAAGCTTTTCCATCTTGGCCCCCAACACAGTTATAACATCAATTGTTGCTTGAGAATTACCACCTTGTGTGTGTTGTTGATTTTCATGGCCAGGCGGATAAGTTGGTCTTGATGAATTATACTATGGGTGATTTTGTCTTCCTTGAGACCACTGATTTCCACCGGATGGTTTCCATTGATTTGAATTAGTATTCAGGTTGTAATTGACATACTGGACTGGCTCATTAGTGACTTGAGGGCATTCATCCATATGATGCACTCCTTGGCATAATCCACAAGATGGCGTGTGACTTTGTTTGTCAAGGATACATGAATACTAGAAAGTTGGCTCTGCATGGCTGTCATTTGTGCTTCCAAGTTGGCTGTTTTATCCAACTCTAACATTCCAATTTGCCGTCTTCCATGGTTACTTCTTGCATAGGGCAACATCAGCTCATTACTTACTATACGCTCAAAAATCTCTTCAACTTCTTCTGGTGATTTATCACGCAAATTTCCTCTAGCTGAAAGATTTACCAAATGCATAGTATCAAAATTGAGTCCATTGCAAAAGAAATTTAGCTATCTTCCCGGCTCCAACCCACTGTTTGGCCCTTTATTAAAAAGCTCACGAAATCTATCCCATGCTTCAGTGAATGACTCATTTTCTCCTTGACGAAACTGCATGAAATCCATCCGAATCTTGTCTATACGGGATGGAGGAAAGTATTTAGTCATGAACCACTTTGCAACTTCATCAAAAGTTTCAATTCGTGCCCCATAATAGAGTCATACCATCTCTCAGCTGCTCCTTGAAGAGAAAAAGGAAACAACATTCTCTTTAAAACATCATGTGGGATATGTGGAAGATTGCTCGTGTTACACACTTTAAAGAATGTCCTTAAATGTGCATGTGGATCCTCAATACTCAATCCATGGAAAACCTGGCCATTTTGAATCAAATTTATGAAAGCCGGCGGGATTTGAAAGTGCTCTCCAGTGTCAATAAAAGGGGAATCCAAGTTATCCATTCGAGGCTCATAATGATCACCATACCGACGCCGCGGTACCACTGGTTGTGCTTGTGGAATTCCGGGAGGGTCCCCCGGTGGAGGTACACCTATATTGGGCTGATTACCATGTGCAGCCATTGCTTCAAATTCTAAATTTTTCTTAACACGCAAGGTCCGTGCAAGTTCCGGGTCGTATGGATATTCTGCTAGACCAAGAGATCTTGTCCTGGGCATGCAAAGAAAAGAATAGCAACAGTACTAAAAGGATGTAAGAAAATTAAAACTAAAACTAACAAAATAAAATAAAATTTGAACTCGACTGCTTTCACCGGCAACGGCGCCAAAATTTGACGTGGAGCAAATATGTGCATAAAATTGTGATCGTGGTTGCTATTTACCCCTACTCAAAAATAATGCAAAACAACCCCGTAAAGGTGATAGTATAGCAAGTTCGTTCCCACGAGGAATGGACTGTGTTGAAATTCTAAAGAAAATATTTTTGTGTTTTTATATTTATCAAACTAAATAATAAGTAAGCAAAGAACAAATAATTAAAACAATGTCGGTGATTTGATTAAAATTCAAGTTAAGCAAGTGTACTCCCGAGATTATATTTTAGGGTTACATGAAAAGCACATACATATATCCTATCTATGGTCATGCAAAATAAGGGTAAATAACATAACTCACACCCCCTATAAGGCTAAAGGCAAGGAATGACTAAGCACTTACCTACTTAGTTATTAACTAATTCGTTAAACCCTCTAATATGGCGAAAGGTAAGTTTTACTTCCTTAATTAATTCGGAATCTAGTGCAACTACCAAGTCAACCAAACTCTCAAATTCAACGGCTCCATTAGGCTAAGGCAACGCTCGAACCAGTCATGCTAATGCTAAACCATTCCCCTTAATTCCTCCTATTAGGCTAAAGGTAATAATTAAGGTAAAATTAATCTAACAAATTCACAACCAACCCACAATATATCCCAAACAACCTACTCTAATCCTCATATTAGGCTAAAGGTAAGATTAAAGCAAGTTATCTCTAAGCAATTTACTGCACTTTAAACAAATATTCATCATAGATAATACTCGCGACATATCATGCATAATTATGAAGAACACAGCAAAACTTATTCAACAAAGACCATAAAATAAAACTTAGCATGTAAATTAAGCACAAAAACCCTTATTCATAATCCCGGGAGCACAATAAGTTTAGCCAAGCATGGCTAAATCAAACATCATAATATTGAAATTGAAATTGAAGAACATTATTGAAAACATAAATTAAAAAGAAAGATAACACCTTGAATTGAGAATCCTTGGAAGAAATCTTTGTCTCTAAATTAATGAAATCAATACTCAATGATGTTCCCGATCCGTTCAGCTTCAATTCTCCGTAAATAGCTAAAAGAATGAAACCCTAGCTATTACAAAGAAGGAAAACCCTTGCTTAAGCTCTCTCAAAGTTGTCACACTTAAAAAGCTGTAACCCTAGCCCTATTTATAGTTATTCTATGAAAATATTCGCATATAAGTCCTTAACGAAAACCATGTTGGATAAGAAGTCTCAATGTGGGCCAAAATCGTAAAATTTCCAAAATTAAGTCGTAAATCTGCACTTTTTCCCGACGTCGCGACGTCCCTGATCGCGTGTCAAAACGTCAACGCACGTCGCGACGTCCAGGGTCTGACATCGCGACGTCGCGGCATGTCGAGACGTGGAAGGGGTCCCGACGTCGCGCGACGTAACTCTCTGGAAATTTCATAAAATTCGTCCAAAAATTCAACCAAAAATCAGATTTTTGAATTCGTGACGTGGAGGGTCTACATCGCGACGTGAACCCATGTCGCGACGTGAAAGGTACGGACGTCGCGACGTGGAGGTTGCTCTTCAATAATTTCGCGATCTTTCTTCCATTTTTCCTCCACTTTGCATCCCGATTTGACTCCCGCATGATTTCCCCCTTCCAAGAATACACCATGATCAACAAACCTACAATTAAAATACTGAAACGAATAAAAATGAACAAAAACATCCAAAGAATTAAGTATAAACCCAACATAAACAGTGAATAAATTCACCTCATCACTTTTTTTTCCATTTTTGTGTTTTATCTCCAACTCATGTTTAGATCATCTTAATTGGATTACACTCAACTTACTCTTTATGAATGCTATTTGAATAACTTAAATTATGTGTTCATTCTTATTTTTAATAATATCAGGTTATACCTTTATTCAACTTGATGATTTTTGTTGGGTTATTTATTTTAAGAATTTTCAATTGTGGTGCGAACATGCAAGAAAATAAAAATGAATGCGCAATAGGAAGGCTTTGTCAAATATATAGAATCAGTTTATGGAATAGAGTCAAAATCACATCTAGCAGTCCATTATTCGTCATCTATTCAGGTATCTTCCATTCTGAATCTTGTTCTTAATGATTCCCATGTAGTGGCTTAGCACTCAAGATATCATGAGGTTCGCGATAACCATAATATGCATGGCGGAGACGTGTAATTATTAGCTTTGGTTTCTTTCTTTTTCTATCAGTTTTCAAGCCAATCGAATTTATATGTGATCACCTTACTTGAATTAATATGTCATCACCTTGACAAGATATCATGTAGATGTAGTTTGTGCTCATATTATTTTGGGGACCGAGACAAGACACTCTTCAATGCCATAATGATCCAACTAGATTAGATTAAGTTTGCTCAGTTCTTAATGTTCACTATATGTTTTGTTGAGTTGTTAATGTTCACAATATGTCATTGCAGCATCGCTTATCTACTTTTCTTTTTCTTTTTCTATCAATTTTCCGTCTGATTTGTTTATGTGTTTGGAATATGTTAGTGGAAGTCATGGCCCATAAATTCCTTCTTTTGGGGTATATTTTTTTTGCACTTTCCATTTTATAGTTTCTATATTCATATTCTTCAAGGAGAGAAAATGGATGGATGTAATGTAAAGTGCAGGAACATTACCTCCATAGTACACAACATAATGACCACTGCTATAATGTGTTAATTCTCCAAAAAGGTTGGTATTATATGCCAAAGAAAGAGCATTCAATTTGTTTGAACTTTAGATACCAAATGCATTCCGAGAAATGCAAAGTATAAAGCTGATATAGAACCATTTTTGTAAGTGTCCTATATGAACCTAATAATAGATTTAAACCTTGCATTTGTCTTTCGATTCTGATATGTACTCGATTTTTTGGTCGGTTAATGATAAGTCGGTATTGTGCCGACTTATTTGCTCTGTTTTGTTAGTCTCTTGCCTGGAATAACTTGTGAATCGATGCTTGATTACGTGACTTGTGTGTTATATTGATTACAATTGAGTGTTATGGAGATTGACTTGAGTGCTGCGAATTTAGTTACAAAGTGTTGCATTTATTCACTCAAGTCACAATTCACTATTAACTCAAGTCACAACTCACTACTCACAAAAGTCACAATTCATGAAAGTCCCGGCACACAACTCACACTCACATAACCTCACACTCTTGCACCTCACAAACTCTCAGCACACACCTCACAAACACACACTAACACACTACACAAACACACACACACATAACACGGTGCGGCCGCACCATGCGGCAGCACCACACACACTTTTCACGCCACAAGCACTCTACACGGTGCGGCCGCACCATGCGGCCGCACCACCCACACACGCACACAGTGCGGCCACACCATACACACACACTGTGCACATTCTTTGGTTTTATTTTGTATGCATTTTCATTCGTTAATGTTTTTGTACAGTTTTCTCATTTCTCACTTGCACACTTGCACAAACACCACTCACGCAATCTTGTTCCCACAGTAACATTTAGCACACAACCTCAAGCTCGCACAAGCAAGGAATTTAACATGACTTTCTCACGGGCTCTAACTGTTTGATGACAAGCGATGAATTTCCTTACTTGTTAAGTCCTTCATTAAATACGTGTCCTCACTTCAGTTTTGGTTTACATTTGCAGATACACGTGGCGAAATCTCCGCAAACAAAGGAAGATTCCTGGAAGCTACGCACTGAGGCAAAGCTATAAAAGGGTGAAAGAGCAGAAGCAAAGAGAAGAGGCGGAAGGAAGAGAGAGAGGAAAAATCAGAGAAGAAAGCGAGAGATCAGGAAGAAAAACCCTAGATCAGGATTAGAAGTTCTATTTTGTAAATCATGGGATATCAGCCGATCAATATGATCGGCTAGACTTATAGTGTTGCCTCAGGGGTCAATTGTATGGATTCAATCTTGTTTGAGACATCTGTTTAGAATTTATCTTGTATGTGTGGATGAATTTCATGTCTACATTTCTGCATTCGTTGTGTTTGATGATTTGCACTCTAGATTAACTTCACATTTAGGTCTGCGGTACCCACTGAGGTCGGTGTGAATATTCCATTGGCAATCAACCATGACATAATCTGATTGTAAACATGCATATGTGAATCTTAGGTCTTGTGAGACTTTGCGATCTTGGTTGTGCGGTATCCACTGACAGTCAATGTCAATCTTTAGCGAAGGCCTAAGAGGGTTCTCGTATTGTTAGTCGAAGTTGTGAACTGGGTAGCTGCCCTACCAAGGGAGATAGTCAGGAATCGAATTAGATTAGCATTATAGGAATTGGGATCTGGGAGAGTCTCACTCGAGCCAAGGACTTGCCCTACCAAGGGAAGTTCGGGGAGATTTGAGAACGAGGGTTGTGAGAACTACCAAGTTAATCAGCCTTAGTTCTCTAGCAGTAAAGTCCCTTCACATATGTCTACACAAGTCCGTCAGTGATAGCAAGAGAAAGGTCCATACACATTGTTCTCCTTCAAGGCAACACATTCCTCTCTATTGACTTCCCGTATCTCATTCCCTTTGCTTGTTCGTATTGTGCTGTTCTATCACTTTTATTCTATCATTGTATTAACTCTTGACAACCATCCTCTCCCTGTTGGATACGATCCCACTTGCCACTACTACATTAGTTTGGTAAATTTGGGTTAAATTGGAGAGCCGCGACAGCTCGTCACCAGTTAATGATGGCAATTTTTCATTTTAAGGTTTTTCTTTGCTGCTGGGATTTTCTCACTTACAAGGGTTTTTTGTGTTGCAATTCTGTTTAAAGGTGAGTTTTCTTCTTAATTCTTTTTCTTCGATATTTTGCCTATTGGATTGATACATTATATTAGTCAAAATCATGATTTTAGCTTGGACTTTGACATGTTTATGTGTGAGATTTGTGTCGATGAAACAGCATGATTGATGGTATACTGAGTATTTTCTGTAGTAGTATTATGATGCACACAATATATTGACATGGAAGATTAGAAATCTTAGTTGCATGAATATTTGATTGAGGCATTACCTTATTAATAAAAATTAGAAGAAAAAAAATTAAAACCAAATAGATACATACATAATTACATATAAATGTCTCAAGTTGACACTTTGCTTCCCACTTATTCCAGTGGAGCTAGCCTCTTCACATAATTTATCATTCCAAACTCGGGGATGCATTTGAAATAATGAATATACAATGTTTAAAAACTAACGGTATGATATTAATATTAATTAAAAAACATTAAGAAAATGAATAATATTTCAAGTTTTATTGGGATTTTGCCTACAAAAAATTATGAAGTACATTCAAGAAGCACTGACTTTAATTTATAATGTTACTGGGATTGAATTATTTATTATTCAGCCCCCTTATCAAATTAAGATATTGGGTGATTGTGTAAAATTAATAAAGTATAGTAATCAAAAACACTGAATTCTTGAGAGGAGGGAGGGAATAAGGAGTTGTGAGATACCAAAATAAGCTTCCTTGTACAATAGAGGTATGAATCATAGTTCCATTATAGAAGGTATGAATCATTGCTGTACCAAAAATTTGTGCATGTTTTGCTCTTGCCTTCTGATAGTTCTTCATTCAACTTATTCATTTTAAAGAAAACAGAAGATTCAAGTACTATAAACTAAATTTTAATAGTTAAAGATGGAAATATCTTCCCATTGGAATTGTGTTTATGATTTTCACATCAGCCTTGAAATACTATGGTGATTTTACTTCACTTCAAGCTGACTTGGTTATTGATGAGAATGCATAATTACAGATAAATGTCTCAAGTTGGCACTTTGCTTCCCACTTATTCCAGTGGGGCTAGCCTCCTCACATAGTTTATCATTCCAAACTCGGGAATGCATTTGAAATAATTAATATACAATGTTTAAAAACAAACGGTACGATATTAATATTAATTAAAAAAATTAAGAAAAATAATAATATTTCAAGTTTTATTGGAATTTTGCCTACAAAAAATTACAAAGTACATTCAAGAAGCACTGATTTTAATTTATAATGCTATTTTTTTATTGATCACGATCATAAAAATAATAGGTACAATATATAGTAGAAAGTTGGTCTGTGGCCATTGGGATTCAATTATTTATTATTCAGCCACCTTATCGAATTAAAATATTGGGTGATTGTGTAAAATTAATAAAGTATAGTAATCAAATCCACTGAATTCTTGAGAGGAGGGTGGGAATAAGGAGTTGTGAGATACAGAAATAAGCCTCCTTGTGTGAGATGGAGGCCAATCCCAATGTATGTAGCTTCTTGGGTTTGAGACTTTTCACATTCTTGTTAACTATCATGCATGATTAGGAGAACTTTTTTCTACAAAGAATTCAAGTATTTGTTTATTATTATGACATTATCTTAATCCATTTTTTCGACACACACAAGCTTTAACCAAATAATTAGAAAATAGAAGCAATCAATTAGAGCATTGGAAATTTCGAAGAATATGAATATATAAGACTTACAAAACTTTTGCAATAACATGTTAATTTACATGAAGATTACCTCCACAGCAGAAGCATACCAACCACTGTTATAACGTGTTAATTAACAAAAAAGGTTATCTTGGAAATTTCAAACTCAAATCCCATATCATTTCAAAATATTTAGAGGTAGATTTGTAGCGTGAATTTGTCTTTCCATTTTTATACACAATTTTTTAGTCTATTTTTTTAATATTTGACCATCGTGATTTTGATATCTCTGATTTTGATATTCAATATATAATTATGGTAATTTCTCATTTCCAGGTTTTTCATTACTATTGGGCTTCTTTCACTTACAAGGGTATTCTGTGTTGCTATTCTGTTTAAAGGTGAGTATTCTTCAAAATTCTTTTTTAAGGCTCTTTTAGCCATTTGATTTTCTTTGTGAATGTAGTTTTATTTTTTGATCAATCTAAAATAGTATACAGATTATTAGCTCAAGGTTATCATTTGTATGTTTTTTTTTTAACATCATATATATTATTATTTCTGACTAAAAGTTTGTGTTAGCTACATTATATTTTGAAAATAATCCTATACTTTTTATGATTCTATCATGTCATTAGTATTGCTACTATTGCATATTATCCTAACTTTCACATTTCACAAATCCAAACAAACTCATTTCTTGGAATACAATAATAAAATAATATAAATGTAAAAGAATATTTTAAAACAAACCAAGATATATAATTGGATAATGTCAATGCTATTCTTGCATTTAATTTATTGAAGTGGTTATCATAGATGGACAAAAATGCATTGCGGTGTCAACGTTATGCACAAATGCCACAAGAAAAAAAGGACGCTTTGTTAGAACGTCGTAGAAATGCAACTGCACAAAAAAGAAAAATGGTTGTTAGTGAACATTTTAATGAGGGTCGCTCCTCAAAACGAAGAAATACAAAGAACGTTGTTGATTCTTCTACTCCTGCTATACAGGGTGAGAAATCTTGCTATTCATTTCTCTGGCATAATACAACAATATTTTGCTTGCTGCATATGTTAATTGACACTTTTTCTACGCAGTTAGAGGTGGTGTCAATGAATTAAATTTTAGTACACATAATTTAGGAGTTAATTTGGTGTTGCAGCCAAATCCACAACGTTATCAAGGTTGTTCAGGAAATGTTTTCAAAATGATTAATTACTTACTTATTAATTACCTTAGAACATAATATCTAATTCTGTGCAGAAAATCACGCTGCCAGTAAGAAAAATATACCTACATAGAGTTTAGTAATTCCTTTTGCTTGGGATTGTAAACATTGTGGTGCAAAGAGATTTTATTTAGAGCCTCCTGGTTTTTGCTGTTATGATGGAGAAGTTTCTTTAGTTATTTCTACCAGGCCTTACCAACTTTGATCATTATTTGGAGGTGAAAATGACCAGTCTATTCAGTTTAGGCAAAATGTGAGATCCTATAATAATAACTTTGCTTTTACATCTTTAGGAGAAAAGTATGATAAGGAATTAATAAAAAATAAATCAAGAATTTACACTTTTCATGTGCAAGGTCAGGTATATCACTTTTTAGGTAGATTTAAACCAGATCAAAAAAAATTAAGCGGTGTACAATTTTATTTTTATGATACAGAAGAAGAAATTACAAAGAGGTTTGATTCTTCAAATAGATTACGTAAGGACACGTTGAGCATACTTGTGAATGTTCTTAGGGATAATCCCTATTCCAAGTTTTTCAAGAATCTTAGACATATTTCAAATGTTGAGAACCAGACTATTGTCTTGAATAGGTATCCAGGATTAGATCAACGATTATACAATTTTCCATCTGTGTCACAAATTGCAGCTATATTTCAAGAAGATGAGGCTGATGATGTTTGTAAATCTGCTCATATCCAAGTTTATAGTCATTCAGATGTAACTCATAGGATTCAACATTACTACGCTTGCTATGACAATCTTCAATATTCGTTGTTATTCCCATGTGGAGAGTCGGGGTAGTATTTGGGAATTAAAAAAATCATAAAAAAAATAAGAAAGGAAAAATTCAAATTTCTGAACAGAGTGGTGTGATGGATCCATTATTTGCACGTGATTGTGACGAGTTGATAGATTCAGAACATCAAGGTCAGCTATGTTTATTTTATTATTAAAAAAGTCCTTTTAATTCTTATGAATTGGAATTTACAATTTTCAATATGTTGAACAAAGAAAACTTAGTTTTTACAATTATATTTTTAAATTTTTCTAGCTGCGATTAAAGGAAAGAAGTCTAAAAATAGCGTTTCAGCAAGAGAATACTATTGTTACAAGCTTCAAATGAGAAAGGATGATCAATCCATGCTTTTACATTCAGGAAAACTTTTGCAACAGTTTGTGGTTGATATGTATGTGAAAATAGAGACATCAAGGCTTGATTTTATTAGACAAAATCAGAATGAGATTAGGTCTGAAATATTGCAAGACATTATGGACAGTGTTTCTATGGGTGAAAATGAAGGTAAAAAAAGTGGGTCGTAGAGTTTTTTTGCCTTCTTCTTTTAGAGGAGGGCCAAGAGATATGTGACGAAGGTATTTGGATGCAATGGTATTAGTGCAAAAATATGGAAAACCAGATATTTTTCTTACTATGACTTGCAATCCAAATTGGAAGGAAATTCAAGAAAACCTGGAGAGTAAGCAAAGTGCTTTTGATCGTCCAGATTTGTTATCTAGAGTTTTTAGAGCTAAGTTTGAACTCTTGAAAATTGAAATTATGAAAAAGAAAATTTTCGGCCAAGTCGCTGCTTTTATGTACAGTATAGAGTTTCAAAAGAGAGGTATGCCTCATGCACATATGTTATTAATTTTAAAATCAGAATTTTGCCCTTTGAATCCCGAGGCTTATGATCGGATTGTGTCTGCCGAAATACCTAATCCAGAATTTGAACCACACTTGTATGCTACTGTCATTAGGCATATGATGCATGGTCCTTGTGGATATTTAAATAGACAAAATGCTTGCATGAGGAATGGTAATTGTAAAAACAGATATCCCAAAGAATATGCATCTTATACTTCTCATGCTGATGATGGATACCCTCAATATCGGAGAAGAGACGATGGAAAAATGTCATGATACGACAACAAAAGTTGGACAATTGATGGGTTGTTCCTTATAATCCACACTTATTAGCTCTCTTTGATTGTCATATGAATGTTGAAATATGTGCAACTGTTAAACTAGTCAAGTACATTTATAAATATATTTACAAAGGACATGATTTGGTAAGTTTCAATGTTGTTGCAACAGATGAAATGCAACAAATAGATGAAATTAAGGAGTTTCAAGATGGGAGGTGGATTGGACCACCGGAAGCGGTGTGGAGAATTTTTGGCTTCAAATTAAGTGAAATACAACCAGCAGTCTATGCGTTACAGGTTCATCTCCAAGATTCACAGTTAGTTTGTTTTAACAAAAACTCAAACCTTCAAACAATAGTGCAAACTGACAAGTTCTCAAAGACTATGCTAACTGAATTTTTTAGGATGAATCATACGAATGAAAGAGCTATGCAGTTAAAATGTTTGTACAAAGAATTCACACAACATTTTGTTTGGAACAAAAAGGATAAAATGTGGACTGAAAGAAAATATGGATTAGTTGTGGATAGGATGTCCACAGTGAATCCTTCTGAAGGTGATTAGTATTATCTTAGATTGTTGCTTTCGCACGTGAAGGGTCCAACTTCTTATAGTTATTTGCTCACTATTGACGGTAATTTGATGTCTTTGTTTCGAGAGGCAGCATTAAAAATGGGGCTTTTAACCTCTGACAATTACATTGAAGCGACACTTGAAGAATGTTGCAATTTTCATATGTCATCCGCTCTTAGATTTTTATTCTCTATTTTATTAGTTTACTATTCTCCAAATGATCCTGAAAGATTGTGGCAAAAATTTGAGTCAGAATTGTTGGCAGACTATATTAACATTCAACGCAAAGATAGAAATAATCATTTGGATGTAAAAAGTTGTGTTTTGAAAGATATTAACAATACATTGGAGCAAATAGGAAAAAACCTAAAGGACTATTGTTTAGCCCCAGAATCTTTTGAGAACTACTATAAAGAGCATTTGACAAGAGAATTTGATAATGAAATTAATATACAAGTTTCTCCTGAAGACTTAGAACTTCATTTTCGTCTGAATAGAGATCAAAAGATAGCTTCTAATCTAATAATAGAAGCACCTTTGTCAAATCAGAGCAAATGCTTCTTTGTTGATGGCCCAGAAGGAACTGGAAAAACGTTTCTTTACCGCTCTATTCTAGCCACTTTAAGATCTAAAGGATATATTGCAATTGCAATTGCAAGATCCGGAGTGGCGGCATCAATTTTGCCCTGTGGAAGAACTGTACACTCAAGATTCAAGCTTCCTCTAGATGGTGAAGATAGTAAAGTTTGTCAGTTGAGTAAGCAAAACTCTGTTGCCAAATTGATTCTCAAGTCTAAGTTAATTTTATGGGATGAAGCATCCATGGCAAAGAAAGAAGTAATTGAAGCTTTAGATTTCATGTTAAGAGATTTAACTGAAATAGAAGAACCTTTTGGAGCGAAAATGGTGGTGTTCTCAGCAGACTTTGCCGTCATTGCTAAGGGAACAAGAGAAATGCATGTTAAATCTAGCATAGTTAATTCTTCTGTGTGGCCTTTAATGCAAAAGGTTTCATTAAGACAGAATATGAGGGCTGCATTGGATCCTCTCTTTTCAGAGTTTTTGTTGAGGATAGGTGATGCGGACGTCGAGGCTCGAATCCTGGACTACCACGTACTCACAATACTTTGGATCGCTTTTATCATCAAATTCACGAGCAAGACATGCAAAGTTGCGGAAAAGACAATAAACAAACAAGAACAAAAATTACACGGAATTGAAGTCAAGGGAAACGTGAAAATTGGATGAAAACCAACCGAACCCTCACGTCTTTACAAACAAATAATTCAGCCTATGTAAATCATGGACTAAACTAGATGGTTTGAGATGTTCTTGAAATCAAGAACTTGAAGGATTTCCTATAGGTCACGCTAAAGGATTTCGGTCAATGAAGTTAATTAAACTTAATTAATCTTTAAGGTTTTTCACAACTTTTGAAGGTTGCAAATTTCTTAGAAAGAGCTAAAATTCTTTCATTAATCTTATTGAAAAAAACGTCAAAAGCCTTTCCTTAAATAAGGAAGGAATTCGGCCAGAAAAGGAAAAGGAAACAAAACCCCTAGAAGAAGCAAAGTACAACTTGACTTCTTAACTAACTAACTAACAAACTAATCCTTTTCCTTAATGGAAACTAAGACACGATTTGAAAAAGCAAAACACGGTTTTGCTTCCTCTTGGAAAACACTCTTAAGCTCCTAAATTGTAGGAGATTACTTTCCAAAAGTTTTCCGAAAATATAGGAGATTACTTTTCTAATTATCATGCAAGATAATTGGGCCAAGTAATGGACACTTAAATGAAAAACTCAAGCCCATAATTAAGTGTTAATGGACTTAATTATTACAACTCAAAAGTAAACCCTAAATTACTTTAAAATGGCGTTATCCATCATTTGTAAAAGTCCAAGCACGCCTTCTTGATCTTCAATGTGATTGATCCATGGAAACTATTCAAGGTGGTATTTCTTCAAGCTCCAAGGTAGAACTCTTAGAAACATCTTCATGAATTGTGATTGAAGAGATATTCCAAATAGCTCCATTGGTTGAAGATGATTGGACCAAAACATGCATGTCTTCAAAACTATCCAACTCTTCACAATGAGTCGCCAATAATGCTTGCAACGCCTCTTTCATCCTTTTGCTCCTTGATCTTGTCAATGGACCATCAAGATTCTCCAATGGATGAACAAGTGGAGTCGACTTTGGCACGGACATGGGCAGATTGCTATCATTCCCTCCTGATAAGTTGGTTTTATTCAAACTTAAATGTATTATTTCACTTGGCTTTTGCCCTGATTTTCATGCAAATGTGTGGTGCAATGTGCTATATTGTGTGTTTATGTGGTTTGCAACTCATAGTGTTTAAATGGTGAAAAAAAGACCAAAAATGTTGTTAAAATGAGGAAAATATATGCTTGGTGTCAAATGACAAGGTTTAGAGTTTGAAACAATGAGAATGGTGAGTGGGAATTTAAGAAAAACTGAAATGAGCTTATTTGGCCAAATTAGGGTTTGGGCAGAATGTTAGTGCAACTTGTTTTGGGTATAACTCTTTTAATACTTATCCACATTAGGAGATCTTGGATGTTCTGGAAAGCTCTTTGAGTGTACTTTATTTCTTATGTTTTAACATGCTTCTAATTATGTGTGCAAGTATGCGAAACGGGGGCAACTTTGCAATTGCTACTCTAGGTTTTCATCTTTGATTTCATATTGCCACATTTCGGTAGAATGAACATAGCTTGAGCTACAGACCTCCAATGATGCTGATTCTTAAACCAATGGAAAGCCAAGAGAACGCTCTAAAACTTTTATGTTTACTACAAAGTCTGATTCAGAGCCAAAGACACACGAATTCTGCATAGAAAAAGGAAGTTTGGCTGAAGCAAGAAATTTGCCCACTACATGTCGTGGACAAACTTTGAGATCAAAAGTTTGGCCTACGACATGTCGTAGGCCAATCTTGGAAGGACGCAAAATGGCCTACGACATGTCGTAGGCCATTCTTGAAGAGGAAAATTTGCTCCACGACATGTCGTAGGCTATTTAAGAGGAATGGAAGTTTGCTCCACGACATGTCGTAGGCTTAAAATCCAGTCTTGCCACGCCTCAGTTATTCGGTCATAACTCTCTCATATTAACTCCGAATTGAAGAATCAAAAGGCTGTGGAAAGCTAAGACCTTGGGCTACATCTTTCGTGCTTTAGGTTTTGCCCAGTTCACAATGCATCATGGCCAAAGTGTGGTTGGTAGGTGACGGTTTGTAAGTTTTCAAAATTTGAGAGGTAAAAAGCTCCAAGTATATATGCTTGTGTTTTCCTTGCATCCTTGAGTTGGATTTGATGCACTCATTTGTTGTTTATCTTACACAAATTGATGCCATAGGTTATGAACAATACTTTGCCCGTTGTGGCATATGTGCACATAAGTACCACACAACCTTGCCAACACCTTGCCCACCTTGCCAAGACTTTGCCAACACCTTGCCAACACCTTGCCAACACCTTGCCAACACCTTACCAACACCTTGCCAAGACCTTGCCAACACCTTGCCCACCTTGCCAACACCTTGCCAAAAGTTTGCCAACACCTTGCCAACACCTTGCCAAGACATTGCCAACACCTTGCCAAGACTTTGCCAACTCCTTGCCAAGACCTTGCCAACACCTTGACATACCTTGCCGCACACATGCCACAACCTTGCCGAATACAAGCACCTTGCCACACTTTGCCATGCACATATGAACCGGACCTTGCCACTCACCGTGCACACAGGCCGCACACATGCACAACACTTTGCCATGCACCTAGGCAACACCTTGCCATGCACCCTCGGCAACACCTTGCCATGTACTCTTTGGCACAACATTTGCACACGTTTTGGCACACCACTCGTGCACAACACAAACTTCACCAAACACTCACCTCGGTAAAGGAATCAAAACGGGCAGCCATGATAGAATTGCTCCACGAGATCTCGTGGACAAAGAAAAAGTGCCAAAATTTACTCCACGAGATCTCGTGGAAGAAAAAAACTGGTGGAAATTTACTCCACGAGACCTCGTGGAAGAAAAAAAATGGTGAAAATTTGCTCCACGAGATCTCGTGGAGTAAGTTGTGTAGCTGCATGCCAAAAGTTTGGCTAAGTGTTGAGATCTTGTGTTGTGTGTGCAGGGTCGGAGAAGGCGTGATCCTGGATGGCAGAAAGGCGCTAGAGTTGGCTTGGAGGTGTGCTAGGAGTTTGAAGGCGCGAGGAGCCCACGAAGTAAAGGCGTGGAGGGAGCTGACCAACAAGGGATTCGAAGCAGCGGTTTGAAGGCGTGGGAGTCTCTGGCACGAAGGCCGATGAAGACGCTGGCTTGTTGGCTTGAAGGCCCGTTGTGGGCTGAAGATGAAGGCGCTGGAGCATAAGCCTGAAGGCGCTGGAATGCTGGAGAGATTCTTCAACTTTGAATTTTCACATTTTAAGCTGATCTTTGTTTCTTCCATTAGGGCTTCCTGTAATATCTTAGATGTTTTACGTTTGCGTATTAGTTACATTTTCATAACTCTATATCTATGAATGTAGCTAAATTCCAGGGGGATCCCTGGACCATTATTCACTTTTCACATTTGTAACCAACTTTTGATCTAGAGATAGCCGGGAATAAATTTGCAAGGATCTACTTCTCTCTCTAGTTTCTCTCTCTAGCTTTTGAACTTCATTTTGGATTCCGATTGAGGATTGTTTTCCATTATTGTAATCTCCTTGCATTGGAGAGTCATCCACAATCCTTTTGAGAATTGGAAGCTTTGAGATATCTTAATTGGTAAACTCTTTCCAATCGATGAAATGAACTGTGTAATCTTCCAATTTGATGATCGTGAATTGAAAATGGAGTTTCCTGGCTAGATCTTGTGATATCCTAGGATTTGAACGGATGAATGTTTAATTCAGTTGATATGATGTCTTGCAATTGACTTAATTCACTAAGTATGAAATCACACATGAATCTACACTTTGAACTTGTTACATTTCATATTTCTGCACTGGACTTGGATGATTTGAACTCCAATTGTGGTCGCCATGCCAAGTTGGAGGTAGATTCACCATCATTTAGTGAGGATACATGAAATGAGAACTTGAATGTGATTTCTTGAGTCTTCTCACTTGTTCAACCGATCATTGCATTTATGAGATTCTGGCCTCGCCATGGGATGTTTTGAAGAAATGAACCTTAGAGAAGAAGTTGAGATTCTGTACTTTATAACACTAATCTAGGCCTCGCCATGGGAAAGGTAAGTGTTATGGAAACTAGCATGTAGTGCGGTCGTCATGCCGGCTATAGGTTAGGTTCTCGGGGAACTAAGATCTCCTCTGTTCATATTTGCTTGTCAATTGCATCGCATCAAGTCACTGAGAACTCAAAACTCCTAGGATATCCATTCACATTCATTAATTGCATTCAGGTTTCATTTCTTGTGTTAATTTTGTATGATTTAGAGTTTGGTACATAGTTGTAATTGTCACTCTTAGTTGTTAAGCCTGTTGTTTTTCTTTTACTCTTTTCTTTGTGACATTTTGTGAACAAAATCCAAATTCTTGATACCTCATTTTCCCTGTGGATACGATCCCTACTTACGCTACTACATTAGTGTTTAGGGTAAAATTGAGCTGATACGACTTTAAGCTGTTCAATTTTTGGCGCCGTTGCCGGGGAAAATGCTTGGTTTTCTTGAATTTTGAGTTGCTCTATTTTGTTTTTGTGTATATTAGTAGTTTTGTTCTGTTTCATTTTGGTAACTTTTGTTGCATTTTGTAGTTTTCGTGTTTTGTTCTCTGCTTTGGTGTATTTGTGTCAAGTGCAGGACAATGAAGTTCACTGTAATTGAGTATTGCACAAGTACCCAAGCATGTCTAGATGGTACGAGGACTTCTCTCCACTACCATATGAAGGGCAATGGCAAGATCAAGCACAAAGCAACAACTCACATCACATTGGGACACAAGAGCTTCCTGTGGAGGACATGTTTTCTCAACTTCTGGAAAAACTTGACAGAGGCTTACCAAAGGAAGATAAATGGTATTACCAACAACAAAGCAATGAGTGTTATCTCAGAGAAGAGGACAAAATGAAAAACATGTTGTCTCAAGTTTTGGAGAGAATTGATAAAAATGAAACAAGGTTCGCTCAACTGGAAGAAGAGCTTCAAGGGCAACAAGAAAGGTTTGATCGAATCAACGCTTTAATAAGCAACCTATGGGAACAAATTGAGACACCAACTTTAGATGCACAATACCATTCACAAGGTACACCTCTCATTCCTGAGGACAATTATTTTGAAATGCATGCAAATGTGGATTGTGGCTTAAAGTGTCTAAGGGATGAGGAGTCTACTTGTTTTGGGGATGATGTACATGGATGCTATGTTGCTGATTCTTTTGATCATGAATATGTGCACTTTGATGTTGAGGATGATGGCTTCTTTAGTGATCTTGATAGTGATGACTCTCGTGTTCTAAGTTGCCATGTTACTAAGCTGGAAAATGTGTCTAAAGTGGAATCTTGCATGAATTTCATGGAATTCAATGAGTCAAATGAAGTCGATTGCCTAGCTTTAGATGTTTTTCCTCTTGATAGCTTTGTGAATCGCTTAGAGTCACTTCTTGAAGATCAATGTGATTTCATGAAGGAGGATGATGTTGCATTTGTTAATGAAAGTGTTAACACATTGTTTGAAACTCTGGTTGAGGCACCAATTTTTTAAATGGTCAATAAATCTAAGTGTCTAATTGGTGACTCACAAGAAGTGCAAAGTGAGATACTCTTGTTAGTTGATGATAATGCTTGTTGTGTTATTGAGAAAGAAAAGCCTCACGAATTTCCCAATGTTAGTTTTGATGATAAAGATGTTAACATTTTGAATGACAATGACAATGATGATGCTGATTGTTATTCTCTGAATGTAACTTTTCTTGATGACTTGATAAATTGCATAAAGTCATATCTTGATGAACATTGTGATATCATGAATCAAGATAATGTTGAACGTGCTAAAGAAAATGTCGATATTAGGCTAGCTGCTGAAGAGATGTTAACATTTTGACAGAATGTCGAAGTTTCGAGCTCATTTTGTTATGAACTGACTAGGTGGTTTTTGAGTTTGCATGAATTTGTTTGTTGAGACCAATGGATGTACAAGCCTTGGATTAGAAGGCCTTGTAAGGTTGGGAGAGTCTAAATGTGGTGGAAGAAGTAAATCGACTAGGACCCTCGGTAAAGGGTGGAAGAGTTAAATGACTTTGCCTCCAATGGTGACAAGAGGTTTAAGGAGACTACCTTTAAGGGAGGCAACTCTCAGTGGTTCAAAGGATGGAATTATGTAGAAGGTGGCCTTCCCATATGCATGAGATCAAAGGCACCTCTTGGCCACTATTTTACAAGTCGCCATACAGGAGGATGATAAGAAGTATTAGTTGAAATATCATATTTCTGGCGACAGAGAGGAAAGTTTCAAAGAAGTAAAGTCTAGCTGTGAGACTGATTAAACCCAGAACTACCTTTCTTTTCATTTTACCCTTAACTTTAGTTTTTAGTTCAATTAATTGTTATGTATCTGTTGCAATTTTGCTTATACTCACCCAAGGTCCACTTATGTTGTAGGAGCTTGTACATGAAGGGAATTGCAATGGAAATATGCCATGCACACATGAGGCTGAGTGTGGGAGTGGAGTCATGAACCACTTCTCCAATGCACACTATTACTTTAATTAGATTTTTCTAGGCATGAATTGTGCCATTGTCCACTTAGTGTTTGTTAGTTGCCTATTTTACACCACCATGACTCTTAGTCATGGTGCGGCACTTTGCTTGGGAATACTACCTTCATGTCATGTCCACCTTGCATAAATATATATGCGCTTGACGTGAGTGATTTCTGAATAAGCTTTGATTCACTATGTGTAGGAATTTTCATGCAAGAGGGAATTATGGACAAAGACACTTCACCAAGCAAACATTGGAATTCAGTGACAATATCAGTATCAGGGAGTTCCTAATCCTATATTACTTTACATTGAGGACAATGTAGTTTTAAGTGTGGGGGGGAAGAGGTTTGCTTTGGGTTTGTGTTTTTGGTGCTTATACGTTTTCTTTCATGCCATGTGATGGCTTAGCATGTAATTTTTGCATTTTGTTGTATCATTTTTGAGCCTATTTCCCGTATATGTGTGTTCTTTCATGTTTTGTGCAAAGTTTAAGCTTTTTGTGTTGCTTGTGTTTGAATTTTTGTGCAAATTTTAAACTTTTGAAGACAAGTTGTGCAAAGTTTACAGTGAGTTCATTTATAGAGTCAAACAAATTTTTGTTGACTTGTGGAAGTAGTCAAATGATAGAGTGAGTGAGCTTAGAAAGGTTGGGTTTATTCCGGTGTATTTGATACTTTGTTCTTAGTTCATCATGGCTTAGTTCAAATTGCATCACTTTACTCTTTTTGAGCTTTGTATGTGAAAATTTGTTTGTTTCACCTGGCTACTTAGTGCTGAGGATAATTGGTTACATTTTGCTGGCTAAAGCCCGATGTTAAGGTAAGATAAATTATGCCATGCAAAAAACTAAATGACACATGAGGTTATGTGTATGGAAGCTTACTCTTCTTGCTATGCATTTGTCTGGATGTTTCCAGAGTTCGTGCATGCTAATCAACTTGAAACTCTTATGAACATGTGCATGCATAAGAGAAGACATAGAAGAAAAGCCTTTTGGCATCTGGAAGGAAAAAGCCACAAGAACTTGGCAAATGGATTAAAGGGAAAAAACAGCCAAAATACCCAGGGCAAATGGTCCAATGAGTATCACAAATGCACTAATGTGCTTAATAAGGCAAGTGCCATAGACGCTGTCTGCGCATAGGATACCATGTCTTGGACTGCATGTTCATGAGTTGGCTAAGGAGATAGGCTTGTATTGAATGAGTGAGACAACTAGATGGTGTATAGCCAAGCGAAAGATGAAGTGCATGTCCTCAGCACACACTTGCACGCTGGCATGTTGGTCTTTAGTCATTGTGCCTTGCCAATTAGTTGATAATTTGTTGCTGAAAAATCTGAAGGGCTTGCGTGCCAGAAATTTGGAATGAAATTCTGTGTGGAAAAATGTTATTGATGGACTTGGATGTGCGCCATTGTGGTATTGAATAAACAAATGTGTAAATATGGGTTGATAAAAATGAGTTTTGGAGTGCTACAATTTGCTGAGGCCAAGCTATTGTGAATGTGTTGAAATTATGGGAAGTGTTCTTTTCCTATCAGAGTTCAAAGCATGTGTGTGTGTGGCATGGTTTTGTGATTGAGTTAAATGGTTTCGTTTTGTGTCTTTGCTTGAGGACAAGCAAAGTTTCAAGTGTGGGGGAATTTGATAAGTTGGTTTTATACCAACTTAAATGTATTATTTCACTTGTCTTTTGCCTTGATTTTCACGCAAATGTGTGGTGCAATGTGCTATATTGTGTGTTTATGTGGTTTACAACTCATAGTGTTTAAATGGTGAAAAAAAGACCAAAAATGTTATTAAAATGAGGAAAATATATGCTTGGTGTCAAATGACAAGGTTTAGAGTTTGAAACAATGAGAATGGTGAGTGGGAATTTAAGAAAAACTGAAATGAGCTTATTTGGCCAAATTAGGGTTTGGGCAGAATGTTGGTGCAACTTGTTTTGGGTATAACTATTTCAATACTTATCCAAAGTAGGAGATCTTGGATGTTCTGGAAAGCTCTTTGAGTTTACGTTATTTCTTATGTTTTAACATTCTTCTAATTCTGTGTGCAAGTATGAGACTCTGGGGCAACTTTGCAATTGCTACTCCAGGTTTTCATCTTTGATTTCATATTGCCACAGTTTGGTAGAATGAACATATCTTGAGCTACAGACCTCCAATGATGCTGATTCTTGAACCAATGGAATGCCAAGAGAAAGCTCTAAAACTTTTAGGTTTACCACAAAGTCTGATTCAGAGCTGAAGACACACGAATTCTGCATTGAAGAAGAACGTTTTGTTGAAGCAAGAAATTTGCCCACGACATGTCGTGGACAAACTTTGAGAACAAAAGTTTGGCCTACGAGATGTCGTAGGCCAATCTTGGAAGGATGCAAAATGGCCTACGACATGTCGTAGGCCATTCTTGAAGAGGAAAATTTGCTCCACGACATGTCGTAGGCTATTTAAGAGGAATGGAAGTTTGCTCCACGACTTGTCGTAGGCTTAAAGTCCAGTCTTGCCACGCCTCAGTGTTTCGATCATAACTCTCTCATATTAACTCCGAATTGGATGATTCAAAAGGCTGTGGAAAGCTAAGACCTTGGGCTACAACTTTTGTGCTTTAGGTGTTGCCCAGTTCACAATGAATCATGGCCAAAGTCTGGTTGGAAGGTGACGGTTTGTAAGTTTTCAGAATTTGAGAGGTAAAAAGTTCCAAGTATATATGCTTGTGTTTTCCTTGCATCCTTGAGTTGGATTTGATGCACTCATTTGTTGTTTATCTTACACAAATTGATGCCATAGTTTATGAACAATACTTTTCCCGTTGTGGCATATGTGCACACAAGTACCACACAACCTTGCCAACACCTTGCCCACCTTGCCAAGACTTTGCCAACACCTTGCCAACACCCTACTAACACCTTGCCAACACCTTGCCAACACCTTGCCCACCTTGCCAACACCTTGCCAAAACTTTGCCAACACCTTGCCAACACCTTGCCAAGACATTGCCAACACCTTGCCCAGACTTTGCCAACACCTTGCCAAGACCTTGCCAACACCTTGACATACCTTGCCGCACACATGCCACAACCTTGCCGAATACATGCACCTTGCCACACTTTTCCATGCACACATGAACCGGACTTTGCCACTCGCCGTGCACACAGGCCGCACACATGCACAACACTTTGCCACGCACCTAGGCAACACCTTTCCATGCACCCTCGGCAACATCTTGCCATGTACTCTTTGGCACAATATTTGCACACGTTTTGACACACCACTCGTGCACAACACAAACTTCACCAAACACACACCTCGGTATACGAATCAAAACGGGTAGCCATGAAAGAATTGCTCCACGAGATCTCGTGGACAAAGAAAAAGTGCCAAAATTTACTCCACGAGATCTCGTGGAAGAAAAAAACTGGTGGAAATTTACTCCACGAGACCTCGTGGAAGAAAAAAAATGGTAAAAATTTGCTCCACGAGATCTCGTGGAGTAAGTTGTGTAGCTGCATGCCAAAATTTTGGCTAAGTGTTGAGATCTTGTGTTGTGTGTGCAGTGTCGGAGAAGGCGTGATCCTGGATGGCACAAAGGCGCTGGAGTTGGCTTGGAGGTGTGCTAGAGGTTTGAAGGCGCGAGGAGCCCACGAAGTAAAGGCGTGGAGGGAGCTGACCAACAAGGGATTCGAATCAGCTGTTTGAAGGCGTGGGAGTCTCTGGCACGAAGGTGTGAGGAGGCTGATGAAGACGCGGGCTTGTTGGCTTGAAGGCGCGTTGTGGGCTAAAGATGAAGACGAAGGCACTGGAGCATAAGCCTGAAGGCGCTGGAATGCTGGAGGAATTCTTCAACTTTGAATTTTCACATTTTAAGCTGATTTTGGTTCTTCCATTTAAGGGCATTCCTGTAATATCTTAGATGTTTTACGT
Organism: Ophiorrhiza pumila; assembly: GCA_016586305.1. NCBI lineage: Eukaryota > Viridiplantae > Streptophyta > Magnoliopsida > Gentianales > Rubiaceae > Ophiorrhiza > Ophiorrhiza pumila. Next base: position 20,040,349 of record BLIW01000005.1, read on the forward strand.
TTGCGTATTAGTTACATTTTCATAACTCTATATATAGAGAATGTAGCTAATATCCAGGGGGATCCCTGGACCATTATTCACTTTTCACATTTGTAACCAACTTTTGATCTAGAGAGAGCAAGAATAAATTTGCAAGATCTACTTTCTCTCTCTAGTTTCTCTCTCTAGCTTTTGAACTTCAGTTTGGATTCCGATTGAGGATTGTTTCCGATTATTGTAAATCTCCTTACATTTGGGAAGGCATTCCATAATCCTTTTGAGAATTGGAAGCTTTGAGACATCTTAATTGGTAAACTCTTTCCAATTGATGAAATGAACTGTGTAATCTTCCAATTTGATGATCGTGAATTGAAAATGGAGTTTCCTGGCTAGATCTTGTGATATCCTAAGATTTGAACGGATGAATGCTTAATTCAGTTGATATGATGTCTTGCAAGTGACTTAATTCACTAAGTATGAAATCACAAATGAATCTACACTTTGAACTTGTTACATTTCATATTTCTGCACTGGACTTGGATGATTTGAACTCCAATTGTGGTCGCCATGCCAAGTTGGAGGTAGATTCACCATCATTTAGTGAGGATACATGAAATGAGAACTTGAATGTGATTTCTTGAGTCTTCTCACTTGTTCAACCGATCATTGCATTTCTGAGATTCTGGCCTCGCCATGGGATGTTTTGAAGAAATGAACCTTAGAGAAGAAGTTGAGATTCTGTCCTTTATAACACTAATCTAGGCCTCGCCATGGGAAAGGTAAGTGTTATGGAAACTAGCATGTAGTGCGGTCGTCATGCCGGCTATAGGTTAGGTTCTCGGGGAACTAAGATCTCCTCCGTTCATATTTGCTTGTCAATTGCATCGCATCAAGTCACTGAGAACTCAAAACTCCTAGGATATCCATTCACATTCATTAATTTCATTCAGGTTTCATTTCTTGTGTTAATTTTGTATGATTTAGAGTTTGGTACATAGTTGTAATTGTCACTCTTAGTTGTTAAGCCTGTTGTTTTTCTTTTACTCTTTTCTTTGTGACATTTTGTGAACAAAATCCAAATTCTTGATACCTCCTTTTCCCTGTGGATACGATCCCTACTTATGCTACTACATTAGTGTTTAGGGTAAAATTGAGCTGATACGACTTTAAGCTGTTCACCTCCCTCCTCGAAAAGATTCGTCCTCGAAGATAAATCAGAAATATTAAATGTAGATGAAAAATTGTCATACTCACTAGGAAGTTTAATTTTGTAAGCATTATCTCCAATCCTTTCCAAAACACGAAAAGGACCATCTCCTCTTGGATGAAGCTTAGATTTCCTTCTTTCAGGAAACCTTTCTTTCCTTAAGTGAATCCAAACCTAATCACTAGGTTCGAAAATCACGTGCTTCCTGTCCTTATTGGCTTGCTTAGCATATTGTTCATTATGCCTCTCAATTATGTTACTAACCCTTTCAATTAACTCCTTAACAAAATCAGCTTTCTTTTTACCTTTGACATTAACAAAATCATTAATAGGAAGAGGCAAAATATCAATTAGAGTTAAAGGATTAAAACCATACACAACTTCAAAAGGAGAGCAATTAGTACAACTATGAAATGTTCTATTATATGCAAATTAAATATGAGGAAGACAACTTTCCCAATTCTTTAAGTTTCTTTGGATAATGGCATGAAGCAGGGTATATAAAGTGCGATTAACTACTTTAGTTTGTCCATCAGTTTGTGGATGTGCAGTAGTAGAAAACAACAATTTAGTGCCTAACTTATTCCATAAAGTTTGCCAAAAGTGAGACAAGAATTTAACATCCCTATCACTAACAATACTTTGTGGAATGCCATGAAATCTAACAACTTCCTTAAAGAACAAATCAGCAATATGTGTAGCATCATTAGTTTTGGAACATGCAATGAAACGTGTCATTTTACTAAATCGATCAACTACTACAAATATGCAATCTTTACCATTGCGTGACCTAGGTAATCCAAGTACAAAATCTATTGAAATATCAACTCAAGGATGATTAGGAACAGGCAAAGGTGTGTACAAACCATGAGGCATTACTTTCGATTTTGCTTGTTTACATACAATGCACTTATCACAAACACTTCTAACATCTTTGATCATGTTAGGCCAATAAAAATGTTCATTTAAACAACAAGAGTCTTAGCAATTCCAAAATGCCCCATTAACCCTCCCACATGGGTTTCCTTAACAAGTAAATCACGAATGGAACAAGAGGGTATGCATAATTTATCTCTTCGAAACAAAAACCCATCATGCACATAATAATCTCCATTCGGCCTTAAAGAACAAGTATCAATTACGGCTTTAAAATCAACATCATCTTTGTACAAATCTTTAATTAAATCAAAACCAAGTAACTTATCATGCAAATAGGTGAATAATGTGTATCTCCTCGACAATGCATCAGCTACTATATTTTCTTGACCAGATTTATACTTAATCATATATGGAAAAGTTTCAATAAATTCTAACCATTTATTCACTTTTTATTCAATTTACCTTGAGTTTTCAAGAATTTAAGGCTTTCATGATCAGAATGAATAATGAACTCTTTAGGCCATAGATAATGTTGCCAAACCTGTAATGACCTTACCAAAGTATACAACTCCTTGTCATAAGTTGCATACTCCAAAGCTACCCCATTAAGATTTTCACTAAAATAAGCCACATCTTGATTCCTGCATTAAAACAGCACCAATACCTATTCCGAAGACATCACAGTGTATCTCAAAAGCTTTATGAAAATTAGGCAAAACAAGAAGAGGGGCATGAGTCAACATGTATTTCAATTTGTTAAAAGCGTTTTCATGTTCATCTTTCCATTCAAAAGTGACATTCTTTTTAACAAGTTCATTTAAAGGTGCAGCTATAGAACTAAAGTCTTTAACAAATCTTCTATAAAAACTTGCCAAACCATGAAAACTCCTAACATCACTAGCATTCTTAGGTCTCGGCCAATCCATGATTGCCTTGACTTTTGACTCATCAACAGAAATTCCTTGAGAACTAACAACATAACCCAAAAAGATAATTGATTCCATGCAAAAAAATACTTTTTAAGGTTAGCATACAACTTGTTCTCATGCAAAACAACAAATACTTGCTTAAGATGTTCAACATGTTCATCAAGTGATTTGCTATTTATAAGGATGTCATCAAAATAGACCACAAAAAATTTTCCAATAGAAGTTCGAAAAACATGATTCATTAGCCTCATAAAAGTACTAGGTGCATTAGTTAAACCAAAAGGCATGACTAACGATTCATACAAACCATACTTTGTTTTAAAGGCTATTTTCCATTCATCACCCTCTTTCATTCGAATTTGATAGTAGTTGCTTTTTAAATCAATCTTGGTGAAAATACATGAACCATACAACTCATCAAGCATATCATCTAATCTAGGAATTGGAAGTCTATACTTAACAGTGATTTTATTGATGGCACGACAATCAACACACATTCTCCAAGACTCATCCTTTTTAGGGACCAAAATAACAAGAACCGAACATGGACTAAGAGATTCGCACACAATACCTTTGTCAAGAAGTTCATCCACTTGACGTTGAATCTCTTTTGTTTCCTCAGGGTTAGCTCTATAAGCTGGACGGTTTGGAATTTGAGCTCCTGGCACGAAGTCAATTTGGTGCTCAATACCTCGAATAGGTGGTAAACCTATTGGTAAGTCCTCGGGAAACACATCTCCATATTCCTGTAAAAGAGATAAAACAACACTAGGCAAAGAAGAAAGGTGATCACTATCAATGATAAGTACATCTTTGTGATACAACAAGTACAATGGTTGCCTATCTAGTATTGCTCTCTTTAAATCACTCATGGAAGCAAAACAACAAGATTTAGATGGAACTAACTCTCGGCTATCACTATCACTATTTCTAGTTACAATGTTTCGCCCTATGCTAGTTACATTCTTTTGATTATCTTGATCATTCTTTGCTTTTGCTTCACGTATTGCACCATAGGCCTTAGTAATCTTTGCTTGGTCTTCAAAGACTTCAGTTGGACTTAAGGCTCTCAAATTAAACTTTTTACCTTGGTGCGAAAAATGGTAAAAGTATTTCTTGGCAAGATATACAACATCTCTATCAAATTGCCAAGGTCTTCCAAGCAATATATGAGCAGCTTCCATTGGAACCACATCACACAAAATTTGATCAACATACTTTCCAATGGTGAATGAAAATTTCACTTGCTTGGTTACTCTAGTCTTAGCTGAATTATTAAGCCATTGAAGTCTATATGGCTTTGGATGTTTCATGCAAGACAAATTCAACTTATTCACAAGTAAAGTACTCACCACATTTCTACAAATTCCACTATCAACAATAACAGTGCACATTTTATTTTGAACCATGCAACGTGTGTGAAATATGTTTTCACGATGGATCAAATCTTCAGTAACATGTGGATTAGCATTAAGTACTCGACGTGAGACTAAACAAAAATCACCAAACTTATATGCTTCAAGATCTTCACTACTTTCATCACTTGCATCTTTCTCCACAAGTTCGGGCATATCAGCACATTCCTCATCACATTCCACTTCTCCATTGTCAAGAATAACCATTATCTTACGAGTAGGACAATCAGATTGGCAGTGGCCATAATCTTGACACTTAAAACATCTAATATCCCTTAATCTTTCTTTTGGTTTTGGTGTCGGTTTTGAGGAAGATTCAGTAACATTACGGCCTATTTTTGGAGCATTATTCGGTGTGTTTGAAGGCCGATTTGGTGTGAACTACCTCGGCTTTGTTGGTGGAGTGAAAGTCATCGAGTTTGGTTTAATATCTCTCTTCCATAGCGATGATAGTTGGGTGAATCGCCCCTTGGATTTGAGATGCTTTTCGATCTTAATTGCTTTATGAACTAACTCATTAATATCAACATAACTTTGAAGATCAACATGGTAATCTAGTTCGGAACTCATACCTCAAAGAAACCTCTCAATGGTTGAGTCGGGATCTTCTTGAACATTGGCCTTTATCATAAGGGACTCCATCTCATGATAATATTCCTCCACTGATCGATTTCCTTGGACAAGTGAATGCAATTTGCGATTGAGTTCACGATTGTAATGGGAAGGAACATACTTCTTTCTCATGAGCACCTTCATTTGATTACAAGTCCGGATTGGTCTTTCACCACCTTGGCGTCTAGTTTTCACTACCTCATCCCACCATAAACTAGCATAATCCTTGAGATGCATGAAGGCTAGGCGGTACCTTTTATCCTCGGGATAATCATTGCCTTCAAAGAAGTGATCGAGGTCTCGGACCCAATCAAAATATGCTTTGGGATGCCTTTCCATGAAAAGTAGGTATGATTACTCTAACAGAACCAACAGCAAGTTTGGACTTTTTACCCTTTTTAGAAGATTCCGAAAACTCCCCCTCCTCATCCTCATCATTGGATGCATCATCATCATTATAGTGGATTTTTCGTGAGGCAGAACTCTTAGATGCCGAACCCATATTATCAAATTGGAGTTGCATCTTTTGAATCATCTTCAAAAGTACCTCATTGGCGTACTTTTGTTCGGCCTGGGTGACTTGTTTATCACATTCCTCCATTGGTACCTGCAAGATTAGTGAAGAAAACGCAAGAAAAATATATATAATCCTCACGGGTTCTCACTTTGGGAAGTAAGTACTCTCACTCTCTTTTTGGTAGCTCTACTCTTTTTTTTTGAATACCCTAAATAATACACTCTTTAATGATTAATCAACTAAACTAATAATCCAACAAGTTACGTTAATTTGTAGAACACAAGAAACCAAAAGTTCAATGCAACACAACGTACACAAGTTAAATTAATTAGAATTTTTAGTGAAGAAACTGCCAAGAATATTTAGGATTCGTGAAGGGTGTAATTCGATTCAGTTTATGAAACTATAAAATTTAGAAACTAGGACGAAAAACAAGAAGATGACAATCTGAATGACGTAATTCCGATCTATATTGAAGAAGTTATGGCAAAAGTAATTCTTGGTGATCTTTTTTTAGGAAACAAGCTTAGAACCTTTTAGGAAACAAGTTGCCAAAACGAATTTTTCTTTCCCTTTTGTCTGACTTTCTATAATTGAATTGGACCAATTGCTTTTGGGCTGTATTTTACTTTGTCTTATCTCTCTTTTTTTAATAATAAATGTCAATATTTATTTTTTTTGACGTCGATTTTTTTTTTAACTTTCGGACAACAAGTTCTTAAATTCAGCAACAAATATGTCTCAAGATATCACCAAATATATGGAATTTCACAATTCCAAAAGAAGCAATCTTCAAGATTCAAGACAAAGATCAAGAATATGCACTTAGATTCGGAATTTAACAATCTTGAATTTCAAGAATTTCAAGAAGTTCAATAACTTGATCAAGAATTAATCTTTTTGACTCAAGATGAAACTTAACTAAAAGAATTATGAAGATAAACATGATAGCAACACAATGGCGAAAAAAATTATTGAAATCGGACTCAAAACAAGAAAGTTCCAAAATTTGAAACCCTAACCCTAGTTGAAGCGGATTTGAAATCTGATTTTGAGCATGCAATTTCGAATTGATTTCAGCACAATGCAAGACACATAAACGGCAGAATTGAGACTAGAACAAGACTCAAGAAAGATTAAACAAAAACGGAAGCAAGACACAACAAATTCTAAAGCAAAACAGCCACCAAAATCGTAAGGGTTTTTGGCGCAAAATTCAGCTATGAATTGTGATATAAATTCCGCACGATATTATGAATTTTAAAGAGAAAAATTATAACATGTATTGCAGCAACACAATTGACTCACGGACATCAATACAATGAAGCAAAAACAGAAGCAACAAAAATGACAAAACAGCAAGAAACGGAAAGAACAACAAGACACGGAAAACCTGAATTTGGAAGTAACAACCCGTAGCTCTGATACCACTTTGATTCAGACGTCGAGGCTCGAATCCTGGACTACCACCTACTCACAATACTTTGGATCATTGTTATCATCAAATTCACGAGCAATACATGCAAAGTTGCTGAAAAGACAATAAACAAACAAGAACAAAAATTACACGGAATTAAAGTCAAGGGAAACGTAAAAATTGGATGAAAACCAATCGAACCCTCACGTCTTTACAAACAAATAATTCAGCCTATGTAAATCATGGACTAAACTAGATGATTTGAGATGTTCTTGAAATCAAGAACTTGAAGGATTTCTTATAGGTCACGCTAAAGGATTTCGGTCAATGAAGTTAATTCAACTTAATTAATCTTCAATGTTTTTCACAACTTTTGAAGGCTACAAATTTCTTAGCAAGAACTAAATTCTTTCATTAATCTTATTGAAAAAAAGTCAAAAGCCTTTCCTTAAATAAGGAAGGAATTCGGCCATGCAAAGGAAAAGGAAACAAAAACCCTAGAAGAAGCAAAGTACAACTTGACTTCTTAACTAACTAACTAACAAACTAATCCTTTTCCTTAATGGAAACTAAGACACGATTTGAAGAAGCAAAACACGGTTTTGCTTCCTCTTGGAAAACACGCTTAAGCTCCTAAATTGTAGGAGATTACTTTCCAAAATATTTCCTAAAAGATAGGAGATTACTTTCCTAATTATCATGCAAGATAATTGGGCCAAGTAATGGACACTTAAACAAAAAACTCAAGCCCATAATTAAATATTAATGGACTTAATTATTACAACTCAAAAGTAAACCCTAAATTACTTTAAAATGGTGTGATCCATCATTTGTAAAAGTTCAAGCACGCCTTCTTGGTCTTCAATGTGATTGATCTATGGAAACTCTTCAAGGTGGTATTTCTTCAAGCTCCAAGGTAGAACTCTTAGAAACATTTTCATGAATTGTGATTGAAGAGATATTCCAAATAGCTCCATTGGTTGAAGATGATTGGACCGAAACATGCATGTCTTCAAAACTGTCAAACTCTTCACAATGAGTCGCCAATAATGCTTGCAATGCCTCTTTCATCCTTTTGCTCCTTGATCTTGTCAATGGACCATCAAGATTCTCCAATGGATAGACAAGTGGAGTCGGCTTTGGCACGGACATGGGCAGATTGCTATCAATAGGAGAAGGGACTCAGCCTATAGATGAAGATGAGAATATAACACTTCCTTCTGAAATAGTTATATCTTACGATTGCGAAGAAGAATCATTGAATAGGTTAGCAAACAGTACATCTGTTTGGTATTAGTTCTAATACATGAATATTAGTTCTAATACATGATAATATTAGTTTATATTTTAATCAACTAAACTTCTTTCAAATGAGCATGTTGTTGCAATGTGTGTTTTCAGACTTACAATTATTTTTGAACGATCCATATCAATTGATCCATCGTTGCATCCTTTGTCCAAAGAATAGTTCAGTGGATGACATTAATGAATTGATAATCCACAAGTTTCCTGGTCAAGTTCATGTTTACACTAGCACAGATAGAACCATTGATCAAAAGTATCAAGTTGATTTTGAAGATTTTTTGAATTCTCTGAATCTCAAAGGCCTCCCTCCACATAAATTACAGCTAAAACAAAATTGTCCAATAATGCTATTAAGAAATTTAAATCATGTTGAAGGTTTATGCAATGGCACAAGATTAATTTGTCGAGCATTAGGTGAGCACACTATTTCTGCTGAGATCACTAGTGGTCCATTCATTGGCAAGACAGTATTCTTGCCAAAAATTCCATTACAAAATAGCGATAGTGAAAAACATGGCATCCCTTTTAAACGAATACAGTTTCCAGTGAAGATGTGTTTTTCTATGACAATAAATAAAGCACAATGTCAAACTCTAGCATTTGTTGGCATTTACCTTCGTGAGCCAATTTTTTCTCATGGCCACTTATACGTTGCTCTTTCAAGAGCAAAGACTTCTAAAGCTGTAAAAATCCTCATTCTGCCACCTACAAAAGATGAAAAAAAAATGACTGCCGAACAAGAAACGTGGTATTCAATGAGGTATTTGAATTGGCAAAACAGAATAATGAAGACAAAATGGTAAGTAAAGTGTTCTTTTATTTTCATGAATATTTACTGCATTAGATAATTTCTGAAGGAATTATAAATTTTGATTATGTGTATTGCAATTATTTATCATAACATTTCTTTTTTATAATATTATAATGATTTTTATTCATTGTCAATTAATAATTCAGGATGATGACCAGCATTCCGATTGATGAGATCAATAATCAAATGAACCCTTGGGTTGCAATCATAACAGTTGAGGAAAAATTGTAAGCAACGCAATCACCTAAAACGGCAACAAGATATCAGAAATTTACATTCTCTAATTTGAAGGTAAGTTAAAAAGTTATATTCAACTGTTAATATAATAAATGATTTACAATTTGATTTCAAACTACTGAAAGTCTAAAAAGTAATATTGTGTTCAATTTTGAAATAGGGAGCAAAAGTTGAAGGTATAATCTTTGACCGCGATATTGAACGCATGGCTCCAAAATTTCAGCAATATAAAAACTATCGCATTTCAAATGCTGATATAAGACCACTAACAGAAAGATTTGCACGTGAAGGTCTTAAAATGCAGTGGGTTATAAGTACATCTACTGTTGTGGAAGAATTTCTGGATCAGCAAAGCATTGTTCAATTAGATTGCAATTACATAAAGTTTGATAATCTTGCCCAATATATCGATGATAAGACAAAAAGAGTTGGTAAGAATTTATTTGAATAAGAATACCTCACGCCATTAACATATAAATTGATTGTCCAAATGATTGTAATTTGAGAATATCAACAGATATTCTGGCTGTGGTTGTTGATGTTTTGCCGAAGAAGATTGTGACAACTGCACAAGGAGAGAACAATGTTCCGAAATTTGTGTTGGTTAACGAACAGTGAGTGCTCAGACTATCACTCAAAATAATATGATACATATTGTATTTCTACAACTGTGTGATATGAAAATATTTAATTTTAGGATGAGGCCTATCATGCTCTTACTGTGGAATAAATTGATTACTGAACAAGGCCAGGAAATTATTGATGACCTCAAAAATTTTCTAGTGTTGATTGGTCGTCGACTGAAGACTACTTATTTGATAAGTTGGTTTTATACCAACTTGAATGGCTTAATCCACTTAGCTTTTGACTTGTTTTTCATAAGTTAGTGTAATGATTTGTTTGTTGTGGTGCATTTATGTGGTTGGCAATTGGTTGTACTAAAATGGTTAAAAGAGAACAAAAATGATGATGAACTTAGGAAATTGTGTGCTTGATGTTAATTGGCAAGGTTGAGAGATCAAAACAACTAAGAGGATGGATGAAACCGAAAGGAATTTGGTAGGTTCAATTTAGGGATTTGGCAGATTTGGTTAGTGAAGTTCATCTGGGCATAACTCTCTTGATATTAATCCCATTGGTGAGTTCTTTGGTGTTATGAAAAGCTCTTCGAATGCACTACACTTCTTATGTTTTAACTATTTTCCAATATTGTGTACAAGACTATGAAATATGAGTTTCTTTTTGGAATATCATTTTTAGGGTTTTAGGGTTTTAGGGTTTTACCTGCCTGCCACGGTTTGGTGTTTTGATGATATCTTGCGTTTCAGGTACTTGATGAGGCTGTTTCTTGATTCATTGGAAAGCTAAGAGAGGGATCTAGAATTCTTAAGTTCACCACCAAGGTTGAATCATAGGCTAAGACGCATTTACTTGGCATAGAAGTAGAGCATGGTGCTAGAATGAACACTAAGTCACACATGGTCTTGCATTGTATCGATTGGCATGCCATTCTCGCACAGCCTTGCCAATACACCTTGCCAAGTCTTGCCAACAAACTCTGCCACACCTTGCCGAGCCTTGCCGATGCACCATGCCAAGCATTTGCTACACTTTGCCACACTCATGGACACAACCTTGGCACACCATTACAACACACAACCTTGGCACACCATTAGCACTCTTTGGCACGACATTTGCACATTCTTGGCATACCATTCATACACGTTGGCACACCATCACAATTCACATTGTGGGCATCATCATCACTTCACAACTATTTCACACTCATTTCACTTGTTTTCATACTAAAAAAGCTATGACATGGACATCTCTTGAGCATCCACTACACACGAATCATTTGCACACTTTTGGCACAACATTGGCACCTAACCACACCACTTGAACACAACTGATCACCCTACATTTAGCAAGCAAAGATTTGGAATAAGAAAGGAAAATGGCCTACGACATGTCGTAGGCCAAATTTGGAGAAGAAACAAATGGCTTACGACATGTCGTAAGCCATTTCTTGAATAAAAAAACTTTGCCCACGACACTGGAGGAAAAATTTTGGCCTACGACATGTCGTAGGCCAATTCTGGAACAAGAGCATTTAGCCTACGACATGTCGTAGGCTAATTGTTAGATGGGGGCTGAAAAAATGGCAAAGTGTTGGAAGAGTTGCTTCATGGGTTTTCAGCTTTGTCACACTTCAGTAGTTTAGTCGTAACTTTCTCATTTTAGCTCCAAATTGGGTGATTCAAATGGCTATGGATAGCTAAGATAAAGTGTTACAACGTTCATGTTTTAATATTTCCCTAATTCACAGTGCATCATGATCAAATCTTGGTGGGAAGTTTCTGCCATGAAGTATTTTGTGTTGAGTTTCTAGAAAAATGGCTAAGTGTTTAACTTCTGATTTTCTGAAATTCCAGGCAGCTGAAGGCGTGGTGTGCGGTGGCAAGAAGGCGTGAATCTTTAAAGATTGGTCTGCTTGGAAGCTCGCGGAGAAGCTGAAGGCGTGATAGGCGCAAGCAAGAAGGCGTGAACTTGGTCTGATCTGCAACCTGAATTCTTCAGAAGCGAAGGAGTGAAGAGAAGAAGTTGGAAGGCGCTAACACTGTGATGAAGCCGCGCGGCTGTTGAACTGAAGGCGCTGGGTTGCTGAAGAAGTTTTTCAACTTGGGATTTTCACAATTTAGACTGATTGTTAGTCATTTCTTTGAAGGCCATTTTGTGTAATACTTTATACATTTTATGTTGCGTATTAGTTACGTTTTTCCAACTCTATATATAGGGAAGGTAGCTAACATGTAAGGGGGATTGATTATTCACTACTCACATTTTCCATATTATAACCGACTTTTGATTTTAAAAGAGCGGGAAGTGTTCTTCAGATCTACTTTCTCTCTCTACTTTCTCTCTCTAAGTTTATTGCTTCATTTTGGATTCAGATCAAAGAATTGCTCTCATCAATACACATCTCCTAGAAATTGAGAAGAAAAGTGACAATGCTCTCGGCATTTGGAAGCTTTTAAGACTCTTAATTGGTAAACTCTTCCAATTAATGATTATAAACTGTTTAACCTTCCAATTTGTTGATTGTGAAGCTAAAATGGAGATTCGTGGCTAATTGTATGATAATCTAGGATACTGAGGGTGAATGCTAGGTTGAAATGGTAATTGTGCAGTAGAACTAACAATCTAATATAAGAAATGAAAATTCTCAGCTATGAATTTGTAAAACTTGTTAAGTGCATGCTTTTGATCTGAATTTGATGAAGTGAGATTTGATTGCGGTCGTCATGCTGAATCGAGTCTTCTTTTGTAAGATTTGGATGAAAATCATTAATAAGAACCTGAGAATGCATGAGTTCTTAAACCTGTTTGAATTTGCACAGATCTTAATGCTAGACCTCACCATAGGAAGCTTTGAGTTTGAAAAATCCTGAGAACAAGGTGATAAGAGATTCTCCTACTCAAATGATGAATTTACATGCTAGGATCGGGCCTCACCATGGGAGATTCTAGGTGTTCATGCCTGAGTAATTTGAGTGGGAAATTGAGATGACACGGTTTTACTTCACCATTCTTAGGCCCGATCATAGGATAGGATGGTGTCGGGAGACTAAAATTGTAGTATAGTGACCATGCTAACTATAATTTCGGTCTCCATTTGTGATTCTCCTCTTCTGCTTTGATTGTATGTTAGTAATACTGCCTGTATGAGAATTTGCATTCACCCGGAAGTAGCCTAGATTATCAGCTTCATTTTATTGAAAACTTTGCTTTTACTTCTCTGAGTCTTACTTGAGTGTTCATTTCAATTCGTATTCGTGTGGAGTTAAACAAGTTTCTTCTTGTTAAATTTTGTAATCAGTGTTCTTTTAATCTTGTTATATTTTGGTGACATAATTGAGCATATCAAACTTCTTGAATCGACTATTTCCCTGAGGAACGAAACCTAGCTCACTGCTACTATATTCAGTGAAATTAGGATAAATTGACGAGCCACGACACTCGACATCAATTTTTGGCGCCGTTGCCGGGGAACTAGGCACGGTTCTTGGAATTTGTTGTTGTTCTGTTTTTAGTTTGTGTGTTTTATTGTTTTGATTTAGTTACTTCGTTTGCTTAGTACCAGGTCTCTTGAATTGCACATTTTTACTCTTTACTGTGTGTTGATTCTGTTACTTTTACATTCTTGTATTGGTTTGATTTACAGATTGATCCATTTGTTCGGTTTCATTTGGTGTACTTGAGTGTTGAATTTTACTTCTCTTTATTTAAGTTTATATTGCTATTACCTTTATAGTTAAATTTGGAATTCTTGTTACTGTGTTTGTTGTTGTTTCTTTTCTCGATATCATTTGCTGTTTCTGTTTGTGTATGCCCAGGTCTGTAAGATCTAGAGGAAAACCTGAATTTGAATTGGACCTTGAATTGGAAAGAACTCTAAGGATTCAAGCAAAGCAGAGAAACATGGCAGCTCAAGGAGTACAAGCACCGAGGTTCGGAGACCACTATGCAGTAAATTTTGACAATCGATTTGGTCATCAGGATATCGATGTGGAAAGTTACCACATTCCTCCACAAATTGTTTCAATGATCACCCAGGGCCAATTCTTCCAAGGTCTTGACAACGAGGATCCTAATGACCACCTTGATTGATTTCTCGGGTTATATAGCACTTTCAAGTTGCCAAGGGTTGACAGGGGTGAGGTTCACAGAATTTTGTTCCCATTATCTCTGCGTGGAAAGGCTAAATATTGGTTCAAAAGTATTGGGGGAGCAAATGCTGGGATGTCATTTGATGATCTACAGAAAAGGTTCTTGTCTAAGTACTTCCCTCCAGCTAAGCTTGTAAACAGAAGGTTGGAAATTATGAACTTCCAACAACAAGACAGTGAGTCATTTAGGGAAGCCTGGGAGAGATTTAACGATTTGATTAGGCAATGCCCCAATCATAACTTGGGCGAGATTAGGGAATTAAATACCTTCTTCAAGGGCCTAACTCCTGAATCCTCTTTGATGGTTAAAGCCTGTGCGAATGGAGCACTTAAAGACAAATCTGTGCCTGAGGTGCGTGAACTGTTTAACCAGATAGCTGAGGATGAATACCTTTTTCCAGAGACTAGAAAGCCACATGTCAGGAGACAAAGAGGAGTTCTTGATGTAGATGAAGAGACTTCACTTAGTGCTAAGTTTGAAGCATTGGCTAAACAGGTGCAGACTTTAAAGGCGACTCAAACAAAAGCCCCAGTACTTTCATGTGGACTATGCAAAGGAGACCATCACACGGATGAATGTGCAATCACTACTGAATCCATTCAGTATGTGAACAATTACAGTAACAAACCCCAATATGGTGGGAACTATTCTGGGAGCAACTATAATGGACGCAACAGACAATATGGTGGAAACCAAGGCAACTGAAATCAACAGCAGAACCAATGAGGAAATTACTATCAAGGTAATGACTCAAGAAGAGCAATGAATCAACCACCTCCTGGTTTTGATAATTAGGCTAGCACATCAGAACAAAAGAAGCCAACTGTGGAAGATATGTTCCAAAAGCTGATGGAAAAGATGGATAAGAACGAACAGAGATTTGGAGGTTTGGAGTCCACTGTGAAGCATCACGAAGCAACTTTGAAGAATATAGAGATGCAACTTGGTCAGCTTGCTAATGCTGTTCACCAGAGGCCAAAAGGAGCTCTTCCTAGTGACACAGTACCAAATCCCAAGGGAAGAGAAGCATGCAATGCTATTACTTTGAGGAGTGGAAAATTGTTGCCTGGAAGCAAACATGCAGAAGACAAGAGTGATGGCTTAGAGGAGGACCAAAAAGATGAAGCTGAGGAAGTTTTGGAACCTGAGAAGAATGGTGAGCAAGAGGAAAATAAGTCTAATAGGAAGGAAATACCAGCAAGGGTGGGGAATGAGATTACAAAAAATTCCAATCGTTATAACTTCCCAGATTATGCTCCAAAAGCTCCATTTCCAGAAAGGAAGAAACTTCTACCTAAAAAGGGCCCTCAATTCAATCGTTTCCTGGATGTACTCAAGCAAGTGAACGTGAATCTTCCTTTGATGGATTTAGTGACATAAATGCCAAAATATGCCAAATATCTCAAGGATCTCTAACAAAGAGCAAATCTTGAGATATGATGTTCCCATGATGGTTTCTAAATGCACTCAAGCTTGGATGGTTCATGATTTTCCTCCGAAGCTTAAGGATCCTGGGAGTTGCACTATCCCATGCAAAATAGGCACAAGGCATTTTGCAAAGGCGTTGTGCGACTTGGGTGCTGGAATCAACTTAATGCCATTATCCATTGCTATCAATGTTGGATTGGAAAGCCGTATTCGCCCAGTTGCAGTAACTCTCCAATTGGCAGATAGATCATTGGTAACTCCCACTGGTTTGGTAGAAGATGTTTTGGTAAGAATAAATAAATTTATATTACCAGTTGATTTTATTGTGCTTGACATGGAAGAGGACCCTGAGGTTCCTCTCATTTTTGGTCGTCCCTTCTTAGCCACTGGTGATGCTTTAATTGGTGTGAGAAACAAGACAGTCACGATTAGGATTAACAATGAGGAAGTGGTTTTTGATGTAAACTATGCTATGAAGCAACCTCTAAATATGGAGTCTTGTTTTGCTATCAAATCCATAACATGTTCTTCTTTGAATAATTTGAACAATATGCATGATTTCTCTGTTGTTGATGAGTTAAGTGTTTGTGGGGATGATTTTGATGGAATTGACTTAGATGATGAGGACAAGAAAATTATTTCTGAAATTGAGGATATCATTGAATGTTGCTATTTGGAAGAATCGATTTGTGAAATGCAAAGTGATGTTGTGGAAGTTAAAATGCATGAAACTGTGAAGGAAAATGAACATGATTCTTTTATGTTGTCATATGTTTTGACTAATGAAATTTGTAATCCCACTGAGGTGAGGAAGGAAGAATTTCTTTGCAGGAATGAAAAGCTTTTACCTTCCATTGTGGTGGCACCAAAGCTTGAGTTAAAACCACTTCCACCTTATCTCAAATACGCTTTCTTGGGAGAAAATGAGACGTTGCCAGTTGTTATATCTTCAAAGCTTGAAGGTTGGCAAGAGGAAAAGCTTTTGGAAGTTTTGAGGAAACATAAGTTGGCTATTGGATGGACAATTGCTGATATAAAAGGCATAAGTCCAGGTTTATGTATGCACAAGATTTTGCTTGAGGAAA
The DNA here is from genome assembly GCA_016586305.1 of Ophiorrhiza pumila. Classification (NCBI taxonomy): domain Eukaryota; kingdom Viridiplantae; phylum Streptophyta; class Magnoliopsida; order Gentianales; family Rubiaceae; genus Ophiorrhiza; species Ophiorrhiza pumila. The sequence goes on from BLIW01000005.1 coordinate 20,056,901, forward strand.
ATGCTGTGCCAGTACGGGATCGACAGAGAAGATTAAATCCCCCATATGATGGAAGTTGTGAAGAAAGAGGTTATCAAATTGCTTGACTTTGGTATGATTTTTCCAATTTCAGACAGCGAGTGGGTTAGTCCTGTTCAATGCGTTCCGAAAAAAGGAGGGGTCACTGTTATAAAGAATGAGGCTAATGAACTTCTAGCAACAAGAGTAGTCAGTGCCTGGAGAGTTTGTATGGATTACAGGAAGCTAAATAAGGCAACTAGAAAAGACCATTTCCCTCTTCCATTCTTGGAACAATTGTTGGATAGAATTGCTGGCTACCTTTTCTATTGTTTTCTGGATGGATATTCTGGTTACAATCAGATTGCAATTGATCCCAAGGACCAGGATAAGACAACTTTCACTTGTCCTTTTGGCACATTTTCTTATAAAAGAATGCCATTTGGTCTGTGCAACGCCCCAGCTACCTTTCAGAGGTGTATGATGGCCATTTTTCACGACATGGTTGAATCAATTATTGAGATCTTTATGGACGACTTCTCTGTGTTTGGAATGACATTCGATGGTTGTTTGGAGAACTTGGCAAAGGTGTTGAGAAGGTGTGAAGAAACGAATCTTGTGTTGAATTGGGAAAAATGTTAGTTCATGGTTCAAGAAGGGATTGTGCTAGGCCATAAAATTTCTCATGCTGGGATGGAGGTAGATCGAGCTAAGGTAGATGTCATCGCCAAACTTCCTCCACCTACCAATGTTAAGGGTATCAGAAGCTTTCTCGGACATGCCGGGTTTTATAGAAGGTTTATTAAGGATTTTTCAAAGATAGCTAGACCCTTGTGCAGCCTCCTAGAAAAAGATGTCAAGTTTGAGTTTGGAGCTGAATGTGTTGAAGCATTTGAAACTTTGAAAACAAAATTTGTGGAAGCTCCTGTGATAGTTACCCCTCACTGGGGTGAACCCTTTGAAATTATGTGCGATGCCAGTGATTATGCCTTAGAAGCTGCCTTAGGCCAGAGAAGAGACAAAGTGTTTCACACTATCTATTATGCCAGCAGACTATTGAATGAGGTCCAAATGAATTATACAACTACAGAAAAGGAAATGCTAGCAGTGGTCTTCGCATTTGATAAATTCCGTGCCTACCTTTTGGGGTCAAAGGTCATTGTTCATACAGACGATGCTGCATTGAAGTATCTACTTGCAAAGAAAGAGGCAAAACCACGTTTGATTAGGTGGGTTTTGTTGCTCCAGGAATTCGATGTGGAAATCAAAGATAGGAAAGGCTCAGAAAATGTTGTGGCAGATCACTTGTCAAGATTAGAGTTTCAAGAGCAAGATTCACCTGATGTTTTGGTGAAGGAGCATTTCCTTGATGAGCAGGTATTCAAAGTAGTTGAAGGGACATTGTCTTGGTACGCTGAGATTGCAAATTTTGTTGTTGCTGGCAAAATTCCATCTTATTACTCCAGTGATCAGAAGAAAAGATTGAGAAGTGATGCTAAATACTTCTTCTGGGAAGACAATTCTTTATATAAAATATGCAGTGATCAAGTGATAAGAAAATGTGTCAAGGAATAAGAAAAAGAGGACATCTTAAAGGCATGCCATGAAGGACCTTGTGGTGGTCATTTTGGATCAACTAGGACAGGATTCAAAATTTTGCAATGTGGGTTTTATTGGCCACATATCTTCTTGGATGCCAAAATCTGGGTTGGAAAATGTGATCGTTGTCAACGAACTGGTAATATCTCTTCAAGAAATGAGATGCCCTTGAACAACATCTTGGAGGTAGAGTTTTTTGATGTGTGGGGGATTGACTTCATGGGGCCATTCCCTAAGTCAAGAGGAATGGAGTACATCATGGTGGCAGTAGATTATGTTTCTAAATGGATGGAAGCTGTGGCTTTGGCTCACAACGATGCCAAAAGTGTAACTGCCTTCTTGAAGAAATACATCTTTAATAGGTTTGGAGCTCCCAGGGCTATAATAAGTGATGGAGGGACTCATTTCTGTAACAAGCTTTTCGAGTCTTTGTTGGCCAAATATGGTGTTACTCACAAAGTTTCCACAGCTTACCAATTACAAACTTCTGGCCAAGCTGAAATTTCCAATGGGGAGATAAAGAGGGTTCTTGAAAAAGTGGTAAATCCAGGAAGGAAGAATTGGTCTTTGAAGTTAGATGATGCATTGTGGGCATAAAGAATAGCTTACAAGACCCCAATTGGAGCTTCTCCTTTTCGATTGGTTTTTGTAAAGAGTGTCACTTGCCAGTGGAACTTGAACATAAGGCATATTGGGCGATTCAAACATTGAACATGAATTTGTCTGAGGCTCAATCAAAAAGAATGTTGGAATTGAATGAACTGGATGAATTTCGATTCAATGCTTACATGAGTGCCAAGATGTATAAGGAGAGGACTAAAAGAATTCATGATGCCAAGATTCAATCCAAGATTTTTTTTCCAGGGCAATTGGTATTGCTTTATAACTCTAAACTCAGATTGTTTCCTGGAAAATTGAAATCAAGGTGGAGTGGTCCTTTTAGAGTTGTTGATGTCAAACCTTATGGGGTAGTGGAAATCAAGAATGAAAAGAATGGCAATGTATGGAAAGTGAATGGCCATCGTCTCAAGCCTTACTTAACTTCTCAGGACAAGGTTAGCACTAGTGTGGAACGAGATCCACATGAGCTATACCTGATGATCCTATCATCTCCAATTGAGCTATGAAGCACGGTCGGGCTGTGGACTGTAAACCAAGCGCTCCTGGGAGGCAACCCAGTGTTTCTTTCCATTGTTTCTTTTCTTTTGTTTGGTTGGAACTATTTTTCTTTGTTAATTTTTAGTTTGTGTCGAATTTAGTTTCAAATTGTGGCAAAATCTTTGAACATAACTCAGGGTTATCCTTTGGCAGATTTGCATGAGGATGATGATGGACATTATTGCTAAAAGCAGGAAATGAATCTTTGGTTTTTTTCTATTCATTTGGGTAAATGAGTGTAATTGTCTACAACTCAGGTAAAAGTTCTGATGGTAAGAATTGATTCTAGTCCCGTGAACTCAAGAGCATTATTGATGCATTGCTGGTTTGGATGGTTTCAATAATAGAATAATGCGGACAATAAACTCAGACATGTAGGCTTTCGGTTTTCATAATCATTCACATGTGTTTGTTGGGTAGCTAGATGGCAATTCTATATATTGGATATCGTTCTTTTGCATGCTCATTACCATTCTTTACATTGTTGCTATTATTCGACAGTGTTCATTTCTTGATCATGGCTGATTATACTCCTCATCAGAATCCTTATGAATATGTTATCTTTAGTGAAGATCCAGGAACTACTTCTTCCTCTTCTAATGATGATGCGGTGGTGCTTGATGTTGAACCAGCTAACTTTCCTCATTTTATTAATGCTAATGCTGAGAATTTGTACCATGGTTTTAGCAATAGAGCTGTTATGATTGAGAGGCCATTTGAGGTCCCTTCCAGGAGATTTGAGGATGTGATCTTCAGGCAATCGTGGTCTCATTTTGCACGAGCTTCAGTAGTAGTGAATATGGACATAGTTAGAGAATTCTATGCCAATTCACGGGCTAATGGTGTTCACTCAGTGTTTGTAAGAGGGAAGTATTTGAGGGTCACCCGACACAGTATCATTATGCTTTATCGCCTTGATGATTTTCCTGGTAACACTTATTGTAGGTTGCTTTGGGCTGCCGATACTGATCGGTTGTTGACTTCAGTGACTTTACCTGGTGCTAGATAGGTGAGGAATGCTCGACGCGAGGCTTTATATGTACCCACCAGTGAACTCACAGCCGAGGCAAAATTATGGTTAATGTTTATCAATTCCAGACTTTTACCTACTAACCGTGCAGATATCGCATCTAGAGAACGTGTTCTTTTGATTTATGCTATTTTACATGATTTCTCTATTGATGTTGGGAAGTTGGTGTTAGAGTTCATCAGGCGAGCACAAAGAAGTGAGTTTGCACCCATGTATTTCCCAGCTCTGATAACAGCCATGGCTCATAGCAAGGGAGTTGATGTTACTTCAGATGCTAATCCTCAAAATCCTCTTGGACTTCTGGGAACTCCTCAATGGTTTGGGTTACAAGAAGAAGAAAGACTAGCAAGAATGTCCCGTGGCCTGTAGACAAGTGGATGGCCAGGTTCCTTTGCTCTTGTTTGTCTTGTCTTAGCTCACGGGGATCGTGCCATCATTTAAGTGTGGGGGGAATGCATGAATTGAAGCTTAGTAGTGCAAGTAGAAGAAGATTGTGCCATGCTGCTATTCTTGTTTTGTTAATGTTTTTTTTGATGTATTTAGTGTGGTAGTAAGCGTTCTTGAGTAATGATATTTTCATGAAGTAAGCTTGTTAGTTTAGAGGTTATGTGTTAAGGTAGTTTCGGTTATGTGTGAGTCATTAGATAGTAGAGTTTTAGTTGCTTGTTAAATGTGGTAAAATTGAATGGAAGCAATTCTCTGCTGTTCATGATTTGATATTCTGAGAAAGTTGATATTGTCATTGGTCGGTCATAAAGGCATGATAAGAATGAACAAGGTCTTACATCTTTGCCTAGATGGTCATAAAGGCATGTTTTGTGTGGTATGAATGCATGAAGTTGTGTTGGGCAGAGAAAGAAATCAGAATTCACATGCCTTGAGCTGAAGCATGAACATGTCTTGAAAAAGAATCGGGACTCACCTTTGAATGACTTGCTTGTTTGGTAGTGTTTGGTGGGAACATTTGCTTAGCTTGTTTGACCGATTTTCTTTTTTCTCATTTGTCTATAAAGTGCAACGTCTAGTGCTTGTCTTGGTAAGGTGGCTATTGTTGAAAACATAAGAGCGGTGATAATTAAGCTTAGTGCTCACATTAAACCTCTAAATTTCGTTCCTTCAAAGAGTTGATTCTAGCTCTCCAAAAGTTCTCCACTAAGGTATGTTTTTAAACCTTCTTGAAGCTTTGTAATTCCTTTTATGTACATTGAAATGTTCAAATAATGAAAGTGGGGGCATGATTTTGATTACGATGTAGCTAGAAAATGGATTGATGAACATGGAAAACATGATGTTGATAGCCAAATGACAATGCATGTTAAGTGTGGAGAAGCATGAGTTAAAAATTTTGATTTTCAAGAATTCCAGCTTTGCCACGTTTCTGTTTTTAGAGCATAACTTGAGTTAGGTGTGTTGAAATGAGGTGATTCCAGTTGCATCCTTTAGCTAACATGATGGTCTTCGATGTTTATGTTATACATTTTTGCTAATTGTGGCTGGAACTTAGACTAAAAGAGCTTAGAATATGAAATACATGTGGAAATCAGGATTTGAATTTGATGAATCTGCCAGTTTGACATGTCTCGGTATTTTGGGTATAACTTGCAAATGGAATGTCCAAATATGTTGATTCCAGTGGTAGAATTTATCTAAGAGGAAGGGCTACATTTCTTATGTTGGGCACTCTCGCTAATTTTTCCTGGAACATGATCTAATGTTGAGGACAATGTGTGTTCACGTTATGAATTATGGTCTGTGAAAATGCTGAATCTGAACAGTTTTGGGACTGTTGGTATTTTAGCCATAACTTGGCCATTTTGACTTCAAATGGGGTGATTCTTGTCCTAAATTTTCGATTAAAGAGTGCACTACAACTTTGATGTTTTTTGTGTAAACTGATTCTGCTTGCTTCCTAGATGAATTTTACAATCTTATAATGCTGGTTTTCAGTTTTGGGAATGTGTTTACATAAGAAAATGCATGTGCTTAGTGATGTTCTTAATGTAATTGTTTTGCTTTGAGTATTGTGTGACAAGCTGAATTTTTTTTAATAGAAATGGCACCAAAGAAAGATTCAACTTCAAAAAAAGCCACGACTTCAAAGAAGGGAAAAGGAAAAGCTCAAGCACTTGATGAATCTGATTCTGACCCGGAGTATTTTCCGGATGATATGCAAATGTTTGAGGAGCCTCCTCAATATGCGATGCCAGCTCCGACACCTAAGAAACGGAAAGGAGTCCCTGAGGTTTCTCTATTTGTTGATGAGGATGCCATGAGACGTTGGGAACAAGGGTTCAATATGAAATATATACACCTTGAACGCGGGTTCAGTGTGGAGAAAGGGCCGTTTAAGAAGCTGATGAAATTTTACAAATTCCATGAGAGGCTTAAGGTTGCCCCTGAGTTTTGCAATGTGAGCATTGCACGGGAATACTACGCAAATGCAGGGTCTCCGAAGGATAGAGCTGTCTATGTGAGAGGCATTTGGGTTCGAATCACGAGCGAGATTATCAATGCACATTTGGTTACACCTGATTATCCTGATGATCCGATCAAATTTCCAACCAATGAGGCATTGGATGAAGCTTTGATAAAAGAGTTGGCACATCCTGGAGCAGTTTGGGAGCTTAATTCAAAGGGTGAACATATGCATATTCGGAATGAATACTTGAAGAGTGACGTGAAAATATGGCTGTTGTTTGTGCTGTCTCGCCTCATGCCAAGTTCACAAAGAACCGAGGTGATTCGGAACCGTTTGTTCTTAATTTCTGCAATCCGAAGGAAGCGCAAGATCGACGTGGGACGTATCATCCTTGCGAGCATCAAAGATGGGACTGCCCAGAACAGTAAAGCACTGTATTTTCCTTTGCTAATTCAGGAGCTCTGTGTGGCACAAGGTGTGGATGATCAGCTTGGTGCTTGGGAGAAGATGCAATCTCCTATTCCTGAACAACTCTACTTAAAATACTTGGCACAAGACAAGGAACTGGAGCAGACAAGGACTTTGAGTGTGGAGGCATCTCATGGGGGAAGTGCCAATCCGACGTATGTCGAGAGTCAGGAGTAGCATCCTTTTAATTTTGAGTCCCTTCAAGGCGCGATTCAAGGTCTTCAGCAATCGGTTGAGCATCGGTTTTCCCACATGGATGAGCAATTCACAAACATGGGTGCACGATTATCAAACATGGATGAGCGGTTGGAACGAATGCATGAAGGATTTGAAAATATGCAACAGGAGTGGACGTCACAAGCTGTACGCATGGAGCATAGATTTGATGATCTATCCACGGTAGCTCAGCAGCAATTTGAAGTGTTATATCATAGGCAAGCGTGCATGCAGCGAGAGCTCGATAGGTGTAACAAGATGACGATTTATTACCATTCAGATTCAGGACCCCCGAAGCCAACTCCAACTTCGGCACAGTTAGCGGGGTATCGAATCCCAAATCTGTCATGTGATATGGTTAGTGGTACCGTGCACGAGCTTCCACCTGGAGTGACAGCAAGCCCTTCTTTGCATCCGTTACCCACATATGGTCGTATACCTCCTATGCCTCATACTCCTACATTCATACCAAATCTAGTGTTTACACCTGCTACAAGATTTCCATTAATAGCCTCGGGACAACCTCTTGAAGGCCCTGTCCATGGCCCTTTTCATTATGTTCCACAGTTAATTGGTGTCCCTTCATTTGCCACGGCTTCTTTGGATGGACAGTCTTTCTCTACAGCAGTTGCATTTGGATCTCCTTCTTCTTCAGCTCCATCATCGTTTTCTCAAGGAGTGCCTCCTTCATCTTAGCCTTTTACATTGGGGACAATGTTCATTCTAAGTGTGGGGGGAGACGAAATCTAAATTTTTTTTTCTTGATGTTATGTGTGAAATTATTTTGGTGTTGTGTTTTGCTTTGTGAGATTGTGGTGATGAAGTGGTGAATTGAGTGCTAAAATTGTGCTTATATGTTGTGTTTATATTGGTGAAGTATTGTTGGAATGGAGAAGCCAATATGTCAAGCATGTTACATTATTCAGTTCCGAGAAGGTAGTTGAAGTGGCTAGTTGGTGCGTGTCTTGAAGTTTGATGACTTGCTAACGCATGAAGTTTTTTTCTTTCTTTGCAAGAATGTTAAGTGGATTTTGTGAAGATGTTGTTTCTTGATGGATTAAGGAGTATGGTTCTTTAGAAGTCATGAGAAGTGGCCATAATAGTGCGCGAAGTCAAGCTGTCTTACTTTGAAAAAAATGAAGAATGAAGAAATGCCATGAATCGTTTTGTGTGCTAAGTATTGTTTGAGTGTTTAGAGTTTAGTATGTAGTTTGTTTTGTTTTGTTGAGGGAGGGAATGTACTCAGGCATGTTGAAAGTTTGTAATTTTATGTGTTTACCATTCGGCATTAATAAAATTGGAGTGTGTAGTGTTGTGTGCAAGGTATGAATTGAGATGTGAATTTGTGTGAAAAGAGAACAATGTGGAGATGCGTTGAGCTTATCATCTTGCATATGAATTTTTTTTAAGCTAAGTTGAAAGTGTTGTGTGAAAAAATGACTAAGAGTGAAATGGATTAAAAAAAATGGAGCGAAAAGAGAGTGAACAAGGGCAATCAAAATTGAGAAAATGGTTATCACCCTGTATGTGAAACTTTGTTCTTAGTTCACTTTGGCTTATTTCAAGTTCATCACTATTACTTGTTTTGAATCTTGCATGTGAAACCTTTTGGTTTGTGGTGCTAAGTTTGGAGAAATTGGTACATTTTGCTGACTAAGGCCCGATGTTAAGGTAAGATAGATATGCCATGCAAAACTCAATTGACATAGGAGGTAATGTGTATGAATTCGTTTCTGTTTGTTATGCATTTATCTGGTGTCTCTAGAATTCATGCATGTTTAGTCAATTTGGGATTCTTATGAACATGTGCTTGCACAAGAAATGATATGGGAGAAAAAGCCATATTGGCAACTGGGAAGGAAAAAGCCATAAGAACCTGGCAATCAAATTTAGAGAAAAAAACCATAAAACCCAGGCATTATTTCAGTCATCAATATGTGCACCAATGTGCAGCACTAATGTGCAGAATAAGGGCAATGTCCCATAGAGTACCAATGTACGCATAGGTACCATTGATCTTGTGATTGCATTTTCATAAGAATGGACAAAGAGATTGGCATGTATTGAATGGTATGTGAGACCAGCTAGAGGCTGTATAATAAAGGAATAGATGAAGTGCATGTTCCTTAGCACACACTTGCACGCATGACGTTTTGGTCTTTATTCATTGTGCCTTAGTTGATAATTTGTATTGAAATCTGAGAGCTAGGTACCATGAACCATCAAAGAATAAAGTTGTGTGTGAAAAAATGTTTTGATGAATTTGGATGTGGTCAGTGTGGATGAATGAACAAAGTGTTTGTATACGGGTGATGAAGGGGGTTAAATTGTGTGTATCTTTGCTTGAGGGCAAGCAAGAGTTCAAGTGTGGGGGAATTTGATAAGTTGGTTTTATACCAACTTAAATGGCTTAATCCACTTAGCTTTTGACTTGTTTTTCATAAGTTAGTGCAATGATTTGTTTGTTGTGGTGCATTTATGTGGTTGGCAATTGGTTGTACTAAAATGGTTAAAAGAGACCAAAAATGATGATGAACTTAGGCAATTGTGTGCTTGATGTTAATTGGCAAGGTTGAGAGATCAAAACAACTAAGAGGATGGATGAAACCGAAAGGAATTTCGTAGGTTCAATTTAGGGTTTTGGCAGATTTGGTTAGTGAAGTTCATCTGGGCATAACTCTCTTGATATTAATCCAATTGGTGAGTTCTTTGGTGTTCTGAAAAGCTCTTCGAATGCACTACACTTCTTAAGTTTTAACTATTTTCCAATATTGTGTGCAAGACTATGAAATATGAGTTTTTTTTCGGAATATCATTTTTAGGGTTTTAGGGTTTTACCTGCCTGCCACGGTTTGGTGTTTTGATGATATCTTGAGTTTCAGGTACCTGATGAGGCTGTTTCTTGATTCATTGGAACGCTAAGAGAGGGATCTAGAATTCTTAAGTTCACCACCAAGGTTGAATCATAGGCTAAGACGCATTTACTTGGCATGGAAGTAGAGCTTGGTGCTGGAATGAACACTAAGTCACACATGGTCTTGCATTGTATCGATTGGCATGCCATTCTCGCACAGCCTTGCCAACACACCTTGCCAAGTCTTGCCAACAAACTCTGCCACACCTTTCCGAGCCTTGCCGATGCACCATGCCAAGCATTTGCTACACTTTGCCACACTCATGGACAAAACCTTGGCACACCATTACAACACACAACCTTGGCACACCATTAGCACTCTTTGGCACGACATTTGCACATTCTTGGCATACCATTCATACACCTTGGCACACCATCACAATTCACATTGTGGGCATCATCATCACTTCACAACTATTTCACACTCATTTCACTTGTTTTCATACTAAAAAAGCTATGACATGGACATCTATTGAGCATCCACTACACACGAATCATTTGCACACTTTTGGCACAACATTGGCACCTAACCACACCACTTGAACACAACTGATCACCCTACATTTAGCAAGCAAAGATTTGGAATAAGAAAGGAAAATGGCCTACGACATGTCGTAGGCCAAATTTGGAGAAGAAACAAATGGCTTACGACAGGTCGTAAGCCATTTCTTGAAGAAAAAAACTTTGCCCACGACATGTCGTGGGCAAAATTCTGGAGGAAAAATTTTGGCCTACGACATGTCGTAGGCCAATTCTGGAACAAGAGCATTTAGCCTACGACATGTCGTAGGCTAATTGTTAGATGGGGGCTGAAAAAATGGCAAAGTGTTGGAAGAGTTGCTTCATGGGTTTTCAGCTTTGTCACACTTCAGTAGTTTGGTCGTAACTTTCTCGTTTTAGCTCCAAATTGGGTGATTCAAATGGTTATGGATAGCTAAGACAACGTGTTACAACTTTCATGTTTTAAGTTTTCCCTAATTCACAGTGTATCATGATTAAATCTTGGTGGGAAGTTGCTGCCATGAAGTATTTTGTGTTGAGTTTCTAGAAAAATGGCTAAGTGTTTAACTTTTGATTTTCTGAAATTCCAGGCAGCTGAAGGCGTGGTGTTCGGTGGCAAGAAGGCGTGAATCTTTAAAGGTTGGTCTGCTTGGAAGCTCGCAGAGAAGCTGAAGGCGTGATAGGCGCAAGCAAGAAGGCGTGAACTTGGTCTGATCTGCAACCTGAATTCTTCAGAAGCGAAGGCGTGAAGAGAAGAAGCTGGAAGGCGCTAACACTGTGATGAAGCCGCGCGGCTGTTGAACTGAAGGCGCTGGGTTGCTGAAGAAGTTTTTCAACTTGGGATTTTCACAATTTAGGCTGATTGTTAGTCATTTCTTTGAAGGCCATTTTGTGTAATACTTTATACATTTTATGTTGCGTATTAGTTACGTTTTCCCAACTCTATATATAGGGAAGGTAGCTAACATGTAAGGGGGATTGATTATTTACTACTCACATTTTCCATATTATAACCGATTTTTGATTTTAAAAGAGCGGGAAGTGTTCTTGAGATCTACTTTCTCTCTGTACTTCTCTCTCTAAGTTTGTTGCTTCATTTTGGATTCCGATCAAAGAATTGCTCTCATCAATACACATCTCCTAGAAATTGAGAAGAAAAGTGACAATCCTCTCGGCATTTGGAAGCTTTTAAGACTCTTAATTGGTAAACTCTTCCAATTAATGATTATGAACTGTTTAACCTTCCAATTTGTTGATTGTGAAGCTGAAATGGAGATTCGTGGCTAATTGTATGATATAATCTAGGATACTGAGGGTGAATGCTAGGTTGAAATGGTAATTGTGCAGCAGAACTAACAATCTAATATAAGAAATGAAAATTCTCAGCTATGAATTTGTAAAACTTGTTAAGTGCATGCTTTTGATCTGAATTTGATGAAGTGAGATTTGATTGCGGTCGTCATGCTGAATCGAGTCTTCTTTTGTAAGATTTGGATGAAAATCATGAATAAGAACCTGAGAATGCATGAGTTCTTAAACCTGTTTGAATTTGCACAGATCTTAATGCTAGACCTCACCATAGGAAGCTTTGAGTCTGAAAAATCCTGAGAACAAAGTGACAAGAGATTCTCCTACTCAAATGATGAATTTACATGCTAGGATCGGGCCTCACCATGGGAGATTCTAGGTGTTCATGCCTGAGTAATTTGAGTGGGGAATTGAGATGACACGGTTTTACTTCACCATTCTTAGGCCCGATCATAGGATAGGATGGTGTCGGGAGACTAAAATTGTAGTGTAGTGACCATGCTAACTATAATTTCGGTCTCCATTTGTGATTCTCCTCTTCTGCTTTGATTGTATGTTAGTAATACTGCCTGTATGAGAATTTGCATTCACCCGGAAGTAGCCTAGATTATCTGCTTCATTTTCTTGAAAACTTTGCTTTTACTTCTCTGAGTCTTACTCGAGTGTTCATTTCAATTCGTATTCGTGTGGAGTTAAACCAGTTTCTTCTTGTTAAATTTTGTAATCAGTGTTCTTTTAATCTTGTTATATTTTGGTGACATAATTGAGCATATCAAACTTCTTGAATCGACTATTTCCCTGAGGAACGAAACCTAGCTCACTGCTACTATATTCAGTGAAATTAGGATAAATTGACGAGCCACGACACTCGACATCATTATTACAATGGTTTGATATCAATAATTGTTGATAAAAAACACTACTAAAAAAGTGAAAACTTCAATTATTAATGTTAGTATGAATTTTTACAGGCGTGGAGTTGTCGACACATTTTGACTCTGCAATACTTGTTAATCCACCAGACAAAGAAGCAATGCGCCTTAAAATTTGGTCCTCACTACATATTCTCTAAGATAAACAGATTATTAGTAATTGTTATATACATATTAATATGACATTGTTGGTATTTTGGATAGGGTTGCACAAAATGAGAAGGAATTGACAGCCTTTGTGCGGAATAAATCATATTTGAAAGATGTCCCTAGAGTTATGATACAAGAAGAAAAAAATATAACACCGGTTGCTAATCTTTTACCTACGCAAAAGGTAAGTCAAGTGTTTTTTAATTTTAGAACATTATTATAAAAGTTAATAGTATTATGTTTATGATGTATATACTGCAATAAAAATCTTTATTTTTAAGGTGGCATCAACTTATCTTTCAAAAATATTTTGCAAACTTATTAGTACATAAGTTGCACAAAGTGTTTCAGTTCTACAGCAGCATCTCTTGGATATGAATACCAATGTAATTATTGCGGGGAAAAGCAACTATCACAGCCAAGGTTAGTTCAAAAACAATATTTGGATATGAAAAATTAAAGGCTTATACTTTTTAAAAAAAAATTTCTGACCAAGAGATATAAATGTAGGTGTCGATTGGAATTAGAATTAACAGATCAAAGTGGAACGATCATTGCTTCAATTTTTGGGGAACAAGCTGAACAAATCCTTGGACTCTCGGCAACTGAAGCTAGGCTGCATACAGAAAATGTAAGATAGTACTATATATACATTAACTATATAATATTTTAATTGGGGAAGAAAGAAAAAGAATACGTTGTTTTAGGATTGTTCAATCATTACCATATCTTTATGTCTCAAAGCACAACTCCAGCTTTGGATTTCGTGCATAAGAACCTTGAATAAAAAATGTTCTTTGTTCGGATAAAACAATCAAGAGTGAGAAAGGAAAGTGATCCTCAACGATATATAATAGTCAACGCAATTGAAGTATCAAAAGACAAAGCGCCCATGGAGAATACGCTCCTAGAGAAAAAATTGATTCACAACTTGGTTGATGAAGGTAGGCCAAGTATTAGTTTTATGCCTTGATTACAAATATTTTAAAAGTTTAAGTGTTTATTGAACATACAAAACCATCAACAGAAAAAGGAGGAGATGGATTTGAAAATATGGAGAATGACAATAAGAGAAATGAGGGCGAAATTCAAATTCATTACCAAGACACACAATCTAAAGATAAAAAGAAAGTAATTGGATATGAGACTGCGGAAAGTGGAAGAAAACCAACGAAGAGAACAAAAACAAAGCAGTAATACAATAGGGAGATTTTGAAATGTGGAATGACAATAATAATTTCAACTTTGTGTAATGGTTAAAAACAATGTTTGAGAGTTTTTCCACGTCAGACATGGTCGTTCTCTTACGTGTCTTTTTTGCGCAATACGCTAACCATTACTTTAGGGTTTTCATCTTTTCTGTCTCTACTGTTTATTATCGTTAGACAGCTCACCCACGCATTTTTCTGATATTCTCCCACTTCTCACAGAATTCTCTCGTACTCTTTCTCTTATGTTTTGTTTTTTTTTCTTTTTAATTTTTGCTTCTTGTGTTCTCATTTATGGCTCGCAGCATACTCCTTTTTCTTTTCCATCCATTATTTTTGGTTTCAATTTGTATGGAATTAATTTTGTTTGTTGTATTGACTATTTTCTTTTAATCTTTTAATAAATTTAACTGATTTATGAGTTCATATGATGCAGATATCGTCTTGTGGAGAGACAAGAGTTCTTAGACTAAAAATCCTATGGATCTGAACAATTAGAATTGTCACCAGTACTCATTGCCATATCCGATATTTTACTTTTTTCCCATTTGTATATAGATGTAAACTTTTCTAAATTTGAAAATTTTTTATATATTTAAATATTTTTGGTGACATGGAGCAACTCATCTCCAACGAATAACATAATGGCATTGACTCGATTATGACTCATTAGCCGTCTGATCCGTCTTTTGAAGCACCTCCAGAGGAAAAATCACAACATTTTATTAAAGATTAAAGGCTCACAAAGGTCTCGCTTTTATTTTTTTTCCCTGAATTTCCTAGTTACACAGAATAGATGGAATGAAAGATTCCCACTCTAATGTTTGTTAAATATTTTGTTGTATATTTTCTTATTTTTTGGTGGGGTTTATCTTGTTAGCATGCGGGCTCTTTTTAACTAGCTTGGTTAAAAAATTTGAGATTTCTCAATCCAAGATATGCTGTGATTTGTTCTCTTGTCACAGTAAAAATGAAGTTAACAACCACTTGTCAAATGATTATATATGTTTGGTTGTGTTGGTGTGATAAAATTGGTACAGGAAGTATTTTTGTGTTACTGATTTTGTTTTTTATGGTTTGTTTCAAGGAGGTATAGATTGGTTTAATTAGTTTTTGGTGTTAAAATTTTTAATTGAAAGGGAACTGGGTCAAGATGATTTTTTGGTCGAGATACTGGGTTCTTGGTGTTCAAGTATGGAAGGGTTTAGGGACAGAGATATTAGTTTGAGCGATTTGATCTATTGCCTTTCAATATATGTTCTTAAATTACTTGTTAGTTTTACTTTTTCCTTGTCTTTTCATTTCCTTTTTCTTTTTATTTTGTGTGTGCTGATGTTCTTGTTGTCGTTTTATATTCCCTCTTTTTTATGGATGCTTCTATGTTGGTATTGCTTAATGATCCTGCGAAAAATAGAAAGGTTTAACATATCTATCATTAATGTTGAGATAGAGGTGACAAAAAACAAGTGAAAAGTTAATGAAATTCATTAAATTTCTGCATATTATTTGAATATTTTAGACTTATTTCAAACTACCTTTTTCAACTACTGAATCATTAACCAATGTGTCTTTGTTGCAATATATTTGGATGGAAATGCACCAACTTATTATACCAACAACCAGCTTATCTCTTGACTTTGAAATTTGGTAGTGTTGCTGTTCATTTTCTCTTTGTATTGTGGTAGATTGTTTTTGTGAATTTAAGGTTCCTGCAAGGATAAGGGGGTTGATTAAGGGAGTAGATAGAGAAGGGAGCGACGAAAACTGATTAATGGCATAAGGGAGAGGGAGGAAATTAGAGGAAGGAAAATGGAGGAGAGAGAGTGAAGTTGAAAGTTTTGATACAATAATTAGACAAATTTCCTTTAAATTTGTATTTTTTTTGCTCAAATGGAAGAAATCTACATAATCACAAAAATATATACACTTACAAAGTTCAATAATGTTTTTGACAAAAAAAATGTTGGATAACTAAAACATGGATTTGAAAGAAATTTAGTCAAACTTTTGCTACTTACAATTTGATTTTCTGTAAAAATTCATCTGCTTTTAAATTTTTTCCTGAACCAACAAATTTTTTAAAAGATTTTTTATTTTGCTAATCTAAATATAATTTCAAAAAAGAATAATTATAGTGGGCACATTGCCACCGCGCACAGTGCAGTGATACACCACCTAGTTTGGGAATAGAGAAGAGAAAGATAACATGTCACAAAAGCGAGGCAAGATTTGGAACCTTACTGCGAGATGGACGCCTCGCGAGCCGAGGTTTTAGAGATGAGGCCTTTTGGCAAAGTAATCAAAAGGGAAGCTCGGGGTTAGACATGACCACGGTTCATTAACCGCCGGTTACGGTTTGTAAACCGCCGGTTCTCGGTTCCACGAAGGTTGGAACCTGAACCGGCCCTTGGAGTCACGGTTACGGTTACGATTCGTGAACTTCCGATTCACGGTTCGGTCACGGTTCCGGTTCCGTCCCGCTTTCGGTTTTGTCCCGGTTTCGGTTCCGGTTCCGGTTTTGGTACGGTTTTCTCATGATTCGACTTTTTAAAAAAATAACAATATGAAGTGTGATATACTTTACAAAATTTACAAGATGAAAAAATAGAAGTTTGGTATAATTTACAATGTGAAAAATAAGAGAAGTTTGATATAATTACAAGGTGAAAAAAAAGAAATTTAGTATAATTTACAATGTGAAAAATAAGTGAAGTTTTATATAATTCACAAATTTACAAGGTGAAAAATAAGAGAAATTTGATATAATTCACAAATTTACAAGGTGAAAAAAAAAGAAATTTGATATAATTTACAATGTAAAAAATAAGAGAAGTTTGATATAATTCACAAATTTACAAGATGAAAAAAAAAAGAAGTTTAGTATAATTTACAATGTGAAAAATAAGAGAAGTTTGATATAATTCACAAATTTACAAATTTACAATGTGAAAAGTAACAAGTTTGATATAATACGTACAAGTTTACAAGTTTGATATAAATGAAAAAATACCTCATTTTATTATTGAAATATAAAATTTTGGCCTAAATATCGAATTTCTAGTTGGCCATTTACATATATGAATAATGAATCATGATACAACATTTACTAAAAATAAAAATTTTCATTCATAAAAGTAATTTGAGTACAAGTTAATTGACCTAAATTTTAATTATCTAACTCTTCAATGTCATCATCGGATCGGGATGGATGAAATCCGTGAAATAGGAAACTTCGGTTGAAGATTCGGTACTAACATTGCTCGTTTCGAAAATGTTGTTGTCGTAATCTAAATCAATGTCATCCGTCTTGTCCATTTCTTGTGCTCTCAAAAATGCCTTGTGCCAATCATTCACTAATGCTTGGATTTCTAATGATCTTGGTAATAATCGGGACCGGTGCTCGTCTAAAATGATTCCTCCTGCACTAAAAGCTTGCTCCACCGCTACGGTTGATGCCGGAATTGCAAGAATATGTTTTGCGATAATAGAAAGAATTGGATAATCCTTCTCCTTTCCCTTCCACCATTCTAACATGGACCACTCGTGAAAATCCTTATCTTCATCACAAACCTCAAAAGTAGTTGTTAAATATCTATCAAGTTCTGTATCAGTACCGGATCTTGGTTTTTTGTGTGAAGAATATATAGATTTACCAAGTTTACGTGGTGCTATAGAAAACATTGGAGTACTAGTATTTTGATGTGATGCACTACTAGTAGAACCATCAATATTAGATCCGATACTAATAGGAACTTGACTACCATATTTAGAAAGAAATTCATTAAATAAATCACGAAGAAGAAATTTTACTTCTCCTATAATCTCCTTAGTATCTTGAGGTTTATAACCTTCATTGTCAGAAAAAAATGAATCTACACAACTATTTTATGCAGTAATATATTCTTCTAAAATATTAATTTTTTGACGTGGATAAAAAACAGAAGCAATTAAATATGTAGGTGGAATTTTTCGGTAATAGTTAAGCCATATTGACATATCATATATAGGAAGTGATAAAACAGGGTCATCTTTAAATTGTTGTAAAATACCAACAACATCACATGCAATGTGAATAAATAGATGAGAAGTAGGAAAATAAACACCAGATAAAATTTCAGTAGCATCTTTAAATACCTTTAAAAGTTGTAATAATTTACAACAAATTTCCCACATATTAGGATGCAAAGAAATATCATCTACATGATTTTGCATAAAAAAAAGTACATAACAAAGTACTATATTGTGTAGATGCATTCAATAATTTATAAGTTAAATTCCACCTATTAGGAACATCTTTACTAAATCTTTTTGGTTTGCGTCCATTTTCCATACAAAATTTTAACCATAGTTTCATTAAATTTGGATGGATCTATAAAAGACTAATTGCCTCTTTAATAGGCGTAATATATATATTTAGTGTTTTTAAACCATCTTGTACCGCTAAATTTAATATGTGGCATGCACACCTAATATGAAAAAAAATTTCCACCTACTATTAGTTGACAAAGAGTTGTTGATTGACTAATTGAAACCGTGTTAGCTGAAGCATTATCAAAACCAATTGAAAAAATTTTCTAGATAAACCATATTCATCTAAAATAATATTCAACAAATTAGATATATTATTTGCGGTATGTCTTGCTTCAAAATGACGAAAAGCAATAATT
Source organism: Ophiorrhiza pumila (assembly GCA_016586305.1). Taxonomy (NCBI): domain Eukaryota; kingdom Viridiplantae; phylum Streptophyta; class Magnoliopsida; order Gentianales; family Rubiaceae; genus Ophiorrhiza; species Ophiorrhiza pumila. Next base: position 20,075,468 of record BLIW01000005.1, read on the forward strand.
CTTTTTTGTGTTTTCCAATCACTATCAACCCAATGACAAGTTACTCCCATATAAGAATGCATTTGCCATAAATCACTCCAAATATCAGAACATATAGAAACACTACCATTTAATTTCGAAACATTTTCAATTAAAATTTGTTTTCACATTTATAAATTTTCTTTAATTCTCTTGTCATTGTTGTTCTAGGCATTCTTTTAGCTTTTGGATTTAATGCCTCTTGACAATAATGAGTAAATCCTACTTTTTCACTAAAACCAAATGATAAATGTTCTATGGCTATCATTTTAGCTAATTCTTTTCTATTTTTTTCATCCGAATATTTAAAAGGAGGAGTAGTAGAGGGAACAAACCCGGATAATTGCAATTGGTTGGTGGAAAGGCCGATTTCGTGTGGATGTTTTTCCTTCAAATGTCGCGCCAAAGTTCCATAGTCCGATCCTTTCTTGAAAGAATATAATTTATTTCCGGGACAATAATTGCATTTCGCCTTGATTGGTTGTTGGTTGGAATCTAAAATCTTTGTGTAATGTTTCTTGAACATATCCGATTTTAGCCTTTCTTCAACGTTGGGGCTTTCGGTTTCTCCACCACCACTAAAAATTTGCTCACTTTGGTTTGCACCAAATTGTGAGCTACCAACAATATATCTATTAAAACTATCCATTTTATAGTAAATTAAAATTAAGTAATTGAATAAATATAAATAATTAGATAAATAAAATTATAACTTTATAAGTTTATAATAAAAGTGTTTAAATAAATTAAAACAATTCAAATAATAAAAATTATTAATGAGAAATCAATATTTAATAAAATAAATAATTTTCAAAAATAATTAGCTAACGATTTGAATAAAATAAAATAATTTAAAGTAAAAAATTGAATTTTGAATATAATGAATTAATGAGTAAAAGTAATTTAATGATAACAAAAAAAAAGTAGAAAATATAAATGATAATTGAGTATTGAGAGAATTGGGAGAATTGGGAGAATTGAGAGAAGAGAATGGTGTGAAAATGAATTTAGAAAGTTTTAGGTATTTATAGAAGAAAAATCAAAAATAAAAAGGCATACCTTAATCTGAAAATTGTGACAAAGGTCACAAAGCTGAAAGCCCACAACGGCACAACCGACCGTTAGCTTTCCAACGGCCCAATTTATGGCCGTTGGATTGCCAACGGTCATAACAGCATCCAACGGCCATCACTTTGTTTTATTTTTTTTATTTTTTTTATGAACCGGTGGTTAACCTTCGGTTCTATCAGTTGGATCATCCAACGGCTAGTTAATCGTGGCCGTTAAATTTTTTTAAAAAAAAATCAGCGTGGTTCACGGTTTGGGTCCGACATGGGCCGGTTTTGATTTCAGGCCCGGCCCGTCGAGCCTGTTACGGGCCGGTTCCGGTTGGCCATGACTACTCGGGGTCAACCAGCGTTTATTATTGCATGTATAGCTTTCTAGACTAGCATCTCTGCCCAGCCTTGGCCTTTTTCGTGTCGAATTCCTCCATAAGTTCTCCGGTCCAAATGGCAAAGCAAACCGAGGAATGCCTTAGATATGATGCAGAGCGGATCTTATTCTATTCTTGATAAGGGATTTCTAGATGTAGACTTATACGATACATATGTTTTCTTTTTATATTGAAATATCAATAAATAAGTGATTTATTGGTACATGGTATGTGTGTGTGTGTGTATATATATATTCATTATTATGTTTATCAATTTGATACTTTATTAGTTATATTTGTTTATTTATTTATTTAATGGCAAATTTTATTTCGATATTTTTATGTGTAGCGGTATATAAAACGAGAGTTAATAACAAACAATAAAGCAATAGAAAATTAGAATTACAATTTAAACGGGGCCATTAATTGGCCGTTTCATATATGAAACACGTCTTCTATAACTTGTTTCACAAAAGTTTTTATGTTTTATTTTATACTAGTCATGAGAACACCCTCAATTTTGATTCTGATTCCGTCACTAAATATATATATATATACTAAGACTTGCACAAAAAAGACAAAATAACCTAACATAATATAAAATATATAACTGAGAGTATTTGAAATGATATTAGTTTAATAAAAAATATATTAGGACCGCTAAATTAATAATATTTTTGTAAAACACCATGTTCCTCAAACTTTTATTTTCATTTATTATTAACCTAATTTTTAAAAAAAAATATTTGAACTTAATGGATTATTTATTAAAACAATATCATTTTAAGTACCCTCATGTATATATTTTATATTATTTTATGCTATTTTGTCTTTTTTGTGCAAGTATTAAGTTATATATATATATATATATTATGTTATATATATTCATTGGTAAAAGACCTAATGTCTTCTTATATTGTGTCTATCTTGTGTATGCTTGTGACGAAAAATTCAAATATAAATTTTATCCTTTGTGCAAATGTTAAGTTGTTGTTAGGTGAACAATGGTCCAAAAATAGAAAAAAACTCTACCAATTTTTTTTTTCAAAATTCTCCACTTTACCAAATTAATAAGTTTTGTAACCGATGAAGAACAAAACAATTAATCATTCTTAATGAAAAGTAGACGCTCTCTTCTCTTTTCCATCTACTCCTTCCTTTTATAGATTCTGCTTCCTAGGGTTCCATGGAGGCCCTTCAGCCCAGGGCTGAAGGGCTGCCTTTGAAAAGGCCGCCTCTACCGGATTTCGCTCAGAAGTCCTTTGCCCAAGTTTTCACCGACACTGCTCCTCCGTTGGTCGACATCCCGCTATTGTCTCATAAAGGGGAGGTAGCAATTAAAATATCGTCGGCGGATATCGATCGTCTTGCTGTTCCCTTCAAGTTTGCGTTGATTGGCAAATTTTCGCACGGCCGTCCTTCATTGGAGGAAACGCGGAAATCGTTTGCAAAATTGGACCTTAAAGGCTCTATTGAGGTGGGACTGATTGATTACAGGTACGTACTCTTGAGGTTCCAGAATGAGGCGGATTTTAATCGGGTTTGGACTCGTGGTATCTGGCAGCTCGGGAAATTCCCGATGAGGGTTTTTCAAATGGTCTCCGTCCTTCCAGACTTCCAAAGAGACCTCGATCATTCCAGTTTGGTTTGTACTGCCAAACCTACCTGTACACTTGTTTGACAAGAGTGTGTTATTCTCTATAATGAGGGCGGTGGGTGTCCCTTTATCGATTGATGCTGCGACTTTAAATCTGTCAAGGCCGAGTGTAGCAAGGGTTAATGTAGAGATTGACTTGCTACGGGTTCTTCCTTCACGCATCTGGATTGAACATGGCGACGAGGGTGAAGGTTTTTGGCAGTGGATTATACCTGATAATCTCCCGGCATATTGCACTACATGTTTTCGTCAGGGACACTCTCATGATGTATGTAATCTGAATGAACAGGGCGCTCAGAAATAGTGGAAAATGAAACCTGGTGATAAGGGAAAAGACAAAGTTCTTCTCCCCCCATTGCCGGATAAGGATCTTGTTGGGGGTTCCTCTTCGAATAAGGATATGCCTGTGGTTCTGTTGAAACGGGCTCCTGTAGAGGTGGATGAAGGTGTGCCTATTCAGGATGCTACTGTATTGGTGGATGAGGTGGGAGTCTCGCGGATTCAGGAACCTGTAGTGGATGTAATTGATTCGCTGAACCAGGAAGCAGTGGGGAAGGGTGTCTCGCCGATGCAGAAGTCTGGTGCTGTGATTTTGAAGAATAAGGAACCTGCAATTCTGAGCGATCACATTGATGAGACTGTGGCAAGTGGGAACAGCGCTATTCCTACTACAACTCATGAGGAATTCGGTAAGTCTTTAAATATGAATGATATTTCTTCTTCTGTCGTAAATGCTGTTGGTGGGGGTGAGAGTTTGTATGTGGATGCCGTGATGGTGTCCTCGGCGTCTGTTAAGGATTCTAAGGTGGATGGGACAGGCCTTTCTACTCTCTTTAACAAGGAAGGGATATTATCTGAGGTGTTTGAGGGAATTGATGCTAAAGGTAATGAGTCCCTAAGGAAGAAAGACTTTGTGGGTTTGTCTCGTGTGTTACCGAAAGCTGGTTCTGCGAATTTGTCGGAGTCTGAAATGGTTTTTGAGGAGTCTGGCATAAGGGTTTTGGGACAAGACCGTCATGCAGCTCAACTGGACCCATCAATTCGGAAAATGAAGTATGGTATCTCCGATCGTGTTCTTCGCTCAATGCTTCGGGCATCACAGACGGACCCCCTCCGGCCGGTTTCCTTTTGAATTGCTTATTCTGGAATGCTAAGGGAGTTGGGAATATTGGAACACTTAGACGATTACGTAGAATCAAAAAGGAGCATCGTATTAGCATCTTGTGTATTGCGGAACCGAAATTGCAAAGTAACGATGCAGATTCCATTAGACAAAAGCTGAGGTTTAATAAGGTTTTGGTAAGTGATGAAAATCGTTTGTGGCTATTTTTTGAGGATAGTATTCAGTGCGCTATTGTGGCCCAGGATGTTCAACATCTCACGGTGTCTATTTCATGCCTTGGGAGGCTAGATTCGGTGACAATTTCTTGTGTCCATGGCCTATCTACTGGTTTAGGAAGGCGTGCACTTTGGCGTGAATTGTCTGCTCTTAATTCTGGGATCTCCAGTTGGCTCGTTTGGGGTGATTTTAACACTATAATCTCCCAAGATGAGAAGAAGGGTGGTCGCAGGTTTCATTATAGGAAGGCTCAGGATTTTGTTCAGTTTATAGAAGGGAATGAGCTTCTGGATATTGGCTGTGCTGGCTCGAGGTATACTTGGTGCAACAATTGGAGTAGACCTCCGCGAATTTTGAAGCGTCTGGATCGTGCTTTGGTGAATGATGAGTGGGATGCAAAATTCAGTTCATCGGTGCAACATTTGAGCAGAACAGGATCGGACCATGCTCCGTTGTTGTTATCATTATGTCCTAAAGTGGCTGATTTTCCCAAGTTGTTTCGATTCCAAAATTTTTGGACATTGCGTCATGACTTCTTGCAGGTGGTGCGGGAGGCATGGTGTATTCCTGTTGTTGCTCTTCCTTTAGTCAGGTTGTGCATGAAACTACAAGGACTGAAGCGCGCCTTAACTGTTTGGAATAAGAGTAGGGTGGGGAATATTTTCCAGCGGTTGAAGGTGGCGGAAGAGAATGTGCTGAAAGCTGAATTGGAGATGGAGCAATCTGATGATGTCGCTTCGAGGATGGTACTGAGTCGAGCTCAGGCAGATCTTCATGCTGCCTTGCGCGATGAAGAATATTTCTGGAGACATAAGTCTCATGTGAAATGGCTCCAGTGTGGCGATAAGAATACGAAATTCTTTCATGCTTCTGTTAAGAAGAGAAATGCCAAGTCGGGAATCCATTTGATTCGTGGGATGGATGGGTCATGGATCCAGGAGGATAGTGTTATCCGAGAGGAGGCTGTGGAGTTTTTCAAGTCCTTATTAACGGAACCCTCCCCTGGGGTGAATTCTGCTCAGCTGGAGATTATTCCTCACTTGCTTGCTGGTTCGGATAATCGTGCTTTGGAAAGAGATCCAACTATGGAGAAAATCCGTGAGGCATTGGATGGCATTGACGATGCTAGCTCGCCAGGGGCAGATGGGTTTTCGAGTGGTTTCTTTAAGGCGGCGTGGGATATTATAAAAGGTGATCTCTTTGATGCTGTGTTGGAATTCTTTTGTGGTGGTGATCTTCCTAGGGGAGTGACGGCTACTATGCTTGTTTTAATTCCGAAATGTGAGAGTCCACAGGATTTTTCAGAGTTTAGACCGATTAGTTTGTGTAATGTTATCAATAAAATCATTACCAAATTACTTGCTAATCGGTTAAGGCTTATACTTCCTCGGTTAATTTCTCCTCAGCAGAGTGCCTTTGTTAAGGATCGGGTCCTATCAGATAATATTCTCTTGGCACAGGAGATGGTGCGATCGATTCATTCAAAGTCAAGTAAAGGGAAAGTGTTACTCAAATTGGACATGCGTAAGGCATATGATAGGGTTTCTTGGGTGTTTCTTTGTAGTGTAATGCGGCGATTTGGTTTTGGGGAGCTTTGGATCGATATGGTGTGGAGGTGTGTGTCTAACTGTTGGTTCTCTGTTATGGTGAACGGGTCTCCTTCCGATTTTTTTCATTCATCCCGGGGTTTGCGTCAAGGGGATCCTCTTTCTCCTTCACTATTTATCCTGGCAGCGGAATTTCTGTCTCGGCAATTAAATGGCCTTCTTGATTCAGGGGATTTCTCTCCATTTAGGGGACCGAGGAATGTGTTTCCAATAACACACTTAGCCTATGCAGATGACATCTTGATTTTTTCTTCTGGGGACAGGAGCTCCCTCAATGCGGTTGGCAAAGTTATTGCAGATTATGAGGAGATTTCAGGGCAGCAAGTGAATGTTGCGAAGAGTAACTTTTTCTTGGATCCTAAGTCGCCACCGGAGGTTAGGCGAAGGGTACATAGAGTAACGGGATTTGTGCAGGCGGAATTCCCTTTTAAATATTTGGGGTGTCCGATTTATCTTGGTAGGAAGAGATCATGCTTCTTTCATGAAATGATATCTGCCATTCAAAGGAGGTTATTGGGCTGGCAACATAAGTTTTTATCTTTTGGGGGTCAGATTGTTCTGGTAAAGCATGTTCTGGCTTCTCTCCATTCGCATATTCTAGCGGTGTCTTTGCCCCCGCGAGCTGTCCTTCATAATGTTACTCAAATTTGTGCCCGGTTCTTTTGGGCGGGTACTTCAGTGGGACATAAGCATCACTGGATTTCTTGGAATTCGTTATGTCATCCTCAGAGTGAGGGGGGAGTTGGTTTTCGTCAGTTATGGGATGTAGAGGATGCCTTCGCAGCTAAACTATGGTGTGGTTTTCGTTCTCAGAACTCTTTGTGGGCTTGTTATATGCATGCGAAATATTGTCGTTTGGTGCATCCGGTTGTGGTTCAGGCTTCATGGAAGGATTCACATGTTTGGAGAAGAATGTTGGAAATTCGGAATTTATGTGAGGATTTCATTGGATGGTATGTTGGGGATGGATCCCTTGATCTTTATTATGATTATTGGATGAAGGTGGGGGCCTTATCGGGGTTGGCTCAGGGACCGGGATACACGTGGATAAAAGACTCACGGCTTCATGGTGACTGGGATCTTGATCATCTTTCACTTCCTGTTGGCATTCAAACTGAGGTTTCTCAGTTGGTATTATCGCATCAACAGGCTCATCCTCTGTGGATGTGTGAGTCAAAAGGTGGTTTTTCGGTTGCTTCTGCATACGATCTTATTCGCTCGAAGCGGACTCACTCTTCTTTTTTAGGCTTCTTTGGCAGCCTGGTATCTCATATAAGATCTCTTTTCTTCTCCTTCGGCTCTGTTATGGTAGGGTTCCGTTGGCTTCTTGGTTATGTAGAATGGGTGTATCTGGGCCCTTTCCATGTATGTGTTGTGTTAGTCCAAGGGATGAGTCTTTGGACCATGTGTTTGGTCGGGGTTCTTTTGCTGTTAGGATTTGGGATTTTTTTGGGATGGCTGTAGGTGTTCGTAATGGGGTTAGATCTTGGAGGGAGAATTGTTTATTGTGGTGGAGTTTACCAGGGAATTTGTATTGTCGGGTGATGTTTAGGTGGATTCCTTGCTTGATCTCTTGGCATTTGTGGAAGAGGAGGAATTCGGAATTTTTTGAGGGTAATGGGGTGTCTTGGGACCGGATATGTGCTTTGGTATTGCAGGATTTCTCTTTGTTGTGGGAAGTGAGATTTCCTAATATTCAGATTCCTGGTGAATGGTGTCAGATAGTTCATGAGATTGCTAAGTTGTCCCCTCCCTGTTCGGTGATTCGTGTATGTTGGGTTCGACCATCACAGGGATTTATGAAATTAAATGTGGATGGCTCTTCGTTGGGCAACCCTGGTCAAGGGGGTGGTGGTGCGGTGATTAGGGATTCTTCTGGTCGGTTGGTTGTGGCTCGGGCTATAGGTTTTGATTTTGTTACAAGTTTAGAAGCGGAGGCTCTGGCATTATTGGCAGGGTTGGAATTGTGTGTTCGTTGTAATTGTGTTAATGTGGTGGTTGAATCGGATTCCAAGTTGTTGGTATCTCTTATGTCTGGGATGGGCCAGGTGCCATGGAAACTTCGAGCTATTATTGAACGCATGCGGGATTTCTCTTGTATGCGGTCACTTAGTCATGTTTATCGTGAAGCCAATCAACCGGCGGATGGGCTTGCAAAGGAGGGATGTTTTAGGCAACAAGATTTGGTTTTTCATTCTTTTGGTGAGCTACCTTGGCAAGTCCAGGGTCACGTTAATATGGATAGACTCATGGTCCCGAATTTTCGAGTGCGTAGGAGAGATGTGTAATTTTATGTCATTTTCTCGTTCATGGTTCTTGTACTTGTTTTTAACTGAGGATTCTTTGGGTATTAATAATATTTGGGAGTGGCGCCCCTAAGTTCTGCCAAAAAAAAAGTTTTGTAGCCCTTTAGCATCTAGTCACTTATAAGGTTGCAAGGATTGGAAATTAAGTCTTTAGAATTAAAAAGATGGTTATTTGGTATTATTTGATTTAAATTAAGTTTGGTCCAATTACTATCAATTTTTATGCACAACGAAATTTGAACAAATTAGTGTAAGAGCTTTCATGATCATATACGAAAATTCAAAAGTCACATTGTTTTAACATTCACTTATTATGATGATTAAGAGTTTGTATGTACTTACCACATTTAGTTATAAAGTGAATATTACGATGATTCAATTTGTTACAAAGTCTTTCTTATTATACAATATAAATTTATAAATAATTTTGTTGATGAAAAAGGGAGAAAAATTAGATTTTATATTTTTTTAATAAAATTTTAAGAAATGACAAAATGGGAGAATGACCTTACTTTTAAAATCGCAATTGGTAAAGTTGTAACTTTAAAGACAAGATTAGCAATCTCAACTTTAAAGTTGCAATAGTTAATCTTGACTTTGAAGTCAAAATTAGTCATTTTTGGAGGAAAATAATAATAATTTTATAAATTTTATTAAAACCATAATATTTTGGTAAAACACCCGAAATAGGTAACAAAGCCATGCCTACACTTAATACTATAAAAGGAAAGTATTATAACTAAGGTTGTTGCCACTTATTTTTAGCTTACTTTCAACCTTTGTCTTTATTCTCTCCTTTTTTTTATTATATGTTCTTGTACTAATTTCTCCAGATTTTTATCTAACCACTATAATTCCAAGTCATTAGATTTGTTGATTGAGAATTTATTATCCCCTTATTTCAAGTTGTGGTTTTAATATAGAATCCAATTGGATTTTAATTTAAATTTTTAAGAGAGTTTTGATGGGACTTTGGTCTACCATTTCGCCTTTCTCTTAAAATTTAATCCTTTGCCAAAATACAAATTGTTAGTTCCTCAAGGCATCATAAAATTCATTTTTTATGTGTTCTTTTGTAAGAATGGTTAGCACCCATGTGATAGCCATTATGACATTTAGTGAAACCCGCACGTAAAAGTCAAATTTATATGCAAAAGAAATGGAGTACCATATTGTCGATGTGATTTGTTGCCGTAAAGAAGAGTGGAGTTACATGTTGATTTGCAAAGCCACATAATTGTCTTCAAAATTTGCCTATAAATACGAGGTATTACAGAATTTTAAAGTATCCCAAAAATATTTAGATTGCAAAGGCATCCCTCGACCTTAAATGTTTCTCCATTTTTTTTTGTTTTAAGAAAGCCTTTATGTAATTTTGGCTTTCCACCTTTGTAATATTATTTCTACATATTAATGAAATTTGGCATCGCCTCTAGCCATGGATGTATGTCAAATTGACCGAAGTACGCAAATCTTTGTGTTATTGTCCATTTGTCCCATTTATATTTTTTTATTACTATCTCTATTATTATTTTAGGCTATTAGATACAATGCGAGATTCGCTTTTTCCCTAACAAATTGGTATCAAAGCCATATGTCATTTTAGATCTTTTAGCCATTATGATAATAACTAAGACCTTTGTTGAAAGGTTTGACCGAAGTTTTCGGTACATGACAACTCAGAATGAAAGTCATTCTTATTTAGTGGGTGTGAGTTAGTAGATGAAGGGGTAAAGAAAAAGTCACCAGAAATATTGAACCAAAGTTTTTTAGATCTGGATAAAAAGGCTAGATTAGGCATTATATTAAATATCTCTAACGAGGTTTTGCAGGAAATTGCTAGTAAAAAGATGTCCAAAGACATGTGGGACAAGATAAAGGCCATGTATATGAAAAAACCATGGAGAATCGGCTTTATTTAAAGTAAAAGTTGTACATGTTGAAAATAAAAGAAGGTACATCTATAATCTCACATATTGATATATTTGATTCCATTATTATAGATTTGGAGGATGTAGATGTTAAAATTGAAGATGACCATCAAAATATATTGTTGTTATACTCCCTTTCCTAGTCATTCCAATATTTTCATGATACCATGATTTATGGAAAAGACTACGTCTCATATAATAATGTAAAATCTGTATTAAAATCCAAATAGCATATTGAGAGGGATATCACAAGGGAAACTAGTGAAAGTTAGGCAAGAGATTAGTGGTACGGGATAGACTTGAAAATAGAAATTTTAAATGTGGTAGATACAAAGAAAGGTCCAAATTTAAACATAAAAATAAAGTTTTTAATTATTGCAAAAACAAAAGTTGGCACATTAAGACTGATGATTACAAATTAAAAAATAAAGAAAAATATAAAATTGAATAGAATAACAGCAACACTGCCAAAGCTAGTGTAGTTACAAATGAGCATGATAGAACTTTGTTTGTGGCAACATAAAATAGAGTTAGGTTAAATGTGAATAGATTCTGGATTCTAATAGTTCTTACCACATGAGGGCGGAAAAGGATTATTTTTCCACATATGAAAAATGTGATGGAGGAGTTATTTTGATGGATAATAATGCTCCATGTAAGGTTGTTGGTAGAGGTATAGTCCAGATTAAAATATATGATGGAATCATTAAAACACTCACTAATGTTAGCATGTTCTAGATTTGAAGAAAAATCTCATCTTTTTAAGTACCCTTGATGCTCTCGAGTACAGATATTCAGTTGAAGATGGAGTTTTGAAAATTTCTCGAGGTGTTCTAGTGCTAATAAAAGTTTGCAAGTCTGGTAGTTTGTATATTTTGCAGGGATCTACAATTACAGGTGCTGTAACAGTCTCCATATCATCAGATACCGATATCACCAAATTGTGGCATAAGCGGTTGGGACACTTGAGTAAGAAAAGCTTAATGTTGTTAAGCAACATAGTTCTACTTTGTGGAAAGTATTTGATAAAATGGACTTTTGTGAATATTTTATATTTGGGAAACGACAAAAAAAGTCAATTTCTGTTCACTCGCAGTCCATAGAATAAAAATAACTTTTATTTCTTGAAGGGTGGTGCAAAGTATATGACTTTTATTGATGACTATTCAAGAAAAGTTTGGGTATATTTCTTGAAGAACAAAAATAATCTTTTCTTGACTTTTAAACAATGTAAGACTTTGCTTGAAAAGTAGGCAGGAAAAACATGTTAAGCGGTTGCAAACTGATAATAGATTGGAATTTTATGGAAGTAAATTCAATGAATTTTGCAAAGATGAAGAAATTGCTCAAAATCGTACTAGCAGGATGACACCTCAACAGAATAGTGTATATGGGCATATGAACCAGACTCTTTTGGAAAGAGCTCGATGTATGATCTTAAATGTCAGGTTGACGTCAGATTTCTGGGCGAAAGCCATCTCTACAAGTTGTTATATTGTCAACCGTGTTCCTTGTACTCCTCCTGATTTCAAGACTCCAAAGGAAGTAAGTTTCGGTACTCCTGATGATTACTCTAATTTAAGAATATTTGGGGGTCCAACTTATATGCATGTTAATGAGGGAAAGTTAGAGCGTAGGACTAGAAAATGTATTTTCTTCGGTTATGTTTCAGGGATGAAAGGATATAGACTATTTTGTCCTGATCCCAAAATAACTAAATGTGTAATTAGCAGAGATGTTAAATTTGATGAGTCATTCCTGTTGAATTCAAGAAAAGAGTCTTGTAATTTGAAAAAAGAAAATAATATAAAGAAATAGGTAGAGGTAGAGATCATAAATTCCAGTCTTTCTCAAAGATTCTCTACATACCAAGGTGATGAGCCAAATCTAGAATTTATTGAAAATAAACTAGTAGAGGAAGAATATTCCATAGCGAAACACAGACCAAGACGGAAGATTCGACCACCAAAAAAGTATGCAAGTTTGGTTGAATATGCTTTATCAGTGGCATAGGAATCAGGTGGAGATGGAGAACCTTTTATATATAATGAGGTGATTTCAAATGCTAATTTAGATAAGTGGGTAGTGACCATGAATGAGGAGATGAAATCTCTATACAAGACTGATATTTGAGATCTTGTGATGTCGCCGCAAGGAAAGAAAATTGTTGGTTGCAAATGGGTTTTCAAAAGAAAATAAGGTACTTTTGGTATTGAAAATGCAAAGTATAAGGCACGATTGGTTGCAAAAAGCTATAGTCAGGTACAAGGTGTTGATTTTAATGATGTTTTCTCACCTGTTATGAAACATAGATCTATTCGTGTATTGATTGTGTTGGTAGCCATGCTTGATTTAGAGTTAGAATAGTTTGATGTCAAAACGGTGTTCATACATGGCGAGTTAGATGAACATATATATATATATATATGAAACAACTTGAAGGCTTTGAATTCGAAAGTGAGGAAAATCATGTTTGTCTATTGAAGAAATTCTTATATGGATTGAAACAATCTCTAAGACAGTGGTACAAGAGGTTTGATTCATTTATGTTGGGTCATGATTTCTCCAAGAGAATGTATGATAGTTGTATCTACTTCCGAAATTTACATAATAGTTCATTCATTTATCTGTTGTTATATGTTGATGACATGGTAATTGTGGCTAAGAATTTTGCAAAAATTTACAAGTTGAAGGTCTTATTGAATGGTAAATTTGAAATGAAAGATTTGGGAGCAACAAAGAAAATTCTTGGTATAGAAATAAGACCAGATAGAGGAGTTGATAAATTATATTTAACCCAAGAAGGTTACTGTAAGAAAGTTTTGGATAGATTTGGCATATTGGATGCCAAACCAGCTAGTACTCTTATTGCTAGCAATTTTAGCCTATCTGCTACCCAATCAATGCAATCAGAGGAAGAGGAAGATTATATGGCACGTGTTCCTTATTATAATGCCGTTGGCAGTATCATGTATGTAATGGTTTGTGTCCGTCCAGTTAATTCACAAGCAGTTAGTGTTATTAGCAAATATATGGCAAATTCAGGCAAAGAACACTGGTAAGTTGTGAAATGGATACTTAGATACTTAAAGGGTACTTCAAACTTTTGTTTGGAGTTCGGTAGAACCAACAACACTTTGGTTGATTTTATAAATTCAAACTATGCCAATGATCTTGATAAGCAAATGTCTTTTACGGGCTAGGTATTTTGCATTAGAGGCTGTGCAATTAGCTAGAGAGCTACTCTACAATATGTACTGGATTTATCTACTACTGAAGTAGAATATATGACAGTCACTAAAGCTATCAAATAAGCTTCATGGTTGAGAGATTTATTGGGCGAATTAACTCTATAGTAAGGATTGTGATAGGCAAAGTGCAATTCATTTGACTAAAGGTAAGATGTATCATGAGCAGATGAAACATATTGATATCAAGTATTATTTTATTTGGCATATCATAGCTTAGAAAAAAGTTCTTGTTCAGAAGATCAATACCAAGGACAATCATGCCGATATATTTACAAAAACTCTTTCAGTATACAAGTTCAAATAGTGTTTGGACTTGATTATTGTTTATTGTTGGTGACTCAGCCCATTGCAGCTTTGCGGAAAGTGGTTGACCAAATTTCTATTTTTCAGGTACATACCAACGTTGAAATTTGTAAGAATAATCTGCACCCATGTGATAGCCATTATGTCGTTTGGTGAAACCTGCACAAGAAAGTGAAATTTATACGCAAAAGGAATGGAGTACCATATTGTTGACGTGATTTGCTACAGTAAATAAGAGCGAAGGTACATGCTTTAAATTTGCAAAGCCTCAAAATTGTCTTCAAAATTTGCCTATAAATATGAGGCATGGTAGAAGTTCAAATCATCCAAAAAAAAAACATTCAGCTTGCAAAGGCATTCCTCCGCCTCAAACGTTTTTTTTCTATTTCCTTTTGTTTTCAGAAAACCTTTTGTGTAATTTTGGCGTTTCACCTTTGCAATATTATTTCCACATTAGTGAAATTTGGCAGAGTCTCCGCCTGTGAACGTTGGTCATATTTGGTCGAATCACGTAAATCTTTATGTCTATTGTCCCATTTATGTTTCTCATTACTATCTCTATTATTATTTTAAGCTATTAGATATCATACAACATGAAATTTGTTTTTTCCCCCAACATCTTTTTTCTTTTTCCGCTTTCAAATTCCAAGTTGATTTTGTTGGTCATTGTCGAAAATTTCCAGGAATGTTTTTTCCCCCCTTATCCCTGCTGGGTCCGATTAGAAAACTTCAAAAGGAGTTCAAGAGAAGAGGTTCTCGTAATCTTCAACCTTGAGTGATAAAAATCCTGATGATGCTGGTAATTTTGAGGGCCACAATGAAAATCCCCTCCAAGACCAACAAACAATTGTACAAACAACATTGTGCTTATGAATCCCAACTATATTCAATTCGGTTTTAGTCCCGTAAGACATTATTTGACAGTTAAGTACCTCAGGAATTTTAAATGATTGGACTTTGATCTTAAGATATCAGAACTCTCAATTTACAGTATGGTACATCTGTCGAGCCCAAGAGCTGTGAAGAGTCTTTTGGCTTTAGGTAGCATTTGTGACATAAAAGTCATGCGAGTCGGAGCAGCAGCCTCTTGAATATTCTGCTCATTACCAATTAAATCATCATCATCATCATCATTCTCCTTGTTTTCAATCACTATTTCTTCTTTCTCACTGACTCCAACTTCTGAAATTTCTCCAGGCTTCTTGTCAAAAAGTCCCTTGAATTGCCTCCGAGCCCTCCTATCGATTTCCTGCTTGCATAATCCAAGTAGGCAATCAGAATTCTAAGAAAGCTGTGATAAAAATCGCAGTTTATAGACCATCCAACCTGTTCCTCCTTTTTAAGCTTTGCAAGAGCCGCTTTTGCAGTAGGCTCAGAAGATTTGTCAATGCTCATCATCTGAATAATATCCCAAGCGTAATATAGGAAGGGGTAAGTATCAAATTGCTGAACGCCAATTAACCTCATAAAGCTAATGAGATTACCTTATTAAAATCATTTCTTGCCTCCTCAAACTCTCCAGTTGTCATGTAGGCCATTCCACGTCGATAAAGAGCTTTCACATGTATGGGGTTTGCATCTAAGACCTGTATTGATAATGAGAAGAATTGTCAAAGTTTGACTTAACAGGTGGAAACAAAGTGAGTCCTATCGTAGAATTCCAAAGTATCTATTTTGTGCTTTTGAGAATTTCAAGACAACAAAAGGAGAACAAAGAAAAAAGAAAAGGAGAATGGGGATAGAACTCAAGTTATTTACCTTATTACATTCCTCAATAGACTTTCTGCAGTCACCCATTTTCAATAAGCATGCAGCCACATTCAGATGCAAAAGATTCTGCAACAAATCAAAAGCAAAAAACACAGTTGGACAGTAAATATTTCATAATCCATTTTCCCATGGTGTAGAAACTTGCATTTACTGAAGTATGAAGTGAGAGAAATAAAGTACGAGGCAGATTTTTCAACCACACATACTCTTGCATTTGAAAATTCCTTTCCCTCCTCGTCATCTTGGGGATTAACATGTTTAAATTCTCGTAGCACCTGCAAAGTAAACAAACCACTTCTTTTACATGTTCAATTTAAACAAATATAAATACTACAATTAATTTTCTCTTCCTCCTTTTGTGAATAATAGGACTCATGAGATGACGCATAGAATTTGTATCAATACCATAAAATTAGTCACGGAGACAAAAGAATCCATCTATAAATATTTGCAAGAATATAATTTTAGTTGGTTTCCACTCTTAGTTTAGTTTAAAGACACTTAATCGACAAGACTAAGAACAGAAGTACCTTAGAATGTCAAAAGCAAGCCTCGGCACAAGTCAGTTGTTGGCCAGATTGAACATGAATACGTGTGTTTTACGATGACCCATACTTTAATTAGTGAAAATGACATCAATTTTGGTTTTAACAGCATTTGGGCAACAAATACTTGAAGGTGAGGGGAACAGAAGAAAGGGAGAGTATAAATGATTTGCATTTGGAAAAATCACCCAAAACATTTATTTGCATTTACAACTAACACCAAGCATGATTACAAGCTCATAATTCCTGGCTCTAGAAGTACACCTCAAAGGAAAATAAACATGAATCAGATAGAGTTAAAGCACATGCCTTCTCATACTTTGCCTTAGCAAGTTGAAATTTCCCTTCTTTGAAAAGCCTGTTACCCTGAAAATTGGCCAATACAAAGTAAATGAGCTTGTTCACACAATGTCTTTCTGTAAGCACACTAAGAACTCGCAGAAATCGTCAACTATTATATGGAACTTTACACTTATTAAGAACATACACAAATAATGTGGGAATAGTTAATTCAACTGGAAACAGTGAACGAGACCGCTAGGGAATACTTGCAATATCAAAATATATACAGATTATAAGTATGATCATACAAGAACATAAACAAGAATAATACATTGTAAAACTTGAAAGAACATAATATGCATTTCAAACTCTAATATTGATAGATAATTAGATCACCGCAGAATTGAAGGTAAACAGGGCAATTTCCAAGGTTCATCAACCATCTACATCTACATCTGATGTAGATTAAATAGGGCTATGGATCTCCCTGTCAATGGATAAGTTTAACTCGTTCCACTAAAAAGCTTTATCCAGCTATTTAGGCCTTAGCCACAGCCAACCATATATCAATTTTGATAAACAAATGTAGTTTATCACAGCCAATTGTATTCCTTAGCCGTAATTAACATAAACTAAGAAGGAAAAGCTCTATAAACATAAAGAATATTAAAAATAATCTTCAGCTAAAATTAATCGAACTAGTTGCAAATTATACCGTGCCTTTGATCTTCTCTACGTCAGCCATTATCTGTCCAAAGTTCAAGCCAGTCCAATCCTGTAATAAGAATCTTATTGTAGCACAATTAATCATCTGAAGCAAAAGGACAATACAGGACGGGAAAACATAAAAAAGCATCAGCCTCAAATGAAACAGGATTCCAATATGTCAAACAAATACTCCAAATTTGACTGGCTAAAATCATTACTGAGCTGAGGATTTTATCCAAGATATCATATTTCAGATCAGTAAATCTAAAAAAATATGCATAGTGATATGGAAATTTTGACTCTCACATCTAATATAACTCTGTCCTATAAATTTATTCACTCTAGACTACAGTACCAGAAGGATCCAAAATCGGATAATACCACAAAAAAGTGCCACACAAGGAAAATCAGCAAATTGAGGGTCAAATTTCAAATTCTCATTTTCCATCAAACTATCTGCAATTTAAGACTCTCGATATGAGACATACCCGCTAGGAAGAAAGTTCAGCTCATCAATGCCTTATAATAAGCCATATCTCAAGTCAAGTAGTTACAATGTATAATCAATCAGTAACTTTCAAGCAAATCTTCATCCTCTCAGTGAACCAAACTATCCAGAATTAGATATCCCTTAAAACATGTTTAGAATCTCTGAAGAAACTAAAATCCAAATTAACAAGATTTTTGAGTTTAAATGAAGGAATACAAGTTACACAAATTACCTTTGGCATTTCAAAATCAATAAGCTCAATCTCCCATTGAATGTGAGCCCCTTCAGGAACATTAGCCGGCCTGATTACATATACAATGAAAGACATGTAATATGATATCGAGTAAAATCATTTCAGAAAGAAAAAGATATATGGATAAACAATAACGAGTCCGTGCAGTATATAACATGAAAAGGCACGGGCACTCAAAATTGTTCCATTGTCAAGGGCTTGCCCTAGCCCATACATGCTATTTACATGTATTCACTGTTGAACTGAAAGGTAACAGAGAGCAAACTTACAATTGCACTGAAAGCCTTTCTCTTTTCCACGCAATAAATTTCTTATACAATAGAATGTTATACTAACCTTTGAAACTTGTCGTAAGCATAATCAGGGGGGCATGTGATCAGAGCTATTTCTCCCGGTACCATCAAACGAACACACATTTCAAATCCTTCCGGTACCTTATACATACAAAAAATTCATGAAATTAAAAATCAGATTTCAGCCGATATAAATAACTGCATAACATATCATCCCTGCTAAGCCTATTCCAGAAGCTGGGGACTCACAAGCCCTTCTCCGGAGCTAAACTCCAGAGGCTGCCCGTTATTGTGAATTTTTGTATCATAGAAGGTTGTTTTTTCACCATTAAGAAGCATGCCCTTGTAGTGGACACGCAATAGGCTGTCCTGAAGAGGGCAATCCATGGGAAATTCACCTAATCAATGAGAGAGTTAAGAAAGCACAAGATGCTATAGTTAGTTAAAACAAGATGGAAATTACTATTCCTGTAAAAGTATCAAAAAATCATGAAGACAGCCAGACAAAAAACATGACACAAGAGTATAATGATTGTTCAAAAATAGAACCCTACATTCATAGCAACTATAGTTCAAACGCAACACTTCTAGTAAATTTGTGATAGAACAAAATGTCATGACAAATTCCATTACAAGTATGCACAAGAACGGATGTGAAGGAAAACTAAACAAACCTCTTCCATCATGAATTCGGCGCTTTATTAGGCGCCCATCTCCAAGCACATCGCGGACCTGTGAATATAAAACTCACCAGTTATGGCATCCACCATAACTTCATTACACTAATAGAATGCAACATTAACTTAAAAATAGAACATGGTAAAGGACAAAAAAATGGACGAAGACTACAGAGAATCATCATTTTAAATTAAATTTACATTGCAAAAAGTCCCAACTAGTAAGAAAAGGGTGAAACAAGTACATTAAATGCAAGCAGTGAAACTTAAGTTCTACCTGAATAAAATGGACAAGTTCCACCTCAAAATGAACTTCCAGCATAGCTTCTACAGCAGAAATCAGAGGAGATTCAGTAATATGTTGACTGGTAACATAAATTACAGCCTTCTCTCCACGTGACATTGTTCCTATTCCCATTTCAAGACCTTTAGGTATCTATTTCAATATACACAACAATAAACATCAAAACAAGTTTGCAAAAGTTGTGATGCCACCAAAAAGAAAGAAGAAAGATTCACATAGCTATAATAAACGACATATTATCTTCTAATCTAGGAAGTAATATGAATCCGCATTTCTGGGTCAAAGGGTAAAATCCATGCTAGGCAAAGAGAACCTAATACCCTTGCGGAGAAGTTGACCAAATGCATACTATGCAAAGAGAACATAGCAATAAAGAGAAGGGCAGAATCAAATTAACTAAAAAACATGAATAAGAAAGAAAGATAGAAGACATAGGGAATCAACGCTGACCTCAGATTTTCCGAAAGTAAAAAAAAAGGGTTCTGCTGTACGTGACAAAATCATTTGTCCATCCCCTGACTTAGCTGATATCCTAGAAGGATGGATAACATTATTGTTCGGTCAATCTCAGAGGCACATTATCACAACCATGGTCTACTTAGAAGTCAACAAGAAAGCGATAAACACATAGCTGGATCAAGCCAAATAATCTGTGCCTACCAAGCTTTTACTTCATATGGTTCCCTAGGTGTTTCCCAACCCTGTCCTTCTTCTATCACCTGGTCAGAGAATAAAGATGACAATGAATACATGTATCAAATGCATAAAAAAATGCATACTCCTGTATCATTTGCTTCATACAGCTGGCTCATAAGATTTATTATCACCTAAAGTTGTTCTCACACTTCTCTTCATGTTTCTTCCAACAACATATCATAGTTATTACCATAACTTGTTCACCTGTTGGGTACCATAACTAGAGTAAATCATTGTATTTTGATTCCAAATTCCTTAAGTTATTCAAGAGAAGGAAATTTCTCATGAACCATAACAGCAGCTAAGCCAAGCTATTAAGGAAGAGGCAACAAAAACCCCAACTGCAGCCAATGCAGCTCAACAACAAATAACTTTCTTTCTTTTCCCAACATTTTAGAAGCACACCCCTCGTATCCTTTTGATCTATCTTTTGCCCAGTAGACTCAAATCAATAGACTAACTTTACTGCACATCAATTAAACTCTATTGCAGCCATGCTTCAACTGCCAATTTATTGCCGGCCACTTCCCGATGCGCCCTTAAATAAAGACAAGAAAGAAGAAAAATCATGGAGCTGTTTCTAACGTTACCTTCTTCAAGACACCTAAATCTTCACTAATAACCTGAAATGTTCAAAATATTAGATCAGATGCCTGCATAGACTAGACCAGAAATGATGAAACTTGCAGAAAATTAAATTCACATACTTAAATTCACAAAGGAGATAAGTAGGAAATTGTAAATTGCAAGATATGAGAAGGAAAGAAAATGTGGCCAACCAAAAGTTTGAAACTTTGTAATAATTATGTCAAATAATTGAAACCCTTCAACCCACACAGAAAGGTTTCAGTACAAAGCTGTGACCTACACAGCACTTAATACTCTACAGTGCAGAGTCTCTATGCTTCAATCAAATATTATCCTCAGTACGAACAAATAAAAACTGATAGAATATGCTTGCCTTGACTTTTGAGAAATCTATGAGCTCTATCTCAAAATGAAGTTCAGCATCCTTTGGGAATCTATCAGCCACTGGAACAGGACAATTCTCCTCTCCATAATGCATTTCAGATTTCATCTTGAACTGTAAGCCAAATATCAAAAAATCAGTGTAGCAAAATGAGTTCAGCACAAGTTGTGGTTCAAGAAATGCAATTTCACAATGAAGATGTACTGATCCAAAGGAATTTTGAATTTGTTAAACATCATTCTTTCAGTAGATTGGCCACTTAAAATGTCCTGCAGACTAGAATAAGGTATAGAATCCCATTTTAGTGATAGGGAACGAACCCATAATAAACGAGGTGATGGAAGGAAAAACTGAAAGAAATGTGCAACATGAAGAATGGGACAAGACCAAGAAGAAAAGAAGTTAGAGAAGTGGGAAGTTCCAAGACAGAAATTTTCTAAAGCAAGTTAACATTTTCTATCTCACACTCAGGAAATAGTTTGTAATGGAAATATCTTTGGCACATTTGCAACTGAATCCTTATGCAGTTTTTATTTGTTGCCACTTATAATGCTCCTTTGTACCCAAACCTCTAAGCTATGAAAGCAGCCAAAAGAAAAAATGTTAGGTACTGAAGATTGTTCCTTTATCAAGAGTTCTTTGTATTACCACAAGCCTTTTGAATTCATGAGCATTTGGTGCATCACATGCTATTATCATTCATCACAGAAGAAATTGTACCATGAGTGCAACAGAAGATTAAGATTCATTCAGCAAGTTGCAGCCAAACCAAATTACGGATTGCATTACATAAGTAAGAACAAATGCTTATTGGAAGTTTAATAAAGAAGGTCAGTAATGACCATTGCAACTTCACCCTTCAACATTGTGGGAATTCCTTCTAGTAATCCTAGAATCATCTTGCTTTTCCCCAAAACATGCCTTGTTGGAGTACCATTTCCTATCTCAAAAGCAAATTAAAAAAAAAAAAAAAACCTCGGTTATAAATAACTGAATGGAATCATCGCAAACCCAGTAACATGCTGCATTCCAGTTCCTAAAGAAGTCTAAGTATTCCAAATGTGCAAACATTCAATCAAGTAACAACCGGCACTGCTGCAGTGGCCCACATTATAAAGTCAAAGTTTATGAAGCAAAGGAACTCACCTCCAAACTCTCTTCTACTGGACTCCACAGCAACACCATCCAATGTGCGAATGGTGCAATGAAAAATGACCTGCACAATTTGGTGCATAGATCTTACTAACATTCTTTTAACTACAGTTCTTGGGGATGTAAATTTTTATACAAACTGGTGCAGGAAACGTTATTCATTGTTGAAACTTGAAGGACATCCATTATTGGCGCTGATAATATTCGCTTAAAATGGTAACCCACTAATCAAAATCTTTGAAGACACAAACCTGGTCACCATCGGAGGGTGTTAATTCTCCACCTCCAGGCCTTATCACAGCTTTCATCAAACTTCCAGGCACAATTTTCTTTCTCCTGCGCACAAGAAATTACACAATCATCATACACACACAAAATACGACTCCCCTACCTTTTTCGTGAAACCATGTGAAAGCAAAAGGTTTTCAAAGAAATAGAATGAACAAGACTAACCTTTCATCTTGGTCAGAAGAGGATTTCTTCTTTTGAGGTTTAAATTCTTGTTGAGCATCTTCATCTAGCGCCATTAGTTTGCCCGCCACAACTCTTTGGTCAAATTCTGATCTTGATTTTAGAAATTCAGATAACTTGATGCTGTATTAGCTGAAGTAAAAGCAGCAAAAAACCTAGATGAAGATATTAAACTAGTATAATACTCACAGATGGCAGTATACGGTTTACAATTAGAACTAAAGTCTATAGCAACCTAATTCTATGAATTGGAAGTTTAAAATATTTGAATTCACCTATTTGGAAAAAGAGTAAAATTAATGTAGAATTGAATCAAACTCCAAATTCTTTGATTGGAAGTTTAAAAAGTACATGAAATTGGATTTCACTTATTTTTAGAATGTGTAATGAGAGGCAGAGTGAAAAAAATAGAATGAAAAGACATGTTTATCACCAATTGGTCCACGTTATTCACTTTGTGTTTTCATTCTATTTTTTCACTCTGCCTATCATTACTCATTCTAAAAATAAGTGAAGTCCAATTTCATGTACTTTTTAAACTTCTAATCAAAGAATTTGGAGTTTGATTCAATTCTAGGACAAATTCAAACAAAAGAAAAGATGTAAATTACTTTCTATTTTTATATATCTCTAGAAATCCCAATTCACTGAGCTTTTAATTCTTTCTTTTTTTTTTTTGTGTAGGTCATTTAAGATGAATTATAATTTAGAGCAAAAGGCAAAAAAGGTCATTCAACTTTTATCAAATCTGGGTTTTGATCCTAACTATTAAATTGGTCAAAAGCATCACTAAAATTTTAAAATATGCCTATTTTGGTCATTCTGTCATTTAATTCTGTTATTTTTTAGAAAACTGTTAAATTATTTTTTAGAAAACTGTTAAATTAGAAGGTATATATGTCTTTTAAATATAAGTTTCAAGAGTACTTGTGTAAATGACACAACCCATGAAAAACTCCCACAATCTTCAACCTTTTTTTAGATTTTAGTGCCGATCGAGTTATTTTCCGATCTACAAGATGCAGTAGACACCGCCGAGACAGTGGAGGGGGGAGCGAAAAAGGGATGATGTCGCTAAAACTTCAGAAGCGGCTCGCCACTAGTGTTCTCAAGTGTGGTAGAGACAAGGTCAGACTTGACACGGATAAAGTCAATGAAATCTCCATGGTCAATTTGATCTCAACAAAACATAAGAAGCTGGTTAAGGATGGTTTCATCATCAGGAAGCCAACTAAGATTTACCCATCTATTGTATGCTCCAGCCCAAGTAGCACAGGGATCAAAGAAATCCAAGAAGTAAATCGCTAATATATGATTAGAGGGAAGCATTTGCTGGGCTGTCTTGCCTTTAAATCCTTATTGGTGCTCCATTTTATTGTTATCCGTGGCTTATTGTTGTTTTTCTGGTCTTTTTTTAACAGACTTGCTTACCAATATTTAGATAAAAATGAGTAAAAAAAAGAGTTAGAACCATTAAGGAGCAGCCAAACATATTTGATGAGAAAAAAAAGCAGTCATCTTCCTCTCACCATCATCACAACCATCACCATCGCCATCATCAACATCCATTTTCTTCAAATCACTTGAAACACAAAAGCAATCAACAAAATCCATGCTTGGGCCAAATTTTGAGTCGGAGTTCCAGTTGTCCAGATCTGGATCTGGATTTGAAATTAAGATAATCGTGAATTTCTTCCTTAGTGTTTTTAAGGTAGTTGGTGGGATTTATATGAGAAGAAACTGGTGTTTCTAGAATATTAGAAGAATTGAATTGAAGGTCAAAATAAATCTGCCCAGGCACAGAGTGCGACACCAGTTCGGAGATTCTTGCTTGCCATTGAATTGAATAACGACGGAGTGTGAACTAATTGAAGAAGATAGCCCTAAAGATTTATTATTATATTTAAAAGATATATATACCCTCAAATTTAACAGTTTTAGGGATGTTAACAGAGATGACCGACGGAATGACCAAAATACATCCATTTAAAACGTTCGGTGACGCTTTTGACCAATTTAATAGTTGAATAACCAAAACTCAGATTTGATAAAAGTTTAGTGACCTTTTTTGGCTTGTGCTCTATAAATTAATCCAACAGTATATTCAATGGAAAATTAAAGATGCTTTGGAAAAATTCTTATTTTCTTATAAATTATATCCTAAATACTAATATTTTGTTAACTTAAACCATTAAAATCTCAAGCACCAAAAATCTTATCATCATGCATGGTTTCTTACTAATTTTAAATCCATCAATTCTCAAATCCCAACAATCAGATCTTGGATACAATCCCAATCCTTATTAGTACTAAACGTTTAGTAATGTTAGAATAGAAAACTAGGACAAGTTATAGTCAAAGTCTCGGAGCAAACATAAGCAAAACTTGAACAACAAACCATACCGATATAAAATAAAAACCACAACAAATTTATAAGCCCTTTCAAACATGGTCAGCTAAGCACAAAAATGTCGCAAGTCCAACATAAAACATAACCTCAAACATGAAAGAAGCAATAATTTTCTGCTATTATCATTCCAAACGAACCCCATAAAAGTTTGCTATAGGAAATGACAGAATAACCAAAGCAAGAACAACTCCATGGACAACTCCATGGAGATGCAAATGCTCAAGTGCGACATATCCTAATTACTAACCATTAAAATAGCATTGGAAGTTTTAAAAAGAAGCTAAATTCACAAAACAAAACTAGAGAACTATTCACAAAGTTATAAATAACAAGGCTTAATAATATTTAACTATAAATAAAATTAAAAAGAAAAAGAAGGATTCAATTACTATATTAAAAGCGATCATGTAGTTATCAATCTCATTCTTTAACGATATTTTCTGTTCTAATGGTTCGAAAAAGAAATCAAGTCATGCCAAAACATAAAAAACACTAGCACCAACATTGGCATTAAATGCAATTTATGCATCCAAGCCACAATCCCAAATGGGAATTCAAAAGCATTCTTTAGTTGACCTCAAACAAATTTATATAAACATGACTATCAGTTTCAGAAGGATCTTGGGTCTGTTTCACATGAAAGTATTGCAATGTTTTACTATTTTAGTCAGAGGCTAAGAAAATAGCATTGGAAGTAGCATGAATCCTAACCATCAAAATAGCAAAATAGTGTTGGGAGAACTGCAAAAGAGTAGGTCACTTTAGAAAGAATATGCTGCATTTGGTTCTAAAGTTATCAATGTTATCATAAATTTTCATTCACCAAATATAAAAACCAATACTCTATCACTATTAACAACAGTTTTCCAGAATAAAATAAACAGAGTAAAGCAACTCATACGAACTCCAATGTAGTTTACCTTAGCAATACTAGCAGCTGACAGCTTCCCTGCACAGATTAAATACAATATATTAGGTACATATTGAGAAGAGTACAGTTATGAATATGCAGGGGAAAGTCGTACCAACGAATTATTTAGTTTCAGTTATGACAAGAACAAGAGAGAAGGATGAACAACTTATTGGGTTGATATTAGTTTGTGGACGTCAATAACTTTAAAAATCCCTACATGTGTAAGTACTGATATATATATATATATATATAAGGAAGGTACAACAACACTATTGATGATTGAAAAACCTCAAGGATAAGTGGTAGTAATTGACACCATAACTCCTTCCTGAATCTATTCTTAACCATTGGAATTTAATCTTTTTAAAATTTGCACTGAAATTCAGATACATGCCAATATAAGCCTAAAATAAGATAGTTTACTACAGACATAGTCATTCAAAGTCTCTTCATGCTATAAAATTAATCTTTGAAAATGTTTAGTCCATCATATAAGATAACAGAATAATATTCTACTGAGTTAAAGAGAATGGAAAATATCAAGTAAAGAAAAGCTAAAAGGATGGTGTATGTACTTATCAAAACTTCAGAAGAGTGTTCTAGTCTAAATTGAACTTGCAGAAAGTGCAGCTTCCTATACTGTCACATATCTTCATCCTTCAGATCAAGAAAACTTGGTTACTGTATTCAAAAAGCCCAAAAAGAATAAAAGCAAGAAGATTCCACTAACAAATTAGAGGAACGAAAGGAAAAAAAATGATTAAGAATATTCCACTAACTTAATCCACTATTTGAAATTTTAAAGGAATACGTTGGTGTTCATAACAATTTAACCAACAAAATAGTCGAATTTGAAGGACTAAAACACTTGAACATGTAAAAAACCCCAAAATGTACCAAAAATTAACCCATGAGAAGATAACACTAATTTCACAATGCACCAAAAAGAAATGATTAGGAACAAAAGGAAGAAAAAGGAACATAATGCACAGTGCCAACATTTCCACTCCCTGACACATTATATTGGTGATCAACAAAATGGTGCTATTCAGTGCAAAACTGAAGCCTACTGTAGTTCTCTTTCTAAATCATCTTCTCACAAAAGTAAATATAGAATGTCTAGATGGGATTAATATCTCCAATTAACTACAGGGATAGGTTTATGTCTCTAATTAACTACAGCCTGCTGCAGAAGTAATCTTAAGTCATTCAAATTCCAACCACCAAAAGTGAAATATCAAATAAGTTATGATAGGGAAGAATTTCAGATTATTTCCATGAAATTACCTAAATCTCAAACAGCCAATCATCCACATATTTGGCTCTAAAAGAACTTATCTCCACAAACAAGATTCAACACAAACGCACACACTAACAAGCAAATAGTATTAACAATGATTAACTTAAGTTTCCATAACCCTTTTGCAAATCACGGTAAACTTGTTTCACATAATAATATAACTATTCTTTTCTTTGCTTGTACAATTGAGAAACCAGGATGATCAATGACTGAATCTGTACTAGTATCACACAAGGTAAGAATATGATCAATTGCTGACAAAATTAATCCCTGCCTCAATTTCTAATGCTATGTTGAAGTTCAAACATCGGACCAGAAGCATAATCAGAATGTCAAGCAGAGAAAGAAGATCCAAGAAAATGGCTTTTACCGCACGAGCATGAGCGCGACTATGTGGGGCCTATCTATGGTTCACACAAAGAATTTAACCAACATTATTTGGCATCATGTATGGACAAGAATAGTTTAATCCTCTGATCCCATTTCATCCAATCTGATTCGCTAAAAATTAATTCAATTTCAGCCTTCAACAGTAAAATTGTACAGCAACTTTTGTCAACCAAGTTACACCATCATTTAAACGGGAAACAAGTCAGTAAGTTTCTGTCCCCTCAAATATGCTGCAAAACAGCAAGCCAACATTTACTATTGTTTTTTTTTTTAATTTTATTTTCATGGTCCTTCCCTTTGATCCAGTTTGCACTCTTCCTGCCTCTCTACAAAGAAACGACCCAAATAAAATGAAGAAAATAGGAAAGAAACAAAAGTTCAGAGTGACTGTGGATGAAAAATCAATAACGTTGTCTTTGCTTTCCATTTCAAACAGAAAGTTTCTGAGTGATGAAAAATCAAAAACTACCCAACATTGAATTGAAAGCTCATTCTGGGCCAAATATTTAACATCAAAAAATTATCAATACAAACAGAAAGGAAAATTACCAGGAGATTGAGATGGCAATTGAAAATTTCTCCAAAGAAACTGAACCACGGCTTCAGGGCCTTTCTTGATATACGATCTGGACAGTGCAGGAGGAGTAGACAGACAATCTGTTTGGCAGAAGATAAATTGAGGGTTTAAAGATTTATCATACAGGCTTCAAAACAAAATTCATAGACAACACGAGCCAAATCAATTTTCAAAAAAAAAAAAGGAAGCACAAAATCAACAAAAGCATTACTCTAAGCAATTAAATTTAAAAAAAAAAAAAAGAAAAAACTAAAACTCACCTCCAATCAATTCAATAGAGTGGGCACTCAGTGAAATGGATTGCTTATTGATGATATGAGCTT
The DNA here is from genome assembly GCA_016586305.1 of Ophiorrhiza pumila. Lineage (NCBI taxonomy): Eukaryota > Viridiplantae > Streptophyta > Magnoliopsida > Gentianales > Rubiaceae > Ophiorrhiza > Ophiorrhiza pumila. Next base: position 20,103,839 of record BLIW01000005.1, read on the forward strand.
GAAACCCAAAACAAAAATATACAACAAATATCAGTGAAAAAACAATATTTGAGTGGATTAATGATGGGAAACTAATGATGTTTAGCAGCATCTAAGGACTAAAAACTCACCTATAATATTTGCTATGAAATCCCTCAATTTGGGTTCATTTGGCTTTCATACTTGATCTTTAAAAAAAATTCATCTTCCTCCATCGTTTTACAATTTTGATTTTTAATGGTAGGAACTTTTGTCCAAAATTATTTAAATTTATCATGTCCCAAATTAAACTATCGCTTAAATTGTAATATTTATATTTTTAATCCCTAATTTTATTTAAATTAATTCGTTTTGAACACTTTTTTTTAACACCCTACTATAGGGAGAGCGTCACCCCAATATTATTAGGATTAAAAGATGATAACAGACCAACCCAACACCACATTTACAAAATTAAAAGCAATTAACTAGTAAATGAGGAGGACTCCTCATTTTACATAATTTGGGATATTGCGTTTTGAACACTGACGGAATAGAACAGGATAATTTGGACAGATGATCCGATCTCCGTTTATCTTTGCTCACTTATTATGTATGATAAGAAAAATCCAATTCTAATGAGTAATGACTATTTGGCATGTATATCTCGAATTTTATCAATTTTTATACCATTTTATTTGGAGCAAACTGCTTGAAAAGTTACTCAACTTTTTCTCAATCAGCGTTTTGATCATAAAACTTTTAAAATGGTAAAAAATGTCACTGTAACTCTTTAAACGTACGTATTCACATTATTCCGTCCAAATCCTCTATTAGTACGAATGGAAATCAATTTTTTCAAGGACAAAAATGTCCAAACACTAAAATTGATGGATAAAATTGTAAAACATCCCATTGCATATATCCAAAAAGGATTCAATCGTGATTGTCTTGTCTTTCTTTCATTTCCTACTTTCTCTCTTCTTCTTCATCCCTACTTTCTCTCTCTTCATCTCTGTTGTTCTTTATTTCTCTTTTTCACTGTTTCTCTTTTTTCTCTTTTTTTTTCTCTCTCTCTTTGAATCTGTTAATCTCAAACAATTGAATGCTCCTATGTCATATCCAAATCGGCCCATATGTTTCTAATGAAAGTTTCCATTCCAATAACTAAATTAAAGAATTTTCTTTGTTAATGATTTCTTAAACAGTGTTATAATTTTGTTTGGAAAGCATAACTTTCTTTTGATAATATTCAAATCAATTTGATTTTGACATATTATTGATGTTTTCAAAAACGATTGGAACTTTGGTGATTGAGAAAGAAATTTATGAAGGTAGATTTTGATGGGTTTTCAGACAATGGTGGAATTTTAGTGATTGATGAAAGGATTTATAAAAGTATATCTTTACGGGTTTTCATAAAAGGTTCGAACTTTAGTAACTGAAGAAGAAATTTATGCAGGTAAATTTCATTGTGATAGAGACCCATGTGGATTACATGGTAACAGAAAGAAAATCACTTGCATTCTTATTTGATCAGTTATGAAAATACGGTGTTAATGGTTTTGCTTTCAATCATTCTAATGTTCAGTTAGTATTCCAGAGCTTTAAAATTTGGGTTTTGAAGCTAAATTGTAGAAGGATCTTACTAGGTAAACATTGAAAATGCTTATGCTTTACTTCTAATTGGGATCACATCTAAGAGCAAAGCTTTGTTCTTAAAAAAATGATTCCATGACTTGTAAAATCTGAGAATCTGATTCATGCTAATCAAAAGAAAAGAGGAAGAGGGAAAGAGAAAGAGAAACAAAAAGATATAAATATTCTATAATTTTACTATATTAAAAAAGATAATAGATGATTTAGACGGAATGACATGAATACATACGTTTAAGGAGTTCAGTCACATTTTTTACCACTTTAAAAGTTGGGTGACCTTTCAAGCAGTTTGCTTTTTATTAAGATAATAGAATACGCACGAAGGGTTGTCGTCCAATTCACGTGACCCAGGCTATGATCACGTGCCTGATTCAAAGCAAAAAACCACTTCTTAAAAACGACGTCGTTTTTCAAAACTTTACTCATTGGATTCTTTTCATCTCATCAGTCATCGTTCACTCCCCTCTCATCTCTCACCTCATCTGTCATCATCTCTCACTCTCATCTGTCATCATCTCTCACCTCTGCTCCAGTCCCACACGCAAATCATCTCTCATCGCTCACCTCTTCTCCACTCCCCTCTTCTTCTGCCCTAGGGTTTTCTTTCCTCTTGCTCTTTCCTAATGAACGACTGCCTCTAACAAGAAAGTTTTGAAAACCTCTAATTGACAAATGTGGAAACCTCAAGATTGTTCAAGTCGTGTAGTTACTTTATGGTATCGGCCTCCTGAGCTCTTGCTCAATGCTACAGATTATGGACCAGCTGTAGACTTGTGGAGTTCCGGTTGCATCCTTGCAGAACTTGGGAAAACCTATTATGCCAGGAAGAACAAAGGTATTGTTAGCCATGGCCACGGTTCCGGAACCGGCGGTTCCAGTTCCGGAACCGAACCGCCGAGGGGCGGTTCCGGTTCCGTCCGGTTCCGGTTTTGTTCCAATTTCGATTTTTTTTCCGATTTTTAGTTTCGAATTTCGATTGTAATCCAACTTTTAAATTTGATTTCTATTGAAATAATGATTAAACTATTAATTAAAACTCAAATAATACAACATAATAACATAATTAGAATAATAATAGTTACAATTGAACTTAATTAATATATAGTTTTTAGATAATAGAACTAGGAAGAATTAGATAAATGAGATTCAAGGAAATAAAAATAATAAGAATATTTTAATATTTTAATTATTAATTACAATTCAACTAGTATAATATAATAACATAATTAGAATAGTAGTTAAAATTAAATTAATATATGAACTTTTTAGAATAATAGAATTATGAATATTAGATAAGTGAGAAAGAAAGATATATAGAAAGAATTAGAGTATTGAGAGAATGATCGAACTATTAATTGGAATTTAAATAGTATATTAGCATAATATAATAATAGGATTAGGATAATATAAATTAGAAAATTAAGTTGATACATAATATAATTGGATTAATAGTTGAAATTGAATTAATATATGGAGGTTTTAGAAAAATAGAATTATGATTATGAAGGATTAGATAAGTGAGAAAGAAAAATATATAAATGATAAGAGTATTGAAAGAATGATTGAACAATATAATAATATAATTAGAATAATTAATTAAAAAAAATTGATACCCTAAAGGGCCTAAACTATAAACGTTAAAACTTACAATATAAAGATTAGAAAACTAAGAAATTATGTGATGAAAATGAAGTGGTATAAAAATATTTATAAAAATAAATAAATAAATAAAAAATTCACGGTTTGGAACCGGAACCGGAACCGCCGGTTCCGGTTCCGGTTCAGATTTGGGGGGGTCCCACGGTTCCGGAACCGGAACCGTGGGTTTGGCCATGGCAAGGTATTGTCTACATATCAAAATTTCCCCTATAATGCCGAGAAGAGCAGATGTATATTTTATGTAACCAATTATGAAGGAACCATTGGCTGCAGAACAGGATTTTATGGTCAACAAAACCTCATTTTAGATCCATGATTAATGGTTTTTTGTCGGGAAAACCTGTTAAGTCTTCGCCTTTTCCTAATGTCTATATTTTAATTTTGGATTTTTTGTCGCCTTGATTCTCCCCATTTGAATTCCTTGAATTCACAACCCTTCGTGCTTGGGTAAATGTTAACAGAAGCAGAGAACTTGAAAACTTGCTTCTTGGAAGTTGCAAAATAATTGAATTTCAGTTAACTATTTTTTTTGTGTTGTGGATTTTGTGAGCTTTTATTTGTCAACCTCAGTAGATGTATGCTTAATCAGTTTCTCAATAGGAAGTTTTGCTCTTCTTTTAACTATTATCAATTCAGAAGCAACAAAGTTGCTCTTCTTTTAATAGAGTTGCTCTGGCTCTAAACTTGGATGAATATTTCTTTGAGAAAATTGGTGCTATTGATTAGCTTGAACCTTTCCTCCATCTGTTACTCTATCCAGGTCAGTTATAAGACTTTGTCATCTTTGTTCACTGATGCACTCTTCTGTGCAACAATTGTTGGTGGTCTGCAGGCATGTTTTGTTCACACAACATTTGTTATACATAGTAATTGTCTCTTAAAAACGTGTATATTGCTATTTTGGTTTACTTCCCTATGTTGATAGGTTTGCAGGGAAAAGTTTGAGCAACCTCGGGATTGGGAAGATGTTGATTATATCAACGGATTGGTTTCTAACTGCTTATCATTTCTATTGTTGGCTGAAATTTAGAAACTGGAATGTACATCTGTGTGTGTGTGTTTTTTTTGTTGCATAATTTCTGGGTTCTGGTTGTGATTCATTCATGAATATGGATTTTGGTGTTTGGGCTTTTGGGTTTTTCATTTTATTATCTCATCTAAATGCTTCCTCTTTTCCTCTCAAATCATCTAACGCTTCCTTCTTTCTTCAAATCCTAGCTACCCACTTCATCTCTGCTTCCCTAAATGATTTCTTGTTTTGCGTGTGTGTGTTTTTTTGTTGTATAATTTCTGGGTTCTGGTTGTGATTCATGAATATGGATTTTGGTGTTTGAGCTTTTGGGTTTTTCATTTTATCGTTTTTTTCGTTTTTAATTGGTGGCCGGCGGAGCTGTAGTTGACTAATGGATCTGTTGATGCTGTGGATTATTGGATCTTGATTTTTTTTTTGTTTTCTTTAGTGGGATTACTCTTATTGAAGTTCAAAAGGCAGAGGGTTAAGACAAGTTGGGATTTCTCAGAAGGGTGAATTTTGCAGCTTTGTGTAGGTGAACTACTGAGTGCTATTGTGTGTTCAGTTTATTATTGCCTCATAGTTTCTGTTTGACCAGAGAGGAAAAATGTTTGTACCAGTGAATTGTTTGTTCAATTTATCTGGTGGTTGAAAGTTGTATATTTTATTTGCTGATTGTGAAGATGTGGTTTGACATTTGATAGATTGATTGAATATTCTTGTCTTGTTTTTGCTTTGTATCCGGTAACTTTCATTTTCTATTTTTGGAGTTTTATGGTTAGTGCAATATGCTTTGTCATTGAGAATCTTAGTGGGGAAAAAAAGAAGATTTGTTCTACTCGGGTGAAACGCTTTCAACTGTTATGGTTTCCTGTGCTATGAACTTATTGATCTCTGGTTTTATCTTCCTTGTTTGATTCAGATGTCTTTTCTTCTTGTTTTAGACAAATTACTGAATCTTGGATCCTTTTTTTGTTTGATTCCAAATGAACAGATAAAAAGTGTTAAAAGATATGTCAGTTCCTGGCAATTGTTCTGAGTTTCTAATCATTAAGGAATTTGTTGATAAGCTGGCATACATTTCTCTTAAAACTGCATCTGAAAATTAACTACCACTCAATTTTTTATTTGGCTGACTTTTGATATGGGAAGAATGCTATTTTGAGGCAGCAATATATGGTGGTCTACCTGGAAATGCTGGGGTTGAGACTCCAGAACTGGGTTTTTGAATATTGGAGTTCGCTTGATGCTTGTAATTCTCATGATGGTGTCCGAGCAGGAAATGGACTCCATTTACTTGTAAACAAGATGATGATGGACAATCATGCCAATGTGTTACGAGAAGGGTAACCATTATGTTTACTGCTGGTTGCTTTTTGTACATGGGACTGTAAGAGGATCATAACTCGTGTAACTCATTCTTTCATTGCAGACTAATTGGCCGGGCTGCATTTACTGGATCTCACCAATGGATTCTTTCAGAGAATTATAGGAGAGATGCACATCCACGGGAGGTATATTATGAAATGCTCTTTGGTTTCTATAGTCCAAGTTCTTAAATGAGTTATATACTATTGATTCTTATCTACGTACAATTTGCAAAAGTGCATTTATGTTCTAAGTGCAAAGGAAACCTAACTTGGAAACTTACAATTTGCAAAAGTGCATTTATGTTCTAAGTGCAAAGGAAATCTAACTTGGAAACTTAGGGACCGCATTTACATCCACATTTAGATGTTGATTGTTCTATTCTTCCTATTTGGTTTAGGTAGTCTATGTATTTGCTGAAGCTAGACCAATGCCACAATAACTACAGTAAACTATCTTTTCTTACATGTAGTAGCATTGGCGTTTATTAGCTTTGCTGTAGGACTAAACGTTCTCCTGCATGTTGTTGATAAGTACTGCATGGTTTTGGTTTCAACAGGTTCTAAAAGAGGTTTGTCTTCAATTATCAGCTGGCATGCAGGTATGATGTTTCACACTTCTACAGATGTGTTAGATAATCTTTCACCCTCTATTTTATCAACAATGGCAGTGTTTGTCTTGCAGACAATTGCTGTGATTCCCATTCTTCCTCGTGGAGTTGTTCAACTTGGATCTTGCATACCTGTAAGTCCCTTCTTATCATGGGTCAAAACTAATGTTTAAAAGATACTGGTGTTAGATTATTATTTGCATCCAATACTTGATACTTGCAAAAGCTAGGTTTCTTTTGTGGTTAATGCTGTTCATTGTTGGTTAAAAAAATTGCGATAGTCCTTGTAGGTCTCTAATTAGGGAGATAAATAATACTCTTATATGTGCATCTCTTAGACATCAGCAAAAGTGGCATTTTTTATGAAATATGGACTGCATCTTGTTGCCCAAAAAAGTCATGACTTTTCTTGTTTTTGCTTTCGTTTTATTTTGGGGTTATTTTCTTGTACCTAATGCTATAAAAAAAATTGTAGCAAGCCATTGTATGAGTTATCTGGAGATTGTTATTATCATTAAATTCTTGAAGTTTCTTTAAAGGTAAAGTGCCTAATTTTTCTGTCTCAGATCATGGCTTAGTTTTATTATTTAATACGAGGAGTAATTACTTTTATTTTTGTATAAGCTTTAGTGGAATGGCAAAAGATGTTTAGGTCAATTATTAGTAAGAGTTTGACAGATGGAAATATACTTCAGGTGAGAAGAAGCAACGAATATGTGCAGTTTTTGTGCTAGAGAGTTTATATGGTACTGCTGTTGCATATACTATTACAGTAACTGACAATGTTAGGTACCTCTTATAAGCACTCTCCAACTTTCTAGATTACATTCTGTTAAATATTATTCTAACATTCAATGCTGGATTTAATGATTACATTTATATCATTTTAGCTCTTATTTTTTGCTGCAGATTGAACCCCAAAACAATATTTTGAGTATACTAATTCAACTGATATCGTCTTTGTTCTGATGTCAAACATGTTCTGCAATTTTGCAGTGCAGTTCAAAAATCAAATTGCTACCACAAAAAAGGGCACGAAGCTCATTGCGAACAAGATAATTCTAAATTTATGCTCATGTTTGGGGCGCTTTAGCTTGTAGTGTCTCAGATACCAGATTTTCATAACATGGCATGGCTATCTATTGTTGCGGCTCTTATGTCTTTCACCTACGCTCTCATCGGATTAGCACTTGGCCTGGCAAAATTTGTAGGTGATACTCTAATTTTCTTTAAGATAATTGGTATCATACTAAAAAAATTGTGCAGAAAGTGAGAAAATCATGGGCAGCATTTATGGAGTTCCAGCAAATACTAGCGCAGAAAAACTATGGTTAGTTTTTCAGGGGCTTGCAGACATAGCATTTGCCTATCCCTAGTCAGTAATTCTTCTAGAGTTTCAGGGGCTTTTTTTTGGCTAGATTTTGTACCTTTGCCTCCTTTTATACGCTTTTCGACATCGCACTATGTATGAGAGTTGCTGCTTTATTCATTGGGTTCAGATATTTTGGTTAGTCTTTTAGTCTTATTTTTAGTCTCTCTTGGTTTGCTTCTTTTATGATTTCTTAGTTTTTTTGGTTGGTTTTAAATTTTCACAGTATTCACGGTTCTTTCTTTGTAGGCTTTTACAAATTGGGATGTGGAAAAGTATCTTCGTCGGATTCATGGTCATTTTTCTTTTATCCCTGGATCATATTTTTTTAGCGTTTAGGTTTATTGATGTACTTTCTTGTTTTTGAATTTATGTCTATTAATCTACTTTTTTTTTCTTAATAGCTTCTGTTTCTTTTAGCTTTATGCCTTTTGCTCTCCCGATTTTGCTTTATTTTTTCTGTTTCATACTCTAATAGGTTGTCTTTAGTGCGTGTTTTGTTCCTGATGGTTACTTGTGTTGTGATGTTCTAGCTTCAAATTTTGCAAGCTTGTTAAGAGAGGGCTATTTTAGCTTCATTGGATTCTGTCTTAGATTCCTTGTTATGGGTTGTTTTGTCTTTTTTTTCCTTTCAAGCCCGAAGATTGTGTTAGTGAGTTCACATTACATGTAACTCAGTTTAGGGCATTACCAAGGCTTTCTTGGAGAATCTTGTAAAGCAGGATTTTGGGTTTTCTAAATTAAGTTGAGCATAAAGGTACTTATGATAGGAATCCAGACGCACTTAATGGTGGACAGCATTCCGTTGACCCGTTATGTGGAATTGGTGGACCAATGACTCGAGTTAAAACCAAACAGTTCAAGATGGCTCTTAATGGTTTGATCATGGAAGTGTTGGACGATGCATATAAGTTGTTGGAACAAGGCTTTGATGGAGATAAGACTGATTTTAGGCCTTGGAACTTCGTGGTTTTGACATTATATGAAGACCCTTCGATGGAGAGCAAGATTGGACAAGTGTTAGAAGCTCAGAACTCCACGTCGCGACGTCCACAGCTTCACGTCGCGATGTGCACCGACGTCGCGACGTCCACCGACCTCCACGTCGACGTGTGTCTCTGAGAATTGAGTTTCACGTCGAGGGTTTCCACACGTCGCGACGCGCGACATTCCACGTCGCGACGTACACCAACGTCGCGACGTGGGTAGCTGTTTCAGTTTTATTTTGGTTTTGTTTTTAATTCGTTTTTGTTTGATCTTTTCAATAAGGAATGTGATCTAATGTTCTTGCATGAACATTGATATGTTCTATATGGTGTTTTCACATGGCTAAAGATCTTGCATGATTAAAGCATGTGTTAATTACATTTTAAGGAAGTTTATTCCAATAAGGAAACTATCTTTTAGGAAAGTAGGGTTTACTTTGTTGGCAATTCTTTGTGCCTATTTAAATTCTTGTAAACCCACGAATTTCAGCAGATGATTATTGATATTGAAGCTCATTATTTTGCAAGGCAAAATTTGATCCCAAAACCCTTAGAGACCTTAAGCTAAGTTTGAGCTTTTGTTCTTCTAAACCCAAAGTGAGATTAAGCCAATAGTCTTGCTTTTGTTCTAAGTTTGAGAACAGCCAAATCTGGTTTGATTTAGGTGCCGCCTGAATCAAGTTGGTTTTGTAATAGCGTTGGGGCTTTGGACCAGTTTCCATTGAATCGCGCTCCATATCTTTTTTTTTTGTGTTCTTGTTCTTGTGCTTTCTTTGTTATTCTAACCTTTGTTCTTCTTGTGTGATTATTCCTTTTTGTTTGTGGAATTTTCCAAGCTAGACCTGTCCTGTGGTTAACATAAGGTTGTCAATCCGCCCAAAGGTGGATAAAATCAACGGGAACCTTATCAAGTGGTATCAGAGCATTTTGTTGCTTGAAAAATTTCAGGTTAAATTTTCCATCTCATAAACTTTTCAATCGTGATTGAATCTCGTGAAATTTGATTGAATTTCGTGCTGCTAAATATTGAGTGATTGAATTCTCTTGCTGATCTTCAAAAAAAAAAAGAAGAAATTTGTCAAAAAAAAAAAAATTACGTGACAAAAAAAGGAGAATTACGTGATAAAAAAAGAGAGAAAGTGTTGCAGCAAAAGTTGAAAACGAAATTCTGGTTATACAATCACTGTTGAAATCTGTTCTTGATATTCGATATTAATTCTTGGTGTATCTATTTCTTTTCTTGCTAACTTGTCCAAAATTGTGCCTTAACGTGTTCTAAATTGCAATCCTTCATAATTCTTTCCTCAATTCCTTACTTGATTTGTGTGGTATTTGAGTTGAACTATTGATAGGCGGTTTAAGAACTTAGTACTTGCAAAGCAAACTACGAGGGACCCCACATTTGGCGAGTAGATTAGGGAGAGCAAGTATACACGAGAATAACCATATTAAAAGAGTGTAGTGAACCGACCATACCTAAAGCAAGAACCCGTGAGAAGCCTTAATTACTATTATTGTTTCTTGTGTTGTCTTAACTAACTTGCAGGTATTTTAAAATGGCGGAGGAAACTTCACGGAGTCAATTTTAACAGCAAATTTCAACGGCTCAGTCTGAGCAAAAATTTCAGATTGATTCTTTGCGTGATATGATGCAAAAGATGTCAATTCAATTACAAATTCTGACCGAAGCTCAACAATCAGCTCCTAGGCAAAGGGCCTCAAGGAAATTTGAAGAAGAATTTGATGCAGCCGATTTTGATGAAGAGGAGTTTATGGAATCTGAACAGTCAAAGAGCAAGGGCAAATCCGAGTTTGATGTGGCTTCAGTTAAGTTGGATTTCCCAAAATTTCATGGCACTTCAGATCCTGACACATTTCTGGATTGGATTTATACAGTGGAGCAAATTTTTGCTGAAAATTCTTATTCTGAAGATAAGAAAATGCGATTGGTGACCATACACTTTAAGGATTATGCAGCTCATTGGTGGACTCAATTGGTGAAGGAAAGACAGCTCAATGGGGAGCGTCCAATTCGAACTTGGAGAGAGATGCAATCAATTATGAGGAGGCAGTTTGTTCCATCTTATTTCGCTAATGAATTGCGGATGCAAGTTCAAACTCTCACCCAAGGAAACCGATCAGTTGATGATTACTTTAAGGAAATGCAGTTGCTCAAGATAAAGGCAAATATTGTGGAAGAGCCTGAGACAACAATGGCAAGGTTCTTGGCAGGAATGACTCCTGCATTGGCATACAAGATGGGTTTTCAGAAATCCTATGATTTGACAGAGATGTTGCATAATGCTATTCAGATAGAGCGTCACATGAAGCAAAAGGGACGACTTACATCTCGTCAACCTCCTTGGCATAAGAACAACCGTCAGCCTCCACCTAATCCAGTTATGAAGAACAAGCCTTTTGGAGGTAATGTTACCCCCAAGCCGGTAGAAAGAACACCACCATTTGCTCAGAAGTCAGCCCAAAACACACCCCAAAGATCTAGTGAGGTTAAATGTTATAAATGTCAAGGATATGGTCATATGCAATCAAATTGTCCCAGCAAAAAGGCTATTTACTTCCTTGACAATGGGGATGTAGCTAGTGTTCATTCAAGTGATGATGAGATGCCCGAGCTTGAAGAAAAGACTTATGGTGAAGAATATGATGAAAATACTCCAGAAACGTTGGAAATTGCTGAGTCTCTTGTCACCACGAGGGCCTTGAGTACACAACCACAGTTGGAGGGTGAAACAGTGCAACGTGAAAACATTTTCCACACCAAGTGCATTATTCAGAAAAAGCAGTGCGGTTTGATTATTGATGGTGGGAGTTGCACTAATGTGGCGAGTACATTGTTGGTAGCCAAGTTGAAACTTACTTGTTCAAAAACACCCCAAACTATACAAGCTTCAATGGTTGAATCAAAGTGGAGAGGTTAAGGTAAACAAACAGGTGCGCTTATCTTTGTCTATTGGAAGGTATACTGATGATATTCTTTGTGATGTTGTTCCAATGGAGGCAGCGCATGTGTTACTTGGACGTCCATGGCAGTTTGATAGACATGTCATGCATGATGGACGGAAGAATCACTACACCGTGGAGAAGGATGGTAAGAAGTATGTTTTGGCTTCTTTGAAACCATGGGAAGTATATGAAGATCAAGACAAGATCTCCAAGGAATGTAGGCAATTGGTGCAAGCTGAGCAAATGAAACAAGAAGTGGGAAACACCTCTACCCCTAGTGCTGTGATTACAAGATGTTTAGGGTGAAACAACAAGATGTTTGTATTAATTTACAAAGACTTATATTTGCTGTCTAGTGATCACCTTTCTACTTTGCCTAGTGCTGTGATTTCTATTATACAGGAATTTGAAGATTTGTTCCCCGAGGAGTTACCAATTGGTTTACCTCCGATTCGAGGAATAGAACATCAAATTGATTTCATTCCTGGTGCTTCAATTCCCAACAGACCAGCATATCGAGCAAGTCCCGAGGAGACAAAGGAAATCCAAACAAGTGTGGATGGACTCCTAGAAAAAGGTATTGTTCGTGAAAGCCTTAGTCTATGTTCTGTGCCTGTTATTCTTGTTCCTAAGAAAGATGAAACATGGAGAATGTGTGTTGACTGTAGAGCCATTAACAAGATAACCATTAAATATCGTCACCCTATCCCTAGGTTATATGACATGTTAGATGAGTTATATGGTTCTAAAATCTTCACAAAGATTGATTTGAAAAGTGGCTATTACCAAATTCGCATGAAAGAAGGTGATGAGTGGAAAACTGTCTTTAAAACTAAGTATGGTCTCTATGAGTGGTTAGTTATACCTTTTGGATTGACTAATGCACCAAGCACATTTATGCGTTTAATGAACCATGTACTTAGATCTTTCATAGGGAAATTTGTGATAGTTTATTTTGATGATATACTTGTTTACAGCAAAACACTTGAAGAGCATGTATCACATTTAAGAAGAGTTTTTGTTGTACTTCGTGAAAATCAGCTTTATGCAAATTTTAAAAAGTGTGCATTCTGTACTTCATCTGTTATCTTTTTAGGATTTGTTGTAAGTGTTGATGGAATTTCTGTTGATGAAAATAAAGTGAAAGCAATTAGAGATTGGCCCACACCTAAATCAGCTAATGATGTTAGGAGTTTTCATGGTTTAGCTGGATTCTATAGGAGGTTTGTAAAAGACTTTAGTACAATTGCAGCCCCCTTAAATGATCTAGTTAAAAAGAATGTGACTTTTGTTTGGACTGATGCTCAAGAAAAGGCTTTTAATACTTTGAAGCAGAAATTAACTAATGCTCATGTTCTTATGTTACCTAATTTTGAGAAAGCTTTTGAAATACAATGTGATGCCTCCGGGAAAGGTATTGGTTCTATTTTGATGCAGGAAGGCAAACCCGTGGCATACTTTAGCGAGAAGCTTAATGGAGCAACATTGAATTACCCCACATACGACAAGGAGTTGTATGCATTGGTGAGATCTCTACAAGTTTGGCAGCACTACCTTTGGCCGAAGGAATTCATCATTCATTCGGATCATGAGAGTCTTAAGTTCCTTAAGACCCAAGGTAAGTTGAATAAAAGACATGCTAAGTGGTTGGAGTTTATTGAGACTTTTCCTTATGTTGTTAAATATAAAGCTGGAAAGGAAAATGTGGTTGCTGATGCATTGTCGAGAAGGTATAATTTACTTACATTCTTGCATACTAAACTGCTTGGATTTGATGTCATGAAAGGATTGTATGCTGAAGATGCTGATTTTAAACTTGTATATGAGAATTGTTTGCATAAATCCAAAGGAGAGTATTATTTGCATGATGGTTTCTTGTTTAAAAAGGACAAATTGTGTGTGCCTAATTGCTCTATTCGTGATTTATTGGTTATTGAGACGCATGGGAGAGGACTGATGGGTCACTTTGGTGTTAACATGACATTACATATTTTGCAAGAACATTTTCATTGGCCTCATATGAGAAAAAGTGTTCAATCTGTTTGTCAAAGATGTATTGTTTGTAAACAGGCAAAGTAAAAAATAATGCCTCATGGTCTATACACGCCACTGCCCGTATCTTTGCATCCTTGGTTAGATATTTCAATGGATTTTGTTTTAGGGTTGCCTAGGTCACCAAGTGGTAAGGATAGTATCTTTGTGGTAGTTGATAGGTTCAGTAAAATGGCACACTTTATTGCATGTTCACGAACCAATGATGCTACGTACATAGCAGACCTTTTCTTTAAAGAAATTGTGAGATTGCACGGTATTCCTCAGACTATTGTGAGTGATAGGGATGTCAAGTTCCTTAGTCATTTTTTGCGTACTCTTTGGAGTAAATTGGGAACTAAATTGTTATTTTTTACTGTTGCATACCCACAAACAGATGGGCAAACTGAGGTAGTTAATAGAACTCTATCTGCATTATTGCGTGCTATCATACAAAAGAATCTAAAGAAATGGGAAGATTGTTTACCACACATTGAGTTTGCTTACAATCGTACTATTCACAGTTCTACTTCTTTTTCTCCCTTTGAGATTGTATATGGCTTTAATCCTTTGACGCCTTTGGATATTTTGCCTATTCCTATTAACGAGTTTGTTAATGTTGATGGTGCAAGCAAAGCTACTTTTGTTAAGGACCTTCATGCTAGGGTTCGAGACAACATTGAGAGGAGAAATGAGCAGTATGCCAAGCAAGCCAATAAAGGTAGACGTCGCATGGTGTTCCACCCGGGTGATTGGGTTTGGATTCACTTGCATAAAGAAAGGTTTCTTGCAAAGCGGAAAACCAAACTTCACCCCAGAGGCGATGGACCATTCCAAGTTCTCGAGCGCATTAATGACAATGCATACCGCATTGATTTACCCAGTGAGTATGGAGACGTTAGCGCTACTTTTAATGTTTCTGATCTCTCTTTGTTTGATGCAGGAGATTCGAGGACGAATCATTTTGACGATGGGGGGACTGATAGGAATCCAGACGCACTTAATGGTGGAGAGCATTTCGTTGACCCGTTACGTGGAATTGGTGGACCAATGACTCGAGCTAAAACCAAACAGTTCAAGATGGCTCTTAATGGTTTGATCATGGAAGTGTTGGACGATGCGTATAAGTTGTTGGAACAAGGCTTTGATAGAGATAAGACTGATTTTAGGCCTTGGAACTTCGTGGTTTTGACATTACATGAAGACACTTCGATGGAGAGCAAGATCAGAACTCCACGTCGCGACGTCCACGGCTTCACGTCGCGACGTGCACCGACGTCGCGACGTCCACCGGCCTCCACGTCGCGACGTGTGTCTCTGAGAATTGAATTTCACGTCGAGGGTTTCCACACGTCGCGACGCGCGACATTCCACGTCGCGACGTACACCGACGTCGCGACGTGGGTAGCTGTTTCAGTTTTATTTTGGTTTTGTTTTTAATTCGTTTTTGTTTGATCTTTTCAATAAGGAACGTGATCTAATGTTCTTGCATGAACATTGATATGTTCTATATGGTGTTTTCACATGGCTAAAGATCTTGCATGATTAAAGCATGTGTTAATTACATTTTAAGGATGTTTATTCCAATAAGGAAACTATCTTTTAAGAAAGTAGGGTTTACTTTGTTGGCAATTCTTTGTGCCTATTTAAAGGCTTGTAAACCCACGAATTTCAGCAGATGATTATTGATATTGAAGCTCATTATTTTGCAAGGCAAAATTTGATCCCAAAACCCTTAGAGACCTTAAGCTAAGTTTGAGCTTTTGTTCTTCTAAACCCAAAGTGAGATTAAGCCAATAGTCTTGCTTTTGTTCTAAGTTTGAGAACAGCCAAATCTGGTTTGATTTAGGTGCCGCCTAAATCAAGTTGGTTTTGTAATAGCGTTGGGGCTTTGGACCAGTTTCCATTGAATCGCGCTCCATATCTTTTTTTTGTGTTATTGTTCTTGTGCTTTCTTTGTTATTCTAACCTTTGTTCTTCTTGTGTGTGATTATTCCTTCTTGTTGGTGGAATTTTCCAAGCTAGACCTGTCCTGTGGTTAACATAAGGTTGTCAATCCGCCCAAATGTGGATAAAATCAACGGGAACCTTATCAACTTATTCATTTCTTGTCTTTTCTTTCTCTCTCAAAAAACGAAGAAGAAGAATATGGTTTTTCTGCTTCTGTTTTTTGGATAACGATATTTTAAGAGGTTTTGCAATGTGGCTTTGCAAGCGGAGTCTCTAATTGTTCTAAGGTATTTTCTTTCTTACCTTCTCACTGTGTTAAGTATAAAGCTGAACTCAGTTTAGCTTATCTAATTACGTAAAAGATAGCTCATTTTTTAATTATCTTATTGGCGCTGACTTCAATGCCATGGTTATATTTTTTGTTTTTTATTCTAACAACAATGTGGCTTCTCTTAGTTGCTATAGAAATTAATTGCAGTTATAAAAAGCCACTTTCTTTTTTCTTTTCATATTCTTGCTTCTTCTTCCATCTTTAGTCTCTGCTCTGAGTTTCTCTCTTGGGCATTTGTTGTTGATCTTTCGGCTGTAAAATAGGCAGATTTAAGTGTCAACAGCTGTTTGGTTGTTTCTACTTTTTTCTTTTTGTGTTAGCTGGAACGCACAAGCAAGTTCTTATATAATCTTTCATTTATTGTGGGAGTGGGAATGATTTTGAATTTTGGATATTGCAGTACGTTAATTTGCATTGGCTACTGAGTTTCTTTCGTGAGTAGTTTATCTATTTTTAAGGATCTTGTAATTATTTCATAGTAGTATAATATTCAACATCGGCTCTTGGCTTAAACATTTTATCACTATTTTCTCTTGATTGGTAAAAGCAGAAAGGGAGGTATTTATGTTACATTATTCTAGCTTCTATGATCGTTTTAAGGAAACGTTACAATCGGCAACTAATAATTGTCCAACACTATGAATTGCGTTATATTTCTTTATATATCTCTTCAAGTAGAATGTTCTCATCGTATATCTGTCAAGTCAACCAACATGAGTTATTTTGTTATAATGCTATTATTCAGAGCTTATATTTGTGCTTCCTGTGGTCATATTGGATGCTTTCTTCATTCTCTGGATATTTACCTCTTTGTCTGCAACTTTAAATAAGCTTCAGGTAATTACTTTGAATTCATGGATGCATATTCTTTGCATTCATATCTTCTATTTCATAAGACAGTTTGTTCATGCAGTTTTTACTTTTAATTTTCTGATCCATCTGTAGCAAATTCTTTTTTCCAGTTTAAGGTGATGTACAATCTTGTGTACTTTCTTGACTGATGTTGTGTTTCAGGACGACGGATGATGGCCAAGCTTGATATTTATCGGAAGTTCACAAATACATTGCCCGTAGCAGTTATTGTGTCTGTTGGCTGGATATGTTACGAGGTAATTTGTTTGGTAGACAAAATTGGCCAACTGGCTTTTAATTTTTCCTTATGTTGTTGATCCATAGAATGGATAACCAGTTTTTAACTCGAAACAATTGCAGCAAGTTGAGGTTTTTCCTTGGATTCAAAAATCTGCCAGAGTTCTGGCCAAGCCTACTGAGAAAGATGTTGAACTCTCTATTGTGGCTCCAAATTGGAGTGAAGCGATTGATGAACAGAAGTATCAACCAAGAGAACTTCATCTTATTTCGAGGAAGCCACCAGATAAGAACATTCTTCTGGAACCAGTCATTGGAAATCCTTTGGCGATATTTCCTCCAGCTTTGCAGCATATGATTGATTCTGTATTGGACGGATTGAAAAAAGGTAGACTTCAGAAGTCCGATCGTCTGAGGGTACAGGAGGAACTTACTTCATGCCAGATGCATCAGGAGATAAAATTGTTGTTGTTTTTAAGCCCATAGATGAAGAGCCAATGGCTGTAAATAATCCTCACGGGCTTCCTCTGTCTTTGAATGGTGAGGGGTTGAAAAGTGGAACCAGATTTGGAGAAGGAGCATTGAGGGAGGTTGCAGCCTATATGCTCGATCACCCAAAGACTGGGAGACGCAGATTGTCAAACTGGAAAGTTGGTTTTGCTGGTGTACTGCCAACATTCATGATTCAGTGCGCGCACAAGGAGTTCAATTATCAAGAAGGATCTGAGAATGAAAACAAGAATATAAAGATGGGATCTTTGCAAAAGTTCATGAGTAATTTCGGGAGCTGCGAGGACATGGGTCCCCAAGATTTTCCTGTAGAAGAGGTTCACAAAATAAGCATACTAGACATAAGAACTGCAGATGCAGATAGGCATGCTGAAAATATTTTGGTAAGCAAAGAAGGGGAGCAGGGTCAAATTGTGCTTATTCCCATTGATCACGGTTATTGCTTGCCTGAAAATGTAAGGATTTTACGTTCTTATGTTCATTTTGTTCTGTTAACTCTCAATATTGCATGTGATTCCTGCATTAGTACCTTGCATTCCCAAATCTATATTTTTGTGTCATGCTACTTCCAAATAGCTGATTGTTTCAAAACTATAGGATGTCGAAAAGTTTATTGTTTTAGTTCATATACATAAATACTTAATTCATAAATGAAGTCCGAGAAATCTGTAGTTTGAGTATCGATGGTTTAATTTCTGGTTAGGACCCAGTTTGGCAGTTCCTTCGAGATGCCATATGAATTTTTTTCTCCTTGATTTCAAATGTGCTTGGCATACAACTAAATGATTAATACACAAGTATCCAAATATGTCATCAAGTGAAAACTCTTTGGTAGTCTTGTTCTGTACAGGTGATATATTTTTTGGATCATTGTTTTGTTTTCCTTTCCAAATGTAGTAGGTTATGTTTGCTTCTATATCCATAATTGATTAAATCCTTTTGTGTCCTTTGGTAGTTTGAAGATTGCACATTTGACTGGCTCTACTGGCCACAAGGCCGCCAGCCTTACTCACCTGAGACCCTTAACTACATAAACTCTCTTGATGCTGAATTCGACATTAGACTCCTGCAGTTCCATGGATGGGACACGTTCACCCAAGAATTGGGTAGCGTTTGCATCAAAGTTAGGATTTGATTAGCTCTCCTAGAAAACTCAATATGCAAAAGAAAAATAGAGCTAACAATAGCGTGTCCTACTTTTACTTGTCTTTTGTAATACATCTGAGACATTCTCATAATGTTGTTTAACCATTAATTGATTAACTTGCTACGTTATTGGTCTCCTCATCTTCTAACCTCAAATTATTCTGTACAAATTGCTATAGTTTCACCAACATTCTCGCTTACAGATATCAAAGCAGGTCCCGGACATTGTTCTTGAAGTCGAGCGTCAGGGCCATTCTCACTCGTTCTCTTGCACGGAGGCCTGTTCCTTATGGGTTGCTCAGCATGTTTCTAGCTGGATAACCAATTACACATCAAATTCTGGTCTTTGAGATGGAAATCCATCTTTACTAATTTGTTGTAGACAATAACATTAATGGTCCCTAATTAGCTCTTTGTGTATATACTCTTGTTTTCTCACTATTCATATGAGAATAACAATTTCCTTATTGGCCCAAAGGTAATTACTTTTCTCAGCTGCTACTAGATGGATGAACTTCTTGCTTGTCACCAGATTGAGGCAGTGACGTGTTTGAAGTTGAACTATATTTATTTTGGTTCAGCCTTCCAGGGCATATATACAGTTTCAATAGCGGTGGCCATGTTTAACAAGTTTTTTTTTAAGCGCTCAAAGGTTTCTCATTTCAATTGTAATTACAATGTATCATAAACTATTACAAAGTAACATAACTACTTAGGAGCCATCTAAACTGCAACTTAGGGACCATCTTAAGTCAATGTTAATGTACACTATTTGATTGGCAATAAGTATAGGTTTATGTTAATGTACACTACTTGATTGGCAATGAGTATTCAGAATGGCAATTTTACTTGCAAACTGTAGAAAATTATTTCCTTTACATTGGACGGTTAAATTGTAAACAGGATTGCTTTTGCACACAATGATTGCACAACCACAATGATGTACAAATTTTACCATTTTCTTCTGACATTACAGGTACAAGCACAAGGTGTGTCTACAGTTAAAGATGAAAGAATTGGATAGAATTGGATTATATGCACAGAGTAGCAGGCAAACTGCTATGAGAAAAAGTTAAACTACATAATTAACATCATGAGAGATACTTCACCTTTCTTATCTTTCTTCTTTCTGTGTTATTGAAGTGCACCATTTTTTTCTTCTCTTTTTTTCTTTGGTTTCTTTTTGTCTGCTCCTTTTATATTTACGAAACCACAAAGAATGATTATACCAAATTCTTGTGTTGCTCACCTCTTATTAAGAAAAGAGAATATATTTTCTTACATTATGCCTACTACGCACTTTTTTACATTATACATATATTTACATATGCGACATATAACTATACATTATTTTAGCGTGTTATATATATATTTACACATAGTACAGAGATTTGTACACACTATACATTATTATACATACTCTACCGAATTTCACACACTATACATATTTACACCTAAGTTATACTACTCAATTTTTCAAATTATACGTATTATACATATTTCCACACGTTATACTTATTTATACTAGCTATATACATTTTCACTGTGTACTATATATATTTACACATACTTCATTCATTATACATATGTATATGTACTAGACATATTTTCACACTCTAGACATATTTATAATTACTACACGCATTTATACATATAGTATAAATATTTTTGCACAGTGTACACATTTTTACATTCCTCATCGATTATATACATTTATATATATTATACATGTTTTCAAGCACTAAACATAGTTACACATATATTACACATTATAACACAATTTGTTTTTCACATACTACGCATATTTACACATTTTCACATATTTCATATATTTACACATACTATACACTTTTTTACACACTACATATATTTATACATACTACACATATTTTCACACAAACATATATATATATTTACTATATATAGTGTTACACACTATACATTTTACACATACTATACTCATTTTCACATACTATACATATTTACACATATTTACACATATTTCACGCATTATACATATTTATATATATTATACACATTTTCAAATACTATTCACATTTACACATTTTTACACACTATACATATTTACATGTACTACTCACTTTTGTACACACGTTTTCACACACTATACATA
Organism: Ophiorrhiza pumila; assembly: GCA_016586305.1. Lineage (NCBI taxonomy): Eukaryota > Viridiplantae > Streptophyta > Magnoliopsida > Gentianales > Rubiaceae > Ophiorrhiza > Ophiorrhiza pumila. Next base: position 20,124,615 of record BLIW01000005.1, read on the forward strand.
TTTATATTTATTACAAACAATTTCACACATTTTACATTTAACACATACTATGCACATTTTCACATATTATACATATTTACACATATTTAACGCGTTATATATATTTATACATATCATACATATTTTCACTCACTATTCAAATTTACACATAATTTACACATTTTTACACGTTATATATATTTACATATACTACACACTTTTTCACATGCTACATATATTTATACATACTACATATGCTCTCACACCCTATATACATATTTATACTTACTATACATATTTGTTATATTACTTATATCTATTATACTAAATTAAAATTATAACGGGAAATAACATGTAATTACTGCGCGCTGGCGCGCAATTGCCAACTAGTTTGTCATACGTGTGTTAAATAGTTATTCAAGTTGGAGTTTAAATAAAAAAAGTGAACAAAATCAAATTTGAAAATCAAATTGTAATATGAAGGATGGAAGTTTAATATTATGAAGATTGGGAATCAAAGTGAAAAGAACTCTCAAATTGAAGGATGATTGATGTAATTTACTGTTTTTACTAATTCATGTGGGTTTTGGGTAGAAAAATAAAGTTAGGGTATGTTTGATAAAATTGAAAACTAACTAAATTTGAAATTTCAAAGTAATAAGTTGTTTTCATTAATTTTATATGTTTGATAATTCATCTGATTTTTACATTTGAATATGAAAATATAATATGTGAAAATATGTCGTGGACAAAATTTATACCATATGTATAAATATATAGTGTGTAAATATATATATATATATTATGTGAAAATATGCGTAGTATGTATAAATATATGTAGTGTGTGAAAATGTGTATACTATGTGTAAATATGTATAGTGGGTGAAAAATGTGTAATATGTGTAAATATGTATGAGTTAAAAATATGTGTAGTATTTGTAAATATCTGCAGTGTGTAGTAGGTTTAACTATGTAGTGTGTGAAAATGTATGTAATAGGTGTAAATATGTATAATGTATGAAAATATGTGTAGTGTGTATAATTATGTATGAAAAATAAAAAAATTAAACCCTATTAATTATGTCATATTAAAAATATTTTAAAACTATATACTTGACCATTCACTCAAATTAAGCAAATTAAATTAGATTTTATCACTTAAAATTCTATCACAATTTTGCCTGTGTTTTCACACCCTCTTAATCTATTAATTTTTAATGTTAAAATGAGTTATCAAATAGACCCAGAGTAATTAACACAACTCAAAGCTATTTTAATGGAGTTATAAATTTTGTTAGTGAGTTAACTCACCTAGTAAAACTCAGAAAGTATTTCTACTAAGTTAATTTTAAAAAGAAAGAAAAATTAGGTGAACGAAATCATTTTTATGCAAATAAAAAACCAAGTTAATTTTTCTTAATTTACCCATTTTTTGGGTTCAAAAAATCAAATTTTGTGTCATATCTGAACCCATAAAACATAAGAACAAGTACTAAGAAGTAAGAATGCAAAGAGTCTTTTTCATTTTTAGAAAAAAAATAGCAATTTGGGCAAGCTACATTTAGACAATGTATTTTTTTTTTATTTTTAGAAGATATTCAATTAAAAAAAGAATATTTTTTTTAATTAAGAATGAGTATTTAGATTCATGTGTTTTTTTAATATGTTTTTCTAATAAAACATTATTTTATTATTAAATATTATTTTTAAAAAATGACCATCGATTTCATCGATCATGTACCAAAATTATTTCTAAAGTTTGAATTTCCAATGAATGCAAACTACATGAACTCAAAATCTAGAATAGACACATCCAAAATTCTCAATTCTTACATAAGAAAAAACATAAAGATATCAAAAGAATGAAGTAAGCCACAACTACAATTAAAATCCTGCATAATTTTTTTTAGTGTTTTCTTTTTATTTTGTGAGGGTGAATTTAGAATTTGCTACAATTCACGAACTATTGATTACGGTTCGTGAACTGTCGAACCACAGATTTACTAGAGGTGGAACCAAAACTGGCCCTTGGATAGTTGCCGTTCCGATTTCAATTCCATGAAAGTGCTAATTTTATATGGATGCTTTTTTCCCTTAAATACTATGTCAAAATTCCATATCTCAATCCTTTTTTGAAAGCAAATAATTTGCTCTCGAGACAATAATTGTGTTTTGCCTTGATTAGCTGATTGTTGGAATCAAATATTTTTGTATAACATTCCCTGAACATATCTAATTTTAGCGTTTTCTTTAACATTTGGACTTTTGCTTTCTCTACCACTAAAAATTCCTTTACTCACTTTTATCAACACCAAATTTTGAACTACAAATAATGCTAAAACTATCTATTTTATAGTTAAAAGATCTAGTGTCTTAAATCTACTTGTTTTTTTGATAATTAATAAACAATTATATAGACTAATGTTTCAATTAGCTTCCTTGAAGTTCTAGATGTGCAAAATGCAAATGAAAGATTGAAGAAGTTTGAGAAATAGAAACTAAGTTAAGATAGATTCCCCAACCCCAACCTCAAACCCTAGTTGTAAATTAACTCATAAAATGTCTGAACCATTCAAAAACTCAAGTAAAACAAATCAAAAAATGAAAGTTAAAAATGTAGTATTTTTTGAAAACAAAGATTTCATAAAAGTTGTTTTAAACTTTTACAAAATGATTCAAATATTGAAAAATCAGAAATTTAACAAAAAGTATTAATTCGAACAATCCCATAAGAGTTTCGAATGTCCGAACTTATTTTTGAAAGATTTGAAAACCTTTTTAAAAAGTACATTTGGAAGACCTCTGGCTAATTCGACTGTTCGAATTAGCATTGACTAGTCAATTCGAAAGACCTCTTAGCCAATTCAGATGTTCGAATGTATCTGGCATAATTTATTTGTGAGTAACGGCTAGTTTTCTGAAAAATGAGTATTTTGTCCCATTTTGCTTTCCAAATTATTTTTATAAATACTTGGGACCTACATAACCATTTGAGTTCATCTTTGAGCAAGAAAAACAAGTGTAAAAACATTCTCAAAAAAAATCAAAAGGCTTTTCATTTGTTTATCATTCAAAAAGGAGAAAAACATTTAGTTTTAAATTATTCTTCATCTCTTGTGAGCTAATCTTTCATCTTGTAAAACTCTCTTTGATAGGATTTGTTGTGATAGCTTAAATTGATTATATTCACCTTATCCAGAGGGTTTCAAGTCAATGTAATCTCAAATTTGGTAAGTTTGAAAGGTTTCTCCGAAGTGGAGAGTAAAGCTAAGTCTTATAGCATTGGTTGCTAGTAAGATTGGTTCCACCTTTGAAGGTTTGTAAAAGGTTTGGATCTCACCTTTGGTGAAGAGATCCTTTTAGGGCTTGTTTGGTTGGCAGGAATCTGGGTTTGGAAAGTAATCTTTTCTTGATTTTTAGATTCCAGTATTTGGTTCATTTTTAAACTTTCGGAAAAGTAAAAAGAATCCTGCACTCCAAGAAAGTTACTATAAAATTTCTGGATTCTTACTCCTTATTCCAAGTTGGTATTCTGATTACTTACTCCAGGAAAGCGAGTCACTTATCATTAAATATTTATTAATACAATCTTATCCCCTATGATACAACCCACATGAATAAATAATTCAACCTTATTAAACTTTAATTAAATAACATAATAATTTTTACTATAAACTTAGTTCTTGCTAATTATAATTTTACATATTTGTTCCTTAAACTTTCATTGTAAAACCAACCCACTCTTAAAATATAAAAAATTTAAATAAACAAACAACATTAATTTTCAAAAAAAAAATATTATTATTGAAATAAATCACCTTTAAGAAATAAAAATAGATAACATTAAGTTTTAAAAAAATTATAAAATTATATGTGATTTATATAATAATGACAATATAGCATTAAATATGTAGTTTACATTTGTTAGAATTTTGAATTATTTTTATTTATTTTTTTGTTATAACACATAAATTATATAATAATACTTATTTTCGGCATTATAATTTTACATGCATTTTATATTTTGCTGGATAATAATTATTTACTACACATAAATGAAAAACTTTAAAGCATAATTAGAAAATAATTTTGTTATATAACCTTGTATATATCACAAATATATACTTTTTTTATAATTGAACCAAAAATGCATTGCATTTTTTGGTTGATTAATTTAAATGAAACACTAAAACATGATTTTTAATTAGTTTTTCTCTTAACATTTCGTGATCTATCCCAAACATAGGAAAGGAAAGTTCTTGATTCATTTTGCTCAGAATCAAAATCCAAGAAATCATATTCCCAAGACACTTTACTTTCCTGTCAACCAAATAAGCCATTTGTGGATTGTTGAAATCCTAAACTTCATGGTTTAGGTAGTGGATGCAAAGTGCTCCAAGGGGGAGATTTGAACCATCATAATTCTTGTATTTTCCTTTTTTAAAACTTTATCTTTAATTGCTTTATAATTGTGTATAATTAATTACTTAATGTTCATGTATTCATTGTGAATTGAATATTTTTCTTGTGTTGTTGGAAATTGATATTGTTCCAAGTAAATTTCATATTGAATTCATTATTATTCTTGTGATCATATCTTTTGTGTTCAATTTAATATATTGTGCTGATTAGAATTTTGAATCGAATTTTTAACTGTCCAACCTAATTCAACCCCCATTCTTAGGTTGCATATAGGGCCAACAAGTGGTATCAGAGGCTAATCTCTACACATTTGGGTTTAATATCTTTAGAAAAATAATTATGACAACCAATAGTGTCATGTGTTAAAGGGCAATCAAATTTGAGACCTCCCATATGATAAACGATCTCCCCACGCTCCTCACATAGATTGATAGTTATTGCGGAAAAGTGTCCACGATCTTTTCGTAAATCAATTTGATTAATTCGAATCACCCTATCTCCGTAGGATGACAGTATGCACGATTATATGATGGCTCCTCACCAACAAATAACAAGATAGTCAAGCAAAGAAAACTCCCTCCTCATGAACAATTTTCACAATGTAAATCGAAATCCCTTCTTAGAAAAACAACTCACATAAAAAGAAAAACAACTCTGTGTTTAACTCAATTCTCATTAATCTCAAATCTGAATAATACGTAGACATAATAGTCTTTTTATAGGTTTAAAAATAAAACCCTAACTTTCTAAAAAGATAAAACCCTAGCTTTCTAAAAGATGGACTAAACAAAAGCCCAAAATTAAAACTCAACTTAAACTCCAACTAAACAATAATTAGAAGACATATTTCTGGGCCCTAACATCTTAGGAACACTTTAGGAAACAGCCCAAAATAACAAACACGAAAAAACACACAAAAAAATGAAAAACTAAAAATCTCAAAATTTGTCCGCGTCATGACGTGACGTGCAACTTCACAGCATGTTTTCACCTTAATCCCATCAGAATTAAAACGTGGCAGAATATCTCAACAAACAATATTTGATGCCTCTTGTCATGATTTCCTTTGTTATCCCATTTTGGAGTCTCGGGCCTCCTTGGGACAAACATGAGACTTATTCTGCATCCTATTCCAAACCTCCATACATGAGATTCATCTTTCACAATTAGAACAAGTACCTTGGATTTTTCGGAACATGTGATCACACATGATTTCGTATCATTCCCTTCCACTTGAAAAAGATTTGTCCTCAAATCTTGTTGATTGGTAACAAGAGAATCCAACACAAAACCTGGAAAATTATCAAGACAAAAGACAAAATATATGGAAATTCACACTCATTATTTTTCCCTTCTTTACCTTTTTTTACAAACCTCACCTCAAGGCTTTTTTCATGAAAATGCTTTTAACAAATTGAAATACATGTTGACTCACGCCCCTCTTCTTGCTTTGCCGAATTTCCATAAAGCTTTTGAGATACACTGTGATGCCTCCGGATAGGTATTGGTGCTGTTTTAATGCAGGAATCAAGACCCGTAGCTTACTTTAGTGAAAAGCTTAATGGGGTAGTGATGGAAATCAACCCATGTCCATGGTGCCAAGGCCGAGTTCTCAAGATCCTTTGGTGAATCTTGATGGACCAATGACAAGATCAAGGAGTTCCAAGATGAAGGCTGCCTTGCACAATTTATTGTCATCACCTTTTGAAGCTATGGAGGCCGAACCACCATCTCAATTTGAAGTTCTTTGGCATGTTTCTTCAATCACCATTTATGAAGATGTTCCACAAAGTTCTACTTTGGAGCTTAAGGAAATTCCACCTTGAAGAAGCTTGCATGGCCGAATTGTTCAAGTCCATGAAGAGGCGTGTATTTGGGCTTGATATGGATCACGCCATTTAAGTAATTTAGGGTTTAATTGTTTTAAAATAAAATAAGTCCATTGAACATTATTCTTGGGCTTAAAGTGGCGTTTTTAATTGAGTGTTTTAAGTCATTACTTGGCCCAATTGCCTTGCATGGTAATTAGGAAAGTAATCTCCTACTTTTTAGGAGAATTTAGGAAAGTAAGAGTACAAATCGGTTTTTACTTCTTCATAACCGATTTGATGAGTTTAGGAAACTTAAAGTTTGTCTTTTAGTTATTGGTTTCCTTTTACAATTTAGAAACTAAGTTGTAATAGGATTAAGCTAGGGTTTCCTTGTCTCCCAAGCATGGCCGAAATTCATCTCTATAAATAGAGAGATGCTTGTAACGTTTTTAATAAGTTGATGAATGAAAGAAAGTTTTAGCCTTGCTAAAATCCGAATTTACACTTTGTGTAGTTCAAGCCGTAAGAATCAAGTTTGATTTTTATTGTAAGAAGCTTCCCCTTTAGCGTTACCTTTAGGAGACTTCGCCATTGTTCTTTAGTTGCAGAACGAGCCAAATCAATTAAGATTAGCAACTGAATTTATCACTTGTTAAACTAAATCGATTTGTGATAGAACGTGAGGGTTTGATTCAACTCGAGTCTTTCTTGCCGTTCTTCCCTTGATTGCAATTCCGCCTGTTCTTGTGTGTTTGTTCGAGTGTTTTTGTTTCAACAACGATCTGAATTTGTGGAGCTTGTTTGGTCCAGATTCTTGGAGCCTAGACCACACGTATCAATTGGTATCAGAGCATAGGTTGTTGTCTCAAAAATTCAGGTTAATCCGGTTTCTTTTCTTGCTGTTTTATTGTCGTTCTTCTTGCTGTTTGTAGCGTCAATTTTCTGCAGCTTTGTTGCGTCTTTCTTTGCTGTTCTTTGTGTCATACTTGCTGTCCAAATTTGTGTTAGTTCAATCCTTAAATTTTCGTCAAAATTGCATGCAACACATTGCACACAATCTGCCCAAAAATCGTGTCTTGCTCTTGATTGTGTTTTGCGTCTTTGTTGTGTTGTTTTCGTTGTGTCTTGCTGTTTTTCATTGAGTTTAAATTCTGCACTATCTTGTTAGTCTTCATAGTGTTGAATTCCAATTGTTTTCATTGTGTCCCACACGTCAAAGCATAATTAGGGTTTCATCAAGAACTAGGGTTTCATAAAAACTAGGGTTTTGGTTCTTGAATTCCTATCTTGCTTGTTTCTTGCCCAAATTGTCTTCTTTCTTTTGTGTCTTCTTGCTTATTGACTCTATATCACCTTAAGTTTCGATCAAACTTTTTCACCACTTCAAAAAGATAAGTTCTTGAACACTTTCTTGAACTTCTTGATTTTCTTGAAAATCCAAAGTGGTCAAAATTCAATTCTTGAGTTAGATTCTTGTTCCTTATCCTGAATCTTGAACTTTTTGTTAAAGTGGCATCTTTAAATTCTTGATATTTGGTGAGATATTAAAGTTTGAAAATTTTAAGGTTGTAAAGGTTAAGACAAGAAGACAAAACATTATAAACCTTAAATCCTAGGTTGTTGTCTTCAAACATTGAACCTAAGTACTTTGTACTAGGTTCTTGTCTTAAAACCTTAAAGTTTGCATTGTTTAAGGTTCTTGTCCGAACCTAGTAGTTTTGTTTGTCCAAGATTTGTGTTCAAAACCTTAAAGTTAGAGTTTGTCTTGTAGTTGTCCGAACAAAAAAAAAAGAGAGACCGTATAAAAAAAACGGTCAATTCAAAAAAAAACAGAAAAAAAAGAACAAAAAAATATTAATTCGGACTTTGCATTATTTATTTCATTTATTTATTTTCTTTTAATTATTTAATTTTAGTTGAAGAACACATTGTTCTTGAGTTTGTTACTTGAAAACCACCTTGGATTAAAAGTGCCATAACTTTCTCAATACAACTCGGAATTAGGTGATTCAAGTTGCATTCTTTTCGTCTTGAATTCTACTTTTAGAATTTCGTAGTTTCTGAGATTGAATCAAGTTATATTCTGCACGTGTTCTTAAACCTCTTGTGACGTGATTTCTTGTTCAAAATTCTTTGGTTTATACTTGTGGTAATTTGTGTTGTAGAACTTATTGATTGAGTCAAATTCTTTGACATAATTGAACTTGGCCAGTCTTAATAGATAGTCTTACACAAATTATTACTTGAGGGTATTAGCTAGGATAAACAAGAGAGAACACTACCTAAATAGAGAGGAGAGTACCTACTGCCCAAAGTGAGGAACCCGTGAGGTATTATATATATTCTTGCGTTTGTCTCTACTAATCTTGCAGGTACAAATGGAGGACAAAACCAAAGCATCCCAAGACGAACTAAAGGAGAAGTTCGCCCAAGAATCTCTTGCAACAATCTTGCAAAAGATCAACCTCCGACTTGATTTCTTGGAGTCGTCATCATCATCTCAAAAACCGCCTCATAAATCCAAAGGTTCACGAAAACTTGAGTTCAAAGATGAAAGTGAATCAAGTAGTGATGAAGAGGAGGAGGAGGAAGAAGAGCACACGAGTTCTTCTAAGAAAGGTGAAAAGTCAAAAATTTCAATTGCTTCTGTTAAGCTAACTATTCCTACTTTTCATGAAAAGGCAGATCCCGAGGCATATTTTGATTGGGTACGTGAGCTTGAGCACTTCTTTGAAGGCCATGATTACTCTGAGAAAGAAAAGTATAGACTTGCCTTTGTACATCTTAAGGATTATGCTAGCTTATGGTGGGATGAAGTTACTAGATCTCGACGTCAAGATGGAGAGAGACCTATCAAGTCTTGGAGCCGAATGAAAGCAATGATGAGGAAAAAGTATGTCCCTTCTCATTACAACCGTGAATTGAACAGAAAATTGCACTCTCTTGTGCAAGGTACTACAACGGTTGAGGAGTATTATCATGAGATTGAAGCTTTGATGATTAAAGCCAATGTTCAAGAGGATCCCGACTCTACCATTGAAAGGTTCCTTAGAGGTATGAATTCCGAATTGGCTTACCATGTTGATCTTCAAAGTTATGTTGATATTACTAAACTTGTTCACAAAGCCATCAAAATTGAGAAACACATGAAGGGAAAGGGAGGCCGAAATTTCGCTCAATCCAATCCTCGAAATTTCACTCAACCAAGTCCACCATGGAGAAGAGATCAAAAGCCGAACTCAACTCCATTCACTCCACCAACAAAACCGAGGAGCTTCACACCAAATCAGCCCTCAAACACCTAGGCTAATGCTCCAAAAACAGTCCGTCCAGCTGCTGAATCCACTCCAAAATCGTCGCCTAAACCTAGTGAGAGGCTAAGAGATATTCGTTGTTACAAGTGTCAAGGTTATGGTCATTATCAATCAAACTGTCCAACTCAAAAATTAATGATCATTCATGATAATGGAGAAGTGGAAAGTGATGAGGAGTGTGCCGACATGCCAGCACTTGAGGAGAAGTGTCAATATGCCCAAAGTGAAGGTGAAGATGAACTTGGAACCTACGAGGTTGGTGATGGTCAATTTTCGTTAGTTACTCGTGAAGTCCTTAGTACACAACCACAAATTGATGATTTGTCGCAAAGAGATAATATTTTTCACACTCGATGCATGGTTCAAGGAAAAATTTGTAGTGTGATCATTGATAATGGTAGCTGTACCAATGTGGCTAGTCTTTTGCTTGTTAAGAAATTGAAGTTGAATTGCATGAAGCATCCAAAACCATATAAACTTCAATGGTTGAATAACACTGCTGAAAGCAAAGTAACTAAGCAAGTGAAATTATCTATCACAATTGGTAAGTATGTGGATGAGATTTTATGTGATGTGGTTCCCATGGAAGCTAGTCATATTCTTCTTGGACGACCATGGCATTATGATAGAGATGTTACATATGATGGTAAGAAGAATTACTACTCATTTGATTTTGAAGGCCGAAAGTGTAATCTTAGAGCATTGAGTCCGATCAAAGCCTTCGAAGATCAATCAAGAATTGTCCAATCTTTGCATGAATTACATGAACAAGAAGCTAAGGAGAAAATCCATCAAGAGAAGAAATATGATGTAATAACTAGTGTAGGCCGAAGCATTGTTCCTAGAACTTGTAATAGTCGAAATAGTAATTTCTGTTATTTTGCTTCTTCCAATGAGATTAAGAGAGCATTAGTTGATAGGCAATCTTTGTACTTAATGTATCGCAAGGAATATGTACTTATCATTGATAGTGATCACCTTGCTTCTTTGCCTAGTCTTGTTTACTCTCTTTTGCAGGAATATCAAGATGTGTTTCCCGAGGAGCTATCAAATGGATTGCCGCCAATTAGGGGTATTGAACATCAAATTGATTTCATACCTGGAGCACAAATTCCAAATCGTCCGGCATATAGAGCAAACCCTGAGGAAACAAAAGAGATTCAACGTCAAGTGGATGAACTCCTTGACAAAGGTATTGTACGTGAGTCTCTCAGTCCTTGTTCCGTTCCTGTGATTTTAGTTCCTAAAAAGGATGAGTCTTGGCGTATGTGTGTAGACTGTCGTGCTATAAATAAAATAACTATTAAGTATAGACATCCAATTCCTAGATTAGATGACATGCTTGATGAGTTATATGGTTCATGCATATTTACCAAGATTGATTTGAAAAGTGGATACTACCAAATTCGCATGAAAGAAGGTGATGAATGGAAAACTGCGTTTAAAACAAAGTATGGGTTGTATGAATGGTTAGTGATGCCTTTTGGTTTATCTAATGCACCTAGTACTTTTATGAGGCTTATGAATCATGTTTTTCGTCACTTTATTGGCAAATTTGTTGTGGTATATTTTGATGACATCCTTGTTTATAGCAAAACACTTGATGAGCATGTTGAACATTTAAAACAAGTGTTTGTTGTTTTGCGTGAGAACCAATTGTATGCTAATCTCAAAAAGTGTTTTTTTTTGCATGGAATCAATTGTCTTTTTGGGATATGTTGTGAGTTCTCAAGGCATTGCTGTTGATGAGTCTAAAGTCAAGGCAATCATGGATTGGCCTAGACCTACATGTGCGAGTAAAGTCCGAAGATTTCATGGTCTTGCAAGTTTTTATATGAGATTTGTTAAAGATTTTAGTTCTATAGCAGCCCCCTTAAATGAACTTGTAAAGAAAAATGTTGTTTTTGAATGGAAAGAAGAACATGAAAACGCCTTTAATAAGCTGAAGTACATGTTGACTCACGCCCCTTTACTTGCTTTGCCCAATATTTCTAAAGCTTTTGAGATACACTGTGATGCCTCCGGGATTGGTATTGGTGCTGTTTTGATGCAGGAATCACGACCCGTGGCATATTTTAGCGAAAAGCTCAATGGGGCAGCTTTAAAGTATGCAACTTATGACAAGGAGTTGTATGCTCTGGTAAGGTCTTTACAAGTTTGGCAACATTATTTATGGCCAAAGGAATTCATCATACATTCTGACCACGAAAGCCTTAAATTTTTGAAGACTCAAGGTAAAAAGAAAGCTGATTTTGTTAGGGAGTTACATGAAAGGGTTCGAGCTAATATTCAAAGGCGAAATGAGCAATATGCTAAGCAAGCCAATAAGGGTAGAAAACAAGTGATTTTCGAACCAGGAGACTGGGTTTGGATTCACTTGAGGAAAGAGAGGTTTCCCGACAAAAGAAAATCTAAACTTCATCCAAGAGGAGATGGTCCTTTTCGAGTCTTGGAAAGGATTGGAGATAATGCTTATAAGATCGAACTCCCTAGTGAGTATGGCAATGTTTCATCTACTTTCAATGTTACTGACTTATCTTTGTTTGATGTAGGTGATTCGAGGACGAATCCTTTCGAGGAGGGAGGGAATGATGGAAATCAACCCATGTCCATGGTGCCAAGGCCGAGTTCTCAAGATCCTTTGGTGAATCTTGATGGACCAATGACAAGATCAAGGAGTTCCAAGATGAAGGCTGCCTTGAACAATTTATTGTCATCACCTTTTGAAGCTATGGAGGCCGAACCACCATCTCAATTTGAAGTTCTTTGGCATGTTTCTTCAATCACCATTTATGAAGATGTTCCACAAAGTTCTACTTTGGAGCTTAAGGAAATTCCACCTTGAAGAAGCTTGCATGGCCGAATTGTTCAAGTCCATGAAGAGGCGTGTATTTGGGCTTGATATGGATCACGCCATTTAAGTAATTTAGGGTTTAATTGTTTTAAAATAAAATAAGTCCATTGAACATTATTCTTGGGCTTAAAGTGGCGTTTTTAATTGAGTGTTTTAAGTCATTACTTGGCCCAATTGCCTTGCATGGTAATTAGGAAAGTAATCTCCTACTTTTTAGGAGAATTTAGGAAAGTAAGAGTACAAATCGGTTTTTACTTCTTCATAACCGATTTGATGAGTTTAGGAAACTTAAAGTTTGTCTTTTAGTTATTGGTTTCCTTTTACAATTTGGAAACTAAGTTGTAATAGGATTAAGCTAGGGTTTCCTTCCTTGTCTCCCAAGCATGGCCGAAATTCATCTCTATAAATAGAGAGATACTTGTAACGTTTTTAATAAGTTGATGAATGAAAGAAAGTTTTAGCCTTGCTAAAATCCTAATTTACACTTTGTGTAGTTCAAGCCTTAAGAATAAAGTTTGATTTTTATTGTAAAAAGCTTCCCCTTTAGCGTGACCTTTAGGAGACTTCGCCATTGTTCTTTAGTTAAAGAACGAGCCAAATCAATTAAGATTAGCAACTGAATTTATCACTTGTTAAACTAAATCGATTTGTGATAGAACGTGAGGGTTTGATTCAACTCGAGTCTTTCTTGCCGTTCTTCCCTTGATTGCAATTCCGCCTGTTCTTGTGTGTTTGTTCGAGTGTTTTTGTTTCAACAACGATCTGAATTTGTGGAGCTTGTTTGGTCCAGATTCTTGGAGCCTAGACCACACGTATCAGGTAGCTTTGAAGTATGCAGTTTTGAAGTATGCAACTTATGACAAGGAGTTGTATGCTTTGGTAAGGTCATTACAGGTTTGGCAACATTATCTATAGCCGAAAGAGTTCATTATTCATTCTGATCATAAAAGCCTTAAATTCTTGAAAACTCAAAGTAAATTGAATAAAAGGCATGTTAAATGGTTAGAGTTTATTGAAACTTTTCCATATGTAATTAAGTATAAATCTGGTCAAGAAAATATAGTAGCTGCTGCATTATCTAGGAGATACACGTTATTCATTTATTTGCACGCTAAGTTACTTGGTTTTGATTTGATTAAAGATTTGTACAAAGATGATGTTGATTTTCAAGCCGTCATTGATACTTGTGCTTTAAGGCCGAATGGAGAATTTTATTTGCATGATGGATTTTTGTTTCGAAAAGACAAATTATGCATACCCTCTTGTTCTATTCGTGATTTACTTGTTAAGGAAAGCCATGGGGGAGGGTTAATGGGGCATTTTGGAATTGCTAAGACTCTTGCTATTTTGAATGAACACTTTTATTGGCCTAATATGATCAAAGATGTAAAAAGTGTTTGTGATAAATGCATTGTATGTAAACAAGCAAAATCGAAAGTAATGCCTCATGGTTTGTACATGCCTTTGCCTGTTCCTAGTCATCATTCGGTTGATATTTCTATGGATTCTGTTATTGGATTACCTAGGTCGCGCAATGGTAAAGATAGCATATTTGTAGTTGTTGATCGATTTAGTAAAATGGCACATTTCATTGCATGTTCCAAAACTAATGATGCTACACATATTGCTGATTTGTTCTTTAAGGAAGTTGTTAGATTGCATGGCATTCCACAAAGTATTGTTAGTGATAGGGATGTTAAATTCTTGTCTCATTTTTGGCGAACTTTATGGAATAAGTTAGGCACTAAATTGTTGTTTTCTACTGTTGCACATCCACAAACTGATGGACAAACTGAAGTAGTTAATCGCACTTTATCTGACTTGCTTCGTGCCACATTATCCAAAAGAACTTAAAGAATTGGGAAAGTTGTCTTCCTCATATTGAGTTTGCATATAATAGGACTTTTCATAGTTCTACTAATTGCTCTCCTTTTGAACTTGTGCATGGTTTTAATCTTTTAACTCCACTTGATATTTTGTCTCTTCCTATTAATGAGTTTGTTAATGTCAAAGGTAAAAAGAAAGCTGATTTTGTTAAGGAGTTACATGAAAGGGTTCGAAACACAATTGAGAGGCGTAATGAACAATATGCTAAGCAAGCCAATAAGGGCAGGAAGCATGTTATATTCGAACCTGGTGATTGGGTTTGGATTCACTTAAGGAAAGAGAGGTTTCCTGAAAGGAGGAAATCTAAGCTTCATCCAAGAGGAGATGGTCCTTTTTGTGTTTTGGAAAGGATTGGCGATAATGTTTACAAGATCGAACTTCCTAGTGAGTATGGCAATGTCTCATCTACATTTAATGTTTCTGATTTATCTTTGTATGATATAGGTGATTCGAGGACGAATCTTTTCGAGGAGGGAGGGAATGATAGCAATCCGCCCGAGCCAAAGCCAACTCTACTTGTTCATCCATTGGAGAATCTTGATGGTCCATTGACGAGATCAAAGAGCGAAAGGATGAAAGAGGCGTTGCAAGCATTATTGGCGACTCATTGTGAAGAGTTGGATAGTTTTGAAGACAAACATGTTTTGGTCCAATCATCTTCAACCAATGGAGCTATTTGGAATATCTCTTCAATCACAATTCATGAAGATGTTTCTAAGAGTTCTTCATTAGAGCTTGAAGAAATGCCACCTTGAAGAGTATTCATGGAGCAATCACATTGAAGACCAAGAAGGCGTGCTTGGACTTTTACAATTGATGGATCACGCGATTTGAAGTAATTTAGGGTTTACTTTTGAGTTGTAATAATTAAATCCAATAACATTTAATTATGGGCTTGAGTTTTGCATTTAATTGTCAATTACTTGGCCCAATTACCTTGCATGATAATTAGAAAAGTAATCTCCTAACTTTTAGGAGCTTAGGCGTGTTTTATTTAAAGAGGCAAAAGAGTGTTTTGCTTTGTCTTGTTTAGGAAAGTTATTGTTTTAGAAAGTAAAAACACGTTTTGCTTCTCAATAGGAAAACCGTGTGCTACTTTTAAGTTTTAGGAAAGTAGTTAGTTAGTTAGTTTAGAAATCAAGTTGTACTTGATTACCATTAGGGTTTCACATTTTTGTAGCCTATTTAAGGTGAGTTTTTCACGTGAATCAATATAGAAGAATTTCAGATTTTTGCTTTGCAAAATTGTTAAACACTTTGTATTTGAAAACCTTGAATGCAATTAAGTTCAATTGTCTTCATTGAGCCGAGATCCTTTAGCGTGACCTTTAGGAGATCTTACAAGTTCTAGATTTCAAGAACACCTCAAACCATCTAGTATAGTCCATGATTTACATAGATTAAATTGGTTGATTGATATAGACGCGGGGGTTCGATTGGTTTCCTTCCAATCTTCTCGTCTCCCTTTGAATTCTTTCCGTATTGTTTCTGTTTTGTATGTTGTTTTTCCGCAGCTTGGTTGATCTTGTTCGTGTCTTGAAGTTAACAAACGGTCCAAAGATTGTGAGTAAGTGGAAGTCCCGAACCATAATCCTCGACGTCCGCATCAGAGAACCTCTTAGGAAATCAATAGTTAGGAAACCATAAATATGGACTAGGGTATGTACATAAAGAAGGATCACAAAACTCACACTTTAAGTTTGTTAGAGCTAACCATAATTTAGATAATCACCATCAAGATAGTGGAATGCAAAATGCTAAATATAATTCACACAATCAACGTTACGAATTTCAAATACACAATTCACACCATCACCACTTTAGAAGAGAAATTCAAAACTCAAAAATTACTTATAGTGGTAGAAGGATAAATTCATACCATAGAGCATATTATTCATTTCAATACAATATGGTATATGATTATTCTTGTAAGAAGGGGCACATATCTAGAAAATGCTTTGCAAGAGAAGAAGTAGAAAATGGACACAAACAATGGGTAAAAAGGACAATTAAAGAAGTACCTAAGCTAAAATGTGAGAAAAATATTATATGAAATGCATGTGCTTAAGAGGAGATTAGTTAAATGATTATGAGCATACTTGATTAACTAAGTTTGACAGTAGTATAACAACTATGTTAAAGTGTGTCTTACTTTAGAGTACTTTATCTTGGCTTAGTTTATATAAAGTTCATTTGAAAGATTATGGATTATCTCCTTGAATTTGTTGTTTGAAAAAATGATTAAAATAAATCAATTATTGATATGTGCTTATATGTTGGATCACTATGATTTTAAAATTTTAAAATGTGTTGTGTGTAAAAAAAAATTGGGTTGTTGGCATATGGAAAATAGTCCAAAAACAAATGAAACTATGCCAAAAGTTTTTCTAAAATTATACACTGAACTAATTTTTGAAATTTGGATGAAGTTTTGAAACTTAGCCACCCATAAGATTGCAAGGAGTGGAAGGTAAGCCCTTTCAAGTAAAAACAAGATCGTTTAACATCATATGGTTTATAACTTGACTTCATTGACAATAAATTTAAATGCTAAATGAAAACAATTGGTAAGAGTATAATGCTATCAAGTGGTATGTTGATATTCAAACTCTTACTTGTTTTGATGAAGTATATGTGGAGACTTTCCCTCATATGCACTATAATGTTGAAACTCTTTTTTGTTGTTTTTATGTTAAGATTTGTTTTGTATATTTTTTTTTGACAAAGGGGGAGAAATTAGAAAATATGTGGTTAGATGATTTGTCATATAAGAAATGAGAAATGACAATGAAAAGAAAAAGAAGAAATTAGGAATGTAAAAATGACAAATATGAAGAAAGATAGCATACATTTAGAGGGAGCATTTATTGATGAAAAGAGGAGAAGAAAAAGATTATATGTTTAAGAGGAGTATCTGTCATTCTATGCAACATATGAATTAGTTTCTATGCTTTTATTCATCTCCTCACATAATTTGTTTGTCATTATTAAAAAGGGGGAGATTGAAAGACCTAGTGTCTTAAATTTACTTGTCGTTTTGATAATTAACAAACAATTATATAGACTAATGTTTCAATTAACTTTCTTGAAGTTGTGGATGTGCAAATACAAATAGAAGTTTGAAGAAGTTGAAAAAAATAGAAACTAGGTAAATTAGGGTAGATTTGAGTTTATCTTTGAGAAAGAAAAACAAGTGAAAAAATATTTTCAAAATGACAAAAGGCTTTTCGTTTGGTCATTATTCAAACAAGAGAAAAACATTGAGTTTTAAATTGTTCTTCATCTCCTGTGAGCTAATCTTTCCTCTTGTAAAATACTCTTTGAGAGGATTTATTGTGAGATGTTAAATTGATTGTATTCGCCTTATCAACAGGGTTTCAAGTCATTGTAATCTCAAACTTAGTAAGTTTGAAAGGTTTCTCCAAAGTGAAGAGTAAAATAATGTTCTAGAGCATTGGTTGCTAATAAGATTGATTCCACCTTTAAAGGTTTGTAAAAAGTTGTAAGGAAATCAACATAGTAACAACGCAGCGGAAAATATAACAATTATATTATAATTGATTTCCATAGGACCTTTAATGATAATCTATACAAAATATACCTTGATAGATGCTACCGAAATCCTTGAGCGAGGTTTAATCGACCAATAAGCCGCACAAGTGTCCGGCCTCTAACGGTAATCCACACGAACTACTTTCGGGATCCTCAAATGATTGATTTTAACATTAGGTTAATAAGCTAGATCCCTCTAAACAACACCTTAGAAATCTAATAAGAAAACCCTTTTCTTATTTACGTGATTTCTTATTGAGAGAGTTGTGTTGTCTTTGACCTAACATTAAGCATCTATATATAATAATACAACCTTCCAAAAAGGTTCTCTTATCAAACAAGAAAGGAATTATTACCAAACTCAATTCACTTTAAAAAAGTGAATATAAGAGTATAATAGATGTCATAATTATCATATAATTATGTAAATCATTTTAACCCAAAAAGTAATTCTATTGTGTGTGACCCTTTAGGTTCCTAATCACTTGGCAATAAATATAAATAATAATCTTAGAATTAAATTGGCTTTTGTACAAAACCAACAAACTCCCACTTGGACTAAAGACAATTTAGTCACGGAGCTTCTAAGATAGGATAAATTAAACAACTTTAATTTATGATTAATTCAACAATTAATCCATTTATATTCATAGATCAAGAGCGGCCTCTAGCCAAGACATCATAATCACCCAAGAGTTAGGAAAAGTCAATTGATCGACTTCACCTATCCATGAACTAGGTACCATGTAATTATCATCCTTTCACCATCCTATATTCCAATTAGTACAAGAGTAAAGTCTAAGTGCCAACTCTATGTTGTACTAATTATATTTCTTTCTTGTACCGAAATTCAACTCCTTGTAAATAAATTTAGAACTTTTCCAAATTTACTCACTAAATATGTGCACTTTGAGTTGAACTTCAACAAGTGGCGCCAGAAAGGAATATACTCTCCCACTATTAGGAGTGGTGAATCCTATATCGATCATAAACTATCAATCCGTGCTTCTTGTTATATCCAACGTCTACCACTCGCATATCCAGTTACGGTTATGGACAAATAGAGTCAAAACATAACATCCACACTAAAGATACTCTTATGATCTCAAGTCAAAGGATCTCTTACACTACTGTCACGTAGAGATTATACCATTGGCACTCAAATAGTTAACAATATGGAAATCTCTAAGCGGATCATTCCAGTGAACACATTCTCCAATGATTCACCTATATATGACTATATATACTTGTCTATCCGCATTAACAACGTCCTTGTTATTGTTAATACTCTGACTAGGGAAATTTAAGAATAATAAATATTATTCTAAGGACTTTATCATATTGTATATATATCGACATATATATGTTACAAAATGATAAATATGCCATATCTTTATTGCATAAAATTACATAATCATTCTTCTATTATGACTCAAACCAATCATTCAAAACTTTATACCGAATGAATGAACATGACCATCATGTTTCTTTTGGGATAATGGTTTAGTCAATGAATACTTATATTATCCTTTGCAGGAATCTCTTGTATCTTTACTTAAATTCTATCATTGATTACTCTAATCAAATAGTAAAATTTTAGTACATGTTTGGATCATTGATGAGACCTTAGTTCCTCAACTATTGAAGAAACTATTTCCATCCAAACAATCTTGTAGCAACTTCTCAAGCAACTATATATTTAATCTCTATTGTAGAATATGTTGCTATAATTTATTTGAAACATTTTCAAATAACAACATTTATATTTAGGATAAATACATATCCATCTTGATACTTGCAATCATCTTTATAAGATTGAAAACTAGTATCTATGAATCCACATATATTTAGCTCAACATTCAAGAATAGGTTCTTAATTCTTCTTAAGTATTTAAGAAAATTCTTGATTACTTCTAGTGACTCTCACTAGAATTGGATTGAAATATGCTCATAACACTTATACCGCAGGAGATATTTAGTCTTATATAATACACATAAATGATCTTACTTCTTAAGAACATTTTGTATATTATATTTCTTAATATTAGTCTTTGGACATATGTCCTAAAGTAAGTCCTATCAAATATAGGAATGTAACCCTTTTTAAACTGATCCTTTCATGTTAAACGTCTTTAACATTTTATCAACATATATACATATATATATATTGACTGTATATGACCAAACAACTTATCAAATCTATCTCTATAGACTTTTTCCCAATGCATAAGTTGTTTCTCCAAAATTCTTAATTGAGAAGGTTTTTGAACAACTACGTCTTAACTAATTTAAGAGTAGTTATGTAAATTCTCATTATTAATATGTCATCTACATATAATATGAGAAATATAATAATATTGCTAATAATCTTTTGTATACACAATATTCATATTTGTTTTTGATTAAATCAAACTTTTGATTATCTCATCAAAACAAATATTTAAACTCTTAAAAGCTTGCTTTAGTCTATAAATAGACTTTTATAATTTGCATACTTTGTTAGGGTATTTAGACATAAAAATCCTTAGATTGTATCATATACTAATCCTTTTGCAAATTACAGCAAGTAAAATCTTAATGGATTTTAACACGGTAATTGGTGAAAAGATTTCATCATAGTCAATACTATGATTTTATATAACCTTTAGTGACCAATATTCATGCTTTATAGGTAACAATGTTACCATCCATGTTTGTCTTCTTTCGAAGACCCACTTGCACCTTATGAGTTTTATCCCTTTAGATGCATTAACTAAGGTCTATACCTTATTGTCATACATGGAATCCATTTTAGATTTTATGGTTCAAAACCACTTTTACATTTCTTATCAAATAAAACTTCTTTGTAGATAGTAGGTTTATCATTCTTAATGATAAACACATCATCTCATGTGGATGATACATCCTACTAATCATACAATTTACTTGTGTATTGAGAGCTTCATTTCCTACCATCTCCATAAGGTACAAGCTCTAATTCCATTTTCTTTTCATTACTAAATTATGGTTTAACAACTTCATCAAGTTCTATATGCTCCCACTTGCCTTTTCTAGAATATACTATTCTTCTAGAAATATGACATATTTTGAGACAACATTTTGTGCTCATTGGGATCATAGAAATAATATCTAAAACTTTCTTTTGGACATTCCACAAAATAGTATATACGAAAATTTTGTATCGAACTTATCAGATTTTACCTTTTATAAATATAGGATACTCCCAAATATTTTGGTTATTTTCCATACCATATCTCATATGAGATAAAACCGATAGGTTTAAATGGAACATACTTTAAAGGATCAAATGTAATATTTATGGTATATTCTCAAAACAATTTTGAGAGAATTGTATGACTCATCATTTATTGAATAATATCTAATAAAATTCGATTATTACTTTAATAAAGAAACAAGTTCATTTTATTACGATAATTATAAATTTTTTACTCAAGTATTCTCTGTTTCGATCTAATCGAAATATTTTAATACTTTTATCAAGTTGTTTTTCAACTTCAATTTTATATTCTTTGAACTCTTCAAAGAATTTAGTTATATACTTCAATAAGTACATATATGACTATATTTAATATAATCATTTGAAGTATGGAAAACTTTCTCTAATTACAATTAGCATAGGTCTACATACATCAATATGTATTAGACTTAGTAATTCAGTAGATCTTTCACCTTTTTAAGTAAAAGGTAAATTGGTAATTTTCTACTAAATAAAATTGACATTTACCAAATGATTCATAATCAAATGATTCCAAATAAACATCTTTATGCAATTTGGTTATGCGTTTCTCATTCATATAACCATATTTACAGCGTTAGAGATAAAAATTATCAATTTTGTTTCTTTGTGTTTATGTTTGAAAATAAGATTATCCAAATCAAATATATAAAGTTTGTTATCCAATTAACCAGCACCTTAAAATATTGTCACAATAAAAAGAACAACATTTATTCTTTTGAATTATTGTAAATCTATTCATGTCAAACATGAAATAGAAATAATATTTTAGTAAGTACTGATAATAATAATCCTTTATATTAAGGATTAATCTTCAGAATAAAGAAAACACTATATTCCTATGGTTAATGTAACAACTTTTGTCGCATGCAATTACCACATATAAGAATACATTTTCTTTACCCAACTTTCTACTTATCCTTAAATCTTGAATATTTATGTAAATATGAGATCCAAATCTGGTATCTAATACCCAAGATTTTATTTACAAACAGAAACATTTATTTCAATCATAAACATACTTCAAGAAGAAACTTCACCAAGTTTCTTCTGCTTCAAAATTTCGATGAACCTTTTAATTCTAATTCTAATGTCTATCTTAATAGACCATAGCAGAATTTAATACCATTTAAACTTTTGTCCTTATTCTTGTGTGTTAAATTTGAGCACCTTTTTATTGATTTTCTTAAAATAATGGTCCAAATTCAGTTTTCTGAAAACTTAAGTATTAACACAATTTTATTTTTCTTCTTGATTGAATCCTTTGTTGTCTTATTAAGCAATTCAAGCAAATATTTAGATCTCCACTTTGTTCATAACAAAATTAAAAAATCTAATTTTTCAATGAGACTAATCACCTTTAGCACATTAGATGATACTAAAGATTATTTGCCATTTTGCTTTAAATGAGTTCGTAAGAGAGATATCATATATCTTCAATTTTAACTCTTATATCATACAATTATTTCATCTAATGAAATATTGTAAAAGCATACATTTTCACATACAACTATTGTAATTAAGATTCATGAATGCTTTTTAGCATAAGACAATATACATTATCAAAATCATCTTTAAGTTTTGACATGTATCTTTGATTACTTGATCAATATCATCATCAAGAAAAAGATTTTAAGGACATAAAATAAATTCTCATACCTAAAAACAATTTTTAGGTTGTAAAATTCAATCCATAAAATTTGAACAATTAATATATTGTCAAACAATATATTATAGATAATTTTCTACAACAGAAAATAAAGATAGAAAAATATTTCATATTTATGCAATAAGCAAAACCAAAATAAATAAATATGGACTTATGAAAATTTTTGGTTTTGCTCCCACTATTTTATTCAAATCAATATCCCTTCAATTGATTCGAGAATTTTCACAAAATTCTTAGTGGCTAGAATCTCATTTTAATTATTTTAATCTTGAGGCAACTCAACAAATCAAAATAATCTCAACAAGTAGGTAATAGTTACTAATTACAACTATTTGTAACTTCTAGATAGTTAGGCCATCAACTCTTGATACACATATCTCATATGTCCCATAACTCTTTGCCTCAAAAACGTTTTGACCTTGAGGCAACTCAACAAGCCAAAAGTTTTTGTTAAATCAAGCCCATTATTCAGAGATCTAATCTTATAGCATAAACGCATTTAAAGTAAAACAACCTTGAGGCAACTCAACAAGTTGCTCTAATAAAAATTTGTTTAAACTATAATAATGGAAGGCAACTAATTATGATTTAATATTTAATTAAGGGATTAATTTACGGTCTCATCATATATACATATTATATGTGAAAATAATTTGATCAATTGAACATACAATATGCAATTAAATAAATATATTATTTTATCAAATATAAATCACATATGACATGTTATTCAAATAATCACATTAAATGAATATTTAATATATTTATATCAAATATAATTCACATATAATACATGTTACTCAAATAATCATATTAAATAAATATACAATAAATCTATATCAAATATAAATTGTATATGACACATGTTATTCAAATAATAATATTAAATGAATATACAATAAATTTATATCAAATATAAATTGTATATGACACATGTTATTCAAATAATCATATTAAATGAATATGTAATAAATTTATATCAAATATAAATTGTATATGACATGTTATCAAATAATCATATTAAATGATAAATTCATATCAAATATAAATTACATGTCGTCTTATTCAAATAATCACATTAAATGAATATAAAATAGATTTATATCAAATATAAATTACATATGTCATATTATTCAAATAATCATATTAAATGAAAATATAATAAATTTATATTAAATATAAATTACATATGTCCTATTATTTAAGTAATCACATTAAATAAATATATTATAAATTTATATCAAATATAAATTACATATGTTATATTATTCAAGTAATCACATTAAATGAATATATAATAAATTTATATCAAATATAAATTACATATGTCATATTATTCAAATAATCACATTAAATGAATATATAATTTTTCTGTCATGAATCTATATGTATATTATTTCTAATTATATTAGAAATCATTTAATTGAACTATTTGAAACTTTTATGGGTTAAAATATAGTTTTTGGAAATATGGGGCAACTGATCAGAATAGAGATAAAGATTTGGGCCAATTCAAAATTGAAAAGAACTTTTCTTTTGGAATCCCAAATCTGACGTTTAAAAAAAAAACGCATTCTAGAAACACCCCCTTTTTTTAATAATAAAATATATGATGACGTCATCTGACGTCATCATCATCATCACCAAAAAAACGCATAACAACTTCTGCTTTCCTTCCCTTTTCTTTCGTTTCTTTTTTTTTATCAATCTTCACTTCCCGATCCGACTTGCCAAACAATTTGGCTTGATTCGGATCCGACCCAGCCCTTTCTCCCCATTTTTTTTTTGAAAATTTCAAAATCAAATTTGAATAAAACAAAATTACATATTTGACCCATATAATATTTAAAAACGAATTTTTAAATAAATATATCTCAAATCCATCAATTAAATCCAATATACATACATAAACAATTTATCATTCATGACATGGTATATTATGTATAGATAAATCAAGTTAGGCTTTGATACCACTGTAAGGAAATCAACATAGTAACAACGCAGCGGAAAATATAACAATTATATTATAATTGATTTCCATAGGACCTTTAATGATAATCTATACAAAATATACCTTGATAGATGCTAACAAAATCCTTGAGCGAGGTTTAATCGACCAATAAGTCGCACAAGTGTCCGGCCTCTAATAGTAATCCACACGAACTACTTTCGGGATCCTCAAATGATTGATTTTAACATTAGGTTAATAAGCTAGATCCCTCTAAACAACACCTTAGAAATCTAATAAGAAAACCCTTTTCTTATTTACGTGATTTCTTATTGAGAGAGTTGTGTTGTCTTTGACCTAACATTAAGCATCTATATATAATAATACAACCTTTCAAAAAGGTTGTCTTGTCAAACAATAAAGGAATTATTACCAAACTCAATTCACTTTAAAAAAGTGAATATAAGAGTATAATAGATATCATAATTATCATATAATTATGTAAATCATTTTAACCCAAAAAGTAATTCTATTGTGTGTGACCCTTTAGGTTCCTAATCACTTGGCAATAAATATAAATAATAATCTTAGAATTAAATTGGCTTTTGTACAAAACCAACAAAAGTTTGGATCTTACCTTTGGTGAAGAGATTCTTTAGTGGATTGTTGAAATTCTAAACTTGAGAGTTAAGGTAGTGGATATAGAGTGCTCCAAGGGGGAGAATTGAAACACTATAATTCTTTTATTTTCCTTCTTTAAAGCTTTATCTTTAATAAATTTATAATTGAGTATGATTACTTACTTAATGTTTATATGTTCATTGTGAATTGAATAATTATATTGTGTTGTTGGAAATTGATATTGTGCCAAATAAATTTCGTATTGAATTCATTATTGTTCTTTTGATCATATCTTTTGTGTTCAATTTAATATATTGTGATAATTAAAATTTTGAATAGAATTTTTAATTATCCAACCTAATTCAACCTCCCCCTCCCAATCTTAGGTTGCACATATGGCCAACATTAGTAAATTAAAGTAAATAAATTGAATAAATATAAATAATTAACTAATAAATAATAATAAGAATTAAAAAATAAAGGAAATAAATAATTAACAATTACAATTAGCTAAAGAATTGAATTATAAATATAATAAAATAAATAAGTAATTATGACTTAGTGACAATAAAGATAAATAAATAATATCAATGATAATTTAGAACAATATGAGAGATTACGAGTGACTGAGAGAATTACGATTAAGATTTTGAAAGAATGAGAGAGAATTGCGTGGCAAATGAATATGAGGGAAGGGGTAGGGTAGAAAAATGAAATGGCCATTGGATGGCTATTTGGCCTATTATTTTGATTTTGTTTTACTAGAACCGTTGATTCCAATTGTTATATCATCCAATGGATAGACTTTTCTACTCATTGGATTTTGTCCTTTTTTTAATTACGGTGTTGAGGGCCGATTACGATTCACGGCCCGATTCTGATTTCGAGCCGGTTATAGTTTGTGGCTATGTTTGGGTGAATTTACATCAATATTATTACTATTATCACTTGTGGAATATCCATAAACGTAGAAAGAACGATAAAGTTGCTTAAATGTTGTAGGAGAGTCTTCTTTCCTTAATTCATTCTTTAATCTTATAGTTTTCTATAAGAAAATAAAAAATTTGAAATTATCTAATTGTTTTAAGAGTGAATTTCAAATAAGTCACTATATTTTTATAATATTTCATTATTTATCACTAATTTGTTTTGGGTAAAGTGGCAATATGATCACTAAACTAACACAAATTATGTATTTTAATCACTAAAATATTTTTTCAGCAAAAAAAGGTCATTTAATTATTATTCTTGGCGAAAAAAGACATTCCATCCATTTAGTTTATTTGAGCAAATGAAAATATAATCATATGCGCACTACATGCGTATTTTTAGGTTATAATTGTCTAACAAATGAAAAAAAAGTCAACCTAAGATTCTTTTTATTTGTTTGTTTTTCTTTCCTTTCCTTTTTCAATCAAAATTTTGAGGTAGTAGAAGTTTTTTTTTTTCTTTCTATTCTTCTAATTCACAATTGAAATTTTTTTGTTTCTTATTTTTTTCTTTATTTTCTAATTTTTTCTCTTTCCATTTTCTTTTATCCCAACTTACCGTCACTGCCAATACCGCCTACCACCACATTCACCACCAACACCTCCTACCATTACCTTTACCACCAACACTCCCATCCTATTCAAATCGTCAATATTCATTTTTCTAAACCCATCACCACTGCACAATCTAAATACAAGATACACCACCATCACCACCCAACAAATCTGCCTAATTTTTGTATAAAAAATTAGCAATAAATTTTGTTAAGTGACTAATTTGGTAGGTTTTCTAAATGTTATCAAGTAAAATGCATTATTTTTAATGTCGTTTGTGCAATATCAATAACTATTTTAACAATTTCCCATCAATTATTTAATATACGTCTCCAATGGTTTTGAATCAACTCGACTGATTACTTTTTTATGTACGTCTCCAGTGGTTTTGACTAGACAAATTACTAAGGTAACTTATTATAGAATCAACCTCTAAATGGATATGAAAAATATATTAATGCCTTTTCTAGTGCATTAGATAAGAATAATTTCTATTAGATAATAATAATCAAGGCACTAAAATTGGAACTCTAAACACAAATTAGATTAGAACTGCAATTTTGATAGCCTATCCAAAGTTTAGATCTCGATGGTCAAGGGAATCAAATTATGACAGAGCAACACTAAATCTTGGGGCTGAGAAGATTCAGAAATAAGGATACAAGCCACTTTGATAGTAAATATTTTTATAAATGGACTCCATTAGAAGTCCATCTTGCCCTAATACCTTCTTTAATAGACAACTTTAGGGTTTATTTGGTTAGGCTGTTTTTACTTGTTTTCCATCTCTTCTCAAAATGGTGTGTTTGTTTTGTACCAATTCTCAAAACAAAAATTTTCATCTTTTTCAAAACAAGATGTGAGGGCATCTTAGTCTTTGTCATTTTTTAAAAAAATTGAAAAAAGGTGGTTGTTGATCGGCGGTGGTCAACACCGGACTGCCGTTGGTCAATGTCATTGACTACTGACCGGTTGGATTTCTTCCACTTGGACGGAATTTGGCTGGAATCTAGCTGGCGGTTAACACCAAAAAATTAAAAAAAAAACAAAAAAATATTTTTTCAAACTTTATTTAATACAGTAACTATTTTACACAAAAACCAATAAAAAATAAAGTTGTTGAGGACCTGTACTAAATGGGGCAAGGTTTGCAAGGCGCTGAATATCTATTCGAGAAGGGGTTGACCCCTTTCCCAACCAGCCCGCCCGACTACTGGAAGAATTCCTTCGGGCACCCAAAGCAAGAGTGGACTTTAATGAGTTTTTCCTACCGCTAATTTGACTAAACTTAACTATCCAAACACTCAATTCTATTCTAAAAAATATACCTTTCATAAAATACAATCTGAAACCTCATTTTTCCCAATTCTCAAAACAAAACACATGTCTAGCTATTTATGAACGTTTAAATATGTGTATTGTAGATGAATAAAGTAAGTTCAGAAAACCTGGCACTTACCATGTCTCCATGTGCATGTTTCAATCAAGAAGAGACTTTAGATCCAGAGAGACGAATTTATCAGTTATATGTCAACTAGTAGGAACAACACTGCGCAAGAGGTATAATATCTATCAAGTATAATATGCAAAATCAATAAAATTGAGATTTACTTAAATTTAAGTATAAAATATAAAAGTGTTAAGATAATGTATTAATGCTTACGTTTGTCATAAAAAGTGTAATTTACAAAGTATAATTTATTAATAAATTACTAAAATTAGACAAAAATGTGTATAATATGTATAAATTTGTATAATGCTAGAGGTATTTTAATTGTATAATTTTTGCGAAAATATATAGAGTATATGTAAAAATATATAGTATGTGAAAATATGTGGAGTAAATATAAATACGTATACTTTGTGAAAATGTGTGTGTTATGCCTAAATATATGCAGTTTGGAAAAAGTGTATGGTACATGTAAATATATACAATGTGCGATTATGTATAAATATGTTTAATATGTGAAAATGCGTATAATATGTTAAGTATATGTAAATATTTATAGTGTGTAAAAATATGTATAATATGCGTAAAAATCTATAGTGTGTGAAAATGTATGTAAAAGTTTAGGGAGAGTTTCTACTAAGGGCTCGTTTCATACTTTTGTTATTAAATGGGGTGCAACTTTAACATATTTATTATTAAGGGTATTAAAATATCTTTATTATGTTATATAATTAATGAAAGACTTTAATACCATTTTTACCAATTATAAGAAAGATTACGGATGAACACTTAACTTTCCATATTTTACCATCTAATCTTTTATTGGTTTTTTTAAATAATTTTTTAGGATAAAAATTGATGTAATTTAACTCATTATCAAACTATCTTAAATAGTAAATATATTTATCATCAAACTCTTTTAAATTGTTAAGACTTTTTTTTCATGTCTTTAATAACAAAATATACTCATTATAAAAAAATGTTTATTATCGCGAATATATTTATTATCAAATTATATTAAATCGTAAATATTTTTTGCCATGAATATATTTAAAATTAAAAATATTTAAATAATTCATCCCCACTCGAGAAATACAACAACTTTAAAAATAAAAAATTAATAATTGTACATTCTTACCTATTTATCAAATGATTGTTTTAATAGAGGTTGGTTCATTGAAAGTATATTAAAAAAATTTAAAATACATTAAAATTTATTATGATTTGTAATATTAGTTTGACAATTTTTTGTTAATTTTTTAAAACATAATTTATAGTATAACAAAATTTTAAGTAAAATTAATCTGAAAGTTTATGGATAACAATTAAGTAAAATTAATACAAAAATTTATTGATAAAAATTATGAAACAATAAATGATGTATAGTTTAAGATACTTAAGGATTAAATTAGAGTATTTTAGTAATAAAAGGATAAAGGAAGTAAGTTGGTATAAAAATTTATCATAACAGTTATAAAACAATAAATTATGAAAAGTTTAATATAAGTAAGGATTAGATTGATTTACTTTAGTAATAAAAGGATAAGGGAGGTAAGTTTTTTTATAGTGAATTGTTTTGTAATTGATGAAAAGGGTAACAAAGTCTTTTGTTAATTATATAAACTAATATAGATATTTTAATGCCCTTAACAATAAATATGTTAAAGTTGCACCCCATTTAATAATAATAGTATGAGACGCGCCCTTAATACAAATTCTCCCAAAATTTTAAATATTTATACTGCGTGAAACCTGTGTAGCATATATAAATATAAGTCTAAATTCGAAAAATCTCAATTCAATTCAAAAGCCCAAAATCTTTCGTTTTTCCTTCCCAATTCAATTAAATTCAAGGCATGGCTGCCTTGATTACTTGATTTATATCTTCCTACTTTTATTATTTGGATCATAGAATTTTTTAGGGGATTTATGTGAGTTGAAGATGATAAGAAATAAGGTCCACTTTTCAAGACCCCTAATCGGGAGACCAGATCCTCTGTCCAATATTTATCATGTCTTATTCTGTCTAACGTTCAAAACGACGTAGTTTTATTAAAATTAGGGACTAAATGCATAAATATCACTAAAATTACTTTACAATTATTAGACCCTAACCAAGAGATTAGTGAACCCTACGACGTAGTTTTAATTAGGACAGAATAAGACAGACAAAATATTGGACAGAAGATCTCATGTCCCTAATCGGTACATTAAACATACTTACAACCTAATATTTACGCACATACTACACATCGTTTTCAGACGTTAGATATATTTATGTATAATGTACACATTTTCACAAACTATACATATTTATGCATATCACACACATTTTTATACAATATATTTGTACACACACTACACACATTTTTGCATATTTCATATATTTATACATATTTAACATATTTTTCACACAATACATATTTATACATACTACACACATTTTGATACACCATATATTTTTACGAATATTACACACATTTTTTCACGTTACAAATATTTACACATAACCCACACATTTTTACACATTACATATTTACACACATTTTACACATTTTTACACGTTATATATATTTATAAATACTTCACACATTTTCATACATTATAGATATTTACAAATACTTCACTCACTATACATATTTACACATATTTCACGGATTTTCATACATCACATATTAAAACAAGATAAGATCCTCTGTCCAAAATTATCCTATCTTATCATGTCTTATATTAAAACTACGTAGTAGGGCCCACTTATCTCTTGGTTATGGTCTAATAATTGTAAAGTGAGTTTAGCGATATTTATATTTTTAGTTCCTAGTTTTAGTGAAACTACGTCGTTTTGAACATTAGACAGAATAAGATAGGATAATATTGGAGAGTGGATATGGTCTCATATTAAAACATACTACACACATATTTACACATTATACGTATTTACAAATACTACACATATTTACACAAATTTTTGCACACTACATATTAATATACATACTACACACATTTTCACAAACTTTATATATTTACACATACTATACATATTTTTGCACATTTTCACTACTATAGATATTTACATATAATACACATTTTTTGACACACTACATATTTTACACATACTCGCATATTTTCATATGCTACGTATATTTATACATATTTCAAACATTTTAACATACTATGCATATTAACACATATACACATACTACATATATTTTCACACACTATACATGTTTACACATAGTACATACATTTTACTCATAGACATACTTATATATATATATATATATATATATATAATGCACATATTTTTCATACACTATATATATTTACACATATTTATACATCTTACACACATTTTCAGGCACTACATTTTTATGCATACTGCACATATTTTTGTACATTTACACATATTTATACATTCTACACACATTTTCATACACGTACTGTACATATTTGCACATTCTACATACATTTTCACACACTATACATATTTGCACATACTTCATACATTTTCACATACTACACATATTTTCACACACTGTACAAATTTATACATACTACACATATTTTCAATCGCTAAAAATATTTATACATACTACAGACTACATATATTTACACATATTACATACATTTTCACATACTATACATATTTATAAATACTTCACACATTTTCAAATGCTATACATATTTACAAATACTTCACACGTTTTCAAACACTATACATATTGACATATAGTATTTTCACACATTACACATATTTATATATACCACATATATTTTTACACACTATATATATTAACATATATACACACATTTTCAAACACTATGCATATTTACAAATACTTCACACGTTTTTCAACACTAAATATTTACACATAGTATACATATTTTCACACATTACATGCATTTATATATACTACATATATTTTCACACACTATACATATTTACATATATACACACATTTTTGCTTACTATATATATTTACACATACTATACATATTTTCACACACTATATATATTTACACATTTTTGCACATTACAGTTATTTACCTATACTACATACATTTTCACACACAATACATATTTACAAATACTCCACACATTTTCACACATTTGCGAAACAATTTTCATATATTTCTTTTTCACTTATTTATTCCTTTCTAATTCTCTTTATATCAAAACTCTATATATTAACTCACTTTCTATTATTATTTTATATGATTATTGATAGCAATATGCCCGTGTCCGTGTTCATGGCGTTCACATCTTCTTCAAAAGGAGTTATATGGAATATTTCTTCAATTACAATTCATGAAGATGCTTCTAAGAGTTCTACATTGGAGCTTGAAGAAATGCCACCGCCTTGAAGAATATTCATAGAGTTTGATTGAAGACCAAGATGGTGTGCTTGGGCTTTTGCCATTGTTGTATCATGCCATTCTTAATTAATTATAGGATTTAATTAATGTTTTAATAAGTTAAGTCCAAACGTTACTATTTGGGCTTTATTAATCCGTTTTTAGTTAATTAATTATATGACCCAAGTTATCTTACATGATAATGGCATGTAATGGGCTTATGGATTAATTTCGTTATAGGAAACTAAATCCGTTGGGTAGTTTTAGAAACTATAACCGTTTGATGGATTTAGGAAAGTAATTTAGTTAGGAAAGTAAGTTAGTTATTAGTGTTGCATTCCAATTTGAAAGTTTCCTAAAATTTTGGATTGGTTAGTTAAGCTTGAAGTTCAATTCGAAATTGACTTCTTGCTAAGGTTTTCTTTATTTCCTTTTTGTAAGCCTATTTAAGGCACACTTTCACGTTTTTTATGAATTAATCAAGATGAATTATTCAGCTTTTAGCTTGAAATTGCAAACGTGTTTTGCTACCTTTGAAGTTACAATTGATTTAAGTTGTTCTTCATAAAATCCGCAAGCCTTTAGCTAAAACCTTTAGATGAGCCTACAAGTTCTTGATTTCAAGAACGCGCCAAACTGATTAGTTTAGCTCTTGATTAATTACATGAGTTAAGCCAATTGATAAACGAGGGGGTGGGGGGTTGATTGGCTAATATCAAATCTTTTCATTTCAATATCCTTTCTTTTTGTGCTTTGTTGTTTTTCGTTGTTTTGTTTTTGTGTTCTTGTTCGAGTTTATGCTAACAACGGTCCAAAGGTGTGAGTTCGTGTGGTCTAGGACATCAAGCCTCGATCATTCCGCGTCAATTATATTATACTATTTGAATTCTAATTAATAGTTTAACTATTTACCCCTATTCTTTTAATATATTTTTTTTCTCATTTATATTTTCCTTCTTAATTTTCTTTATATCAAAACTCTATATATTAATTCATTTCTATTATTGTTCTAATTATATTATTATGTAATACTATTTGAATTCTCATTCATAATTTAATTTTTCTTTCAATTACTTTATTCTTTTATATATTTATAAACTAAAATTATATTATTTCAAAGAGAATGATATAAGGTTATAAAGATATCAATTTGAAGATGGTATCAGAATTAAATAACTCAATTTCTAAAATAAAAATTAAAAGTGGTATCTAAATTGAAAAAAATGAAATCAAAATCGGAACCATGGTTTATGATCTTTTGTAATAAATCCTTAATATTAAATAATTTGAACGTATTGTCTCATAAAAAATGATGTTATGCATGCAAATGAATAGTGACTAGAACAACAATAAAACCATGTAAGGTAGGTTATATAAATCATATTTGTTCAAAACAACGAATGCAAAATAGAGCTTCTACTATTGTTACAACTAAACATGTATCCGAATATATGAGATCGATTACATGGATAATATTTCGCATTCATATTATATCTATAGACACGTTTTCATTTATGCTTAAGTATATAATATCTTTTTTATCGTTTCTTTTCAAATATTTAAAGATCTCCCTCTTTCCCTTTTAATTTGAATTAATATTTCTCTATTTTTTATATGACGCACTGTTGCATGTAGAGGTGGTATATGCACATATCCAAACCATGTTAAGTATATTTCTCTCATTTTTTTCATCTATTGGTCTAGCATAGAAAACAACAAAATAAAAAAAAAACTATACATTTTTGGTCAATGAGCCTAAAATATACACGAAATTGTTAATTTTATTTAAATCAAATTACTTATTTAATGAAAAATATACATGTGTTATTGTGAAATAATGTACACATGAATATTTTCTATTAAAAAACCAAACAAAATTCTATGGAAGAATAATTTGGTATAATATTTTGGGCAAATTTCAAAATACCACCTTAAACTTTTAAATTTTGGCATTTTAGATCTTTAAACTATTATTTTTTGCATGTTAACTCAATTTAACAACTTCAAGAGAAAATTAAATTAAAAAGACATAAATAATATTTTCTATTGTATCTGTAAGCATTGCAATTGCTAAAAACTCTTTTCCAAATATTTAGAAATCTTCTGCATTATTTTCTTCACTTTAGTCTTATAAGATTTTCATAAATAATTTTTTTTAAGTGGATGTGAATGACATATATTTAACCTTTTATAGAATATTTTAGAAAATACAAAATGGATAATGATCGTGAATTGTCCTAAAATATTATTTTTCAAGAAATTATTATATTTTGCCAATAAATAATAGCTTAGGTAAGTAAAAATAATAGTTTAAGTAGGTAAAGTGCCGAAATTAAAAGTTAAGGAACATAGTTCATAGTAGTATTTTACAATTTACATCATAATACCATTTAAGTTTTTCACTAAGTATTTATTAGTGGAAGATATTAATTTAATATTTAAACAGTTAAATAAAATACTATTTATAAAATTTGAATTCCATCTATCATTCAATCATTTTTAATGTATTTAAAGAATTCTATCAATCATTCAACCATTACTATAATT
The DNA here is from genome assembly GCA_016586305.1 of Ophiorrhiza pumila. NCBI lineage: Eukaryota > Viridiplantae > Streptophyta > Magnoliopsida > Gentianales > Rubiaceae > Ophiorrhiza > Ophiorrhiza pumila. The sequence goes on from BLIW01000005.1 coordinate 20,159,825, forward strand.
AAGAATGCAACTGACATTTAACTACGTACATTTGAAATTATAATTAGAATAATACCAAATGCTTTTGTTTATAACATTATTTCAATTCCTCAAAAAAAAAAACACACATTAATAAATGTTATACAATGTTTAAATAATCTAAATATTATATATAGAATATCATCTGCCATTGTAAAGAACTAAAAATGAAATGGATAGGTAACTGCACATTTTGACATTGAATGATAATAGTTTTTCATATATGCTTCTATACTTATTTCTCCAATGGTTATTTGTGAAGTGAATATCTATTTTCATTGGTGTTTTTTTCAAAGTCTTTACTTTGAAACAGAACATTTTCTAGTTTGTTGTCCACTATTTTGAAAACAATCAGGTCATCTTCTTGAAGCATATTTTTAATGACACATTTTCGTTTTACCCTTAAAAGTATGTCATAATCCAAACCTTGTGTGCCATTTTGAGGTTGATGTTTTGTGATTCACCAAGTATATATTCCTTTGCACAGTTGATATCTTTTTTTTTGGTCATTAGAGATATTTCCTATTCTATTCTAAACTACACTATCTATGGGCTGACCCAACTGGGTCAAAGGGGTTGGAGGGAGAGGAACCCACCTCACAAATCAGAAGGATGGCTGACACCCATCTGAATTTAGTATTATTTTCTATTCTATCCTAACCTACACTATCTATGGGCTGACGCAACTAGTGTTGTTCAAAAAACTGCTCATCAGACCGGAACTAGTTATCCGGTTTTACCGGTTTCAGTTATCAGGTTTTACCAGTTAACCGGTCCAATTTCCGGTTGGAATAATTTTCTAACTTGTTAAACCGATTTTTTGATTTAAATTGGTTTTAAAACTGGTTAACCAGTAATTAATAATATTTTAGAATTAAAATATTGTTTGTAACATTCTTTAATTTTTATTTTAATAGTTAAGTTATTCATAATTCAAATTTATTAATTAACTTATAATTTATAAATTATAATTAGCAATGTATATTTTATAATGTAAAACCAACAATATTAATAATATATTATAATTTTAAACACATGAGTATTATTTCTAACAATAACATGGTTTAATGATTTACAAATTTAATATGTAACTATTGTAATTTCTATTATAATTAACTACAATTATAAGAAGAAATATAATAGCAAGAATACACCAAATAAATATCAATACTATCATATTGTAATTTATATTATTAAAATTAACAATAATAACAAGTAATTAAAATAAGTATATTTTAGATTTTAAATAATACTATGAGTTCATAAATATATGTAATTAGTACATTAACTAAATACATTATATTTATAGGTTATAAGTAAATTAGACTCTAAATATAAGTAATTAGTATATTAACTAAATTAATAAGTTTATTTATAGGTTATATAAGTAAATAATACTTTAATATAAATAATTAGTACATTAACTAAATATTTTTTTAACATCCACACATCCTTAAATAACATGGACTTTATCATTTAATATGTTGAATTAAATATTCAATTTTAGTATTTTACATTTCAAACATAGTTAATTTGTTATTAGTTTGTTGTTTTAACTTTCAAAAGTAAAAAAAAATTATCCGGTTAATTGGTTAATTCTGTTAACCAACTGGAACTAGTAGAACCAATACCAGAACCGGTCGATTAATCGGTTTATGGCAAAATTTGCTAAATCGGTATAAATCGAAACCGATTAATCGGTCGGTTGAACACCTCTAGACCCAACTAGGTTAATAGGGATGGAGGGAGAGAAATCCACCTCATAGACCAAAAGGATGGTTGTCATCCATCTGGATTTAGTGCCTGAATAAATTTGACAAATTAAGCAGACCCTAGGAAGGAGTTTTAACTCCCTGTTGGTGGCCAACTTGGACAAGCCAAGTTGGTTCACAATAGGTTGATATCTTGTAGCAAAATAAATGTAACATCTAGTATTTTATGTCAATTAGTACAATTTTATCTTATCTTTGTCTATAGGGTAAATTAATGCCAACCTCCTATGATATACCCAACCAACTCATAAGCCCTTAATATATAAAAATTTACCTTTTACCTTCTAGTGCTATTGACAAAAGTGTAAATATAACATTTTTGGTTAAAACTAATAGTATGTTGTAAAATGTTACTTTTATTCACATGCATAAAGTAAGGAAAAATAAACAAAAATAATTATTTATGCAAAATTCACTTTTTTTGTTTCTCTTTAATTGGTTGAATTGTGAGACATAATAATTTTGGTTTATTTTAACTTACTTTATATACGTGGATAAAAGTGACGTTTCACAACACACTGTTAATTTTAAGAGAAATTATTATGTTTGCACCTTTGTCAATAGCACAAGGAGGTAAAATGTAGCTTTTTATACGTTAGAGAGTTTATGAATTTATTAGATATACCACATGATGGTTGACAATAATTTACCACTGTCAATAAGAAAAAAATAATTTAAAGTAATATTATAAAATAAATGATCAAGATATTCCTAGTTTACTTTCGAAGTAATTTTTAAAATTTTACAAATAAAAATTGCTACATTGTTGTTTTGAGTATAAATAGTGCCGGACAATTAGTGACCCCAAACCAAACCAAATTATACACATGACAAAGAGGCGACCAACATGTTAAAATACATGCCAATAATCTAGCACCCCTTCTATATACAAGAAAAGTATCTAGTTTTACCAATATAAAGCAATGTTTTTTTTGAAGCAAGGTACATCAAAGCCATAGTAGCTACTTATAGTTAACATATAGAAACACCAATGACAAACAACTCCTTCCAATTTCGATTTCAATTTCAACAGTTTCTTCCAATTTCGATTTCAATTTCAACATTTTCAAGCAAACCTTAACTAAAATGTATATAAAAAAAATTTAACATCAAAATTAACCAATTAGTGAATCAAATTATTTAGACAAATTAATAACACAATTAACAAACCAAAAACAATAATACTGAATCACAAAAAATCACAATATATAAATTGTTAGCAAAAAAATTATAAACAATATGAGGAACTATTAACTTCTCAAAAATTTAGAACAGATTTCAAGAATAAAATGTCTAATCGTAATCCACACCATATTAGTTAACATAGATTTACTAAATAACAAAGTAAAACATTGAACAACATTGTGTATCCAACAAACGAAAAAGATAAAGATTAATGTTATGAACTTTGATAACATTTACATAGACATTAAATAAATTCTATCTTTTAGTAATATCCTAGAGCAGCACAAAACTTAATTGTTAATTGCGTTTTACTACCAAGAGCGTTCAAAATTTAATTACATCTCCAAGTAACTACAATCATCAAATTATTGATCACCTTGCTACTTGAATTGCTTCTATGCATTCTAAACCTGCTGCTTTGCTCGACAATGCAGATATTAGTGGTTCATGAAGTACACTATTGCCATACATTTGTCACATAAACTTCTAAAGCAGTACTTGGTTGTAAGCACAACATCTTTCATAACTTCTTTACACGAAAGACTATGAAGTTCTGGTGGAAAATCACCAATAGAGAGCGTGGATGGCATAACCTCAATTTCTTTTTCAAAAGCAGCTCTGCAATGAATCCAAGCATTGAAACATATGATCTTTCACAGAGATGATCAAAAAAGCAGAAAAAACTGCTATTGTGCAAAAATAGCTCACTGATTTGTTTTCAAAATTGCAACGGCACCACTTGGTAACGCATACGAGTCATCTACACAAAGAAAACACCATTAGCTACAAGTTCATAGTTCATCTCACAACTTGGCACTTTCCAGAAAATTGAAAAGTGTAGTATTTTAAACAAAAAGCAAACTTTATATATATATATAAAAAAAAAAACAACTTTATATACAATGCGAATCCTGTCTTTTAATGCTTGAATTGAAATCCTGCCTTTAATGCTTGAAATTACAAAGAAAATATAGCAATTGTATATAAAAGACAGAGTACCTTCGGCAAAAAAACGTCCATTGGCATGTTATAAATTTTATGGCATGTTATACAACATTAAATACATGTTATACATGTTATGGCATGTTATAAAACATTAGATAATAAATTTTATGAAATACGACATTAAATACTCCCTCTGATTCACAATAAGTGTCGCTTTGAAATTTTGCACACTTATTAAAGAATACTAAAACATGACTAAAATATCTCTCATTAATGTTGAGCATTATTAATAAAGAGTAACAAACTTTTTTGGGATACCTTTAAATCAATTAAAATTTTCTCTCTCATTTTATTAAAGAAAGGTAAAATTGCAAGTACATTGCATATTAGGCTAAAGCGTCATCTATATTTACATGTTTATGGCGCTTCTGCAAAGAAAATGTACGACAATTAGCAATGTCTATAGGGCATGCTTTAATGAAAACTCTTTATGGTTTAAAATTAAGGTAAGATAGCATGAAGAAATGAAAAGTAGAGCCTTGGATATGATAAGCCAGTTACTACACAAATAGAGAAAACCATGGAAAATTGACTAATTTACATTGTTGAAAGAAGCATGAAGCAAAAGAGTTAAAAACGGTGCAATAAGTTTTCATTACATGAAACTACTTTTTGATGAACTCGAAAGATAAAAAAAGTATTTGGAAATTCAACAAAAGAAAAGGGCATCTGAAAGATCTAGGAAGTTAATTGACAGCAACACTAATTCACAAAATTAGGGGACCCTTCAAGCATTACCAATACTCAGTGTATTCGAACTGAAATACTAAACCGAACACAACCACAACAGAAAAATCAAGATAGCTTATCTTACAATATCCCAATACTATAATAGAAACATTCTATTACTATTGTCCGCTGCTACTGGTTGATGTTACTTATGTGTAATAGAATCACTAACAACTATTAATCATTAAAGGTCTCCTGGCCAATAAAGTCTCAAACATCATCGCATATGACTCAAAAGAGCAAAGGCAGAGAACAAGTCAGTCCAAAGCAAGTCAGCAGACTCAAGAAAATTACAATGGGTAATAGAGGCCTTTCGTTTCTATCTAAACTATTGGAAGATGATTACAAAATGTTACCTTGACTTCAAAGGACTTTGCTTTAAGCAGTGCCTCCTTGCACAAAATCTCATGCTGTAATGACTTCATCTGCATTGAGCAACAAAGGTCAATCACAGAAGCAAATTTTGTAATGCTAAGATTTAAATATCAAACACTTACCTTTTCTGTACTAAAATTAAGTTCCTGCAATTTTATCAGAATAAAACATGTTATCAAAGAGATTATCAACAATATTCTTATAAAAAAAAGACTGTAAAATTTTCACAGAGGAAAAGAAACAAACCGCTATCATATGACTATTTGCTTAAGCAAGATTCAAATTTTGCAGTTGCATCTTCTGAATGTTGAATCTCAGTTTTCGAAGCTCAATTCCACTCACTTCTATAACTTCACTGTAATCAAATTTCAGATATTACTTCTAAAAAGAATAATCTAAAGTACTTAGAGACATATAGAAAAGCACAATCACAGCAAGTAAAGCCTACTTTTTATCTTGCATAAGTTTGACCAATGTCTTATTTTCCTGTTCCCAAAACATCAAAAATCAAAAAGGGATAAACAAAAATAGCAAAATAAAAAAATCAGAAGCACCAAGAAAGGTTTTTTACCTTGACAGGACGATCGATATGTTTTTTAAAAAAGGATTCATGGAGGGATTTTCTACGTTATGTGATTTAGATTGTGGCAGAGAATTAGTTATAACTGACAACCTCCTCTTCGCAATGCTCCCAAAAGAAGATCTTTTTGTCATCTTATCTCCTTTCACTTAACATATCAAATACTGAGTTTTAACCATACAAAACTTCCATTTTCAAGAACCCAAAGCGAGAAATCAAAGAAACAAAATCCAGAAAAAAAGGATGGTTTTGATACTCCATAAATTTTTCAGCAAGTTAGCCTCATTGGATTCCTTGAAAAATGTACACAAAAAATTCATAAGCTTTGGTATGTTACTTGGCAAGACCTTCAGAGCAACATTGCAAAAAGGGGAAAAATAAACAAATTAACAAAAAAAAATCAAAATAACGTGAAAACCTATTGTCTACAACCATAAACAGGGTGAGGACTGAGTATAGGAGGAAATCAAACTAAATCCACGCTGGGGATTATGGTGTTTCATAGGATCGAGAGAAAATAAGCTAGCGGTGACGAGACAAGGGTTATGAGAAAAGAGAGAAACTGTGAGATGAGAGAGAATGGAGCAGCCGCACTAAATGGAAAATGAAAAGAGAGAACCCTAATCCTAAAACCCATCCAAGGGTAACTCTAACGAAAAAAACGGCATCGTTCCTAATTACGTGAACAATCACATGAACAGCACGTTGGAGGACGACCGTGAGAGGCAAAATAGGGCACTTAGTAGAATTCTTAACAAGTATCCCCAAGAGAAACATAACATAGAGATGCAAAACGACTACAAGCAAACCAAGACAGGTGATCAGATCAACCTAGATATCTGGAAAATCATAATGTTAGAGGAACAAATGGAGAAAGAGTATTCTCACAAATAAAGTTTCTAATTACGTTCTTATTAAAAAAAATTGCCATTGCAGCATTAATCAACAGATTCGACACTAGTATTGTAATTAAACAAACATCAAAAGCCTTTTATAAGTGCAAATGTTTAACATTTCTCAGATAGACTATCATTATTGATTAACAACGTTGTTCTAGAGAGCCTCTGGCAATTCCACCCGGAAGAAAAGCAGAAAAAAATTATAGGGTTTTTCTAACCTCAAATATGGTGGCCACAACAAATTAAGAGATGACGAAACATAGGAAAAAGATCCCTTTCTGAACAAATTGGATAATGACCCAGTGAAAATAATAGATCCAAGTAGTCACTACATCTTGTCTGAAAGGAGAATAGGAAAAAAGAAATAACAGCAGAACAATTTGATTTAGATGCAATTATTACTATAAAGAATACAATCCTTTCCATGAAAACTTGAGTAAATGACATTTGAACTCCATTGAAATCTTCATATTTAAAATCATGAATGCTTTTCTCTTTGAAGTTCACAAATTAGGTTTTGAAGCCTTTTTGTAATGTTATGCAACTGAACATCTCAAGCGCATAATATAGTAGCAATACCAAGTCGAGCACACAAAATTAGACCATTCATAACAAATTCTCTTCTGCAAGGGGTCCTTGAGAAGATGAAATTCAAATAATTCAGAGATCTCTTAGTATTATGTTAAGCCAAAGGACATTTAATGATTCTGTTGACTTATAGTTTGCTTTAATCTGAAGGGAGCCATTTCCAGACAGTAAATTAAACTTATTGCCCCATGCTTCTATTCACAACTTGAGCTTTTCGACTAAGCTACAGCTGCATAAACTCATTCCAAATTGCACAACCAATACCTCATTTTGCATCTTTGTTTCATCACATTGATAGGTAAAAGAATATGAAAACTGCTTGAATTAGAAAATCATGAGGAGTTGCAATCATTTAAGTAGTCTATCAATTGCATTTGACAACAGCAATGGAGAATACATTTTCCAGTCCTATCTACATTAAACGAATTGTGGCAAAGCAAACTTTGGACTCAAATTGAGTGATAAAGTATCTATAACAAGTATTCCAGGATATACTGTGATGAGCCGAAAAGCAAATATCTTACCTGGTAGAATCTTCATGTGGAACTTTATTTCCCAGTTCAAAGTTACTAATTAATCTACAAATGTATATCATACTATGCCAAATGGCTGATGTATTTAGCATGCACAGAACTTACACAGAAACAGACCAACACAAATTATGATAACAATCATTTTTGTCTAGGCAAATATTTCATTTTAGATATGGAAATGAAACCTACCATATCTTTCTAAATGTAATAGAATGACGATGTCAAATCAAAGAGGAAGATTTGACATTGAAATCATATGTTCTAACAACTTTTAGCCATAAACTCATCACAGCAATGTTTGCAGAATCCAATGTGCCATAAAATACATTTTTATAACATTGATGTACCTTTTTGAATGTAGAAGACATCAACAATCAAAAATAAAAAGACCAACCTCTGTAACTTTTGTAAACGAGTATAAATGCACAAATAGATCAGATAAACAAATTAGAACACAAAGCATTTGAAGTTCAATTTTACTATAGTTGCTCTTTTGCATTCTGAAATAGAAGGAAAATAACTAACTGGATAGACGCGAGGGTTGCTGCAAACATTTTCTTGTATTAGGATACTTCGATCAAGAATAACTGATGGCATAAAAACTGGTATTTCAACAGTCACAACATTCCTGTCATACTTCGCTTCTTCATTTTCTTTCTGTTCCTTTTTCCCAAAGGCAATCCACTTAATTCAAATGAAAGACTCAAGAAGATGCATTTACGGAATAGAACTTCTAAGAGTTGTTAAATATACAATCAGAAGGAAGTATTTCATCTTATGTAAACAATTGATGTCTTTCTTCCACTTCAACAAATAAAACCACAAAGCACATAAGAATCTTGTTAGAAGAATGGACTAAGTTGTTGGAGCTCAAACACTATAGGTGCCCTAATATCCAAAAATACTGATTTATTTTACATAGATAAGCTATAAGAATTTTAGAATTCAAACCTGGAGGCACCTTAAGGCCAAATCCTCTAAAAGAAACAAATCACATAATAGTAGCCTCTTCCTCGGGTGTGAAGAATCTGAGAAAAGACACTAGGAAATAGCATTTCGCTCAACCCTAAACAGCAAATGCTACCTGAAAAGGATTAAGAAGAAAAAGTGCATTTGGAAATTCATGACTAACTGCGTTTTGTAGGACAACAGACAAATACTATTTATTAGAAAAACAATTAAATAATGACAAGCTTCCACCTCAAAGGCACTAGAGCAAAAGAAAAACACTGCAAAACTAGTCATTCCATTCTTTTTGACATGGTCATAAGCCACTGCTTTTTCTAGCACAAAAAAGATTAGGGCTTAACAACAGGACTATTCTAAGATAGGAATTCGGCCACTTTGAATAAGCCTTAAATTAAAATGATTCCTTTACCAGCTGGGGCCGCCCATTACATTGTATAACAGAGCTTACCTATTTTATGGTCCTCTGAATGGGCATCTGAGAAAAGATAATAGGAGATGGCATTTTCACTCCCTATCAACTTCAGATGCATGATTTAAAAAAAGAAGAAACTTTAGATCCAGAAAACCAAACGTACAGGGTTATGTTGATCGGTTTACCTTAACATCAGAGAACCTAAAAGACAAAATCGACTCGAAATTATTGAGGCAAATAAACATTCGAAACCAGAATCACCTCATGTTAGAAGATGTGAAGATTAATCCACCAGCCATACCCAGGACTCACATTAAGGGACACTAACAACTATTTCAGTGTACATTTACATCAGGCAAAGCTAAATATCCAAGCTGGTAAGTCTTCCACTTTCTAGCGAGTCTACCAGGAGTCTGGAGATCATAATTCTTAACATAATGAGTAAATTCAGCACTATCCTTAAGACTTGCCCCCAACCAAAAATCAATTCAAACAGAAGAAAAAGAAAGGTCAGATACAGTATATTTTGTAGCTGCAACCACACACTTTGTCAAGCCTTTTAAGTATTTTAGCATGCACAAAAGCTTATACAAAAAACAACCAACACAAAAAGTAATAACAATGGTTATCACATAAACAGATTTATTGTTGTAGGCATTGAAATGAAAGCTACCATTTCTTTCAAAGTAACATAATAACTATCTCATATCAAAGAGGAATATTTGACATTTTTCCAGTCATGGCAATTTTTTCCTTTAAGCATAACTTGAACGGTTGCAGAATCCATTGTGCTTTCAATGTAGAAGTTTCACCATATTTCTGAATGCAAAAGGAAATTAATCTGCAAACCAATATAGTACGACCCACTTCTGTAATCTTTGTACAGCAGCATGAACAAAAAAGAATGACAAAAAATATACAACATAAGCATTGAGATTTTGTCATAATTTCAGTTTTATGTTTGAAATTCAGAAGGCAATTGAAGAGAAGGAAAGATGCAAAGGTCGTGGCAAAACTATTCATATGTCTATATTTTGATCTACACAGGTGATAGCATAAGGAATGGTGATATTTTTAAAGTCAAATTGTTCCCCAACTATTTGATTGTTTCTTTGTGGTTCTATTGTTATTCTGCAAAGAGAATTCAAATAATAGATTCGAGAGGATGCCAATAAAGAACAGAACTTTAAAGAGGTTATGAAAACTTTAAACTCAGAAGGGTGTATCACATCTTGTGTAAAGAATTGGAATGTTTCTGTACACTTCATTTAATCAAACCAATGAATACATAAAATTTTTGTAGAAGAGTGTACTTAGCGGTAGCAGAACCAGAATTATCCATATTTTGCCACCTCAGTTGGTGCTCCAGTATCCAGAATAAAAGTTTACTTGTGTTGCAGAAAAGAATAAGAAGGATTTCCTTTTGTCTTCCAAAGGTTTTCTATCCATATTGGTGCCTTCAACACCTAAAATCAGTCAATGCTATCTCCCTTGAAAAACTGAGATTACACTAACCACCAATGTCTTTATTCTAGAAGCCTATGACTCACTGGTGTTATTAGGTGCTATATGAGATGCAAATTCGTCAAGAACCGGCATATTCTGTACATGCTCAAGGAGTTCATTTAGTGCTCTATGAACATAACCATAACGCTCCTTAGAGATTAGCGATTCTGAAAATAGGCCTCCAGCAAGGGAATGAAAGGTCTGAGAAAGCTCATTGTTGTGGCTTTGAATGATTTGATCATCCAAAGGAACTAAGGAGCTCTCCAGTCGCCATCTTATTGGAAAATATTTCTCTGGAATCTGAAAGTAGTTCTTTAATACAAGCACTCGCACGGAATGCCTACACAAAATGCCAGAATGTTCAAATTCCTTACATGAGCAGTGCACTTGTTCACCTTCAGTTATCCAGTAAACAATGCATTCTCTTTCCATTTTCTTATAGTGCCTCACAAGATATGAGCCATTAGTCATTTCAGTTAAAGCATACTGCATAGATAGCATAATTTCATTCTGCGCCACATTAAAGGCATAAGGTGTTAGAATAGTCCTTGCGTGTTCTTCAAGGGGCAGGCAAGTTTTCATGGGCACATACAGCAACTCCTCTCGGATCTGGTATCCATAGTTGGCAACAGCACCAACCTACAAGTATTCCAGGATAAACAAATTTGCATTTGAAAAGCTGCAGCTATACTAATTTGGGTAAATCTAAAGTTCAGCTAACCAACCTGTTCAAAGAAGGTTTGCAAACATGTTTGTGTGCTCAAGATATTTTTCAAGAATGTCTCCACTGATTTTAAATATTCAGAAGTTAAGCAACGGGCCAGAAAGAAATTGCGATTGTAGCAAAACGGCCATGATGGCCGGTAAGAAAGGAGTAAAGCAATATGTTTGTCCGAACCAAGTCCAAACCGAGCAACTAGGTGATTCAACTGGTGCTCAAAATCCTCTACATCTTCCAGATGACATAACAGATCAAACTGAGGTTTAAATTCTGCAAACTGTGACCCAAGTGGCAAAGAGAACCAACTAGACAATTTCGAGAGCATCTGCCATATAGATACGATATGCTTAGTATTTGGCATCTCCATAGCGATAGCATCTCTAAGTCCTGAATCTATATCTGTCACAATAGTTTGCGGATGTCCTCCTCGCATAAATTGAATAAATACCTGTCAGAAATAAAGAAGTAAAACTGTAAATGTAAGCACGTGTAAAATAATCAAAAGGCTTCACATCAACAAACCTGTAAGGCCCAAGAGAATGACTGCAATGTCTCATCTTGTAACAGAACACATCCAAGAAAAATTGCTCTTCCATGATTGCTGATGCCAAACCACACCCCAAGTAGCACATTGTAGGTAATAGAACGATAAGTGGTGTCAAATGTAACAACGTCACCAAAAACTGAAAATGCACGAACAGAGTCTCCATAAGCCCATGCCATGTTTTCTACTTTCCCATGTCCATCAGTAGTATAACTGTAGACAAAGCCATCATTCTTCTGTCCCATAGCTTTACATGCATCAAGAAGTTCTAACAGATCATTCTCCCTTTTCTCTGTCAGGATAGCATCATTTTCTTGAACAGTTTTCTTACATGTCCGGACAAAATTCCTTACATCTTTTTCAATAAAAGGCAATTGACCTGGTTGAACTCCCTTTTCTAACTCCAATACCTTTAGTATTTGATTGACAGGAAATCCAGCTTTGGACAGTAGAAGGATACGTTCTTGATCAGCCTCTTGAATTTTTCTATAGGCAGGGAGTAGTCGCACTTGATCATCTTCCAGCAACTCATGGTTATGAACATTACTAAATTGAGAGATATACCACTGAGTTTGCCCACTTACAACCTCCTTTGTTAGATACATTTTTGCATCACAACCACACCGTACTGACTTTCGGTCCCTGGGATGCTCCACGTTGGCTTTCTTCCTTGGCTGATTAAATCCTGAACGGTAACAAACAAAATCCCTTCTATAAACCCCTAAATTGTGGCTTTCAGTTGAACGGGCTTTCCTAATTGAGAACCCATTTTTCCGAGCAAAGTTGCTATAGTATTCAAAAGCTTCATCATCACTCTTAAATATCTGGCCGACGTATGGAGTAAAAACAGCTTCATTTGCCAGTGACATTGTTTCATTCCTCACAGAACACGACCCAACTGTCGCCTGGTCATCTCCTTCATACTTAATGTAGCACTTCCAATCTCCACAGGGGCATTGTTGTCGTCGAATCCAAATGTTATTCAATGGCTTCGCAGCCATTGTTTAGAAACAAACTTCTATGAATAACAAAACTTCAAACTCCCAGGTCTGCCTTACTTGAAACTTTTAATCGAAAAAAAGTCAGATAAGATTTCTGATGTTCAAAATCTCGGATGTTGACAACTCACGTTTGCAATTCCTGGCAGATAATAGCACTAAAACAATCACTGCGACCTCCAAGTTACAGCAACCGATTGCTCAAAATAGAGTTCAACAGACCGTAATTTAAAAAAAAAAAAAACACACACACACACACACAATGAAGTCAGGACATCAAATTCCATTCCACCAATGAAAAGGCGCCGAGTCAGGACATCAAATTACATTCCAAGAACAATAATCCAATGAAAAAGCACCGAGCCCAGCCAACCCCGCCAACACCCCCCTCCAAGAAAAAAAAAAAACCCACATGCCATTCCTTTTTCAAATGCCATAATTCCCCAAAATCAACTTAACTTGGCAGCAAAATTGTCAACTCATGCCATAGCTAACCCAGGAAAAAAGTAGAAAGGAAATACAAATGGAATTTTAGAATGAAACACATACAGCACACACTACACTCCACTCTGATCACCGAAAGAGTTAAAAGACATTCGTAAACAACCATTTGTGAAGCATTTTTCAATAATGCAGCTTTCTAAACCAGCCCCACAAATTTTTGTAAAGCTCCAACACAAAAAAATTGAACTTCCCAACATCAAATCTTCCAACCCCTCAAAAAATAATTCTTCTCAAATACAGAAAAGAGAGTCTTGAAAAATGAAAACAATGAAATGGAATAAGCTGCATATCCATACATACCTGGGATCAAGACAGAAGTTGAAAATTTTGTCAAAGGATAAAGATCATTAGCATAAATCCCTGGAAAAATCCCTCTTTTGTTTACTTGTTTATTTACTCTACAAATTTACCATCTTATTTTCAACTTTCAGCAGTTTTCGTTTTGATGCGAGAAAAAAAAAAGTGGGATTCAAAAGGACTTTTTGGGCCATTTAGACACTTGGGCTGATCACAGGTCCAACAATTGTTATAGAGTTGGAACAAAAAATAAATCTGCTGACCCATGGCTGTTCTAGTGTGAAAACTAGTAGATGATCACCGTGCCCTGCACGGTGGGGTAATTAAATTTGTGAGTCTGAATCGCTTTTTTAACCCATACATGGAAAATATCGCTCTTTAGACTAAAAAAAACAAAAGTAAGATTAACTTTTGTTTAACTACCTATGTCAATTCTTGATGTAATTAAGAGTCAGATTAAAATTCGCAACCGTTACAAGTCACAGCTGCACATCTAATGTTTTGCATGCAGGACTGCATGCCTAAATTCAAATGGAACAAGAAGTTGTGTTTTAAATTTCTAGTTTGTTCACAAGTAAGGACTTTGGTGAATGCAAAGTTATAAACTAATTAGGAGATCTTACTAATTGAATCCAAATGATCTAAATCTTGTGGAATCGTATTGAATATTTCATGATACATTCTGTACCTTGAAAAAAAACCATCCTTGATCCTCTTTAAGAGATCACTGAAAAAATGAAACCGTTTTTGTTTTTTTTATGCTGGTAAAACAAAAACAGTAAGCAACCATGTTGCCAAGGTCATGGTTAGTCAGAGTTTCCACAATTTTCTTGAGATTAAAACAAAGAGTACATTATAGTTCACTTTGCAATAAAAGAGCTAGCTCATTTAACTTACTGTTTACATCAATGCAATTCCACGGCTGCAAATACAGAAATTAAGTTCACTTTTCTGCATGTCGCAGCATTGTTTCATGACATGATAACATTACAGCAGTCGAAATCATAACGGAAAAGGTATTAACATGAACGTAAATGTGGATGCCTTCACGACAATCCTGCAAAGATAATCATCATCACATTGATCAATGACATACCACAATATACATAATTTGCCCCATGTATCGACCATCATTGTCCATTTGCAAACACTGAGAGAGAAAAAGAAAATGTCTTCAAGCCTGCCATTGCTAGGTGAATTGCCACCGTATACCAACAGGCCCTCTTCACCATTTAGCTGCCCACCTGCATATGCACACCATCCCCGTGCACCTGGATGCTCACCAGAATTTGCACCATCCTCCAACTTTTTCCAAACTAGAGTCTCAGTATCCAAAACATAGACCTCTGCTGCAAATTTCCCAGCACCCAAGTGACCCAAATCACTAGGGTCTATCTCCCCACCATAAATGAATATGTACTTTCCAATTGCAAGAGTTGAAAATACACTTCTAGCTATTGGTTTTTCACCTTTTGTCTCCACTTCAATCCACTTTTCCTCAACCTGATCAAAATAATGAACATCATCAAGCTCCTCACCATTGAAACCATACACTACCCATATTTTCCCAAGAGATGATGCGAGTCCAGGTCCTCCTCTAGGCTTACAATTCTCCCCAGCCATTGGAAATTTGATCCATTTTCCATCAATAGCATCATAAGCCCATAAATCATTAAGCAGCCCTGCAATGCCACAACCACCAAACACATAGATGCGCCGATCATCGGCGATCATCGAGTGATAGCTCCTGCTTTGTGGCCCAGTCTCCCCACTGGAAAGCAAGGTCCACTTGTTAGAACAGGTGTCAAAGGAATACAACTCATTCAACTCCTTGTGTGTTCCATCCCTTCCTCCAAAAAAATAAATTGTGCCACCAACCGACGCAATGCTGACACCGACACGGGGTGGAGGGATATCCCCAATTGCATCAGCCACTGACCATGTTTTTCCAACAAGATCAAACACATATAAGTTGCTATCAACAGGGGGGTAAATTCACCACCAAAGGCATAAACCTTTTGTCCTACAATTGCGATGGCGTGCGAGCTTCTTGCTCCAGGTCCAGTTCCCTTCTGATCAAGCTGCATATCATTAATTGAATTTGAACCCTTAATTAATTAAACTTTCAGCAATTCAATGAAAACCATGATTTACCCCTTCACAAACAGAATAGTTAGACCTTTTGATTACAAATTGTTGTGAAGACATTCTAACTTTTCTAACATCCAAGTCAAAACAATCATATAATCTCAGATATTGGTAAAGAATTCCCTTCCGATACAAGCTTCATAATCATCAATTGAACCCTCAATCAATTAGACTTTCAGCACTTCAACAAAACCATTATTTACCCTCATCACAAACAGAATAGTTCCCTTTTGAGTACAGATTATAGTTAAGACATTATTTCTATCATCTGTAACATAAATCTTATAATTAACCAGTGAAAGTTGCAACAGAATCCAATTATTATTACAATTCAAATTCAGACTAACAAGAAGAAACAAAACCAAAAATATAACAGGAGAAATGGCTAAACACAGATAACAAGGAAACTGACCTTAACCCATTTGCCCTGAATCAAAGCCATGCTTCAAGAGCTTTCTTGACTATTGATTCTTCAATCCCAGTACTCACACACTAATGGCAGTACAAACAATGAAATATGAAATTATATTTTCAATCTGTCTATGAAATTGGATAAGCATGTGATTGTATAATGTATAGTAATAGATTATTGAATTTGTGTAGAGCTTTGAGAGTAGTTTTGTTTGTTTTTTACTCTTTTTTTGAAATTTCATTAGGTAAGGTGAAATCTGGTGCAAATGTAGGTGATCGTGTAGTTGTACTGTTCTGGAGTGTATTTGCCTAAATATTAACGACTCAAAAATATTTTTTTTTTTTTTTCTTTGTTTCTAAACATTCGTGTGCGTGAAAGAAAATGTAAAGGGGGAAATTATGATAGAAAAAAGATAAAGTATTTAAAAATTTTTAAATTACGTAAATTATTGTAATGACAGAGTACTATCCTAAGTATGATGCATATAGTTACATAGTGAAATAAATATTTAATTATCGTAAATTTTGAATTTTAATTTTAGAATTTTGTTTTTACCAAAATTTAAAATATAACTATTATTAGTCAAGGTATACAATTCACTCCACTAAATATTACTCTGGATTGCATTATACATATAACATGAGCAAATTATAATTTTTAAAAAAATAAAAATACAATTCTCTCCCCTAAATATTACTCTGGATTGTATTATATATGAACAAATTATGATTTAAAAAAAATAAAATCATAATTTTAAGATTTTGGTGTATCATTTTACTGTATCACTTTATATAACAGTCATAACATGTGTTTTTTAAAATAAAATTAAAATCCTATCAACTTATAGTTAACCTTAAGGATAAGTGATTACTCATGTGCTAAAATCTTATAGAGTGTTATAAGAAATGTTAAACCAAAGTATTACAAAAGATCCATAGGCCTATTTTTTAAGGTAACACTTCCTGTAACACTATGTAAGATTTTGACACTTGTATAATCACTTCTCCTTTATAAATCAGTAATTAATTGATAGGGTGTTACATCAAATGTTACATAGTCTTTTAATAATTCATTTTGTTTCACAACAATACTAAACTTTTTTAACCTATTATGTGAGATTGACTATATGGATCATATTAAGGCATCCTGTTCTATCTAATTCATTTTCTTTCATATTATAAGGAAAACATTTAAATTGTTGTATTGTACTAAAAAAAAGTAAATATATGTAAATTAGTACCCACATTTTTAATTGTTAATTTTTCTTAATTCAATAAAAAAATATGTAAATTGATAAATATTAACAAAAAAACTACAACAATTTTAACAAAATTAACGTGTCACCGGAGTATTAATAGACTAATGCATGGTTAGGTTAATAAACCTTTATCAATTACGTGCGGTTGGTTTTATGAAAAAATGTAAATATATGTAAATTAGTACCCACATTTTTAATTGTTAATTTTTCTTAATTCAATAAAAAATATGTAAATTGATAAATATTAACAAAAAAACTACAACAATTTTAACAAAATTAACGTGTCACTGGTGTATTAATAGACTAATGCATGGTTAGGTTAATAAACCTTTATCAATTACGTGCGGTTGGTTTTATGAAAAAAATGTAAATATATGTAAATTAGTACCCACATTTTTAATTGTTAATTTTTCTTAATTCAATAAAAAATATGTAAATTGATAAATATTAACAAAAAAACTACAACAATTTTAACAAAATTAACGTGTCACTGGGGTATTAATAGTCTAATGCATGGTTAGGTTAATAAACCTTTATCAATTATGTGTGGTTGATTTTATGAATCATATTTCTCCGTCGTATTCTATCAACTTCAGTTTCTTTCATAGTTTAAGAAAAAGCATTTAAATTGCTCTATTGCACCAAAAAATGTAAAATATGTAACTTAGTAACCGCATTTTTAATTGTTTATTTTAACTCAATGAAAAATATATAAATTGATAAATTATAACAAAAAAATACAACAATTTTTAACAAAATTAATATGTCACTGGAGTATTAATATACTAATACTTGGTTATGTTAATAAACCTTTATCGATTATGCGTGGTTCGCTATATAAATCATATTTCACCATTAGTTCATTTTCTTTCACTGTTTAAGGAAAAATATTTAAATTGCTCTATTACACCAAAGAATGCAAAAATATGTGACTTAGTACCTACATTTTTAGTTGTTTATTTTTCTTAATTCAATGAAAATATGTAAGTTGATAAATTTTAACAAAAAAATGCAACAATTTTAACAAAATTAATGTGTCACCGGATTATTAATAAACTATTGCGTGGTTAGATTAATAAACCTATATCAATTATGTGTGGTTGGTTTTATGGATCATATTAATTTCTCAATTGTATTCTATCTAATTCATTTTCTTTCACAATTTAAGAAAAAAATATTTAAATTGCTATATTACACCAAAAAATGTAAAAATATGTAACTTAGTAACCGCATTTTTTAACTGTATATTTTAGCCTAATGAAAAATATGTAAATTCATAAATTATAACCAAAAAAAACTTTTAACAAAATTAATGTGTCACCAAAGTATTAATATACTAATGTGTAGTTAGGTCAATAAACCTTTATCCATTGTGTGTGGTTGGCTTTATAAATCATATTTCTCTATTGTATTTTATCTAGTTCATTTTCTTTAACAGTTTAAGAAAAAACAATTAAATCGCTCTATTACACCAAAAAAATGCAAAAATATGTAACTTAGTACCCACATTTTTAATTTATTATTTTTCTTAATTGAATAAAAAGTATGTAAATTGATAAATTATAACAAAAAAAAACAACAATTTTTAACAAAACTAATGTACGACCGGTCTATTAATATAGTAATGCATGGTTAAGTGTTGCAATCAACATAAACTGCCCACCCAATATTCATATTTTAGAAGAAAAGAGGGATAAATCATGCCAACACAAACCATATTTTAGAAGACAAAAAGGGATGAATCATGCCATTGCAAACAAGACAATACCACTTCTTTTCATACATTGCATCATAGCTTCGCATAAATCAGCTTATAAGATGCTGCAATGACGAGATATGCACCAAAAAAAAAAAAAAAAAAAAAAAATTCTATCATAGATTAAAAGGAAGAGACAAAACATTTGGACTATTGAATTAAGATGGTGGGATATCCATTGTCAACTACATTATAGAATTTGATTAAATTTACAAACATAATTGTCACTCTCAATATATGGGACATCATCGCATGCATGCTGCACATTCAAGGTGCATTATATGTGAGCTTTTTATACCAAGCCTATCTACTAATCAAAATTAGAGGATAGTTTGAATTCTGCAAACTTTTTTTTTGTCACATTCAGTTCCATTTTACTCATATTCGCTACACTATCCACTCAATCGATAAGAACGTGTTATCTATTTTACATTTGGTTTGCTGTTGCATACTTTGTTTAGATTTGCTTGTATTTGGCATTAATCATTAAGTTAGGATTTGATCATGGTTTACTTTATTTTGATTGTTCTTTAACGGAGTGATCGTTCTTTTCAACTGGAAAATTAAAGAATGATGGAGACCAAATGATGTGAGCAATGCTTGCTTGCCGTACCTCCGGCTACTGCCCACGACTTGCTATCGCTGCCGTTCATGAGCCATGTTCTAATCTACTATCAAATCCCTTATTTTGGTTTATTTTTTGTCTATATATTGTTTTGTTCTTATAAATAGAGTTCAAAATTAGAATTGTAAATATTTGAAGAAGTATCAATAAATTTTTTCTTAGTTTTCATAATTTGTTAGAGTTATTATAGAAGTAGTTAACAACTAGAACGTTTAGATGTTCTAGATCAATACATATAACCCCTTTTTAGTAAAATAAACTTATAAGCCCTTTCTAAGACAATAAACTTATAGTTTATTTCAATATGTTTTTGCATCATGTACTTACTTCGATTGTCAAATCAGAAAAAAATATTTAAAAGGTCTGACTTATGCGATTAAATAAATTTATCTAACAACTAAATGTATTCAAAAATAAATTATTTTTGCATGCGTGAGGTGAAGTAAAAATGAAAAAAAGGGAGAAATTGAAAAAGTGAATTGTGAAGTGAGGAAAAGGAGAAATAAAAGAAAAATGATTAGTGAATGGCGAGTGAAGAGTCATGGGAGTTTGGAGATGCACTATATATAGCTATTGTTTTTATTTTTTATTATTATTTTTTTAAGTTTAATAGGAGTGGCGCAATTTCACTTTCCCCTTGTAAAAATAATAGAGGATTGGATACTACAAGCCCTCTTCTTCATTCTCCAGTCGTCCAGCAAACTTAGTTGGGATTGGAATTCCTATTTACTCCGACCTAGTTCTGCAACCGCCTCTGTGTATTTTCGACTAAATTTTTTTTTCCCATATTTTCAGGCTTGGATCTGCCTACTTAGGTAAATTTTCTTATTGATTCCTTACACTCATTTGATGCTTTAATTTCTTTATTTTTACGTCAATATTTGTAAAACAAGTACTGATGAAGTTGAAAAGTGTTTCATGTCTTTTTTTGAACACGTATGACCAGTAGAGTAACTCACACATGCACGATTGCAGGACAAATGTAAAAAACATAACTTCAGGTGGTACCAGGAGTTTAATCAGATATTTAAGTTGGTAGAAGACCAAAACATTATATGGAATGTATATATGAGTATTGAAATTGTAACACCTTATTTGATGGATAAGGGTGTATTTATAAGAATTTGGGTAGTTTCCCATGAAACAGATTCATACCTATGACAAGTAATTTCTAAAAATATGATTCTTTTTCAAAAGTTTTTTAACAGTAGAACTGTTTTTAACAACTATTCTAAGTATAGGACATTCGCATTTGCTGAATGCGAACTCTTTGAAACCACATTCAGTAAATACGAACATATGGGAACAAATAAATAAAAATAAAATAAAAAAGTATTAAAATAATGAATTAAATATAATATAATAAAATAATAACATAATAAATAATTGTAAGGAAAAAATGAAAAACGAGAACTGGTTGCTAAAAAGCTGCATTTGGTGTTAAACAAAAAAAATCCATATCGCGTAGGCTTTCATTCGAAATTCAAATCCAGCTTGAGTAAGGATGCCACATTATCCAAAATTTGCACTTCATCTCTTTGATTCTTTCTACATACACCACATTCATCATTCCCTTGTTGTTACCTGCACCACATTCATCATTTTTATTTTGAGAATGCAAACCCTAACTTTGTGAACTATTAACCTAAATACCAAAAGAAACTTAGCATTCTAATTGTTGGTGTGTTCTTCATTTGCATAAAATCATTGCATCAAGTTCTTCACCGTCAACTCTTGGCATTTAGAGGTATGAATTCAAATTGTGAAATTAATATTAATTGTGAAATATTCATGAATTAATTTATGGTATTACGTGTTTATTTCACTTGAAATAATAATAATATCTGGGAGTTATTATTTTACTGGAGGTAAATTTTGGTTGAAGAAAAAATACTTGATTGTAAGTGATGAATGTTTGCCAAGAAAAAAACTTGAAAAATAGGAAGAGGACGACCGGACGGCTAGACTCGAGTTAGTAATCCGGACGCAGAATCCGGTACATTGTCCGAATTTGGTTCTACCGGATTCACATCCGGACGAGTAAATAATCTTCCAAATAAATAGTTCTATTAGGTTAGTCATTACTTTACATTAGTCATCCGGATGATGATTTGATCAAGAGTCTCGATGATGATTTAGTTAGTTAGATATTTGTATCCAATTACAACTAAATAAATAAATAATAAATATTGTTGAAAGTCGTTATTAAAAATAATATATTAATTTGAAAAATAAAAAACAATACATATATTTGTGAGTAATATTTAAAAATTTATTCAAACAATTATTTAATTAAAATTTATTAATTTTATATAGAAAGTATTTGATTAATATTAATTATTTATACAATTAATTTTTAATTGTGTGCATATCCAATATAGGGATAAACAATGTGACATGCCTCCTAAAAGCTTGTTTGCGATAAGTTTATTTTGGGAAGGAAAAATCATTCACACAATGTCATCGGTATTGTATGAACCTCCACATGCAAAACGAACATTTAAGGTGCATACTAGGATTCAGTATTTTGAGTTGGTTGATAAAATCTATGATATTATAGGAGTTGACAAGAATCCAGTGACGTTTACCATCTTGCTTAAACAACCACATTATTACACCAAAAGTGAGTTAAGATATTGTACAACTAAAATATATGATGATGATGATTCGTTTGAGTTTGTTTACAATACTGCTGCAGAGATGCCACATTACACTGCTGAGTTATACATTATACAGAATTTAAGTGAACCTACTTACAGAATGCAAACCATAGTTGTGATGCATTGTCCTGGTGCAATGATGTCTTTATTGAATAGTTTACCAAACCCAATGGCAATTGACAACCAGGGAAAAAGTACTATTCAAGTAAACATTCGCATCCATGTTTGAACCCAGTAGTAGCAGTGGCAACATCGTCTTGACGTGTTGGTAAACATTCATCCCATAGTTTTGAAACATCTCATTGAATAGGACTCGTTGATTATATTCGCGGTTTTCATGCCATCCTGGAATCAGGACATGCTAACTCTTTATGCCTCTTTCCCAAGATTATATTTGATATGGATGAGGATATTCCAAGTAATGTCGAGGAGTCAAGCGAAGATAACAGTATGAGTCTGGATGATATGTGGGCGGACCATTCAAATGATGTAGTTAGTGGAGGTGGTGATGATGATATGCGTCGCTATACTGGTCATACAAATGTATCAATACATACAAATACATACACACCAATTGGTCTTGCATTCTATAATGATGTTGGTACACAAGGTGATGATCCTACTGATAGAGGCAATCATGAAAGTATAGATATTTGGACTGAGGCAAACAATGATATCCGATTAGGAATGAGATTTGAAATTAAAAAACAACTCAAGAAGGCAATTATTTTGTGGTCTATACAACAAAATAGGGAGTTCATAGTTGTTGAGAGCAAAGGAAATACTTGGGTTGTTAAATGTAGGGGGCATATTTGAACACTGTTGGGGAAGATACGCCACGAGAATCTGTCAATTGCGACTGGTATGTTCGGGCACGTCAAAAGACCAAACAAAAAATGTGGTAAATCAAAAAGTGGGTGGAGGATCACAATTGCTGTGGGTCAACCTTTTCAAATAACAACAAGAATTTGAGTGCCGCGGTCATAACTAGCTATATTTTGCACTCAATTGTAGGTGATCCTACATATAAGGTTAAAGACATTCAATTGGATATAAATAATGCTCTCTGTGTTGATATATCCTACAAGAAAGCATGGTATGCTAGAAGAAAAGCTATTGAACTTGTTTTTTGAAATTGCGAGGCCTCATTCGCTGAATTATCCTGATATGTAGAGGCATCGTGTGATTCAAATCTAAGGACAGTGATCCAGTGGTGGCACCATCGAAGTAGTTCTACTACTATGAAAACTTTCAAATATTTATTTTGGGCATTCGGTCCTGCAATTGAGGCATTTCATTTGTGCAGACCTATAATTAGCATTGATAGCACTCACTTGCATGGTGAATACAAAGGTAAACTGCTCACAACTGTGACAGTGGATGCAAATAACAAGACATTGCCTCTTGCATATGCAATCATTAATTAGGAGACTAACGAGAATTGGTGCTGGTTTTTTGAGCAGTTTAGAATCCATGTTGCACACGATCGGTATCCTATATGTGTATTTTCTGACAGACACAAAGGGATAAATCATGCACACAATCGTATCCCATATGTGATTTTTCATAGATTTTGCTTGAGACACGTTTGGAGCAACTTCATGTCAAAGTATAAAAATTTTCATTTGAAAAATTTGTGCTGGTCTTTGGGTTCAACTCGTCAGAAATGCAAGTGGATAAAACTTTGCAATGAGATTAGGAGTATTGATGCTGAGGCATAGGATTACTTAAATGATATTGATAGGAGTAGGTGGTGTCTTGCATATAACAAATGTCATCATTGGGGTAATTTGACTACAAATCTATTTGAGAGTTTTAATAATGTATTAAGGGGTGCTAGACATTTGCCCATAAAGGCATGTATTGATTTGACATGGCATTGGACTGTGCATAGATTTAGAGACAACACCGAGGCTGTTAAACATTCTTGTTATCTACTGACAGAGACTGTGTGGATAAAATTTAAGAAAATTGAAAAAGCTGCACAAGGTCATCAAGTAGTTGAATTTGACTATTCATCCAGTGTTTACAAAATTGTTATAGCTTGTCGGGTTGATGCAAAAGGGGGGAACATCCAAATTGTTAGCTATGATAAGAAGAAATGTTCATGTGGCAAGTGGAAAATGTATAGATTTCCGTGTTCACATACAATGGCAGTTTACAGACATAGAGGGGATTTCCCGATGATGATAATTGATGCGGTATACAAAAATACACTTTTTTGCAACAATATTCGGGAATATTCTATGCAATGCCACGTGAAGAATATTGGCGAGTTCCAAATTGGCGTATTATACAGAATATGAGTCGCTTTCATTATCGTCATCCTGTCCAAACTAGAGTTAGTCACATTCATAATGAGATGGATGTTAGACATCCCGATGAACCTCGCAAGTGCTCACATTGTCACCAAACAGGTCATAATAAGAGGAATTGCACTAATAATAAATGTAGAATTTAATTTTAATTAGTGTCCAATGTCGGGTCATCATTACCATTTTAGATATGTAATAATAATTTGTCCTTAATGTATAAAAACTTTGTTATTTTAACTGTTTCTTTAGTATATGTTTGATGCATTAATGTTAATGTAATTTGACATTCATAATGCGAGTATGTGACACGTATACGTATTTACGCTTTTTAGGTGTTATCTCTCATAATTTATTGCTATGGGATATGAAATGTCGACATATATACAAGTGCAGCATATCATGTCATCTCATTTGCGACAGAACATAAATCCAGGCCCTTATGTCAATGACTTATTCTTCTTACAACATCAACACAAAACAAATGCATTGTTTAGAGGTGATGTGTTTAGTCGCATGTTCACCAATTTATCCCTAACACTAGTGTAGTTGTGGTGAGAGGGTTTTGTTCCTCAGGGAAGGGAGTGATTTCAAGAATTTAGTAGTTGTTCTAAAAGATGTCACACAAACAAAATTTACGAAAACAGGAATTGCAGTAACAAAGAACAACAAGTAAAATGTGAAAATAGGTAGAGAGTGGATGTCCTAGGGTTCTTGCATCGGATGAATACATATTAGACAACTCGCACTATGCAATTGACACACATGTAAAACGAGAGGAGATCCTAGTTGCCTAGAAACTTAGCTTGCAGTCGGCATGTCGACCACACCATACTCTAAGCTTCCTAACATCGCTCTTTCCCATGGCGAGGCCTAAGAACGATGAATCTAAGCCGCAAAGTCTCAATTCTCGGTGTTTAACTACTCTAGCAATCAATTCCTAAAAGCTTCCCATGGCGAGGCCTGAATTTAGGTTCTTGTGTCTTCGTTAACAATAGAGAATTTCTTTCCACTTTAATCTTAAGTTTCCGTGGTCTAAAATCAACATGGCGACCGCATTCTAGAAGACGAACAAGCAAAGCAAGTGCAAAGACTCAATAATTCATAACTCCAGTTCTCATCTCATGCATTCTCAACAAATATTAGAGAATCTCACCTCAATTCAGCATGTCGACCGCAATTAAAGCTCAGTTCAACGATAGAGTATGAGAATTCATGAACTTAACTAAATTCACAAGCCGAAATAGAGTATGATTTCATTCTTTATGAATTACATCAATCGCATAGATTCAAGTCATCTAATTATGCATTCATCCATTCGTAACCCTAAACATCATGAATTTAGCCAGAAAATGCCATTCTCATCTCATAATCGTCAAAGTACAGCAATGAACAATTTATTTCCACTCAATTGGAAGGATTTACCGATTAAATTGCTAAGAATTGTCAAATGTTTCGTTAATTGAGAATCAAAATGCCGTGATCGGTCCCAAGGTCCGATCGAAATCACAAACAGAAACCAAATTCTAGTGAGAGAAAATTATAGAGAGAGAAATTCCCGCTCAAGATAAAAAATTTAAAATCTGGTAAAAATCTAATCTCCAAAAAAGTCTCCAAAAATAATGACAAATTCTTCTACATATAGAGGTCTAAGACTTCTCCTACACGCTAACGTAAAATAAGCACTAAATTACAGAAATACCACTGGTGTAATCCACTGTCCAAATAGTGCACGTGCAGAGCATGCCACAATAGCAAACACTCTGTAGCTCCACGCTTTTGAGCCAACCTGCGCCATGTTTCCACTGCACCAAACACGCTCCTGAGCCTCAAGACACCACGACTTTAGAACACTGCACGAGAAAGAATGGGATTAGAACACTTAGAAAAATTTTTGAAGACAAACATGTTGCTTGCACGGTGCGGCAGCATCGCATTTTGTTTACAAGGTGTGGCCGCCCGATGAGGCAGCACCATGCATTTCTTTCCACGGTGCAGCCGCACCATACATTTTCTTTCACGGAGCGACCACCCGATGCGGCCGCACAATGTAACTTTTTCATGGTGTGCTCGTCGTGTGTTGTGTTTGTCTTGTGCAAGGGTGTTGTGTGCTATGTGTGCAAGATGTTGTGCAAGTGAAGCATGAGTGTAGTGCCTTAGTGCCTTAGTTTAGCAAGTGTTATGTGAGGTGCATGCGAGTTATGCAGTGATGAGTGGTACATGTGCGGCCAAGATGTGCAAGAAGTATGTGTGGTGTTGTGCATGTGATGCATGTTATGTAGCAAGAGTGAGCAACAAGTTTAGTGTTGTGTAGTGCATGTGGTGCATGTGTTGGTGCAAGAAGTGTGCTTGTTATGCATGAAGTGTTGTGCGGTAAATGCTGTGTTGTACATAAGTGATGTGCGGTGAGTGTGCATGCATGTGCGGTGGTGAGTGGTAAGTGAGTGCATGGTGTGTGCAAGCATGTGCGGCAGGGATGTGCACTATGTAGGTGAGTTGTGTGCAAGGTGTGTGCACGGTGTGTGGCAGCTGTGTACATACATGTGCATAAGTGTGTGCACGCATGTGCACAAGTGTGTGCGTGTGTGCTGCAAGTGTGTGCAGGTGTGCAGCAACTGTGTTCATACATGTGCACAAGTGTGTGCGTGTGTGCTGCAAGTGTGTGCATGGTGTGCAGCAACTGTGTTCATGCATGTGCACAAGTGTGTGCATGGTGTTCAGCAACTGTGTGCATGGATGTGCACAAGTGTGTGCGTGAGTGCTGCAAGTGTGTGCTTGGTGTGCAGCAACTGTGTGCATGCATGTGCACAAGTGTGTGCATGTATGTGCACATATACCACAAATGTGCAAAGTGTTGTGCATAACATGTGGGCATCAACTTGTGTAAGATAAACAACAAATGTGTGCATCAAATTCAGCTCAAAGATTCAAGGAAAACACAAGCATGAATTACAAAGATATGAGATTGGAACTTTTCACCTTTCAAGCTTTGAAAATAACAAACCTTTATCTTGCAACCGAAATATGGCCCTGATACGTTGTGAATTCGGCAAAACCTAAAACATGTAATTTGTAGCCGTATATCTTAGCTTTCCACATCTTTTTGAATCACCCAATTCGAAGCTCGGAAGATAAAGTTATGGCAAAAATACTACACTGTGCCAGGAAGACATTTCGTGGTCCAGACCGTGTAAATCTTTTCATGGTGCGGTCACCTAATGCGGCCGCACCGTGCATTAATTTTCATGGTGCAGCCGGCCGATGCATTCGCACAGTGCATTTTCCCACTTTTTAGCATGATGTTCCATTTTTATGCAATATATGTGTGGCTTTGCTTCTGCATTGGACTTTGGGGTAAACATAAGAGTTGTAGATCTTTTTCTTGGCTTTCCATAGGTTCAAGAATCATCAACGTTGGAGGTCTGTAGCTCAAGATATTTGCATTGTACCAAACTGTGGAAGTGAACTCAACACTCAAAAACTAAAAAGTGATTACAAAATTTCCCCTGTTTCTCACACTTTCTTACTGAATTGGTAGCAAGTCAAAACATAAGAATTGCAGTATACGCAAAGAGCTTTCCAGAACATCCAAGATCTCCTCATTTGGATTAGTATTGAGAAAGATACACACAATTGAAGTAAACTATCTATTCTGCTGATAAGGTGAATTTATTCACCTTTTATGTAGTGTTTATACTTAATTCTTTGGTCGCTCTTGTTTGTTTTTATTCGTTTTGGTGTTTTACTTGTAGGTTTGTCGATCATAGTGCATGATTGGAAGAGGAAAATCAGAAAAGAGTTATATCGAATGCAAAGTAGAGGAAAAAAAGAAGAAAGTTCGTGAATTCATGGAAAACGCCGCCACGTCGGCGATGTCAGTGCTTCCACGCCGCGACGTAGGTGGACGTCGCGACGGGAGACATTCCACGTCACGACGCCAAAAAGAAGAATTAAATCAATTTTTCGATGATTTTTGAGAAATTTCCAGTGATCTACGTACGTCGGGACCTTTCCACTTCACTGCGACGTGGGTGCACGTCGAGAAGTGCAGACATAAATGTCTAGACGTCCGTGGACATTTTGAAGCGTGACCTTGGACGTCTCGACGTCGGGGAAAAACGCAGTTTTACGACATAATTTTGAAAATTTGTGATTTTGGCCCACTTTGAGACTTCTTATCCGACATGGTTTTCATTAGGGACTTATTTGCTAATATTTGTATAGAATTACTATAAATATGGCTAGGGTTACAGTTTTTTAGGTCAGACAATTTTGAGAGCTTTCAAGCAAGGGTTTTTCTTCTTTGTAATAGGTAGGGTTTTATTCTTTTAGCTATTTACGGAGAATTGCTACTATACGGATTGGGAACATCATTGATTATTGAATTTATTTATTTAGAGACAAAGATTTCATCTACAGATTCGCTATTCAAGGTATTATTTTTCCTTTTAATTTATGTTTTCAATATTGTTTTTAATTTTTAATATTATCATGATGTTTGATTTAGCCATGCTCGGCTAAACTTATTGTGCTCCTGAGATTATGAATAAGGGTTTTTGTGCTTAATTTACATGCTAAGTTCTATCTTATAGTCTTTGTGGAATAAGTTTTGCTGTGTTTTTCATAATTGTGCATGATTTGGCCGGATTATTTATGATGAATATTTGCTTAAAGTGCAGTAAATTACTTAGAGATAACTTGCTTTAATCTTACCTTTAGTCTGATAGAAGGATTAGAGTAGGTTGTTTAGGATCTATTGTGGGTTGGTTGTGAATTTGTTAGATTGATTTGTCTTAATTGTTGCTTTTAGCCTAATAGGAGAAATTAAGGGGATTAGTTTAGCATTAGCGTGACTGGTTCACGCGTTGCCTCTGCCATAAAGGAGCGGTTGAACTTGAGGGTTTGGTTGAGTTGGTTAGTTGCATTAAATTTCGGATTAATTAAGGAAGTAAACTTTGCCATATAGGAGGGTTTAATGAATTAGTTAATATCGTGCTTAAATCATTCCTTGCCTTTAGCCTGATAGGAGGGCGTGAGTTATGTTATTTACCCTTATTTTGCATTACCATAGATAGGATGTATGTATGTGCTTTTTATGTAACCCTAAAATATAATCTCGGGAGTACACTTGCTTAATCTAAATTTTAATCAAATTGCCACTTTAGTTTTAGTTGTTTGTTATTTACTTTATTATTTTCAGTTTAATAAACATTTAAAAACACAAAAATATTTTCTTAGAATTGCAACACAGCCCTTTTCTTGTGAGAACGAACTTGCTATACTATCACCTTCACGGAGATTGTTTAGCATTATTTTTGAGTAGGGGTAAATAGCAACCACGATCGCATTTTTATTACACATATTTGCCCCCATCAAATTTTAGCACTGTTACCGTAGAAAGCAGTCGTGTTGAAATTTTATTTTTTTAGTTTTAGTTTAATTTTTCTACGAATTATTTAGTACTATTGCTATTCTTCTTTGCATGCCCATGACAAGATCTCTTGGACTAGCGAAATATCAGTACGACCATGAACTTGCACGGACTTTGCATGTTAGGAAGAAGCTAGAATTCGAAGCAATAGCTGCACAAGGTAATCAGTCCAATGTCGTTGTTCCTCCAGCGGGGGACCCTCCGGGTATTCCACAAGCACCATCAGTGATACCGCAGCGTCGGTATGGTTATCATTATGAGCTTAGAATGGATAACTTGGATTCACCTTTTATTGACATTGGAGAGCATTTTCAAGTTTCACCGGCTTTCATAAATTTTATTCAAAATGGCCAAGTTTTCCATGGATTAAGTACTGAGGACCCACATGCACATTTAAGGACATTCCTTAAAATGTGTAACACGAGTAATCTTCCACACATCCCACATGATGTTTTAAAGAGAATGTTGTTCCCTTTCTCTCTTTAAGGAGCAGATGAGAGATGGTATGACTCTATTAATGGGGCAAGAATTGAAACTTTTGATGAGTTTGCAAAGAGGTTCATGACTAAATACTTTCCTCCATCTCGTATGGACAAGATCCGGATAGATTTCATGCAGTTTCATCAAGGAGAAAATGAGTCATTCACTGAAGCTTGGGATAGATTTCGTGAACTTTTCAATAAATGCCCAAACAGTGGGTTGGAGCTGGGAAGAGAGCTAAATTTCTTTTGCAATGGACTCAATTTTGATACTATGCATTTGGTAAATCTTTCAGCTGGAGAAAATTTGCGTGATAAATCACCAGAAGAAGTTGAAGAGATTTTTGAGCATATAGTAAGTAATGAACTGATGTTGCCCACTGTAAGAAGTAACCATGGAATACGGCAAATCGGAATGTTAGAGTTGGATAAAACAGCCAACTTGGAAGCACAAATGACAGCCATGCAGAGCCAACTTGCTAGTATTCATGCATCCTTGACAAACAAAATCACGCCATCTTTTGGATTATGCCAAGGAGCACATTATATGGATGAATGCCCTCAAGTCACTAATGAGCCAGTGCAGTATGTCAACTTCAACCGGAATACTAATTCAAATCAATGAAAACCATCCGGTGGGAACCAGTGGTCTCAAGGAGGACAAAATCGCTCACAGTATAATGCACCAAGACCAACTTATCTGCCTAACTATGGAAACCAACAACACACACAAAGTGGTAATTCACAAGCAATAATTGATGATGTTATAACTGTGTTGGGGGCCAAGATGAAAAAGCTTTTTGGAGAATGTCAACAGCAACAAGCCAATTTGGAGAAAAGAATGGAGATATATGATGGGATGTTCAGGGAGCATAAAGCTCTCCTTAAGAATATGGAGACTCAAATAGGTCAACTTGCAAATGAAGTGCATAATAGACCTACAGAAACTTTACCAAGTGATACTTTCCCAAATCCAAAGGAAAAAGAGCAATGCCATGCTGTTACACTTCGAAGTGGTAAGGAATTGCAGTCTCCAACAATTATTAAAGAAGATTCTCCAAAGTATGATCAAGACACTATTAAGGTTCCAATTGAGACGGAAGATATTCCAAGGCCAGATGAACATAAGGAAGCTAATGCAAGTAAAGGGAGAAAGAAAAATCCTCCAAGTGCTTTTAATTTTCCGGAATGTGCTCCACCATTACCTTTTCCTCAAAGGATTCAGCCATCAAATAAGAAGATTTTGTTCAACAAATTTGCTGAGATGATTAAGCAGCTCCATGTGGAAAAACCTTTGTTGGATTTGGTGAAGACGGTACCTACTTATACGAAATTCTTGAAAGATCTTATTTCAAATAAGGAGCAGATTTTGCAATGTGAAGAGGCAATCCAATTGAATGAGGTTGGGCAATGCTTAATGAAGGAAAATCTTCCCCCTAAGCTTAAAGATCCAGGAAGCTGCACGATCCCATGTAGAATTGGTTCAAGATATTTTGCTCAGGCACTATGTGATTTGGGGGCTCGCATTAACTTGATGCCTTATTCTATTGCTGTCAGTGTGGGAATGGGTGAGCAAATCAAACCAGTGGCTATAACTCTTCAGTTAGCTGATAGATCCATCATCACTCCTATAGGTATCATTGAAGATGTTTTGGTAGTAGTTGATAAGTTCACAATTCTGGTGGACTTTATTATCTTGGACATGGAGGAGGATGAGGAGATGCCTCTCATATTTGGAAGACTATTTTTGGCAACTGGAGATGCTTTAATTGGTGTACGCAGCAAGACAATCACTTTTCGTGTCAATGACGAAGAGGTAACATGTAATGTTAATTACGCTATGAAGCATCCTAGGAATATTAATACTTGTTTTTTCATGAATGTTGTTGAAACTTCAGTTATTGCATGCAATCCCATGAAAACATGTAGTGTTAATGATATTGACTCTTTAATGCATATATCTAATTCTGAGTTGCTTAATATTGATGAGAATATAGCATTAGAGTTGCAAAACATGGTCGAAAGTGTTTTCACAGATACTTCCATTTATGAGCTAACTGATAATATTTGTCAAGAGCCCATTGCGGTGAGGCCGATTGAAGTCCTTGATTGCAGTGATAATAGGTTGAAGCCTTCAGCTGAAGAACCACCAAAATTGGAGCTCAAGCCTCTCCCATCACATCTCAAATATGCCTTTTTGGGGGATAATAATACTTTGCCCGTAGTGATCTCAGCTACATTAGAACCATGGCAAGAAAAGAAGCTTATTATGGTGCTGAAAATGTATCAAGGAGCAATTGGGTGGACTATTGCTGACATTAAGGGAATTAGTCCATCAATCTGCATGCATAAGATTCTTTTGGAAGATGATGCAATTCCAGTACGAGATAGGCCACATCGATTAAATCCAGCAATGATGGATGTGGTAAAAAAGGAAGTGATCAAACTTTTGGACTTTGGGATGATTTATGCTATATCTGATAGTGAATGGGTAAGTCCAGTCCAATGCGTGCTAAAGAAGAGTGGGGTGATAGTGGTCAAGACTGATAGTGACGAGTTGTTAGCAACCCGTATCATTAATGCATGGCGAGTTTGTATGGATTATCGCAAGCTCAACAAGGCAACCTACAAAGATCATTTTCCTCGTCTATTCCTTGATCAAGTGTTGGATAGAATTGCTGGTTATCTATTTTATTGTTTCTTGGATGGTTACTCAGGATATAATCAGATCACTATTTACCCAAAAGATCAGGACAAGACAGTATTCACTTGCCCTTTTGGTACTTTCGCATTTAAGAGAATGCCTTTCGGGTTATGCAATGCACCCGCAACATTTCAACGATGTATGATGGCCATCTTCCATGACATGGTAGAAGATATTATTGAGGTATTCATGGATGATTTCTCAGTTTTTGGTCATTCTTTTGATCGGTGCTTGGAAAATCTAGCTAAGGTGCTTGAAAGATGTGTAGAAACTAATTTGGTTCTGAATTGGGAGAAATGCCAATTTATGGTGCAAGAAGGAATTGTCCTAGGCCACAAGATCTCAGCTAAAGGTATGGAGGTGGATAAAGCAAAATTAGATCTCATTGAAAAAATACCATATCCAATAAATGTCAAGGGAGTAAGAAACTTTTTGGGCCATGCCGGGTTCTACTGCAAATTCATTCGGGATTTCTCTAAAATAACCAAGCTGTTGTGTCATCTCTTGGAGAAAGATGCGGTATTCAACTTTGACGATGACTGTAAAGCAGCATTTGATTTTCTTAAAGGCCAACTTGTAGCAGCTCCAGTCTTTAAACCTCCCAATTGGGGGGCCCTCTTCGAGATTATGTGCGATGCGAGTGATTTTGCTATGGGGGCAGTTTTTGGTCAAAGGACAGACAGAATTTTCCACACTATTCATTATGCCAGCCGTTTACTCGATCTAGCTCAGTGTAATTACACTACAACCGAAAAGGAGATGTTGGCAGTTGTTTTTGCTATGGATAGAATCCGTTCGTATTTGCTGGGAGCCAAAGTGATTATTACACAGATCATATAGCAATCCGTTATTTAATGGCTAAGAAGGATGCAAAACCGAGGTTGATTCGATGGGTGTTACTTCTACAAGTGTTTGATTTGGAAATCCGTGATAAGAAGGGAGCTAAAAATCATGTTGCCGACCACCTTTCTGGTTTGGAAAAATATGAGCATTTGGAAGAGGACAGTAATGTTCATATTAAGGAACTCTTCTCGGATGAGCAATTGTTTCAAGTGGAAGAAGCTGAAAAAGCTCCATGGTATGCCGACATTGCCAATTATGTGGTTTCGCAACAAATTCCACCCAATTTGTCTGTCCAACAACGAAAAAGACTCATCCATGATGCAAGCTACTGCTATTGGGACGAGCCTTATCTTTTCAAGGTATGCAGTGATCAAGCTATAAGAAGATGTGTTCCTGAGGAGTATCAAAAAGACATTCTTCGGTCATGCCATGAATCAGATTATGGAGGA
The DNA here is from genome assembly GCA_016586305.1 of Ophiorrhiza pumila. Taxonomy (NCBI): domain Eukaryota; kingdom Viridiplantae; phylum Streptophyta; class Magnoliopsida; order Gentianales; family Rubiaceae; genus Ophiorrhiza; species Ophiorrhiza pumila. The sequence continues at coordinate 20,194,537 of BLIW01000005.1, forward strand.
CATTTTGGGGGGGCGAAGAACAACATAAAAAGTGTTGAAGTCGGGGTATTATTGGCCAAAACTATTCCATGACACTTAAGAGTGGATCAAACACTGTGATGAATGCCAAAGGACAGGAAATATTTCATGGAAGAATGAGATGCCTTTAAACAATATTATGGAGGTGAAAATTTTCGACGTTTGGGGCATAGACTTCATGGGACCATTCGCAAAATCTAATGGTAACTCTTACATTCTTGTGACCGTGAATTATGTTTCTAAATGGATTGAAGTAATTGCATTACCGACTTGTGATGCGAAAAGTGTGGTGGGGTTCATCAAGAAGTACATTTTCACTCGTTATCAAACCCCAAAGGCTATTATCAGTGATGGAGGCACACATTTTTGTAACAAGGCTTTTCAAGCCTTATTGACTAAATATGGAGTCCGGCATAAAGTGGCAACCCCTTACCATCCTCAAACAAGTGGTTAAGTGTAAATATCAAATTGGGAGATCAAGAGAATTTTAGAAAAGGTTATGAAACCTTCTCAGAAGGATTGGGCAACAAAATTGGATGATTCTCTATGGGCGTATCGTACAACTTTCAAAACCCCTATTAGTACATCTCCATATCGCATAGTTTTTGGTAAGGCATGTCATTTACCTATTGAGCTTGAGTACAAAACTTTCTGGGCCTTAAAGGAGTTGAAAATGGATTGTGGGAAGGCAGCTGAGCAACGGTTGTGATGAGCATAAAATACGTTATAATTTTATGTGCACTTTAATGTGCTTTGCGGGAAGAAATATGTGTTTATTGGGTATTATTTGTGCAGAAATTGGAAATTCCATCTTGGAGGATGACTTGGAGATAAAGATGGTTTTAAGAGATTTTTGGGGAGATATGAAGGAGCAAATTCAGCATTAAAGAGTTGGACAACAAGAGGATTTTGTGGAAAGGCTAAAGAGGAAAAAGTTTGGCAGCTGAAGGATGTTTTAACTGATACCATGAAGGAAGGATTTTTGAATTTGAATTGGGTTGTTACAACTTAAAGTGGTTGAGAGATTTATGGGAACCAGAAGATTTATTGAGTAAAATTAGGAAAATGAGTTTGTTCTCTTCTATTTAAGATAACACAATAATTAGGCAGAGATGTCTTTGGATCTTTGATCCTTAGAACATATTCTTTTTATGTAGTTTTCCCTTTTAGAATTTTCGTTATGGGGTAGCTGCCCAGTTGTAGCTGAAGTAGTTTTCTACAGTTTTATTGTTCAATAGACAGCAGTACCGTCGTTTACCTATTGAGCTTGAGTACAAAACTTTCTGGGCCTTAAAGGAGTTGAAAATGGATTGTGGGAAGGCAGCTGAGCAACGGTTGTTGGAATTCAATGATATGGATGAGTTTCGATTTGATGCATATCAAAGTGCATCTCTCTATAAAAAGAGAACTAAAAAATGGCATGATAAAGGCATCCTACATAAAAAGTTCAAACCCGGGCAGCTAGTTTTACTTTATAATTCTAAGTTGAGACTTTTTCCAGGAAAGCTTAAGTCAAGATGGCACGGTCCATTTAGGGTCAAGACAGTGTTTCCTTATGGCACATTTGAGCTTCTAAATGAAAGAACGGAAAATACTTTCATCGTCAATGGGCATAGGTTGAAGATTTAATTTTCTCAGGGCGAAAAGATTTTCCACATTGTTGAAAAGGTGACTCTGCCAGGGAAGAATAAGCAACAGGCGTCGAGCTTTCGACGATAAATAAAGTGCTTCTTGGGAGGCAACCCAAGTTTATATTTTATATTTTTAAGTTTTATTTAATTTATTTAGAATTTAGGCTAAAATTTCCATTAAATAAAAGTATATTTTGTGCAAATTTTTTGTTTTGTAGGTTGGAGAAAGGAATAAGGAAGATTTGGAGGATGAAAAGTGCAAAAACGTAGCAAAATTCGCCAACGTCCATGATCTAAAGCACAAAAATGACAATTCACTCCACGTCACGACGTGCACGGTCGAACGTCGCGACGTCCAGGTTCGTTCATTTAAAAAAAATACTAGGGTTTACCCACGTCGCGACGTCCATAGAGCCACGTCGCGACGCCAGGCAAGAGTTGGGTTAAAAATGAAAAACAAACTTTATTTTTTTTACCGAACATAAGGAAAACCTAAAATCCTCTCTACTCCATCTTTTCTTCTCTCGTTTTTTCTGCAATTTCACTCCACACTAGTGTTTTACGTTTTGTAAGGATCATTTTCACATCATAATCACACAAATTAACCGATCAAAACCCCAAATTTTGAAAATTTTGAAAATTTTCCCAAAACCTACAAATTAAAAAATTCGAATTTCTAGTGCAATTCGTTAGAATTAAGAGGTTCCAATCTGTTCTAGGAGTCATTGGGAAGGTGTAGAAGGTTCAACATCATCACAAAACACAAGATTTGTCCATTTTGATTTTGTTCTTCAAGAGATATGGCACCAAAGGGAACACGCACTACAGCTGGTAATGCACCAACCCCACCTCCTCTTCCACCACCGCCACAGCCCAATCCAGCGGGATTTGATGACTTTTGGTTTATGTACCTAGAAGCAGAGAAGTACCATAATGAGAAGCTCACACTTAAAACAATAGAGGTCACAGCTGCGCCAATTGCCAACCAGATAAGGAATCGTCGTTGGCAACAATTTGCAAACAACCCATCGGTGGAAATGCTACATTAGTAGGAGAGTTTTATGCCAACTACCCATTTGAAGGGCAAGGAGTCTTGCGTATCCGGGGTGTTAATGTGCCAGTCAGCCGTACTAAGTTAAATGAATACTATAGACTGGGCGACATTATAGATAGCGGTTATCAAGTCATGGTAGGCAGCAGGATTTTAGTTCCTCAAGTCTAATCCACCATAACAGGTCAACGCCTTGTCTACGCCGAATTGGTATATCTAAGCTTAAGCTGGCAAAAATGACCAAGATAACTAAAGCTTGGCATTATTTCATCATTGGCAAGCTTATCCCCAGCGTCCATCAGTCAACTTGTGACAGCGACAAGGCCGTGTTAAATTATGCCATCCAGATAGGCCTCTCAATCAATGTCGGAGAGATCATGGACATTGAAATCCTAAAGCTCGTCGCTTTATCCGGACAGGATTATATTACCCCTCCGCGATCACGGCCATTTGTTATGCCGCTGGGGTGCCAGCATTAGGCACTGATGAGATTTGTGGAGTTGGTGATGTCATCACCACTTCAATGTATAATGCCTATAAGATCAGTACCTATGAGAAGCTTGGATTTCCTTCGGTGCAACCGCCACGGCAACTGCAAGATCCAGACCAAGGGAAATAGCAAGAATAGGACGAGGAGCCAGGACCACCAACACCACCACCTCTACCTTGCCCGCGTATTCACATTTGCGGGCGTGCATGCTCATCTAGACGAGATGGAGGAGATGATGACCCAACGAATGACTCACTTCGACGAGAGATTTGATCAGATGGAGATGGCTTATGCCAACATATCCCATCAGATGGTGCAGATTTTGGACATGGTTCATCAGATGAGTCATCAGTGGCTTATTTCGAGGGGTGAGGGATCCAGTTCGCAGCCGCCTCCAAGCGATGACATGCAACACGATTAGGTGGTGTTTCTCCTTGCCCACATTGAGGACAATGTGGATTTTAAGTGTGGGGAGGGAGAGTTATGAGATTTGTCCTGTTTTTATGTTTTTTCTATTTTTTCTATTTTTTCTGTTTTCTTTGTTGAGATGTTATTTGGATGTTATTTTCTTTTCTTGTCATTTTGTTGTTTTTCTTGTCTATTTGCGCAATAGTAAGACAATTAAGTTAATGGAATTAGTTTTTAATTATGTCCCATTCGTATTAGTTATTCACTTAAGTTAACCTTAGCTCGTAAATAAGTAATTCGATAATGATAACTCTTTGTATAGTTACACCATGGTTTTAGGAATTTTTCGTGTTGTATCCAATTATTGAAATTTTGATCTTATTGCAATAAGTGTTATGTTGCCAATGATTGGGTTTTATTGAAAGATTCGATATGGAATAGGAAAATAATATGCTATCCAGAAGGAGTCGGGTCTTTGATGAAAAGTTTAGCATTTTGAATCAATCATTTTTATGCACTTAGGGGAAATACTGAGGGGATTGACGAGTTTGTAATCATTAAGTAGGTTGGTGTGTTTTTAACGCTTTGTTTAGTTGAAACTTATATAACTCGCTTAAAATGTGCTCTTTAATAAATGTGCTTGCATAAATGTTTGCACTAAATGATTTTGCATTTTTAAGCTTGTTTTGCTCAAACTATCATCTCTCTATTAGATTGCTTTTAATAATAACCCTAAAAGAACTCATATAGATGATAATGGAGATTAGAAGCCGTAAAACTTTGGCTTCATATTGCCACTCCTCTGCGAGACTGCTCTTAAACGAAAAGTTAATGGAGAACTTGCATGAGTGGGAATGGGTCTAAAACTCGAAGGTGAGACAGTACTCCAGGTGGATGTCACGGGATTTCCAACAAAATACCCTAGTTAAGTGTGACAGTCTGGGGAAACGAGTGTTATATTTATGAACCTAATGGTTTGCCGAGTGAACCCTCATTAATATAAGTTTAATAATGAATTGTTAATATGTTTAGTGAGAAAAAGTTGAGACGAAGACTTAGTTGTTGGAACCCTGATTTATGGCGTGGTTGTAGATGAGTTATGAACTGAGGTGGAACCTATCGCACACACACACATGGTTGGCTCAACGTGTCTAAATGAGTACATTAAGGTACTTTGATAACTTTTGGGGACGTATATTATGTCTACTTGACATTTGAATACTTGAGATTATGAGGCATTTACATGGCATTTGTTCTTAGATTGAATTGATGAAGTTGGATGCGTTTTTGTTGTTATGTGTTAGTATATTTGTAGGATTTTTATATTAGGTTTTTTGGTTTAGGTTTGTTATGTTTAGTTTAGTATGTTCGGGGACGAACAAAGGTTAAGTGTAGGGGAAATTGATAAGGTGAATTTATTCACCTTTTATGTAGTGTTTATACTTAATTCTTTGGTCATTCTTGTTCGTTTTTATTCGTTTTGGTGTTTTATTTGTAGGGTTGTCGATCATGGTGCATGCTTGGAAGAAGAAAATCAGAAAAGAATTATATCGGATGCAAAGTGGAGGAAAAATAAAAGAAAGTTCGTGAATTCATGGAAAACGCCAGTGCTTCCATGTCGTGACGTCAAAAAGAAGAATTAAATCAATTTTTGGATGATTTTTGAGAAATTTCCAGTGATCCACGTCGCGACGTCGGGACCCTTCCACGTCGCGACGTGGGTGCACTTCGAGACGTGCAAACATGCACGTCGAAACTTCCTTGGACGTTTTGACGCGCGATCTTAGACATCGCGACGTCGGGGAAAAAACGCAGTTTTACGACTTAATTTTGGAAATTTGTGATTTTGGCCCACTTTGAGACTTCTTATCCGACATGATTTTCGTTAGGGACTTATTTGCTAATATTTGTATAGAATTACTATAAATAGGGCGGGCTAGGGTTACAGTTTTTTAGGCGAGACAATTTTGAGAGCTTTCAAGCAAGGGTTTTTCTTCTTTGTAATAGATAGGGTTTCATTCTTTTGGCTATTTATGGAGAATTGCTACTATACGGATTGGGAACATCATTGATTATTGAATTCATTTATTTAGAGACAAAAATTTTATCTACGGATTCGCTATTCAAGGTGTTATCTTTCCTTTTAAGTCATGTTTTCAACATTGTTCTTAATTTTTAATATTATCATGATGTTTGATTTAGCCATGCTCGGCTAAACTTATTGTGCTCCCGAGATTAGGAATAAGGGTTTTTGTGCTTAATTTACATGCTAAGTTCTATCTTATGGTATTTGTGGAATAAGTTTTGCTGTGTTCTTCATAATTATGCATGATTTGGCCGGATTATGTATGATGAATATTTGCTTAAAGTGCAGCAAATTACTTAGAGATAACTTGCTTTAATCTTACCTTTAGTCTGATAGAAGGACTAGAGTAGGTTGTTCAGGATCTATTGTGGGTTGGTTGTGAAAATTGTTAGATTGATTTGCCTTAATTGTTGCATTTAGCCTAATAGGAGGAATTAAGGGGATTAGTTTAGCATTAGTGTGACTGGTTTGGGTGTTGCCTCTGCCATAAAGGAGCGGTTGAACTTGAGGGTTTGGTTGAGTTGGTTAGTTGCATTAGATTTCGGATTAATTAAGGAAGTAAACTTTGCCTTTCACAATATAGGAGGGTTTAATGAATTAGTTAATATCTAAGTAGGCAAGTGCTTAAATCATTCATTGCCTTTAGCCTAATAGGATGGCGTTAGTTATGTTATTTACCCTTATTTTGCATGACCATAAATAAGATGTATGTATGTGCTTTTTATGTAACCCTAAAATATAATCTCGGGAGTACACTTGCTTAATCTAAATTTTAATCAAATTGCCACTTTAGTTTTAGTTGTTTGTTATTTACTTTCTTATTTTCAGTTTAATAAACATTTAAAAACACAAAAATATTTTCTTAGAATTGCAACACAGTCCTTTCCTTGTGGAAACGAACTTGCTATACTATCAACTTCACAGGGGTTGTTTAGCATTATTTTTGAGTAGGGGTAAATAGCAACCACGATCGCATTTTTATTACACATATTTGCCCCCATCTTCTGCCCAAATGCGAAATAAGCATATTAAGGATTCTTCAAACTCCACAAGCATCATTTCAAGCCCTTTTGAATTCTTCCCTTTTTCTTTAACTTAGAACACACAATTGTCTCATTTAATCAACATTTTTTATTATCTTTTTCTTCATTTTAGCATTCCAAGTTGTAGCCCACAAAAATGCACAAAATGACACATAACACTACACAATTGCATGAAAAACAAGTTAAAAGCTAAGTTAAATAGAAAATATAAGTCGGTATAAAACCGACTTATCAAGAGGACAATTGCATGCTGATAAACTTATAGTTAGAATATGTGATAGTAGTTTTTGGAACCATCCCATACATGAAAGTGTGATGAAATACATTAGATTGGTTGGGTTTGAGAGTGTTATATGTTGTGGATATATTTTGGTAGATCACTCTCTTATCACTACATTTTTTGAGCGATGGTGACCTGAAGCTCATACTTTCCACTTACCAATTAGTGAGGCAACAATTACACTACGGGATGTCGAAGTTCTATGGGTACTACGTGTGAAGGGTAATCCTGTTACTACTATATGTCTTAATTTGAATATTGATCATTGGATAGAAGTATGTAAATCAATTTTAGGATTTGAGCCACCGCATGATGCTATTAATGGATGTCAAATTAAGATGAGTTGTTTAGCCAAATCTCTCTAGATATACCATTACAAGAAGATGCTTCTAAAAAGTCTTGTAAACAGCGTGCTCTCACGTACATTCTGATGCTTTTAGGAGGGCATTTACTATTGGACACTTTTGGCTCCATGGTATCTCTTCACTATTTAAATGCCCTTAATTCAATAAAATAAACATCGTTATGTAGTTGAGGGAGTGCAATTTTGGCACATTTATATTGTAGCTTATGTAATGCAACACTACCTTCTGCAACAAATATTTGTGGCCCGTTGGTACTATTACATGTGCGTATATATATATATATATATATATATATATTCTCATTACTCACACCTTTTTATACTAATTAGTCTTTAGTTATGGATGTGGAGCGATTTTCTACATTGCGCCCAGCACGACTTATACCGATCACTGATTACTCACGTCTTTATGGCGTGAGGTAATATGAATATATCATATATTTATTTTTTTGTAGATATTATCTTGTGTGCTTTTTATTTTCAATCATTTATATCATAAAAAATTTGACAATTTAAGTTTCAGGTGGGACGTTGGATTCGATTTGTCAAACCTGTCTATGCATGTATTGTCTATCTATCGTGACCAATTGACTAGTTTACGGTTTGAGGAGGTAATTTATAAATGATTTGTATTGATATATATTTATATTTTTATAATAGATGCATTTAACTTTATGCCGATTGTTAAATTGTAGTTTATTTAGATGCCATATACAGACGAAGTGCTATTCGAGCTTCCTCCATATTGTAGTAGTGGTAGAGAAATATTGAAAGCAGTTACATATCTTATTTGCTAGGATTGTTGAACCACACATGCCTAATAGAGTACTGTGACAATTTGGTATACATCAGTCCATTCCGGTCCCTAGGTTGTTAGAAAATCATGCAGAATTACATAAAATGGACCGACATAGAAGAGACACTTATAACTGGATCACAACACATAAACCTTATGTTAGTCACTTCATTCTGTGTACAAATTAGGTAGAGTTTGGTGACGTGACGGCCGATGTTACATATCCTTCTATTGAGTACATGGATTGGTAAAGACAGCAGAATGTGATTTACATCACAAATTTTGGTACAAACAGTAATGTTCAGAGTGGGTTTCAGGGTGATGGTGGTACAACCGAGTATTTGGTAAGGTTTCTTAAGAGTTTTTTTAACTTTTTTTTTCTTACTTATTAACATTGATAATACTACATTTTCATCTAGATGGACGTGGTGATGAGGATGTATTATATAGCGTTGGATAATATAAAATCTACTAGTGAAGATGGTTCTAGCAATGCATTTGCCAAAGAAATAATGGAATACATACATGATGTAATGCAAAATGTTCGTAACTGCTATCGTCTTCAAATTTGCCCATCACTGGTACCAAAATATAGTATGGCTAGTTTGGACACACACCGAGTACAGAGAGCTCGCTGAAGTTTTCATAATGGTAGGCAGGGTGGTAGACAGAGAAGAAATTCATGACTAGATCAAGGTACGATGATTGATGATGTCTTGCAGTCTGGCACATCATCACAGTTTCACACTCTGATGGACATGATGCCAAATGTAGAAAGGTCTATAGCTGCCCACAATACATATCATGATGAGTCTGCCATTCCATTCCATGATCTTCATACGAGTGCAACAGTTAGCAATGAGATAATGATGTCAACATTAATGTGAACGTTCATATAGATGAAGTTGAAGAACATTTAAATGAAATTGATGAACATGGAGATAAAGTGCGTGAACATGTACATGTATGACTCCGTAGATCAAAAAAAGTTCCACGTCGTCCGACATGTGGTACACATGGACATTTGGGAGGACATTAAAAGTACGCAGAATGCTCCTAAGTTAGAGTTTTAATTAATACTGGCATAGTGGCATTATTATGTGTATAATGTTATTACAATGTATTTGTATTTGTGTCCAGTGCCTCAACTAATATGTTAATCTTTTATCACAACTGTGAAATTCTTTTTAAATTCACAAGGGCAATCCGGACTTGGTATCTCTAAACTACTACAATGTCAATTTTTCATCAAATGCGAGCTCAAATTTTCAAAGAAATAATTGTTCTAAATTAATATAATTTAATTGAATAATTAATTTAAATATTTTTTAAAAGTATGATATGCATTCTTATTATTTGCTCAATGAATTAAATTATTATTTATAAAAATTAAATCTAACTCAAATATCTGTATGAGTATACCGAATGCCATAACATTTGGTTAGTAATCCGAATGAAAGTCTGGATAAAATTGGGAGACTCCGAACTTGGTATCTAGATGAGACAACATTCATTCGGTTGATTAAAATTACAAATTTATTTGATATTTAATTATATAATTAATTTAAATATTTTTTAAAAGCATGAGGTGCATTATTATTATTTTTCCAATGAATTAGTTTATATTTTATAAAATCCAAATTCGCTACAGAAAGATGTAAGGATTGTCGATTATTTTTCACTGTAATAAACTAATCTAAAAAATTCTCTCTCTAATCCCTATCAAATTCTATCTTTTCTTCCTTATTTGTGTTCTTATTTCTTCCTAATTCCGCATTAATTTTTTTTACAAAACTAAATCGTTGGATAAGTCACGAAGGTTGTGATAAATTTGGTATCAGAGACAGTACTTTTTGTTAGATCAAGCACTCAATAATGGCAGAAGACACACGTTACAGAGTGATGGAAGAACAAATTAAGAAACAAAAACTGAAGCTTCAAAAATTGAATGAGTCTGTTCAGAAATGATTGGATGAAGCTCAACAACAAATGGGAGATAATCAAGCCAAGTTTGAGTCCCTGGATACTAAATTGGATTCTTACATTGCCAATTTGGAGGCAAAATTGAACACTATGATGAGGATAACACTTAAAGAAAACCAAGTGGCAGTAGAGGATACAATTAGAGTGGATCGATCGCTATTGCTACCAACACCGTAGATGTTCAAGGCTAGATGTGAAGAAGAGACGATGATACACCAGAAATAAAAAATCGGTAAGAATTTTCTACCTAATCATCCCAGAATTGAATTGCCTTTTTGTAATGGGGAAAATCCTAAGGAATGGTTAAGAAAGTACAGTAAATGTTTATCTATTTATTAAATATTTGATTCCCAAAAAGTGGATATTGTAGAAATGTATTTGGAAGGCAAGATAGATATACGGTACAACAGTCTCAAATTGGTTAAAGAGACAGTTTCTTATGATGAATTTAGCATGGAATTAATGAAGAGGTTTGGGGAGAAAGGAGGTTGTGATGAGATTGAGGAGTTTAATAAACTCCAACAAATAGGCTCAGTATTGGAGTATCAAGAAAGATTTGAGGTGTTGAGATCACTCATTCTTGCTAAACAATCTAGACTTCCAGAACAATATTTTATTTCAAGTTTTATTAGCGAGTCAATGATGAGATTAAACCTATGATTAGGTTGATGAAACCAAAAACCTTGTTGGAAGCATTTGAAATTGCCCAATTACAAGAGCAAATGATAGAAATCACAACTAAGAAATCCAAATATGCGACAAAAGCTACTATGGATTATGCTGTTAGTTTAGTTAGAAGGATTATGCTGTTAGTTTAGTTAGAACTGCTGATGTAGGGGGAACTAATTCCAGTCAATATAGAGTTCCTACAATCTTTGAGAACAGAAACAATGGACAGAATGCGGGTGAAACAAAAAAGATTTTGGCTCAAAAAATTCAGTATCGTAGAAATAATGGTTTATGTTTCAAGTGTGGAGAGAAGTATGGTTTAGGTCATCAATGTAAAATAAAATATCTCAATTTTATGTTGGCTGAAGATGAGGAAGACTCTGAATTCGAGAATGCCACAAGTGAATAAGATGAGACCACTGGGAATCCTGGCACCTTTATGGAGGTCTCTTTACACACTTTATCAATAAGTTTAAAGAGAAAAACAATTACATTGCAAGGTCCGCTTAATGATCATGGTGTTCAAATTTTAGTGGATTGAGGGAGTTCCAATAGCTACATAAACTGTAGAATGGTTCAATTTTTGACACTGAAATCCCAGTAAACTGATCCGTTTACAGTACCTATAACAGATGGTAGTAATGTCACAAGTACTGCATATTGTCCTAGTGCCAAATGGAAAATTCAGCAGTACACTTTTCAGTATGACCTAAAGGTAATGAATTTGGGAGGATAGGACATCATTTTAGGGTGGATTGGATGTTCCAATACAGCCCTATTACTTTTGATTTCCATCAAATAAGTATCAGTCTGTTGAAGGAATGAGAAGCAGCAATATTGAATGGCAATGTCAAACATCCTGCTATACACTTGATAAGAGGAAGAGAGCTCAAGCAATTCCACAAGGAAAGGAAAGCATGTTTAAACACCATTTCTTGTACTTCATCTCAAGGCATGACAACAGAATTTGGCAAACAGGTACATTCCTATCCAACTGAAATTTCAGAATTGTTAACACAATTTGCTCAAGTGTTTGACATTCCTACAACATATGCCAGCCATTTAAAATCAAACCTTATCGATATCCCAACTCTCAAAAGGCAGAAATAGAAAAACATGTAGTTGACATGCTAAAAACTAGAATTATCCAGCACAGTTCTAGCCCATATGCTTCTCCTGTACTTTTAGTCAAGAAAAAAGATCATACTTGGAGATTTTATGTCGACGATAGGAAGTTAAATGATAGAACTATCGTCAATTTATCCAAGGGTACTGAATCATTGCTAAACCTCTTACAGATTTGTTGAAGAAGAATGCTTTTATGTGGACGAAAACTGCTGAGGTAGCTTTTATCACCTTAAAGAATGCTATGAGCACAACTCTAGTATTAAAAATGCCAGATTTTTCTCAACCCTTTGTGATTGAGACTGATGCCTATGGAAGAAGAATTGGTGTGGTTCTTATACAGTAAGGGCGCCTTATTGCTTATTTAAGTAAAGCCCTTGGTAGTTAGAATCTTGGCTTGTCCATTTATAAAAAAGAACTTCTAGTAGTGGTGTTAGCAGTCAGTAAGTAGAAGCATTATTTACTTAGATACCATTTTATCATCAAGGCTGATCATCAGTCCCTTAAATACCTTTTGAAGCAGAAACTTCATTCTACCTTACAGCATAAATGGTTAATATTGCTTGGCTTTGATTACGAGATATAATATAAGAAGGGTACTGAGAACAAAGCAATTGATGCTCTTTCTCATAGAGACTATTCTGAAGAAGAGGCCACTATTACAGTTATATCTATGGCCATAACTCATATCAGACCTTATTGGATTCAATAAGTGGAGTCTAGTTATGATGGGGATGCTTTCTGTCAGAACCTTATTTCTCAGGCATTGTTGAGTACACATCCTATCTCTGACTACAAATATAATCAAGGTATTTTACGTTTTAAAGGCAAGATTGTGATAGGTGAGGGCTTTACCTTAAGCCAACAAGTTATAGAAGCTTTACATAAGTCTGTTGTGGGAGGTCATTCTGGCCAAACAGCCTACTTATACAAGGTTAAAATGCTCATCTAAGAGCCAGGAATGAAGAAAGATGTTCTCAATTATGTTAATAGTTGTGATGTTTTTCAACGAAGTAAAGCTGAACACATTTCATATCCAAGCTTGTTTCAACCTTTACTAGTCTCTACCCGTGCTTGATGCCACATAACTATGGATGTTATAGAACAGCTGCAACACTCTAGAGGATATAATACTATTTTGGTTTTCATTGGCAGAATGACCAAATTTGGTCATTTTTTGCCCCTTGCTCATCCTTACAAGTGGCACAAATATTCATGGATTCCATATTCAGGCTTCAAAGATTGCCCAAATCCATAGTTAGTGATAGAGATCACATCTTCACAAGTCATTTTTGGAAAGATTTGTTCAAAATATTGGGAATTCAACTGAACATAAGCACTGCATACCATCCTCAAACCGATAGTTAAAGTGAAAGGTTGAACCAATGCTTAGAGACTTATCTTCGTTGTATGACCAGTGAACATCCTTATTTATGGTATAAATGGCTTCCCAAAGCTGAATGCTGGTATAACAGTACTTACCATTACAATATTCAGATGACTCCTTTCGAGGCTTTATATGGTTTTCAACATACTCCTATTCTTTTGGGTCCATATTTGGAATCCATTATTACAGAATCCAGTGATTTAATTCAAGTGAGACAATTCATCTCTTAACATTTGAAAGAAAATCTCTCTAAAGCTTGGAATAGAATAAAGTTTTTTGCTGATAAACATCAAACCGAATGAACATTTCAGATTAGAGATATGGTGTACTTAAAGTTCCAACCCTTTAAGCAACAATCTATAGCCTTAAGGAGTAGTCTAAAGTTAACTTCCAAGTTTTAAGGTTCATTCAAGGTGATTGAAAAATTGGAATAGTAGCATACAAACTTCAATTGCCTGCTAATTCTAGTTTACATCCCGTGTTTCATGTGTCTGTCCTGAAAAAGCAGATTGGCAGTTCTCAACGACTTGAACCTGAGTTACCTATTTTTGACAAGAGTGGTCATTGTCCTCTTGAGCCTTTGGAGGTTGAAATCTCATGTTATTTTTCATAGTCAGCAGCATGTATATCAGTGGTTGATTAGGTGGAAAAATTTCAATACTGAGGAGGCTTCATGGGAGGATAGAGCTTTCATACAGAGACAGCTCCCGCAACTTTCTTATGAGAATAAAACTTGAGGACAAGTCTTTTCTTTCACTGGGATGTATTGTCAGAAGTGAACAATTAATAAGTAGGCTGAGAGAAGGGGGCCGTGATAAGTGGACTGTTAGTTGTTTAGAAATAACAGATAGTTAGTTGATGTACTGAGCTTAACAAATATGCTATAGAGAGATGTAAGGATTGTCTGTTATTTTTCACTTTAATAAACTTCTCTCAGAAATTCTCTCTCTAATCCCTATCAAATGCTATCTTTTCTTCCTTATTTCTGTTCTTGTTTCTTCTTATTTCTTCCTAATTCTGTATTAATTCTTTTTACCAAACTGAATCTTTCGATAATTGATAAGTCAGTTTTATACTGACTTATATGTGCTATTTCACTTGGTTTTTTATTTGTTTTTTTGTGCAAATGTTGTAGTATCATGTGTTGATTTGTATGTTTATGTGATGCATAATTTTTAGTGCTAATATGAAGGGAAAAAGTCCTAAATGATGGTTTGTTACACATATTTACATTTGCATGCTTGAGCCCGCACACACAACCCGCATGTACTGTGCGCACAATGCCTACAGCCCGCACCATGCATGCAACCCACACACAGACACCTATGTTGCGCTCATTATGCGCTTAGCACTCACACACATATTGCGAGCACACATACTAGCCACGTGCGCATGTGCATGGCGTCATGCACGCACGCTGCTGCGTGCTCGCAGAGCAGCTTAGCACCAGCCGCACCTGCATGCGCGCGGTGTCACATAGCACACTTGCACGCCTGCGGGGCATGCCCATATGAGCCACGCACGCTTGTGCGCATGGCAACACTTCTGCCCACAGCTGGGCACAACACTTACACGTCACTGTACACTCTTGAACTCCTTTTCACACTACTTGTGCACACTCTTGCATGCATAAGCCACATTGCTGCATATCTTTGCATGCCATTACACACTACTACCATGATTCATGCACACTACCTAGTACTCACCTTATGCACACATGCACAAGTCCTTGCACATAAGCGTTGCTACCTTCATGCACACTCTTACATGCACTTGACTTATGAACACACACACAACACTCATTTTCACACACATGCTTAGCACTCTTCTATCCTCACAACTACACCAAATGCACAAGGCCTCACTTGCACACATACACGCACACTCCATGCACGGGGGAATACATGGTGCGGCCGCAGGATGGAAAAGTTTGTATGGTGTGGCCGCACCGTGATGTTCATTGCATGGATAAGTCCACAACATGTTACAAGTTTTGCAGTGCGGTTGACTATGTTACAAGTTGTATACCGCGGCCACAGCATGAAATTTGTGTATGTGGACATGGCCGCACCGTGTAAATGTGAAGTTTTGTGATGAAATTTTCTCTAAGTGTTGGTTTTCTTGGTGTAGGATGTAAAGCCATAGAACTTGAGGCTCAAAGGCGTGGAGTGTAAAATAAAGGCGTGACTGAATTTGGCTCAAGGGCATGAGAGTTCTGGAATAGCTTAGAGACATAGAGTGGCGTGCACATGCGCATTTGAGATGATTCTTTATAGTGGCATTTTTGTAAATAAAAGTCTAGTTTACATTTTCTTTCTGATTAAGCTTTCGACCCACATAAACAGAGGGAATTTTAGTTATTTTAGAGGGAACATTATTCGGAGATTGATTTTGGACGAGTGAGTGGGAAAATTTTCTCTCTCTAGAATTTTGTACTCGGATTGCGATTTCTTTTTGAATTATTGGACCGATCTTTGGAATTCATTATCAACTGAGGAAGTATAGAACAATTCTCTTGGTGATTTTGAGCTTTTTGAAGCAATTAATCGGTAAATTCTTCCAATTTCTAAAGATGAATTGTTTAACACGGTTATTTGTTGATTGTGAGTTAGAGATGGCCTTCTTAGGCTAGATCCGTGATGTTCTAGGGTTCTGACGAATAAATGCTCTACTTAGGCAATTTTATGCAATGCAATTAATGCGATTTATGAAGAATAAAGTAATACTCTATTTTGATTAATCAAATATATGAAGTTCCATGAATGTGAACTGGTATTATTGAATTGAACTTTAGTTGCGGTCATCATGCTGAATTGAAGCTAGATTCATTAATATTTGTTGAGAATTTGTGAAATGAGAACTGGAGTATAAAATGAAGTCTTTACACTTGTTTTGTTTTGTTCGATCTCTGAAATACGGTCATCATGCTGATTTTGGATCTCGAAATCTTAAGATCTAAGTGTAAAGAAATTCTATAGAGCTAATGAAGACGAAAGAACCTAAATTCAGTCCTCACCACAGGAAGCCTTTAGAAAATTATCACTAAAGTAGTTGGAAATAGAGAATTGAGAAGTTACGGAGTTAAAGCATCACTCTTAGTCCTCATCATGGGAAAAGAGTGGTGACAGGGAATCTAAAGGATGGTGAAGTCATCATGTTGACCAGAATTTAGGTTCTCATGCAACTAATTCTCCTATGATTTTATAGACATGTTAATTGTATTGCATAAATTGCTAAAATGAGTATTCACTCAGTGGAGGAACCCTAGGACAACATTTCCCTTTATGTTTGAGAATTTTAACTATTAGTTCTTCCTTTGTTTACACTGTCAAGAGTAATTCATAGAATTTCAAGACCAACTCTTCCCTAAGGTACGATACCCTACCATCACTACTAAATTAGGTTAGTGATAAATTGAAAAGTACACGTAAACTGCATCAATTTTTGGCGTCTTTGTCGGGGAAGGCATGGTTCCTTGAATTTTGAATTGCTCTATTTTGTGTTATATCGTTTGACTCAATTTTCATTTCTTATTTCTCTGTTTATGCCTTTTTTATTACCAGTACATTACTCTTGGTACATGAGTGGTGTTTTACAGGTTACAAGTTTTGTATGCCCAAGTCTTGCAGGTCCGAAGGAGAACCAGAATATCCGCTTGACCTTGAATTGGAAAGGACATTAAGGAATCAGTAAAAAGAAAGAAGAATGGCCAATCAAGAAGTTAGACCACCAAGATTTGGTGACCATTACGCTGTTAATTTTGAGAATGGATTTGACCAGCAAGACATTGATGTGGACAGCTATCATATCCCCACTCAGATTGCATCAATGATTACCCAAGGTCAATTTTTCCAGGGAATGTATAATGAGGAACCCAATGAGCATTTGGATTGGTTACTGGGATTATGCAGCATATTTAAGCTCCAACGAGTACCTAGGAGTGAAGTTCACAGAATTCTCGTTCCTCTTTCTCTAAGAGGTAAAGCCAAGCATTGGTTTAAGTCCATAGGAGGAACAACATCTATAATATCCTTTGAGGAACTTCAGAAGAAGTTTTTGGCCAAATACTTTCCCCCAGCCAAGTTGGAAAAGATGAGGATGGATATCATGAACTTCTAGCAATTAGAGGGGAGAAACATTTAGGGAAGCTTGGGATTGTTTTAATGATTTGATCAGACAATGTCCAAACCATGATTTAGGAGAGATTAGAGAACTTAATACCTTCTTTAAGGGACTTTCTGCAAAATCTTCATTAATGGTGAAAGCATGTGCCAATGGAGCTTTGAAGGATAAGAGTGTTCAAGAGGTGAGAGAGCTCTTTGACAAAATTGCTGAGGATGAGTACTTTTTCCTTGAGACAAGGAAGTTACCTATGAGGAAGCAACAAGGGATTTTAGACCTTGATGAGGAAACTTCCTTGGGAGCTAAATTTGAAGCTTTGGCTAAGCAAGTCCAAACACTTAAGGCCACTCAATGTGTCATCACCACCGAATCCCTCTACTATGTCAACAATTACAACAAGCCTCGGTACTCTGAGAATAGGCCATATGGAAGTGATCCAAGTAATTGGACTCAACAAAATCAAGGAGGCCAATATTATCAAGGCAGTGATCAGATGAGATCTTCACAACCAACTCCTGGGTTTGATCATCAACAAAATGCCCAAGAGCCAAGATAGCCTTCTTTGGAGGACATGTTCCACCGAATCATGGATGAGCTAGATAAAGGAGAACAAACGTTTGCTGGATTAGAAACAAGTGTGAAATATCATGATGCAACCATCAAGAATATTGAGATGCAATTGAGGCAATTGGGGCAATTGGCTAATGCGGAACATCATAGGCCTAGTGGATCTCTTCCAAGTGGCACAGTGCCTAATCCAAAAGGCAAGGAAGTGTGTAACGCTATTATTTTGAGATGTGGGAAGAAATTGCAAGGATCAACTAAAGGAGAAGACACAGATCATCAAGAGGCCATAGTTGAGGAAGATGAGAAGGGATGTGCAACTAAGGACAATACACCAGAAAAGGAAGGGGTGCATGATGGTGAAAAAGATGTGGTAAAAAAGATTGAAGAGCCAACAAGCCTTTACAACTACCCTGAGTATGCTCTTCTTCCTCCATTCTCTAAGAGAGTGAAATTGCCACCCAAAAGAGAACCTCAGTTTGATAGGTTTTTGAATGTGGTGAAGCAAGTGAGTCTTAGCCTTCCTCTCTTGGATTTGGTGACTGTAGTGCCAAAATATGCAAAATTTCTCAAAGATCTCATTTCCAACAAGGAACAAATTTTGCAATGTGGCACCCATGGTGCTTATTAGATGTAGCCAAGCATAGATAGTGCATAATCTCCCACCAAAGTTAAAAGATCCAGGGAGTTACACTATTTCTTGTAAAATAGGTGCACGGTATTTTTGCAAAGGCTTTGTGTGACCTTGGTGATGGGATTAATTTGATGCCTCTTTTCATTACTGTGAATGTTGGTTTGGAAGGAAGGATTAGGCCAGTGGCTATGACTCTACAATTGGCGGATCATTAATTGGTGAAGCCAACAAGAATGGTGGAGGATGTGCTAGTCATGGTGGACAAATTTACACTTCCTGTAGACTTTATTATGCTTGACATAGAAGAAGACCCTGAGGTACCTATTATTTTTGGTTGACCATTTCTTGCTACAGGGATGCATTGATAGGTGTTAGGATTAAAACTGACACTTTCAGGATTAATAATGAGTAAGTGGTTTTTTATATGAACTATGCCATGAAACATCCTATGCATGTGGAACCTTGTTTTTCAATTAGAGCTGTAGCTTGGAATATGCATGTACTGGAAAAAAATATGAAACATGATTTCATATGTATTGATGAATTAAATGCATGTGATGAAGAGTGTATGAAGTAGAACTTGATGTTGAGAATTATATGATTTTGTCTGAGATTGCTAATTTGGTAGAATATTGTGTATTGGATGTGTCCATCTTTTGAAATGCAAGAGGAAGTGGCAGTGGAAATAACTTACATGATGCACGTGTTATGAGTATTGAAAATGATAATGATGACAATACTATAACTAATGTGGCTTGTGTACCCACTGAGTGAGGTGTGAAGAAGTTTTGTGCAGGAATGACGAACACATGCCATCCATCATTATGCCACCAAAGGTGGAGCTTAAGCCATTACCACCCTACTTAAAATATGCATTCTTGGGGGAGAATGAGACTTTGCCCGTAGTGATTTCTTCCAAATTGGAGGTGGGCCAGAGGAGAAGTTGCTTGGGGTGTTGAGAAAATTCAAGCAAGCCATTGGTTGGACCATAGCGGACATCAAAAGAATTACCCCTAGAATTTGTATGCACAAAATTTTGTTGGAGAAGAATGCTATATCGGTAAGAGATAGGCAACGAAGGCTAAATCCTCAAATGATGAAGGTGGTGAAAAAGGAAGTTATAAAGCTTTTGAATTTTGGTATGATTTTCCCAATCTCTAGCAGTGAATGGGTGAGCCATGTTCGATGTGTGCCGAAGAAGAGTGGTGTCACAATGGTGAAAAATGAAGCCAATGAACTCTTGGCAGCTAGGATCATTAATGCATGGCTTGTTTGTATGGACTATCAAAAGCTAACAAGGCCACAAGAAAGGGCAATTTCCCACTACCATTTTCGGAGCAACTACTTTATAGGATTGCTGGTTTTCTATTTTATTATTTCTTTGATGGGTATTCTGGATACAACCAAATTGCAATAGATCCCAAGGACCAAGAGAAAACTATATTCACATGTCCATTTGGAATCTTTGTATACAAGAGGATGTCTTTTGGCCTATGCAATGCTCCTGCAACCTTCCAAATGTGCATGATGGCTATTTTTCATGATATGGTAGAGTCCATCATTGAAATTTTCATGGATGATTTTTCGATGTTTGGCACAACTTTTGACTTGTGCCTTGAAAATTTGGCAAAAGTACTTTAGAGGTGTAAGGAAACCAATTTGGTCCTTAACTGGTAGAAATGTCAATTTATATTGCAAGAAGGCATTGTCCTGGGGCACAAAATTTCACACAAAGATATTGAAGTTGGCAAGGCCAAGATGGATGTCATAGCCAAGTTGCCACCTCTCACAAATGTCAAGGATATAAGAAGTTTCTTAGGCCATGCAAGTTTTTATAGGAGATTTATCCAAGATTTTTTAAAGATTGCAAGGCCATATGTAGCTTGCTGGAGAAAGATGCGAATTTTGATTTTGGTGAGGAATGTCTAAAAGCATTTGAGTTATTCAAGGTTAGGCTTGTGAAAGCTCTAGTGATAGTCACACCACAATGGGGTGAGCCATTTGAAATCATGTGTGATGCTAGTGACTAAGTTCTAGGTGCAGTGTTTGGCCAACGGAGGAACAAAGTATTCCATACTATATACTATGCTAGTAGATTGTTGAATGAAGTTCAGATGTACTATACAACAACCAAGAAAGAAATGCTTGCAGTTGTCTTTGCCTTTGATAAATTCTTTGCAACTTCCTAGGATCAAAGGTGATTATGCATACGGATCATGCGACCCTTAAGTACTTGTTGGCTAATAAGGAGGCCAAGTCAAGACTCATTCGGGAGGTGTTGCTCCTTTAAGAATTTGATATGGAGATCAAGGATCGCAAAGGATCCAAAAATGTGGTGGTCGGCCATTTGTCCAGATTAGACACACATGGGCAAAACAAGCCTAATTTGTTGATTCGTGAACATTTCCCATATAAACAAATTTTTAAGGTGGAAAGTAAGGAGTTGCCTTAGTATGCTGAAATTGCCAACTTTGTAGTTGCAGGGCAAGTTCCTTCCTATTACTCATATGAGCAAAGAAAGAGGTTGAGGCATGATGCTAAGTATTTCATTTGGGATGACCATGCCTTGTACAAGATATGCAGTGATCAAGTTATCAAGAAGTGTATGAAGGAAAGAGAAAATGATGTAATTTTTAGGGCATGCCATGATGCACCATTTGGTGGTCATTTTGGTGCTATTAGGGCAGGCTTCAAAGTGCTTCAAGCTTGTTTCTACTGGCCTCATATTTTCATTGATTCACGCATATGGGTGGGGCAATATGACAAGTGCCAAAGAAGTGGCAACATTTTATGGTGGAATAAGATGCTGTTAAATAATATTTTGGAAGTGGATGTTTGGGGCATAGATTTCATGGGGTCTTTCTCCAAGTAGTGTGGCATGGAGTATATCTTGGTGGCTGTGAACTATGTTTCCAAATATGTTGAAGCAGTGGCACTCCCACATAATGATGCAAACAATGTGACCTATTTTCTTAATAAAAACATCTTCAATAGATTTGGCATTCCACGAGCCATAATCAGTGATGGTCATTTGCATATTTGCAACAAAGTTTTTGCAGCATTATTGGCCAAGTACGGTGTCAAGCATAAGGTGTCCACATCATATCACCCATAGACGAGTGGCCAAGCTGAGATCTCAAATAGAGAAATCAAGAGAGTATTGGAAAAAGTGGTGGATTCTAATAGGAAGGATTGGGCTTTGAAGCTAGATGAAGACCTTTGGGTGTATAGGACTGCATACAAAACTCCTATTGATGCCTCACCATTCAAGCTTGTTTTTGGCAAGGAGTGCCATCTTCCTGTGGAGCTGGAGCACAAAGCATTTTGGGCTATTCAGAAAATGCAAGGAGCGGACTAAGAAAATGCAAGATACAAGGATTCGAGCTAAATGTTTTGCTTCAGGCCAATTGGTATTACTCTATGACTCAAGGCTTAGGCTATTTCCTGGGAAGTTGAAATCAAGGTGGACTGGTCCTTACTATGTGACCAAGGTGTTGCCATACGGGGTTGTAGCGCTTGGCGAGTAAATGGACATCGCCTTAAGCCTTACATGACTCATGACCTAAGAGAAATGGAGGAAGCTCCACATGAAACATTTCTAGATAAGCCAAAGCAATAACAAGATGTGGCATCATGTCGGGCTGTCGATATTAACACAAGTGGTACTGGGAGACAACCCAACATATTTTCTTTTATTTTCTTTTGTCATGTTAATCTTTAAGTTTTGCGTTTAATTTTTTAGTTGATATCATGTTTGTTAATCTTGATTTTTCATCTATAGTTGATTGTCTCTAATAGATGCAATTGTATTTTGGTAGAGAACCGCAGAAGAGCAGTTGGAAAAAGCTTGATTTGTTGCACCACAAAGAATGCCTTGGTTGAAAAATTGGGTAAGCACACTGTGTTGGTGAATAGTATGCAAGCTGACATTAACTCCTAGATGTCATGTGAGTTATAATGCTTAGAGCATGAAAAGCTGAAATGTGACCAAATCAGATGGGATCATTGCATGTAGAAATCTGAAAAGCAAAAAGCTACAAAATGGAGTCACTTCATTTATCATAGCACTATTTGGGAATAGTTTGTCTCATTGTCTTACATATGAGTGGCTGAAGTTGTGTACAGTCAAGAGTCTTTGCATAATAATGTATCATGATATGAATTCACAAATATTTGTACCCACATGTTAGGTAGCCTTTTGTCCTCAAATAGTTGACCACATTTGTTACACTTGACCGAGGTTAGGTTTGGCCCCTTTGTTTTATGCCTATAAATACATGAAGTAGTGTGGTTAGAGTCATCCTCAAGCTTTGGTGCAGTGAACTTTGGTGGTGCAAGCTTTCTTCTAAACTCTAACTTCTTCAATCTCAAGGTACTTATCTCTTTTTCTTATTCCATTGATTGTAAAGTTTAGTATAGCTTTATGGAAAGAAAGAGAAGTAGTATACCTATTGAAACATTTTAATGGAATGTAATTTAGGAGGATAATATTTGAGTTTCAGGATGTTGTCATTAACATGTTAAAAAGGCTTTTTTTTATGGCAATGGCCCTCTTAGTGGGTTGAGGATGCTAGCCCCTCATTTTATTAATTTACGAACGTGTGAGAACCTCTTACACCCATATAACAAAAAGCACTATTCGATGAAATACATGTAAATGAAATTCGAAACTCTAGAACACGTGAATGCAGCAATCAAAAACACTTCCAAATACGAAATTTGTAACATGCAATCAATCCATATTGACGCATCCTCTAACCTCTCGAGGTAGTTCTTGGAATGAGCAATATTGAGTGTCTTGTTGCAAATCACATCCTTCATTAGCAAGTCTGTCCGCCGGTTGATTGGCTTCACATTAAATATGTGAAATATGTACTATGCAAGTGAACTCGCGAATCATCTCCACAAGCTTTAACAGCTTCCATGGGGGAGCAATCTCCTCTTTAATAATTCGAACAGTCAGCATAGAATCCGTCTCCACCATTACTCATATGATTCCTCTATCCTTGCAAAGTTCCAATCTTCCCAAGAGTGCTAACATCTCCGCTTGTAAGCTAGTAACGAATTGGTATCCCATAGCTCGCGCACTAATAATTTTGCCGTCAGGATCTCGCACCAAAGCACCACCCCTACTGAATCTTAGATTACCCCTAGAGCAACCATCAGTGCTCAATTTGTACGCCTCATGCTCTTGCCGAATCCACACCACACGCACATATTGGAGGGTATGCGAGTAGGACTAAACAAATGTCATAATATCACGTCATTCCATCGGGAGAGTCACTTTAGGGAAGTACAATAGCCAAATAACTCGTAAGTCCCCGATTACACGATGAAAAATATGCCCAATAGATACAAAATTCTCATAAAAAAAGCAGTTGTCCTCCAACGCCATATATGCCACAAATTAAGAGAAGGAAGAATAATGAAAACCAGCTTACTAAATTTGTTTCCATGTAAAGACCACTAATCAGCACACCTCATTCACCAACCACCATCCCGATACCGAATTTCACATGATGAACTAAAAAACCTCCACACCTTATCTGCAATCCCCCCAAGTGCAAAGCAATGATCAATAGACTCCTCTATAGGATTAGGACGACACATACATGGGAAAGGACCGTGAAACCCCACTTTTGCCAACCATTTTGAAAACGGAATGTGCCCATAGTACAAGCGCAATAGGAAAAAAGAAACCTTCAAGGGGATCCCTTTGCGCCAAATTTTATTAAAAAATCGAACTGGAGTATATTTGATCATTTCTAGTTCATATGCAGACTTAATCGAAACCGGCCATGCTGTGTCCCCATCCAAATTGCAGTTAGCGCTGTTGATGAAAGAGACACCTTTAACATATCATTTCTTATCGCAGATGGTAATATGTCTGAATAAGCACCTAGCGTCTAGTGACCGTTCTTAAAAACCGACTTGAGAGATATGCCACTCTCAGTTATGAACTCTGATAAAGCTCCCGCAAGTTGCCAATTATCATGAAATAAATCAATTGAACCATCCCCTGGTAACCATCCAATTAAAGGCATGTAGAATCTAGTATTACATCCTATTTTAGAGTAATGTTGATCTAGGATTTAGAAACCCCTACTTTGGGTTTTGTGCTTCAAAGTTAAGGTTTCTTAATTCTGTCATGTAGAATCTACTAGGAATATGTAATGGAGTAGTACTCCAAATTTAATACTTTTACTTTTGTAACGGTGTGTGGGGGTATATCTAGCACCGTATTTTGCCCAATATTAATATAATTTCGTTTCTTGAAAAAAAAACCATCCAATTAAAGGCTCGATAATTTCCCATATCTGCAACATTCTCCGCCACACATAAGAAGCCGTATATGTTGGTTGCACCACTGCCAAATGAATTCACCGACAATATTTATCTTTCATAAATTGAGACCATAAGGAATCATCTTGTCGGAATGACCACAAGAGTTTGCCCAAAAAAGCATTGGCTCTCTCAGAAACATCCCTAAATCCGACACCACCCTCAGACACTGGTCGGCACAGCCTTTTCCAAGCAATCCAATATCTTTGATAATGTTGTCCTTTATCTCCTGTGCCAGACCAAAAAAATTGAGCCAACATCTTTGATAATTATTGCAGAATGCCTTTTGGTTGCCTTCTTAACATGCTTTAACTTCATACAAAATTGAACTAAAGTTCTGGCATCACAAGGAGTGTTCCAAGCTGCCTCCACCACATTTAAGAAATCATGTCTCAAAGGCCAAAAATTCATAAACTTGAAAGCCTTAAATCTAGAAATATTCTTCAATCTCAGAGTAATCAATAGGGGGTATAATCCGATGTTGTTCTGCTCAAGTGAACCACTAAAGTATCAAAAGCATCAATCCATGTTGGATGAATTAGCACTCTATCAAGCCGTTTCTATATGCGAGGGGGACGCTTCTAATTATTACACAATGTAAAGCAAGCTATAGAGTATTCAGCATCAGTCAATTCGGCACCTTGAATGAAATCCAAAACATCTTGGGCTTTACGATGATGAAAGGCACAGCTACACCATATCTCGTTATGTGCAGCTATAACATTAAAATCACCCATCACTAACCAGCTGTACACTCATCTATTCAGTCCTTCCAACTCCTCCCATAATTCCCTTCTGCTGATTCTATTAGTGAGCCCATGGACACATCACAGAACCACCGGATGTATCATGCCCGACATCACCACCGATAACGATAAATGTTGTTCATGCTGACGAAGCAACGTGACCTGCATGGAATTTGAAAAAAATACCCAGATACATCTCTCGGCATTCGCCAAAGCACTATCAAAAGTTAACTTAACACGTATTACATCTAATTCCCGTAAGCTAAGTTTTGGTTCAACAATACAGAGAAGAAGTAATCCATATTCACTCTTTAATTTTCTAATACGTCGTGTATAGTGTCTACGTTCCCCACCCCTCAAGCATTCCAAAATAACATATTCATTGATTATTTGATGATGAAATCGTAGCTTTTGAAAATCGTACCTTAAACCTGAGTGTTCTATCCGACGTACTATTTTTTAAGTTGTGTGTCGTTATTCTCTTGACTATTGCATCCAGATTTAAGTTCTCCACAATTCCAAAACTATTCGGGACCTTTTCGCTCCGACCATGATCACAAGACTTCATAGAAAAGGTGTCAGAATCTGAATCTTCACTTGAGCCACTGCCTTGTCCACCAACATCTCCCAGACGTGATATCTCAGCAAGCGTAGTAACTAGGGCCGCTGGTGGTACAGCTGGTTGTTGAGCACAAAGTAGGATCTCAATTATCCCTTTATTTTTAGTATGCAGTGTTTGTTCTTTCTCTTGATTTTGAACAGAATTCAGAATCCCCATAACCCCCTGACTTTGATTTTCTTCTATAGTATCTAACAGTTGTTCGGTACTAGCATAATCCTGCTCTTGAGTTCTTTTCACAATCTCTATGTTTTGCCGACCTTCATCAATGTCCCGTGATCCTGATGTCTGATTGGCCTCGAGTAACACTTGTTAAGGAATCTCCCCATCCACACGCGTATCTCCAATTACTGAAGAATAATCCCATGTTTGGGTTCCCATCACATTCATTTACTTTGAGATATGCTGACCTCCATTAATGTCCATTGAGTCTGAGTTCTGACCAGTCCTGAGAAGCAGCTGTTGAGGAGTTTTTGAAGCAACATACATATCACAATCAATTCGTTCTACAAGTATTTCCTTCTTCTTCCCTTTAGGCTCCTTAGTCCTCAAACGTATGTCGTTCTTTTTATTAGAAATCGCCCCTTGCTTCTCTCCAGTTCCTGTAATAATTTTCTCCTTCCATTATTGGGTGACTTTCAAAATTCCATTCTTGTGCACAGGACCCTTCATAGTATTACATTGTGATTCATTGTGTCCTTGTCGACAGCAACTCGTGCAATAACTAGGTAAATTTTCTGGAACAATTTTCTGCCAAAAACCATCACCATCATCTCTATGAGCAATACAAATCCTAGTGAGAATTTTTTTCAACAGATCCACCTCCACGCAGACCCTCACAACACTTGGTCTTGCAACTGTTACAGTGGAGGCATCAATTGTAAGAGCAATTCCAACTTCTCTCATAAGTGAGTTTAGAAATCCTTTGTCAAACAAATGGAACGGCAGATTAGGGAGTGTAAACCAAACCAGAAAACTGAAGATTCTTGTGAGGTTTGAAAGGCAGGACTCCACTTGAACACCCTTATCAGAAATTTCCCTAGTTGCCAGATACTCCGAGTCCACATACGATGGAAATTCGCTTCACAAGAAAAACCCATAAGTACATGTCGATAGTCAATAAGCCTCGTCTCTACCGAACCTTTGAGGTCACGTTTCGCAATCTCTTCCAAAGCTGGTCTCCCATGTGAGAACTTGCCTACGAGCGCAAGTTTGAAGGGTGTAGATAACCTCTTTTTTTTTGAAAAAAAGTGGAATATATACATTGCTAGAGCAAAGTAAAATACAGTGCCAGCTATACCCGTCAAACTATTACAAAGAAAATGCGATAAATATGGAGTACTACTTCATTACATGAAAGATCTATCTCAATATATGTAAGGAAAATAGAGATAATCTACTGGAAAATTCTAGTAGATAGGCTCTATTTCCCTCTAACTTTGAAGTCCTAATCTATGTATTTAAGCATCAAAAGGTATGAGGAGCCATAATTTCTTTACACTATTAGCATAGCTCCAAAATGTCGCTGCAAATACGCAACTTCAACCACAAGACGACGAGACCAACTTGTCTCACCAAGCACATGAATGACTACCAAATGCATGACAATGTGGAGTTCAGGGCAGTCTCTCCAATTCCATAAACAAGATGACATTGCAAATTCGTTCATCAAATTCACTGAAGCAAAACCACCAGACGACAAGACACCTTGTCTCACCAAGCACATGATTGATTTAACCCAATGTATACTTCGTTCATCAAATTTAGTGAAGCAAAACCACCAAACGGCACGACACCTTATCTCACCAAGCACATGATTAACCAAATGTAAACCAACAGCGTTTGAGCAGCAATCAAGATGACAATGCAGTTAGATATTCTCCACAAATTGCCATTCATGAAGGTTCCCCAGTCATTAAAGTAAATGAACCTCAACAAATCTGCCAAAAAAAGATGACAATGCAAACGGGAATTATCCACAATCAGAGATTTCCCTTTCAGTCAAGCAAACGAGCCTCAACAAATTTTTCGAAAAATCGATCCAGCTATAACAAATCTCCAGAAAGCATATAAATAACTATTCTGAAACCAATATCGTCTATCTCCATATTGCAAATTCATTCAAGTTAGAGTTCAAATATTCATCTTACCAAGAACATGAATTAGCAAGTACAACCAGTCAAGAAACTCCACTACATCTTCAGATTAATACTTAATTTGAGTTCACAGAAGCACAGAGTCATCAAATCAGTGTTCCAACTTACTACCTCAGAGAGTGTCTCAAATTCCTCTCACCACCAAGGGAGTTGCCAAAACAGCTCAACAGCTTACTTACCTCCATTGTGGTGGTTCTCTCTATGGGTTAAAGATCTCCTCAGTTTGGACCAGCTGAACTGCTTCATTTGTGTATTAATCCCCGGCAGATCCTAGGTCTTCAGCTGCTAGTTCTCGATATATGAAGTGGACTGAGTTGACAGTCATGGGCAGCAGCTTATAGTAGATGAGGTTCGGTCCAAGATTGAGTCCAATCCATCCACCCAATGTTGAGAACCCGTGTGTGTGGATTGAGTCGGAGGCTGGTGGAAGAAGTAGACCGGCTCTGGCCTTTGGTGGTGGTGGGTGGCTATCAGTTCTAGAGCGGTGGCAGCAAGATAGAGAGCTCAGATGGCACCTCAATTAGCTTAATCTACTCTCTCCTACTATGGTAGGCGAATCCATGAATAGTGGCAGCTCCTTAAGGAGCTACCTTTAGGCAATGGGAACTAGATCCGTGTAGCTTTGGAGAGAGAAGGAAAGGATTAGTGGTTGGAGGTGACAAATCTGGCCGGAGCGCCAATAGTGGGCTAAAGGTTTGAGGCGCTGTAAAAATCTGAAATCAAAATGTTTAAGAGGTTGGAGGCTATAAATGAGAGAACTTATGTCAAGATGTAAGCTGTAGATAAGAGTCTTTGGTGAATCAGTTAGGTTGGTAAGGTCGGTTGACCGGTTCTGGCCGGTGGTGGTAGGCTGCTGGAGTTTGAGAGAATGAGGAGAAAAGTGTGTAGATAACCTCTCATGTCATTATTTGTCAGTTTTATCGCAATCTCACCTCTATGTGCTATTAACGGGATGTTGAGTTACAGACACATTTCATTAGTCTTGAAAAGTTGAGAGAAAGACTTCTGGGCAAATTCTGGCCGCCTAATCACAGGCAGTGGTTTCCCTTCAGCCCCAGGCTAAAGGGCTGCCATATCAAAACCCTAGGAAAGTTTCTAAAACAGGAAAGATATTAGAGAGAGAAAACAATGACAGAGAATTCCTGAATGAATCTTTGAAAACATAACTTGTTTTCTATTTTCAAAAAAAAAAAGCTTGTTCTTGTTATGTTCTATGCTTATCTTTTGATGGCTGAGTAGAGGGGAGTATTGAAGTTAATCATGTTTAAGTTTGTGTTAAGCATGGGGGATGCATTCAAATTGCGGGCATTCTGCCCAGTTTTACCATAGTTTGGTATTTGAAGCATAACTTAGTCATTTGAACTCTAAATTTAGTGATTAAAATTACTATGTTTAGCTAAGATCAGGGCTACAATGTTTGTGTTTTAAAGTTTGCCAAATTATACATGTACTAAGCTCCATTTTATGTGTAAAGTGCTAGTTAAGGCTGAAATTTTGACTTAAAACATTATGCACTTTCTGCCCATTTTTGCCATAATGTAGTATTTAGGGCATAACTTAGTCATTTGAACTCTAAATTTGGTGATTTTAGTGGGTATGTTTAGCTAAGACTCAGAGCTAGAACTTTTGTTTATTTCAGTTTTGCAAGATTTTGCTTGTACTGAGCTCCAATTTATGTGTAATGTGTATGCAGAGGTTGAAATTTTTACTTGATTTCTAGATTTTGGGAGTTGCATGTAAATTTGGACTATGGTCTTCCTAATGTTGCCTGCTTGTTTGGGTGTATGTTGCACATGTTGCATATAAGCATTACTTGTAGTACTCGCACATGTGTGTTTTTAAGCTCAAGAAAATCACATGGGTCCTAAACACTTAGAAAGGGCATTCACTGTGGACAAAGGGTTATTCAAGAAGCTGATGAAATTTCATAAGTTCAGTCATAGGTTGACTCTTACACCTGAATTTTACAACATCAGCATGGCCAGAGAGTACTATGCAAATGGCAAGTTTCATAATAAAGAAGAGGTTGTATATGTACGTGGTAAATAGGTGAGCATTGATAGTGAGATTATCAATGAATACTTAGGCACACGCAATTACGTTGAGAATGATTTGAGCCTTTATAGGCCTCTAAGGACCAAGCTTTGCTTAAGCCGTTAGCTCATCCTGGTGTCTCGTGGGTAGTGAATCAGAGGAGAATGCAAATATATCACTCAAAGGAATTTGCAATGCGATCCTAAGATTTGGCTCATGTTTATTCTGTCCCGACTCATGCCCAGTTCACATGTCACCACAATCATACGTGGCTGCATGTACCTCATTTCTGCCATTCGGAACCGCAAAGCTATTGATGTGGGGTGGATCATTGTGGATCATATTAGAGTGGGTATTAACGAGGATACTACAGCTGTGTACCTTTCGGTGCTTGTAGAGGAACTTTGTTGAGCTCAGGGAGTGGACGATGAACTGGGTACAGATTGGCATAAGATCAAGATTTCAATCTCTACTCCACTGTATTTGAAGTACTTGAATATTGATCATTCATTGGCTTCAGCACCACCACCCATGAGTAGTGTGCACCAAGAGAATTTTGATCCCCCACTCCACAATGGCTAGCAAAAGCACCATGCTATTGACTTCTCTGCCATGTACGGAGCGTTAAATGATCTTCAGCACTCCATGGTGTTCCAGTGCCTTGATGAGTGGTTGGATAGTTTACACCAAGATTGGGCCACTCAAGCTTCCACTTTTTGCACTAAGTTGGATGATATTACTTCGGTGTCACAACAGCAATTTGAGGTCCTTTACCATCAGTTGTTCCAGATGCAGTACGAGATGGACTATTGCAACAAATTGAGTGTTTAGTACCATTCTAAGTCTAGCCCTCTCAAGTCGTTGCGAGTAGCACATGAGTTGATGACTATTACGAGGCCAAATTTGGATGTGCACGAGAAGACATAGGTTGTGCACGAGGTTCAGCTCGGTTCCACATCTGGGGTATCATCGCTTCTGTAATTGCCCATATTTGACCATTTGCCAACATTTTCTCCCACTCCCACTTTCAAATTTGATCCAAATTTCTTACCGGCTGTGCACTTGCCAAATTTTGACCCCAATGTTTGACCATTCCTCGAAGCCTCATCATCTACTCAAGGAGCATTCTTCGGTACCTCGCCATCCAATCAGGGAGCTCCTTCTTTCTAAGTGTTATTTCATTGAGGACAATGTGTGCTTTAAGTGTGAGGGAGTGGAGCTTGGTTGCTATGCTAGTTCGTTAAGTGCAGGAGGTGGTGGCTGGTGTGATTGTGCTTTGCTGTTTTGATGGTAATGGTGCTATCTATGCTTTGTGATTTGGGTAGTATGAGAGTGGTGTTTTTGTTGGTTCTATAAAAGTCATGTATTGTTATGTGTTGTCATGTGTTGTTTATCTATGATATGTAGTGTATGTTTGGTGTTGCAATGGAATAAAATGGGTTGTGTGATGTGTGAGTAAGAAGTGTTTTATTATTTTTTGCTCGGAGCACTAGTCTCTTGCTTGCTATGCCATGAATCAATTTAGTTACCTTGTTCTTATCAAAGCTATGCATGCAAAAAAAAATTATGGCAACAAACTTGATGGATTTAGTGCAAGTTATTGGCTAAAGTAGTATGTTAAGGTAAGATAGATATGCCATGCAAATACTCAAAAGACATAAGAGGGGATCCATATGGAATTTGTTCTTTGTTGTGCACATTTCTTGGGATTTAAATGTTCTTGCATATATATTCCTTTGAAGACACACATGAACATGTGGTTTTGTGAGAAAGGATATGGAATAAGAAAAAGCCTTTGACAACTGGGAATGAAAACCCGTTAAGACACTGGCAAATAAAGGGAAAAATAGTCATAAAACCCAGGCAGCTAAGCACCAATGTTTGGTAATGAAAGAAAATGACATGTGAAGAAGAAGCACCAAAGTGCAAAAAGATAAAAGAGGGGAAAAGTCCTATAGTAGCACTAATGTACGCATAGGATAACCATTGATCTTATGTTACTACTTGTTCATGTGTGTGAACAAGGAGTTTGTTGTGTGAAAAATGGTATGAAATAAGTACTAAGTGATGAGGCATGTGCAGAGGACATGTGAAGTTGGCAACCCTCAGCACACACTTTCACGTGTGGCATTTTGGCCTTTATTCATTATGCCTTGATTGATAATTTGTGTTAAACTTCTGAGAGTTTGAAGCTAGGTAAAGCATTTCAGAAGCAATTGTGTGTGAAAATAT
Organism: Ophiorrhiza pumila; assembly: GCA_016586305.1. Classification (NCBI taxonomy): domain Eukaryota; kingdom Viridiplantae; phylum Streptophyta; class Magnoliopsida; order Gentianales; family Rubiaceae; genus Ophiorrhiza; species Ophiorrhiza pumila. The sequence goes on from BLIW01000005.1 coordinate 20,227,317, forward strand.
TTTGATTAACTTGGTGATTGTCATTGTGAGTAAGTGACAGCGTGTTGAGTAAAGATGATAATACATGGTTAGAAAGGGAAGTGTGTTGTGGAGTCTTGTGGATTTTCTTGGGACAAACAAGAGTTTAAGTGTGGGGGAAATTGATAAGTCAATTTTATACTAACTTATATGTGCTATTTCGCTTGGTTTTTATTGTTTTTCGTGCAAATTGTGTAGTAGCATGTGTTGATTTGTATGTTTATGTTGTGCATAATTTTTAGCGCTAAAATGAAGAAAAAAAGTCCTAAATAATGGTTTGGTGCACATATTTGCATTTGCATGCTTGAGCCCGCACACACAATAGCCGCCTGGGCATACGTGCGGCATCATGCATGCACGCGCGCAGTAGCTCAGCACCAGCTGTGCGCACATGCGCAAGGCGGCAGATAGCACACCTGCACGCCACCGCGCATGTATATGGGCATGCCCACACAAGCCGCGCGAGCTTGTGCGCATGGCAGCACTTCTACTCATGGTTGCGCGCATAGCCAACACATTACTGTACACTCTTGCACTCCTTTGCACAGTAACTGTGCACACTCTTGCATGCACAATCCACATTTCTGCATATATTCGCAAGCCATTGCACACTACCACCATGATTAATGCACGCTATCTAGCACTCAACTTATGCACACATGCACAAGCTATTGCACACAAGTGTTGCTACGCTCTTGCACAGTCTTGCATGCACTTGACTTATGCACACACCTACAGCACTCATTTGCACACACATGCTTAGCACTCTTTTATCCTCACAACTACACCAAATGCACAAGGCCTCACTTGCACACATACACGCACACACCATGCATGGGGGAATAGGATGCGCCGCATTATAGAAAAGTTTGTATGGTGTGGCCCCGGCCTGCAGCTGCACTGTGAAGTTCATTGCCTAGTGCGGCCGCGCATGTAAATGTGAAGTTTTGTGATGAAATTTTCTCTAAGTGTTGGTTTTCTTGGTGTAGGATGTGAAGGTGTAGAACTTGAGGCTTAAAGGCGTTGAGTGCGAAATGGAGGCGTGACCGAATTTGGCTCAAAGGCGTGAGAGTTCTGGAACAGCTTGAGACATAGAGTGGCGTGCGCGAGCGCATTTGAGATAATTTTCTTTATAGTGGCATTTTTGTAAATAAGAGTCTAGTTTATGTTTTCTTGCTGATTAAGCTTCTGACCCCTATAAATAAAGGGAATTTTAGTTAATTGGGAGGGAACATTATTCGGAGATTAGTATTGGACGAGTGAGCGGGAAAATTTTCTCCCTCTAGAATTTTGCGCTCCGATCGCGATTTCTTTTGGAATTATTGGACCGATCTTTGGAATTCATTATCAACTGAGGAAGTATAGAACAATTCTCTTGGTGACTTTGAGCTTTTTGAAGCAATTAATCGGTACATTCTTCCAATTTCTGAAGATGAATTATTTAACACGATTTTTTGTTGATTGTGAGTTAGAGATGGCCTTCTTAGGATAGATCCGTGATCTTAATTCTAGGGTTCCGATGAATGAATGCTCTACTTAGGCGATTTTATGCAATGCAATTAATGTGATTATGAAGAATGAAGTCATACTCTATTTTGATTAATCAAATCTGTTAAGTTTCATGAATTTGAACCGATATTATTAAATTGAACTCTAGTTGCTGTAATCATGCTGAATTGAAGCTAGATTCATTAATATTTGTTGATAATTTGTGAAATGAGAACTGGAGTATGAAATGAAGTCTTTACACTTGTTTTGTTTTGTTTGATCTCTGAAATGCGATCATCATGCTGATTTTGGATCTCGAAATCTTAAGATCTAAGTGTAAAGAAATTCTTTGCAGCTAATGAAGACGAACGAACCTAAATTCAGGCCTCATCATGGGAAGTCTTTAGATATCTATCGCTAAAGTAGTTGGAAATAGAGAATTGAGAAGTTGCGGGGTTAAAGCATCACTCTTAGGACTCATCATGGGAAAAGAGTGGTGACAGGGAATTTAGAGGACGGTGCAGTCATCATGCTGGCCGAAATTTAGGTTCTCAGACAACTAATTCTCCTATGATTTTACAGACATGTTAATTCTATTGCATAAATTGCTAAAGTGAGTATTCACTCAGTGGAGGAATCCTAGGACATCCTTTCCCCTTCTGTTTGAGAACTTTAACGGTTAGTTCTTCCTTTGTTTACAGTGTCAATAGTAATTCATAGAATTTCAAGACCAACTCTTCCCTGAGGTACGATACCCTATCATCACTACTACATTAGGTTGGGGATAAACTGAAAGGTATGCGATAAACCGCATCAATAAGTCACGAAGGTTGTGACACTCTCCCTCCAACCCCCCTTGACCCAGTTGGGTCAACCCAAAGAATAATATAGGGTCGGATAAAATAGGAAATAGTCGCAATTCACACTTTTAAACAACAACTTCTCTATTTTTGGAACACTAAATCGCATTATTTATTTAATTTCTTTTCTTAATAGTAATAGTAAGATAACAACCTCTTTTAAATGATCGGATGATATATTTGTTTCACAAAATTACATAAATGATTTTTTTTTCTTATATCATTAAATCTTGAAATGCCATATGTTGGAGACAACTGTAACTTTCAAATTTAGGAGTTGGATGGAACCGTCACAGGGAACGTTAATGCAATTATCCATTATGAAATTTCAAAATCCTGTTATAGATGAATTTTTAAGGGTAAAAAACCTTAATAGGTAACTATATATTCCTAATCAGATGCTTCAGGTTATTAACCTTATTTATTATAGTTCATCTGTTCATCCAATAAAAGTGGTACATTAATGACCATTTTGTCAAATTTAACCCTTATCTTTTTTTTTTAAAAGAAGTTTTCAAAACTTCTTTATAGGACTCGATTATAAATATAATTAATTTATTAACACAATTTTATAATATTATTACTTACTAAAGTTATGCATAGGAGACCCAACGCTGTAAAAGTGTATGATTTTTTACCCAACTTTTAAAGTTCACCATAAAGGAAATAAAATCAAAAATATAGATTTTTTTTTTTTGGCGAATTAATTAGGGTCGCCACTCCCAGTTTTATCAATAGGACATAAATTTACCCACTTAGGGGAGCTTACAAACAACACTGAGTTTAAAATGAAGCTACACATGTTGCCTTGAAGTTCGAAAACTAGGTACACTAAACGGTCCATGTTTAAAGACCCTCGAACCCGCCAAGGAAGATCCTCAAAGGCATTGATAATCACATCCTGTTGTCTGAGACATCCCTCTTGCGCCAAACCATCTGCTGGGTGATTTCCCTCTCTAAAAATATGCCGAAAAGACAGAACACTCAAGAACTGGCGGATCCTATCAAGAATCCCCCGAAGTTTCCACGGAACACTCCCAACATCAGTCAGGAGATCCACCAATAGCTTAGAATCCGACTCCACATAAATTCTCGAAAGCTCAAACATTTCGCTCAGTTCAAGGCCAGCTAACAAGGCTAATGCCTCAGCTTCCAAACTTGTAACAAAAGTGTATCCCATCAACCGAGCAGCAACCAATCTTCCGCGACAATCCCTAATCAAAGCGCCACCTCCCCCTTTGCCAGGATTCCCAAGGGAACAACCATCCAAATTTAATTTAACCGAACCAGAAGGCGGCCGATTCCAAACCACTCGAGTGAAGATACATGGCACATGCATTCCACCCACCAAGTCAAGCACTTCAGGCCAAGTCCCAGGAATAGTAGTCGAAGGAAACCTCACTCTCCACAGGAGAAACAAGTCTTTTAGTATCAAGTCACAAATGATATAGATTGTACTAAGAGAACTTCCTTTAAACATAAAATAACAATAGGATAGGAATAGAGGGTAGAAGTGACCATTAAAAAGTACGTTTTTGTAAGTCCTCTTTCTTAGTGGGCATATACTCCAAAAAAAACTATTAAAATATCTCTATCTTTTTCTCTATTTTGCCATTCTCCTTAAATGAATTTGTAAATTTATTCTCCTTAAATAAATTTGTAAATTTCTTTATTTCTCCGCATCGAAACCATAAAGTATAAAAAAATTAGTATTTAAAATATTAACATATAACTATAAAATAATTCATGTATTAAGTTTCATATATGAGATGGTCTAAGAAGAGTTTTTTTTTTTTCAACACCACCACCACAACAGCGGTCCACCAACTACCCCATTTCGTCATCTGTCAACTCGAAGAAATGCCAACAAAAAATAGGCAAAAGAAAAAACAAACAATTGAGTGATGTTGCATCACTTCACCTTGTACAGTTTTTAAAATTTTCCAATCATCCATCACGGCCAACCGCTCCCGTACAAAACCCATTTGATTTCTAAAAAAAATAAATGAAGATCTAGCTATTTAATCCGTTGATACCAAATTCAGAAAACATAGATATGAAAATGGAAAATCCATAATTTACCCCCAAGTTTCCTTTTTTGTTGCTAATAATACTTCAAGGAAATCCTTTGCTTGAAGTTGTCATTAATTTTGTTGTCCATTTTATGATGGTTCTCTTTAGTAGCCTCTCCCCACACCCCGAAAATGATATAAGAAAGATGGATAGAACAGAAAAATGATGGAAGAGAAATTGGTTTCCTTAGGTTTTCTAGTACACAGTGATGATTTAGATAGTGTTGGTGGTGAGGAAGAAATCCACGAAAGAGAAAGGAGAAGGGAAAGAGGAATAAAAAGTAAAGAAAAAAATATAAAAAAAAAAGTGAATGGAGAAGAAAAAGAATTTTCTTAAACTTATCTTTTTATCTTAAAATTTTAATAATTTAAACGTTAGTCTTAAAATTTTAATTATTTAAAGGTTTCATGCTTGATTTTAAAAATAAAGAAGAGTGTATTGTTAGAAGTTTTAACGGTGTCATTAATGCCTATTTTTCGTCCAATTGCCACTTAAAATCAAAACACATAGGATATAGGATAAATACTATATTTTTTAAGAGCAATGATAGGGGGAGTGAAATTCTACAGTGAAATCTTATAGTGACTGACGGGGATGTGTAAAAAAACAAACTAATACCCTAACCAAATGATGAGTGAACCCTACTGGATAATGGATAAGTTTGTCTTTTTATAACTGCCACGTCAGTAACTATGGGATTTCACTATGTATATTATTACTCATTTTTGAAAAACATGGGATAATTAAAAAACACGGTAAATTATATGGCACTAACTAAAAATATGCTTCTTTTGGATAGAGTAATTTTTTTCTTTATGATGTAATCTTTCTTTTCGTGATTGTTATAGGAAAGGAATATTTTGAAGGGTATTTAGATTGATGAATTTGCTTTGTTAAGAGTTATATTGGAAAATTTTTTAATAATAAAATTTTAAAATTCAAATTTAAATTAATATTTTATAAGTTTATTCTTATTAAAAATTGTGTTAGAAAAAAATTATTTATTATTAAATTTTTAAAATTAAAATTTAATTGAAATTTAACATTTTATTTTTTTAAAAAAATATTATAGCATTATTTTTTATTTTAAAATTTTTTATAGAAAAATTGGAGAAAGGAACAAGTCAATTTAGATTTGTGAAATAAAACAGTAAAATGCACCTAAACAAATATATCCACTAGTAATGAGTGGAGTTATTGTCTTATAAAACCAATTCAATATTTCCAATTATTACTTTGGGGTGATTAATAAAAAAATATTATAGATCAAAACGGATTCTAGTTTTCGACAAAATCTCGTATGACAGTTAATTTAACTGTGTTAACTATGGCAGAATATTTCCAACACGGGAACAAATGTACTTCTATTTATTGTCAACATTTTCTGAATTAGTAAATGTAAGCCAATGTTTCACAGATCACGAACACGTGCATCGATGTGACGTCACCGATAAACATAAGAGCTAAAATTGCCAAAACGGATGAATATTCATGCCAAGACCTACAAAGAACAAACCAAATCCCACCACTTCAACTTCTCTACATTGGGTCATGTATTGAATAAACTACTTGTAACGATTTTGAAGGCTTAAATAAATTTGCTCATATGATGTGTTTTTCTTTCCTTTTTTTTTTTTTTTTTTTTTTTTTGAGGGATTGAAAGAATTTGTTCATTTATCGCTTTCCAGCTTTCTTTGTTATATTCTACACGGAAAATCCAAATACACTAACATATTAAGGTACAATATTTTAATATAAAACAATCTATTGTCAAGTAGAGGAATAGAGCTCATTTGAATCTAAATAATGTAATAGTATAAAGTTAGATATTATTATTTCCAACAAAAAAAATCATTTTAGCTATTAATATTGGGGGAAAATACTTGTAAATCTTGTGAGAATTAATATTGATCCATATCAAAATAACTAAAATAGACCTTATGATTAAAAAATCATCAATTCAAACACCACCAAAGTCGTATTTGATCAAAACTCAATAATCTCAAAAAAAAATACTTAGTTATATATTTGTTGATATGGAGTATATATTGATGATTTTAAGAATGAAATGAAAATAAGAACCTCAGAAACTGCACTATTGTGCAAAAATTAATGGGATTTACATATATCCATGTTGTTGATCCCAAATAAATATGTGAAATTCCTTTTGTATTGTTATTTAAACATGATCTAGATTCTGATATAAAAGGCAGAATTTAGACAGGAGGAATGAAATTCAATTATATAATTTTATAGACATGATACAGTTTAGAGCAAAACAAAACTAAAATAATGAATAAACTGAGACTAACTTTTAAGCAAATGAGAAAGGAAATGATATACTTGGCTTTTGAACTAACACCAATTTAACATTCCTTTTCCCCTTGTTTTTCTCTTTTATTGAAGAAAACAAGAAAACCCTTCAAGCTTGAATGCCAGATAAGATGATTGAGATGAAGAAAATGGCAGAAATCCATGTGAAAATAGAGGGTTTAATGCCATGCTGCAAGGATATTGGACCAGAATAGTTGCCATATGGATTATAAAAGTAAGGCACAGGAGGTGAATATTGGCAGCATTGAACAGGAGCTGATGGTGGGCAATTGACTTGAGCAGCAGGTGGAGGTGGTGGTGGAGCAGCAGATGATTGGTATCCTGATGGGGGTGGAGGAGGCTGAGCATGGCACGGATATTGGCAAAGGCTGCAGTTTGCACAATCATTTGGTGGAGATAAGCCATCAGTATAAGTATCTTGTGTTTTTTCATTGTATACAGTTGACAAGAACAGCCAAAAAGTTAGCAGGAACAGGAGTTTTGTTGAAGAAATCATGGTTCTATAGAGTTAAATATTGATGCAAGATTAGGAAAAATGTATATGAATGAGTTCAGGATTTTCTTATGGATAGTGAAAGTATATATGCATTAATTTACATCTTTTTGGCCTAAAATTCTGCCTCCAATGCCACATTAATACAAATCTTGCCACATAGCATGCAAATGTGGCCATTGAAATGATATAAGCAATTGGACTTATTTGCATGGATGACCAAAAGGGGCAAGAAAACAAAGTGCAAGATATGCATCAGCTAAATTGAGAAGGCTCCTGACTTTCTCTACATCAGCAATTTCAACAAAGGAGTTCAAATCCTATGAGAAATCAAGTATTGAGCTATTCATATATAATACAAGGAGAAACAATGTAAATCCAACTCTATCCATGTATGAGTAGTATAAATACTCCTTCAATTATGGATAAGGTACTAACAATTACTTTACATAATTTACAAATAAGCCGTTACGCTCTCTTTGCTAGCAATTATTTTGCTTTATGAGTCATTGGGACTAGCCCAATAGATAAAGAGTTAGTATCTCAAACTATAAGTTTAGTGTTCGATTCGTAAGGGTGCATATGAGGGTGTGAGTGCGTAAAAAGTTTTATTTTTGTTTCTTATATTGTACATGACTAGTTAACATGCGCATGTTTTATTCTATCCATTTGTATATATTTTTATTCGTCATATACGTGTTAAATATTTATTTAAGTTAAATTTTAAGTAAAAAAATGGACAAATGATGATTTTAAATCAAATTGTAACTTGACGATTTTAAGTAGTTAGTATCCCAACCTACACGTCTAGTGTTCGATTCTTAAGGATGCATGTGAGGGTGTAAGTGCGTAAAAAGTTTTATTATTGTTCCTTATATTGTATATGACTAGTTAACATGCGCATGTTTTATTCTATCCATTTGTATATATTTTTATTCGTCATATATGTGTTAAATATTTATTTAAGTTAAATTTTAAGTAAAAAAATGGACAAATGATGATTTTAAATCAAATTGTAACTTGACGATTTTAAGTAGTTAGTATCCCAACCTACAGGTCTAGTGTTTGATTCTTAAGGATGCATGTGAGGGTGTGAGTGTGTAAAAAGTTTCATTTTCGTCTCTCATATTGTATATGACTATTTAACATGTATATGTCTTATTCTATCAATTTGTATACATTTCTATTTGTCATATATGTGTTAAATATTTATTTAAGTTAAATTTTAAGTGAAAAAAATGGACAAATGACGATTTTAGACCAAATTGTAACATAAGGGATAAAAATAAATTTTTTTAAAGATTATGAACAAAAATGAAATAAACTTCAAAGTTGAGGGATGATTGAAATAATTTATCCTAATTATTTCAAATTTCATGCTTCACATTTTCACTTTTATCACGTCCTTAGTTTTGGGTTATACATAAAAGAGAAGAGGGTAAATTACAAAAAAAAAAAATTGCTTGTAGTTTAGTAAATTTTCAAATTACTTCTCTATGGTTTAAAAACTTATAAATTACTTTTTTCTGATTTTTTTTAAGAATATTAAAAAAATTGATGATTTTGAAAAAAATACAAAGTGCAATTGATTTCATATCAATGATAAAAATAAAAGTTATGCCTATATATTAGACTAGATAGATTTACAAAAATAAATATTTTAAATCTATATTTTTTTGTCTTTTCAAAAAAATCAAACCACAAAAAAAGTAAAATATAGGTTTTTAAACTATAAGGAGGTAAATTAAAATTTTCAAAACTATAGTGGTTTCTTATAATTTAACCAAGAAAAAAATACAATTTTAGTCCCTAAAGTTTTAAGCAATAGCACTTTTGCTCCCTAATGACTCAATCTAATCCCCAAAGTTTTATTCTTTGACCAATATAAGACAATTGATGAATTTTCGTTGTGAATTGAGAGAAATTGTCACATTAACATATGTTTGTAAGTGATCAATCTCTTATCATTCTTTTAATAAAAAAACATAAATTTTCTTTTTATATAATAAAAAATAAAACCCTGCAATGGTGGATTAATTCACATGGCTAAAAATTAGTTTAAGAGTGATGGTTTTATTATTATTTTTTTTGTTTAAAGAAAGAAAATCCATATTTCTGTTATTAGATAAAATGGTAGGAGGTTGATTGCTAAAAGAAATATGCTAAACACGTGATAATTTTTGTCAATCAACAAAGAAAATTCGTCAGTTATTTTATATTGATCGCAAATTTAAAAATTTAAGGATCAAATTAAGTTTTCTGAAATCATTAAATACCAAAAGTGTCTTTGTTATTCATCAATTGTTTTATATTGATTACAAATTAGAGCTTTGAATATCAAATTAAGTTGTGCAAAATTATTAAAAACTAAAAGTGCAACTGCTTAAAACTTTGAGGGACCAAAATTGTATTTTGTTTTTAAATAAAAGAAGCTATATAGTTCCTTAAAAGTCAAAACTATATCTGTCATGTAAATATCTTAAAAATTAAAATTTACTTAACGAACAGTAAACTGGGTAATTTGAAATAGACCTTATAAAAAATTCAATAATCTTTCTTGTCAAAAATAAAGTTTAGTAATGAGCTGCAAAACTTCAAGTACAGCGACATTTTTTTTAATTACTCAATAGAATGATAACAAAATATGATCCATGTAACCAATCCTACATAGTGGTATAAACGCCAGTTGTTATTGTACTCAATAATTTACCCAGAAAAAAAAAAAAAACTGTCTAATGAGTGAAATTTGGTTCATCTGATTACAGTAATGGATAAAAAAAATTTCTCTTTGTTACCTTCATCTTCCCTTCTATGATGCAAACTGACATGATTTAAAATTGATAGGTTAATTTTTGGATTGATTTTTTTTTTAAAATTGATATATGTAATTTTTAGATTGAAAAGTGGTATATAATACGGTAATTTTTGAATTTTTAAATTGACAATTAATATATGTAATTTTTTAGTTGAAAATTGATACAAGGTACACTAATTTTTGAATTAATATGCATATATAAACCGTTACATCGGAACCTAACCCTTTTGGTTTTATAAGAGAACATATAAAGTAACAACCGCCTCACATATTCCATTCTTCAATCACAAAAAAGCTCTCAGAATTATCTCCGGAGTAGCGTCTAAATGCATATAAACTTAAAACTGGCTATGCTATCAGGACCTCACCAATGGGAGACAAAAGACGGACATAAAGATCAAGAAAAACTAAGCCTATTTTTAGCTTTTATAATGATTTTTTTTATTTTGTCATAAAAAAGGAATAATTTTTAAAAATGTTTGGATTGATGATTATGTTTTGTTAGAATTTGTATTGAAAAAGTTTTTATTAATAAAAGTTTGAAATTTAAATTTGAATTAATATTATATGAATTTGTTTGGATGAAAATTGTGTTAAAAAGAATTGTTTATTATTAAAATTTTAAAATTTAAAATTTGAATTTAATATTTTATTTATAAAACATATTATAGCAAAAATAACTACTATAACATTATTTTTTGTTTGAAAAATGTTGATAAAAAAAATTAACAAAACAAACAAGTCATTTTAATTTTGTGAAATAAAACACTAAAACTTGTTCAACCAAACCGAGCCTAAATCTTTATCCCATTATCTGATATAAGAGAAAAAAAAGGACATGCAAACACTAAAATGTTTTTTAGCCATGTACATAAAGCAAAATTTATGCCTTGTGAAGATAAAGCTCCAATGCTACAGAATGAATAAGCAACTCAAATATGCTCATTATAGTAAAGAAAGGATCAAAGATTTATAACTTTCTGAAAATCATAAGTTTGTGACTGAGTTACATTACAATCTGCTATTGCAAGCAGATGCCAAGTAGATACAAGTTGTAGCAGAAAACTTTGTCATGGCTCCATGAAGATAACAGCCCTTATTTCAAGACCAAATCAGTGTCAATTTACCTTCTTTATCTAAGATTGTCTTCAATCAAGTTCTCAAGGGCCATATCACCAATTTACCATTGTCATCAGACAAGCTTCAGCTTGATGTTTAGCCTGGATAAAAAATGTGCCTATACAGTCTTTGGCAACTAATGATTCCAAAGTGACATAAAACATTAACACAAAATATTATGACTAAACAGAGTGGCTCTTCAGACATCCGATAAATCAAAAAGATGCTAAGCTTTTATCAAGAAGTACAGCATTTCTTTAAGAACTGTTCTTAAAACCCATCATAAGTAGAGAAAGAACTATATTTTACCTTCTAGACATCCTTATAAAGTAACTGAAATTTCGGTATTTGTTCTGGAGGCAGGGGACAGTGCACAATAAGCTTGCCTCTTATTGCCCCTCTATAAATAGCCTGCAGGGAAAAATCAGCATTATTCGTCAGGCACCGTTAATCTTTCGTCCTGCTTTTTGGGTTTACATCTAACAAATTGTTAAAATACAGAGAATATAAACCAACACAAAAATTTGATTACAGCAACTACAAGAACAACTATGAAAACTAACAAGAAAATTTGACTGTTTGAACAAATAATCCTGCAGTGAAAACTAAATAGAGAAGGAAGAAAACAACTCTCTTTTTCATTTCACATTTATAGCCCTCCTATTCTTTACAACTTATAGCCAATAACAATAACTAAATCTCTTAGCTTTGGAAAAATAAAATCTTTACAAAATAAGAAAAAAAAATCAGAATCCCATGACATAAGCAAACTGAAAAATAGGAAAGGAAACTACAGTTAATATCAATGAACAAATGGTCCCAAAATCATGGGAAATCTATTCCAGTTTTCCCGCATCCTCTCAATCCAACATCAATAGCAATTGAGAGAGGTATGAGATTGATTCCAGCCCCCAAGTCACAGAGTGCCTTATCAAAATATCTTGTGCCTATAGTGCAAGGTATAGTGCAACTGCCTGGATCCTTCAATTTTGGTGGCAAAAAAATACTACAACCGACAAACCCTCACTGTATATTTGGCGCCAATCACAAATATTAATGAAAAGGAATTTTGTAATGCTAATATGAAAAACAGTTTACTTTTATTTACATGGCATGAGAGATCACGAAACTTCTTTGCATCCTCACGAAGCTTAGAAAACATGAAAACCAAAACAGATTCTTACAAAACGTATATAAAACTCAGATTGAATCAAGCTGTGCATCATGTCAATCAAGTTAAACTAAGCATTATTTTCTATTTCGTTATTTAACAGAATAAAGTAAACAAAATAAAGCATGCACAAGGCAATGGAGAGGAGATAGCTTTTAGACGAACAAAAAGAGCAAAAACATTGACTAGGCTAAGCAACATTGAACATAAAACAGACACTATCGCATGTTCCATACTTCCAGAAATTGTTATCTAACCCCCAAGGCTCAATGTCTGTGGTTTAATAATCTAGCAAATGAAATGGACAATCTGTATCTACTCCAATAAAGATACCAATATACCATTTCATACGTATTTGACATAAACTCTTTGGCGTAAGTAATAATTTGATCAAGGGATATGAAAGGTATATGATGATCTACATATATTTTATGTCATACGATCTAATACTTGCAAGTTTACCGAATTCAGTCGGAACTCGCACTACACAATCACACTTATCAAAGTTGCCTAATAACTAGATGGGGTTTCCAGAGGACACATGGAACATAACTGAATTCACTGACTTATATTTCAAAGATAGAATGGAGAAGAGCAAAATAAAGCACTACAAATGTCGAAACATTTCGCAACAAGCTGGACAATTTTGTCAATTCCAAATTTACAAAATTTAAAGCCCCTAAACCGTTTATTGCACATGATTTGAATCTTGCTATATTCTCTAGTACAAAATCTCCAATACTGAAGCATATTAACTTTAAAAATAGCCAAAGAATGGTCAAAAGCAAAATGCAAGCCACATTGTATATTAAATTGAAGACATGATTCAAATCCACCTCTGCAATATAAAAGCATTTTCTCTAGAAAAACAAACATGAAAGATCAACAAATGACGCAGACACTCAGCAAAAGTCTAATCACAAAGATTACAGAGTAACATTCAGCTAAGACAGAAAACATTTAGAATCAGATGCTGAGATTTTATTCCAAGATAAACAGTCACAGTCAACAAACTCCAAACAAAGCCTGGCCTAACAATGGGAAGAAAATGCTGTAACAATACCATGGGAAGTGCTGAAGCTTGCTCCACTAATTAAGATTTTCCATTTCACATTGTGCATTGAAAATTGTAGAAGTGTATGCAGGCTATAAAGAGCCCAAGAAAACAAAAAATAAAGAACTTTCACAATCATGGCCAAGCTTCAATTAGGCACATCCGTTGCAGACAATCAGCATATTTGGGTGCTAGATTAAGGCATTAAAGGAGTCTTTAACTATATGAGTATTTTATTAGTAAACCAGTTATATGCGTTTCAAGTGCTTTTTGTATTTTTGTTAGTATAGATCATTTAGGTAAGGGTAAATTACAAAATACCTCCTTGTGGTTAGGCGATATTTTAAGTTACCTCCCTAACATATTAAAACCTATAATTCGCCTCCTTGTGCTTTGGGTTTTTTTGAAAAGTAACGGAAATTGAATAACTTCACGGACTTTGTAAATCACGCGCACGCTCCTTCTGCTGAAGTTAAGTCTCCAGTCTGCCATTTGTTCCCTTTTTTTTCTTCCTTTATTCCTTACTTTCATCACTGATAAATCCGCACAAATTAACGATTACATGAGCCAGAGATCAAGGAAATCCCGGCGCCGGTTACAGGCCTGTCGGCCTTCATATCTGATAGTCCATTATTTGGCAAATATGAAGACGGAAAGCTTCTGGGCTGGCCAAAGCGTAGCAATTATAGTTATCAACAAGAAAAAGGTTGCGCTAAAGTTTAGAGCGGTGGTGATGGCTACTGCAGTGGTGATGACAGCTACGGTAGTGGTGAAAAAATAAGACCATTAGTGCTTCTTCTTAAGCTTTTGAAAGGGATCTGAGTTCCCAAGTTCTCAAAGTAATCGAAAGAAAGAGATCCAGAGAGAGAAGAAGAAGAACCCTGTTGCTGTAAATAGGAAGGATTTTCAGAACAGAAAAACGAAATTAGAGTCGAGATGCACAGTCCATGGTACCAGTAACAGTGAAGCAAATAAGCGATGCAATTCCGTCAAGCGATGACAAATCAACCTTTGCCATAGATGGTGTTGATGTAAAACATGTGGGTTCTGTTTTATTTTTTGTTTTAAGTTCTTACTTTTCCAAAGATTGGATTTTTAGTTCAAAAAAGTGATTTTGATTTCATAATGGGTTTCAGGTGGTGTTGGTGGGAATGTCATTTGATAAGTCTGAAAGGGTCACTAATGTCTCCTTTGTGATTGATGATGATACTGGCCGCATTAATTGCCATAGATGGTAAAAATCTCTACTTTCTTCTCTTTATATGAAAAGGGATTAGGCCTAGGCAAGGGAGTTTCCTGGAGATGTAAAGCAGAAGAACATGAGCATGTGACAGTGGAAGGAGGAAGAAATATTCAAGCACTTGGAGACATTGGCATTCGGTTACCGTTCTTGATGCTGTTGAAGTTATATGTACTATTTTGAAAATTTTGTGAGAATGTTCAATCAAGCCCACGAAGGAAAACTGCAAGCAGCTTGAGTATGAGAGAAAGAAAGCAGAAAATGGAAGCTGTGCTGCTGAGTTAATTACATACAAAAGCTGTAAAATACAAAAGTTGTAAATTGATGATTGAAGAAGATGATCATTAGGGTATTTTAGGAATTTCAGTTTCTGCCGTTACTTTATCATATTTCCGTCATTTTTCACTTTAGTCTGAACCACAAGGAAGTAAATTGTAGGTTTTTATAAGTCAGGAAGGTAACTTAAAATACTCCCTAACCACAGGGAGCTTTTTTGTAATTAACCCTTTAGGTAATATAAATGGGCAAAATGAGCTTTAGATCGAGCACGGTGGCAAAATGTGATCCATATAGCTGACCCACCTAGTGGGATAAAGGCTTAGTTTTTATTGTTGTTGTATAGAGCATTTAGGTAATTTACTATATCACAGGAATTTTCAGTTTTAGTATTTCATATGTTAGTAGCGTGTCCAAACGTGCAAATAGGAATCTTTTATGTTTTCTTAGTGTATGTAATAAAGGAAACTTACCCTTTATGATAGTTTAGCGGCTGAATCCCAATCCAAGTAGGACCAAGACAGATGAGAGATTTTTCAACTTAATAAAATTGCTGTAGACTATATTGTCTTTTGAGGATTGTCTGATGCGACTAGGGAAGGTGCCTAAAGATTTCTAGTTGTGATGCCTAAGGTTTTTTAGGAGTGATTCCTAGACTTGTTTCTTTCTTTTTTTTATAGAAATCTTCTTTTCTTTCAGCATTTTTTTACCCTTAAACTGCAACTCTTCAAGCATTACAATGCTTAAGAAGCTCCCTAAAATCTAAAAGCCTACCAACATGTTGTGCTGCTCAGGAATTTTCTAAAATCTTTGGGAGAAGAATTCAAGCCCTAACTGATTCAGCATGTGCCTGAAGCAAAGTTCAGATTATTTTAATGAATGTTCCTCAAACTCCCACTTTTGGCTGAGAAGGAATAAAATGGAATGAACCAGAAACTCATACAAGGAAGGGGTAAATATTTTCTCACCAAGAGGTCCACCAAATCAATTACATTCTTTCTCCAAAATATGCATTCCACACAAAAAGATAATATTAGAAAGAATTCGTTAAGTTAAAATGGAAATGTTGTGACCATGGATTACTTAAACTATCATACATACAAGCATAATGGTAATAATAGTTTGAAGGACATGCAGAATATTTCATATGAAAGAAAGGATTACATTAGGATGGCCCAAAAAGGAAGTTTAGGAAGATAATTCATTCCAAGAGATTACTTCCATACAACAGCAGATTAAAATAATCACAATTGATAAATTTGGAGAGAGAGAGGGGGGGGGGGGGGGGGGGGGGGGGGGGGGGGGGGGGGGAGAGGATGTGGTTTGTCGTTTATCCCTTTGTGGAGTAGTAATATGAATGGACTTGCAGAACATTTCATACTAGGAAAGTCAGGATCACATTAGAATGGCCTGAAAAGGAAGTTTAGGAACTCAGTTTGTTCCAAGGGATTAGTTTCATACAACACCAGATTAGAATCATCACATCATACTAGGAAAGTCAGGATCACATTAGAATGGCCTGAAAAGGAAGTTTAGGAACTCAGTTTGTTCCAAGGGATTAGTTTCATACAACACCAGATTAGAATCATCACAATGATAACTATGTGAAGAGAGAGAGGGGTAGTTATCCCAAAAAACTCTTCATACTTTTTTAATTCTTTTTTCTTCCTGATGGTTTGTTTATATTTTATTAAGTATTCAGACCCAAATAAAACATTTGGATTGTTGTACCTTTTCCAAATTGCTTTGTCATGCTACATCCTAAAATAAACTTATTAATGCTCAAAATTAAGGGGTTTCAAATACCATATCCAAGTATGAAGAAACTTTAAGCCAAAGGCTTTAGTGCTGAAGACTGGATATATTTGTCACAATGCAGTTGAGAAAGGCAATTGATATACTATGCTAAATGAATAACTCACAAATCCATTATCTTAAACTTGTCAAGTGTATGGTAACTCCACCACCCGCCAACCCACTTGGAAAAATAAATAAATAAATAAATAACAGAGAGAAAGACAAGAAAATTATTGTTGCTTTAGCATCACTGTTATTTTGTGTTTTTCTCACGCGAAAAAAGTAAGTTAACATCAGAACTCTGCAGAAAGTAACAAGTGACAAAGGGGTTTGTCATTTATCCCTTTGTGGAGTAGTAATATGAATGGACTTGCAGAACATTTCATACTAGGAAAGTCAGGATCACATTAGAATGGCCTGAAAAGGAAGTTTAGGAACTCAGTTTGTTCCAAGGGATTAGTTCCATACAACACCAGATTAGAATCATCACAATGATAACTCTGTGAAGAGAGAGAGAGAGAGGGGTACTTATCCCAAAAAACTCTTCATACTTTTTTAATTATTTTTTCTTCCTGATGGTTTGTTTATATTTTATTAAGTATTCAGACCCAAATAAAACATTTGGATTGTTGTACCTTTTCCAAATTGCTTTGTCATGCTACATCCTAAAGTAAACCTATTAATGCTCAAAATTAAGGGGTTTGAAATACCATATCCAAGTATGAAGAAACTTTAAACCAAAGGCTTTAGTGCTGAAGACTGGATATCTTTGTTAAATGCAGTTGAGAAAGGCAATTGATATACTATGCTAAAAGAATAACTCACAAATCCATTATCTTAAACTTGTCAAGTGTATGGTAACTCCACCACCCGCCAACCCACTTGGAAAAATAAATAAATAAATAAATAACAGAGAGAAAGACAAGAAAATTATTGCTGCTTTAGCATCACTGTTATTTTGTGTTTTTCTCACGCGAAAAAGTAAGTTAACATCAGAACTCTGCAGAAAGTAACAAGTGACAAAGGCATACCTCAACAACATCAATGAAGTCTTGTTTTCTATGGAAGGCACCAACCCACTTAGTGTGATCTGCACTCCTATGTAAGATATTACCATCAAAAGTAAGCTCCAAACACTCCTAAGCAGAGCAAGAACACACTAATAACAACCACACATCTCTCATATGAAAAACAAAGGGGAACAGGACAATTACTTCTCAAATCACCTCAAAATTGCAAAATAGCAAAATATTGCAGTGACACTACAACTACAATATATAGAATCTCCTTTTCTTTCCCACCATGGACAATAAGAGAAGATGTTCTACATTTCCAGGTTGAAAGCTCATGGCAAAATTTTCTAAAAGGAAATAAAAATTACGAATATCATCCTTCAAAGTTACAACAGTTTAGAATTTTTTTCCCCTTTCAACATAGAGAATAAAAAGAGAAGTTCTAGATCTACGGTTAAAAGCTCATGCCAAAATTTTCTAAAAGGAAATAAAAATTACGAATATCATTCTTCAAAGTTACGACAGTTTTTTTCCCCCTTTCAATATAGAGAATAAAAAGAAGTTCTAGATCTACAGGTTAAAAGCTCATGCCAAAATTTTCTAAAAGGAAATAAAAATTACGAATATCATTCTTCAAAGTTACGACAGTTTTTTTCCCCCTTTCAATATAGAGAATAAAAAGAAGTTCTAGATCTACAGGTTAAAAGCTCATGCCAAAATTTTCTACAAGGAAACAAAATTATGAATATCATCCTTCAAAAATAAATTACTATGAATGTGTCATAGCTGCTTAAATTCCCTCCCATCTCCTAATGCTTAAAACTTATCCCAAAAGCTATCATGTCATAAACACTTTTCTGTCAATCATGTTCAATGAATCAAAATGAAGCAACATAATTACTTTCAGGTACAAATGATTCAAGATGGCATACCCAGAATCCATCTTCATGTGGTGAGCATTGAAGAAAAACACAGTGGATGGAATCAAAGTTATGTCAAAATACTTGACATAAACTTGAATATCATCTGAATCAGCATCCACCAATGCTATAGTTGCAAACTTGGACACCTCCCTTGTTGATTTATATAGCTGAATACCAAACAAAGAAGCCATTTACTGCTATTAAGCATATGAACAAGTAATAGTTTTAACAGGGAAATAATTAGGAAAACACAGAAGAGCATCATTGCTTACAATCTCATCAAGTTGGAGACACACAGAATCAGAGGCACGGCCAAAGCGAAGGACGAGTACTTTGTCAATGGTGTCCTTAATGATAGAATCCACTTGCTGCTTCTTTGTTAATGTTGTTATTAGATAGCTCAACTTCTTCTTTGTTTCTACTAATTCTTTATCTCGTCTTGACTTCTATTAAAGAAAGGGAAAGAAATTCACAGTTCAATGGGTATCCTGTTATTGAATGAATTAGCTAATCATATTGGAATGTTTTGAGATTTGTCAATACCAACATTAACATAGATCCAGCTGATGCTAAGCAACACAAGAACTAAACCACCTAAAATTTTGGCTGTACAATTCTGATTTTTCAAAATAGGAAAAACACTCAATCCAACAGAATGTTCTTTAAAAGAACTTTATTAAGAACATTTTAAAACTAAAACAGTTCACAGCATCTTTCAAAAATAATATAGGCATGTATTTAGATTACAGTTTGAGAGGATACTCCCTTGTATCCTGTAGTTATCCCATAAAATTATAGTTACGTGACATGCTATTGATATGTGCACACAATATTGAAATGTAAAGCCAAATTGGTTTCAGTATTATTGGGTCCTATTTGTTTTCAGGATTTACTGCTAGTCTCTTTGAGACACTTCCACTATTTAGTTGCAATGGTTAATAGTGTCATATAACATGATACTAGCATCTTATAAAGTAGTAGATTACATAAGGATGTACAAGGATAATTACTAACAAGCTATTACAAAAGTCATCCTGATGAACTGTTTAAGAAAAAGAATCGTTTGTACTCAGCATAGATCTTAATACTTCATGCTGAAACTCATTTCGAATCAAATGAGAAATTGTGCAAGTCACATTATCATGCCCTTTTCTATATCCTCTTCTGTCACTTGATGAAGGAGGATGTTTCAAAAATAAAATTTTCCCAATCAATTTCAACTTGCATGTTCCTTTTCTTATTAGCATCCGCAGATTCTGGAAGAGCAAGGCTAATTTTAACACAAGGGATAGCTTCAGATGGAGTCATAATCCTCTGTATCCTAGACTTAGCAGAACTTATCTTTTCTCTCCTCCATTCATATGCCAACCGCCCTCTTCAAAAGACGGAGGGTCAGCATTCATTCCAACATCTTTCTCTAATATTTACTTCAGGAACATTTCTGATTTTCCTGTCCACCACTCTCTATAGGCATGAATGTCATATTTGTCTTTCGATTTCCTTTATCACCCTCTCCTCTCTGCCGCAGACTTAACCATAGGAAACTCATTCAAAAGCTTTGAATAAATAACTGCCAAGCATTCATTCATGTGAAATCTTTAAAAATTTTGGACCATTACTGCTCAAAATTGAAGAATGAACCAAAAGAGTAGATTAGCAAACATGAGAAATGAACCAAAAGAGTAGTAACTGATACTAAATTGAACGTAGCATGGTTCAAAGAAATCCTTGGGTCAGTGAAAGTAAGCAAAAAAGCAGCCTAAGATTTATGCAAGCAATCTAACAAGTCATGCTTGATCAAAGTATTCAGCCAAGACCATCAAAATACAGAGAAAATAAGAGCTTTCACCCAACTCAAGAATCACATTTCTTCTTTGAAACATTAGCGACCTAAGATTTCATCTTCCGAACAAAACTAATATGGGATCCGATGCATTCTGAAACAACTTTATATCATATATAATTTGAAACCACAAGTTCATTTCCAATCATCAAAAAGAGGTACAATTGTCATCTTAAACAGAGTGCCAATAATAATGAGTTGAAGAGATTAAGCAAGATATCCTATCCATTCGACAAACAAGGGTATCTTCCAAACAAGTAACAGAATATGAAGGAAAGGTGCTTGAGAGAAATCGTGAGAGCCAGATGTCGTAAAGGAGAGAATACATGAGAAGATTGACATTTTGTTTTAAATCTTCAAGCAGAATAATATGTCAAGAATAAAAAAAAAAAAAAAAAAATTCCTTTCAAAGAGAAAGGTAACTTTCACCTAAGAACCTTCTAGAATTTCAATTCATTGAACAGAAAGAACCTAATGTGTTACTTAAACCCACTGCACTCATCCGTGTACAGTAGTTCGGTAACCACCAGCTAGAAAACAGATTTATGGAAAAAAAAAATTTACAAACACTAGCTGGAGTCACAAGCTAATGTATGATGAGTTGTAACTGAAGGATCAAAAGTCAAGTGAGAGTCACAAGCTTTGACAAAAAGGAAGTAATTGTTTCAAAGAATTGAGCCTACAAACTCGCAGAACTGAATCTGGATAGAGCCAAACAATTCTGTGTCTTACTTCATTGGTTCAGGCAAACCTTGAGCTTAAAAAAGCGAAATAATTTCCATGTTTTTCCATTTAGCGGTACATCTCCAGAAATAATGCAAAAATATTTGCTGCTGAACCGTATATGTAAGATGTTTTTCTTTTTCTCAGTAATATTTTAAGAACTTTTATCGAAAGAGAGTATTTCAAGAAGCAATGATGCAGTGGACCATAAAGGTTTAGTATCACATTTATCTACTCAACTATGCAGCAAAAAAATCTTTAGTAATGTTTCCATGTCGCCCGTAATGATAGAATACAATGGCGAAATATGATCCATGTAGGTGACCCCACATAGTGGGAGAAAGGCTTAGTTGTTGTTGTTGTTGTAATGTTTACATGTCCCCAGCTAGCCACTACTCTAATATTCACAACAATATTTGGTATCACCTTTATTTCCTTTGGTTCCTTTCCCTCCAAAGGAACAATAAACAGCTGCAAAGGACAATAAGAAAAGTCTTTCTGCTGGCTACTATATATTTATGGTTAAATTTCATGGACGCGTAAGATGTTTATGGTCAACATTTTATACTCTTCAGAAGCAAGTGCAATAGCAAACTATCACCCAGAAACGAGATAGGCAGTGCATAAATGAGTTTTACCTACATCAAATCAAAATTATATGCCCCATCAACATGATTCCAGATTTCTAATATTCTCTCCAAAATTCATATTATAGGCCACAAAAAACGTATACACACACCAAGAAACATGAGACTGTGAGAACATGCTTTTAAGGCCGCCTATCAGCGGCTCGGACATTCAGAAATGCTCCCCCTAATCAACTTTGTGCAATGGCCACAAAAGCCTTCTCTAACCAATAGCTTATCAACAGTACACCAGTCAGTGAAATTTGAAAACATACGTTTATTGAGTTTGTCAAAGATGGAACAACACACCATGATCAATGATCAGTAGGATGAAATCGCCACCAAGATTCATAAGAACAGCCATAAAAATCCATCATCCAACCATTATAGTGACCATAATTTCCCTAAATCGCTAATCTTTATGGGTCATCAAACCTTTCACAATTGCAATCTCCACAAAAGTAAAGCACTTAATCACAACCATCCATGTGCTTACATAAAAACTTGCATATTGCATCCAAAGTTTTGAATGTTCCCTTCAAAGTTTACCGAAAAAACTAAAACTGATAATGCAAGCCAGATCAAATAGTTCAAATGATCATATCACTTAAAACCCATTCAAGACACACGCTAACACAATCAAAAACAATAATTAAAACCCAGAAAAAGGGGGAAAAAATAAATTCTGCAGTATAACAATAACAATATATGTGTTACAAACAATAATTAACAAGAAGAGTGTCTAAAAAAATTTAAAAAAAAGTACCTTTAGCTGCAAAACATGAGGTGGGTCGAAAATTTCAGACATTCCCACAGTGCCAACATCTTCTCTGAAAGAGAGTTTCTGAGCATACCCCAATGACATTTTCACTGGGTTTCTTTTCTTGATAAAATCAAAGAAAAATGGATTCCCAGTTTTGAATGATCAGGAAAAGTTGGATTGGAGAGCTTGAAATAGAAATTTGTTGGGTTTTATAATAAGGGACATGAAAGATGAAAACAACAAGTGGCAAAAATTTGCGTATAAATCAAAATTTATCAATTTTATGTTAAAAGAGGATATAGGGTATCACTTTATCAAAATTTGCTTATTAATTTTATATTAAAAGAGTATCGATCTAATTCAAAATTCTCGTATTAATCTTATATGGAATAAAATTCGCTCATCAATCTTATGTTGAGGCGAAAAATTTGCTTTATCAAATTTTATGTTCAAAATTATCAATTCAATACAAATTGGCTTATTTTGAAAAGAATCCATCCAATACAAAATTTGGGTATTAATTTTATATTGAATAAAATTGGCATATAAATTTTATGTAGAAAAGTATCAATTCAATATTTCCACAATGAAATATTAAATTTCACATGTCAATTTTAGTTTGAATAAAATTCGTGTACTATGAAAATTTTCAACGCCCATCAATTTTTTGTCAATGAAGTATCAAAATTTGGTATCAATTTTATATTGAATAAAATTTGCTTATCAATTTTATGTTGAAAAATTTCAATTCAGTACAAAATTCACGTAAAAAAATTTGCACATGTTGAAGAGTATCAATCCAGTACTAAATTCGCGTATCAATTTTATATTGGATAAAATTCTCATATCAATTTTATATTAAAGAGTATACTGCAATAAAATATCAAAATATGTGTATCAATTTTATATTGAATAAAACTCATGTATTAATTTTATGTTGAGATTATCAATCCAATACAAAATTCGCATATCAATTTTGTATTGAATAAAATTCACGTATCAAATTTATATTGAATAAAATTCTCGTATCAATTTATGTTGAAAAATATCAAACTAATACTTTTATAATGAAATAACAAAATTGGCATATCAATTTTATGTTAAGAGTATAAAAAAGGGTAAATTACCTTAGGGGCTACTAAACTATCTGGATAGTATACTTTTGGTCACTAATCTTTTTTCTGTTTCATTTTAGCCACTCAACTATAAAAAGTGGTATATTTGTAGCCATTTCGTTAATTTTAGCTGTTATCTTTAAATTTTTCCGTTAACTTCAATTATTTTTTATTAAACAATATTTTTAAGTATAAAAATTAAACACAACTTTGTTAGATGAATACCCACAATCCTAAATTGTAAATCCTATTATTTTATCTCATTTTTAGGTATAATATTATCTTAAAAAATTAAGAAAAAGATTGAATTTAACGGAAAAATTTATAGATAACGGTTGAATTTAACGGAAAAATTTACAGATAACGGTTGAATTTAACGGAATGACTACTAGTATACTACTTTTTATAGTTGAGTGACCAAACTGAAACAAAAAATAGATTAGTGACCAAAAGTATACTATTGAAATAGTTTAGTGGCTTCCAAGGTAGTTTATCCTATAAAAAACTGTAGAAGTACATGAAGGTGTGCGTGAGCCGCGTGTGTCATTAACTATTCGTTTTATATATGAATCATGTTTCATATATTAACCCGTTTGATATAAGTTTTTGCAATTTTTCTTAGTTTAACTTGATACATTAACAAAATTTATAACTTTATATTTAGTTAATTTGATCCACTTAAAAAAGTTTCTAACTTTTTAAAATTGAAATCATCAATTAAATTAATCAATAAATTAAACCTTTTTTTTAAAAATGTTTTAGTTATCAAGCTTTTTAAATTCATATGATTAGAAGGACAGAGATCAGATACTCTGTCCAAGATTATCTCTATCATATTATGTCCAATGTTCAAAACGATGTAATTTAACTAAAACTATGTATACCACTAAAATCACTTTATAATTATTAAACTCTAATAATTTAAACACTGCCTCAGCTAGAAGTGCCTATACAGACAAATTACTAGTAAGGCCAGTAATACCACTTCTAGGGGCCTGAAAATTCTCAAAATCTTGAACAACCCCACATGATGGTGCACACCAATTGCTAGTATCATTGTCTGCTACAAGAACTCTTTTCTTGCAACTCTTACAGAACCAAGAACTCTCCATCCCTTTAGAATCAATAGTTGTAAATTTTCCTTAAAAGAAACCCAACTTTTGGGCTGTTTGGCAGCAGATAAATTGAGGGTTTAAAGATTTATTGTGCAGGCTTGAAGATTAAAAAAATTCATAAACAACAAATAGGAAGGAAAAACAACAACAACAAAAGCATGATTCTAAGCAATCAAATTTATAAATAAATAAATAAATAAAACTAGAACCCACCTCCAATTCAACCCAATAGAGCTTGCACTCAGTGGAATGGATTGCTTATTGATAATACGACCTTGACCCACAAAACTATTAAAAAAAATACAACAAATATAAGTGAAAAGGCAAAATTTGAGTCGATTAATAATTTAGAAATAATGACGTTTAGCAGTGGTTACTCAATCTAAGGATTAAAAGCTTACTGTGATATTTTCTATTCTGTCTGATATAAGTTTGGGCAGAAGAATAAAGTTAGCAGATGGTTTAGATCAAATTTGTTTATCAGAATCAAAAGGTTTGATTAAGGGTAAATCACAATTGGAAGTAGGTTTAATTAAGGATCATGAAAGTACGATTGCAGGTTTAATATTTGGTTTAATTAATAAGTATGTCTCGAAAATAGGACAAGACTCCAATAAAACGGTTGATACATGTATCAAATATAACACAAAAACAAAAACTCACGTGGGATTGTGGCATATATACGAAAGTATAATGCACATATAATGCACTCCACGTATAAAGTATTATAATTATCGTATATAACGTATAAAGTATGACTGTGAAGGTATTATGATTGGCGTATAATGTATGAGGTATGAATAAGTATGAAGATATTATAATTAGAGTATAACATATAAGGTATGAACAATTATGAAGGCATTATGATTGGCGTATAATCGTATAAAGTATGAACAATTATGAAGTCATTATGATTGGTGTAACGCCTCGCCCAATTCTCTTAACAGAAATGCGACGAGAACGTTTGATTACACCCGACTCATGTTTAGACTCTATCTATGAACATTAACAAATCCTTACCTCAAGTACAAATAAATTTGCCAACACAATATTCACCTCATGTTACATCCCAAAAGTCAATCCATTCAAAATATTAAAGTTGTTTATCAATGTGAATACAATCTAAATCTTAACAACTAACATACCTTAATCTTCTACTCCTATATTCTTTCATCGTGTTCGAAAAATTTAGAATTCAGTTCATCATTTAACTCGTTTTGAATCACTCTCAAAATATATTTTATAAAGAATGAGTTCAAAATAGCTTAGGGTCTGTTTGGTTTCATCAAAATTTGTGATTTATTTCACAATTGCAAAATGAGGTGTTTGTTTTGTTCAACTTTTTCATCAAAATTTTTAAAACACAAAACAATGCTACAGTAATTATTTTTGCTACAGTAATTTTTATAAATAAAATATTGAATTTGAATTTGAATTTTAAATTTTAATAATAAACAATTATTCCTAACACACTTCCCATCAAAATAAACTAATAAAATACTAATTCAAATTTAAATTTCAAACTTTTATTAATAAAAAAATCTTCAATACAAATCCCAACAAAATAAAATCATTCATTTCAAACACTCTCAAAATATTCCTTTTTCATAACCAATCCCAAGAAAAAAATTTTCAAGATATAATCCAAAAATAGCTTGTCCAAACGGAGCCTAAGTGAGTGAGTAATGGATAATTTTTAGAAAATTAACTTTAAGAACAATACAATTTCAATAAAATATTTCTCCAAGTCAAATAGGCATATGACAAATAGTTAATCAATGCATATAACCATATGGCATAAAATCTTATCGCAAATATATAAACTATTGTACATTGCACATATCCATGAATCACATAACTTTGCCATGAATGCAATGTAAAAACATTCAACATATAATCAGTAGCTGTCACTATTGGTCAAGCCGACCTTTACCAACCATATCTTCCCTAGCAATTCATTGTTGCATGTACGACTTGAGAAACTACCTTATCTTTCCTTGTGGTCAGTGGCCACTACGACCCCAAAGACCTAACGTGCATTCGAACTTGCCACTCTGACTCCCGTCAATGGGATTAAAAACTCCTTATCGCAACCATGAGCCTTGGCTCAATGGTCACCACTTAATTCAGGTGAGTTGGAGGTCAGGAGTTCAACTCCTGCCTCTAACAAAAAACCCCTCCTATTTATGGATAAATAGGATGGGGGAATATTTGTGGAAAAATAAAGTCCTCCCGGGGTACATACACTAGTGGAGAAAGACTTATGGTACGTATGCGTAGGAGTGAGGCCGTGTGGGGCCGGAATTCGCTGGAGGAGCATCGTCTAACACTTCGGAAGGATACTCGTCCAATACTTTGGAGGGGTAGAGTGAAGACTTGGTGACCAAAGGTTGAAGACTAGCCCTGGTACCCAACTTGGGCTGGTACTATGAGAGTAGTATCCATCTGCGTAAGTTGGGATCTGGGTCATCAAAAAAAAACTCCTTAATCGCATGACGGGTCGCACCGGTAAGGTCTTAGTATAATCGTCGGCCCGATGCCATCTCGATTACCTTCCAAGCCAACACCTACTAGGATTCATGCAATAAAATACAATACACATATAACACATTTATACATTCCAAAAATCATATAACAATCACTTTTCACTAGACATATCTCAATTATTCACCAATCACTGGTAACATTGAACTGTAGAGGTGGCTCGTACGGACTCTAGATGTGACTCCCGCCTTTAAAGTGGCGTAGCACTTAGAACCGTACAATACTGAGTTCCAATGTACCTAGTTTATCAATACATATTTTATGAACATGAAGTCACACATATACACCGATATATCAATTACAACCGGTGCCAGTTGGCAAAGGACCAGAAAATAGTATTTTAGGAAATCTTTTATGAGAGAATAAAATAGTATCGATTATGCCTTTATGAATTTTTTTTCTACTAATAATCTACTAAGTCTTCCGTACCATATTTTAGGAATTTTTTTTATCCTATATAGTGTCTTGATTTGTTTGTATACATTATTTGGAAAATCATTAATTTCAAATTTAGGAGGTTGTTCTACTTATACTTGTTCTTGTATATATCTATTTAGAAATGCAATCTTAACACCCATTTTAAAGAGTTTAAATCCTTTAAAGCAATTATAGCAAGTAACATTCATTTAGACTCAAGCCTTGCTGCGGGGGCAAATGTTTGATCATAGTTTATCCCTTTCTTTTCTATATATCTTTGAACTACCAATCTAAATTTATTTTTTATTACAACTTCCGATTCATTTATTTAATAACATTCCTGTAGACTCAACCTTTGCTACGGGATCAAAGGTTTCATCATAGTTTATCTCTTTCTATTTATCTTTGAACTATTAATCCAACTTTATTTCTCACTAAAATTTCAAATTCATTTAGTTTGCTTCTACATACCCATTTAGTTTATCTGATAGAATATTTTTTTCGTCTCTCTACTAATACCCAAATTTTACTTCACTCAAATTAATTTAATTCTTCATGCATAGCCACAATCTAATTATCATCTTTTAAATCTTTATTTATATTTTTAGACTTAATTTGATATCGAAGTGCTAAGTTATTTTCCAGAATTGTTTGAAAGGATAATCTTATATTCAGTCCTCTTGGAGAATTTCCAATGATTAAGTATTTAGGGTAATTTTAAATGAATTTCCATGCCTTAGGTAATGGATGACTTTCTTCTTGCTCTTGAGTTTCATCCACTTTAAGGAAGTTCAATAGGTTGTGATGAATTTTGTTCATATTCATCATTACCTTGTTCATTTATGTAATTTTCTTCTTTTCGTACTTCCTCCTCACTTCTTCAATTCCTTAATTTGTACTTCCTTTGTTCTTTTTTAATTGTCCCCAAATAGAAAAACACACAAATTAAGAAAATAAAATTTTTGACTGATTTATCCCTAATAATGATTACTGCACAAATTTCTACCACTTTGATTAGTAATTAATACCATCAGTATCTAAAAATAAAAACATGGCACTTCTACACTTATATTATATATAATGAATGTTCAACACTTGACGAAGATTTAATGCACTTCTACACTTACAGGTGGATTGATAATGACATTTTAGATGAATTCAACAAAGAATAGAAAAACATGGCACAATTTTTAACACAATATTTAGAATGGTTCAAGTTTCCTCTTGGAGAACTCTATATCTACTATTTAAGCTACCATTCTTAGGATTTTAACAATCTACTAACAAGAATCTTTTCAGTAGATGAGATTAAAACTCAGTTTATCAACTCCATACAACTAAGTTGTACCCAACTTAATAGCTATCCCAAACTACGAGATAGGTTTTTACTCTCCTCCTTGGAGAAATCTTTATAATCTTACCAATATGTGATACAAGAAGTGAATGTCCTCTTGATAGGGTAGATAATTCCCTTTAATCATTTTTCAAATGTAGATAAACTTTTTCCAAATCATGATTGTGATGATTGTGACCATTGTGTAATCCTTTGAAATTTTTCAATACCGGCGTGTAGCCATATGAGGAATAAGAGTTGAGCCACGAAAAAGTCATTATCCTAATATAATATTTAAGAGTCAAAATATAGCAAGAAGTTACCTAATTGGAAGTAAAATGCTAGATCAAATTTGTGAGTAACTTTAGAGTTTATCGCTCTACTTCAATCCCATTGTGTGTTGACCAAGTGTGAAGCCTCCGTTTGTTCCCAATTCCATGTGTCGACTTGATTTGCTCTCCTTAGTTGTGCTACAATCCTTAAGTCTCTGTGCAACACTAACACATTGTCTAGATAGCATTGAAGCAACATAATTACTTTCAGATACAAATGATTCAAGATGGCATACCTAGAATCGATCTTCATGTGTTGAGCATTGAAGAAAAACACAATGGATGGAATCAAAGTTATGTCAAAATATTTGACATAAACTTGAATATCATCTGAATCAGCATCCACCAATGCTATAGTCGCAAACTTGGACACCTCCCTTGTTGATTTATATAGCTAAATACCAAACAAAGAATCCATTTACTGCTATTAAGTAGATGAACAAGTAATAGTTTTAACAGGGAAACAATTAAGAGTATAGGAAAACACAGAAGAGCGTCATTGCTTACAATCTCATCAAGTTGGAGACATACAGGATCATAGGCACGACCAAAGCAAAGGACGAGTACTTTGTCAATGGTGTCCTTAATGATGGAATCCACTTGTTGCTTCTTTGTTAATGTTGTTATTAGATAACTCATCTTCTTCTTCGTTTCTACTAATTCTTTATCTCTTGTCTTGACTTCTATTAAATAAAGGGAAAGAAATTCACAGTTCGACGGGTATCCTGTTATTGATTGAATTAGCTAATCATATTGGAATGTTTTGAGATTTGTCAATACCAACATATACCAGACATTAACATAGATCCAGTTGATGCTAAGCAACACAAAAACTAAAAGCAACACAAAAACTAAACCACCTAAAATTTTTGCTGTACAATTCCAATTTTTCAAAATAGGAGAAACACTCAATCCAACAGAATGTTCTTTAAAAGAACTTTATTAAGAACATTTGGAAACTAAAATAGTTCACAGCATCTTTCAAAAATAATATAGGCATGTATCTAGAAAACAGTTTGAGAGGACACAAAATTGAAATGTAAAGCCAAATTAGTTTCAGTATTATTGGGTCCTATTTGGTTTCAGGATTTAATGCTAGTTTCTTTGAGACACTTCCACTATTTAGTTGCGATGTTTAATAGTGTCATATAACATGATACTAGCATCTTATAAATTGTAGATTCCATATGGATGTACAAGGATAATTACTGAAAAACTATTACAAAAAGCCAACCTGATGAATTGTTTAAGAAAAAGAATAGTTTGTTTGTACTCAGCATAGATCTTAACACTTCATGCTGAAACTCATTTTGAATCAAATGATTGAAATTGTGCAAGTCCAGTAAGACATTGTCATGCCCTTTTCTATATCCTCACCTTTCACTTGATAAAGGAGAATGTTTCAAAAATAAAATCTTCCCAATTAATTTCAACTTGCATGTTCGTTTCCTTATTAGCATTTGCAAATTCTGGAAGAGCAAGGCTAATTTTAACACCAGGGATAGTATCAGATGGATTCATAATCCTCTGTATCCTAGACTAAGCAGAACTTATCTTTTCTCTCCTTCATTCATGTGCCAATCGACCTCTGTAAAAAGTTGGAAGGTCAGTATTCAACCCAACATCTTTCTCTAATATTTGCTTCAGGAACAGCTTTTTACTCATTTTTTATTTTCCTGTCCACCACTCTCTATAGGCATGAATAGGGGCGTTCAACAAAATTCAAAAATCACCCGCACGACCAAACCACACCGCACCACACTATATAGTGTGCAAACCGTGGTTTTATTGTTTTCAATAGTAGATTTTGGTTTCAATATTTTGAAACCGCATGGTGCTGTTCGGTTTTATTTTGTAAAAGTAAAACCGCACCATATATATTATAATACTAGAATAATTCTATATAAAATCATTCAACATAGAAAATATTGATAATTTCCCTTAATTGCTTACACTTACCTTACATTGTTATTTTTTGCTTTTTGTATTATTGAAAAAGAATATACATATACCATAAATTTCAATATTTGAATAAGGTAACATCATATATTTTTCTTATCACCCAATTCTTTCTTATTCGTACTTGTATATTAACATTGTATGATGGTATAAGCATTCTTCTTTTATTAATTGAGTATGGTATACTTTAACTTGTGGTGTGTGTTTTTCTGGTGTGGTTTAAACCATGGTTTTCATATTTCCTTTTATAGTAGAATTCAGGATTTCCTGTTTGATTCAAAACAATGTAACTTGACAACATCACATCCGATCGATGTGAATTCAAAACTAGATAAATCCATATTCAAGTTAAGAGAACTCTTATAATTTATGAAATTTCATGTTGTGCATTGAAAGTGTTGGAGAGCGTTTCAACATGTGCAAGGGCTTTAAGAACCCATAACAAATATTTAGTTCTATCATATTCAATTCAATCTGTCATAACTCGAGATGAAATTATCCAAATGATGTGAGAATAAAGCCATTTGAAACTAGCTTTGGAATGCTAAAACTTTCTTGTTTTACAAGATTCCAAATTAAACATGAAAGATGTTCAAAAATTCATTCTAAAAGACAACCTAAATTTAGGTCATAAATTTCAGTACCGTCATGTTTTATTCAAACTAGATAACTTAATATCCAAATACCCAAATGTGGTGAAACTAAAAGTATATGAAAATAGACTCATAATAAACAAATTCTTATGTTACATTGTTTCCAGAATTCAATTTGCAACATATTGGAAAAACTGTTCAAATTGCTATAACGATTTAAAATCATGTAACAGAAATTCAGTTCTACCTTTCCTGATTCAATTGGCTATAACTTCTCAACCAATTATCTAAATAATATGAAAATAGCATTGTATAAAATCTAGATTAAAAAATCTAAAACTTTTATGTTTTATAAAGTTCCAAATTCATTCTACAAATGGGTGTAAAATTGTTCAAACTTCATGTAAGACTGAAATCTCGTAACACATTTCAGTTCTGCCATAGTGATTTCAAATGGCTATAACTTTGTAACCAAATATCTAAATAATGTGAAATCAAAACTGCGTAAATCTAGGATCAAAATGTTAAAACTTTTATGTTCTATAAAACTCCAAATTCAGTATATGAATTTGTGTAAAAGCTGTACAAAGTTGTTACAATTACTGAAAGTCCCATCACGAAGTTTCTGTCATTCAATGGTGATTTCAAATGGTTATAACTGCGTAACCAAAGATCCAAATAACGTGAAACCAAAGCTGTATAAAAGTGTAATCTAAATTCTAAAACTTTTGTGTTGTATAAAATTCCAAATTCAATCCACAAGATGAGGTAAAAACAGCTCAAAGTTGCCATGCTGGCTGGAAACGCCTGAGCATATTTCAATGCTAAAGTAGCTTAAAATTAGCTATAATTTTGTGACTACATATCCAAATAACATTAAACCAAAACGGTATAAAACTAGACTTGATATGAAAAATTTCTTGTATTACACCAATTTCGAAATTCTGCCAACAAAAGTAAAACAAAACCATCCAAAACTATCGAAAACCTTAAGTTTCTGTCACAAAATTCTGTTCTGGCAGAACTATTTCAAATGGTCATAACCTGGAAAAAAAAAATCTAAATGGGATTAAACCAGAGTTATATAAAACTAGGTTTATAGTACTAAAACTTGTATGTTTGAATTATTTTCAAATTATGCACACAACTGAGTCGAAAGTCTGATTGAAATAAACATGTATGCCGCCTCCCTGTGAATCTTAAATTTCAACTCACTTCCTTTAAGCATTATGCCGAGTAGGTTGGGGGCACCAAAAAGATTCCAGTCCTACAAAATCCTCCCATTACAGTCATGCTAAAGCACAAAAAATTTCAATCTCCAAAAGGAAGAAAAATAAACCGCGAAACACAGTGACATGTGAAATAATATGCAAAAATTTTTATATGACTGACAATACGATTATGTTTATATGGGATTTCATTCCAAAATCAATTCTAATTGATTACTGACATGATCATACCAAACACAAAATTTTCACACTCCCAACGGTTCTGTTCCAAAATCTTACATTTGGAAACAAGTATGGTCAAGCCACAAAATCCAACTAATATTTGGCAAATATACCTCACATGATGTAATCTTTGAAACACAACAACAAGACAAGCAATTTAATCTATATTAAAAATTCAAACATGAAACTAGTTATTAAAAGTAATTTTACTCACTAGAAAAAAATATTAATATAACTGAAATATTTCTATAGGAATTCAAAATTATAATACAAATTGCATTGCTATGATAGAAAGTGGAGTGGATCAAAGTTGTATAAAAGAAGGAACAATACCAGTTAAATATTGTTCAAAAACAAATCATAGATTACAAACAGCAGATAGAAATCCACTAAAAGTTAAATATAAATTAAAAAATGGTTTCATATGTAATAATAATTATTGTTTTAAACATTCATTTATCATAGTAGAAGATTTAACACAAGATGTTATATTAGAAAACCCTTTTTTATATCAAATTACTCCCTTTAAGAAGACAACAGAAGGAATAAGTTTAAATATAATGAGAAATAAAATATTATTTCAATTTATTACCCCAGTAAGGAAAAAAGAATTAAATCTATTACAGGCTAATAATATTTTCCATCAAGTCAAACAAAAAGAAAATCAAATAAATTATATAAGAGAAGAAATTACATATCAGCAAATAGAATTACAATTAAAACGAGAAGAAACTATAACAAGAATTACTGAAATAGAAAAGAAATTTAAAGATTCAATATGTGCTGATCACCCATCTGCATTTTGGTCAAGGAAAACTCATATAGTTGAATTACCTTATGAAGAAGATTTTAATGAGAAAAATATACCAACAAAGGCTAGACCAATTCAAATGAATTCTGAATTATTACAACATTGTCGCACAGAAATTCAATCATTATTAGATAAAAAATTAATTAGAAAATCAAAATCTTCATGGAGTTGCCCAGAATTTTATGTCAATAATCAAGCTGAAAGAGAAAGAGGAGTTCCAAGATTAGTAATAAATTACAAACCTTTAAATAAAGTATTAAAATAGATTAGGTACCCAATACCTAATAAAAAGATTTATTAAATAGATTATTTAACGCTAAGGTATATTCAAAATTTGATTTAAAATCAGGATATTGGCAAATTCAAATAGCAGAAAAAGATAAGTATAAAACAGCATTTACAGTTCCCTTTGGTCATTACGAATGGAATGTAATGCCATTCGGATTAAAAAATGCCCCTTCTGAATTTCAAAATATTATGAATGACATATTTTCTGCATACACATTTATGATAGTATACATAGATGATATATTAATTTATTCTAAAAATATAGATGAACATTTTAGACATTTGCATATATTTTAAAAAATAGTAATTAAGAATGGATTAGTAATATCAGCCCCAAAAATGAAATTATTTCAAACTCAAATTAGATTCTTAGGACATGAAATTTATAAAGGAACAATTAAGCCTATTAATAGAGCATTAGAATTTGGAGAAAAATTCCCATATGAAATTAAGGATAAAAATCAATTACAAAGATTTTTAGGATGTTTAAACTATGTCGCTGACTTTTTCCCAAATTTGAGAACATTATGTTCACCATTATATCAAAGATTACAGAAGAATCCACCTACATGGACAATTAAGCACACTAAAATAGTTAAAGAAGCTAAAGAGAAAATCAAGTCTTTACCTTGTTTAGGCATTCCTCATCCTAATGCATTTATGATTATAGAAACTGATGCCTCAGAAATAGGGTATGGTGGAATTTTAAAACAAAAATTGAATAATAAAATAGAATTAGTAAGATACACTTCAAAAGTATGGATAGGATCGCAAAAGAATTATTCAACGGTTAAAAAAGAAATTTTAGCAATAGTAATGTGCATTTCAAAATTTCAAGATGATTTATATAATAAAAAATTCCTATTAAGAATAGATTGTAAATCCGCTAAAGATATACTTCAAAAAGATATTAAAAGTTTGGTATCTAAACAAATATTTGCTAGATGGCAGGGTATATTATCTGATTTTGAATTTGATATAGAGTATATCAAAGGAGAAAATAATTCCTTACTTGATTTTCTAACTAGGGAATTTTTGACAGGTAAAATTCCTAAAAATGGCGAATAAAGGAGAATCATCATCATCATTCAAAAATCAGCAAAAAAGGACTCCACAAGATTATATATCAAAGGTGAACAATCCTAGACCATTGTCACCAATTATTCAAACATCAAATAGGTTTGCAAATATAGAAGAGTTCCCGGTACTTCCTCTCACTTAGACTCAAATCACTCAAACACCCTTTGCACAATTAAGAAATCAAGCCAATAGTCCAATTAATACTCCAAAAGAAATTAGTCATTTATCTCTTATTCAAAATACTGAATCTGATAAATCATCATATCAAACTAAAAAAACTTTTGAACATTTAAGTCTAACTAAGTATACTACTAATATTGCTATTTCTGATATGATATATTATACGAAACAAATATTTAAAGAAGATATATTATGGTATTCTGATGATTTACTAAAAAATCAAATTTTTTATGAATTCATTTTAGTCGACTCTCAGTCCGCTGAAATTACTCATCAATTTGAAGAAAAAAATAAAATTTCTTACTCAAAATGTATTATTAAGCATGTTTTAGATTCAGATGATTGGTCAAATATGTTTTCCAAAAAGCCCTTTTCAATACCCTTCCAACCTGCGGGATATTCATATGAAGATTACAAGCAAGCATGGAAAAGAGCATTCTATTTAAGATCTTTTAATCACTCTCGGTTTTTTCAATTCCATAAAGAATGTAAAATAAGTTTCCCATTATGGTTCTTTGATTGGTGGGACATCATGGATGTCAAGTGGATATTATGCCGACTCCAGCACAAGAAGGACTTCAATATTGGAAAAATAATAGTAAAATGAAGGAATATCATAAAGAGATTCAATGGCATGTGTCACTACGAGTACCATGGATTTGGTATTGGAATTTTCAGATTCAACAAGTCAGACCTTTGCCAAAACCAATGTCACTCATCCGTCAATTTAAAAGCAAGTGGTGGGAAAAATTCGATGTAACATTATGCTGTCAAAAGGCAGTGGCCACTTTAATGACCACTGGCAAAAGGACTTGGACAAATCCCACAACTCCAAATACCCCACAACAAAAGACTCCACAATCAACAAATCAAAATACATCAAAACAGGCAGAAACCACTCAAAAAAGAAAATTCACAGATGAAGATATGGAGGAATTTCTCCAGTTTATGGAATTCAAAAAGAACAAAAAGCAACAACAGCCTCAAATGTCGATTGACTCTACTCCAAGCCCCTCTCCTCAAGATATGTTCGGAGGACAGTTTGCACAAGATCCTTTTGAAGAATAAAAAAAAAGTAAAAATAATTAATTTCAATTATTGACTCACAGGATGAAGAATATGCAGCAACAACATTCAAAAGCAAAAGGTTTCAGATGGATGCAAAAATGAGGATGTATGGAAGAAAAAAATTCAAATATTGTCAAACTTTTGCATAAAAGAGAAGAAGGACAGACAAATCCAACAATAATTCATCAAGATGGGAAAAGTTATCAAGAATCTATTCAGTCTGCACAAATAGGGAAAGATGAAGAAATTCAACAATGGTGGGCCTATTATGTTAACAAGACAAGAACAGATTATTGGAACTATAGGCCAGCAATTTTCAAAAAGATGTGACATAAAGAAGTTCTCCACTCAAAGATGTGACATAAAGATGTTCCCCACTCAAAGATGTGACATAAAAACACTCTTGTTGTATCCAATTTTAGCTTTAGTCTTGGAGAAAAAATTATATCCAATTTTAGTTGTAAACAAAGGAAATAGTTAATTTCTTTTAGAAGTATTGGGTTTGTTTGTACTATTTAAGCTTGTATAACCTTTGGTCCATTGCTTAATTGCTTGTAATGCACTGTTATTAGTGCATTTTCTTCAGCTAGTTAGCTAGTTTGTACATATCCTTATTTATAATGAAATTATATCACTTTTGAACAAAAAAAAAGGCAAATAAGCTTCAATTTCTTTTAATCAAAAGCGATATTTCAATGATAATAAGTAAGAATTACATCATAGCTAAATTAGTTTAAAATACAATTAAACTAACTATATATCAATATCTAAATACACTGATGAAAGAAGACAATGTATTACAAGCAATGTATCAAATGACCTACCACCAATGAGAATTTTAAATACATAATTATGAAATTCTCAAATATTTAAAATATAAGTAATCAACTGAAATTGAAATCAACATCTTGTTCTTAATAACTTTTAGCTAAAATGAAAGAGAATTTATCCCTTTTCTAATAACTATTAGTTAAAACTGAAAAAGATATCTCATTCACTTTCTAATAGTTGATTTAATTCAACACAATTTTGTGCATATTGAAAAAAATCATTTCTTTTCCTAAAACTGAAATATTAAAAAACAAAAACTATAATGACAAAATATTAGAAAATAAAGAAATTATAATCCTAGCCATATTTTTCACTCAATGGCCTTCTCCGTCAAAAAGGCAAAATTGACTTCTAATAAAGAAACTTTGATGTTGACTTCTAATAAAGAAACTTTGATGCAAGTTTTTTGTTGAAGAATTTGGAATGGAAGAATCTTTTTTTTTTGAAAATTATTTCCTCGAGATAAAGTCAAGTTGTTAACATTATTCGTAACAATGGAGGCCTTTTTTTTCAAAATTCAAGTGGAGATGAAAGATTGTTCCTACCCAAATCTTTAGAAGACATTTATCTAGAGCTAAAGGTAATGAAAAAAACTCCAACATGAAAACATTTCTTGTTATTAAAAGAAGACTAATACTCCTATTCAGGAAACAAAAACAAGAAATTACAACGGGATGATGAAATATGGGGTGGTGGGGAGGGCAACTAAATTTTCTCGAAGCAGGTTTTTATTTATAGAGAAAAGACAAAGAGTATTTTTTTAAAAAGAAAGTCATTAGTATTTTGTTTAGAGACAAATAAGCTCGGTTGGGATAGCGTATTTTTTAGTTTTGTTATTATTGCAATTTGTTACAAGAAATAAATATCTTAGAAGTGTTTGAATTGATGAGTTTGTTTTGTTGAGATTCGTATCAAAAAGTTTTATTAATAAAAATTTAAATTTTAAATTTGAATTAATATTTTATAAGTATGTTTTGATTGAAAATTGTGTTAAAAATAAATATTTATTATTAAAAATTTAAAATTCAAATTTAAAATGAATATTTTATTTATAAAAAATAGTGTAGCATTGTTTTTTGTTTTAATAATTTTGGTAGAAAAATAAATAAAATAAACAAATCAAATTAGATTTGTGAAAATAAACACTAAAACATATATAAGCAACTAAGAAACACAACAAATGTTAGCTATCCCAAATCTGCCCACCGCACCGACCTAATAATAAGAATACATCCAACGGCAACATTCCTCTACTTTCCTATATTACTACTTGAGTTTCAACCAAATAGAAGCAACATTGTACTAAAGCAAAATCAATACCGTACTAAAAAAAAATTAGAGAATTTTTTTTGGAAAGTTTAAGACAACAAACTGCAACATGGGTACTGGAAAGAAGAAAATAGAGATTAAGAAGATTGAAAAATAATCGGCAAGAATGGTTAGTTTCTCAAAGAGGTGGAAGAGACTATTTAAGAAAGCACAACAACTGAGAACAATGACGGGTTCCAACATTGCTATTGTTGTTTTTTCACCCACAAAAAAATCTTATACCTTTGATGATCCCGACACCATTAACGCTATTTTGGAATAATGCCTCAGTAGCTGTTAGAATAATTTGAAGGGATCAGAAACTACTACTGGTTTTAATTGAACGAGTTGTTCTCAGAGTTGTGCGAACAATATTATATATGGAGGGAGTAATACGATTAGTAGGTTTGGATTTGAATCTGCATGTTATTAGGAGACGTTGGTCCAGTACAAACCCTTGGTTTGATTAGATTAGAACAATGCTAAAATCCATATCAAATCCAATTACCATTTTTAATTCAAAACTCAAT
Source organism: Ophiorrhiza pumila (assembly GCA_016586305.1). NCBI lineage: Eukaryota > Viridiplantae > Streptophyta > Magnoliopsida > Gentianales > Rubiaceae > Ophiorrhiza > Ophiorrhiza pumila. Next base: position 20,266,901 of record BLIW01000005.1, read on the forward strand.
CCAATCAACAAATTCAATATTAATATAAATTAATTAAAATAAATTCAAGACTACCACTTAATTCAAACAAACAATTTTCCAAATACCTTACATAATAATCGATACAAACTTGATCCATATTTTTTTTAAAGTTGTAAAAATAAAATTAACAATTATATAAAATAATAATAAAAAAGTGAGAGAATCAGTTAACTAAATGCTTACAAAGTACAAACCCCTTTTTTATTAGAACCCTAACTGTTTACTTCTTCCTTATTTTCGCATATTTATTTTATAAGGTAGGTATAAATACGCACGAGCTACAAATAAATGACAACTTCCTTATTCACTATAATTACATTTCTTGCTTAAAAATATCTTCCTAATTTGTATAAAGTTTTAACTTTATTTAATTGTAGTCAAATAAAAATAATAAATAAAATTTTTACGTTTCCTAAATAAATACAAATAAGAGTTCTAGCATACTACCCTACTTAAAAGGAATCAGGTTATCCTACCCTCATCTTTCTATATTAATACTTCAGTTTTAAGAAATAGAAAAGAAATATCATTTAGGAAATTTTGGGAGAAAGAAAAAAAGAAAATTTTTAACAAAATTGTAATTGAAATTCGATTATTTGTACAACAAATTTGGTCTTAATTTATAGTTGCACCCTTGCAAGAGATATTCAACTGATAAAATTAGTTTCTCAATTGTTCCAAATGAAGTATTAATTGTTAGGAATTATTAATTAGTGAAAGCCATCAAATAAATTTCAAAACCCAAGATCATTCATGCCAAATCACTAAGAATCAATAAACATTAAAATGGTTGGTTTGTTGGTTTAGCACAAATAGACCTTTATCTGAATCCATAGCACAAATAGACCTTTATCTCCCTGTAACTTTTTTGGTTTAGTTTTTCAAATCTACATGGTTTCTCTCTGTAGAACTCCTTTAGTTTTCTCTGTATGTCTCACTAGTAATGTGATGCTAAAGAGACAGAAAAAATATGTGTGATTTGGGGATCATAACCACTATATATATAGACAACTAAACTTACATGTCTTTTAGCAGTTTCTATTTCGGCCCATCATCAAAATAGAAACATACCCTAAAGTCTCTACACATTAAAGGTCCACACCCTATTAGAAACATTAAAGTCCAAATACCAAAACTTAATTGATCACTTTAGTTGAGGCTTATCTATTAGACAGTCTCGCAATACATAATTATTTCATATATAAACCCAATGTTGGATTAATAATCCAACAATCTCCCACTTGGGCTATATGTGTAGTTTTATAATTATGCTCTGCAAAAATAACCAAATGAGCTCAACCTTAGTGTCATTATGGAAATGTATCTCCAACTAATCTAATCCATCAATCACACCAATATAGGATCAAAAGCGATTTTTGCTACATTATTCGTAACTCGATCTACCAATGATCACGTATGTCGATACAACTGAATGACATAAATCATGAATGATCTTAACATGACTATTTTCAACTGGTCCACCTTTAAACTTTATCGAGATCATACTGTACTTAAATCAGAGTGTAAATAAATTGAAACTTTATTTCTGTAGAAAATAACCTCAAAATATCTGTAAACTAAAGTAGACCGGTTACGGTTCGTGAACCGCCGGTTCACGGTTCCACGAAGGGTGGAACCTGAACCAGCCCTTGGCCTTACAGTTACGGTTACGGTTCGTGAACCACCGGTTCACGATTCCGTCACAGTTCCGGTTCGTCAAGGTTCCGGTTTGTTAACGGTTTTTTACGGTTCGAATTTTTTAACATTAAATTTGAAAAAAATAAATACAATATATACAAATTTAATATAATTGAAAAGTAACTTAAATTAATATGTAGATGTAATGATGTATAAACAAAATATAATAAAATGAAAAATACTCTATATTTGTTAATAATTAAATATTAATTACCATTAACATGTTACTAATGGTTGTACCATAATGAATATGGATAATAATTGATATTATTTGAATATTAAACTATGAGTTTAATCATGCATTTATATGAATTTATTCAATATGGTTAATCATAAGTAATCTTTTATTTTAATATATTTATAGTTTAATAATCATCCATTAATAATATTAGATAATGAGAAAGTTTAATAATTCAATTGTAACATGGGCTTTATCAATTATACAAGGAGATCCAAACACTAAAGTTTAAAGCAATGGGAGGGCTACAGAAAAGTTTTGGTTAGCCCAGTCCATGACAAGTTTTCTTTTCAGGCTCAGGCCCAATTGGATTCTTTTTTTTTTAAACTGGCGGTTTGAACCGCCGGTTCACGGTTCACAGAAGCTGTGAACGGGACCCGGCCCGCCTGGGCCGATTTCGGTTCACAGTTTGGGCCCGGCATGGGCCGGTTCCGGTAGTAGTAAAAAATATGTCATATTAGAAGAGCATCTAAAATTACAAACTTCCACTAAAACTGAATATCCTTAAACCCTTATGACACCCATATGAGCAGTGTGCTCATTAAAACTTTGGGTGGTAATTCTTTTGTAAGTGGATCCGCAATTATAGAGTTTGTTTCGAAGTGCTCTATAGACAACTGTTCACTCTGAACTCTTTCTTTAGAATCTTGATGTCAATATGATTTGATTTCATAGAGTTCTTATTTTTTTTTCAGGCTAATCATCCCATTTGCGGGGGGGAGGGGGGGGGGCGCCACTCCCTCATTTATTAATAAACTCAAAATATTACAAAACATCAATTAATAGGAGGACTCCTCCCTTACATCGTAAACTCATCAGACATTCTATCACCTATAACTCCTGGATAATGAAGGCATCGACATACCATCTAAATTAAGAGACCCCCTCACACACTGAGGAAGATCCGAATGAAGAAAATAGATTTCATAGAGTTCTTATTGTTTTCAAATATAACTGTTGATTTGTTGTCACAAAATAACTTGATTGGTACTTTAACACTAGGTATGATGCGCAGTTCTATGACAAAATATTGCAATCATATTCTTTTGTTGGATATATTATAATATGCTATAAATTCTGCTGTTATAATAGAAGAGGCTATGAGTGACTGTTTAACACTCTTCCCAGAAGATAGATCTTATAGCAAACAAGTAGATATAGCCCAAAATAGTTTTTATGCTATTTTGGCTCGCATAATTAGAGTCAGTATACCTAATGATCTCAAATTGATCTGACATCCAATACTTAAGTATATAGTCTTTTGTTCTCTATAAATAATTTAAAACTATATTAACTGCTTTACCAAAGTTTACTTCTTAATTACTTAAATATTTGTCCAACATTCTGATTATGTACACAATATTCAACCGCGTACAAACTTAAATATAGCGTAAACTTCCTATTGCCAAAGCATAAGGAATTTTCTATATATATATTACAGAAAATCATATATATATATATATATATATATTTTAACTCAAAATCATTCTTAGAGCATTGGGTGAGACAAAATTTATCTTTCTTAACCATAAGTGTATCCGTATGCTTAATACAAAAAAGACATAAACAAAAATCTTTCATCTAAAGTTCTTAAATATAAAATTTTTATTTTATGCAATAAGCCTATTATTTTTATTGACAAGTAGATACCATTAACATATAAAACCAGAAAGATATGTTTACTCCCACAAAATTTACTATGTACATTGTTTCGTCAATATTTCTATTGATAAACATTGTCTTTATATTTATGTAATAACTCAAGACACAAATGTGCTAATAATGCCATTATAATCCTAAAAGAGTCTTTCAAAGAAACCGAAAAGAAAGTCTCTTTATAGCTAATGCCTTTTATATGTATAAAGTCATTTATGACTTAATTTTCTTATAAAGTATCCACTTTTAAGAGTTAAATACTTTCTATAGATTGATGAAATTAGATTAGATTAGATTATCTTTCATCACTCTATGGCTACCTTATCTTATTGAAGAAAAACAACATAATTATCTGATGTTGCATTTCCTCTCTCTAGTGGATCTTTTTAATTGTATGAGTTCTTGAGATGTTAGAGTTTGTTCCTTTCGAATAGTTTCTTGAAGAGGAGATTTTTCGACTTTGTCTTGATTTGTGTGTCTTGAACAAATTAGGATAAAATCGTCATCAATGTCAATAACACCTTTGGAAATATTAATATATTTCTCTTCAAAAACAAATTCATTATCCTTATCTCCCCCTGCAAACTTAACATTCTTAAAGAATTTGGCATTTTCTCGACTCAAAAATCAACTTAATTATGGGATTATAAAACTGATATCTTTTGAATCTTTCAGAATAACCAATAAAATAACAACTTACCATTAGTCCAGTTTTCTTTATTTGGCCTATAAGGCCTTGCCTTAACTGAATATTCCTAAACATGCAAATACTTTAGACTATTTGGCAGTTGGTTTAATTGAAACTCTTTTAGGGTCATATGTTGCTGTTTTAAGTGCTTATTTCTACAGTGATTTTGATAAGAAATAGTGACTAATCATACTTCTTATCATGTCTTCAAGTATACTATTTCATCTTTGAATAACAACATTCATAATGGGTGAACCCGACATGGTATACTATAGGACGATATTAAATTTATCTAGGAATTTAGCACGTGATCTTAGATATTGTTCATCCAAATTGTCATATGCCAAAGTATTTGCCACTAAAGCCATATTTAATGCTTTTAATATTTAGTTAAGTAAATCCATAACTTTAGCGTTATAACTTTTGAAAACATCTAACTACTGTATATATAGCCATATTTAAAAGTTGTCTTTGAAAATTATAAATATTGTTAACCATTTCAAAGAACCTAAGAGAATGGTGCACAAATAAACTGTCTTTATAAGTTCAAAAACATCCAAAATCCTATTGGCTATCTCCTTTTATTGGTTTGTTTTTCTTATATAACTTGAACTTAATTGCTAGAGAATTCTTTAAATAAAGCAATTTAAGGTATTAAACGATTATTATATCCTGAAAAATCAGATTTAACTAACTTTGAATTATGAGACTAACAAAATTTTCCATTACTAAATGAATAAATAATAACCATATTTGTTCAAAGTAAAAATAGAAACCAAATCCCGTAAAAAATAGTAAATAAATATCTCATTAAAATCTAAATAAAATCTGATCTTTAAAAAAATCTAAATTCTGTATTGCCTCAATTTGTACTTTATTACCATTGCTCCACATAGATGTATCTTTCAACATCATTTGACTTTTGACAATTTAGGTAATCTTGCATAGACATACTGATGTGAGTTGTTATACTGAATCTACCCATCATGTGTGTCTATACACAATGTTACATTAACCTCAAAATAAACCAAATTAAGAAGCATTTTAAGTTTTAAGTTCTTTAGAAGAAATAATTTGTACTAATTGAATTGGTTAGTGCCTTTGTTGTTTCTTATGAGATTCTATAACTGCGACCTATTTATCGTTATTCTTTTTCTTATTTTTTTGTCATTTTTTAGAGTTTGAGACTAAATGAGTACTTTATTTTCTTTCTTACTTTAGTTTTTCTTCTCCATAAACACAGTGTGGGATGAGATAATTCAGAGACTAAGTCTCTTTCTTAGAGTATAACTCACCTTAATTTGTTGAATTGATAGAAAGAAATTAAAACCAAATGCACCAACAAACCCTTAATGAGAGCAAGTTTAAGTGCTTTTAATTTAAAGTAAGATGTAATATTTTCATGATATACTCCCTAATTGTACTTTTGCCTCCTTATTTTATTGAAATTACATTTGTCAAAATGTACAAAATGCTTTCTTTTCATTCTTGACAAATCTACTTCAATATCTGTAAGGAACCTTTTGACTATAATGTTTGATATTTTTCCCTTGAATGTCTCTATAATGGCCTTTACTTAATATTACTATATATATGCGATTTTATTTTTCCCACCTTTCCATATCCTCGTTAATTAGAGGCACTCTTATCTATAATAGGTGAAGGAAAAGTATTCTTTATCGCAAAGTCGAGATTCATAACTCCAAGAACTATTAAGAGGTTCTATTGCCATGATATAAATTTAAAGTCATTTTATAAATAGAAACAAATTTAATGTTGGTAATAATATTAACAGGAGTAATACACAAATTAATAAAGAACAATTAATCAAACAAAACATGCTCACGTAATGCCGAAAACAAGATTAAATTCAAATAAAGGTAAGCCCCATCTCAAGATACCGGTTACTCCATTAATAATTTCATCTTTGGATAAAATATTAAATTGTAATTGATATCTTGGTGTAGTAATCAAATACATATGATAAAAATATATCAAATAACAAATCTTCATTTGGGCCGATTTATTATTCACATGTAAAACCAAATCATCATCACGCATTTATTACCACAAGTATACATATCATTACGTTAAATATTTACCTTCCTTTGGGCCGATAAATTTTCACATAAATTACATGCACATAAACCATTTATATTTCAAGATAAATTAACTTCCATAAGAGACTCACTTTGGTGAGATGTTATTTCAATTAAAATAACTCAAAATGTATACAAAACCATATCAATAATTGAATTTAAAATTGCACTAAAATGCTGCAAATTTTTTTTAATAAATTAATTTTGGTCAAAGTCACCATCAAAGTTTGACCATTGACTGCTGACCAGATAGCCTGGTCAATTACTAGACTGGGTAGAATAGACCAGACCTGGATCCTTATCCAAACACACAACCAGATACCAAATGGGCTGGGTCGAATTGACCTAGCCTATACCTTTTTTTTTCTTGTTGGGCTTGAGCCAACTCATTATGGCAGGCCTAAAACTGACCCACTTAACCCTAAAACTTAAACCTGATTATTAGCCACACTTTTCTTTTCATATTCTATTATTTTAACATCTTAAAAATAAATAATAAAATATGTATTCAAAACCCGAAAGCGTTAGCTGCCTTTTCTCTTCATATATGACAATTGACATTTTCTTTTCATATTTATTTATTTATTTATTATTATTATTAAATCCATAAAAGTAAATAAACAAATAAATAAAATATGTACCATAAATCTTTAAACGACAATCACATATTCTTTTCATTTTTTTTACATGTATTTTAAAGCTCTTAATCCAAATAATACCAAAAATTTAATCATGAATAGAAAAATACATCTATTCTCAATGATTCAATATAAACACAGCTCTGATGCCACTTGTTAGGGATTATTAATTAGTGAAAAGCCATCACATAAATTCCAAAATCCAAGATCGTTCAGGCCAAATAACTAAGAATCAATAAACATTAAAATGAAGCATACCTGAATCCATAGCCGCAAATAGATCTTTATCTTTGTGTAACTCCATTGGTTTAGTCTGCCAAATCTACACGGTTTCTCACCAGAGAACTCCTTTAGTGTTCTCTGTATGTCTCTCTAGTAATGGAATGCCGAAGAGAGAAAAAAATCACGTATGATTTGGGGACCATAACTACCATATATATAGATAACTAAATCTAGTTGTCTTTTAGCAGTTTCTATTTTGGCCCATCATCAAAATAGAAACATATCCTAAAGTCTCTGCATATTACAGGTCTACACTATTAGAGACATTAAAGTCCAAATACCAAAACTTAATTGATCACTTTAATTGGGGCTTAATTATTAGACAATCATGCAATACATAATTATTTCACATATAAACCCAATGTTGGATTAATGATCCAACATTAATAACTTAAACACAAAAAAAAAAAAAAAGAAAAAACTTTTCTTTAAGGGATTAAAAATGCAAGGTATAAAAAAATAGGCAAAATTCGATAATCATAGTAAAAGGTAAGCTAGATAATTCATAATGAATAATGATATAAAAATTCCCAAACAATAATAGTAATGATGATAGTATTATTTCATGGCATTTGTAATAATCATATGCCCAAACTGAAGTTGACAGGCATTGTTGTCCACCCAAAAAATTGTCCTAAATAAATAATTAAACATATATATATATATATGTGGGAAGTGGACATACCGTTAAAACAGTTGAACAAGCGGTTAATCTAAACAATGATTATGAAAACATCAAATTATTGTCCAAAAAAACAATAGAAAAACATAGGCAAAAATATAATTATTTGCATTTTGGACTAGTTCAAGTTGCTGTAAAACCACTAAACAGAGAAGGTTTAGATACATCTTTGCTTCTTTATCTTAGAGATTGTAGATTCTTGAATTTTGATGATTCTTTACTAGGCATGATTGAGACTAGCCTATGTGAAGGTCCTATTTATTTTGATTGTTTTCCAAATTTTACTGTTTCTTTGCAGGATAGAAACATACTTGATGCTTTGACATTAAATGTTAAAGTTGCAAACTTCAAAGCTAAAACAGGAACACTTCCTGTAACAATCTTATTCAGGATTCAATATAAAGCTATGAATTCTGCCTTCAATACAGGAACAGTAATTGCTTCAAAAAAGGGAGAAACTGTTATGTTTCAAACAGATCTAGCTAAGTCTAGGCTATCTATTCCTAGGAACATTAAATGGAGTCAGGTAATCTTGCCTGAAAATTGGTATTTACCAGAAGCAAATCCACCGGTACCAGTTCAAAATTCGGTGGTATCTAATATCAAGCAATTTCCCAGTGGAGGAGTTCAGATCGCATTTGATGGATCTCAAAGCCTTAGGATTACAGGAAACATTAGTAGCCAAAATCCTAGAAGAAGATCCTTTGAAGCCCAATCATCTAGACCACCAGTAAGATCTTCTATATCTTCTGTTGACACTTGTATCCATGGTTTAGATAATTCAGCCAAGATACCATAAGCCAGATATACAGTAGAAACCCAAACAGATTCTCCTGACCAAAGTGAAAGCAATATTCTTCCTAGATCACCTACATATTCTACCATGACTGATAATGTAGAAGAAAAATTAGGTGAACTGAGAATGCTAAAAGCAGAGTTTACAATTGATAAAAAAAGACTTAGAAAAGATTTATTTAGTAAAGAAAATCAAGAAAAGAGAAAATGGTTTTTTGAAAACTATAAAAATGAAAATAAGAAGATAATACAAGAGAAGTATTATGATTTCTTGAAAATACATGAGTTGCATTTAGCATTTTTTGCATGGTTTGAGCATTATGCAACTAACAATTGTGTAGATTATCCTTTTTCAAATGAAAAAAAGATTTGTGTTACAAAGACTTGGCAGGTTATTAATGGTGAAACGATAAGATCAGAATTTCCACCATCATTATCATTCACAACTTCATACAAGTCAGTAGAAATTAAGGTAATTCCTTTCAAACATAAGGAAGCAAAGGATGCAGATCCACTAAATGCAAGAGATATCCAAAGCATTTACGAAAAAAACAACTACACCAACAAAAAACTTCAAGCTATTGGAGAACATCTCCTTACTAAACCCATCCAAACTACATCTACACAAACCTCAAACACCTTCTCAAATAAACCTCTTTTCAAACCTCACGGAATACCTTCCAAGATAGCTAACCAATTAGCAAATAGACCCTAACTGAGTTAGAAAAAAGGATAGCAAAGATTGAAAAAACCTTTACTACCCCAAAATCTAAGCAAAAATCAAGTGATCCTACTTCAGCATCTGCCTCTGTAAATCAAGCCATGTGTGTCTTGGATAAAGGAAAAACATCTGAAGAAGAACTGTCACAATCAGAATCTCTAGTAGCAGAGATTGCCAAACTAAGACATCGGAGTTCATTCGGTGACAAACAGCTTTCAAATTGGAAAAGACCTCAGAAGTTGTACTATCCCAAGGAATTTATCCAGATATGGTATTGGAAGAAAAACCCAATATCTTTTAAAACAGCTATAATGCCAACAATATCTATGAGTGGAACATAGATGGACAGACAGAATATAGCATGATGACAGTGCTCCAACTAACAATGGTGGCAACGTCATATAGAACATCTCATGCTTGCACAGACCAATTGGCAGCCCATATTTTAGTTGCCGGTTTCACAGGGCAATTAAAGGGATGGTGGGATGAATATCTCACCGAAGAAGACAGACAAAGCATTATGCACTCAGTCAAAACTGATGATCAAGGAGAACCAATTCTACAAGACGGTGATACTATTTTTGATGCTGTATCCACTTTAATATTTACTATTGCCAAAACATTTATTGATGATCCAGGTATTTTCAGAGATAGATCATCAGAATTACTTAATAATTTGAAGTGCAAAAACTTATCGGATTTTCGATGGTACAAAGACACATATTCACTTGTATATATGCCAGACCTGATGGTAACCAGGCATATTGGAAGGAGAAATTTCTGGATGGATTTCCAAAGTCACTCAGAGATATGGTTCAGGAAGAACTCAGAAACACATATAATGGAGTAGTACCATATGAACAAATTATATATGGACAGCTGACAACTCAAATTCAACAGGTTACCTTGCAAATCTGCAGGCAAGACAAAATGCTCCGGCAACTTGCGAAGGACAGGGCACAAAGGAGAAAGGATCTTAGTTCTTTTTGTGAGCTATTTGGACTTCCTAGCTGTAACCAAACCCATAAACCAAGACATCATAAACACATATCAAAACCCAGATATACCAAACATTTTCCTAAACGGAGAATCCCATACAGACAACCAAAAACATTACCACAACCGTCCAATCCCCAACCTAAACCATATCAGCCTCAAAGACTAGCCTTGCCAAATATCATTTGTCATAAATGTCACAAACCTGGACACATAGCAACGTACTGTCGTCTGAGAAGAAAAATTCAAGCTTTGGAAATAGATGATAGTATCTTAAATCAAATTTCCAATCTCCTTGCTAAGACAGAGGATGAGGAATCAGGTTACAGTGAAGATAATCACATTAACCAAATTGAAGATAATGATATTGACAGTTCTACTTCCAATGATGATTCACATCCAGAAGGTCAAGTTATCAATGTCTTAACAAAAGAACAAGATTTACTTCTGGAAATGATAGATAACCTGGAAGATCAAGATCAGAAAAAATACTATCTCAGCCAGTTCAAGAAGGTAACTAGTGATCAACTATCTACTTCTAAGTTCAGAAGTGACCATCCTGCAAACCACCCAAAGGTACTTAATACCTACAATCTTACAAATATCTTAAACAGATTCCCTCAAAAATCTTCCAAACAGATAACTGTCCAAGACCTCGAAACTGAAGTTGCAAAATTCAAAATGAAGGTTAGAGAAATTAAAGCTCGACAGGAGCTTGACCAATTGGTTTTGCAAAATCTGACTGAACAGTTACCTCAATCACAAAAGGGAAAAGTTAAGGAGGAAGAAGCAGAAGCTGAACAGTTCTTAGAACCATTAAATTCTTCAAATGCTGAGACTCCAAAATTCCTGTCTGCCATTACTTTCAGAAGATATGATGTTAGTATCAAACTGGTTGTACAAAACAATTTTGTACTTGAAACAGCAGCATTATGGGATACAGGAGCTGATCTTAGCTGCATTGATGAAGGAATTAGCCCATCAAAGTTTTTTGAGAAAACCAAACAGATTAATTTCTTGAAAGAAGAAATTGAATACAAAAGGATCGAGGCACAATTGGCTCAACCAATGATTCAAAACAGAATCAAGGTATTACAGGAGAAAATTGAGCAGCAAGTTTGTGCTGAGGTACCAACTGCTTTTTGGAAAAGAAAGCAACACACTGTTTATCTTCCCTATGAAAGGAGATAGACATCCCAACAAAAGCCAGACCAATCCAGATGAATCAGGAGCTTCTGGAATATTTCAAGTCAGAAATTAATGATCTTCTGAAGAAACAGATTATCAGACCCAGCAAATCTCCATGGAGTTGCCCGACATTCTATGTGAACAAAAGTTCATATGTATATACATATATATGCGTAAAAGTATTATACATGATCTTTTTTTTTCACCAAAACAATATAATTTTATTACTAAAAGTAAACGTAATTACGTACAACAAACTAGCTGTGAACCAAAGTAATTACTCTATTTAACCATTTTAAAAATTGATTTTCTCAAGAGATTATGTCTGTAAAAGCAAATCTTAAACAAATTTATAATTGAAATTTGATTTAATAAAAAAATCAATTGTTTATACAACAAAATTTGGTTTTAATTTATAGTTACAGCTTGTAGGAGATCTTCAACTTATAAAATTAATCATCAATTGTTCTAAATGATATGTTAATAACTTTAAACAAGAAAACAAAGAAACAAAAGTGAAAAAAAAACAAACAAATAACAAATAACTTTTCCTTTAAGAGATTAAAAAAGGCAAGATTAAAACACTTAAGAAAAAGGGCAAAATTCTACCATCATCATGCGAGGTAAAATAGATTCTTCATAATTAAATAATGACATGAAAAAATAAAAAAAATTAATAATAATAGTAATTATAATATTATTATTTCATAGTAGTCAATTATAATATTAATGTTCAAATTGAAGTCACAATATACACCGAAATACTCACAATATCTATCTTCCCCCTCTTTCCTATATTAGTACATGAGTTTCAAGAAAAAAAAAACAACATCATTCAATAAAGTTTGAGAGAAAGACCAAAAGGGAGAAGTTTAAATAAACTTTTTACTGAAATTTAGCTATAGCTGAAATTCAATTATTTGCACAACAAAATTTAGTCTTTTAATTTATAGTTGCATACTTGCAAGAGATATTCAACTTATAAAATTAATTTATCTGTTATTTCAAATGAAAAAGTAACTTCAAACAAAAACAAAACAAAAATAATTTTCTTTAACGGATTAAAAAAGGCAAGATATCAAAAAATTATTAAAAAAATACAAATTTCTCTTATCATAGTAAATAGCAAACTTTATAATTCACAACTAAATAATAATAATAATATGAAAACCCCCAAAAATAGTAATAATAATTGTAAGGATAACGATATTATTTCATCTTAATCATATTAAATGTATATGCCCAACATGCACCTACATAATAACCAAAATACATCCAATGGCTACAGTCCTCTACTTTCTTATTGATAGAGGTAGTCGTGTACTCTTCAATTTAACCCTACTAATTAATGTAGCAGTGGGAGTAGGGATCGTATCCACAGGGAAGATATAGTGTTCAAGAATTCGAAGTGTTTCTCAAGAATGCAATAAAAGTTTCACAGTATCAACTCAGTAAAATAAAAGCAGTACTTAACACTCAAAACGGAAGCCAACTTGCAGGAATGACAGATGAGATTCACAATAATTCAAGCAGATGTCCTAGAGTTTCTGAATCAGACTACTGAGAGTTCAAACCGTTTACTATGCTATTGACCTCACGAAATACCAATTAGGAAGAGATCGTTGTTGCCTAGGAGTCTAGCTAACACTTAGTATGACGACCACAGTGCTTTCTGTACCCCTTAGCACTTCACTTTTCCCATGCCGAAGCCTAAGTGAAATGAAATCAAACCGCAACATCTCAACTTCATGTTTCTAGCTATCAATCATGCAATTTCTCAAGTAACCTATGGCGAGGCCTAACTTGATTGTTTTCAGTTAAGCTAGCTTCATGAATCTTCCTTTGCCTAATTCTAAAGGTTCAACGATCTCTGACTAGCATGTCGACCACATCTCGGATCGTGTACAAGAATAAACAGGCAAAGAAACTCCATTATCATACATCATATCCATTATTCATGCAATTGCTACTGTGAATGCTGAGTTAAACCTTGAACTGGCATGGCGACCTCTAACAAATGTAGTTCAATCAAGCACAAGTAGACTTGTTATGAATCTTCTCAGATTTCAACAATTAAAATATGTACGTACTGTTCCATAAAGATTAAGTCAATTGCATAGCTTTTCACGGTTTAAATTCACAGTTTTTCGATCAAAACCCTAGGACATCACTGATCTAGCCTAGCATCTTCATTTCAAGTTCGCGATCACAACTTTTTAACACAAAGCAATTGATCATCGATAATTGAAAGGATTTAACTGAATATTTTGCTTCGAAGGCTTCAAATCTCAAGTGAATTTCAATGATCGGTTCAACTTGTCAATCGGAATTGAAATCAAAGATCAATCGGTGTAAATGGAATTTCTAGAGAGAGAAAATAGTGAAGATAATTTTCCGCTCTAAAAATCAAAAGATGGTTATGAAAATCTGGAATATTCGTCTCTCTCCCTCTCTTTTTTAAAAGCTAACTAATCCTCTATATATAGAGGCTACAAGAATCGTAAATGGTACGCAAACGTAAAATGATTGAATATTTACAAAAACGCCATTGCGAAGAATTTCTCCAAACGTGAAAAAATTTACTAGGCAGCAGCTTCAAGCCTTTAGTCTTTATCTCTAGCGCCTTCAAAAAGGTTCTTGCGCCTTCCAGCTTACCATGAGCGCGCCTTCAATTCAGTCTAAAGCCCTCGAATGCACTGCCTCAATCAGGCCTTTACTACTGTGGCTTCTCGCGCCTTCAACAGCTTTCCTGCGCCTTCAATTGACAGCACACACGCCATCAGCAAACTCCTCACGCCTTTGAGCCTTTATAACCCACGCCTTCTTTTCCCCTGCCACCACAGCAAAACGTCTCAACACTTTACCAATTTTTCAGCTGCAAAAAGAAAGCTTCCTAGGAAATTATGCTGGCGAGACCTCGCGGTGAGGTCTCGCCGCAAAATGTGTGTGTATGGCGAGACCTCGCCGCGAGGTCTCTCCTTGTAATGCCTTTGCTGGCGAGGTCTCGCGGCGAGACCTCGACGTGCAAATGTGCCACGAGGTCTCGCCATTTACGTGGGAGTGAGTGAGTCTAGGTGTAGTGCAAACATAGAGTGAAGTGTGTAAAAGTGAGGTGAAATAAATGTGAAATAAAATGTGTGAGAATGATGAATCGTGATACGGAGAAATGGTGAATGCAAATGCAAATGCGATGTATATATCAAGGTCACAATCTGATGAAGATAATAGTCCATGAAAAATAATCAAACAAAGTAAGATATGACTTTAACAAATGCTATAGCAACAACCAATTCCCTATTCAAAATGTTTCCAAACACATGAAACTCTTCTCAAATCATGACTATGCAAAATGTATGCTTTAGAATGCAAATACAGTGAGTGTGTGTTGAGTGAACTAAGTGATAAATGTGTGTGCGTATGTTGCTACAAGAAATGTGCACAAATCATGCGACGAGGTGAGATCGTCGCATGAAGTTTGTGCGAGAAGCATGCGAGGGTCGTGCGGCGAGGTGACCTCGTCCCATGGTGTGTGTGCGAGTGTGCATGCGGCGAGGTCACCTCGGCCCATGATGAGTGCGTACTAGTGTGCGAGTTGTACGAAATGTGTGCGAGTGATGTTGTGGGAGTAGTGTGCATGTGTGCGAGTGTTAGTGCGAGGTGTATGCGAGGTTGTTGTGCTGTGCATGCAGCGAGGTGAGCTCGCCGCATGGAGTGTGCGAGTATGCACCTAGCCGCACATCGTGTGTGCGTGATTCATGCGACGAGCTCGAGTGTGCGTGGTTCATGCGATGCTATAGTGTGCATGTGTGCGAGAGTGAAATGTGATGAGTGCGTGAGTGTGCGAGAGTGATGCATGGTGAGTGCTAGGGTTGCTAAGCCCGAACCAACAACCAACTTCCATGCAAGATTTGTATGGCTTAGCCTCTGAATTAGATTTTTCAGTAAACATGAAAGTTGTAGTGCTGTCATTGGCTCTCTATAGGTTCAAGAATTAGCCTCATTGGGTACCTGAAACTCAAGATATCGTCAAAATACCAAACTGTGGCAAGACAGTGACCCTAAAAACCCTAATCCAAACACAACAAAGATGCCTTTGTTTCTCATGATTGCACATAGAATTTGGAAAACGTTAAAACATGGCAATTGAAGTACAAACAAAAAGCTTTCCAAATCATCCAAGTTCTCCTCATTTGGATTAGAATTGAAAGAGTTATTCATAAACCAATTTGCACACTCAATTCTGCCGAAAACCCTAATTTGGCCGAAAATGCATTTTGAATTCCTTCATTTTTCCCTTAACACTTTTCACTTCATTTATCCACATTTTTACTCTTTTTGTACAATTTCAACATTACCAACTAGTACACCAGCCATATGCACAGAACAACCTAAATCTCCACACATTTGCATCAATCACAAGACAAAAGCCAAGAGATTTAGCACAAAATAGTTGGTATAAAACCCACTCATCAAATTCCCCCACACTTGAGCTTTTGCTTGTCCTCAAGCAAACTCAAACTCTCACTCACAACCACTTAACACTAGACTCAGTTCCTCTGTCAACTTGTTCTCATTTGAGTTTATCAAAACAAATTTTTCATGCGATATCAAAACTTTTAAAATATCCTTAACTCCAACCTATCAAATTTCAGCTCAAGTTATCAACCAAGGCACGATGAATAAAGACCAAAATGTCATACGTGCAAGTGTGTGCTGAGGAACTCTGATTCATCCACTCTTTATGCATGCATTATTTCTTTTGTTCCAAAACATCTCTTTGCAAAAATAATCACAATGTCCAGACACAAGACACAAAATCTATGGTCGCACATTGGTGCTTTTCTAAATTGATTTCACATTTCAATTGCTTTTGCACTTTATTGTTTTTGCTTTTTACACACATTGGTGTGCTTGCCTTGGGTCTTTTGACTTCTTTTTCCCTTTAGCTGCCCGGGTTTTGTGGCTATTTTTCCCTATTTATGCTTGCCAAGGGTATTTCGGCTTTTCATTCCTAATTGCCAAAGGCTTTTTCTCCATATCCTTTCTTATGTGACTAAAAGTTCATGAATATCTCTAAAGGACTACATATGCTAGAGCATCCAAAGCAACCGAAATAATGCATAACAACAAGAACAATTTGAAACAGTTTCCTCCTATGTCCAAGAACGTATTTTCCATGGCATATCTATCTTACTTTAACATAATGCCTTGATTAACAAAATGTACCAATTTCATCAAAATTGGAATCAAAGATCACGTAAACCATTTTCGCATACAGAAATAAAAATAAAACTTGATGAACCACAAATTACGAACAAAGATTTCCAAAGGAGCCAAAGCCTAGTACAAAGTGTTCTAGACCTTACAACAACTTACACGACCACTAAACTTTTATTCACCATTCATTTACTAAACTCACTACCCACACACTAGAAAGATTGTACCTATACTAATTATTCAAATTCAACTTCTAAAGAAAACATCACACATAATTCTTCAAAAGCTTCAACCCAGCATCAACACAAACAAGATCATCCCATCATCAGCAAATTCCCACACTTCAACTTCTTAGATAAACACCAAGAAAACAGATTCCAACAATTTCATGGCATCACACGATCATACTTCACAACAAGAAAACACCATCTTCACAATATCTACTCAAAATCTCTTCAACGAAAAAAAAACTTCATACTTCAACAAGTCATCATGCTTCAAGACACATTCCAGCCACTTCAACTCACAACACCACTTCACAGCAGATCATCATAACTTCCAACATTCAAACCCCCTTTCAACAATAAAAAAACACCCACATGTACTTAAAAAAAAATTTAATCCCCCCTTTTCAGCAACCAAAACAACAAACAATCACAGCAATTTCCTCAACATCAAGCTAATCATAAAAACAAATCAACTCTTCCACCCCCCTACACTTGAAATAAACATTGTCCGCAATGTAAAAGGCTAAGAAGGAGGGGCTCCCTGGGAAGATGAAGATGGCGCCGAGGAAGAAGGAGATGCAAATGCAGCTGTCGTTGAAAAGGATTGTCCACCCAAAGAGGCTGCTGATGCAAATGAAGGAACACCAAAAGGCTGAGCCACATAATGGAAAGGACCATGAACTGGGCCTTCAAGAGGTTGGCCAGATGCTATCAATGGAAACCTCGCTGCTGGCATGAACTCAGGGTTCGGGAGAATCTCTGGAGTTGGAGGCATTGAAGGGATTCTTCCAAATGTAGGCAATGATGGAAGGGAAGGCATTGTAGGCACCCCCGCTGGTAGCTCATGAATAGCACCACTAACAACATCCATTGAGAGATTTGGAATCCGATATCCAGCCAATTGCGCAGATGTTGGCGCTGGTTTTGGGGGACCAGTATCACTATGATAGTAAACTGCCATCTTGTTGCATTTATCCAATACCAGCTGCATCATTATCTGTCGATGGTAGAGTACTTCAAACTGTTGCTGTGCCACTGACGATAAATCATCAAATCTATGATCCATGTGTGCAGCATGTGAAGTCCACTCCTGTTGCATATTATCCATGCCTTCATGCATCCATTCTTATCTTTCCTCCATGTTCGAGAAATACTGATCAACAGATTGTTGAAAATCCTGAAAATGATTCGCCACAGAATGTTGGAACTCCTGTATTGTTCCTTGTAAAGCACTAAAATCATACACTTGTGGTTCTTCTTCCGCCTCAGAAGGTGAAGGGCCAGATTTGCTCTTAGACTTCTTAGTTCCAGCTTTCTTTGCCTTTCTCATCTCCTTCTCCAGTGCCTAATACCTGATGTACAATGGTGTTCCAATAGGCCTTGGATTCCTTCGCCACTCCCCAGCCTCGGTGTCCACTCCCTGAGCCATGCAAATTTCCTCAAGCAAGACAGGAAAATACAAAGCTGCACTATCCATTGTAATCCCAGATTGTATAATAGAAAGAATTTTCCTCCCCACATCAATTGGTTTCCTCCCTCGGATAGCCGATATCAAATGCAACCTTTTGCGAAACATCTTAGTGGCTTGTGAACTGGGCATCAACCAAGACAATACAAACATGAGCCATACTTTAACATCACTTCGTAACCACTCTCCTCGGATAGGTTTACGCTCACCACTTGCATTCAACTCCCATTTAGCTCCTGGTAAAGCAAGTTCTTCTGATAATGCGAAGTCGTAGTCATCATCATTCTCCGAAATCGGCAAAGGGTCATGAGAGAAATTGGGTATTCTAAGATGATTGTTTATTATTTCACTCGTAATTTGAACCCACTTCCCTCGCACATAAAATGCCCCATCTTTATTCGGAAATTTTGCATTGGCATAAAATTCTCGTGCAAGAATTGCATTGCAAAACGCTGGAGCACTAGTGAGCTTCTTATCAAAGCAATGAAATTCCATCAATTCCGCAAATGGTCCACTTCCAACTGCAAACGCTCTCTCCAAATGAAGTTTTTTCATACCAATTCCATCCTCCCATCGTTTCTGAGCCAATTTGTCTAAAAACATTGAAGGTTCACTATCTTGACTGGATGACACTTTCCTCTTCTTTGAAGTTTGAGCTTGCATGGTATACTGAGGGGGATCCTCAAAGAGTAGCAGATCTTCATCAGGACAGTAATCCGAGTCGGAATCGACGAGTGGTGTTTTCTGCTTCTTTCCTTTTCCTTTTCGTGAAGTTGAAGCCTTGTTGGAAGTGGAGTCCTTTTTTGGTGCCATTCTGTGAAGATCAATCACAACAAAGAAACAAATTAGTCCGTGTGAACAATTATCACAACTTGGCAAATAATTTCCAACAGTTCAAAAATACAACCTAAAATCACTTTTCAAACCACAAACATAAGAATTCTGATATTGAAATTTTCAATAAGCACTTCCAATTTCCATTTCCACCAACAAATCATGAACATGATAGGCATTCCAACCACAAAAAGTAAAACACACACAACAACTTGCACATCCTTATTCACAATCCTTTCATTTTCAAAAGCACATCTCACTTATCCATTTCCACTCCTCCAAGACTATAACACGTTAATCAAGATAAACTCCCACAAGGATGTAAAACCTCAAATGTACAAAATCATATCAAGGCAAATTCTAAGAGCTAGAAATAATCAATGTAGACAAGATATGACCAAATTGCAAATTTCTCTTCCCCGAAATGTATTGTAACATCAATTAACAACTTTCAGCTTTGACACTTAATGCAATAGGCCAACAAACATAGAGAACCAATTCGATTTAGTCAAAACTTGATAAGCAAACTTATAAAGCACAACCTTAGCTGAATTAGAGGACAAGAATTACACCATTCGGACCAAAATTGAGCAAGTTATGGCCACAAAACCGAGGCACTCCAAACAGGCCAAATTCTAGAAATTTCAGACTACCATATCAACATGAACTCAGCCTTTACTCTGAAATAAGACTATTTTCTAATCATAACTGGAAAAAGTGCCCAACACAAAGATTGTAGCCCTATCTCTTAGCTAAATTCTCCAACTAGAATCACCTCATTTGGAACACAATTGAGAAATTTATGTGCAAAATACCAAATGGTGACAAACTGGGCAGATTCAAAGATTTGACATTCTGATTTCAGCATGAACTCCACATTCTAAACCAATTTAGCCTATTTTCCAGTCACAACTAGCAAAAATGTACAACATAAACATTGAAGATCATCATGTTAGCTAAATTCTGGAACTGAAATCATGCATTTTCAACACATAAACATGGCAAAGCTGGAACAATTGAAAATTAAAATTTAAACCGTTCCACCCCCACACTTATCATATATTTGTTCCCTTGGCTAATCAACATGATAACTTGCATGCTCATCATTTCCATGCTCTTACATTCTTCACTTGAACGTTTCACACAACATTAAAGTTCACAAATCTTAAAGAATAATGAGAAATACCTCTGTGGAGAGTTTTAAACTTAGTCTTGGAAGAAAATGGAATTGAGAAGTTCAATGGAAGCAATATGGCCTCACTATCACCGAACTTGTGATATCCTACCTGTGATGTCTTGTAAAACAACAAGTAATATTTCTTACACTTATAGACACACAAAGGAAGAGAAGTCATGTAAATGCCTTTACTCGGTCAACTCAAGACATAAATGTTCCCACAACCATAAAAATATAATGACATAAAAACAAAAAGTGGGTCCCTATTTTATTCACATGCAATGCATCTCCTCTCTGCCACTTAACCACACGACACACTACCTCACTTTTATGCAATTCACATAATGTATGCGTAGCCTTCAAGTCTTGTCATAGCTCATTACACCACTTCTCTATTTCAAGACTCCAAGTGAGCTTGTTTTGATTTTTTCGTGGGAGCTTGTTACAGCTTTTCAGTTCAAATAACTCGTGTTCAGAACGAGCAGATTTCCTCATCATCAATGCATGTATACCAAAAGCTCATCTTCAAAAAAATTCACGAGAACCAAAAAATTAACAAAAACAAAAAAACATTCACAATAACACTAATCTCACAATAACACTAATTTCATATTAACACCAAAAATAATCAAACACAATCATCAAGACGTTACAACCTACCTAATAAAATGCTAAACAAAATTATGCAATACTACTACCATGCTACTACTACTAATACTACCTTAGATTCAAACATAGCAACACCCTCATTCAAAACACAACTATGGTGAACACAGAATCCACACTCGAGTGGCCCAACTCCCCCCACACTTGTATAAAGACACGGTCCCCGTGAGAAAAGAAAGAACAAACACGAACAAAGGAACCTGGCCGTCTACTTTTCTACACGCTTCGGGAAATTCTTGCGAGTCTTTCCTCCTCTTGCAACACAAGCCATTGAGGAGGTCCCGAAGTCCAAGAGGATTTTGAGGAATGTCATCGAAAGTGATATCAATTCCTTTTCTACGAGCCATTGCTGTTAGCAAAGCTGGAAAGAACATCGGTGCAAATTCATTACGTTGAGCCCTCCAAATGAACTTTAGCATCAATTTACCAATATCAATAGAAAAATCATGTTGAATAGCATAAATCAAAAGAACTCTTTCTCTAGATGCTATATTTGCACGGTTAGTAGGAAAGATCTTAGAATTGATAAACATTAATCACATTTTGGCCTCGGCTGTTAGCGCACTGGTGGGCATATACAAAGCCTCATGTCTAGCATTTCATACCTATGTAGCCCCAGGTAAAACCACTGCAGCCAACAAGTGATCAGTATTCTCTGCCCTCACCAACCTATAATAAGTATCACCAGGATAATTAGGAAGAAGGAAATGCAAATTTATGCTATGTCGGTTGACCTTCAAATATTTTCCTCTCACGAACACTGAATGAACACCATTAGCTCGGGAATTGGCATAAAATTCTTTGACTATATCTATATTCACCACAACAGAGGCTCGTGCAAAATGAGCCCAAGAATGTCTGAAGATCAACTCCTCAAATCTCATGGAAGGATCCTGAAAAGGTCTCTCAATCATAATTGATCTACTGATAAATCCATGGTATAAGTTCTCAGCAGTAGCATTAATAAAATGGGAGAAGTTAGCTGGTTCAAAATCAATCACCATCTCCTCATCAGCAGAAGAAGAAGAAGAGGGGGATGAGGTAGTTCCTGGATCTTCACTAAATATGGCATACTCATAAGGATTCTGATGAGGAGAGTAATTAATGAATTTAGAAGGAAGAGTTTCTAACAAGAGAAGTAGCTTAGGGAACAAAGTAATGAGCAAGCATAGGATAGATGTTCAATATATAGAAGTTCATACTAGCTATCAGACAACCACATGTGAATGAACTGAAAACAAAAACACATATGTCATAGCTTGTTGGCTTCATTCCACCATGATTTGAACCACACAAACCAATAATGCATAAATAATGCTCTCAAGTTCACGGGACTGAAAATAAGCCTTGCCTTTCAAGCATTTACCTTGGTTAAAAGAAAAATGAACTCATCTTACTCTTGAGTAAATGAGTAGCAAAGATTCACTCCATACCCTTAACATGGATCACCATCAGTCCTCTGAGAATCTGCCCAAAATGTAACAACCAGGTATGAGATTTTGCCATGTATTGTTGCTATGTTGGACACAAACTAAAAATTAACAAGTAAAAGAAATCACAACAAGTCAAGACAAAGAAAGAAAATCAGGGTTGCCTCCCAAGAGCGCTTGGTTTATGGTCCACAGCCCGACCATGCTCTTTAGTTCATTGTGAAGGTAAAGGATTATCCAAGTAAAGCTCTTGGGAAGCTTGCGCCAGATTAGCAATGCCTTTGTCCTCAGATGACAGGTATGGTTTAAGCCTGTGACCATTCACCTTCCACTTATTGCCATTCTTGTCATTTTGAATCTCCACAACTCCATAAGGCTTGACATCAATAACACGAAATGGTCCACTCCATCTTGATTTTAATTTGCTAGGAAAGAGTCGTAATCTTGAGTTGTACAATAACACAAACTGACCTACTGCAAAACTCTTAGCTTGAATATGTGCATCATGCCATCTTTTGGTTCTTTCCTTGTACATCCTCGCATTAGCATAAGCATAGAATCTGAATTCATCAAGTTCATTCAACTCCATCATCCTTTTGGATTGAGCTCCTGTAAGATCCATATTCAACTCTTGAATGGCCCAATAAGCACGGTGTTCCAACTCTACGGGCAAATGGCATTCCTTGCCAAACACAAGTCGGAAGGGTGATGCACCAATAGGAGTTTTGAAGGCTGTTCTGTATGCCCACAGAGTATCATCTAGCTTTAACGACTAATCGATCCTATTAGGGTTAACAACCTTCTCCAAAATCCTTTTAATTTCCCTGTTTGAAATTTTGGCTTGTCCACTGGTTTGTGGATGATAAGAAGTAGAAACTTTATGTGTTACCCCATATTTAGCTAGGAGAGCTTCAAAGAGTTTATTGCAAAAATGAGTGCCACCATCAGATATGATTGCCCTAGGAGTACCAAAACGAGTGAAGATATGTGATTTCAAGAATGCAGTAACACTTCGAGCTTCATTGTGAGCAAGAGCCTTGGCTTCAATCCATTTTGACACATAATCCACAGCAACTAAGATGTACTCCATTCCTCTTGATTTAGGGAAAGGACCCATAAGATCAATACCCCAAACATCAAATATCTCTACTTCAAGGATGTTGTTTAGAGGCATTTCATTTCTGGGAGAAATGTTTCCAGTTCTTTGACAACGATCACAATTTCCAACCCAGATTTTTGCATCCATGAAGATATGAGGCCAATAGAAGCCACACTGTAAAACCTTGAATCCAGTCCTCGTTGAGCCAAAGTGACCCCCACAGGGTCCTTCATGACAGGCTTTCAAAATGTCTTCCTTTTCTTCCTCTTTAACACATTTACGTATCACTTGTTCACTGCACACCTTATATAAAGCATTGTCCTCCCAGAAGTAATATTTGGCATCACTTCGCAATTTCTTCCTTTTCTCAGATGAGTAGTAAGTAGGCACTTGACCGGCCACAACGAAATTAGCAATCTCTGCATACCATGGCAATTTCTCTTGCTCCACCTTGAAGATTTGTTCATCAGGGAAATGCTCCTTCACCACAAGGTTAGGTGAATCTTGCTCCTGAGACTCCAATCTCGACAAGTGATCCGCCACCACATTTTCTGAGCCTTTCCTATCCCTGATTTCCACATCGAATTCTTGGAGCAACAACACCCACCGAATCAAACGTGGTTTTGCCTCTCTCTTTGCAAGCAAATATTTCAATGCCGCATAGTCTGTATGGACAATGACCTTTGACCCCAGAAGATAGGCACGGAATTTATCAAATGCGAAGACCACAACTAACATTTCCTTTTCTGTAGTTGTGTAATTCATTTGTGCTTCATTCAATAACCTGCTAGCATAATAGATGGTGTGAAACACCTTGTCTCTTCTCTAGCCTAAGACAGCTCCCAAGGCGTAGTCACTAGCGTCGCACATAATTTCAAAAGGTTCACCCCAATGAGGAGTGACTATGACAGGAGCTTCCACCAATTTAGCTTTTAAGGTCTCAAATGCCTCAACACACTCTGTTCCAAACTCAAACTTGACATCTTTTTCCAATAGACTACACAAAGGTCTAGCTATCTTTGAAAAATCCTTAATAAATCTTGTATAAAACCCAGCATGTCCAAGAAAGCTTCGGATCCCTTTTACATTGGTAGGTGGAGGAAGTTTGGCAATGACATATATCTTTGCTCTATCCACCTCAATCCCAGTATGAAAAATTTTATGGCCTAACACGATTCCTTCTTGAACCATGAACTGACATTTTTCCCAATTCAAAACAAGGTTCGTCTTTTCACACCTTCTTAACACTTTGGCCAAGTTTTCCAAACATCCATCAAAGGTCATCCCAAAGACAGAGAAGTCATCCATGAAAATCTCTATTATAGATTCCACCATGTCGTGAAAGATCGCCATCATACATCTCTGGAAAGTAGCTGGGGCATTGCATAAACCAAATGGCATTCTTTTGTAAGCAAAGGTGCCAAAGGGACAGGTGAAAGTCGTATTATCTTGATCTTTGGGATCAATTGCAATCTGGTTATAGCCAGAATAACCATCCAAGAAACAGTAGAACAAGTAGCCCGCAATTCGATCCAACAATTGTTTCAAGAATGGAAGAGGGAAGTGATCCTTCCTTGTTGCCTTATTGAGCTTCCTGTAATCCATATAAACCCTCAAAGCACTAATCACTCTTGTTGCAAGAAGTTCATTAGCATCATTCTTTATAACCGTGACCCCTCCTTTCTTTGGAACACACTGAATAGGGCTAACCCATTCACTGTCTGAGATGGGAAAAATTATTCCAAAGTCAAGCAATTTGATAACCTCTTTCTTGACAACTTCCTTCATTTGGGGATTGAGTCTTCTCTGTCTATCACGTACTGGCACAGCATTCTCCTCAAGTAAGATTTTGTGCATACACAAACCTGGACTAATGCCTTTTATGTCAGCAATTGTCCAACCAATAGCCAATTTATGTTGCCTCAGTACTTCCAAAAGCTTTTCCTCTTGCCAAACTTCAAGTTTTGAAGATATAACAACAGGCAATGTCTCATTATCTCCTAGGTAAGCATACTTAAGATAAGGAGGAAGAGGTTTTAACTCAAGCTTTGGTGCCATCACAATGGAAGGTAAAAGCTTTTCATTCCTGCAAATAAACTCTTTCTTCCTCACCTCAGTGGGAGAACAAGTTTCATGAGTAACAACAAATGTTTCTTGTTCATTTTCACATTTCGTATCACACAATTCCTGTGAAGTGTGTTCTCCTACACTTTCACGCATTTTTACCTCAACAACATTATCTTGCATCTCACAAATTGACTCATCCAAATAACAACATTCAACAAGGTTTTCAATTTTATTTACAATTTTGCTATCTTCCTCATCTAACTCAACATCATCCTTCTCCTCATTATGCAAATTTAACTCATCAAGACACATAAATTCATGCTTTCCATTTACATCATTTACATTCACAACACATGCAATGGACCGAATAGCAAAACAAGTCTCCACATTCAATGGGTGTTTCATTGCATAATTCACATCAAAGACTACTTGTTCATCATTAATTCTAAAAGTGACAGTTTTATTTTTAACTCCAATCAATGCATCACCAGTAGCTAGAAAAGGCCTACCAAAAATCAATGGAACCTCTGGATCTTCCTCCATATCAAGAATAATGAAACCAACAGACAAGGTAAATTTATCAATACTCACCAATACATCCTCCACTATGCCTGTGGGAGTCACCAAGGATCTATCTGCCAACTGAAGTGTTACTACAACTGGTCGAATCCTTCCACTCAAGCCCACGTTTATTGCAATGGAAAGTGGCATCAGATTGATCCCAGCACCGAGGTCACAAAGTGCTTTTGCAAAATATCTGGTTCCAGTCTTACAGGGAATGGTACAACTACCTGGATCCTTCAACTTTGGATGTAATTTGTGAACCATCCATGCTTGACTACATTCATATAGCATCATTGGAATTTCACACCTCAAGATTTGCTCCTTATTCGAAATGAGATTCTTTAAGTACTTAGCATACTTAGGCATGGCTGCCACCAAATCCAACAGAGGTAAATTGACATTCACTTGCTTGATCATATCTAAGAAATGATTGAATTGAGGTCCATTTTTAGGTGGAGGTTTCTTTCTCTCTGGAAATGGAGCCTTTGGGGCATAATCTGGAAAGTTATAAGGATTGGAATTTTTGGTTATCTTATTTCCTACCCTTGATGGTACTTCCTTCTTTTCAGGTTTACTCACCTCTTGCTCACCTTCCTTCTCAAGTTACAGAACCTCTTCAGCCTCATCTCGGTCTTCCTCTAGGCAATCACTCTTATCCTCTGAAGGTTTGTTTCCTGGCAAAAGCTTTCCACTCCTCAAGGTGATGGCATTGCAAGCATCTCTTCCTTTTGGATTTGGAATTGTGTCACTTGGAAGTGCTCATTTTGGTCTCTGATGTACAGCATTTGCCAATTGTCCAAGTTGCATTTCAATATTCTTCAAAGTGGCTTCATGATGTTTAACAGTAGATTCCAAACCTCCAAACCTTTGTTCATTCTTGTCCATCTTCTCCATTAACTTTTGAAACATGTCTTCAACAGATGGTTTCCTTTGTTCTGATGTACTAGCCTAATGATCAAAACCGGGAGGTGCATTGGTTGCTCTCCTCTGGTCATTTTCTTGATAGAACTGACCTCCTTGGGTCTGTTGTTGACTCCAATTTCCTTGATTCCCACCATATGATCTGTTACCTCCACTGTAATTGTTTCCAGAATAGTTTCCACCATATTGAGGTTTGCTGCTGTAATTGTTCACGTACTGAATAGATTCAGTTGTGATAGCACATTCGTCTGTGTGATGTTCCCCCTTACATAAACCACAAGAAAGAACTGGGGCTTTCGTCTTAGTTGCCTTCAGAGTCTGCACCTGCTTGGCTAGAGCTTCAAACTTTGCACTGAGTGAAGTTTCTTCATCTAAATCAAGAACTCCTCGTTGTCTTCTACCATGTGGCTTACGAGTTTCAGGGAAGAGATATTCATCCTCAGCAATCTGATTGAACAATTCACGCACTTCAGGCACACTCTTGTCTTTGAGTGCCCTATTCGCACAAGCCTTGACCATCATGGAGGACTCAGGTGTAAGACCTTTGAAGAATGTATTTAACTCCCTGATTTCTCCCAAATCATGATTGGGGCATTGCCGAATTAAGTCATTGAATCTGTCCTAAGCTTCCCTAAATGATTCGCTATCTTGTAGCTAGAAATTCATAATTTACATCCTTCTCTTCTCAAGCTTGGCAGGTGGAAAGTATTTAGCCAAAAATTTCTTCTGAAGTTCTTCAAATGAAACTGTTGCATCTGCCCCCCAATGGTCTTAAACCAATGCTTCGCTTTACCTCTCAAAGAGAGGGGAAACAAGATCCTATGCACCTCACTTCGCTCCACCCTTGGTAGCTTAAATGTGTTACATAAGCCTAGAAACCAATCTAAATGGTCATTCGGATCCTTGTTGTCCAAACCTTGAAAAAATTGGCCCTGTGTGATCATTGATACGATCTGTGGAGCAATGTGGTAGCTTTCAACGTCCATGTACTGTTGTCCAAATCTATTGTCGAAGTTCACTGCATAGTGATCTCCAAACCGAGGTACTCTAACTCCTTGAGCGGCCATTTCCCTTTGTTGTCTTAACTGCGCCCTAAAAGTCTTTGCCAATTCAAGATCCAATGGAAATTGTGGTTCTCCTGCAGACCTGCTAGATCTTGGCATACACAACACACTGTTGTGGAGTATAATAGCAAAGAATCAAGAACTTCAAATGTGCAGCAAAGAAACAAACCACAATTCTCAACACGTATTAGAAAATACAAAGAACAGAACACAAAAGCAAATCTTCAAATATAAACAACACAAGAAGAAAAAAACCACAAGCAACAACAATTACAACGAAACAATAGAGAATGACAGGAAACACTAAACAGAACAACACAAAACACAATGAAACAATGAAACTCAAAGAACACTTGATCAAAATCTTGGAACCTTGTCTTCCCTGGAAACGGCGCCAAAAATTGACAGAGGTAGTCGTGTACTTTTCAATTTAACCCTACTAATTAATGTAGCAGTGGGAGTAGGGATCGTATCCACAGAGAAGGTATAGTGTTCAAGAATTCGAAGTGTTTCTCAAGAATGCAATAAAAGTTTCACAGTATCAACTCAGTAAAATAAAAGCAGTACTTAACACTCAAAATGGAAGCTAACTTGCAGGAATGACAGATGAGATTCACAATAATTCAAGCAGATGTTCTAGAGTTTCTGAATCAGACTACTGAGAGTTCAAACTGTTTACTATGCTATTGACCTCACGAAATACCAATTAGGAAGAGATGGTTGTTGCCTAGGAGTCTAGCTAACACTTAGCATGACGACCACAGTGTTTTCTGTACCCCTTAACACTTCACTTTTCCCATGCCGAGGCCTAAGTGAAATGAAATCAAACCGCAACATCTCAACTTCATGTTTCTAGCTATGAATCATGCAATTTCTCAAGTAACCTATGGCGAGGCCTAACTTGATTGTTTTCAATTAAGCTAGCTTCATGAATCTTCCTTTGCTTAATTCTAAAGGTTTAACGATCTCTGACTAGCATGTCGACCACATCTCGGATCGTGTACAAGAACAAACAGGCAAAGAAACTCCATTATCATACATCATATCCATTATTCATGCAATTGCTACTGTGAATGCTGAGTTAAACCTTGAACTGGCATGGCGACCTTTAACAAAGTGTAGTTCAATCAAGCACAAGTAGACTTGTTATGAATCTTCTCAGATTTCAACAATTAAAATATGTACGTACTGTTCCATAAAGATTAAGTCAATTGCATAGCTTTTCACGGTATAAATTCACAGTTTTCCGATCAAAACCCTAGGACATCACTGATCTAGCCTAGCATCTTTATTTCAAGTTCGTGATCACAATTTTTCAACACAAAGAAATTCATCATCGATAATTGAAAGGATTTTACCGAATACTTTGCTTCGAAGGCTTCAAATCTCAAGTGAATTTCAATGATCGGTTCAACTTGTCAATCGGAATTGAAATCAAAGATCAATCAGTGTAAATGGAATTTCTAGAGAGAGAAAATAGTGAAGATAATTTCCCGCTCTAAAAATCAAAAGATGGTTATGAAAATCTGGAATATTCGTCTCTCTCCCTCTCTTTTTTAAAAGCTAACTAATCCTCTATATATAGAGGTTACAAGAATCGTAAATGGTACGCAAACGTAAAATGATTGAATATTTACAAAAATGCCATTGCGAAGAATTTCTCCAAACGTGCAAAAATTTACTAGGCAGCAGCTTTACGCCTTTAGGTTTTATCTCTAGCGCCTTCAACAAGGTTCTAGCGCCTCCAGCTTACCATGAGCACGCCTTCAATTCAGTCCAAAGCCCTCGAATGCACTGCCTCAATCAGGCCTTTACTACTGTGGCTTGTCGCACCTTCAACAGCTTTCCTGCGCCTTCAAGTGACAGCTCACACGCCATCAGCAAACTCCTCACACCTTTGAGCCTTTATAACCCACGCCTTCTTTTCCCCTGCCACCATAACAAAACGTCTCAACACTTTACAAATTTTTCAGCTGCCAAAAGGAAGCTTCCAAGGCAATTATGCTGGCGAGACCTCGCGGCAAGGTCTCGCCGCATAATGTGTGTGTATGGCGAGACCTCGCCGCGAGGTCTCGCCTTGTAATTCCTTTGTTGACGAGGTCTCGCGGCGAGACCTCGCCGTGCAAATGTGCTAGTGGCGAGACCTCGTGGCGAGGTCTCGCCATTTATGTGCGAGTGAGTGAGTCTAGGTGTAGTGCAAACATAGAGTGAAGTGTGTAAAAGTGAGGTGAAATAAATGTGAAATAAAATGTGGGAGAATGATGAATCATGATACGGAGAAATGGTGAATGCAAATGCAAATGCAATGTATATATCAAGGGCACAATCTGATGAAGATAATAGTCCATGAAAAATAATCAAACAAAGTAAGATATGACTTTAACAAATGCTATAGCAACAACCAATTCCCTCTTCGAAATGTTTCCAAAGACATGAAACTCTTCTCAAATCATGACTATGCAAAATGTATGCTTTAGAATGCAAATACAGTGAGTGTGTGTTGAGTGAACTAAGTGATAAATGTGTGTGCGAATGTTGCTACAAGAAATGTGCACAAATCATGCGACGAGGTGAGCTCGTCGCATGAAGTTTGCCTCGTCGCATGAAGTTTGCGCGAGAAGCATGCGAGGGTCGTGCGGCGAGGTGTGTGTGCGAGTGTGCATGCGGCGAGGTCACCTCGCCGCATGATGAGTGCGTACTAGTGCGCGAGTGGTACGAAATGTGTGCGAGTGATGTTGTGGGAGTAGTGTGCATGTGTGCGAGTGTTAGTGCGAGGTGTATGCGAGGTTGTTGTGCGGTGCATGCGGCGAGGTGAGCTCGCCGCATGGAGTGTGCGAGTGTGCATGTGCGGCGTGGTCACCTCGTTGCACATCGTGTGTGCGTGATTCATGCGACGAGCTGAGGTCGTCGCATGCTTGAGTGTGAATGGTTCATGTGATGCTATAGCGTGCATGTGTGCGAGAGTGAAATGTGATGAGTGCGTGAGTGTGCGAGAGTGATGCATGGTGAGTGCTAGGGTTGCTAAGCCCGAACCAACAACCAACTCCCATGCAAGATTTGTGTGGCTTAACCTCTGAATTAGATTTTTCAGTAAACATGAAAGTTTTAGTGCTTTCTTTTGGCTCTCTATAGGTTCAAGAATCCGCCTCATTGGGTACCTGAAACTCAAGATATCGTCAAAATACCAAATTGTGGCAAGACAGTGAAACCCTAAAAACCCTAATCCAAACACAACAAAAATGCCTTCGTTTCTCATGATTGCACACAGAATTTGGAAAACTTTAAAACATGGCAATTTAAGTACAAACAAAGAGATTTCCAAATCACCCAAGATCTCCTCATTTGGATTAGAATTGAAAGAGTTATTCACAAACCAATTTGCACACTCAATTCTGCCGAAAACCCTAATTTGGCCGAAAATGCATTTTGAGTTCCTTCATTTTTCCCTTAACACTTTTCACTTCATTTATCCACATTTTTACTTTTTTTGCACAATTTCAACATTACCAACTAGTACACCACCCATATGCACAGAACAACCTAAATCTCCACACATTTGCATCAAACACAAGACAAAAGCCAAGAGATTTAGCACAAAATAGTTGGTATAAAACCCACTCATCACTTATATTACTACTTGAGTTTCAAGCAAAACGAAGCAACATTGTACCAAAGCAAAATCAACATCGTATTAAGAAAAAATTAGAGGAAACACAACAACTGAGATTGAAGAAGGATTCAAACGTTTCTATTGTTATTTTTCACCGATCGACAAACATTATACTTTTGAGGATCCGACAACATTAACATTAACATTAATATTAACGCTGTTTTGGAAGAATGGCTCAATAGATGTCAGAATAATGTGAAGGGAACAAAGATTGCAAGTTGTTTTAATGGATCAAGTTGTTTTCAAAGTTGTGCCAACAATAATATGTATGAAGGGAGTAATATTTCTAATGGGTTTGGATTTATATCTGCAAGTTGTTGGCAGAATTCGGTCCATTGATTCTCTGTCCTGCTTACGGATTCAAGGAGAATTCAGAATAGGTGAATATTTCGCCAATACTACGCTCTATAGAGTTGATAATTCATGACATAATTATTTGATTCTTTACCAATCAAGACTCATATTCTTGTGACTCAATTGGTGAAGCCTTTTCTTTGTCATTTATAAATCTCAACCTTAATCTCCCACCAAGAGCAATAGTCACAACCCTTGACCAATGTAGATAATTAAATTCATTCAATATAATTGAAGTTAATTTTTGAAAAGTGTTAATAATACTATCGACCGTTGTATATGAAGAGGCAACAAACACATATTTTGACAAAGTAATTGCATTATTACTTCCTTTTTAAGTCACGATTAAAGAAAAGAAAGTAAATAAAAAAATAAGATGATCGCTCTAATACCATGTAGAAAAACAAATATTTAGAAGAGAAGAAAATAATTGTTATTCATGTATAACTTATACAATATATATATATATATATTTATATATATATATATATATATATATAAGAAAGTCGAGTAGCAGTATGACCGGACAGAGTTAAGCATAACATGAGCTCAAATTTCTAAACTTTTCCATATGTAAAAAGGGATGGATAGTGGGGAGAAATGTAAGGAAATCAATATAGTAACAATTATATAAAATATAACAATTATATTGTTATTGATTTCTATAGGACCTTCAATGATAATCTATATAAAATATACCTCGAGAGATGCTAGCGAAATTCTTGAGTGAGGTTTAATAGACCAACAAACCGCACAAGTATTCGGCCTCTAATGGTGATCCACACGAACTACTTTCGAAATCCTCAAAAAACTGATTTTAAATCAATATAGTAACAATGCAGTGAAAAATATAACAATTATATTGTAATTGATTTCCATAGGACCTTGAATGATAATCTATATAAAATATACCTCGAAAAATGCTAGCAAAATTCTTGAGCGAGGTTTAATCGACCAACAAACCGCACAAGTATTCGGCCTCTAACGGTAATCCACACGAACTACTTTCAAAATCCTCAAAGAATTGATTTTAACTTAGGTTAATAAGCTAGATTTCTCTAAGAAACACCTTTGAAATCTAATAAGAAAAATATTTTTGCTTATTTATGTGATTTCTTATTGAGAGAGTTGTATTGTCTTGGCCTAACATTAAACATCTATTTATAATAATATAACCTTCCAAAAAAGGTGTTCTTATCTAATAAGAAACGAATTATTACCAAAGTCAATTCACTTTCCAAAAGTGAATATAAGAGTATAATAGATTCATAACTATCATATAATTATATAAACTATTTTAACCCAATAAGTAATTCTATTGTATGTGACCCTTTAGCTTCCTAATCAGTTGGCAATAAATATAAATAATAATCTTAAAATTAAATTGGCTTTTGTACAAAACCAACAAACTCCCATTTAGACTAAAGATAATTTAGTCACGGAGCTTCTAAGATAGGATGAATTAAACAACTTTAATTTATCATTAATTCAACAATTAATTCATTTATATTTATAGATCAAGAGCATCCTCTAGCCAAGACATCATGACTACCCAAGAGTTAGGAAAAGTCAATTGATTGACTTTACCTTTCCATGAACTAGGTACCATGTAATTATCATCCTTTCACCATCCTATATTCCAATTAGTACAAGAGTAAAGTATAAGTGTCAAATCTTTATTGTACTAATTATATTTCTTTCTTGTACCGAAATTCAACTCCTTGTAAATAAATTTAGAACTTTTTCAAATTTACTTACTAATTATGCGCATTTTGAGTTGAACTTTAATAAGTGGCGCTAGAAAGGAATATACTCTCATTCTAATAGGAGTGGTAAATTCTATATTGATCATAAACTATCAATCTGTGCTTTTTGTTATATCCAACATCATCACTCATATATCCAATTACTGTTATAGACAAATAGAGTCAAAACATAACATCCACACTAAAGATACTCTTATGATTTCAAGTCAAAGGATTGCTTATACTACTGTCATGTAGAGATTTACCATTGGCACTCAAATAGTTAACGATATGGAAATCTCTAAGCGGATCATTCTAGTGAACACATTCTCCAATGATTCACCCATATATCACTATATATACGAGTCTATCCACATTAACAACATCTATCTTACTAATTCTATTTTATTATTCAATTTTTGTTTTAAAATTCCACCATACCCTATTTCTGAGGCATCAGTTTCTATAATCATAAATGCATTAGGATGAGGAATGCCTAAACAAGGTAAAGACTTGATTTTCTCTTTAGCTTCTTTAACTATTTTAGTGTGCTTAATTGTCCATGCAGGTGGGTTCTTCTGTAATCTTTGATATAATGGTGCACATAATGTTCTCAAATTTGGGAAAAAGTCAGCGATATAGTTTAAACATCCTAAAAATCTTTGTAATTGATTTTTATCCTTAATTTCATCTGGAAAATTTTTTCCAAATTCTAATGCTCTATTAATAGGCTTAATTGTTCCTTTATAAATTTCATGTCCTAAGAATCTAATTTGAGTTTGAAATAATTTCATTTTTGGGGCTGATATTACTAATCCATTCTTAATTACTATTTTTGAAAATATATGCAAATGTCTACAATGTTCATCTATATTTTTAGAATAAATTAATATATCATCTATGTATACTATCATAAATGTGTATGCAGAAAATATGTCATTCATAATATTTTGAAATTCAAAAGGGGCATTTTTTAATCCAAATGGCATTACATTCCATTCGTAATGACCAAAGGGAACTGTAAATGCTGTTTTATACTTATCTTTTTATGCTATTTGAATTTGCCAATATCCTGATTTTAAATCAAATTTTGAATATACCTTAGCGTTATATAATCTATTTAATAAATCTTTTTTATTAGGTATTGGGTATCTAATCCATTTTAATACTTTATTTAAAGGTTTGTAATTTATTACTAATCTTGGAACTCCTCTTTCTTTTTCAGCTTGATTATTGACATAAAACGCTGGGCAACTCCATGAAGATTTTGATTTTCTAATTAATTTTTTATCTAATAATGATTGAATTTCTGTGCGACAATCTTGTAATAATTCAGAATTCATTTTAATTGGTCTAGCCTTTGTTGGTATATTTTTCTCATTAAAACCTTCTTCATAAGGTAATACAACTATATGAGTTTTCCTTGACCAAAATGTAGATGGGTGATCAGCACATATTGAATCTTTAAATTTCTTTTCTATTTCAGTAATTCTTGTTATAGTTTCTTCTCGTTTTAATTGTAATTCTATTTGCTGATATGTAATTTCTTCTCTTATATAATTTATTTGATTTTCTTTTTGTTTGACTTGATAGAAAATACTATTAGCCTGTAATAGATTTAATTCTTTTTTCCTTACTGGGGTAATAAATTGAAATAATATTTTATTTCCCATTATATTTAAACTTATTCCTTCTGTTGTCTTCTTAAATGGAGTAATTTGATATAAAAAAGGGTTTCCTAATATAACATCTTGTGTTAAATCTTCTACTATGATAAATGAATGTTTAAAACAATAATTATTATTACATATGAAACTATTTTTTAATTTATATTTAACTTTTAGTGGATTTCTGTTTGCTGTTTGTAATCTATGATTTGTTTTTGAACAATATTTAACTGGTATTATTCCTTCTTTTATACAACTTTGATCCGCTCACTATCTATCATAGCAATGCAATTTGTATTATAATTTTGAATTCCTATAGTAACGAAAACATGCCATTTTTCTATATTAATTTTTTCAATTATATTTAAATATTCTTCTTCATTTGTTTTATCATATATTTGAATACCTTTTCTTGTATTACTACTTTCTGGAATATCTTCTTGACTTTATTGATTTTGTTCATTTAATGTTATTCTGGCTTGTATTTCTAATTCATTTAATTGTAATGTTTTAATATCACTCATAATTTCTCTTATTTCTAATTTTAATTCTTTAATTTGTTCTTGAATTAAATTTGAACTTGAATTTGTTATTGATTGAGGAATTACACCTTGAATATTCTTATTTGCTGAATATTTAGTATATAATTTGTTTATACTAAATGGTTCTAAAAATTCAGGTTTCTTTTCTTCTTGAAGTATTAAATCTTTTAGTCTTAATAAATATTGTCTTTGTTCTTCTGGGTTTTCAATTTTACTTATAATCTCAAATAATATATCTTTATTACTTTTCTCACTGGATTTTAAAATTTGCGTTATGGATAAATTAGCTCAAACTGTTTTGTTGTTTTATGGATAAATTAACTCGAACTGTTTTGTGTCTGTGAATTAGTTTTTGCATCACAAATAAAAGTTTGAGTTGCTATTCTAGTAATTGATTCTGGCATATGGATGAAAATGAGTAGAGTTTGTTGCCTGGGGATCCAAATTGTTAGCTCCACTAGTTGAAAGTGGAGAACACAGACCCCTTATGCTCTAGAGTTGGGAGTTGATCCTGCACTGCTTTCTGAAAAACATTTATGAACTTAGAGGAGAAGAGTTGAATTTCCGCCTTCATGAATTTGGCATGCCAGCACTGGTAATTGCAAATTTGTTGTGTTTCTTCTTGTTATGCTAGTTAAGTAAAGATGAAAAGGGTCTATAGTGCTAAACCAATTACATAAAATTTGCTGTGTTCTCATGACATCATGGTTTCTATTGGGAGAACTGTTGTAACTTGTACTGATAATTTGAGATGTACCTAAGATGGACCATGGCTGGTTTTATGGCCCAGATAACATCTATCCAAGGAGAGCAGGTTATCCTAATTGGTCACGGATGAATTTGCTCATCAGAGATGCAAATCGGACAGACCTTTTCCCTCATGTCTCAAATCCCTATATTTAGCAAAAAGATATGCTTTTGTTCCATATTTTGCCTTTCATTTTATTCGTTCTGGTGAATTAGTTAGTGGAGAACTTTTAACTTCTGTCCGATTTGCATGTTTTAAAATGGGGATTTATTTTCATTTTTTATGGTAACATATACGATTTACATATCCTGGAACCAAATTTCGAGGGTATGATTTACTTGATTTCTCGATTGCAAATTTATTTGAGTAACTTCAAATGATGTTTTGTGTTTCTTGGGGTGCTATTCTTTCCTTTTGACTTACTTTATTTACTTGTTGTTTTGCATTTCCAGTGATTAGGCTGATATTGTCCGTCACTCTCATTGCTGAAACATTCGACATCATATCATTTTGGGTTGATAACTATGCTAATTTTGGAGCTTTTTATTTAAAAAACCCAAAGTATTGTTAGATGCACAATATTTTGTTTCAAAGCTTTTTGCAAAGATTTGATCTTTAAACGGACTGAAACTGAAGAGAAGTTGGAAGGAAGTCCGACATGATCTAGTGATGCTTGCTATTAATATTTATTAGGGCATCCGAAATAATAAGTGCAACTAATTGGTTATTGATGACATCCAATGCTTCTCTTTAGCTGCTAGCCCGCAACCTATATTTTTTGGTATCTGCAGGTGTTTAGCCATTTCAACCTTCAATTCCATAGCCAGTTGTCTCCTCAGGGTGTATTATTGTTGTTGTGCCGGTATTTTCAGTAGGAATACTGATCTTAAACACTTTTATCTACAAATGTCTGTTTGTGTGTCCATCATTTGGTCATTTATATCAGGTAAGGATCACTTAGATACCCCCAAGCCTTAGGTCGAATGTTTAAGACTTGGGGTACAAAATCTTTTGCTATGTTTAAATTGGTTCAGAGGCTGGCATATATATTATATGTATATTTAGTTGGATATGAGCATTAATCGTCTTCATAGTGGTTTTAGTTGCTAGTTTTTTCCTGCTGAAGATGAGACTATTCAATCTCTTTGTAATCAAGTAGATAATATTCGCAATGGTGTTAAGCATTGTTAAGCGCTTTGGAACTTTTGTACCATTCAATATTATGAAGTGGTTAGTGAACCCTAATGGCTAAGTGTTAAATACATGTGTTAAAATCTTACATAGTAATAAATGAAGTGATACAGAAAATTCATTACTTTTGGCTTGTCAAAACTAAAAACTAAAAATATGGACCATCAGCTTTAATAACTTATTTAGCCAATCAAATTATTAGTGTTAATTCAAGTACAAATGTGCTCCATTTTCATAGTTGGTTAGTTCAGATAATGTTTACATAAGTACTAGTTGTAACAAAAAGAACAATTCCCTTATTATGAAAATATCTTTCAAGCATGATAGATAATTCATTTATGAAAATATCTTTCAAGCATGATAGAGAATTCCCTTATTATGAAAATATCTTTCGGCCGTTCATTGTTCAGCATGACTCAATTGGTATTCCAAGTGGGATTCCATCATGGCAACCATGGTTCGAATCCTACTTGGAACAAATCTCCACCCATTTATGGATAAATGGGTGGAGAAGGTGTATTTGTGAGATGCTCCAAGTTTCCACGGGGTACATACGCAATGGAGAACATTTATGGTGGTTGTGCGCAGGAGTGAGGCCGTGTGGGGTCGGAATTCGTCGGAGGAGCATCGTTAACACTACTTTGGGGCGGGAAGTGTGTGACATGGTGACCAATGATTGAAGACTGACCCTGGTTGCCAGCTTGGGCTACTACCGTAAGGTTAGTACCCATTGCGTGCACATTCCGCGGTTTATATCCTCAGCTGGCTAGGGGACGGTTGGTTTGAGGCCCAAGATTAGTCTGACTCAACAGCAGTGAAGTGGTGGAAGACATGGAGTTGTAGAGTTAGGAACCTCAGACATAAAAAAAAAAAAATCCAATGCGTAATGGGAGAGAGGAAGGAAGGAGCGCAGGATTTAATGCTCTGACAATATTCTGAAAGCGCCTACAGCGTCGGCGGAGAAGGCGATTACAGGAGCATTCATTAATTTGGATGTGACAAGGATAAGATACGTAATAAAAAGAAAGGGCCTGGAAGAGGAGAGAGTGCCAGGAAGAAGGGGCAGGAAACAGCGTCGTTTGAAAAATGGAGGTCTTTTGCTTTGATGCCCGCACGTGACCACAGCCTGGGGAGCATGCCATGGTCATCCATCATTGTGTGGTTATTATCTTATCTTAATGACAAGTGTACTTTTAAATAATAATAAAATATACGTGTCAAAATCTTATAGGGTGATACAAAAGTGATACAGAAGACCTATTAGCTGATTTAATCAAAACAAAAACTAATGTTACAGTAAGTTTGAACAGTTTTTACACCATTTTGTTGACAAAATTGGATATTCCATACAAAACATAAAAGTTTTCGCACTTTTAACATAGTTTGATATGGTATTAACCATGCATTTTTTAGATTTTTATAAAACAAGTTAGAAAAGTTTGAAAGAATTTCCACCAAAAGTGAAAATTTTGTTTGAGGGTGTTCTATTTTAAACTGGTTTTTAATTTTAAAATAAATTTCGTGTTCAAGTTGAGAATTTGCCAACCATGAAAACTTTTCGATTTTGAGTTTAATTTCATTAAAAACTAATTTAGCAAAACTTCAAGTATTTTACCCTTTAGTTTCTGAAAGGTTTATTGCGTACTCTTCAATTTAACCCTAGAAACTACTATAGTAGTGGCGGTAGGGGTCGTATCCACAGGGAAGGAATTGGTTACTAAAAATGTTAAGGTTTTGTTCCAAGTTTGTCACCAGGTTTAGTTTTCAAGAATTAATGGACAATAGTAACTCACAAGAGTAGACAAAAAATTATCTAAAAGATAGAACAGAGAGACAGAACAGGACTCAATCTCACTAAAGTAACAACAAGAACACTACAATTTCAAACTAAATGAGAGCACAGAAATGAGATAACAACCTTTTAGTAAAATGTCCTAGGATTTCTTCTCCGGATGATCATGTAATTCGACTACTCTAATGCAATGCAATTGACACACTGATACGAATGGAGTAGCTTTTGATTTCTATTCTACACGTTTTCCACAACCTTTGGATCGTTGTTTCCCAATTAATCCGAACAAGCACGAATCACAGAAGAACAATGCGAAAACAAGACAACAAAACAATAAAGGATATTGAACGAGAAGGATTGGAAGAAATCAACCAAACCCCAACGTTAACACAAAAAGATTCAGTCCAACTAATGTAAATCAAAAGTTAAACTTCCTCAGTTCGGCTTGTTCTATAAATCTAGAACGGGTAAGCTCAACCTAAAGCTCCTCACTTAAGGTTTTCACGGGTCTTATGATTGTTCAACTAAACTTAGAAGAACTCTCACGTTTTCTCTCAACTTATCACAGCTGGAAGAAGGTTTTAGCAAAGCTAAACTTTATCAAAATTTCATGTCTGTGAAAAATGTTACAATGGCCACCCTTAAATAGGGAAGAATTCGTCTATGCCCAAACAGGAAAAGGAAACAAGAAGCAAATTACGATTTGACTTCTTGACTAACAAGAAAGTTTCCTAAAAGACTACTTTCCAAATTACCATGCAAGGCAATTGGACAAGGACTGGACTTATTAATCAACGAAAGTAAAGCCCAATTAATTAATGTTAATGGACTTATTATTACAACCCAAAAGTAAATCCTAAAATTAACAATGGCGTGATCCATAATAAATCCAAGAACACGCCTCTTAATAGACTTCTTAAAAATCAGCTTTTGTGATGTTTCTTCAATGTGGATCATGAATTGTTAATGAAGAAACATGCAACAAAACTCCTCCTTGAGATGATTGAGATAATTCGGCCTCCATAGCTTCAAAATGTGAAGACAATAAATTGTGCAAGGCTGCCTTCATCTTTGAACTCCTTGATCTCGTCATTGGTCCATCAAGATTCACCAAAGGGTCTTGAGAACTCGGCCTTGGCACCATGGACATGGGTTGATTTCCATCATTCCCTCCCTCCTCGAAAGGATTCGTCCTCGAATCACCTACATCAAACAAAGATAAATCAGTAACATGAAAGGTAGATGAAACATTGCCATACTCACTAGGAAGTTCAATCTTGTAAGCATTATCTCCAATCCTTTCCAAGACCCGAAAAGGACCATCTCCTCTTGGATGAAGCTTAGTTTTCCGTTTGTCAGGAAACCTCTCTTTTCTCAAGTGAATCCAAACCCAATCTCCTGGTTCGAAAATCACTTGTCGTCTACCCTTCTTAGCTTGCTTAGCATACTGCTCATTACGCCTCTCAATGTTAGCTCGAACCCTTTCATGCAACTCCCTAACAAAATCAGCTTTCTGTTTACCTTCAACACTAACAAACTCATTAGTAGGCAAAGGCAAAATATCCAAAGGAGTTAAAGGATTAAAACTATACACAATCTCAAAAGGTGAGAAATTAGTAGCACTATGCACAGTTCTATTGTAAGCAAACTCAATGTGTGGTAAACACCCTTCCCAATTCTTTAAGTTTTTCTGAATAAGTGCACGAAGTAAGGTAGACAAAGTCCTATTAACTACTTCAATTTGTCCATCAGTCTGTGGATGTGCAACAGTAGAAAACAACAACTTAGTATCCAACTTATTCCAAAGAGTACGCCAAAAATGAGACAAAAATTTAACATCTCTATCACTAACAATACTCTTAGGCATTCCATGCAATCTTACAACCTCCTTAAAGAACAAATCAGCAATATGTGTAGCATCATTAGACTTAGAACAAGCAATAAAATGGGACATTTTGCTAAATCTATCAACTACAACAAATATGCTATCATGACCATTGCGTGACCTAGGCAAACCAAGTACAAAATCCATAGAAATATCAATCCAATGATGACTAGGAACAGGCAAAGGTTGATACAGACCATGAGGCATAACTTTAGATTTGGATTGTTTACACACAATGCACTTATCACAAACACCTTTAACATCTTTAATCATGTTAGGCCAATAAAAGTGTTCATTCAAAACAGCAAGTGTTTTAGCAATACCAAAGTGCCACATTAACCCTCCCCCATGGGTAGTAAAACACGAATGGAACTTTGGGGAATGCACAATTTATCTTTTCGAAACAAGAAACCATCATGCACATAAAAATCACCATTCGGTTTGGTCTTACAAATCTCATATGAGGTGGCAAAATCATGATCATGCTCATACAAGTCTTTAATCAAATCAAAACCAAGTAACTTAGCATGCAAGTAAGTAAACAAAGTATACCTTCTAGACAGTGCATCAGCTACAACATTATCTTTACCAGACTTATACTTAATCACACATGGAAAAGACTCAATGAATTCTAACCATTTAGCATGCCTTTTATTCAACTTACCTTGGGTCTTCAAGAATTTAAGGCTTTCATGATCAGAATGGATTATGAATTCTTTAGGCCATAAATAATGTTGCCAAACCTGTAAAGACCTTACCAAAACATACAACTCCTTGTCATAAATTGCATACTTCAAAGCTGCCCCATTAAGCTTTTCACTAAAGTAAGCCACGGACCTTGATTCATGCATCAAAACAGCACCAATACCAATCCCAGAGGCATCACAGTGTGTTTCAAAAACTTTATGAAAATTCAGCAATGCAAGCACAGGGGCGTGAGTCAATTTATCTTTTAAAGTGTTAAAAGAATTTTCATGTTCCTTATTCCATACAAAGGTGACATTATTTTTAACAAGTTCATTTAGAGGTGCAGCTATAGAACTAAAGTCCTTAACAAACCTCCTATAAAAACTTGCCAATCCATGAAAGCTTCTAACATCACTAGCATTTTGTGGTCTCGGCCAATCCATGATTGCCTTGACTTTTGACTCATCAACAGAAATACCTTAAGAACTAACAACATAACCCAAAAAGATAATAGATTCCATGCAAAAAGAACACTTTTTGAGGTTAGCATAAAGCTCGTTCTCACGTAAAACAACAAACACTATCTTAAGATGTGCAACATGTTCATCTAGTGATTTGCTATAAATAAGGATGTCATCAAAGTAGACTACCACAGACTTACCAATAAAGTGACGAAAAACATGATTCATGAGCCTCATAAAAGTACTAGGTGCATTAGATAAACCAAAAGGCATAACTAACCATTCATACAACCCATACTTTGTTTTAAAAGCAGTTTTCCATTCATCACCTTCTTTCATGCGAATTTGGTAGTATCCACTTTTCAAATCAATCTTGGTAAAAGTAGAAAAACCATGCAATTCATCAAGCATATCATCTAATCTAGGAATTGGATGTCTATACTTAATGGTAATCTTATTAATAGCACGGCAATCAACACACATTCTCCAAGACTCATCCTTTTTAGGAACTAGAATAACAGGAACTGAACAAGGGCTAAGACACTCATGTACAATACCTTTGTCAAGGAGTTCATCCACTTGACGTTGAATCTCTTTGGTTTCCTCCGGATTTGCTCTATAAGCTGGACGATTTGGAATTTGAGCTCCTGGTATGAAATCAATTTGATGTTCAATACCTCGAACTGGCGGCAATCCAATTGGTAAGTCCTCGAGAAACACATCACTATATTCCTGCAAAAGAGAGTATACAGCACTAGGAAGAGAAGCAAGGTGATCACTATCAACAATAAGCACAAAATCCTTGCGAATCATTAAGTACAAAGGCTGTCTATCTAGTATAGCTCTCTTAACCTCCCTAGAAGAAGCAAAGTAACAAGACTTCCTATCAACTAACTCACGACCTTCACTATTACAAGATGAAGATGGGCTAGCTATTACATTTTGTTTCTCTTGAGCTTTCTTCTCCTTGGCGGCATTGAAATCTCTACAAGCTTGAACAATTTTAGCTTTGATAAGTTGATTTTATACCAACTTATATGTGTTAAATCACTTGGCTTTTGTCTTGTGTTTCATGCAAATGTGTGATGTTTTGTGCAATTTTGTGCCTTAATGTAGTTTGCAAGTCGAAAGTGCTAAAATGGAGAAAAAAAGTCATAAAATGATGAGCAAATGAAGCAAATGTATGTGTTAGTGTAAAGAACAAGGAAATGAGTCAAAAGAGAACTTGAATGATGATTGTGAAGTTGGAAATCTTGTTAAACGCTTATTTTGTGCTTAGGCAGAATGGTGAGTGCACTTCATTTGAGTATAACTTTCTCAATACTAATCCGAATGAGGAGTTCTTGGATGTTCTGGAACGATCTTTTAGTTTACTTAAATTCTTGTGTTTTAACTGTCCTCTAATTCTGCGTGCACATATGAGAAACGGGGCGATCGTTTCAATCACTATTTTAGGGTTTTCATTGTTTAGCTCACTGCCACAGTTTGGTATATTGATCATATCTTGAGCTACAGATTTCCAATTAGGCTGATTCTTGAACATATAGAAAGCTAAGAGAACATTCTACAACTCTTATGTTGACTTCGAGTTCTAATTCGGCGAGGTCTCGCCGCGAGACCTCGTGGATAACTGTTACAAGGCGAGACCTCGCGGCGAGACCTCGCCTTGAAATTTCCAGCTTCGCCACAC
Organism: Ophiorrhiza pumila; assembly: GCA_016586305.1. Classification (NCBI taxonomy): domain Eukaryota; kingdom Viridiplantae; phylum Streptophyta; class Magnoliopsida; order Gentianales; family Rubiaceae; genus Ophiorrhiza; species Ophiorrhiza pumila. The sequence goes on from BLIW01000005.1 coordinate 20,311,769, forward strand.
TCTGGTATTTTGACCATAACGTTCTCGTCCTTCCTCGGAATTGAGTGATTCAAAAAGATATGGAAAGCTAAGACATAGGGCTACATGTATGGTGTTTTACGTTTCTCCACATTAGCAAGGAATCAGGGCCTGAAGTTGGTTACAAGTCACAGCTTATTCTTGCATCATTCATTTATATTGTTGAGCACATCACTTGCACACAACTTTTGCACATTCTTGCACACTATTGCACTACACATGCACACAACCTTTGCACATTCTTGCACACTACTTTTGCACTACACGAGCATGAACATTTACATCTCACTCACAACACTAAACATTTCAGCACATTACACAGCACATACACACCTCACCACATCTTCACTTCTTAGAAAACTTCATTTGCTTTCATTCTTTAACATACATCATTTGCATTCATGTTCTACATATTTCACAACACTTCACTTATGTATTTTTCACACATCTCATTTCATAACACTCATAGTTACATTTAAGGATTTCACATACTTCACTTGCATTCACGGTTGACACATCTCACAACACCCATCTTACTCACATACTTCATGCACACTTGCAACACACTTCACTCACAACATTTTCTCTTCATTCATTACACTCTTTACTCTTTTCTCCCAACACACATTTCACTCAACATCCATTTCATTCAACACTCACACGAACACATTCATGCATTACTTACACACACACTCCGTGACCTCGCCGCACAAGAATTGCACACACGCACGCACACACCATGCGGCAAGGTCACCTCGCCGCATTCACCCTCACACACTCACTACAACACTGCCGCATGAACATCTCACACACTCATTGCATTTCACTCACCTCGCCACAACACAAGTACGCATCCTTGCACATAAGGCATTTCATTATGTAAGACTTGAACACATGATGCTTCACAGTTCATTACATTCTTCATCCACAGTTCACAACTCCCACAACATTATAGCATTTCATTTCATAAATTCATAACATTTTGCACATACTTCATGGATCACATAATTTTCACAATCGATTTAGATTTCATTCACCATTCACATTCATTTTCTTCACAATATCTTGATTATGTTTCATTGTTCATTCTTGCAAAATATCGACAACCTCAACAATCACTCATGATTTGAATTCGGAATTCACACATTGTATTCACCTCATTCTTTCATTCACTTCATTCCAAGAAAATATTCACAGTTTTCATCTTCACTTCACAAGCTTCAAAATTTTCACTCACATCTCACACTTCATCCTACATTTGCACCTCACCACTTTGCATCTTTGAACTTTCCAATTCACTCATTTCACTCCACTCTTATACTCACTTCACTCATTACTTCACAGCACTACACTTCACGTGATACACATTTCATTCACTCAAACTCACACACTCACACTTTAGCTGGCGAGACCTCGCCGTGAGGTCTCGCCGGCCAACACTTTATACGGCGAGGTCTCGCCACGAGACCCACGAGACCTCGCCAGCAATTGCACAAAGCGGCGAGGTCTCGCCGCGAGACCTCGCCAGCATGTTGGTGTTTGGAGCTTCATCTGGGCAGAAATCTTTCTAAGTGTTGCTGCTGTGGTGTACAGGTGCAGTGAAGGCGTGGAGGTGGTAGACCAGAAGGCGCACAAGAACTGAGTACAAAAAGGAGAAGTGGGAGCTGGAAGCTGAAGGCGTGTTTCTGCTAGCCTATAAAGGCGTGATGTTCGCTGGACAAGAGGGAATTTTGGCTTGAAGAGAAGGCGTGGTTCTTCGTGGCAGGAAGGCGTTGGAGCTGTTGGGAAGAAGCGCTCCAGAATGGTTTGAAGGCGTACGAGGTTGATGAAGGCGCTGGAAATTAACACCAAAGGCGCTGGAGTGCTGAATACTTCTTCGAACTTGGAATTTTTATTTCTTTGGGCTGATTTTTGGTTTTCTCTATTCAAGGGCATTTTTGTAACACTTTGTACATTTTATGTTGCGTATTAGTTACGTTTTCCCAACTCTATATATAGGGAAAGTAGCTAACATGTAATGGGGATTTTCGGAGGAGAGAATTTTTAGAGAATATTCTAGAGTTTAGAATTATCATTTTGAATTTCTCATTTTCTCTCTCTAGATCTACTTTCTCTCACTAAACATTTCTTCTCCGATCTCAACTCCGATTGTGAATTTGGTTTGGATTCATCTTTCTTATTCTCAATTGACAAAGGAATCGACAATTCTCTCGATTTAATCGGTAAATTCTTCCAATTAAGTGAGAATGAGCTTATCAATGTTGGAATTTGTTGATTTTGAAATGAGAAAGATGTTTTCTGGCTAAATCTATGATATCTTAGGATTCTTAACGGATGAATACGTGTTTTAGTAGATTATATGCTATGCAATTGATCTAATTGTTGAAGTATTGAAATCACATTTGAATTGAGCATAAACATATGTTGAATTTCATAATTCCTAGCTAATCTTGAATAGATCAAACCTCAATTGTGGTCGACATGCTAAATTGAGGAGTGATTAATCAAAGTTAGCGAAGATGCATGAATTGAGAACTAAATTGTGATTGTATAAGCCTTTGTACTTGTTTTCTGTAATTGAATCAATTCTGAAACTCAGGCCTCGCCATAGGAAGTGTTAATGAATTGAATCCTTAGGAAAAGTGTCAAAGGAGCTTTCTGTGTTAACAACAATGATATGTGAACCCTAGGATGGGCCTCGCCATGGGAGTTCTTAGGACTTTGCATGTTAGAGTAGTTAACTGGGAGAGTTGAGACTTTGCGGAGCTTCTTCCACCATTCTCGGGCCTCGCCATGGGAGAGGATGGTGATTTGGGGGTACAAGCAGTGGTGTGGTCGCCATGCTGACCACAGCTTGGACTTCTAGGCAATTTAGGTCTCCATTGAATTTAATTGTTAACTGATTGCATAGCATAGATTTACTAAGCCTGTGTTCATCCAATTTAAGAATCCTGAGATATCTGTTTCATCCTTGCTTGTTGCTATATTTTGCATCCTTGTTTTCGTTCTTTTGTGTTGAATTTTCCTCTTTCTAGTACTTAGATTCTGTGATAGGACTTTTAGAACAATTTGCTCAATTTTCTTGACCTACGCCTTTCCTGTGGATTACGATCCCTACTTACGCTACTACATTAGTGTTTAGGGTAAAATTGACGAGGTGCGACAACTCGCTTATCAAGCTTGATCTTCAAAAACTTGAAATGGGGTTAAAGCACGAAGATTGTACTTCTTACCCTCAAAGTCGAAACTGTAGTAGTTCTTCTTGGCATGATAAAGTACATCACGATCAAATTGCCAAGGCCTACCAAGTAAAATATGACTAGCTTCCATGGGAACAACATCACATACAACTTGATCAACATATTTCCCAATAGTTAAAGTAAACTTCAATTGTTTTGTCACACGAGTTTCGGCTGAATTATTTAGCCATTGAAGTCTATATGGCTTGGGATGTTTCATGCAATTCAAATTCAGCTTATTAACAAGTAAGGTGCTAGCCACATTGGTACAACTTCCACTATCAATGATCACACTACATACCTTATTTTGAACCATGCATCGAGTGTGAAAGATATTTTCTCTTTGCATTAAATCTTCATTGATTTGTGGTTGCAAATTAAGAACTCTTCGAGCAACTAAAGAAAAAACACCAAACTCGTAGGTTTCAAGATCTTCACTTTCTTCACTTTGGTACTTTTCTTCAAGAGCTGGCATGTCGGCACATTCCTCATCACTTTCAACCTCTCTTTGATCATTCAAGAACATCAATTTCCGCGTTGGGCAGTCGGCTTGTACATGTCCAAAACCTTGACACTTATAGCACTTGATATGCCTCAACCTTTGAGAAGGTTGTGGCGCCGATTTAGGAGCAACTTCAGCAACCTTTGGGACTGTTTTTGGAAAGCTTGATGTTGTAGTTGAAGGCTGGTTTGGAGTGAATTGGCGTGGCTTTGTTGATGGAGTGAAAGGAGCCACATTTGGTTTGGAATTTCTTTGCCAAGGCGGATTAGGTTGTGTGAACCTTTGCTTTCCTTTCATGTGCCTCTCAATCTTTATTACTTTATAAACAAGCTCAGTAATATCAACATAACTTTGAAGATCCACATGGTATGCTAACTCAGAATTCATACCTCGAAGAAATCTCTCAATGGTTGAATCCGGATCTTCATGAACATTAGCCTTGATCATAAGAGCCTCCATCTCATTGTAGTATGCTTCCACTGATTTACTTCCTTGCACAAGTGTGTGCAATTGTCTATTGAGATCACGATTAAAGTGTGAAGGAACATACTTCTTCCTCATAAGCAACTTCATTTGGTTCCAAGTTGTGACTGGAGCTTCGCCATCTTGGCGTCTAGTTCTCATTACCTCATTCCACCACAAGCTAGCATAATCTTTGAGGTGCATGAAGGCCAGACAGTATCGTTTATCCTCGGGATAACTATTGCCTTCAAAGAAATGTTCAAATTCTCGAACCCGATCAAAGTATGCTTCGGGATCTGCCTTTCCATGAAAAGTAGGTAATGTCAATTTAACAGAACTAATTGAAACGTTAGACTTTTTACCAATTTTTGTAGAACCAACAAACTCCCCCTCCTCCTTATCATCGGATAGAACTTCATCAAAGTTGATGTGTCGTGAGGTGGAACTCTTTGTATGGCGTTTTGGATTGGAAGCAAAACTATCCATTTGCAATTGCAACTTTTGAATCATATCAAAAAGTACTTCCATTTCAGATTTCTGTGCACCTTGAGATACAGTATTATCTCCGTCCATTGTACCTGCAAGTTAGTGAAAACAAGAAGAAAACAAATGTAATCCTCACAGGTTCTCACTATATGGTGAGTAAATGCTCTCTTCTCTAGTGTAAAGGCTTTTCTCGTGTATACCCTAACTAATCTCTCAACAATGGTTCTCTCAGACTAATTGAAACTTACCGTTCAACAATTTATATAACAAATCTCAACCAATTAGTTCAACAAGTCATTTCACACAAGTTAAACCAAAGAAGTTTGAAAAGAAACACGTCACAAGAGTATTTTAAAGATCACGTATGGGGTATAACTTGGTTTATTTCAGAAAACTACGAAATTAGCAACTAGGCAAGAAAGTAAGATGAATGATATTTTGATTTCACCCAAGCAAGATTTGTCACGATCAATATTGATGATTTTCAAACTCAACTTAAGAACACTTAGTTATTTCAAATGGAAATTAAAGCAGCAGATAAAGACAAGTCCGAAGATATATTTTTTTTTTTGATTTTTTTGATTTTTTTTCTCTGCCGAGTTTCGGACGCTAGTTTAGGACGACTTCCTTAGTTTCGGACGGCCGAAACTTAAATTCCTGGGACGATGACTATTCTGTTGAGTTTCGGACGGTAGTTTCGGACGCCTGGCTTAGTTTCGGACGGCAGAAACTGTCGCGACTGGGTGAAAAATCTGATTTTTTTGACGAAAATTTTCAAACACTTTTTTTGGAAACAAAAACCCTAGAATGCTTTTGATGTGCAACTCAACAACGACAACACAAGGAATTCAACACTATGAAGACAATTCAAAAGTGCAGAATTTAGATACCAAAAGAAACACCAAAAGGACAGCAAGAAAACCACACAAGACGATATCTCAAAACACAAAACGCAACAACAAGAACAAGATGTTTTCGGGCAGAATTTAACAAAGATATTGCATGCGAATTTTGACGAAATTTAAAAGGCTGAACTAAGACGACTTAAGACAGAAATAAGGACACAAAAGAGCAACAAGAAACCGCAAGAGCAGCAGCAGAATTTGATGCAAAACTGCAGCAACAAAAAGCACAAAACAGCAAGATCGAAAATGGATTACCTTGAATTTGGAAACAACCCCTTTTCTCTGATACCACTTGATACGAATGGAGTAGCTTTTGAGTTCTATTCCACACGTTTTCCACAACCTTTGGATCGTTGTTTCCCAATTAATCCGAACAAGCACGAATCACAGAAGAACAATGCGAAAACAAGACAACAAAACAATAAAGGATATTGAATGAGAAGGATTGGAAGAAATCAACCAAACCCCAACGTTAACACAAAAAGATTCAATCCAACTAATGTAAATCAAAAGTTAAACTTTCTCAGTTCGGCGCGTTCTATAAATCTAGAACGGGTAAGCTCAACCTCAAGATCCTCACTTTCGGGTCTTATGATTGTTCAACTAAACTTAGAAGAACTCTCACGTTTTCTCTCAACTTATCACAGCTGGAAGAAGGTTTTAGCAAAGCTAAACTTTATCAAAATTTCATGTCTGTGAAAAACGTTACAATGGCCAACCTTAAATAGGGAGGAATTCGGCCATGCCCAAACAGGAAAAGGAAACAAGAAGCAAATTACGATTTGACTTCTTGACTAACAAGAAAGTTTCCTAAAAGACTACTTTCCAAATTACCATGCAAGGCAATTGGACAAGGACTGGACTTATTAATCAACGAAAGTAAAGCCCAATTAATTAATGTTAATGGACTTATTATTACAACCCAAAAGTAAATCCTAAAATTAACAATGGCGTGATCCATAATAAATCCAAGAACATGCCTCTTCATGGACTTCTTAAAAATCGGCCTTTGTGATGTTTCTTCAAGGTGGATCATGAATTGTTAATGAAGAAACATGCAACAAAACTCCTCCTTGAGATGATTGAGATAATTCGGCCTCCATAGCTTCAAAATGTGAAGACAATAAATTGTGCAAGGCTGCCTTCATCTTTGAACTCCTTGATCTCATCATTGGTCCATCAAGATTCACCAAAGGGTTTTGAGAACTCGGCCTTGGCACCATGGACATGGGTTGATTTCCATCACACACTGGAAGACCAGGAGGAGATCAAACTGCCTGAGAACTTAGATTATGATTAGCATGGTGACCGCATCATTTTCTATGTTCCCTAACTCCACAATTTCCCATGGTGAGGCCTAGAGTGAAGAGTTAAACCCGTAGAGTCTCAACCTCCCGAGATTCGCTACTATACATGCGAAGTCTAAGGTTTTCCCATGGCAAGGCCTAACCTAGGTCCAATTGTCTTCACGAAGCTCGAAAAATCTCTTCTCACTTAGTTCTAGAATATCAATGAACTTCCACCGGCTTGACGACCGCATTTCGGTTCATGATCAAGCAATTCAAGTGAGAAAACTCATTTATCATACTTCATGTTCTCATTTCACGTATTTTTACTCCTACCGATGAATCAAACCTTGACCTAGCATGGCGACCACAATCAAGGAAGAATTACAACGATAAAAGTTCAAACAAGTAAAACTTAACCAGATTCAACATTAACTTCTAGTATGAGTTCATTCTTGATGAATTACGTCAACTGCAAGGCATTGCATAGCCTATTTACATTCTCATCCGGTTCCAAACCCTAGAACATAGCAAATTTAGCCACAAAGTTCCATTTCCAGTTCATGATCATCAATAGATAACACTGAGCAAATCATATTCATTACTTGGGAAGAATTTACCAAATGATAGGCTTCAATTGCTTCTAATTCACGACAAAACCGTGAATTCCTCCTTAATTGAGTAGAGAATTGCAAAGTTCGGAACAAACTCTCGATCAGAATTGAGAACGGAGCTAAAATTCTAGAGAGAGAAACTAGAGAGAGAAAGAGAGAAGAGAGAAAATTCCCGCTAAAGAAAATTATAAAAGTCTGGTAAGAAACTCCAAATCTAGAATGTCCTCCCCCTTCCCCTAAAAATGATAACTAAACCTCTTTATATTGAGGTTACAAGAATCGTAAACAATACGCAACGTGAAATCAGTGCACAATTACTCAATTGCCATCACAAAGAATATACAATATCCACATGTCTCGAAATCCACGCTTTTGTGCCACGCTATGTCACGCCTTCTTCTCCTTTCCTGCGCCTTCCAGCTTGAGAAAAACATGCCTCCAATTTAGTCCCAAGTCCTTGAGTGCACCGCCTCAATCACTCCTTTACTTCGTGTGCTCTTCACGCTTCCAAGCTTACAGTCTCAATGTCCCTTTTGTACTCAGAAACTCCGCGCGCCTTTGAGCCTAATCCCAGCACGCCTTCTCCACTTCCTGCACAAGAACAAACAATCCAACACTTAGCCAATTTTTTCCAAAACCAACTCAAGCAAAAAAACAAGAAACACACACACACCCAAGATGGCAAGACTTTGCCACGAAGTCTCGCCCTCACAACTATAAAAATGGCGAGACTTCGTCGCGAAGTCTCGTCCTCACATTCATGAAATCGGCAAGACTTCGCCACGAAGTCTCGCCAATTTTGTGCGAGTGTGAGTTGTGAGTGATATTTGTGTAAGTTGTTAGTGAGTGTGAAGTGTAGTGTGTTATGCTAGCTTATGTGAGTTGTGAGTGAATGTTAGGAAGTATGTCTTGAAAATGATTGAACATAAAGAAAGAAAGTAAGATGAAAATGAGTGTAAGTGAAAATGAGTGCATGATGAAAATAATGATACTGATGAATCATGGTATGAAGAAATGGTGAATGCAAATGCAATGTGTATATTAAGGACAAATGATATGATGAAAATGAAAGTTCATGAAACATGATCAAACAAAGTGAAAGTGGAAATTGATGAATGTCATAGTAGATATGTGATGCATTCTTTACATATAAATGGAAAGAGTAATGCATGTAAAGTATCCTTTAACTCTAAAATGCAAGGTGAATGCTTGCATGAGACTACAAATGTTATAAAGAAAACATGGAAATGGAATGTGAGCACATAACTGAGAGTGTGATAAACATGAATGGAGTTTGTGTTGAATGTGCAAAAGTCATAAATGTATGAATGAAAATTGCATCAAGAATAAGTGAATTGTGTGCAAAGGATGAGTGAAATATGAGTGTGGAGTGTGAGAGTTCGTCCGTGAGCTCGCCGCATGCTCATGCGACGAAGTGTGCTAGTGTGCGCGGTGAAGTGTGGTGGCGTGTGCGGCGAAGTGTGTGCATGTGTGTGGCGAAGTGTGCATGTGTGCAAGAATGCTGCAAATTCCAACCCAACTATGGCCCTGATTTGTTGTGAATTTAGAAAACCGTAAAACATGAAAGTTTTAGCCATTGATTCCAGCTTTCCATAGCCACTTGAATGACCCAATTCGGAGCTCAGATGACAAAGTTACAACTAAACTACCGAGCTATGGCAGGAAGATGTGCATCGAAGGCTTAAAACACCCTAATTACTGTTTTGCCATTCCCACGGTGAATTGCCAGTTTTCCTTTCGGAATTGGACTTTGCCTTGAACACCAAAGTTGTAGCTTCCTCTCTTAGCTTTCCGTAGGATCAAGAATCATCGAAATTGGATATCCGTAGCTCAAGATTTTGTCAATCTACTAAACTGTGGCAAGACGATCAAACCCTAAAAAAAACCTAATCTAAGCACAACAAAGAAGCCCCCGTTTCTCATGATTGCACACATAATTTGGAGAAAGTTAAAACATGACCATTTACGTACACACAAAGAGCTTTCCATAGCCTCCAAGATCTCCTCATTTGGATCAACATTGAGAAAGATACACTCAAATGAAGTCCAACACTCAAGCTGCCAAACCTAAGGCACACTAAAGCATTTTCAAACCTTTTTCATTTCTGCCACACTTATTCATCCGAATTCAAAATTGATTCTTTTAACCTCATTTTTTATCTTTTCCATTCATTTTAGCACACCTCATTACCAATCACATAAAAGCACCAAATATCACATGACACATCACAATTTTATGGAAAACAATCCAAAAGTTAAGTGAATTAAGCTATTTAATTTGGTATAAAACCAACTTATCAGTTTCGTTAATTTAAAAAAATTTATGTAATAAATGAATTATCTATCATGCTTGAAAAATATTTTCATAATAAGGGAATTGTTGTTTCTGTTACAACTAGTACTTATGTAAACATTATCTGAACTAACCAACTATGAAAATGGAGCACATTTGTACTTGAATTAACACTAACAATTTGATTGGCTAAATAAGTTCTTAAAGCCGATGGTCCATATTTTTAGTTTTGACAAGCCAAAAGTAATGAATTTTCTATATCACTTCATTTATTACTATATAAGATTTTAAGACATATATTTAACACTTATCCATTAGGGTTCGCTAACCACTTCATAATATTCAATGGTACAAAAGATCCAAAGCGCTAAATAATGCTTAACACCATTGTGAATATTATCTACTTGATTACAAAGAGATTGAATAGTCTCATCTTCAGCAGGAAAAAACTAGCAGCTAAAACCACTATAAAGACGATTAATGCTCATATCCAACTAAATATACATATAATATATATGCCAGCCTCAGAACCAATTTAAACATAGCAAAAGAGTTTATACCCCAAGTCTTAAACATCCGACCAGAGGCTTGGGGGTATCTAAGTGATCCTTACCTGATATAAATGACCAAATGATGGACACACAGACAGAAATTTGTAGATAAAAGTGTTTAAGATCAGTATTCCTACTGAAAATACCGGTACAACAACAATAATACACCCTGAGGAGACAATTGGCTATGGAATTGAAGGTTGAAATGGCTAAACACCTGCAGATACCAAAAAATATGGGTAGCGGGCTAGCAGCTAAAGAGATGCATTGGATGCCATTAATAACCAATTAGTTGTACTTATTATTTTGGATGCCCTAATAAATATTAATAGCAAGCATCACTAGATCATTTCGGACTTCCTTCCAACTTCTCTTCAGTTTCAGTCCGGTTAAAGATCAAATCTTTGCAAAAAGCTTTGAAACAAAGTATTGTGCATTTAACAATACTTTGAGTTTTTTAAATCAAAAGCTCCAAAATTAGCATAGTTATCAACCCAAAACGATATGATGTCGAATGTTTCAGCAATGAGAGTGACGGACAATATCACCCTACTCACTGGAAATGCAAAACAACAACTAAATAAAGTAAGTCAAAAGAAAAGAATAGCACCCCAAGAAACACAAAACATCATATGAAGTTACTCAGATAAATTTTCAATCGAGAAATCAAGTAAATCAGACCCCCAAAATTTTGTTCAGGGATAAGTAAATCGTATATATTACCATAAAAAATGAAAATAAATCCCTATTTTAAAACATGCAAATCGGACAGAAGTTAAAAGTTCTGCACTAATTAATCCACCAGAACGAATAAAATGAAAGACAAAATATGGAACAAAAGCATATCTTTTTGCTAAATATGGGGATTTGAGACATGATGGAAAAGGTCTATCCGATTTGCATCTCTAATGAGCAAATTCGTCCGTGACCAATTAGGATAACATGCTCTCCTTGGATAGATGTTATCTGGGCCATAAACCCAGCCATGGTCAATCTTAGGTACATCTCAAATTATCAGTTCAAGTGAGATCAGTTCTGCCAATAGAAACCATGATGTCATGAGAACACAACAAATTTAATGTAATTGGTTTAGCACTATAGACCCTTTTCATCTTTACTTAACTAGCATAACAAGAAGAAACACAACAAACTTGCAATTATTAGTGCTGGCACGCCAAATTCATGAAGGCGGAAATTCAACTCTTCTCCTCTAAGTTCATAAATGTTTTTTCAGAAAGAAGTGCAGGATCAACTCCCAACTCTTGAGCATGAGGGGTCTGTGTTCTCCACTTTCAACTAGTGGAGCTAACAATTTGGATCCCCAGGCAACAAACTCTACTCATTTTCATCCATATACTAGAATCAGTTACTAGAATAGCAACTCAAACTTTTATCTGTGATGCAAAAACTAATGCAAAGACACAAAACAGTTCGAGTTAATTTATCCATAATTAAAGCAACAAAATAGTTTGAGCTAATTTATCCATAACGCAAATTTTAGAAGGAACAAGAATGAAACAAAATTAAACATCAAAATTAATCATCAAACTTCATTAAGATAAAGCTTTAGCAACATTCCAATTAAATTCAGAACCATATTACAATTCATCTCTCATGAGATCTTTTTCACAAAAATCTCACCTTTTAACCCACAAAATTACATTCTAACGCACTTCTCTCCACCTAAAAAACTAAAAAAAAAAGTGGGAACTTTTTTAGAGCTCATCCTCCGTCTTAAAATACTCCCCAATATCAGCGTGGTGAATGACCACAATGCCATTAGGATCTGTCTTCCTACAATCCTGAGTACTCTTAGCTGCCACCCCAAATCCCAAGGCACATCGGACATAGAAAACACCACAACCCCATCATTGACATTAATATTCTTCGTAATCCTCCCTAACCCACCTTTCAAAACATTATTCCCATGCAAAAAAACTCATTTTCGATGTGGGTTTTAGCCAAACTTTATGCTTCGCATTGGCAGCCAACAAATTCAAGCTCTGAATCGTCAATTGAAATTTCCCAGTTTTGGTCAATTTCCCAACTTGGGTTCCCAAAAAAACAAAATTTTCACGCTTGATATTAGTTGCTCTCTTCACTAAGGATTCGGAGACGTAGTAAACACGATTTTTTTGAAGCCGGAAATAATAGCGGCCGGGGATTGAATCGGGGCCTTCATGAGATGAATTTTCTATGTTGTTTTTGAGGTTGTTGCCGACAAATTTGAAGAGCTTCTCGAAAAAATGGGTCGTTTCATTCTCGTCCAGTGGTCTCATCGCTTGATTTGTGTGTGTCTGCGTGCCGGGGTTTACGTTAGGGTTTTAGGGTTAAAGAGAATTGGGAAATGGATATGGGAATGCACCCGAATTCTTAACTTTATAAACCCGAGTCCAAACCCGATTGATTCTATGGGTACCAAATTTGTCGGGCCCTCAACTTCTCAAGACTTAACTTCATATGGATCATAATTATTAATTAAGATGATTTATTTATTAATTTAAAGACGGTGGAGATTTTACATATTTTTAATTTTATATAACATAGTTAGTTTAAAGTTGGTGTTGTTTGTTGCTTTAACGAAATTGAGCTATTCTTTTTTCTTCGACTCAATTGATAATAGTATAATTATTTGAATAATTTAATTAGATTTTTTTTAGAAGACAACAAAAGAGTTTGTTCTAAATATTCCGTATTTAAGTATTTTAGTTAAAGTTAGTTTACAAATTTGAAATGTAACTATATATTTGAAGGATAAAACGCATATATCCAGATAAAAGTAACTGATCGAGTACTAACCTTCGTCCAGTCAACCTCTGCACAGCGAAAATTTGAATCTTGTATACTAGTGGAATTTGTACCACTAACGAATTGAGCACAGATCACAGTTCCACCACCTAACTGCTCCTTGAGATTGATATAACAAGAAAAACCTAGTTTTTCTTGCTTCTTGTTGTTACCTGTTACAAACCTTTAGTTTGATACCGTTTAGGGTTATTTATAGTTGATAGAAAACCTTTGGTTTACTCAAAACCTTTGATTTGCTCAAAACCTCTGGTTTTCTCAAAACCTTTGGTTTTCTCAAAACATTTGGTTTACTGTCATGAGTGTACTCATTAATTCCAACATCTCCCACTCACACCTGATGGAAAATGTTTCTGTCTTGTTCTCAAAATCTCATTCATACAATCAAATAGGCTGTGCGGCCAGCAATACTTTGTATTGACAAACTTGTATATTCCTTTCCGCCTGCAACAACTTTCTATTACACAGAAGCATATCCAATAGATTAGGTTGACATTTTTATTTTTTCTTCCCTTGTCCTATTCTTATGTTTTATAATAATTCTCAATTTTATTTTCATGCGTGAATCTGTTGTTAACCTCCTCAAATGTTTTAAAATGAAAGAAATGAATTTTAGTCTCTTTTTCTAAGTAATCCTCTCTCTATTTTAGTAATGAGAGGATAAGACTATAACGTTATATTAACCCAAATAAAAATTTGGCATACAAAGTGGCAAACAATCTTCCATGTCTGTCCACATTGTACTGCGCAAAAACAAAAACCCGACAGCGGCATTCGGGAGTGAAGTCGTGATATCACGTGGATAATCATGGGACCAAACCATTATATTGCATTGTTATTGGTGGATTCCATCACAAGAGTGGTGACGTGTTTGACATCAAGTGGTTTGTTCATCTTAAAGTTGAAGCCTCAAAGCCAATACATCCTTAGATAATGATAATGATAATGCGAATAATATGCCAGAAATACTACCAAAGTACCAATGCACTTGTTGAACTATTTCATATTTCAATAGAGAAGGAAGATATTTACAACACAACAGAATGAGTATTTGTGAGTCTCTGTTTGTGTGTTTACAACAAAGGATTAATTCCTTTTTTAGTTTTTTGAAAGTTCTAAAACAACAGTAATTTTTGGAACTGCATATTCTTCGAGTTTTTGCCATTTGCTGGTAGTTTGAATGTTTATTGGGGTGGGTTGAATAGTGGCATTTGTGTCTTGCCATATGTGCCATGCTGTTGGAAGCTATTTATATCTTTTGAATTTGGTTATACTGTATTACTAAATGATGCAAGTAGAATCCTTCAATTGGATATATTACAGTGTATGCGGGTGGACGGTGGAATGTTTACACCTAAGCATTTGGTGGCAGTTTGTGAGTTCTTATACTAAATTCTGTCTCAAAAGATTATCTTTGAAAAAATTCTATGCATGTCATTGGAGTTTTAGCATTACGGGTATGGGTATTAGTAAAAATATACTTTTGTACTGCAGTGTGGGTTCTGCAAAATCCCAAGTTCCACTCCTCCTAGATATTTACCACCATTAATATTTTCATGCTTAATGCCCCTGGTGACTTTTCTGACCATTAATGTTTTTCGAATTTTCCATTTGCCAAATATATTACTCTCCTAATTTGTCGCATTGTTTGTCTCTCTTAAATTTGATTCTTTTTTTTATAAATGCGCTCTTTCAAAATTCATGTGTAATAAAAAAAATATAATTTTTTTATACTTTTATGACAATCCATACAAAATAACAATACTTATATCATAAAAGGTTTAACTAAAAAGCATCACATTTGGTGTTTTTGTAATTTATCTTAACAATTATTTTTACTAATTAAATGGTAAAACTTGATTCTTTTCATAATTTGAATCTGATGTATAATTTGAAAAATATCCTTTATTTTTTATATACTAATACATTCATTTTCGTATTTGGGATTCAGTAATTCACAAAAATTCCAATTATTCAACTTCAAATAAAATGGAAAATTTTCAAAATATTTAAAAGTAAATTGGAACAATGTTTTGAGGACTATGTCCATTTTAAGAACCTTTGCTAGCATTTTATGTTGAGTGAGTAGAGAGAAAATTTTTATTGAAGTATTACAGTTTGATTAAACTTTATTATATACTTAAAGTGTAACATAATAAGAAACTAAAGACCATAGATGTCCAAAGTTAAATGTATGAAATATATGTAAATATGTATAGAGATGTCCAAGTTTGAATGTGTGAAATATATGTAACTATGTATAATGTGTAAAAATTTGTGTAAATATATATAGTGTGTAAAAATGCATGTAGTATGCGTAAAAATGTATAATGTATGAAAATATATATAGTATATGTAAAAATTTATACGCTTGAAAATATTTATTGTGTGTAAAATTATGTGAAGTATGTGTAAATATGCATAGCGTGAATATGTGTGTAATATATGTAAATATGTTTAACGTATAAAAATGTGAATGATATGTGAAAAAATATAGTGTGTAAAAAATTTGCAGTATATATAAATATATATTGTATCAAAAAATATATAGCTTGTGAAAATGTGCATACTATACTGTTTGAAAATATGTATAGTATGTATAAATATACATATAATATGTCAAAATGTGTATCGTATTTGTAGATATATACATAGTGTGTAAAATTGTGTAATATAAGTAAATATGTGTAGTATGTGAAAACTTTTATGATATGTATAAATATATGCAATGTGTAAAAATGTGCATACTAAATGTAAATATGTATAATGTGTGAAAAAGAATAAATATATATAATTTATGAAAATATGTATAGTAGGTGTAAATATGTATCATATATATATATTTAGTGTGTGGAAATATGTGTGGTATTTATGTATATATATCGTGTATAAATATTTATAGTATGTGAAAATATGTATAGTATATGTAAATACATATCGTGTATGAAATATGTGCATATATGTATAGTGAATGAAAATATATGGTACAAATGTATAATGGTTGAAAATGTGTATATATAAATATAATTAATGTGTAAAAA
Source organism: Ophiorrhiza pumila (assembly GCA_016586305.1). NCBI lineage: Eukaryota > Viridiplantae > Streptophyta > Magnoliopsida > Gentianales > Rubiaceae > Ophiorrhiza > Ophiorrhiza pumila. The sequence continues at coordinate 20,327,992 of BLIW01000005.1, forward strand.
TATAGGTAATATATATAAATATGTATAATGTGTGAAAATACGTTAAATATGTGTAGTGTGAGAAAGTGTTTGAAGTTTTTATAACTATGTATAGCATATGAAAATGTCTGTAATATGTGTAGATATATGAATATAAACAAATCTATAGCATGTATAAATTATTATAGCAGTTGAAAATATTTGTGGTATGTGTAAATATGTACAGTATGCGAAAATATATAAATTAGGTCCAAATATGTATAGTGTGAAAATACGTATAGTATGTCTAAATATTTAGTGTAGAAAACTACGTGCAATATGTATAAAACATTTTCTGTGTGATATATGTATTTTATGTGTGTAGATATGTGTAATTACTAATTATGTATAGTGTATGAGAAATGTATGTAATATGTACATATATCTATAGTGAGTAAAATATGTGTACTATGCGTAAACATGTATAGCCTATGAAAGTATGTGCAGTATGTGTATATGTGTTCATATGCATAGTTTATTAAAATATATGAATTGTGTGTAAATATATGTAGCATATGAAAATATGCAAGTATGTATACCAATATAATGTTTAAAAAAATGTGTATTATGTGTAAATATTTATATTGTGGAAAATGTCCATAAATGTATAGTATGTGAAAATATGTGTAGTGTGTATAAATATGTCAAGTTTGTAAAATTATAGCCTGTAAAAATATTGAGTGTGTGAAAATATATGCAATTTATGTATATGTATATAGTATGTAAAAATATGTGAAGTATGTGTTAATATGTGTATGAGAAACATGCGTAAAATGTATGGAAGTATGTATAGTGTATAAATATATATGGATAATGAATAAGTTTGTTTACAAATATGTGTAAATATGTGCACATATAAAATGTGTTAAAATGTAAGAACAATGTATAAATATTTAAAATGCTTGTAAATGTAAATATTATGTACAATATATGTTGCGTCGGAAATATGTGAAAAATATAGTGTGATAAATAGTTAAATATGTGCCAATATATGAAATATGTTTACTATATATATATATATATCCGTAGTATGTATAAGTGTATATATAAGATTGTATAATATGTGTAGTATGTAACACATGTACATTATAATGTGTGCAAATGTAAGAAGAATTTGATAATTTTTATAATGTGTGACAATGTATATAGTATATGTATATACAGTGTCCACATTGTGTGCAATTGTGTACAAATCTATAGTATCAAAATAAGTCTAATATATGCAAATATACAAAAGTGTATATAGTATATACATATATGTATATGTATAAGTGTGTTTACAAGTATTGGCAACCATGTATCTTATGAAACTGTTTAAATATGTATAGATATGTATAGCAAGTGAAGTTATGTATAGGTTTGTGAAAATATGAATCGTAAATATTAATACATGTATTTTGCTACAAATATTACATTACTTATACCTATTACACTAAATTAAAATTATAACGGGATATAATATCTAATACACTACGCTGGAGCGGTTGTTACCAGCTAGTATTTATATAGAGGGATAGAGAGGGTAAACCCTTAAATCATTATTATTATTATTATATAATAATAATGATAATAATATAAAAACTCGTTTTGCAAACCTATGTGTCAAACTGGCCATTGAATATAAGAGTTAATTTTACGTGAAGTTTTTGCTCCAGCTGTAGGCCAGAGCACAATGAGATGAGTCTTCTACTAATCTAGTACAGTGAGTATGTTCGCTTGCTTAGGCCCAAAACCTAAAACTCTCAGTTGGTTCACAGTAAAAACTTCCTTAAATAACCGACCGTCGACAGATCGGCGAGCCCGAATTTTAAACTCAACTAGTAGATAACACCGCGCTTGCGTGGTGTGATTGCCCTGGAAAAAAATTGCAAGAGTCATTAGAAATGATTAAGGTTTAGTAAGCAATCTTAAAATTGATAATAAATTATGATTTAATAATGAGTTATTAACATTCTACATTAAATGTTAAACAACGAAAGTGTGTGAAAATGTAGTGAATTGTGTACGTACACATAAAAATGTATAGTTTGTGAAAGATTGTTTAGTAGCTGTAAAAATGTATAGTGTGCATAGTATGCGCTAATGTGCATAGTATACAAGAAATATGTGAACGTGTATAAATATATAAGTTGTGCGAAAATATGTAAATTATGTTAAGTATATGTAAAGTATGTACAATATGTAAAGTATGTATAGTATATGTGAATACGCAATATAAATATATATATATATATGTAAAATATATGTAAATATGTATATTATTTGAAAATGTGTATATTATGAATAAATATGAATAATTTGTGAGGTAAATAAAAAAAATGTATAGTGTATGAAATGTGAATAGTATACGTAAAATGTAAACACTGTAAAAATATACGCAATAAGTATAAATATGTATAATGTGAAAAAACACATTTAGTTTGTATAAATATATGGAGTGCATGAAAATTGTGTAATATGTGTAAATACGTGTTTATTAACTCTAAATAGGTATAGTGGGTGAAAAAATTGTGTAGTATATATAAATATGTATATGCTTGAAATTTTGTGTTGAATGTGTAAATATGTATAGTGCGTAAAAATATGTAAATATGTATAGTGCATAAAATGTTTAAATGTTTATCGTGTGTGAATATGTGTAAGGTATGTATACATATGATTATTGTGCAAAAATGTGTATAACGTGTATAATAAAAATGTATAATTTATGAAGTATAGGTAAATATCTATGGTGTGCGAAAATTGGTATAATATGCGTAATATGTATAGAATGTGAAAATATGGGTAATATATAACATGTATGCGAATGTGTGTAATATGTATAAATATATACACATAGTGCACATGTTTTCACACACAACATATATTTATACATATTACACATATGCAATGCAAAAAGTGTATATTTAAAAAGTGTATAGTATGTGTAAATATATAAAATATGTCAAAATGTATAAATATGCATAGTATGTGAAAATATATATTGTGTTATAATGTGTAATGTATGTCATTGAAAATGTAAGTTATATGTGTAAATATGTATAAAAATGTATAGTTGACGAAAATGTTTTAAGTGTATATGGTTTGAAAATGCGCGTAGTAAGTATAAATCTATATAATCACTAGAAATCGACACAACATGAAAATAGAAAATATCAATTTTGCTCTGACTTCTCTCTAATTTATCTCTCTAAAATTACTGTACATTACTTTTACTGTTCAGCCAACTCTGAGCCAATCGTAGCCACTCATTCAACTTTAGAATCCATCTTGGCCTTTTACTGCCCAACGGAAGGATAACGGAAATTTGAGGAGACATGGAGTCCCCTCCGGAGGCACCTCCGGAACCTGCAAAATCCTTCTCTGCGGCGGTCAGAGGAGGATCAAGTGGGGACTCCGCTAGAGGACCGGGAGGGAGTACTTCTTTAGAGGTCAGGAAAATTCCCATTTTCTCTTTCAAGGGGGAACCGACGCTACTCATTTCCGATGAAGAAGAGGATCATCTGGCTATGGAGTACCAATACACTTTAGTTGCAAAGTTTTCATGGGGGAGGCCGACCATGAATATACTAAAAAAGGAAGTCCTGAATGGAGCTTTTAAAGGTAAAGTTTTTACAGGTTTTTTGGATTATCGACATATACTATTCAGATTTGATCAAGAGATCGACTTTAAGAGGATGTGGCTCAAAAAGGTATGGCATTTTGCTAGCTTCCCAGCTCGATTATTCCGATGGACCAAGGATTTTAGTCCTGAGATAGAACCCTCAATCACCCCCGTATGGATAAATTTCCCCCTTCTCCCGGTACACTTCTTCAATCCAGAGAAATTGTACACTCTAGCCTCCATTGTTGGTAACCCTCTAAAGATGGACGTAGCTGCTGCGGCAGCTTGGCAAATTATAAGACCTAGGCAAGCCAGAATTTGTGTAGAGATGGATGTCCAAAAACAAATACCTACAAGAGTTTGGATTGGAAGCAAAGAAAAAGGGAAATGGCAAACCCTGATTGTAGAAGATAGACCCTCTTGCAGCTTAAAATGCAAAAAATTGGGACATAGCTCTGAATCTTGCACTCCTCCGTCAAAGGCACTCCCAACGACCACAAGAATCCCCTTGGCTGATCCTAAACCCCAACAAAAAGGATGGATTCAAGTAGGCAAAAAGAAGAGGTTTGATAACAGCAAGGTTATAGAAAGGGAAGGCACAAATAATGAGGATGTAAATCTCTCCACTTCACAGAAAGGAAAAGAAATCGTAGAAGGGAGCATCCCCCACATTTGTGAAGTTGAAATGGAAGCCCCGGAAGGGTCGATGGCAAGGGAAGGTGTGTTGCTGGTGGTAACGGAACCCCATCACATAGTGTCGCTTCCTGAAAAAGAAGTTAGACTGCCTCTAATTGTGGAGGTGGAGGATGCAAGCCACAGTACAATAAGGGTTGAGCCCCTAATCCCTACAGCGGTTGACCAAACTTCTGGTGGGAATGATTCCCAGTCTCCAAGACCTACCTCACTAAACACTGACCTTGTAACTTCTGAAGATGCTCAAGATTCCAAATTGGGTGGGGAAATGGGGAAGGAAAAGTTTCCCCAACTTGATCAAGTGGTCTCTCCAGGCAGGAAGTCTGATAAGGAACCCTCTGAGTCTTCCCTAGGGAGCAGGGGTACTCCACCCTCTCAAGATGCTCCTGTCACCCACCACGAGGAGGAGTGTAATATGGAACCAATCCAGCTGCAAGGTAAAGGAGCAGGGATTCAGGAGAGTGACAATACTTTGGAATCTGCAAGAGTGCAACCTGAGGAGCTGGATCTCCCAAGGGAAGGACCACAGGGAATTAGTCACACCCACATAGCTGTGGAAGGAGCTAAGTCAATCCAACCCTTGTTTTCCTCTCCTAAGAAGTGCATTTCTAAAGTTAACTCCTCTCCTGATTTATAGATACAAACGGACTCTGAAGGTGAACAAGCAGCAAAAGATGAGTTGGAGGTGGTAGATAGCCTCACAGTATCAGCAAGGCATGACCAGAAAGAGAAGCCCCACTTGGTGAAACCAGGGAGGACAATTTCTTCATCAGGCAGTAAAATGAAACCTAAAGTGGAAGCCAAAATGAAGCTCAGATCGCAGGTAACAAATACTGGTCACCGACGGGTAAGTAATGATGATTAGTACAATCTTTTGGGAATATAAGGGGAATCCTGGCAAAAGGGAAATTACATAGAGTTAAAAAACTGATAAGGAAAAATCATGTAAACCTACTAGCTATTGCGGAACCTTTCACTGGGGTTAGTCAAATGGAAAAAATTAGGAGAAAACTGAATTTTGCAACCTGTATATCCAATCAGGATAAGGGGGGAAATTTTGGATTTTTGTGCGCCACCCTTTTAGCTGCACAGTGCAGGAAACAACTTCTCAACACATAACATGTTTGATCTCCCACCTGGATCTCCAGTCCCCTATATTAGTTTCCACTGTCTATGCAAAAAACACAGTAAGAGAGAGAGTAGAGCTATGGGAGTCACTAGAAAAATTGTCCATGCCCAATAAGCCTGGGCTACTATGGGGTGACTGGAACTGCATAACCAACAGCTCAGAAAAAAGGGGGCAAAGCAGGCAGGGAAAAAGAGTATGCTGAACTTAATGAGTTCATTGAGAAAGAGAGGATGGTTGAACCTCAGTTTCAAGGATCTCTCTATACATGGTGTAACAACAGTAGGGGTGCGGCTAGAGTTTGGAGAAGATTGGATAGGGTCCTTATCAATCCTGATCTCCTAAACTCAGGGGTGCAAGTCAATGTCCAATATGCCATTAGATCCCCCTCGGATCATGCTCCCCTAATTGCTCATATAGGAATTCAGAATTACAGTAGACCTAAAAGTTTCAAGTTCCAAAATTTCTGGTCTGATCACACCTCTTTCCTTGATATAGTAAGAACAGCCTGGAGTAACTCTGTTAGTGGACCCCCCTTCGAGTGTTTGTAGAAAAACTAAAAATGACTAAGACTGCGCTTAAGACTTGGAATAAAGAAACATTTGGGAATGTAGTCATGGCCCTAAGAACTGCTGAGATGGAAATGGAAAAACTAGAAGCTGAAGATACCATTAACCCCCTCCCTAGAGAAGTCTTGAATCAGGCTGCTGCTAGACTGAAGCTTGCCTCCACTAGGGAAGAAAGGTTTTGGGCTCAAAAAACCAATGTAAAATGGTTAGAAGAAGGAGACCGCAATACTGCTTACTTCCATGCTTCGGTCAAACAAAGACATCACAGAAATTACATACATAGGATTAGAGGGGAGGGGGAAATTGGATGGTGGGAGATAAGGCAGTTGGGGAGGAAACTGTGAATCACTTTTCTAGATTGTATTCGGCTGATCAGATTATAGAAATCTTCAATCCAGAGCTTATTCCAACAGTAATCAGTAGTGATATAACTGAAAAACTAGAGAGTGACCCCTCTATAGAAGAGCTCAAAGACGTAGTATTCTCGTTAGATGAAAATAGTGCGGCTGGCCCCGATGGATTTAATGGGCACTTCTTTAGAGCTACCTGGGATATTATTAAAGAGGACCTGCTCAAGGCCATGATTATTTTCTTTAATGGGGAAAGTTCTTCCAAAGCACTAACTGCCACTTTGATTGTCTTAATCCCAAAAATTCCCAACCCCTCAACCCTTTCCAATTTCAGACCAATTAGTTGGTGCAATTTCGTGAACAAAGTGCTATCTAAATTGTTTGCAAATCGACTAGGAAAGCTACTGCCATCTCTAATCAGTAGTAATCAGAGTGGGTTTGTTCAAGGTAGGCAAATAATAGACAATTATTTGTTAGCAAGTGAAATGATGAAATCCTTGTCTAGTAAGTCTAAAAATGGTAACATTGCCTTCAAACTAGATATGGAAAAAGCATATGACCGAGTCCACTGGCCTTTCCTCATACAAATGATGAGGAAAATAGGATTTGGTGAAATTTGGCTAGATAGCATATGGAGACTGATTTCTAATGTTTGGCTATCGATCCTAATAAATGGAGCCCCACAAGGTTGGTTTGGTATGACAAGAGGCTTGAGACAAGGGGATCCTTTATCCCCACTCATTTTTATTATTAGCTCGGAGTACCTCTCCAAACTGTTAAATGATTTAAATGAAAAAACTTCAGGTTTTTACACGCCTAGAATATCCATGAAAGTTTCACATTTATCTTATGCTGATGACATCCTAATATTTTCTTCTGCACATCCTAGTACTTTGTCTCAGACTATGCAGGTTTTGAAACATTATCAAGGAGTGTCAGGACAGAAAATCAACGCCAATAAAAGCTGCTTCCTCACTCACCATAAAATGTCTGCTCAGAAAAGAAATATGGTTGCTAGGATATCAGAATTTCAGGCAGGTACTTGGCATTTCTTATATTTGGGAATGCCCCTCCATTATGGTAAGACAAAAATGGTACACTATGAGGGACTGATACAGACAATTAGAAATAAGCTAATGGCCTGGAATACCCATTTCCTCACCAAAGGGGGCAGACTCACATTGATTAAAAGTGTTCTTACAGCCATGCCCACCTATACCACCATGGCACTTTCACCCCCCAAAGGAGTAGTGGAGCAAATTGAAAGTATCTTTGCCAAGTTTCTATGGCAGAAAGGCAGGGACAAGGCCTATCACTGGATAAAGTGGTCTGAGTTATGCTATCCTACGGAGGAGGGGGGTGCTGGGTTCAGATCCGTGAAGAACATGATTGCTGCCCAAAGTTGTAAGCTATGGTGGAATTTCAGAAAGAGGGAAACTCTGTGGGCAGAATTTATGTACCAAAAATATTGCAGCCCTCTACACCCTACACAAATTGCTCCTTATAGGGGTGAAACTTCTACATGGAAAAGGATGTTTAAGGCTGCACCGACTGCTGAAAAATTTATTATGGTCAGAGTTGGGGATGCTCATGCCACTTTTGGATAGATAATTGGTTAGGAAGTGGACCATTGGATAGTGCCTCCAATGAAGTCCAAAGCTTGAAAGATTTTGTAAGAGAGGGGGACTAGGATAGAGAGATGATAACTACCCTACCAACCTCTATTCAGACCAGAGTTCTCTCACTGCCGACCCCTTCCTTCACTGGTAGAGATGAACTACAGTGGATTTTATGTGGTTCTGGTAAGTTCTCAACAAGCACTGCCTTCCATCAAATCAGACAAAGAAGATGAAACACTGATTTGATTAAAAAGGTTTGGGGTCCTATGATTCCTCTAAAGATGTATTTTTTCATGTTTTGCATGATTAAAAGACGAATTCCACTTGGAGACTCTTTACATAGACTTGGCTTCACGGGCCCATCCATGTGCTACTTCTGTATGGTCAATGAGGAGGAAATTAATCACTCATTTGCTAGTTTTCCATTGGTGAAACAGGTGTGGAAAGCTTTTACAGCAGAAATGGGAGTCCAATACTAGCCCAATACAATCAGGGGCTTGAGTTATCTATGATGGGCCACACCAGCTGCCAATGCAGCCCATAAACAACTCCTATCCGTACTGCCTCCCCTCATCTGTTGGGAAATATGGAAGAGTAGGAATAGGGCACTATTTGAAGGGGTCAAGATAGACACCTCCCACATTATACATGAAGTGTTCATCATGGCTGCTAGGATCCTTGGAAAGAAATTCCCTCACACCAAATGGGATCAAACCAACTGGGGCTTATTCTGGGATTTGGTGCATTCCTATAGGAATAGAGTTCGAATTCAACTAGTTCAATGGAAGAAACCAGCGCCTTCCTGGATGAAAATCAATGTTGCCCATAAATCTAACATGGATTCCCTGTCTGCGGTTGGCATAATCATAAATCATCAAGGTGAGATTTTGAAATTGTTACACTCTCATTATGATTGGTTTAAACCTACAGGTGTTGCTGCAATGAATGCTCTACTGGACATAGCATATCAAGGAGCCAAATACTGTGAGGAGAGGGGCTGGAACAATGTAATTGTGAAAACTACACATCAGGAATTTCACAAAATTCTGGAAGACAAGGTGGTAGACCACTGGATGATCTCAAATCAACGATGGAAGCTGGAACAAGTACTCTTGAAATGCAGATTCTCACTAAGCCCAGCAGAAGAGAACAAAGCTGCTTACTGGATTGCTGGGAAAGGGACGTACAGAGCTGCTGCACAACAGGCCTTTTGGGACCTAATCCAGAATGACAAATCAGACATCCCCACACTCAAAAGATCCAGAATAGCAAAATGATGGTGTAAAAGGTACCTTCTTTGGCACCAGCCTGGTGAAGTTAGGGCTGTTTTGCCTCCATCAAATCCTAAGGCTCCAATTTGCTGAAGCTAGAACTGGCTTGCCAAACGCTCTGTCATGTATGCATAAGGAATAAACTATTTTTGGTACTGTTTTGCCCTGGCCCTGCCTCTAAATCTCATGGCTGAACCTGGGAAGTGGAAGATTGAATTCGTAATGCTTCCATAATGGATACATATACGCTCTATTCTGCAAAATTGGTGTGTACTACCCTACAAAGTGGAAGCCACTGCTGGCCCAAGATCTAGCTTACCCCTGAAGTCTGAATATTTTGTCTCATAATCTGACAATTGATGATCTGATTCCCCCATGGCTGGCTTAGACGCATGATTACTTCCCAAAATGAAGAACAAATCAGAAATATTCATTAAGGGAAAAGGTAGTCAGCCTTGCTGAAATAGATTACTGTATGCTCACCTATCCCAAGAAAAAGGGATCTTTTGTCACTCCTAGTGACTGTAGGAGTTTTTTGGATTATAGTATTTAATCTCATGTGCTTGTAAATGGAGGAAGTCTTCCAAGTTTATGTTTTGTTAGTTTCTTGATCTTGGCTCCATTAGGCCGATGGCATGTAAATGGATCCAAATTCAAGAGATCATATTTTCTAAGGATAATTTTAGGGTACGTCCATCATCCACCAAGTTAATCAATATAAAGGGAGTGGCGACCCACCTCAAAAAGGAGGTTAGCCAATTAAAAAAAAGTATAAATCTATATATTGTGTGAAAACGTATGTAGTATATATAAATATATGTAGTGTGTAAAAAATTATGTATTATATGTAAATATGTATAGGGTATGAAAATGTCTAAATATGTATAATGCGTGTGAAATGTGCGTTGTAACTATAAATATGTAACTATAAATATGTATAATATGTAAAAAAAGTGTGTAGTATATGTAAAAATATAGTGTAAGTAAATATAAATATATATCTCTATATATATATTTATATTGAATGAAGATATGTTTACTATTTATAAATATGTTTGGTGTGAAAATTTGTAGACATTAATTTATAAAATTTAAGTAAAAGTTTGTGTATAATTAATCTTTAAGTTTATTGTTTAAAATTTTTTATTATGAATATTTTTAAATTGAAATAGCCTAGGAAATAAATTTGTAATGCCCAATGTGAAACCCCGAAATTGTCATATAAATAAGTATTGTATTTAATAGTTTAAAATGGTACGTTTTCCGCCATATAAATTTTAGTTTAGAAACAAATATATATTTAACTAGTTTTTTTGCCTAACATATAGGAATTTTGATTTAAAATCATTATGAGAAAAACATGTGTCAATTGTTATTTGTAAGTTTACGAACCAGCATGAGAAGATATTGGAATTAGTTGTACAATCCAAAAATTTTTCAAGACTTAATTGTAAAAACTAGATAAAAGTTGTGGGTTCTAGTTAATCACTTTAAACGACCATGTGGCAACTTAGAAGACTTTAAAAAAATAATATATATATATATATATGTGTAAATAACCCACCGACAATGCCAAGCTTGCTTGCTGAATACATATAGTCACCTGTTCTGTTCTTTGGGTTAAGGCAGCAGACAAAATTAGATAGAGAAAAATCGTGAAAAAGAAAAACAAAACTAGTGGCGGTATAGGAAGAATCAAGCAAAGAAGAAGAAGAATAAGAAGAGGAAAGAAGAGGGGAGAAGAAGAAAAAGAAAAGAAGAGGAAGGGTTCAGGGAGACATCGTAAATCAGGAGAAGAAGAAGGAGGAGGAGGAGGAGGAGGAGAAAAGCTTGGCAATTTCACTTTGGTTCACTCTAGAAAACTGTGGAAAATTTCAAAACGGTGGGTGTGTTTTGATTTAAAATTTTGATGTGTTTTGATTTAAAATTTTGATTAAATTCCTAGCCAACTTGATATTTTTTTTGTTGAATTCACAGCTTGATCTTTTATTTTATTTTATTTTCTCTCTTTCAAGTTAAATTTATGGGTTATCAGATTGTTCTACATACCTGGGATATTCTTGAGGGTAAACTTCTTTGAATGATAAGGTTTTAAAATTCACATGTTTGAGTGATTCTTGGTATGAATTATGAAGCCCTCTTGTGAATCCCGTTTATTGCTCTGTACATGTAAAATCTTTTGAAGAAAGGAATTATAGGATGTTTACAATTTAATCTTCACCACTTACTGTAAGTTGATTTGAATTCACTGAATCGATTACACATCATTGATACATAACTTGGATTAAAGCTTTTGAGAACTCACCTAAACTATTTTCTTAAGGCTTCGGGGGGATTGTTTTTTTTTATGGTGAACTGTTGGGTGTAATTACGAATTGGATGGCATCTTTGTTTTGTTCCATTGGAAACCAATAAGGATAATTGTTGGACGAAACTGCAGATTCACATATATATATATATATAATGCTAAGGTTGCAATTTATATGTTAACTCTTTTATTCAATATACCTATTTTGTATAAATTATAAACACTCTTATTAGTGGTTATGTTAGTTGTTTGGTGAATCATATTAAAAGTGATTTCTTCTAAGTAATCCAATAAAGATTCTATTCTGTCCTAGGCAACAAACAGTGGTTGGTTTTGTCTAGTTGAGCTGAACTTTAAAGTTGTGTTCATGGTGAAGCTGCAGATGTGCATTATTTCAGACTAACTTTCGACTCCGTTCTGTGTAAAATTTAAAAGGTTAAAACATGAAAGTTTTAGGATTATAAACCTAGTTTTATATAGTTTTTGTTTCATCCTATTTAGAAATTTGGTTACCAAGTTATGGTTATTTGAAGCATTGCTGCCAGGAACAGAATTTCGTGACAGAAGCTTAATGCCATCAATGATTTTGGTTTGTTTTATTTTTTACTTTTTAGGCAGAATTCTGAACATTGTATAAAAGAAGAAATTCTGGATATTAAGCCTAGCTTTATATGGTTTTGGTTTCACATTATTTGGATCTGTTTGTACAAAGTTATGACCTTTTGAAATAAGTATGGCAGAACTGAAATCTGTTACGGAATTTCAGTCATATTCGAAGTTTGAACAGTTTTTAAAAGCTATTTGTAAAATGAATTTGGGGATTGATAAAACATAAAAGTTTTAATATTATAAATCTAGTTTCATATGCTTTTGGTTTCATATTAATTGGAGGTTTGATTACAAAGTTATGACCATTTCATATTACTATGCCGGGACTGAAATATGTTACAGGATTTCAGTAAATATAGCAATCATGTCCAATTTTACATTACTTTCTAGACTGAATCCGGAGTTTTACAGAACATAAAAGATTTAGAATATTTTCCCTAGATTTACATGGTTTTGGTTTCACATTATTTGGATTTTTGATTACAAAGTTATGACTATTTGAAATCAGTATGGCAGAACTGAAATCTGTTACGGGATTTCAGTCCTACATAAAGTTTGAACAATTTGTTTTAGCTATTTTCAAAATGCATTTGAGGATTGTTAAAACATAAAAGTTCTACTATTCTGAAGCTAGTTTCCTATGCTTTTGGTTTCATATCATTTGGAGGTTTTATTACAGAGTTATGACCATTTGAAATAACTGCGGTAGAACTGAGATTTACTATGGGATTTCAGTCATTACAGCCATTTTGTACAGCTTTTACATAAACTTGTATACTGAATTTGGAGTGTTACAGAACATAAAAGTTTTAGATTTTTGAATCTATATTTATACAGTGTTGGTTTCATATTATTTGGATCATTAAATGAGAAATTATAGCAATTTGAAACGAAAACGGTAGAGCTGAATTTCTGTTACCTAATTCTAAATCATTATAGCAATTTTGAACAGTATTTCCAACATGTTGCATACTGAATTCTGAAAATAATGCAACATGTAAATTCGGTTATTATGAGTCTATTTTGATATCCTTTTAGTTTCTCCACATTTGGGTATTTGGATATTAAGTTATGATAGTTTAAATCAAACATAATGGTACTGAAATTTATTACCTAAATATTTGGTCGTCTTTTGGAACAGACTTTGAACACCTTTCATGTTTAATTTGGAATCTTGTAAAACATGAAAGTTCCAGTATTTTATATATGGTTTCAAATGGCTTTTATCTCATATCATTTGAATGCTTTTATCTTGAGTTATGACGGATTGAAATGAATGTGACAGAACTGAATGTTTGTTATGGGTTCTTAAAGCTCTTGCATATGATGGAATGTTTTCCAGCACTTTCAATGTAGAACATGGAATTTTATAAAGTATAAGAGTTTTCTTAATCTTTAGTATGGTTTTATTTATTGATGGATTCACATCGATCGGATATGACGTTGCCAATTTACATTATTTTGAATCAAACGTGGAATGATGAATTCCACAATAAGAAGTTCAAACTGTACTTTGGAACTATCTATTGAATGTATTTCATATTGAAATTGGAGAGATAGTTTTATTTTGTGTCAATTGATAAGTGAAGTGGATATGGGCATTGTTTGAATTGTGGACACTCTCTTGTCTTGCATTAGAAAGGGCATTTTCTGATGAATGAGTTTTCTAATCCTTTGTCAACTGGAATCTGTTGTAATTATTGTAATTGATATGTTAGTGTATATGTGGGATTTCATGTCCATATAACATGTATTGATAACTATCCCACATAACATGTATTGATAAACTAGGTATGTTGGAACAAAGTGCTTTGCGGAGCTAAGTGATACGCCACTTTAAGGGCGGGAGCCACCTCTATAGTCCGTACGAGCTACCTCTAGAGTTCAACGTTACCAGTGTCTTTTGAGAAATTGAGATATGCTTGTGTGACAATATACTTGTGCCCAAGCGTGGGAAGTGAATGATACATGATTGTTATATGATTTTCGAATTATGTGAATGTGTTATACGTGTATTGCATTGAATTGCATGGGCCCTAGTAGGTGTTGGCTTGGAGGGTGATCGAGAAGGCATCAGGCCGACGATTACGCCAAGACCACACCGGTGAGCTCCGTCACGAGATTAAGGAGTTTTTAACCCTATTGACGGGAGTCGGAGTGGCAGCCACGTTAGGACTGCGGGGCGGTTGTGGTCACTGACCACTAGGAAGGATAAGGTAGCTTCACAAGTCGTGCGCTCATCAATGAATTGTTAGGGGATATAAGGTTGGTAAAGGTCGGCAAGGCCGATTGTGATAGGTACCGATTATATGTCTAATGTTTTATATGGAGTTAACGACAAAGTTATGTGATATATGGATATGTGCATTGCACAATCTTTTATGCGATATTTGAGACTTTTTCATATGGTTATTTGCATTGGAAAAACAATTGCCATAAGGTTATTTGAACTGGAAAAATGTTTAAATAAAATTGTGCTTTCTTAAAGTTAATTTTCTGAAAATTATCCATTACTCCCTTACTGAGCTATTTTGAGCTCACCCATTTTATGAAGATATTTTCAAGGCGACTCAAGTTAAATGGTGAACTAAATTCTAGATTTCAGATATGCTAAAGTAATAGGAGTGTAGAAGATTAAGGTATTTTAATCGTTCAGATTTGGATTGTAATCATGTTGATGAACAAAAGTTTATTATTTTTGAATGGTTTGTCTTTTGAGGATGTAACATAAGGTGAATATCGTGTTTAAAATTTAATTTGAAATTTCCAAGTTATAATTTATTAATATTCAAGGTTAGGGCCCAAACGTGAGTCGGACATAATCTAATGTCCCAGTCACATTTTCGTTAAGGGAATTGGGCAGGGTCGTTACACCCAATATTTTCATCTAAAATAAGGGGATACTCCTTTAGGAGTATTCCTATTAAGAGCGAAGGGTGCCTTCGTCCTTCTCGCTGGACAGGTGGCCACCACTGCTGACGTGTCCTTTCCTTCCTCTGGGTCCACGCCCACCACTGCTGATGTGTTTTAGTTTGCTCATTCATAGAAAATGCTCAAAGTTTCGTGGCTTGCCCACCAATGTGGTTGATGTGGCAGACGAATTGATTGGTTTGGTTGAGGAAGTTTTGCCTATTTCGTTTCAGAGATCCACTTGCAAAATTCTGACTTCGAAAGACTTGTGATTGTGACGTTGCTTTTCCTGACTTATCGTAAAATGGAAAATTTTGGTCTTCTTTTCTGAAACTTTAGGGTTTCACTACTCGCTCTCGTATTATTTCACTCCTTTTGCCGCTCTCCCTTTTTTTCTTTCCATATTCTTCTTCCTTTTTTCAGATTTTCTTTTCTTTTTTTCTTTCTTTCTTTTCAAAATTTTGATTCTGTCTTCGTGTGATCTTCTTCTTCTTTTTCTTGTTTCTTTCCAGTTGTTCTTTTCTTCATGGACTGATCTATTAGCAGAGATATACATGGATTTCCCGTGACTTGCATCTCTAATCTACATGTTGTTTTGCATGGCGTAGACAATGGTCAAATATGGTAAGTAAAACAATTCTTGGTCAATCTTCTTTAAGCATTCTGAAACTTTGCAATACTTTTTTGCTGCTTTGTTTCGGTAAAATGATTACATTCTATATAGTAAACATCTTATATTTCTTGTATTTTCTAATCTGTTTGAGCTGTAGTTTACTCTATTTCTGTTTTGTTTAATCTTAAAATTGGTTTAGAAATCATTTGATTACAGATTACAAACTGTTCCATCACTCTGTTTGCCTTAGTTGGACCCAATATAAATAGAAAGTATTTATCAATGAAAGCAGTTCCTTTTTTGTGTTCCTTTACTTTTGAAAACTACGGAGTTTATGTGTTAATTGATCCTTACAAAGATGAAAATCATGATGCTTTTAGTGAAGTGCCTTTTCATTTGATTAAGAATGCAACTTTTGTTCATCACAGACTCTAATGATTCATCTTGTCTGCAGGGATCTTTTGTCCTTTGCAGAGTGTTTTGCAAATCTAATCTGCAAAATTTCTTATCGGAGAACATCTTAAGTTCCTGTGGTAAGGAAAGTGTTGTAATAGTGCGTCATGTAGGTGTTCAATATGATGAAAATATTAGATTGGTTACTGAAGACTCTAAAATCCATGACAAAAATACACATGATGGTGACAATAAGGTTTTGAGCATTCCAACGGGACTTGTTAATGAGTTAGATGGGCATAGCAGTTACAATCCTGATTCTGAGAAGGTATTAGACCTCAAATCTTCCATTTTTTGTCTTATGAGAACTTTCATTAATTATACTTCTTAGAGTAAAGCAAAAGGGGTAAATCCTCTGATTTTTGGGCAATTTTGAAGTTCAATAGCTTTCCCTGCTTCCTTTCTGTGGTTTTTTTTTCTGCTTTGTGTTTAGTATTTTAAATTGGTGGTTTGATGGCATACAACCCCTTGATAGTTATGCATATGAATTGATTTCCTGATTCTTGGAAATGTGGAGAAACAGGTGAATGTTTAATGATAGCCGAATCTTCTTTAGGCATTCTGAAACTTTGCAATACAGTCAAAATTATTTATAATCTACCAAACCTCAAGGCTTTGCACCTTCAAAAATTTTCCAGGTTTGACATTGTCCGAATACCGCAGAAAAATTTGCTAAATTCAGATGGGCAATATCTGAATACAATTGAGGATCCAAGCCATGTAGACTCTTTGCTTTATTATTTTTGCCTTGACTTTAGACTCATCAACTGAAATTTCTTGAGAACTAACAACATACCCTAAAAAGATTATGAATTCCATGCAAAAAGAACACTTTTTAAGGTTTACATAAAGTTTGTTCTCAGGCAAAATAGCAAATACGTGTTTAAGGTGCTCAACATGTTCATCAAGTGATTTTCTATAAATAAGGATGTCATCAAAATAAACTACAACAAATTTTCCAATGAAAGAGCGAAAAATATGATTCATTAGCCTCATAAAAGTACTATGTGCATTAGTTAGAACAAAAGGCATGACTAACCATTCATACAATCCATACTTTGTTTTAAAGGCAGTTTTCCGTTCATCACCTTCTTTCATTCTAATTTGATAGTAGCCACTTTTTAAATCAATCTTGGTAAAAATACAAGAACCATGCAATTCATCAAGCATATTATCTAATCTAGGAATTGGATGTCTATACTTAATGGTGATTTTATTGATGGCACAACAATCAACACACATTCTCCAAGACTCATCCTTTTTAGGGACGAAGATAACAGAAACTGAACAAGGACTAAGAGATTCTCAAACAATACCTTTGACAAAGCGTTCATCAACTTGACGTTGAATCTCTTTAGTTTTCTCCGGATTTGCTCTATAAGGTAGCCTATTGGGAATTTGAGCTCCTGGTATGAAATCTATTTGATGCTCAATGCCTCAAATAGGAGGTAAACCGATTGGTAAGTCCTCGGGAAACACGTCTCCATATTCCTGAAAAAGAGACAAAACAACACTAGGCAAAGAAGCAGGTGATCACTATCAACAATAAAAATATCATAAGTGTACATGACACTTTGCTAGGGCCTTTCAGCTTTAGCTGAAAGGCCCATTCCAACACTTTTAATCTTTGTAATCTTTTAATCTTTTAATCTTTAGTAATATTGAAGCGAAGGATGCAGAATTTGCAAACCGAAAGAGGACCAGCTTCAAGCAACGATCTGAAATCTTCAAGGCAGCCGACCTGAAATCCTCAACGAGCTGAAACTCAGCTCAACGATCCTCAACCATCTGAAATCCTCAGCTCAAAAGTAAGATTCCTAGCTCAAGGCAGTCGAACTTCAGCTTAAGCATCAAGCAACTAGGAGCTCCAACCCATCGGCCTAAATCCTCAGATCTGCTGTGCTTCCAAGACCAATCCTTTTTAGAGGTAGAGGCGACGGGATTAGGCGGAGTAGAGTCCCGATCTACTCCGGAATGACCCGATCTAACTTGGGCAAACCCGATTGGGTGACCGGTGACTTCGTCCACCTCGAAGATTGGACATCGCCGACTAGATTGCAGGCAGCAACTGCTGGCAGGAAATTCCAGGAATACTTCAGCCTATAATACTTGAGATTCAGAAGTCGACTACATCGGCTTAACCACAGCCGATGTGGGAATCTTTTACTCTTGCTGTGGGGCATAGAACTATTTTTATTTACTCTTGCTTAAATTGGGTCAGAACATTTCTATTTTGCGGAACAATGTTAATTCTGACAACATTGTTAAAACTAGAACACTGAATGGGGCTGTCCAATTTGCTCTCTTATTTTACTGAGATTTGAAGATCTTTGAGAGCACCTCTGATTCATATGTGCGGTGGAGACTGGAATCCTGTCTGGTTATATTGGAATTTAGCTTTGCTGGATTTTGGTTGATTGGATTTTGAGTGGTTTAGTACATATACTTATGTGTGATTCAATTGGCTAGTTGATTTGTTTTGGGACTGCTGGTGGCTTTTGCTTTGGTGAATGCTTTGAAGCATTTATCCAGATTTCACGTCTGTGGTGTGTCCCCTATATAACGTTGATTGGATGGTGCTTGGCTATGGCTTGTTGCTGGATTCATTGCATTTGATTTGTTGTAATTGCTATGGCTCTTTCTGTATACTACCTTATGGGAGTAGGATTGGAATGCCGAAAACCTGCTCGAGCTCCTCCCATTAGGTTGCGGAAAAGTCATATACTTATGCCTTGACTCATTGGTTGTTTGAATTGTTTTGTTTTTAACTTAAGCATTGGGCTGAATGTGGATAATAGCATTGGTAAGGCTTATGCTCATGTGATTAAGTGTGTTCATATGCTTGATAGATTTGTGATTATTATCATTTACTTCTAATCTAGATGAATTGCGTGGAGCCTCTGGCCTAGAACGTTGAATCTGTTCTGGAGACTCTGTAAACTACTGCACATGCTTAGCCATTGTTTTGTGGTTATTGGCATAAAAAGGGACTGAAGATGCTGGAACATTTTGTTTGCTTGACAAAATGTCAACTCTGTGCTGCCTTGGTGAAATGGAAGGCGGATTAGCAGGCGGCAAGCACATGCTTACTTGTGAAACAGACACTCTTACTCCCGATATGCTCCTATATGCAGATCCTCCATGAAGTTTACATATAATTTTGGATTGGAAAATTGAAAATATACTCTAGTCATTGATTTAGAGTAGTCGATTTCTTAATTCCATCCTCCTCATTTAATTAGTTAATCATGTAATGGAGTAGTGCTCCATGTTTATCATTTTCTTCTTGTAACGATGCGTTCGGGTATATCCTAATTTGCCAACTATGTCTATAAATTCGGTTTTCTTTAAAAAAAACACTAAAAATATCCTTGCGGATCATTAAGTACAATGGCTGCTTCTCTAGTATTGCTCTCTTTATCTCACTCATAGATACAAAATAACAAGTTTTAGAACTAACTAACTCTCGGCTTTTATCACTTTTAGATACAACATGTTCACGGCCTAAGCTAGTATTTACATTCTGTTGTTTCTCTTGCTCACTCTTCTTTTGCTTCTTGATCTCTCATATCACTACAAGCTTTAGCAATCCTTGCTTGGTCTTCAAAAACTTGCGTTGGATTTAAGGCTCTAAGGTTGAACTTTTTGCCTTTATGTTCAAAGTTGTAGTAGTTCTTCTTGGCATGATAAATCATATCTCGATTAAATTGCCAAGGTCTTCCAAGAAGTATATGATCGTGATGCAAATGAACCGTGTCAATGTCCATGGTGTCAAAGACAAATTCTATGTGCTGAAAGATTCTGCCACAGTTTGGTATTCTTGACATATCTCTTTCGATATAACTCCGAATTACGTGATTCAAGAAGCCCTGGAACGATAACAGAGATAGGGCTACAACTTTTATGTTTTACATTTTATGAGATTCGGACGTTAGCATTGTCAAAAGTGCCTATCAAGATGAGTGACGTGATTCTGGCAGATTATCGTCGCGAATCCATGGACTACATTGAAGACCAAGTAATGGCGTATTGGGCTTCATTAATTGTTCACGCCACTTTTAATGTTTCAATTGGGTTTATTTTTGAGTTGTAATAATTAAGTCCATTAAACATTTAATTATGGGCTTAAGTCTTTGTGTTTTCAATTATGGGCTAAGTAATTACTTGATCCAATTATCTTGCATGATAATGGCAAGTAAAAGTTTAGGAAACAAAGGAAGTCAAATTGGATTTGGCCACCTTTGAAACGATTTCCTTAATCCTTTTTGGAAAAGGATTAGTTTGTTAGTTGTTAGTTTCCTATTCCAATTTGGAAAGTTAGTTAGTTTAGAAGTCAAGTTGTATTTTACAACTACTAGGGTTTTATTTCCTTTATTCATTAAGCATGGCCGAAACTCATCTCTATTTAAATAGAAGCTTGTAACGTTTTAACACATGAAGTTGAATGAATGAAAGTTTTTAGCTTGCTAAAAATTGAGATTAACTCTTTGAGTTGTCCAAAGCCTTGGAGAATTATTTAATTGTCCATTGTAGAAGATTACCTTTAGCGTGACCTATAGGTGACTTCACCATTGTTCTTTATTTAAAGAGCAGGCCAAATTAACTTGTTTAACTAATTGAATTTTCATAAGTTAAATTGAGTTCGTTTGTATTAAAAACGTGGGGTTTGATTTACTCATTCTTGGCGTTTTTCCCTTGAATCTTCATCCACCCGAGTTCTTGTTGTTTGTGTGTCTTGGAATAACCTTTGTGCAGCACGATCCTACATCTTGAAGATCGAATTTGGTCCAGGAGCAAGAGCCTCGATCAACCATTCGCATCAATTGGTATCAGAGCACAAGTTGTTGCCCAAAAATTTCAGGTTAATCCGTTTTATTTCTCTTCCGCAAAATTTCTGTTTTGTGCGTCTTTTCTGCCCGTTTTTAACGTCCATTCTGCTGAGTCTTTTGCGTCCTCTTTGCTGCAGTTTTAGTGTCTTATTTGCTGTCTAAATTCGTGTTTAATTCAGTCCCAAAATCTGTCAAAAATCGCATGCAACATTGACTTGAAATTCTGCCCGAAATCTGCCCAAATCCTTGTTTAGCGTCTTTGCGATTTGTGTGTTGTTTCTTGCTGTTTTTCGTGTCAATATTCTGCATTGTCTTGTTCATCATCATAGTGTGGAATTCTTGAAGTTTTCTTTGCTGATTTCACGTCAAAACATTGCTAGGGTTTAGTGTCTAAAAACTAGGGTTTCAAAACTAGGTTTTCTCGGTCCAAAATTCATAACTTTCTTGATTTTGATCCGAATTGCTTTCTTTCTTTTGTGTTAGATTCTTTATCTTGACTACCATATCTTGAGTTTGGATCAAACTTTTGTTCCACTCGAAAAAGATAAGTTCTTGATAACTTTCTTGAACTTCTTGATTTTCTTGAAAATTCAAAGTGGTCAAAATTGAATTCTTGAGTTAGATTCTTGATCTTTGTCTTGAATCTTGAAATTTTTGTTAAAGTGGCACATACAAATTCCTTTTCCTTGGTGAGTTATTAAAGTTTGATAAATTTAAGGTTGTTAAGGTTAAGACAAAAAGACAAAACATCCTTAAACCTCAATCCTAGGTTGTTGTCTTCAAACCTTAAACCTAAGTACTTTGTACTAGGTTCTTGTCTTAAATCCTTAAACCTAGTTTTATTTAAGGTTCTTGTCCGAACCTAGTCCTTTTTGTTTCGTCCAAGGTTTGTGTCCAAACCTTAAAAGTTTGTTTTTGTCTTATCTTGTCCGAACAAAAAAAAAAGGTACGGTCAAAAAAAAAAGTGTGACCGATTAAAAAAAAAAAGAGAAAAGAACAAAAAAATATATTCAGAATTCGGACTTTTAATTTTTTTTTATTTCTGTTATTTAATTTATTTTATTTTGAAGAACATATTGTTCTTAAGTTGTTACTTGAAAACCACCTTGGATTAAAAGTGCCATAACTTTCTCAATACAACTCGGAATTAGGTGATTCAAAAACCAATCTCTTCGTCTTTGAACCTAGTCTCTGAATTTCGTAGTTTCTGGTGGTAAGTCAGTTTATAACCCACACGTGTTCGAAACTTCTTGACGTGATTATCTTTGTATAACTCTCTTGATTTTTCTTGTGAAAGTTTGTGTATGGAACTTGTTGATTGAGACTTGCTATTTGAATTAATTGAACTTTGTGAGTCTTAATAACCCCAACAAATTCATTAATTGAGAGTATTAGATAGGATAAACAAGAGAGAACACTACATAAATAGAGTGGAGAGTACCTACTATCCAATAGTGAGGAACCCGTGAGGAATCTATATATTTTCTTGCGTTTTTCTTTACTAATATTGCAGGAAAAATGGTGAAAAAAAGTACAAATACTCTTAAGTTGGAGATTGATGAATTGATGGAAAAACTCCGAAAGATGATATACCCTCATGATGAAATCAAGGGGTCGACAACCACTTCACAAGAGTTTCATACAAGGTGCAATGTCCGCAATAAAGTGTGTGCTATAGGGATTGATAGCTGGAAAAGCTCTAACTTTGCAAGTGAGCTAATGGTAGAAAGGTTGAATATGCAAACCACTCCACATCCAAATCCTTACTTGCTGCAATGGAGTGATAATTGTGATAAAGTATGGGTGTCAATGCAAGTCAAGGTTGCATTCTCAATTGGAAAGTACAAAGATGAGGTACTATGTGATATATTTCCTATGCAAACAGCCCATATTTTATTGGGAAAACCGTGGCAGCTTGATTGCAAGGGTGCTTATAATGATCTCAAAAATTGTTATTCACTCATGAAGGATGGTAAAAAGTTTAATCTCCGAGCTTCAACACCTTGTGAAATTTCTGAAGATCTCGTAAGAATTGCACAATCTTGTGCTAAATTGAGGGATGAAAAAGAGAAAAAAAAGAGTGAGTTAGAAAAGCAAAAGATAGAAAAAGCTGAAAAAGAAAATCAAAAGAGTGATTTAGTTAGTATAGGCCATGAGCAAAATAAGTGTAATGGAAAGTGTGAGAATGAGAGTTCATTGAAAGACAAACAACAACATCTTGTACTTATGAATTCTGGTGATCACAATTTACATTGTTTGCTGCCTAGTTCTTTT
The DNA here is from genome assembly GCA_016586305.1 of Ophiorrhiza pumila. Taxonomy (NCBI): domain Eukaryota; kingdom Viridiplantae; phylum Streptophyta; class Magnoliopsida; order Gentianales; family Rubiaceae; genus Ophiorrhiza; species Ophiorrhiza pumila. The sequence goes on from BLIW01000005.1 coordinate 20,351,238, forward strand.
GTTTTGCAGGATTATGGAGTTCCTAGACATCTAATGGAGTTGCAAACAACTCATTATCAATTGGACGGAGTCCAATCTGCCTTAGCTTATTTTCCACAAGGTAAGCAAGGTAAGTTAGGTAAGTTTTCACTTGATTTTGATCTTAAAAATGTTAAGAACTTTGTTATTATCAATTCGGTTGAGTTTCAAAGTTTTCAAACTGTTTTTAATCAATTTCAGAAGCTTCCCTATACTTTAACACAAATGGTTTGGAATTTTGTTAAGTGTGTTTTAGAGTCTAACATATTGTGTTTTAATAAGCAAATTAATTTACATAATTCTTCAATGGTTACTTCAAGGTACTTTGAATTGAATGAATCTATGTATAGTTTGTTAGTGTGTTATGTTGCTTATTTATTACATGAGTTAAATTCTGAATTTTATGTTAATAAATTCAACCATAATCAAATTCTTGTGTATAAAAGTGTTAATTATATTGGATATACTTGTTGGAATGGCTTTTCCTTTGAATATTGGGATCGAGAGTTTGCACATATTGTTGTCAATCCGCTCCATAGCCAATTTCATAAAGTTCCAAGAGGTAATCATGTAGTTCAACACTTGTTTGGTAAGTTATCTCAGTTCTTAATTTCTTTTCAATTCCAAAAGGTAAAATATTGTGTTACCATCTATTTATAAGATTGTTTACATTCTGTTTTTATTCTTTGGGATTGTAATTTTCTATTTGATAACTCAAACATGCTTGCAATGAGTTTAAAACTTATTTATTGTGATTTACATTTAATCCGAGATGTATATATATTTCATTGTTATGAATATTCTTATGAATCCTTGGATAATATTTGTAATTACATTAATAAATGTTTGAGTCTTTTTCTTATTTTACATATTAAAGTCATTAATTTGTCCATGCATGTTATTAGAAAGTTTGTCTTGAATATCTTCATATTCTCGAAACTACATGTGTTTTTATATGAAGTGTTATTTTTAATATTGTTTCGTGATGCATTTAGTAATAGGATTTCTGATTTGCATTTATTACATGATGTATATTTGCATAATTGTTATGAATTTTCTTTCCAATGTTGTGTTTTTCATGAGTTTAACAATATACATCTTGCACAACTTGTTAAGAGTAATCATGCTTTATGTGTTTCAATTTTGCATAAATATTCTACCCGGCTTATTATTTTAGTGGGAGAAAATCATTTAAAGTCATGTTCTAAATTATTGAATTTTCCTTCGCCTTATATATTTGTTTTGATATTGCAGAATATAATGCATTGTTGTCCGAGATGTGATTCATTCCAACTCGACTTGATTCTTGTGGAGTTCGTGATATTGGTGTTTGATCCAGGAGCTCAATTTCAAGATTCGAGGACGAATCCTTTCCGAGGAGGGAGGGAATGATGCAAATGAACCGTGTCAATGTCCATGGTGTCAAAGACAAATTCTATGTGATGAAAGATTCTGCCACAGTTTGGTATTCTTGACATATCTCTTTCGATATAACTCCGAATTACGTGATTCAAGAAGCCCTGGAACGATAAGAGATAGGGCTACAACTTTTATGTTTTACATGTTTCGACATTCGGACGTTAGCATTGTCAAAAGTGCCTATCAAGATGAGTGATGTGATTCTGGCAGATTATCGTCGCGAATCCATGGACTACATTGAAGACCAAGTAATGGCGTATTGGGCTTCATTAATTGTTCACGCCACTTTTAATGTTTCAATTGGGTTTATTTTTGAGTTGTAATAATTAAGTCCATTAAACATTTAATTATGGGCTTAAGTCTTTGTGTTTTCAATTATGGGCTAAGTAATTACTTGATCCAATTATCTTGCATGATAATGGCAAGTAAAAGTTTAGGAAACAAAGGAAGTCAAATTGGATTTGGCCACCTTTGAAACGTTTTCCTTAATCCTTTTTGGAAAAGGATTAGTTTGTTAGTTGTTAGTTTCCTATTCTGATAAGCACATGTTTGTTCAGATTATTATCATTGTTTTTACATGCTTTGTATGGTGAAATATGTGCTTAATGGTGTTAATTTGTGCAGATTTGGAAGCTTTAAGAGTTGAACCTTGTTGGAGGAAAGGTGACAAATTTGGAGGTTTTTAAAGCGTTAAGGAATTGGAAACGAATCTGAGGACAGCAGGCGGCGAGAAGATTATAGGAACTTACCAAATTGGATTTTTGAAGCAATTAGGAAGTTACTTTCTACAGACTTTCTACAGCCGCATGTGGTTTTTGTGTTTTTGGAAACAAAGAGATTTCTTTGTTTTGTGTTGTTTTAGGAATCTTATTCTTTTCTCCTATATAAGGAGAAGATAGTTTAGGGTTGAGGGCTCTCTTTTTTCGCACTTTACTTTGGGAGTTTTACGTTTGGAGTTTTGAGAAACAGCAGCTGGGTTTGCACTTGAGCAGCCCAGATTTTCCAGCAATCAGACCCTGTCGTTTGCCCAAACGGCAGGCAACCTGGTTTGCAATTTTAGTTAAATTTAATTTATGATTTTAATTATAGTTCTTGTTTTGTTTTTAGTTATGAAGTGTGAGTAGTTTTTATCTAGCCTTGGTAATGAAGCACTAATCCCTCATAAATTGTGAGACCAAAGTGTTCTTCATAAACTTTCTCTGATTTAATTCCAAGAGTTTTCTAAGCCTAAAGTTAATTATCTAATTTAATTAAAGATTGGCCACCTTTAATCTAATTAGGTAGAGCCAATTAATCCCTCGTCAAGTCACTGGATTTGATGAGTAAGATTAATTAGTGGCGAAGCTACTGTCTCGGTAGACGGAAATAATTGGTTAACAAATTGTTGCATGCTGATCATGATATAATTTGTTAGAATTAGGTTCTTCACTTCTTAATGCTTTCATAATATTAAATCTGGTGTTCGGCTGATTCCGGCCGGGTAGTATGATGAATAGAGAATTAATTGATTAAGCCGATACTTGTCAATTAACGAATAACTAAGGAAGAATTGGGATGTGTCAGAGCTGATTCTCGGCATCCTATAACTAATTGATTAAATAGAGATTGTTATTCTTGAGTCAATGAACAATTGAAAAGTGATTAGTGTGGATTTACTAAGGTTGGATCTTTCCTTTAATTGATACAATTCTGAATTTTGTTATTTACTTATTTCGTAATTTAATTTCTTACTTTAATTGTTTAAGCCACCAATTGAATTATTGTTACTCTTTGCAAATTGGTTTATTAAGAAAATATTGTGTTCCTCGTGGGAACGATCTTCACTACCCTATACTAATTTATTGGTATTAGGAGAGTAATTATTTTGGTAGAAAAACGACTTATCATATTCCAATTTGGAAAGTTAGTTAATTAGTTTAGAAGTCAAGTTGTATTTTACAACTACTAGGGTTTTATTTCCTTTATTCATTAAGCATGGCCGAAACTCATCTCTATTTAAAGAGAAGCTTGTAACGTTTTAACACATGAAGTTGAATGAATGAAAGTTTTTAGCTTGCTAAAAATTGAGATTAACTCTTTGAGTTGTCCAAAGCCTTGGAGAATTATTTAATTGTCCATTGTAGAAGATTACCTTTAGCGTGACCTATAGGTGACTTCACCATTGTTCTTTATTTAAAGAGCAGGCCAAATTAACTTGTTTAACTAATTGAATTTTCATAAGTTAAATTGAGTTCGTTTGTATTAAAAACGTGGGGTTTGATTTACTCATTCTTGGCGTTTTTCCCTTGAATCTTCATCCACCCGAGTTCTTGTTGTTTGTGTGTCTTGGAATAACCTTTGTGCAGCACGATCCTACATCTTGAAGATCGAATTTGGTCCAGGAGCAAGAGCCTCGATCAACCATTCGTATCAGATCGGCTTCCATTGGAACCACATCACACAAAACTTCATCAACATATTTACCAATAGTGAATAGAACCATTACTTGCTTGGTTACTCTTGTCTCGGCTGAATTGTTAAACCATTGAAGTTGATATGGCTTAGGATGTTTCATGCAAGTCAAATTTAGCTTCTTGACAAGTCGAGTACTTGCCACATTAGTTCAACTCCCACTATCAATGATCATACCACAAAGTTTATCTTGAACCATACAACGTGTGTGAAAGATATTATCACGCTACATCAAATCATCTTCAACTTGTGGTTATGAATGAAGAATCCTTCGGGTCACTAAACAAAAATCTCCAACCGCATAGGTTTCAACGTCTTCACTCCCTTCACTTTCATATTTTTCTTCAAGTGCGGGCATATCAGCAAATTCATCATCACTTACCACATCTCCATTGTCAAGAACATACATCAATTTGCGAGTAGGACAATCGGATTGGATGCGCCCATAGCCTTGATGATACGAATGGAGTAGCTTTGGAATTCTATTCCACACGTTTTCCACAACCTTTGGATCGTTGTTTCTCAATAATCACGAACAAGCAACAAACACAACAAAGTAAAAGATATTGAACGAGAAGGAATAGAAGAAATCAACCAAACCCCAACGTTATCACAAAAAGATTCAGTCCAACTAATGTAAATCAAAAGTTAAACTTCCTCAGTTCGGCGTGTTCTATAAATCTAGAACGGGTAAGCTCAACCTAAAGCTCCTCACTATAGGTTTTCGCGGGTCTTATGATTGTTAAACTAAACTTAGAAGAACTCTCACGTTTTCTCTCAACTTATCACAGCTGGAAGAAGGCTTTAGCAAAGCTAAACTTTATCAAATTTCATGCCTCTAAAAAACGTTACATTGGCCATCATTAAATAGGGAAGAATTCGGCCATCATAAGAAAAAAGGAAACAAGAAGCAAATTACAATTTGACTTCTTGGCTAACTTAAAAGTTTCCTAAAAGATTACTTTCCAAATTACCATGCAAGGCAGTTGGACAAGTAATGGACTTATTAATCAACGAAATTAAAGCCCAATTAATTAATGATAATGGACTTATTATTACAACTTAAAATAAATCCTAAAATTAATATTGAGAATGGCGTGAACACATCATGAAGCCCAACACGCCATTGCTTGGTCTTCTCGGCCTTTGTGGAGTTTCTTCAAGGTGGATCATGAATTGTTAATGAAGAAACATTCCAAATAACTTCATCTTGAGATGGTGATGCAAGAGCTTCCTCAAGTCCTTCACAAGTTGTCACCATTAATGAATGCAAAGCTGCCTTCATCTTTGAACTCCTTGATCTTGTCATTGGACCATCAAGACTCTCTAAAGGATCTCGTGAAGGTGGACTAGGTAACATGGGCTGATTTCCATCACTTGACATTTAAAGCACTGATATCCCTCAACCTTTATCCTGATTTTGACGCCATGTTCGAGGTGGATTCAACAACTTTGTTGTCTGGTTTTGGAGCGTTCGACGGTGTGGTTTGGGGCTGACTTGGCATGAATTGCCTTGGTCTTGGTGGTAGAGTAGTTGGACTAGTATTGGCTTTGAAATCTCTCCTTCAAGGTGGTTGTGGTTATGTAAACTGACCCTTTCCTTTCATGTGCCTCTCGATCTTAATAGCTTTGTGAACCAACACCTGAATATCAACATAACTTTGGAGATCAACATGGTATGATAATTCAGAATTCATACCTCGAATAAACCTTTCAATGGTAGAATCAGCACTTTCTTCAACATTAGCTTTGATCATAAGTATCTCCATCTCATTGTAGTAGTCCTCCGCGGTTCATTCCCTTGTACAAGAGAGTGCAATTTGCAATTAAGCTGCTAATTGTAATATGTAGGAACATACTTCTTTCTCACGAGGACTTTTTTATCTCTCTCCAAGTCTGAATTGGTCTTTCTCCATCTTGACGCCTACTCTTTACTACTTCATCCCACCATAAGCTAGCATAATCTTTTAGATGCATAAATTCTAGTCTATACCTCTTATCTTAGGGGTAGTTATTTCCTTAAAAGAGATGATCGATATCTCGTACCCAAGTAAAGTATGCTTTGGGATCTACTTTACCATGGAAAGTAGGTAATATTAGCTTGAAAGAACCAATTGAAAGTTTGGGCTTTTTACCACTTTTTGAAGACTCAATGATGACGTCCTCATCATCCTCATCATCCTCATCATCAATTTCAGCCTCATAAAAGTCAATTCTTCTTGAGGTGGAACTTTTGGTAGCAGCTTGTTTAGAAACCGATTCCAAATTATTGATTTGGATTTGCATCATTTGAATCATGTTGAAGATCCCGTCATTAGTGAACTTTTGTTCTCCTTGTGGTACTTTTTGTTCACCACCCTCCATTGTACCTGCAAAGTTAGTGAAAATCAGCAAGAAAATAATATAATCTCCTCATGGGTTCTCACTTTGGTGAGTATGTACACTCTCACTCTTTATAGTAGCTTTTCTCCTTTAATTTATACCCTAACTATACTCTAAATAATGGATCACCTAAACTAAAAGAAACCTACCAGTTTGTTGATTTGTAGAACGAGTGAAACCAGCAAGTTCAACAACAAAAACTAACACAACATAGGCAAGAATATTTAAGCAAAACATAATAGCAAGAGTATTTAAGAACACGTGCGGGGTATAATTTGATTTAGCTATAGAATCTAGCAAAAACAAAAACTAGACAGAAATACAAAGAAAACTCAACTTGAATCACTCAATTCGGAGTTAAATTGAGAAAGTTATGGCACTTTTAAGTTGGTGGTATTGTAAAGAGACAATGTGAACACTTAGTTCAATTGGGCTACATGATTTATTTTTTTTTTTGAATTGTCCGACTTTTTTTTGTATTTGGATTGAACTGCCTTTGGGCTCTTTTTTTTTTTTTAACATTTGCATCTTTTTTTTTTGAATTTCGGACAACAACCTAGGGTTTCAAGACAAGAACCTAGGGTTTAAGGTTGTTAAGACAAGAACCTAGGGCTTAAGGTTTTCTTGTCTTTTGTTGTCTTAACCTTAAATTTCAGCAGCATAAATTAATCAAGATTTCACCAACCAATTCGAATTTCACAATGCCACAAAAGACAAACTTTCAAGATTCAAGCAAAGGAACAAGAATATGAACTTAGATTCGAATTTTAAGCAAGTTGAAATTCAAGAAAATCAAGAACTTCAAGAAAGTATCCAAGAACTTATCTTTATGACACGAAACAAAACTTGACCAAAAGAGAACAGAATATAGAATCACAATAGAGACAATTGCAACAAATTTGAAGAGAATCGGACAAGAAACAAGAAAGTTCAGATTTTTAGAGCAATAGTCGAAACCCTAACCCTAATTTTTGGATGTTTTCTTGTTTGACACTACAGCATGCAATCCTAGATGATTCTAGCACAAGAATCATACACAAAATGGAAAGATGGACACACGAAAAGACAACAATAAGAATGATGGAAAATAGCAGCAAGAACGACAGGAAAACAGCAACAAAAACGACGCAACAAAAAATTAAATGAAAACAACAAGAAAAATGACGAAACGAGAAGATAGAACCTGAATTTTTTTATGCAACAATCTGGCTTTGATACCAATTTGACGTGGATGATCGATGCTTGATGTCCTAGACCACACGAGAACTCACAACTTCGGACCTTGTAGCATAAATTCACGAACAAGAACACAAATAAACAAGAACACAACTTAAAGATAAAAGGATATTGAAACGTAAAGATTGGATATTAGCCAATCAAACCACCAAGCTTATTACAAACGAATTAACTTAGCTCGTGTAAATCTCGAAACTAAACTAATAGGTTTGGCTCGTTCTTGAATCAAGAACAGTTAGGCTCACCTAAAGGCCTGCAGATTTGTTTTGAAGATCAACTAAACTTAATTGAACCTCAAAGTAGCAACGACTTGTTGTAATTTTTAGCAAAAGCTTAATTATTTCTTATTATGAAAAATAACGTGAAAAGTATGCCTTAAATAGGCCACAAAAAGGCAACAAAAGAAAACCCTAGTAATAAGTCAATTTCGAATTGAACTTCAAGCTTAACTAACCAATTCCAATATTAGAAAACTTCCAAATTGGAATGGAACACAACTAACAAAATTTAACTTTCCTAAAACTAACCAAACGGATTTCTTTCTAAAAAACCTACTCAACGGTTTTAGTTTCCTAAAACTACCCTTAATGAATTAAAAACCCATTAAGCCTATTACATGCCATTATCATGCAAGAAAACTTGGGCCATGTAATTAAATAACTAAAACCGTCTTATAAGCCCATTAATTAATGTTTGGACTTAATTATTAAAACACAAATAAATCCTAATATTAAGAATGGCGTGATCCATAAATGGTAAAGCCCAAGCATGCCATCTTGTCTTCAATGTGATTGCTCCATGAATACTCTTCAAGGCGGAATTTCCGTAAGCTCCAATGTAGAATTAGAAACATCATCATAAATTGTAATTGAAGAGATATTCCGTATAGCTCCTTCTTGAGATGTAAATGCCATGTGATGAGCTTCTTGAAAATAATCCAAGTCTCCACAATATGTTGACAATAATGATTGCAAAGCAGCATTCATCCTCTTACTCGTTGATTTTGTCATTGGTCCATCAAGATTCTCCAAGGGATCAATATATGAATTCGGCTTTGGCACAATGGACACGGGCGGATTGTCATCACTATTCCTGACGCGGTATCAACCTTAATCTTCACCATCACTAAAACTTTCATTGGTGATCTATGTATTTTTAGAGATCGGTCATCAGAACTACTAAATAACCTAAAGTACAAGAACTTATCGGATTTCCGATGGTACAAAGATACATTTTTCACCATAATCTATTCAAGATCTGATGGTAACCAAACATATTGGAAAGAAACGTTTCTTGATAGATTCCAAAATCACTTAAAGACATGGTTCAAGAAGACTTTTGAAACAAGTACAACGGAGTGGTACTATATGAACAATTACATATGGACAATTGACAACGCAAATCCAACAGGTTGTCTCTAATACCAAGAGTGAAGAGTTAGGCCCCGTAGAGATAATTAAAACAGAGGAATGGAAAGTGGGTCGCAGTTGGACTGCCATTGAATTGTTAGTATCAGTGTAAAGTTAGATGCTGTAATGAAATAACAGATCATTAAAAATAAAGAATAGGAATTAAAAGTTAGATAGTCAGATCCGAGAAAACAAAATCTGAAATAAAAACATATTATTCAAATAAAACATATTACTAGTTTATGCATTAATAATTTTACACATGCGACTCCTAATCAATATTTCCAGCAAAGGTATCATTGCTAAAGTTTCCTTGCTACAGTAAAGAAAGTGGAAGAAGAGAATAATAGAAAGAGAGAGAAGTAGGAGAGAGAAGTAGGAGAGAAATTCAAGAGAGGTTTTCTAAGAGATAAAGAGAGTCTGAAAAACTAGGAACCTTTCTTCTATCGGAAGGGGGTATTTAGAACCAAATGTTTGGTTTTTTTTACACTATTTCCTACAAACTATTACAGTCATATATCTTTATCTATTATAGTATTGGAAAGAATATCACGTAACAGTCATCTTCATTTAGGTCAGGGTCCAGTAGTAGGTTTTCATCGTCTGTTGATGGACCTACTTGTGTCGGGCCAGTGTTTGATATACTGGGTTCATTTTGTTTGAAATATTAGCTTGTTTAAACAGGGCTAGAAAGTCTTCAAGATGTTTTACATAATCATCTTTATTAGAAATTGCTGCCAATTTTGAAGCAGTAAGAGTCTTCTCCTGTAGAAATTGGCACATATTTTGATCTACTGCAGGCAAGTATTGTGGGTTCTTTTAGAACCATGTTTGAATTTGTTGTGGCTGAACACAATCGGTCTTGAAAATCTTCCACCATTTAGTATATCCTTGTCTGATGAGTTGGGGAGAAAACTTGATTTCTTACTTATAAAATTCAAATTTCCATGCATAAATCCATGCTAACGAAAAGATGGAGTAAAATTGTAACAATATAGGTATATGTTCGTTTGGGGATGTAAATTTTTCAGAAAAATTTTGCAATCCTGCTTGCACATCTGTTGGTAAAATTTGGTGATTTGGTCCGAAACATGTCCACCATTTGACAAACCAAATTGGAAAGCTGTATTTAGTTCCTCTTTTAAAATAGAAGAACCAAGAATGTTTGTTCAATTGGTTATGGGTAGAAAAGGTATTGAACTAAGCTTGTTTATAATCCTAGTAGGTAAATCCTTTGGGGGGAGAAATGGCTGAGAAAAGGATTTTGGTGTATTCAAGTTTGTTCTCTAGTCTGTAGGTTTAATGATCTTGAGGATTTGGGTTGTTGAATGGGTTACCAAATCTTTGTCTATATAATATTTGAGGGCAATTGAGCCGGTGTCTACAAGAATAAACTCATCGAATTTTTGGTCTTGTTTAAGGAATGTGGAATAAAATTAGAGTGATTGGGTAGTATATTTTTAGCTACCTAGTTTGGGTTGATGAAAAAATCAGGCTCTATCTGACAGACTAAAACAAAGGATTGATTTTTGAAGTATTCTTGGTTTGAAGATGTTTTCTAAAAAATATTTTTTTGAGTCAAAATCTGTTTTGAAATTGTGGGGTTAGAAACCGCCACCTTTGTTTGGATGGTGGGATTTGAAACCACCATGTTTGAATAATCAATAGGGTTTGTAGCCGCTACTGGTGTTTTTGGGGATTTCGTAAGCTGAAATTCTATTGATGAAGCCCATTGTTGAATAGATTCAAAATGAGATTTTTGTATTAAGGCCTTTTCATATTCCTCAACAATGTCGGCCAAAACTTTAGGATTTACGATTGAAATTGGTTGGTTTGAGGCTTCAGCCTTTAAAACCTCAAACTTGTTAGGACTCAAAGCATAGTCCTTCGGTTATTTTTCAGTAGATTGTTTGGTTGAAGATGATGCTTCCTTTGTTTGGCTTTGGATTTGTATGATGCTTTTCGGCATCGGAGATAGTTCTTCCTTCTTTTTCCTCAGTGGCATTATCTACCCTGTAAAAATTCACGAGTTAAGAAGTCAGGCAAAGAATTTTATTCTCCTTTGATGTACTCAATATCAAAATCAAAGACTGATAAGATAGCTTGCCATCTTGCAAAAATTTGTTTAGAAGCAAGATTTTTTACATCCTTTTGCAAAACATCTTTTTCATATTTGCAATCTACTCTAACAAGAAATTTTTTGTTAAGTAAGTAAGATTGAAATTTTGAAATACACAAAACAATGGCCATAATTTCTTTTTTAATTGTGGAATTGTTCTGTTGTGTATGATTCCAGTGTTTAGAAGTGAAGGCAACAATTCTTTCTTTGTTGTCTTGCACTTGTTTAAGTATTCCATCATAACCCAAGTCGGATGTGTCTGTCTCCACAATTTTTGGGAGACTAGGATTGGGCAGAATTAGGCAAGGCAGAGCCTTGACTTGGGCTTTAATTTGCCTATCCATAGTGGAGGAGATTTCTTCAATATTTCATGTAAAAGTTTGATAATATTAGCTAATTTGGGAATAAAATTAGCTATGTAATTTAAACATTTTGAAAACCTTTGCAACTGCTGTTTTTCTAAGATTTGATTAGGGAATCGATCAGCAAAATGGATCGATCGTTCTATTGGGACTATTGCACCTTGATGAATGTATGATCAAGAAACGTGATTTTAGATTAGAATAGACTAACCTTCTTCTTGGTTACAACTTGACCATTGGTCTTATCAACCTGCAAAAAGATGTTCAGATGTTTTAAGTGTTGATCAATGTTGTTAGAAAAAATTAAAACATCATCAATGTAAACCATAGCAGAATTTAGGTATGGATTGAAGATGTCGTTCATGATCCTTTGGAATTCTAATTAAGCATTCTTGAGTCCAAAAGGCATTACGTTCCATTCATAATACCCAAATGGAACCTTAAAGGCTGTTTTATACCTTTTAGATCGATGAACCTGAATCTGCCAAAACCCGAATTTCAATTGCTGCATAAAGCCTTTGCAAAAGATCTCTCTTGTTTGGGATTGGATATCTAATCCATTGAAGAACTTTATTTAGTGCCTCGTAGTTTGTTACTAGCCTTGGCATTCCTCTTTCAATCTCAGAATTTTTGTTGACAAGAAATACCGGGCAACTCCAAGGTGATTGGCTTGGTCTGATAATCTATTTTTTCAGAAGATCGCTAATCTCCTTCTTGCAGTGCTCTAGGAGTTCTTGATTCATCTAGATTGGCCTGGCCTTAGTAGAAATATGCTTTTCTTCAAAGTCCTTTTCATAAGGAAGATAGACAGTATGTTACTTCCTTTTCCAGAAGGCAGTTAAAATTTTAGCGCAAACTTGCTGCTCAATTTTTTGCTGTAGTTCTTTAATTCTATTATGAACTACTGGGTGCTACAATTGTGCTTCAATTCTCTTGTATTCAATTTCTTCCTTTAAGAAATTGATCTACTTCACCTTGTTGGTCAATGGATTAAGCTCCTTATATATTGGAGGTTTGGTAAAAGGAAGAAGAACATCCTTCCTAAATCTTTGTGGCAATATTCCCTCGAATGTTGTTATATAAGGTACCAACTGTATAATAAAATTTGTACCCAAAATAACTTGATGAGTCCTAAAAAAAATGACACCTTTACCGCGGTCGAAGAGAAGTGAACATTAGTGAGTTTGTATGAAATACTGAGCTTTTAACCATTAGCCAAACAAAGTCCTTCTTTGGTTTTCTCAAAGAACTTTGATGGAATAATTCCTTCATTAATGTAACTGAGATCAGGTACTATATCCAATAATGCAGTAGTTTCAAGTACAAAATTATTTTGTACAACTAGTTTGATCTAAACATCATGTTTCCAGAATGTAACAGTTGATAAATTTTTTGGAATTTCATCATTTGAGAAGTCTAAGGGCTCTAGGAACTGTTCAACTTCTTCTTTTTTAATTTTTCCATTATCATTCGTTTGTACCAGCTGATTAGTAAGATTTTGCAAAATTTAGCAGTCAAGCTCTTGTTTAGCTTTGATTTCTCTAACTTCCATTTTGAGGTTTGCAACCTCAGCTTCTAGATCTTGTATGGTTATTTGTTTGGGAGATTTTTGAAGAAATCTGTTTATGATGTTTGTGAGGTTGTAAGTGTTTAGAAGTTTTGGATGATTTGCAGGATGGTCACTTCTATATCTAGAAGTAGATGGTTGGTTACCATTTGCTTTCTTGAATTGGCTAAGATAGTGTCTTTTTTTATTTGGATCTTCCAGATTATCTATCATTTCAAGAAGTAAATCTTGTTCTTTTGTCAAGACATTGATACCTGGTTCCTTCGAGTTATGACTGGACGTAGAACTGGCAATGTCATCGTCTTCCATTTGATTGATATGATTGTCCTTGCTATATCCAGATTCATCTTCCTCTGTTTCAGTAAGGAGGTTTGATAGTTGGATTGGAAGGTTACTATCTATTTCTAAAGTTTGGATTTTCATCTAAGCCTATAATATTTTGCTATATGCCTAGGTTTGTGGCATTTATGACAAATGATATTTTGATAGCAATCCGCCCATGTCCATGGTGCCAAGGCCGAACTTGCAAGATCTATTGGAGAATCTTGATGGTCCAATAACAAGATCAAGGAGCAAAAGGATGAAAGAAGCCTTGCACAATTTATTATCGTCACATTGTGGAGACTTGGAGGCCGAACCATCTCAACATGAAGTTCTTTGGCATGTGTCTTCAATAACAATTCATGAAGATGTTCCACAAAGTTCTACTTTGAAATTTAAGGAAATTCCACCTTGAAGAAGCTTGCATGGCCGAATGATCAAGTCCAAGGAGAAGGCATGTTTTTGGGCTTGTAATAGTTCACGCCATTTAATTAATTAGGGTTTATTTGTTTTAAATAAATTAAGTCCATTGAACATTATTATTGGGCTTAATATTTCGATTATGTAATAAATTACTTGGCCCAATTATCTTACATGATAATGGCAAGTAAAAGTTTAGGAAAGTAACTTTAGGAAATTTGATATTTCAGAAAGCAAATTCGTGATTTGCTTTTTCATAGCCAACTTTGTCTTGTTTTGAGTTTAGGAAACTAGTTTGTTAGTTAGCTTAGAAGTCAAGTTGTACTTTGCAACTTCTAGGGTTTTTGTTTCCTAAAATCCTTTAGCAAGACCGAAACTCTTCTCTATATAAAGAGAAAGCTTTGTAACGATTTTTGATATGTTGAATGAAAGAAGTTTTAGCTTTGCTAAATCAAGAATTAACACCTTGTGTTGCTCGAACCTTGAAGATCTATTTTGCTCTTCATTGTAGCAAGTTTTCCTTTAGCGTGACCTTTAGGAGACTTCACCTGAGTTCTTTATTTAAAGAACAAGCCAAATCGACTAAGTTTAGCTACTGAATTTTCACTAGATAAACTGAATCTATTTGTGATAAACATGGGGGTTTGATTTGCTTCAAGTCTCACCTTTTCGTTTTCCCTTGATTGCTTTTCCGCCAGATTTGTTTTTGTGTTGTCTTTTTCGTGAATTTTGTACAGCAACGGTCCGAAGTTTGTGGTGATTGTTTGGTCCAGGAGATAGAGCCTCGATCAATTCACATCATATTTGGTAGGGCTGGATGGTGGCAACAATGGATTTGGCTGCCTATATATGATCTTTCGTTTTGAGGAATATCGGGTATATTTAGGTTTAGATTTCTAATTGTTTTGTTCCCTTCAGTGAGTTTGGCTGCAACTCCGAAGTTCGAATTGTTGCCAGAATGAACCAAGGTCTCTTATTCTTTAAGCTTGGTCTTTTGTTAATTGTCTTAGCATCTTATCTTGTCTTCCAATCTTCAGAGCAAACTGTTGGATTTGTGTTGTCAATTGCCCATATGTAATTTGTTCATATGGTACCAAAATTTTCTTGATTGAGTTTGTCGTGCAACCCAAACAAAAAAATACCCTAACTCTAAATATGTAGCACTTGGAAGCAAGGGGTCGAATTCCACGGAGATGGGGGTCTTGTTAAGAGTTCGTGTCTAGTATGTAGAGTAATAAACAATGCAACTAAGGAAAGAAAACAAGATGAAATGCAACATGACTAAACTTATACTAAAGTCAACTTAATTGATCTAGGACTTTAGCTTCAAAATTAGGGAGTAGAAATCAAGCAGATAAGTGTATCATTGGAATTTAAGATTAGGTTTCTCAATCATTTGTAGCATTGGTGATTCATTTGATAGCTTGAAGAATATGGTTTAATGTCGTCTAGTGGAAATTTGGTGGCTAAGACTATAACCGGACCAAACTCAACCACAATTAATTGATCAATCAAAGCCAATTGATTCTATGTCATTGCAAATCCACAACTTCCAAACCAAGTCGCCAACTAGGTTTTCATGCTAGTGTAGAATTGGTTTCCATATGCTTAGGGCTAATTCATGGAATAGATTCAATCAACATTATCATGGACAAAGAGGTCTCTTCATCACAACATGCAATGTTTTAATATTCTACTCACAACATGACCTAATTCTTACTTTCAAGTCAAGGATATTGCACAAGAAATGTGACCTTAAAATCATGCATATGAAACCTATAGTCAATCCCACAACATTTCATCACCATACAAACAAATTATCAAAATCCCAAAGCTTAATTCGAAAGACACTACACAATTTAGCCCATCATGGCTAATTAGAGCAAACCCAAAAGGTAAATTGAGCAATGAATTTTGCAATAAAGTGCAAAGGAAGAGACAAACCAAGATGAGGAGACTTCCCAAATGTTGATTCCAAACTAGAGGTTCAAGCTTCCCTTTGATTTCCACTCCAATTAGCCAAGAGTCACAAGAATTCTCTCCCAAGAAATGAAAACACCAAGAACACACACTAAAAGGTGTGTTCTGGTGAGCTATTGCTAATTGTGCCCTAGATACTTAACTTAGTCTTTAAGAAATCTTAAATAGTTAGTGAAATGACTAAAAATCAATAATTACATAAAGTACCCCGCTTATTCTAAAATTGGGGTTGAAATGTAATTTTCGAAAGTGTTGGTCCCGCAGCCACTATTTTTCAGGATTTCAGACAGCACACTTAGATGATATTGGGAGGCGATTTGGAATGTCTTTCGTGCTGAACTGGGCATTTGGTCTTCATATGAATTGTAGCCCTGTCTCTTGGCTTTCTAATGCATTACAAAGCATTGAAGTTGGAGTTTTGTAACGAAAGTTATTAACATTCACCCAAACTGTGACATAGGCTTCTGATTTTCCAGATTCTTTGGTTTATGTTGACTAGAGCCTAAATTTTAACCATCTTGCCAGCCGATTTGGGAGTAATTCCAAACATACGAGTTTTAGTACTCTCATAGATCTTTCCAAAACACCAAGTAATGCCTCGCTTTGTTAAGTAGAAACCAAGATACGCTTGTTTGAAATTTGCTTTGCGTTCTTCCCAGTTTTGCCTTGCAATCCCATCTTTGCTCCTTTGTGCCATCTTGTTTTTGCTAATCCGAATTGAGTGATTTTTTGTTCTTTTTCCCACTTTTTCACATCAAATCTGGTTTTTGTTTCTTTTAGCCTCATTGAACTTGAAATCCTGCATTTATTCAAAAAACAACACATAAACAACAATAAAATCCTCAAAGACAAGCATAAACTTAAGTAAATAAGAGGGTAAAAATAGGTATTTTTATCCCCGATCAATCCCCCCACACTTAAAGTTTTGCTCATCCTCGAGTAAACAAAATAAAAGAGAACTAAACATAACACATAACACATACTTGGTTGGCCACTTGCAAAGATAACATTCTATCCATTTCAAGTGCATTCATGTGACAAATGAATTTCGAGTGCCTTTATTTCAATAACCTATTTGACTTTTGTGGAGAGGATATATTCAATGATTCATAATAGTTGTTTAGGCTAAGTAGTACTCACTGAATACTCCTACACATTTGTGTGTGTAGTATGCAATGGGTTCCACATGGCCAAAGTTTATGTCATTATATAAGCCGATAATAGGGAATGTATAGTTTCTAGCTTTCAAAACTAGCTATTCCTTTTCACTAATAATCTACATGTCCACTAGCATACATACACTCATACATTGTATTGAGGATTAATGAACTTTATTCCCTACACATATAAGTAATTTGATGTGCCTTGGATTTTTGGCATCTTTATACCTCTACCCAATCATATGAGTTCCATGTACGAATGTCATTTTCACTCAAAAGGCTATATCATAGAGGACGGGTAAGAAATTCAACAAATTAAACATATGCCAAAAGTTTTATGGCTTGTTATACCTATTCCCAATCATAAAAATTCCTTTGATTTCAAACTTTCTTTCAAGTTAAAGAGGCAATCTCGCATCGAACTGGGAATGTGTAAAAGTAAGACAATTAAAACTAAGCCATAGTTCAAATCATATCCTCCAATGAGTATGTGTTCACACTAGTTTTCACAAGATCACTAGGTAAAAGGAAAGCTTTATTCATTTTGAAAAAGACATCCTTAGTTCTCACTTTGTTTCATGACTCAACCTATCCCATATGTTTCCCCAATTGTGCTTGAAAAAAAATGTATTGAAACACAAACTTTCCACACTATGCTTTAATTTCTATCACTTAGCACTAAGTTATCCTCAACCATTAAGTCTTATTGCATAAAACTTGTATCATTTGTCGCACAAAAATTCATTTCCTACATTAGTTCACTTTCCATAGATAGTTATGATCTTTAACAAAGTTGTCAACCTTACACTTTATGTCAAAAACACAACTTATTGACAAGATCACAAAAATTTTGAAAAAGTTCACAAAAATAAAAAAACACATAACATACGGGGTAAAACATGCAATATTGATTCACTAGCAATTAACTTTTGACAATAAGCTAAAACAAAACTAAAAAAAACTAACAACAATCATGTATTGCATCAACTCTTTCATTCAATTCCTTCTAACAAGGAGGATGATCATTTCCCAACATAAGCAAGAATCAACAAAAGCAAACATTCCCTCCCACACACTTAGAATCTTACGTTGTCCCCAATGTAAGTCAAAGAATAAGGTAAAGAACTCCCTTTTTAGTAGGCAATGAACTCCAATGTTTGCTAAGTTGATTTGGTGTGCTATCTCGCTCCAACCATGTTTGAATGCACTCATCTAGTTGATAACAACACCAAAAAAAACTATTAAAAAAATAACATGTTTACAAGACTTCCAAGAAAGAATGCATTTCCACATTGTTATCCTAAGCATCTCAACTCACATCATGACATGAATACAATTTCCCCACTCATGTGCACATAATTCGCAAGGTGTTTAAACATGAAGTAGAACATAATGCACATAAAGGCGTCCCAATATTCCACTAAGTTCACGGAAGTATTCAATCCCACCAATAATGATCAATTTTACACTTGTGAAAATATGCACTCAAATCACCCAACTAGCATTCATTCACATCAAATGACTCAATGTAAACGACCCACCTCAGAAAGAGGTTAGCCAATTAAAAAAAATCACCCAACTAGCATTTATTCACATCAAATGACTCAATGTAAGCTCAAGAAGGTATTTCCCATGGCAAAAGAAATAATTCTATGAATAACAAGGGAATGAGCTCATACCTCATAACGTTAAGAAATTGAGTGAATGATTACATGTCATGAACTTGGAACCACTGTAGAAGTACATGAGTGTGTTGTGAATGTGTGTGATTTGGTGCTTGTGTTGTGCAAGATGGGGTAGATAATAGATGAAGTGTGGAAGTGAGTGCCACACCATGAACTTGGGTCATGGTGGTGTATAATGTATCATGAGAATAGCACTTGGGCGAAGTTGTATGGGGGATGTCAAAATGAAGCCTCAATACACACACCCCTACACTTAGCCATTGTACATCACTTCACTAGTTCTCTGCTTCCCACACTTGAATCTTTGTGTGGATTCTTCTTGAAATTCCTACAACATGAAAAATATCTAATGAAAAGCAAGAAACATAACAAACAACTTAACAAAAAACTTTATTGAAGACTAAGTAAAGAAGTAGTTCTTGGTTTCTTTAGTCTCCAGCTAGACTTTATTCTTGAAGCTATCTCCTTCAGAGAGTCGGAATATCCATCTATATACCAGAAAAATGCCCTTTTATAAGCACTCCTATGCCTTTTGTAGGGAAAATTTTGCAAGCTCTTGAGAAGGTGCTTGAGCTCATGAACTTGAGGAACAACTTCTATGAATTCCACCTTGTACCATCATTTTTCCTCCAAGGTAGGCACCTCCTCTTCTTCTTCCATTATGAATCTTGGAATTTTCAACGGTTCAACTTCACTTGGAAGCATTTGTGTCTCATCCCTACTAGTCCATTCTTCCCTACAAGACTCAAAAAATGGCTTTGCACACAATGATTTATCAAATTCAACAACAAGCTCATCAATGTATGCATCAACAAAGCAAGATTGCACTATGTTAGTTACTTCTTTACAAATCATCAAATTCTCATCATTTAAACGAACATAGTGACTACTTGGAAACTTTTGTTCAAAAGTTAGGCAATCAACATGAGAAGCATATATGTGAGGTATAAAGATATCAAAGTCCTCTTGGAGGTTAAGAGATCTCATGAACGAAATTGCTTTTTTCCAACTACCTGTTATATTGACAATGTACTCATATAATGTAAATTCATTGTTACTCAAGTCAATATTTGAGTAGTGCTTCCTTCAATAACACATGGAGAAGAATATTTTTATCGAATTTTACCTCACTTTGTCTCCAAATTGCATTAATTGAATCCAACCTTGATTACCTTTTTTCAATAACTGCATCCAAAGTCTCCAACAACTCATTGCTTTGATCTTTGATTAGCCATGGCCATTCATAGCCTTTATGATGCTCAAACACCATTTCAACACAGATTCTGCAGTGAGCAACAATATATCCCCAAGTAGTTTGAACAATATTTAATTTACAATTCAAATCAACCAATTGAGACTTAAGGGACTCCCAACACTCCAATGAGAAGAAGGCATCAAATAGTCTAGATTGTGGTCGTGTGTCATCCACCACACTTGGTGGTTCAATATGATTAAGCTCAAGATGATTACCAACAAACGAGACATACTTGGAAAAACAACCAATACATAAAAAAGAAAAACAACACAAAAAAAATGAAAATAACTAAATGTAAAATAGCAACTAAAACACAAAAAATAGAAAATCACAAAATTCATCACACCATAAAATGCAAAAATAATACATGAAAACGTTTACATTTACTACTCAAAATACCAAACACTAATCTCAATACAAATAGCTCCTTCCCAGCAACGGCGCCATTTTCTTAATTGAGTTCGTCGTGCAACCCAAACAAACAAATACCCTAACTCTAAATATGTAGCAATTAGAAGCATGGGGTCGAATTTCACAGAGATGGGGGTCTTGTTAAGAGTTCGTATCTAGTATGTAGAGTAATAAACAATGCAACTAAGGAAAGAAAACAAGATAAAATGTAGCAAGATTAAACCTATACTAAATTCTACATAATTGATCTAGGACTTTAGCTTCAAAATTAGGGAGTAGAAATCAAGTAGATAAGTGTATCATTGGAATTTAAGATTAGGTTTCTCAATCATTTGTAGACTTAGTGATTCATGTGATAGCTTGAAGAATATGGTTTAATATTATCTAATGGAAATTTGGTGGCTAAGCCTATAACCGGACCAAACTCAACCACAATTAATAGATCATTCAAAGCCAATTGATTCTATGTCATTGCAAATCCACAACTTCCAAGTCAAGCCCCCAACTAGGTTGTCATGCTAGTGTTGACTTGGTTTCCATATGCTTAGGGCTAATTCATGGAAAAGATTCAATCAACATTATCATAGACAAAGAGATCTCTTCATCACAACATGCAATCGATTAATATTCTACTCACAACATGACCCAATTCTCACTTTCAAGTCAAGGATATTGCAAGAAATGTGACCTTAAAATCAAACATATGAAACATATAATCAAGCCCATAACATTTTATCACCATACAAACAAATTATCAAAATCCTATAGCTTAATTCCAAAAACACCACACAATTTAGCCCATCATGGCTAATTAGAGCAAACCCAAATAGGACCGACTGAAGCAATTTACTTGTAGGGTATCAATGCATCATATTTTCAGAGAGGCTAATCAGCCAGCGGACGGTCTTGCGCTGGAAGGTTGTAGTTGACAGAGGGATTTGGTATTTACTAGTTTTGGAGAAGTTCCGCAGCAGGTTCGAGGATGTTTTAATATGGATCGTTTAATGATCCCGACTTTTCGGGTGTATAGGAAATCGTTGTAATTTCTTGATGTTCGTTATTTTGTTCTTACACGTTTTGTACATTTGGTTACCTTTTAATAATATTTGGGGGGTGGCGTCCCTAATCTTTTAGCCAAAAAAAAGAGCAAACCCAAATGGTAAATTGAGCAATGAATTTTGCAAGAAAGTGCAAAGGAAGAGACAACCCAAGATGAGGAGACTTCCCAAATGTTGATTCCAAGCTAAAGGTTCAAGCTTCCCTTTGATTTCCACTCCAATTAGCCAAGAGTTACAAGAATTCTCTCGCAAGAAATGAAAACACTAAGAACACACACTAAAAGGTGTGTTCTTGTGAGCTATTGCTAATTGTGTCCTAGATACATACTTAACTTAGTCTTTAAGAAATCTTAAATAGTTAGTGAAATGACTAAAAATCAATAATTACATAAAGTACCCCGCTTATTCTAAAATTGGGGCTGAAATGTAATTTCTAAAAGTGTTTGTACTACAGCCACTATTTTTCAGGATTTCAGACAGAACACTTAGATGATATTGGGATGTGATTTGGAATGTCTTTCATGCTGAACTGGGCATTTCGGTCTTCATATGAATTGTAGCCCTGTCTCTTGGCTTTCTAATGCATTAGAAAGCATTGAAGTTGGAGTTTTGTAACGAAAGGTATGAACATTCTCCCAAACTGTGACATAGGTTTCTGATTTTCCAAATGTTTTGGTGTATGTTGACTTGAGCCTCAATTTCAACAATCTTGGCAGCCGATTTGGGAGTAATTCCAAACATAAGAGTTTTAGTACGCTCATAGATCTTTCCAAAACACTAAGTAACACCTCGTTTCGTTAAGTAGAAGCCAAGATACTCTTGTTTAAAATTTGCTTTGCGTTCTGCCCAGTTTTGCCTTGCAATCCCATCTTTGCACCTTTGTGCCATCTTGTTTTTGCTAATTCGAATTGAGTGATTTTTGGTTCTTTTTCCCACTTTTTCACATCAAATCTGGATTTTGTTTCTTTTAACCTCATTGAACTTGAAATCCTGCATTTATTCCAAAAACAACACATAAACAACAATAAAATCCTGAAAGACAAGCATAAACTTAAGTAAATAAGGGGGTAAAAATAGGTATTTTTAGCCCAGATCAGGTACCACTCCGTTGTACTTGTTTGAAGTTCTTCTTGAACTATTTCTCTAAGTGATTTTGGAAGTCCATCAAGAAAAGTTTCTTTCCAATATGTTTGGTTTCCATCACATCTTGAATAGATTCTGGTGAAAAATGTATCTTTGTACCATCGAAAATCCGATAAGTTGTTGCACTTCAGGTTGTTCAGTAGTTCTGATTGCCGATCTCTGAAAATATCTGTATCGCCAATAAATGTTTTAGCGATGGTGGAGATTAAGGTTGATACCGCGTCAGGAATAGTATCACTGTCTTATAGAATTGGTTCTCTTTGATTATCAATTTTGACTAAGTGCATAATACTCTATCTTTCTTCCTCAGTGAGATGTTCATCCCACCATCCTTTCAATTGTCCTATAAATCCAACAACTATGATATAAGCTGCCAACTGATCTGTGCATGCATGTGTCGTTCTGTATGTAGTTGCCACCATAGTCATCTGTTGGAGGACAGTCATCATACTATACTCCGATTGTCCATCTATGTTCCACTCATAGATATTATTGGCATTGTAACTATTTTTAAGAATGTTGGATTTTTCTTCCAACACCATGTCTGCATATGTTGCTCTGGGATAGTACAACTTTTGAGGCTTCCTTCGGTTTGAGATTTGTTTGCCACCGCATGAACTTCGGTGCCTTAGTTTGGCAATCTTGGCTGCTGGAGATTATGATTGTGACTGTTCTTCCTCTGACGTAATCCTATATTCAGGACACACATAGCTTCATTTATGGAGGCTGAAGCTAAGGCTAGTTCATTTGATTTTTGCTTAGATTTTAGGGTAGTAAAAGATTCTTCAATCTTTACTATCCTTTTTTCTAGTTCCGTTAGTTCACCAACTGGTTGGATATTTTGGTGGGTATTTTATGTGGTTTGAAAAGGGATTTACTAGAAAAGGTGTTTGAGATATGAGTAGAAGTAGCTTGGATAGGTTTAGTGAGAAGATGTTCTCCAATAGCTTGTAAATACTTATTAGTATAGTTGTTTTGTTCGTAAATGCTTTGAACGTCCCTTGCATTTGCTGGATTTGTATCTTTTGCCTCTTTATGCTTGAATGAGATCGCTTTGATCTCAACTGACTTGTATGAGGTTGTGAATGAGCTCGAAGATGGAAGTTCTGATCTTACCGTTTCGCCATCGATGACCTGCCAAGTCTTTGTCACACAGATCTCTTTTTCATTTCAAAAAGGATAATCTATACAATTGTTAGTTGCATAATATTCAAACAATGTAAAAAATACTAGATGCAACTCATGCTTGTTTAAGAAATCATAATATGTTTCTTGTATTTTTCTCCTAGTTTCTATTTTATAGTTTTCAAAAAAAACCATTTTCTCTTTTCTTGGTTTTCTTCACTATAAAAATCTTTTCTAAGTCTTTCTTTCTCTATCTTAAAATCTATTTTAAGCATCCTAAGTTTTCCTAACTTTTCTTTTATGTTGTTTGTCATGGAAGAATATGTAGGTGACCTGGGGAGGCTATTGTTCTCACTTTGTTCTGGAGAATCTATTTGAGTTTCTACTGTATACCTGGCTTGTTGTATCCTAGATGTATTGTTTAACCTATGGATACGAGTGCCAACAGAAGATACAGAAGACCTTTCCGGTTGCCTGGACGATTGGGCTTCAAAAAATCGTCAAGAACTCTGGCCACTAATGCTTCTTGAAATCTTTAGGCTTTGGGTCCTATCGAAAGTGATTTGAACTTCTCCACTAGGGAATTGTTTGATGTTAAATACCATTGTATTTTGGACTAGTACCGGGGGGTTTGCTACTGGCAGAAACCAATTTTTGGGCAGTGTTACTTGACTCCATTTGATGTTTCTAGGGATAGATAATCTAGATTTAGTTAGATCTGTTTGAAACATAACCGTTTCTCCTTTTTTTTAGAAACACTTACTACTCATGTGTTAAAAGCCGAATTCATGGCTTTATACTGGATTCTGAACAAGATTGTTACAGGAAGTGTTCCTGTTATGGATTTAAAGTTTGCAACTTTAACATTTAAAGTTAAAGCATCAATTATGGTTCTATCCTGCAAAGAAACGGTAAACTTTGGAAAACAGACAAAATATACAGGTCCTTCACATAGGGTTGTTTCAATCATGCCTAGTAAAGAAGCATCAAAGTTCAAAAATCTGCAATCTCTAAGACAAAGAAGTAAAGAAGTGTCTAATCCGTCTCTATTTAGAGGTTTTGCAGCAACTTGTACTAGTCCAAAGTGCAAATAATTATATTTTTGCCTATATTTTCAATTGTTCTTTTAGACAACAATTTGATGTTTTCATAATCATTATTCAGATTAATAGCTTGTTCAACTGTTTTAACAGTATAATCTGAAATCAAGTTCCATTTAACTTTATAAACTTCACTTGTAGGTTTTTAAGGAATTTTCCAATTGTCAATTGATTGTTCAATATTTTCATGTTGGCTTCTTCTTTAAAGACAATATTGTTTGAAAAGCTGGAAGAAGCATTTCAAGAAGAGCTTGAAGATCCTTTGGAGAAAGATTTGGAAATTGAAGACATAAATAAAGCAAAGCAGTTGAAAAAATTCAAATCTGATAAACAGTTAACAAAATAAAAGTGATGGAGAATCTAGATGTAAAATCCATTCGATTGGCACATTGCCATCATTATCCATGAGATATAACCATTTGTTTCAAAGTTTCTAAATAAAAATTATGTATATATGCTAAGTTGCAGTATAAGCTCCATACTTTAACCTGTTACCATACCAGATGAAATTTTGTACCCTCAACAATAGTCTATTTAGCCTTTAACTTTCTCAATTTGGCTTTGAATCCATGTTGGTAAAACAACATGCACCAGGTTTAAGTTCAAATTTATCATGTAAGTTAGTAGATCTACAAGATCTGTACGCAAAAACTCTGAAACAATGGGTTACATACCCACTTTCCCTTCTGGCCATATATATATATATAAGACATGAATAATAATGGAAAGCCTCGTACCCTTTCCCCAGGCAATATACATGGTAAGACATCTTTGTCAAAGCTATCCTAAGAGGATTATGTGATCAACATTGATCCTGCAAGTTACTCATAAAATTACTTAGACAGTTCTCCTCTTCATTATCATTTCTGTCAATATTATGCATCCTCCCAAGTCAGCATCTTGTGTAAGATGAAATTTTGATATCCAAAGACATAAGAACCAATACTATGTAAACTTAAAAATATGAAAAATCTAGCCATGCAGAAGAAGAGCAAACAACAATAGAAGCAGCTAAGCCGGGCTAGCTATATAGATCATATTTTATCATCATGTTCCATTTATTCATTTATATTTAATTATATTATGTATGCAAAAGAAAAGCATGATTCAGAAGTTTTTTTGCAGACTATATTCCATGCCACATTGAATAGTCACAACTACATCATCTCAAACTTTCAGAGTGAAAGACAGCACCTAAACTAAAATACTTCAAGGTCATAATGCAAGTCAAGAACTCATAAAAGTGCACTTTCGGCTCACAAATGTAGTACTTAAAACTAATGAAAGATCATTATTCTAATCAAAAGTACTAGAAAAACCACAACCTTGAAATATTAGATTCAGATTGCAACTAGGAGATCATGTAGCAAGAGGCCTATACCAATCTAAATAATAATTTACCTAGAAAAAACATGCAAATGCGATGTGCTATCTCAAATTCCAGTTTCAACAATAGCTTGTGATGGCGTGCTTCTGATATGCCAAGGAATCTTGTAAAACTAAACCAAAAGTAATGAATTACTTACTTTTAGTTCTATAAAGAAAAGAAAGTCATTAAATTTCCAATGAAAGGATGATTGGCACAATGAAAGCAATAGAAGAAATGACTTACATTAGTGCCCGATGTTTGAGCTTCAAAAAAATAGCATATTTACACCCAATATCAGAACACAGACACCTCAGTGCTAGGTGGAATTGCCTCCCCATCTCTTTATCAAATTTCGAGGAGAAAACCCTAAGATACCCACCCATCTCTCAAGAATCAATTCTACACCTCACAAAATGGACCAAGCAATAAAAACCCAAACCGAAGTCCCAATCTTTTTGCCCTTCTAAAATCCTATCTCCTTTTGTACGATTCTCTTCCAGCCTGCTTTATTCAATAGCAGACTATCTCTCTTTATCATCTCCTCCTCGCACTCAAAAAATCAAACCGATTCCCACATGTCACTAATTTTTAATCAAATTTAGTTCATTGCAGATGTCAGCACCCAAAAGCACCAAGACTAAGAAAAACAATGAAGAACAAAGAAATATAGATTCCAATGAAAATCATGAACTCCATATAAATATTGTAAACAAAGGATGCAACAATGTAAGAAGTTGTCAATAAATGCCAAAATGACATGAAAGAACTCTAATTTACAAACCAAGAACTAAACTTTAAGAGTAGAAAAGCATAAATTTTTTTGGCCCTTTATTGCTTTAGAATTGCGTTTAATTTCAACGATAGACTTTTGGCAAGAGTACCTTATGCCTTTAACTACAACACTGGATGTAATATTGTTGCTGTGAATTTACTATATATGCAATGTCATATACAAAAATTTTATTTGTCTATAAATACTAAAACAACATAATCCTTTGCCAACCTCATAGAAATCATTAATGATGATTCTTCACAAGATATGACAAAAACTCCTGTATTCTCTAGCAATACATTGTCTGATGTTACTTGTACGTCCTTCTCGAATCTATTGATCATCATTTTAAAAGGGCTTACATCAACTTACGTTCTCTAAATCATAGTTAATATTAGCATGGAATTACATGAATCAAATTTAACTGTTAGATGCAGAAATATTTATCATTTACCAACCTAATAAAGAGCTTGAGACTTGTTGGAGACACTAATGTCATGGAGTTGATTGCGTTCATAATCTATTTTTCTTTGTTTTCTACAACCAATTCTTCCTGAAGCCAAAGAATAATTCCAAAGAAGATGAGTAAATTAATCTTCAGAATATCTTTGAACTTTTGAGTAGTGTATGTCTTTAATCATGCAAGAATGGAGCTGCTCTTTATGAACTTACCAACGATGACAATATTTGTTCAACCATTTCCTTGGAAAAGCAACCATTCATGAACTCCAATCTAGTTAAATTTTTTTTCATGGTTTCATCAAAAGGAAATCATGAAGAATGTGCATGATGGATGAAAAATAATTGAACAATATTAATAGTACTATACAAAAAATAATTTTAATTTCCTCAAACAAAATTACATGTATGATTTTCTTTAAAATGCACTTTCTCATGATATAACAAAGAGGTAATTACCTTAAGAACACATTATCTATTTTAGGATATACTTGCTGAGAAAATTTACTGATTGTCCTAGAAATGGTTGATACATCCACCAATCCAAAAGCTGCCAATGACTCAAGAGAATCCTCCATTGAAGCAAGATCCTGAAGGAAATAGTTTTAGAATACAAACTAACAAAATGGAAGGCATTTTCCATAGATAATTTCTCAATCGATATGGTAAATTTTCATTAATTTAAGTCCATCAATTGGACAAGATTTGAGATATAAGGAAATAAAAATGGTTCTTGCAAAAACATGACCAGGGATTAAATTGATCCTGAACTTCTGACCTCTGAATTGATGACAAACAAAAATAGCAAATTTTCAAGTTGGCTAGCTCAACATTAATAATTCCTTAAAAGGAGAGGAAATTAACAAAGAGAAAAGTTGAGAATATTTGAGTGTACATTTGAAAGGATAAAATGAGTTGCAAGGCCACATGAAAGCATCTCGTTCCCATCAAAATGAGTGCCTGTCAATCCTAAGTATTCTCCTATAATTTACAAGAAGAAAATTAATCAATCTCAAACATATATATATTATAAATATGCTATTGATCAGTAGTTCTATAAATATTTCAATAATGTAATATAAGAACAAACTGTACATGTTGTTACAAGTTGTTACCTAAAAATCTCAGAAGCCTAGAAAAGAAATAAGAAGCATCACAATCTGGAAAATGTCCAATTGCAACTTTTGGCATGGCAAATATCTGAAAGTTTAATTCTTGTACCAAACAAAGAAAG
Source organism: Ophiorrhiza pumila (assembly GCA_016586305.1). NCBI lineage: Eukaryota > Viridiplantae > Streptophyta > Magnoliopsida > Gentianales > Rubiaceae > Ophiorrhiza > Ophiorrhiza pumila. The sequence continues at coordinate 20,379,693 of BLIW01000005.1, forward strand.
TTTGTGTTACATCATTTGCTTCGTACAATATTAGTAAAATCAAATAAAGAACTACTGTCAATTTTGGCATAACTCTGAGAGTTTGCAAGTTAAAATAGTGGTACAAAAATTAACTTGAAACAGTTAGGATGACATCGTATAGCATTTTCTTTGACAATCCGAAAAGTTGAATTCATAGATAGACTTGCTCTTCTCCCATGACAATTCCTTTTAAAACGAAAACCTAAGATTATTTATATTTGGTGATCGATCATAATTGGATGGAGTACTAGAAGAATGTTAAAACAATTAAAAAATAAAAGGGAAATCATATATAAACAAAGCATCTCACCACTGGTTTCCCATATTATGTGCCAACTTTGTAATCTAAGGCAAGTTACCTCCTGAAAAAACTTGCACCAAAACTCTAATGTCCTATATAATGATTCCTTCATTATTAGGGATTTAGAAAGGCCACAGATTTTAATTTTGCATTTCTTTTGGTTTAGACTCAAGATGAACTAGGTTTGTTTTTCATAAAAGTAAGATCTGGACTTATTTCCACTTATATCAAAACTTTTGGGAAGCATAACATACATAATTAGTCCATAAATCAGAGACGCACTACTACTCTTTTTCATTTCTGTTTCTTTCCCTATTTATTGTAGTTCTTTAATCGCAATATCGAAGTTCAGTTGACAACTCTCATAATTCATCGTGAAATTTAGTACACCTTTAACATCACCACCTGAGCAAAACGCTCTTACATTTCCCCTTGAAAGGGGACAAGAAAAACAAAGTGAGAAAACAAAAAAAAAGAAAAAAAAGAAGAAGACCGAACATTGGATATTGTTGAAAACATATATATATATATATATATATATATATACTGCTAGTTTTCAATAACATATTTATGCTACATTACAGTGGTATTGGAAAGTCTTTGCAAACAGTATTACTGAAAATTCAAGCCACAATTATGAATAGATTTTCTTTTATCATGTCTCGTTTTAGCTTATGAAGTTGCGAAGTTATGAAAAAGAAATTTATATTACCTTCAAAATCACAAGTCCGATAGTGGGATCTTTCTCAAAATCGCCAGACTGTTTTAACATCTGGGAAATCTAAACATGATAAGTGAAGCAATTGCAAAAAAATGAAATACTGCAAAAATTTCCTTTTTCTTTTTCGTATTATCTGAACAAACCAAACATACCATTCCATAAGGTGGCCCTTCTCACGCCATTCTTGTACTCGAAAAGCACCTGGATTCAAACACATACATCATTAGCCACAAATTTGATTTCTTTTGCCTCGACATTAATTTGTTTATGCTTGCAAAAGGTTTCTCAATTTTCTTAATCAAACCAAAACTATTTTGAAGTATTATTTAAATCACGTATCAGACTAAAATTTTTTTTGTTTGAAACTTAAAGAAACTTAAACAAAAAAGAGAAAGGAGAAAGAAGAAAGAGTGAGAGGAAAAGAGAGGAGATAAAAACTTGAAGACTGTGTCTAGTACGAAATTGTTCATGAGTTAGCTTTTCATAGCATGGACAATCCTAAACTTTAATGAGGTAATTGTAGAACAAAATCTCATATAGAACTAATTTCTAACTCTTAACTGAAAATACTTCAAACCCTTAAGAGTTTCTTTGAAGATAGACCCAATTGCTAACACTTCAAATCCATCTTGTAATCCAGCAAAACAACACCCATAAACTCAAAAAAGTATAAAGTGTTTGCTAATTCTTGTACCATATTTCATTGTCTACTTTAATTGACTTCCGATATGGATACTTCCTTAAACATACAACTCACCAGGTATTTGCAACAAGATTAATCAAAAAAATCCAAAAAATAAAACAATTCTGCAAATAAAATTTATGAAAAAATTGCTAAAACCCATGCCAGTATGCCCCCTTATCTAAAAAAAAACTCAGATTAATTTGTTTTAAAGAACCTACCTTTCTGGCTGGTCAATTCCATATGAAATAGTTAAATTTTCCCAAGATTTCTGATTGTGTGCATCGCTATGGAGTTGGGGCTACAGACGGTATTGAAATTTTGTTCTTTTTTTTTAAATTTATGTCCTCTCTTTCACAAGTTTTTTAATATTTTGTTGTGAAGAGAGGTTTTTTGATATTAGAACGGAATTTAGATGATGGGGTGAAATAACACTTCTCTTGCTAGAGAAACAAAACATGGAAAAAGCCAATTCACTAGCACGTGGAGACTCCAATCAACAACATGCTAAACCCAAAAGAAAATAAATAACAATTTTTTTTTTGGACTTTCATAAGTAATCGGTGAATCAAAGAGAAGAGACAAAATGAATGACTTAGTGAGGTGGGATTGTAGAAAAGAGTGGAGGCATGCAAAGAAAAGGCTCCTAGAAGCAAGAATGAAGAAATTTTTTTGTGTTTTCATTAGGTAATGATGTAGATAAAAGAGAGAGGAAGAGGAATATAGATGTTAGTGACCTAAAACCGTGCCCCCACAATTGCCTCTTCAGCTCCTAATGTGGCAAAAGAACCTAAGCATCAATTTTTGTCACATGAAAAGACAACATTACCCTCAACTGGACAAGCAGAAAGACAGGGATATCCCTGGACGAAATTCACCCAAAACTTAGTTTTGCCATTGGACAAACTCCCTCTTATAAAGATGTAATAGATATATATATATATATATATATATATATACAATTCACTTTGTTCTTTTCAAGTTGATTTTGATCTCCGTCTCATGTTGTTCTTGATGTATTTTTATCGTGATCACTGAACTCACTGACAAAGAAATGGAATATCCTATTAACAACATTATGCAATTACCCTATGGAACTCCTACTTTCAATAGTGATGAATATGAATATATAGGTGTCGGTTGTTGGGGACATGTCTATGAGTTCAAAGAAACAAGCCTATGATCATTTTGCCATTAAGGAAAAGATTTTAGTTAGAAACAAGGTTGTCAAACGTGTTTTCCAAAAGATCAAACACTCTGTGAGGATGGATCATCCCAATATTTAGAGATGTGTCATAGTACAGAGCCTCCCTGGAAAAGTTTTATTTCTCCAGGAATTGATTGGTGGAGACCTATCTCATTTCTAATGCCAAGATGAAGAAACACTCGCTAGTGTAGCAAAACAACTTTTGGAGGTTTAATCTACCTGAAATAGTGTAGCATTGTGCACAAGGATATGAAACCTGAAAATAACTTGTTATCTAAAGATGGTTATATGATCAAAATAAGCGATTGCAAGACTTACGTTGACATAGCAACTCAACAAGAATTGCCATTAACTAGAGCTAGGGGTGTGCTATATTCGATTTAACTCGAATATCCAACTGAAATCAAATTCACCAAATTCGAATTATTCGAATTCATCCAAAATCAAATTTTGATTTATGCTTTGATTTTCGAATTGAGATTCTAATTCGAAAACCGAATTCATATATATAAAAAATATTAATATAAAATATTTTATAAAATATATGTTATTAAACTAAATTATTGTTTTGAATCCTAAATTGTGGTGTAATTTAAATAATTTCATTTATGTTAAAACCAAATTTGAGTTCAATTTGTTTATAAGAATTTGTTTAATTCGAATTGAAATTTAATTTTAAATTCAAATATCATTTTTGATTTCTTTGAATTGAATTCGAATTTGAATCAAAAACCAAATTCGAATTGAATTCAAATGAGTTTGACTTTTGAATTTGAGTTCGGAGATGTTCAAACTGAATCGAACAAGTCGAAGAACTCAAAAATCAAATCGACGAACACCTCTAACTAGCATTGGTACAATGCAGTATTCGAAAACAGAATTGATAGACACAAAACTCAGAATTCGAGGTATTTACAATTCCAATGTTTAGAGGATGGGGTTATGCCTGGTTCTTTTTTATCTGGGACATTTTCCAATAACATTTCGAAGGAATGATTTGAGAAGTCTAGTGTATCAAATTGCATATGAAGGTGAACCCCCAAGAGCACCTCCAGAATGTTCACATGAGTTTCAATACTTTATTTCGCTTTGTTTCTAGTACGATCCAAGCAAAAGATCTAGTGTTGAAAAGGTTGATTAGACATGATATTATGGAATTCAACACCATAATTTGTAAGAATTTAATCAAATTGTCTTAAGTAATGGGTACTTTCTAAGAAGTATACTTATCATTAGTGAATCCAAACGCCAAGTTTTCATCATTAACAAGTGAGGGTTACTATTCTGTGGCCACCGTAGGTAAAATTGCAAAGGTTTTTCCACAATCATATTAAAACTAAAAAATTGTTTTGTATGAGGGTTATGTCATTATCTCAGCTGCTTAGTTTTCTCTAATCTCACAATCTATCTCCCCATGAAACCCTAGTTGCTGTTTACTTCATCCTTACTTATTTCTTTCCTACCGAATCTCTCTTTCCTCAAACATTAAACCTAGGATATTTTGTCGCTGCTTGTTTCATCCCTTTCTTTTCCCTTTCTTACTGATGGAAGCTGTCACTACTTCCCAATTTTACCCTAACACTACTGTAGTAGTAATGAGAGGGATCATTCCACAGAGAAGGGTTAGTTGTCAAGAGTCTGTTTATTCTCATGGCCTAAAATGCATGAAATGCAAGAAACAAAACAAATGCATGCTAACTAGGAATGAATGCAAAATGTTAGTGTTTAAACAGAAAAATGAGATACTACCTTGAGGTATTCCAACATGTACAGATCTCTCCTTAATACCACTGACTAGTGCACAAACATGAGGGGACTTCTTCTAGCTTCATAGGATTGATCAACCGGGCGGTTCTCACAAACCTAATTCACTGACTTTTCAAACTTCCCCGGGATGGGGCAAGTTGGTGGCACAAATCAAGAACCCAGATTCCTACTCCGTATAACAATTCTAGTTCAATTCTTGACTATCTCCCTTGGTAGGGCAGCTAACCAATTCATGCATTCAAATTGTTCTACAAGAATAATCCTAAGTCTTGTCTACAGATTTGGTTTCAATTGTCAGCGGGTACCACACAAATGGAACCACAAAGAAATTAGATCTTAAGACTCATGCAAGAGAGGTTCTCAGATTCATTTCATGTTAAGTTCAATTTCCTCCGGTAGATCCAAAGCTATCTCAGTGGGTACCACATATTGACTCTAGATTTAAATGTTATAATATAAGCCCATTGAAATCAAACACTCAATGAATTAAGAACACATACAACACAAATATATTGCAATTCAAATGTCTCAACAAATAAAGATCGGTACAAGTTGAAATCGCAAGACATTAAAATGTTAGAGAGAGAGAGAGAGAAAGTCCTAAAACTAGCCTAACTCTAAGAACCCTAATCTACTGTTGTGTGTTCTCTCGTGCGTCCGCTCTCTTTTTTCTTGTGTGTTCTTTTTGGCTTTATACATTTAATTCCACTGTGTGCTGTCGAAGTTGTATCTTGAACATTGCGTGCTTCTTCTTCACTTAAATCGGTGACGCATGTCCTACAAAATTCAGTAAGTGAAAATGAGGTCATGTATTCCAGGTCATCACCAAAGATTTCTTAAGTGCTAAGGATGCATTTTTGTCAAACACTTGGAACATTAACAATGTTGTGCATATGAGTGTGTCAAGTGTCGTGTGTGCAGCTGGTGCCAATGTTTATGTGAGGAAGTGTATGTGATGAGTGCAAGAGTGTGCAAGTGTTCAAATGTAATGAGTAAGTGCTGGTGAGTGAATGCATGATTGAATATGAGTGTATGCAAGTGAGTGTGTTCATACATGAGTGTGAGTGTGAGAGTAAAAGTGCAGTAGTGTGCGAGTGTGTGCGAGAGGGGCTGGCACACTAGGTGTCAGCCCTTGCGTGTGTGTGTGTGAGGTGTAGGCGCCTGGCGCTCCCGCACTGTGTGCATGTGTGTGTAGTGCGGGCGCTCTAGGCGCCCGTACCGTGTACTTGGTGTGTGGTGTGGGTGGGCATGTATGTGCTAGGCTCCCGCACCGTGTGCATGTGTGTGTGGTTCGGGTGCGCTAGTGCGTGTGTGTGAGATTTGCTGGAACTCTGTGTGTGTGTGTGTGTGTGTGTGTGTGTGTGTGTATGTGTGTGTGCTTGAGAATTCTGAGACAGAAGTGTTAAAGCGTGTATCCACTTCCAAAACATGCAGTAGTTACATCTTTTGTACAACATTTTCACACATAAGACATGTATCAAGTTAGATTTTCACAATAAGTCCATGCAAAAGCTCAAGGAATTGTGAGATATAAGTCAGTATAGAACTGACTTATCAAACTCCCCCACACTTAAACTTTTGCTAGTCCCGAGCAAAATAGAACATTATAGGCCTTTCTACCATTTTTTAACACGCAGCACCTGTAATATCACTATTCTGTCCAATCCTAAAAGTTTTTGCATGCACAAACCTTTTTCATTTTTCCAGTTCCAGATTTTCACCCAACTTCATACTAATTGTCAATCAAGGGACAATAAATAAAGACCAAGTTGCCAACGTGATGTGTGTGCCGAGAGCTTTCATGGTCACCTTCTCTATTTATGCAAAGTACTCAAGCAAACACTTTATTAGAAATTCTTGCACTACAGTCTGTTGTCCATACACACTAACTCTTAGCACATAGAGATCAATGATATTTATTCACGTAACTCCTTAAGGTTTATTCCTCTTTCTTTTTTGTGTGCACATTGGTGCATAAATATGTTTTCTCAACTCTACCGCACTTTGGTGCTTGGCTGCCAGGGATTTATTGCTCTTTTTTCCCTTTATTTGCCACAGGCTTTTTCTTTTGCCCACATATTTTCTCTAGCACCTCATGTCTGTGTGTGTCTTCAATAGACTATACACTCAAATGCAAGAACAAATGTTTACAAGTGGAATACACAAACAAGATCAAATAACACATAAATTCTCTCCTATGTCAAAGAATTTGTTGGCAACTCTATCTTACCTTAACATTATACCTTGACCAACAATCTGTATTAATCGAATGAGTTCTGAAACCAGCTAACAAAAAATTTAGCATGCAGAATCAATGAATGTAAGAGGATGGATTAGATCATGGCATTACAGTTGCTAGCGTTACCATTTGGGCTAGAAAAATTTTCACCCAACACACAACACAAACACTTTCACATTTATTGCAACTGAAAAAACTACGCAACACACAACAAGGTCAGTGCTAGTCACTGCCTTTTATTCTAACACTTCTCACATTCAATACATAAACACACCATCTCTTACAATAGCACATATTACAATTCAATGCATCACATACGCAGCACTACTTCTGGCATCAACTAGCGTAACATTGACAAACAAACCAACTCCAGCAAGCACATAAAAATATGTACTCATGAAGGAAAATAAGAATGTGAATCCTCAAAGGCATAAACCACAGCAAACATTCCCTCCATACACTTCAAATTTATATTGTCCCCAATGTAAAGTAAAAGAATAGGTTCAGGAACTCCCTTATGTTTGTAGACTGTAACATCCAATGTTTGCTGGTTTGAGTGCCCTTGTCCTCAGCTTTCCCATTCATGATTGTAGTCTTTTAAATGCCATATGCACTATGCTTAATAGCTTTTGCTCTTCTTTGGTCAGCCCTTGCACTCGAAGACCCCCACACCTGAACTCGTGAATCATTGCATCAAAACAACACAACTTACTATATGAATTATAAAAACTACATTTATGTAAGCACACTCACCATGTATACCATCCTAAAGTAGAACTCTATGCAATAAAGGCATCCCAATAATGCACTATGTTCAATGCAAGTTTGAACTTCACACATGGGTACCACTTCACATTTTCTATGATACGCATGAAACCCAACCAACTAGACAACATTCACCTCAAATAAGATCATAAAAGTTCAAGAAGGTATTTCCTATAGATAATGGAGTTCAAATAAATCGCAAGGGAATGAGCTCATACCTTATACTGTGCAAATATGAGTAAATAGTGACTTGCTAGAAACTTGGTGCTAAAGTGGTGGTGCTGCATAAACATATTTTGAGTGTGGGTGAGTTATGGCTTGTGATGTACAAGAGAGAATAGAGAATAAGTGAGGTGTGAAAGTGAGTGCCACACCATGACCTTGGGTCTTGGTGGTGTATAATATGTCTTGTTAATAGCACGTTGACAACACCCCCACACTTAGCATTTGTGTGGCCTTTGCTTGAAGCTCCTGCACAAAAGAGACAACATGAACTACATAAAACAAAAAAAACTAAAAACTAAAAACTCAAACATCAATTTATTCAAGAAAAGTCAAGTAGTTCCGAGTTTATTCAGTCTCCAGCTAGACTTTATTCATGAAGACTCCTCCTTCAAGACAAAGAGTACCCATCTCTATAACAGAAGAATGCTCTTTCATAAGCACTCTTTTTCCTCCCATATGGCACTTGACGAATATTTTTAGGAAAGAGGTGTTTGAGCTCATGCACATGGGGTACAATTTCAACAAACTCCTCTTTAAACCCTGTATGCTCCCCCATAGGAAACACCTCTTTAATTTCTTCCACCAAATTTGACTCTAAAACCTGCAAGGCTCAACCACAGTTTATGCATCCATGATCTCAACAAATTCATCAGTAACTTCAAAAATGGTTGCATCAATAAAGCAATTCTCTACCATGTTAGCTATTTCCTTACAAAACATTAAATCATCATCACAAAAATTAACATGGGCTCCATTTTGGGTATTTCCTTTGTTATCAGAACATGGTTCACTATGCATATTCAACAAAGGTATCTCATTGTTCTCTATTTGTTGGTCACCAATTACAGCTTTAGATTCATGCACAGTTTCAAAATTTGGTGCCTCAACAAAATGATGAATCACCATGTTGTCATTTTCATTAGCAAGTGCAATATTATTTTCATTCATGCCAACACAAGGATTGGTGAAATGTGTCTCTGTACAATTCATAGGGCATTCAAGAGAAGAAACATATAAAGTAAGTCCAACAATATAATTGTCCTCATGGAATTTCATGGATTCAATATAAGACCTAGCATTAGACATACCCCCCATTTTGACAGTAAGAAACCAAAAGGCCCTAAATTCATCATAGGTAAGCCCATCACAAGAGACATCATTCTCATAAGAAGAATTCAAATGTTCATGCACAAAAGAATCATCAACAGAACACTCATGTACAACATCTCCAACACTTCTAGACTCTAACTCCCTTGGACACTTTAAACCATAGTCAACAATTGCATTCATATCAAAATGATTTTCCTCAAGAGTTGGTGTTTCAGTAAAGAGATATGTACCTTATGAGTGGCCTTGAGTATCTTGAACTGGTGTCTCAAGTTGTTCCCACATGTTACTCATTAAGGCATTGATTTGATCAAGTCTCTATTGTTGCCCTTGAAGCTCCTCTTCCATTTGAGCTAACCTTGTCTCACTATATGGACCTCTATCAAGTCTATCCAAAATCTGACACAACATGTCTTCCAATTTTTCTTTTTCTCTGAGATAATCCCCATTGCTTTGCTGTTGGTCATGCTATGGTTCATGGTATATTGATGGAGAGAAGTTGCCAAATACTCCAAGTGTTGGTCGTGTGTCAACCACCCTATTTGGTGGGAAATCATGATAAGGCTCAACAAAGTCCCCAAACCACCTAGACATACTTGGTTTGTTGTGGTGTGCACAATTCAATTTCGATAAAATTCCAAATCCCCTGCACTTGCTACAAACTGAACACAAGAGACTTGAACACAAAACAAGAAATATGAAACTTACTAACACAAAAAACTAACAAACAAGAAAAAAGAAAACACCACAAAGATCAGAATGACAAAAACACAAAAAATTAACGAGTCAAGAGAACAAAAAATCTCCAACAACCGTGCCTTCCCTGTCAGCGGCACCAAAAATTGGTGGAAGCTGTCACTACTTCCCAATTTTACCCTAACACTACTATAGTAGCGGTAAGAGGGAATGAATTGTAAGCTGTCAAGAGTCTGCTTGTTCACTTAGCTACTGATGCATGAATTGTAAGAATAAGAATGAATGTAAAATGTTAGTGTTTAAACAAGAAAATTAAATACTACCTTGAGGTATTCCAACATATATAGATCTCTGCTTTATATCACTGACTAGTGCACAAACATGAGGGGACTTCTACTAGCTTCATAGGATTGATCAACCGGGCGGTTCTCACAAACTTAATTCACTGACTCCTTCAAACTTCCCCGGGCGGGACAAGTTGATAGCACAAATCAAGAACCCAAATCCCTGCTCCGTACAGCAATTCTAGTTCAATTCTTGACTATCTCCCTTGGTAGGGCAGCTTACCAATTCATGCATTCAAATTGTTTTACAAGAATAATCCTAAGTCTTGTCTACAGATTTGGTTTCAATTGTCAGTGGGTACTGCACAAATAGAACCACAAAGAAATCAGATCTTAAGAATCATGCAAGAGAGGTTCTCAGATTCATTTCATGTTAAGTTCAATTTTCCTCCAGTAGATCCAAAGCAATCTCAGTGGGTACCGCAGATTGACTCTAGTTTTAAACGTTATAATTTAAGCCCATAAGAAATCAAACTATCAATGAATTAAAAACACATACAGTACAGATATATTGCAATTCAAATGTCTAAATAAGTAAAGATCGGTACAAGTTGAAATAGCAAGATAGTATAATGTTAGAGAGAGAAAGAAGAGAGAGAAAGTCCTAAAACTAGCGTAACTCTAAGAACCCTAATCTATCAGTCGTGTGTTCTCTTGTGCGGCTGCTCTTTTTTTTCTTGTGTGTTCTTTTTGGTTCCATGCAATGCATTCCACTTTGTGTGCTGTCGTGGCTGTATCTTGACAATCGTGTGCTCCTTGTTCATTTAAATCGATGACGCGTGTCCTACAAAATTCAGTAAGTGAAAATGAGGTCATGTATTCCAGGTCATCACCGAAGATTTCTTAAGTGATAAGGATGCATTTTTGTAAAACACTTGGAACATTAACAATGTTGTGCATGTGAGTGTGTCAAGTGTCGTGGGTGCAGTTGGTGCTAATGTTTATGTGAGGAAGTGTATGTGATGAGTACAAGAGTGTCCAAGAGTGAAAATGTAATGAGTGAGTATTGGTGAGTGAATACATGAATGAATGTGAGTGTATGCAAGTGAGTGTGTGCATACATGAGTCTGAGTGTGAGAGTAAGAGTGCACTAGTGTGCGAGTGTGTGCGAGAGGGGCTAGCGCAGTAGGTGCCAGCCCTTGCGTGTGTGCGTGTGCTAGGCACCAGCACCTTGTGCATGTGTGTGTGGTACGGGCGCCTAGAACGCCCATACCGTGTGCATGTGTGTGTGATGCGGGCGCGCGAATCTTGTTCGTGCGTGTGAGATTTTGATATGAATAGCCGAGGCTTGAAATCCTGGACCACCAATCCACACACTTTGGATCGTTGTTAACAAATTCGAATAACACAAAAACATAAATACAAATCAACAATGGCAGAAAGAATTATGGAAGAAAAGGTTGATGTTAAGCCAATCAAACCCCAACATTATTTCAAATTAATCATCCTAGCTAATGTAATCACGATCTAACTTAATTAGTTTGGCTTGTTCCTGACTCAAGAACGGGTAGGCTAATCCTATAGCTCCTCGCTAAAGGCTTCGCGGGATTTTAAAACACAAAGTGTTTTCAAATTTTGCAATGCAAAAATCTGGTTTCATTCAAGTCTAAAAAAAACGTTAATGACCCTAATGAAAGCCAATTATAACTTGACTTCTTAACTAACTAATTAACTAACTAGTTTCCTAATCTAACAAGACAAGCAAAACAGGTTTTTGCTTCTAGAAAAGGACACGCCTAAAGTTCCTAAAAAATAGGAGATTACTTTCCTAATTATCATGCAAGATAATTAGGCCAAGTAATTGACAGAAAAACAAAAATTCATGCCCATAATTAAATGTTAATGTACTTAATTATTACAACTCAAAATAAATCCTAAAACGTTAAACAAATGGCGTGATTCATAAATGGTAAAGCCCAAACACGCCATCTTGGTCTTCAATAGGTCTATGAAATTCGAGACGGTAATCTACTAGATCATGTCATTCATCTTGGTAGGCACGTTTAATGATGCTAACGTCAGAATATCGTGAAACTTAAAGCATAACAGTTTTAGCTCTATCCCTTAGCTTTCCAGGGCCACTTCAATCACGAAATTTCGAGTTATACTGAGAGAGATATGTGAAGAATACCAAATGTGGCAGAATCTTTCAGCATTTAATATTTGACGCCTTGTTATGATCTTCTCAAAAATCGTCCAAGTCTCCACAATGTGTGGACTTTGGCACCATGTACATGGACACGGCTGATTTTCATCAATCTCTCCCTCCTCGAAAAGAATTCGTCCTTGAATCTTCAATTTGAATTACGGGATCAAACACCAATATGATGAATCCAACAAGATCCAAGTCAATGTGGAATGGAACACCTCGCGGGCAATAACAATTTATTTCCCTATTGAACAAAATAAATCTATTAGTCCAAGGAACAAAATTAGTAGTAATAAACATAAATGTAGATGGACTAATATATGTTCTTTTAAAAGAAATAGTTGCATTAATGTCAAAATAATTCACAAGTGTGGATAGTGCATACAATGTATCATAATAGGTATCTCTAAATGCACTATGACAAAAATGTAAATCATTTTGAAACAATAAAGAATAACGAAATTTATGTAACCAATTTGGTAAGATGAATTCACATGAACAAACAAATTCAATGGTTAACTCTTCGAAATTAAATTCGTCAATTAACCAAATGGAATTATCTTTACATTGAGAATATATGGTTAATCTTGAAAAGTTATCATTCATTAGATTAACAATACTTAAAGAAAAATCAGAATGTAAATAATCTAAATAATAGAAATTAACATCATGAATTACCTTTTGTATTGAAAAAGTCATTAAAGAATAAGATAACTTACCAACCGAGTATTGAACTATATGATTACCTCTTGGAACTTTCTAAAATTGGCTATGGAACTGATTGAAAAGAATACGTGCAAACTCTCGAACCCAATATTCAAAGAAAAAGTCACTCCAATAAGTATATTCAATATAATTAACACTTTTATACACAAGGATTTGGTTAAGCTCGAAATAATAAGCACTTAACATAAATATGATCGAACTAAAGGTTCAAAAGTATGTGAAAAACTTTGAAATTGATTCAAAACAGAATACAAATTTTGAAAATCAACTAAATTGACTTTAGCTAAATTCGTGACATATAAATTATTGAAATCACCCAAAAAGCTTTCATACTTACCTATCTTACCTTGCTTACCTTGTGGACAACAAGCTAAGGCAGATTGGACTCCTTCCAATTGATAATGAGTTGTTTCGAACTCCATTAAACACTTAGGAACTCCATGAATCTGCAAAACAAAAAAAGTAGACAGCAAACAATACAAATCGTGAACACTAGCAACAATTAAGTACAATGATTGCCTATCTAGTATTGCCCTCTTAATCTCACTCATAGAAGCAAAACAAAAACTTCTAGAACTAGATACATCTCGGCTCTTAGTACATTTATCACTAAGTACAAGTTCAAGACCTATACTATTGTTTACATGTTTTTGCTTTTCTAGATCACTCATCTCTTTTGCTTCTTGTAGTTGTGTATTTAGAATTCTTCGGTTCACCAAACAAAAATTCCCAACCGAATATGCTTCAACGTCTTCACCCTCTTCACTTTCATACTTTTCCTCAAGTGCGGGCATATCATCACATTCATCATCACTTATCACATCTCCATTTTCATTAACACACATCAATTTGCGTGTAGGACAATTGGATTGGATATGACCATAGCCTTGACTCTTAAAGCAACGAATTTCCCTCAATCTTTGTGTAGGTTGTGACGCCGATTGTGGGGTTGAATTAGCGGCCTTAGGGACTGATTTTGGGATGTTGGACGGTATGCTTGAAGGCAGATTGAATGGAGTAGCATTCGGCTTTGAATCTCTCCTCCAAGGTGGTTGTGGTTGTGTGAAAGGTTGACTAGTTCGTCCCTTTCCCTTCATGTGCCTCTCGATCTTAATAGCTTTATGAACTAGCTCATTAATATCAACATAACTTTGAAGATCAACATGATAGGCTAATTCGAAACTCATACCTCGAAGAAACCTTTCAATTGTTGAATCCGGATCTTCTTGAGCATTGGCCTTAATTGTAAGTGCTTCCATCTCATGGTAGTACTCCTCCACGAGTTGACTTCCTTGCACAAGAGAGTGCAACTTTCAATTGAGTTCACAGTTGTAATGTGAAGGCACATATTTCTTCCTCATGAGAACTTTCATTTGGTTCCAAGGGTTGATTGGTCTTTCGCCATCTTGGCGTCTGTTTTTCATTACCGCATCCCACCATAAACTAGCATAATCCTTGAGATACATGAAGGCCAGGCGATACCTTTTATCCTTAGGATAATTATTGCCTTCAAATAAATGATCTAGGTCTGCAACCCAATCAAAGTATGCTTCGGGATATGCTTTTCCATGAAAAGTAGGTAATATTAGTTTAACAGAACCAATTGAAAAGTCGGATATTTTACCACTTTTAGAAGAGCCAATGAATTCTTCCTCTTTATTATCGGATGAAACCTCATCAAAATCAAGATGTCTGGAAGTTTTAGGACGCTTAGATGTCGAAGTCAAAGTATCTATTTGAATTTGCATCTTTTGGAGCATGTCAAAAAGTAATTCATTATCAAACTTTCGTGAGGCTTGTGATACCGTTTTATCACCCTCCATTGGTACCTACACGTTAGTGAAAAGAAACAGCAAAGAATATATATATACATATCTCACGGGTTTCTCACTTTGGTGAGTAGATACACTTCACTCTGTAAGTAGCTTTCCTCTTGTATACCCTAACTACTCTCTCTGAATGTACCACCTATACTATATTAGACCTATCAATTCGTTGATTAAAGGAACAATTCTCAACAAAGAAGTTCAATCAATCCAGATAACAAAAGATAAATCAGAATAGAGTAAATTTAGGTATAAAACTGTAAGGAGTATTTCAATCACGTCGGGGTATAATTTGATATAGCTCAGGAAACTACTGAAATCAGATTCTAAGCTGAATAACAAGAAAATGGGGACTTGAATCACCTTATTCCGATTTATAATGAATAAGATATGACAATTTCAATTTGAGTGTGCTTTTAGAAAACAAATAAGAACACTTAGTTCATGAAAACAATTTTGTTTCTTAATTGTCCGAATTTTCTCTTTATTTGTATTTAGACCAATTGCCTTTGGGCTGTATTCTACTTGGTTTCTTTTTTTTTTATATCATGGCTTTTTTTTAAATTAAATCACGGCCACTTTTTTTTTTGAATTTTTCGGACAACTACAACTTAGGGTTTTTGATTTTGTGTTGTCTTAATCTCAATGTTCCAGCACTTTTATTGTCACAAAACAACATTATAAACTTCAGGAATAATAACGCAACAATGATCAAGTTGGATAGCAACAAAAAGTTATGAATTTGGAAACCAAACCCTAACCCTAAAAACAAGGAGATGTTGACGAAATTAGAAAGAAAATTAAAACGAATTTTCAGCACTAAAGCATGCAATTCCTATGCGGTTTTTAACACAAAAAGAAGACACAAAAACGTTCGGAGTTATAGCAGAAACAATATGCTATAGGAACGAACAAAAAAACAGCAAAACAAGAAACGCACAAAAATTCGGGAAAAAAATCCAAGAAGCAAGAAAATTAAAAAAACAAAACGTTAACCTGAATTTTTGAAGCAACAACCATGAAGCTTTGATACCCCTTGATATGAATGGCCGAGGCTTGAAATCCTGGACCACCAATCCACACACTTCGGATCGTTGTTGACAACAAATTCGAACAACACAAAAACACGAAAACAAATCAACAATGGCGGAAAAGAATTATGGAACGAAAAGGTTGATGTTAAGCTAATCAAATCCCAACGTTATTACTAATTAATCAACCTAGCTAATGTAATCACGAGCTAAATTAATTGGTTAGGCTTGTTCCTAACTCAAGAATGGGTAGGCTAATCCTATAACTCCTCACTAAAGGCTTCGCGGGATTTTAAAACAAAAAGTGTTTTCAACTTTTGCAATGCAAAAATCTGGTTTCATTCAAGTCTAAAAAAAACGTTAATGACCATTTCCTTTATGCAAAAATCTGGTTTCATTCAAGTCTAAAAAAAACGTTAATGACCCTTTCCTTTAAATAGGAAATATTGTGGTCAAGTACAAAAAGGAAACCCTAATGAAAGCCAATTATAACTTGACTTCTTAACTAACTAATTAACTAACTAGTTTCCTAATCTAACAAGACAAGCAAAACACGTTTTTGCTTCTAGAAAAGGACAGGCCAAAAGTTCCTAAAAAATAGGAGATTACTTTCCTAATTATCATGCAAGATAATTTGGCCAAGTAATTGACAAAAAATGAAAATTCAAGCCCATAATTAAATGTTAATGGACTTAATTATTACAACTCAAAATAAATCCTAAAACGTTAAACAAATGGCGTGATCCATAAATGGTAAAGCCCAAGCACGCCATCTTGGTCTTCAATAGGTCCATGAAATTTGAGACGGTAATCTGCCAGAATCCCGTCATTCATCTTGGTAGGCACGTTTAACGATTCTAATGTCAGAATATTGTGAAACTTAAAACATAACAGTTTTAGCTCTATCCTGTAGCTTTCCAGGGCCGCTTCAATCACGAAATTCCGAGTTATACTAAGAGAGATATGTCAAGAATACCAAAACGTGACAGAATCTTTTAGCATTTAATGTTTGACGCATTGTTATGATTTTCTCAAAAATTGTCCAAGTGTTGACTTTGGCACCATGGACATGGAAACGGCTCATTCTCATCATATTTGCTGGAACTCTGTGTGTGTGTGTGCGCTCAAGAATTGTTAGACAAAAGTGTTAAAGGATGTATCCACTTCCAAAACATGCAGTAATCACATCTTTTGTACAACATTTTCACACTTACAATCTCCCACGAATATCAATTCATGAACATTTTCACACATAAGTCATGCATCAAGTAAGATTTTCACAGTAAGTCCATGCAAAAGCTCAAGGAATTGTGACATATAAGTCAGTATAGAGCTGACATATCACTTACCGATTGTTTTTCTATGTTGTCTTGCTTTCTGTGAATACTTTATGGAACCCATCAACCAGTCTTTGAAGTCATGACGGTATTATATAATTTTATGGAGACTCTTTTAGAACAATAGTTTTTTAGTTGATGGTTTTGTTATATAATTTAGGGTATTTACCTATTTTTAGACTGATAAATTACTATGTAGTGTGGGATGTGGAATGTTATTTAGGGTGACAACGATTAAAATGATTGACTGATTACTGTTTTTTGTTTCTCAAAATGATGTATTTTCTTCAAAAAGAGGAGACAATTATGTTTTCATCATGTACGTTTACTTTTTGTAGTTGTTCTTGTGCATTAATTTTGCATAACCTAGTTGCTTTTTTTATTCTTTCTGGTGTTGTTTTTATGTCATGATTCACTGTTGTGCCTTTTTTTGTTTATTGGATTTTTTTTACCGTTGGCTCCAGTTTTGATAATTTCTCTTTGTCTTCCCAAAACATCTCTATTTTAGGGAAGAAATGGACTAAGGGTTCCCACTTTAATGTTTGATATATTATTTGAAAGTTTATTTGTAACAAGAATGTAAAGTTTTTGACTAATTTCTATTTTTTTTCCTTTCACATATAGGTCTTCCTTGGAAATACATGATAGGAGATCCAAGATAGGGAAGATACCATGAGAGTTACAGCGAAGCCCATGAAGTTATTATAAAATTGTCATGCATTGCCTCACCCTTGCAAGGAGAGCCAACTACCAGACACCCACTTTGATATCCTTTTATGGGAGAAAGGTAATTATGCATATTATTAGACTTTTATAAACTTGTATTGTAACACATTTAAACTTACATTTGATTACTTCAGTACGTGAAATTTCCTTGAAATGATAGTGTAATAAGGTCATAACGCAAAGTAATATAAAAAATAAAGAATTAAATTTAATTGTTATAAGAATTTCATGCAACTTGTAACCTTCTCACGAAGATTTTTGAAATTGTTGTTAGGTATAAATTGTCTTTTGCATATCATTTGATACAAACTGCTTTTTTTGTTTCAATGTGCTTCAAAAGTTTGGATTCTCATCACATGTTTGCATGTTTTATTGTTGTGGATCACAAAGTAGGCATTGAAATCTGAATTTTGGTACATTGGAATATATATGTATTGATTTTGTTAGTTGATTTCAGAAACAATGTTATGGCTAGCTAGTTCCAATTGTTTTCTTTGTAATGTTATGGCTAGTTCCAATTGTTTTGTTGGTGATGGGGGAACTGATAAAGATATTAATAGAGGAATACTATATTCCCATATGAGGATTTAGAGAGGATCCATATGGCACCATATCTAGATTGTTTATCTCAAAGGGTTTGTACTTGAAAGACCTAGTGTCTTAAATCTACTTGTTGTTTTGATGATTATCAAACAATTATCTATACTAATATTTCAATAAACTTCTTGAAGTTATAGGTATGCAAATTGGAAAGATAAAGATTAAAGTGTTGAAGACATTGAAGAAATAGGAACTATGTAAATTAGGGTAGATTCCCTAATCCCAGTCCCTATTTTACATTGTACATTGGTTCATAACATGTTTGATTCATTTAAAAGGTCAAGTAAAATAAATCAAAAATAAAAGTTGAAAATGTATTTCAATAAAATTGTTTTTAATTTTTCTCAAAATATTCAAAAAATCAAAAATAAAAAAAATTGAGAAAAAAGTACATTTGAACGACCTTAGAAGAATTCGGACGTCCGAACTCGATTTTTAAATATTTTTGAAAACTTACTAGAAAATACATTCGGATGACCTCAGAGGTATTCGGCCGTTCGAACTTGGTTTTTAAAGTTGAATTCGAATGACCTCTCTGGTGTTCGGATGTTCGTATCTGTCAATTTGAGAAATTTCAAGTTTTTCTAAAAGAGAATTTGAATGACCTCATTTATGTTTGAATGTCCGAATTCCCCAAATTTGTGAGTAACGTCTAGTTTTCTGAAAATCAAAGTTCTTGTCTATTTGCCTTACAAATCATTTATATTTGGATTTTCACAAACTTATTCTAATGATCCTTGATCATAATTTTGTAAAGAACACTCTCTAAAAAATCAAAAGAAAAGAGATTTGATAATCAATCAAAAGAATCAAAATCTTGAGTTCTGATTTGTATTCATCTTGTTGAGCCAATATTTCCTCTTGTAAAAATCATCCAGGAAGAGTAGTGAAAGCTTTCAATTGTAAATCATCCACCAAATCAAGAGGGTTTCAAGAGTTGTAATATTCCAAACTTGATAAGTTTGAAAGGTTGCTCCAAAAGGGAGAGTAAAACCATTTCTTATAACATTGGTAACTAGTAAGATTAGTTCATCCTTGAATGTTTGTAAAAGGTTTGAATATCACCTTTGGTGAACACATAATTTTTAGTGGATTGTTGAAATTCTAATTTTGAGAATTTAGATAGTGGATGTAGAGTGCACCAATGGGAGATTTGAACCATTATAAATCTCTTGTCTCTATTTATATGCTTTGATTTCATTTCTTAGATATATATGTTTTGTTGGTGTTTATAGTGAAATTGTGATAATTACTTGGTGCATATATTTAGTTGAGTTTAATTGTTTATGGTTAATTGTATTTGGTGAATTTGTGTAAATTGAATTGATAAATTTCATAGACATCACAACATTCATACACAAACACACACACACACACACACACACACACACACACACACACACACATACCAAGTGTTTCATAAATTTCCTCAAAGAAACATAAGTTTAGGAAAAATAGTTTTTGAATAGATTTTTAATTGTGTAACCTAATTCACCCCCTCTTAAATTGCATCTAGGGGCTAATAGTACTAATATAGCTTCCTACAATAGCTAGAATGGAAGTAGACTTCGTACAACCCATTTTATTTTGGGTTAATTACCAATAACCTCCATATGGTTTGCCGAATTTTCTTATAACCCCCATATTTTATAAAAATGTGTCAAGTACCCCCTTGTGTTTTAGAGTGAAATAGAAAGTAGATGGAAAACAAGCACGTTAATCGACAGTGTGTGAAACACGCCTATTAAGCTCGTGCAATATTACTTCATTAATTAAATATTTATGTTTTTTCTAAATTACCCCAACTTTATCTTTTATCAAACATTATCTATTAACACCAACCTTATGTTTTTCACAATCGAATTACATTTAACATCTTTCTTAATTTGTGTTAACTAAAATTAAATTACATTTAGCATTGTGAAGACCTAGGGTCTTAATCTTACTTATTTTGATGTCTAACAAACAATTATGTTTATACTAATGGTTCATAAAGTGTTTCAATATGATAGAGATTCAAAAGAAGCCAAGCATGGAGTTGGATTACATGAAGAAATAATTGGAAGTGCAAAAGAGATGAAAAGATTCAAAAGAAGCCAAGCATGGAGTTGGATTGCATGAAGAAAGAATTGGAAGTGCAAAAGATATGAAAATATGGTAAATTAGTTCATTTGTGTAAATAGCTCAAGAAGTTGTTTTACTCTTTTAAGGCTCAAGTAAAAATGTTTTCAAAGTGATCTTCAAATGATGCTCAAGTAAAAATGTTTTCAAAGTTTTTTTCATGCTGAAGAAATCTGCCATGGTTTAGTATTTCGATCATATCTCTCTCATTTTAAGTCCAAATGGAGTCATTCTGGTGCCATTGGAAAGCTAAGAGAAAGGTCTACAACTTTTATGTTTTACGTTTTTCAAAATTCTATCGGGAACATATCGAAACATGGCTCACAAGTTTCGGACGACCTAGCCGTCCGAACCTAAACTTCAGAGACGATGAAATTTTCTGTTGAGTTTCGGACCCTTCTACCAGAGTTTTGTATTTTGATCATATCTATCTCATTTTACATCCAAATTGAATGCTTAAGATACCATTGGAAAGCTAAGAGGAAGAGCTACAACTTTGATGTTTTACATTTTTCCACATTCCGTCTGAAACATATAGAAAAATGGCTGTCAAGTTTCGGACGCCTCCATTGGAGTTTCGGCCGTCCGAAACACCCGTCCGAAAGTTCTAACGGCTAGTTTTTTGAATGTCAAAAATGAACGTTTTCTTGTCATTTTCTTAAGGGTTTAAATACCACCAAATGCACAAACGTTTTAACAACTTCTCCCTTGATTCCTTGAGCATCTAATCTTGAAAAACACTCTCTACAACTCATACATTTCAATTTGATTTCAAAAGAAACAAAAGATCAAAAGTTTCTTGAGCATTCTTTGAGTTCTTCATCTTATTCTTGAGCTATATAGTTTGAGTTGTAAATTTCATTATAGGAATCATATTGTGAGCTAAACAATATCATATCTACCCAATTTGTGGGATTGTACTTCATCTCTAGACATTCATTGAAAGTGATTGTAAAAGGTTTCTCAAGTGAGAGTAAAAACCTTGTACACATAGCTTGGAATTGCTAGTGTAAAGGTTGAGCCTTGGTTGAAATCCTAAGTAAGGTTACTTGGGTTGTAAAAGTGGTTCTTTTGATCTTGCCACAAGAAAAGATCAGTTTATAGTGAAGAGGTTGAAATCCTAAGTTGGAAAACTTGGATAGTGGATGTAGAGTGCTCCAAGGGGGAGACTTGAACCACTCTAAATTGATTGTGTCCTTGATTTCCATTTTCTTTATTTCTGCACTTATTTTGATTTGCCTATGCTTTGGGTTATTGATATTGAAGTGTTGATATTGTGGATTGAATTTGTGGAATATCAATATATATATATCTTACACTTGTTGTGATTCACACTACATACTCATTTGTGTTGGATTTAATTTGGTTAAGAAAATTTAAATTGATTGTTGCACTTAGAATTTTTAGAAACCTAATTCACCCCCCCTCTTAGGTTACCTTTAGAGCTTACAATTGGTATCAGAGCTTGGTCTCTAATTAGTTAGGCTTAACAACCTTAGAGTAAAGATTATGGCAACAAACAATGCTATGTTTATGGAGGGACAATCTATTTCTGGGCCCCCAATGTTTAATGGAACCAACTATAGTAGTTGGAGAGATAGGATGGAAATTTACCTTAAATCCATTGATATTGAGATGTGGTACATTGTTGATGAAGGACCTTATAGGGCTGAAATAACCATAGGGAATGAAACTAGAGAAAAGAAGAGGAGTGAACTTGATGAATATGATAGGAGAAATCTTACTTTGAATGCCAAAGTCACAAATGTCTTATATAACTCCCTAGATGTTAATGAAATATGTAAGATTAATGGATTCAAAAATGCACATGATATTTGGAAGAAACTTTGGGAAATATATGAGGAAGAAACCTCCAAAATCAACAAATGCTTTGAATGTAACCAACTTGGTCATTTTGTGGCAGATTGTACAAGGAGAAAGAAGGAGTTTAAAAATGACAAGAATGACAAAGGAAGAAGCTTCAAAGTCACATGGGATTATGACCAATCCAAACAAGAAATTGAAGAAGAAGAGGAAGGAGTTGCACACATGTGCTTTATGGGATTTGAAGATCATGAGGTAAGTACTTCTTCTAGTGATAATGATGATGATAATTGCTATGATCAAGATGAACTTGAATTGTACATTGCTAGATTAGTAGATGAGTTAAAGAAAACCAAGACTCAAAACAAGAAGCTTAAGGCCAAAGTGGAAGAAATCACCTCATGTAATCAAGAGTTAATCACTAAGTATGATTGTGTAGTAAAAGAAAACTGTACATTAAAAACTGAAAATGAAAAGTTAACAATAGAGAGTAATAAGGTTAGGGAAGAAGTTAAAAAGCATGATGAAGTTAAGAAAGAACACATAGGATTAAGGAAGAGAATTGAAGACCTTAGTGAGTGTTTAGCTAAATTCACACAAGGCAAGGAGAATTTAGAAAAACTGTTAGGAAATCAAAGAATGGGAAATAGTAAATTTGGATTAGGATATTCTCATGAGATAGGTAATCAAAGTTTAACCTCCAAAACTGTAAAAACTGCTCACACATCACATAATCATGAAAAAAGAGTAGAAGATTGTAAAAATAGACCTCACCAATATCATGAACATGGAATGCATAACACATATAACCAAAGATATGGATATAAGAGGTATAACTTTGAACCTAGGTTTAACAATGTTAGGCCTCACTATAGGACTTCACATTCATTTAAATATCATGTGATATGTGATTATTGTTGTAAAAAGGGGCATACCTCTAGGAAATGTTTTGCAAGAATGGATGTTGAAAATGGATCAAAAATATGGATAATAAAAGATATCAATGATGTAAGAACTTAAGTGCATTGATTATTGAATATAGATATGTTTAAAAACTCAAGACACATGATCAAAAATTCCTTATTGTTTAATATTTTTGGAAAAGATGAAAAAGGGAAAAATAATTGGATTAGTGCATACTAGTGCATGTGTTAGATCTTTTAATATGTTTCAAGATGTAGCTTTGTGTTTGGGAAACATTTTGAATTTACAATTTGTTTTTGTATTGAAGAATGCATTTTAGGATCTCTTCAAGATGGTACACTTACAATAAAAACTTCATATCTTAAGTGACAATGAATTGCATAATAGTGTTGCACATTTGCATTCTAGTTTTGTGGCTTTGAAAGAATGTCAATTCCTTGATAATTTCTTTATTTTTAGGAAGCATCCTTTGAATGCTAATTTTATGGAAAATATATCTTTCATTAAATCCAATTAGATCCTTGAAAATTCTCATGAAGTGATTCAAGTATGGAAAGATTGTGTTAAACTTTTATATGATGACTACTTTGAGCATATTGAGTGTTTATTTAGAGATACTAGAGTTTGGGTTCCTCTATGTGAGTCACTTGCAAAATAAACACATAAGGGTAAATTGGAAGGGCAAGTTGAAATGCTTAAAACTCTAAGTGTCTTACATGAAATTGATTTTCAGTTTTGAATACTTGTGGTATGTTGAATATATCAAACATTTTATGATGTTCTTGCATAGAGAGTGTGTTATTTTCTCTCAAGGAAAGTATGGACAAAACAAATTTCATGAATTCGATTCATTTGAGTAAAGAAAATGATTTCCAACTTTGTTCATTTCTTTTTGCAATTCATGCTTGAATACAAATCAACTTGTTGATTTTAAATGGTGAGTTTTGTGAAGAAAATTGTTTGGTATTTGTGCTAACATCAAGAAAATGAATGAGAATCAAGCATGGCAATCAAACATTAGAAGTCATGGTGGACTTGAAGTTATTTTTTTGAAATATAGCAATGTGATTGAGAATGTGCTTTTGATTGATGACTTGAAATTCAACTTGATTAGTATAAGTCAAATATGTGATAAATTTCTTGATGTATTGTTCAAAAAGATGGAAAAATCATTCTTACCTATTCTAGGCATAACAATGTGTATATACTTCATTTGTGTGCTATTATGGTACAAGACATGAATTGTTTTAGTGCACATGACACAACTTTGTTTTGGCATAGAAGGCTAGCTCATGTAGGAATAGATCACATAAATGATCTAGTAACTAAAGAACTAGTTAGAGGCTTACCTAAACAAAAATGTGAAAAAGACAAAATTTGTGATTCATGCTAATATGGAAAACAAACTAGAAGTACATTCAAACCTAAAAACATGGAAACTACTTCTAAACCTTTGGAGTTAATAAATATGAATTTGTTTGGACCATCACAAACTACAAGTTTAGGTGGCAAAAAGATATGCGTTTGTAATAATAGATGACTATTCTAGGCTAAATTGGATAACATTTTTGGCACATAAAAGTGATACCTTTAAAGAACATGCAAGATTGTGTAAAAAGGGTCAAAACGAGCTAAGTGAAATATGGATGGAGTTTTTGTGGAGATATTTCCTTACGTCATCAAGTATAAGAAAGGCAAAGAAGATGTTGTGACATATACACTCTCAAGGAGGTACTCTCTTATCTCTACACTTGATGCAAAGATTCTTGTTTTTGAACTTGATAAGGAATTGTATCTTATTGATTTTTGATTTGTGTGAAGGCTTATCAAGCTTGTGAAAAATATGCTATAGGAAAGATCTATAGGCATGATCGGTTTATGTTTAAGAGAAAATAAGTTGTGCATTCCAAATTGCTTATTACGTGACTTGTTGGTTAGAGAAGCACATAGGGGTGGTTTAATGGGACATTTTGGAGTTGCTAAGACTTTGTCTATTTTGCAAGAACAGTTATTTATCCCATTATTCATCTTGTTTAATCATTCATGGATTTTGCCATCTTCTTTGGTGGAAATATAATTATGCATTAGTTTCTATGCTTATTGTGAATGACAAATGATAATGTGCTAGAATTCAATCATGTGCAAATCATTCACACTTAATACCTCAAAGGAAAGGTAAAACATGGATTGTGGTACCCTAGGATTTGCATTAGTCATTTGTGTTTAATTATTGAAATTTTGATGTTCATTATCTAATTCCTTCAATTGTTTAACCATTATTGGATTTAGTAAAAGCTTAAATTGTGCATTAATATCTATGGTGATCATGATACATTGTGCATTTGGTATATTGTGCAAAATGGTGCTATAGGTTGTTTGGAAACTTTGAAAATTGGTATATTGTATATTGTGCAAATTGAGGTTATATTGTACATTAGGGTTGCAACCTTTGCAATACATTATATTGTGCATATTTTTGTGACTTGTATTGGATTGTAAACATTTGAGAAGATTTCCTTTTTCAATTGGCATTATGACGGCCTTGTGCTTTTCAATTGGCATTATGACGGCCTTGTGCATTTCAATTGGCATTAGAGTACAATCATGTGATTAATGAGAAAGCTTGATAAGTTTACTATGTTTTTCTTATGATTCATTATTAATGAAGATGATGTTATTAATTTGGTATCATTCTTGGTTCAATTTGGTATCCATGTTGTTTAAACATTTATGGTCTTTGCTATCTTCCTTGGTGAAAATTTAAGTGTGTATTAGTCTCTATGACTCTTGTGAATGTCATATGATTATATACTTATATGTTGTGCATTGGATAATTTATATGTTGTGCATTGGATTTTTCGCAAAATTTTGGGTTGATGTCATGTGGAATTAGTCTATAAACAAAGGAAACTCTGCCAAAATTTTTACAAAATTTCTTATACTTAACCATTTTTATTATGCCTAGCCACCCATTAGGTTGCAAGGAGTGGAGAGGTAGTCCTAAGTTGTGATGTTGTTTCCATAAAACTATATGTTGTTCACCAAGCCAAGGAAACAAGGTAAATGGAATGATGAAACATGATTTTTATATGTGCTCGCATTATTTGATCATATTCTTATTGTGATGATGTCCAAAGGGGGAGAAGAAAAGAGAAAAATAAAGCAAAACAAAAGAGTATCATGTAAGGGATGTAATGAATAAAGAACTATAGTGGAAGAAAAACATAGAGGGAGAAGAACATTTGAAAAGAGAAAAACAAAGTAGAAATATATACATAGGGGGAGAAAAATAGAAATGAAATGAAAGTATAAGTTATAAAAATGAACATGTAAGGGGGAGAAGGATGTGTTGTTTGATAAAAAGAAACACAAAAGAATGAAAGAGGGAGATAGATGTTTTATGTATCATATTATTAGCTCACTTATTTTGTTGATGCCAAAGGGGAAGAAAGGTATGTTATTCTATAGTATCATATCATTTTAGCTTACTTATTTTGTTGATGATAAAAAGGGGGAGAAAGGTATTTTATGTAATTAAGTGCTGAGAATTGTTCTATAATCTAAATTTTAGGGAGAGAAAAAGAAAACAAAAAGAATGAAATGTTATTTTCACTTTCTTAGTTTGATGATGCCAAAAGGGGGAGAAATATATTAAAAAATGTAATTATGTGATGAAAATTATAAGTTATAATATGTATATGTAAAGGGAGAAAAATAACATGAAAATGAAGTAATCATTTAGGGGGAGCATATATTATCTTTTGATTCAAAAGTTGCTTATTGCACTTGTTATTTATTCTATTACATAATTGGTTTGTCATCATCAAAAAGGGGGAGATTGTGAAGACCTAGGGTCTTAATCTTACTTATTTTGATGTCTAACAAACAATTATGTTTATACTAATGGTTCATAAAATGTTTCAATATGATAGAGATTCAAAAGAAGCCAAGCATGGAGTTGGATTACATGAAGAAATAATTGGAAGTGCAAAAGAGATGAAAAGATTCAAAAGAAGCCAAGCATGGAGTTGGATTGCATGAAGAAAGAATTGGAAGTGCAAAAGATATGAAAATATGGTAAATTAGTTCATTTGTGTAAATAGCTCAAGAAGTTGTTTTACTCTTTTAAGGCTCAAGTAAAAATGTTTTCAAAGTGATCTTCAAATGATGCTCAAGTAAAAATGTTTTCAAAGTTTTTTTCATGCTGAAGAAATCTGCCATGGTTTAGTATTTCGATCATATCTCTCTCATTTTAAGTCCAAATGGAGTCATTCTGGTGCCATTGGAAAGCTAAGAGACAGGTCTACAACGTTTATGTTTTACGTTTTTCAAAATTCTATCGGGAACATATCGAAACATGGCTCACAAGTTTCGGACGACCATTTCGGACGACCTAGCCGTCCGAACCTAAACTTCAGAGACGATGAAATTTTCTGTTGAGTTTCGGACCCTTCTACCAGGGTTTTGTATTTTGATCATATCTATCTCATTTTACATCCAAATTGAATGCTTAAGATACCATTGGAAAGCTAAGAGGAAGAGCTACAACTTTGATGTTTTACATATTTCCAAATTCCGTCTGAAACATATAGAAAAATGGCTGTCAAGTTTCGGACGCCTCCATTGGAGTTTCGGCCGTCCGAAACACCCGTCCGAAAGTTCTAACGGCTAGTTTTTTGAATGTCAAAAATGAACATTTTCTTGTCATTTTATTAAAGGTTTAAATACCACCAAATGCACAAACGTTTTAACAACTTCTCCCTTGATTCCTTGAGCATCTAATCTTGAAAAACACTCTCTACAACTCATACATTTCAATTTGATTTCAAAAGAAACAAAAGATCAAAAGTTTCTTGAGCATTCTTTGAGTTCTTCATCTTATTCTTGAGCTATATAGTTTGAGTTGTAAATTTCATTATAGGAATCATATTGTGAGCTAAACAATATCATATCTACCCAATTTGTGGGATTGTACTTCATCTCTAGACATTCATTGAAAGTGATTGTAAAAGGTTTCTCAAGTGAGAGTAAAAACCTTGTACACATAGCTTGGAATTGCTAGTGTAAAGGTTGAGCCTTGGTTGAAATCCTAAGTAAGGTTACTTGGGTTGTAAAAGTGGTTCTTTTGATCTTGCCGCAAGAAAAGATCAGTTTATAGTGAAGAGGTTGAAATCCTAAGTTGGAAAACTTGGATAGTGGATGTAGAGTGCTCCAAGGGGGAGACTTGAACCACTCTAAATTGATTGTGTCCTTGATTTCCATTTTCTTTATTTCTGCACTTATTTTGATTTGCCTATGCTTTGGGTTATTGATATTGAAGTGTTGATATTGTGGATTGAATTTGTGGAATATCAATATATATATATCTTACACTTGTTGTGATTCACACTACATACTCATTTGTGTTGGATTTAATTTGGTTAAGAAAATTTAAATTGATTGTTGCACTTAGAATTTTTAGAAACCTAATTCACCCCCCCTCTTAGGTTACCTTTAGAGCTTACAAGCATCTTCCTTGATTCGTGTTAACCAAAATTAAATTACCTCTCTTCTTCTCTCTCTCTCTCTTCTACTTTCTTTCGTACATTTAGCATCTTCCTTAATTTGTGCTAACTAAAATTAAATTAGTTTTCTTATTCTCTCTCTTTCTTCTCATTTTTTTCTACTTTCTTTTTTTCCTTTTTTTCCCTTTCATGTCCTTAATTCTAGCACCACCACCACCACCCTCCTCCTCCACCATCACCACCACCACAATAACTTCTAACATAATTGACAATCATCACCACCATAATAATTTTTGACGAAATATATAACCAACGAGGCCCACAATTCATTCCACCACCAAACGTGAAGCATCAACCCAAACCTTTTACCACAAAATGCAAGATTACGTTTCATAATAAAAGTAGTTGTATTGTTGTTGTAAGCCAAAGTCACCACGTATCACAATCAACTTCATCAATGGTATTAAGCCAAAGAAGGCATAGAAAAAGTAGCAGTCACCTTCGTCAATGGTATTAAGCCAAAGAATGCAAAAGAAAAGAAGGATTGAGATCAATTATAAACAAAGTCTTCAATTGTATCTTGATTTTAAAGTCCAAGATATTGTAAGCATGTGTTGTGGATACTGAAACTTTTTAACTTCATCGTTTCTTTGTGCCAAAAAAAAGAATCTATCTTACTAAAAAATCCTCAAGGCACAATACTTGGATCCCATGGTTATCCTTCTCTAACAAATACCCACCATTATAAAGATCTTAATTTATCTAAATTTGGAGATTTTTGACAAAGAATTGCAGTTGTTTTTTTATTTGTGTGTCTATATTGATCTAGAAATTGTTACAGATATTAGGAAAAGGGTAAGTTAGTGGTGATGGTAGTGATACTAGTGATGATGGTGATGGTGGTGATGAAGAAATCCATGAAGGAGAAAGAAAAAAGGAAAGGAAAAAAAAGGAAATAAGAAAAAAAGAAATTGTCGATTGAATTAAGAGGAGAAAAAAAAGGAAAGAAAAAATGACATAGGCGACGTAGGAGAAGAAAATAATTTTTTACCGCAAAACTTTAATAATTTAAAACTTGACCCCAAAACTTTAATAATTGAAATATTTAAGACTTTGAGAGATTATTTATATTAGGGTATAGTGGAAAACTTTAACGATTCTGTTAGAAGACCTAATTTTTATCCACTTTTTATTTCAACTCAAAACACATGGGGGTACTCGATATATTTTTATAAAATATGGTGGTTATAGGAAAATTTGGAAACCACATAGGGGTTCTTGGTAATTATCCCTTTTTTTATTTTTTATTTTTAGTGAAACATCAAAAACTATAGCTCACTAAAATCTAAATTTTTTTAATTTGTTTCTATTTTTTGACACAAATCATTAGTTTGCATATTTTTCATTGGGCTGGGAGTAAAAGATAGACGGTCAAAAGCACTTGAACAATTTATTATTTTTTTTATATAAAAAACACTATAGCTCACCCAAATGAGAAGTATTTTTGAAAATTTTAATTTTCTATTTTTGAACATAAATCACTAATTTAGATGTTCCTCATTAATTTGTGAGAAAATACCATACTATCAAGTGCATCATGATCAATTTTTCAAAATTTTCTCTTTATCACCGAATCAAAGGTTATAATTCATCCAAAATTAAAAGTTTTTGATAATTTATTTTTCAGTTTTTTATACATATTCTTGATTGAGTTGGAAGCAATAAATAGACCATCGAACGCACTAGGCGGTAATTTTACAAATTGTTTCAAAAAACCAAAAGCTAGAAGTTGTTGAACATAGAGATTTTTCGAAAACATTTCATTCCATTCTTTTGGCACAAATCATTACAAGTTTGATTACTCAATAATACTTCTAGGATTGGCAATCCCAGCCCGCTGAGAGGGATATTGCCTACAAAAATAAAAAAAAATCATTACACATCACTTGTTGTGTTGATACTAAGAAATATACTATCTGGAGCACTCGGAGACAATTTTTTTATAATTTTCTATTTTTGATAGAAAAGGTTATAACTCATCCAAAATAGATGTTTTTCTAAAAATTTTATGTTTACATTTTTTTGACACAAACCATTAACTTACATGTTTATCATTGTATTGGGAATTGAAAATACACCAACAAAAGAATTTGTGGACAATTTTTCATGATTTTTTTATTCTTGGACAAAAGCCAAAGGTTGTAATACCTTAATGAAAAAGGAGACTTTTTTTTGAAAAATTTTTACTTTCCATATTTTGACACAAATCATTAACTTACATGTTTCTTATTGAGTTGCGAGTAATGATAATTTTGGAATGTGCCACTTGTGTTCGAAAAATGTTAATAGGATATCAATAGGCATTTTCGTAAAGAGTTAGTCTCCTGTGAAACGGTCACATATATGTATCGTATCACGCGTGTGTGAGTAGCATTTATACTTGAATAGGTGATACTCTATATAAGAATATGAAAATTGATATGCGAATATGAAAAATTGATACGCGAATAGATGATACTTTATGCGCAAATAGGAAAGATTTGTTTAACATTGATACGATTCAAGATGGTATGTTATACGCGAATAAACGATACATTATATGCGAATAAATGATATGTTATACACAAATACGCGAACTACTTACATGTTATACGTGAATCAGATTGCTATTAGAACTCTAAATTTATAATTCTTACGCGAATACGCAAAATATTGACACGTTATACATGAATTAGAATGCTATTAGATCTCTAGCATTAATAATTTATACGCGAACTATTTAGTGAAAATTTTTATGTTAGAAATTGTACGCATGTGAAAATTTATAAGCGAATTATAATACAAGCTAAAGTGAAAAGTGAAATTTGTTACTTTAAAAATTGTTATGCTAATGTGAATACGTGAACGATTTATACGTTATACGCGAATCACAATGTCATTAGAACACTAAATTTATAATTTATACACGAACTATTTATATGTTTTATGTGGATTAGAATGCTATTAGAACTCCAAATTTATAATTTATACGCGAACTATTTACACGCCAATCAGAAGGCCTTTACACTTCATATTTCATACGTTATACGCTAATTATAATCCTTTATACATAAAGTGTTCGTGGGGCGTATCATTAATCCCGTCGCATGATTGAACAGGAGTTTTTGTGTTCCATAAAATATACCATCAAGGTATTCGCAGACAATTTTTTTACCATGTTATGCTTTTGAGTGAAAACAAAAACTAAAAATGAATAATTATATTGAAAAACCTTGAGAAGTTGATATTCGCTCTAAAACCAGTCTATGAAATAATAAATCATTTCGATTATTTCTTAATTTGACTTCTTGTTTCACTTTTATACCTATTTTTTAAAACGTTCTATTTTCCTCCCTCATGTTGTACTTTTGATTTTCTATAGTACTTTGTCCACTTTTCTTGTAAGAAAAGTTCAAATTCAATAATCATCTGACATGTATATATTCATCTCTATTAATTTTTATGCTCTTGAATTTATCATGTGTGTGTAATTTAGTTGTTTAAATTAGATTTTTAATGGGAAAAAAGGATGAAGGATGATTTGAAATATAAATTGTAATATGAGGGACGAAAATAGAAGTTTTAAAAAATGGAGCCAAAAGTGTAATGAACTCCCAAGTTAATAGACAATTGTAATAATTAATTATCTGTCTATAGTATATCATATTCTTTACTCCATTTCAATAGTGCTTGGAAAAAAATTGTTTAAAAGAATATCTCACATATAATATGCTATTAGAGTTTTGATGAGTCTAAGAAATTAGCCCTTCTGGGAGATCTAGACAATTTTGCAACTCTTACCTCTTAGAGGCCTAATTCTTCAGCTCAACATAAAATGTGTATAAGCGAGAACAAGAAGCCACGAAAGTCCTCCACCTTTGTATGACCCAACCTGCACTAGAGATAATATTAGTGAAAATTCCCCTGGCAGTCTTGGGAAGATCACTCTAATACTTAAGTCAGTAAAGGCAATAATTATAATTAAAACTCTAATAAGTAGAGAGAGACCAATCTCTTATTAATCATCCACAAGTTGTATTTATAGTAAAAAATATATCTAAATAATGTCATGATCAAACTTTCTTAACAAATTATCGAATTCAGACTAAATTACTAATATACTGCTCATCAATACCCCCCAAAATTATTCTAAACATATTCAATATGATATGAAAAGACACATTCTTACCTTATTCTAAATTCTTTAATTGATCTAGTTGGATATGAACTTGATTTCAAGTTGTAATAATGACCTAAATATAGATGTTGCCTCTTCTTTTTCTGTGAAAAGGCTATTTGTCTTCCAATTATTAGTTACCGCTTTACATGACCCCTCATAGGGTTTGCTGCCACAACTTATATATATATATATATATATATATATTAGGATCATTATTATACCAGAACCTTACCTCGTATATTCCTTGCAAAAAATTCCCAAACTCCTTTAGCTAGATTATTTCTTCATAATGTGTGCTCTGGTCATCCCTTTTCTACACCAGTGACAGCTCGTTGTTTCCCTTACATACCTCTAAGTAAGTATGACTTCCCCAATTTGTTCATTTTCATCAAATAGTTTACATTCTTTTATTGCAGATAGTGACACTTCTAAATTCCTAGAATATACCCATGTTGTGATGTCTGAAGTGAATGAAAGATTAGCACCTTTTTGTAATTTTTTAAGGGAAAATCCACATCTTAGGTTATAACCTCTACTAGTTAAATAAACATGGCCCCTTTTCAGGATTGACTAGGTTCCTCTGTTGATCCTTTTATAGAGACTTCTCAAGAAAGTCCTCCACCGGAGACAATGGCGGAATCAAAAAATTTTTTGAGGGCGGCTTAATCGTACAATTGTTTTTTCATAAAACAAATATATGTAATTAATAAAGCATCAAAATGATAATATTAGAAAATACAAAAAAATGTATCAAATTGATAATATTAAAAAATTCACGAAAAATACACAAATTTAAACATTACTAATATTAGAAAAAAAACAAATATAAAACTCACGATAAGAGACAACATTGATAACGGTCAAATAGCCTCTATCTTACTAGAATAATTCATCTAAATAGAAATGGAGAACGGAGTCGACAAAGGTGTGAGGAAAGAGTAGGCCACAGACATTCGGGTTGGAGCAAAAAGAGAAATTCATGTTTAAAATTAAAGAATTAGGGTGGGGGGAGAGAAATTCACATTTAGAGTTTAGGAATTAAGGCAAGGATGAGATTTTAGAAATTAGAATTTAAAAATTCATGTTTAGAAATTTTTTATTCTTAAGTAAAAAAACGTCAGTTTACTTAAGAGTTTTTTTTTCTCGTAGTAAAACAAAAAAATAATATAAGGCAATGAATTGCCTTTGTTTTCATCACTGGAATGTTTTTTCAGTCTATTAGGTAGTGCGACCGCACCCTGACGGAGTTGAAAAGTGGAGGTGCTGAAGTGGTGGAGGAGGATTACTACTCCTCTCTAGTGTAAGAAAAAGCCCCTTCCCCTTGATTCTGCCAATGCTCGGAGGTCAATTCTAAAAGCAACCCTTCTTAAAAAATAAATGTAAGTGATAACCTTTATTCCTAAAGGAATCTAAAAACCAACCCTTCTACCGAAATAGGCTCTAACAATAATTCTACACTCTTACTACCGGTAGACCAAGGTTCTTCTATTGTAGATACTTTGGATTCTTCCTTTACTTTCAAGACACTAAAAAAAACAGCTTGCAAATTTTTATATACTTTCTATGTATGCAACTATTATTCCCTTTGATGGTAATTTGTGTATCATCCTCCGATGGGGCTATATGAACGTTTACCTATGTCAACTTTGGGTAGGTCTTAGATTTCCCTTGTCTTTCTTCTTTAAAAATGTGTTAGATTTTTTTAAGTTAAGCTTACCATAACTAATCCCTAATGCTATTCAGACATTAGTGGGATTTAAAGCCTTCTGCAATCATTCGAAAGTTGAATGCAAACTGTCTCTCTTTAGATATTTTTACTGCATTAAGACCTCAGGTAAAGAGATAGATTGGCTTTATTTTTATTATAGGACCAGTAAAGAGTCCTTTTTGACCCCAAACCTAAGTTCCATCAAACAATGGAAAACCAAATTCTTTTTTATTAAACTAGAACCCATGAGTTTTGTATAGAGACCACATGGGACCATCTTGGATAAGGGTCCTATTGTAGGACTAGATAAAAAATCTGTAGATACCTTAGTGGACCAAGCTGAAAAAAGTGAACAATAAGATATGTCCCTCTTGATCAAGGAGCACTACAAGAAAAATGGGCTTTAGTGACATGCAGTATATGGTCACCAACAAACCAAAAGTGGTCACCAAAAGAGTTTGGTGACAAAATTATAGTTTGTCACCCGTTAATCACCAATGCCTCAACAAAGGATACTTTTAGTGAATAGAACAAATACGGTCACCAAAATAGTGACTGAAAACGTGGTCACCAATTTAGGCACCAAAAGTTACATGTTGGTCACCAAAGTGCCAATTTTTGGTGACCAACAACAGCACGTGACATGATATTTGGTGAGCAAAAATATGGTCACCAATGATGACGAATTAATGACTAAATATTTGGTTAACAAAGGTAATAAACTACCGCAAAGAGTTGATGTTTTGCTGACTAAAATTGTTGTCACCAAAGAACAATTGGTGACCAAATTATGAACAATCATTGATGACTAGTATGGTAGTCACCAAATGGTGACCAAATTTTTTGGTCAATTTTTTAATACGGTGACGAAATATTGTTGGTCACTATTCAAAAAAATGCGGTCAATTTACAGGATTTGGTGACTAAAAGTTTTGTCAATAATGAAGAAAATATTATCAACATTTTCATTTGGTGACAAGAAAATAAAACCTGTTCGTATTAACAATAATATCAGCAATATATCGAACAAACATTAAAATAAAACTTGTTCACCAATATATCGAACAAATATTATAATAAAACCTATTGACAAAATATACCAATACATGGCAAATATCAAACATTATACTATCCAAGAAATATACCATAATATTAATAATATTCTAATATCCAAGAAATATAACACAAAAGTACTAATCCACCATAAAAAAAGTTGATACTACAACTCTCTAGTGTCAAGAATGCCCACCATTTCTTTCTTCATCCATTAGGAAAATTGACACTTCAACTCTTTAGTTTTCTTCAACCTTCATAATAGTTTGAATAAAAAGGTTAAAAACTTTTTGTAACGTATCATGTACCATTATAAAATATCACAAACATGAAGAAATAATATAATATCTCAATTTAAAAGTAAACCAATCACTGTTCAAACATTTAAAGTTAATGAATAGCAACATTCGAAACCAAAAACAATTTGGGAAGTAATTTTACATTAGACATGTTCATGGATAATATTACACATTTAACAAATTTTAAACCAATCAAAGTGTATTTTGAATGTATAACCATGTCAATCTAACCAAAGTTTCACGATTTAGTCCAACCAAAAGCAACAATATACCACAACATTCATATTCAAGCATTTAAAGATAAAAGAATGGTAATATTCAAAACCAAACAAAACTTGGGTAGCAAGCTTACATAAGATAAATTTAGTTCCAATATTAGCAATAATATGCCTCAAGAACTATATTCAAGCATTTAAACTAGCATTATTTAACAACAACAAAGATATTGACAGAAAGTATACATAAGACATGGTAATACATATTCTTTTGTATTTAACACATTTTAAATCAATAAAAGTGTATTTCAAAATGCACCCGTGCCAATTTAACTAAAGTTTCACGATTTAGTCTAACTATTAGCAACAATGTGCCACGAGAGTAACATTAAAGTATTGAAAGTTACAAGAATGACTATAATCAAAATCAAACAAGACTTGGACTGCAAATATGCATACCACATGTTCGTGTAAATTTTTTTAGGTTACACAAATTATAAACCATTCAATTTATATTTCCACAGTATAACCATGTGAAATGTTCATGTATATTCTTCGAGGGTTTCACAAATCTTAAACCAATCAATTACTACTTTCAATGTGTAATCGTGCTAATTTAATAAATATTTCATAGTTTAGTCCCACTATTGGAAACAACACTGATATCGAGTGTTGTGGCTCGTCAATTTATCCTAATTTCACTAAATATAGTAGCAGTGAGTTAGGTTTCGTTCCTCAGGAAAATAGTCGATTCAAGAAGTTGATATGCTCAATTATGTCACCAAAATATAACAAGACTAAAAGAATACTGACTACAAAATAAAACAGAGAAGAGATTGTAAATGAAAACACGAACAAGACTCAAAGTAGTAAATAACAATAAGTTCTTAAGGAAATTAAGCTGATAATCTAGGCTACTTCTAGATGAATGCAACTTCTCATACACATGCGATATCACTAACTTACAATCACAGCAAATGAGGAGAATCACAATTGGAAACCGAAATTATAGTTAGCATGGTCACTACACTACAATTTTAGCCTCCCAACACCATCCTATCCTATGATCGGGCCTAAGGATGATGAAGTGGAACATGTCATCTCAATTCCCCACTCAAATTACTCAGGTATTAACATCTAGAATCTCCCATAGTGAGGCCCGATCCTAGCATGTAAGTTCATCATCTAAGTAGGAGAATCTCTTATCACCTTATTTCCAGAATTATACAGACTCAGGGCTTCCTATGGTGAGGCCTAGCCTTAAGATCTGTGCAATTTCAAACAGGTTTAAGAACTCATGCATTCTCAGGTTCTCATTCATGATTCTCATCCAAACTTTACAAAATTAAGACTCAACTCAGCATGATGACCGCAATCAAATCTCAATTCATCAAATTCAGATTAAAAACATGAACGTAACAAATTAAACAAATTCAATACCGAGAATGTAAATGTCTTATTTTAGATTGCTAGTTCTACCGCATGTTTAAAATTCAACCTAGCATTCACCCTCAGTATCCTAGATTACCACACAATTAGCCACGAATCTCCATTTCAGCTTCTCGATCAACAAATTGGAAGGTTAAACAGTTCATAATCATTAATTGGAAGAGTTTACCAATTAAGAGTCTTAAAAGCTTCCAAATGCCGAAAGGATTTTCACTTTTCTTCTCAATTTCCAGGAGATGTACAATGATGAGAGCAAATCATTGATCAGAATCCAAAATGAAACAACAAATTTAGAGAGAGAAACTAGAGAGAGAAAGTGGATCTCAATTTAGAACACTTCCCGCTCTAAAATCAAAAGTCGGTTACAACGTGTAGAAAATGTGAATAGTCAATAATGAATCGGATAGCTTTTTCATGTTAGCTACCTTCCCTATATATAGAGTTAGGAAAACGTAACTAACATAAAATGTATAAAGTGTTACAAAAGTGTCCTTGACTGGGAAAACCAAAATCAGCCCAAAACATGTGAAAAATTCAAAGTTGAAGAATCTGTTCAGCATTCCAGCGCCTTTAGTCTTGCAGTGTCGCGCCTTCAAGTCAGCGTTAGCGCCTTCAGTCTTGCGATGCCGCGCTTTCAAGTCAACGTTAGCGCCTTTGGGCTTCTGCCTCTCACGCCTTCACTTTTCAGCACTCCAGATAGAAGAATCAGAGTCGAACCACGCCTTTAAGCCTACAGAAATCGCGCCTTCAGCGTCCTCGCAGACTTCCTTGCAGTCCAGCCTTTGCGAATTCACGCCTTCTCGCCTTGACACTTCACGCCTTCTACTGCCTTGCTGAACTCCTGAAATCAGAAGTTCCAACACTTAGCCAATTTCCTGAAAACTCAAGAACACCATGTTTTATGGCAGTAACTTCCATTCAACATTTTACCATGATGCGATGTGAATTAAAAGCATCTTAAAACACGAAAGTTGTAACCCTTTGTCTTAGCTTTCCATATCCATTTGAATCACCTAATTTGGAGCTAAAACGAGAGAGTTACAACCCAACTACTGAAGTGCGACAAAGCTGAAAACCCATGAAGCAACTCTTCCAACACTTTGCCATTTTTTTAGCACCCATCAAGCAATTAGCCTACGACATGTCGTAGGCTAAAAATTCTTGTTTCAAACTTGGCCTACGACATGTCGTAGGCCATGTCGTAGGCCAAAATCCTTCTTCCAAAATTTTGCCCACGACAAGTTTTTCTTTCTTCAAGAATGGCTTACGACATGTCGTAAGCCATTTTTTTCCTCTTCCAAGTTTGGCCTACGACATGTCGTAGGCCATTTTCCCTTCTTTACTTGCTGAATGTGTCAAGTCGTGCTCAAGTGGTGTGGCAAGGTGGCGTGCCAAGTGAATTGTGCAAGTGTTCGTGCCAAAGTGAACGAGTGGTGTGCCAAGGTTGTACAAAAATTGCAAAAAGTATGCCAAGGTTGTGTGTTGAATGCTTGGCAAGGTAAGTGCATTGTGGTAGCAAGGTTGTGTGGCAAGGTGTAGGCCAAGGTGGTTGGCAAGTCTTGGCACATTGGTTTGGGCAAGTCTTGGCACGTTGGTTTGGCAGAACTTGGCAAGGTATTGGCTAGGTGTTGGCAAGATAAGTTAGCCGAGTTGGCAAAGTTATTGGCAAAATATCCATTCCAGCATAACACCCTACTTTCATGCCAAATAAGTGTGTGCTAGCCTCTGAATCAGCCTTGATGGTGAACTTAAGAATTCTAGATCCCCTTCTTAGCTTTCCAATGAATCAAGAAACAGCCTCATCAGGTACCTGAAACTCAGGATATCATCAAAACACCAAACTGTGGCAGGCAGATAAAACCCTAAAACCCTATAATGATTTTCCGCAAAGAAACTCATATTTCATATTCTTGCACACACAATTGGAAAATTATTAAAACATAAGAAGTATAGTGCATTCAAAGAGCTTTTCAAAACACCAAAGAACTCGCCAATTGGGTTAGTATCAAGAAAGTTATGCCCAGATGAATTACACTAACCAAATCTGTCAAAACCCTAAACCAAGTCTACCAAATTCATTTCGATTCCATTCACTTTCCTAGATGTTTCGACCTCCCAACCTTGCCAATTACCATCAAACACACAGTTGCCTTAGTTCATCATCATTTTTGGTCCCTTTTAGCCAATTAAGCACAACCAATTTCAAACCACATACATGCACAACATCACACAAAACATTGCATTAACTCATGAAAAACAAGTCAAAAGCTAAGTGAATTAAGCCATTTAAGTTGGTATAAAACCAACTTATCAAATTCCCCCACACTTGAACTTTTGCTTGCCCTCAAGCAAAGATACACACAAATTAACCCTTTTCATCACCCGTATGCAAACACTTTGTTCATTCATCCACAATGACCACATCCCAGTTCATCAAAACGTTTTTTCACACAAAACTTTATACTTTGATGGTTCATGATGCCTAGCTCTCAAATTTCAGTACAAATTATCAACTAAGGCACAATGAATAAAGACCAAAATGTCATGCGTGCAAGTGTGTGCTGAGGAACATGCACTTCATCTATTCCCTTGTTATACACCCTCTAGCTAGTCTCACATACCATTCAATACATGCCAATCTTTTTTGTCCACTCTTATGAACATGCAATCACAAGATCAATGGTACCTATGCGTACATTGGTACTCTATGGGACATTGCCCTTATTCTGCACATTAGTGCACAATTGCTTCACATATTGATGACTAACATTATGCCTGGGTTTTATGGCTTTTTTCTCCAAATTCGATTGCCAGATTCTTATGGCTTTTTCCTTCCCAGTTGCCAAATGGCTTTTTCTCCATATCATTTCTTGTGCAAGCACATGTTCATAAGAATCCCAAATTGATTAACATGCACGAATTCTGGAAACACCAGATAAATGCATAACAAACAGAAACGAATTCATACACATTACCTCCTATGTCCATTAAGTTTTTGCATGGCATATCTATCTTACATTAACATCGGGCCTTAGTCAGCAAAATGTACCAATCTCTTCAAACTTAGCACCCAAAACCAAAAATTTTCACATGCAAGATTCAAAACAAGTAATAGTGATGAACTTGGAATAAGCCGAAATGAACTAAGAACAAAGTTTCACATACAAGGTGATTACTCATTCTCTCTAATTTGATTGCCCTTGTTCACTCTCTTGAGTACCCTTCCACGGTTTGCATTCATTCATTTTACTATTAACTTCCTTTTTCTTTTTCACACAAATTCACATCACAATTCACCTTGCACACAACACTACACACTCTAATTTTATTAATGCAAAACGATAAACACCAAGAGTTACAAACTTCCACATGGCTTAGTACATTCCATTCCTCAACAATAAGAAAAAACAAGCTACATATTAACTCTAACATTCAAACAACACTTAGCACACAAAGCGATTAACGGCATTTCTTCATTCTTCATTTTCTTCAAAGTAAGACAGCTTGACTTCACCCTATCAAGGCCACTTCTACAACCTTCTCGACATAGAATAATGTAACATGCTTGACATATTGGCTTCTCCATTCCAACAATACTTCAGCAGTATGAAAGAAACATATAAACACAACTTCACAATCAATCAACCACTTCATCACCACAATCTGATAAGGCAAAGCACAGCACCATAATAATTTCACACATAACAAATTTTTTTTTTCCATAATTTCTCCCCCCACACTTAGAATGCACATTGTCCCCAATGTAAAAGATTAAGATTGAGGAGCTCCTTGGGATGAAGACGGAGTAGAAGAAGAGGGTGGTGAAAACTGAGCAGTTGTAGAGAATGATGGAACACCAAGAGGTTGAGCCACATAATGGAAAGGACCATGCACTGGTCCTTCAAGAGGTTGTCCCGAGGCTATTAATGGAAATCGTGCAGCAGGTGTAAACTCTGGATTTGGTAAGAATGTAGGAGTATGAGGCATAGGAGGTATACGACCAAATGTGGGTAACGGATGCAAAGAAGGGCTTGCTGTCACTCCATGTGGAAGCTCGTGCATGGTACCACTAACCATATCACATGACAGATTTGGGATTCGATACCCCGCTAACTGTGCCAAAGTTGGAGTTGGCTTCGGGGGTCCTGAATCCGAATGGTAATAAACCGTCATCTTGTTGCATCTATCGAGCTCCATCTGCATTTTCATTTGTCTGTGGTAGAGCACCTCAAATTGCTGTTGAGCAACAGTAGTCAAGTCATCAAACTTCTGATCCACAGTCGAGGAATGTGCCGTCCATTCTTGCTGCATGTTTTCCATGCCTTCGTGCATTCGTTCTAACCGCTCATCCATGTTTGATAATCGTGCACCAATGTTTGTGAATTGCTCATCCATGTGGGAGAACTGATGCGCAATTGATTGCTGAAGACCCTGGATTGCGCCTTGAAGAGACTCAAAAGTAAAAGGATGCTGCTCCTGACTCTCTACATACGTCGGGTTGTCACTTCCCCCATGAGATGCCCCCACACTCAAAGTCCTTGTCTGCTCCAGTTCCTTGTCTTGTGCCAAGTACTTTAAGTAGAGTTGTTCAGGAATAGGAGACTGCATCTTCTCCCAAGCGCCAAGCTGATCATCCACACCTTGTGCCACACAAAGCTCCTGAATTAATAAAGGAAAATACAGTGCTTTACTGTTTTTAGCAGTCCCATCTTCGATGCTCGCAAAGATGATACGTCCCACGTCGATCCGGCGCTTTCTTCGTATTGCAGAAATTAAGAACAATCGGTTCCGAATCACCTCGGTTCTTTGTGAACTTGGCATGATGCGAGACAGCACAAACAACAGCCATATCTTCGCATCACTCTTCAAGTATTCATTCCGAATATGCAAATGTTCACCCTTTGAATTAAGCTCCCAAATTGCCCTAGGATGTGCCAACTCCTCTATCAAAGCTTCATCCAATGCCTCATCGGTTGGAAATTTGATCGGATCGATAGGGTAATTAGGTGTACCCAAATGTGCATTGATAATCTCGCTCATGATTCGAACCCAAACGCCTCTCACATAGACAGCTCCATTCTTCGGAGACCCTGCATTTGCATAGTATTCCCGTGCAATGCTCACATTGCAAAACTCAGGGGCAACCGTAAGCCTCTCATGGAATTAGTAAAATTTCATCAGTTTCTTAAACGGCCCTTTTTCCACACTAAACCCGCGTTCAAGGTCTATATATTTCATATTGAACCCTTGCTCCCAACGTCTCATGGCATCCTCATCAACGAACAAAGATACCTCGGGAATTCCTTTCCGTTTCTTAGGTTTCGGGGCCGGCATCGCATATTGAGGAGGCTCCTCAAACATCTGCATATCATCCGGAAAATATTCCGGGTCAGGATCAGTTTCAGTAGGTGCTCGAGCTCTTCCTTTTCCCTTCTTTAAAGTCGTGGCTTTTCTTGAAGTCAAATCTTTCTTTGGTGCCATTCCTATTAAGAAAAGTTCAACTTGTCACACAATACTCAAAGCAAAACAAATACATTGAGAACATCACTAAGCACATGCATTTTCTTATGTAAACACATTCCCGAAACTGAAAACCAGCATTATAAGATTGTAAAAATCATCCAGGAAGAAGGCAGAATCAGTTCACACAAAAAACATCAAAGTTGTAGTGCACTCTTTAATCGAAATTTGAGGACAAGAATCATCCCATTTGGAGTCAAAATGGCCAAGTTATGGCTAAACTACCGACAGTCCCAAAACTGTTCAAATTCAGCATTTTCACAGACCATAATTCATAACGTGAACACACATTGTCCTCAAAATTAGATCATGTTCCAGGCAGAACTAGCGAAAGTGCATAGCATAAGAAATGTAGCCCTTCCTCTTAGCTAAATTCTACTACTTGAATCAACATATTTGGACATTCCCTTCGCAAGTTATTCCAAAAATACCGAGACTTGGCAAACTTGGCAGATTCAAAATCTCAACATTCCTGATTTCACATGTACTTCACATTCTAAGCCTTTTTAGTCTAAGTTCCAGCCATAATTAGCAAAAATGTACAACATAAACATTGAAGACCATCATGTTAGCTAAAGGATGCAACTAGAATCACCTCATTTCATCATTCCTAACTCAAGTTATGCTTGAAAAACAGAAACATGGCAAAGCTGGAGTAATCAAAAATCGAAATTTGTAATCATGCTCCCCCACACTTAACATGCATTTGTCATTTGGCTATCAACAAGATATTTTTTTTTTTTTGCATGCAACTCATTTCCATTTCCTAACAGCAATATCATCACATTCATGCTATCACCTTCATCAACTTGAACATTCCAATGAACAACA
This sequence comes from Ophiorrhiza pumila, assembly GCA_016586305.1. NCBI lineage: Eukaryota > Viridiplantae > Streptophyta > Magnoliopsida > Gentianales > Rubiaceae > Ophiorrhiza > Ophiorrhiza pumila. Next base: position 20,423,830 of record BLIW01000005.1, read on the forward strand.
AAGATTCATAAAGCTTAAATGAAAATTTGAAACATACCTTGATAGGAAGCTAGAATCAACTCTTTGAAGGAACGAAATTGAGAGGTTTAATGTGAGCACTAAGCTTAATTATCACCGCTCTTATGTTTTCAACAATGGACACCTTACCAAGACAAGCACTAGACGTTGCACTTTATAGACAAATGAGGAAAAAGAAAATCGGTCAAACAAGCTAAGCAAATGTTCCCACCAAACACTACCAAATAAGCAAGTAATTCAAAGGTGGGTCCCGATTCTTTTCAAGACATGTGCATGCTTCAGCTCAAGGCATGTGAATTCTGATTTCTTCCTCTGCCCAACACAACTTCATGCATTCATACCATGCAAAACAACAACCCCAAGCTGCACTCACTCTATTCAATTCAACCGAACACTTCTCAATCATGCTCTCAAAAATAATGAATAGCAAAAACAAACAGTGAGCTTTTATATTTTCCATGTGAACTCAAAATGCCAGCCTTTTTTTTCGTTCATTTCATATCAATTTCCTATTCATGACTCAATAGCAATCCAATCTCCACGTCAATTTTTCAGCTTTTCAGAAGATTCAATTCATGTTCAGATATGTTCAGAAATGCAGATATCCTTATCATCAATGCAAGTGTGTGAAATTGAACCCGAAGACCATGAATCAAAAATTGTAACAATCACACAAAATATTTACACCAACAAAATATCAAAAATTTACACTAAAACTAGCACACAAATCTTTTCACTTTAACACTACGCACACAAACGCAACACAATATTCAAACCTTACAAAAGCCAATAACATGCTAAACATAATAACGAAATACTACACTATTAATACTATAATCAACTCCATTATGGCAAACAATCCCCTTAACACATAATCAAGGTAACCATACATGTTCAACCCACAACCATAATCAAGATAACATGGCGAAGCCTCCCCCCACACTTGAATAAGACACGGTCCCCGTGAGATAAAAGAAACAATCAAGACAAAGGAACCTGACCTTCCACTTTCTACAAGCCACGAGAAAGTCTGGCAAGTCTTTCCTCCTCTTGTAAAGCAAGCCACTGAGGAGGCCCCAACAGACCAAGAGGATTTTGAGGATTGTCAGGTGAAGTGATATTAACTCCTTGCTCATGAGCCATGGCTGTTATCAGAGTTGGAAAATACATCGGTGCAAACTCACTTTTTTGTGCTCGCCTGATGAACCGTAAGATCAGTTTCCCAATATCGATAGAGAAATCATGTAAAATAGCATAAATCAACAGAACGCGGTCTCTAGATGCGATATCTGCACGGTTAGTGGGTAAAATCCTAGAATTGATAAACAGTAACCACATTTTTGCCTCGGCTGTAAGCTCATTGGTGAAGACATATAAAGCCTCCTGTCTAGCCTTCCTTACCCATGTAGCTCCAGGTAAAGCCACCGCAGCTAACAAATGATCAGTATTTGTGGCCCTCACCAACCTGCAATAAGTGCTACGAGGAAAATCATCAAGAAGATAAAGCATATTGATGCTATGTCGGTTGACTCGCAAATACTTCCCTCTCACAAACACTGTATGAACTCCATTAGCTCGAGAATTAGCAAAAAATTCTCTAACTATATCTATATGCACCACTATCGGGGCTCGTGCAAAATGAGACCACGATTGTCTGAAGATCACATTCTCAAATCTCCTGGAAGGGTCCACGAAGGGTCTCTCAATCCTTACTTATCTATTGAGAAAACTATGGTAAAAATTCTCAGCAGTGGCATTGACAAAATGAGGAAAGCTAGCCGGCTCAAAATCAATCACCATTTCCTCATCAGTTGAAGAAGAAGAAGAAGATGAGGTGGTTCCCGAATCTTCACTAAAGATGGCATACTCAAAAGGATTCTGATGAGGAGCATAAAAATCCATGATTCGAAAATGAGAGATATCGAGCAAGAAAAGCAATTTAGAGAGAAGAGGAGTGAGCATGCAAAAGGAAGATGTGCAATATATATTCATGACATACTCACTATCCAACAAATCACATGTAAATGATTTTATCAACAAACGGAAACAGACATGTCATAGCTTGTTGTCCTCACTACTCAATAATTGAAACCATCCAAACCAATCATGCATTCAAGTGCACGGGATAAGTATCAATTCTTACCAACAGAACTTACACCTTAGTGGTAGACAATGTGAAACTCACTGTACCCACATGTATTGAAAAGTGAAATTTGACTCCCAGCTTCTATCAATAATGCCCATCCTCCTTCTGAGACTCTACAAAAATGTACCCAAGTTATGTTATGAGATTGTGCCATAAATTGCCACCAAATGCAACTTAAACTAGAATTAACAAAGAAAAGAATTCACAACAAATAAGACAAAGGAAGAAAATCAGGGTTGCCTCCCAGGAGCGCTTGGTTTAATGTCATCAGCCCGACCAATTCCTGTCTTAATGAGACTTGATAGGATCATCGAGATATAATGCTTGAGGGGCAGTCACACCATGGAACAAATCCTTGTCCTCTGGAAACAAATAAGGTTTCAACCTATGGCCATTAACCTTCCATGAATTACCCTTCTTTTCATCTTGAATCTCCACCACTTCATATGGCGTGACTGTGACAACTGTAAATGGTCCAGTCCATCTAGATTTAAGCTTGCCAGGGAACAACCTCAATCTGGAATTGTAAAGCAAAACTTTTTGTCCAGGAGCAAAATTCTTAGATTGTATCTTTGCATCATGTAATCGTTTAGTCCTTTCCTTGTACATCTTAGCATTCACATATGAATTGAACCTGAACTCATCTAATTCATTCAAATCCATCATGCGTTTCGATTGAGCTCCATCTAAATCCAAGTTAAGCTTTTGGATCGCCCAATATGCTCTATGCTCAAGCTCCACAGGCAAGTGACACTCCTTACCAAAAACCAATCGGAAGGGTGAAGCTCCAATAGGAGTTTTATAGGCTGTCCTATATGCCCACAAAGCATCATCTAGCTTTGATGACCAATCCTTTCTACTAGGGTTAACAACCTTCTCCAGAACCCTCTTGATTTCTCGGTTCGAAATTTCTACTTGCCCACTGGTTTGTGGATGATATGCAGTAGAAACCTTATGTGTCACCCCATATTTAGCGAGGAGAGATTCAAAAAGCTTATTGCAAAAATGTGTACCACCATCAGATATGATCGCCCTTGGAGTGCCAAATCGTGTGAAAATATGTGATTTCAAGAAAGCAGTAACACTCCTTGCATCATTGTGGGCAAGAGCTTTAGCTTCAATCCACTTTGAAACATAATCCACAGCTACTAGGATGTACTCCATGCCTCCTGACTTTGAAAAAGGACCCATAAAGTCTATTCCCCAGACATCGAACAATTCAACCTCGAGAATATTATTCAAAGGCATTTCATTCCTTGAGGATATATTCCCAGTCCTTTGACATTTATCACACTGTTCAACCCAAACCTTGGCATCTAAGAAAATATTAGGCCAATAGAAACCAGATTGAAGAATTTTGAACCCTGTCCTGGCTGAACCAAAATGGCCTCCACAAGGACCCTCGTGACATGCTCTCAAAATGTCCTCTTTGTCTTCTTCCTTGACACATTTTCTGATAATCTGATCACTGCAAGATTTGTATAAGGCATCATTCTCCCAAAAGTAATGTTTAGCATCATTTCTCAATTTCTTCTTTTGTTCATGAGAGTAATACGTGGGCACTTTGCCTGCCACCACAAAATTTGCAATTTCAGAATACCAAGGCAGACATCCCTTTTCTATCTTGAAGACTTGGTCATCTGGAAAGTCTTCCTTTATCAAAATCCTTGAATCATCTTGAGCCTCAGTCTCCAGTTGAGAAAGGTGATCAGCCACAACATTTTCACACCCTTTTCTGTCTTTGATCTCCACATCAAATTCTTGCAAGAGTAACACCCACCTTATTATTCGAGGCTTTGCTTCTTTCTTGGCCAATAAGTACTTCAGAGCAGTGTGGTCCGTATGCACTATGACTTTGGAACCCAAAAGATAGGCTCGGAACTTATCAAATGAGAACACAACTGCCAACATTTCCTTCTCAGTGTTGGTGTAATCGAGTTGGGCTCCATTTAACAGCTTGCTTGCATAATATATGGTGTGGAAGATCTTGTTCCTTCGTTGCCCAAGGACAGCCCCCAAGGCATAATCACTGGCATCACACATAATCTCGAAAGGTTCACCCCAATTTGGAGTGATTATCACAGGGGCCTCAACAAGCTTTGCTTTCAACGTGTCAAAAGCTTCCACACATTCAATTCCAAAATTGAACTTGACATCCTTTTCCAGCAAATTACAAAGAGGCCTAGCAATCTTGGAGAAGTCTTTTATGAACCTTCTATAAAATCCAGCATGACCAAGGAAACTTCTTACCCCTTTTACACTGGTGGGATGAGGCAGTCTTGAAATTACATCTATTTTAGCTTTATCTACCTCAATGCCTTAGCTCAAAATTTTATGACCAAGCAAAATTCCTTCTTGATCCATAAACTGACACTTCTCCCAATTAAGCACTAGATTTGTTTCTTCATATCTTTGCAGTACCTTGGCCAAATTCTCCAAACACTTCTCAAATGTCATGCCAAAAACCGAAAAGTCGTCCATGAATATCTCAATTACATCTTCCACCATGTCATGAAAAATTGACATCATACACCTTTGAAAAGTGGAAGGTGCATTGCATAATCCGAATGGCATCCTTTTGTAGGCAAAAGTACCAAAGGGGCATGTAAAGGTTGTCTTGTCTTGATCCTTTGGGTCTATGGCTATCTGATTATACCCAGAGTATCCATCCAGAAAACAATAGTACAAGAATCCAGCAATACGGTCCAAGAGTTGCTCAAGAAATGGCAAAGGAAAATGATCCTTCCTTGTTGCTGAGTTGAGTTTCCTATAATCCATGCAGACTCTCAAAGCATTGACCACCCTTGTTGCCAGAAGTTCATTTGCCTCATTCTTGACCACTGTCACACCTCCTTTTTTCGGGACGCACTGAACTGGGCTCACCCACTCACTGTCTGATATGGGAAAAATCATTCCGAAATCCAACAATTTAATTACCTCTTTTTTCACTACTTCCATCATCTGAGGATTCAACCTCCTCTGCCTATCCCTTACAGGTACTGAATTTTCTTCCAAGAGAATCTTGTGCATGCATATGGAAGGACTAATGCCTTTGATATCTGCAATTGTCCAACCCAGAGCCCTCTTGTATTTCCTCAAAACAACCAAGAGTTTCTCCTCTTGCCAACCGTCCAGTGTAGAAGATATCACTACAGGCAAAGTTTCACCCTCACCAAGATAAGCATATTTCAAATAAGGTGGAAGTGGTTTGAGTTCAAGCTTTGGAGGTACTTCAATGGATGGCAGCAATTTCTCATTCCTGCATAAATTCTCATCTTTCCTCACCTCAATGGGAGTACACAACGTGTTAGTAGCAACAGGGCATTTTTCATCTTTCAACATTTCATCACAAGAATCATGTAACCTATCTTCTACCACACTTGTTTCCATTTGAACATCAAACACTTCATATTGCATTTCACCTATAGACTCTTCAATAACACAACATTCTACAAGATTTTCAAGTTCATTAAGAATTATGCAATCTTCCTTGTCTAACTCCACAATCTTACAATCCTTATTGTGCATATTCAATTCATCAGTGCAAAAATAGTCATGAGCAACTTTATCATCAAGCATATGCATTGAACACGCAACAGTTCTAATTACAAAACAAGTCTCTACATCTGAGGGATGCTTCATGGCATAGTTGACATCAAAAACTACTTGTTCATCATTAATGCGAAATGTGACGGTCTTATTTCTCACACCAATTAATGCATCACCAGTTGCTAGAAAAGGTCTACCAAATATTAGAGGAACTTCAGGATCTTCCTCCATATCGAGAACAATGAAATCAACAGGTAAAGTGAATTTGTCAATTCTTACCAGTACATCCTCGACTAAGCCTGTGGGAGTCACCAAAGACCTATCTGCCAGCTGAAGTGTAATAGCCACTGGCCGAATCCTCTCACCAAGTCCAACATTGATTGCAATGGAAAGGGGCATCAAGTTAATGCCAGCTCCCAAGTCACAAAGAGCCTTTGAAAATTGTCTTGTACCAATTCTGCAGGGTATTGTTCAACTGCCATGATCTTTTAGCTTAGGAGGCAAGTTGTGCACCATCCATGCTTGACTGCATTCAGAAAGCATCATAGGAACTTCACACCTCAAAATTTGCTCTTTGTTCGAAATGAGGTCCTTCAAATATTTCGCATATTTGGGCATGGCAGTCACCAAATCCATTAATGGTAGATTCATGTTCACTTGCTTGATAACATCCACGAACCTTTTGAACTGAGGGCCTTGTTTTGGAGGTGGTTTCTTTCTTTCTGGAAAAGGAGGTTTGGGGGCATACTCAGGATAGTTATAAGGATTGGAGTTCTTGGTGATTTCCTTTCCTACCCTAGCTGGTATCTCTTTCTTCACAGCTTTTGTATCAGTTTGCTCACCCTTCTTTTCCAATGTAAGAGTTTCTTGTTCATCAACCTTCTTCGGTGCCATTTCCTTATAAACATTCTCTTCCTCCAATTGAACATTTTCCTCCTCAATGGCACATTCCTCTTCCTCAGGCTTAGATGATTTTTGCACTTCTTTACCACTTCTCTACATAATGGCTTTACATCCAACCGTGTTCTTGGGATTTGGCACTGTATCACTGGGAAGAGATCCACTAGGCCTTTGATGTATAGTATTAGCAAGTTGTCCCAATTGCACCTCAATATTTTTAAGAATGGCATCATGACATCTTGCAGTGGTCTCCAAAGCCACAAATCTGTCCTCATTTTTGTCGATCTTTTCCTTAAGACTCTGGAGCATATCTTCTATTGATGGTTTCTTTTGTTCTGAGGTACTAGCTTGATGATCAAAACCTGGTGGAGGATTGGAAGTTCTCCTTTGATCATTACCTTGATAATAATTTCCCCCTTGATTTTGTTGTTGATTCCAAATTCCTCGATTCCCTCCATATTGCCTGTTACCTCCACTGTAATTATTTCCAGAATATTTTCCACCATATTGCGGCTTGTTGCTGTAGTTATTCACATACTGAATAGATTCAGTAGTGATTGCGCATTCATCCGTGTGATGTTCCCCTTTGCATAGTCCACATGAAAGTACTGGGGCTTTGGTTTGAGCAGATTTCAATGTTTGCACTTGCTTGGCAAGAGCTTCAAATTTAGCACTGAGTGAAGTTTCCTCGTCTAAATCAAGAACTCCTCTTTGTCTCCTGGCATGTGGCTTTCTAGTCTCTGGAAAGAGGTATTCATCCTCAGCTATCTGATTGAACAATTCACGCACCTCAGGCACAGATTTGTCTTTAAGTGCCCCATTAGCACAAGCTTTAACCATCAAAGAGGATTCAGGGGTTAGGCCTTTGAAGAAAGTAATTAATTCCCTAATTTCGCCTAAGTCATGGTTGGGGCATTGCCTAATCAAATCGTTGAATCTCTCCCAAGCTTCCCGAAATGACTCACTGTCTTGTTGTTGGAAGTTCATAATTTCCAACCTTCTCTTTTCAAGCTTGGCTGGAGGGAAGTACTTAGACAAGATCCTTTTCTGTAAATCATCAAATGACATCGCTGCATTGGCTCCTCTAATACTCTTAAACCAGTGTTTAGCCTTTCCACGCAGAGACAAAGGGAACAAAATTCTATGACCCTCACCCCTATCAACTCTCGGCAGCTTGAAAGTGCTACATAATCCCAGGAACCAATCGAGGTGGTCGTTAGGATCCTCATTGTCAAGCCCTTGGAAAAACTGACCCTGAGTGATCATGGAGACTATCTGTGGAGGAATGTGATAACTTTCCACGTCTATGTCCTGCTGCCCAAACCTGTTATCAAAGTTTACTGCGTAATGATCTCCAAACCTAGGTGCTTGAACTCCTTGAGCTGCCATATCTCTCTGCTTGGCCTGAATCCTTAGAGTTTTTACCAATTCAATGTCTAATTCAAACTCAGGATCTCCACAGGATCGTAACCTGGGCATACAATACACAAAAGGTGAAATATAACCCCAATGAAACTAAACACCAAAGCAAAACTTCTAATTGAAACAACCTCGAGAGAAAAGACCACGGATAATAACAATAAAAGGAACAGAGAATAACAAGGTACGCAAAACAGAACAAAACAACACAAAATGTAAAACAAAGTAAATGACACTAACAAAAACACAAAATAGAACAAAATCAAGAACAATTCAACAAATTCCAGAACCGTGCCTAATTCCCCGGCAACGGCGCCAAAAATTGATATCGAGTGTCGTGGCTCATCAATTTATCCTAATTTCACTAAATATAGTAGCAGTGAGTTAGGTTTCATTCCTCAGGGAAATAGTCGATTCAAGAAGTTGATATGCTCAATTATGTCACCAAAATATAACAAGACTAAAAGAATACTGATTACAAAATCAAACATAGAAGAGATTGTAAATGAAAACACGAACAAGACTCAAAGCAGTAAATAACAATAAGTTCTCAAGGAAATTAAGCTGATAATCTAGGCTACTTCCGGATGAATGCAACTTCTCATACACATGCGATATCACTAACTGATAATCACAGCAAATGAGGAGAATCACAATTGGAAACCGAAATTATAGTTAGCATGGTCACTACACTATAATTTTAGCCTCCCAACACCATCCTATCCTATGATCAAGCCTAAGGATGATGAAGTGGAACATGTCATCTCAATTCCCCACTCAAATTACTCATGCATTAACACCTAGAATCTCCCATGGTGAGGCCCGATCCTAGCATGTAAGTTCATCATCTAAGTAGGAGAATCTCTTATCACCTTATTTCCAGAATTATACAGACTCAGAGCTTCCTATGGTGAGGCCTAGCCTTAAGATCTGTGCAAATTCAAACAGGTTTAAGAACTCGTGCATTCTCAGGTTCTCATTCATGATTCTCATCCAAACTTTACAAATTAAGACTCAACTCAGCATGATGACCGCAATCAAATCTCAATTCATCAAATTCAGATTAAAAACATGAACGTAACAAATTTAACAAATTCAATACCGAGAATGTAAATGTCTTATTTTAGATTACTAGTTCTACCTCATGTTTACAATTCAACCTAGCATTCACCCTCAGTATCCTAGATTACCAAACAATTAGCTACGAATCTCCATTTCAGCTTCTTGATCAACAAATTGGAAGGTTAAACAGTTCATAATCATTAATTGGAAGAGTTTATTAATTAAGAGTCTTAAAAGCTTCCAAATGCCGAAAGGATTTTCACTTTTCTTCTCAATTTCCAGGAGATGTACAATGATGAGAGCAAATCTTTGATCGGAATCCAAAATGAAACAACAAATTTAGAGAGAGAAACTAGAGAGAGAAAGTGGATCTCAATTTAGAACACTTCCCGCTCTAAAATCAAAAGTCGGTTACAACGTGTAGAAAATATGAATAGTCAATAATGAATCGGATAGCTTTTTCATGTTAGCTACCTTCCCTATATATAGAGTTGGGAAAACGTAACTAATACGCAACATAAAATGTATAAAGTGTTACAAAAGTGTCCTTGACTGGGAAAACCAAAATCAGCCCAAAACATGTGAAAAATTCGAAGTTGAAGAATCTGTTCAGCATTCCAGCGCCTTTAGTCTTGCAGTGTCGCGCCTTCAAGTCATCGTTAGCGCCTTCAGTCTTGCGGTGCCGCGCCTTCAAGTCAGCGTTAGCGCCTTTGGGCTTCTGCCTCTCACGCCTTCACTTTTCAGCACTCCAGATAGAAGAATCAGAGTCGAACCACGCCTTCAAGCCTACAGAAATCGCGCCTTCAGCGTCCTCGCAGACTTCCTTGCAGTCCAACCTTTGCGAATTCACGCCTTCTCGCCTTGACACTTCACGCCTTCTGCTGCCTTGCTGAACTCCTGAAATCAGAAGTTCCAACACTTAGCCAATTTCCTGAAAACTCAAGAACACCATGTTTTATGGCAGCAAATTCCATCAAAATTTGACCATGATGCCCTATGAATTAAAAGAATCTTAAAACACAAAAGTTGTAACCCTTTGTCTTAGCTTTCCATAGCCATTTGAATCACCTAATTTGGAGCTAAACCGAGAGAGTTACAACCCAACTACTGAAGTGCGACAAAGCTGAAAACCCTTGAAGCAACTCTTCCAACACTTTGCCATTTTTTTAGCACCCATCATGCAATTAGCCTACGACATGTCGTAGGCTAAAAATTCTTGTTTCAAACTTGGCCTACGACATGTCGTAGGCCAAAATCCTTCTTCCAAAATTTTGCCCACGACATGTCGTGGGCAAGTTTTTCTTTCTTCAAGAATGGCTTACGACATGTCGTAAGCCATTTTTTTCCTCTTTCAAGTTTGGCCTACGACATGTCGTAGGCCATTTTCCCTTCTTTACTTGCTGAATGTGTCAAGTCGTGCTCAAGTGGTGTGGCAAGGTGGCGTGCCAAGTGAATTGTGCAAGTGTTCGTGCCAAAGTGAACGAGTGGTGTGCCAAGGTTGTACAAAAATTGCAAAAAGTATGCCAAGGTTGTGTGTTGAATGCTTGGCAAGGTAAGTGCATTGTGGTAGCAAGGTTGTGTGGCAAGGTGTAGGCCAAGGTGGTTGGCAAGTCTTGGCACATTGGTTTGGGCAAGTCTTGGCACGTTGGTTTGGCAGAACTTGGCAAGGTATTGGCTAGGTGTTGGCAAGATAAGTTAGCCGAGTTGGCAAAGGTATTGGCAAAATATCCATTCCAGCACAACACCCTACTTTCATGCCAAATAAGTGTGTGCTAGCCTCTGAATCAGCCTTGATGGTGAACTTAAGAATTCTAGATCCCCCTCTTAGCTTTTTAATGAATCAAGAAACAGCCTCATCAGGTACCTGAAACTCAAGATATCATCAAAACACCAAACTGTGGCAGGCAAATAAAACCCTAAAACCGTATAATGATTTTCCGCAAAGAAACTCATATTTCATATTCTTGCACACACAATTGGAAAATTATTAAAACATAAGAAGTATAGTGCATTCAAAGAGCTTTTCAAAACACCAAAGAACTCGCCAATTGGGTTAGTATCAAGAAAGTTATGCCCAGATGAATTACACTAACCAAATCTGTCAAAACCCTAAACCAAGTCTACCAAATTCATTTCGATTCCATTCACTTTCCTAGATGTTTTCGACCTCCCAACCTTGCCAATTACCATCAAACACACAGTTGCCTTAGTTCATCATCATTTTTGGTCCCTTTTAGCCAATTAAACACAACCAATTTCAATCCACATACATGCACAACATCACACAAAACATTGCATTAACTCATGAAAAACAAGTCAAAAGCTAAGTGAATTAAGCCATTTAAGTTGGTATAAAACCAACTTATCAAACACTCAACGTAGTTACATTCAAGCATTTAAAAGTAAAATCATGGCATTATCCAAAATCAAACATTACATGGATAGCAAGTGTACGTAAGACATGTTCATGTATATTCATGTGGGTTTCACAAATTTTATACTAATGAAAGTATTTTGTTCAAAGTGAAATTGTACCAATCGTACCAATTTCAATAAACTTAAGTCGCATTAAACAAAACCAAGGTTTTAAACAACCTATTAAATCATGAAAAATGAATTTCACAAAAGACACCATGCTCATCATGATACGAAACCCGGATTGATTCGCACCAAACCCTGGCTTGTATGTCACGGAAACAAATGCAGGAGCTTTGAATAAAATCGTTGAACAAGAACAACCCCAACAACTCGTGGATTGGAAATTAAGGAACCAACAAATTAGTCTGCTTCGCGCAAACTAATCAATTCTCAAGATTGTTAGTTTGAAAACCCTTCGCAGAAAATCAAATTGACAAGAAAAACATTCACTGTTTTATTTCTTAACTCAAAATTCTTCTCTAACCATTACAACAGAAAAAAAGCACCTATTTATAGGCGCAATACTAACCCTAGACGAATTATTCCATAAAAGGAAACATTAATTAACTTAAATTCTAAATTACTAAAAATAGAAAATAAATTACATTAAATAATTCCTGCACGTCCGCGTCATGACGTGATGTGCAACCTCACGGCGTGTTTTCACTTTGATCCCGTCAAAATCTGGAAATATGCAAAACATCAAAGGTTTAGCTCTGGATCTTAGCTTTCTAATGCCACAAGAATCTACGCATTCCGATTACTAAAATGTAGCAAAATCAATCAGCAAACAATATTTGACGCCTCTTGTCATGATTTCCTTTGTTAACCCATTTTTTAGTCTCGGACCTCCTTGAGACTAACATGAGGCTTATTCTCCATCCTATTCTAGGCCTCCATACATGATATTCATCTTTCACAATTGGAACGAGCATCTTCAATTTTTTAGAACAAGCGATCACACATGATTTCGTATCATTCCCTTCCACTTGAAAAAGATTTGACATCAAATCTTGTTGATTGGTAACAAGGAAAGCCGGCACAAAATCTGTAAAATTGTCAAGACAAAAAGACAATATATATAAAAAATTCAAACTCATTATTTTCCCCCTCTTTGCCTTTGTTGATGACAAAGCTTCCTCAAATATTCGATCCGGGTTTCGTATCAAGTGGTATCAGAGATCAAGGTCTTCGAACAAAAATTAGGTTTTCAATTTTTCCTTATAAAATTGAAATCAAATTGTTTGATATTCACAAACCTGTCATAAATTTTGTTTTGTGATTGGTGTCGAGCAATTTTATCTTTTATTGTGTTGAATTTTGATCTCGGTGGAAAAGAAAAAAAAGTTAAAAAAATTTTGGATCTTTGTTGTTCATATCCCGTGGTGCAATTTGGATTTGTGTTGGAATTCTTGGATTTGATAATATGAGCAAACAAAGTGAAGCTAGCATTAATCAGAATCTTCAGGTGCAATTGGCGGTTGTGTTAGAACAACTTAGGAATAGTTTACGTGCCTTGAAAAATCCGACACCTAAAATACCTAGATGTGGTACATGTCTTGGATATGGTCATACTGAGATTGAATGCGCAAGTCAATTGGGAATGGTTATTGTTGATGTGGTTGCTAAATTTAAAGATCCAAAATCTTATGTTATTGGTGATCCTTCTACATGGGCAAGGGTTGATGCCATTCCACTACCAATTGTGGCAAACACAATTGACGATATTATTATTGAGCCCAAATGTGAAGGATAATTTTTTTCAGATATGCCTTTGCCAAAGGTTATTTTGGAAGATATTGAGCCTACCATTGAGGAGAGTGAATCCAAGGAATATGAAGCTTCTTTGCAGGATATTCAGTCACCCATATTAGAGGTTTCACATGATGTGCTTGAAGAACAATCTGGTGAAGATTTAATTCCTTTTATTGCTTTAAATGATTGTAATTTAATTGTTATTAATGATATTTATCATGATAAGCAAGAAAAAGAATTGAGTAATGATTTGAATGGAAAAAGCCTTGAGGTGAGGGTTGTAGAAAAGGCAAAGAGGGGGAAAATAATGAGTGTGAATTTGTATATATTTTGTCTTTTTGTCTTGACAATTTTACAGATTTTGTGCCGGCTTTCCTTGTTACCAATCAACAAGATTTGAGGTCCAAAATCTTTGAAAGTCGGCTTCTTTTCCAGAATCTTCAAATGGTCGAGGGATTTTGACCCAACAGTGGAGCCGTCAATATCACCGGTGTGGATACTATTTCCCCTCCTTCCCCTTCACTTATTTCGCAAAGAGAAACTGTATTCGTTAGCCTCAGTCGCTGGGAAACCCCTCAAGCTTGATTCAGCAACAGCAGTGGCATCGGACCTGATACGCCCTAGTGAGGCAAGAGTCTGTGTTGAAATGGACCTCACCAAGCCAATCCCTACGCGAATCTGGATTGGAAGCAAAGAAAAGGGCAAATGGCAGCCCCTTGATGTTGAAGATAGGCCAGAATACTGTTCAAAATGTAGGAAGGTAGGTCATGACTGTAAGGCTTGTGACCCTTTGAAAAGTAAGGGGAAAGTAATCGCTATAGCAGAATCTAGGGCACCAAGGAAGACTACACAGTCCGAAAAACCTCCTACTAAGGAATGGGTCTTGATCTCTAAGCAGAAACCAAATCAAGAGGATTCTGAGGAAGCTGCTATTTTGGCTAAAGGAAAAAAAGTGGACTCAGCTACCCTACCAGTCATATGCCCTATCCAGGAAGCGCCGGAATCCTCTGGGATTGAAAAGAGCCTTGATGCTCCTACTGGGAAAGAGACAGACAAGGGGGCTAAATTATCTGGAGGTCCGAATAGATTTGCACTTTTGAGCAACTTGGAGGGGGAAGAAGAACCCAAACTGGCCTCTGAATCAGAATCACTACCAGTAGCAAGCTCTTCAGAGCTAACTCAGATTGCTACTATGGAAGAACAAATGACAGGGGAGCAGAGTGATCAAATGATCTGTCATAATATCCAGGAACAGGTATACCAAAGTGAGATTATTGGAATGGTAACTAACATTGTGTCCTCTCTTGTTGTGCAGGAGGTGACCCCAATGGAGAAGGACCAAGTCCCTGAAACCTGTTTGGATACCCCCGAAAAAGAGCCGGACAAAGAAGGGGTGGTTCCAAGACCTGCTACTGTTGGAAAAAATCCTAAGTCTTGGCCTAAGTATGAATCTGATAGAGAGCTCAGGGAAAGAGCTACAAGTACGGGCCCTAGGAGCTCGGTTTCTAATGATTAGTCTCATTTATTGGAATATTAGGAGTATTAGGAGGAAACCTAACCTTAGTAAACTTAGAAAGATCCTGCTATCTTCGAAGAGTGATTTTCTAGCTATAGCTGAACCTTTAGCAGATTTAACTAAATTAGAACTAATGAGAAGGAGACTCAAGTTTGATGAAGCCTTCTCAAATACTGAAAGCACCATTTGGATCATGTCTAGGAAACCATACTCTTGTAAGATCATCTTAACCACTGAACAGCACATTAGCCTGGAAATTAGCCATCCCAAACTGCCTGGCCCTTTGCTAATCACCACTGTTTATGCCAAGTGCACAGAGAGACAGAGGGAGCCTCTTTGGCAATCATTAAGAACTCTGCAGCAATCGAGTCTTCCCTGGCTCCTATGGGGAGACTGGAATTGCATTAAATCTATGGAGAAGAAGCGAGGGGGAAAGGCCTTCCACATTAGGGAAGCAAGAGAGCTAGCTGACTTTGAATCCTCATTGGACCTGACTGAAGTATCTGCTAGTGGTGCTAAATTTACCTGGTGTAATAATAGGGAAGGCAGAGCTAGGGTGTGGAAGAAACTTGATAGAGCCATGGTAGATAGCCAGTTCATTAGCAGCAGCCTTAGGGCAAGTGTGACCCATCTAGCTAGGTCCCTTCAGACCACTCCCCCCTCTCCCTTGATATCCAGAAGTGTAGAGTGGATAAGCCTAGAGCATTCAGATTTCAGTCCTTTTGGCTAAGTCATGTAGAGTGTCTGTCAATAATTGGAACAGCCTGGGAAACTTCTATAGTAGGACCCCCCTTAAGGATTTTCACTGAGAAGCTTAAATGCGTTAAATCAGCACTAAGATTATGGAATAAGAGCACCTTTGGAAACATATTCTCCCAGGCTCAGCAGGCAGAACTAGAACTCAACATTCTGGAGAAGGAAGATAAGGTTAACCCAGTCCCTAGAGAAACCATGAGTAGAGCAGCTGCGAAGGCCAAATACCATTTGAGCTTAGAGGAGAAATTTTGGTCCCAAAAGGCAAACTTTAGGTGGACAAAAGAAGGAGACAGGAACTCTAAATTTTTCCACTCATTTGTGAGAAATAGGCATGCCAAAACACACATTCACAGAATACAAAATCAGGCAGGAGAGTGGCTTGAAGGTGAGGATGAGATAGCTGATTTAGCAGTTCAGTTCTTCTCGGAATTGTATTCTGCAGAGCTAATAGACTCAAGAGTAGACCCGTCCCTACTGAGGAGCACCCTTGAGGAAGTAGATAGAGTAGAACTCACTAAATTCCCAGACCTGAATGAGTTAAGGGCTACAGTGTTTAGCATGAGCTCAGAAAGTGCCCCTGGCCTGGATGGGTTTCCAGGCATGTTCTACGTAGCAGCCTGGGACATTATCAAAGAGGACCTCTTGCGGGCAGTTCAATCCTTCATGAATGGTGAGGAGTTGCCAAAAGCTGTGACTGCGACATCCATAGTGCTAATTCCAAAAGTCCCAAACCCCTCTTCCTTCAAACAGTTCAGACCCATAAGTCTCTGCAACTTCCTAAATAAGATAGTCTCTAAGTTGCTGGCCCTTAGACTAGCTATACTGTTGCCTAAATTAATATCTGAAAACCAGAGTGGCTTTGTCAAAGGTAGGCTTATCACAGATAACTATCTTCTAGCTAGTGAGCTGGTGTCCACCCTTAATAGGAAAAACAAGGAAGGAAATGTAGTCCTTAAACTGGACATGGAAAAGGCCTATGACAGGGTTCACTGGCCTTACTTACTCCAGATCTTTAGACTTTTAGGATTTGGGGAGGTTTGGATAGACTTGGTGTGGAGGTTAGTCTCGAATGTGTGGTTTACTGTGTTAGTCAATGGGGAAAGCAAGGGATGGTTTAAGGCTTCTAGGGGATTAAGACAAGGAGATCCAATTTCCCCTTTACTCTTTGTCCTTAGCTCTGAATACTTGTCAAGACTCCTAAATAGCAACAAGGATAAATCCATGGATTTCTGTGTCCCTAGAGGATGTCCAAGGATATCACATCTTGCGTTTGCTGATGACATCATAATCTTTTCTTCTGCAAGAGTCCAGGCTATCACAAAGATCATGAACAAATTGGAACACTATGAGAAGGCCTCAGGGCAAAGGATAAATGTGGCTAAAAGCTCATACCTAGTCCATGATAGGATGCCCGACTCTAGGAAACATGCTATAGGGAGATTAACAAAATTCTCTAGGGGCTCACTTCCCTCTTCCTACTTAGGTAACCCCCTCCACTTCAAAAGAATCCCAGCTTTATACTATGGCCCACTCCTAGATAAAATCAGCTCTACTATAAACAGTTGGAGTTCTAAATTTTTGACCTTGGGGGGAAGAATTACCCTGATCCAAAGTGTCTTAGCCTCTATACCATTCTACACTACAATGAGTCTAGATCCTCCTAAGAGAACCATTAACCAGCTGGAGGCCCTATTATCAAATTTCCTTTGGTCAGGAAGGGAGGCACGGACTAAACGCCACTGGATCAGCTGGAAAGAGTTATGCCTGCCTAAGGAAGATGGGGGAGTTGGTTTTAGAGACCTTACCCTCAAAGTCACAGCTCAATCCCACAAGCTCTGGTGGAGGTTCAGGGAAAGGAATTCACTTTGGGCCAGATTCATGTGGGCAAAATACTGCAAATCATCTCACCCTACTCAGGTGCAGGCCAAAAGAGGGGATTCCCAAACGTGGAGAAGACTGTGCAAGATAGGTCAGAGTGCTGAGGAACACATCCAGGTCCAGCTGGGGAATGGAGAGTGCAGCTTTCTTTATGATAAATGGAGCCCGTGGGGTAGGATTTCAGACTTGTTTAATTGTCAGGGTAACTACAAGGTGTCAGATTTTCTTGGGGAACAGGGCTGGAACCTGAGCAAAATTCAAGACCAACTGCCTCAAGCAATTTTCAGGGACCTTGATGTTAAACTAGAGGGAACCGACAAACTGGTATGGACACCTTCCATGGATGGCAACTTTAGACTCAACTTAGCTTTTGACAGTATAAGAGAACAGCATGAACCATTATGTAGGCATACTAAGTCCATTTGGGACCAGTGTATTCCGGGTAAGATGTCCTTCCTAATGCTGAGAATTTCAAGAAATAAAATTCCAATAGGGCACAAGCTGCACAAGGTGCCTCTTTGGTCCCTTCCCGTGCCCCTGGTGTTGTGCAAACGAGGAAACAGTCAGTCATATCTTTGCCTCCTGCCAATTCCCCTATAAAGTTTGGAAGATCTTTGCTGCAGAAATTGAAGTCTTGGATCACTCTCACTCCCTAGGGTGCACTTTGGATATCTGGTGGGAAAACAAACAGAACCTATCAGAACCTCAACTGTTTCTAAGGAAGGTATGCCCATCCCTTATCTGCTGGTGGCTGTGGAAACTAAGAAATAAAATCACCTTTGATAAAGGAGAACCAGAGGTGGGGAGAATTGTGGAACAAATATTCAGGTCTACTAAAGAGCTGGTCCAACTGAAATTTCCAGGCCCTCAGTTTATGGAATTGAATTGGAACTCCTTCTGGGGAAGCATCTTTCAGACCAGAAGAACCAACTCCCTGTTAAGGATCACATGGAATACGCCTGTCCCACCGGCTACAAAGATCAACCTGGCAGCTGCCAAGGTGGAAGGAACTTGGCGCACTGGAGCTATTATCAGGAACTCAAATGGACACCTGTTATTCTCTCTCCCTGTCCTACTATTTCCCTTAAGTTGTTCTAGACTACAGGTGGAAGCCTTGGCCAGTAAACACTACATTCACTTGGGTAAGGAGAAGGGGTTACAGGAATTTTGCATTGAATCAGATTCCTTGGAGCTGTCTAAAGGAAAGCTTTCATGGAATGACTGGCAGATCAGACCTATACTGGAAGAGATAAAGCAGCTGGCTACCATTTCTAATGTTCCCAAGGCTGCCAATTTACCAGCTCGCTATCTGGCCTGCCAAAAGAGCTCCCAGTCCTCTAAGCATCTTCTGACACTACTGAAGCAGGACAGGGAGCAAATACCTCATTTGATTATGATAAAAGGTAATGAGTTTACATTCTAAGATTGTACGGGTAACATATCTCTCTCATAGCTTTGCAAATTCAGGCCCCAACCTGCTGATGTTAGGGTTGGCTTGCTGTACAAATGTTTATAGGCCACAGCCTGCTGGAGTTAGGGCTGTTTTGCCAATTTTATGGGTCTGGATTGCTTGGGAATTTGGTGCTAGAACTATAAGCTGTTTGGTAGAGGTTGATAGATGCGCCACAATGTTCCCTAAAATGTGGAGGTTAGGGCTGGTCTGTCATTATCAAACCCATAGGGACAATGCAGCTAAAGCTAATAAGGAACTACCCATATTGCTGCCATATTACTCTTTGCCTAGACAAACAGGAGCTACAAATAATCAAAAGTCAGGAAGGATTGAAGCTGCAAATGGCTCAGCTAATAACCTGCGATTGAATGGCAAGGCCCACAAAAAGAGCCAAGGTGTTACAAAGCAGACTCAGTTACAATATTACTATGGATGGATCCTTACTGACTCGCGGAGTCCCTGCTCAGATGTTTTGGGATGTAAGCTCGTCTGCTTTATGCTTCTATCTAAGAACAGCCATGCTCATGATTTGCCTAGACTGGGTAGGCCCGAGGCAATGCTGTATTCCCACAACTTGCCCTACTGTATTATACCACTCTCTATGATTGCGAACAGCTCTGATCACCTTTTGCCTAGACTTGGCAGGATGGAGTGCAAACAGTCTTCCAAGTTTCAGTTGTTGAGGAATAATGTACACATAGTAGAGCTGAATATAAATTGTACGTCTTTTAACTGTCCATTTGTAAAGGGACCTTTTGTCACTCCTTGTGATTATAGGAGTCTTTTGTGTAATAGGATCTATCCTTATTGGCATGTAAATGGAGGCAGTACTCCACGTTTTAATACTTTCACCCCTTTGAGTGTGGATCCATTAGGTCTTAGGATTGTACATGGATCCACAATCAAAAGGTCACGCCTTGTAAGGATGATATTAGGTTATATCCATCATCCACCAAATTATCTAATAAATTTGGAGTGGCGACCACCCTCATAATGAGGTTAGCCAAATTAAAAAAAAATCAACAAGATTTGAGGTCAAATCTTTTTCAAGTGGAAGGGAATGATACGAAATCATGTGTGATCACATGTTCCGGAAAATCCAAGGTACTTGTTCCAATTGTGAAAGATGAATCTCATGTATGGAGACCTGGAATAGGATGGAAAATAAGCCTCATGTTAGTCCCAAGGAGGTTCGAGACTCAAAAATGGGATAACAAAGGAAATCATAACAAGAGGCGTCAAATATTGTTTGCTGAGAGATTCTGCCACGTTTTAGTAATCAGGCCATATCTCTCTCACGTAACTCGGAATGGGTTGATTCTTGTGGCATTAGAAAACTAAGATCTAGAGCTAAAACTTTTATGTTTTGTATTTTCCCAGATTTTGACAGGATCAAGGTGAAAACATGCCATGAAGTTGCTCATCATGACATGACGCGGACGTGCGGGAATTTTTGGCGTTAATTTATTTTCTATTTTTGGTAATTTAGGATTTAAGTTATTTCAACGTTTCCTTTTATAGTATAATTCGTCTAGGGTTTATTTTAGGCCTATAAATAGGTGTTTCCTTCAGTTGTAATAAGGAGATAGAATTTTCAGATAATTTTAATAAGATTTCAGCGATTGATTTCTCACGTGTGAATTTTTATTCCTGCTAAGGATATGCTTGTTTACATCAACTGAGAACAGATAGTTTGTGCGAAGCGGACTAAATTGTTGGTTCTTTAATTTCCAGCTCACGAGTTGTTTGGTTGTTCTTGTTCATCGATTTTATTTGAAGGTCCTGCAATTGCTTCCATGACATACAAACTAGGGTTTGGAGCGAATCGATCCGAGTTTCGTATCACATCACTATACTTCACCAGAATTTTATAAGCCAAATTACAACTACATATGTCAACAAAATTCATAAGCAATTAACATGATCAAGGGGTGATCAATCCCATGGAATTTAAGCACAGAATTTCAACTTGGAAAATACTAAACTGTTTTCACAAGAATATTTTAGGCGCATTAAACATCTTGAGAAGAACTGAAAACCACAAGCATATGAATAAACAATGTGCATTCTTAAGAATCACATCCTCAAATTACATTGACTGCTGCTAAAAATCCATGTGTTGCCTTCTCCCAAGTTTACAATGGTGTCAAATTGTTTGCAAAATCAACTAATTAAGTAAACATGTTTAATTCACACAAAGAACATACAGACATTTAGCACCAATCAATTTCATGAAACAAAAAGATACCAGAGATCCTCACATCGTTATGTCTTTCAAAAGTTGGAAATTAAGTACCGAAAGAAGTGTAATTGCACAAGTCACATAGACGAAAGCAATACGAAGAACTCAATATAGGAGCACAATGATAACAAGAATAGTAGCCTGGGATAAATTGCCATACCTAAACAAAAATGAAAGAGTGCATTGTATGGTTTACTTTCCAATGCCCCAGTTCATATACTAACAACAGTTTCAAAATTGAAAACACAACCAACTTAAACAACTAAATAGTCAAACACAAAATTAGGGAAGAAAACGAATAACAATGGTAACATTTTCATGGTGACAGAGGGCAACAACTTTCACCTCTCTTAGAACCCGAGCTTGGTGCGGCGCCAGTGACGGCACTTGGTGTTGTATAGGATGGTATTGTCTGTCCGCATCCGGATCTAGTAAGGGATAGGCCTATTCTGGCTCTGCTTCTTCTTGATAGGAACATGTCATGGATTTTACTGCATTAAAGCAGCTTTTTACATAAAACTATGTAAATTATAAGATATCAAAAGGAGAAGAAGCCTTACTTGTCTAATCTTTTTCTGATTTTTCCCAAATGTGACAGCTCCATCTCTATCGATTCCAAGCCATTTGTTCCAACTAATTGAGCCATATTGTATAAACTTTGTCACTGTTTCAAACATGCATTTACTACAAAACACACAAAGATATGGGTGCATCAGTCAGTTTATATAGGAAAAATGTTAAGGCCCTGTTTGAACATGCTATTAATAATGCATCATAGCCATCAACAAGAAGTTGTCCAAAAGGGGCATACATTCAGAGGCAGTCCAAGCTTACTGTCATTCTTGGCAGTTTCTTAATGAAAACAAACACAAAAAGTAGTTCATACTCCCATGATTTTTTTTGGTAAAAGACGTGTAACAACAAAAGATCCTTTGTAATTGGTTGACTTATTGTTGAAATCCCGAGTTACTATGTTGCAAACAATTGACTTCCAAACTAAAATAATAATTTCCTATAATAATGGTTTGCATTTCCAAGGTGCAATTGCCCCTTTCAGTAACTGATTGAAGCAATAAGGGGATTTGTAAATTCCATCAACTTGCAGTTCTTGGGTTCTGTAGAACATCATCAACAGAATGGAAGGAGAACAAAATCTCAATGCTAACTTGTAAGATTGAAAAATCAATATGTGAGTAATCAAAATTTAATAGTGAGGCGGCTTAAGTGGCCTTAGTATTGACTGCTACATTTTCTAATCTTGATTAAGATCAGGGGAAAATGAGTACTTGCAACACAAAACTTGAATAAACTAAAAAAAACTTGAGAACCAAATTTATTTCATCACCAAATATGTACCCTTCATTTGAATCATAGCTGAAATGACATCCTAAAAGATAGAATAGGTACCGCAGAGGTAGGTAGGAGAGGGAGGCGGCAGAGGGAGGTAGGAGGGAGGCGGGAGAGGGAGGCGGACAGAGAGATGGCAGAGAGGGAGGCGGGAGAGGGAGGGGATAGGGATGCGAGAAAGGGAGGCGAGAAATATGTTTGGGTTTTAGGGTTACATAACTGTGAAAGGCCATATGCCTATTGCCACCTTTTTATTTTTCGTTTTATTAAAATACAATAGTTTGATATTTAACTATTTTTTAAATTATAAAAAAAAAAAATTTGTGCTTTTTTTCAATTTTATTATATTGATAAATGTTTTTATTACATATATATTTTTTTAAATTCTACTTTTTAAATAGTTTAATTCTATTAAATACGGATGAATAATAGTAAATAATTAAAAATAATAAAATAATGACATTATTCTTCATGTAAAGGTAGATATTTGTAATAATATAATATCATCGTACTAAAACATGACTAATTCAACTCATAAACAAAGTAGTTAATTATTTAATGCATTCCGTAATACTTATAGTTATATTCTTTTTTATTTTTTCTTTATTAGTTTATACTATTTTATTATTTGATAGTATAACAAAAAAAAGAAAAAAATTAACTAAATTTAGTTATCATATACCATACTCTTATTATATGGTTTGTTATCTTTGTCTTAATGTGAAAATCAGCATACAATGATTTGGTAGCTTAAAAGATTTGGACAATATTTAAACCCACGAGTATAATGAGTATTTTTCATTTATTGTTAATAATTTTAAAATACTATTGAAAATTTGGACTAACATTATGAAAAATATACATTTCACTAAATAATATTAATGAACAACTTAATTAATTATAGTAAGATTTTTGCCTAATGCGGGTTAGTAATTGATCTCGAGTGTCGTGGCTCGTCAATTTATCCTAATTTCACTTAATATAGTAGCAGTGAGCTAGGTTTCGTTCCTTAGGGAAATAGTCGATTCAAGAAGTTTGATATGCTCAATTATGTCACCAAAATATAACAAGACTAAAAGAATACTGATTACAAAATTTAACAGGAAGTAAATTGGTTTAACTCCACACGAATACGAATTGAAATGAACACACAAGTAAGACTCAGGAAGTAAAAGAAAAGTTCTCAAGAAAATGAAGCTGATAATCTAGGCTACTTCCGGGTGAATGCAACTTCTCATACATGCAGTATTACTAACATACAATCAAAGCAGATGAGGAGAATCACAAATGGAGACCGAAATTATAGTTAGCATGGTCACTACACTACAATTTTAGTCTCCCGACACCATCCTATCCTATGATCGGGCCTAAGAATGGTGAAGTAAAACCGTGTCATCTCAATTCCCCACTCAAATTACTCAGGCATGAACACCTAGAATCTCCCATGGTGAGGCCCGATCCTAGCATGTAAATTCATTATTTAAGTAGGAGAATCTCTTATCACCTTGTTCTCAGGATTATACAGACTCAAAGCTTCCTATGGTGAGGTCTAGCCTTAATATCTGTGCAAAATTCAAACAGGTTTAAGAACTCATGCATTCTCAGGTTCTTATTCATGGTTTTCATCCAAATCTTACAAAAGAAGACTCAATTCAGCATGACGACCGCAATCAAATCTCATTCATCAAATTCAGATCAAAAGCATGCACTTAACAAGTTTTACAGATTCAGTGCTGAGAATTTTCATTTCTTATATTAGATTGTTAGTTCTACTGCACATTTACAATTTCAACCTAGCATTCACCCTCAGTATCCTAGATTATCACACAATTAGCCACAAATCTCCATTTCAGCTTCACGATCAACAAATTGGAAGATTAAACAGTTCATAATCATTAATTGGAAGAGTTTACCAATTAAGAGTCTTAAAAGCTTCCAAATGCCGAGAGGATTGTCGCTTTTCTTCTCAATTTCCAGGAGATGTACAATGATCAGAGCAAATCTTTGATCGGAATCCAAAATAAAGCAACAAACTTAGAGAGATAAAGTAGAGAGAGAAAGTAGATCTCAAGAACACTTCCCACTCTTCAAAATCAAAAGTCGGTTACAATATGGAAAATGTGAATGGTGAATAATCAATCCCCTTACATGTTAGCTACCTTCCCTATATATAGAGTTGGGAAAACGTAACTAATACGCAACATAAAATGTATAAAGTGTTACAAAAGTGTCCTTGGCTGGGAAAGCCAAAATCAGCCCAAAACATGTGAAAAATTCGAAGTTGAAGAATCTGTTCAGCATTCCAGCGCCTTTATCTTGCAGTGTTGCGCCTTCAAGTCAGCGTTAGCGCCTTCTGTCTTGCGGTGCCGCGCCTTCAAGTCAGAGTTAGAGCCTTTGGGCTTCTGCCTCTCACGCCTTCACTTTTCAGCACTCCAGATAGAAGAATCAGAGTCGAACCATGCCTTCAAGCCTACAGAAATCGTGCCTTCAGCGTCCTCGCAGACTTCATTGCAGTCCAGCCTTTGCGAATTCACGCCTTCTCGCCTTGACACGTCACGCCTTCTGCTGCCTTGCTGAACTCCTGAAATCAGAAGTTCCAACACTTAGCCAATTTCCTGAAAACTCAAGAACACATTATTTTATGGAAGCAACTTCCAGCCAAAATTTGACCATGATGCACTGTGAATTAAAAGAATCTTAAACACGAAAGTTGTAACCCTTTGTCTTAGCTTTCCATAGCCATTTGAATCACCTAATGTGGAACTAAAACGAGAGAGTTACAACCCAACTACTGAAGTGCAACAAAGCTGAAAACCCATGAAGCAACTCTTCCAACACTTTGCCATTTTTTCAGCACCCATCAAGCGTAGGCTAAAAATTCTTGTTTCAAATTGTCGTAGGCCAAAATCCTTCTTCCAAGATTTTGTCGTGGGCAATTTTTTTCTTTCTTCAAGAATGGCTTACGACATGTCGTAAGCCATTTTTTTTCCTTCCAAGTTTGGGTCGTAAGCCAAAATCCCTTCTTTACTTGCTGAATGTGTCAAGTCGTGCTCAAGTGGTGTGGCAAGGTGGCGTGCCAAGTGAATTGTGCAAGTGTTCGTGCCAAAGTGAACGAGTGGTGTGCCAAGGTTGTACAAAAATTGCAAAAAATATGCCAAGGTTGTGTGTTGAATACTTGGCAAGGTAAGTGCATTGTGGTGGCAAGGTTGTGTGGCAAGGTGTAGGCCAAGGTGGTTGGCAAGTCTTGGCACATTGGTTTGGGCAAGTCTTGGCACGTTAGTTTGGCAGAACTTGGCAAGGTATTGGCTAGGTGTTGGCAAGATAAGTTAGCCGAGTTGGCAAAGATATTGGCAAAATATCCATTCCAGCACAACACCCTACTTTCATGCCAAATAAATGTGTGCTAGCCTCTGAATCAGCCTTGATGGTGAACTTAAGAATTCTAGATCCCCCTCTTAGCTTTCCAATAAATCAAGAAACAGCCTCATCAGGTACCTGAAACTCAAGATATCATCAACACACGAAACTGTGGCAGGCAGATAAAACCCTAAAACCCTATAATGATATTCCGCAAAACAACTCATATTTCATATTCTTGCACACACAATTGGAAAATAGTTAAAATATAAGAAATATAGTGAATTCAAAGAGCTTTTCAAAACGCCAAAGAACTCACCAATTGGATTAATATCAAGAGAGTTATGCCCAGATGAACTTCACTAACCAAATCTGCCAAAACCCTAAATTAAGTCTACCAAGTTCCTTTCGGTTTCATCCATCATCCTAGTTGTTTTGATCTCTCAACCTTGCCAATTAACATCAAACACACAATTGCTTAAGTTTATCATCATTTTTTGTCTCTTTTAACCATTTTAGTACAACCAATTGCCAACCACATAAATGCACAACAACACACAGAACATTGCACTAACTCATGAAAAACAAGTCAAAAGCTAAGTGAATTAAGCCATTTAAGTTGGTATAAAACCAACTTATCAAATTCCCCCACACTTGAACTCTTGCTTGCCCTCAAGGAAAGATACACACAAATTAACCCTTTTTATCACCCGTATGCAACCACGTTGTTCATTCATCCACAATGACCACATCCAAATTCATCAAAGCATTTTTCCACACAAAACTTAATACTTTGATGGTCCATGATGCCTAGCTCTCAGAGTTCAATACAAATTATCAACTAAGGCACAATGAATAAAGACCAAAATGTCATGCGTGCCAGTGTGTGCTGAGGAACATGAACTTCATCTATTCCTTTGTTATACACCCTCTAGCTGGTCTCACATACCATTCAATACATGCCAATCTCTTTGTCCACTCTTATGAACATGCAATCACAAGATCAATGGTACCTATGCGTACATTGGTACTCTATGGGATATTGCCCTTATTCTTCACATTAGTGCTGCACATTGGTGCACATATTGATGACTGGAATAATGCCTGGGTTTTATGGCTTTTTTCTCCAAATTTGATTGCTAGGTTCTTATGGATTTTTCCTTCCCAGTTGCCAATATGGCTTTTTCTCCATATCATTTCTTGTGCAAGCACATGTTTATAAGAATCCCAAATTGACTAAACATGCACGAATTCTGGAGACACCAGATAAATGCATAACAAACAGAAACAAATTCATACACATTACCTCCTATGTCAATTGAGTTTTGCATGGCATATCTATCTTACATTAACATCGTGCTTTAGTCAGCAAAATGTACCAATTTCTTCAACTTAGCACCAAGAACAAAAGTTTTCACATGTAAGATTCAAAACAAGTAATAGTGATGAATTTGGAATAAGCCAAAATGGACTAAGAACAAAATTTCACATGCGAGGTGATTACTCATTTTCTTTCCAATTTGATTGCCCTTGTTCCTTTCCTTTTAATTTCCTTCCTCTTCTGACCGAGACGATAGGTTCAAAACATTACCAAATTATTTTCTTCTCACACCAATTCACATCACAATTCTAACCCTCACACACAACACTACGCACTTAATTTCATTAATTCAAACTGTTGCACACAAGCAGAACTGAGTGATATAGTACCTTAAAATCCTTACAAGTAGCAAACTACAGACTGCTTTCTAATCATTCAACAATACGAGAAGAAAACTTCACACTAAGCTCAAAACACACAACAGCATTTAACATCACAACGTAATTCACGGCCATTCTTCATTCTTCATTTTCTTCAAAGTAAGACAGCTTGACTTCACACTATCATGGCCACTTCTCATGACTTCTAAAGAACCATACTTCACCAATCCATCAAGAAACAACATCTTCACAAAATCCACTTAACATTCTTGCAAAGAAAGAAAAACTTCATGAGTCAACAAGTCATCAAACTTCAAGACACGTACCAACTAGCCACTTCAACTACCTTCTCGGAACTGAATAATGTAATATGCTTGACATATTGGCTTCTCCATTCCAACAATACGTCAGCAATATGAACGAAACATATAAGCACAATTTCAACACTCAATTCACCACTTCATCACCACAATCTCACAAAGTAAAACACAGAACCAAAATAATTTCACACATAGTTTTTTTTCGCCCCCCCCCACACTTAGAATGAACATTGTCCCCAATGTAAAGCAGTTAAGATTGAGGAGCTCCCTGGGATGAAGTCGGATCAGATGAAGAAGGTGGTGAAAATGATGCTGTTGTGGCGAATGAAGCACCAGTAAATGGCTGTGCCTTATAATGAAAAAGACCATGAATTGGTCCTGGAAGAGACTGTCCCGAGGCTATCAATGGAAATCTTGCAGCGGGTGTAAACTCCGAATTTGGGATGAACGTAGGAGTGTGGGGCATAGGAGGTATACGACCAAATATAGGTAACGGATGCAAAGAAGGGCTTGCTGTCACTCCAGGTGGGAGTTCGAACACGGTACCACTAACCATATCGCACGACAAATTAGGAATCCGATATCCAGCTAACTGTGCTGAAGTTGGAGTCGGTTTTGGAGGTCCCGAATCAGAATGGTAATAGACCGTCATCTTATTGCACCTATCCAGCTCCATCTGCATTTTCATTTGCCTATGGTAGAGTACCTCAAATTGCTGTTGAGAAACAGTAGTCAAGTCATCGAACTTCTGATCCACAGTCGAGGCATGTGCCGTCCATTCTTGCTGCATGTTTTCCATGCCTTCGTGCATTCGTTCCAACCTCTCATCCATGTTTGATAATCGTGCACCCATGTTTGTGAATTGCTCATCCATATGGGAAAACTAATGCGCAACTGATTGCTGAAGACCTTGAATCGCGCCTTGAAGAGACTCAAAATTAAAAGGATGCTGCTCCTGACTCTCAACATACGTCGGATTGGCACTTCCCCCATGAGATACCTCCACACTCAAAGTCCTTGTCTGCTCCAGTTCCTTGTCCTGTGCCAAGTACTTTAAGTAGAGTTGTTCAGGAATAGGAGACTACATCTTCTCCCAAGCGCCAAGCTGATCATCCACACCTTGTGTCACACAGAGCTCCTGAATTAGTAAAGGAAAATACAGTGCTTTACTGTTCTGGGTAGTCCCATCTTTGATGCTCGCAAGGATGATACGTCCCACGTCGATCCGGCGCTTCCTTCGGATTGCAGAAATTAAGAATAATCGGTTCTGAATCACCTCGGTTCTTTGTGAACTTGGCATGAGGCGAGACAGCACAAACAACAGCCATATCTTCGCATCACTCTTCAAGTATTCATTCCGAATATGTAAATGTTCACCCTTTGAATTAAGCTCCCAAATTGCCCCATTATGTGCCAACTCCTCTATCAAAGCTTCATCCAATGCCTCATCGGTTGGGAATTTGATCGGATCGATAGGATAATCAGGTGTACCCAAATGTGCATTGATAATCTCGCTCGTGATTCGAACCCAAATGCCTCTCACATAGACAGCTTCATCCTTCGGAGACCCTGCATTTGCATAGTATTCCCGTGCAATGCTCACATTACAAAACTCAGGGGCAACCGTAAGCCTCTCATGGAATTTGTAAAATTTCATCAGCTTCTTAAACGGCCCTTTCTCCACACTGAACCCGCGTTCAAGGTGTATATATTTCATATTGAACCCTTGCTCCCAACGTCTCATGGCATCCTCATCAACGAACAGAGACACCTCAGGGACTCCTTTCCGTTTCTTAGGGGTCGGGGCTGGCATCGCATATTGAGGGGGCTCCTCAAACATTTGCATATCATCCGGAAAATACTCCGGGTCAGAATCAGTTTCATCAGGTGCTTGAGCTCTTCCTTTTCCTTTCTTTGAAGTCGTGGCTTTTCTTGAAGTCAAATCTTTCTTTGGTGCCATTCCTATTAAAGTTCAACTTATCAAAACCTATCCAAGGCAAAACAAATGCATTGAGAATTTTCACTATGCAATCGCATATTTAACAATTCTTGAAACTAGAAATCCGCATGAATAGAAAGTAAACATCATTCAAAAGACAAGGAAAATCAGTTCAAACATAAAGCATCAAAGTTGTAGAGCACTCTTAAAGCGAAAGTTTAGGACAAGAGTCACTCGATTTGGAGTCAAAATAACCAAATTATGGCTAAGATACCGAAATTCATTAAACTGTTTAGATTCAGCATTGCCACAATTCACAATTCAGAACACGAACACACATTGTCCTCAAAATTAAACCATGTTCCAGGCAAAACCAACAAAAGTGTATAACATAAGAATTGTAGCCCTTCCTCTTAGCTGAATTTCCCAATTTGAATCAACAAAATTGGACATACCAAGCTCAAGTTATGACTGTTTTACAGAAATGTGGAAAACCTGGCAGCTTTCACAAATCCCAAAAATCTTATCAAAGTAAACTCACCTTTCCATCTATTTTTGGCTACATTCCAGGCAAACCTAGTAAACATGGCAAACATAAACTTTGTAGCTCACAGTCTTAGCAAAAATCTCCCATTGGAATCATGTAATTTGGACATTCCATTTGCAATTTCTACCCAAAATACCGAGACATGTCAAGCTAGGCAGATTCATCAAATTCAAATCCTGATTTCAATGTGTACTTCACATTCTAAGCCTTTTTAGCCTATGTACCAGCCACAATTATCAAAAGTGTACAAAATAAACGTTGAAGGTTATCATGTTGGCTAAACGATGAAACTGGAATCACTTCATTTCAACACTCCTAACTCAAGTTATGCTCTAAAAACAGAAACGTGGCAAAGCTGGAATTCTTGAAAATCAAAATTGTTAATCATACCACCTCCACACTTAACATGCATTGTCATTTGGCTATCAACATCATGTTTTCCATATTATCAAAATCATGCCTTCACTTTCATTACTTTGACATTTCACTTGAACAACAAAGATTCAAAAAGCTTAAAGGAGGATTTGAAACATACCTTGATAGGAAGCTAGAATCAACTCTTTGAAGGAACGAAATTGAGAGGTTTAATGTGAGCACTAAGCTTAATTATCACCGCTCTTATGTTTTCAACAATAGACACCTTACCAAGACAAGCACTAGACGTTGCACTTTATAGACAAATGAGGAAAAAGAAAATCGGTCAAACAAGCTAAGCAAATGTTCCTACCAAACACTACCAAACAAGCAAGTCATTCAAAGGTGGGTCCCGATTCTTTTCAAGACATGTGCATGCTTCAGCTCAAGGCATGTGAATTCTGATTTCTTCCTCTGCCCAACACAACTTCATGCATTCATACCACGCAAAACAACAACCCCAAGCTGCACTCCAAATCACCTAAAATCTTCAAGACTTAAATGGAACCATTTCACTTTAATGCATGCAACGATTTCTTCTGCCAACTAAAGATAAAATTTATGACCATCCAGGCAAAGATGTAAGACCTTGTTCATTCTTATCATACATTTATGACCGAACAATGACAATATCAACTTTCTCAGAATATCAAATCATGAATAGCAGAGAATTGCTTTCATTCAATTTTACCACATTTAAACAAGCAACTAAAACTCTACTATCTAATGACTCACACATAACCGAAACTACCTTAACACATAACCTCTAAACTAACACGCTTACTTAATGAAAATATCATTACTCAAGAACGCTTACTACCACACTAAATACATCAAAAGACATTAACAAAACAAGAATAGCAGCATGGTACAATCTTCTTCTATTTGCACAACTAAGCTTCCCCGTGAGAAAAGACAAGACAAACAAGAGCAAAGGAACCTGGCCATCCACTTGTCTACAGGCCACGGGAAATTCTTGCTAGTCTTTCTTCTTCTTGTAACCCAAGCCATTGACGAGGTCCCAGAAGTCCAAGAGGATTTTGAGGATTAGCATCTGAAGTGATATCAACTCCCTTGCTACGAGCCATGGCTGTTATCAGAGCTGGGAAATACATCGGTGCAAACTCACTTCTTTGTGCCCGCCTGATAAACTCTAATATCAACTTACCAACATCAATAGAGAAATCATGTAAAATAGCATAAATCAAAAGAACGCGTTCTCTAGATGCGATATATGCACGGTTAGTAGGTAAAAGCCTGGAATTTATAAACATTAACCACAATTTTGCCTCAGTTGTGAGTTCACTAGTAGGTACATATAAAGCCTCGCGTCGAGCATTCCTCACCCATCTAGCACCAGGTAAAGTCACTGAAGCCAGCAAGTGATCAGTATCGTCAGCCCGAAGCAACCTACAATAAGTGTTACCATGAAAATCATCAAGGAGATAAAGCAGATTGATACTGTGTCGGGTGACCTTCAAATATTTTCCTCTAACAAACACTGAATGAACTCCATTAGCTCGTGAATTAGCATAAAATTCTCTAACTATGTCCATATTCACCACAATTAGGGCTCGTGCAAAATGAGTCCAAGAATGTCTGAAGATCACATCCTCAAACTTCCTGGAAGGATCCTAAAACGGTCTTTCAATCATAACGGGTCTGTTGAGAAAGCTATGATAAAGGTTTTCAGCAGTTGCATTCACAAAATGGGGAAAGTTAGCGGGTTCAAAATCAACAACCATTTCTTCATCAGCAGAAGAAGAAGAAGAAGGGGATGAGGTGGTTCCTGGATCTTCACTAAAGATAGCATACTCATACGGATTCAGGTGAGGGGCATAAGAATCCATGATTGCGAATGAAGAGTTTCTAACTAAAGTAAAGAAGCAGTGTGTGAACAAAGTAATGAACAAGCCTAAGAAAAATGTGCATTATATAGAATTTCCAGGCTCACTATCAACAAGCACATGTGACAGAGATAACCAAATGAAAACACATATGTCATGGCTTCTTGTCCTTATTACTTCATTATTGAAACCATCCAAATCAATGATGTATTAAAGTTCACGGGATGAGCTTTAAATCTTACCAACAGATCTTTTACCTAAGTTGTGGATATTGTGAAACTCAGTTTTACCCAGATGGATTGAAAAGTGAAATCCCATTCCCTGCTTTGATCAATAATGCCCATCATCCTTCTGAGAAATTGCCAAAATGTACACCAGTCATGTTATGAGATTGTGACCATAATTGCTACTAAATTCAACACAACAAAAATTACAAACAAAAGAAATCACACAAACTATAACAAAGGAAGAAAATCAGGGTTGCCTCCCAGGAGCGCTTGGTTTAATGTCCTCAGCTTGACCATGCTTCAAAGCTCATGGTGAGAGTAAAGGATCATCCAAGTAAAGCTCTTGGGTAGCTTGTGCCAAATTAGCACTGCCTTTGTCCTCAGATGACAGGTAAGATTTAAGTCTGTGACCATTCATCTTCCATTTACTGCCATTCTTGTCATTTTGAATTTTCACAACTCCATAAGGCTTAACATCAATAACCCGAAATGGTCCACTCCACCTTGATTTTAACTTGCCAGGAAAGAGTCGCAATCTAGAGTTATATAACAAAACCAATTGACCTATTGCAGAACTCTTAGCTTGAATATGTGCATCATGCCATCGTTTAGTTCTTTCCTTGTACATCTTAGCATTCACATATGAATTGAACCGAAACTCATCTAATTCATTCAAATCCGTCATGCGTTTCGATTGAGCTCCATCTAAATCCAAGTTAAGCTTTTGGATTGCCCAATATGCTCTATGTTCAAGCTCCACAGGCAAGTGGCACTCCTTACCAAAAACCAATCGAAAGGGTGAAGCTCCAATGGGAGTCTTATAAGCTATCCTATATGCCCACAATGCATCATCGAGCTTTGATGACCAATCCTTTCGACTAGGATTAACAACCTTCTCCAGAACCCTCTTAATTTCTCGGTTTGAAATTTCTGCTTGCCCACTGGTTTGTGGATGATAAGATGTAGACACTTTATGTGTCACTCCATATTTAGCTAGAAGAGCTTCAAAAAGTTTATTGCAAAAATGTGTACCACCATAAGATATGATTGCTCTTGAAGTGCCAAATCGTGTGAAGATATGTGACTTCAAGAATGCTGTAACACTACTTGCATCATTGTGGTCAAGTGCTTGAGCTTCAATCCATTTTGAAACATAATCGACAGCCACTAGAATGTACTCCTTGCCTCCTGACTTTGGAAAAGGACCCATAAAGTCTATTCCCCAGACATCAAACAATTCAACCTCTAGAATATTATTCAAAGGCATTTCATTCCTTGAGGATATATTCCCAGTCCTTTGACATTTATCACACTGTCCAACCCAAACCTTGGCATCTAAGAAAATATTAGGCCAATAAAAACCA
The DNA here is from genome assembly GCA_016586305.1 of Ophiorrhiza pumila. Classification (NCBI taxonomy): domain Eukaryota; kingdom Viridiplantae; phylum Streptophyta; class Magnoliopsida; order Gentianales; family Rubiaceae; genus Ophiorrhiza; species Ophiorrhiza pumila. Next base: position 20,458,005 of record BLIW01000005.1, read on the forward strand.
GATTGAAGAATTTTGAACCCTGTCCTGGCTGAACCAAAATGACCTCCACAAGGACCCTCGTGACATGCTCTCAAAATGTCCTCCTTGTCCTCTTCCTTGACACACTTTCTGATGATTTGATCACTGCAAGATTTGTATAAGGCATCACCCTCCCAAAAGTAATGTTTAGCATCATTCCTCAATTTCTTCTTTTGTTCATGAGAGTAATACGTAGGGACTTTGCCTGCCACCACAAAGTTTGCAATTTCAGAATACCAAGGCAGACATCCCTTTTCTATCTTGAAAACTTGTTCATCTAGGAATTCTTCCATTATCAAAATCCTTGCATCATCTTGAGCCTCAGTCTCCAATCTAGAGAGGTGATCAGCCACAACATTTTCACACCCTTTTATGTCTTTGATCTCCACATCAAATTCTTGCAAGAGTAACACCCACCTTATTATCTGAGGCTTTGCTTCTTTCTTGGCCAATAAGTACTTCAGAGCAGCGTGGTCTGTATGCACTATGAAGGTAAGCTCGGAATTTATCAAATGAGAACACAACGGCCAACATTTCCTTCTCAGTGGTGGTGTAATTGAGTTGGGCTCCATTTAACAGCTTGCTTGCATAATATATGGTGTGGAAGATCTTGTTCCTTCGTTGCCCAATGACAGCCCCCAAGGCATAATCACTGGCATCACACATAATCTCGAAATGTTCACCCCAATTTGGAGTGATTATCACAGAAGCCTCAACAAGCTTTGCTTTCAACATGTCAAAAGCCTCAACACATTCTACTCCAAAATTGAACTTGACATCCTTCTCCAGCAAATTAGAAAGAGGTCTAGCAATCTTGGAGAAGTCTTTTATGAACCGTCTATAAAATCCAGCATGGCCAAGGAAACTTCGTACTCCTTTTACACTGGTGGGATGAGGCAGTCTTGAAATTACATCTATTTTAGCTTTATCTACCTCAATGCCTTTGCTCGAAATTTTATAACCAAGCACAATTCCTTCTTGAACCATAAACTGACACTTCTCCCAATTAAGCACTAGATTTGTTTCTTCACATCTTTGCAGTACCTTGGCCAAATTCTCCAAACAATTCTCAAATGTCATGCCAAAAACCGAAAAGTCGTCCATGAATATCTCAATTACATCCTCCACCATGTCATGAAAAATTGACATCATACACCTTTGAAAAGTGGCAGGTGCATTGCATAATCCGAATGGCATCCTTTTGTAGGCAAAAGTACCAAAGGGGCATGTAAAGGTTGTCTTGTCTTGATCCTTTGGGTCTATGGCTATCTGATTATACCCAGAGTATCCATCCAGAAAACAATAGTACAAGAATCCAGCAATACGGTCCAAGAGTTGCTCAAGAAATGGCAAAGGAAAATAATCCTTCCTTGTTGCTGAGTTGAGTTTCCTATAATCCATGCAGACTCTCCAAGCATTGACCACCCTTGTTGCCAGAAGTTCATTTGCCTCATTCTTGACCACTGTCACACCTCCTTTTTTTCGGGACGCACTGAACTGGGCTCACCCACTCACTATCTGATATGGGAAAAATCATTCCGAAATCCAACAATTTAATCACCTCTTTTTTCACTACTTCCATCATCTGAGGATTCAACCTCCTCTGCCTATCCCTTACAGGTACTGAATTTTCTTCCAAGAGAATCTTGTGCATGCATATGGAAGGACTGATGCCTTTGATGTCTGCAATTGTCCAACCCAGAGCCCTCTTGTATTTCCTCAAAACAACCAAGAGTTTCTCCTCTTGCCAACCGTCCAGTGTAGAAGATATCACTACAGGCAAAGTTTCACCCTCACCAAGATAAGCATATTTCAAATAAGGTGGAAGTGGTTTGTGTTCAAGCTTTGGAGGTACTTCAATGGATGGCAGCAACTTCTCATTCCTGCATAAATTCTCATTTTTCCTCACCTCAATGGGAGTACACAACGTGTTAGTAGCAACAGGGCATTTTTCATCTTTCAACATTTCATCACAAGAATCATGTAACCTATCTTCTACCACACTTGTTTCCATTTGAACATCAAACACTTCATATTGCATTTCACCTATAGACTCTTCAATAACACAACATTCTACAAGATTTTCAAGTTCATTAAGAATTATGCAATCTTCCTTGTCTAACTCCACAATCTTACCATCCTCATTGTGCATATTCAATTCATCAGTGCAAAAATAGTCATGAGCAACTTTATCATCAAGCATATGCATTGAACACGCAACAGTTCTAATTACAAAACAAGTCTCTACATATGAGGGATGCTTCATGGCATAGTTGACATCAAAAACTACTTGTTCATCATTAATTCTATTAAATACGGATGAATAATAGTAAATAATTAAAAATAATAAAATAATGACATTATTCTTCATGTAAAGGTAGATATTTGTAATAATATAATATCATCATACTAAAACATGACTAATTCAACTCATAAACAAAGTAGTTAATTATTTAATGCATCCTGTAATACTTATAGTTATATTCTTTTTTATTTTTTCTTTATTAGTTTATACTATTTTATTATTTGATAATATAACAAAAAAAAGAAAAAAATTAACTAAATTTAGTTATCATATATCATACTCTTATTATATGGTTTGTTATCTTTGTCTTAATGTGAAAATCAGCATACAATGATTTGGTAGCTTAAAGATTTGGACAATATTTAAACCCACGAGTATAATGAGTATTTTTCATTTATTGTTAATAATTTTAAAATACTATTGAAAATTTGGACTAACATTATGAAAAATATACATTTCACTAAATAATATTAATGAACAACTTAATTACTTGTAGTAAGATTTTTGCCTAATGCGGGTTAGTAATTGATCTCGAGTGTCGTGGCTCGTCAATTTATCCTAATTTCACTTAATATAGTAGCAGTGAGCTAGGTTTTGTTCCTCAGGGAAATAGTCGATTCAAGAAGTTTGATATGCTCAATTATGTCACCAAAATATAACAAGACTAAAAGAATACTGATTACAAAATTTAACAGGAAGTAAATTGGTTTAACTCCACACGAATACGAATTGAAATGAACACACAAGTAAGACTCAGGAAGTAAAAGAAAAGTTCTCAAGAAAATGAAGCTGATAATCTAGGCTACTTCCGGGTGAATGCAACTTCTCATACATGCAGTATTACTAACATACAATCAAAGCAGATGAGGAGAATCACAAATGGAGACCGAAATTATAGTTAGCATGGTCACTACACTACAATTTTAGTCTCCCGACACCATCCTATCCTATGATCGGGCCTAAGAATGGTGAAGTAAAACCGTGTCATCTCAATTCCCCACTCAAATTACTCAGGCATGAACACCTAGAATCTCCCATGGTGAGGCCCGATCCTAGCATGTAAATTCATCATTTAAGTAGGAGAATCTCTTATCACCTTGTTCTCAGGATTATACAGACTCAAAGCTTCCTATGGTGAGGTCTAGCCTTAATATCTGTGCAAAATTCAAACAGGTTTAAGAACTCATGCATTCTCAGGTTCTTATTCATGGTTTTCATCCAAATCTTACAAAAGAAGACTCAATTCAGCATGACGACCGCAATCAAATCTCATTCATCAAATTCAGATCAAAAGCATGCACTTAACAAGTTTTACAGATTCAGTGCTGAGAATTTTCATTTCTTATATTAGATTGTTAGTTCTACTGCACATTTACAATTTCAACCTAGCATTCACCCTCAGTATCCTAGATTATCACACAATTAGCCACAAATCTCCATTTCAGCTTCACGATCAACAAATTGGAAGATTAAACAGTTCATAATCATTAATTGGAAGAGTTTACCAATTAAGAGTCTTAAAAGCTTCCAAATGCCGAGAGGATTGTCGCTTTTCTTCTCAATTTCCAGGAGATGTACAATGATCAGAGCAAATCTTTGATCGGAATCCAAAATAAAGCAACAAACTTAGAGAGATAAAGTAGAGAGAGAAAGTAGATCTCAAGAACACTTCCCGCTCTTCAAAATCAAAAGTCGGTTACAATATGGAAAATGTGAATGGTGAATAATCAATCCTCTTACATGTTAGCTACCTTCCCTATATATAGAGTTGGGAAAACGTAACTAATACGCAACATAAAATGTATAAAGTGTTACAAAAGTGTCCTTGACTGGGAAAGCCAAAATCAGCCCAAAACATGTGAAAAATTCAAAGCTGAAGAATCTGTTCAGCATTCCAACGCCTTTAGTCTTGCAGTGTCGCGCCTTCAAGTCAGCGTTAGTGCCTTCAGTCTTGCGGTGCCGCACCTTCAAGTCAGTGTTAGCGCCTTTGGGCTTCTGCCTCTCACGCATTCACTTTTCAGCACTCCAGATAGAAGAATCAGAGTCGAACCACGCCTTCAAGCCTACAGAAATCGCGCCTTCAGCGTCCTCGCAGACTTCCTTACAGTCCAGCCTTTGCGAATTCACGCCTTCTCGCCTTGACACGTCACGCCTTCTGCCGCCTTGCTGAACTCCTGAAATCAGAAGTTCCAACACTTAGCCAATTTCCTGAAAACTCAAGAACACAATGTTTTATGACAGCAACTTCCAGCCAAAATTTGACCATGATGCACTGTGAATTAAAAGAATCTTAAAACAAGAAAGTTGTAACCCTTTGTCTTAGATTTCCATAGCCATTTGAATCACCTAATTTGGAGCTAAAACGAGAGAGTTACAACCCAACTACTGAAGTGCGACAAAGCTGAAAACCTATGAAGCAACTCTTCCCACACTTTGCCATTTTTTCAGCACCTATCAAGCACGTAGGCTAAAAATTCTTGTTTCACAAAATCCTTCTTCCAAGATTTTGCCCACGACATGTCGTGGGCAATTTTTTTCTTTCTTCAAGAATGGCTTACGACATGTCGTAAGCCATTTTGTTTTCCTTCCAAGTTTGGCCTACGACATGTCGTAGGCCAAAATCCCTTCTTTACTTGCTGAATGTGTCAAGTCGTGCTCAAGTGGTGTGGCAAGGTGGCGTGCCAAGTGAATTGTGCAAGTGTTCGTGCCAAAGTGAACGAGTGGTGTGCCAAGGTTGTACAAAAATTGCAAAAAATATGCCAAGGTTGTGTGTTGAATACTTGGCAAGGTAAGTGCATTGTGGTGGCAAGGTTGTGTGGCAAGGTGTAGGCCAAGGTGGTTGGCAAGTCTTGGCACATTTGTTTGGGCAAGTCTTGGCACGTTAGTTTGGCAGAACTTGGCAAGGTATTGGCTAGGTGTTGGCAAGATAAGTTAGCCGAGTTGGCAAAGATATTGGCAAAATATCCATTCCAGCACAACACCCTACTTTCATGCCAAATAAATGTGTGCTAGCCTCTGAATCAGCCTTGATGGTGAACTTAAGACTTCTAGATCCCCCTCTTAGCTTTCCAATGAATCAAGAAACAGCCTCATCAGGTACCTGAAATTCAAGATATCATCAAACTACCAAACTGTGGTAGGCAGATAAAACCCTAAAACCCTATAATGATATTCCTTAAAGAAACTCATATTTCATATTCTTTCACACACAATTGGAAAATAGTTAAAACATAAGAAATGTAGTGCATTAAAAGAGCTTTTCAAAACGCCAAAGAACTCACCAATTGGATTAATATCAAGAGAGTTATGCCCAGATGAACTTCACTAACCAAATCTGCCAAAACCCTAAATTAAGTCTACCAAGTTCCTTTCGGTTTCATCCATCCTCCTAGTTGTTTTGATCTCTCAACCTTGCCAATTAACATCAAACACACAATTGCTTAAGTTTATCATCAGTTTTTGGTCTCTTTTAACCATTTTAGTACAACCAATTGCCAACCACATAAATGCACAACAACACACAGAACATTGCACTAACTCATGAAAAACAAGTCAAAAGCTAAGTGAATTAAGCCATTTAAGTTGGTATAAAACCAACTTATCAGTAATATATTGCGCACATTTACTATTTGTCCAACACACTATTTAAATTAAGTATTGGATTTTTAATTTGTGAATAATTGAGTTTCTTTCTATTTTCTAATTATGAGCTTAATTGTAAATTTCATGCCATATATCACGTTAGTTAACTACATTAATTTCTTATAATAGTGTATGGGTCAATTTGCAAATATTAGAGTGTCATAGTATAACTAAACTAAATATAGAACAACATTACAAATATAGAAAAAAATTTGCCATTTCATGTTATGTAAGTAATTAATTAATATACCAATGAATTCGTCCAATTACTAACGTTCCAAGTTGAATTAATAATTTGTTGCAATCCTATTATTTGTCTAACATTCAAATTAAGTATTTAGCCATTTAATTATGTCAATTAAGTGTGTAAAAAATGCATCCCCTAAATAATACTAATTGGTAACTGATAAGTCGATTTTATATCGACTTATATATGCTATATCACGTAGCTTTTGACTTGTTTTACATGCAAAGTTGTAGTGTTATGTGTCATTCTGTGATAGCAGTACGGATCAAATGGAGGAAAGATTCAGAATTTTTGTGATAGCAGTACGGATCTACCACCACCGCCTCACCTACAAGGACCACCTCATCACCACCGAAGTTGCTTCATCGATTCCAGGCCATAACCCTCACAATCTCTACCGATCAGCTTACAGCATAACACGCTTGGATCTAGCAACGAGCTCAGCTGGATAGATCTCTGATTGGAAGAGGGAAGAGGACAAAGACAGCTTATTTTCAGATTTTAATGGGAGCAGTCATGACTCAGCCCCATCTATCCTCTCCCACCCTCCGTCGTGGATGTATGGGTCAATCGGCTCCACCGCCGGAGCTCACTCAGCTTCGGCTCTTCAAGTACAAGGCCAGATCCAAGGCTGTAACTTCATCTATCTCTCTTCATTCAGCTCCTCATTCAGTACTTTCGGAGAGAAAGGAAAAGGAGCTCAGCTCCAAAAGAAATGCTTGGCAAAATCAGGCTCTCCGGCCACCACTTCTGATGCCTCTCTCCACCAGCCTTTTACTCACCTCCCTCCACTTTCTCCACTTAAGGAACAACCATACAGATCGGTTACTCAGCAAGCAAAGGCAGCTTCTCGTATGGAGTGGCCACGGTTATTTGGATTTGTAAATTGTTGAAGATGCACAAATTCAGACCGGGTACTCACCAACCCGGTTAATGTTCATACTTCTCCTTGACACTGACGTCTATTGCTCATAAATTGGCCCGAGTAGACAAACGAAGCTGCCATACGGGACAACCCTACTCGGAGCTGAGGATTTTCATTTGCTGAAAAGAATGATAACTTCAAGCTCGTCATTGAAATGGTCGAGTCTGGAGGTAATGCTTCTCTGGTATTAGATTCTGGAACTGAGAATTGAATAACTTGATGGAAAGTTACATTTGTCGTTGATATGAGATTTTGAATTTGAAATGGTAAATCCCATTGCTGAGTAGAACCTGATTCTTTGACAATGACTCTTTATATTGATTCTCAATATGCCCTGTTTGTGGCAAATGTGGACATTTGCTTTGATTGGAAAAGTAATGACTTAGTGCTGCCTTAGTGAAGACGACTATGGAAATGAAATGGTCACAAGCGTGTTTGTTGCAATTACTTCCCGTTCATGATGAAGATAATGTAATGGAGTAGACACATTTGGAACTTGAATGTGGATTTCACCATTTGCTGCTGGTAATTTAACCATGTAATTGGTAATTATTCCTTGCCGCTTCTGGGAAATGTATTGGATATTCATGTACTTGGTAGAGCTTGGTTGTGCAAATTCTGCCGAAGATTGATGAAAATGCCTTGCTGATGTTATGATGTGTGGCCATACTTGCATGAGCTGATATGGAGCCCTACACTATAAAGAATATTCTTGGATGGCTAGAGTCATGTGGTAAAGCAGCTTCATCAGCTGCGCAATTTCGATTACTTTAAATTCGATTACTTTGAACTTTTTGTAAATTGCAACATGATCGGGCTTACACTTTCTAGAGGGATTCAGAGCATTACTACTTTGGTTACTCCTAAAGTAGTGTTTCTCTAAACCCCGCGCGCACTTAGCTCATAGAAATTCTCATGTAATGATTTTCATGTAATGGAGTAGTACTCCAAACTTTTGATTTTTTAGGTTTTTCTTGTTGTAGCGGTGTGGTCAGGTATATCCGGCACCGTCTTTTGCCCATGACTATATATATAAGATCGTTTTTATTAAAAAAAATGTGTCATTCTGTGCATTTTATGTGGGTTATAACTTGGAGTGCTAAAATGAAGAAAAAGACCATAAAACGGTACAAAGTTGTGAAATCATGTGTTGAGTTATTTGTTCATGAGATGCATAATGGGAAGTGTTATGTGTGCACATCTTCACCGCGCACAGCACATGCACCACGCGCACCGCACGAACACCGCGAGTGCATGCATGCAGTACCTCATGCACACTGCGAGTAGCACTCACGCGCATCGCATGCACACCTCGCGCACACATGCGCGCAGCACTCTCACGCACAGCCACACATAGCGCATGCTGCGCGTAGTGTGCGTACGATGCAGCACACACATACATAGCGCACGCTGCGCGAGCAGCTCTCGCCCACGCCCGTAGGCTAGTGCGCGGGCATCTCCGTACTTGCGCGCAGCAGCACGCACTAGCCGCGCACGGTAGCACCTTAGCTGCGGCATTTCATAGCACACTTATGCAAACACTTGCGGCATTTCACAACACATTCATGCACTCACTTGCGGCACTTTACAGCACACACTTTATGCATATCACGGTACACATTTGTGCACGACTCGTGCACTAAAAGCACACTTCATGCACACAACTTTAGCAACACAATGAATGAACATGAATGCCACTACACTTCATGCAGGAGCAATTGCACAATTTTACATATGCACACACAAGCACACCATGAGAATACATGGTGCGGCCACAGGAGGCGGCCGTACCTTGCAGGAAAAGTGCATGGTGCAGCCGCCTCAGTGAAGAAAAGTGCATGGTAAGGCCGCATGAGGCAGCCGCACCATGGAAGGACTTGAATGGTGTCACTGCTTGAGGCGGCCGCACCGTGTAAACATAATGCATGGTGCGGCTGCATCAGGCGGCCGCACCGTGTTAATATCAGTTTTGTTGTCTTCAGAATTTTCTAAGTGTTTAACTTTCCTCTCTTTGTGCAGAACTTTGAAGGCGTGTGATTTTGAGGCTCAGAAGCGTGAATAGTGTGATGGTGGCGTAAAGACCTATTGCTTGAAGGCATGGGTTGAGTTTTGGGCTGTCTTGGAGTTCATGCACGTGCACAGTGTTTGAGCCATTTGTTTTGTATTGGCATTTCTGTAATTTAGGGCTTAGTTTACGGTTGCGTATTGTTTACGTTTTGTAACCTCTATAAATATAGGAATTAGTCATGATTCGAGGGGGGATCGATCATTCTAGATTTTTACCAGACTTTTAATTTGTGACCGGGAACGTTTTCTCTCTAGATTTTCTCTCTCTTCCAATTTAGCTCCAATTTCGATTCCGATCGAGAATTTGATTCGAACATTGTAAATCTTTCCTCAAACAAGGAGGCATTTCACAATTCTCTTGTGAACTTGAAGCATTCAAAGCAACTCAGTCGGTATAATTTTCCATTTATTGCTATGAATTGCTTGTTGTCTTTTATTCCCGATCGTGAATTGGAAATGGAGTTTTGTGGCTAAGTTGATGATGTTCTAGGGTTTGGATCGGGAGATTGTGTAATTAAACCTCGAAATGCTATGCAATTGACATAACTTCTAAGAATGAAATCATACTTGAGCTTAATGCATGGAATATGTCAATTTTCAGTACTTTATTTAGTTCAATAATTTAAATCAAATAACAAAATAAGAATTATACTAACTTTTTAAGAATCTATCCAAACACAGGGTAAGTATTCAGATTCCTCACAATTAAATTCCTAGGAATCATAAGATCTGGAAAAATATTAATTTTCCTCAAAATTAAAATCCCAATAATCACATTCCTATTAAACATTACTTTCCTGCCAACCAAACGAGTATTTGGGTAATATTTTCTTCGCAACACAATACACAATTTTTTACCTAGAATTGAGATTATAAAAAATATGCGATCGTCATCGATACATGATAGTACACGCATCTAAATTATCAAAAGATAAGTCGCATGTCGAGAAAACTCTAGGGCTCGTTTGGTTGGTGCTAAAGTAAAGTATTTTAGGAATTTGATTTCTAGGGTTTTGATTTTGAGAAAAATAAATACAACAACTTTCTTTTTTGTATTTGGTTAAATCACGGAATGTTAATAAAACTTAGTCAACATCCATGTTTCACTGTTTCATTTAAATTAATCAACCAAAGAATGTAATACATTTTTGGTTCAATTATTAAAAAAGTATCTTTGTGATATACAAAAAAAATTATTTTCTAATCATTCTTTAAAAATTTTCATTTCTATGTAATAAACAATTATTATTCAACAAAATATAAAATGCTTGTAAAATTATAATGTCGAAAATAAGAATTATCATATAACTTTTGTGTTATAACAAACAAATAAAAAAAAAACCAAAAGGCTAACAAATGTAAATCACATATTTAATGCTATAAATATTGTTTTATTATATGAATAACATATAACTTTATATATTTTTTAAAATTAATGTTGTCTATTTATTTATATTTCTTATATCTTAAAAGTGAGTTATTTTCACAATGAAATAAATTTTTTGATACTTAATATTGTTTGTTTATTTAGATTTTTTATATTTTAAAACTGAATTATTTTTGCATTAAAAGTTCGACGAACAAATATGTAAAATTATAATTAATGAGAAATAAGTTTTTAGTAAAAATTAGTGAGTTATTTAATTAAAAGTTCAATAATGTTGAATTATTTATGCATGTTGATTGTATCATAAAGGATGAGATTGTATTAATAAATATTTAATGTAACTTTCATGAAGAAAGTAATCAGAATGCCAAGTTGAAACAAGGATTAAGAATTCAAAAAATTTATACTAACTTTCTTTACATGCATGATTCTTTTTACTTTTACAAAAGTATAAAAATGAATCAAACAGTAGAATCTAAAAAAAAAAAAGATAACTTTTCAAATCCAAATTCTTGCCAAACAAACGAGCATTTTATCACTTTCCAAATTCAAATTCCTGCCAAGCAAATGAGCCCGTAAGGATAGTGGTGGAGATACAACAAAATTTATGCAAATTAAAGCCAACAAACACAAAAACTTGATTCAAGTGTTTATTGGTTGTTAAAAAAATTGAATACAACATTTTTAGAAATTACATTTCAGAAAAGCAATCCGCAGTCCATAGACAAAATCGTTCTCTCATTGAAAGTATGGAATCAACAACAAAATAAAAAAGAAATGGATTTGAATAACTGGAGAACGAAAATAAGGGAAATAACAGTGATGTTCATATTCATGACAAATCCACTCAGTTTGAAACAAACAACAAAATTCTGGAGATGAAATAATGAAATCGAGAAAAAGGCAACAAAGAGAACACAAAAAGTAGTAAAACAATAGGGAGATTTGGAAATGGAGGATGACAATACTCTTTTTTACTTTTGTCGTTTTTACATAATTCATGTTTTCAAAACTTTCTTGAAACTATTTCGTAATATATGAATAACTATTTATTTCCGGAATAAGTTAAACACCGCGCCAAGTTTTGACATATGGGAAACTACTTGATTACTTCAATGTTTTGGTTTTACTTCACACACCTAATGGCATAGCCATATGAACTAGATTTAGAAATGGTAATATTGCGATAGGTATAAGAACAAGTGTATTAGAGAGAATAAATAAAAAATATATTAGAAAGAAAATTGGAATAGATTTAATACATGAGAAAATGAAAAAAAAAAAGCGTTTAAAATGGTTTGAATATATAGATAAAAAAAATCTTTACTTGCCTTAATATAGCTTGCATAAAATAAAAAATATTAAAAAGAAAGAAGAATATATAAAAGAATTGAAAAAAACTATAAAAATATATATGTTACACGTAAATATAATATAAATGAGAAAGTAAATTTAAACTGAACAAACAAAATATGATCGATATAACCAATTGCATTTAATGGAATAAAGACGTAATTGTATTGTTGTGTTGTTGTATTTATGTGATTCTTGAATATTAACCAAATTGCCAGCAATCTTATTCTTCAATAACGAAGGTATCAATTGGTATCATGCAATCAGGAAAATAGTCAACACAAAACATTGTGAATAAGTTCCCAATAGTTTGGCATTTTGAGCCAGTACAGCATTGCCACCTTTGCACATCGAGATTGATTTAAGAGTTGAATGCTCGTGACACTCTAGCAGGCATAAAGTCCAGAACAGGTGCTTGTTACATTTTCAGAAGAAACGTCCAACATATGGATCACTATACATAAGAATATTTCTACAGCAAAAGAATGGGTCATCATATACAACTTTGAGAGGACATTTAACCTACACTGTTTTAGTATGAATCTGCAACCTAAGTGCTCTTTCTCACAAATCTGCTTCAGGAGTTCTCAAAATGTTAACCCTTTGTAATGTGTAACTGACATGTCCCTTGCAAGAGCAATCAGCAACCTTCATCTGTCATCAACATTTTCAATCATTAATTGAGGGCAAACCAACTAGATTTCATGGCTCACAGAAAGTAGAAATGTAAAATAATCGATATATCAAAGGATTAAGAATTAAGATTTCAATTTAAGAGAGTAGAAAGTAATTTCAAGATGCCTGGAAACCCAAGGCTCCATTTTTCCAAAGAACAGCAGAATTCGCGGCCAAAACCACTTTGACATCATGCCGGTGTCGTAGGCTAAAATCTTGAAGAATTCATGACAAGTTGTCAACTAATCAGCTAGAATGCAGAAGTACAAAGTAGTAAAATTGCTTATATGTACCAGTATCTCGAGATTGAGATGACTTCAGAATCTTCGTCTCTTCCAAAGCTAATCTCTTGTAAAGCAGTTTCTCATGATTCACGAAGTCCACAAACAAATCCCTTAATTGCTTTGCTGTCTTGTATGCTTCAGTTCCTAAATGGACCATCTTTAATTCTTTGTTCAAACTTAGCCATTGAAATTTATCCTACAAGGCAAGACACCTACGTCAAATAAGTCCAATAGTTCATAAGAACCACATTGATATGGTGGGGGTTGGCTCAGACAAATCTCGTAAAATGTACAAAACATACCAGCACATGTTTCCCTGACTAAATAGATCTTAAACCTTTTTTAGTTGGTTTACCAATTCATTGTTCATTTAGATCTTAAACATTTTTTAGTTGGTTTACCAGCTCATTTTTCATTAATGAGTTGCTGGGGAGTCCCTTGACAGGCACATGCATGTTAGAGAGTTCTACCCCCACATGATTAATCTTGGTTTTATCTGTGCAGTTGGAAAATTTCCAATTGAGGGAATAAAATAACTCCAGAAAATAAGTGAATCTATTTAGGGTGACTGATTGATTTAGGGTTGAGAATAGGCTATATAGGAATTATAAAATATATGTATAAAGATATAACCACATGCATAAAGACACCAATAGGGGTATGGGGTGAATTCTTAAATACTATAGGGTTGCATTGAGGATCAGCTTTAAATCCGTACCTTTTTTATTTAGTAATTGACAAGATTACTAAGCATTTGCAAAAAGTCATTCCTAAATGCATGCTATTTGCACATGATATAGTGTTAATCGATAAGACGAGAGAGGGGGTAAACGCCAATTTAGAAGCTTGGAGTGAGGCATTAGAATCAAAAGGTTTTACCATAAGTAAAGGCAAAACAGTATATATGGAGTGCCACTTTAATGATCGTAAAAGCAACAATAAGATAAATATGAACATTGTGGCTGGTATGAAGCAAATGAATCTAAAAATTTTAAATATTTAGGATTTATCTTTGAAGAAAATAGGGGAATTAATAAAGACGTTACACATAGGATTCAAGCAGATTGGAACAAATGGAGAAGTGCATCATCTATACTTTGTGATCATAAAATACCGATGAAATTGAAGGAAAAATTTTATAAAACAGTTATAAGATCAGATGCTTTACGGTTCATAGTGTTGGACGACTAAATATGAACATTAACAAAAAATGAGAGTAGTTGAAATGAAAATGTTGAGATAGATGTGACACACTACACTAGATAGAATAAATAATGATTGCATTAGAAAGAAAGTAGAAGTAGCTCCAACAGATGAAAAAATGAGTGAAACGCGCTTAAGAAGTTAAGATGGTTTGGACATGTACATAAAACACTTTTAGGCCCCACTAAGAAGGATAGAAAATATAGAATTATTAGTTCAAATTAAAAGGAGAAAAGAAAGACAAAAAAAGAATTATAAACAAACTATAAGAAAAGATATGTTATATTTCAATATAAATGAGTAAATGAGCTTAAATCAAGCATGATGGCGAACTGTGATCCATATAGCCGACGCCACTTAGGGGGATAAAGGTTTAGTTGTTGTCATTGTTTTGATTGATTTCAACTCGGAATGTAGTGAGAAGTTCCTGGTTCAAGTAGTCTAAATCAAGTCATTGATTCCTTCCTACGGCCAAAATTTCATTTGATATAGGAATCAATGGAAGTCTTAAGATTGGGACTCTATGGCTTCTGTGCCTCCTGAAGTAAAGACTCAGGATCAAAATCCTTGACAGCCAGTGTACCTATCAATTTACAAGGAAGCTCTGTTTCTTTGCCTCACTGAAGTTGACCCTAAATCCCACCCATTTCTTTGTTCTCTCAGCCAGAGTTGCACTACCCCAACCCTCCAAACATTGTCTCCTCTATACACTATTATAAAGGCATCCCAAAGCCGGACCAAAATTTGCATGAACAACAACTAAGCATTTATTCATGTCCCTGGGGGATCTAAGGGAAAACATAAGATGACTGAATAGTGGAACTCTCACATCTATCTCATCCCCTTTCTTAAAATTTGCCCCATATATCTCCATCGAGGTCCCCATGCTACTGTAACAGTCTCTAGGGTTTGGTTATAATTATGAGCACACAAGCACAACTATATCCTGTTACTCTGATAAGGATTATGCAGAAGAAGGTATGTTGACAAAGTTATATTGGTTCATAATTGGTGGTACCTCACTTTGGAAAAATTTAGGCAAGCACTATAATGTAATGAACATCACCATTCTTCTATATATGTCATCCTACAAAGGTCTTTTCATAACCATCTAATTTCTTCTGGCATAGTTGAAAATGCTTTCTACTTGTAATTTCTCAATGAGGCACCACCTTAGAGGATGATATCCACAGAGGTACTAGGTTTTTCCATCGAACTCCCGATCATACCTGAGATTGAGGGAGCAAGCCGCCAAGAATTGCTCTACATGATCCATTTAACACCTTCTCAGATACAACCCAAGGCCTGCAGAAAGTAAGGGCTAGTGCCATTCAATGAGTACATAAGCTTCTACTAATACTAATGAATACAATTTAAACGTATAACAGAATTGTACGAATTAGAAAACTCAGAAAAATGTGAAAGGAAGAGAACACACTAGAGTTCACTTAAAGCTTTTAGTAGTATATGAGCAACACTGAGGCATACCTTCCCCTGTCAGACACTATCAAGTGTTTAGGATGGCTCAAAAATGCATAAATCTTTTCAATATTCTCTTTAGAATCTGAAGCAATGACTCCACTACCACTTGGAACAGATGATCGACTTGGAAATAGGTGTACTTCTGGTGAAACATGCATATGTCCTTGTATGAATCGCCTTATTGCTGATGTTGTCAAATCTTTCTCCAGGTTGTCAATCAACAAAAAATGGAAACCACCAGATTCGACTACGTCAGCACCTCCAACATCTTCATCACTATCTCCCTGTACCCTGAAATTGACTCTTTCTGCCACCCAAAGAAGAAAGACATAAATGAACTCAATATATCAGGACTATTGCATGAAGTGAGCTGGACTTACCTTTGTCTTCTGTTCTCTTGTGGCAGCAACTCTCAAGTTCACTATCCTGAAATATACATAAAATCATCGCCCCGAGCTCCCATGCAGACATATGTGAAACATAAAACAACATGCCCAACTACTTGCCTGCAATCTGCTTTCAGATGAAGACTTCTGATTTGAGGACAAGCAAATGATTTCTTTACAGCTCAATGGTCCACCAAACCCAAGTGCTGGGGTACAATGTTCAGTAATTATGCAAGATTTGGAACAAGCGGCTAGAATTTTCTCCTTTGCCAACTTTGAAAAGGAAGTGAGTCCAGGGTCAACTTGAACAGCAGCTTGAATGGTGCATATGTTAGCAATTTTCACCAAAGTCAAATTGCCCAACATTGGACCATGTAGCCAGCATAGTATATAAGAGCACAAGCACTCCTCTTCTCCATCAGTGAGCGAATGTGCTTGATGCTCCACCTTTCAATTCAAAACCAAAAACTAGTAGAAAGAATGAAACTCCAAAGCAACAAAATGAAACATTTAGTTACAGTTATATTTCACTTTATCTGAGTTTTCAAATAAAAGATCCACCCAACACACATTTCAAGTGAAACAAACTGAGCCTAGTTGCAATGCTCCTAATGCCTCTACTTAGCCTTCAGAAAACACGAATGAAGTAGATTTTTAGAATGAGAACACAACATTTGCAGTTTGAGTTGATTCCTAATGTAACATAATAACTGAGCAAGATGATTTCTTTTTTTAACCACGCTAAACCGTCCTCCAAAATGATTTCAAAACATAACAGATGTCAAATAAAACCTAACAATTTGGCTAAATGCCACAAGTTTATCCGCCGACACCCCTTATTTAGCTTAGATGAATTAACTCTCTATTTTTTTCTTGTCACATGCTCTTCTTGAATAGAGAATTTCATAACTTTCATTTTAATTTTTTTTCACCCATTCTTTATTCTAATATCTAGTATCCCTTTGTAACAGACATCAACATCTATACAACAACAACAACAACAACAACTAAACCTTTATTCCACTAAATGGGGTCGGCTATATAGATCACATTTCAGCACTGTACTCGATTTAATATCATTTGCTCATTTATATTTAAATATAACATATCTTTTCTTATAGTTTTTTTTATAATTCTCTTTTAGTCTTCCTCTTCCCCTTTTAATTTGAACTAATCATTTTTTATTTTCTACACCTGACTGGGTCATTGATAAATCAGAAATATAATAACTTATTGACATACTTTTACTTAGGGTTTTGTTTGTTTTAAGGGTGTTTTATGTACTTTAGTATGTGTTTTTATGTATTTTATAGGAAATGGAAGTTTGGAGGTCAAAGTGACAAAAGGAACGAAGAAAATGGCAAAAGAGCATGAAAAGCATGAAAAAGGACAACAATTGGCTAGTGTTGCAGCAGAACTTGAACAAGAAAATATGCCTTGTTTCATGTGATTTTGGAGCTGAGTGCAAAATTGGCTAGTGCCGCTGCACCCCCTGGAGTGACGGGAGAAAAACGCACGATTCCTATTTTCTTGACCTAGAAACTTCACAATAACTCAAGGGCACGATGGGAATATCATCAATTACTAACGCAAAAAGGTATAGACTTAAAGTTGATCTCTAATGCAGCCGTATAGTTAGTTATTCAGGAATTCACTCGATGTCCCTACTGACGTCTTTATATAAATTGTTATATCTTTATACATATTTTCTATAACTCCTATATAAACTACTCCCACCCCTCTTGTTTGTAATATCCGCCACAATATATCCTAATTAACTATATCGTAAATAAATATCATATCTTTTATTGACCTTTCCAAGGTCAATAAATATTTTATGTAAATTTTGTTTCATCTCACTATAATGCTCACATAATCTTCTTTGTTAAATTAGACGTTCCTAGCATAAAACTAAATTGATTATCTAGTATATTAGTTTCTTTTCTCAACCTTGTTTCTATTATTTTCTCCCACAGTATAATAATATGATACATTAGATTAATACCCCTATAATTTGCACAATTTTGTATATCTTCTTTATTCTTATTTAAAGGTACCAATACACTTTTTCTCCATTGATTAGACATTTTTGAAGTGTTCATAATTATATTAAATAGATGTGTAAGTCATGTAATCTCCACTTTTTCAAGGCACTTCCATGTCTCAATTGGAATGTCATCGGGACCAACTGCCTCACTATTTTTGTTTTTTTCAATGCATTTTCTACCTCTAAAGGTTGGATTCTACGATAGTATGTATAATTACTATTTTGCTTCGATTGGCCTAACTTTCCTATGTAACTTCATTAAATGGATTACAAAAGGATCTCTTCCGTTGATTTTTTAAATTGTTTCTTCATCAACTAAAACTTTTTTATTTTTATCTTTCATATACCTAAATTTGTGTTAAATCTCTTATTTTCTTTTCTCTCATTTTCACTATTTTATATATATATCCTTCTTCCCTTCCTTAATATCTAATCTTTGATAAAATTCTTCAAAAGACTTTATTTTTCTCCATTTATTACTTTTTTTCACCTCATTCTTAGCATTTTTATATCTTTCGATATTTTCATCACTTTTATAAGTGTGCTATTTTGTAATTTGCCCTTTTGTTTTTTTTTTCCTTTAATTTTTTTATTCCACCACCATAATTTTTGTCCGTTTTCCACTTTAATCCAAAGCATAAGAGGGTTATGTGGACATTATGAAACCACGAGATAATAAAAGGAAATTTTCCCAAACCACAAGGGGTAAAGTGGAATTAACCCCAATTTTTTATTCCATTTATTGCCCCTTTGACTCTCCTAATATATTTTTCACAATTCTTGTTTTTTGGTTCATTACATTCTTGTAATTAAGCATTTTTAGATGTAATTAAGTATTACCTATATTCAAGTCATAACTTGCTGCAAAATCTAAAATAGTTTTACCTTTATTATTTCACGATTCAAAACTATAACCCCGTACACCCTATCATACTCTTCAATACCCTCCCTCACATGCCCATTTAGATCTTCCTCTATAATGATATTTACAGTTTCAGGAATTGCTTAGACTAAAACTTTTAGGTCTTCCAAAATTCAATTTTAATAGATTCATCTAATCCTATTGAAGGTGCTCATAATGTATATCATCCAAAAATTTCATGGTTCATAGCAATACATTAGCAATTCTTTTACCTTGTTCTCTCATAGGCCCATAACCTCTTACAGAAGTTATCCTAATGCATCAACCTTGTCAACTACAAAGTCACAAGAAGTGAAGCAGAGAGGTGAATGTTCAAAACAGAATTAGGATCTAATCCTCACAACCTTGTCAACTACAAAGTCACAAGTGAAGCAGAAAGGTGAATGTTCAAAACAGAATTAGATTCTAGATCCTAACAACAAGAAGTTTGAATAATTGACTTATGTCATACTACCTAGAACTATTAGACCACATCTAAGTACTCAAAAAAGCATCCATATAGCATCTGCAGCAATACATATTGATGGGATAAATCAAATAAATTACATGGAACATTTTGGGTGCATAGAATTAGTTAATGGTATTTGATAATACATGGAAGCGAGGATACGATAAAGTTGGCATTACTGCTCTTGAATTATTCCCATCCTATCATTACAAAATCAAGCTTTTCCACATGAATTAAAACCTTCTCGTCCCATCACGAGCTATTAACATTCCTAACTTACAGTTAAACTCAAAATGCTCAAGTATTACTAGCTTGTACGTGCAGAAAAACAGGTGCATTACTAGCTTGTACGTGCTTGCATGCACAAGAACATGCATTACTAGCTTGAGCATGCATGAGCCGGTGGATTACTAGCTTCTGCTGCGCACCAACATTTTTAGCGAACTACAAGCTTGTTCAATGGCAAATTCATGGTTTGTTTAATCCAAGGGGCAAAATTGATATGAATTTTATAAGGATTATTATTTAATTTTTTTGAATTCTTATTTTCTTAAATACTAAAAGAAACACCAACTAAATCT
The DNA here is from genome assembly GCA_016586305.1 of Ophiorrhiza pumila. NCBI lineage: Eukaryota > Viridiplantae > Streptophyta > Magnoliopsida > Gentianales > Rubiaceae > Ophiorrhiza > Ophiorrhiza pumila. Next base: position 20,477,977 of record BLIW01000005.1, read on the forward strand.
TTTTTCCGAGATATGTGGTCCACTATATAAAATAGGGTTAATTCCACTTTACCCCTTGTGGTTTGGGAAAAATTCCTTTTATTACCTCGTGGTTTCATAATGTCCACATAACCCCCTTGTGCTTTGGACTAAAGTGAAAAATGCACGGAAACCATTTAAACTGGTGAGAGAAGAGAGAAGATGATGTTTGAGATAAAGATGAGAGAGAATATGGTGTTGGAGATAAAGTGAAGAGAGAAAGATGAAAAGTTAAGGTAAGAAAAAAATCGTGATTGTAAAAAGGAAAAACGGGAGGAAAGAGAAAGACAAATAAGATAAAGTAAGAGAGAAGAAAAAATAATAAAATAATAGGTTGTTCTTTTACTTTTATTTAAGGGTTATGTAGTAATTTTATACACTTTAGACAATTTTTTTCCGTTTTCCACTTTAATCCAAAGTACAATGGGGTTATGTGTACATTATGAACCACGAGATAATAAAAGGAAATTTTCTCAAACCAAGGTAAAGTGGTATTAACCCTATAAAAGATAATTCGTTATCATGTTCTATCTACACAAGTTTTTTTATTTATATTTACCTATATCATGTCTTTTTAATAGTTTTTTCAATATTTTTGTCTTTCCTACCACACCCTACAAACAACAAACCTTTATCCCCCTATGTGGGATCAGCTACATGGATCATATTTAGCCATCGTATCTATCATTACATATGTTTTCATTTATATTTATATATATCATATCCATTTTTAATCGTTTCTTTCCAATTCATTTTAAGTCTCCCTCTTCCCCTTTCAATTTAAGTTGATTTTTCTCTACTTACTACACTTCACACTAGTGCATCTAGAGGTTTCATATGCATATGTTGAAACCATCTTAAATGTGTTTCTCTTACTTTCTCATTTATTGGAGCTAGCCTCACTTTCTTTCTAATACATTCATTACTTATTCTATCTAATCTAGTATATCCACACCTCCATCTTAACATTCTCATTTCTGCCATCCTCATTTTTTGCTCATGATCATACTTAGTTGCCCAACATTCTGATCCATAAAGCATCGTTAATCTTATAGTTGTTTTGTAAAATTTTTCCTTCAATTTCAACGGTACTTTATGATCACAAAGTAAAGGAGACACACTTCTCCATTTGTTGCAACCTGCATGAATCCTATGTGTAACATCTTTTATCAATTCCCCTATTTTTTTCAATGATAGATCCTAAATATTTAAAATTCTTACATCATTTAATTCATGCCCACCAATTTTCATATTTATAGCCAATTTTCACATTTATCCTATAAAAGTGAAAATTGGTGGGCATGAATTAAATGAATATAAGAGTTTACAATCAAGCCGTACAAAGATATTTAAAAATCTCTTATGCACATACTCACCATGCTGCTTTCATTTTCTCATTTATTACACCTATCCTACTTTATTTCTAATTTTCTTTAAAACAAAAAACTCCTATGAAACCATTTTATATAAAAGAAGTGGTTCATATATGAAACGAATAATTAATAGACATTCAAATCATTCTAATTTTCTTTAAAACAAAAAACTCCTATGAAACCATTTCATATAAAAGAAGTGGTTCATATATGAAACGAATAATTAATAGACATTCAAATCATAATTTTAATTTCTTGCTGCTTTTATCGCGCGTTAAAATTGCGATTAACTCGCCATTGTATATGAAACCGTTTCACATCAACTGTACTTTAATTATTTAGTAAAAAAAAATTTTTTGAGAAAAAAGTCTCTAACCTATTAAGCAAGTGCGTAAAAATAGAGTTCAAATATATAGTTAATGTTTTAAGCCTTTTCAGAAGATTTTAATTGGAAAAGATAAGGATATTTCCATTTCCTAAACTTCTATTTTCCATTAATATTTCAAAAGCCTAATTCCGTCCAAAATCAGCTCTAAGGTATAATATCCCATCACTAATTTCAAAAATTCAACTAATCAAAGAAAAATTGACAACAAATTACATTCCTGTTATAATCTAATTTTATATACACAGTTAAATAAATATTCAACATAAATAAATAAATAATCTTCGTAAAAAATAATAAATGAAATTATGAAAGGTCGATTTTAACCACGGTATAGAACCGCAGCATACGCATAAAATTAATCACCACCTCCTTTAAAGTTTCAAACAATACGACCCCACAGTGCCACTACTAATTTTTTTAAACAAATAATAAAATTCAAAAAAGAAAAAGTTAAAAAACCGACAAAGATTATTTTAGGAAAAATAAAAGGAAAAGAAAAAACTTACCGCATCCACAACGGCGTCGTAGAAGCGAAGATCATCACTTCGGTAACTAAGAGCAGCACAAACCGTCATGCCTTTGAAGACTTTATAGCACTCGTCGTCTTGAAGCTGAATCGACACTGGCCGGAACCTTTCCAAAAACTCGTCCACCTCAGCGACGCTTTTGAACTCGCCGGCCTTTAATCGCAAGTCCAAACCATCAAACCCTTGGAATTTCACCGTCATTGTCTCCCCGTCGTCGGACAAAACTACACTCACACTGTACCACGCGTCGTCGTCTTTGGATCTGTACTCTGTGTCGTACGACGTCGTCTCATCACCACCATGCAGTAACTCCGCCATCTTACAGTCTCTGTTGTTCTTCTAATGTATGCTGAAATGAGTCGTTGCCAGTTGCCACGGTGTGACTGTGTGTTGAAGCGGAATGAAGGAAGAGTGGCAAAAGAGTAATTTTTGGAGAATATTCCAAGCGACAAAATATATTTATTTATCTTTTCCGTTAGTTATAAAAAAAGCGTACACCGCCTGCAGAGCTATAAATAGGTTTGTAGGGGCACACAATTTGCCGTAAGTTTTTGTATATTTGTACTGTACTGGTTGGTTTTGGTGTGCTCAAAAAAGAATTTCTGGTTATTTGGATTGGCAAGGTTGGTTGGATAAGAGTGTATAATATTCTTTATGTTTAAGAAATTTTTATTATTAAAATTTAAAATTTTTAAATTTATATTTAAGGAGAGTTTATTTTGCTGAGGAAATATGGTGCAAAATATTTCTTACTAAAATGTTAAAGTAATTTACAAATTTAAATTTATAATTAAAAAAAATTAAATAACAAAAAATCTAAATAAAAAACTAATCTTGACCAAGAGAGCAAATGTCGTAAGATAAAAAATGTTGCCTTCCCTACTAAATTATACTCCCTCAATCCAAAATTGTTAGGTAATCTATCCCTTTTAACTCTTTTGGTGGGAGTCCTTGTCTCTCCTTGTGAAAGTTTTTTTCTCTCATTTGAGAGAAATTTGTCTCCAATTTTTTGGAGTTTTTTTTTTTTTTGTTAAAAACTAATAAGGAGATTCATATACGAACAAGGCTGAATCCGTCTCCGGCGGAAACAAAAGAAAAATGATAGTTTTTCAATCCAGTCATGGGTTGTAGAGCTTTCTCCACATTTAATTTTGTCTCAGATCTTAGTTTGACAGGTGAAGATTCACTCATCTTGGTAATTGGTATTTCTTAGATACGAGGGATTACAAAAGTAATAGGAGAAATTGAGAGATTGGTTTGGTTTAACTATTAGGGAGGATAGATTTTTCTTTCCAAACTTGCTATTAGGAGTTTAAATCACTTCAGTTTTAGCACTACTATTAGGGAGATAAAAGCATTCCAAGATTGTCTACACTTGAAAATAGATCAAAATTCAAGTCTAGTTTTACCAGTCTACCAAGTGAATATTGTTGTCGATTTAGATTTTTGCACAATTTCAAACTGATATGACTTTGGTGATTTGATGAATTGTTTGCTTGTAATGCATTAAGTTATAAGTTTGTACAATTTAACTCATTATACTGAATTACACCTAGTTAGTTGCATGTAAACTATATATATTTTGAATAAAATTATCGATTTTGACAAAAAAAAATGAAAAATAAAGAAAGGGAGAAATAAAGAGAGTGAGGAACTGCAAAGAGAGAAAGCAGCATAGAAAATGACGGGCATTGGAAAAGTAGTAAATCAATTTATTTTTCTAAATTATGTAAAAACTGTTATGAAACATTAAATTGGATGTCCATTAATTCAACACATTAGATGCCAAAGATAAGGATTAATTCTTCCTCCATTTATGTTATGAATTGAAGTCATAACTTACCTATTTACTTATCTATAAATAGGCAAATTCACTTGTAAACTTTGACAACGGATGAGTTTGAAGAAAACAAAGAATTCTTATGTGAATGAAAGTATACCTTCACATATTTATTATCTATATATTATTCTTCTTCACAACATATGTATTAGTTTCTTTTCTTGAAGATATATCTTTCCATATATTGAATACTATTAGTGTTAGTATTAGTATTAGTTTTATAACACGTTATCAGCACGAGATTCTACCGACTGAGGGAGATTCGACTATCAGAGTAGTTAATTACAAGTCCAAATATTGGAGTAATATTACACATGTGCTTACGTATTTTTGATGTGAACTTTGAGGTAATATTTTTCATTTTCTCAATCTATCTTTTACTTAATTCATTTTATTTGTATTTTGACTAACCTTACAATATAAGAATTTATATTATTTTAAATTTCGTACTTATAATATTATTGTATTATTTCTTCCTGAAGAAGAAATTGATATACTCTTCCTAAAGAAGAATTAATACATATGAATCTTCCTTACGAAGAAATGAATGCCAAATAGTTGGGATCACATAATGGTGATGACGATATTTGTCTTATTGACAGTACTACTACGCACACTATACTTAAAAGTAAAAAGTATTTTTCCTATTTGAAAATGGGAAAAATCAATGTTAATACAATATGTGGTAGTGCTGAATTAATTGAAGGCTCTGGAAGAGCTACAATATTTCTCCCTGAAGGAACAAAATTTGTTATAAATAATGCACTTCTATCTACAAAGTCTCGAAGAAATTTATTGAGTTTTAAAGATATTCGTCGAAGTGGATATCATATTGAGACTATGAATGAGATAAATGGTGAATTTTTATTAATTACAAATACCATTTCTGGAAGAAAATGTGTATTAGAAAAATCACCATCTTATTCATCTGGTTTATATTATACAAAAATAAGTGCAATTGAAAGTCATCACTTAGTAGACCAGAAGTCTACAAATCCCGATAATTTTATAATATGGCATGATCGTCTGAGACATCCTGGTTCCATTATGATGAGACAGATCATTAAAAATTCAAATGGCCATTCATTGAAAAATCAAAGAGTATTGAACTCTAATGATTTTTCCTGTGTTGCTTGCTCCCAAGGAAAATTAATAATTAGACCATCACCTCTTAAAGTGGGAATTGAATCCCCTGCATTTCTAGAACGAATTCATGGTGATATATGTGGGCCTGTAGACCCACCATGTGGACCATTTAAATATTTTATGGTGTTGATCGACGCATCAACAAGATGGTCACACGTATGCTTATTATCATCTCGAAACCTAGCGTTTGCGAGATTGCTTGCTCAGATAATTAAGCTACGAGCACAATTTACAGATCACCCAATTAAGAAAATTCGTCTAGATAATGCTGCTGAATATTCATCACATGCTTTCGATGATTATTGCATGTCGATTGGAATAAGTGTTGAACATCCTGTAGCTTATGTTCACACACAAAATGGTCTTGCTGAATCATTTATTAAACGGTTGCAATTAATTGCTAGACCGTTACTTATGAGGTCTAAACTTACTTTATCTGCTTGGGGATATGCTATATTACATGCAGCAACACTTGTAAGAATAATCAATTACCGGATGCATTTAATGACTCCAGAAGAGTTACTAAATCACATATTTTCGCTGAAAATACTCCAGTGAAAATTGATATTCCTGAAGGAAAAATTACAAGTGCTAATGAGTCTCATGCACGCTTGAAGCGTGGTAGACCTCTCGGTTCCAAAGATAAAAATCCTAGAAAGAAAAGAGAATTAAATAATGATAAGAGTCAAGAACTCCAAAATATTGCCAGTGACAAAATTCAACCTCCTGAAGAGGTTACTCCTAAAGAGATTGCTCCTGAAGAGATTACTCCTGAAGAGAATAAGATTATAGAAAATTCAATAAATTTTGTCACTACAGGAAAAAGTTGGAATCGAAAAGATATAATTATAGATAATGCTTTTGCATATAATGTAGCACTTGATATTATGGAAGAAGACGAGGATCATGAGCCTAGATAGGTTGATGAATGTCGTCGAAGAAATGATTGGTCAAAATGGAAAGATGCAATCCAATCTGAATTGGATTCACTGGCAAAACGAAAAGTATTTGGACCTGTAGTTCAAACACCAGAAGGTGTAAAGCCAGTGGGATATAAATGGGTGTTCGTGCGAAAAAGAAATGAGAAAAATGAAATTGTGAGATATAAAGCACGGCTTGTAACCCAAGGATTTACACAAAGGCCTGGATTGGATTATGATGAGACATATTCACCTGTAGTGGATGGAATTACATTTAGATATCTTGTGAGTTTAACAGTGCATGAAAAGCTTGATATGCGTCTAATGGATGTAGTCACCGCTTATTTATATGGAACACTGGACAATGATATCTATATAAAAATCCCTGAAGGATTTAGCATGCCTGAAGCATATAAATCAAATCCTAGAGGAGTTTATTCCATAAAGTTACAAAGGTATTTGTATGGACTCAAACAATCTGGACGTAAGTGGTATAACCGTCTTAGTGAATGCTTAATTAAAGAAGGTTATATAAATGACCCAATATGTCCATGTGTTTTTATTAAGAAAGATAAGTCAAATTTTGTTATCATTGCCATATATGTTGATGGTCTCAACTTAATTGGAACTCATGAAGAGATCCAAAAGGCAGTTGAATATTTAAAGAAGGAATTTGAGATCAAGGATTTTGGAAAGACCAAATTTTGCCTTGGTTTGCAAATTGAACATTTGCAAGATGGGATTTTTGTTCATCAAACTACATATACCCAGAAGGTATTAAAACGATTTTATATGGATAAAACACATTCATTGAGTACTCCGATGATCGTTCGGTCACTTGATCCTATTAAGGATCATTTTAGACCAAAAGAGGAAAATGAAGAGATTCTTAGTCCTGAAGTACCATATCTCAGTGCTATTGGTGCACTAATGTATCTTGCTAATTGTACAAGACCAGATATATCATTTGCAGTGAATTTGTTAGCAAGATTTAGCGCTTTTCCTTCAAAACGACATTGGAATGGTATTAAGCATATTCTTCGTTATCTCCAAGGAACCATTGATCTTGGATTATATTATTCATATGATTCTCGACCAGAATTGCTTGGTTATGCTGATGCTGGGTATTTATCTGACCCGCATAAAGCAAAGTCACAGACTGGATATTTGTTTACATGTGGCGGTACAGCTATTTCGTGGCGATCCACAAAACAAACCATAACTGCTACTTCTAACTATATTATATGAAGACAATGCAGCTTGTATAGCTCAATTAAAAAGAGGATATATCAAAGGAGATAGGACGAAGCATATTTCACCAAAATTCTTCTTTACTCACGATCTACAAAAGAATGGTGAAATTGATGTGCAACAAATTCGGTCAAGTGATAATTTGGCCGATTTATTTACCAAGGCATTGCCGACAGCAACTTTTGAGAAATTAATAAGGAATATTGGAATGCGTCGGTTGAAGGATCTCAAATGATTTTTGAATCAGGGGGATAAATTAATACACAATAATAGTGTACTCTTTTTCCTTCACTAGGATTTTTTCCCACTGGGTTTTTTCCTAATAAGGTTTTAACGAGGCATATTCTTCGTGTAATGGACATCCAAGGGGGAGTGTTATGAAACATTAAATTGGATGTCTATTAATTCAACACATTAGATGCCAAAGATAAGGAATAATTCTTCCTCCATTTATGTTATGAATTGAAGTCATAACTTACCTATTTACTTATCTATAAATAGGCAAATTCACTTGTAAACTTTGACAATGGATGAGTTTGAAGAAAACAAAGAATTCTTATGTGAATGAAAGTATACCTTCACATATTTATTATCTATATATTACTCTTCTTCACAACATATGTATTAGTTTTTTTTCTTGAAGATATATCTTTCACTATATTGAATACTATTAGTGTTAGTATTAGTATTAGTTTATAACAAAAACAGTGTTGTTTTATTAAAAAGAATGACAACTAAATGGGTTGGGCATGATTTAAATAGAGTAGTTCTAGTGGGGACAGTGGGGATTGAACCCTATCTTTAGGAATTTTAGAGAATAACTCCTACCAGCCCCCACTTCCGTCTATTTTCACATGTATTACTTCAATATTTTCTCAAACAATAACTAAATATTAATAAGATAAGTGTAAGGATTCATAATGAGATAGGTCATTATATTTATTATGAATTTATGATTAATGTTAAAGGATCTTTTGGCAAATTAATTATTTGTAGACTAATTTAAGCATAGAAACTTCTCGAGAAAAATCCAGCGAAAATTCTTACAAATGTATGTTTGCCAATTCAATAGTATACATCACTTGAAGTTGGAACTCACACCGTCTTTGAGAAATTTTGGTCGAAATTTGGCTTTTTGCTGATAAAACAGAATCAAAGATATAGCAAATCAATCTAGAGGAGAAGATGAATTTGTTGAGGATTGACCAACTGGAGGAAAGGAATGAGTATAATAAGAACCACCGTCAATTATAATGGTGAAAAAGAAAAAGTTGGAGATAATTGAAATCAAAAGATGGTCAATCAAGGTAAAAAAAAGGTAGGGTAGTAAACTCAAATGAGATCAATTCGAAAAATGAGTAACATGAAAATTTGTTGAAACAGATTGATCAATTGGCCAAAAAGTTAAAAGGCAAGAAGGAATTTTATGGTAATGGAATAAAAATACCATTCACCCCAGAGATAGTGTCTACCAAAATGCCTACATGCTTTAGGCCATCAACTCTCAAGTCATATGATGGAACAAGTGATCCGAAAGATCACCTTTTGCTTATAAACTCGATACTAACTATGCTGCGATTGAATAGAGGGCAAAGTTGTCTGGTGTTGCCATCCATTTTTGAGTTGGAAACTAGGAAATGATATCATGGCTTGCCCTTACACTTGATTTTGTCATAGAAGCAATTCAATAACAAGTTTGTTGACAACTTCATGGGAAACATTTATTGTTGAATAAAAGCTAATATTTTGAATGAGAAATTAGTTTATCAAGAGTTTATAAATTTAATTCATATTTAAAAATTGAAGAGTTTTTTTTTTTTAAATTTGAAGAGTTTTTTTAAAATCTGAAAAGTTTTTTAGAAATATGAAGAATTTCTTGTCAATCCAAAGGTTTTTTTTCTCATCTATAAATATAATCTTCTTCAGAGATAAGAACCTAACTTTAAAAAATCTCCTTCCTCATATAAATCTCTCTCTACATATTTTCGGTATTCATCAAATCTTCAAGTTCTAGTTTGTTAGTGGAGTTGTTAGGTGCAAACAGACTTCACGAATTCGTTGTATCCTGGGAAACAGACGCTCGTATAAGGTCCAGCACTCATTCAGGAGAGAGCTGTTTTAAAAAAATTGTTGTTAACACAAACCTCGGATCTTCATATTCTTTTCTACTGGCATTACAATTATATTTTTCTAACATGCCAATATTTATATGCAAAAGCAACCGACTCACGTGACGAGCAGGGGGCAAAGAGAGGACGAGTCTCTATGTGAATACGTAACGCAGTTCACGAAAGAGGCAAATAATGTGTTTGGAAAGGATGATAAATTATTGCTGACAGCTTTTGTTAGAGGCCTAAAGTCGGGGTACTCCAATAGTTACATGTCGGAGATTTTTCCTACAACATTTAAAAAACTGATGGAAAGAGCACATCGTGCTACTCTTGGGAAAGATTCCAATTTAAATAAAAGGAATTGGTACAAAATGAACAAAAATGAAATGATGAAGAAATATATTCATCCAGGAATGGAGGAGAATAAAAAGCAAAAAAGTGGGAATGATCATGAGATTCCATAAGATCATAGATCTTATCCCCATAAGGGAAATGGAGAATGAGCTTACATGCCAAGATGAGAGATTTTTCATGCGGTACAATCAGGTGGGATATTAAAACGACCATCTCAAACGATCATTCAAGGGATAAAAGTTGACATTGAGTTTTACTCTATCCACGATCATGATACTAATGAATGTTTTGTCATTAATTTTCCTTATCAATTATTTCTTATTTATTTTTTTGTCAACTTATAATAAGCCTGGTTGTGGTTTTCAAAAATTTTATTTTGATTGCAGCTTTAATAGAAATCAATATGACTTTGATTTAATGAAAATAAAATTATGACTTGGGAGTGTTAAGAAATAAATAATATTCGTTTTTTGTTTTTAGTAATTCAGTAATTATCCAAGTACTTGAAGAGATTTACTCCAAATAACTTAGGCTCATTTTGGATGCTCCCATTTTTGTGATTTATTTTACAAATGCAAAATAATCTGCTTGTTTTGTTCAATTTTTTCACCAAAATTTTTAAAATAAAAAACAATGCTACAGTAATTGTTTAATATTGAATTTGAATTTGAATTTTAAATTTTAAATTTTAATTATAAACAATTCTTCCTAACACAATTCCAACCAAAACAAACTAATAAAATATTAATTCAAATTTAAATTTCAAACTTTTATTAATAAAAAAATCTCCAATACAAATCCCAACAAAACAAAATTCATTAATCCAAACACTCCTAAAATATTCCTTTCTAATAACAAATCCCAATAAAAAAATTTTTATAATAAAACCTAAAAATAGACGGAGCCTTAGTTGTTTTCTAAAACTGAGGAGTTTTTTTTTATTTTATGCAGTACGTAGGTTTAATCCATTTTTTCATGGTATCCTGTTATGTAATTTACCTATTTAAGAGGCATAAGTTTATTTGATTTAATAAGATATAGAAACGTATTTCTCATCATTTTTCTTCTTGATCATTTAAGTTATCTGTGCTATCAGAGTCTCACTAGGCAATAAGCAGCAGTGTTTTGAAACTTACAAACAGCAAACAAAAGAGATGTCATTTGAAGGGAACCATGTTCAGCCTGCTATTCCACGCTTTGATGGTCACTATGACCATTGGAGCATGCTGATGGAGAATTTCCAGCGATTAAAAGAGTATTGGCATGTTGTTGAAAATGGTGTTGAAACACCAAAAGCTGATGTAGTACTCACAAAAATACAACAAAAGGAGTTGGAATGACTGAGGTTGAAAGATTTAAAGGTTCAATTATTACTTCTTTCAGGCAATCGATCCCTCCATCTTGGAAACCATTCTTTGCAAAGAAACTTGCAAAGATATTTAGAATTCAATGAAGAGAAAGTATCAAGGCTCCACTAGAACAAAGCGTGCACAGCTTCAAGTCTTGAGAAAGGAATTTGAAATTCTACACATGAAGAATAATGAATTAGTGACCAACTATTTTACAAAAATCATGGCAATAGCAAATAAAATGCGATTCCATGGTGAGAAGATGGAAGATGTTATAGTTGATAAGATCCTAAGCTCAATGGCACTAAAGTACAACTATATCGAAGAATCCAAGGATGTTGATACACTCTCCCTTGATGAGCTTCAGAGTTCATTGTTGGTTCATGAGCAGAATATGAATTGAGATACAATCACAGACGAGCAAGTTTTGAAGGTATCTATCTTTGTTTCTTTCTCAACTTCAGTAGGGAGGAGAAGTGATAGAGGCAGAGGAAGGAGAGATCAAAACAGCAAAAATGGTAGCGACAATCACTCTCAAGACAAAGGTAGAGGACGAGATCAACAATATAATAAATCTAAGATTGAGTGTTATCGATGTCACAAAATTGGCCATTATCGCTCTTAATATTACACCAAGCTGCCACATGATAAAGAAAAGAATGAAACCTCAAATTTTGTTGAAAAAAACGAGGTTGAAATATTATTGATGGTTGTTCAAAATGACAAGGACTCCAAATCAGATATATGGTATGTGGATACTGTGAAAAAGGAAAGCAAATAGAATGGAATTGTTGTTTTGTATTCATTGGAATGCCATTATAAATAGGCAGATTTACAACTGAATAACGGGAAGGATGAGGCAACTAATTAACAAAAGAATAGCTACTGATTATAAGAGACTAAGTAAAACTAACAAATAAGAGCAAATATAGTAACTGATATACATTAGAATAGGAATACGTTAGTCAACAAGTTGAATACGTCTAACAACCCCCGTCAAGTTGGAGTCATGTTTGAAATAGCAAGCACACCCAACTTGCCAAGTATGGGATGAAAGTCTTTTGCTCCAAGCTGTTTGGTAAATATGTCAGCTAATTGGTCGTAGGAGCGTATAAATGACGGAGTAATGAGACATGCCAGTATTTTTTCACAGACGAAGTGACAAGCAAGTTCAATGTGTTTAGTTCGGCCATGAAACATTGGATTAGAAGCGATGTGAAGAGCAGCTTGGTTGTCACAATGAACAGGAATTGGATAGGAATCACAATACCGAGATAATGAAGGGTTTAACGTAACCATTGTAATTCAGAAGTTAATACCGCGAGGGCCCGGTATTCAGCCTCAACAGACGATAGAGAAACAATTGGTTGTTTTCAGGTCTTCCAGCAAATAGGACTAGAGCCGAGCATGACAAAATAACCGGTGGTCGAACGTCGGGTAGTGGGATAACCAGCCCAATCTGAGTCTGCATAACCAACAAGAGAGAGAGAGCTAGTTGCGGAAAGAAAAAGACCATGACCAATACTGCCCTTAAGATAGCGTAAAACACGATGTGCAGCGTCCAGATGAGTCGAATGTGGATGTTGCATGAACTGACTAAGAGTATTGACCACATATTATATATCAGGTCGAGTAACTATTAAGTAGAGAAGACGTCCGATAAGACATCTATAGATTTGCGGGTTCGGAAGAGGAGTTCCATCAGAAGGACGAAGATGAAGATATTGTTCCATAGGAAAAGAAGAGGTGCGAGAACCAAGCAGTCCCGAGTCAGACAAAATATCAAGAACATATTTCTTTTGACAGAGAAAAATCCCACGTTTAGATCGGGAAACCTCAATGCCCAAGAAATAATGGAGTGGCCCTAGTTCTTTGAGTGAAAAATATTGTGCTAGAAATTCTTTGACCCCGGAGATTTCAGCGTCATTATTCCCGGTAATAATAATGTCGTCAACATAAACGAGAACAAAAATAGAAGTGTAATAACGACGATAAGTTAAAAAAGCTGTAATCGGAGATGGATTGACAAAAACCTTTTTGAATGAGTGTGGTAGAAAATTTGGAGAACCATTGGCGAGAAGCTTGCTTCAAACCATATAAAGATTTATGAAGTCTACAAACACGAGAAGCATTCTTATCGGCGAACCCGGGTGGTAATTTCATGTAGACCTCTTTATCGAGGTCACCTTGGAGAAAAGCATTATTTACATCAAGTTGATGTAAGGGCCAATCGTGAATCGCCGTAATAGAAAGAAGAAGGCAGACAGTGACGAGTTTTGTGACTGGAGCAAATGTATCATGGTAATCAATACCTTCTACTTGGGTATATCCCTTGGAAACTAACCGTGCCTTGTAACGTTCAATGGAACCGTCAGACTGATATTTGATTTTATACACCCATTTACAATCAATCGGTGTCTTGTTAGGAGGAAGAGAGCAAATAGTCCAAGTTTTATTTGACTCGAGGGCCTTGATTTCAGTAGCCATAGCATCACGCCAATGAGCAGATTTCATAGCTTAAGAAAAAGATTGTGGTTCATCACTGGCGAGGATGTTTGAAAGAAAAGCTTGATGAGAATCACTAAAAGAGGACAAAGAAAATAAATTACCAAGGGGAAACTTGGTGGAAGAAGAAACTTGATTACATATATAATCATTAAGATGAAGAGGAGGACCCCACTTACGTGGAGGATGAATATAAATTGACGGTGTCGGCACAATCTCGCCAAAGGAGAGAGAGGTGGTTGGAGAATCCGCAGCAAGCGGGATAGGATTCGAAATGGGTGAAGACGGTGTAGGTGGAGATGGAGCATCGTTGGTAGGAACCAAGGTCTCAGACGGGATGGTATTAGGATTATCATGAGTATCATCAATAGACGTGATGGAGATAGGTTGGTTAGAAGATTGAGAATCTAAATTATGATATGGAAAGATAGATTCATGAAATAACACATCACGAGATACATATATTTTGTGAGATTAGGAATCATATATACAGTACCCTTTTTGACCGAAAGGATAACCAACAAAAATACCCGGTTTTGCACGTTGATCAAACTTATGCCGAATGTTCATATTTTTGGTGAAACACAAGCAACCAAAAACTCTCATAGAAGAATAAATTGGAATTGTGCCAAGCAGTACTTCATAAGGAGATTTCATGTCAAGAAGTGGGGTTGGCATTTTATTGATGATGAATGCAGCAGTGAGAATACATTCGCCCCAAAACGAAAGTGGTAAATTAGCTTGAAACCGAAGAGCACGGACAACATCAAGTTAGTGGCAATGTTTTCGTTCAACAACGCCATTTTGTTGGGGGGTTGCAATGCAACTTCTTTGATGGAAGATGCCATTATCATGCATCCAAGATTGCATTTGTTTAGAGAGAAATTCTGACCCGTTGTCAGACCGAATGGATTGAAGTTGCGGAATAAATATACCCCCAGTTCCAGAATTGATGCGCTTAATTTTCTTGTGAAATTGTCGATGTATGAGATTAAAAAATTGAGTGAGTATAAAAAACGTTTCCGATTTATGTTTCATTAAATATGTCCAAGTGCAGCACGAATATTCATCTACAATGGTTAAAAAATAACGAGGACCAGCCGTTGATGGTTATGAAAAAGCACCCCAAATGTCGACATGGATTAATTCAAAACAATGAGAAGAATAGGATTTACTTATTGAAAAAGGGAATCTTGATTGTTTTGCTTGGGGACATACGTCACAAAAAAAAAATTATTTTCAACAATATCAGGAAATTTGTTAATAGGGAAACTAAAACGAGACTTTGATGTATGTCCAAGGTGAGCATGCCATACATCAAAATTATTACAAAGTCGAAAAGAAAATGCAGAGTTATGAACTAAAGGTGGATCAAGATAGAAGAGTCCATCCCGATTACTAGCCCGACCAATCGTCTTCTTCGTTGTGTGGTCCTGAAAGTAACAACGAGAAGAGAAAAAAATGACATCACAGTGAGTTGTTTTTGTCAATTGTGAGATAGAAATAAGATTAAATTTGAATGATGGAATATAGAAAACATTGGTGAATGTCAAATTAGAAGAGTAACACAGTGCCTACATGTGTGACAGTAGCTTGGGAACCATCAGGCAATGTAACAAATATTTGCATTGTTACAGTGTTATAAGAAGAAAAAAATGAAAGAGACATGCAAATATGATTTGTTGCACCGGAATCGATTATCCAATGAGAATTAAAGAGGTTAGTGCTATACCCGCAAGATTGGTGAATGAGCCTCCTGATTCATTTCGAGCAATGAGTGCGAGCAATTTATTGTATTGCTCCGAAGTCAATTGATGTGCTACCAAAGCAACATATGAAGATGACGGCTGAGGTTTCCTTCCTTTTTTATCAGGGAAGCCGTGAATTTGATAACATGTAGCATTTGTGTGACCATGTTTATTGCAGTGATCATAGAAGGGGCGTGGGTGCTTGCCATTCCCCCGAGGATATTGCTTCGAGACTTGAATGCATCGGAATCGATAGTAGGAGTTACCCGAATGGTAATTTCTTGCTGTTTTTCTTCTTGGCGCACTAGATTATAGATACGCTGAACCGATGGAAAAGGATTCATCAAAAGAATTTGGCTTCAAATAGCCGAGAAATTGTCATGAAGTCCTTGAAGGAATTCCATTGAACGATCTTGACATTGTTGATCGATGATTGCCTTAGAATTGGCACAGATACAAGGAGGGACTGGAGAAAAAGAAGTGAGCTCGTCCCACAATGATTTCAACTGTGTAAAATAGGAAGAGACAGACATACCTTCTTGTTTGAGAACACAGATTGATTGCTTCAACTGATATATTTTTGGCTCATTCGATTGAGAATATCGCTCCTTCAAATCTGTCCAATCTTGCGCGGCAGTCTCGGCGTACAAGATGCTCAGGCGAATCTCAGGTGACACACAATTGAGGATCCAGCTCGCAACCAAATCGTTGCAGCGTTGTCAATCGAGAATCTTGTTCTGGTCCTTTGGAATTGATATGCATTCGTCGACGAACCCAAGCTTGCTCTTGGCACGAAGAGCCATTGTTATTGCTCTACTCTATGAATTGTAATTATCACCAGTGAGAAGAGGAGTGAGAAGGATCGTGGAGGGGCTGTCCGAGTGATGAATTGCATATGGATCTGTTTTGATAACAGGAAGAGAACAGTTGGATGCAAAAGAGTTGGACTCATTTTGGTCGTTAGCTAGCAGGTCACTCATATTGAAGCTTGATGGGAATGATGTTGGATCGTTTATGTCTTTGATACCATGTGAAAAAGGAAAGCAAATAGAATGGAATTGTTGTTTTGTATTCATTGGAATGCCATTATAAATAGGCAGATTTACAACTGAATAATGCGAAGAATGAGGCAACTAATTAACAAAAGAATAGCTACTGATTACAGTATAACAGACTAAGTAAAACTAACAAATAAGAGCAAATATAGTAACTGATATACATTAGAATAGGAATACATTAGTCAACAAGTTGAATACGTCTAACAGATACAGGCTGCAGTAACCACATGAGTGGAGATAAATCTTCTTTTTCTTATCTAGATGAACATTTAAAAATCAAGAATGGTTTTGTGAAAATAATCTCTAATGTATTGTATGTTCCTGATTTAAAAAGTAACTTGTTGAGTGTTGGCCAATTACAAGAGAAGGGATATGACATTACTATTTGACAAGGTACGTGTGAAATTTATATCCTATTAGAGGTGCTATTGTTGTTGTGCAAATGAGTTCCAACAGGTTGTTTCCATTGAAGATTGAAACTATTCAATCTTTCTTGGTGGCTGAAATCAAAGATCCTTCGTGGTTATGGCACTTTCGTTATGGTCACTCGAGCTTTGGTGGATTAAGGACCCTAAACCAAAAGAGCATGGTGGTAGGACTTTCTCAAATTGCAGCCCCTTCCCAAGTATGTGAAGATTGTGTTGTTAGCAAACAACATTGTTCTCAATTTCCTAAAAACAAGTCATGGAGAGCGAAAAATATTTTAGAGTTGGTGCATTCAGATATATGTGGTCCCATAAACTCATCTTCTAATGGAGGTAAAAATTATTTAATTAATTTCATTGATGATTTTTCTAGAAAAACTTGGTTCTATTTTTTACAAGAAAAATCTGAAGCCTTTTGTGCATTCAAGGATTTTAAAGCTCATGTTGAAAATGAGGCTGGAAAAAAATATTAAAATTCTTCGTACAGATCTCTGTGGTGAATATTGTTCAAAAGATTTTGAAATTTTTTGTGTGAAGTATGGCATATGAAGAGAACTCACAGCAACTTATACACCTCAACATAACGGTGTATCAGAGAGGAAGAACAAAATAATTCTCAATATGGTGAGGAGTTTATTGGCACAAAGAAGGTTCCTAAAGAATTTTTGACCGGAAGCAGTAAATTGGAGTGTTCATATTTTGAATAGAAGTCCAACTTTTGCTATTCAAAATATGACACCTAAGGAGGTTTGGAGTGAGAAAAAACCAAATGTGAATCACTTCAGAATTTTTGGATGCATTGCATTTGCCCATGTTCCTGATAAGAAAAGGAAAAAACTTGATGACAAAGCTGAAAAATGTGTCTTCATTGGTGTAAGTGAAACATCTAAAGCATACAAATTGTTTAATCCTTGCACAAAAAAAATTTGTGATTAGCAAGGATGTTGTTTTTGATGAAGAAAATACTTGGGATTGTAATAGGCAACAGCCTACCCAAGTATTGATTGATGAAAATTATGAGAAAGAACAAACATCAGTTTCTTGTATAGTTCCAGCAGTTGTTGAAACAAACTTTTTTTTTTCGGAAGAACCAACTTTATATACATAATGGGCAAAAGACGATACCGGACGTACCCAACAACATCGTTACTTAAGAAAAGCAGTAAATGTGAATACTACTCCATTACATCATTTATAATTCAATGTAAAATGGGAGAGAAGAAAGAATTTACTCTATTACAGCTAGAGTATTGCTTTCTTTTTCCACAGCATGGAACCCTCTGACATTTACAAAAGATAAGTATTAGACTATGTGTTAGCAAAATATAGTCAGCAAACCATATGCACACGCCCTAGAGCACTAGTCTAAGCCTCATGGGATTCACCAGATGTGCTTCAAGATTATCCCTGTCTTCATTAAAACCATGTGCACACAAAGAAGAAAAAAAACAATACAGAACCATAAGGACGTGGAGCTCAACCACAGTCAAAGCTGTCCAGCGATCCATAGTATTTCAGCATTCAGCGGGTCTCCCCACTTGATGAAGAAGAAGTCCAATCGCCTCCTAGAATTAGAAAAGGCCAGCTTAGATGGAAAGATTTTGAGGTAACTGGAATTCCTGATCCAATTACTCACTTTGCTTTATTTTCAAACTGTGATTTTACAACTTTTGAAAGTGTTGTCAAAGAAGAGAAGTGGCAAAAAGCCATGAATGAACAAATTGATATTATTGAAAGAAATGATACATGGGAATTGTGTGATCTTCCTAAAGAACACAAAAACATGGGTGTAAAATGGGTTTTTAAAACAAAGTTGAAGGAAAATGGTGAGATTGATAAGTATATGGCACGTTTGGTGGCAAAAGGATACAAGCAAACAACATGGGGTTGATATACAGAAGTTTTTTCTCCAGTTGCAAGACATGACACGATCGATCAAGTTAGTTGTTACTTTAGCTGCACAAAATTCATGTCCTATTTTTCAACTATATGTCAAATTAGCATTCTTACATTGTTACTTGAAAGAGTAAGTTTTTATAGAACAGCCACTAGATTATGTTAAGATTGGAAGTGGAGCATAAAGTATACAAATTGAAAAAAGCTCTTTACGAGATGAAAAAAGCCCCACCAGCATGGTATAGTCGCATCGAAACGTATTTTCTTAAAGTTGGTTTAACAAAATGCTCTTATGAGCATACATTCTTTGTTAAAATTAGAGATGAAGATAAAATGCTCATTATTTGCTTGTACGTTGATGATCTTATTTTTACTGAAAATTGCAATGACACGTTTAAAGATTTTAAGAAATCTATGATGGATGAGTTTGAAATGACTGATCTTGGTATGATGCATTATTTTCTTGGCATAGAAGTAATTCAAATAATTGATGAAATCTTTCTTTGTCAAAAAAAATATGTGGGAGAAGTTTTGGATAGGCTTTAGATGAAAAATTGCAATCCCGCAAATACTCCATTAGAGTTTGGTTTAAAGCTTCACAAGAATTTTGAAGGGAAGAAAATTGACAGCACAATTTATAAACAAATTGTCGACAGTTTAATGTATTTAACTGGGACAAGACCAGACATAATGCATTCTGTAAGTATGATTGGCATATATATGGAGAAACCTACTGAGATGCATATGTTGGCTGTTAAAAGGATCCTTCGTTACTTTCAAGGAACTAGAGAATTTGGGTTATTTTATAAGAAGAGTGAAAAATCAAATTGATTGGGATTTTACTGTAACACCCCGATTTTTGAGGACCGAAATACTCCGTAACCTCAAGATTTAGTTTTTATAATCTTGAGATCACAAGGCAACTTCTACTGGCATTACTCAATAATAATATAAAACTAATACTTTATTAATCATCCTTACAAAATAATAATTAATAAATATCCATCATAAATGCTCAAAACATAGTCATGGGTAAAACCCATAAATTTATTCAAAAGTTCCTATACTAGGTAGTTGATCCATTCATCTTTTCCCAAACCCTGGTCTCGTCCTTATCTACTCCATCAACTTCATCTGTAAAATATTATATATATAGAAGAATGAGTGAATTGCCCAGCAAGTAAACCCTAGATCATTTAAACTAGTCATACTTCAAAAATAATATCCTTTCAAATAAACATTTAATCAAACAAACAAACTTCAATAATCGACTTATGTAATAACATTAACTTATTCGTTACTTAGACTTTCATAGGATTCGTACATTCATACACACACATAAATATATATATATATTTATTTATTATTTACGTGAGATATCTTAATGAATGTATTTCCATGACATACATGTATTCACGGCTTACTGAGTACTCAGCCTAGCTGTATTCACGCTAGGTCGGCCATTAGGCCCTTAGGCCACATACATGACATATATAGATCCCCCTTGAGTCGAGGATCTTCATTAAATAATGAAATCCTCCTTGGGTCGAGGATTAATTATGCCATGACATACATGTTCGGAACATGTATCCCTACTGTTAGAACATGTAATCCATAGAATCATTCATTAAGTTGAGATCACGTATAATATGTAGTGCGTTACTTAATTAAGACACATATAAAGAATAAGTTGATTTAAAATAATTTATGTTTTCGTAATAACATAATAATTATCACTTTCTGATCAGATACACATATGTATTTATATATAATTCCTTCATGATTACTTAATGATCACATATATTTATATATAAATATTTAATATTTTGTCATGATTATTTAATGACTACATATCATGATATATATATATATATAGTATATACATAGTAAACAGTATATAATTCCTTCATGGTCACTTTCTGATCATCATGTACACACGTGTGTGTATATATATATATATATATATATATAATTATCATGCATGTGTAGAGAAACCTTTTTCCACATTGGATCTAATAAATTTGTTGCATGTACGAAAATCATGTAAGCAAACTCTGTATAATGATTTTATGCACGATTAAAAATTTATAAGCCAATTATCATCCAATGATTTTTCATTCGTGTAAGAAATCGTACAAGTGCACGAAATAATTTATTGGAAAGAATACATGTATTTACGGCTTACTGAATACTCAGCCTAGCTGTATTCTCGCTAGATCGGCCATTAGGCCCTTAGGCCATATACATGACATACATAGATCCCCTTGAGTCGAGCATCTTCATTATATAATTAAATCACCCTTGGGTCGAGGATTAATTATGCCATGACATACATGTTCGGAACATGTGTCCCTAGCGTTAGGACATGTAATCCATAGAATCATTCATTAAGTTGTGATCACGTATAATATGTAGTGCGTTACTTAATTAAGACACATATAAAGAACAAGTTGATTTAAAACAATTTATGTTTTCGTAATAACATAATAATTATCACTTTCTGATCACATACATATATGTATTTATATATAATTCCTTCATGATTACTTGGCTCTGTTTGGTTGTTGCATTTTTTTGATTTATTTTACAATTATAAAATAATTTGTTTATTTTCTTTAATTTTTCTATAAAACTTTTTAAAACTAAAAATAAAACTAAAAATTATGCTACAGTAATTATTTTTGCTACAGTATTTTTTATAAATGAAATATTAAATTTGAATTTTAAAATTTAAATTTTAATAATAAATAATTCTTTCTAACACAATTCCCACCAAAACAAACTAATAAAATATTAATTCAAATTTAAATTTCAAACTTTCTATTAATAAAATAATCTCTTATACAAATCCTAACAAAACAAAATCATTAATCCAAACACTCCCAAAATATTCCTTTCTCATAACAAATCCTAATAAAAAAATTTCATAATAAAATAAAAAAACACTCCATCCAAACGGAGCCATTCCTAATAAAAACTCTTGAAAATTGGTTATATAAAATGTTTTTTTTCATATATAAAACGTTTATTTAAGTTACCGTTAAGGTCGGTGATGAGATAGAATTTATTTGTTATACAATAATAATGCTTTTAATCACATTTTTACTATTAACTATGTTAGTTATTTCTATTAAGATATTGTTAGATTATGATAAGATTTGTTTCGTATTTAGTTACTATAAGTAATTATTTTCAAACAAAATTGCTAGCTTATTATAACGTATTGTTAGTTAATTATTACGAGCTATTGTATTGTGTTAGAAATATTTGTATTTAACAAATAGTAACTATTTTGTATTATAAGTAAGAGGCGTTCTTTTGTACTATCGTCGCATATATACTACTGATGTATGAAATTTAAAAAAATCAGTGTATCAAAAAAAATTAGCATATCAATTTTTACTTCAACGTATTAAAGTATAAAAGATTAGCGTATATAGTATAAAAAATTAGAGTATAAAGTATAAAAAATTAGCGGATTAGCATATCAATTTTCACTTTAGCGTATAAAGAATAAAAACTTAGTGTATAAAATGTCAAATATTAGTGTATAAAGTATAAAAAATTAGCGTATAAAGTATAAAAAATTAGCGTATAAAGTATCAAATATTAGCATATAACGTAACAAAAATTAGCATATAAAGTATCAAATATTAGCATATAACGTATAAAAAATTAGCGTATTAACATATAAAGTATAAAAAATTAGCATCTAAAGTATAAAAATTAGGGTATTAGTATTTAACGAATCAAAAATTAACATATAAAAAATTACCATATGAGGTAAATCAGCATTAGCGTATCAAGAAAAATATTCGCATATCAAATATAACATATTCGCGTATGACATCGAATATATACGACAGTCGCAATGGAGTTTTTGCGTATAAGTAATTACTATTTATATACTATGAGAATTCATTTAAGATAAGACTAAAATTATGATAGGATTCTTTTACATGTTATTATTTATTGGAGTAGTTGTCTCTATTAAAATTAGTTTAAGACAAGATTTTCGTTTAAAATAAGATTTAAATTAAGATTGGATTCTTCATTCACTAATTATTACACGATGTATTTGTTAGAATTTACTAGGATTTATTAAAGTTTTAAGTTAAAACTTGTTAAAGGTAAGATTTTATGGAATTATATATAAAATTGAAAAATCTTCAAATATTTAATTTAATTATAAGGATAGGATTAAACTTCAAATATTTGATTTAAATATTAAGATATTATTAAGTTTCAAATATTTGATTTAAATATTAGGATGTAATTAAAGTTCCCATATTTGATTTAAACATAAGGATAGAATTACGTTTCAAATATTTGATTTAAATATAAATATATGATTAAATTTTAAGTATTTGATTTAAATATAAGGATATAATTAAGTTTTAAATATTTAATTTAAAGATAATGATAAGATTAAGTTTCAAATATTTTATAAGCATAGAATTGGAAAAGATTTTGATAAGATAGGTAAAATTCAAACGTTATTGTTCATCTATAAACAAGTGCAAGACGACCTTAATTGTTCAACAAACTCTGACAAGGCCTCTCTGGAGTTCTTCTCTACATCAAATACTTTTGTTTTATTCTTCTTTTGTCCGGTTGTGATAAATATTTCAAACCACGTTTTGTTCTATTATGGCAAATATCACAAACTACATCAAATTGCTTACAAGATTTAGATGAAGTTGGACCAAATCAAGGACCTTTAGATCAAATTTGGAGTAAGTGCAAGAGAGGTAAATGGTTTCGAATTTCTTCTATGTTTTTGAAATAAAATGTTTAGCCAATATAGAATATCTTTTAATTAAATTAAAAATTTGGATTATATGTGGTTATGTTAATTTTTTATTTTGTTTATAAAATTATAGGTAAGTAACTTTGTTTGAAATGATTTATATAAATAACAATGAAATTATATGTAATGTTTACTTGGAAAGTAAACTCATCGATTGACTTGGAGTGATTTGGAACTAACTAAAGAGACATATATATTTCTATTTGTCCTTGTGTACAAATGATTGTCCTCAAGAACCATTGTATTGTATTGTTTTGAGCTGGCGAGTTTTTGGCCGCCCTACTCAAATAAATTGTGAAGCTATGTATACATAGTACCGTGAATACTAGTATTTACCTATTAACATAATCGATGAACCATTGATTGCATATTTGATTGTTTGTCTTGAATTTAATTGAATTCATTATAGTATTATGCATACGTTTTGACTTGTTGATTTAATGAAATTTATAAAAAAATATATATATATAAATGATTTTGCCTAAAAGAATTTTGGCAAGTTAAATTTTGATTTTAGAAATGATCAGATAATTTTGAAAAAGTATACATACTATAACATGTATGATCAGATAGAGGAAATTCTTAATCACTTGCTGAGCGATTTATTGCTCATTCCATTTTTATGAAATTTTGATACAGATAATGACATTAAAAATCTTATACTCCCCATGATATTTTGTCCCAGTGCACACTTATTAAGAAGATCAATACATTATCTTTTTTATCTTTAACTTTTTATTGAAATGAATAAAGCACACTTATTAAAATGACGTTTATTTAATAACAAAAAATTGCCTAAAATGACATTTAAAAAATATGAGAGGGAGTAGTGAGTTTAACCATGCTAAAGAAGATGATATATGGGGTTATTTACATGAATAATACTAAAATTTTTCAAAATTACATAAGTATGGCTACTTTTAATATTCTTCCCAAAATATAGAAAGTGCAATTCAAGATTGCAACTTCATTATTTATCTATTTTGTTTTTAGTCCTTCAACTCTTTAAATATCTTGCAATAGCATGAATGTTTCAAAATTTTATTAATTTGATTATTTTATATTCCCTAGGTACTCATACAAGCATAATAGAACAATATCTATTGTATTTTAGCAGTTCAAATTTTTCGTGTCTTACCTCGCTTCCTTTAAGTTGTCTGTTCTCCTTCCTAAAACCTTATCAGCCACTTGGCTTTACCTTCTGGGTAATGATTAATGGCATTCCACTCAAAGACGTCAGAATCTTCACACCTTCAGACTTCTTAACGGCTAACGGCCTCCTGTCTCAACGCCTTCTCGTCCTTGACAGATTCTTCTGACTGCCACTGCTCCTCCCTTGGGTACAAAAATTAATCTGATTTGGGTTTTAAGAATTAAAACAATAAAATATATGGCTCAATTTCTGAAAGGAAACATTTTATTGATTTTGAACAAGCTAATTTACAATAGAAAGAGCTTAATTCAGCTCATCCCTATGCTTATATTTTCCCTATGGGAAAGAAAAAAAACTCAAAAACTCATTCTTTTTTCTAACACTCTCGGTTGAGGGTTTTCTGATAGAATTTTTCGATGCCCCTTCCTTTTTGAATGTCTTCCTTTATATAGGCTTCAATTGCGTTTGAGAATCCACGTGAAGAGATAAGCCTTTTCTTCCATTGGTTGGTTGATGATAAGAATCCATATCTACTAGATGAGTGGGTAAGAGTTATCTCCATCATCACATGGATATGGTCCATTGCTGTTATTTTCCAGCAATTGCTTCCAATAGTGGTAGGGACCACTCTTCACATGCTCTACTATGAGCGTAATGGTATGGACCACTCCTCACATGGTGCTGTCTTTATTTGGAGAAGAATCTCTTGAGTGCATATGCTAACTCATTTTGCATGCCATTTGCAAAGTAGTGCGTTTGCCATAAAACCTGTCGGTTTTGAATTCTTTCACTTTTTCTTGAAATGTTGGTGATCTTTTATTTCCTTCTGTCACGATCATCCAGCTTTCTGAGCTGTTGAGGACTTGAAAATTTTTTACAGAGAAAGTCTCCATTATTCATACAATGGCTTTGATTCCCATAGCTCTTCTGTATTATTCCCATTTTTTATTGAAGAATGGAATCTTTACTTTTTGTTCATTAACTCTTAGACTCACATCTCCTTTGATTTTGGCGATATGAACTAGGTTAAAGCAAGGGTATTCTTCATCCTCATCATATTCGGGTGCAATGCTATACACTCGAATGAAAAGCTTTTTGCCTTCAGAATATTTTTCAAGGCTCTGAACAAATATTGGGTCAAAGAATTGAAACTCCTTTAACTCCATACTTGGATAAATTCGATCACAGAAACCGAATTTGAACAGTTGATATAGGAATTTTGCTGGAACTCCTTCAATTGTTGTTATCCTTGGATATATACTCGATCCTTCTAGTCTAAAGAAGGTTTCGCCATTATTTAAATTGTATACCTGCAAAGCAAATTCATAATATTCTCTTTCTTTTAAGTTTTTTGAATCCAAAGTTCTTTTTATCCGAACAACTTTGTTTTTTCCAGTATCAGAGGAACTGGGTTGCTCGTTGTTGATTTTGAGATTTA
The DNA here is from genome assembly GCA_016586305.1 of Ophiorrhiza pumila. Classification (NCBI taxonomy): domain Eukaryota; kingdom Viridiplantae; phylum Streptophyta; class Magnoliopsida; order Gentianales; family Rubiaceae; genus Ophiorrhiza; species Ophiorrhiza pumila. The sequence continues at coordinate 20,504,287 of BLIW01000005.1, forward strand.
TATTCTCAGGATTTTTCATGTGAATGGTAGAATCATCATATGCTGATTTGAATTCAACATTTTTATTCTTAGTGGATTCACCACTATAAGTTGGTTTATCACCCAACATTCCATGAGAGTCCGAAAACTTGTCTACCAGTTCATAGAGATTTGCAAATTCTGTCAGTATCTCTCCCTGTTGTTCAACAAGACTATTCATCTCTTGCTGTAGTTGCTTTTGCTGATCCAAGAGGTTCATCATTTGTTCTCTAATAGAGAATAACATATTGGATTTTTCCACTATGCTTTCATCCAGATGAGATATCTTTTTATCTAAAGAGCTGCAAAGTTGTAACATCTGTTGCTTTTTACCCTTCTCCATGTTCGGGGTTTCTGGATAGGAAATCTGCATAGAAATTGTCAGTTACTTTTATATAATCAATTTTAAAAGTATAATAAGACAACAAAGATTGCCATCTCAATAGTTTTCTAAATTGAGGTTCAGAAGGTAATTTATTAAAAATTAAACTACCAACTTGAGTATTATCTGTTTTTACCACAAAGGGTTTTGGTAATAAGAAAAAAGAAAATTTTCTTATTCCTTTTATTATAGCCAATAATTCCTTTTCGTTTGTAGAATAATTGACTTCCACAGTTTTAAATGTACCATTTGTGTACTAGCATATCTCGTTGATGTCAGTTTTTAATATAGCTGCCCAATATAAATCAGAAGCATCAATTTGCAAAACAAGATTATCTTCTGGGGTTCAGGCATTCTGAGTTTAGGAAGTTCCTTACATTCTTCTTTTAAAGATTTTACTATTTCAGTGCGGTCATCTGACCATCCAGTAGTGTTATTTTCTATTAATAACTTTTGCAACAATGATCTTTTCTTTGCAAGTTGAGATATAAATTCTCCTGCATAATTTAAACATCCAAGAAATTGTTCTATTTCTTTTTTAGTGTTTTATTTATCTGGAAAATTACATATCTTTTGAGATATATGGTTTTGTAATTTAATACCATTAGTGGTTATTATCATACCAAGAAATTCTATCTCAATTTTACTAATCTCAGCCTTTTTCTGACTTAAGATTATTCCATTTTGCATGCAAATTTTTGCAAATTCTTTTAAATGGTCTATATGTTCTTGATATTCATTAGAACAAATGGTCTATATTTTCTATTTTATCATTCATTGGAACAAATTAGTATGTATGAGAAAATAGAAAATATCTTATCCATTCTTCTCTGATATATTTGTGGTGCATTTTTTAATCCAAAAAGCATCACTAACCATTCATACTGTCCATTAGGTGTACTAAAGGTAGTTAAAGGTATAGATTTTTCAGTAAGCTTTATTTGCCAAAATCCTGATTTACAATCAAATTTAGAAAAGTATTTCTTTCCTTTAGTTAAATTGATTAAATTATTTTTGTTTGGAAGAAAGTATCCATCAAAAATACTATATTTATTTAACTCTTTATAGTTAACAGCCATTCGTGCTTTTTCACGTTTTTCTTCAGCATGGTTCCTAACCATAAAACTGGTGAACTATGAGGGTTATTACTTCCTCTAATTAATGTTAGATTAAGTAATTCTTTTATTTGAGTTTTAAACTCAATTTTATCTTCTTCAGAATATATCATTGGTTTAACCCTAATGATAATATTTGGATCTTTTAGCTCTATTGTAGCTAATTCTCTTTTTATATCCCATTTCACTATAGGATTTTCTCCATAATTGCTAGCTATTAGATCTTTAACTTTGTCTATATCTAGCATTTTAATTATAAAATTTCTTATCTGGGTTTTATGTAACCAAATTTTGTCATATCCATCACCACGCGGTACTGGCTTAACTCTGTACGGGGTATGAATTCGCGAAGTGCGTATCTAATATCCACAAGGTTTTAAACTAATCATATAGATTGTTTGGTTATATGTCTGAAACTGTTGAACAAAGTCATTTCCTAACAGTAAATCGACATCTAATCTTTCATAAGCATGTAGCTGTTTTATAGCTACTATTTTGCTTCCTAATATAATTTCAGGTTTAAAACATACATTGTCTAAGGAGTGCTTGTCACCTGTTACTCCTTGCATTGAAACTTTTATTGGATTAATTATCCAATTTTTGAATAGGAATTCTTTTCCTAAACTTATTTCTACACCTGTATCTATCTGGGCATAAGTGAGAATTTTCTTTTCGTAACATGTAATTTCTACGAAAATACTTACAGAAAATCTCTGTTCACTAGGCATTTTCCTTTTCCAGAAAAATAGTTTTTCTTGAAAAAGAAATCTCAATACCATATTTGTCAATGGTGAAATCATCTAGGCTGTCTAGAAATGATCTTTCTAGGATTATATGATGGTTTTGTTTTCCATCTAAAATATCCAAATAACAATTAATGTTAAATTTGGTCTCTTAAAAAGTTATCGGAACTTTAACAATTTCATTGATCTCATTTTCATTTCCATCATTTGATACATGTCTATATGTGTCTTTATATTTCTTTATTAATCCTGCATCAAAATAACTATTAAAGTGATTATGTACACTTTTTGGATTTATAAGAATGTTATATCCTTCAACATTACTTTTACCATTAAAATATTTACCAAAAACTTTTAAGTCATTTGGTGTATTTTCTTTTCTTGATAGATTGAGTGAGGAATAACTTCTCCTACCTTTCTCAATCACAATATTATTTTTATTATATGAGACTATATCTCTAGAGGTTTCTTCTTCTAAATTTTTAGAAGTTTCGAATTCGATTGAATAACTATCAGGGATAGTTAGATTATTTCTAGTTGGTTCTAGAATTCTTCATATTTCCAGGTATTCTTTATCTAATTCAGCTGTTGATTTTTTATCAAAAATACTTCCATAGTTTGAATTAGTAAGACTATACAATGCACAATAATATATGCTCATTATATGATTGCCTGGTTTGAAAAATTATTTTCTTAAGATCTGAAAATGTAAACTCAAGGCGTCATTGAAATCTTTATCTTTTAAAGATATGCAATATTTTGGATAATACGTGAAAAGTAGATTTTTGTAGGCTAAATTGCCTTATACTATTCCAAGATTTCCATCTGAAGCATTTGTAAATCTTTCATCAGATAAATTGATAACTAAAGGACAATCAATTCCTTCTTGAAAAGTTGATTTACAAAGAATTTGTATGCCTGCTAGATAAACATATTGCATTTTATCTTTCTTTTCTTTAGGCAGTTTATTTAACAAATCTGTTACTATCTTTTTTGTTAATAAATTTAATTTTCTGTTTCCAGAGGTTTCTTGAATATGTATAATCTTTTCAATTTCCATATATTCATGATAAACGTATTTCTTTCTTTTGAAAGCATTTCCTATTTGACTTAACATGTTTTGATTAGGTCCTCTTAGATTTAACTCTAGATTCCTAATCTTTTCATATTTAGAAGGGTCAAAAGATGCTCTAAGTGCAATCCTTCTATAGATTCTTCTTCTTGTATGAGGATACCTTCCTTTTCTTTTTTACTGATTTCTATTTCATTCATTCTGATTCAGATTCGGTAAATACTTCAAATATTTCTGTCATTTCAGAATCAAATGATGACACAGTTTCTAAATCAGATTCTATGTCGTCTATGTCAAGTATTGAAACTTTGACTTTCCTCTTATTGCATTCATAAGACTTATGTCCTTCTTCACCACAGATATAGCACCTACAACTGGTTAGTTTTTTCCTTTTATCTTCATCTTTTTTATTTCTTTTATAATATTTTCTATCCTGTTTTTTATTCTTTTTAAAGAATTTTTTATATTTTTTGTAAATCTTATTTTTGGATTTACGTATTTTAGACTTATTGGTAGATCCATGACATCTTCAATTGTCTACTTCAGATACTTATTTGCAACATATGATTACATTAACCCTTTTACCTTTTGAAAGTATTCTTTGTTGTGCACAAAGATCAGATAATTTTTCTTTTAAAAAAACTATTCTTGCTCCTTGAGTATTTGAATATCCTTCTGTTTCATAATTTTTTGAAAACTGAGTTAAGAAATATGAACTCCATATACCTGGTAATTTCTGATATAGCATATCAGCTATTTTAGTCATATCTTCATTACTATCAAAATACTGATAATAATATTCTTCGAATTCACATATATATGAATTAATATCACACATATTACAAATTTGTAATTGACTAATCTTCTTTAATGTTTCTTGTTTTTAACTATTCTTGATGAATCTATTTTTGAAGTCCAATCATATCCCATGAATTCACCCGCTATATAGTTAATGAATGTGTTAATTCCACCTGTTAAGAAAGTGTCCATATGTCTGATTACATTAATCCTTATTGTATTTATGGTTGAATCTGACAATCCTTGATACCAGTTTTTAACATTTCCATCTAATGCTACTACGCATATTTGGTATTTTTCTTCTGACGAAAAGTTGGATGTTTTATCAGTCAAAAAATAGAGACCTATATCTTGTCCCCATTGTTGTAAAGTTTTTGACGCATCTAACTTGCAGTCAAGGTTCAAAAATCTAAATTCAGAACTTGTAGTTGCTGGTATATGTCTATTAGGTATATACTTTCCAGTAGGTGAATAAGTATATTCTATGGCTGCCTTTTCAGGTTGAATTCTACGGATTCTTCCTTGATTTATAGGTACTGATGAAGTACTTGGTTTATCTTTTCTAGTTTTACAGATGTATCTTATTCATTTTTACCTTTTCTGGTTCTTCTATTACTAAATCTTATAAGGAATATATTAATTCTTCTATTTCTTTATCCATTTATTGTTTTAAATCTATTTTTTCTTCTGAACTTAGATTGATTTCTTTATTTGAAACTTTCTGTTTCATTTTCTATTGTTTAATTCTTTTCATTTTTTTAAATGAAATCTTTCATCTAAACTTTCTTTTTCATATGGCCTATATCCTGTTGGAGCCTTTTTCATCCAAAATTCTTCAAAATTTTTTTGTTGATTTTCTTAGAATTTTTTACTATCTTTTACCTTATTAGGTATTTGATCTTCTACGGATTTAACCATATTTTCTATTGTATTTATTTTTACTTCTAGTCCTATGACTAACTGGATTAACTTTTCTATTTTTTCATCTTGTTTAAGAAAAATTAACTCTATTGATTCTAGTTTACTCATTTTATCTCTGAGTTCCATGAAAGTTTACTTTTTCTTTCATATATAGAATCTTAGATTCTAAAATATTTATAACCCTTTCTTGCTGTTTTAAAGCTTCTGGGTGTACTCCTGCTATAAGATTTTCTTGAAATCTTTCTTTTCTTATTTTTAATTCTTTATTAGCATCTTGTATTTTTTCTATAAGATCTATGCAAACATAGCATTTTTTAGTTGATTCAAAAACTTTTGAAGCAGTTCTTATATACATTATATTTTACTTTATTAATCCGTATCTGGCCATTCCTCTGGACTCCATTCATATTCTATTTCAGAATAAATTTTTTCTGTATATTCTATTATTTCTATTTCAGAATTTATACTATCAAAATTTTTTATTACCTTTTCATAAATGATCTTTCAAAGATCTTGAATTATATTTTTATTCATTAATTCTTTTATTATTCCAATGCTAATTGGAGTTTCTATACTTACTAATAATTCTATTTTCTGCTTATAGCAAAGGAAATTATGCATGTTATTTTCTTCATAGAAGAAAAACAATCTATCTTCTTTTTCCATTCAAGAAATTATAAAATTTTTATGAGCACATGGCTCTAATACCAAGTGTGGACGGGTTTAAACTAAGGTTATACTTAGCCTCGAAGGGATCAGTGCGGAATTATATTTAAATTTTTTTTTAGTCTTTATATGACCTTATTAAAAGTTCTGGGGTCACTTTATAAATTTTTAGTCTTTATATGGGACACTTTATAAATTTTTAGAACTTATTAAAAGTTCTGAGGTTAATTTATAAATAAGACAAACTTATTTTGGTCAATTTTAGATAAATAACCATATTTTTATCAATTGTTTTGAAAACAGCAATATTTTGGGAAATACCCCTGATATATGAGACAGTTGGAATTAATGACTTGTGGAAATTAAGAATTGTAATAAATTCTAGATAGTTTATCATTTAATTCGTAAAGATATTTCTCTCGTTTAACTTTTATGCTGAGTAATTAGAGAACTATATTTATATATTTTATCGTTTGTAATAAGTATTCCCGCACTAAATGTTAAAGTTTTATTATTTTAATTTTAAGATGATTTTATTATAAGTCTATCAATTAGTTGATTGAGCATTGTAGTTATAGAGGACTTTTGTATCTACTACATGTTATAATCTTGGGAATCAAGGCATGACTAGACCAATTGAAAAAAATACTTAGTTGATTTGGAGAGTAATATCTATAAAAGATTAAATATTTTTGTACTTTTTAATATTAAATTCTTGATGAAATTGATAGTATCTAAATCAACGAGGGAGTGATTATTGTTTACATTAATGATTATTATAGTAATAGAATGATAGATATTTAACAAACAATATGCATGAATTTTAATAATTTTAAACTCATTTTTTAATATTGATTATTTTTTTTAACAAACACTTCGTTAAATCAACAAGATTAAAAAATAGAACGTTTTAAAGAATTTTTGTATAAAAGAAGGTTATACATTATTTTTCAAAGATAAAGCAGCCAGAGCCAAATAGTGCAACCACTGTTGTAAATTGTTATTTTAAAAAAATATTAAAGGAAAAAGAAAAAAAAGAAAAATGAAATTTCATATAGTAAAGAGTTCAATAAAAATAAATGTCATTTATAATATGTTGAGAAAATACATATTCTAAAAATTCATTAACAAAATGTGAAAAACAAAATTATGTCTACAATTTTTGAAAGTTGTGTGATAATTGAATATTATAACCAGACATTTTTACTTTTACCTAATCTCATTTATGCTAATTTTTTTTGAAAACTCGGCTTGGATGGACTATTATTTTGTTTTATGATGGAATTTTTTTTATTGAGATTTGTTATAAAAAAGAAATATCTTAGAATATCTTTTTTTTTATTAAGAAATATCTTGAAAGGGTTTGAATTAGAGATTTTTTTTATCAATAAAATTTTTAAAATTAATATTTTATGATTTTATTTAGTAAGAAATTATATTAGAAAGAATTGTTTATGGTTAAAAATAAAAAATTTAAATTTAAAATTTTATTTATAAAAAAATCATAACAAAAATAATTATTGTACATTATTTTTAGTTTAAAAATTTGGTAGTAGAAATAGATAAAGGAAATAAGTCAAATTGAATTTGTGAAAATAAACACTAGAACATTCACAAACAAACAAACCAATATATTTTCAAACTTTTAGAATTTAGAATTTTAGTCATTCTTTGTCAAGATAAAATTTTAATGAAAATATTGAAAAAAAAAATCTAAAAATGATTAAAACTAATCTATATCTATACATCTATACAATATATATAAGAGGGAATTGGGAAAACTTTGTGAGCAAGTTGGTCTTTAACATGGCTGATTGTGAGGGCAAACTTGTCTTTTCGCTACATTGGAATTGGTGGCTACTGTTGTTGTAACGTGCAAAACTAAACACGTGTCAATTAATCTGTCTATCCACTTCATCTATGTCTTTCACCATCTCACTTTCTGTTCTTCTCTCCTTTATTCACTGTTTGAACACTATAATTTTTTTCTTTTTTTTTCTCCTCTTACGATGAGATTGAGGGAACTGTTATGAGCTTTGATGGCTAATTCTGGGAGCAAAAGAAATTCAAGAATTTTCATGGTGTATTCGACCAAAACAAATATGAGTCTCCACAATGATTGAAATAATTTTTTGTTCTGTTTTACTGGGTTTAGTTGGAATCATTGGTCTTCATTACGTTGTATAGTTAGTTCCTACTTCTTCTTCCTCTTGCGATTTGTGCTCTGCTGTTGTTCTTCCGTGATGAATTGATCACTGTGAACGACACTTCAAGATTATTGAAATTTTACATATATTTGGGGTTCACACTTCAAGATTATTGGAATTTTACATCTATTTGGGATTTATGATTATGGATGATTAATTTAGGGCTATTATTCCTTTTTTTTCTTCTTATTTATGCGTTGTTTTCTGTATTTATGTAGATAATGGATTCATCCTTTGAAGTTCTGTGCTTACACCGTGGAAATTAGAGCACTTTCAAGTGTCAAATTTTTGTTGAAGCACTTGTTCAACAGGAGTTTGTGATGCGGAATAACGTCCACGATCTTTTCGTAAATCAATTTGGACAGGTAGAATCAATCTATCTCTGTAGATTGACAGTATGCACAATTATTTGATGGCTCCTCACCAACAAACAACAAGACAGTCGCGTAAGATTTAATCCCCTCATCAGGAACTAAAACCCACAATGTAAATTGGAATTCCCTCATCGGGAAAACAATTCACGTAAAAAAAACAACTATGTGTTTTATTTCTCAAAATTTTTCTCTCTCTAACTATTACAACTGAATAGAATGCCTATTTATAGGCCTAAAACAAACCCTAGACGAATTATTCCATAAAAAGAAAGTTTAATTAACTTAAATCCTAAGTTACTAAAATAGAAAAATAATTAACGCATAAATTTCTCGCACGTCGCGACGTGGGGAGCCCGACCTCGCGACGTCGGGACCCTAAACCCTAAAATAAAAAAACTCAACGATGCTGGACGTCGCGACGCGCGACAATAGACACGTCGCGACGTTGAAGGATCTCCACGTCGCGACTTGGATGGCTCTTTTGCTGCCCACGTCCAAATTCGCTCCTTTCTTCCTTTTTGGCCACCAAACTCGTTCCATCCTTCTTAAGCACCCCTTGATTCGCTCCAATTACCCCCGAGGCTTGGGTTTGGACTTCAATTTGCTATCAGTTTGTTTATGGTATGGTATAACAATTTATTCTTCCACAGAAGCACTCAAAGAAATATATTTTGGATTCAAGTAATCATTCAACACCCCGTCGAGATATTAGCAGAGCAAAACTCCGTCAAGGTACTGTGCTTTGAAACATTGCTGTATATTTGTTTGCTTCATGAGATGTTTTCAATTTCCTAATGTTTGTGTGTTTCTTTGATGTCCAACATTTTGTTGGTTCTTTTTTAGCAGGCTTAATACACCCGTTCATCATTCGTGAACTAAGTAAAAATTGTATTGAATGTGTTAATGAATTTTGTTTTGTTGTTGTGACTCTACAGAATTCATAAATATTGTGCCTAAATGTGTATCTATGTAGCTCGACAGGTGACCGTTCATGTACCTATGGTTGTTCAAAAATGAATATGAAATAGGTTAGGGGCTATATTAGAGTGCTTATTGATATTCAGTTATGTTGGGATTCACTAAAATTTATGCCAGCCATTGATTTTTTTTCCTATTTTCCCCCTTTTTTTTAGGTGAACCATCTCAGATGAATATCTAGCAAGTTTAAGTAATAGTGTCTGTGTGTCATGTGAACGCACAAGATTTCATGGTAAAATTCAAAGTACTCAAAGAAAAAGGAGAACATGTAACCATTATTCTCTTAATATCATTGCCTCTGATGAAGTTAAGTGTATCAAATAGAATTGTTTGTCTCACTTTCTCTTTATATCAAAGAATAAGATATATTGTTGATTGATGCAATCTTAGTGTTTTTTTAGTAGTATATGAACTTGATTATTCATATATGATTATGTTAGGATATCGCTTTTTCTTTTCTCTATTTAGGTCTCCAACAAATTGTGATTTTGGAACATGTGAATACACAGGAGCACAAGCCTCACCAAATCATCCAAATCACCTCCAATCACTTGTGGCAGGTTTTAAGTTTTTCCTATTGCCTTTTCTCTTTTTCTTTCTACTTCTGTTGCTGTACCCCTTTTGTGTCGTTGTCATTTTGATCCTTCGTTGTATATTTTTTCAAAACTCTTCTTGAATAGTTCTTCGAAATATGCAAAAAATAGAAGCAAACAATTCAATCATAATAATGAAAACTACACTATAATTATAAGCAATAACACAAAAAGGAAAAAAGGTTCATTATCATGTTCACATGGCTCTTTGTCGACTTGATCATATGAGCAGAATTATATTTATTACTTTTTGTTAGTTGGTTTGTTATTACACTGCTTTGCAATTGCATTTGCTACGAAGTATACTGAAATTCTGACTAAACTTATAAATCATTAAACAAAGTGAGAAACAAGTAAACATTGTCATGTTAATAATATTATTTGTCATAAGGATGGATGTATGAAAGAGAATTATATCTTTTACTTTTTTCCCGACAGTAACTAAACTTTTTTAAAACACATGCACCCAATGTGCAATACTTTGGCGTTAATGTATGATATGCAGGGTTGTCATTTTTTGACATTAATCACTAGAATTCATATTCCTCTCTAAAAAATTTTCTCTCCAACTTCTCTCTTTATTTTCCTATTTTGACTTAACCTATTCGGTATTTCTCAGTGTATTATTACCGTTGGTCTATCTAACGGTTACATTGGATTCCATCTGTAAATGCCGCCTATGGCAGAGGGGAGTGCCTCTCTCTCTCCTCCCCCTCCGGTGACTTAAACTGGAGCTGTAAACAACCCACAAGAGAACAATATTTCCTTCTCCTCCATCAAAAACAAACAACCACTCGCTAGCTTTAATGCGGAACCAGCACTTTTTCTTACACAGGACAAAGAAGATGAACTAGCCCAGGTTTTCCGATGGACATTGATAGGCAAATTTTCATGGGGCCATCCAGCGATGGCTCTGATTCGTAAAGAAATCTTGGCAGCAGGGTTACTAGGCGAATGCAAGGTTGGATTATTTGACCAACGACACGTCCTCTTCAAATTTGATAAGGAAGAGGATTTCCAGCGCTTATGGACACGAAAGGTGTGGAATTTCCAAGGTTTTCAGGCAAGAATCTTCAAGTGGACAAAGGATTTTGATCCTGCAGTGGAGCCCTCTATTTCCCCAATTTGGATTCATTTCACAAGCTTCCCCTTCACCTGTTCAACAAAGAAAAATTGTATGCCCTAGCTTCTATAGCGGGGCAACCGCTGAAATTGGATTCGGCCACTACGGCAGCATCGGACCTTGTCAGACCCAGCGAAGCCAGAATCTGTGTGCAGATGGTCCTCACCAAGCCCATTCCAAATCGTATCTGGATCGGGAGCAAAGAAAAAGGGAAGTGGCAAAATCTAAAAATTGAAGATAAGCCAGCTTATTGCTCTAAATGTTGCAAATTGGGGCATGATATCAAGGAATGTGATCCCCTAAGACGCCCAATGAAGCCTATAGTTTCAACCAATCCAAAGATACAAAAAAGAGATGCTCAAAACAATAAGCAAGGATCCAAAGAATGGGTCTTAGTCTCAAAGAAATCAAATGCCAATAAAGGCAGCTCTGAGGAAGATTTGCGGCTCATGAAAGGGAAGGAAGTGGACTCTAACACTCTTCCAATCTCAGTTCCTTTATCGAAAATTCTAGAATCATCAGGACTCAGCAAAGCTGCTGAGCAAATAAGGGAAGTGTCAGGTCAAGTAGTTATGGAAGGTGTAAAAGGAATAGCCCAGGATGTTCCTCAGGAGGCAGACAAGGTTGCAGAAGAATCACCTAGCCTACTTGCTTCAAATAGACAAGAAAAGAGTCCAATAAATCTTCAAAGGAAAACTGACCTTTGTCAAGGAGAAAGCAACAATTTTGTTGTGCTAAGTAATCTAGGAAGTGATGACTATACCGAGATGATACCCCCCCAGATTCCCCTCTTGCAGGGAGGAGGAAACAGACTGACCAGGGTCAGAAGAGCTCCCAGGAATGCCAGTTACTAGCTTTGCAGCAGGATGCAGCCTTCTGCCAAGAATTTCAAGAACAGGTTTACTGTGATGAGATTCTTAATCTACTTACTAAAGTAGTTGCTCTTGACTTCATGCAGGTTCCAGCTAGTGCAGAGGAAGAGGAGAGAGAGCAGTCCTTCATTACCTCTCCACAACCATCACAATTGGAGGCAGACCAGACAAAATCAGTTCATAAAGGAGGGAAAGATCAGACACAAGGAGAAATCAGGAAACCTAAGTCCTGGGCGAAATTTGACTCAGTCGGGGAGTTGAGAGATAGGATAGCAATTACTGGTCCTCAGAGTCTAGTTTCCAATGATTAGGTGCCTTTTTTGGAATATTAGGAGTATTAGTAAAAAACCAAACTTTAGGAAACTTAGGAAAACAGTTAGCAAGCACAACATTAACCTCCTAGCCATTGCTGAACCTTTCTTGAATTCAGCTAAATTAGAAACCTTCAAGAGAAGACTTAAGATTGAAGTAGCCTACTCTAATGTAGTTAGCTCCATTTGGGTGCTGCTGAGGAAGCCTTTTACATGCACAATCATAGCTATATCGGATCAGCACATCACCATGGAAATTAGACATCCCTACCTAAATTGCTCACTCATGCTGTCTAATATGTATGCTAAGTGCACAGAAGCTAAGAGAGTGGATCTATGGCAGGAGCTAACCAACCTTCAAAGCCCAAATCAACCTTGGATCTTATTGGGGGATTGAAACTGCATTAAGTCTAGGGAGGAAAAAAATGGGGGGAAGGCTTTTCACATTAAGGAATCTAGGGAATTGATAGACTTTATGACCTCGCTTGAAGTTCCATCTAGTGGATCAAAGTTCACTTGGTGCAACAACAGGGAAGGAAGAGCCAGAATTTGGAAGAAACTTGATAGAGCACTAGTGGATTCTAATCTCCTCAACAGAAACCTTCTAGTTTCTGTTTCCCAGTTAGCTAGATCCCCCTCAGATCATGCACCTCTCATTCTTCAAATTCAGAAGGGGAAGGTAGATGCTAGGCCCTTTAGATTTCAGGCCTTTTGGTCCAGTAATCCAGAGTGTCTAAATGTCATTAGAAGGGCGTGGGATGTGGAGATTATAGGAACTCCTATCAGGAGATTTACAGAGAAGTTGAAATTAGTCAAGCAAGCCCCTAGGTCCTGGAACAAATTAACCTATGGGAATATCTTCTCAAAGGTAGAACAGGCTGAAGAGGAACTGTTGAGGCTAGAAAGAGAGGATGAGGTTAATCCTATTCCTAGGGCAGTATTGAGTCAAGCTGCAGCAAAGGCAAAATATCAAATAGGACTTGAGGAAGCCTTTTGGTCTAAAAAAGCCAACATCAAATGGGCTAAGGAGGGTGATAGGAACTCAAAGTTTTTTCATTCTTACGTTAGGAATAGGCATGCTAAAACCTATATTCATAGAATCTAAAATCAGGATGGGGTATGGATAGAAGGGGAAGATGAGATTTCTGACCTAGCTGTCCAATTTTTCTCAGGATTGTATACTTCTGAACAGAGTAGCTCTAAGATCGACCCTTTGCTTTTCCCAACAGCTCTTTCAGAACAAGATAGGCAGGAGCTTACTAGATTACCAGATATGGAAGAGCTGAAAGGTACTGTATTTAGTATGAATCAGGAGAGTGCCCCAAGCCCTGATGGCTTCACTGGGCTGTTCTATGTGGTAGCTTGGGAAATCATTAACTCAGATCTCCTTAGGGCAGTACAGTCGCTTGTTAATGGAGCTTAGATGAACCAGGCCATGTCTGCTATGTGATGACCCAACCCACCCCCTTAGCTGGGGCGAGTTAGTTCGTCAAACCTGTACCTTACATCATACATAATTTACTCCAAACACAAAATAATCCCTAAAATCAGGATATACTCCTTCATCAAAAGAAAATACTAGTATCACAGTTATCACACACCATCTTGTTCTTAGGATAAACACCATTATGTGCCTGTTCACGAAACACCAAAATAACATATACACTTACATCATCGAAATCCACATACACTATATCATATAAATCTTATTTACAATCCGTTCCAAAATTACACAAGTAACCTGACGTGTAAGTATTCATTGATTCTACGATATGCCCCAATTTCAAAATCTGCCTAATCGGCTCGGTGACCTCACCTTCTTCTAGGCTCGCTACTCTAGTCCCTCCTGACCCAGCTCCTCTGTGCCCTCTGAAATACAAGATTTTTGAAAACGGGGTGAGCTATAACGCTCAGTGGGGAGGCAGTAGGATTACATGATGTTTAAACATAACGAAATTTCAGATTTTCAAATTGATATAATAAATTAACATGTCAATTCCATGTACGCAAGAATTCCAAGTAGAACATGCACAAATAACAAAAGTGTAATATAAATCAGATAGAAGACATTACCAGTCCAGTATCATCCTTATATCACCTTACGATCAGTGGTTGATCAGACCACTATTGAAGCTACCTTATCCTCCACAATCAAAATTTACCTCGCAGGCACAATAGGATATATCCGGATAACCCATACCCTTTCTGGTGAAACTAAAACCTCCTTAGTTCCACTCGACAAGGGTTAAATGTCACGGTGAACTTATGATGAACTCGTCGGCCCTTGCCTTCCCGACATCATTAAGCCACCATGACTGGGCCCCAATCAATCAAACAATCACAGTATAGGCAAACACATGCCACACAAATATTCCACTTCAAATTCCATATATATATATATATCAAACATAGTAAAAATCCAGCTGATGCAACATCATGGTTACAATAAATGGGAAACCGAGCTTCAGTTTTGCCAAAGTGGTCCCAAACAGCTAATAATTCAAATAATGCAAAACTAATACCATTTATACACCAGGCTTCAAATAGTATTATTTTGACTACGATCACCATTAATAGTATTAATGTTATTTCTTTCTATTAAGTTTATTACCGTTTAAAACTAAGTTCCTTCTTAATTAATGTAACTTAAATTTCCTTTAGAGTGGCTAATAAATTTAAAATAATTTATTATTATTATTATTATTAATATTAATATTATTATTTGTATTATTATCATTTTTCTTTAGATTTTATTATTTAAAATTAAACATCACCACCAAAGCCCATTAAAACATTTGTGTATTAATTTCATTTTTACTAATAGCCCAAACTAAAATAGTCCACTTCATATTAAACTCTAAAACCCATTAGGATTACTCACATCCACTCAGTTTATTTATAAGCCTTACTAACTCCTGTTGGGCTGGAGTCCAACTCGATATTACTTCAAGGCCCATTCTTAAAAAAAAAACCCTTCACCTTAAACTCCAAAGCCCCAATTCCTCTTACCCCATTCTATCTAGTTAATACTTAATCATGACCAATTCTTAATGGACTAAGCCCAAGTTGGTGACACACTGAAGCCCATCCATTTTCTTTAAGCCACATCCAATCCAAGAATTCCCATAATAATACTATTACCTAATGGCCCACCTTGAAACATCACATAACATTTTGAGAGTTCAAACCAGTCCAAGTTGAGCCAGCTTAGTCATTCCCTCCTCCCTTATTACTTTTTTTCCCTTTTACTCATTAAACATTATTTCCTTAATCTACCAAGAGTTTTTTTTTTCTTTTCTTCCTTTCCTCTTCATCTCCTTCATCGCCTCATCTTACCACCACAAAGTGATTGCAACACTCCTGTTTGACCCACCCGTACACAGAGTTGATTTATTCTTTTCTAATCAAATTCCAAAAACCAACAAACACAATTACAAATTTCAACCATGAAGTCACCACAAGACAATGTAATTCAAGCAGCAAATATCAGGAGCAAAGAAGGGAAAACTTTCATTTAAATCATAAATCCCTTGATACAACACAACCGCATCAAAGGCCACACATATACATATATTTATAAACAGCAAAGCAAGCAAGAAAACCTTTGAAACCCTATTCTTACAAGCAATATTCACTGGATGTTTTCCCCACCTGTTATTTCTCTAAAATTCCTCCAAATCAAACAAAGTGGGTTTGAAAAGCCTTTCCTTCTTCCTCTTCTATTTCTTCTTCTTCTCTGTTTCTTTCCCCCCTTTTCTTCTTTTTTTTTCCCGTTCTCTCGCTCTCTTTCCGTTTCTTTTTTTTCCTCTGTTTTTTTCCTTTTTCCCCGAATCTTGCCTTAATTATATAAGTTGGATCCATTTGCCACTCGTTTCCAATTTTGATTACGTGTAAGCTTCTAAGATTGACACTTGACACCTTAAAATAAATAATTAATTTTAAACTGCACTCTATTAAATTACCATTTTTACATAGTACCCTAAATTCAAGGTTCATATTAATATGAATGTTAAAATAGCTATAAAATAATATTACTAAAAGAGAATTCGGGGTCTTACACTCTTCCCTCCTTAAAATAATTTCGTCCTCGAAATGATTACCTTGGAATTTGAAAAGCTCAGAATACCGTTTACGCATTTCCTCTTCTGTTTCCCATGTGGCATCCTCCACCCCCTGATGATTCCACAAAACCTTAACAAGAGGAATTTGTTTTGTTCGCAACTGTTTGAGTTTCTGATCTACAATTCTCACTGGTTTCTCAGAATATGATAAATCATCTTCGAGGGTGATATTTTGAGGTTCGATGGTATGGGTAGGATCAGGTAAGTATTTACGAAGAAGAGAAACATGGAACACATCATGTATCCCTTTTAATTGAGGAGGTAAGAGTATGAAATAAGCCACTGGCCCTATCCTTTCAGAAATCTCAAGTGGTCCAATATATCTCGGGCTAAGTTTACCACCCTTGCCATGCTTAATTAGCCCTCTTCTTGGTACAACTCGGAGAAACACTTTATCCCCTTTTTGAAATTCCAAATCCTTTCTACGAGTGTCAGCATAACTCTTTTGTCGATCTTGCGCTATTCGCATTCGCTGACGAATTATCTGTACCTTATCCAAGGTCTCGTCGATAATCGGTATGTTCCCAGCTTCAACAATTTTATTTTCTCCAACCTCATTCCAACAAATAGGAGTTCGGCATTTTCTTCCGTATAGTGCCTCATACAGTGCCATTCCAATAGTTGCTTGGTAGCTGTTACGCAAACTCAATAAGTGCTACGTGTTGATCCCAACTACCTCCAAAGTCTAACATACACGCCCGTAACATATCTTCCAATATCTGAATAGTTCTTTCAGATTGACCATCAGTTTCGGGGTGCGCACTGGTACCAAACTTTAGACCAGTTCCCAAAACCTCCTGTACTCTAGGCCATAGCCGGGAGGTAAAACGAGGATCTCGATCTGATACAATACTTACAGATTCTCCATGTAACCTTACAATCTCATCCAAATATATCTTGACAAGTCTCTCCAACGAATACCTCATATTCACGGGTAAGAAATGAGCACTTTTAGTGAGGCGATCTACCACTACCCATACCGCATCATGATTTCTTTGTGTCCTTGGTAACCCAGTTACAAAATCCATGGTAATGTGTTCCCATTTCCATTCTGGTATGGCCAATGGTTGTAAAAGTCCTGAGGGCCTCTGATGTTCGGTTTTGACTTGCTGACAAGTTAAGCATCTAGAAACAAATTCTGCTATTTCTCTCTTCATATTATTCCACCAGAAATTTTGTTTAAGATCTCGATACATTTTGGTGCTATC
This sequence comes from Ophiorrhiza pumila, assembly GCA_016586305.1. NCBI lineage: Eukaryota > Viridiplantae > Streptophyta > Magnoliopsida > Gentianales > Rubiaceae > Ophiorrhiza > Ophiorrhiza pumila. Next base: position 20,521,789 of record BLIW01000005.1, read on the forward strand.
GGGATGAATAGAATATCTAGAACTATGGGCTTTTCTAAGAATTTCAGTTTTCAGGGTCTCCATATTTGGAACACATAATCGACCTCGAAAATAAATCACACCATCAGTGTCCACTGTAAAGTCAGGTAGTCTTCCCTCCTTAACTTTGTGCTTCATCTCCTGTAAACTAAAATCCTCTTTTTGAGCTTCCTTAATCCCATTACTTAACAAGGAGTAGACCTGTATATTAGCTAACCTTGCACTATCCCCTACAAGGTATCTTAGCTTTGTATTGGCAAGTTGAGCTTTTCGGCTTAATGCATCGGCCACTACATTGGCCTTACCTGGATGGTAATTGATTGTACAATCATAATCCTCCAATAATTCCATCCACTTACGTTGCCTCAAATTCAAGTCCTTCTGAGTGAATAAGTACTTCAAGCTCTTATGATCGGTAATACACCTCAAACGTAACTCCATACAAGTAATGCCTATATTTCTTCAAAGCAAAAACTACAGCTGCCAGTTCTATATCGTGCGTAGGGTAGTTTTGCTCATAGGATTTTAACTTCCGAGATGCGCAGGCAATTACCTTGCCTTTTTGCATTAAGAAACAACCCAAGCCTTCCCTAGATGCATCAGTGTATACCACGAAATTTTCTTTTCCCTTAGGTAAGGAAAGTATTGGTGATGTGGTTAATCTCCTCTTGAGTTCTTCAAAACTAGTCTCACATTCTTCATCCCATTTATACGGAACACTCTTCTGAGTTAATCGAGTCAATGGACCGGCTATTCTTGAGAAATTCTTGATAAACCTTCGATAATAACAGGCAAGACCAAGAAAACTGCGCACTTCCGCTGGAGTTTTCGGCTGCTTCCAATTGGTTACAGATTCTACTTTTGAAGGATCTACGGCGATACCATCTCCCGAGATAACATGTCCTAGAAATGTCACTCTCTTTAACCAAAATTCGCATTTATCAAATTTTGCATAGAGTTTGTGCTCTCGTAATGTTTCTAGTACCACCATAAGGTGTTTTTTATGCTCCTCAGAATTTTTGGAGTATACCAAAATATCATCAATAAAAATAACCACGTATTGATCTAGGTATGGCCGAAATACCCTATGCATCATGTCCATAAAGACGGCAGGTGCATTAGTGAGTCCAAATGGCATTACCACAAATTCATAGTGCCCATAGCGTGTATTGAAAGCAGTCTTTGGTATATGCTCCCTTCGGATCCTCAACTGATAATATCCCTGACGGAGATCAAACTTTGAGTACACTCTAGCTCCTTCTAACTGATCAAATAGTTCATCAATTAAGGGCAGAGGATATTTATTCTTAACAGTCACACTATTCAAACCTCGATAATCAATGCACATTTGTAATGATCCGTCTTTTTTCTTCACAAATAATACCGGTGCCCCACATGGCGAGGTACTAGGTTGTATAAAAGCTATCTTTAATAACTCATTCAACTGTGTTTTCAGTTCTTGCAACTCTAGAGGTGCCATTCGATATAGCATCCTAGAAATAGGAGCAGCATCTGACAACAACTCTATGGTGAACTCCACTTCCCTACCAAATGGCAGGGAAGTCAACTTCTCAGGGAAAACGTCCCCGTATTCTCTTATCACAGCAACATCTTTCAGCTTTGGTCTGGTTGAGGTTTCGTTGACCAGATAAGCTAGAAATCCGACTCCACCATTGTATAGAACTTTCCTAGCTCTTACACCCGAAATCATTGGTTTTACAAATCTCCCTTGATCACCTACAAGTTTGATTACAGGTTGATCTGGTTTGCAAAACTTCACAATTTTTGCTCGACAATCCAGTTGGGCATGATGTTCAGATAACCAGTCCATTCCTAGGATAACATCGTACCCATGAATCGGTGTAGATATTATATCCGCTTCCATTCGATTACCCCTAACCCCTATCTCACAGGCTTTATATACCACATCAGATATCAGCCTATTTCCCAATGGGGTACTAATTCATTACGTGGAACATACAAGCACTCCGCAAATTTAGAAGCTACAAATGAATGAGTAGATCCAGGGTCTATAAGAATCTTAGCACTAATACCCGAGACTATTAGCGTATCTTCAACCACTTCTGCACAGGCTAGAAGTTCTTCCTTTCCTATGGCATAAACTCGGGCCTGGACTTTGGGTTTACTAGCCCCTTGCTGGTTTCCTCTTTCCTTCTGTTGAGGGTTAGTAGACTTTGATACCTGAATGTGAAGTTTTGGGCAATCCCGAATAAAGTGATCACTACTTACACATCGAATGCAACTGCCCGCCTTCTACCAACACTTTTGTTCACTATGCCCTGGCCGTCCACAATACTCACATTTCCTTACACCTTTCCGAACGAAGGGTTGTCCAACCTGTGGCTGTGGGCGTTGAACCCAACCGACTGGCCCCCTCGTGTAACATCATACGGAGTTCTCCTCCAGGAGGGGTTGGCTGGTCACTTCCCTCTTTGACTTGCTCGTTCCTTTTTCTGAGCATTAGCTAACTCAATCCTCGATGCAATGTCCAATGCTTCTGGAAGAGTGGTTGGCCTAACAGTTACCATTCCATCCTGAATATCATATCGTAGGCCTTGCATAAATCTCCATATCTTACGTTCCTCAGCTTCAAGCATATGAGGAGCAAACTTAGAGAGTTTAGTGAATCTGGCTTCATATTGAGCCACCGTCAGATCCCGTTGCTTAAGGGTTATGAATTCTTCCTCACGTCTTTCTCTGGTTATAGTGGGAAAGAATTTAGCATTAAATTCCTGAAGGAAATTTACCCAAGTCCTGGGTGTCTGGATTAATTTCCACTTCTTTTGGGTTACTCTCCACCAATCCCGCGCTGCTGCTCTCATTTGAAATGCAGCAAAAGTAATTCTTCTCTCATCCCCATACTGCAAGGTTGAGAATATGTCCTCCATATGCTCCAAATAGGTTTCAGCTTTTTTATCATCGGGTTCCCCATAGAATTCAGAAGGTTTAAACTTCAGAAATCATTCTAAAGCACCATCCTCTCCAGACGAATGGGTCTGCTACCATTGTTTTCGTAGGGTTTCAGATAACTGGTAATAGCAGTGACGAATTGGGTCAATAAAGGGTTGGTTTCTGTCTCACTTCTGGGAAGGGTTTCATCTCCCCCCATTTCTTGATCACCTCGACTGGTTTCTCCTACCATCTATTAAGATTACAACGTTCAATTTGTGACTTAAAGAGAGTAATAATGACATACATCTAATTCTGAACATATATACAACTATGTACACACGAACATAGGTTATATTAGGGGTGTAATCGAGCCGAGTCGAGCTCGAGTACACCCCAATTCGAGCTACTAGAAAAAAAAAGCCTACTCGAACTCGACTCGAGCTCGATCGAGTATCATCAAGGGAGCTCGAACTCGACTCGATTTATCATACTAGAGCTCGCGAGTAGTTCGATCGAGCTCGAGCTCAAATCGAGCCCAACCGAGCTCGAGCTCGAGTGTTGTTAAGCTCGAAAACTCGATTCGAACGCTTAACTTGAACTCGAGCTCGATTAACTCGAACTCGAGTTTCCTTTTAAAAGAATTTAGTTTCTACCTTTTTTTTATTATTATTACTAAAATCATGTGAAATTTTTTTTTTCAACCAATCAAAATTAAAAATTCAATATAATATTTTGGGTATTACATAAAGCTTTGTGAGAGAAAATAAATGGTAACATTCTCACTCTCAACTTCCTCTCAAACACATCAAAAAAAATTGAACACTTGAATACTCATAATTTACAAATTAAAAGGTACAACCTCAATTAATTGAAAATTTGAAACGTTCAAACATATATCATAAATTCATAACGTTTCACCACAAACCCTCCACTAAATTCTTTTTCTTTTTTTATTTGCCTTTTTAATATTTTTATATTTTTTAAAAATTTTAGCAGAATCTCCCCTAATATTTGAACTAAACTTCATGTTGACAATCCAAAAACCAATCCAAAAATCCATTTTCAAAAACCAATCTAAACTTCATCAGTCATTCAAAACTAAAAAAGATAGGAACAGATAATTGACGGTCAATGAAGGCCTGACTCCAAGCAAATCCATTTCCATTAGAAAGAAAAACAAAGCAAAGATTCCTAAGGAGAAAAACGGCACCAATATAAAAGGACTAACAAACAAAAACTCTCCTCCAAGACGTCAGAAAGCGAGCAATGAGCAATGATACAGCTGAACTACATTTGAAGCTCATCTTTTTGCAGTTTTCTTTCTCCACTCAGTACGCCCCTGTTTATTTCAAGTCCATCATCAGATAATCTTAGCAAATGCAGAAACCGGCAGCACCCATCTCCATCTCTTTTAGCAGTAGGAGACCCATTTGTAGCCTGAAGAACTGCAGCATCGTCATCGTCATTCTGAAGGAATCGATTGAGTTTGAGACTTTGAGTTGGTTAGATCTGAATTTGAAAGGTAAAAATGAACTAAAGGTTTGGGTGAAAGCTGAGTTTGGGACTTTGGGTTGATTAGATCTGAAAGGTAAAAATGAACTAAAGGTTTGGGTGAAAGATGAGTTTGGGACTTTGGGTTGATTAGATCTGAATTTGAAAGGTAAAGCTTTGAGTGAAAGCTGAAAGAACTGAAGACAAGACTAAAGAATTTTGACCGCTCAACCCTTAACGCGTTGGAAGAATATTAGAAAATTTTTTTATTTATAAAAGCTCGCGAGCTACTTGCGAGCTTTTGAGCCTCTATTTTACCTAGTCGAACTCGGCTCGGTTAACTATCGAGCTCGAGTAGCTCGAGCTCGAGCTCGGTCAACTCGAGTTCGAGCCGAGCTATTGACCGAGCTACTCGCGAGCTATTCGCGAGTAGCTCGATCGCTTACCACCCCTAGGTTATATTCACACAAACTGGAAATACAACAGTTCTCAGCGATCTTGGTCCACCCATCTTCGCTTTACTAACAACCTCTTATATCTACACTAGTCAGAAGCACATAAAAGGGAAACTTGTCAACCTACAACGATATTTATATAACAAGGTCTAATATTTACAAACTATTATTATTACTCAAACTCCTCTTAATCTTCCACTATTCCTGATCCACCCGGCGAGATATTTCCTTCAACATTTTCCCCTTACTGATTCCCCTCAGGGACTTCTTCAGGATCCTCCTCAGGATCTTCCTCGGGATCTTCCTCAGGATCCTCCTCAGGATCCATCTCAGGATCCTCTTCAACGTCGTCATTAGGTCCAATCGGTGGTTCGGGTGGTAACTTTACTTGAGGTGGTGGAGGAATAGGTACCCCAAGCCTTGGTTGCATTTCCTCTACCAGTGCCCGCATAGTATCTAAGCCGTGATAGAGTTCATCTAAACGTTGATTCCATCTATTGTTCATTTCTTCTGCTTCCAAGCACCGATAATAATCTTGGTGGCGCCGAGCTGCCAATTGCTGGTTTTCTTGTTCCGACCATTCAGTGTGTGTTTCTAATTCCCCAATTCTCCAGCGACTCCCTAGTGCCTCAGTATAATAAATATTAGCCTGATTACATTCTCTATCACGCTCCTCCACCAGGTGATGCACAACAAAGTTAGGGTAGGAACGTCCACAGCGACACTCACGCCCAGGGCCCTCTATCAAACGAGGATCATATCGCCTACGACGCCCCCAGGGCCATCCTGATACCAAACTCCCTGCCGATCGTCAGCCATCCAGTAATACATTAATATCCCATATCAGTATGCTTCGTTTTGATAGATCATAAGCTTATAATCAATTAAAAATCTTATGACCTACTAGTCAATCCACAAAGTCATACTAACTTAGTATGATATTGGCTCTGATACCACCTGTGATGACCCAACCCACCCCCTTAGTTGGGGCGAGTTAGTTCGTCAAACCTATACCTTACATTATACATAATTTACACCAAACACAAAATAATCCCTAAAATCAGGATATACTCCTTCATCAAAAGAAAATACTAGTATCACAGTTATCACACACCATCTTGTTCTTAGGATAAACACCATTATGTGCCTGTTCACAAAACACCAAAATAACATATACACTTACATCATCGAAATCTACATACACTATATCATATAAATCTTATTTACAATCCGTTCCAAAATTACACAAGTAACCTGACATGTAAGTATTCATTGATTCTGCGATATGCCCCAATTTCAAAATCTGCCTAATCGGCTCGGTGACCTCACCTTCTTCTAGGCTTGCTAGTCTAGTCCCTCCTGACCCAGCTCCTCTGTGCCCTCTAAAATAAAAGATTTTTGAAAACGGGCTGAGCTATAAAGCTCAGTGGGGAGGAAGCAGATTACATGATGTTTAAACATAACGAAATTTCAGATTTTCAAATTGATATAATAAATTAACATGTCAATTCCACGTACGCAAGAATTCCAAGTAGAACATGCACAAATAACAAAAGTGTAATATAAATCAGATAGAAGACATTACCAGTCCAGTATCAGCATTATATCACATTACGATCGGTGGTTGATCAGACCACTGTTGAAGCTACCTTATCCTCCACAATCAAAATTTGCCTCGCAGGCACAATAAGATATATCCGGATAACCCATACCCTTTCTCGTGAAACTAAAACCTCCTTAGTTCCACTCGACAAGGGTTAAATGTCACGGTGAACTTATGATGAACCCGTCGGTCCTTGCCTTCCCGACATCATTAAGCCACCATGACTGGGCCCCAATCAATCAAACAATCACAGTATAGGCAAACACATGCCACACAAATATTCCACTTCAAATTCCATATATATATATATATATATCAAACATAGTAAAAATCCAGCTGATGCAACATCATGGTTACAATAAATGGGAAACCGAGCTTTAGTTTTGCCAAAGTGGTCCCAAACAGCTAATAATTCAAATAATGCAAAACTAATACCATTTATACACCAGGCTTCAAATAGTATTATTTTGATTACGATCACCATTAATAGTATTAATGTTATTTCTTTCTATTAAGGTTATTACCGTTTAAAACTAAGTTCCTTCTTAATTAATGTAACGTAAATTTCCTTTAGAGTGGCTAATAAATTTAAAATAAATTATTATTATTATTATTATTATTATTATTATTATTATTTGTATTATTATCATTTTCCTTTAGATTTTATTATTTAAAATTAAACATCACCACCAAAGCCCATTAAAACATTTGTGTATTAATTTCATTTATACTAATAGCCCAAACTAAAATAGTCCACTTCATATTAAACTCTAAAACCCATTAGGATTACTCACATCCACCCAGTTTATTTATAAGCCTTACTAACTCCTGTTGGGCTGGAGTCCAACTCGATATTACTTCAAGTCCCATTCTTAAAAAAAAACCCCTTCACCTTAAACTCCAAAGCCCCAATTCCTCTTACCCCATTCTATCTAGTTAATACTTAATCATGACCAATTCTTAATGGACTAAGCCCAAGTTGGTGACACACTGAAGCCCATCCATTTTCTTTAAGCCACATCCAATCCAAGAATTCCCATAATAATACTATTACCTAATGGCCTACCTTGAAACATCACATAACATTTTGAGAGTCCAAACCAATCCAAGTTGAGCCAGCTTAGTCATTCCCTCCTCCCTTATTACTTTTTTTTCCCTTTTACTCATTAAACATTATTTCCTTAATCTACCAAGAGTGTTTTTTTTCTTTTCTTCCTTTCCTCTTCGTCTCCTTAATCGCCTCATCTTACCACCACAAAGTGATTGCAACACTCCTGTTTGACCCACCCTTACACAGAGTTGATTTATTCTTTTCTAATCAAATTCCAAAAACCAACAAACACAATTACAAATTTCAACCATGAAGTCACCACAATACAATGTAATTCAAGCAGCAAATATCAGGAGCAAAGAAGGGAAAATTTTCATTTAAATCATAAATCCCTTGATACAACACAACCGCATCAAAGGCCACACATATACATATATTTATAAACAACAAAGCAGGCAAGAAAACCTTTGAAACCCTATTCTTACAAGCAATATTCACTGGATGTTTTTCCTACCTGTTATTTCTCTAAAATTCCTCCAAATCAAATAAAGTGGGTTTGAAAAGCCTTTCCTTCTTCCTCTTCTATTTCTTCTTCTTCTCTGTTTCTTTCCCCCCTTTTCTTCTTTTTTTTTCCCGTTCTCTCGCTCTCTTTCCGTTTATTTTTTTTTCCTCTATTTTTTTCCTTTTTCCCTGAATCTTGCCTTAATTATATAAGCTGGATCCATTTGCCACGCGTTTCCAATTTTGATTACGTGTAAGCTTCTAAGCTTACACGTAGTAATTCACATAAGTTTTCTTTTTTTTTCAAATTTTATCATTACACCCTTATTCTTCTATAAATTCTATTTAAGACCCAAACTTAAGAATAATTAATCAATTCCCTTATAATTTCTAAGATTGACACTTGACACCTTAAAATAAATAATTAATTTTAAACTGCACTCTATTAAATTACCATTTTCACATAGTACTCTAAATTCAAGGTTCATATTAATATGAAAGTTAAAATAGCTATAAAATAATATTACTAAAAGAGAATTCGGGGTCTTACATGCTACCTCCATTGTGCTACCTCCTAAAGTGTCAAACCCTTCCTCCTTTAAGCAATTCAGGCCAATTAGTTTATGTAACTTTCTCAATAAAATTGTGTCCCGGTTGCTAGCTCAAAGATTAGCCTTAGTTCTGCCCAAGATAGTTTCAGAGAACCAAAGTGGCTTTGTGGCTGGTAGATTGTTCACTAACAACTACCTCTTGGCTAGTGAAATGATCTCCACACTCAATAGGAAAAATAAGGAAGGAAATGTAGCTTTTAAGATTGACATGGAAAAGGCTTATGATAGAGTGCATTGGCCATACTTACTGTAGGTCCTTAGATTGTTAGGTTTTGGTGAAATCTGGATAGACATAGTGTGGAGACTAATATCAAATGTTTGGTTCTCTATACTAGTAATTGGGGTTAGCAAAGATTGGTTCAAAGCCTCTAGAGGCTTAAGACAAGGAGACCCAATCTCCCCCATTCTCTTTGTGCTTAGTTCTGAATATCTATCTCGAGTCTTGAATAACACAAGTGATAAAAGTTTGGATTTCAGAGTGCCTAGAGGCTGTCCCAGAATTTCACATTTAGCCTTTGCAGATGACCTAATCATTTTCTTCTCGGCCACCAAAGCAGTAAAAGGCATCATGGCAAAGCTGAGACATTATGAAGAAGTGTCGGGGCAGAAGATCAATGCTGCTAAAAGCTCTTACCTAGTACATGATAGGCTGCCTGAACATAGAAAACACTCCATTGGCCGTATCACAAGGTTTGCTCGAGGCTCCCTCCCATCAACTTACTTAGGAGTTCCTCTCCATTTCAAGAGAATTTCAGCTTCACACTATGATTCTCTAGTCGACAAGATCAGCAAAACCATAGGTAACTGGAGCTCCAAGTTCCTCACACTAGGTGGCAGGATCACACTAGTCAAGAGCGTTCTCACTTCCATCATTTTCTACTCTACCATGAGCCTGAATCCCCCTAAAAGAGTCATTATTCAGGTAGAATCTCTGCTCTCTAATTTCCTATGGTCTGCTGCGGATAAGGGACATAAAAGACACTGGATCAGTTGGAGAGAATTATGTTTTTTTCAAGAAGAAGGTGGTGTAGGTTTCAGAGACCTCAATTTCATCATCCTAGCTTAATCCCTCAAACTGTGGTGGAGGTTCAAACTAAAGAATTCCCTCTGGGCTAATTTCATGTGGTCTAAATACTGTGGATCCAAACATCCCTCTTAGATTTCAGCTCGTAGAGGGGACTCACAAACATGGAAAAGGCTTTGTAGTGTAGCTTCCTTGGCAGAGAACCACATCCAATTTCAGGTAGGTAATGGGGATTGTGACATGTTATATGACAATTGGAGCCACAGAGACAAGCTCTTGGATATTATTGATTGTCAAGGTAATTTCAAGGTTTCAGAATTCTTGGGACCTCGGGGATGGGAGTGGGGAAAAATCAAAAGGTTTCTGCCACAATGCCCCTCAGTAATTTTTGTGGAGACACCTACTAAAATAGGAGGAACTGACAGGATGATTTGGAAACTCACGCCAGATGGTATCTTCCGTTTGAAGTCAGCTTTTCAACTGGTTAGGGGTCAGAAAATTCCACTGTGCCCCCACACTAGCTTTATCTTGGACTCACTACTCCCTAACAAGATGTCTTTCTTAATGCTGAGACTCATTAGGAATAAATTACCCATTGGAGCTAATCTGCTTAAGGTAGGAGTATATGGTCCCTTCATATGCCCTTGGTGCCATGCTAGTGGGGAGACAGTTAGCTATCTATTAGTATATTGCCAATTTGCACAAAGAATTTGGAGGATTTTTGGAGCTGAAACTCGGATAATGGATCACTCTCACAGCTTTCTAGGCACTCCGAACATTTGGTGGCAGAAAAACGAGACATTCTCTGAATGCAGGAAATTCCTTCTACAAATCTGTCCTTTCCTTATTTGCTGGTGGCTGTGGAAGCTCAGAAACAAAATTATTTTTGATCAAGGTAGCCCAGATGTGGGAGTTTTGGTGGAGAGAACTTTCAGATCCATAAAAGAACTTATGAATTCAAGGTTCAAGGGGCTGCATTTTATGGATTTAGAATGGTCAGAATTTTGGGATATGTGCCACAACATCAGAAGGAAAACAATCCTGAAATGCATTAAATGGAACCCTCCTGATCCTCACTGCATTAAAATCAACTTTGCTGCAGCTAAACTAGGTACTTCATGACGAGTAGGTGGTCTTGCCAGAGATTATCAGGGGCAGTTACTTTTTTCTCTCCCTAATCTTCTTTTTCCTTTATCACTAACTAGACTGCAGGTAGAAGCCTTGGCAGCAATTTTATAACAAGGAGCCGAGAACAAGGACATCAAAAAATTTTACTGGAGTCAGACTTTTCATCCCTCATCCATGGAACCAATAACTGGAGTGACTAGCTGCTGTTAAACACCCTGGAATTCATCAAACAAGGGTATACTACACTTCTAATTCCAAGAGAAGTCAACCTTCTAGCCAGGCAATTGGCTATGCTACAATGAACAGAGGCAATTTCATCCCTCCCCTCACTACTCAGAATAGATAGGGAACAAGTTCCCTCCATTGTTATACACAGTGGGAATGAGTACACAAATCAACAAAGAGTCACATGGGCTTCAACGTAATCAGAATGGCAAGTCAGGTATGATCTTAGGCCCCAGTCTGCTGGAGTTTGGATTGGTTTGCCACTTTAATCTTAAAAGACCCCAGCCTGCTGAAGTTAGAGCTGGTTTGTCTAAGCCACAATTCTCTCTACTATTGGGTTGCTTTCTACTGCGTTTTCTTTGGACAAAGGGGATATCAAAATCTTGGCCCCATGGTTTTGCCATTGCCATGAAAATAGCTTTTTTGTTGCTGAAGAACAATGGACAATCTGTAATGCTGTTGAAGATCACCACGGCCATGGCTGGAGCACTCTTTTAAAGGAAATCAAAGGATTACCCCTTCTGGGCTGGAATTTTTGCTTATGATGATCAACTTTGGGGGCAATCTGAGAGGCTGCTGAAAATCACCACAGTTCTGGCAGGATTCCAGTTGAGAATGAAATCAAACAGTTACCTTCTTCGGGCTGAAATGTTTGCATATAATGGGCAACCTTGTGGGCAACCTACAATGCTGATGAAGACACTCACCGTTGCTGAACTCCATTTTCGATTACCAAGCCTAACATGCAATATAGACTCACAAGCATCGACAGCAACATCACCAAAGACCTGGCAGGATCTTTTTTGTCCAATGTCTTTTGCTGGTTTGCCCATTGTCTTCCCAGCATGCTGCCTAAACAAATACCAACTGATAATCTGGTTTGGGACAAGAAGATCATCACTAGCTGGAAGCTATGGATGGTTCTGCCTCTGCCTATTAGGTCAGTTAAATGAAAGCAAAGCTAGGATCAAAAAGGAAAAAGATGCTAAGTGTATTTTCTCCCCGTGTACATGTCCCAATTGTTAGGGACCTTTTGACACTCCTTGTGATCAAAGGAGTCTTTTGTACTATAGTATTTACATAATCTGGATTGTAAATGGAATAAGTACTCCAAATTTATTTTACTTTTCCCACTTGAATTTGGAACCATTAGGAAATGTAAATGGAGCCGAATTCAAGTGGTCACTCTTTGTAAGAATGATTTTAGGGTATGTCCATCATTCACCAAATTATGAAATAAATAGGGAGTGGCGACCCATCTCAAAAAGAGGTTATGCCAAATAAATAAATAAAAAGTATGATATGCAGGTATAGCAAAAAGGAAATTAACTCATTCTGACATGCCTACTGCTGCATTTGGTTCTGATGACAACAAAAAAAGAGAGTGGTAGTTGTGCTCATTATTCATGACTTTTGTTGCTTGACCTATTAGTTTGTGTTGTATTGTAATGATTATGTTGGATGTTTATTATTGTATATCATTGACTAGGTAATAAAGTATTGCAAGGGAACCTTGTAGCTCCAAAAAAATTACAGGTGATGGGATTTGAAGTTTCGAAGGTATTATAACCTTCCCAATATGTAAAAATCTGATTTTGAGGTTTTTTTAATCTAATTTCACTTCAGGTTTTGGTCGATTTGAGCCTAACTATGAATCAATTTATACAGTTGTGCATTCTAACAAAACCTTGGTTTTGCAATGCTTTTTCACCTTCTGGTAATTTTATTATTTAGTTGTTTTGATTATATTCTTGTGAGTGTTATATTCACCTATTATGATGAATTAATGATAGTTGTCTTACGTCATCGGTTTTAGTTTAACCTTGTTCAATCTTTCTTTGCATATTGTTAAACTGATGTTCTGGTTGAGATACACATGTTCATGTTTGCTTTAAAATGTACAAGCTTCTCAATTCAACCAACATTGAAAGATTAAGCAAAACAAATATGGAAATTTGTAGGATCCAGAGAAAATAGATGTCAGAACTACTGATGTCGAACTTTGGTAATGTCCATCTTCTTACAAATTCAAATTCAAGAGTTCTATCAGAAACATAAAGAACTTTAGTTGATATTTCTCGCTTCAATTTAATTTATAGAGGGAAAAAATGCACAAAGTTTCAAATTGATATAATATTAAATTTATTAGGGAAATTGGGTTACCACAATAAATTGCGCCCACTACAATTTTAAAACTTTGGCAGCCAAAAATATGTTGATGGGCATACCAGGCAACATTGGAAGCCTTTCACATTTAACTCACCTTGACCTTCATCAGAACAGTGAGCATAACCAGTTTACTAACACTCTAGGCATGATGTCCATATTTGGTGTCTTAGGATCTGTTTCCAGACTTTATACTGATGATCGGCATGCGGAAAACATTTCCTGAACCGACATGAATTTAACTCCTGAATTTGGAGAATAAAATTTTACATATAACATTCCAAACAAAAGATTATTAATTTTGAAAATTTCTTGAGTGTTGAGTCAAAGTTTTAGGATGAGAAGATAAAACACAGGGGGTGTGATAGTAATCACTATAGATTGGCATACGGAAAACACACGCGCGCACACACACACATATGCTTCGTCAGATGTTGGCTCTTGTCAATGCAACATCACATGACAGAGTTCTACCTTTATGTTTGTTTAATTGAATGCACCTGTGCTGGAAGTTTCGTTCCTTCTTGGTTTGACAGATAATATTTCCTTGATCTTTTCCTCATCATAATGTATATTTTTCTCTTCGGGTTGTGCAGGTTACTTGCAGTCAATATATGGAATCCATACCCTTAGAGTGGAAAGTATAACATGTGGAAAAGCTGCTCCAGTTAATGAGCTACGGGTGCAAGGGGTTTATAACCCTGGACACTCGAGGAAGGTAAATATTGCTGTTCTATGATTCTTCACAATTTCATAATGAATGTTGAAATACCTCGGATATTAGATGATAATCTATAAATAGTTTGAACGTCATACAGATCATTGTAACACAAGGTTAACAGGTCATTCAAGAAGTTGCAGAAGTTGGAAGGCTAATGTGCACAATATTGAAGGTGAAAACATGTTTAGTGCAGAATCTTTAACTGAGTGCCCTACTGAGCTGAGATCACCTTCTAAAATTTGGAAGGTAAGTAACAATTTCACATGGTTTCTTTTGCCTTGCCTTTAAGGGACTTTAAGATTGGAAGCCATACAAAATTCCTGAAGTTTGTGCACATCTTGGTCTGAATGAACAATAATTGGTTCATGACTATGAAGAAAAGAGCTAAGACCTACTTAATGCTATAGAAAAGCTAAAAAGTGAATGCCTTTTCTTGTCTTTATGTAAACTGGTTGCACCAGAACATGTATCCCTCAAGTTTTGAATACTAAACTTTGAGGTCAATAACTAACTCCCCTATTGCGCACTAATTTAAGAAACTTCTGTTTGAAAAGATTGTAAGAAGTACAAAAATTTTGTTGTATAACTTTGCGTACCTCCCTACCAGTACTTCGGTAGGGATATATTTTAGTGGTGAAACAGGGAGGCTCTGAGAAAGCAAAATAGAAGAAGCTTTTTGTTAGTTGATGAAGCTGTTGGTTTTCATTGTCATCTATTTCTTTAAGAAGTGGGTGGAGCCTTAGTAGAAGATTATTTGTAGCCTTTGTCAGTTAGTAACTGTATGCAGATTGTCTTGCAGACTGTTGGTTCTCCGCACCATAGTGTAATGGAGTACAGTGGTGCAGCACCTGCAGATATGCTCTTGAATAAACTTGAAACAGCCAACAAATCAGTTAAGGTGAGGATCCCTTTTTCTGATTTTGATTCTTATTGAAATGAGGTTACCTTAGAAGACTTGAGAGTTTGCATTATCAATTTGTCATCCTTACTTTTATATTCTAAATTCCTGGCATCAATTCTTATCTTGCTATGATATCTGAACTTGGTTTTTGCGAATTCGGGTTGGTTTGGTGTTAAACATAGTTTATTTGTTGCAATGAAACAGAACATTGAGTTGCTTATAGAGAAGTCTCAAGCATTACTAAGGAGCAGTCAATAAAAGTTTGCTTGCTTTTGATTCATGATCAGTGGAGGGTCATCACACAGGAGCAAATAGTAGTAATCTCGTTAGAGACCTTTCAATAAAGAAAACAAAACAAAGGATGTTGAATTTCGTGGAAATCTCACTAAGCTTAATGTGTAGTATAGTAGTGAGTTTCAAGCTTATTTCTCACTAGGCATTTCTTGGCCCCTGTAGGGCTTTCGAACTGTTTAAGAAGTAGCAAATAGATTTTCTGATTGTTACGGATAATTCTGCTAGAGTAAGATCATCTCAGACGTTTTTTTTGTTATCAAATTAGGTTGCCATGATTTTCTAATAGATGTTTTACCTGTCTGGGATTGGTGGATAATGAGTGAAGATCACTGGTCATTGAGCTAAGCTCTTGCCTATATTACGCTAGCTTGTTAAGCAGTCATTGATGGAAATATCAACATGGAGCAAAGTCTCTTTTACTCTGTACTCATTCATTTAATTTCTTAATATGCCACAAAATTTCACAGTAAAGCTGTGATTGAAATGCTCACTTTTGTAAACTTCTTGATTTTTTATGTTCAATTTTGATTTGAGACAGTGAATTTCAATATAATGTAAGAGTTTACCTGTAGCAAGATCGACACTTATAATTTTCTCGTAGTTTTCATGTTGGTAGTCCACCAGTATCAAGAAGGCAGTAAATGGTTTCTGAACGTGAAAAAGTAATCAATATGCATTGTTGGAAGCAATAGCTTCTTTCCGTTACTTCCTCCTGTTATTTTTTCCCATGTGAACTATATATTATTAGGTTAAAACTCAAATTTGTATTTCAAGTGTCCATATTTGTCCAATTTCAGAAAAGGAAAACATTATATATCTCATTTTTACGAAAATACAAAAAGAAAGATTGAAACATTCAAGTAAACAAGCAAAAAAGTAAACTTTGTCTCTTTCTTTAATGTTTAAACTTAAGTTTGACTATTCCTTAGCGAACAATGATGGAACAATTTGGCTGTTTTTCAAGGACCCGATATCTTGCTCTAAGTTTAAAGAAAATAAGCAGCATTTGTCTGTGGTCATGCATCATCCCACATTCCCAAACCCAATCATTTTATCATGTGTACATGCAGCTTGCACTGAACTCAATAGACAAATTCTGTGGAGTGATCTTGCTGATGTCAATTCACAAAACCTTCCTTTGTGGATTTTGGGTGATTTTAATTGCACCTTAAGGGAGCAGGAAAAAAGGGGTGGCAGGAAATTTAATTTAAACGACACAAAAGAGCTAATTCTTTTCACTAATCAACATGATTTAGAGGATATATACTTTATAGGTTTTAAGTACACTTGGTGTAACAATAGGGAAGGGAAACGCAGAATTTGGAAGAGGTTAGACTGAATGTTAGTTAATAACTTAGCACTCAATATAGGATATCATTATGTGGTTAGACATCTCCCAAAAGATCCATCAGATCACTCCCCCATGCTAGTCAACATTACTAAATTTGAAAGTGAAATCAGATCAGGTTTTAAATTTCAAAACTTTTGGACCAAGCATCATCAATTTTTGGACGTAGTGTTTGACGCCTAGAACATAGAGGTAGATGGTAATCCTATTAGAAGACTGATTATGAAACTCCATCACACAAAACAAAGGCTTAAAGAGTGGAACAAATCACAATTTGGAAATCTGTTCACCACACTTAAAGAGGCTGCACTAAACCTTCAAAATTTGGAAATCCTAGATGAAACAACTAGTAATTTAGTAACTAGAGAAGACCTCAACCTAGCTAGGGCTAAACTAAGGAAAATTACATCAAACATAGAGGACTTTTGGGCTCAAAAGGCAAATATTAAATGGCTTAAAGATGGAGATAAAAACTCAAAATTCTTTCACTCCTATGTAAATCAGAAAAGAAGGAAGTTTCACATTCACTCTATAGTTGAGAAGGAAGGACATACTTTGGAGAATTCAAAACAAATTGGTGAGGAAGCAGTCAAATACTTTCAAACAGCTTTCACCAAAGTTCAAACTTCTCCTTTTCCTCAAAATAGCCCATTTCCTAAGATAATTCTGGACCATAAAAATGCAACTCTAGAATCCCTGCCTACCCTAGAAGAAATCTAGAGTTGTGTTTTCTCAATGGATCCAAACAGTGCCCCTGGACCGGATGGTTTCAATGCCAACTTCTTCACCACCTCATGGGAAATCATTAAAGATGATTTGGCACAAGCTATCCTACATTTTTTCAATGGAGGGTTTCTCCCTCAAGCAATTATAGCCACTTCCATCATCTTAATCCCAAAAATGGTAAGTCCAAATCAGTTTAAACAGTTTAGACCTATAAGTTTATGTAACTTCCTCAACAAAGTTATTTCTAAACCTATAGCATCTAGATTAGCATGTTTA
Source organism: Ophiorrhiza pumila (assembly GCA_016586305.1). NCBI lineage: Eukaryota > Viridiplantae > Streptophyta > Magnoliopsida > Gentianales > Rubiaceae > Ophiorrhiza > Ophiorrhiza pumila. Next base: position 20,539,241 of record BLIW01000005.1, read on the forward strand.
CTTCCCAAACTCATTAGTGAAAATCAATGTGGATATGTTAAAAATAGAATTCTAATGGACAGCTACTTGCTAGCTAATGAATTAGTTCAATGTCTTCCTAACAAAAACAAGTTAGGAAATATAATTCTTAAACTTGATATGGAGAAAGCATATGACAGAGTAGATTGGCTTTTCTTACTACAAGTTTTACGCAGTTTTGGTTTTAGCGAAATTTTAATAGACATAATCTGGAGACTAATTTCAAATGTATGGTTTTCAATTCTAATAAATGGATCTCCAGTTGGTTTCTTCAAGTCCTCAAGAGGAATTAGACAAGGTGATCCTCTATCCCCATTTTTTTTTCATTCTAGGAGCTGAATTTTTTTCTCGAACACTTAATAATCAACCTGCTCATCTTCCTACTTTTCACTTTCCAAGAAACTGCCCTAAATTTGCATACGCAGATGATCTTATGATTTTCACTTCAGGCCATCGCAATTCCCTTAAACACATTATGGCTAGTTTACAGCTCTATGAAAATGTCTCAGGACAAAAAGTTAATCCACAAAAGAGCTCCTTTCTATGCATCATTTATGTGATAGAAGTAAAAGGCACATTGTTGCTAAAATCACAAAATTCATTGCTGAAAAATGTCCTGTCAGATACTTGGGTCTTCCATTATACTATGGTAGGAACAAATTTAGCCACTATGAGTCCTTAGTGCAAAACACCCTCTTTAAAATCAGTTCATGGAATGGAAAATTTCTATCCTTAGCAGGCAGAATCACACTCATTAAATCAGTTCTTATGGTCATGCCAATTCACATTCTCCTTGCTTCCAACCTCCCGAAGAGAATTTTGCACAAACTAGAATCTGCTTTTGCAAATTTTCTGTGGGGAATAGAAAACGATAAACCAAAGCACCATTGGATAGCATGGAATAAATTATGCTTAACAACCCAAGAAGGAGGTTTAGGTCTTAGATCCTTATCCAACAGTTACACAGCATCTACTTACAAACTTTGGTGGAGATTCAAGGAACAAAAATCCTTGTGGGCAAACTTTTTAGCTGCAAAATACTTACAGCCCAATCCTCCAAAACATGAGTCAAAAACATGGAAAAGAATGAGTTCTCTATCACATGTTATTGACCCATTCATTCAGTCAACTAATGGAGAACAGCCAAGCAACATTTGGATTCTCACTAACACAGGCAAATTCTCCTTCAAATCTGCCTACACCGCAGCTTCTTATAGGTTGCAAAATCAATGGTGCTTCGGCAAACACATATGGAACCCTTTAACTCCTTCGAAACAATCTTTTTTCATGTTACGACTTCTAAAAGCTTTGCTGCCAATTGGAGATATTCTGCACAGATTCAACATTCATGGTCCTTTCAAATGCATATGTTGTCCATCAGGTCTTGACACAATTAGTCATGTTTTTCTAAATTCTGAATTCCCCTTAAAAATGTGGACTACTTTCGGTAGTGAGCTAGGCATTTATATCCCACCTAATCCACCAAGTTTAAATTCTTTCCTAACCTTTTGGTGGTCACAACCAGGTAAAAACAAAATGCATAGACTCATCACTCAAATTCTCCCCTCTATTATCTGTTGGGAAATATGGAAAGGAAGAAATAAATGGCTTTTTGAGGAGGAAAAATATGACTTTGAAAAACTCAGAAACTCTTGCTTTCATAATTTAAAATCCACTATAGCAAATCATGTAAATGATTTCAAATGGGTCTCTTTAACTTGGACAAATTTCTGGAATTCAATTGCAGCTCACACAAGAAAAGTTTTCACATCCTATATAAAATGGCATCCTCCAATTGAAAATCATTACAAATTGAACATCCATGGTTTTATTAACGGTAATAACATGGGACTAGGTGGAGCTATTCTAAGAGACAATCAGAGCAGAATGATTTTAACATTTTCGTTTATTTCCGATTCTTCTAATCTTAATATCCATGAGCAGGTTTTGATTGAGGCAGCTTTGCGGGGACTTGAAGCCTGTAAACAACTGGAGATTCATCAGCACATATGGCTGGAAACAAACTCAAAGAACTTGGTCTCATGGCTGAAAAACAAAGAGAAATGGCCTTGGAAGGTAAAAGAACAAACGGAACACATCTTAAAAGCTCTTCCCCAGTCTCAATGGACCCTCTGTCCGAAAGCAGCAAACTCGGCAGCGATTCTACTTGCAAATCAGTGAACATAAGTCCTCACTTATCAATCTTCTCAGAAGATCAACTACATAAAAAAATAAGGAACACAATAAGATTGGAAAGGCTCGGACTTCCATACATCATCACATCTAGAAATAGGCTTTCAAAAATATCTTTTATTTTTCCCATGCATTTGAATCAAGAGGTCACAGGCTGCCGGTGTTAGGCCTGTTTTTACCTCAAAAAAATAAAGTTATAGCAGGCATTCCCTCTGCACATACGCTTCTCCCCTCCCACCTCCCACCTCCCACGGGCACCACCCTACACGAAGCACAGGCCCTTCTCTAGTAAATATATAATCACAAATTTAGAAAATCTAGCCATATTTGGATACGTTTTAAATTTTTTTTTTGAAAAAATGATAACTTTATTGATTAAAAAAAACAAGTTAGTTACTGTAAGTTGGTGAGTGAGAGTCATTCCTGAGGCTGTGACCGTATGTCTGTATAATTTTGCAATTTTGCATTTAATAGTGGAATACGAAAAATCAACTTTAGTGGCTCAAAGTGGAAAGTTAAGGTCCTTAAGGAGACTTTATAATGTCATTCAAAGTCTGACTTTTATAATGTCATTTCATCATTAATATTTGTAAAAGAAATAAATGAACGAATCTCAAATGCAGAATGAATGGTTTATTAATTGGCTTTGTCTCTCTTTTCTTGTCACTTGTGATTTCACTTCATTCTCTTCTACTGAAATGTTAGAGCTCTAATTATGAATTTTCTACTTACATTGCAATGTTACAGCTCTAATTTATGGATTTTCTAATCACATCCTTTATATTTGTTAGAGATTTTATTTTATTTTTACATTATTTACATTTAAAATAATGCAATTTTATCTGGCACATTAAAAAATCGTACGAAATGTATCGTTCTATTCAATTGGGTTATTTTTTAACTTAAAGTATATATTGTGTATATCACCATATTAAATAAAATGTCCAATCTAATATGTAATTTTAGTGTGAGTGACGAAATTGCATCATTTTATACGTGAGCAATGATTTTTTTTTCAAGGAAATGTAGAGAATATTTTTGTAATTTTTCTTTTAATCTTTAAGTTGAACTAATCATTGCAATTGCTGCTTGCTGCTTGCTGTTGTCCTAACACACTTCACCGCTTGATTACTCCTGCATTTCAACATCTCACCATCTGACTTCACCGCTTCAACAGCCTAAACATTGAGAGAGCTGCCTGTGTCAATTAACATGTGTCAATTAACAAGACAAAGAATGTCTCTGTCTTTCCACTTCATCTCACCATCTCACTTTCTATTCTTCTCTCTTTTCTTCACTGCTTGAACACTATAATTTTTTTCTTTTTTCCTTTTTTTTTCTCCTTTTACGATGAGATTCAGGGAATTGTTATGAGCTTTGATGGCTAATTCTGGGAGCAAAGGAAATTCAAGAATTTTCATGGTGTATTCGACCTGAGTTTTGGCCTTTTGAGTTTGCCTCTAGAGAATATAGAAATCTCTTTTGTCATTTTTCACTGCATTTTTGTTGCTTAATTTGATTTGGGTTTTGGGAGTTATGGCCAGAAACGGAGTTTTTTCTAGGCGAAGAAGGGTTGAAAGGATGGAGGAGCTGGGGAATTATCTTCTTCTTTATTGGAATCCCATGAGGTTCATGTTCTTGCTGTTGATGATAGTCTCGTTGATAGAAAAGTCATTGAAAAGTTGCTGAATATCACATCTTGTAAAGGTACAATCTTTTTTCTTCTTTTTGTAACTTTAAAATATAGCATTGAAATTATGTCCACAAGACGGAAAACAAAACAAAAAGCTATCATAAATATCTTAACCAATACGCAAAATTTACCGTCCTTGACATAAAGCTCCAACCCTTCTTCAGGCGTTTTTGCAACAATGACTCCATCATCCATCATTGCAGTATACCTCACTGAAAGAAACATCCAAATATCACACTATTCTTCCACAAATACAGCATTATGCAATGGACAGCTCACAGTTTAAAAAATATCGTCAGTCCAAATGCATTAACATTTCTTCATATACAATTTTCACAGTACCTGTAACTTCATCCAAGTCTCCAGGAGGTCCCATATGTTCTTATCCCTTCTCCATAACTCTTTTGATAATTCCACCATCCTTGCAAACATCAACCACTGTGATCCACGAGATGAGTTCTACCTCAAGCAAGATACAAGAATTCGGAGGAACACCATCAGTCCCTGCTGCTCCATACCCCAGTTCTGGAGGCATTGTGAACAATGCAATTTCCCCTTTCCTCATTGTTATAATCCCATGATTTAGTCCAGAAACCACTTGGCCTGATCAACGCAAAATGATCAATAAGAACCTTTAAAACCGGGAAAAATGGACAAAAAACCATAAAAAGATACAAACTTTTATGTGCCCATGAATGAAAATAACCTTTAAACTTGGAAAACAGTAAAAAAAAACGTAAAAAGAAATTATAACAACCCTAATACTTCTTCTTTCTTTTTTCTTGTTTTTTTAAAAAAAAACCCAAAAAAACTTACTTTGTCCCAAATTGAAAACAAAAGGCAAGTTCTTATCCCTCGTTGATGCAAACACCGAACCATCAAGAAACATTCCCACGTAATGAACTGCAAGAACCCAGGATAAAAAATGAGAATAAAGGAAAAACAATGGCTTTAAACAAATAACATGAATTAATTCATACGAGAATAAAAATGTATAAGAAAATTAAATGAATGTGTTTTTGAAGAAGTAGTGTACCAGTGATTTCATCACTAATCACAGGAGTCTCCCAACCGATTCCAGGCTTTATGGGATCTCTGATTCAAGTTCATGCTTACATTATTTGTGATCATGGCAACCTCGAGCTTGTAAGATACTACAACTAAACAAGTATAATGACCAATATTAAGGTTGCAAGAAGCAATTTATGGTTCATAGTGGTTAAAATGGCTACAAGGTTGTGTGGCTGATGCGGCCAAGCAAAAGATATCCTTAATCATGGCAAACTATGTGAGAATATCTTTGCAACAATTCACAAAAATATGCTAAGTACAAGAATGGCAATTGTCACATCTAAAGGTTAGAATATTTTTTCTTTCACCCAGTTTCGCAACAATACGGCTAACTAATCAGAACCATTAATAATTTAGCATTTTAGATTATTTACATAGATGATTAAACTGAAAGCAATCAAACAATCATTCACAAGCTAGCCATTTTTCTTTTCACATATCATCATCCCAAATTCTCCATCCATTGAAGATGGTCAACCAAGAGAATTAAACTACTCCAGTTACTCGTCAACCAATCCACAGCCAAAAAAAATTCATTGTGTCATTGAAAACCAAGAATTCACAAAATTTTAAAAAATAAAAAATAATAAACCTCTAATTTACTTTTTCTTGGTAAGATAGGGAACGATTACCCCCTAAACATACAAGCACTATATCAGTTAAGAATGTCAGCATCAGTTTGTGTATAAAGGTCAGAAATTTAAACCTGTACAGCAAGTCTCCGGGGTTGAGTACAAGCTATAACACATCGCTCATCCGGCCAACCGGCTTCTTTCAAGAACTTCATCTATTTTAACCAACCTATAATACAAAAGGAAAAACAAAAAAAACAAAAGAAAGACTGTTGAAAAATCCCAATCCATTAATTAAGCCTTCAAGATTCCATATTTAAAATAAAGTACATACCTGAGGAATCTGACTGGTTTTACCACTGCCAGTTTCCCCAACAATAATGGTGGTGGCATGAGTCTCCAGTAAATAAAGAATGGCAGTTCTGTACATGTACACTGGCAACCTCTGCCTCTGCTTCTCCATACTCGCAAACCCATATCAATCATTCAATCATCCCCATTATTACTATGCGCAATTTAATTCAAGAAACATATTCAACACATTTGCTTTATTAATAATTCAAGAAATTCATCCAAAATCAAACATGAACCATTTTTCAAAACAGAAATATTACTACAAATATGATATAATATTTAAATTAAAAAAAAAAGATCGTACTGTACCTAGAGGAAGAAGAGATAGGGGAGGCGGAATAGAACAGAACGCCGCCTTCTTCGTCTTCAAGGAGGCGGGGCCTCTCAGTCCCCGGTTTCCAGAACTGTGCCATAAAATTAATTTGGGAAGAATCTCTCTGTATACACAACAGAAGAGGGGTCAGTGAGTGACTTTGTGCGTTCCTTACAGTGACGTTGAAGTGCACAACTGAGGAAGAATCTGGGTCGGCTGGTTCCTATTTGCAATACTTGGACTCCATATAGCAAGAAGACATTTTTACCGGTAGAAGCAGCGATGTTGAAGTCCAGCTTCGTGACAAATTTCCCCAAACTGTGTATGTGTGAGTGATAAGAATCAATCGAATGAACACTTGTCCAACTTTAGCATGGACAGCCGCAGCTTGGCATCATAAACAAACAGCTCTTCCTTCCACCTGGCATTTAGAGCGGCATGGTAAACAGGCAGGTACTGGCAGCTGTTGGGAGGGGGAACAAATAATGGAGCGGTAAAGCACAAAACCAATGTCCTGGAAAGACAGCTTTACCCTCACAACCAACCATGCTTACTGACAAATTTCCCAAATTCCAGCAACAACAACTCCCTCTTATAAGTATAGTATAGATTTGAAGAAGTAGTGTACCAGTGATTTCATCACTAATCACTGGAGTCTCCCAACCGATGCCAGGCTTTATGGGATCTCTTATTCAAGTTCATGCTTACATTATTTGTGATCATGACAACCTCGAGCTTGTAAGATACTACAACTACACAAGTACAATGACCAATATTAAGGCTGCAATAAGCAATTTATGGTTCATAGTGGTTAAAATGGCTACAAGGTTATGTGGCTGATGCGGCCAAGCAAAAGATATCCTTAATCATGGAAAACTATGTGAGAATATCTTTGCAACAATTCACAAAAATATGCTAAGTACAAGAATGGCAATTGTCACATTTAAAGGTTAGAATATTTTTTCTTTCACCCAGTTTCGCAACAATACGGCTAACTAATCAGAACCATTAATAATTTAGCATTTTAGATTATTTACATAGATGATTAAACTGAAAGCAATCAAACAATCATTCACAAGCTAGCCATTTTTCTTTTCACATATCATCATCCCAAATTCTCCATCCATTGAAGATGGTCAACCAAGAGAATTAAACTACTCCAGTTACTCGTCAACCAATCCACAGCCAAAAAAAATTCATTGTGTCATTGAAAACCAAGAATTCACAAAATTTTAAAAAATAAAAAATAATAAACCTCTAATTTAAGGAGTTGAGAGAATTTGAAAGCAGCCTGGTCTTCAACATGCCTGCTTGGGGGGGTAAACCCGTATTTTCGCCACACTAAAATTGCTGCCTGCTGAATGTTGTCTGCGTGTTTGTCTTCACCGCTTCATTACCAGGGAGCTGCCTGTTTAGGATGTTCACAAGATATGCTGGAAATACTAAAATTTGACATGTGTTAAACTCTCTTATGTTCACTCTTCACAATTCTTTCACATCACTCTGCCTCAGCTTCTCTTTTCTCTCTTTTTTCTCTTATTTTTTTCTTCTGCTTTGCTCTCTTATTCATCATCTACATCTTTTCTTTCTTTTCTCTCTTATTTCACTCTTCACAATTCTTTCCCCTTTTATTATTCTGATTTATTTAATTAATTAGATAGATAAGAGTGAATCTCTTTTTATTTATTTGATTGTTGTCGTGTGCCTTTGTGAGTCTTTATCGCGATGGAGCCGTTCGATTCTCAATTTCTGAGTTTTCTTCTGCGATTTTAGGTCAAAAAAATCTTTAACCCTTTTTTTTGGTTTTTCACTCTGATTTTTTCATTCGGTCATTTCTATGCACGTTGCAAATGGGAATTGATGCTTATTATTATTATTATTATTATGCATGGTTTGAATCACACCAATTTTTTTATGTTTGGGGATTGGCGGTGCTTGATAATGTTTTCTTTTGTGGTTTCTTGTTGTTGTTGTTGTCGATCAATTTCTGATTTTTATGGATTATTTTTAATTGTTTGATTTAATTGCCCTATTTGTTGTGTGTTATAATGTTGTGAACAGAATGAGAATTCTCTGAAATGATTTAAGGAATTTGAAAATTAGGTGCTTATAGCTGGTGATAGGTGATGTACTGTAAAGTTTTTTTTTCATTATTTTTTTTGGGTTTAAATACGCTTTGAAGGTGTTTTTCTCAAATTAGTAAAATTTTTATTATTTTACGTAAGTGAAAGAATTGGGATTTTAATGAAGATAAGAGCTTTGGATTAATAAAATACTCTATTATTTTTATTATTTTACGTAAGTGAAAGAATTGGGATTTTTTTTTATGGTTTAAAGATTTCCTTTTTTTTGTTAAATAGAGCTATTTTATGAGTAAGGCCAAAGAGGTTCTTTGATTATTGATTGAATATGAGTAAGGCCAAAGAGGTGCTTGATAAGGTTTTTATGGTGATATGGCTGCTTGTAGTGGTAAACCTGTCTTTCCGCCACATTGCTGGCTGCTGTTGTTCTTCACCGGTTCAAGACCATTATTTTTTCCTTTTTCCCATCTTCAGTCGCCTGTTTAGGATGTCCAAGTTATGATGTAAATGCTAAAGTTTGACAAGTGTTCAACTCTCCATGTCTCCCCTTCATCAATTTACTTATTCTTTTCACTCTTCACAATTCTTTCACCTCACTCTGACGCCATGAGAAAAAGAATGGGTGATTTGCTTGATGAATTTGACCCTTCTACAACTGCCACAATTTTTTCATCCAAAACCCATGTAAGAACTTTGAACAACCAGCTCCATGAGAAACTACCACATATGGCTTCAAAGGATGACTTAGGGACAACAGTAGAAGAAGAAGAATAGGAGGAGGAGGAAGAAATTGTTTTAAATAGAGAGCACAGTATGTATGATAACTTATTGAAGAAATTGGGATCCAGTAGAGAAGTCGTTGCCAATGCTTTTGAACGAGGTAAAATGTTTCAATTTTTCAAAAGTTGTTTGCATTTAACTTGTAAATTGGTTATTAGCGTAAATTGGCTATTAAAAGGATGACCTGTTTATGTATCTGTATTTGTTGTGGTCTGTTTGGTGATCATAATGATGCAAGGTTTCATGATCAATGATGTTGAGGAAGGAATTCTTGTAGTAATGTTTTATAAGCTCTTTGGTAAGATTTATAGGTTTCTTATTCATTATTTCTGTTCTTTGATGAACTGACTGCTGCAACGTCATCTTTGTTTTCTATGCTTTTGGTTACTTGGTGAGATAATTACTAGGGTGAAACTAGATATATGGCCATTTTTCAAATTCGGAGGACAAGTCATGGAATTAAGTTGCCATGTCCTGTTTGTTCCATGAACTGGTTGAGTTGTTCACTATGTCTAAGCTTTGTTGTTTTTCGTTTTGTTTAAATTAGGAAGTGATTGTGATTCTGGAATTGATGCGGGAAATGGTTCAGAAGGATCCGGTTGGGTAGGCTCTGCAAAAAAGAGTAAAGGTTCTGGGAAAAGCTCATTTAAAACTTCATTTAGATTAGTGTTTTAAAGTTGTCTTGCAAACATCCATTAAGCATTGGCTTTTGCAATGTAACCAGGCATGTTTTCAGCATGCCAAGGTAATAGTAAAAGATACTAGGTGATAAAACAAGGAACCACCACTCCGAATACCCGAGCTGCGATGTAGGGAGCGAATAGCCTGCAACAAGAACACCCGTCAGACCTTCCACGGGATCTGTTCCCGGGAAGACTCCGATGCTTGAGTTAGTACTGGTTTGTTCTGGTAAAGTATTGAGTATAATCTGAACAGCTTAATTGTGTGTACCTTTGTCATGGATGTAATCTTGTATTTATAGACTCTCCTATGTCCAGATAATCTTTCTAGAGTTGATAACCCTTATCCTCATCTCAAGGGTATTAGTTTCGTGTTAGGAGTCTTTATTCGTTCTCAGGATAATGCGTATCTCGTACATCACCCAACTCAAAGCTGATCGTCTCAGATCGCTTATCCTTATCAGGATTCAGGATCTATCAACTAGTACCCCAAGTTGCATGCCAGTTATCGATACGCGACTTAAATAATTATCCTTTTGAGACAGACTGACCCATTTGCCGTGTTACCTTCCAATCGCCAGCTGTCAATCACTAGCTGTCATTTATGGCAGCTGTAATGATTGCTTTCCACATTTCAAAATTCAATTCGGCACTTCATTTTCACTTTCCATTTTGCCGTTTCGGATTTCAAAGAACAAAACATCTTTTGCTCTATCCCCTTCTGAAATCATTCCACCATTTGCCCAAGCCATCGCCATTCTTAAGAAAAAAAATCTACCACCATTCGGCAGCATTACTCCAGTCCACCCTAAGGATTTTCAACAATGGCTTCATCTTCCCAGGCTCCCGCGACCTCAAACACAGGTAAAAAATTACTTCAACAAACCCTACTTTTGCCCTTATTAGATAGACCATCTCCTTCCGACACCGTTTCTGCAAACGAGGGCCACCCACCTGATTCTGACAACCTCCCTTTGGCCAAGAAAGGGAGGAAGGGGTTTTCTGTTGAAACTGGAGAGGCGGTGAATATTACTTCGTCCGTGAAGCACCGCGACCTTAAGGGTTTGCAGACTCAGTACCTCATTCCCTTCTCACGGGTACTTCGTGCTCCCCAATCTACTGATAGGGTTTTATTTGCGCCTACGGGCTTTATTGGAGTATATGTAGATCAGCTGGTTGAGGGGCTCCATTTTCCCCTCTCCTTGTTTACCCAAAATCTCCTGCTCCACTATCGAGTAGGGCTTGGCCAACTTACCCCAAACTCTATAATGACGTTGGTGGGTTTCCAGGCACTATGCAAATACGCGAAGGTGACGCCAAGTGTGGGACTGTTCCGGTGTTACTTTTGCATGAAGATCAGTGGGCAGCGACCTAACTGGTTTTGCTTCTGCAAGAGGAGCAATGTCGCTACCATAATCCGCGGGCTCCCCTCATCCATTCAAGACTGGAAGAAGAAGTTTTTATTTGTTTCGTCCGACGACCTGGGGATATATATTATTGTACAATAATATTAGAAAAGTAGAAAGTAATACGTGTTACTCAAAATTATTAATTATCTTAATATTAGAAAATATTAAATTTTTATTAAAAATGCTAAAAAAAAGAAATTTTACATTAGATAAGTTAGACTAAAAAATTACAAACACAAAATTTGAAGATAGCAGTTAGAATAAGGATATGTAATGATGAAATCCAACCAACGGTTGAAAATGAAATCCATCCAACGGTTGAGATGATGGTAACAATTATGATACGACTATTTTAAATATTATGTAATATTTGTGTGTTGGTATAAATATTAGTGTTTCTAAATTATAATATTTATAATTTTTGATATTTTAAATTTAATTAATGTTTTTAATTAGTTGTAATAATATATTTTTTATTTAATTAAGTACTATAATTAATTGTTAATCATGAATTAATTGTAATTTTCAAATAAACCAAAATATGAAAACAATCTAAAATGTGAAAAAAAAAATTATTTAATAAAAACCAAATTGCAATTAAAATAAATTTTGAAAAAGTAATAAAAAAAAGAGGACGATGGCACAACTCTGTTTGATGAAGCCTCGGGATGAGCCTAGCTAAGAAATAAAGGCCAGCCTCCACCAATAAGGCCCTTAGAGAAGCCCACCTCTGAAGTCCACCAAATGATGTATATCAGGCCCCCTCCAGACGGCCAGGCCTAGAAATCAAAAAGAAATGTTAGTGAAAGCCCAAGTTAGATATGAGCCTTGCTGTGAAAATAATTATAAGTACAAGTACTCAGGGACCAACCCCTTGTAAATTACACTCAAGTTTTATTTATAGGAAACAGTGTACCTGGATGATGTCATTCTTAGGCTTGACCTCCAAGAAAAGGAACTCCCTCTCCCTCTAATCTCAGCTGTTAATTTGGGGTGCTTATTTTCATACCTCATCATCACCCTTAGACTTGACTTGTAGGAAAAGATCTCTCACTGAACTCATCACAGCCGTTGAATGGTCTTGTCACTTTTATCCCTCATCAATAGCCCCCCAGATTGGATGGGAGCGAGCTCCCATCTAATCTGAACTAGGATTCTTACCTTCTTCTCTCGCCGTGTTGGATTCTACTCGTCATCTAGCCTTACTTGGATAGGTCTTCGGTATGGGTCGGGCTGCTCTCAAGAGTTAATGGGCCTTGCAATAAATGAGAGCCCTAGGGAAGCCCAAGCGTCGCCACTTGGTGGGCACCGATTTGGTGCCCTTTGACATGACCTTCCTTGGGAACTTCGCACCTTTTCCCCTCTATATATATATATATATATAAAGATGAGGGCCTATGGATCCCCACGTCTACTCTGAATTAGTCCCGCTCTTTCAAAAATATCCTGGCCTTCCTCAGTACGTCCTTATCTCCTTACTCTTGCACAGAACGGCTCGTAGTCTTCCTTATTTCCCACCAAGTAAGTCTTCCTCAGCTCGTTATTCTTCTTCTTCTTCAGCTGAGTTGTATGCTGTTTATAAGAATAGAGACGAGTCTGAGTCTGTTCCATATGTCTGTCTGGAGGCTAGAAGGAAGTTGAGGTCATATACAAAGTTAATTAATTAGATCTGATGTTATCAATAACTCCATTGATGAGGCGGTCCGTTTAACTCAGGTGGACTCTCCCCTGGAACCGTCTGTAGAAACTTCTTAGGAGGTCCCTCATTCGCCCAATTATTTAGAAATGAAATCAAAGGGTAATAAGGCAGTGGGAACTTCATTGAACAACCCCCCTCCGAAAGCCAAGGGCTTAGAGACAGGCCCTCCCGAAAATAAACCTTTATGGGATGGCGTTCCGGAGAGTGATCCTTCCAAGAGTGAGGCTTTTGAGGGAGGGAGTACTGAAAATAAAATCACTTTAGAGGAGAGGGAGGCTGTTTCTCCCCCTTCTGATTCAGAATGTTCTTCACTTACATCGAGGAAGCTGAGGACGATTGCGAAGGAATTTTATATCCCTTCTAAGTATAAGTTGATTGTTCCTTCTCGCCATCAAGTCGCCAATCGGCTCCTAGTAGGTCTGACCACTGTATATAAGGGTCAGCTTTAGTGCGACCTTAGGTTTCCCTTGACGTCCTTCTTTAAGAAAATAATAGAGTTTTATAAAGTAAACCTTGCCCAACTGATTCCTAATGCTATCCGAGCCTTGGTCGCATTTGAGACCTTCTGTAGGTATTCCAAAGTGAAATACACCGTTTCCCTTTTTAGGTATTATTATAGTTTGAGAAACACTGGCGGGGAAGGGTGTTTGTTTTACTTTTCCCGTAGAAACACTTCGGAGGCCTTTCTGCCTCCGCCTTCCAGTTGTCTGAAAAACTGGAAAGATAAGTATTTTTTCGTAAAGTTAGAGCCCATGAGCATCGTTTGGAGGCCTCCGGGTAAGGTCACAGATAGGTTCCCCACTTTTGATGTGAATCATGAGTCTATTGGGATTATTCGCAAAAACTTTCGAAGATGTAAACTTTGGGAGATGCCTTTTATGATCGAAGGGTGTTTAGTGGCATTAGGGATGAGTAAGGCCAAGTTGGGCCTTTCTTCGGCGGAGCTCGATAAACATGGTACCAAACCCTTCTGCTCTTCCTCTACTTTGTTTTGTCCATTTCCATTTACAGTTAGCAGGATAGGGCACTTACTCATTTGCTTTCTCTTTGTAGTAATGGATTTTTTGGCGATCATGAAGAATCACAAGGCGTCCGGGAAAGGGGCCGAGTCTGGAAAGCTCGAAGAGGCTCCAAGAGGATCCCCAGAAAGGCCTGTCTTGCCCTCCTTGCCTCCTCTGATGGAGAACATTTTCCCCTCCCAACCATCTGGGGCCTTGTCATCTTTTGGGTATCCTTCACAGCCAACTCTTTCGCCACAGGAGCGGGAGCCCCCTGCTTCGCCCTCTCATAAAAGGAAGCACCCCGGGAGAAATGTAACAATTGAATCTAAGAAGGCAAAGATGGGACGGCCTTCGAGCTCTTCCGCTAGTTTTTCGATGTTGTCCGATTATCAAGCCCAGCTGATTGTGCCCTCCACATCTTATTAGACAATTGCGATGGCACAATTCAACTCCTCATGGGATTACCAGGTAAACGACCGTTTAAACCTTGAGACGATCCAAGAGTTCTCCTTTTGCATCATCCCCCCCATGGAGAAGAGGGTCATGGCCACTCTGGAAGACTCTGAGCTGGATCCTCTCATGAGCTTGGGCCTCACTCAGGTAGGTCTCTTATTTCTCTTGGTCTATCTTTCCTCGCTTTCTAATCTTTTTTGCCCTTTACATTGATTGCTCCTACTGACATGCCCTCTGGAGTTATTTGATATGCACTTCCGGTGCAGGACTTGTTCCTGGCCAAGGAGATGTCATCTCATTACAGAAAGAGCCGCAAGTCCATCGAAGAGCTCACCGCTGATTTGGCCAAGGCTTGCCAGGAACAAACTGATGCGGAGAGGCGCTAATTGGAAGTCGAGAAGCTCAAGGACGGCATAAAACAAGACTTGGCTAGTTCTCAGGAAGAGAATCGTAAATTGAAGAAGAAGAACAAGTCTTACTCTGAGAAAGTTTCTACACAAAGGGTCCGAATTAAGGAGCTAACTGAGGAGAAGAAGGCCTTAGAGGCTCGGTGTCAAATCTATTCTGGGGAGGGAGCATCTCGGTTGGTCAAGAATCTTCTCACATCCTCGCAGTTCATCGATTTTATGGCTGATCTTTGCAATTCCGTGATGGACGAAGGGTCTACACTCGCCTATCAGGAGGTAAAGAAACTTCATCTTGAGGTCGAGGTGGATAAATTGGAAGGTTACAATGAGGGCTCAATAGGAAACATGAATATCTTGATGACCAACTTGACCCAGGGGCGAGTGCACCTCCCCGTTAAAGACTTCATCCCTCCTTTTCCAGTCGGGAGCACCACTGTTTCTGCTAGGATAGAAAAAGACGACGTTCCAGAAGGCAACGAGTCTTCAGGAACCCAGGATAACACTCATGAGGGTACTAGCCTTGCTGGGGATACTGAGAACCATTTGTCCAGTTGATAGTGGAGTAGGTCAAATCTTACTTTGCTGCGCTGAAGCGCTTTTTGTAATAAGTTAGGTCTTTCCCTGTTCGACCCTTTTGATAAATAACATATCTCGAATAGGTTTTCTTTGCAACGTTGGTTTACTGGTCCATGTAAGGTTTTCTTCCGGATATATATATATATATATGCTTTTGTTGTTATCTTGGTTACTTTAGTTATTTCGATTATACTGGCTTCCTTCTGCGCGTGTGTTTTTTTTTAGACGAATATCATTTTAGTCAGACGTCCTGTAATGATTATCCTTCGAGTTGAAGGAATTTTCAGAGCCTTGCTGGGACATACCAGTCTTTTACATCCGGTTTGAATAGTTTAGGTGTGCCCTTCTATGTAGGAACTTTCCAAGTTATTGCCTGAATTGGGCTAGGTCTTTAATTTACCTATTGCCTGAGTAGTCCAGGTTTTTCCTTTTTATTAGATGATTTTTTCGGGATTTTGCCTGAATCGATACAGGTCTTCAATTTACGCCTTGCCTGGGTGGTCCAGGTCTTTTCTTTTCCGAATAGATTTTTCAGAGTTTTTGCCTGGAATGGTCCAAGTCTTTAATTCACGCCTTGCCTGGATTGGACCAGGTCTTTAATTTACGCCTTGCCTGGATTGGACCAGGTCTTTAATTTAAGCCTTGCCTGGATGGTTCAGGTCTTCCCTTTGGTGAATGGATTTTTCGGAGTTCTTGCCTGGATTGGACCAGGTTTTTAATTCACGCCTTGCCTTGATTGGACCAGGTCTTTAATTTAAGCCTTACCTAGATTAGACCAGGTCTTTAATTTACGCTTTGCCTGGATTGGACCAGGTCTTTAATTTAAGCCTTGCCTGGATAGTTCAGGTCTTCCCTTTGGTGAATTGATTTTGCAGTGTTTTTGCCTGGATTGGACCATGTCTTTAGTCATTCGTGATAGCAAAAATCTTTCGCAAGAAATCCTGTCTTAACGCATGCAACTTATATCAGAATAGTCAAGGAAAAGATCATGGAATTTAACCAGAATTAATATGGGAATGGCATAAATACGGAATGGCATAAAATTTCAAAACTTGATAATCATAGACAACTTTTACAAGTAAAACCTTCGTAAGTTCACAGTGTTCCATCTTCTGGGGACGATCTTCCCATCCAGCGTAGATAACTAATAGCTTCCAAACCTCCCTGCTTCTGTGACTTGATAAGGGCTTTCCCACGTAACATCTAGTTTTTTCAGGCCTTCAACTATACTGGCCTCATTCTTCCTTATCACCAAGTCTCCAGGCTTAAAAGAGGTGCTTTTGACCCTTCTGTTGTAGTATCTTGCCATGCCCGCCTTGTATCTGCTTTCCCGGGCTGTGGCCAATTCTCTCCTTTCTTCCATCAGATCAAGATTTAGTCTAAGCTCGTCATTATTCTCTGCCGGGTCGAAGTTAAGCACCCGAAGGCTAAGTAGCCCAATTTTCACTGGCACCACGGCTTCGGTCCCATACACCATACTGAAGGGGGTTTCCTTAGTAGCCGTCCTGGGCGTAGTTCAATAGGACCATAGTACATGGGCGAGCTGCTCTACCTAATCGTCCTTGGCTTTTTCCAACCTGGTCTTCAACCCGTGAATGATAGTTCGATTAGTGACTTCTCTGCCCATTAGCTTGGGGATGGGCGACTGAGTTGAATTGTTGCTGGATGCTCAATTCGGCACACCAAGACTTGAAGGGCTCTTCCGCAAATTGTTTCCCATTATCCGAGATGAGGACCTTCAGGATACCAAATCAACATATGACATTCTTCCAAAGGAACTTCATCATGCTCTTTCTTGTGATAGAGGCCACGGCCTCTGCTTCCACCCACTTGGTGAAGTAGTCGACTGCGACTATCAGAAACTTGACTCGTCCTGGGGCTTCAGGAAAATGCCCTGCAATATAAATGACCCACTGAACAGACGGCCATGCTGACTGTATCGACACCATCTCATTTTGAGGGATCCTCGGAATAACCGCGTGCGCTTGGCACTTTTCGCAACGTCTCACCAATTTGTGGGCGTCCTCATGCAGGGTGGGCCAGTAATATCCCAAGCGAATCACCTTCTTTGCCAATATGCTGGAGCCGACGTGGTTCCCGCATGCCCCTAGATGGATCTCGTTTAGCACGTAGTCAGCCTGATCCGGATCTACACACCTAAGCCAAGGCGTCAGATACCCCTTCTTATACAAAACCTGGTCCCTCAGAGCATACCTCGTAGCCCTCATTTTTAACTTTCGGGCCTCTACCTTGCAGCTGGGCAGCACCCATTTTTTCAAATAGTTAAGGATGGGGGTTATCCATGTGCTCTGCTCTTCCTCCACAGCGTTAACTGCCGTCTTCTCAATACTCCGTGTAGGGAGTATCTCCACAAGACCTTTTTAGTGAGATGAGTATATGCGGACGATGCCAATTTACTAAGGGCGTCCGCCCTCTTGTTTTGGGACCGCGGGACTTGGTCTATCACGAATTCCTCAAACCTCGCCTTCAAGTCCAAGGCCTTTTCCAAGTACTTCATCATAATCACATCTCTAGCCTCATAGCCCCGTTAACTTGATTAACAATAAGTTGGGAGTCACTATATACCTGCAGCTTTTGAACCTTCAGTTCTAAGGCGAGTTTCATTCCTGTCAACAAGGCTTTATATTCAGCTTCATTGTTCGTTGCTATGAAGTTGAACCTCAGGGCGTAAGTTAATTACTGCCCCTCCGGATTTTTCAAGATCAGTCCCGGTCCCGAACCTTTCTCGCTAGTTGCCCCGTCTATGTATAAGGTCCAAAAATCTCCCAACACTCATCTTTTTTATAATCAACATCTGCCGGCCATGGCCGGGATGGGGGGTCCTCTTTTGCTAGGGTCTCTGCGATGAAGTCCGCCAACACTTATCCCTTCATGGATGGCCTTGGATGGAAAGTTAGATCATGTTCTCCTAGTTCAATAGCCCACTTCATCAGCCTCCCTGAAGACTCGGGCTTTTGCAATACATGTCTCAATGGTTTGTTTGTTAAGACCTGGATCGGGTGTGCCTGAAAATAAGACCTCAACCTTCTTGCAGTGCTCACTAATGCCAATGCTAACTTTTCCATAACAGGATACCTTTGTTCAGCCCCCAATAGAGCTCGGCTGATGTAATATTGTAAGCTCTAAGGCAACCTAAGAGGGGGGTGAATTAGGTTTCTAAAAATTTCTTATACAACAATCAATTCAAATTCAATTCAACAATGATGAGTGAGTAGTGTGACTTGCATCAAGTGTAATATCAAATTATGTTAATGTAATATTCTAACAACGCAATGAATATATACTTCAATTCCAAGTGCAGTAAATTAAATCATGAACAAGATTAAATAATTATAAAAACTGAAAGCAATAAAGAGCAATTGACAAAATCAATTTAGAGTGGTTCAAGTCTCCCCCTAGGAGCACTCTACATCCACTACCCAAGTTTCCCAACTTAGGATTTCAACCTCTTCACTATGAAGTGATCTCTTTTCTAGTTGTGAGATCAAAACAACCACTTTTACAACCCAAGTATTTCAACTTAGGATTTCACCCAATTTATAGTGGTTCAAGCCTCCTCCTTGGAGCACTCTACTTCCACTACCCAAGTTACCCAACTTAGGATTTCAAGCTTCCCACTACCCAAGTTTTCCAACTTAGGATTTCAACCTCTTCACAATAGAAGATTAATAGTGAAATTACAACCCACAATTTGGGTGGATATGATAAATTGAAGCTCATAATATGATTCCTATGATGAAATTTACAACTCAAACTATATAGTTCAAGAATGAAATGAAGAACTCAAAGAAGGCTCAAGAAACTTTTGATCTTTTGTTTCTTTTGAAATCAAAATGAAATATATGAGTTGTAGAAAGTATTTTTCAGATTGGGAGCTCAAGGAATCAAGGGAAAAGTTGTCTTTAACGTTCATGTGTTGGCTTGTATTTATAGTACTCAAAAAATGACAAGAAAACGTTCAATTTTGACATTTAAAAACTAGCCTTTATGAGTTTCGGACGACACTTTAGGAAGGGTAGGTCGTCCGAAAGGGTTTTTCTAAACTCGACAGCAAGAACATTTTCTCTGGACAGTTTCGGACAACAGTTTCGGCCGTCCGAAACTTGGCCAAGGTCGTCCGAAACTTTGTGAGCCATTTTTCGATATGCTGCCGACAGAATTTGAAAAAACGTAAAATATGAAAGTTGTAGCCCTATTGCTTAGCTTTCCAATGGCACCGGAAGCACTCCATTTGGATTTAAAATGAGACAGATATGATCGAAATACTACAACCTGGCAAATTTCTTCATCATGAAAAAAACTTTGAAAACATTTTTACTTGAGCATCATTTGAAGATTAAGAACACTTTGAAAACATTTTTACTTGAGCCTTAAAGGAGTAAAACAACTTCTTGAGCTATTTACATAATATAGGATTTAAGGTTGGGGAAATAACCTATTTTACCAAACTTCCATCTTTTTTGCACTTCCAATTCTTTCTTCATTCGATAATGCTTCATGCTTTGGCTTCTTTGTATATTTTCATAGCTTTTGCACTTCCAATTCTTTCTTGAACCAATAATGCTCCATGCTTGGTTTCTTTGTATATCTATTACATTTAAACACTTGTTGAACCATTAGCATAAACATAATTATTTGTTAAGCATCAAAATAAGTGAGGTTAAGACCCTAGGTCTCACAATCTCCTCCTTTTTGATGATGACAAACCAATTATGTGATGGAGTAAATAACATGTGCAATAAGTTGAATTATGCCTTCAATGCATGAACATTTTGATATGTACTCCCCTATGTGTGTGCTTCTCCCCCTATGTGTGTGCTTCCTTTGTCATTTTATTTTTCTCTTCCTTACATGTACATATTATAATCTTCATATGTGTGCTTCCTTTGTCATTTTATTTTTCTCTTCCTTACATGTACATATTATAATCTTCATCACTTAATTACATTCTTTAATAGATTTCTCCCCCTTTCGGCATCATCAAACTAGGAAAATTAAAATAGCATTTCAATATCTTTCTCCCACTTAAATATACATCTATGACTTATAGTTCTCATCACTTGATTACATACTTTGTTAATATCTTTCTCCCCCTTTTTTCATCAACAAAATAAGTAAACTAAGAACAACATGATACCATAAAACACCTATCTCCCCCTTTCATTCTTTTGTGTTTCTTTTTCTCAAACAACACAACTTTCTCTCCCTTTCATTTTCATTTTTATAACTTATCCCATTTAGAATATCTCTCCTCTCTTGGAATCCATCAAAATAAGAACAATAAAACAAATGAAGTGAAAGAGCTATTATGAACACATATAAGAAACACATTACATCATTTCATTTACCTTGTTTCCTTTGCTTGATGAACAACATTTTTAAGGAAACAACACCATATCTTAGGACTACCTTTCCACTCCTTGCAACCTAATGGGTTGCTAGGCATAAAAAATGTTTAAGCACTGTAAATTCTATAAAAATTTCGGCAGAGTTTCCTTTGTTTATAGACTAATTCCACATGCCATCAACCCAAAATTTTGACAAAAATCTAATGCACAACATATAAAATATCCAATGCACACCATATAAGTATATAATCATATGACATTCACAAGAGTCATAGAGACTAATGCACACTTAAATTTTCACCAAGGAAGATAGCAAAGACCATAAATGTTTAAACAACATGGATACCAAAATGAACCAAGAATGATACCAAATTAATAACATCATTGTCATCAATAATGAATCATAAGAAAAACATAAGAAACTTATCAAGCTATCTTAGTAATCACATGATTGTACTCTACAATATGTTTATTTAAATGCACAAGGCCATCATAATGCCAATTGAAAAAGAAATCTACTAAAATGTTTGCAACCCAATATAAGTCACAAAAATGCACAATATACCATATTGCAAAGTTTGCAAATAAAATATTTCACCATTTTGCACAATGTACCTTATGCACAATATATCATAATCACCATAGAGATTAATGCACAATTTAATCTTCACCCAAGGAAATAGCCGAATCCAAGAATGGTTAAACAAATGAAGGAACAAGATATAGAACATCAAAATTTCAGTAAGGAAACACAAGAAACTAATGCAAATCCTAGGGTACCATAATCCATGTTCTACCGTTTCTTTGAGGTATCAAGTGTGAATGTTTAGCACATGATTTAATTCTAGAATATTATCATTTGTCATTCACAATTCCACCAAAGGAAATAGCAAAATCCACCAGTGATTAAACACAATGGATAATGGGATAAATATATGTTTTCGCAAAATTAATGGCAATTTCAGTTTCAAAAACAACTTCAAGTCCACCATGACTTCTAATGTTTGATTGCCATAATTGATTCTCATTCATTTTCTTGATGTTAGCACAAATTTCAACATAATACCAAACAAATTTCTTCACAAAACTCACCATTATCATACCATTAAAATCCAAGTTGATTTGTATTCAAACATGAATTGTAAAAAGGAATGAACAAAGTTGGAAAACATTTTCTTTGCACAAATGAATCGACTTCATGAAATTTGTTTTGTCCATACTTTCCTTGAGAGAAAATAACACACTCTCTATGCAAGAACATCATCAAATGTTTGACACATTCAACAAATCACAAGTATTCAAAACTGATATCAATTTCATGTAAGACACTTAGAATTTTAAGCATTCCAAACTGCCCTACCAATTTACCCTCATATGTATATTTTGCAAGTAACTCACATATAGGCACTCAAACTCTAGTATCTCTAGATAAACACTCAATATGCTCAAAGTAGTCATCATAAGAAAGTTGAGCACAATCTTTCCACACTTGAATTGCTTCATGAGAATGAACGATATATTTTCCATAAAATTAGCATTCAAATGATGCTTTCTAAAAATAAAGAAATTAAAAAGGAATTAACTTCCAAGGCCACAAAACCAAAATGCAAATGTGAAACAATATAATGCTCTTAAGATATGAAGTTTTGATTGTAAAGGCACCATCTTGAAGATATCATACAATGCATGTTTCAATACAAAAATAGATTGTAAATTCAACATATTTCCCAAGCACCAAGCTACATCTTGAAACATATCAAAAGATCTAACACATGCACTAAAATAAAACTTCTTATCAATTCAATTCACATCATAGAGTAAACTGCCCATACCTTTTGGAGTAAAACAAAGTTCAGTTAGCAATTTGAGTTTTATACCTCTTGAAGGATAATCATCATGTGACAACGTTTTAAGCAATGAACCTCCAAATTTCTTTGGCAATTCCTCAAGCAATAGACAACCAAATTTTTCCTTGAGAGTGTATATGCCACAATATTTTCTTTGCCTTGTACATCATATACTTATTTTGGGGTCATGGGAACAAGGATAATAGATTTTTTATTTTGCACAAGAGAATATTTGTTGCTAAAACCATCATGCTAAACTCTCCTATCAAACCGCCATGGTTTACCCAATAATAATTAACTAGCATGCATAGATACAACATCACAAATAATTTCATTGGAAGTATCAACATATATTTGTACAATTAGCAATTCATTGTCATAATGCTTAGTAAACAATGTAGTGTCAATCATGCCTTTGTGAAAGTTCTTTTCTATTAGAAATCCACTAAGTCTTTCATACCAAGCTCTAGGAGCTTGTTTTAGTCCATATAAGGCTTTGGCTAGTTTATATACATGATTAGGAAATTTATTACTTTCAAATTCATAGGGTTGTTCTACATATACTTCTTACTGAATAAACCCATTTAAGAAGGCACTTTTAACATTCATTTGAAAAAATTTAAATCCTTTGAAATAAGCATACACAAGTAACATGCGGATAGATTCAAGCCTTGCTATGGGAGCAAAGGTTTCATCATAATCTTTTACATTTAAAATGAAGCATTTACAACCAAGGACTTTAAAATATTTTACATTTGGAGTTTTCTTATTTTGATCACATTTAACTTAACTCATTTTGAACCTTTTTAAATGATCTTACATATTCTTTAAAGGTATCACTTTTAATGTGCCACAAATATTACCCAAATGAACTTAGAATAATCATCTACTATTAAAAATGCATATCTTTTGCCACCTAAACTTGTAGTTTGTGATGGTCCAAACAAATTCATATGTCTTAATTAGTTCTTTAGTTTCTAGATCATTTATGTGATCTATTCCTATATGAATTAGCCTCCTATGTCACAACCAAGTTGTGTCATATACCATAGTAAGACATTTCATGTCTTGTTTCATAATATCACATAGATGAAATTATACACATTGTTATGCCTAGAAGTGGTAATAATGATTTTATCATATATTGGATCAACAACTACAAAATTTTCATATTTAAACAATAAATCAAGTTCTTTATCACATATTTGACTTATGCTAATCAAGTTGAATTTCAAGTCATCAATCAAATGCACATTCTCAATTACATTACTATAATTATTGGCTACATTGACAACTCCAATTATTTTTCCCTTTTTCATCATTTTCAAAAATATTAAAACAATAAGGAATTTCCTATCATGAGTCTTGAGCATCCACTATCAAGAAACAAATTTTTGTATCCAAAATTGTATATTCTAAACAAATTTACATTCAAGAATCAACATGTGACTTTAAGCACTTAAGTTTTCATAGCAATGATATCTTTTCTTATCCATGTTTTTGATCCATTTTCAACTTGCATTCTTGCAAAACATTTTCTTGAGGTATGTCCCTTTTTGCAGCAATAATCACATATTACATGATATTTAAAAGAATGTGAAGTCCTATAATAAGGATAGGTTCTAGCATTGTTAATCCTAGGTTCAAAGTTAAATGTGTTATATCCATAATTATGATTATGTGTATTATGCATTCTTTTTCCATGATTATGATTGTGTGAGTTATGCATTTTATGTCCATGATTATGGTTGGGCATTTTACATACATGAGGTTGATTAGTTCTACCATTTGGCTTCTCTACTCCTTTTTTATTATATGAAGTATGAGTAATTTTTACCGGTTTAGATATGGAACTTTGACCTATCTCATGTGAATATCCTAATCCATATTTACTATTTTCCATTCTTTGATTACCTAAAAGTATTTCTAAGTTATTCTTTCCTTGAGTGAATTTTGCTAGACAATCACTAAGGTCTTCAATTCTCTTCTTTAACCTTATGTGTTCTTTCTTAACTTCATCATATTTTTTAATCTCTTCCCTAGCTTTGTTGCTATCTATTGTAAGCTTTTCATTTTCTGTTTTTAATGTACAATTCTCTTTTACCACATTATCATATTTAGTGGTCAACTCTTGATTACATGAAGTGATTTCTTCTACTTTTGCCTTAAGCTTCTTATTTTGTGTTTTGGTTTTCTTTAACTCATTTACTAATCTAGCAATATACAATTCAAGTTCATCTTGATCATTGCAATTATCATCATCATCATCATCACTAGAAGAACAACTTACCTCATGGTCTTCAATTCCCATAAAACACTTGTGTGCAACTCCTTCCTCTTCTTCTTCAATTTCTTCTTTGGATTGGTTATCATCCCATGTGACTTTGATGCTTCTTCCTTTGCCATTGTTGTCATGTTCAAGCTCCTTCTTTCTTCTTGGATAATCTGCCATAAAATGAGCAGGTTGGTTATATTCAAGACATGTGTTAATTTTGGAGGTTTCTCCCTCATGTATTTCCCTAAGTTTCTTCCAAATATCATGTACATTTTTGCATCCCTTAACTCTACTTGATTCATTAACATCTAGGGAGTTGTATAAAACATTTGTGACCTTAGCATTCAAAGTAAGATTTCTCCTATCATATTCATCAAGTTCACATCTCTTCTTTTCTCTAGTTTCATTTCCTATGGTTATTTCAGCTATGTAAGGTCCTTCCTCAACAATGTACCACATCTCAATATCAATGGATTTGAGATAGATTTCCATTCTATCTCTCCAACTACTATAATTTGTTCCATTAAACATTGGGGGCCTAGAGATAGATTGTCCCTCCATAAACATAGCATTGTTTGTTGCCATAATCTTTACTCTAAGGTTGTTAAGCCTAAGCAAATAGAGACCAAGCTCTGATACCAATTGTAAGCTCTAAGGCAACCTAAGAGGGGGGTGAATTAGGTTTCTAAAAATTTTTTTTACAACAATCAATTCAAATTCAATTCAACAATGATGAGTGAGTAGTGTGACTTGCATCAAGTGTAATATCAAATGATGTTAATGTAATATTCTAACAACGCGGTGAATATATACTTCAATTCCAAGTGCAGTAAATTAAATCATGAACAAGATGAAATAATTGTAAAAACTGAAAGCAATAAAGAGCAATTGACACAATCAATTTAGAGTGGTTCAAGTCTCCCCCTAGGAGCACTCTACATCCACTACCCAAGTTTCCCAACTTAGGATTTCAACCTCTTCACTATGAAGTGATCTCTTTTCTAGTGGTGAGATCAAAACAACCACTTTTACAACCCAAGTATTTCAACTTAGGATTTCACCCAATTTATAGTGGTTCAAGCCTCCTCCTTGGAGCACTCTACTTCCACTACCCAAGTTTCCCAACTTAGGATTTCAACCTTCCCACTACCCAAGTTTCCCAACTTAGGATTTCAACCTCTTCACAATAGAAGATTAATAGTGAAATTACAACCCACAATTTGGGTGGATATGATAAATTGAAGCTCACAATATGATTCCTATGATGAAATTTACAACTCAAACTATATAGCTCAAGAATGAAATGAAGAACTCAAAGAAGGCTCAAGAAACTTTTGATCTTTTGTTTCTTTTGAAATCAAAATGAAATATATGAGTTGTATAAAGTATTTTTCAGATTGGGAGCTCAAGGAATCAAGGGAAAAGTTGTCTTTAACGTTCATGTTTTGGCTTGTATTTATAGTACTCAAAAAATGACAAGAAAACATTCAATTTTGACATTTAAAAACTAGCCGTTATGAGTTTCGGACGACACTTTAGGAAGGGTAGGTCGTCCGAAAGGGTCGTCCTAAACTCGACAGCAAGAACATTTTCTCTTGACAGTTTCGGACAACAGTTTCGGCCGTCCGAAACTTGGCCAAGGTCGTCAGAAACTTTGTGAGCCATTTTTCGATATGCTGCCGACAGAATTTGGAAAAGTGTAAAACATGAAAGTTGTAGCCCTATCTCTTAGCTTTCCAATGGCACTGGAATCACTCCATTTGGATTTAAAATGAGAGAGATATGATCGAAATACTAAACCCTGGCAAATTTATTCATCATGAAAAAAACTTTGAAAACTTTTTTACTTGAGCATCATTTGAAGATTAAGAACACTTTGAAAATATTTTTACTTGAGCCTTAAAGGAGTAAAACAACTTCTTGAGTTATTTACATAATATAGGATTTAAGGTTAGGGAAATAACCTATTTTACCAAACTTCCATCTCTTTTGCACTTCCGATTCTTTCTTCATTCGATAATGCTTCATGCTTTGGCTTCTTTGTATATTTTCATAGCTTTTGCACTTCCAATTCTTTCTTGAACCAATAATGCTCCATGCTTGGTTTCTTTGTATATCTATTACATTTAAACACTTGTTGAACCATTAGCATAAACATAATTGTTTGTTAAGCATCAAAATAAGTGAGGTTAAGACCCTAGGTCTCACAAATATATTGGCAACTGACCTTTTCCCCATTTTTTACTAGAACAGCGCTCATAGTTCTTTCTCCTGCCGCAAGATATAGACTTAAAGTCTCTCCAGGATCAGGAATTGACAAGGATGGCAAATTTTTCAGATATTCTATCAATTCTTTGAAGGCCTTTTGGCACTCTTCATCTTATTCAAAATTTTTAGCCTTTTTGAGAACATTGAAAAAGGGTAGTCCTCGATCGGCCGACTTTGATAAGAATCGGTTCATGGCAGCTAACTTTCCCGTCTACACTTGCACCTCTCTCATATTCTTAGGGGAAGTCATATCTACAATGGCTTGCACCTTCTTGGGGTTGGCTTCTATGCCTTTATTTGAGACCAGGTGACCTAAGAACTTTCCAGACCCTACTTCGAATGTACATTTCTTGGGGTTCAATTTCAGCCCTGTCTTTCTTAATTGTACAAAGTTTCTTCCACATCTGCCAATAAGTTTTCTACTCTCCAGCTCTTGATGAGCATATCGTCAACGTACAACTCCATATTGCGCGCCCTATCTGTGCTTCAAATATGGTATTCATCATTCTCTGATAGGTAGCTCCAGCATTCTTCAGCCCGAATTGCATCTTTTTATAACAATAAATCCCATCCCCGGTGATGAACGCAGTCTTCTCAGTGTCGTCCTCGTCCATCAATATCTGATGGTATCCCTTGTAGGCATCCAGGAAACAAAGGACTTCATATCCAGCTATGGCATCGATTTTCTGATCTATAATAGGTAAGGGATAACAATCCTTGGGGCATCCAGGAAACAAATAGCGTCTTTCTCTGGGGCTATGGGCCGTCTCTTTTGTTTGACTTGTATTATGGAGGGGTCGATATTCAACCTGTGTACTGCTATCTTCTGCGACACGCCCCTCATATCTTCAGGCCCCCACGCAAACACATCTTGGTAAGTCTTCAATAACTGGACTAGGGCGTATTTTGTCCTTCTGGCAACGAGGCTCCGACTTGCACTATTTTCCCCGATAAGGTATCACTTATGTCAACCTTTTCGGCTTCATCGCTGAGTCGTGGCCGGTTGGCTATCTCTTCATCAGTAAGTCTCATACCAGAACTTACGCAGTTAATCTTCAACCCCCCTTCTTTTTGTCCCTTGCCTTTTAATGCTATCACGTGACATTCTCTGGCCATAGCTTGGTCCCTTCTTATTGCTGCTATACCTTCCTCCGTAGGGAACTTCATAACTAAATGGCAAGGCGACCAAATGGCCTTAAGCTGAACCATGGAAGGTCATCCTAAAATGACATTGTAAGGTGAGGCTACGTCTAAAACTGCGAAATCCACATAAATGAGTTTGTCTTTAGGAAATTCACCCACTGTAACTGGTACCGTCAAAATACCAATAGGCTGTTGCACCTCTCCTGAGAACCCTACTAGGTGAGTGTTGCAAGGCTGCAAGTGTTCCTTTCTAATTCCCAACTTCTCATAAGCATTTCTGAACATGATGTCTACTGAGCTTCCATCGTCGACATATACTCGGTGCACCTCCTTATTCGCAATGATCGCCTTGATCAGAAAGGCGTCCATGTAAGGAAAACGATCCGGGACAGCGTCCTCCTCAGAAAACGTGATGGTTTCATAGGGCTTGAATCTCTTGTGCACGGGTTCTTGCTCAGTGATCCTCTTGCACATAGCTTTCCTAGCCGAGTTGGAATCCCCTCCTGCTGGCCCTCCGACTATGGAATGTATGACACCTGTAATCTTCCTGTGAACCTCATCAATAGGGGGATTGTTTCCTTCCCTTTGCTTTTTCATGTTTTGATCAAACCGTCCGTACCTCTTTTCAGGCCCTCCTCGTTCTCGTGACCGTCCTCTCCTGACACCTCGTTGGTACGCTACATTTACAAACTCTTTAAGATGTCCATTCTGAATTAGCGCTTCCAGTTCCCATTTTAGGTCCCGGCAATCTTCGGTGTCACTCCAATGCTGTTCATAGTATCGGCAATATAGCTCCTTGTTTAGCTTTTCCAGCGGAGTCAGCATCTTCGGAGACGGGTGTAACACTCCTTTGTTGGCAAAAATGGCTAAGATGTCCGCCCTAGACTTGGTCAGTGGTGTGAACCCCTTGTGCTTCTGCAGCGGGCCATATCTATTGCTCCCGCCACCACCACGATTTCCCCCACCCCTAGGAACAGGCAACCCCTTTTCTCCCCCTCTGGCATATCCTCTTTCCTTCTTCTGCTTGAGGAGTCTATCGTTTTCTCTTTTCCTTTTGTCAGCCTCCTCCCCTTTAGCACATTTTTTAGCTCGATTCATCAGAGTCTGTATGTTCAGTGGCAGATCCGTGACTAGTTTCTATAAAGTTTCCCAGACCTTAGCCCGTTGATGAAGGCTCCAATCACTACCTCCTCAGACTGACATTGCACTTGCAGGCTTTCATCATTAAACCTGTCAATGTATCCTCGCAACGATTCCCCTTCTTCTTGTTTTATGTTCATAAGTTCCGCGGTCAACTTCTCGAATCTTTTTCTTTGTACAAAACAATTTTGAAAGCTCTCAGCTAACTGGGAGAAAGATGAAACCGACCCTCTATGCAACCCTTCAAACCACGCTCTGGCCTTTCCCTGGAGGGTCGTTGGGAATGTTTGGCACACAACTGGCTCAGGTGCGGCAGTTAACATCATACTATATTTGAAGCGGTGCAGGTGGTCTTTGGGATCGGCGTCCCCTGTATAAGTCTCTAGTGCAGGAGCTCTTTCTTTCACAAAAGGTGAATCTTCACATACCATGGCTGTCCCTCCTGCTCCACAGTGGGGCCTATCATAAGTAAGGCGACCTCCCCACTGTGGCCGGGTCGTATCTTCACTCCAATAATCTCGGGACGTCCTCCCTCTTTCACTTCCTATTTTTGCCCCTCTATGTAATCTGGGATGAGACCAGTTTGGGGCTAAGCCTGATCGGTCCGGGACTCTGTCATCCTCCCAATTTTGATATCCTCCCTCCTGTCGATACCTCCGTCCCTCTTCTTCTTGTCTTCTCACCTCATCCAGTTCCCTAACTGGAGAGGGCATCTCACGTCGTCTCCCCTCTTCCCTCACTCCTCTGGGAGATCTCGGCTCTCTATTTAGAGGTCTCCCTCTCTCTTGCCTTGACTGCGGGAGTGCAGAAGATACAGTGACGTGGTCCGCGTCTCGGTTCCTCTCCTTCTCCAGTAGGGCCCGTATTTCATCGAGATGGTCTCTCGAAAAGTTTCTACTTCCGAGGCATCAACCGGCTGAGAATGTCGAGACCTTCCATCCCTACCGAGTGAGGAACTAGACAGGTGCCTTCCTTCATGTTCCATCATGGGTTGTTTGTCCTTCTGTTGCTCTAACAACCTCTGAGACTGAGTGGTAGTCATAACTTTTTGTCCAAGCGATCCCCACAGACGGCGCCAATGATGAAGCCTCGGGATGAGTCTAGCTGAGAAATAAAGGCCAGCCTCCACCAATAAGGCCCTTAGAGAAGCCCACCTCCGAAGTCCACCAAATGATATATATCAGCCCCCCTCCAGACGACCAGGACTAGAAATCAAAAAGAACTGTTAGTGAAAGCCCCCAGGGGTTCCTGTGGGGGTTCACTTTGACGCCCAAGTTAGATATGAGCCTTGCTATGAAAATAATTATAAGTACAAGTACTCAGGGACCAACCCCTTGTAAATTACACTCAAGTTTTATTTATAGAAAACAGTGTACCTGGATGATGTCATTCTTAGGCTTGACCTCCAAGAAAAGGAACTCCCTCTCCCTTCAATCTCAGCTGTTAATTTGGGGTGCTTATTTTCATACTTCATCATCACCCTTAGACTTGACTTGTATGAAAAGATCTCTCACTGAACTCATAACAGCCATTGAATGGTCTTGTCACTTTTATCCCTCATCACTGTTCAAACACAATATTTTATCGCCAACCCTACGCCATTTTTGTGGGAGTTTGTCTTATCTCCTCCATGCGCCAAATTGGCGCAAGGTTGGACACGGTGTAAAAGTCTAAGATGGAGTTAAATTTTTTTGACTAACTTTAGTTGGTTATTTGAATTTAAAAATTGAGAAAAAAAGTAGATATTGAATTGCGTTTTATAGAGAAAATATTTTTTGAACTAAGAAAAATGTGTTTGAATCGATAAGCTTTGTGAGTCCAGATCTTCTGTCCAATATTTATCCAGTTCTATTGTGTCTAACGTTTAAAACTACGTAATTTCATTAAAAATAAGGACTAAATGCAAAAATATCATTAAAATTACTTTAAAATTATTAGACCCTAACCAAGAAAAATTATTAGACCCTAATCAAGAAATTAGTGAACCCTACAATTTTAATTAGGACAGAATAAGACAGACAAAATCTTGGACAGAAGATCCCGTGTGAAGTTTTGTTGCCACAATCACCTAGTGACTGCCAACCTTCGAAATTGGACTATTGTTGGTCAAAAAAGTAAGAAAAAACTAAAATTCTTTTATTTGAAAAGCATGCTAATGTTGGATTTCATATATGGATATTTTTGTGTGTATGCTTGGATTGTAATTTTCATACATATATGTATATAAATAACCCTTCTCAAAATGCAATCTTAACAAAAGATTGAATAGTAGAGAGGAAACTTTTGAAGAGGGTAAGAAGGCTAGTTAATTGGTTGATAGAAAACATTAACCAAATCCAGATAAAACATCTTGCAAATTGGATTTATAGTTGACACATTGTTGGAACATTGATATCAAAGTGAAATACAAAGTATACAATGTCACTAGGGAATATTAAGTCCACATGTTTTGCAAATGACATGAAATTTTCAGATAGCCTTGAATTTGGTTGAGGTCTTATCCTCTCCCTTGCCACTCCCAACCCACAACCCAGAGAACACAGCCCCACAGAGATTTAAGAGATAAAATTGTACAAAATGAAAGATGGGCTTTCTAGATCCAATAACCATGAATGTTTTTTATAAGGCAAACAATGAGGTAGGCAAAATTTGTCAGAGAAATCATTTTCAGTTGGAAAAACCACATTTAAGTTATATCCCTTGATAACTCATTTGAAAAGCCTCTTGAACCCATCAAAAAGTCTAAGAGCCTTCAGTTCTCCACTCCGAATGTCCCGCAATCTCCTTCTCAAAATCTGCAGCCATAATCAACATGGAGATATAATAGGAAACAATAAAAGACACAATAAACATGGAGATATAATCATATAAGTAGAGCGAAATACAATAACACAACTAAGCCTTTATCCCTCTATGTGGGGTCGGCATAAGTAGAGTGAAATACGAAGACGAAAGGTGAAAAAGGAGTTTAGACTAGAGTAAACATATGATGCACCACATTTGAATAACTACAGTTGATTTACTTGCCATACTCAAGCAGAAATAAAGTTCCACAATGAATCAATAGCACATCAAATTTGCAGTTCTTGCCTATTAAACAGTATTAGTGATCCTTTCCGTTTACATTCTATGGAGACTTATCACTCGATAGTGAAGTACCATACAATCTTATTTCAAGTGAGCAATGTAATAGCCCATCAAATTTGCAGTTTTTGCCTATTAAACAGTATTAGTGATCCTTTTCATTTACATTCTATGGAGACTTATCACTTGATAGTGAAGTACAATACAATCTTATTTCAAGTGAGCAATGTAATTTTCACTGATGCATGAGGCAAGATCTGAAGATAGATATGCTGACCATGCATTCATGGTTTTTTGCAGTTCAACAGAAGAATCGAATTGAGGTTTCACATATCAATGTTTCATGTTTCACAAAATGCAATGAACTAGAGGGGCCAGAAATATAAAACGCATATTTTGTTTGTACAGCAAATTAATTGTTCTTACATATTGTGCGCGAAACAGTATCCTCTGTTCACTAGTACACAAATCCACTGCAAGCTGCTTGAGAAACAATTTTCGGTTGAGTAACTTTGGGTTTGTCACGTCCAAATCCATTGACCCGCTTTCCTGTCACAGAAGATATACCATTATACATTAACACAGCTCATATTCATGATAGAAAAAGTAAAACTTGATAAGAAGTTCACTTACCTCAAGGAATTTTGAGTACTTCGATATGCTACTTTCGCAGTTATCCAAAATAAATTGCAATGCTGCTTCCTCTAGTTCAGGATATAAGATGTCCTTCTTGGATGTGGACCTGTTTGATGCTGCAGCAGCCATCTGGGGAATACATGAGAAGGATCTGCTAAATGAGTCAACATTACATGCAAGGACTTCATATAGAAATAAATCATACCTCTTTGAACTGATTCTTCATACTTGGGGGGCTGACTGCTAGGTAGGCATATGCCATCAACTCCAGTGGCCAACCGGTTACTTGTAAAGGATAACATTGCATCCTGTAAAAGGTTAACCAATTTTACTAGTATTCAAGAAACCAGTAATGATAAAATTGAAGAGTTATTTGTCATGCTTAGTCTCAGTCACAATAAGAGAAAAGATGATGTCGCTGAGCACAATAACAAGAGAAGTTGAAGAGAAGTAGTCTTTTTCATGAGAAATTCATTTATGTTTAGATTATTCCATTTTAAAACACTGTACTCACGTTGACAATCCATGGTTCCTCAAAGATTCCATCTTCTCCTTGTAACATTTGTCTGATTTCTTAAGTGATAATGATAACTCCACTGAGTCACTAGGATTAGTGCCCTCTCTAGGAACAAATCCATAAGAGAGAAGCAGCTCCCCGTTTGATTTCCTTCCATATGATATAAAAACCTGCACGGCACAGTGCAACAAGCAATTAGACTCATGGAACAAAACGATCTGCTGAAATTCCAATGAGATGCATGATAACATGAGTACAAGTGGGATAAGCTTCTTAAAGTTTTGCCAGTTAGATTGACATGTTTAATTTTAAGTGATGCAAATAAGTCACCGAAAAGCAACCACTCAGAAGTTCTTCCCTGAAAAATGATGAGGATTAGTGAAGATAGTAGTTAGGATGAGGCCAGTTGCCTAACTCCTGATACTCAGAGGTCTAAGAAGCAGCAAGCAGTGGTCAATGCAACCTTTTGCCCACAAGTAAAGAAGCCATGATTGGATATCAATGCTTCCAAGTAACATTGTAGTAACCTTACCATATGATATGGATTGCTCTTTTACTTTCCCACCACATTAAACCCATATGAGAAAAAATAAAAAAGAAACAAGAAAAGGAAGCAGCTATTAGCATGTTGTATAGAAAAATAGCTGTTATCAAGAACACCAAATTAATGACCATAAATACGATACTGCAAATTAATATAATTGCACTACCAAATGGAAAAAATAAAGGAAGGGGATGGTGAAAATGGTCAAAGGTACATAGATATTCCCAATTGTAACTGATTTATTTCTATACTCAAAGCCTTCCTTTCAATCTTCATAGTAGAGAGACATTATCCTTAAACCCTGGCTCACTCAGCATCTTCAGGGCAAATTCTTTCTCCATGGTGATTTATAAATTGGCTTTAGCCTCAACAGTTTATAATTTGTGCTGTGCAAGGTGTTCAGTTATTTTTGCTGATGAATATGTCTCTACTGTGAAGATTGCTCAAGCTGTAGCATATGACATTAAAGGTTGAACTTCAAGTTGGAAGGTGTAGAGAAAAGAAAAACAGGGATATATCATCGGAATGGATCTTGAATCATGGAATTTTTGTATAGTTTAACATGTCAGAGTTTTTCTGTTGATTACAAATCTGTAATCATGCACACTATCATATAATTTCATCTTCTATAAAAGTTCTTGTTATTTTGCAAAAGGAAAGAAAAAAAAATAGTAATTGTAGGATCTTGTATACCTGCTCACCTGGTTGGTAGGGCCTATCTGTTGTAAATACAACTCCACCTGATGATTTGTCATAGTCGAGAAAAGTTTCCACCTAGAACAATTGAATTACCAGCAAGTGTTATGATAAGATGATATTGGTAAAGAATATGATGTTACAATGGTTTTCTTGCACAAACCTGACAACTATGATTCAGCATATCTGCCCAGGGAACCAATGCGACCCTCCCATCCATTGAGGGCAGCCGCACCTGTGTCAAAAGAGACAAATTAGTTCTAAGAATTCCACCTCTCTCTCTCTCTCAATGCTGAAAACATAGATCACTAGCACAAATAGTAAAACGTTTTAGCTACCAGGATTCAGTCCTTGACTAATATGTGTTTTCAGAACAATAAATTTATCCTGCATTCAAGTGCACAGATATCCACATTAACTTTCTTTTATGTCCTGTTTAGCCCAATCATGGATTTAACTAGTTCGCAGATGAGAAACAAGCTGGTACTATTCCAACTGAACTTACCAAGCGGGAGAAGAGAATCCCGAAAGACCATTTAAAAGTTGCAATGTTGAACACCTGCAGCAAAAGAAGTTCAATTATTCTGGATGGCTATGCCTTGTATCAGACAAAGTGGTGTTTCCTAAATGTTAGTGCAGCATACAGTTTGAGAATACTTGAAGTTCAGATATAATTCATTCTCAAGTAATTTCCTAAAACTGCTCCAGCATGGTGAATGGGAAGCATCTGGAAAATGGACATGTTAACTGTGTCTTATCTTCATCACTCTCCAATACATGGCCTTTTAACATTTGTTAAAAAGAAAACAGCCTCATATGCATATCTAATTGAGTACACATATCCCCTACAGTGTCTCTTCACATACAAACAAGGGACATGTCAACAAGAATCAAATTCTGCATTAATTGCACTAATTTCAGTTCAAGCTTAACATAGCTAGGTGCTCCAAAAATTGAAATTCTTATTGGACCAGACAAATTGTTGCCACTTCATCGTCAGTGTAACATATAAGCTAAGAAACTCTGTTGAAGCTACAGAAAATTGGTTCAAAACCTGAAGTACCCTTTTCACAGGATATTAGAAACATAAGCATATTACTGGAAGTAAATATTTTGCATTAGAATATGCATTGAGCTTCTTCTAGGTTCATAAAAGAATAGTAGACAGACAATGTACCTCTTCTGGAAATAAATCACTATGCCTGGAAAATATCCTCATCTTTAAGTCATTGAATCTGCACAATGGTTTGAATCACTCTAAAATTAGAAAGAACAGGAGATTGAATCAGCAAAATTTAGATCCTTCACGAAGCAAGAAATAATGAAATATAAATCCTCCGTCCCATTTTCACTGGCTACTTTGACCAGGCAAATTGTCTGAGAGGAGTGAGTTCATCACATCCATATTTTTGCTACAATAAACAAAGATACCCTTTATGTAATAATCATGTAATTGAAGCAGTTGAAACTAATACATTTAGTGAAAACATTTTATTGCAGTTGTCAATTGATGATCATTTTAGACCAAACACGATGGCGAAGTGTGGTCCATATAGCAGACCACACTTAGTGGGATAAATGCTTAGTTGTTATTGTTGTTGTTGTTGTCAATTGATGAACTTTAGCTATTTAAAGTAATACACTAAAAAAGAAATGCAGATAGTAAAAATGGGAAAGGAGTAGGCAAAACTAAAGAAAATGGTTATCCAGAGTAAAATGAAAGCGTTCATACGTTCCAGTGACATCGTTAATCCTTTCAATTGCTCGCTGCCTAATTTGTGAGGCTTCCAGATACCTATCTAGCTCTGACTGAGTCCTGAAATGACACACAGTGGCTGTAGGGGAACCAACTGAGCATGTACCCCATAATGTAAAAGAAGGGAAAACTCAACCAAATACCTCCAGAACACCAACAAATAGTGGCCAAAGAATTACCAGTACAAAAGGGAGTAAGGCTGTCTAGGCAAAGCTGAGATGTAGTTTTTCCATCTTGAGGAGGTGTTAAGACTTGCTTCACTAATTAAATAGGTTGCGAGCAATGGCCAATCTGGAACATTGTACTGCCTTAAGATTTCACCAGCTTCTTTGCAGCTCCACTCCTGCAGGGACAACAATTTAGACATCAGCTAGTTTATTGTGATTTATTC
Organism: Ophiorrhiza pumila; assembly: GCA_016586305.1. Lineage (NCBI taxonomy): Eukaryota > Viridiplantae > Streptophyta > Magnoliopsida > Gentianales > Rubiaceae > Ophiorrhiza > Ophiorrhiza pumila. The sequence goes on from BLIW01000005.1 coordinate 20,576,207, forward strand.
ATAAGATCTAGAACAAATTCAACCATGAACAATCATATGCATAATAATGTTGCAGAGTAATCATCATACTGAACCAAAGACAAAGGAAGTGATTCCTTAAACAAGGAAATGCAGAAACAATCGCTACATCTACAGATAAATAGAACATGGTGAAAATATCAAAAATTTTCCTTTAGGCAATATTACAAACAGACAAAGATTGGGAGTAAGATAACATTATGAAAGTTAGTCCAAAAAACTGCTGTTTTAAATGATCTCATTTAGAATGCACCTGAAAACCTTGTTCTTGGCAGATGAGCGCAATTACTGCCAGATTTACAATCTCAAAGAAACTTGAAACGACAAACAAGATAAATATTTTGTAGTTCATCTTATACTTTGGCTGATGGGAAAAATGGGGCAATTGTTCTTGCATGTCAATGTTGAACTAAAGCACCATGATTTTAAGCCTTAAAAATGCCTAAACACATCACTCGTGACAGCATCTTGAGGACTTCCATACAACACTGGTGTTCATAAGAAATGATTGAACATATAGTAAGTGTCCTTTAAGAAGCTTATTACTTCTTATCAGAAGCAAAATTCAGTGTATCGTTATGTGCCTGTCAACACAAATCTTTTATGAATGTATAACTAATGGCCGTTTCAAGACAAAAAAAGTAGTGCTGTTGTTATGTTTGTTTAATCAAATTCCATAAGAAAACTACTATGACTGATCTCAGTTGACACTCTAGGTATAAAGTTACACACAATTACTGAAACTCTTCATACTCCTATCATATAGCTCACAAATTATACTCAGCAATTAACTTGGACCATTTACACATGATATGATTAACTTACTGTTAGGGTTGTAGAAAAACTAGAATTGGATGTGAATAATACTTGTTGAATGAGCATAACTATTTCAAAATTTTAACAGAATGTAGCATGAAACTTAAGGGGAAGACAGTTGTATACTACTGTAAGTGCTTTAAGACTACATTTCCATGAGAATTTGCCATTGTTAGGAATATGGAAAATATAGTATTAGTGTAAAACATTTATACTCAAAAAGCAAATTACACACGACTGTGAGTTTAGATGGAAAATTGGATATTAAAAAACAGTAAAATTGGCAATGCATGCATTAGTCAGCAATATAATTAATTTTGGTCTAACTTTTATAACTCTGATTTATGCTGCTGAATATAGGACATCAAGGTTGATAACCAGATCAACATATAGTTCAACCATTTGAAGCATTAAGGACCTTATTTAATCTGACAAGAAAAGAACAAGTCAGCTAGTAACATGGTGATGGATAGCCAAGTTAGAAATCTCTCTTGTGAGAAGCTCTTCAAGGCATTAATCTGACAAAGTATGAGGTTGAGCCACCATGATGTAACTGAATGTGCCTGAAAGTAACATATTATTTGCATGCATAAATATTTGTCATTATAAACCCGATTGCTATAGATTCTAGGTACATTGCATCTCTTGTCTTGTTCATGATTTGCAATGCATAAGTATTTCTAGATCAGAGCAATAAACTGAACCATGAGAAGAACACCATAATCACCACTTAGTTCAACCATATGTTCGTATTGCACAGAATCAGCAGAAGGAACTTGAAGATAACTTATCAGTGGCAACATTGTAATAAAAAGTATTCTCAGATTTCAGTTTTGAAGAACCTGAATTTAACTTATATCACTTCAAAACGGGAATTTTTACATTGTTTAGATCATAAACATGTAATTCTGCTCAATTACCAAACTGAAAGCATTCCAACAGGAAAAGTGGAATGATGTTACTACAGTAATAGGTCAAAGATACCATCATCACCAACATCATTGTCACGTATTTTTATTGTAGCATCTAAGTTAATAAGTAGAAAAAGCAACAAACATTTTATTTCAGAATAATTTATTCAAGGGTAAACTGCGTGAAATCAAAAGCTCTTGTCATTTATTTTCTCGAATTGCAATTTGAAGGTTTCGGAATGAATCTTTGATTAGGAAAAATGGAACAGATTTTCCACCATTAAAGGGCTGCAATAGGGATGGCAACAGAAAGTGACCCTCAAACTTAAAAAATCCAACAATCAAAAGAGACAATGATCAATTTATGTTCACCATTAAAGGGTTGTAAGAGATAGTTGCTAGAATCCAACAAATGAAAGAGAAAGATTAAGTTATGTTCAGCATTGCTTCATGGGGATGAAGTCATGGTCAGCGAAATTCAAGAATTCATGAAATGTTGAGGTGCAATAACATATTCAAACCTCTAATTGAAGAACATTGTATAAATTCAATAAACAACAATAGGGGATGAATTAAATTTAATCACAACTAAAAAGAAAAAAAAAAAGATAAGAAATGGCTATACTGATTCAGCAGTAATGACTAGTGAGGGTGGCACAAACAGCAACTTCTCTCCCTTTCTTATGTTCTTGAGAGCAACAAGGCCTCTTTCTCCAACATCCACTCTTTGTATGGCCATTTTTTGTTCAGGCAACCCAGACCGAGATAGCCATTGCTGCAGAGAAGCAGCGTTTTCGAGGGAATCAACGTCACAACCCCAGGTGATTTCTTGAGCTTTGGAAGTGTCATTTGCAGTGTAAATGGATGAGCACTGAATGGTGATGGTGCTTCCGTGCTTTCTTTTGAATTTGCTATGGAAATTAGGATGGTGGGTTGTGCCATTTCTGAGAGATGATAGGCTTAAAGATTGAGAAAAAGTGGGGATGAATGCGGTTCTGATGAGGATTATGGAAGCTTCAGCCATGGTTGAATATGGTTGAAAGAAACGAACCTTATCTGGTATAGGCTGAGCCGCTGAGTGAACGAAAGTAATGATAATAAAAAGGTTTAATTACACGTTTAGTCCTCTAAGTTCAATACAAGTTTCAAATTAGTCCTCTATGTTCAATACTAGTTTCAAATTAGTCCTCCATGTTCCATCGTTGAATGTGATCCTATAATTACTTGTGCATTTGTTCTCAAACTACAAAATGTTGTTTTAGTTATTTGAATACTCAACAAAACCCACAAGAAACTTTATGAAAAATGATCCGTTATGAGAAGACAATTTGTATTTTGAATAAATTTTTCAGGTAATCTTCTGTGAAACGGTTTTATATATGCAACATACACGAACATATATTTTTTTTTTTTGCGTATCACTTTTCGTTTTAAATATTGATACTCTATATGCCAATCATAATTAGAGAAAAGGCATTTTTATTCTCCAATATTTAACTACTCGACACTTTTAGTCCCCAATGTTTTAACCTTAATATTTTTAGTCCCCAAACTTAAAAAAAAAATGGCACACTTTCAATCTATTTAACAGAATTAAAACATCAACAAACGGAACAATTAAAATTAAGGACAATTCACAATTAATCATACTCTAATGTCTAATAATTAATTTTTTAAGTTTTTACCCCAAATAAATTTTTTTTTACCCAATTTCTCCTTTAGCGCTTAGTTTTGTTATGGTTGTTGTTATTGCCAGAGCAACAATTAGCTTCCAGAGCAATAAATCACCTATCTTCCAAATTTACCATTAATCAATCAACTCTTTTATTATTATCCATTTATCATTATAACTTATCTTTATCTTCTTACTACCTTATCATTAAAAATTATCAATTATTTATAATATTTTCCCACAACTTCTATTTTCTTCTCCTTTACACTGATTTTTCTCCCAAATTTTTGTTAATATAACATTTATTTTCACTATCAAATTATAAGAAAAAAATTATATAAAAATAATATGACACTTATTTCTATTAATAACTTTTATTGTTCTCTCAATTAAATTATAAAATATTTACCAATATATATTTAAAAAACTTAGGCTCCATTTGTTTATCGTTGTTTTAGTGTTTTATTTCACAAATTCAATTTAATTTATTTGTGTGTCCATTTTTTCTATCAAAATTTCACAAATTCAATTTAATTTATTTGTGTGTCCATTTTTTCTATCAAAATTTCACAAATTCAATTTAATTTATTTGTGTGTCCATTTTTTCTATCAAAATTTGTAAATAAAAAAATAATGTTACAGTAGTTATTTTTGCTAAAACATTTTTTATATTTTTATAAATAAATTATTAAATTTAAATTTGACTTTTAGATTTTTAATAATAAAAAATTCTTTCTAAGATATTTTTTTACCAAAATAAACTCATAAAATATTAATTCAAATTTGAATTTTAAATTTTTAATAATTAGAAATTATTCATGGCTTAATTATATTATGAGCAAATTAATATTTCAAAATGTTAGTAGATCACAAGGAAAAAAATTGTTGGGAGTATAAAAGGAAGTAAATATATGCATCCAAATTATAAAGTAAAATTTGTTGCCTTTTTATTATTTAAAATTTATGAATTAAATTGTAGCATGAAAAAAATACATGAAATTAAGATTTCTATTATATATATAGTGGTGGTGTCTTCCTTTTCAGTTTTAATTTATGGGAATTATGTTGATAAAATATTAGTATGAGCAGTGTTATTAGAAACAAAAATAATAATTTATAGCTGTCATATGTTTATGTATTAGTATTTTAACAAAAAAATATAACTTGCTTTGGATAGAGTATTATTTTAGTTTTATAGTAGGATTTTTTCTTGAGATTTGTTATAAGAAATAAATATTTTGGAGGTATTTGGATTGATGAGTTTGTTTTGGTGGGCATAATTTTTTATTAATAATATTTAAATTTTAAATTTGAGTTAATATTTTATGAGTTTATTTTAGTATAAAAATGTCCTAAGTAGAATTTTTTATTATTAAAAATGTAAAAGTCAAATTTAAATTTAATAATTTATTTATTAAAATATAAAAAATGTTGTATAAAAAATAGTTACTGTAATATTATTTTTTTATTTTAAAAACTTTGATAAAAATGGATAAAACAAATAAATCAAATTGAATTTATAAAATAAAACACTAAAACAACACTAAAAAAAAAAGAGCCTAACTTTTTTGAAGTATATATTGGTAAATATTTTATAATTTAATTGAGAGAACAATAAAAGCTAATAATAGAAATAAGTGTAATATTATTTTATATAATTTATTTCTTATAATTTGAGGGTGAAAATAAATGTTAGGAAAGTAGAAGTTACGAAAAGATGTTATAAGTTGTAATGTTAAGGTAGAAATAAGATAAAAAGATAAGTTGTAATGATAAATAGATAAAAGATAAAAAGTTAATTCATTAAGAATAAATTTGGAATATGTGTAATTTATTGCTCTGAAAGCTAATTATTGCTCTGGCAATAACAGCAGCCTTTTGTTATATATCTAATCTCGTCCTATTACTGTACTCAAGTAGTTTGCCACAATTTGTCAAAAATTATATGCTGTTATAAAAATACTACAAACTTGTAGTATTATATTGTGTAACAAGTTGTTATACCACTATTACAAAGTAGAGATATAAATCTTATGTTACAACTACTACTATCAAATATGAAACAAGTATGAAAAATGCTAGAAAGATAGAGAGTATTATAGAGCAATATTGTAGAACAAAATGTAGTAAGCCTTTCAACCATCTATCTCTTTCACATAATCCTCTATTTATAGGCTTGAGGTACCTTGTAACTTATAATGTGCTAAATGAAAACACCAAGAGTTACATAAGTTACATAGGTTACAAAGTAATGGGTGATAATGGGATGATGTTACATGAGTTATAGGAATAATGAGAGATAAAGTGGTAGAGCATGGTGTATTTGGATGGACATTCACAATATGTTTATAACACTCCCCCTTGGATGTCCATCTTTAAGATAAATGCCTCGTTAAAACCTTACTAGGAAAAACCCAATGGGATAAAAACCTAGTGAAGGAAAAAGAGTACATTTTTCATATATAACATTGCCTCGTTAAAAACATTACCAGGAAAAACCCTAATGGGAAAAAAACCTTGGTTAAGGAAAAAAAAGTACAATGTATAATAACTCCCCCTCTTAAGCACATCATTTGACATCTTTCAATCGACGCATTCCAATCTTATATACTAACTTTTCAAATGTTGAAGTCGGTAGTGATTTAGTGAAAATATCTACCAAATTGTCAATTGAACGAATTTGTTGTACATGAATTTCACCATTCTTCTGAAGATCATGCGTGAAAAAGAATTTTGGTGAGATGTGTTTTGTTCTATCACCTTTAATGTATCCATCCTTCAATTGAGCAATGCATGCAGCATTATCTTCGAACAAAACAGTGGGAACTTTCTTATCCAAATGCAAACCACATGTTTCTCGAATATGATGGATCACTGATCTCAACCAAAAACACTCCCGACTTGCTTCATGAATTGCCAATATTTCAGCATGATTTGAAGAAGTAGCAGCTATAGTTTGTTTCATAGAACGCCAAGAAATAGCTGTACCACCACATGTGAACACATAACCCGTTTGTGAACGACCATGATGAGGATCAGATAAATATCCAGCATCTGCATAACCTATTAGATCAAACTTGATTGCCTTAGAATAATAAAGACCCATATCTATCGTACCTTGAAGGTAACGAAATATATGTTTTATACCATTCCAATGTCTTCGTGTAGGTGAAGAACTATATCTTGCTAGTAGATTCACAGCAAATGAGATATCAGGACATGTGTGACTAGCAAGATACATTAATGCTCCAATAGCACTAAGATATGGTACTTCTGGACCAAGTAATTCTTCATCATTTTCACGAGGTCGGAAAGGATCTTTATGCACATCAAGTGATCTTACAACCATAGGCGTGCTTATGGGATGTGCTTTATCCATATAGAATCTTTTAAGCACTTTAGCTGTATAACCCGACTGATGCAAAAATATTCCATTTTCCAAGTGCTCAATTTGCAATCCAAGACAAAATTTTGTCTTTCCAAGATCTTTAATTTCAAATTCTTGTTTCAAAGAGTTAACAGCTTTTCTGAGCTCTTCAGGAGTTCCAATAATATTCAAATCATCAACATAAATTGCAATGATTGCAAATTCGGATGCAGATCTTTTAATAAAAACACATGGACAAATAGGATCATTCATATAGCCTTGTTTCATCAAATATTCACTAAGGCGATTATACCACATGCGTCCAGCTTGTTTTAATCCATAAAAGGATTTGCACAATTTAATTGAATAAAGTTCTCGAGAACTTGAATTATTTTCCTTAGGCAACTTGAATCCTTCAAGGATTTTCATATAAATATCATTATCAAGTGAGCCATACAAATAGGCTGTTAGAACATCCATTAAACGCATTTCAAGTCGTTCATTTGCTGCCAGATTAAGAAAATAACGAAAAGTTGTTGCATCCACCACGGGAGAATATGTCTCCTCATAATCAATACCAGGTCTTTGGGAAAAACCTTGTGCAACAAGTCGAGCCTTATATCGCACAATTTCATTATTCTCATTTCGTTTTCGCACAAAAACCCATTTATAACCCACTGGCTGCACATCTTCATGTGTGCGTATTATTGATCCAAAAACTTTACGTTTTGCCAACGAGTCTAACTCTGCTTGAATTGCGTCTTTCCATTTTGGCCAATCATTTCTTCGTCTGCATTCATCCACAGACTTTGGTTCATGATCCTCGTTTTCATTCATGATAGTAATTGCTGCAGCATAGGCAAATTTATCATCGACGTCAATTTTATATCGATTCCACCTTTCCCCAGTCATGACATAATTTATTGAGATCTCATGATTATCAGAATTTTCAGGTACCTGAACTTCTTCTGGAAGTTTATTATTCGTCATATCGGGAATTTTCATTTTTGAAGATTCTTTTGGAACCTTAATTACCTCGATTTTGCCATCATTATTATTTGCTCCTTTTTTCTTTCGAGGATTTTTGTCTTTGGAACCGATTGTTCTACCACGTTTCATGTGTGCCTTTAATTGATTACTAGTGGTAGAAGGTCCTTCAGGGACATCAATTCGAATTGGAGCATTAATAGCCGGTATGTGTGACTTAGTTACACGTTTTGGGTCAGTAAAAGCATCTGGCAATTGATTTGCTAAACGTTGCAAATGAATTATCTTTTGAACTTCCAGTTCACATTGATTTGTACGAGGATCAAAATGAGATAATGATAATTCATTCCAACTAATTTTCTTAACCAGCTGTTTATTTTCTCCCCCTAATGTTGGGAAAACTGATTCGTCAAAATGACAATCAGCGAAACGAGCCGTAAATAAATCTCCAGTTGTTGGTTCAAGATATTTCACTATAAATGGAGATTTATACCCAACATATATTCCCACCCTCCTTTGAGGTCCCATCTTTGTGCATTGTGGTGGAGCAATTGGAACATAAATCGCACATCCAAAAATTCTAAGATGGGTAATATTTGGTTTCTGACCAAAAATCAATTGTTGGGGAGAGAATTCATGATAATTTGTTGGCCATATGCGAATTAGTGTTGCAACATGCAAAATAGCATGTCCCCAAACAGTTGTTGGAAGTTTAGTTCTCAAAAGCAATGGTCTCGCAATTAATTGAAGACGTTTAATAAACGATTCTGCCAAACCGTTTTGTGTATGAACATAAGCGACAGGATGTTCAACACTAATCCCAATAGACATACAATAATCATTAAAAGATTGAGATGTAAATTCACCAACATTATCAAGACGGATTGTCTTAATAGGGTAATCCGGAAAATGTGCTCGTAACCGAATTAATTCTGCAAGTAATTTCGCAAACGCCAGGTTGCGAGTTGATAATAAACATACATGTGACTATCTAGTTGATGCATCAATTAAAACCATAAAATATCTAAATGGTCCACAAGGTGGGTGAATAGGCCCACAAATATCACCATGTATGCGTTCTAAAAATGCAGGAGATTCAGTACGAATTTTCATTGGTGATGGTCTTATAATTAATTTGCCTTGAGAACAAGCAACACATGAGAATTCATTAGATTGAAGAATCTTCTGGCTCTTCAAAGAATGACCATATGAATTCTCTAAAATTCTTCGCATCATTATAAAACCGGGATGGCCCAACCGGTCATGCCAAACAATAAAATCATTAGGATCAGTAAACTTCTAATTTACTGTTGCATATATTTCAACTGTAGAAATATAAGTATAATATAATCCAGTGGAATGAGAAGGTAATTTTTCTAAGGTAATTTTCTTTCCAAAATCTATACTTGTAATATACAAGTATTCATTATTACCTTCACTTTTAGTCTCAATATGATATCCATTTCGGCGAATATCTTTAAAGCTTAACAAATTTCTTTGAGATTTAGAAGAATATAATGCATCTCCAATGCAAAATTTTGTTCCTCCTGGTAAAATTATTATTGCTCTTCCGGAGCCTTCAATCAATTTTGTACTACCAGATATAGTACTAACATGAATTTCTTTCATGATTATATAAGAAAAATATTTCTTATCTTTTAGTATGGAATGTTTTTTTTGCACTGTCTTCGAGACATAGTTCTTTGCCATTGATCATTGCAACGTCCATATTCTTCACAAAATAAAAATTCTAAATGAGAATTGTTTTAATTTCTTTAAGTATAAAAGAAATATTTAAAATAAATGTATTAATAATAACTATTTTTATTATTATTTGAGACATCTAATGATAATGTTTATTCATTACATCAAAATAAGCAACAAATATATTTATTCTTGGACATTTTCATCACTAATCAAGTGACTAGTATCACCTTCGGGGTGATTAACAAATAAATCCACTTTATTTGATTTCAAACATTTGGTATTTGTTTTTCTTCAAAAAAACATACATTCATATCTTCTTCAGGAAGAATTTGAGACATTATAAATAAATATAAATCAATAAATATAAATAATTTGCATAATTAAAAATTTACATAACAGATACAAAACAATAATTTATGTATTATTGGAAATTATATCTATCATATAATTTGTATATATGTATAATATAATATAAATAAATTGCATAATTGAAATTTTACATAAAATATACAAAACAATAAAATTATATAATCATATTGTACCTTCAGGGTTTTATTTATAAAATATGGTTATATTTCACCTTCAGGGTGAATAAAATATGATTATATTACACCTTCAGGGTGTTAACAATAATAATTTGCTATGTCGATATTTATCATATTAGCATTATAATAATATTTTATCAATAAAATTTATCTCAACATTGTGGCATTTATTTTTCAATGATGTATGATAAAGCTTAACGATATGCTTTGCAGTACGACAGGTACGAGTCCAATGATATTCTATACCATACCACATTGGTAGTAATTCTTTTGTCATTTTTCTTTCTTTCAATTTTATTAACCCACTTCTGGAGGTTATTTTATTTCTTGTCACGGTAATCATTATTTTGATTATATGACATATTTTTATCAAATATGCCGTGCTTTTGAAATGACAACCAACTTCAAGTGGTTGAATTTTTCTTTCAAATTAATCCATATATAATATTCAATATATTATATCCAATAGTATAAATTCATAGTAGAAAATAAATTAATTGAAAATGAAAGTATTACCATATAAACTTACCAAAATTCCAAACCTATACTTAACAATTCTTTCAATATGCAACTTGAATTTGATTTGCTCCAACTTTCTCAATTGGTAGAGAATTCGTGCTGATAACGTGTTATAAAAATACTACAAACTTGTAGTATTATATTGTGTAACAAGTTGTTATACCACTATTACAAAGTAGAGATATAAATCTTATGTTACAACTACTACTATCAAATATGAAACAAGTATGAAAAATGCTAGAAAGATAGAGAGTATTATAGAGCAATATTGTAGAACAAAATGTAGTAAGCCTTTCAACCATCTATCTCTTTCACATAATCCTCTATTTATAGGCTTGAGGTACCTTGTAACTTATAATGTGCTAAATGAAAACACCAAGAGTTACATAAGTTACATAGGTTACAAAGTAATGAGTGATAATGGGATGATGTTACATGAGTTATAGGAATAATGAGAGATAAAGTGGTAGAGCATGGTGTATTTGGATGGACATTCACAATATGTTTATAACATATGCCATTTATGATCATAAATAAAAGTCTAATTTTTAATAACGTGTCCACCTTATAAATCAAAACACAAACCATTCAAATACTAGCACTAAGATACAAAAAATAAGACTACTAATCATCTAATTTATCCTGGGTAAGAAAAAATTATTTTAGTCTATATTAATTAATACTTCACTTTCTTCACGATCTCATCACAGTCATAAATCATTAACAAATTAATATGCATAACCATGTTATAGCTCTTACTTATACAAATATAATAACATCTAAATTCTGAGTTTCCAGGTAACATTAGTTTCTATCCCATTGCAAACAACATCGCAATAAGACTTGTATTAATTTTACCACTTCAACTTGATTCATAATGAAAATTTTTCCACCAGAAAAGATGGAACATGTAAACTACGTGCGGAAACTTTTGAATACAAACTGAAATAATTGCAACCATAGAAAGCATTGCTGCCCTGTACAGTGCTAATAATGTTCTTGTCCTTTTATAAGTTATTTTTTTGCTCACATTGCTTACATTTTGCATGACATGGTATTAATAGAGTCATCTCACTCTAAAGGCTGGGGGCTTTCTTCAACTTATATCCATCTTTCAGTTTTTGCTCCATAGTGCAAGAATCTCAAGAACATGCTCGTTTTCTAATTTTTTTTACTCATTTTCTTTTATACCAAATAGATGTACTAGTAGTGGCCTTGCAAGCATGCATAGTCATTGGGTGTCAATCTTTGTATTGTCGCGGGGACTTCTCCATACTTCAACTCCCACCTGAACAAAACGGTAATTAAAATTCCACCAGGAAAGATCTATATGAAAGAAGAGAAAAATATTTATCTGTCCAACACTTTATACATCCAGCTTTCTATTTCATGACATATTGAATAAAAACTCATAAAAAGGAAAAAAAAAAAAAGTAATTGTCAATCAGACAGGAGGAATTATTCAAGGTAAAGATTGCCTTTGTGGTTCCCTTGCACTGACTAATCAATCACAAGTATATAGAAAACAATAAAAGGCACAGGCTCTACAAGAAACCCATGTGAAAACACAATGTTGGCTTACAAAGAGGGATATATACCATTCATTTTGTTCAACCATGGAATACATAGTTTCCTTTTCAATTTCAGTAGTATTGCTTATGTACATAAATTATGCGCATATATTAAGGAGAGATGTATACAATTCCAGGATCATTAGTTAATGCATCCATACATGCTCAGAGCCATCACGAACAGCCGCTATGTGAGGGGAGTCAAACCCCTAGGGCCCTTCACATTAAGTTTAAATAAATAGTGTACAATATTTAGACTTAATTTACTCCAACCTCCACTTGGATGGTTACTTAGGAGCACTTCAACTATTGATCTATAATATTTCCTAACAATTATATGAAGCAACCCAACATCCAGTATTGCATTCTCGAAGGATTAGGTTTTTGAACAGAACATTCAAAAGCATTTAAATCACTGCACACCAGTCATGTTCAACTGAGACTCCATAAGAATGCCAATCTCTCCATGTGTTTCACTAACTCCAAGTATTAGATAGCCCATAATTATAAAAGTCAAATCTTAACCATTCAAGAAGCATATATATTAGGCAACTAGTGAAAAATATTCAAGCCCTAAGCAGAACATAAAATTGTCTGTCATAAAAAGACTTGAGTACCCAGTACCATTATACTCAAAGAGAAAATATGGAATATATTTAATGCACATAAATTTTTTTTTTCTTATGTATTTAGTCTCATCCTATAACTGTATTCAAGTAGTTTTCCACAATTCGTTAACAACTGCATACCATTATGGCATGAGAAACACCAGCACTTTTTCCGTTTCTTAGAAGAAGCGGATTATCTATGAGATCACTAACAAAAAGAAAGCCTACAATAATCACCTCAATTGCTCCGTTGTCGGTAACATCTGGTATAATGCAAGTGAAGTTAAGTGTTTGGGTCTTATCATACTCAATGAATACATCAGTTCCTTCTATTACGTCAATGTTCATGGAGTAACCTGAAACAGTTGGCACAAATAAGATATTTTAGTACAAAGAACAAATAACTCAAACTCTCCAAGCTAGAATCACATTTACAAATCATCATTTTATGCATATTCAAGAAGGATTATCGAGTAAAAGACTGAAATAAGTTGATTCCTTTAACTGAATCACAAACTGCAATTGTCTTAATATTCAATGAATAAAAAAATGAAGAAACAAACCATCATATATAAATGCTATATGATGTGAAAACTTAGCACATTTTTTCAAAAGCATTTTAAAAAATTGCATTCAACACGAACAAATCAAATTCATATTCTAAACTCCAAAACATAAATAAAGTCACTTAAATGATTATGAAAGATAATCAACTGATATCCATGTATCAGAAATGGAACCTAATGTTCAAAATATGAATAACTTCATTTAAAACAAAATCAACTAGCATTTTATATGCTCTTTGTGTTCAGGTTGAACTATAGATGAAGAAAGCGCAACATTTATGGTTGAAATAGTGGAAGTCCCATCAGTTAGTTGCATTGTTGAGTTCCTGAGTTCCTCTTTTGTTTGCTTTTTTTTTACATTCTATATAGGTGGTTGATTGCCAATGGAAAATGGTGGCACTGGAATATCAAATAACTCGTACAATCTTTTTTTCTCCACATCTAAGGTTGGAGCAGAACTAGATAGATTATGATTCTGCTTTTGTACACCACTAGCATCCTGAATGTGTGAAAATAAGCAACTTGTTGATATTTCTAATAGAAATGATTAATTGCCTTCTAATCAAGCTACCTCTTAAATATAAAATAATCAAGTGCTAGAATCTACGCAAATCATAAATAGATTTAAGTAAAGCTCAATTTTCATGACCATAAAGTGTTTTTGCTAATTAAAAATGTTAATCCAATAATCATTACTACAATCACCTCAATTGCATGTGCTTTCTCCAACTGGATTTGTTTTTTACCCCACTCTTATTAGGCTTCACTTGAAATTAAAATGCACATATTAACAATGATTATAATCAATAAATATAAATAGTTGTTTAATAATGAATTAACTTACCGGCAATTTTTTCTTCTCCCCTTGATCAACACCTAATCTATATATGCTCTCTACATTCAAAGTCTCTAATCTCTCATTAGCAAGAAGACTTAAAACGTCTAACTCAATGCCCTATGGATTGTCAACTTGCTGATTAATTGCAGTTCTGGATTGAGACTGAGTTACAGTAGATTCTCTAAACTGCAATTCTTCTTCTTGTTGAGTTTTCTCATTTTCAGCTTGTTTTTTGCTCTTGCATGATCGTTTGTTGTGTCCTTTTTCCCCACAAAAAGTACATTTATTGATTCGACCTACTCGACACATCTTTTTCTTCTTTTTCTTTATTTCCTGAATTTCAAGTTGACCCTTCTTCCTCAACTTTTTTGGGCTACCCGAAGCTTTTCCATATATTGGTGGTAACGGAACAAGTGAAATTATGTTTTCCCACTCATTTTGGCCTCTAAGGGGAAAGATGCATGGTTCATAGCATTTAAGATATTTTTCCACACTGTATGCATCATGCACGTAATCTAAAGGGTCCTCATTCACTATCCATATAGCAGAAATGGCATGGGGACAAGGGATTCCAGTTAAATCCCATCTCTTACATAAACAACTCCTATTCTCCAAATTCACTGCATACTGGTCCCCTGAATAACACCACACTTCAATATTTTCATTGTTAACCTTGTGAGGAGCACAAAGAGTTGCCTTCTTACACCTTTTCTCGACCCTTTTGAAGATTCTAGGGCATATGGCATTATCTCTCTACTTCATTTTAGCTCTATCCCTATTTTCTTGCATTATTTTTATTAAATACATTCTTAGACTCTCAAACATAGACAATATAGGTTCACATCTTGTATCCAATATTGTACTATTAAATGACTCACAAATGTTATTTGGTAGCATGTCACACTTAACATCTTGTCTAAAACATGACCTACTCCATTCATTAGATTGCTTGTCTTCTAACCACTTAGGAACATCTACATCTATTTCTACTAATTCATGCATTCTTCTTTTAAATTCTTGTGGTGTTGTTCCTTAGCTACAACACACAGTGCTCGTCTAACTACTACACTTTTGAAACCAGCTATTGCCATATTCCCATGCAAGTGCTTCACACAAAATCTATGATCAACCTTGGGAAAAGTATAGTTACATGCTTGGATCAAACCTTTTTGCTTGTCACTCATGAATGTCCACTCTTCATCATGCTCAATATGAAGATATTTTTTCAAAAGACTTAAAAACCAGGTCCACGACTCTCTATTCTCGCTCTCAGTCACAATATATGCAATTGGAAAATATCCATTATTAGGATCAATTCCAACTGCAGTGAGCAAAATGCCTCCACATTGCCCTTTTAAAAATGTTCCATCTATTCCAAAAAAATCTTTACAGCCCGCTAAAAATCCTGTCTTAACCGTAGCAAAACAAACATACATCCTTTCAAATCTTGGTTGTGAAGTATGTGGATCACAAAACCCATCTACCATCTTAATTATGCATTTGGAGCCAGGGTTTGACATTTCAATTTCACGAGCATATTTATTCAACTTACTATACTGATCTGAATCTGAGCCATGAATTATTCTTAGAGAATATTTTTTAGCTCTGTATCCCTGGTTTCTAGACATATAAAAGCTGCTATCCTTTATAACTTGTTTAGTAAAAGAGGACGTGTCTATCTTGGGGTTGTCTCTAATCACACTTGTGTACTTCTTTGCAATGCGTGTGGATTTAACACAAGGATTCTTCCAATTAAAATTACAAGTATGTGTGTCAATGTAGGTTCTAACTTGCACACTATTATCACCACTCATTCTCCTTGCATAAATCTCCCAGTTACATTTTTCATGTTGACATATTGCCCTAACTCTCAACTTATCATTTCTAATAAACTTGAACAATCTACCCTCTTAATGTTCCAACTCCGAACAACAACTTTAAATTCATTAAAGTTGCTAAAAATTTCTCCACACTCTAATTGAGGACCATACATATCACTATTAGGGTTGAACATTGGCAAACCATTTTTAGCCTCCTTATCTGACCCATAAAAATTCTGCAATCCTCCTCAGAACCTGGTGCTTCGTCATTTTCAGTATTCCATGCATCACTATTACTATTATAAACTTCTCTCTCACTAGTGGAATCAACATTCTTATTCACAATAGTCTTCCCAACACTTTTTATCTTATTGTTGTCTCTTCTACTAAACTCATTCAATTCAATCCCATCTATATTTTTTATGTTGATTCTCAGAGTCTCTCCATCCTCATTTTCATAATTTGTGTCATAGTCTGAGTCACACTCAGACCATTCTTCAAATTCAGTCTCATCATCAAGTTTGCCACACACGTAATCATAGTCTTCCTCATCATCCTTACACTCTAAAATTTTTCCTTCATATTTTCCTGTGCAGTAACAAAGAAATAATTCAATAAAATGCTTATGGACCCTAAAAGTTATATAAATATCATGAATCATAAAGAAACAAAGTGAAAAGTGAACAACTGAACATATGAAGGCAAAAATGGATGTATTTATTTCCACTATTGATAAATTCATTTTGCAAGCAGACTATTATGATGGCTTGACAATCAACAATTGTTCATTAGATTTTTTATTTGTGTCAATCCCTTGATTCATAAATCGAATTAGCACTTATCATAAATATATATGATAAAAAGAAATTTTACCAAAAAGTGGTCCATATTTTTCTTGTTGATTTGAAATGACATTCTTGTTGTTTTGTTGTGTAGTTGGAAGGCTTCCTTGACTGAATGAATAAAAACCCTAAATTGAAAGAATGCAAGAAGTTGCAAAGTAATGAGAGAAGATTGTTGCTTTTGTATTTGCAGAGCTAAAGGAGAAATTGGGTAAAAAAAATTTATTTGAGGCAAAATATTTTAAAATTAATTATTAGACATTAGAGTATGATAAATTGTGGATTGAACCTAAATTTAACTCTTCCGTTTGTTGCTATTTTAATTCTGTTCGGTGGATTGAAGTGTGCCATTTTTTTTAAGTTTGGGGACTAAAAATGTTGAGGTTAAAACATTGGGAACTAAAAGTGTCGAGTAGGCAAACATTGGGACTAAAAATGCTTTTTTCTCATCATAATTATACACTTTTGTAGTTAATATTGATATGCAAAAATTGATACTTTCTACGCGAAAATTTGATACTTTATACATGATATGTGAAAAATTGATACTTTATAAGCGAAAATTTGATACTTTATATATGATGCGTAACAAATTGATATTTTATACATGATACAAGAAAAATTGATACTTTATATGCAAAAATTTGATACATGATATGCAAGAAATTGATATTTTATACATGATACACGAAAAATTGATACTTTATACATTATATGCTAAAAGTTAATACATGATACGTGAAAAAAAATGATACTTTATACGCGAAAATTTGATACTTTATATGCGACACAAAATAATACTTTGTACGATACTTTATATGCTAAAATTGATAACTTTTATATGCGAAAAATTTATAATTCATACGCGAAGTGTAATACATGTGAGCATGGGCGCGCGTCATTAATTCTGTCGCATTAATAAAATCATCGCACAAGAGTTTTTGTGTAAATTATTTTATTATATAGTGATAACAATATTATCTTAAATAAGTTACGTGATAGTTAACTTAATTAGTATCATTTTATTATCTAAAATAAGGGGATATCCCTTAGAAGATATCCTATTAAGAGCCACTGCTCTAAAATAAGGGGATATCCCTTAGAAGATATCCTATTAAGAGCCACTGCCCAAATTTCGTCGTCCTTCGTCGTTCGCTAGGTACTTGGCCACTGCTGCTGACGTGGCACGCGGCTGACGTGGATAATGACAAGAATGCGTGGCTACTTAAAGGGCCACATCGCTATTACTGTGTTATGTGTTCTTACTCAAACCCTAGCCGCCGCTTTCTTTTTCTCTCTTCTTTATTATTGGATGTGGCCGTTTTCTTTCATCAAGCCCTAAATTATTATTCACCCGCTTCTTCAACGGACTCCACAAAAATCTGAGCTCTCCAAGGACTATCCTCATCGAGATCTTCACCGAGCTCTCCCTTGTGGCGGCAGAGGAAGCTCAGAACTTCAACCTCCTATTGCTCACTTGCTTCCTCAACAGACTCGACGAAGACCCGAGCCCTCCAAGGACGTTCCTCATCGACATCTTCACTGAGCTCTCCCTATTGTTCTCTGCCTCAGCGGACCATGGCTGGGCTATGCCTCACCATATTTTTTATTTTTCATTAAGCTTCTCATGGCAGTTCACTGCAATCTGTTCATGGAATTTTTACTTTCTCTTGCTGAACCTTTTAACTATGGACCTCGGTTACCCAAGTATCGGGGCCCTGCTTTCATTTGCTATGAATTGTTGTATCTTTGATACTTTCTTTGCTGCTTGGACCGCGGACATTCGGATGAAGAAGATTTGCTGTCTATCCAGTTGGAAGCAGCGGGAAGCAGCTGCACGAAATTGAGGCTCAGGCTTACATTTACTTCTTCCAAAAAGTACCACACTGGAGGTAAGCATGATCGGAGTTGCTGAGATGCCGACAGCTCCCCTGATTGAAGTGGAATTCATAAGGAATTTTGGAATTTTGATTTTGAAACAAAGGATTTAAAACTTTAGATTCTGTAAACTCCAGATTCTGAATGAGAATTTTCAATGCTACACTCTCACTTAATGCTGAAAGTGGACTCTCTGCTCTTGCTTGTTTGTGGGCGAATTTTTGTGCTCCTTTGATTGAATGCGATAACTGAAATCTTGATTGGTTATGTTTGGATTGATGCTTCATAATTTTTGGTGGGATTTAACCTCTCTGGATTCTGTTTGTTTGGATGTTGGTTTGTTTAATGATACAAACTAAATCCAATCCATATACTGATGAAGAGTGCTTTTAGTGTGTAATCTTTCTTGTGATTAAAGTGTGTTTCATGTACTTCATTGTTACGAAGGTTGATGATTTGCTTGTTATCAATTACTCTACTTAATTTGGCGGCTTTGTGGATTGGCTTCCACTGATGGATTCCTTGGAATAGTTACTTGTCTTTGTGCGCTGCCTTGGTGAACTGATGACTGAATCTCTGAGCATTTGCTTGAAAATGTGGCTGGCTTAATCTTGATTGAAGAGACTTGACCATTTGCTATGATGGATAATATGATTGAAGAGGCTAGGCCATTTGGAGAAGCACATAATTTCATTATGAATTTGCATTGGTTGGTAAGATTTAGCCTCAAGACTTAGTATTAGGTATTCTTTTGCTGGAGAAGTAGAAATATTCTACTTTGACCACGGTTGAAGTAGAGCATTTCTTTATCTACTTTGTCTCTTTGACACATGCAATAGAGGTTATCTCCTAACTTAGGTCGTTTCTTGAGTTTTCTTGTAATGGAGATGATCTCTCAATTAAGCTCAATGACTTGAATCTTCATGTAATGGAGTAGTGCTTCAATTTTTTACTTTTAAGTCTGTAACGGTGCATGGATATACAAAGCTCCGTCTTTTGCCTATTAATAGACGTTCCTTTTAAAAAAAAGCCCTAGCTACCCTCCGCTTTTTCAATGGTTGTTTGAAAAAACCTTACTCTTGCTTTACAGATATGCCATAGTTACGGGGGCCAACAAAGGTATTGGATTTGAGATCTGCAGGCAGTTAGCTTGTCATGGAATCACTGTGGTGATAACTGCTAGAGATGATGAAAAGAGAGGACTTGATGCTCTTCAAAAACTCTAAAGAATTGTTGGTATTTCTGGTGATCTTCTGCTCTTTCATCAGCTTGATGTTGCTGATTCTTCCAGTGTTGATTCCCTTGCTGAATTCATCAAGACTCAATTTGGAAGGCTTGATATCTTGGTATGATTCGAAAAACGCATTTCTTGATCTAACTGTTTCTGTAGTTTGAATGCTTAAATCGTTTTCTGTGACATATAGACAAACCGTGCAATATTCTGTTCAGTCTCTGAGCACCCTTTTTCTTTTGTTGCGACTTTTCTGCAGGAAAGGAGATTCCTGAAGATGATGAAACACAAAGACTTTTGATTTATGTAGGTGCTGAGCATGTTCTACATAAGGTTTGGAGTTCTTGCTGAGTGGTTTTATATGACAACGAGGGTGGATGTATAACTGCATTGTTTTTCTTTTTTGTAGTGTGGGAGGGCTGGGTATCTCATATATATTTTTTCTTTAAAAGGAATTTTCTTCTTTTGCTTGCTGTTTTTTGGGTGTCTATGAAAAGCTGTAGCTGTTGTGTTTCATTACTTGGTGCCTGATTCTTAATATCTTTTGTAATTTGATGGTTTTGTTGTGGGAGAAGGCAGAAAATGATTTGGATAGATTGAACTTGAGGCTTTCACAGTTGTATTATGACAATCTTCTCAGAGTGAGATTTTCTCAAGAAAACATTTTCTGTTGTTTAATAATGTGAAATAGCATTTGACTTAATGCTTCTGCATCTTGTCATTTTTAGCTTTCAAAACCCATAGAAGGTCTAAAAGATTGGTTAGATGTAGTATCCACAACACGCATCCCTTGTGCTGTTGTTTCAAGTATTGACAGGAGAATTATGTTGGAGGCTTTGGAAATGATGGGTCTTATGAAGTATTTCCAGGTTGCTTGAAACTCTATTCCATTAGGATACTTACATAGCATACTTTATTCTGACTTGGGAAGTTGTGGGGTTTTTAACTAAAATTTCCTCTGAAAAGTTCTTGATGAATTGTTGTTATTGTGCACATCATGCAAACTTTTTAGCATAATCTTTTAGGCCATGCTCTGCTTTGTTCTCACATTTTAGAGTGTCTGATTATACACTTGCTGATAGTGAACTTTTGTATATACCAAAGGTAGCAAGAAGTCAGGTCTTTGTTCACAAAAATTGCATTAAACGACCCTACTATTGACAAATCAGGTTTATTTTCCGATTATAGAATCTTAAAAAAGAAAATTATAAGCTTATTGAGTCTCATACACTCTAATGCTCCTGGAAATCTGAAAGCTGAGTCTACTGTGGTTTTAGTGTTTCTGCTTCCTCTAACTCTTATATATTATTTCCGTGTGTTGGTTAAGAAGGTCTCCTGTTATGTTCTTTGTTTATAATTGTCACTTTTGTTTCGTAGGCAGTTGTGGCTGAGGAAGATGGTATGGAGTCCATGGCACATAGATATCTTTCTGCTGCAGTGAAGGTAAAACTAAAGCAATGCTTTTGGTAAAAATGGACAACAGTCTGTGATAAGAATCATTTTGGGTTTTCTTCCAAGAGAAAGTGGGAGGGTACGACGCTGTTGAATGTTGTACTTATATAAGGAAAATGAAGAAATGAGAAGTTTCATTTAAAAATGGTGATAATTTGCTGGTGTGCTCATATGCTCAAGGACATTTTGCAGTTGGACAGGAAGCCATCCAAGTGTGTGATTTTCGAGGATGATCCGAGGGGCATAACTGCTGCTCACAACTGTACAATGATGGCCGTAGCATTAATTGGAGCTCACTCAGCGTAAGTAGTTCCTCCATACCCTTGTCCATATGAGCGGCATTGCTATTTCTTCTGCCATTATACACATTATTGACGTACTAAAAAACTTGTGCAGGTATGCTTTGGAGTAGGCTGACCTCGCTGTTGCAAGATTTAATGAGCTCTCTGTGATCAATCTTCGAAGATTGTTTGCTCATAAAGGTTTCTCTTTCATGGACATGCAGAAGCAAATAGTAGAAACATCTCGTCCCAGACGGAAGCTTACAATCGACACCATTTTCTAACTAACTTCATTTCATACTTGCATTAACATTAGTGTTCTTTCATGTATATGATGATATGATGGTGATGGTGAGTTTTTCCTTTGTTTTTATGGAGTTCAATCACAATTATTTTTACTTGCATAGAATATCAAATCATTATTTACAAGTAAAACTATAAAAGAAGCTTCTTTTGCCTGTATGAGTTAAAAACTTATCAATCAGAGACATCTCAAGTTTCCATGATTTTTGTGATTCTGTAAAACAATGAACCTTTTACGAATTAGCCTAAAAATGCACAGAAAGAATTTGAAGGTTTTGTTCTTCAAACGAATTTGAACATTTTACAATTGAATTTGGTGTGTCATGTCCTTGTAACCATTAACATAAACAGCCTTCTTTTACAATTGGTTGTAACTGATTTGAAGCATAAGTTGCCTTTATAGAGATTTCATGGTTCCTTTCCCCGGTAGCTTGTTTGTGCTGAGCAGCGATTTAATTGTTTAAACATGCATGGGTTTTAATTAATATGACTACTGTTGTTAAGTTTAGCATGAAATAGAACGTAGACTTAGCATGAACCATTGCATCTTTTGGGTTAACAATGAATTGCATTTTTATTTACTATAGTCCAGAAGTTCTATGTAATTCTTTGCTGTTTTTCAGTTAGAGACCAGGGAAACACGACTGAGGTTTTCTGATACTGGGACATTAAGTTCTTACTCACACAAGGAGGTATGTTGTCATGTATAGGTGTGAAATCTGTTGATTTGCTGCCTTTTAGCAGCTAAGGAATTTAGCACATATTGATGTTTAAACTTTAAAACTGTAGGACATTGTTACTTTTTGCAATAAGAGAGGTGGAAATGATAACAGAAGCTTTAGCCATAATAAGTGGTTGCACACTGTGCAGTTGGAGCCTGATGTGATATCAATGTCCTTCGTCCCAATAACATCTTTATTAAATGGACTCCCTGGAAGTGGATTTTTGAGCCATGCCATTAATCTATACCTGCGTTGTAAGTGAGACCTACTATCTCTTTCCATGCATTGCGAGATTTTAAACACATGTTGGAATGTTCTGTTATTTTATTTTTTTTAGTGATTCAGTTATTTAATGTCGCATTATTCAAATATTTATTCTTGTGAAAAAGTATACAAAGGGGAAGGGTGGTTAGCTGTTCAAAACAGCAGTTATCTTTGAGTCCTGTATATAGCAGGCTGGTGGCTGATGTAAAAGTGTGTAAGATGTCAAAGAAAGGGGAAATAATCAAGGGGGGAAGGGTGTCAAATTAATTCTCTTGTGCGAGAGTTCTCCTTGCTCAACTAATGTATTCTTGAATCCTGATGTATTTCCTTTCCTGCTTCTCATTGTAGATAAACCACCTATTGAAGAACTTCATCAAGTTTTGGAATTTCAGTTGCCTAGCCAGTGGGCACCTGTGTTCAGTGACTTCCCTTGGTCCGCAAAGGAGGCAGCAAAGCACAGCTTCCTTGCAGTTTGGTCTAATGGCCCAAGCTTCATGTGAACACCGCTCCTGTAAAGTGTCTTTAGCTTAATCTTTTCTTTTGTCATTTTGACTTCCTGATTTTGTGCCCATGACCTTATGGGGAACCCATGTCGAATCTGAATTTGACACTGAAAAAAGTGCCAAAAAGAGCTCAGTATCTTGGCTACTGGGTTTAATCCCATTCTTATGTTTTACATTCTTCCCACAGTAATTGGATGCTAATCATTCAGGTTGATGTAGGCAAAAGGCCTTTGTACTCTTTGTTCTCTTTTTCGGTAAATTCTACTCCTTTTCTGGTATGACTTTTCACTTAAGAATCTTCTTTTCCCTAATTGGTTTTGATACCCAAGCAATCTGATTGGGTTTGATTTTATGTGGCTGAGGACTAACAATTCTATTTTAGCCTTTTTGCACCCTTTCAATAGATAATGGTACTTCTAAACCCGAATCAAAATCATCTTCAGGTTAAAAAATTGTGTGATGCGGGACTAATTGCCGGAGGGTCAGCAGAAAATGCAATTGTTTGTAGGTGAGAGAATTTATTTTGCATATATGCCAATAGTGCTGGATATTTTGATAGCTACAATACATGCAGGTTTAAGGTGTTGCATTTCTTGCTGATGATGGAAAATAGGCCCATGTTTTAAAGAGAGATCTGACTTATTATGCATGCATAATTCTACATTTTGCATATTAATTGTTTATGAACTGTAAAAGGAACTTATAAAACAGGAAAAAAAACTGTAGAAGAATGTTTTGTTTCGTATCATATGGTTTTTCTGGTCAATTGTTTTACTTATGTTTTGGCTATTGAGTTGCTTGAATCTTCTTCACTTCCTTGCAACTTTACCTGCTAGCATATATATGTAAACATGCTCAAAGAGTGTTCAGGAGTCAATATTCTCTACTGAACTGTTATCATCATGGTTGGGTCTGTTGGTCAAACTGTGAGCTTTTGTGGCCATGCTTCTTATTAGTTTTTATCTTCATGCCTTCAAATGCAATGTGAAATCTGTAATCAACTTTAACGTATTTAAAGCTTATTTATTACTCAGGAAGACAATTCTTCCAGGCTAATTCTTCTACCTTTAGCCTTTTCAAATGTGGGAAGAGAATCAGTTGCACAAATCCTTAGGATGGTTACTGCTGGTGCAAATCAGGTAGCTTGCTGAAGATTCAGTACTTTCCTATAAAGGGTCTTTCCTGTTTTAGTAGCTGTTAGAAGTGCCGAAGATTTGCTTAAGAGGCTTTGAATTTGTTCAATATTTTTTGTTTTAATTAGTGGATAATGAGATTGTAACGAATGCCATGTATTTTATGCCGAATTAAGTTCGTGCATGGAAAATGAGAGAAATCTAATGTTACGAAGAAATTTCTGGGAAATCTTATGCATGAAGCTCTTGTATTTTCTTGTATAAGCAGTTTTATGTTTACATATGAAATAGCTAATTCTTTAATGTGAGCCCATGGCAAGTGATTGATACCATATAATTTCTTTGTACTTCTTGAGCTAACTATATAATGTTGGCATTTAGGCATTGATAAGGTACAATTTCATTCATTAATTTCTAAACATTTTAGTGCTGACCATTTCAGTGCTTGATAATGGTAGAATTTCATTCATTAATCACTGAAATGTTATTTAGTCTTCACGAAACTTCAAGGTGGGGGCCAAACTGCAGTGAAGAGTTTGAAGGGGGATTATGATGTGACAACTTCAACCTACCAGTACATTTATTTTCATATTTAGGATTGAGTAATTCACTAAAATTCTAATAATTCAATAAAATGGAAAACATTCATGAAATAATATTGAATGAAAATATTGGGCATTACAAATTTATTTCCTAGGCTATTTCAATTTAAAAATATTCATAATAAAATATTTTAAACAATAAACTTAAAGATTAGTTATACACAAACTTATACTTAAAATTTATAAATTAATGTCTACAAATTTTTACACCATACATATTTATAAATAGTAAATAGATCTTCATTCACTATATAAATATATATATATATTTACATACACTGTATTTTTACATATACTACACGCTTTTTTGCAATATACATATATTTACTTATATAATATACAGTTTAACACACTATACATTTTAAAGCATTATACACATTATACATAGTACACACATTTACACATACTATATATAATTATACATACTCCAAAAAGTGAAAATAGACAGAATTCGTCTATGAAAGGTATAAAAAAAAAGAAAAAAAAATAATAGCATACACATTTATACATTCTATATATAATTATACAAACTCCAAAAAATTTCAATCACTGTACGTATTTACATTTAAACTGTACTACTCACGCTTTTTTGCAATATACATATATTTACTTATACAATATACATTTTAACGCATTATACACATTTATACATAGTTCACACATTTACACATACTATATATAATTATACATACTCCAAAAAAATGAAAATAGACAAAATTCGTCTATGAAAGGTATTAAAAAGAAAGAACAAAAATAATAGTATACACATTTACACATACTATATATAATTATACATACTCCAAAAAATTTCGCACCCTGTACGTATTTACATTTAAACTGTACTACTCAATTTTTCAAACAATACATGTATTTATACATATTACACATATTTTTCACACATTAGATTATTTATACTTGTTACATGCATTTTCATACACTATATATTTTAAATGTACTATACATATTTTCACGAATTATACATATATAGATATACTTCAAGTATTATACATATTTATACATACTACACACATTTTCATTTTATACATATTTATATGGGAAAACTGCCAAAATGGTCAATGACATTGTACAAAAAAATTTATTTTGTCATTCACATTAAAAATTATGCATTTTAGTCACCGAAATTAAAAAAATACACCAAATTAATCACCAACTAATTTTTTAAAACTTTTTTAACAAAATAAAATGCGCATTCACATCATGTACCACTTTATAAATGGGTAAAAGAGTAAATCAATTTATTTTTTAAACAAAACTCTTCATGATTTATTTATATTTTGTCACTAATGGAGAAACCGTCCACCTATAGAGGGTGGCGAATAATGAATAAATCATTTTATTGAAGTATTTTGTTGGAAGAATAAATCCAGCTTCAACTTTTCTTTGTCATTAAGTCCTCCGTGATGTGAACGCACATTTTTTCTGTTAAAATACTTAATATAGTTTGGTTGAGTGACTAATTTGCTGTGTTTTTTAAATGTCAGTGACTATAATGTATCGTTTTTAATATGGATGAAAAATAAATTCTTTTGTGTAATGTTAGTGACTATTTTGGCAATTCTCCCTATTTATATTTACTATACACATTTTGATATATACTATACACATTTTCCCACACTATATACATTTACACTTCTTCACCAATAATACATATTTATACATACTATTCACATTTTTGAACACTATACAAATACATATTATACACATTTTCAAGCACTATTCATATTTACACATATGTTACACTTTTCGCACAATATACATATTTAACCATACTACACGCTTTTTCACATGCTATATATATAAATATATATATATATATATATATCTGTACTTACTAAACACATTTTCACACGCTATACATTTTATACACGTTGTCATGCACTATACATATTTACATGTACTTCACACTTTATATATATTATACACATTTTCATATAATATTCATATTTTACGCATTTTCACACACACTATACAATTTTACACACACTACACAATTTTTCACACGCTATATATATTTATACATACTACGCACTTTTTACAAATTATACATATTTATAATTACAACGCACATTTCACACGCATTATACATATTTAGACATTTTCATACCCTATACATATTAACATATACTACGTACTTTTTTACACACTATATATATATATATATATATATACATAGTACATACGTTTTCGCACACTATATATATTTATACTTACTACGCGCATTTTTAAACTATACAATTAAAACATTTTCGTCAACTATACATTTTTATACATATTTACACGTAGGACTTACATTTTCAAACACATACATTACACATTATAACATAATATATAGGGTAAAATACACTAAACCCCTTTATACTATTGCTCCGTTTCGCATTCACCCCTTGTAGTTTTAATTACAACAATTAAAACCCTTAATTTTCTAATTTAAAACTAATTAATCTAATATATTAATTGTCGTCAATGACTAAACGGAATTAAACACCCTATTTTAATGTAAGATAATAAAATGACAAAATTGACCTTAAAATAAAAAATTTTAAACTCAACATAAATAAACAACTCATATATCAATTTCAAAAGCAGTGTAAAAAAAGTTATAATTTACCATCTCACTAATACATCCAATCTAATCAAATCTTAATAAAAGTTAAAAAAATAAACATCACAAATAATCTTTCAAATCATATTCTTAAATGGCTATCAACAATCGATATAATCAATAAAGGCAATCTTTTCATGATTAAAAAATTAGAAAAAAAATAAAAATAAATATCAAACGCGTTAGTTAAAAAAATTACAACAAAAGCAAAATTCAATTATTAAACTTCATCTAAGTTTAAAAAATAAAAAAAATTGCAAAATTAAAATCATGTAAATATTTATTCTTCAAAATTTAAAGTACCTTGATATTTGTACTTGAAATAATACTTTGTATTTAAAAAATCAAATTCCTACGAAAGAAAGAAGAGACAATATATTGTATACTTTTGTAAAAGAATAGATGATCATAACAGAGATAAAACATATGTCTTGATAAAATTCTTCAGCCAATCAATTCTATCTCTTTTTTTTTTGGGAATTGGATAAGTATATATTGAGAAATCTTATCCCACATTTTTAATGGATTAATTGGGTATTATGGGTATTTACCCACTCTAATATGATTGAAATTATCTTTTCATTGATTCTTTTAATGTCGTTATTAATTTTTTTAGTTTTAAAAAGTTAAGGAGGTTAACTGTTGTAATTAAAACTACAAGGGGTAAATGTGGGAAAGAACAATAATACAAGGGGGTTTAGTGTATTTTACCCTAATGTATATTTTCACATAGTATGCATATTTACATATTTTGACATATTTTATATATTTACACGTACTATACACTTTTTAAATATACACTTTTTTGCCTTGCATGTGTGTAATATGTATAAATATATGTTGTGTGTGAAAACATGTGCACTATGTGTACATATTTATACATATTACACCCATTCGCATACATGTTATATATTACCCATATTTTCACATGCTATACATGTTACGCATACTATACCAATTTTCGCACACTATAGATATTTACCTATACTTCATAAATTATACATTTTTATTATACATGCTATACACATTTTTGCACAATATTCATATGTATACATACCTTATACATATTCACACACGATAAATATTTAAACATTTTACGCACTATACATATTTACATATTTTTACGCACTATACATATTACACATTCAACACAAAATTTCAAACATATACATATTTATATAGAGCAAACTGCCCGGATGGTCACTAAACTGTCTCGAAATCCGTCTTTTGGTCACTAAACTTTTAAAGTAGCCTAAAAGGTCACCAAACTATTCAAACCCGCAACTTTTGGTCCTTCCGTCCAATACCTCCCTGAATGGAAATGAAAATCACCTTTTTGAGGGGCATATTTGTCTTTTCGTCTTCTTCTTCTTCTCTGATTATATTCTTCTTCTTTTTTATGTATTTCTGTTTTTCATTTATCCTGAGTCCTTCTGATTATCATGGACCAAATATCTAAAGGTGAATTTCAATTGCTACCTTTTTTCAAGTGCTATATATCTCCCTTGTAGTGGTTGAGATAGTAATTGTTGCAGGGAAAAAAGAGGTGGTGGGGGTATGGTTTTATGCATAATTGTGTTGATATTATAAATGTCTTTTAGGAGAGCACGTTTTTTTATTATAATACCTGTAGTTATTGTTTTCATAATTTTTACTGAATTTCTGATCAAGATTGTTATCAGCTTCTGACTGAAACTCCCGCATATCTATTTTTCAAGGAATGCCCACTAGATTTGAAGGAAGCAATATCCAGTGTATGTTTTGCTGCACCAAGATGTGTTGATTACCTGAGTTGCAGCAGGTTCAAATGCTATTTGCTGGGAAATATGGTAAAGAGTTTGTGTCTACAGCAAACTAGTATACAAGGATTTTGAACTCATGGTATTTTATCAAATATGTATAAATTACTCGGGTGGTTTGGAGTTATGCAAGTTCTTTTGTGGCTTGCCAGTTTGTCAGAATATTTTATCAGTAAAGCTGTGCTATAAGCCGCTGCAATAACAGCATTTACTTGTGATGCTTTCGTCTTCACTTTGCTTGGGAAATTCACTATTTAACACAGTATATGATTCTTCTTCTTTTGAGGTGATTGGAAAGGAATAGAATGTTGGTTCAGGCAACTCATTTTGACACTAAACTTCACCAAATCAAGAAACAAAAGAAAAAGGGCAGTACGTTTTAGCATGATAGAATCTCACATCAAAAAGGGCAGTACGTTTTAGCATGATAGAATCTCACATCAGCAATGATCAATTTGACCAACAATAGCCATTTATAAGGTGTTGGAGCACAGAAAACTAAGCCAAAGATAGAAAAAAGACAAGGAAAAACCAAAACCAAAGAACTCATCGGTTTTTAAGTTACAAAAATGCGTCTATAAGAAGAAGAAAGAAGAAGAAGAAAAGAAGATGAAGAAAGAAGAAGAAGAAGAAAAGGAAGAAGAAGAAGAAGAAGAAGAAGAAGAAGAAGAAGAAGAAGAAAGAAGAAAGAAAAAGAAGACAAAAATGCCCCTCAAAAAGGTGATTTCCGTTTCCACTCACGGAGGTATTAGGCCATTTTAAAAGTTTAGTGACCAAAAGGCGAATTTCGAGAAAGTTTAGTGACCATTTGGGCAGTTGCTCTATTTATATATACTACACACTTTTTCACCTATTATACATATTTAAAGTCAATAAACACGTATATACACATATTACACAATTTTCACGCACTCCATATATTTATACATACTAAATGTGTTTTTTCACATTAGACATATTTATACTTATTGCGTATATTTTCACACAATTTACATTTTACGTATACTATTCACATTTCACACACTATACATTTCTAGATTTACCTCACACATTATTCATATTTATTCATAATATACACATTTTCAAATAATATACATATTTAAATATACTTTACACACACACACACACACACACACACATATATATATAAATTGCGTATTCACATATACTTTACATACTTTACATATACTTAACATTATATATTTTCGCACCATATATATTTATACACAGTTCACAAATTTCTTTTATACTATGCATATTAGCGCATACTATGCACACTATACATTTTTATAGCTATTAAACAATTTTTCACAAACTATACATTTTTATGTGTACGTATATAATTCACTACATTGTCACACACTTTTGTTGTTTAACATTTAATGTAGATTGCTAATAACTCATTATTAAATTATAATTTATTATCATTTTTTAGGTTGTTTACTTAAACTTAATCAAATCACAATTATATTATTCGCTAATATTATACTCAATACATATTTATAATCACTAATACAAAAATTTTATTACTATATAAGATAAGTTAGTAACATAGCAAGAAAGGGTAAGATAGCACATACTATGCAGTGTATATTTTCACAACACTATTTTTATTTACATACTACATATATTTATATAGGCGCACACAATTAAATATTTTTGCATATGAACACAGTTCGTTAGATTATGAAACATATTTGTTCTTAACATTTACTGTCAAATTTTGATAATTCATTATTAAATCATTATTTATTATCAATTTTAAAGTTCCTTACTAAAACTTAATCATTTCTAATGACTCATGCAATTTTTGTTCAGGGCAAATCACACCGCACCGCGGTGTTATCTACTAGTTACTAGTTATTGAGAAGCCGCACAAAGTGCGGTAACCCAAAGCTCCATTTTGGGCTTTATTTTAGCAGGTTCTATTATTGGGCCAGACAATTTTGATGAATTTCTTCTTGGGTCGTTCTTTAAAGTAAATAGCCCAGATATTCATAATGATATTTTATTTTATTTTGTTATGGCTATCTTTTGATATTATGTAGACCGAAGCTTGTAAAAAAGTGCTGACGGATGCTACTTCAGGAAATGGGTTTTCTAGTGTTGCAAGATTGGAATTCAATAATTGAGCGAAAATTTAATTACTGGCTTGATGATGTTGATTTCGGTTTATTTATAGATGGATTTCGTGAATAACTTGTTAGTTCAAAATGCTATGGATATTGTCAATTTTTCCTTCTTCACAGTTCAAGGTTTTTTCTCTGTTTTCTGTTTCCATTTTTAAGTTTTTCTTTCAGTTTGCTACTAAATTTTAGTTATACCATTAGTCTAATTTTTTGCACATAGTTTATTAATATTTAATAGGATAGCTAGGCTTTTATTTTATATGTTTTTAACAAGTTTTTTCTGTTTGATCTTCCTTTATTTTCTTTTCAGGCAGGTTTTTTTTTAGATGCGATGTCGCTTGCTGATGTAAAATCGGAAGGGGTTGATAGGGGCAGTGGTGCTGGTGGAGCTCGATGCGGGAAAATGGCAGAAATTAGCACTGGAAAATTTAAAGCCGCTAGGCCATGACATGAGAATGATTTTTAAAATGATAAAGAGCATGACACTAACGACGATAATTAGAATAACAAGAAAAAGGCAGCAAAAAAATATAATAGGTGCATTAGTAAGCAAATTAAAGATATAGAATCTTATATTTGTCTATATTTGTTTTCTGTCATTACTATACAGGGACAACCATACACTAACATTGCAATTTATGAGTGTTAAAAGGTTTTTTTATTATTAGAACTGATATAGTAAACTAATTTTCAAATTTAGATGCATGCTTT